>JAYMDG010000001.1:2634240-5268481 GCA_036872995.1 Hymenopellis raphanipes
ACGAATAAGACTTCACCTCTTCGGGGAAAGTACAATGCGTGTGCGGTTGATCATTACAGTATGTACAGGAGTTGTGATAAACCAAAGAAGTAATCTATATCCAAGTAGTAGATTGTGAAGCGCCCATAATGAATTATGAGCTATCCGATGTATCAGTTGAGGAACCCGTCTCATCTCCAGCCTCGTCTAACCAGGGTTAATACATGAAACCATGAAAGTGAGAATAGATATACCTTGCATGTAATCAATAACGCTAGCCACCGGGTGCGATACGAGTGGCGGAGTAACTTGCTTCGGTCTGCGGGGAGGGCCCGTGCCTTTCGGAGGACCTTTCTTGACGTTCAAGCCTCGCGACGTAAATGTTGGACTTTGAGCCGAGAACGATGAGCCAGGTGTAGCAACGGAACCGCCAGGCGACGATGCCCGTGATGACGGCGACTCCAAGAACGACGCGGTTGAGGAGGCGCGTAGTTTCGAAGGCGCCTTCGACTGTGATTTAGGCAATGACTGCGACAAATCAGATACACCACAGAAGAAGAAATCGGGATACTTACATTGGTGAACATGCCGTCTCCATCCGACTTGACTCGCTGCATTGGAGAACCTAGATTGAATGTTGAATCCACATCTTGAGCACGACGAGAACGACTGGCTGACCTCTCTGTTGCTTTTGCTTCTTATTAGGAGTCGTTTGTGGTGAAGCCTAAAGCAGTAAGAAGTCAGTTTTCGCGTCGGAGACGAGCATAAATTAACGCATACTCTTTTTCGCTTCAAGTTGAATTCGGCTTCATCTACGGAGGAATTCAGTCAAGCTTGTGAGGGACATGCACTCGGTGACCTACCAACTCGCTTGGTCTTTGACTTGGACTTGGATTTCAACGGCCTATCTTCAGAGAGATTCGCCATATCTGACGAAGGAGAAGCTGACCGACCGCCTGCCTCCGACACAGCTCTGCCGAAAGTAAGCAACATTCGATTGTCAACATGGCAGTCATACAGTGATTTTGGATTGGTTCTCGCTCCACTTCTTCGAGACGTAGAAAGACCCATGCAGGTTGTAAGATGTGCCGCGTAACGATTTGAGGCAATCTACCCAAGCGAGGTGAATAAACAGACTGCGTCAATGAAATGATTGCAAGTGCCTTATTAGAGCACACCGTGCAGTCGAGGAATATGTTTCCGTTACTGTCACTCTTGCTAGGTGTGTTCATGCCTGTTCCAGAAGATTTAATGTCCGCTGGAGGAGGAGTCCCCGCTCTCGAGGGTAATAATAGCTGTGACGAACTCGATGAACCAGGAAGATGGGCTAGATAGAATATAAGCGAAGAGTAGATGGTAACGTGAAGACAACGGACCACCGTTACATCTGGAAAGTCATTGAGCATTCGAACTATGTGCAACAACGAACGACATACGTTGTGTTACATATTGTACAGACTGTCCGTGCTTGTGCCGCATAACGATGCGCCTCTAAAGCGTGATCAAAGACAATGTCGTCGAACATTGCACAAAAGAGCTTGTAAGTCTTACAAGACTCGAACGTCAGATGAATGGACGTATAGCAATCGAATGACATGCCACAGAAGACAGCGCGCCGTCCTTCTCTTTTCGCGACATATTCAGGGACAGTGAAGGGTAAAGGATATGAGATAGCAAGTGGGTATCTGAATGGCAAGACGTGTAGCAAGAAACAGAGATTTTACTGTGAGAGTAGTTCAAGAGGAAGCAGCTGACGTAAAGGCTTCATTTCGATCACAATGATTGAGCAATGTCTATTCGTGGATATTGTAATTTAGGAAACGCCATCCAAAGTAAAAGCATATTTCAGTCGCAGGTCGTAAAGTCATTCAACTAAGTAAATTGATAGAAATTAGGGCTCCATGTTCAACATGCACCGTGCCTACAGTCAATACTGGGAAGCAGTTAATCGCGAAATGGTGAAGACTGTAGCAATCACAACAGCGAGAGCGCCAATACTCGCTGGGAGGAGTAAGTCTCGGGGAACTCCCATTATTTCGTCAGAGTATGGGGGCGGCGCTGGAGTAGCAGGTATCTGTTCCATCTTCTCAACCTCGATGACCTCTTGCTGAACAGCAGCCACGGTTTCCGCAGCCTTGACTTCACTTTCAGCTGATCCTGGTTCCTTCCATCCCTTACCACCCTGTACGAACAAAACAACGCGGTCGGAGAGAGACGCGCGCGCGATCTTTACAGCGTCCGTAACATCATGGTCGGAAGTAATGAGAACAGTGTCCCCATCCGCATCTGTGTACAACAGTTGGAAATCGATGGGGTCTGGACGCATGTCTCCATCTTCTCCCTTGAAGTCCGTGAAGAAAGGATCTGTAGCAAGTTTTCCAGCCACGACTTCACGCAGGTGCTCGACATCATCATGTCGTGACTGGAACCTATGAGTTCTGCCACTTGGAGTCCGGAACTTAAAGACGTAGGTGCCATCGTCAGCGGGCAGAGGAGCTGCAACGGATGGGACGGCTCCTCCCCTCTGACGAGGATAGCCCTCCAGTGCTGATATGGGTTCGTCGTCGATTACGGACGCCGAATCATTGGGATGAACCTCAGATTGCGGTGAATGTTGCAAATGGGAGAGACTGGTCAACGATGGCCCAGTGCGACTTTCATGGAACTGAGAACCGGAGATGGCTGATTCGGTGTCGTCGAAAGAGTCAAAGAAGCGACTCCACATAGGACCACCCTCCGCGTCTGTGGCACTGGGATCTCCACCGGTCATAACGTTCATCTAAATAGAGGGATCAGTCCAGTCGATAAGCCAGCGTGAGGACATGTAACCTGTTCAAGAGTGGCGTACGTCAACTTGAGAACGTCGACGATAGCAACAAGTCGGCCATCAGCCTCCACGACAGGCAAGTTCAGATAGTGCCCCGCTAATGAAATGTTAGCGATAATATATTAGAAAACAAACAAAAGCGTACTATGCATTTTCTTAAGAGCGTCGTGAATTATCAGCGTTGGAGGCGCGGTGTCAGGATGGGGGGTCATGACGCGAACCACGCTACAGCGTCCAGCATCAAGACCAGCGGCAATGACACGCAAAACAACGTCCTTGCTGGTGAAGATACCAGCAATCTTGGGAGGGGCATTTACTCCTTGGGTGTGTTCCATGACACATACAGCAGTCGTTCGGCGTTCCTTCATAAGCTTTGCAACTTCGCGAACTGTAGCTTTAGGCCCGACCATGGCAGGCTGCGTCCGGGAATCCATGACCGTGGTCAAATCAGGGAGCGCCGTCTTCTCGCGTAGCTTCTCTGCCCATGCCAACATAGCGACAGCTTGCGGATTAGAGCTGACAGAACCAAGCTCAGACTGCACCCCAGCCATGGCGGAAAATAATTGCTCAGACGCGGCAGAGCTCCGTTCTACTTTTCCTAGGGCCTCGTGGAAGACCTTGGTGATGTCCAGAAGGCCGACAACATTGCCATCTTCATTACAGACAGGCTAAATGGAAAGATAAGAAGTAGTATCGCGTAAGAAAGGTTGGACAATACCAGATGTCTAAAGTGCCTCGCCACCATCAGCTGCAGAGCTTCCGTGGCACTGGTCGTTGACTGTGTGACCATAGGGTTCTTGGTCATAATCTGGTGCACGGGCGTCAGATGAGGATCCAAGCCCTCCGCGGTAACCTTTGTGGAGAAGTCACAACGTGAATACTTGAAGCAAAGGAAAAGAAGGTTGCGTACTCGATACGCCAAATCCTTGGCAGTGAAAATACCACTCAATCCTTCATCGTCGTCGACAACGAGTACGCAGTCGGTGCGCTTGGCTGCACAGAGCTGACTAGCTTCAGCGACCGTAATGTTCTCTGGCACGGTAAGAGCTGGAGTTGGCTTCAAAGCGGCGACAGTTCCTTTCTGCGCGGACTGCTTGGTGCTACGTCGACTGCCACGCTGTTGGGTAGTCGATATAGTGCGCTTTCGGGAGAGTTCGGATTCTATTTTCTTGCGAATGGCCTATGGCACGGAAATGTTAGGGATAACACGTCAGAGAGATAGAGAGGAGGACCTCATCGCGCTTGGACTGCTTCTTCCTCGTCTCACTCTGGAAGCCAGACAACGAAGACATTGAAACGGAGCCTGACGTAGAATGAGACGGACGTGGAAGAGGAGAAGACGCTCGATCGGAGTTGGGAAATGCAACAGGCGATCCGAGGTTGCGCTGTTGAGGAGAAGAATGAGCTGGCACCGGAATGCGCGACATGCCAGACGTCGCCTATTTCACGGTTGGCTGAACGTCTAGGCGAATGGCGAATGGTGAGGTTTGCAATAAATTTGAGTAAATCCCTGTTTGGCAAGAGCCTCGATGCCTCGATCACTAACCAGCCGATACCAGACCGTGTTCCGCATAAACTACTTATTATATACTTTCGCTTCTCCTTCTTCAAGTTGTAGTAATAGAGTATCCTCCTCCAATAACCGCCAACACCAGGAAATTTGCCATATCCAAGGTCTCAGCAATTAAACATAGAGAAACTCTGGAATAAGTATACCGATTCCAAGCTTCATAGTTCACGCTTCCAACCATGTCCTTGCACGGATGACATGGAAGAAACGCCAGGATGGAATTGAAGAGCCCAACCATGATGTTCATCACAGCCCTGGTAAGCTCTGGAAATGCGGACGCAACGAGAAGTTTGAGTTATTGTTGGGATTGGTACAGAGCACAAGAAGTTTTATATCTAGAGACAGCTCGCCTCGGCGTCATCTATCTGTCATGCTTAGTGGACAACTACGCACTGACAGGTAAATACTCTTGTACCCATAAGTAGAACAAAATAGAAAATCAAAAAAGTTCGAGCTTATCAGCTGTCCCTCGTTCAACGATTCGTCATTAGTTACTGAGCAGCAGGAGCTGGAGCAATGTTGCTTCCAGCCCATCTCGCAATCAAACCCTTCGCCTGCGCCCAAACGTTGGTAAGTGTGGGATTTCCTTGCTGCGCCACCAACGCATTGATGCGCGCATCAGTTTGCGCAAACGCGTCACGCGTGAATGCGGATTGATAGTAGCGTTGGCGTAGGAAGTGCACGAAGACAATCGGGCACAAAAGAGAGTTCTTGAACACCAGCGCGCCCAACACAACGCGAACCAGGATGATGATTTCGGTGAATGCTACGGCACGCATGGCGGTATCGTAGTTGGCTGTTGATGGAATAAATTCATGGTCATTGGAGTAAGCAATGTGATACACACCTTTAACCCACAGTTGGAGCTTCTTGGCATAAGGGTGGGGGGTTGGTGCACCGCCAGCAGTAGCTGGTGGTCCCGGCGGAAGAAATTGAGACATCAAGGTCGTACGCGTGAACGTGAGGGCATGGAAAAGCGAAAAGATTGCAAACGGAAGTAGGGTGACTGCGAGTATTCAGCAAATTCGGCCGGGGTCTGCCAGGCGCCTGATAACGCACTTGTAATGGGTTTCGAAGTCCACCAGAAGAACGCCAACAACAGATACTGAACATTCTACAAGATGGGTCAGAAATAGTAGATAAGGGGAAGAATTCGACCTCACTTCGTCCATCAAAGCCCTTCTGACATACGCAAGGTTGGGTTGGGGCGTCTACGTGTAGCTGTAAGGCCAAAAAGTTACGTCATTCAGCATAAAACGCACTCCTAACGACTTTCTGTGATAGAATAACGTTTAAAAGAGTAAAAGGAGTAGAGACATAGTACTCACTGGCACACGATAGCATAGCTGACGAGGGCTCCAGTGTAGGCCACTATCCCATCACAGACTCCGTCAGACATGGCAAGAATCACACAACGCCGGACACACTTTTATACCACCATGCGGAAACACTTTTAAAAGTAATCCAGGCAAGGAAGTAGCGGAACGCAGAGAGGAGGAGGATGAAATGGCCCGAAGCCCAGAGGTAATGCTATTCTTGATCGTTGGTCTTTCCTCAAGACATTGCACACAAAGGAGTCATACCTGCGTAGTAGCCATCGAAGGCTTTAACAACTGGAGAAGAGAACGAAAAGGACAAGTCTATGCCAACTGGAAAGTGACGGTTTGAACCAAGCCCACTTTGGCTCGATGAATCAACGTGGTCCTTACGACATCACCACGTGGAGTACCGCCTCACAGCCAGTTGCCTCACAGCTCAAGCTGCCGGCTGTGGACATGGAAGATTTAGCCATATGAACTACTTAATATACACTATCATACCCACATAACAAACCAATATGAAGTTATCGACTCCACTGAGCTTCAGCAGACATCTTCTTGCGTTCCTTTCCCTTTTTGTAAATCTCCTTCTCGACTGTCTTCCGCCCAAGTGCCTCTATGCGTCGCTGCTTTCCAAGACCTCGTCCCCGCTTATCAGATTCGATGATGTTATCTGCAACATCATCCTCAACATCACCTCCCTCTTCCAGATCGTCTTCCTCACGCGGCCGCTTTCGGCTCCCAGATCCAACAGTCTTGCCGCCGCCGATGTTGACATTGACTCTCGGAGGAACAGAGAAACCGAATGCTTTCCCGACTTTCGCTAGGTCCAGCTGGTTTACATCAAATATCTTTTTCAGAGAATATGACGCGTAAGACTGAAGATATGCACGGAAGCCGTCCTTCGCGGATTGATGGAGAAAGTAGTTCTTTTGTAACAATTTTTCTAGCTAAGGGGGAAGGGTCAGAAGACGAGGAAGGGGGACGAGGCATACGGTGAACAAACCTGACTCTGAACGTTCTTTACGCGATCCGCCGGGAAGCTGAACTCGTTCAAAGGAACCTTTGCCTCCTTCAGGTACCGGAGGAATCCTAGTTCGCTCTCTAATAAAAAGAGGAGACTTTTCCCGACTTTGCCGGCGCGCGCCGTACGTCCAACACGGTGAATGTACTCGCGAGGATCGTCAGGCGGATCGAATTGGACAATCCAATCAACGCGAGGTATGTCCAACCCACGAGCAGCGACGTTCGTAGATAGAAGAATGCCAGACTCCGCATTGATGAACTCAAAGAAGGTATTTGTTCGTTTTTGTTGTTTTTGTTTCCCCTAATGAAAGAATCAGCTTTGAGATTAAAGACGCGACAAATGACCTACATGAAGATCCAGGACGGGAACATCAATGTAATTTAATAACTCGGCGTGGTATTTCACGGAATCGCAGCTAGAGAAGAAGACAATAATTTTCTTCTTGCGGTATTTGCTCAGGAAGGTGAAAAGGAGGAGGAACCGCCGATCGGAAGGGCAAACTACATATCCCTGGGATAGAGTAGAGACCGTACTTGTGGTTTCCTCCTTATCAACATCTACCTGTACAGGACCCGGCCGAAGTGATATACGAGCCAGATCCTGAACTTTGGTGGTTTGAGTTGCCGAGAATAGCATTGATTGTCGGTTCTCTACAATGCGTTGAGCACACGAAAAGGAAAAAAAGGTAGAGGAAGCACACCATTCGGTAACAGTTTTATGATCTTTTTCATTTGCTCCTCGAATCCGACTTCCAGTATCCGGTCTGCCTCGTCTATCACTAGAGCCTTCAGATTGCGGTAGACGAATCCTTTCGTAGTCTTCCCATCTGTCAGCCCGCTACAAAATGAGACGGAAGGCGAACGTACCTCCAAATGATCCCATAGCCGTCCTGGCGTGGCGACTAGTAAGTTTACACCCTTGACCAGTTTATCGGTTTCCGCGCGTTTATTTGCACCACCCATTATTACACCCAAAGTTTGCGAATGATGAGCCATTAGATCTTTCGCGACACCGAAGATTTGTAAGGCCAGCTCTCGTGTAGGCGTCAGGATGATTATTCCCGTTCCTATGAACCGTCAGATAAACGGAGAAAAATGGTGATAGACGTCGAAGCGCACCATTTTGGGGTTTGAATTTTAGTCTATGAAGCAGTTCGACGGCGGGTATGAGGAATGCGAGGGTCTTTCCAGATCCAGTACGTGCAGCGCCCAACAGATCCTTTCCCGCAAGAAGCAGAGGTATTGACTTGGCTTGGACATTGGTCATTGTTTCGAATCCCATTTCCTCCAAAGCTTGCATGGTTTGAGGAGACAAGTCGAGAGAGGAAAACGGTGGTCGTTCGGAAACATCTTGCGCTGTCGAAGTCGAGGCTTCTGGCTCTGCTGTCATGATGATCTCGGTATTGCGGATGATTGTGAACAAGTGCCGGATGAGATGACGGGTGCAGAGCTCAGTGGGTATGTATCTGAAAATAAAGAGAGGTGATCGGTCGGCATTTACCGAAACGCTTTCCTTTGCAACTTGCAACGTGCATACTAGAATCGCTCTCTATCCTACTTCAGTAGTCCGTACAACCATGGGGACGACATATTTTACTGCACTTGGAGCTATATCTATGTCAATAGGGCTTTATCTTGGCTCTCGGCCGTGTATTGAAAACAACTCTGGCTCTGACGAAATTGATACCACACCTGTCGATGTACAGGACATACCAGACGGGGATCTATCTGCCGTTGAAGCTGGTCTATTTGAACCTTGTAAACTTGTTCGTTTTTTTAATCCTCCCGTGTGTGTCCCGAGCCCTCAACGAAGTGTTTGCAAAGGTTCTCGTGGTCAGGAAGGACCTCAAGCTTTGCGGTGCAGATATAGCCACGGAGTCTGTTTCCGCTCACGTTCTCTAACACTCAAACTTACGTTTATCTTAACCTAGATGCAGGTGAGCCAGCCTGTCTATGCAGTCTGCGAAATGCTGACTGCAGAAGTTCTGCAACTTTAGCGTGCTATAGGGCGTTGTCGAAAGCAAATCCATCTGTCAGCTTGGCCTCTATCTCTTTATCTATGTCTGCATCTGATCTGCGACCTGAAGCTTCTCTCGAGCTGGGAACGTATTGGGTACTGGCGTTACATCATTCTACTACTGAACTTTGAAGTTGACGAGAATCAGGCAGGCAAAGATAGCTCTTCAAGCCAAAAATGAAAAGCAACTACTCGAACTAGAGACAGCCGCGAAAAGCCTCAACCTGTGCGCAAGGGCAGTCAAAAACTCGTGAGTACCTGACTTTTTGAGGCGTCTGTTTCTCGCGATTCACGTCTACTATGCAGCGAAGGAGACCGAACTGTGTTGGCGATCGGACCTGCCCCGGTACCAATCATTAACAAAGTTACTGGGAATCTGCGGCTGCTGTGAATTTTACCTTGTTAAGCAAGATTTACACGCCTATACGAGACGATTGAAAAGGCGATGTTATACAGGATAGTCTACAGTCCTCCAGGTTAATAGTACAAACGGTATAGGTGATAATACAGGTGTCTGCAGTCTTGGTCATAGAGGTAGACCTGGTAATCGTAAGCCGGTTCAATCGTCGGCATTCCTTCCACCGAGGATGTTAACTGTAGAGTGTTTAAGCCAGGGAGTGCAATGGAATAAGGATGCGGAACCCACTCGGTATATCGATGAGGCTACCCAGACCTTTTTCGTCGCAGTCGCAGTCAGAGCCATGCGCGCCAGCGTGAGCATTCCCTGAACTGGCGTCGCCACCTGGACCGCCATTGTCTACAAAGGGCTGTTAGATGCAACTAGGTTGAGTCGGTGGAGCGGCTTACCGGATAGGAGATTTATAAGCGAGTATTCGTTTCCGGCGTGGTTAGAAGCGCCGCCATAGGCGTTACCTCCGTTGCCAGTAGTGGCAGAGCCGTCGGTGCGCGCTTCCATCATGTCGATGCGGCGAGGGATACTGGCGGCAATGGCTGCGTTGGCGACGAGGAGGACGTAGAGAGGGAGAATGGAAGAATACATGGTGGCGGCGGATAGGGCTGGGAGGTGTGGAGCGACTACGAAACCAGTCGTGGTCGTGGTTGGAGGACAAGAATGGTCTGCGAGGTAAATGGCGAGTGCGCCCTATTTGTACCATACCATTGTTTACCCTTATGTACTCTTGCGCGCACCATAAGAGGACATATCCCCGAGACCCGCACGTCATCCTGACGTTCAAGTACTTTTGGCAGAACGCGTCGGCAAATCCCGCATTAATTAAAGCGCGTTTACCACGTGATCTTCCAAAATTCTCAGTGCACAGCCACAGGTCTAGAGAGGGGAGCACGTCGTCTGAGACATATACTCGGACGGAATGAACGAATACTGTATATCAACCGGACTGGTACTGGTACCCCTCTAATCCTGCTACCAATGGCCAGCATCACCGTCGCTAGAGTTTATCAGCAATCTTTCCAGGCACATCCAAATAGTACTCTCGCTTTCACCGGCAGCACGCTTAACGCCCTCGGCGACCTTCTTGCACAAACAACTCAGAATGCAGTCTGTATTTACCATTTTATGCGCCACTACCCCTCACTCATCCTCTCACTAGACACGGAAGGAAAACGAAGAACCCCATCCATATGATTTCGCCCGGACTTTCCGCTTCTTCTGCTATGGCTTTACTATTAGTGCGCTCAATCTCCTTCCCTACAACCAAGCAGCTTATCCAATCCAGGTCCATTACTTGGGCGATGGAACTCGTTCTTAGAACGTCGCTTTCCCCTGCGCTCTATTCTCAACCCATCTCAGAGCAACTCCAAAGCTCTCGCCAAACGAGTAGCCTACGATCAGCTTGTCGTGTATGTTCACGCCTTTCATCGCGTTTCGTCTTCTCACATTACATGTAGCGCGCCGCTTGGTGTATGCATCTTGCCCAGTCTACGATTCGCGTCTAACAACCCTTTAGCTTGCAGCTTTCCTGGGATCAATGGGAATAATGGAAGGACGATCTGCCTCTCAGACTGCAGAAAGATTTAGAGATCTTTACAAACCTGCACTCCTCGCCAATTGGGGTGTCTGGCCGCTCGTTCAGTTCTGCAACTTTGCTGGTGTGTCTTTTTACCGTACTCACTTATCAATAACTGAAAAGTGTCCCAGTCGTTCCATTAGCGTATCGCGTACCATTTCAAGCGACATGTGGTGTATTCTGGACGGTCTACTTGTCTGTCATAAACTCCAAGTACGTCGCACTGTCCGTCTTAGTCTTTTGAGACGTTGAACCCTGTTCTAGCGAGGACGAAAAACAAGATAGAAGGATCTCGAACAGTCACTAGATTAGCATCTTTTCCCTTTTGGATTTTCTTTGGTGGTGCCATTATTTGTAGGCCTTTAATAGTAGCATGTACATGTACCTTTCATTAGTTGTAGAACCTCCTGCACCTTGCAATTGCCACTCACTATTACGGTTCGCGTTTTGTTGACCATCCAGTGTTCTCCCGAAATCATTAGCGACTCTGAAGGAAGACGATCGATAGTCATCAGCTTTACTATGTGTGCTGTGCTATAGACTGACTCGGTCCAGACACGTCCACCGTACACGTACAGTGACGGTACACGTCGCGTCGACGCCGAACTGATGATCGATGATGTGCAATATTGCCGGCCACGTCTTGACACGCTCCTTACTTTGGGTTCTCTTAAGCTTGGGCCACCCTTGAATGAACTACTAGAAGCCATGTCCTTCACGTCATCTTTCGACTGCCTACATCCTGACTTTATTGTATCCTCCATACCCGACAAAACAGTCTTTCAAGTTAGCCGAAAGGCTCTACTTGAACATAGCGATGTTTTCCGTAAGACCTCTCTGTTTTTCGCAGTGTAGCAGACACTGATGTCACTATCAGGCGACATGTTTGCTTGCTGCGATTCTACTGACAACAAGCAGGATGACATTCTAGAACTCGACGAACCTGCCAACGTTTTAGACGGGTTACTTCGTTTGTTGCACGATCCGCCATCCTTGCCAGAAACCTCTACACCACAGGTCGATGATGACAGCGACGAGGAAGACTCCGTGGCGTTCCCTGAGATATTCAAGTTGCCAGAGAATTTCAGCACCGCGACAGTGATACCATTTCCCCTTCTGCCTCTACTCTATTCGCTCGTGGACAAGTACGGTTTATCGAGGACCATTGAACGCGCTCTAGATATACATCTATTGCTGCATGTTCCGACGGAGCCGCTTCGGGTCTACGGTTTTGCGACATCACTCAACAAGCCCGGTATTGCATCCACTGCAAGTGAGCACGTCCTCCCTTTGGCGTCTTATTCAAGAGAAGACGTCCAAGTCATTCCTACGATTACCGCCTATCACAGTCTTGTTCTGTTACAAGACTGGAGGGTTAAGGCGTTCAGAAACTTACTCTTGAAGGAGGAACTATTTCCTCACGGTTGGTGTTATTTATTTCAACTTCAGCCTAATGAAATCGTCTTCCACAGATTATGGGTCATGCTCTCATCATCAAGTAGACGCAAAATTGCACTGGGAAGCACGGAAGTTCCTCGTTATGGGACGAGTACAATGCAGTAAGAGGCCAACAGCTATAAACTCGATAAACGCACACTGATGAACTCGCTAGACATGGACGTGGCCGGGGAGATGCGACCTGTGGAGTTGGCATTACAGAGCTGTTCCACATGCCAGAAAGCGTGCATTGCCGCGATCGAAATGCTAGAGGTAACGTTCCGTCGACGCAGAGAGAACGGCGTACTAACGACACAAACAGTATAAATGCAAACGAGTGCTCAAACGAGTCAACCAGATCCTCTAGTCATTGAACGCATGTACATACGATATGTCTGGATCGCTGCGGGCCGTAATGATATTCTATGGTGGAAATTAGGTGTTATGCCACAGCAAAGTTTTAAAGTTCTTCCACTTGTCCGAATCTTTGTATAGATAAGTCATCGAGTTGAACATGCCGGGTTGGATGGTATGTCCTCGGTGATTGAATAACCACATCACGGCTCCCCAGGATAAGGCCGCGAATACCGTGAAGTACCTCGAGTCTGGAGGTAACGGTTTTACGATGCCAGAGGATGTCGAGGAAGGATGTGAGCCGCTTGCACGGGGGATGAAGGAAGACACGACGCGTGATACAACATATAGAACAATCTGTAGGGCTTTGAGCAAAATTCATGGCAAGGCGGATAACTCGTACCTGTTCATTAACAGCAGTACGTTCTCCAAAAACCAAATAACCGCCCAGTAAACCGGCTATGAAGGTATCCGCACTGCGTTCCTTTCCTCCGTTGGCCTTCCGTTGGAGCAGTAACAGGGTTTTGTAGATAGTCACAAACTTGGCCAAGTTGAAGGAATGCTGCTTCGTGGCACGAAAAATACCGCGTAGGCGAGTTTTCCAGCTGTATATGGGTTTAATAAGATGAAGCCGGCACTGTACGAGACCACTCACTCTCCTCTGCCGAATAAAATGGACATGACAAGTGCATGGGGGAATCGGACTTTTACTCCATAGACGAAGCCTGAGCGAGTGCCCTTCAAGACAGAAAGCACATCGTGATATGCTGGATTGGTAGCCCACGTATTCAACTCATTGAGAATGCCCTCCATGTCGACGTGGTAGTTGTGCGGTGAGGGGACTGACCCTCATCCAACGCGTGCTTTTTGAATGCTGGCAATGCATGTGATTACCTTTGATCGCCAGAATAGGCGACTTCTCCGAGTCGGTGCAGAAGCCAATGCACACATGTAAATTACAGATACAGGATATGCTAGCTAGGCTGTGGGTGTGATTTAGACGACTTGTAATTAAATTCAAAGGACGGAGGCGTTCTATATTCAAACTAGTGGCTGTCAGCAACGCGATCACCCGGCTCATAACTGGTTCTTACCGAGTCGGTAGTGTATGTCTTCATCTCTTTCTCCGTGCCTAGGACAACATAACGCCGGTATTCCTCCATGATCGTGGGATGCAATTGTGAGAGACGGACTTCTTCAGCAATTGAGTCGTGAACGACCCGGATGTAATCAGATTGGGGGATATTCGCGTATTGCGCATCGAATTCCCGAAGAGCGTGTTCCAAGATGCTGCGGGGACCACCGCTTAGAACGAGAGCCTGTTCGGCGAGCCAATTTTCAGATTTCGTCCTTGTCCAGGAGGGTCCAACTGTAGGCATCCGGCCAAAGGAGAATTTCCCTTCGTCGATGGCATTCACCACAAAGTCATACACAAAATCGTCGCTAAATACAAAGTTAAATTCCATCGAAAGATAGTAGAGGAACGTACTTGTCCAACGCAAGTAAAGCCGAGTCGTTGTCGACGTAATATTTACGCACGAGCATACCTAGAACAGAAGGTATAACCCGTACCGCCCAGAATTGATGGCGTGCGATATCAGAACAGGTATTGTACACTCCAAGGGGATCCTCTAGGAATCCTTCTGGACTGAATGTCACTATCCCACCTTCGTCAACGGTTAGCGTGTCGCAAACTATCGGGACAGGTAACACACCTGAGCGATAGATACGCTTCATGCTCCATGACGAAGAAGGAACATTATAATGGGTGCCATACATCACAAACATCACATCCACCCGTTTCCATATCCTTTCGACGTACGCCGGAAGCTTATGAAGACTTTTCACCGCAGAGACATGAACAAAGACCAGATTGACGTCCTTTTTGAGCCCCACGTCCTGTCCTGAGTAGCGTTGGAGAATGCCTCTAAGCATCTTCGTCTCATGTTTATCGCCTGACTTCGAATGTTCAATGCGAGGAGGTTTCGTTGATGGCTTGAAATTTGACCATACGCAGTAACACCTTGGGCGTTTTGATAAGTAGGCGTGCAACCAAAGGGGAAACTTCAGTATTTCGATAGAGCGTTGCAAGGGATGTTTGTGGGGATGGTTTGGGAAGAGATAGCGAGAAGGAACCAATTTGGGTGGAGTCCGAGTGGGTACTGGGGTAGGCGCAATCCTTGAAATGACCGCAACCACCATGAGGGTGTCTGGCGGTAGTTGTGGAAGTACACGGAGGCCTGTTAACAAAGGAGATGAAGGAGGAAAGAAAACCAGTAGGCCTTCAACGTTATTCTCGAAAGTCGCTTCAGTGAAACGAACAGCTGCCTATGTTCAAGTCAGAAACGTGATGCAAAAAGCGTGCATTGCTCACCAGAGAGTGTTTCGCTGCATAATTGGCCAACACAAGTATTGCATTCCTAGAGGCCTGATCTAGAGCTTTAAGGGCTGCAAACCGAGAACGATCCTTCATCAGCCGCAACTGCCTGAGGATATTCGAGGTGTGATAGAACTTCGGCAACTTCAGGCTTGTCATCTTGCGAGGAAATGCCTGATCTAGTTTCATACTATCGGCATGTGCGTGCCCTGTTGCCAATTCGGACAGCGCTACTCTCCCGTACGACCGTTCAGAGCCACCTGATGAACAGTACAGATCGCCCTCCCATTTGAAGATACGACTAACGTTGGAGATAAGTAGAAATAGTAGTAATCTAGAAAAAGACTCACGGTATCTTGGGCAAAACTTTCTGCGTTGGTAATGGTTCTGGAGGTGGCCAAGAGTCGTCGTGAGGCATACCATAATCATCCTCTGGCAACGAGTTCCCCATACTGGGAGATGAATTCCGTTAAAATATGATCGCCTCACCCAAGGAGGACTCACTCTCGACCGATGTCGTTAAGTAGTTGGTCTGCCTCTGCAGCTAATTCTGCCGATGTTGGAGCTGCATAACTGAAATCACTGTTGATTTGGATTAGTATCATTGGCAAGTCCTGGCGACTTACGTCGGTTTACGAGAGGGTAAGGGTTTGAACGGTGGAAAGGTCGGTGCGCCCTTGAAAGGAATGGTGGGCGTGGAAGCACTAAGCGGCGCGGCGCTAGTCGGCGAAGAAGTACTCGAATCTTGGCCAATAGTTGGTGCACCCTGACCTAACTTCTTGAATGATATTGGAGGTAATGGAGTGGGCTTGAAGCCTGCAACGTTGTCCGATGAAGTAGGTTTGGAGCTTGCAAGGATCACTTTCTGTTTAGTGGAAAGACCACTGTAGCCTTGACCACCGGGAATATCTGAGAATGATAGCTCCTTCACGCGTCCAGGTTGCCTATGAGGACGAATTTTCGGCTCAGAAGGTTTCGCTTGGGGCACTGTAGGTGTCGCCTGAGATATTATCGGTGTTTTGGTTTGAGAGATCACGGGCGTTGCCGACTGGGATGTTGCTGGCGTCTTCATATGTGGAAGCGCTGGTGTAGATCGTTGAGGAATTGAAGGAGAAGGTTTCATGGAAGAGGGACGAGAAGCAGCAGAATTTAGTGCTGGAGATGAGCGCGCCGATAATGTAGCGTTTGTCGAAATGTCGAGTTTGAGTTTCGGGCGACTCGTGGACGCTGAACGTTCAAGCTTGCCTTCTGGACGCGAAACAGCGGAGGACGACGGCACATCGTCTGATGCGAACAATCGAGCAGCATCGTCGGCGTCGTCACTTTTTGTATGGATGTTCTTCAAAGCAGGGCTCTTGACCGGCTTTTTGGCTACTTTCTTGGAAAGAGGCACCTAGTAAACGTAATAGTAAGATTCAACGGCAACCGACATGAGAAAATGTGTCGTACATCGGAATCCGTTGAGCTGGAAATACTACGTTTCCGCTTTTTTTGAAGAACACTACCACTGCGCGGCTTATCATGTCCGGTCAACGTCTGCTGGCCTTTGTTAATTGTATGATCTGGGTTCAAACGATAACCTTGCCTCGCGCTTCGATTTTGCCGAGGAGGATGACTTGCCCTTCCGCTCCTGAGCGAAAAATTAAATGAGATGATCCATGAAAAGGCAGAAAACTCACATATCTGCTATTGGGGAGAATTTTCTCTTCCTGTTCTCTGGTAAGCGGTGTCTCGTCGGGCTCCTTGAGTATTGTTCGAAAAAATTTCTTCTCCTTCTCTGATAGGAAGAACGATGAGGGAGATAATCAAGTGATGAATTTATACTCAGAACTGACTTATCCAATTCTCAGATGACCTTAATGTATAGCCAGGAGGGTAGTCATCCTGGTCCTTCTTAAATTGGTCCCAGAAACTGGTGAGTAAACGATCGCATGTTGCAGATATATTATCGTGGGGTTCCCAGCTAGAAAGTCATCGATCCAAGGTGGCCATAGTAGAGTGAAGAGAGTGGCGTACGTATTGTCTTCTTCATCGTCATACCCATACCACTGGTGTGATGAGACAATGAAGCATCAGCAGCTCTGATTGAGAGACTTACTTTGACCAAATATTCCTGGGGACGCGTCGATAAATGTGATGCGAACTGTTTGAAACA
This sequence comes from Hymenopellis raphanipes, assembly GCA_036872995.1. Classification (NCBI taxonomy): domain Eukaryota; kingdom Fungi; phylum Basidiomycota; class Agaricomycetes; order Agaricales; family Physalacriaceae; genus Hymenopellis; species Hymenopellis raphanipes. Next base: position 2,651,290 of record JAYMDG010000001.1, read on the forward strand.
CAATACGCACCCAGGCGGATCTATCATCAAGTCCTTCTATATCATCAGCCACGCGAGCCGCGAGGATGACCTCTGCTGGGAGGTGAATAGGGCGAATTGAAGGGTATAGTGTGCACATACCAACATGAAAAACCTCTTCTTCTTCTTCTTCTTCTGGTTCTGCCTTTTTCTTGGCCATGGATGTCGAAAGTGGAAATGAAGGGTTCGATCGACACGTGCTACGACTTGACCTTGTCCATCACCATGTCGGCAAAAGGGAAATCCAAGCAAGAAGAGGCTCTACAGCTCCTCGATGATCTCGAATCTTTCACGCCACTTGGAAAACCTGCCGACGACAGTGGCCCCCCATCCAATCCCAACGAAGGCGAGGCGGAGGTTCTTGCCTTTCTCGATGAAATTACCCAGAAGAGTGCAGAGCCCACGCGCCCAACGACATCTCACCATCTAGAGCGACCTGCGTCTCGCTCTGCTACTCCAACCCTTAGAAAGAGCACAGAACGGGTTCGCCTTGGTGGCTCTGCACTCGCTGGCTCTACGACGCCTCCAGCACCTAAACCTTCCACCCCCCCTGCCGCCAAGGCAGATAATCCAGAGACCGCAACTAGCCAAGGCGGCTGGGGATGGGGCTCCGTGTGGACTAGTGCTTCTGCCGCTATTCAACAAGCAAAGACCGCTGTCGACGAGCAGGTGAAACACCTACCTAACAATGAGGTCGCTCGGAAATGGGGAGAGGGCGTATTCGAGTACGCAAAGACTGCGCAACTCGACAAACTAGGTATGTATATTCTGCATCACCCAAAGACGACCCTCACGTCGCGCAGGTCAAGACTTTAAACGCGTTGGTCTTACAACGTTGACCGACATTCTAAACGTGGTTGCGCCACCCATTGCCGAGCACGAAGTAATTCAAGTATGGTTAAGCCATGACATGCACGGATATGATGGCGTCGAAACACTCGTTTATCGCTCTCTTGCCAGGGTGGGTTCTATTTTTCCATGATTCCTATATGCAGCTTATTTACATCGTGCCAGATAATGGAACAAGTGGAGGGTGGCGACCTGATCGTGAATCGAGGAGAAGAGTCTCGTCCCAAAGAAGGATCGGTTGATGGACGAGAGTTGAATGCTGTTGAAGGATATGATGCTGCTGTCAAGCTTGCTCAAGCCAATTTGGACGAGTTGATCAAGAATAAGGACGCCATCAAGCCTATGTCTCAACCTTCACCGCAGTCTCCCACTTCTTACTCTTATGTCTACCTTCGTGTGCAACCGTTCCTTTCGTCGTATACCCTCCCGTCGAAATCTTCACCAGATACTACCTCCTCTTCCCCTACGGAGCCCTCTGTTCAACAACATCTTCAATACCTTCTCTATCTTTCCGACCCATCCCACAATCTCATTCATACTACTGTGACTCAGAGTGTGCCGGGTGCATGGCTAGCTATTTGGGACGACTATGATTGGGTGGAGGATCTGGTGGCTGAAGCTCTCAGGGTTGGTATCGAAGTCATCGGGCAAGAGTATGTGGTTGCTAGAATGGGCTCAAGCCTCGGAGGGAAGAAAACAGATTCTTCACCATCCGAGCAGAGTGTCAGCGACAGCAATGAGAAGGTAGCAAATGACGAATCGTGACTACTGGTTTGAAGAGGACTTTGCATTGTACAATACGTATATCCGACGACTGATATGGAATGAAGCAGAACATGTTAATTTCACTTTTTAACCTCTTCTACTTTGGGCGGCGGAAGTGGTCTCAAGTCCTCTGGTCGCGGAGCCCTAGTTCCGTCACCAACTTGCTCCCAAGGTGAGAGTGATTCAAAGTTACTAAGATAACTCTGAATAAAACCAAGTTGGAGCAATTTGATCAACGTACCGGAAGGCTTGGGTGAGTTGGAGAGGCTCGTAAACAACGCGCTTTCGTTCTTCGTCATATCGAAGCTCCGTGTAGCCCTGTCGTAAACCAATCAATCGTCGAACTGAGGATCTGCTAGTCGAGTGCTTACGGTGAGAGGGAAATCTTTCCTCAATGGATGACCTTCGAAACCTGTCGTACTCGTCAGATGTTGCGCTTTGCTCTGTCACTAGAAAGAACGTACCATAATCGGTGAGAATACGACGGCTAAATGATATATTAGTACAAGGATAACCAGGCCAGGAATATCACACACAGGTCGGGATGGTTACTGAAGAATATCCCGTAAAGATCCCATGCTTCACGCTCATACCTAATGGCATGACTTAGGGAATTGAAAATAGGTTGAAGACTTTGAATAACACACCAATCAGCGCCTCTAAAGATTTCAACTGCACTGGGGACGTGGTCTCCTTCCGATGCGTAGGTTTTGACCCTAATCCTGCCGTGATGCTTGACGCTGAGGAGATGATAGACAACCTCGAATCGTTTCTCTCGTTCCGGATAGTCGGCTCCGCTGATGTCCATGACACTCTTGAATTGGCATTGGGAGTGGTCTCTGAGGAAAGTGAGGACGGGAAGAATGCCAGAAGGAGCAGTGTAGAGCGTCAATTCATCTTTGAGAACCGAGAACTGCTGGATGAATTTCGGAAGGCATTGGGTGAGATAAGAGCCGTATGTGTGAAGAGCCTCGGCGGCCTCCGCGTACTTGGCCACGGTCGGGTAAGGTGAGGTGGGCTCGCTGAAGGGTGATGCAGAGGCTATAAACAGTCAGACTCGAAGGTTGCAAACAGCGACGGCGCACCTTTAGACGACGCCGACGACTGTATCGAGCGACGGGCTACACCTGTAGGGACGGCGCGAATTACTGTGGCTCTAAGCGCCTGGCTCGGCCGCAACGCGATTCGAGCGAACATTGGTTGAGAGAGTGAGAAAGGCCGGATTTTGCCGGCGCTCCTTGACATGGAAACCTCAACTCGGGAAATACTCGACTCCCTGCCATACTATGATAACGACCTCGAAGCGTTCCCACTCTTGAAGCAAAAAGTCGAGCGGGAATTGGCTCGTCAGGCGAAAACACCCACTGCTCTGCACCCAAATGTTCCTCCTGCATACGAGTTGTTTGCGGTATGTATACTTTGCCATCAACTCATCACAAATTTACCTTAATATTCGTAGAACAGTCCTATGCTTAAGGCAGAATTAGAAAGGATTGAGTCTCATAAACCGTTCCCATCCATTGATACACAACGATATCAACTACCAGCACCATCATTACCTGCTACAGACGAAGAGTGGCAGGCTTCACTAAAGAATTCACGCGCTCAACTTGAGCACCAACGACTACGGTTCGTTTCGAAATATGTTCCCATCCATTCTACTCACTGATTAGGTACAGACAAACTAATCTGACACTCCTCCAAACATACGGCCCAAACGCGTGGCGCATTCACAACTATCTTTTGGAGTCTACAGCGCAGCAGACCGAGAAGGCGTTGGAAGATTTGAAGCAGCTGACTGTGGAGGTCAACAGAGACCGCAAAAACACACAGGTATCTCATAAACTCGTTTCGTCATTGAATTTCCTCAAATCATTGGCAGACACGGCTTGGAAACCAATTGAATTCTCTAGAAACGCGTTGGACAGAGCTCATTTCCAGGCGAGTCTACCACAGTGTCACCACTTGGATATCACTAACTTTCATTCGCGTTCGCCGTCTTTGTTTCTTCCAACAGTGTGCTTCAAATAGAAATGGCCAATGTAGCGCTGGATGCTGAGATTGATCGTCTGAATAAGAGAGAAGCTGAATTAGCAGAGTTGACGTAGAGCTTCATTGTGCTGTTAGCAGTCACTTGAGGACGACATAATTCGGTGCAGACACGTAGTGAGGCCGTTAACATGACGTGGTGGTCGTTTCAAAGAGTACAAGGCAGAACAAGTACTTTTGTAACCAACATTGTGGCGTGTATACAGAAACGATGAGTACGAATACATGTTGGCCAGAAAAACTGGGGATGCCGTTTAAATCTTGGCCATGCCCAGTGGCGCCACGCGCCCTGATGCAGCAATCAGGCCAGGTAACATCAAATCAACAAATTTCATACCTTGATACAATAATGTGGAAGGCGCGTACCCAAAATCTTCTGATAAAGTAACCCCCTGGAGCATGATATGGTCAAGACAGCGCGTAACGGAGCAGCAAGAGTGTGTACCATTTCTCCTGTAATAACACGAACCTAAAGATACGATATGATGCCAAGTCGTGCAACAAAGAGAGATCGACGTACCACAGACCAATGATGAATGCAATGCAAGGCAGCGAACCATAGCTGAAAGAGTATATGAATGGATAATATGGATTGTGGGGAAGATCGCACTTCTCGGCCGAATGTCGATTCAAATTTCTGCATGTGTGGGGTAATAGCATTCAGTGTCATGGGGTGACTGAAATCCACGGTGGGAGCCTTCTCTTCCAGCGAAGAAATAGTCTCAAGTATAGCGTTCTATCAAGCCAGAGGGCATTGTGAGTCGCAACAATAGAGTCAGAGGTGTATTCTGACCTTGGCAGCAGAACGACTGGATTCCATGGGGGTATTACGACTCCTAGTGTCGTAACAAAGAATGTAAGGTGGCGGGGACGTGATAGCAGCTAGGAGCAGCTCAAAATGGTCTCTCGCATGGCGAATGTGCTTGCCTGCGGAAAGAGTAAGGCCATCGTATCCCGTCACGACAGCATCGGATTCGTACCGATAGTTGAACCTGGCAAGAACTTGGAACTCGTTGTTAGCTGTTCATCGGAGGTAAGAGCGTTGTCAACGACGTCGACGCCCTGCAGTAAGAGGATTTTGCAGACGGAGAGGAGCTGGAGGACGTTTTCGGGGATGTGTTCAGTGTCGGGAAGATGGTGGTCACTGGGAGACATTGGGGACTGAACGCTGGAGTCGGCAAAAGTTTGCATGATGGTTGGGGGCACAGAGAGCTGAAAGAGTACTTATATAATAACTTGTCGGGGCTAGTCTTAGAAAACGTTGATGAGGCGTGGCGTAAAAACATGTTGTATTACACAGGACATAGCCTGGACATAGCATCATGAATACATTCAGATCACCGCGGAGTTGTTCCTACTACCAAATTTCGAACAGCCCAAGAAAAGATATAGGCTGTTCGAACTCAAGGAAAGGAATGGTCAATCTGTCAGAGCTTTGCCCATGGGAGGATGAGAGACTGGAAGATGCACAAGTATAGACCCGACCGTCGTCGTCGCTCTGGTTAAAAAATAAGATGCTGACGTAGGCAGCCAGAAGGGTCTCCTACTCGGGTTCACAATACGGCTCTCTCAATTCCCGACTCTCACCGACCTCGACATGTTCACTGCCCTTCGGAAAGCGGGCCCTTTGGCTCGCGTTCGTAGTATTTACTATATATTATATCTCACTCAACCTCTTGTTTAGGCCGCATCTGCAGGTCAGAGGCGCCTTCTTTCTATCCACGAATACCAATCCGTCAATCTCCTCAATTCGGTCCGTCTTACTTCCAGTATTCGCGATTAAATTCTTATTCCCTCCAGTATGGAATTCCAACCCCCAAGAGCATAGCGGCAAAGACACCCGAAGAGGCGTATCAGGTCGCCAAGGACTTTGGTACACTTTCACTCTTCGTATTGCCTAATACTTGGTAACCTCTTTCAACAGGGACTGATAGACTCGTCATCAAAGCTCAAGTTCTTGCCGGTGGTCGAGGAAAGGGAAAATTCGATACTGGCCTCCAGGGAGGTGTACATATGGTCAACAGGTTTGCGCTCCCCGTGTCGCGACCTCGTCACCTCACTAACCCGCGCTTTAGTCCCGAGCAAGCAAAGGAATATGCCTCAAAGATGCTCGGCTCCAAGCTTATCACGAAACAGACGGGAGCTGCTGGTCGCATCTGCAACGCTGTAGGTACTATCTCATTCGCAGAATCATTACTGGCTCATTCTAGACTTGTTAGATCATGCTCGCGGAACGCCGTGATCCCGCGCACGAGTACTATGTTGCTGTCCTTAATGACCGCGTTTCCCAGGGTGTCGTTCTTGTTGCTTCCTCCCAGGGCGGTATGAACATTGAAGAGGTCGCCGCTAAGGACGCCGCGGCCATTATCACCACTCCTATCGACTACGAGACTGGTCTTACACAAGATGCTGCTTTAGGTGTCGCAAAGAAATTGGGCTTCAAGGGCAAAGGTGCCCAAGAGGAGGCTGCGGATATCTTCCTGAACCTCTACAGAATCTTCAAGGATAAAGATGCCACCCAGATTGAGATTAACCCGATGGCTGAGACTACTGACGGACATGTTCTCTGGTCAGTAGTCCGTTGTGTCTGATACCGGCCATCTCACATTATAGCTCAGCATGGATGCCAAGTTCGGCTTTGACGACAACGCAGAGTTCCGCCAGTCAGATGTCTTCGCCTTGCGTGATATCACACAGGAAGAACCATCCGAAGTCGAGGCTCAGAAACATAACCTAAACTTCATCAAGCTGGATGGGAGTATAGGATGTCTCGTCAACGGTGCTGGTCTGGCTATGGCTACTATGGACGTCCTCGCACTTCATGGCGGAAACCCTGCCAACTTTTTGGATGTTGGAGGGTATGTGAAATTGTCTTATCAGAGAGATACTCGCTCAGTTCGTTTTAGTGGAGCCACGCCTGATACCGTCAAGAAAGCTTTCGAAATCCTGCTTGCGGATCCCAAGGTCAAGAGCATATTCATTAACATCTTTGGCGGTCAGCATCCCGTTCCGCAATCATCGTGGTACTTAAATTTGCCTGGACAGGTATCATGAGATGCGATTATATTGCCGAGGGTGTCATCAAGGCTACCCAAGAGCTCTCATTGACGATTCCTCTTGTAGTTCGCTTGAAGGGCACAAAGGAGGAGGAAGCAAAAGAGTGCGTCTGGCGCTCAGCTCCTCATGTCAACTCACTCACTTTTCCACAGGATGATCAGGAAATCGGGTTTGAAAATCATTGCCTTTGACGGATTAGATGACGCTGCTGAGCACGCTGTTCAGTTGGCACAGTAGACTGTACACCGACCGGTAATATGACACACTGCGAATCTCGATATCCTTAACAAATGCCATATAGCGTGAAAAAGCAAAAGAAAAACAATAAAATAGAAGCGTATGTACGAGTGTACAAAATGTAAGCTACTGCATTCACCATCCTGACGATCGCATGAATGAGTTGGTGGGAGTGTAAGGCTGAGGTGGTGGATGTGTCTGGTTAGAATCATTCCTCATGGGAACACGTCCAGCAGGCATCATGACTGGGCTGCCATACATGTTTGGGGTTGCGTGCACTACACCGGGACTCATCATGACAGACATGTTCCGTCCCGAGTTCGCATGAGCGTTCTGTGGCGACATATTCGGCAGGCTTTGCGGTGAAGGTAAATACATGGGCGGCGCACTGGGCGAGTACGACATGAGCTGCGGATATGGACGCATCATGGGAGTCTGGCCAGGCGCGTTTGATGGCGGAAGGGGCATCCACATCGGCGTACCGTACATCGGCGTCATTGGATTGTGTCCGTTGACCTGCATTCGAGCAGGAACGGGGCTTCCCGTCATAGGGTGAGTGTACACCATGGGCGCGGGAGATTGGCTCAGCATCGGTGACGGGTAAGGCACGTAGGTAGGACGCATGCTTTGATTGTTTGGAGGTGGTGGCGGCATCGGCACTCCATATGAGTAATTTGGTGGCGGACGAGCCACAGGAGCAGTCGTTGTCGGAGGGGAAATTGTTGGTCTGTGGGGAGTCACAGAGGACGACGATGGAACCTGCTGGAAAGCACGCGTTACATCATGCAAAGACATCCGTGAGGACGCGGACATGGTTGGTGGAGGCGTTTCACCATCTTCCGACTTCACATCCTGGAGAGTAAACGGCATTGAAATCAAGTCATCTGCTATTCCTTCAAGAGAATTGACAGGATGTAGTTCGGAGGTGTGAGATGTTGATGACCATAACGCCTTGAGGTGCTCTGGGTCAGGACCACGAGCAGGTGAGTCCTTCACACCCAAAGTCAACGGTGTCATTGGCCATGGCGCGGCATGAGAAGATATTGTTGACTAGATTTTAAAGTAAGCATTTAAACGGGCAACTTCGTGAGATAACTCACCGAATCCTGGACAGGTTTGAGTTCAGTTTTTTCCGACTCCACAGAATTCGAAGACAATGTCGGATTGCCGTTTGCCAACGCGTTTGACGTCGACGCAGGCGCTTCCACGATTGAGTTTTCGGTGTCCTCCAGTTCGCTGGACATGATGAAGCTGACGGCCGCCGATGACTCTGCCTCCGCATTGACGACCTGGGAATCCCGATAAAATGCAACAGATGATCCAGCTGGCATCTTCGGTAGTTTAGAGCGTTCAGTCCTCGCAGGAGATAACAACATCGCGTTCGCTTCTGACGGTCCAGTGCTCGGAGTAGTGTCTGCAGCTGTGGGAGCCATAGATCTCCAAGAGGATGCGTCGTCGGCAACACTCGATCTTCCGAAAACGCCTGAGTTACTCGGTTTTAGAGTGTTAAAAGACGCAAGGCGAGAAGTATCGAGAGCAGCTGTATGTTTAGGCAACACCACCCTGTATCTGATCTTGCCCTTGTAGAGATTGCTTGACTTCGGGAATCGAAAAAGTACATCGTTGACCAAGAAATCTTTTCGAGTCATGCCATCCACAGGAGGCTCAAAGGAGAGAATGTCCCATCGCACGGTCGACATTCGATTGAACAATGACAGTTGCTTCTTGTTGACGGGATCCAAGGTATCGGACACCTTGGGCAGACGAACTGTGAAGGTGTTCCAAGCTGGCTTTGGTGACCGCGGAGGATCGGGTTTTGTGCAAAACGGCTCACGGAGATCAGAGTCGACTTCATGGCGGGGCCGTAAAGCAGGAGGAATCCATCGGTCTTTGCCTTGCTTTGAGGGAAGTGACAATGGTGGGTGGCTCTCGTTATCAACTATAGGTGCGAAGGGGTGATGGTCACTATCATGAGCTTGCATTCCGTCTAATGCGCCCTTGATGCGCGACATGGCGTCGTCGAGGGCAGACATAGCGGCCTCCTTGTACTGGGTACGGGTAGTCGCTTTGTGAGGACTGGAATGACTGCTTTCCGATTGAGGGAGTATGGTTCGTGATGATGAAGGAGTAGGTTCTGTCTGAGTTGATCCGTCTTTTCGCCTCCATATACCAGTATCCCCCGTCTTTGAAGGTGTTTGGACCACCTTGTCCCCTTCGTCGAAAAAGTCACTAGCAACTGGTCGTGATACGGCTGCGGTATGCGACTGTGATGGCGTTGCTTCGGGTACAGGAGGCACTTCAGGTGAAGGTTCCGCTACACCGACAAATTTGCCTAAGTCAGAGAACTCGACTACTTCTAGTTCAACTTCAGGGTCCTCTCTGAGTGTATCGACTTGATCAAATATCGAAGGAGCTACCAGGGAGGGTTTACGAGGCCGAGTCTGAACATGGCGAGGCGTCGGAGGAGGTGGAAGAGGGTTCGCGTGACTGCGCCAAGATTCAACAGAGACCGAAGGAGTGATAGAATTGCTGTTAGAGTCTCGCCGCTGTACCGATGGGCGTGGATCTGTCAGGCCTAAAGAAGATTTCCCTGCAAATGACGGGCGACGACCGACTATCGGGGGCCCTGTCGGTCCGTCGACTCTGGCGGGTTGTTGCTCAGCCTCCTGGGCAACTTCCTCAATAAGATCTACAGCCTCTTCCTGGATGAGCGCTTTAGCGTCAGAGAAGAAATGGAATACGATGAAACCAACCTGCACACTCTTCTCTTTGGCAGCCTTTTCGGCTTCTGCTGCTTTTATTCGAGCCTCAAGCTCGGCAGCTTTCTGCTTTGCTCGTTCACGCTCCTTTTCCCTCTCCGCCTCTTCCTGCTGCCGCCGTTGTTTGGCCCTAGCAGCGGCGTTTTGCATCACATCTTTCCTCAATTCATCCAGATCGGTATTTGGTGGAAGGGTAGCTGGATCAATAGGTGATATTGCTGCTGCAGAGGTATGTGAGAGTACAGGTGATTGTGATGGATGACGAATAGAAGGAGCACTGATCGATGAAGGAGGTGCAGAAGGGCGTTTCGAGTCTATGGAGGGCACTCGGCCTGGAAATGCGTTCGGCTGTGACCACGCTGGTCGAGAAAGACTATCATGGCTGGCGGAGCCTCGCATGGCGTGGTTCGGGACTGGGGGTGGCCCCATATTTGACATTCGCCTCCCACGCTCACCGGTGACTGCTTGAGCATATCCTGGAGCGCGCGCGGGCGGATTAAAAGTTGTGTTATGCCCCGGCGGAGGTGGTTCTCTTCGACCAAAATCACGGTGACCAGGAGGAATACCATTCATCTGACCACGAGGCCGTTCTGACGACTTGTGTAAAACCTGAACATTAGATTTTGTGTCGGGAGGCACACTCTCCGGACCACCGCGTTTGTTGTATCCTGGACCAGGCCGATGAGTGTTGCTATAGGGTTCTAGTCTATTTGACCGCTCATTGAATAGCACGCGGGAAGACTCGGGGGAATGTAAAGGTGCAACGGGGGACTTTGGACTGGGTGCTAAACCTACTGACGCGTTCGAAGTTCCATGCTGACCACTGACGGAGGAGAGGGAAGGAGAACTTCTTGGCCAGCTACGATCAAAGTCATCAGCAAAACGATCCTCCTTGTTGACTGGCACCTCCACTGGCGGCATGTCACGTCGAGAATGGGTCTGAGATGCGCTGCCGCGGCCAGCATTTATTGAGGATTTTCTGGGGGGCGTCGGAGGCTTGGATGGAGCGGGAGCAGTCTCCACTTCATAACGGCGGCCATCTTCAAACTCAACGACAGAGTCGAAAAAGTTGTCATCCTCTTCCATCTAGAATTTGAACCGTTTAGTTTGTTCTTTGCTCGAGAGAGGAAACATACCTCATCCCAATGAGACGCGTTGGGATCCAGATGAACTCCGCGGAACGTGTCTGCTTCCTCCATTCTAGCCTGCTTATGGGCGGCAGATGCGACATCACTACTTTCGCCAGCTACAGGTTCCTTGACAACCCGTGAGCCTGCTGGATGTAATGAATTATCCCAAGACTCTCTATTATACAGAGCCATACCCTGGGCGACCTCCGCCGCTGTTGGAAAGTCTGAGTGAACGCGCGATTCATCTCGAGCAGAACCGACTTTGGCCCATGCAGGCTTGCTCGGGGGCAAAAGATCGGAATGGGACGTCTGTCCGGCGGCTCTTGCCTGCGGCTGGATGACTTTGCCAACGTGTGGGAGAGCTGGCGGACCAGAAGACTTGACATGTGAGCCGCTTTGGAGTTGAGAAGTGCCGCCGTTGGCTGTAGACGAGGATGGCGCTGCGGATGACGGACGAGACCAACCAGGACCAGTAGTAGTCGAAGGCTGCGGTGTTGCTGTCAATTTGGCGGTGACCAGACGGGATGAGTGAGCGGAGGGTGCAAGGGTAGGCCTGGCTATGTCATTTTTTTCAAAGTTAAAAACGGTGGCGATAAACTGAGAGAAGTAACACACCAACAGGCCCCGTAGATTTGAGTGATGATGAGGACTGTTGAGATGCAGTGTGGGAAGGGGCCGAGTTCTTCTCCAGAAACATCTTGTTGATATTGACTGCGCTGAATTTCTTGGGCTGGGGGGCGAAGGTAGTTCCAGATGAGTTCAATTGGACAAGGACAGGTTGGGGCAGCGTGGTAGCCTTGGGAGTCTCCGTTGATGCCGAGACTGTCGCCGTCGAGCTCGTTGGAGTTTTAAATGAGGGTGCATCGTGGGGTGGCTGGTCCGGAGACGATGGAGGGACGGAGGTATCATGGATATTCGATGCGACTGGGCTCAGACCAAGTGAGGTGGCGGAACTACCCTTCCCGTTGTCCTCTTTTCCAAGCGAGTCGGATGCAACTGGCTTGTCGTTGTCGATATTTGCCATAGACGCGTCACAAGACGCCCGAGTGTTGACTTGGCGTGTCAGGCCTAGTATCCACAGAGATTATCAGCCTCACTTTTCCGTCAAGTGCCGTGTCAATAGTCCACGGAGAGAGGTCGTAATACTCGACGACTACGAGTACACTCACCTCCAGAGAGATCTCCACAAATGGATTCCAGACAAATTCAAAGAGGCAAGCGACAACTTGTCTGTGTGTACCTGTTTACCAATAAAGTATGTAGGTACCGTCACATTCCCTTGACACGAGCTACCCCATTGCTTTCTGCTTCACTTCCATCCATCCACTCACAAAGCGCCTATTTGTCTTGTAATTCTACGCGCCAGTCATGAGTTCCAACTGGAAAGCTCCAATGATGACACCTTTGGAAGGTGAAAACCAAAAGAAACGCGTCGTATGTCTCCTGATCACCCTTTTGCGAGGGTGCTCTTGACCCATGTCCTTCTAGTGTTATTTTTTTGACTCGGACATTGGAGGCTTCCATTATGGACCTGGGCACCCGTAAGTAACCTGAACTCGCTTATCATCCGACATGTTTCCCATCGTGTTCCCAAGAATGAAGCCAACACGGATAAGAATGTGCCATTCGCTTGTCATGAACTATGGTCTTTACAAGAAGATGGAGATTTTTGTACGACTCGCAAGATCCTCGGTAATTTCTATACGCTGATTTTCCATCCCTACAGCGTGCCAAACCTGCCACGAAACGCGAAATGACGCAGTTCCATTCCGACGAATATGTCGAATTTCTGAGTCGTATAAATCCGAGCAACATGAACTCGTACATAAAGGAACAGCATAAATGTAAGTTTCACTCAGAGTTCAAGAATCCACGTTGACCTATGCAGACAACGTTGGGGAGGACTGTCCCGTATTTGATGGCCTGTTCGACTATTGTTCGATCTCTGCAGGTGGCTCCATGGGTAAATTCTGTGCTGTATAAGTAGCATCCACAAGGTCTAACAGTCCCGCTTCCCCAGAGGGTGCCGCACGGTTAAGTCGGGACAAGTGTGATATCGCTGTTAATTGGGCCGGTGGCCTTCATCACGCCAAAAAGAGTGAGGCGAGTGGATTCTGCTACGTAAACGGTGAGCCAGACGTGCACTCTCCATTTCTCGTGAACTCAATCTCAGTCAGACATCGTCTTGGGAATCCTAGAGCTTTTACGGTCTGCGCCTTCGTATAAGATGTGTCTTCATCGGCTTACATTGCCCCAAGATACCATAACCGCGTCCTTTACATTGATATCGATGTCCACCACGGTGATGGTGTAGAAGAGGCTTTTTATACTACAGACAGGGTCATGACTGTTAGCTTTCACAAGTATGGTGAATTCTTCCCTGGAACAGGTGAACTGCGCGTAAGATTCTCAGCTGTTTTGAAATTGGCAACAAACTGATATCTTTCTGAAGGACATTGGTGTCATGAAAGGAAAACACTATGCACTCAACTTTCCGCTCCGCGACGGAATATCAGATGAGAATTATAAATCTGTATTCGAACCCGTCAGTCTGCTTGTTTTACAGTGTCCCGCAACTCAAACACGCTACAGGTCATTAGACAGGTCATGGATTCATATGACCCGTCAGCAATTGTGCTTCAGTGTGGTACTGACTCCCTTGCTGGTGACAAACTCGGAAACCTGAATCTCTCAATGAGAGGTAACTGCTCTCTACTTGCTCAATGCCCAAATTCACGATTTAGGCCATGCAAACTGTGTCAAATTCATCAAGTCATTCAACAAACCATTGTTGCTTCTAGGTGGTGGCGGCTATACGATGCGAAACGTCAGCCGAGCTTGGGCGTACGAAACTGGACTGGCGGCTGGAGTGGAGCTAGGACCAGGTTTGTAATCGTCTCGCACCTCGTCCCTCAAGTTGAACGATTCTAGAAATCCCCGTTAATGAATACTACGAGTATTTTGGGCCAGACTATCAGCTGGATGTCAAATCCTCAAATGCTGATGATTTGAACTCACGCTCATACCTGGATCGTGTGACACGAATAGTAATGGAAAACCTGCGTCATACTGGTGGACCACCAAGTGTCCAAATGCAAGGTACTGGTTGCCGGATTCCAGAGACGTTTTGACTCACGGATTTATAGACATCCCTTCGATGCCTATCGATGAAGAAATGAATGATCCCAATGCTTACGAAGACCTTATTCCCAAGGATGAACGTCGGACACGTAGTATCCTGGACTCGCGGATTCAAGGAGATGGAGAATTGTCAGACTCTGATGACGAGGGTGAGGGTGGTAGGAGAGACCATGCATCTTATAAGAAACGGCGAATCAGGTCTCCTTCCCGGGAGCCTGCACATGGAATGAGTGTTGGTATTCTAGCATCAGGTCCTACGCATGCACACGCTGGCCCCAGCGGACAGACCACTGTAGCCAAGGTCCTAGCGAAGATGGAGATTGATGAGCCGGAGGAGTCCAACGCCAGGATGGAGAGTGTAGACCATGCATCTCTCCACTCACCTGCCGCTGCAACCTCCCCAAAGGCGGGTTCTGCTCCTCCTGAGATCCCAACACCTGAACTTGAACCTGGCGAGATGGTTGTAGATTAGTCTTCGGCATTTTACCATCGCTCTATGTCATTTTTATGATGTGCCTTGATAAAACATCAGTCGGATTCAAAAAACGAAGTCAGGAACGAATCAGAAAACCTGCTACAGCTCTTCGTACTCTACGGTAAACCCACACGTCTCACATGTTTGCCGTGTGTTGCCATCTGTCGTTTCTGTAGAACCGAATACATGTACATGTTCCTCGTCCTTTCGTCGCTGCCACACACCCTCCTTTGTCCGCCTCCTAAGATCTCGCAAGCTCTGTTCGAATTTCTTGTTCTTCTTTTTCTTTTTTTCGGCTGTGCGTCTCTCGAATTCTGCGTCCAGCGCTTCAGGCGAACCCCACTTTTGCCATGCGAATTCCTCCACTTGCCATCTGAGAAACAGCATCATATTGGCATAAGTTGAACTGTGGGGATTTGCTTTGAGGAGGTGCGGAAGAAGCTCATGGTCGCGTAATTCGGCTATACCAACGCATTGAGTCACAGCGATGTGGGTTCGTAATGGATACTTACGATCGGTGAGCAGGTAATCCTGGTCAGCGTAATCAGCTTTGGTCGCTCTGATTTGGATGGAGTACACACCTCTTTACACTCTGACTTGGTTAGGAGGCTGTACTTTTCAGGAAACTTGTCTTGACAGCGTTTACAGACGCGACATGCAAAGATTTTGTTGTACACCTGGTCGATATCTATGGTGTTACATTCACTGCATCTGGGATTTTGGCTGGGATCAAATGATATAGCTAACGGGGCCTTGTCATGCACGCTCGAAAGGTTGTGTCTCCTGGCGCACCTGGCTCTAAGTTCTGCAACGCTCGTTGCTTTTCTAGATTCTTCTCCTTCTTCTGCAACTCTTCGTCTACTTCTTTTCCGTCGTCAACGAGAAAGCCTCCCTTCGAGTTGACCATTTTGGACAAATCGTATTCATAATAAGCGCCTAGACGCGTATCGCGTGTTAAACGACCGGGAGCTGTGGGGGAATCTCCCGCGGTTGCTTGCAGTGGTCGCTTCTTGTTGACATTAAGACGCGACGATGAAGCAATGGCAGCCTCTTCTTCGCGTTGTTGCTGATTGCGTTTTGCTAGAGCGAATTGTCTTTTTTAACAGCGTGTTTCAAGGCTGGAGAACAGTGCAGTACCTTTGAGACGGTTCAATTCAAACTGGCGAGCCTGCTCCGGAGTGAGAGGAAGCGCCGTCGGATGTGGCGGAGGGGTAACGGGTCTATCGTTGCTCGCCATGTCAATAAGTACCGTCAACGTGAATGTCAAAGTCAGAGAGAGGATCGGCATGACAAACGCTATCACCGGAACCGGTTATTGACAGTGCCGGTTGCCGCGACTACCTGGCCATCTTTCATGCATATTTAGTACCACTGAAATTTATTCACCGAATACGCCCCAGAAACATTATGGACGACTCTTCGCTGAACAACCAGGCCGAACACGAGCAAATTTCGACTGCCCTTGAGGTGGAACGACTCGAAGTGAACCTGTTCCGTTCAAAATCTCTATGGCTACCTACTCGTGCTCGTGGGGTGTTTGGAGGGTGTGGCTTCTTCATGTACGCAGTGAACCATCTCATCTTCTTTCAGGCAAGTCATTAGCCAAGCCCTTGTCTCTGCCACAAGTTGTGTAGAACCCGCGTTTGGATTGCATTCCATGCATGTAAGAAGGGAACCATTCGATCGCGTTGAGAAATCCTGATGATGTTCTTCTCAGTGCTATTTCTTGACCAGCGCGTCACCGGCCACTCCAATCGTATATTCCGTTGAAATTCTACGTCAAGGAAAATCCTACGTTACTTGCTCTGTCAAGGCTGTACAAAAGGGATCGATTATCTTTGTCTTGATGTGCTCCTTCCAGAAGCCCGAACCTTGGCAGCCGTCCCATCAATGGTCAATGCCTTCTGTCCCGCCACCCGAACAATGTTCCTACGAAGAAGAGCTGATCACTCAAGCCAGCGAGGATAGTCAGATTCATCCCAGGGTTCGACTAGTTTTGAAGATGTTTGCAGAGGTCAGTCCATGTATACAAGATTATCAGACCACCTGATGATTCTGATTCGTTAGGAGCGTTTAAGAAGTCCCATTGCCATTAAACGTGCTAAAGAGCATGAATTGTCATCCGACGGCAATGTAAGATACATGTACTGGATGCAAGCTAAGAAGATACCTCATTATGAGGCCCATTTTCAAAAGGTGCTTGTCACTTTCATCCAGAGGCTTCCTTTCGCTCACCTGCGTGTCAGTGTATACTTGCGTACCTCTCGGACTTGTACCTGTGTGTACCCAGGCTTCGTTTCAAGTTCTGTGACCTCACATTCTCGCTAGCATCGGTGCTGCCGCCCGTATTTCGGGCTTGAAGCGCTATGTCAAAGGTCCTGATGCTCTAAGCATGTCGGTAAGTGTATAAAGGACAACATCCAAAATATCGTTGCTGATACATGCCGACAGTCTACTATTGACCACGCTATCTATTTCTACGAGTGAGGACTCGCATTTACGTCCAAGAGCTAGTTGTCAATCTCAACTTTTGGTAGCGATAACTTCGACTGTGGTGATTGGCTATTATACGTCGCGAGTAGTCTGTTTTACTTTGAGACTCCTCTCTAACCACCTTTCAGATGGAAGCCCCAAGAGCTGGGTCAGGACGCGCTATTGCTCGCGGTCAAGTTCGTGCTATCGTCTTCGTGTTGACCTTTACTAAGGACAATCCTAGCTATTCACAAGAGGAGGCTCTTTGGTTGCTGTCACAACGCAAGAAGGCGTGGTTAGAGCAGGAATCCGGGGACCAGACGAAGTTCGCGCCAAACTATAGACTAGACTATCTTATTCATCGTCACTAGTATCTTCAACCCTTCATTACTTAGTTAATCTTTAGTATTTAATTTTCCCAGCCCACTGACTACTGACGTGCAGATATCGGTGGCTGTGCACCCCACTTGCTCTCGACGGTCATACTTGCTGTTTCTTCTGAACGATGTCTGAAGACGAAGTAAATCCTTATGAACTGCTGAATGTTGAAATTGAGGCCAATGAACAAACTATACGCACAGCTTATCGTCAACGGTCTCTTAAAGTTCATCCCGATAGAGTGAGTCAATATTTACATCGGCCCCCACAACCTGACTTGCCTCGTCAATAGAATCCCAACAATCCGGACGCAGGTATGATTGACTGCTTAATACATGGCATGTACTAACGGCGCCATCTTAGCACGCAAATTCCATGAATTGAACCAAGCATATGAACTGCTACTAGATCCCCTACGGAGGCTGGCGCTCGATGCCAAGCTGCGTATAAAAGAAGCACGAAAGACACGATTTAAATCCTATGACAACAAGCGAAAGGTGCTTGTAGAAGAGCTTGAAGAACGGGAAAAGGCTTTCAAGAAGGCTCGCGTCGAGAAACAGCAAGAAGAAGTCAAGCGATGGCACGACACGGAACAGATCAAAGATGAAGGCCGACGGCTTAGGGAGGAGAAGGAGAAGGAGCTCAAGGCGCGCGAAATGGAAAAGCAGAAACAGCACACTGCAAATGTTGATATGGATGAACCTCCCTCGATTCGTACGTCCCTGGGTTTCGGTGCAATGACGCCTACTCAAATTGTTGCAGAACCAAACGACACAATCGTTCGTGTGAAGTACTCGTTGTCGGATCGACCCGAGCTCACGACGAAAGAGTCTCTTTCTACCCTCTTTGGCCCATTCGGACCTACAGATTCCGAAACTATCGTTCTTTCCTTGAAACCTTCAAAGAAAGCACCAAATAAAGGTCCCAAAACGGGCGTCGCTCTGGTACCTTTCAAAAGGATAGGCGACGCGTTTGCTGTCGTTTGCGCTAGCGGACGACCTGAACGAGGACTCAACGGTGTTGCCATCGCCTGGGTTGGAGGAAAAGAACCTGAAATCATTGGATGGTTAAAGTCGACAGGAAGGCTATCATCACAACCACTCGCAGAACCACCACAAACCGAAACGCCGACTGCGTTTTCTTCATTCCCGGAGACTCTTGTTAGGATACGTTCTTCTTGAACCTGTTTTCTTGCTGACGTTCTTTGTAGCCCGACACATCTTTTCCTTCTATGACGGGCACCTCGGCAGATATAGACTATGAGTCCTTGACATTGATGCGGCTGCGCCAAGCGGAACGAGAGAGGCTAGAGAAAGAAATTCGAGAAGAGGAGGAGAACGAGTAGCTCTTCGTCTACTCTTTCATTAGCTTCCATTGTACTACCGTGCATACAGGAGTAGGATAATGGAGATTTTATGTTTCATTCCGAGTCGAATTTGTGGTCAAGGGCTCAAGTGTTTCGGTTACGGCTTTCTTGAGCTGTGTTGAATGTAAGACGCGGCTCCAGAAAGAAGCATATCACTGACTGGTGGACTCGGTGGATTCTTTCCATCGAAATAATGCAGAATAAACTCGACAGACATCCAGTCGCTCTCAATGCCGCCTAGATCTCGGAATATGAGCGCTCGCGGGCGCCCTTGTATAGGGGCTGTAAGAAATATATCCAAGGGCACATGCTTCTTCAGTGGAGAGTTGGGGAAGAGAGTCTTCAGTTTCCGCATCGGCGTGGCCAGTTCAATCGAGTCCTCTTCGGAAAGTTCGCCAGATTTCCTTCGCAAAAGCATCCGGGCACCAACTGCACGAACGAACGCATCACGAAGATGTGTGAAGGAAGTATCGCGTGTGGGCACTGAAGCTGGAATGAGAAAGCGTGAATTATGGTTGTAATAAAAGGGTAATACCCAATCGGACAACACAAGCACATGAACGCACGACACTTTCGATTTTCTCGTCAACAGACATACTTTCAGATAGCTGTAACCGTTGAGTTGAATTGAGATGAACGCGTGGAGGAGGACTGTTACCTTGAGGTCTGCATTGTTGAGGTCCGCATAGAAGCCCACTGAATAGACTTTGATGCCGACAAAAGAGACAGTTCTAACGCCTAAACCTATTAAGGTCATTGTCGGAGCGTGCGCCTTGTTCGTAATTCGTATTGATTTAGGGAACGCGATTCCGGTTGCTGCATCAGCTGAGGGCGCAAGTAAGAAACGAAAGTGACGAGGATGATTTATAGCACACTAATAGTCTCTGGGTCCAATACGACGTCTGTATCAGAGGGTTGCCTGTTGTCCTCTGCGTACACAGTGCTAAATAGCAGCGGACTCGCAATCAGGGCGCCGCCGAAGAGGACAGTTTTTGTCAGATTCATCGGGGACCACGTTCGGTAAGTGGAAAAGTGGCGCGAATGGCGTGGAGCGGTCCAACGAGCAGTAGGAATGACTGCCAGCCGGCGTAGAAAGGACATGGTTATATGGTACGTTCAAGTTCAGTCGAGACCTAATAAATGGCTCGGGAGTCCGGGCCGACAGCCGGTACGCGCGTCAAAGCTCGCAACACGCTGCCACAACGATATATTCTTCAAGGTCAATTGCACTCAGATTTACCACAGCGTTCGTGTTTGCAGCCATTCTGTCCGATTATTGATCGGACACTGCATTCATTTTGAAGGGCTTGCGTGTGCGCATTCCAAGGAACGCGTAAGTGCATTCGTCATCCTTTTCGCAGCTATATAAACTTCACGTTGGGTATGTCCTTGATCGCCCATCCCAAGAATGGATATCGTACTCACAGCATCAGATCTGCCTCAACACGACGCACCGCCTGCCATGGACGACGACGGGCTTTCCCTCTGCGACTCTCCGGGAGACCTCGCAGACCTGTCAATGGACCAGCAGAAAGCCACTCTCCAATCTTACATTGATTCATTGCCCTACGAGTGTGAATCCCAGGACATCATGCAGGCCAGACTCGAGGCCATCGTTGGCAAGATTTACATTTGTGCCAAGTCTCAGAACTGGCTTGTCCTCACGACGTGGGACGGTATGCTCCAATGGTACGCATTCGGCATTTTGGTTCTCCTTCTACCATACCCACGATTGGTATGAATGCAGCTGGTTGTTGATGAGATATCCCATGCCCAAGACGACGCGTGCCAAATTGGTTCGCCTGTACTATGAATTATGTATCACTCCGGGCATTGAAGCGCGCGTTATTCGGAGCTGGGCCGATATGCTCAATCGCTTGATTTCCAACAAGTCCGGAATTAAACGCAAGTTAGAGCCCGAGGATCTACAATTACCGTGGGAGCCACTATGGGAAGCCGTTAAGACTCATCTCTGGCACAAAGGCAAAGTGCATGAATCTTCGTAGGCCGTTTATCTCGATCGTGTAGACATCCACTGAAAAGAATACTTTCAGACGTTCCTTGATCACGCTTCTCCTCTATGTCGCCGAACAGTCTAACCGATACTTTGCGCGCGACGAAATCCTAAACATGCTAAATGCATTCATTCCTTTGCTCACGAGAGAAGTATGGTCTCATTTCTCATGTTTCGTATTCCGCTTATTTGTCTGCAGACGTACGCAGTAATGATACCAGTGCTCACGTCCTTCCTTCCTCCAAATCATACACACCTCTATCTGCCGGCCCTTTTCAAGTTTTGGGAAGCTTTCAACTCATCCCTGATCGACGATCGGTTTCTGCATCTAGCTGGTCAGTTATCCGAGGAACACGTTAGTGGGATCAGTGGTGAGGCAGGACAAGGTGGCGCAAAGTGGAAAGATGTGGGCATTTGGTCCGAAACTGAATGGGACATCCTAGTTACCAAAGGGCTGGGGTCCATGAGTGAGTTTCTTTGTTCTAGCATTATTTCTGACTCACGTCCTTTTCAGATGTTCCAATTGGGCAAAGTAGGGTATGTGGTTCCGTCTACGTCATTACAGGCGTTGATCTTGCTGTGTAGGGTGCGTCGACTACTGCCAACCATGCCGACGGTCTGGGAGATAGATATGGCTACAAGGTCAAAAAGACGGTAGACCGATTTCGTATGTCGATTCGGCCTTGTTTTGCTGTTGATATCTGAATTCGTTCGGCGTAGTTTCTCTCGCCAAGATAATCGTCTACTCAATATCTGTCGATGGCCCAGTCCGCCAAACTGCTGGACAGATTTCTGGAGATGCGCCTTCGCCTCCGGGTTATATCGGAGGCTCGAGAGCGTTGGACTCCCTGGGACGTTTAATCACCAGTACAGAGTCGTTCTTCCATCCCTCTAATTCAGGAGCGTGGACGGTCGCTGTAAGATGATCGTTACCAGTCTCTTATCTATTGCTAACATTGTTACAAGTTGACTACGTTTCTTCATCGTGTAGTAGCTGAGTTCGCAAAAAGAGTCAAGCAGGAGGAGAAACCAGACTGCAAAACACCCATTGTAAGCCTTTCAGTAGTATCCTCGAAGGGCTGGTCTAATGTAGAAATTAGACTCACCGCGTAACACCAGCGATTGTTCGCGAGCTGGTTAATATCATGAGGACACCGTGTCTTCTGGCCTTGTTCTCGAAGGACCCTCTCTGCGTTGGGTTCGCTCAAGGTGCATTGCGAGGAATGGCAATGCTACAACCGTCCCTGATCATGCCTGATTTACTGGAACGAGCGTATGGTGGCTTAGAGGTTGTCAATGAAACTCACAGGACCACATCAGTCCTCAGTATGCTTTCCGGGATTGCCCGACCGCTCGTCACAGAGAGTGTATGGCTTGGTGGCCAGAAACACTTGTTGCCCTTGTTGGAACTTTCATTACCAGGAATCGATCTGGTAAATATGCATACCCTCATTCCTAGCACTCACTGATATTCCTTGACAAGAACGATCCAAGCAAGACTGTTTGCACCACTATGTTCATTGTTTCTGCCATCCAACACGTCAAAAT
Source organism: Hymenopellis raphanipes (assembly GCA_036872995.1). Classification (NCBI taxonomy): domain Eukaryota; kingdom Fungi; phylum Basidiomycota; class Agaricomycetes; order Agaricales; family Physalacriaceae; genus Hymenopellis; species Hymenopellis raphanipes. The sequence continues at coordinate 2,673,548 of JAYMDG010000001.1, forward strand.
CGGCGATGTATCGATGCATCAATCCGGTGTCCCGCTGACCGATGACATACCTGACGAAGGGAGGATGCAGGTTGACGATGACACTCGTCTTCCTGATGGTACGGAAACCCCGACGCCTATGCTGAGCCGAGCAGACGAGCGTGCTCTCGCTCGTGATAGCACCGCTGCTTTTGCAGGTGAATACTTTTGACTTTTGTAAACGAAACTCTGACCAATCTGATAGATTGGGTGGCCGCACTCTTCCGCCGTGTCATCGCGTTATATGAGAACCTGCCTGAGGAAGGTGGGCGGCGTAACACCACTGGCGGCAAACAGGAAGAAAGTGTTCTCAAGTCAATCAAGGCTATGATGGACGTTGTTTGCCTGCATATGTCGGATCAACTCTTTGATATGATTTTGAATATGGCGTTTGATTATGCTAGTACCAACTCCAAGTCCAATGCAGTCAGAGCTTTCGGACAGCTTGTGGCGTGCCTTGCTCGCGTCCGTCCCGAGCAGACGCTTGCGAAATTCTTGCCCTTCTGTATGGCTCAGGTGGAAGAGGAATTGCTTCATGGTGCATCTAGCATACGCACTACGGCGCCCACTGCAGCTGTACCATCAGATACAACATTTCATTGGAGTACGCCTTGTCTTCGCATTGAGTCCTGCGTTATTGATATTCTCTGTAGACTTAGCCATTCTGCGAGGTTGTTTGGGATACGGCGGACCTTTGGTACGTGAAGATTTCCCGTGCTTCTCAAAAAAATATGAAACGACTGCCAAATAGATTCTGAAGTACAAGAGCCAGATATTACATCTGTTGCATGTTCTCGTTGAGAAATCCAAAAGCGAGCGGGGCTACAGCGGAGCCGGTCGACTGATTGGGCGAATTCTCCATACCCTTGTTGGTATCTATCCTATTAACAGTCGCTTTGTGAATTCTGATGAATGGGCGAGTAAAGGTATCTATTCGACTGGGGCTGACCCTCCTTCTGTTCTTCCTGACGCACCTGTTTAGAATTCGAACAAGATCATAATCTTCACTGGGGACGCCTATACACTGCCCAGGATGTCACTGTCGAATGGCACGGTGAGCTTCAAATGTTATGACACCTATCGGTAAGCTGAAATGATCCACAGTGCCGTCCGATAGTGAAATTGCATTCGTGCTCGAAATTCTGGACGAACTGCACACACCACTCTTGAACAAAGTAGAAGAGCTTGTGACTCGCACACAATCTTGGAACAGCAACGATCGTAACGATTTCTGCAGGTGCGTGCGTATCATTTGCGTGAAAACCTTGTTGAAAAACATTCAGGTATCTGAACACCTGTCGCTCGATATGGGGTGGTCTTTCTACCTTCATCCAAGATCTTCCAAAGGAGGTTATAAATCCTTGTATTAACGAAGAGACGGAATCGTCCGACCTACTCGTCTCATTTCTGCCTATGAACGCGGGATTCATCCTCTGTAATCCATCTGATCCTCGCTATGTCAAGGCGTCCGCTCATCGAACCAGGTTTGGAGTGGTATCCAGAAATGCTGCGTCAACCCTCCGTCAGCAAACCGAAGGGGAAGATCACATCGACGCAGTTATTAATGTCGTCAAAGCCATGGATTCTTTCCTTCTCGACTACGGAATGGGAAAGGAGAGTTTCGAATCCGTTCAGAAGAGTTATGTTCAGGCTCGCGAGTAGGCTGTCCATCGTTTCAAATATGATCACCCCTCTGACCGACATCCAGTACGACGCGTATCTGGAATGGTCAGAAAGAGAACACGCGCTCTACTTTCGTCAAGCGAGCACAAATGTATCACTGTAGTCGCGTGTACATGCATGCATTGTATCGTCGTCGATCTCGACTCGATGATGAACTCATCAAGGAAGTTCTTGAGTTGTCGCTTTCTCCGTATACAAGGGTCAGGCGGTGAGTCTTAGGTAACTGTATAGATGAAAGTTGGAGATCTCACTCGTCGCTTCTCAGCCAGTCGCAGTTAGTGTTACATAACATCTTCGGAGTAAGTTCAACAGTTATTTTTCAGCGACCTGACTTGCCCATTAACTAGTATTATGTCCGATCGACGCGTTTTGCGTTACCTGCTCTATTTGACGCGCTTGAGCGTGGGTCGGATCCTGATAGGATGAAGGGAGCACTCTATATTTTATGGAACAAGGGCATCGGTAAGGTCTAGTTTTCTTGGTACCAATGCGCGACTAAGCGTTCCTCTTAGCATCCTACGCCTTGAGTGGTAAGCCTCGGAGAAGATAACTACCGCAAGAACTGAGCGACTTCTTTCTCCAGATCAAAGCGCCCATAGTCGCTATCTGGTTTCGCTCCTCGAGTGCCAACATGAAGAAAAGGTATGTCACACTTCCTGATTCATCACTCAGATACGATTTGACAATGTTCTAGCCATCTATTCAGAAACTTGTCAACAATCTGGCGAGCGACTGCCTACCCCATCTTCACGAAGATGCCATACACACTGACGCATATGACCTTGCAACTCCTCGGGTTGAAGAAGCGATCCGAGATCTAGAGTCAGAGTTCACAACACCCTTTGTAAATAGTGATCTCCTCCAGGAAGCGACCGATAAGACCTCTCGGCGCATCGCGAACCGTAACGAGTTGTATTCCCGCACGGCAAGTTTCGCTTTGGCCGGGTCAACTTCACTGTGAACTGACACATTCGCAGTTTGCGTCGATCTTGGGCATCGCGTCCAGCTCGCAGACACACGTATGTTCGCTTCACATTCTCAGGGTGCCGCATGCGACTAACCGCTTTCATGCAGTGGCGCTATGTTCAAATGGCGTGTCGTTTTCTGGTTTCCTTGATGCGGAGAGATACGCCAGTCTCTGAAGAGGTTGCTGAGTTTTTACTTCGTCATTCAACTAGTCCCCAGCCGACTATCGCTGCAGAGGCACAACGGTAATTATTGTTTGGGACGTTCGCCACATGCTCATGATACTATGCCTAGCGGGATAACTCGCCTTCTAAAATTCGTTAATTTCCGTACATTTTCGACTTCGACCTCAGACCTCTGGCTCCATGGATGGGTCAATCCTCTAGCTCAAGAAGTCGTCGTCTCTAGTCCATCTGCGTTTATCGAGCTGCTCCAACGCCCAGTCACGGACGAGTTCTCCTCGTTAGTCATGTCGCACTCTGAAGAAAGTTATTAATCGTCTTTCAGGCCCTATGTTGACAAGATACGAACGGGCTTTATTGCCTGGTCCCCGACGGTGAAAGGATATAAGGCAGTAACCAATGATTCAGAGCCATTTGTGTGGGAATCGAAGTCTTCAGCCTCGCTGAATGCTATCCGTCGTGGAATTAACAGCGAGAATTATTTCAAAGATTTGCTTGCGCTTTGGAGTCAGGAGTCTTCGAGGACTGGAACTCTTGAGTTACGCTCTGACCATGTGACTTTCATTAAACGTCTGGGTGAGCAATGCCTCGATTTCCTGTTACGTATCTCACTTCTTTCCAGCAAAAATGTATTCATATGAAGCTCTCGCCCCACTTTTCGAAATCATGGAGTCTCTGTTGTCGGATAGTGACAAGTATAAACAACGTGCTGGAGGAGAAGTATTGACCGGGCTCGTACGCGGTCGGTTCACCCGTTACTTGCCATCAAAGATGGTCTCACGATTGACACGGCTTTCCAGGTTGCAAACACTGGACGAAGACTGCGAGCAACAAATTATGGACCTGGATACGTAGCCGATTGGACACTATATTCGCCGAGATTAAACCAGAGACTCTGACATTCTGGGAAACTGCAATAGGCGTGGGTAGTATTCTCCGCGACGATACCTAACTGAAATTCATTGCAGCTCATGTTGGAGGACCGCGATCCTCGACGGAACCAGCCCTTGGTCGATTGGATCTTCTCTCTCTCTCTGGACTTTAGTGGAGACTCGGCCTTCCAAAGTGAGCTACAACGTCTTGTATACAAGGGTTATCTGACGCTGATCACTATTCAGTGAGCAAGGCATTGAGTACATTTGCGACGTTAGCTGATTCGGCCGACCATGCCCTCGGGCGAAAAGCCGATACATACATCGACTCGTTTTTCGCTAACGCAAACACAAGTTACGCGGAGGCAAGTCCTTTGTCTGGTTCTCGCACTCTGTCATAACTCGCCCATTCAGATCCGGCTCCTCATAACACATAACTTGTGTTCTTTGATGTATTTGCAGTGGCGACCCGTCTACGATTCTGTCACGTTGTTTCTAGATGCGTGCCATAACTCAGAGGATCCATTGCTTATTCGGTACCCCTGACGCCTTATCAGAATTACCTTCGGCTGATTACCGTTTAGCCAAACGCCTTACCGCCAACGGATAAGCAAGATCTTGAACGAACTGGCTCAATCGAGAGAGCAACGTTTGCCACCTCCGTGGTCCAACAAGTCAGAAGTACGGTCTGCTTCCCGTTTCTTTGACTAAAAAGCTCATTTTTCCAAGTACGACAAAGTTGCGCTCACATGTAGGTGTGACCTACTGCCTTGAAGTTCAGACGCTCATCTCTATCATATGTAGTGCTTCAGTGGATGTGGGTCTCCTCTTATAGCCCAAACGCGCCGTCGGCACTTCCGTACATGGTCGACTTGATGTTCGTACCTCTGCTCATTCCGCTGTCTCTCCTCACACGAAGCTCTTAACATTCATAGGCCTGAGATCTTCCGCATGATCGAATTCAATGATAACGCAGAGCTTCAAACGTATTCCACCGCTGTTCTCTATGTTCTATCGGCTTTCACTCCTCCAACTGAGTACATTCCGATCATTCTGAACAACTTCGTGTCTGCTATTAAATCCGCAACGGTACTGAGACCTCCGATCATGCGTCATGGGGGGCTAACTTCCCTTTTTAGTCTTACCGCATCCGCCTTCGCGCCCTCCCGTCACTCGTTGTGTTCTTCTACAGAAATCTCTTATCGATAAAACCTGCCGGTGTCAACAGTGTCATGGAGATGCTCTTGGCCTGTCTATCCGACGAGAATGTGGAAGTACGTATGAAGGCTTCGGAGGCGCTCTCGGGCATCGTCCGATGCTCGCAACGACAGAGTATCATCCAACTGAAGGTGGACCCGGTTCTAACGACGCTTTGGATTGTATTATTGACGGCTCATTTAGAACCGATTCGCTTCGACAGTTCGCAAAGCCAAGATACCTGATAGGAAGGACCCTACTTATGCAGAATCATTACGAAAACTCCATTCAGCGATATTGGGATTATGTGCATTAATCGACAGTTTCCCATACTCTGTGGAGCCTTGGATGCCAGCTCTAACCGAAGGTAGGTTCAGCATTGTTTGAAATGTCTCTTTTTAACTCCTTCTTCAGTTCTCGCGCCGCATGCCACAGATCCAGTTCCTATCTCTACGACGGTACGAAAATGTGCTTCTGAGTTCAAGAAGGTAAGCCATCAGCTCTTCTCACTAACGCGCCGCCAGCTCGCTGACTTGACGTTCTCGCAGACTCACCAGGCAAGTACTCGAATTTTCATACCATATACCGTCGCTCAACATTTATACAGGACACGTGGCACAAGGATCAATTAGCTTTCGATGAAGACCAGTTACAGAGTCTCTCCACTATGCTCGTGAGTGAAGCAATTTGTGGATGAGCAAACATTCATTTCTCCAAACAGATTGGTACATCTTACTATGCGTGAAGCCTTGTATAAGCGCACCAGTGTACACTAACGTTAGAATAATTAGCGCCGTAATAACCGTCTATTCTCTCCTTATCGATGTGCTCCCTTGGGCTCGTCCGAAAACAGGGTGGGTTCGCCACACGGAACGTCATGGAACAACATGCTTTCACCATGTTGCCCTTTCAATTTTACATGGCCCTTGCAAAGTGGTGCAAGCTCAGCCCTCTCTATATTTTGTGACGGGAAATACGAAATAGGAGATTCCCATGCTGACGCGAGTGTGCCCGCTTGAACAGTCGCGGGGAATGAAAGCTCACGCCGACTTGTCCGTGTAACACAAAACAGAAAATCGTTGATTATTCCAGATTACTCTCAATGGGAGTTTGCTTCCGAACGTGAACGATCAGGTTCGGTGCCTTTAAACGGAAGATACGGATCTGAGACAACTCTCTGCTTTATGAGCAGGCGGTTAGCAGGGGAACAGGATGAGGACTACAAATGCAGTAAGACAAAGTAACGATAATCGGCATCGATCAACATCTCGGAGGTCTCGAGGCATTGAAATTAAAGAACATACGAAAGGAAGTACATGAGGCGGTTCTCCGAAAGTAAGGGAGAAAGCAAGTAGCAGGGTACGGAGATTGCTGATGTTCTGGTGATTTACAGAAGACAAACTGGACATTCCATGACACGAAGGTTAAGATCAGCATCGATTGTGCTTTCTGGGGGTGGTATGCGGTGCACCATCAAGTATCAGAGCAAGTGACAACAGGTAAATGGTTACCTAATGGCACGCGATCAACACGTGTTGACAAAGTATGTGAGGCGTATAGCGGGAAAGAAAGAGTTAGGGAGCCAAAGAAGGAAACAGAGAGTCTAGTGAGAAATGAAGGAGCATGTTCAGTCTGAGTAGAGGAGAGTTCGGAAGTCGGCAGTGGGAGACTCGATTCAAACACCCGGTTCCCAAATAGGAAGACACAGCCACTGAGCGGGTTGGATTTGTTTTAGCGTTGTTGTTGTTGCCCTTGTCGCTGTCCAGTTCGACGTCGACGGATTCTCCCCTACGTTCCCCACAGCAAACCCCTGCAGCAATTGCGGTAGCAGTAGAGAATTGAGCGGGGGACGTGATTCATCATTGGCGAACGCCCGGCACGTTGCCTGCGATCATCAAAACCCAAAGCAAGCAGCCCTTTGCTTCAGGTCTTCCTTCTTAACCACAGCTCTCTCTGTGTCTCTTACACGAGGACACATTGCAGCGCTTTCTTCCACGACCTTGACCTTGACGACTTACGCTTTTTATACCTATCTGCCTCATAGTTCCCCAAAACCTCACTGCCGTCGTCGTCGTCGACGACAACGTCTGCAGCTCTATCTATCGCTCAATTACGCCCTCCATCATCTACCCATTGTCCTCCTCATCCATCTTTTTATCAACGCATTCATCGGAAAATCTCCGCCCATAATTAACTCATCGGTTCGTCACAAACTGTTGCCCCACCTTCTGGCGCTGACCAACACGTGTTTGCCGTGCAGTATTAAATGCACGACGTTGTGACGACTTCAACAGCCCAGAAAAGTTTCTTTCTCAACACTCAAGACGATCTACTGCCCGCTATCAGTATCACGAATAGACCCCACACAACCGACACGAACTCCTGGCACGACTCGGATTCTGACCAAACTTCAGAGGTGAGCCCACTTTTACCAGGTATCCCTTCTGTAGAACTGACTTGAAGCCGCGTAGACTTGGCCACCCAAGAACGACAACAGTCCTCAGTCTGTTCACACCTTCCGTCCAGCTGCCATCCAAACTCACTCTTATCACTCCAAAATGTCTTCCCTTTCCGATGCCGCTGCGGCTGGCAGTAACCACTGGCTCTTCAATGCCAACGGCCAACTCGTAGACGTTGATTCTGAATCTGCTTCCGCAAGCTGGGACTTAGCCGACGAAATTGTTCGGCTCAAGATCGGCGACGTTGCGGGAGAAAATGGCGAAGACGTTACTATTCGGACTCCTCCCAAGAAGCTTACAAACACTCTCGCCCACCTCACAGAGACTAGTCCTCTCGAGACATCGTCCACTAACAGTGTCGACTCTTCGCCTCCTTCCGATCATCAGATCACAATTTCGCATTCGCGCGGATCGTCCACAGACACGACCGAGTCCAGCTCTCAGGATTCTGCTCTCTCGGCCGCTAGTAACACTTTGCTCTCCAATTCGATTCATGGCACTCCGCCCTCTGAGTTGAAAGAGCGCCCACATTCCTTTAGCGGTGGCCTCTCTACCGCCGACTTGCGCCGCCTTCAGCAAGCAGGAGATGGTCCCGGAAACGAGGGTTCCGATCTACATCTCCAACAGCAGCAACAATGGATGCAGTATCGTGAACCAGGCGGGGAACAACTACCATATCCCTCATTGACAAACAGCACGGTCTCTATTCATCGCCCTCAGGCTCAACCCCCGCAGCTTTTCGACTACCGATCTGCTGCCCAGGGTGGACGAGACGATCTTCAGATTGATTATAATCTCCAGCAGCGCAATTTTAATCCTCTGCCGCCGTCAGGCATGCCATCTGCGCCCCAAGCCGCCCCTTCTTTCGTTCAGCGGCCTGCTAACGGTGTCCCAATGCAGTATCGTCAACCTGTTCGCGGCTATCCTCAGCAGCCAGGTCTTATTCCTAGTCCCCCTGCTATGGGATACCCCGCTGGCCACACCACCCATATGTCTTTGGGGAACTCGCAGCAAATGTACGACATGATGTTGCCTTCTCACGACAACCCGGCTGTGTCCCGTGTTCAACAACAGCACACTGTGTTCCGCGGTGCGCACCACCATTCTGCTTCCGACCCGTCGACGTTACGAGAGCCTCAACTGGCTTTGATGGGTGGTAATATGCCATATGCGGCGGGCATCTACCCTCCTGGTATGACGGCTGCTCCGTCAATGCCGATGTATCCTAGCCAGTATTACGGGCAAGAAGCTTATGCTCGTGGTGATCCTACCATGGCCGCTCGATTGCAAGCTCAATATACGGGCTCTTACGGTATGGTCCCACCTCAGCTTGACGGCGGTCTTTCCAGTCCTACGAGCGTCACAAGTGGAGGACAGAATGGGCCGAGCGCCAACAATAGGAAATTGGGTCTGTACAAGACCGAGCTTTGTCGTAGCTGGGAGGAGAAGGGTAGCTGTCGGTACGGTGCCAAGTGTCAGTTTGCGCACGGAGAGGAGGAATTACGGAAAGTTTCGCGTCACCCCAAAGTTAGCAAACTTTTTACTCTGTCACCTAAACCCGCTAATTTTGTCCGTGTGCTCTAGTACAAGACGGAAATCTGCAGAGTACGTCTATGCCCATTTTGCTTTCGTCTATTCTAATGGCATGTTGTAGACGTTCTGGGTGTCCGGTTCCTGTCCTTACGGCAAGAGGTGCTGTTTCATACATACCGAGTTGCCTGCGGCGGGTGGCGCCACGCCTCAGGACGCGCCTCCCCCTGCGCCTTCGCGTCCAGATGGTCGTGCACGCTCTTTGAGCACCAACAGCGATCCGAATGAGGGCGGCGTGTCACTCTTAGCTCGAATTTCTGCGAAACGTAATCAAGATTCAACAACACCTGTGGACATGAACTCCACCAATGGTTATCAGTTCACTCGTCCTCCGACTGGCTCTTTGAGAGTTGATACATCCACTTTGGATGCAGCGGCTTCGATGAAGCAAAACAAGTCGGCTTATCCTGCTTTTGCCAGTAATGGTGTTCTTCTGCCCAATGTCGACCATAAAGGCGCAAAGTCACCTGCGCCAGTCACGGCGGGTCCAGACCTAGGCAGACATAACAATTCGAGGATGGAGATTGTAGGTTATAATCAGGTACGTCGACGCATCTTTTCAAGTTCATTTTCGATACTCATGCTCTATAAGCGTGTCAACACATCGGCTACACCACCGTCCAATGTCCGACATTCGTTCAACGGGACGGAGGAAGTCAACTTTACCCCCTCCCAACCTACGCCTGGGCATTCTTACACGTTGTCCAGCGATAGTACCGGACCACCACAACGTGCTTCAGGGCATGTTCGTGCAGGTAGCGCGGGTAATTGGGGCAGCTTCTCTCGCAGTAATCACCTTTCCTCGGCCTCGTTTTCCCACGGGCCAAGTGGAAGTGGCGATGGCTCGATAAACTCTCCTTGGTCTACCACCGAAGTGACCATGGGTGGATCACGTCTCCACGAGAAGGCATGGGCGTGAGGTCACCATGCTGCGCATGGGTTTCTTATGAACTACTTTATCTCTTTTCTTTCACCTGCTTCTCTTGAATATGACTGCCGCGTAGGATCGGACAATGTTCTTTGCTCAACCTCATACACTACCATCTCCTCGTCGTCGCTGCGTCGGATCCTCATACATACGCTTTCTCGCCTCCTGCCTCCATCTCCCGCCAGAAAATCAAAGCAGCTGCCATTTCCCTCTATTTTCTCCCCTTTGATTGTCAGTACTTACTAGGGCTATACTTTATCTCACCCAGTTTGCATAGCATTATCGTCGTCATCAGCAATATGTTTTTATTCATCTCACTCAATATCATTCTTGTTAACCTATCGAATACTCGTAGCGTTGCTGAGTTCTTTGCATCGATTCCGAATTAGGACGACTATATCACTTGGTCTAAGAAGTCTGATTACTGTCTATTTCCTTACAAGTGAACTGGCACACCCAAAGCATGGATTTCTCGACGAAATCCTGCCATACGACACTGGGAATAACCCAAATAGTCAAACTCTGGTTGTACGAAACAATTTTCAAGATCCTCTCTGGCTTGAACAACTCCCCATATGGCCCACATTGCGTGCGACGCCGGACTCCAGAAGCGTACCTGGTCGTCGAGCAACTGCACGGCCTTTGAAAGCTCCGCTTCGCTCGTAGAAGGCATGCTCTGGCGAATGTAAGCGGTATAGAAATTGCGGCGTTCCTCCCTCGTCGGGTAACGAGCGGAATCGAGAAGATGAGGCGTCTCGCCATGATAGTTTGCCGTCCATTCATGGAAGTGATTGGCGATATCGTATGAAGCTGGGTTAGGGCCAGCGTATTCAAAATCGACGACGATTATCTAAATTCGAGCCACTGTCAGCGAACGCGGAACCTCTGGGCGGGAAAGCTGACCTGATGGTGAGGAATGATGTCGTCCGGAGAGTTCGTCCGTCTAAGCAAGTTGCCATATTGCGCATCATTGTGAGCGAAAACACGAAGACTCGCTCCTTGCACGTCATCAACAGTTGTCAACCAATTCAGGTAGGCTCTCCACTCAACCTGGAAACGATCCAAGTCGAGGGCTTCACGAATCTTGCTGTGGACTGCAGGAAGGTCGAGGACATTGCGCGCAAGGCCTAGCCAAGATTGGATGTTGACCTTGGCAGAAATATCCCAGCCCTTACCCTCGCCTCTGTTATCCGGAGAGGTTTCCTCGATGATTTCAATATCGACTGAATGAAATTCTGCCATTCGAGATCCGATCCACGAGCTGATCTCCGGATCCCTCATATCATTTGCAGTGAGTGTTGTCGATTCAAAGAACTCTTCGAGTCGGCCATTCTCAAAGGTGCCATAGACCTTTGGCCCAATGTTGTATTTCGACGAGAGTATGTGGAGTGTGTGAAGTTCACGTGGACGCGATATGAGGGAGCCAGAGGAGGAGCCGTAGATGCGAAGGAGTAATGTCCGGACCTTGGACGACGTGGGATAGGACACGAAAAAGACGGCATTGGTCATAGAGCCGGACACCTTCTGGACTTTAATCCCTTGGGGAGTAATATCGGCTGCATTCCAGGTTGGTATATGTAAAGATTTGATGCAGGCAAGCAGCTGGGTCGCAAACTCTGGAGTCTTGTGACGTCTAGGGGAAAGAGGGCTTCATGAGTTTCGGGGAACACAAAGGAGCGGCAGAAGCAAACCATGAACACCGTAGCTGTTCTGATTATGATAGTCTGAATGGTTTAGAAGAAAATATTTCTCACCTAGCTTCCAGAACAGTAGACGAGTGCCGCAGGCCTTCTTCAGTAACAATTTCCACATCCTCAGTGTCAAATTGAATGGAGCTGGCAGACGAGGCACTACGGCCGACGAATAGTTCCGCCAGACTTTTTACAGAACTTGCAGACAACCTGTGCACGAGACGAGTCTGGTCGCTGCTGACAGACTGGGGAGAGGATATTGAGGGAGATATTACGGGGGAATAGTTGACGTTGACCATCTTTCGGGTGGAGACAGTGGTGGTAAGATGCAAGCGACGTATTACGGACCGATAAGAAATCTGGTCCATATGCAGCACTCGACCATTGATTTTGCTGAGTTTTCCTCTCCCAAGCATACTACAACGTCGCCCTCAAGGACAAAAGGCACGCTATGCTCGACGGAGTGGATGCAAGTTTGCTTCCATGACGCTCCATTATTGAGGTCGTGTGCCAGAAATGACGACGGTCCCGTGCTTGCCGTTTTCCTCTCTCCGTTTTCCCAAATCTAAATTTTAAAGGCAAACATTTTTAACCATAAAATCCTGTTAATTCTGCTTGTTCGAGTTACGATCCCTGCTCTCCAGTTCTTCTTTGGGATGTGTCTTTCACCTCACTTCTGATACTGACCAGTTCCGTAGGTTTCCAAACACCCCTTGAGTATCGTAGATTCTGATGATAGCCAACTATCTGCCAATGTCTATCTATTTCGAGGGGATTATACGAAGCCATATGTCGTAACGTCCGGTCAGTTACGATCTCCTTAAACTTCCTCACCATCTCCGCTGGTCTATTCGGAGCATAAACGCTGCTTGTCTGTATCATATGATTCCGCAATGGAATCCAAATCTTCGCCCTCGAAAATCTGACGGTAACGTCCTACAATGTACATGCACTGTAGACGTCGGTCTTCTAGTGCTCTGGTGCCCTGACTTCCTCAGCCAGCCGTGAGATAAGAAGATTGTACACATTATTCTTTCCATGCATGTATGTACTCTAATCGTCGCGTAGACTTCGTCCGACATCAAACAGCGGTAGGCCCTGCCTCCGCTTTCTCACTCGCTAGGGTATGAATTGTTACGCTTGACAGCGTCAGTTTCTTCATCATCAATGACATCTAGGCACGAGTTACAGGCAATGAAAGAAAAGTCAACAAAGTGCCGACATACCAAAAGTGACAGTCCCAAGCAGGGCGCACAGACGATCCAGATAGTCTAAGGTTCTGTAAGGCGACATCGTGACCTACTGTAAACAAAACGTACCTGAATCGAAGTCGCGAATGCATCCAAAACCTTAAGCCGCAGTATTGGCGATTGAAAGGAATTGAGACCTTCCAAAGAGCCCGCAACTGCCAAGTTGACCCCAGTAGGTAACAGGTGGGAAGCGCGCGCGTATAGTATAGCCCCCGACACGGCCTGATACATGATCAGAACATTCAACACGTCCTGCACCGAGTTTACACACCAGCCCGACGGTAGCGCCTGTGAATCGTACAAGAAAGAACGCACTAGTGCCTGCAGCCAACTCTTCAGGCTTGAGACATCGAACGAACACCTGATAAGGCGCGTGGAACAATAGACCCATGCCTACCCCCGAAACGAGAGGATATATGACTTGTTCAGCTCTTGAAGCTTGCGATCCCAGCAATATTAAAAGTCCTAGTGATAGGTATTAGACGGGAGGAGTGAGTGATATTCGTGCCTAACCGAAGCCAATAGTTGATACGAAGAGACCAACTGAGATGACCAGATTCTGTCCACTTGAGTCCTGGCGGCGACGTTGCCAAAATTCGATGAACCAAGCTGCCGGCATGGATGCCAGAGAAGAGCCAAGTGAAAACGGCAGAAGTTGTAAACCCGCTTGTAAAGGAGTATATGCATTGACCGTCTAAAAATCCGCGAGTCACGGTCAGGGTAGGCGGTGGCATGGGAGAACTCACCTGGAAGAAGAGCGCAAGATAGAACGTGCCCGAAGTAAATGCAAAGTTGTGCAGGAAGGTAATGACCAGAATTATCACTGCATCGGGCAATCCTCAGGTCATCACGGTTTATAAATGTATCAAATGAATCCTACCGGCGGTTGGATTTGTGAAGGCTGTTGGGGGGAAGAGACAATCACGCTTCGTGCGGATTTCGTATACTCCTGCGCATAGTAAGATACCCAAGCCAAGTGTCAATGTAGTAATAGTTGTGGCCGAGTTCCCTATGAATTAAGCCCGTGGATCAGCAAACCTCCAGTCCATATGAATCGGAATGAGACTCACAGCGGTTTTGGTTCGCGAAGCTAAATCCGAAGACTATCAGGATTGTACCGGTCATGAAAAGAAGTCTGCAAACAGGGTGGAAATTAATTGACGGTGACTTTAAAACAGTGTCCGACCTACAAGCCTCCAAAGTCAAATCGCTGCATCAGAGTTCGCATAGATGTATCGGCGGATCGTTGGAACTTGACTGTTCGAAGCGAGAAAAGCAGGACCACAGACGCGAAAAGGCAGACTGGCAAATTGATGTAAACTGGTACGCAGAATTAGATCGCACAACGGATAGGCTTTGTGCACTGACATCCCCAACGCCAACTCAGTTGAGAATCCGATTCCGTATTTCCTACACAAATTCGAATCAACGGAGTGGACAGGGCTAGAAGACGCGCGCACCACTAAATGCCCCCCCAAGCAAGGGGCCAGCTACGGCGGAACAGCTCCACGTAATACTCAAAGCCTGGGACCATTTCGCGCGACTTGAAATGGGAACGATTTCCGATGTCATCACCCATACGGAGCTGACAATCCCTCCTCCTCCGACACCTGCTACAGCACGTGAGATGATGAGCCTAGTGATGGATTGTCGTAAGCTCATGCGAGGGACCTCATGAGGTCTTACATTGTGATCGACTGTAAGGAGATGCGAGATGAGCATATATCACACGTATCCGTCGAGATCAACTTACATTGGAGACACCGCAAAGAAGGGAGCCGAGGCCGAATATGGAGACACTCGAGAACAACAGAACCTTAAGCTTGGAATGAGTAACGGATATTGACCATAGACGCGCGGCGCAGACTTTGCGTCCTACTAGATCTGAGATTCTCCCATACAGTGGCTGGAACGCCGTTTGAGTTAACATATATGCGACTGCGACCCAAGTATACTGCGTTTGCGACGCATCGAATTCGCGGGAAATCGTAGGTAGACTGGTGGAAACGATGTTCTAAACCTCAGTGAGCGGGATATCAATCGAGACGGAAATGCACGTACCGCATCAGTTGTTGCGAGGAAGAGCGTCAAAGCCGCCCTATGGCAATACACCGTTATCTAGGAAGTACGACGCGTGAAACCGAAGAACATACCCGATGTGCGCTGCTAGAAGGCGCGCAGTGGATAGACTAGGGGTCGCTGGTACCTTATCCTCGACAGTAGAAGCGAGCGTCTCCCTGGTACTGGTGGGGAAGAGGTCCAGTGAAACGCTATGGTCAGCCATAGAAGCAGAAGCTGTTTGTTTCTTCGTCGGTTCAGCAATTCCATCAAGGAAGTCGTTCTTTCTCTCGTCCATGTTGGGAATCGTCTGGAACAGTATGAGAGAGCTATTGGGAAGCGGGGTCGATTGTATTGCTGGTCCTGGACTCACCATAATTCATGCGAAGCATTTTATAGTCGAGGGAGATGCCCGTTCGGGGGTAAACACAGCTGGGAGAAAAAGGAAACACCCAAAGAAGTACTAGCTCACGAAGTGGTATACGTCTCAAGATGAACCCGTGTATTGGAAAAGGATTCTATGAGAAATATCAGTAAAGTTTTAAGATTAGCTAGCTGGCATCGCTTCTCGTACCCTTCGCGTTTGTCATAATTCACCGAGGAACATCTCCATTAGCCTTACAAGGTCCGTTGCGAAAGAATAAGACGGCCGAGCAGTATTGGGAAGCCTCGATTCGGCGTTCTGTGGAAGGTCAGTGGTGACCTACAGAGTCGCGTGTGGATTCGCCTTCAGTCAGAAATCGGTCAGGACACATCAATCGAAGCCTGGGCAATTCTCAAGGGTGCGAAAGGAGGAACAAGGGCGCAGAGACTCCCAGTACGAAATATCATACCCCTCGGACTTAGATGCATGAACGCATCAAGTTAAGGTAATCCGTGAACCCCATGTTTCGAAGATTGGTCGAGGCCAGATTCCAACTCCGCAGCCAAAGCGGCCGAAGTGATGAGCAGTGCAATCGAGTTGACTGTAAAATACACGACATTAGCTGAATGATAATAAGTGCGGTAAAGATCTATAGTCTGTATAATCATGCCGTGGCCCTCTTCTTCTCTTCTTCTTCTTCTGAGTCCTGACCGTTTTTGTCCACTTTGCCGACAGTCGTATCCGTGGGATTGTCCTGGTCTGCCACTACAAGAGTAGGATGCAAATAAGAAGTTGAGGGATGATGTCGGCGAAAAGATAGAAGACATGCCAATAAAATCAAAGCCCAGTGAGCTCTCGTATTCTTTGCCAAGCGCGAGACAACCAGCCACCAAAAGGTGACTGGTGTGTAAAAGAAGGCATACCGTTATCATGATCATCTTCTCTCGATTCTTGCGATTGCGCAGAAGAGTGCTGTCCGGTGCCCAAATCCTTTGAAGAGGTACGACCTTCTACTTCGTCGGCGTATGCTTGTATGAAGTCCCGCTGCCGGGAACTTAGAACTCTGCAATGGATGGCATCATTAAACGAAGAATATGACGACAGAGCAAGACTTGCCTTGGGACAGTAATATTGAACGTGACGTAGAGGTCCCCACTAAATCCACGAGATTGAGGGACACCTCGCCGCTTCAAGACCATCTCTTCGCCCTGTTGAGTACCAGCTGGTAAACGCACATCGACCTCCCCGTCGATGGTCGGCACGCGGACCTTGCCACCGAGAAGGGCAGTATAGAAAGGAATCTGAGCCTGATGGTACAGATTCGCTCCTTGTCGAGTGAACTGTTTAGACTGAGTGACCCGTATTCTAACGAATAAATCTCCTGGACTTCCACGCCCACCAACCGGAGCATCGCCGGCACCGGATACTTGTATCGTCATGCCGTCTTCGACGCCTGTAAATGAAGATAGGTAAAACAAGAAAAGGACTCATGGGCAAGGTCGCGAACACACCTGGTGGTACATCGACATCTATGGTCTGCGAGGTTCTAACTTTGCCAACGCCACCGCAGGGAGCACAGCGACCACTGCGAGGAACCGTACTTCCAGTGCCACCACACGCATTGCATGTGCTTGCCATCCGGAATCCAGAATCGATGTTAAATGTTCTTGTTCCGGAACCGCCACATGTGGTACAAGTTGAACGCTTGGCGCCAGGCTTTAAGCCAGAACCGGAGCAAGAACTGCAGTCTACGACAGGAGAAATCTTGACTTTGCGTTTGGTGCCCTTGCACGATTCCATGAAGGTGATATTAATGCTAGTCTCAATGTCTTCACCGCGCATGGAACCAGGCCGACCAAACGGAGAGTCATTGTGGAGTGCACCAAACAGTGATTCAAAGAAACTAGATCCCTGTGCGCCGCCAGCGCCAAACGCAGAGGAAAAGTCATGGAAACTGGCACCACCACCACTGAAAGCTTGCGAAAACGCGTTCGGATCGAAGCCAGGTTGTTGGGAGGCGGAACCATACTGGTCAAAGGCAGCCCGTTTCTTCTCATCCTTGAGAGTCTATAGAGAATTGAGCGCACACAATGTGAAAATGAGGGTGAGGCTGACATCATAGGCTTCCTGGATTTCGACAAACTTGTCGCGCGCATTCTTGTCAGAATTGGTATCTGGATGGTATTTCCGGGCAAGCTAAAGTCTATGAGCGTATACGGACAAGGCAGACTCGGAAATAACGTACGGCAAAGTATGCTTTCTTAACATCCGCCTGACTGGCATCTTTGGCTACGCCTAGTGTTTTGTACGGGTCTTTGGATGCCCCGAGAGGTGCTGTGGCATGCAGTGTACGCTAAACAGCTGTCAAATAGTCGTTCCGCGGAGACAAGAGAGGATATACCCTATCACTGGGCCGTTTTGAAGAGAGCCAAGGGTGTGAGTTTGGAAGGATGTTATTAGGACATGGTGATCGGTATACAGAAAAGGCGCGGACAGGGGAGAAGGCGGATGGTCTGGAACACGAGTAGAAGGCAATGAAGGAGAAACGACGAGTTGGCAGACGCATTCGGCCGGTGATGGCAGAGTTGCAAGCAAGCCTAGCAAAAATTTGCACACTTATTTGGTCAATCCCCGATTAGGTACTTCGATCATACGCGCTTGAGTCAGCCATTTCTCCTCTCCTTCCACCATGACCGACCATAAGAAACTAGTATCTCATCGCCCCGCTTCAGAGTACAATTTGACCAGATGCCCATTCTCAGCTCCCCATTCATATCACGCCTGTCAACAAATATCGCATTCGGCTTCTCTTTCACTCCTCGAAAATCATTGATAAAGCGAGCTTCGTTCCCCATCTTACTCGCATCTATGCCAACCGACATTCCATCTTGAAAGCGGTATAGGGAGAGATCATAGTTGCTGTCAGGACGCTCTTCGACATGAATCTCCTAACAAAATATCATCCTTCTGTTCCTTGACAATACAACTACAAGTACCCCAATGTAATCAATAATGTGTGTATTGACAGCTATTTTCTTTGCTGCGAACAAGCCAAATTGGCCGAATGCTGGGTGATCCGGGTTGGTGATGGCGCGAATAATGACTTGGTTGTTGCCAGAACTCTGAGATTTTCCCGGAGAGGGCTGAATGAATGTTTTGGTCAAACTAGAAACAGAGGAATGGAATCTGGATGCTTTGAGAAAGACGATATCTTTTGGCCAGTGAGAGGGTGTCATCAGAGGAGGGGAGGGATCGTGGGAACATCATTGTGCTTTGCACTGTGCAGCGGTTTCTCTGACGCCGCCTCTTCAAATGGGCCGGTCATCAACAAAATCCATTGCCAAAGTTTATGCAGATGTCAACGCCAGGCTTGGTCCAACATGGCATGAATACGGTGCGTTGGTCACATCCCCATCGTTCTGCTCAATCCTCACTCGTTTCCCAGACAATCTCCAGGTCCAGTGGGGATCCCAAGACCACTATGAGATCGTCAGAAAAGTAGGCAGGGGAAAGTATTCAGAGGTGCGCAGATCTGCCGTCTCCCCTGCCCTTCATGACACCGGCTCCAGGTCTTCGAAGGCGTCAATGTAGTCACCGAAGAGAAATGCATCGTCAAGGTGCTCAAGCCGGTCAAGAAGAAGAAAATCAAGCGCGAAATAAAGATTCTGCAAAACCTGGCTGGGGGCCCCAACGTTGTCGCGCTTCTGGACGTAGTTCGCGATCAGGCGTCCAAGATTCCTAGTCTGATCACAGAATACGTTCACAATGTTGACTTCAAAGTTCTATACCCACGTTTCACCGATCTGGACGTCCGATTCTACATGTATGAACTTTTGAAGGTGAGTTTGCGGCGCTGTTTTCGCGCAGTACCCGATCAAAACTTGTTCCAGGCTCTAGATTTCTGTCATTCGAAAGGCATAATGCATAGAGATGTTAAGCCGCACAACGTTATGATAGATCATGACCTTCGCAAGGTATCTCAGTCGTCATCCCCCATATGGCTTCGTCTCATATCTTCGCTGTTTAGTTACGGCTTATTGACTGGGGTCTTGCCGAGTTTTACCATCCCAAAACGCAATACAATGTTCGCGTAGCCTCTCGGTACTTCAAGGGTCCCGAACTGCTCGTCGACTTCCAAGAATATGACTACAGTCTCGACATGTGGAGTTACGGGTGTATGTTTGCCTCTATGGTAGCTTTCCATCCTTCTGTCGCCTTGCATATTTTCATGAATCATTACCAAGATCTTCCGAAAGGAACCCTTTTTTCATGGCCACGACAATTATGACCAACTGGTCAAGATTGCCAAGGTTCTGGGAACAGACGAGCTCTTTGTGTACATTGAAAAATATCACATTCGTCTCGACTCACAGTATGACGAGATTCTCGGAAGGTATCTTCTCCAAGTCCTTCTGCACGTCTCTGGAAGACTGAACACGTCGTTTCAGATATCCCAGAAAACCGTGGACACGGTTTATAACCTCTGAGAACCAAAGATACATCTCAAATGAAGCCATCGATCTATTGGACAAACTACTACGATATGATCATCAGGACCGACTAACCGCCCGCGAAGCTCAAGCGCAGCCCTATTTTCGTCAGTGCTACCCTCCGCAGTGGCCAACTTGTATACTGATTTTTGCTCAGTTCCGATTCGGACGGCCGCTGCCGCCGAAAGTGATTCTGCTGTGTCAGAGTAACCGCTTCATAATCCCTGCTCACCCTTCTCGTCTGCTCTCTATCCTGCTTCTGTATATAGATGTTGTGAAATTACTTTTATATCGCTTCATCCATATCAACCTGATCGTCTCTAATTCACTCTGCTACGAACACGTGTTGTTGAACTCTTTTGAGGTACGTCTGACCCCATGTGCCTGTTGTCTGCTCAGTCTGACCTCCATCAGTCCGCTTCTACGTTCCATGTGCGACTCTCGCTGTCTTTCCCTCGTGAATTTGCTTCAGCGTGATAGAGGCGCCTTTGAGCTCCTCGAGTAGCCTGATAAGTATATCTGGGATGCACAAGTTATCAAGTCACCACATGGGTGCAGAGTCTTTTACTGGCCTCTCGGAAAAACACAAGGCTCATAAGGTAGATGAAAATGGCTATTGAAGGTATCAAATCTGCCCAGCATGACCTTCCTTTCCTTTCCGCTCCTTGCATTCAATGCTTTGATCTTGCCTTCCTTAATGTCGCCAGTGGTGGCTTTCGACAATTCTCGATACGATAATGTAAGTTCTTACATGAATCTCGTCTCATACTGTGTCGTCTTAAAAGTCACTGCTTCTCCAGGTCGCCGTGTATGCTTCCCTCGATGCATCAAGTTCTTCAGGATGTTGACTATTTCATCTGACTAGCTATTGGGGTCAGAACTCGTACGGCGCAACGCATTCAGATGTAGATAATTTCCAGAAGACTTTGGCTTTCTATTGCAACGCACGGCACTTTCGCGCACAACAGAGGCCCGTTTGTGCTAATTTTGTCATTTAGGACGCAGCCATCGACGTGATTCCAGTCGCATTTCTTAATGTCTTCTTCGGACCTGGCGATGTGCCGTCTATTAATCTAGCCAACGTACGCTGCATATTCTTGACGTATTCAAGCGCCTACTGACCATGCCGTGCCGGTGGGTCTAACAGACGTGCAATACTGTCGATAATGCCACGTTCCCAGGGACCGACCTTCCCGATTGCTCTGCATTAGCATCAGACATCACGCAATGCCAGGCGAAAGGGAAGATCGTGACTCTCAGTCTTGGTGGCGCGACTGGATCTGTAGGATTTAGTTCTGATGACCAGGCGAGAACTTTCGCGAACACAGTTTGGAACCTCTTTCTTGGAGGTTCCTCGGACACTCGTCCGTTTGGGAACGCGGTCCTAGATGGGTATTTGTGACAGGTCCTTTTTTTATATGAGCTGGATTTGATTCTTCTCAGTGTCGACCTTGACATCGAAGGTGGAACCTCAAGCGGATATCCAGCGTTCGTTAACGAGATTAGGTCACTTTCAAGCGGGACAAATAAGCAGTGCGTTAGCACCCTTGACCGCGAGTTTTCTGCCTTCTACAGCTTCTTAACAGGTATTATATTACTGCCGCTCCCCAATGTGTATTCCCAGACTCCGCCCTGGGAGGTGTCCTCAATTCCGCCAACTTTGATGCCATTTACGGTGAGTTCTACGCTTCCTCCAGTTCTCCGACCTTCCGTCATATGTGTCCACAGTTCAGGTAGGTCTTGATCGCCTCGTTATCACGTTCACTCAACTGTCGACAAGTTCTACAACAATCCGTGTGGATTAACTCACTTTGGGGAAGCCTCCGTAAGTACCGGCGTTTAGCTGCTGTGCTCTTCTCACAACGAACCATAGAACTGGAATTTTGGCTTATGGTAGCACTGTATCGCCTTCTAAATCCCGCCACTCACACAAGTTAGGGATAACTGGGCCCGTGAAACTAGTCCTAACCCAAATGTGAAAGTATACATTGGCGCACCTGCGTCTCCCACGGCAGCTGGGTCAGGGTATATCGACATCGACACTCTCAGTGATATCGCGATACAGATGCGCAACAGCTTCCCTTCCTTCGGGGGTGTCATGCTCTGGGATGCATCTCAGGCGTATGGTATGTGCTATCCCTGCTTAATGGTTCATCTTCACTTACGTGACGCTTCCAGTGAACGGTCGTTATGACCTGTCCATCAAGAATGCCCTAGTTGCTGCTGGGGGTACAGGGTTTCCGTTTCCTGCATGCTCTGCTCCAACCTACGTGTCTGGCGGGGCCTATACTGGCGGATCACAAGTGTCCTTTGACGGGTAAGTCTCGACATTCGTACCCTTATTTCCCAGTCAACCTCATGTTTGTCTATACATAGGTACATGTGGGAGGTACGGACCTTGTCAATTTTACTCTGACCACGCTGTTGACGTATGGACAAGGCTAAATGGTGGACCTCTGCGGAGCCGGCAAGCAATCCAAACGGAGATTGGAGTGCCAGTAAGCCCTCCGAGTTGAGGAACAAACAGACATTCACGATCTGTTTGCAGTAAGCGCATGCAGTGGAAGCTCTGGAGGGTCAAGCACAACCACCTCTGTCGGAAGCACACCAACCTCCGGTGGGAGCTGCGCGGGTATAGACGCTTGGGCTGCTACCTCGATATATACCGCAGGGCAGCAGGCGGTGTATCAGTGAGTTATGTCTGAGGGTCGTTTGGAATCGTATTGAAATTTGTACCACCTAGGAACCATCTCTGGTCAGCGCAGTGGTGGACACAAGGTGACACACCAGGCGGTAAGCTGTGTAATTACTGCTACGATCTATCTGACGGAGTCTCTAGGAAGTGCGGGCGTGTGGCTTGATAAAGGTGTTTGTACATCTCTGACCGGAAAGTAAGGTTTCTAAATAAATTTGGCCCACGTCCATGGCACACGCACCATAGACTCCAATGGCGTAGTCTTCCATGAATACAATAATCGATTCGGTTTGGCTGTCATACGTTCTCTAGAAAGTGCTACAGCCACATCGAACTATACGCACTTGAAACGTACATACTACAACCCTATAAAATGGTATCGTCACGGCCCGGCTGTGTCGGCTTTTGCTTCCGCTTGGCGGGAGGACGAGAAGCAGAAGCATTCTTGGCCTCTGGAAGTGGACCGGCATCATAATTTGTGTTGAAGGCGAACCAAGGCGCAAGTGAGGATGCAAGACCCCAGATTATGTCTTCCGAGGATTCTTTACAGTTGGCAAGTACGGTTTGGGTGGGCGAAGTGGCATAGAGGCGCCCTCTAATTGCATGGAACGTGAAGAGCGTGTGATCAATTGTTGGCTCGATTGAATGTAGATGAGCATATATCGCGTAACCAGCGTGAGCATCGTTGGCGGCATCTGAGGGGTGCTTAGTCGATTGGTAGATGAAGATGTCCTAGTGCTCACAGAGCTGCTGTTCTTCCGATAGCGTGGCGGCCCAATTGGATCGAGAGATTCGTCCTTTAGGTAACACGCAATCAAAATAGCTTTCAACGAGTCTGGAGAGCCCAATAGGATCCGAATATCTGCCTTTCCAGCGCGCGTTATCAACCGAACGCGCCAGAAGACTAAGATCCACACAGGAAAGAACAGAGACATTCCAATCTCTGTAGAGTTTTTTGACATCGTCTGCGTGGGTAGTATAAGGTCGAGCTCAAGCAGAGGAACAGAGCACTACAGACTTTGAATACCAACTCCAACCTTCAGAACGGCAGGATTTTCGAGTAGCTCTTTGAGAAGGGGCGGAAAAGAATCCATGGCAGAGACTTGGAATAGAAAGGCAATGTCATTTGTGGCGATCTGAACAAGAGAGACAGGATGCTCCATTTCGCCCTTCACGAATGATGGTCGCCATTCCAGGTCGAATCCACAATGTCCAGTATATGAGGCGAGCTGAGAACCAATAGCGGAGTTGGCCGCTTGTACGTCTGTAATGTACATTTTGGGCACTCCGACATACCTGGCAGCAGATTGCTTCGCAGCGGCAACCATCTTGCGCTTCATTTTGGTAGGAGGAAACTGACGAATGGGTTGCAGTATCAATTTCTCGGGACACGTGATGTCCGATCATTTCATTACCAAATCCGGCACTCACCTGCTTGACGAATCTTGCCTCCTCACCTGGCACGTCCTGAGACCGAAACGGATACCTGACACTGTCATGGGCGTTGCAGAATTGAAAAATGTGAAGCTGCGTTTGTGTCCGAATGTCGCAGCATTTATTTCAGGATAGGCTATTTTGAGCACTATACCAAGAGCAATGCCAAGGCTAACTTCCAAGCCTACGTATGCATTTAAATTCGCCAGTTGGGTGGATCCCCAAAGCCGTCATGTCCATGTCTGCTCACATTGATCTCTTTTCTACCGCGCGCGAGCTAGTCAACCAGGTCAGTGCCTACCGTTCATCAGAGTGTTCTATGTAATACTCACCAGTGCTGTAGGCTCCGCCACCTTCACTGCGCGAAATCTTGAGCGCATATCGCGCCAAAGGCGATGGCGACCGTGACATGTTACTTGCCATGCTCAGTGCTAAGACAGCAGAAGATCAATCCCATTCCAACCGCGCAGCACTCTGTCGCACGCTCATCGAAGCGCAACAGCACATATCATACCCACCGTCTCCGCCAATACATCATGACTACTACGTTCCCACCCCATCTGCATTACATTCTCCGCCGCATTCATCTCGCGATGCTCCGTCGCCGAAACGAAATCATTACCTTCGGGCTCACTCACCATACACTCTCGCACCCATCAGCGAATCGCGAAAGCGCCACCGAGCATCCCAATCCCCGCCCCGGGATCAAGAGCCACCTTCCCCGGCTTCCAGTTCGTCTTCGATTACAGACTCCCCGCGCTCGGCAAGGCCTTCGATGGCCATTGGGGCCCTACTTTCCACTGGCTTAAGTCATGAGAGAACGAAGGACTACCCCATGTCCTCATGAAAATTTCGCATGCTCGGCTGTTCAGTTATTTCAGGAGGCTATCTATCTTGTGTGTATATATACCATGGTTGTATTCAATGCGTTGACTCTTCATCAGTCTTCCTATCGATTCTCAGTGCGAGAAATTGTATGGTGTTGTCAAAAAAAGACGTCTATTTTTGAAACTTGCTTGGCATCACCTGCTGTCAGGTCCAGGACTGAAAATATGGCTAAGGTACTTGCACTCGCTTCAGAGTTTAAGCTTAAGAACAGCCTTGGGCCTTGGCTGCTCTCCCCTCTCCAGAGGTGAACTTGTTGCATTTGTGTGCGGTTAGCTTGGAAACTGGGGTTCATGGTTAGCCGTTCAACAAGTTACTATTCCGCATTCTATGTATGCCTTTCGGAGGCGCTCTAGCTCAGTTTGCTGAAGAACCATGCTCTCGGAGTCGAAGCCTAGCTTGTTTCTGCGCGCCATCATCGGCTAAACGAGATGATTATCTGGACGCCACAAAGACTCTTAGTATTCTACAAACTCGGTCAGTGACATCGGCAACGCTGAATCGGATAACCAACACTTCGAGAACTCACAGACTGTCGCCGAAGATGATATTCTTATTTCGGCGTCCTGAAAAGGCTTGTCTTGCTGGGTTCAGGAAAACACAAGCGCCGCAACTCTCAGGTGGGTCATGACTTCTCATCAAGCAAACCTTGGCATCCACTGTGACTTCACTTTATTCTGTGGTGCCAAGGAGTGAGTGACATGAGGGCATGTCGTTGATGTTTGGAGGGCGGCCTACGCTGTTGCGAGGTGAAAACGGATCTTGTTAACTTTAATGTAGGAGTTTCAACGCACTTCTTCGCGGGTTACCGGGCATCTACCGACGACAACCATCTCCTTGCGCCTCTTACTTGGTCTACCCTCGCCCTGGATGATCCCGGTCTCCAATCTCTGCTTTTCTACTTGTACATCATGCGGCTGGTCCTCCTCACTGCCACAATACTCTTCTGTCTCAGAGAGCATGCTACGTCTTTTACGCATTGACTGAATGAAGAGAAAACTAGTGCCATACACATTCTAGCCGTGGTGCTGCCAACCTGAGTTTACCTTAGAGAACCACTGGACCTCTCCTATGCGACTTCGACGGACCAGCGTATTCGCTCGTTTACTTGATTAGACTCGACTTTAGACCTTTGCTCTCTTCTTGTCCTCATCCTCTTTTTCCCGCACGCCTTCTCATCTGGCATCGTACTCTTTCGGACTGCCGCCGTCCCAGATCGCGCCTTCCCAGTTCGGTTTAGAGAAAGTTCACACACATCATCCCCTGAGTAGATACGCAACAATGGGGAGGTGTCTGACGGGCTGAGTTCAGCAGAGAGAGTAATAAATCATGTGCTTTGAGATTGGGGCGAGTGTCCCTCCCATAAATGAGGAAGACCTTCAGTACTGTGACGGATGGGCTCAAACCAAAATTGGCAGCCAGGATGAGGCTCCCGGGGGCCGGGGCTCGCGCCACAGAGGAATCCGAGTTTTTCAGACAAATCGGCAAGTAACTGTTAACAGGAAGAAACGCGACTGGAAACCGGTTCAAAACATGCGTCGAAGAGTTGTCGTTTAATGCGCTCGGCGCCACGTTGCTTATGACATCTGATCGACGGGGTGCGCAGGTGGCGGAATGAGGCAGAAGGAGGTAAAACTGTAAAAGTATAGTTAGGATGCTGGACCAACTCATGTAAATGCTCTTTTTCATGGCAGAACTCTCAATTGAATGTGCCATGGAAGTCAAAAATCTGAGCTGGAAGGAGAAATTACGCCACACAACATCATGTGAAGGTTATTAACAGTTAATAACACCCCCGAAAATGGGGGTATATCCCACCGAGGTTGCTAACACCTCGGGCAATATACTGCGCAACCCTAGTAATCTGAATTTCTGATGCAGATGATTCTTAGTGTGGCGCAGAAAAATGTATGACCACCGCAGGGGTCGAACCTGCAATCTCCTGATTACCTATTCGTAGTCAGACGCGATGCCATTTCGCCAGGCGGCCATGCTTCAGTGTCTCACCTGACCAACCTGACCACTACCTCTCCTTGGTTTGTCCTAAGACTGAAGAATTAGTTGTGTTGTAGCCATCCCCAACTCTCTCTGAGCATCTGACGCGTCGATGAAAGAACCATGAAAAACCATTTAGTGCCTGCCGGATCTCCCTCGCAGTATACTAGAATCTGAACCTGTTAGTTCTGAGCGCGCTGCCGGGCACACAAACGTGGCGTGATGTGCGAGGGGACACTGTGGACCATAGGTTCTTTGTGTCTAGACGGAATCAGTGAGCATTCTCCTGGATGGATGCTGATCACGTCAAACAAGTCTCCCCTCACTCGATTTACACCGTCGCGCCACATCGCACAGTTTACAAACCTACTCCTCTTACAGTCCGCGTCTTCGGTGTCGGCGGACCTGCCATTCAAAAACTTCAAAGAGTACGAGACGACGAGGGATCTTATACCGAGGGAGTACCTGTTAACGGTTTCCAAAAGGATGTCTATTTCTATGATGCTTGGCGACAGACTTGTCACCAGGCAGACGAAAATGTTGGCCATAACATTAGTCTTTTCTTTTCTTGGGTTTCTCCGTACACCGTCATATGCAGTCGATCAAACTTTGAAAACATGAACCAGCTTACTGTTGATCGTCGCTGGAGACCTGTAGACGCGCCACTTCGGTTTGCACGTTCTCGTAGGTTTAAGCGACGCGACTTTACTACGGAATCCGAAAAGCTCGAATTTTTCTCTCCGTAAGTCTTGGCCCGCACGACCTAAAACCTAGATTGTGATGCTGCGGCCAGAGAAACGCCGCTGTTCAGCGTTCAGTAATGCATCTCGTCTAACCACTCAATATTGCCATCAATACTGTCCTCAGGCTGAGCTGAGGTTTTAGTGACTTGGCAGTCAACCAGTGCACGTTGGGCCTGCATAACCAAGTTGAAATAAGGAGCCAAGTAACTTGAAAGTGTATTCGGTATCTTGTCGTTGCTTACAGTCATGAAAAGTAGAACATGGATATCTCTCGTTAATGTCTCGTCCACCTGTGAGACTGATGATAAGTTACATTTTGAAGGATCGACGCGATCCAAGTTGCAATACAGAATTTGAAATAGGATACATGGTGCATGTACCCCAGCATAGATGCACAACGGACAGCGGGAATGTCATGTCATTACAGTGTTAATACGATGACAGATGGGTGGTGTGGAGGGAAGGTAAGCGCTTAGTTCTTCTTGCGGAAGGAGCATCCTGCGAGAGAGTTAGTAACCCTAGTGATAGAAAGTGTCATGTAACGCACCCTCAGTCAACCGGGCTCGACCACCGGTGGGCTGGCAGAGGATGCTGGCGCAGGAGCCACAGATGACGACGGTCTGGGCATGGGAGAACACGGTGGTAATGGCAAAGCAACCTAAATACCATTGAGATATCAAGCGATGAATCTTATATATCTACATGCCAGGGCATTTGACATCCATGAAATACGAGTTGGGAGACTGCACAAGACGCTTGAGCTTGTGCTGTTTTTTCTCCAATTCCTGGGAAGGGTTGAGGAGGTCGACGGCGAGAGTCTGCAGGGTACGGATTGAGTTTGGGTGTCATACGGAAATCGATGGAACTACCATGATGATGAGGCTTGAGGAGAAAGTCTCGCTTTTGGTTGGGTGCTCGAAGGGTTGGCGACAAAAAGATGTGTCCGGCTTTTGCCGAAGGTTAGTCCAAAGTTTGCCGAGGTTCGCCGAGAGGGGGACTGTACAGTTTTCCCTTGAGTTTCCCAGTCGGAGGTTTAAATCGGCTTCGCGGCTCCGCACTACCTGTCACCCACTGACTCAACTTGATTCCAGTCGGTTCCGCTCCTCCTACGACATACTTAACGAGCCTACCGTGAACGTCCCTACTGTAAAGGCTTGGAGACTCGAGAGTATTGTTCTTTGTAGTCGTCGCCAACGACGTCTAACTTGGGCCCTGCTGGTTATCATCGCGGCGTGCAACGCCACAACCGTCGCGACGTCGACATTTCATTAATCGTATTTCGTAACAGAAGACGGACAACCGATTCGAAGAAACTCTAGACGCGGACGATAACAATAAGAGACTCGGCTCGGTGCACATATCTCAATTGAACATAATGGAAACACGTCGGCTGTGCAAGGGAAATTCTCCATCCCTGGTGACGTGTACGTATTCATTCTTGGCCAGAACCGATGGCTGAAGTAGCATGGAATCGTCCATACCAGAACAAAAGTACTAAAAGTTCTGATGGTCGTCCAAGGTCCAAATGAAGCACAAAGTATCGGGAATATAGCGGCCGTTCGTATAAGGAACGGATGGTAAGGGCAGGGTGAGAGTACAAGGAGTTCCAGGATGGGAAGGAGCATCCAGGACGGGAAGGAGAACAATAGCCTTTGACCACGTGTTCGAACAAAAAGGAAACAAGAACCGCCCAATACGGACACCTTTTTTGTTTCCATTGTACGATGTTTGCTCTTTGCACAAAGGCCTTATCCCCGGATTGCACCACCTTAACGGCTATAAAGTCCTCCCGTACTTCCACCTTGGTTCTTCAGTTCCCTTTCCTTCTCTCTCTACACGATCAAAGGTCAGCCTCTCTACTATCTCTTTTGCATCATCTCATTCCTCACCTCATCTACGACAGGCCGCTCTTAGGTGTGGCCCATTATTTGGCACCTTCGTGCTGTTCACTGAACCTATAGACAGACCTTCCACGCACGTCCACGTTTTTCACGGTATCCCTTCCTTTGGAACTCTACGCAAGTCTACGCGCGCATAATACCCGCACATCACATATCGCCGGCCGATACACTTCGTCTACGCACTGCATATATTCGAACCCCCTTCTTAATCGTCTCAGCTACAACATCCTCTAATCTACAATGGCCGTTTCTACTTCCGTCTCTGCTGCTGTCGCGCAAGCCGTCTCTTTCTTGACGCGTCCCCTCATCCGGTCGTACTCGGCTGCCACCCTCGGCAAGCTCCAGCTCGTCCTCGAGGCCAACCTGACTGCCCATTATGCACCAACCTGGTCCCCCAACGCGCCTCTCAGCGGCTCGGGCCGTCGCTGCCTCACTCTTACGCAGGACTGTCTCCCGCCACGCGTGATTTACTCGGCGTGTCTCGCAGCAGGCGTCCAGTGGTTTGACTGGGTTAACCTCTTGGGAATTCACGAGTTTGACCTCTTTGTTGATCCCGGATGTGTATATATTCGGGTAGGCAACGAGATCTTTAATGTTTGGGCCCATGAAATGGCCGCCACCAGGTCATCATCGACCACATCGGTGAGTGTCTTGTTCACGTCTTCAGTCGAAATCCTGACGTCGAATAGGACAAGACTGTGGCCCAACGGCTCTTAGAGAGTGACGCCGACACTGGCATCTTCGATTTGATCGCTAATGAAATGAGCGCTCCCACTTGGATGACTCCCATCACATCAAAATTCCCCGCTCCTCGGTCTTCTTCTCCTCTTTCGACATTGTCGAGCCACTCCCGATGCAGCTCGCGCTCATCCAACTCGAGCTCCGGATTCTCTATATCATCCAATGATTCGGATTATTCAGCATCGACGTCAACCTCCGCATCCTCGAAGCAGTCGCGAAGAGAGAAGGTTAAAACGACGCGAGTCTTCGTTGATACCTCCAAGACCGATGTGACCCCGTATGACGGTGGCAAGACCACGGTCCTCACGGGCGGAGTGATGCTTGGTGGTGGTCCGTGTGCTTTGAAGTCGAAGCATGCGAAGGCACCATCTGGCAGCTGGCGCACAGTCCGCATCTGAGCACTGGATTGCACAGAGGATCTATGCTGTTTTTTTGACGAACTTTTGGCCTTGGGTGCCGTTTTCACGTTCTTTCTTCGAAGCATTTTACGAAAACTGGAGTCATTACTCCCCACGACTATCACGAACATTGTTTTCTGTTGCATTTACATTACTAGCACCTTGCATCTTCTTTTGCCATAATTTTGCCATTCACAATTTGTAGCATGTACAACATGTATCTGCCATCTAGGCCATTGGGATTACTATAGTGTATCTATTATTAATGTTAATTTTTCTTCGCAGCCGAGTGGCTGTTGATTCTAGTTGACGATCAAAGCAGCATTAGTCGAGTCATCATCACGCAAGCCGTGGGGAGGGTGTCCATGACTTTGAAGGCTGCGATGCGATATATCCTCCTTAGACTGTCATTATTATGTGACAAGGTTGGCATGATCACAGCAATTAACGTCTTAACAGCTAGCCTTATGCATTTTTTCAACTAACTTTGCTATCTAGACTACGCCCTCTACATCCACCAGGGTGCAGCATATAAAAGTACATAAGATAGCTCCCAAGGTTCCCCTTCTATCAGGAGTGAATTCAAGGTGATGGGGCGCCAGGAGCACGTGCTGCAGTAACTCCGACTGACGCAAGTTCAGTGTGGCGTCATGATGGGGTATTTGGTTGGAGCCCTGGTGCCGGCGCCTATAAAGATTAGAAAGTGTGAGGACAACCATTCAAAACAATCCCTGTCTTCACCCAATCTCCTGAGTCGTTACGCCGTTGAAAATGACCGCCCCCACACTCGAACAGCAGAAGCGAAGATACTCTCGCGAGCTCGCTGACTACACCCTGAGACAGTGGAATGACGCCAAACGGAGCCAAGAGGCTGAAAGGATAGATGCGAGAGAGCGTTCGTCGGGGACTTCTTCGGTTGAACGACAGCCAGATTCATCTGTGCATGATATCGCGGCTGGCGTCTTTAATGTACACCTTTCTAGAAGAATGAAGGAAGGGTGCGTCTCGAATACTGTACTGATATTCGCAGTTCATATTGATTTTTTCTTCAACAGACTTGTAGGTACTTAGTCGATTGCGCCAAGTCAGGCAAAGGCTGGTTTTAGAAAGGTTTAGGTCGGTTTACAACAGCATCTGCATCATTATAAGGTCAGCCTCGAGTGCCCCACAATTATGTATGCGCCTCATTGACCCCTAAAGGCTAAGGCAACAGTTCGTCCTCCCCACTGTGTTCGGCGCGACGCGTCTCCGAGGTCCGAGTATTTAATTAGTTGATTCCGGCAGTCAACGCAATGAATCTGCAGCACAAATTATTCTCTATCACACAATTGAAATCCAATTCATGAGGCGGTTTTCGTAGTTGTTCCAAATCAACGGAGGAGGAGTGGCGTTGAGTGAGAAGTCGGCATTTCGGCGGACCGGCCCGCGGTAATGAAATCAAATATTGATCCCCAACTTCTGGAGCGTAAATCCGACACTCTGTTGCGTATCATCACTACGAGTCAGTCGACAACGCTCTTGCGCAGTGGACACGATGTTTCGCTCTGTTTCTGTTCGATCTCTGTATCTGAAAAGGACTCTGGCCACCCATGTATCCGCGACCTATCCTTCGCAGCCCAATGTATCACAAACGCGTCACGATTGGACGAAGAAAGAGATCCAGGACATTTACGACTCTCCTTTACTCGACCTAGTCTTTAGAGCAGCCTCTGTGCATCGCCAAAGCCACGATCCCACTAAAATTCAGCTTTGCACGCTCATGAACATCAAAAGTGGGCACCGTCCGCTCTATCTCCCAAATCTCGACTGATTTCTCTCCCACAGCCGGGGGATGCTCTGAAGACTGTGAGAATGGCCAGTTTTTTGGCGCTTCCTCGCATCTTATCTGGTTTTAGGCTCGTATTGTTCGCAGTCTTCTCGCTATTCAACTCCCACACAAGCTTCACGCCTCCTTGATGTTGAGCCCGTTCTTGAGGCTGCTCGTAAAGCGAAGGCCAATGGGAGCACGCGGTTCTGTATGGGTGCGGCGTGGCGAGATCTAGCTGGACGTAAACGCGGATTTCAAAGGATTCTTGAAATGGTCCGAGAGGTCCGCGGCATGGGTATGGAAGTCTGCACTACTCTTGGTATGTTGTCCCCGGAACAGGCTCAACAATTGAAAGAGGCGTAAGAACTTTTGGCTTTGCTTTGGTTCTAATCTCAACCTCTCGGCTTACTAGTGGTCTGACCGCGTACAATCATAACCTCGACACGTCGAGAGAATTCTATCCAGAAGTGCGCTTCCTTCATTGGTGAGGTGCCGATCTTACTTCCATTGTTTAGGTCATTACCACGAGATCTTACGATGAACGTCTGGACACTATCGAAGCTGTACGCCAAGCTGGCATCAGTGTGTGCTCCGGGGGGATTTTGGGCTTAGGCGAAGAAGATAAAGATAGAGTTGGCCTTATATGGGAAGTGTCGAGGCGAGTTTCAGACTTCTTCGTTTGCTTTTGGTCTATCTAATCGGACGTACTAGTATGCCAGAGCATCCGGAGTCCTTCCCCGTGAACGCCCTCGTGCCCATACCAGGAACGCCTTTGGAAGGCAATGAGGTGAACTTCAATTCCTTCTAGAAAATGAGTATTAACATCCAGCCAGCCTGTCTCGCACCATACTTTAGTTAGGACGATTGCAACTGCTCGTATCGTACTGCCGACGACCATCATCCGTTTGGCCGCCGGACGAAACACGCTCTCGGAATCTGAGCAGGCGATGTGTTTTATGGCCGGTGCCAACGCTGTTTTCACCGGCGAACAAATGTTAACGACTCCTTGTGAGGATCTATTTCGCATGATTGGAAGTGTCGTACTGATTTGCCGCATGAAAGGCTCTCCCTGGGATGAAGTGCGTTCATTTTTCTTCGAGGACATTGCAACATCTGACGGGTCGCTCATTGATTCAGGATAAGGCCATGATGGGCCGTTGGGGATTGGAAGGCATGCGGAGCTTCGAACAAGTTAATGTTGCGCGGAAGGAGGGCTCCAGGCTTATAGAACAAGCAAGCTTTGAGGCAACCAAAGAAGCAGAGCTTACCGCCTCAGCATAATTAGACACTTAAGCTCGTGTGTAGATTCAGCCACCATCGCGATTTCTAAAAAAGCTGATTACCTTTGCGGGTAGGCTGACCGTTGTACACGTCATTATCATGAGACGAGATGTAATGTATTCTTCATTATAGCGCTACCTACGAATGTAAATGTATGTGCCATCTACACCAAGAACTTTTTGCACTTCTCCTGTCATAGCATCATAGACGCCAGGTCCTTCCGAGGAAGGGGGGATGCCATGGCCTTTCCTTCTCGGGAGTCTATCTGACCAGCCGAATTGATTATATTGTCACGATCTAGTCAACTTCGAATTCTTGTACCTGTCAAGGCAAGGAGCCTCTGTGCTTTCAGGTCTATTGGTGCCAATCTCGAGGCGATTGCGCCAAGGAACAAGGAGTGGTACAAACGTTCGGGAAATAACGCTCAACAATTCAAGTCCCGACTTCATCTGTCCACTGCAGACATTTTGGCCCTGAATATAATCAGGCAGCCTGAACGCGACCTTAGATCGCGATCTTTTTTACGCGTTTGCCAGTTGGTCTCACGTCAAGAGCGTCAACTGGGGGATTCTTTTCTTCTTGCTCCAATTCCCATGGCCGGACAAAATCTTGTTTGATGTTCACCTTTTCATCCATTCAAGCTGCTCGTGGATGATTTTCTTTCCCGCTTGCTGGTAATGCTCGTCGGGTACAATGTATCAGTTCCTGCTCTCGTCGCTGTCTTGGTCGTTTTAACCCCTTCGTTCTGTCATCAAGGTCTTCGTTTTCCCGACGTACTTCTCATGGAGAATCTAGTACATATGCCGCTGCTCAGTCTTCGCGATCTCCTCGACAAATTGCAGTAGACAGGTAGACCATTTAACCGCCTAGAATCTCTTTGTTGACACTGCATGCCAGATATGTCTCGGTTTCCCAGGTGCTAGTTTTCATTGGCACAGTTCGCGTGCAGGATCAAGATCAACGAATCCCAATGGTAGCGTGAGCTGCGCCTCTTTCCCGTCCGAACAGGTCAGCTAACACGGGAACAGTCGGGTATCGATAACAGACTATCGGGGCCGCGTCCTTCTCGACACTCTTGTTCGTCCGACGTGAGATCGCTGTCCTGGTCGTACAGTAGAGCGGGGATCTAATCTGCGTAGGCATCCTGTTCAGGATTATCGTACCACAGAAACAGGCTACACCGCAGGGAGCTTCGCCAACGGTAGATATATTTCATTCGGTATTCCTGGACGATGTACTCACAGGCACTGTAGCGCCCAGTTTTCAAGACGTCCAAAACCGCGTCTCAACTATCATCCGTAATAAAATCCTTGTCGGACACTGTCTTTGGAAATTCCTGTCGGTAAAGAGATTCGTGACCGGAATACCCGTTCGTTGTGTTGATATTTGGCCTGTTCCTTTGAAGGTATTGGGGATCTCACATCCTGCTATCGAGACACGAGACTTGGCGTTGTTTCTGCCATTACGAGAACGATTAAAACAACGCTCGATTGTTGATTTATCCACGCTGATGCACTATTTCATGGGACGGAACGTTGGGCTACATTATGAAGACTCGGTTCGCTGACGTTTCATTCCTTCCGTGGCCACACTAAGGCGTTTATTTCAGGTCGAGGAAGCGCGCGCCACAATAGACCTTTTCCGCTCTTGCGAGGAGCTATTTGAAGGAATTATTCACAGTGGAGAGTGGCCATGTGAACTTCCGCCGTCAACGTATGCTGAATATTTCTCATGATGTCTCCTTGGGTGTGGATTTGAGAAGACAGAGAACCGTGATTCACCGGTCTGTAAAAAATTGAGAACCGGTTTTATGTTACGCTTTGGTTTCGTTAATTATAGACTAATTAGATTTATACACTCCCGGAAGGCTACAGGAAGCTGCTGAGATTGACAGAACGAAAGACCGCTTCCGGATTGATGGAGACGGCGTCCAAGGCCGGTGAACAAACAAACACCGGACATGGCCGTCATTCGCGTGACGATCCGTCCTTTGAACAGAGCCTCAATGTCGAGCCAAGTAGAGACGCCCCATATTAATGGCCAAAAACGAAGTCGTGCAGGGCCTATGGATGATACTGCTGCGTACGTCGCGATTTTCACTTACTATCTTTTAACACTCAATCATTTTACTTCCAGAAACACAAGCAACACCCTTCTCCCATTGAGTGACCATAATGCGTGGTATTTTCCTGGGTATGGCTACGACTCGGACACTGAGTCATTGAATCCTGGAAACCCGCTCGGTAATTGGGGCAAGAAACACCTCAAAGATGCTAGATGGATCCGGCAGGGTAAAATGAGTGCATGGGGCCCTGGCAGCGAAGAATGGGAGGTATGTAATAGCTTCTCACTCGTCTTCACCGTCTGTAATCCTTGACAGGCGGAAGAACGGGCGCGGAAGCGTATCAAGCTCCTCTTGCCACAAGTCAAACGGTCCCCGTCGCCGCCTGCGCTACCTCATCTATTACGTTCTGCCTCGCCGCCAGTCACTTCACCCTATCCGCAACCCGTCTCCCAGCATCTCAGCTATGCTTCCTTTGTCATGGACAAGGCCGTGACCCATACCTTCCGATCCACCCTACTCGAGGAATTGGAACACTCGACCAATAGTCTCATAGAAGGCGAATCCAACATGAAAAAGGCCCTTGGTCGCCTATGGCAAGTCATTAGCGAGGATGCCGAGCCTCGCCCTCCAGATCCGTCCGTTGTCCCGAAACGTGAAGAGGATGATACAGATGAGATGGACGATCGCGCCAAGCGCATCGCTCGCGCTCCAGATTTGACTCCAGCCATCCACCGACTTTTCATGTTCTCTTCGTCTAGTGACGTGCCGATAGAACCCTCACACTTTACGTCGCCAGAAATACAACAGGACAATCTGGAGAGGGCAGTCGGCGTCCTCAGAGATATTCAGGATGATGGTAGAGAGTATGTGGAACGCTTGCATGAGATACGGGAGGGCCTAGGCGAAGTGAGAGCGCAGCGTAATAAGATATGGGATATGGTCCGCGAAAGGGCAGTGAAGGAGTTGCAAGATGCTGCCATCGCTGCAGCTCCATGACTTTTTCGGTCCAGCCAACATGGCTGGCACACTTTGTACTTTGGCCTTCAATTTTATTCATACAAAGATGTTTGTAAAACAATGCAATGATTATTACATCACACCATAAACTACGCTTCATCGCGGGGCAATGTCCATCCAGGTTGTAAACGACCTGCCAGATTACCGACGGGGCCGGATAACCCTTCTTGACTCTTGAAGCTTTCGAGGAAGTTCTTGATCAAGTTATAATCCATAGGCTCTTCATCTTCATCCTCTCTGCCATCCAACGTCGCTTTCAGTTCTGCTTCCATGGCAGCTTCTATGTCTTCATCTTCGAAGACATCCTCAAGCGTCGTAGCCTTTGCCTTGCCCTTTCCTTTATCCGCGACCGGTTTTGGCTGAGCCGACGCTTTGGAGTTCCGTGATCGAGCCAATTCAACATCCATCGCTTTCATCACAGCCTCGAAAGAGTCTAGATTAGGATTGACATTCGGTCGAGGACCAGCTTCGGGCGGTCGATGAGTAGGTTCGTAAGCATCGGGCGGTAGCTTTGCACTGGAAGTTTTAATCGTTTTTGGGACGAAAACTAGGTTAGAAATCAACTCCAGCACCAATGCGAGAGGGATTGTTTTGCTTACCACCTCGTTCTTTCCGGTCCTTAATCATCTCAGCCCATTGATTATCACTGATGCCAAGCGCTTGTCGCGAAAACTCGAGAAACTCTTCCTCTTCTTCCTCCATATCCATCTCGACATCGCCGACCACTTGGGGCTGATTCTCTTCATCTTCTGAATCAACCTCGGGATCCTCCTCGTCGGTCTCGTCATCAGAGTCAACACCGTCATATTTGTCTCGGGGTATGATTGGCTGGCGTATAGGTTTGAACTTGGGTGGCGACTTCGGGCTCTTTCCAGGATTGTCCGAAGGCAGGTCATCGACCTGTTCGTCGTTCGCTGAGGGTCCAAC
Source organism: Hymenopellis raphanipes (assembly GCA_036872995.1). Taxonomy (NCBI): domain Eukaryota; kingdom Fungi; phylum Basidiomycota; class Agaricomycetes; order Agaricales; family Physalacriaceae; genus Hymenopellis; species Hymenopellis raphanipes. The sequence continues at coordinate 2,711,185 of JAYMDG010000001.1, forward strand.
TCGCTGCGACCTGTTATGAAATGACGGCGGCATCTGCCCATAGTCAGCGGGGTCCAATTCGGGAACCAGCTTGTCCATAGCTTCTTGGCGTTTCCGCGAATCAAGCGAAGACTGTTCCTCATCCGAATCAGAAGACATGGCATCATCGTTGAACTCTTCATCAGAAAATTCTTCACTGTTCAACATGTCAGTGTCTGAAATGCGGTGTTACGAAATAATAGACCTACTCTTCAAATATCGCACCAGTCATGTCTCCTTCGCCTTCAACGAATTGTTGCACTTTGGAAGCAAGTTCTTTGAGTCGGGTCGCTTGTTCTGATGCCAATTTGTCCTCGCCCATTTCCGTGGAACCATCAACATCCATTGCATCGAGGCCTGGCGCGTCGGCAGACCCGCGACCAACCGATTTTTGTAAGAGGTCATCAAAGTCTTCTGCGTCTATCGCTAGCCAGCCGTCATCATCTTCATTACCGACATACAAAGCCGATTCCCGCGCCTGGCATATCGCAGACGTGACAGCAGAAGCAAACGATTGTCGTGAGTGGTCACTGCCGAAGGATGTCAGTCAATAATAGGAATGATGAATCAGAGACAATTACTCGATTTTTCGAACAGCAATAAACATTTCCACAGCTTTGTCTTCCAAGACGTTCCACAATCGCGAGCCTTCAATCTCACCCTTGAAATAACCAGCGGATACGAGATTCTGGACGTATTTCTTGTACTCGGCGTCTCTGTGAAGCGCATCTTTTCTAGCACCTGCCTGATATCAACAACATTAATTCAAGTGAGATGAAAAACCAAAGAGAAAGACGCACTGCTGCGTCACGTATTTCCACGGATTCCGCTGGTTCGGAACGCTTAGTTTCTTGAAAGAGGATCTCAAATCCAACTGCCTAGGAAAGGCTGTTAGAGTTTAACATCATCGAAACAGTAACGACTGACAATCTTCATGCCGGTATCTTTCCACCGCCACTCTTTGGTACCCTCGGGAGTTGCCGTCCATCGTCCAAAGACTTTGGGCGGGAAGAATTTTTGGCCGTTCAGTTGAGCGTAGGCCGTTCGAGTCATATGTACAGTTGACAAGACCGAGGTTTCCGGAGGAAATCGAGTCATCTTGTGTGCTACCCTCAGCTGAGCGCCATCCCTGGTGTAAAATGCCTCGACGGCCTTCTGAACAAGGTGAGGATGCACAGATAATGCTTTTGCGATATCAAGTGGTAGATAGGCATTAGTGGCATGAGTATGCCGACTAAGGGCCTCGGGGTATCTGTAGATAGTCAATCGTTGCGCGCATAACTTCGGGCACGACCGTACCGTCGTATTCTTTCCCAAGCAAGAACTTCGACCTCGCCAGGCGCGCGGGTCTCGACGGATGAATCCCGAATCAGAGCCAGGGCGTCCTCGACTGCCAAAAACTCATCATTGTCGTCTTGTTCGATGTTGTCCTCATCATCGCTATCTTGAGTACGGGGCAATCGATGTCGACGCTTTCTAGATGGTGGGGATACGTGTAAGAGTGGTATGAGATGCAGGTGGGAACTGTAAATCCAGACCTAAGGTAAGCATCTGAGTTGCGAGTCGACCAGTGAAACAAATGTAGCGCACCCTGTTTTCTGAATTGGATGGTGTTACCCAGGAAGGCAACGCGTCTGCAGCTTCGATGAGGAGAAATTCTCCATCCGAATCAAGGACACTATCCGCGCTGAGAATAAGTTTTGTTTTGAACTGATAGACGTACCTTATAACAACATCCCACTTTGCTGAGACCTCTTTGAGAAGCCAGACGGAACACCATTCATCATCGACACAGTCGCCTACCCTCATAAGACCTTGGATAAACCATTGGTTATCGATGTCGGGGTTGGGAACGACTTTTAACTCGAAGGAATCGCGGTGCCAGAGAAATTGGGGAATGAGGAGAGAGTCGACAAAGGACTGTATGCACGCGGCAAAACTTGTTACAGATGATCTATCCGAAAGTTCTGGAGGTGCGTACAGCGCATACTGAAGTGTATCCTCTGAGATATTCGGTGGTCGATTGAAGATGTTGGTGGTTGAGGTCATACTTGATCTTGCCTTTCTGGGTGCTGTTACATCTTATCCACCAACAACGATGGCGACCACCTTCAAGGACCGAAATCTCCTTGCGGTCATTGGCGACGAGGTCAGAGACTACATTATTATCCAACATTTCTTCTCAAGAGGACTAGGACTCTATTACCGGCTTACTCCTAGCGGGCATTGGACACATAAACGACAAGCAGAAGAAGAATTTCCTCGTCGTCGATTCCAGTGCGTAGTCATACATGCTTTCCCTCTCTCTCACATGTTTATTCTTCATCAGAGACCCAAGTGTCGACAATTGAATCAGCCTTCCAAGAGTTCACCGAACGGAAAGACATCGCAATCCTGCTAATCAATCAACATGTATGTCCGACTTTCCTATTCATATCCTCCAATATCTCAAGTTTCTATAGATTGCAGAGAAAATACGACCCACTGTTGACAAATATCAACAAGCGTTTCCCGCTTTACTCGAAATCCCTTCTAAAGATCACCCATATGGTACGTTGAGCGTCATCCTTTACCACCACATCTCAGTTTTGCAGATCCCTCCAAGGACTCCGTTCTCAAGCGTGTGCAGAAGCTTTTCGGAGAGTAGTTCATTTGATATACCCACTTCTCACCTGGACATCCCCCATAACCAACTGTAAGATACTATATAATTATACACACGATTCGTGCCGCATTTCCATGCTTGCTCGACCGATACCAGGAGACGAATCCATAAAGCAATAGGTCACTGTTCGCCTATACCTCTCGGTTTTTCCACAAACACCCTTACTCGTCGAGGGTCTTGGGAATCTAAAGATCTGTCGTTAGTCATGCATTCAACTTGAACGACGTGGAACGCACTCGGAATATCGACGAAAAGGAAGCGAAAGACATAATTGCCTTCGCTGTTCTGTACCGCACATGAGATGGATAAGAGTATACCAAAATACCACGAACCATGACAAGCTCGGCATGCCCTTCACCGTCCGTGAAAACTTGGCCCTCTGGAGGTTCCGGATTGCTTTTGGTTCGCCGTAGAGAAGAGAAGATGCCAGCAACTTGCCACCCTTTACCTTCTTCCTTCTGAGCGTTCTCTACATGAGTCGGCGTCGACACATTCTGCAGAGGAGGAGGTGGGGCGCCACTGAGGTATTTGAATACCTGTCTGAATTGTTGGGATAAGTGTGTCGATTGGTCCTTCGTCCAAGTTGTAATGCTTTCCATCGACATTGCCGGTAGCCGAGATACCTTGCCCTCAATCCAGGATGTAATTGATTCGTAGTAGGAATCAGATGAAGTGGCCCCCTGAAGTTGTCCTTTGATGAAAAAGTTCAAGTACATGTGCCTCCGCCCATTCGAATCGACCACGACTTCAGATGCTATCTGATGGCTTCCCATTCTGGATCTAGGCCGCTCTGAAGAGGTTTGGATTGCTGTATTATGGAAAGTCAGAGGCCCATGAAGGAATTTGGCAATCTGTTTGATACTGAGCGAGAATGCAAGAAGGGAGCCGGGCTTGCAAACCTGAGGAGACTTCCTGACGCGTTCGCAAGCTTCATTGTGCAGAACGGTAGGGCTGTTCGAAGACCAAAGTTCAGTGGTAAGGCAATATCTAAAGCACCTAGAATTAGACAACAGGTAGGGTAAAAGACAAGCACCAGACATTAACACGACCGATAGACCGGCCCCGAACAGGATGACGATTGTATTAGAGGTGCGCGCCGTTGTGCGTTTCACTGCCGAACATTGATCAGTACAAGAGACAACATAGACCAAGTACGCACTTTTGCCTCCAAGGCTTAATTCGGACCATTTTTTAGGTCGTTCGCCGCCAAAAGACTGAGAGATACCAATGGGAAACGGTCCTGCAGTGTCATGTTGGGACGCCCGTCGCCTGGTGGTATCCAATGTCTGGAACAAATCTGACGACCTGCCAGTAAACGAGTCGCGATGGGTCGCGTAAAGTCTAGAACCGCGCTTGAATGAGATCCTCGGGCTCGACTGCTGACGACATAGTCTTGTGGGCCAACGACAGGAATGAGGGCGGCACAGCCAATTGGTCGTGAGATTCATTGGCGGTCGAACGTTACAAAGTTACATACCGCCCGCCGGCCAAAGTTCAACCAGGCAGCATAACATACACAAACATGTTACCTTGTTAAGTAAGTACTGTGGCGGCATTTCGACAACTGGACCAACAATGATATACAACAGGCAGATGTTACTTGCATTGAAATGGGTTGAGTTACACTGAAGCACAGGCCAAAGATGGGATAATAATACAAATCGAGACGGAAGGTAATAATGATGAGGATGACCATCGACACGCTCTCTAGCTTCGTTCGCCACGGAGACGACGAGCTAGAGCGAGATCTTTGGGCTGAATGGTAACACGTTTGGCGTGGATGGCGGCGAGATTGGTGTCCTCGAAAAGGGAGACAAGATAGGCCTCAGCGGCTTCCTGAAGAGCCATGACGGCCGATGATTGGAAGCGGAGATCAGTCTGACGGTGATTTAGAGTCGGAGCAACAAAGGATAGACGGCGGACGAACCTTGAAATCCTGAGCAATTTCACGAACGAGACGTTGGAATGGGAGCTTGCGAATCAAAAGCTCAGTTGACTTCTGATACCGCCTAATCTCACGAAGAGCAACAGTTCCGGGCCTGAAGCGATGGGGCTTCTTGACACCTCCAGCGGCGTTCTACAGGACGATGAGCAACACGATGAGGACTTTAAACAACGAGACACGTACAGCGGCCGTCTTACGGGCTGATTTGGCAGCGAGCTGTTTACGAGGGGCTTTGCCTATCAAGCAGCAATGGCAATGTGAGCAATCTAACGTCGTCGAAACGACAATGGGGGAGCATACCACCAGTAGACTTGCGAGCGGTTTGTTTCGTGCGGGCCATTGCTTGGATTTATTGGGATGGAGGGGAGGTAGTTGGTTTTGAAGTCAACAAGGTGTGTTGATGGTGATAGTGGTGGACAAAGGAAAACAAACGAAGGCGACGGACTCTGACTTTAAATATCCTGACGCGTTAGTCACGTGGTGCTAACCAGGACCGATCAACAAAAACTCAAACACGCTCTTTGCTGTCAGATGATCCCATGGTGGGTGCGTCCTGGTCATTTATCATGCGTTGCTACACTCTTCGAGCCCTTGTTAATGCTCTTTCGCGTTGAAACACTCTTTGTTTTCGCTCTTGCCTGTGCCAGGGCCGCTGCTATTATGCTTTCTTCCAATACTCTCATTGATCAAAGCAAGTTCAGTCATAGCACGTCCGTCCTTTGAGCTCCCACGCTTCGCTCTTCATGGTCACAAGAATTGTTGAGTGACGCATCGAACCGCACCGGCGGCAGGCCGTATTCAAACAACAGGAACGTATAAAAGCCTTCGTGATTCTACGATCCTTCAAGGCAAACTGATCATGCACATTTCCTTCCTGATTGCTTCTTTCTCTCTACTTGCTAATGCGGAACGCATTGTCCGCTTCATCTCGAGCGACAACAACACCTACTTTGGGGATGCTATCTTGCCTAACGACACAGTCGATGCTTCGTTCAGCACCAGTGCCAGAGTCATTCAAGGCGACATTTTGGGCGACTTCACCGTCACAGATGAAGTAAAGGTACTCTCTTCCCGTCGATCTTTCTGGTTCATTTGCTGAAAAGCTATTTAAGGATATTCAGAAACTACTCGCGCCCCTTCCTAGTGAGAGGGTGAGAACAGTGCGCATGGTTGGCCTCAACTATGTTGCGCACATCGACGAGGTAAACACATTTCACTATGTGTATGCGTATGCTAATTGCTTCGATTCTCGAATAGAGTAACATGACAATTCCCGGATGGCCGATTCTGTTCTACAAGCCTTTCACTTCTTTGAACACTCCAAGTGATCCTATCCCTGTCAGTGCTGCGTACCAGACTCAGGGAAACTTTACATCCACGATGGATTGGGAGACTGAACTCGTCGTAATCATCAAGAAAACTGCCTACAATGTTACAGATGACGAGGCTCTTGACCACGTCCTCGGTTACTCTGTACGTGGTATCTGATTTCGGTACCGACGTTCAAATTGTTTATGTCTCCGACCGTCTCAGGTTGGGAATGATGTCTCCCACCGTGGTTGGCAAATTGACCGAGGAGGATTACCCCAACCGCAATTCTCTATGGGTAAGGGCCCCGATGGGTGGGCTCCCTTCGGCCCTGCGATAGTGACTACAGGCATGTCTGACTGGTGATTCCGCCTCTATAACGCACTCATTCGCAACTCTACAGACATCATTCCTGATCCTCAAGTTCTCAACATTCACACACGCGTTAACGGCGTCACTCAGCAGAACGCGACAACAGCAGACATGATCTTCGGAGTCAAGCACCTCATCTCATTCTTCTCAATGGGAACCACTCTACTGCCAGGAGACATCATATTCACAGGAACGTGAGTAGATCGTTCATTTCATGGTACTTCTCGAACTTACGCTTTTCTACTTGGCAGTCCGAGTGGAACCAACCTTGGGAAAGAGGATCCTCTCTGGTTAGTCGACGGTGATGTCGTGGAGGTGGGCTTGGAAAACGTTGGCACCTGCACGAACATGATTCAATACGTGAACACGTCGTCTGACTCCGTGGGAAGCGTTAATGTTGATATGGTTTGAAATCATTTCTCTTTTTGTGAATGTATGTAGTGCATGTACCGACGTGTAATTCGTGCAGCTTAATCAAGTGAATGTGAAGCTTTCCGAAAAGGAAACTGATTGCGGCGTTCCGGCGTTCCAGACTGTCAATGACGCATTGGTTATGGTGCACACGAGCAACGGTCGCACGCCTCAACATACCTGGTTACGACCGTCATGCCAAACATCTCTTTTAGCCCAGAACTAGGGCAATCTCTGACGATACCAATCTCCTTTGCATATACGCGCACCGCAGAGCTTTACTTTACCGCCACGCTAGATAGCCAAGACTATCTCCAGCTCCAGAGGGATGGTACTAAAGTGCAGCTTTGGTCGAATTTCCCAGCCCCTGGAAGGACTGACGGAGAATGGGGTGAGATAGATTTTGCCGACATACCAGATCCCAACCCTGGGAACACGATATCCCTCCTCACCACGACGCGGGATCAGTCTCATGAACACTCTATATTTCTCAGGATATCCATTCCCTTTGCCGAAAATACGAGCAAATCGTATTCGTACACTTATCGAATCGTGTATCCTGCCGGAGAGACTAAATGGCTTGGTGCATTCGGGCATAACGGTACCATCACTGTTCTGCCGACTGATGAAGATCAGCGCATCTTGTTCTTGGGAGATGGCTGGAGGCGAGGGCAGAACACTCGGGTGTGGGACTCTTCAGAAGGCGCGGTGACGCAGGCTGTCGCCATAGCAAAACTTGTGCAGCGCGAAGACTGGACTGTTTGGTCAATCGGAGCCGAAAGGTCAGCCAATTCATCCTTCAACTTCGCGTTAACCTAATGCCCTATGTAGTATTCTTACTGATACAAAAGATTCATCCTTGTTATTCCTCGTTCCACGCGTTCCCAGTCTTGCAATTTCTTCCACCCTAGTACTCAGCGCATCACCTGGCGTCGCAATGACAATAACCGAGCGGGGAGATATCACAGCCGTTGGATCCGGCTCTGTTCTCGCGTCGTCCTACAGTTCAGAGTCAGATATTCATTCATTCATCCAAGGGATTTACCAATTCTCTTCCACACAATGTCGCCTGCTTGGCGAATCGAACTCCTTCGTCATTGTTTCCTCCCCCATAGAATCAAGTCCAATTACTGTGTTGGCAATTCCTTTGTTGCAATGGCCCCCTTTCCCTGCATATACCGTGACCATCCACTGGTCGAACCTCGCACCTTCCTACATTCCCAGCATGGAGCATCCAATCACGCTTTATTCTCTACCAAGCAATGCCATTCATTTCTATGAATCTGCCGTTACGAAGATATCCCTCCTCATCCCTTCTTGTGGCGGTAAATTCATGCTTTCTCCCCTCCACTCGACTCGGGGTAAGGACAGCACGCTGCAGATTGCTGTCTTAACGTCGCATGTCCTACTCGAACAACAAGACCGCAGTCTGCCTACTCCTCCTCCTTCTCCGCGCTTGAAGCCTATGGATAACGCGGGGTCTAGTGCATCTCCATCCGTGGAGTCAGACCGCTCTTTAAAACCTTCAGCGTCGTCGAAAGGTGTCTTGGCAGCGATCAAAAAGGTCATCGTTGGACTAGCGTTCTTCCTATCATTATGGTTGAGGCGCCTGTTTCGGAGAAAGCCTGCTGCACAAGCCGACGTTTCTGACGTTGATGAAAGAACTCCTTTACTCGGCCAGTCTGCCCCAGATTCCTCTCCCGCCGTGCCAGGAGTTCCCGAGGCACATCCTTTGAAGTCGGATCTGTGTTTTAGCCTGCTCGAAGGCGGAGACGTCGTATGCATCATGCGGGAACCATCGAAATCAGCAAATGTGGAATTGCACCATCAATCAATGTTCCACCTTGGGACGAGACAGCTTAAACCGCTCGACTTTGAGGCTTTGAAGGAAGGCGTCATCCGCATCAACTTGGGATCAGTTGAGAAGAACAGCCTCCTCAGAGTGTTTCCAGCGCACTAAGTCTACATTGTGTACTATATTGTATATTATCCTACGAGTTTTATGTATCATCATGTTGTAACAGTAATCTCACACGCGTTCTACGCCTTGATAACACTAGTCAAAGTCATCGTCGCTGTCTCTACCTTTCCGTTTTCGCTCATTGCCGGCCATTGTTTGTGCAACAATATCATCCAGCATTTCTGGAGACAGATCGTACTCTGAAGTTCGAACGACGATCGCATACGCGGCTATGGAAGTTCAGCTGCGTGCGATAAGATAAAGAGGAACAAGTTCACCTTCTTCGATTTTCTTCATTGATTGGGCCGTTACGGATTGCTTTTTAGACAGATACGGCACAGAAGGGGTGAAGAAATCGAAGTCTATGCAAGAGGTTAAAGGCGAGCATCATCTGACAAAGTGAACCCACCAACCAGCCTTGCAGTTCCTCACAAACGCCAATGTTTCCATCGCTGAAGATCGGCCTCCTCGTTTACTCAAGCCAGATATAGCGTATCTCATGAGCTCTCCAGTGAGATCTGAGATTCCCAGAAGATAATCAGAGGTTGTCAGAGGAAATAGCTGTTGAACTCGATGAGCAATCCAAGATCCAACATGGGTGCAACACGTACGCACAGGAACCCCATCGGAATCACACAAGGTCTGTTGAACTTGGGGTAAAGTTATGAGGGTCCCATGCTCGAGGAAGTGTGCAAAGCTCAGAGCTTCAATGTATTCTTGAAGACCTGGGGAGACCTGCCGTTCATACCGCCAGAATCGATCGCCCACAAGTTCGTCCTTCATATTAGCATATATGAGATGCACTTGACGGAGGTTTTCGCGACCTCGTCTGGCAGCGCGTATGGCAGATGGTTCAGTGTCTGCATCGCGTGGGGTTTCGAGAACGATGCGATGTAAAAGAAAGATTGTTTTCTTTGAAATATTAGTGATATCTCGACTAGCCTGTAAGTAACAATCAGTCACAGAAAAGGAAGGTGAGATAGGACAAGCACTTTTATGAGTCGTTCGCGACGTTCGAAATGGTCGTCGAGATCTATCCTGAAAGCCTCGAAAATGGAGGTGGTGGTGGTCATTCGTAAACCCGATCGGTGGCACGTTTGCTACTTTGATCTGTTCCACGATGGAATTTGGACCCAAGGCTGGCTGTTCGTTGTGCGGTGTCGTTTCTAGCGCTGCTCATAACCCGCTCAACTCGCCCCGCTCTCCTGTCTTTCTTCGAGCCTCGCCTAAGGACCCAGAAATACTCTGGAGAGATGATGATTTCACCGTCTACAGAGAAAGAGCCCACCCCATTTCCAGCAAAGGCCATATCATAATTGCTTTCAAGTGAGCAACGTCCACTGTTTCCGTATTACCTCATTCTAATCTAAACCAGCCTTCACGTTCCGTCGATATACCACCTTGTACGACGACATTCTTGCCTCCAATGTTCGCGTCACGCTCATCTTCTCCCAGTCTTCTACAGATTTGCCTCTTCTCGTCACCCTGAAAGAGTTAGCCACGCGTCATTTACACGCTCTCATGCCCTCTGGCTCTCCTGCTTCCACGCCCACCGTTGACACTCGCCTTCACATCGCAAAGGATTCCCGTTTTCACATCGGCTTCATAGCTCCTCCTTTCAAGGATAGCAAGATACCTATTACCGACCATTTACACGCCCACGCGTATATTGAGCCGTTGGACTTGGCCGGTTGGTGGCGAGGCCTCGCTTATGGGCCTCTCGCTTGGTACGCCATTGATGACCTCATCGCAGAAATAAGGTATGCATCAGTCGCCTCGCTGCTTCCAATGTTCATACTCTACGCAGAGAGACTGTGTCCAATAATCGTGTCAAGTCGGGCTATCAGAACCGTACCGGTGCTCCCATCGATATGGTTCCCGCAGCGGGAGCAAGGTCGGGAACCGCGGATGGCTTGGAGACTACAATTCCCGGCATCGGTCGATCTGATGCTGACTTGGAGAGTGGCGAAGCATCTCCCCTGTCACTACCCTCCTCTGTCAAGATGTCTGCCATGCCCGCGTAACGTGGCTGTTCTCGTGGACGTTATGTATGATATACGGTAGGATCAGCAATGTACAATACATACGCACTTTTCTGGGCATCAAGTCCACACATCGTATTTACATATACAGGACATTCTGCTACAAGACCTCGCATTAGATTTTACGTGACATCAGGCGGAAAAGTAGATTAAGCATCTGTCAGTACAAAGTCAATTCAGTGTCATGAGTGAAAGCATGGAAGCCGCACAGTACGATGAGCCAGTTATTAATGTCGAAAGAGAGGACAGTTGATCGTCAGTGAATCGTTTCGAATCTTCGTGCCAGGTATCTTGATGTGTCCGTTTGAAATTACTTGCGCATTTACGAACAGTGGTTGCGATGGGTAACTTGTCAGTATGGATTAGCACAAGTAGTAAGAAAGAATGGCGGTTATTACTCACCGGGTCGTATGTATGCTCTGCCAGAACGTTGGTTAATAAATCGGGCATCCATTTTTCCACCGTGTAGGGATAGCTGTCAACGAGAGCACAGATCCCCAAGATGGCCGCGTGTCTTCGCCGTATGGCCACGTTGTAGTCGGGATGTTGTCGTTCAGGTATGTAACTATTCTTGGCAAGCTTGACGAAACGGTCCTGAAAAAGGCTTGAATCGATGGAGGAAGCTCGCCTTCAACAAAAATACCTTTAGCGTCAACACGCTCCTCCTCGGCGATAGTCGAAGAATGCCGGACAATGTGCTGCAAAGGTATGAATCTTTTTTACCATCTCATGACAAGTGTTCCGTACCTGGCAGCCATCTCGCGTACCTCCATCACTTCATCATCAAGGCATTTACAGAGAACCTGCAGATATGTGAGCAGCATACACGAGACCAAGCTTTAACGTACTTCAAGTATTTCTACAACTTTAACCTCGCTGATCAGTGGAACTTGGCGGAAGTAGAACACTGTCAGAAGAGTGAGACGACGAGCATACGTGACATCAGCCGGACAGACCTTGTACGAGGGGTAGCGCTTTTAAGCGGACTTTCCATGACTGTTACCGTTAGAAACTTGGCTTATATGTCGACATGTGGCTACTCACAGGTGACGATCGTATGGCCTCAAAGATCGCGTCCAGGAGCGGGTTGATCAAAACTCTGGGAGGCGTTACGCCACACATGCGCACGAGTAGCAGATTCGCAATGTTCGCCAACTCGTCGTTATCGTTGACTGTCAGCGAATCAGCAAAACCTTGAAAACAGGGTATCGAAAGTACGCACCTTCGGTCAACCGAAAGAGCTCGGGCTGTGATTGCGTGATCAGCTCAAGGCAGCTTGAACAAGAACAAATCACGTCACCATGAGTGGTAGGATATAATCAAAAACGGAAATGGCATGGACATCGTGTATGGATTGAAAGAGCCATTTGCACACCATGATGCCCACTCGGTCGTACTTTGACTGGAAGGCCCGAACCCCTGGAATACGTTCCTGGCGCCATTGCTGAAAGTTCACGACCAATTGCGAGACTCGACTTTTGTGATATGCTCCTCTCATGCTCATTATATCGTAATCCACGGGGAGAACGCGGCATTCCTTGACAAAGACTTCCGCTGATGGAATGGTGGGACACGGTAACCACTACGCCCTGTCAGCAACGCAGGTAACGAAAGAGGTCAGGACCGTACCATGATTTTATCCGCGAAGGACATGAATTCTGCAATATACGTGCGAACATCGTCATGTTCGCAGTGAATCTCCTTCCAGCAACGTTCCAGAATTTGATCCAACCACGCCGTAAACTTCCAACCCATCTCCTCGTAGCAGGCCCTAAAGAGAGAGAGTACTTTGATGACGTCGAAGGAGAGCTCCGCATTGAAATCCATAGTCATTACTTCACCCAAAACGTAATCCATAATGGGCTGTACACGGCGGGGGTCCTTCCTGTAAAATACATACTGGGCGGGTCGAATTATTAATGACAGTCGACGACGAATGCTACCAGCATACCTCTAAAAATGAGGTCCATGTCACTAGGGTGTCCGTTTTCAGATTTGCCATTATCTTCTTCATGAAGGGCTTGAACCAATCCCACAAGATCTTTTGCTTATTGAGCGGCCAATGTTTGGAGCCTGAAAAATCCGTCAGTCTTTCAAGATACCTTGCGTAGGGCTCACCTCCTATGATACCAGCCAGTAGTTCTGCCGCAGCCCGTTGCTTGTCCTGTTCCTTATTGACGATTAGCGATTCGAGTATTGGCTTCACGGTGGCAAATGGGGCGTCTTCGAGTACTTGGACTATGACAAGGTGCTAAGTCTCGTCATGGACCCACATGGGTGCACTCACAGAGCGATTTCACGCAAGAGACGTTGTCTTGAGTCATTGTCACTTCATTGTTTTCTTCGGCGAAGTAAGTTGATAACTTCTTCCAGTAAGAGGTGTCGGTAGCCATTTTGCGTAAGGTCTCGATGGCTGCATGACTCGATGGGTCCCAAGGTTGGAAGGTCGATTTCTTCGCATCTGGCGATTTATAGACCGTGATGCTTTCGCCCCAAGCGACCCAGCCTTGTGGAAACGTTTCTAAGAACAGCCTACGATCTGATTCACTTGCTAAGTCATCAAGAGACGGGGTGGACCAACCGGTTTTTCTCGTAGAGGTTGAAGGCAGCCTTGTAAGCTTGTAGGTACCGTGAAGTGAGCGCGCGAGAAGCTTCTACTCTGACATCTTCCTTCAGAGGATTCCGACTCCGCCCCAGGAACAAATCTACAGGGTTTGAACACAGCGTCCGAAGTTTGACATTCCGCAAACTTTTCATGACGCCTCGCTGGGCGTACTTCGAAAATGTCAGTGCGCGCTCCTGTAAGGAAACAGATCACATACATAGCGCTATGATTCTAGTGAGTGATGTGTGGCGCAATGGTCGGTCTGACTTACCACGCTTGGGTGTGTGTGATGCGTCCTTTCCAAGAAGAAACGGATCTGGACAGATGTCAAGGGCACATCGCGCCTGAGCAACGTTCGTAAGCAACGTATAGCAACAATCTCATAGCGCCAGTGCGTTTTAGGAGAAGTTGCTATCTTCATGATTTCCGTTGTCTGTAGACAGCATCAGTGACCATGGTATCTTCAGGAGCAGCCGCAGCAGAGGACAAACTGACTGCCTGATCTGCTGCTTCATTCAATGTCTGCATACGTTCTACCCTGGCGGCGAGACATTTTTGGGTTATATAATCGTTTGTCGCGTCCGGCGGTAGAATTTCCTTCAATCGTTCAACCGCACACAAAAGTTCCGGCGACGAGACCGTGTAACCAAGATAGCACGGCTCGACAAAATTGTTGACGCCTGAGAAACGATCAACTGGCTGCAGCTTACCAAATCCTCGGCTTACAATTTTCTGATACAGCAGACACACAGTCCTGGATAGAAGGCTAGACCAGTGTCAGTTGGAGAAGGACAGCTCAACAGAAACTTGACAGACCTTCTCGTTATGTTGGCAGCGGAGGAGTTGAGGCAATAGCTTTGCGGCAAGCTTAGGTTCTGCTCAAGCTCAGATCGCTACACAGACGACTGTAGAGAAAGAACCTTACCACCAATTGCATATCGTCCAAACGATGGATAATTCAAAGTCCACAGCGCTCCCTTCATCCTATCATCTTCTGTGCCGGGTTCGAGAGCTTTGGAGAGCAAGGGTAAAGTTCTGCGCCTGACACCGTCATATATCTAATACGAAGGCGTCAGCAACTCGTAACAGTCGTAAAATTCGTCTCCGCACCCCCGTCATACTTTCCAGAAGCGCTTGACTGGCTCTAGCAAAGATTCAGCGTCCACTCAGACAGATGAAAGGCATCGTACTCCCTGATGACGGAATAGTGCCACATAGACCATTCCACCAAATCATCGATTAGACTATCTTCAAGGGGACCTCGGAGTCGTTCCAACGAATTCCAACGCAGGCGTCCGGAATGAAAGTATCTTGATACATTTAGGATTGCACAACGTGGATGATTAATATCACGAAGGACACACCTTGCTCGACGTACATACACGGCACGCGGCCATACTTTCTGTCTTGCATATTGACGGGCGACGTTTTTCTCGTTGTTGAATTGTTCTTCGTTGACATAAAAACTGACAAACTCTGGTAAAGATAGGTGACGGTACTTAGAAGTTCAGTTCATACCTATCTCTGCTATCTCCGTATTCGAGCAAATAGACTCGGAACGACCGAATCTGAAGAAAGATCAACCTTCTAATAGCTTGGAGTCAAATATTAGCAGGATGTAACTTACCAGCATATGTACTGCATCGACGGTGTTCTCCTCCCCTTGTTGTCGCAAGGAGACAGAAGCACTGTGAAGGAATACCCCGTAGCGATGCCTCAGAGAGCGAATGTATTGGTATTTGGGATCACTGCTTTCCGTCAAGCAGAACCCCGCAGACTTTGGAGGAACAGAAGCCAACATTTCGGGTATCTCGTCGCTGAAGAGTGTGAGAAACTATCTAAGGACATGTCAAGAGACCTTACAGGATATCACTGGTCATCGTGGACTCTCGAATCTCCTCGTCACTGAGGTATTCCCTAGCGAGCGTAGGAATGCCCGAAAACGCGTTTCGGACGAGACTCAGGTTACTGCGATGCAGTTTACACCAGTACTTTACTTTTCCACATAGCGAAGACGTACCGACAGAATTCATTACGCCATGTGGCGTCACGAGCAAGGCCTTGCATGACACAGAGTCAGCGAGCGCAGGTCGCGATGTGAGAAATGCGACCAACCGGGCTTCAAGAGCTCTTCGAGGTAACCAAGCGTGGGCTCTACGACTTGATGGAAGATATCCAAAGCGAAGTCGATTTCTTCAGCATTTGGTACGTGCCAGGATATCTGTGAGACATGAGATTTGTGTGACATACAAGGAGAACAAAATTTCTACCTCAATATCTTCCGGCGCATACAGCTTGCCCCAATGACGATGGTGGTTCCACCGAAATTCTACATCGAGGTGTTAGTGACTAGTCAAGGACGTTATTGATTGGATAATATACCGTCACTGTTCCATTCTGAAGGGTTCACAAATTTGTTTTCTAATGGGTAAGTATGTGTTAGGGTCAACAACATGCTGGCCAGCATTTTTCCAGTCCAAGAATAGCCGCGCTTTGAGAATGTCTTTGCTTGGAGTAGTTGCAGCAGAGACATAATTTCGTCTCGGTATTTTATCAGCTGTAACGCGTTGGGAAATCGGTTTGCATCGAAGGTCGACAACTTACAGCAGTGCCATCACTATAAACGAAGAACCTTCAGCCAACGAGTCAGGAAATGAAGATGGTACGATTACTTACTTGAAGACTGTACCTCGAAGAATCGCGAGGTCTAACAGTGAAGTGAGTAAGGAGGTTTCAGGCGACAATCAAATACATACTCCAATGTAGAGTAGCGTCTGAAGGTATAGGTGTCGATGCTGACGTGGTCCGTAACGACGAGGCTCCGTTTTCCAACTCGGTACGAATATTCCGGGCGCAGAAAGGAAAGAATTTTGCCAAGGTCTTACGAGGATCTGCATTGGCGACACACTCGACTAGTTGATGTATTGCGCGAACAGCGTTGGGCCTGACATTTGTACTTGCATACTCAAAGATCATGTTGAGCACCAAGTCAAATAGCGGCTCGGACAAATGAACGCATATCTGGCTACATGCGCCTGTCACGGCATCGACGACTTGGACTGCAGATGATTTGCGTGAGATTGATATTCCCGACGCCACTAACGTGACTTGCCTTCAGTAGCACCTCCAGCCGCACCGTTCGGACCCTCCTCGGGTAAGTTCTCCAATAATTGTATAACCCGGCTCACGAAACTGGTCACCCAGTCTGCAAAGCTGCCTGTGGAGTCCTACATACCGTCAAGGACCATCCATGCCGATCAAAGCAAAATCACCTTAAGCAACATATCTTCCTCTTCATCCGTTAAGCGATCTTGCTCATCAGCCAGGTCGGCAAAATCATCACTGTCGAAGGAAGGGATTGTTAGAGTGGGTTGCACAGGAATAGTCCCCTCGGTGTCCATCGCGGTTGGAGGCGGATTTTCACCCATCGTTAAATCGCCAAACTTGATATACTGGGAAATTTCCACCAAAAACGCCGTTGTGCAAAGCTAAAATAAAATTAGAATTGGAGGCAAGAAAGTGACGCGATGGACCCGCACAGTCTTGGAGGGATCGTTCTACACGAAGTGGTCAGTTTCAAGAGGCTACGAGATCGCAGCACGCACGAGATCAATACCAGGTATGAGGAGTTGGAGAATGGGAACTAAGTGTTTAGCCCCGGGATAGTAAACTTGGCGGGACACAATGGCTGGCGCTACGGCTCCCAAAGCTTTGATGACCGCTATCGTTCTTTGTGTCTGCGTAAGATATGAGCAACGAAGGGAAATGAGCAGTGGAGGCAAGTACCTCTACAAGTGCTTCTAGAGACGGAACAGCCCGTTCCAAGACCGGATGAAGGATAAGATCAGGCTCCATGACACTCATCGACTTGAGGCAGCTCTGAATATTTGATACTGTAGTGGAGTCCTGCGAAAACAGAGCTATCAGAGCGACGGTCCTCAGACATTTTACAAGTTCGCGCTTCATGTTTCGTGTAAGGCGGCGATTCTGACGAAAAATCATTTGTATACCTCATAGTCATCAGAGTAATTGTACGCACGTTTGGAGTCTTGCAATCAGGACGTTGCTCTTCGTGCCAGCCTGTCATTGATGAGGTCACAACTATGTTGACTAGGACAAAGAAACCTACGCTTGTTGAAATCGTACACAATATATTTGATAAATGCGCTGAGCTTGAGTCACAGGTCAGCTTCAGCAAAAAAGTCAGAGATGTACACACATCGGCAGTCCATGCCCCGGAATTTGAGGGATGGAAGAAGCTCTCCGTGGACGCAATTAGTCGGGCGAGAGAGTCCAGTGCCCGAGATCCAGCCAGGTACGTTTTTCCCTTCAGAGGCGCTGTTTTTCCAAGCGGTATGCCCAGGTACTCTCCAGCAGTGGTACTCTGTATCTGAGGGGTGCTCATGCCGGAAGGCAGAGGCGTCATATACGGCGTAGGTGCATTGGATGCGGGTGTTGGGTACCCATCAGGAGCCATAGAATATACGATAATGCGGGCCAACGAAGCTTTCGACAAGTCAGACCTAGCGCAATCGTACGAAATGAAGGACTAACGAATTCTCCAGTTCGCCTTGGGAAGACGCCCAATCTCAAAAGCCATTTGATTGTCTGCGGACGGACCGGTACTTAACGATCCGGCGTCAGCCAGAGGAATTTCTGTAGGAGACTGAGTACGAAGAGACATGAACGGTCAGATTTAACGTACCCATGGACGCGAGGCACTTGCACACAATGAGACCCCACTCGTGTTCGGTGAATATACCAATATCTTTGTAAATTCCACTCCACACGAAATCCTCTCGAGCGTCATCTGGGGCCCATTTGGGTCTGCGTTCACCTTCTGACCTCTCATCATCTGGAATTTCTGTGATCTTAAGCGGGTTACTGACTTCAGGAGAGACATGCATCTCGGCCAATTGAGCCAAGAACCCCAACATTCTGTCATCAAAAACGTATGAGTTGACTGATTCCCACATCCGAAGTAGCATGGGCAGATATGATTGAGGGTGTGTTAAAGGTAGGAAGGTAAGGAGGAAATATTGCGAGGAAAGCACGCTCTGATGTACAAATTAGGATGTGGCGTGAAAGATAGACTTTGTACTCACGTTAAGGTTGATCCCGTTAATCTGGGGGACAAACGTAGAAAGCATGTCATTGATGGCGGCAGGGTGGAAGAAGCGACGAGCGTTTTCCGCAATATATCCCCTTGGGGGGTGGTTGAGTATGAGGAATGGAATGGGAAGAAATGGAGAGGGCTTACATACACCAAGAAAGCTGACTACGAAACTCAGTAAAGATTATAGGTGACTGGCAATCAAAACTTACGTGTACTCGAATTGTCGACGGGTCAAGAACAAGTCTGCGCTGAGGATGTCATAAACAGGCTTCCATGGGAGACGCATGTCGTCTACAGATATGCGCTTCTTTGATTTTGTAAGGAGCTTGAAACCGTCGGAGCATGTGGCGACCATCTCTGATGCACAAATTAGAATGTGGCGTGCAAGATAGACCTTGGGTACTAACGGGTAGACATGCCAGGGAGTGTCGCAACATGATAGTAGATTTTAGCCAAACGGGTCCTTTTGTCTTTTGGAATCGGGCCTTTCAACATAGTGATGCTTGAAAGAATAGATGAGTCGACAAGAGACCAAATGAGGGCTAAGTAAGACACACTAATAACTCAGCATACTGTCCCACTGTAGAAGACCTACATCGTAGTCTCTGGCCTCCACACACTGTACGATCCTTCTCAGGATGAAGTCCAGGAGTTCCATCATCAGAGGACTTCCGTCGATGGAATAGGGTAGTGCCTTTCCATAGGAATCGTACTTGTCCTTGTCGAGGTCATCGTCCAGTATGCCATTCGAAAGATATGACGAGTCATCATTGATCGTCAGAGACGAGATGTCAAGCGCTGACATGGAAAAAGGGAACACACTGGACGAACGTCAGTGGAGGACCTAGAGTCGTATTTGTCAGCGGAGGCATTTAACGTGGCCGGCGCGCTGCTTTGGACGACCACCATTCGCGATGATACATGCTGTCTTGATCTGTGAACAGTTCTGCTTTCACTGTCCTGACCTTGGCCGACTCATATTTGACTAGTTAACACGTCCGGGGTGCCTCGATTGACCAAGTTTTACACTCCTTTGCAACAGTCTTCACAATCTGTCGTCCAGAAGATCTTTAGCCTGGTATGCCACCGGCCTGCAGGATTATGCAACTTTCTCGACGCTCCAGAGTTGGAGGCATTTCTTGGGCCGCAGCACCAGCAAGATGAACGGTGGCAGGTGGTCTACCGGAATTACGCGACCTTATATTTTGTTTTCGTCGTTGACTCTTCAGAGAGTGAGCTCGGTATACTGGATCTCATTCAGGTGCTTCTTGTACGCGCATCTACCAAATCAACATTTGAACTCTGGACGCAGGTGTTTGTGGAGTCTTTAGACCGAACCTTCGAAAACGTCTGTGAATTAGATCTTGTATTCCATTTCGATGAGGTGCGTGGATAGGTTGCGTTACCGGCGGCACAAGACTCATTCCCAACAGGCCCATCACATCTTGTCCGAAGTGATTCAAGGTGGTCTAGTTATCGAGACTAATGTGGATGAGATCGACCGTGCTGGTGCGATCTCTCTCCATTGCTTGTGCGCATTTCTGATTAGATCCTATAGTTCAGAAAGCTGCAAAGGCGAGAAAGGACTCCTTTACATCAGCGAATCCTTTATCTTTAGGCGTCGGTAGTGGTATATCAAGCCGAGGTGCAAAGACACCACTGGATTGGTTTGGCAGGCTCACAGGTTCAGGACTGAGATGACACTGGTTCATGATCTATTTCTGAATGTGTAATAATAATACAATGGGTGAACGACAGTCGGATGAAAGCCAAGTATATACTTGTACCGCGAGTGTCGGTCTCATGGAGGAGCAGGAGCCAGTGTACCTAAAACATGATCAGTTGAGCAATGGACGCGTCAATGAAATACTCACGTTTACGTTTCTTTTTACCTCCACCTGGTGGACCAGGGACTGGAGGCGGTTTTGGAGTCGCAGCTTGCGTTGGCCCGGGTGCTGGTGTAGCCGAACTCCTAGAGGCGGAAGCAGTTTGCGGCGCAGGAGCCGGAGACGACGCCTGAGGTTCTGTTGGGGTGATGCTACTCGCCATCGTCGTGAAGGCTGCTGTCGAGAATTGAGATTGCGAGTGGACAGCTGTTGCCCGCATAGCATTGAAAAGCAGGGAGTTGTTCTGCTGCCTCTGAATTTTGTTGGAACCTTGGAAAGTGCCATCTTTCACCTCGGCGTCTGCCGCATCTTCATTCCTATTAGTGGTAGGCGCGTCGGTGAGTTCAGAATTGGTGATTGGCCAAGCAAACCCTGTGCGAGGAGTGTAATCGGGTCTGTGAGAACGCAGAGTGTCCAATGAAGACTGAATTGACCGGAGCGATGCCAACTGCTCGGGTCAAGGTCAGCGCGCACAAGTCAAATGGCACCAAGGAGGCACAGACCAATCGGTTAGAGAGGAGAGTGTACAGGTCCGGTGATTGAAAGATACGATTTTCCGAGACAAAGTACACCGCAAGTGGTTGAACTGTTGTGATAAGGTAGGTGCGCAGTGACAGGTCCTCATGCAATCATACCTTGTTCGGGTGAAAGACGCTCTCTCTTGTGTATTATGAAGAAAGATGGCGGATCGGCGTGCACAACCGCAAATTCGACACCAGTAAACCGCCTGTCTGATTGTTAACGTTGATCTCACGCGAATTTAGACGAGCCCACTTGAGTTCCTCAGCCTCGTTTACAACAGGCATTCCAGTATGCATCGTTTGCATTCGTAAAACTTGATTGTTGCTTTGTTTGTCGTAAAACTGAGAATTTGTGAAGTATTCAAAGACGCTTTCAGCTGTCAGCGGCCCATGGGCCTATCGATACGAGTTTTCCAGCGCTCCCAGCAAAGATCTGTAACGCACAAAGCCTACTTACCTGAATCCATTCGTGCCAAATGAAGAATCGTGTCGAATGATCGTCCTGCGGATGAAAATCATTATCCATGGTAGTCTCGATTTTTCAGACTCTGAACGAGGAGGAAGATAATCGCTTCTTCTTCAGTATACTGGATAGTCTGGAGCTTATGTACCGGGCGTGTGTGAGGTGCAGCTCGGAGTTTAAAAGACATCAAATGCCGAGCTCAGCCGGCGGACTGTAATTTACCGAGCCAGGAGGAGGGACAGCGTATAGCTAATAAGGGCCTGTCCGGTGTCACTCGCTCCGGGGCTCGACTAGTCGCGAGTGCGACCACCGGCAACTCGGAACGGATGGGTCACATCATGTAACACGTCCCAATTTTGTTGTCATCCGCGCCCTCCCGCCCTCTGCCCGTAGTTTAGTCAGTTTGGGTGGTTTTCACCGCCTAAAAAAAGGTAAAATTGATAGAAAAGGCCTGTTATTGCAGACTTATATTAGCATAAATAGGATACATATAAAATCTAGTCAGAATAAAATTCGTGAAAAATAAATCAGACAATGAGCGGGAGTTCGGGGTGTCCCGAACGAGGGCGGAAACAGGGATCAAATTACGGAAGTGATGGTGATGAAGCATGCGGTTTGTCGGTGGCCGACCTGCGTGACAGTCCCAAAAATTTCATCCGGTGCCTAGTCCTACCCAGAGAACGCGCGACTGGTTTTTTGGCAGAGCTCGCGTCCAGTCACGCCCGCAGCGAGTGACACCGGACAGGCCCTAATAGACTACCTGCAAAATGGACGCGCGACCGTGCTAGACATACCCTATTTTCTTATCATGTCTTCCTGAGCTAGCGCTGTCCATTATCACCACCATTCAGCACAAAGGCGGTTCACGGACTCAATGGCTTGATGCCTTACTCTGCGACAGGGGCGACGTTTCTTCGTCAAAGCCTCATAGTGATTCGGGACGACTTTCGTTGCTTTCAACGGAACAGTTCTCGTTCATGATTGAAAACGCACTAAGTTATGTAAAATGGGATGACGGAGATTTCCGCAGTGTGCCAAGTCGGCCAACAGTAATTCTCAAACTTCGAGGCAACTTCGAGCACCTCACTCACACGCACACGGTACATAAGCTCTAGATAGTTATCCATCGTACCTGGTAAAAAATAGAGCCCGGTTTAGGCAAGGTCCCCACGTTCTACATGGGCCACTCCTTTGGTTAACCGTGACGTTCCCAGACTACTGGTTTCTTCTCGCCGTCTTATGGCTGTTTCTACGTCGATGGATTCCTCTTACCATCACCCATGGCCTTGTCCCCGCCCTCACGCTGGCCTGTTCTGAGTCGCATCTGTTCTCCGGTCATCTCTCATGTTAAATCTCATATTGGTGTTGGCATTGTCTGCGCGGTGGCATATTTCGACCCGTTGATAACTCTTCATTTGTGGAATTCCGCGTTCTGATATACTTACAGCGGTAATTGGAGCGTCGATCTACAGGCTGGCTCAGGGTTTGGCTACCGACCGATGCTCTTCGTAGTTCTGATGGCGGGACTGGGTGCTATCGTCTTTCAGGTATCCTGTCTTCCTTCGAAAACTCCAATCTCTAATTAACAGCTCCTAGACACTTGCCTGTAAACTCGGTTGTGTAACTGGACTTGGTGGGCAAACTCATACGATTTGATCAGCCTGAGCTCATCACTTTCTCACAGATCTCGCCGCCAACTGTCGTCGTCTCTTACACGACCGTCCTAAGCATACTATCGCCATTCGGCGACTTGTATTGTATCCTCTCTACGTCGTCGCTGAAGTTGCCATAATTTCAACCGACCTCGCAGAACTCCTTGGAACCGCGATCGGGATTTGCCTAATCTTTCCTAAACTACCTTTGTGGACCAGCGTGGTTATTACGGCTCTTGATGTATTGATATTTCTCATGCTGTCGGATCCCACTTCACGCCAAGGGCGACCCGCCCGTGTCTTTGAAGGGATCATTATTGTTCTAGTACGATTTACTATCGTTTCCTTATTTCCCATTTCTAACCCATTTCTCTGACAGGTTATGGGCGTTTTTACTTGCTTTGTCGTGCTTCTCGTCAAGGTCAAACCGGATTGGCCAAGGGTCTTCATGGGGTACATTCCTTCGAAGAGCCTTTTTGACTCGGATCCCAACGCCGTCTATGCTGGTAAAATCGTTCCCCTTGTGTATATTTCGACTAACCTAGCCATGTCCATGCTATAGCTGTTGCTGTGATGGGTGCTACTATAATGCCGCATGCGTTAGCATTTTTTTTGATATACCTATGCCTTTGGTGTCCCCAGATGGAACCTAATCTCATCCTTCATCCAGTCTCTTCCTGGGTTCTTTCTTGGCGACCCAAGATCGCGAATCCGAGGATCCTATCGATTTGCCAAGAGAAAACGCTGTGGCGTGGATTAGAAAAAAGCTGCGGTTGCGTGAACTGTTCAACGTTTCGTCGACCGCCGAAGACACTTCAGAGGAAGGAAAACACGAGAACAACACACTGCAATTCATACGGACACACCTTCAGCACGCCATAACTGATGTTGTCGCAAGCTTATTCTTACTTGCCGTTCCCATTAATTCAGCGTACGTTGCCTCTTGACTATTCACCTGAATTCAGCTCCATGTTTCGATAGGATCCTCATCGTGGCTGCCACGGTGTTCCACGCTGACTCGGACGACGGTGCGATTGCAGGCCTGTTTGACGCACACGCATTGATCAAGAGTCGTATTGGTGGTGGTAGGTTTACCGGTCCCATGAAAAGCACTGAGCTAGAAATTTCCTCCAGGCGCGGCATTCGTGTTCGCCCTCGCATTAGTATGCGCCGGCCAAACCTCCGGAATCACAGTGACCTTCGCTGGACAGATCGTCTCTGAAGGCTTCATTCAGTGGCGACTCTCTGTAGGTGCCTCCATCTGTCACTTTGCGTCACTGAAACACGGCCAGCCTTTCCTCCGACGTTTCATAACGCGAAGCATGTCGCTCATCCCTTCTGTCGTGGTGGCTATTGCTGTCGGCCGTGAGGGTATAGACAGTCTACTTGTCATTTCTCAGGTGATCCTCTCGCTAGTACTGCCGTTTATTGCGCTCCCTTTGATATGGATGACGAGCTCCAAGAAGGTGATGAGGGTACGTGTGCGTGCAGAAATTGCGTCTGACGTAGTTGGGGACAAGGATGAGGTGGATACGGAGGAAATGTCTCAACAAAGTTGGCAGGACTTCAGTAACAGTTACGTGCTTGCGATCGCCGCATACCTCGTGTGGCTGGTCATGCTCATCGCGAATGTATATGCGCTTACGATATTATTTCGTTCACGACAAGAATAACAATATATGAGCCTTCATAACCTCATCAAGTTACTTCGCAACTTCAACTTTGAGATACTGCGACCGTTGCTACAAACTGCGGCGCGCAGATATCATGTGTCCACTATTCGGCAAGCTTCCTCTTTGTGAGCATCACAATAGCTACAGCGCTGTGAAAGACACACAATGAAACAGCGTTCTGATTTCTAAGGGTTGTACATTTGTTAGGAAAGCAAGGAGAGATCCAGAATAGAGATAAATGAAGGTATGTAGGCATATTTCCAAACCAACGATAGAGTATGAAATAGTATTATATTTAGACACTATGTGGAATGCGAATTAACAATTCGAGATCACGTCCGTCGCTGGGCCAATGAGGCGGTACGAAGCGAGATTCAATCGAAAAGCGCAGGAAGGGCCGCATGAGGCACACGGCCATCTATAATGTGAATCAGACTAGTCCGATAGAGTGCAAGGTAGAAACGCACAATAGGATGAAAGTAAAAATTAAGAACAAATATCACTTGACTTGGGCGCTGGCACATTCACATTGAGGGGTGCGTCCTACAGCACCTTTGCCACAGGCATCGCACCAGACTCGCTTTCCCTGTTCAACACCAATAGACTGCTTTGATGATGAAGCATGAGAAGCAACAGAGCCACCGCCGTCCTCTCGGTGGATGCTAACAATGTGGCGACCCAGATCGTGCTTGCGACTGAAGGAGCGACCACAGGCGCGGTGAGGGCAGACATGAGGCTTCAGACGGTTGGGGTCGTGAGTTGCCATATGAGTTTTGAGGTTGTATGCGCGCGCGAAGGCTGTGCAGGCGGATCAGTACGTGGCGAAAGCGCCGAAAGTAGACAACGAACCTCTTGGGCAGGACGGACACTGGTATTTTTTACGAGGGTCCTGTTTTCCTTCGTCGTGGCGTTGAGGCATGTGAGCCGAAGGAAGCTGGGCGGTAACATGGTTGGGGGAGACGGTGCCCACGGGCTGCTGAATATAATTGTAATAGTTAGGGATGCTGCGGGTGGGTGGACCGTAGTCAGAATAAGCCGTGCGCGAAAAGTGCTTCTGCGGCGGGGCATGGGTGCGTGGAGGACTGAGAGGCGGAGTAGGAGGCAAGGAGCCAAAGTCTAGAGGGGCGTCGAGCGGCTGGGGTTGCTGCTGCTGCGACTGCTGGTAGTCGGCATAGTCGCTTTCAACGCGAATACGTTGAAAGTCCATCTCGAGGTCAAGGGGGAAAGAGTACTGGGTGTGAGCGTAACTGGGGGCGTATAGCTCCGAGTCATAAGCACTGGAGCGCGAAGATTCTGTGATTGCAGAAGGGGGTCCTCGCGTGGGGGTGTCTGACCGCAAAAACGAGTATGCGTCGTGTGAGTCGACAGTCAGCAGCTGTAGCTGCACCTCGTCGATTCCGGCAAGAGATGAGTCCAATTCAGACTCAAACAAGTCTGGATGGGGTGCAAGCACGTCTGCCGTCGACTGGTATGAGAAGAAGTCAATCCCAGTCTGGGATTGCTTGCTGTAGTCGAAACCGTCCAAAGGGAAAGCGGAGGCCATGGTTGCTGCGGATAATCGTAGTGGTGGGGAAGACGAGGGAAAGGTTTGATTAGCTAAATCTCCTGCATAATATGCCTATCCCTGCCGAGATGCCGTCTTCTTGTCCCTCCTCTCGCGGTCTCCCAAAACCGCTCTCATGTCACTGCTGCGATCTGCGAGATTGGTATCAGGTCATTCTGTCCTCAGCTGCGCATCAGAAATCTACACATACTTTCTCAGTTTCTCTACGCTTTTTGAGAGTCTCTTTCGACATTGCGATGTTTCGGACGGTGTAGCCGCTCACTCGCACTTCCCAAAATGTGCTAACCAACATCAACTTTCAGGCTACCCCGGTGGCAAATGTTGTACCGCTTGCCCGCCTAGCTCAATCGGATAGAGCGTCAGACTCTTAGGCAGGCAATCTGAAGTGCCAGTTCGACCCTCCCGGTGGGCTATTGAGTACTGCGATATTTTTATGGTTTTACCAGTACGTGTTCAGGACATGTGATGTGGCGCAGCTAGGGTGGCGCAGTAAACCTCCCGAGGGTGTTAGTAACGGTATCGATACCGGGCCCCCGGGAGGCCCAGGTTTTGAAACCGTTACTAACGGTTTCGATACCGGCACGTGTTCTGGACACGTGATGTGGCGCAGGCGGCGCGCCGCCCTGGTCCCGCCTCTGTCCCGCCCTTGCCTTCTTGTCCTCAGCGCCGGGACGCTGTCACGTGAAAAGTCACGTGCCGGTATTGAAACCTACCTCCCAACCCCTGGGGTTTCAATACCGTATCAATACTGTTACTAACCGCAGTAAACCCGAGGTGTATCAAAACCTAGGGTTTACTTCACCACCCTAGGCGCAGCGGCGCGCGGCCCTCCTCTCAGCATGCCAAGTGCTCACCCACTGAGTCTATTTGGCCTACAATATAAACAGGTTTGCAGCATCTGAGAATTTTTGGGCTCGGCTCTGACCAGATGCCACGTACCTTCGACACTGATATTTTACATAGTGCAATACAATACAACATGATTCATGATAACCATACAGTAGACGAAATGGAATTAGACACCAACTCTATGTATAACCTTCTTTTGTCCAGAAAACCGAATGATCTCTCGCTTCTCGAGTACGAACAGCGTACGCTCCAGGGAGTGCTCGTGGTATATCCCCTTATCTACAAACTCCTTCTTCAAACTCTGATAACTTGTGCTCCAGCCCACGGGCAAACGCCTCCGCAGTTCCTTCTCAATAGCGCTCATTTGCTCGTTCATTTTCCCTCTCGATAGTCCCTCCATGTTACCGGCAGACACAGCGTCCATAGTGCTGAACTTGAACAGACGGATAGCCTCTTCGACATGGTGATTCTGGACAACCGGGGTCAATGTCATCTTGGCGAGAGACTCAGATATCCGGATAATGGCTTCCAATTGCCTGTGGTAACGTGTTGAAATCGATGAAAACCATAGATCAAACAAACACCCTACCGAACCGTGATGGGTATTGAGCTCCGTTCATCATTGTCACGCTCGACTTGTTGGACTTCTTTACGAAGACTGACAAAGTGACTACTAAGCATTTCCTGTGCTTCAGGCGAAAGTCGCGGGGCACATTTACTGGATCATGTGAGTGGGACAGGATTCAAGATATGGCTAAAAACGTACTGTTTGCAGTATGCGATGTACCGCTTCATCTTGTCAAGAGGAAGTTCACCTTCTTCACCGTCCGCTTCGTTGGGTCGGTTCATGTGGACATTCATGACATGTTTGGCGATTGTCTGAAATCATAGTCAGATACAGAAAGGGCGCCGGAAAAGTTACTATACGATGTCGCGCTTTTCGTCGTGCGCATCCTTGACAATGAAGATCATGTCAAAGCGGGATAAGATCGTGGTTTGGAAGTCGATATTCTAGAATAACGATGTCTAGTCGCAAGAGACCATACTGGAGCAAGAATGATATTTTACCTCTCCAGGACTGCGTCCTTCGTCATATCGTCCGAAGACAGGATTTGCAGCAGCAAGGACACTTGTTCTCGTGTTGAGCACTGTTGTTATGCCAGCCTTGGCAATGGAAATGGTCTGCTGCTCCATGGCCTCATGGATAGCGACACGATCCTCGTCGCGCATTTTATCGAACTCGTCTATACATACGACACCCGTATCAGCAAGGACCATAGCACCGCCTTCAAGGTAGAACTCTCTCTAAAGCCACAGTTAGCCAGCAAGGGCAGTTTTAATGCACGGACATGTTACCGAGGCCGTGTCCCTTTGCACAGAGGCTGTCAGACCAGCGGCACTGGACCCCTTGCCAGAGGTGTATACAGCGATGGGAGCGACTTTTTCGACAAATTTGAGCAGCTGGCTCTTAGCCGTTCCAGGATCACCAAGTAAAAGGACATTGATATCGCCCCGTAATCGCATGCCATCTGGTAGAACCTTCTTTGAACCACCAAAGAGTAGGCACGTTATGGCCTTCTTGATGTCTATTTATCCAGTCAGGTAACGTACGGGCCAGAAAGAAGGGCGCCTACCGAGACTGCCGTAAATACTAGGGCCGACACTCTTCGCAAAACGCTCATAGAAATTCTCGCTTCGCGCCATTTGACCGAACTCTTCTTCTTCCTCCGGTGTAAATTGGAGGCCGAAAGGATTGTAACCACTACCGCCAGCAGCCGGAGACGACAACTCGAGATGTAAGACACGAATATAAGGCCTTCGAGTAGCTGCGGCTCCAGCATTCTTCTTAACGTATTGTGAGCTTTAGAAGTGATACAAGAATTGAGGAAGTTACCTCTCGTGCGGCTTGGAAGGTGGAATAGATTCCAGTTGCGATAACTCTCGTCCCGGGAACAACTTTTCCAGTAAGATGCCTGTCTGTCGAGAGGAGCATGTGTTTCGGCAAGTCGCCAACGGGAACCATATCCGGAGCTTCCTGGAGTTTGAGTGTCTGCTGATCAGCGAAAGTCGATTTAGAGTGTATGATGAGATATGGGTCCATAGGGCAATTTTTCTTTTGACCATCGGGTTGAGGAGCCTCACATACTCGCGGAGCGCCTCTATCGCTTCCCCCACCCACGCCGCCAACACCACTCGCAGGATACATAATTTTGGGGTGACCGCAAGCCCGACATTGGAAATGAAGTTTGGTAGCACGCGAGGAGAGTACGGACGCAGAGATGACGATACCGGGGACGCGCACAAGTTTGTTGATGGTATCTGCGGTGAGTTCGCGGAATTGCAGAAGGTTGAGACTAGATCGCAAGGTTATTTGAACCTTGCTAAGGCTATCCGAAAGGTCATCTACAGTTTTGTCTCCGGCAAGAGGAAAGAGAATGGTTTTGGCAGCACGAGTGGCCGCATTCTCGAACAAAGGAAGGACGTCGGCTGGGCGGTCCTGAATGGCATGCGACAGTTCGTCGTTGTAGAGCCCGACGTGACCTAGATCCACCTCGAGGACATTCTGTTTCAAGAGGAGGTTGGCACGAAGTTTGTCCCTGCTAGCCATTAATCGCATGTTGACGCGTCGCAAACGAGCTGACCTGTATATGAACTCTCCACCGACGCGATACGACCAAAGAAAGTCCAATAAAAGCTTTTCGGTCTCTGAGGGAGTGTCTGGAGCAGTGGGGGCAGGACGGTCCGTAACAGAGACATTATAGACGATGGGTCTGTCAAAGCTAGCCATGGTAACTAGAGAAGTTGTGTGGGGGAAATTTGATGAATCCTCGTGATCTTTAGGGCCGGTCGATTCGCGATTAAAATGAAGGTCTTCCACCACCGCTCTCCTAGTTATGCAACGAATTCCCTACTTCAGCTTTAAATGCTGAAAGAAACCGAAGCCGGTTCCCACTTAGGATAACATATCTTCTTGAAATAGAGGCGACGACGTCCAAAGTCTCTGGAATGATTCATCACGTCGATATTGGTACAGTATGCGGCAAGGAACACCTGGAGTAAAGCAGTGGTTTTCGGTCGTTACTAGTACTATCTTGATTGCCTCTTGGCGTTACGACTTGAAGGCTTGGCTCCTAGAACCGGGCCGCGACCGCAAGGTCGAGTAAACATCTTCAAAGACTGGGCAGGAGGAACACAGTCCCCGTCATACGGGACGAGGGGTTCTTTGGACTAAAGCATTCATACGGAATGAAATTCGAAGAGCGAGGAGTTGAATAGGGAACAAGTGCCAGACGTAGGACGGATTTGTCCAACGTTAACCTTCGAGATTTTGCAACGTGATTGGTTGAAGCTTTTGCTTCGCGGATATAGTATCGACGTTCAAACGTTCACAGTGCAGTCTAAGTAGACTGCCAGTAACAGTTACTAGTGCGCTGTACTGGTAGAGTGTTAATTTAGCGCACAACGCCGCACGTGACGTCCAACAACCCGCGCCACCAACTTGACATTCAATGCCCATGCTGTCTGTCACATCTCGGAATTGCGGTAGGAGCCACAACGTGAATCGTGATGGTCGTGCAGAACAGAGCAATACGAGAGCTGTGTTCGTGTCCGAATATCGCAACATCTATTATAAGATGGGCTATTTTGAGCACTACCAAGAAATGCCAAGGACAAGCTTGGGCCAAGTATATGCAGCATTTAAATATGAAGCCAGTTTTACTTCCTCCCCGAAGCCGCTCTACCCATGTCTGCTCACATCGATCTCCTTGCCACCGCGCGCGAGCTGGTCAACCAGGTCAGTGCCCCTAAGTTCACAGTGTTCGCATACTCATCAGTGCTTTTAGCCTCCGCCACCTTCACTGCGTGAAATCTTGAGTGCATATCGCGCCAAAGGCGACGGCGACCGTGACATGCTGCTTGCCATGCTCAACGCTAAGACAGCAGAAGAGCAATCCCATTCCAATCGTGCTGCACTCTGTCGTACGCTCATCGAAGCGCAACAGCACATATCCTACCCACCATCTCCGCCGATGCATCATGACTACTACCTTCCCACACCATCTGCGTCGGTGCACTCTCCACCGCATTCCTCTCGTGATGCTCCCCTACCGAGACGAAATCATTATCGCCATCGGGGTCACTCACCATACACATTAGCACCGATGAGTGAATCGCGAAAACGTCTCCGAGTGTCCCAGTCGCCACCCCGGGATCAAGAGCCACCGTCCCCGGTTTCCACTTCCTCTTCAATTACAGACTCCCCGCGTTCGGCAAGGCCTTCAATGGCTATTGGGGCCTTACTCTCCACTGGGCTGAGTGACGAGAGAACGAAGGATTACCCCATGTCCTCATGATGTTTCTTTCAAATTTCGCATGCGTGGCTGCAGTTATTTATGGAGGCTATTTATCTTGTGGATTATATATACCATCGTTGTATTCAATATGTTGGCACAGTGAGACTCTTCATCAGTCTTCCTATCGATTCTCAGTGCGAGAAATTGTATCGTAGGTATAATAATAGACGTCTATTCCTGGATTCTTCGCTTGGCATCAGGAATAGAACGCCAAGAGACTGATGAGTGGACTTGTCAGGTCCAGGTGGACGAAAATATCGCTGTTGCTTAAGGTACATCCGCTTCAGAGTCTAAGAACAGCGCTAACCAAGTTACTTGGCTACTCTCGCCTCTCCTGAGTTGTTGCGCTTGTGTCCGGCTAACTGCTTGGAATTAACTGGAATCCTGGTTAGCCCTTCAACAGCGCGTCTATGTATACCTTTCGGAGGCGCTCTAGCCCAGTTTGCTGAAGAACCATGCTCTCGGAGTCGAAGCCTTGTTTCTGCGCGCCATCATCGGCTAAACGAAATTATCCTGACATCTGGACGCCGCGAAGACTGTTAGTGTTCTACGGACTTGGTCTTTGACATCGGCAACGCTGAATCAGATAACCAACACTTTGAGAACCCACGGACTGTCGCTGAAGATGATGTTCTGCTTTGGAAAGGCCTTAAGGCTTGTCTTCTTGGACTCAGGATAACCGCCACAAGGCTCATGACATCTCGTCAAGCAAATCTTGGCATTCACTTCACTTCTGGTGCCGAGGAAAGACCTTGACCGGTAGTATTGTCCGTTGCTGGTCCGTTGCCAGAAGATAGCTATACCGAAATCCTGGTTCTGGAGTATC
Source organism: Hymenopellis raphanipes (assembly GCA_036872995.1). Taxonomy (NCBI): domain Eukaryota; kingdom Fungi; phylum Basidiomycota; class Agaricomycetes; order Agaricales; family Physalacriaceae; genus Hymenopellis; species Hymenopellis raphanipes. Next base: position 2,743,416 of record JAYMDG010000001.1, read on the forward strand.
AACTTGAGACTTTACTTGTATATCTAAACCGTTATCGATGCATATCAACTTCTGCCTAACGAGTAGTACTGGCCCAGACAGGGCGGCTGCAACAAGAGCACAGTGATCTATCATCTTCTTAGCAACTGTTCCGTTCGACATAAAACGCAGGATGGTATTTTCTGTTCCTTGGCAGGGTGATCCATGAATCAGCAACATATCTGCAGGCTATCGTCTTCAATAATGCTTAACTACAAAGTTGGCGAACCCCAATATGTTTAGTACTGCAGTACCACTGGCTCCCAGGCAGCCGCATCTTCATTGTTTTGCATCTTGAATCACAATTTTGTCCTGAATTTCCAACTCCTTGTAAATGAATAGGTGGCACCGCGTTGGTTTCATGCGAAAATGTTTGCAACTTGAAGATGCCGTTGCACGGTGCCACATACAAATCGGTGAGCAACAAACAGAAAGATGAATGCAAACCCATTCGACACAAGAGTTCTCAGTTTGCTACACTTGGCGCTACGCTAGTCCAGGATAATTCTTGGCGTGGCGCAAAAAGATGACCACCGCAGGGGTCGAACCTGCAATCTCCTGATTCGTAGTCAGACGCGATGCCATTTCGCCAGGCGGCCATGTCCACGTGTCTCACCTCAGGGCCACCTCCGCGCGATCTTGACAGCGACCAGAACCACAGCGGCCTGATTCTTGCCCCCATACCACGATGAGCGCCATGGACACGGACGAGCTGTCTGTCGTATTACCGTCTACCACAACATCTGGATTATCGATATCGCTGTGCGTTGCGTTTCATACCTAGTGCTAAGACTGAAGAATGAGTTTGTTTATTGTAGCCATCCCCTACCGATCTTAAACGTCTCTGAGCATTTGACGCGCCGAAAGCTGCAGACTAACGATGCGAAGCCGTTTAGTGCGTGTCATCTCTCTCACGCTATGCTAGAAATCTGAACTTGCTAGTTCTGGGCGCGCTGCTGGGCACACAAACGGGGCGCGATGTGGAGATTGTAAACACGTTTGAGCTGGCTGTGGAGGGCGACGGGACGACGGTGGATCATGGGTTCCTCGTGTCTAGACGGGATCAATGTACGTTCTCCTCTTCTTTACTGGATGGATACTAATCAAGCCACAGACAAACAAGTCTTCCCCTCACTCGAGTTCATAGGGTGGTACACCGTCGCGCCGCACCCGAGCGCGCGCCACATCGCGCTGCACACGCAGTTTACAAACTACTGCCCGACGCCGCTCCTGCTCCTCTTACAGTCCGCGCCATCGGTGTCGGCGGACCTGCCGTTCAAGGCGTACGAGCCCACGATTGAGATCCGGGACCGTGTATCGAGGTCGGTGTTTGTGGAGGCGGCGTATACTGTCGAGACTGGCGAGGCGGAGCGTATTGCAGTAGATTGGACGGCGCGTGGAGGGGGAAGCGGGACGAGTTTGGAGAGCCATTTGCAGACGCAGAGGGCGGCGGTGAAGATGTTGTATGATAGGATTGTAGTGCTGGTACAGTATGTTGCTGAGGTGGTTGGTGGTGAGTGATTTTTCGTTTTTTCTTACATGGGCAGTATTGATGCATGGTAGGTCAAGCTAAACCAGATCATGCTGTGTTGAGGTCGATATCGGCGTTGATTGCGTCGTTGCCTGCAAGCGAGAACAAGGCGTTTAGAGAGGAGTTTGATACTGTAAGTCTGTATTCTTATTTTCGTTTTGTACATGCTAATCGTCTATCAGGAATACGAAGACGTTCAAATCACAGCATTCCTTTCAGCTTTGACCAAGTCGACGAATATTCTCAATGATGTGCGTGTTTCTCCCCGCTCGCTCGCTCGTACTGATGACGGCTAGATTGTGGACAAACATATTGTGATTACGTCGAACAAGGAAGACAAGAGTGGTATGAGGAGGCGACCGACAGGAATGGGCGGGATGGGGACAATGAGGTTCGGCGATTGGCATTAAATGATAGAGGCATTGAATCGTGTATTGTTACCTTGTTATCGTAGCTTTGTTTTCGAGTTGCGGAATCCGAAGCACACGCCACATTAACTCGCACGCCACTTTGAATTGCACGGCCGCCTGGCGAAATGGCATCGCGTCTGACTACGAATCAGGAGATTGCAGGTTCGACCCCTGCGGTGGTCATCGATTTTTGCTGCGCCACACAATTATCTGGCCTAGCAACTTTGAACTGAGGAGGGTTGCGCAGTATATCCGAGGCGGTTAGTAACCTTGGAAGAATATACCCCATTTTGGGTGTTATTAACTGTTAATAATGTTAATAATCATGCATGTAATGCAATGTGGCGCATTTTCCCGGTCTGAAACGAAATTTTCTTCTCAAGCTCTCAAAAACCCCTCGAATGGCATTCAAATAGTCTAATTTGAGTTTTACTGATATTCTGAACATGTATCCGGTCTTGTAGCTTGTTATGGGCCCCTCTTCCCCACAAGCACCCGCCTACTAGTCGATAACCCACCACATAGGCCATGATCTCATTTCGAAACTCCGAGCACACAGCTCACCGCTCACCTCACCCCGTCAATGTTTACACATGATCTAGCAGAAAGGCAATGTAGCTGGAAATGAACAAGCTCCATACAAGCATATCAAGAAATGCTGCAAAGTTTTTACTCTTCCGGGTTCCAAAGACAATGGATCGTATAAAAGCTAAAGCTATAATACATCTACAATACCTCCCCATTTTATCTTGACAGACACAGTTCCATCCCTGGCACCGATGTTGGGATCTAGCTCACCCTCTTCTGCGGGTGGGTGCAAGGCCAAATCATCGGAAGCGGCCCTCCTGTCGGCATACTCTTTGAGGCGGCGTTTCCTTCCCGCGCGACGACCGCCCTCTCTGATAGGCAACTCCCAACGAACACCAACAAGCTCGATGGCACTTCCATCATGACCGGCACCCCAAGCACAACTCTCAATAAACCTACCCTCACCCTCACCAACGCCAGCAGCAAAACGACCAACGACCTCCTCACCCTCTGCTGCATTGGGAGAAACATGAATGATGCGGAGACTCAGCCTAAGATTGCCCTTTTGGTTTTGATTGGGATCAACAAACCCGGAATGGACGGCACAGAGAAAAAGATCGGAGTCGTCTGTGTATATCCTACGGTGGCCTAGGACGGTACGGCCGGGTGTGACGCCACCGCCCCATAGTCTGGCCTTTTTTTGTCCGAGATGGGAGGGTACGGCTGCGGCGGGGATGAGGACGTCGACAAGAGTCTCGGCATCCTTGTCCTTTGAGGAAAAGACATAGGGGAATGGGATGTCAGGAAAGATGTAGGTCCCGAGGAAGCGTGTAAGCCGGGGTTTGATGCGGCGTGTGGGCTGAGGTGGAGGTGTAGCTGGGCGTTTGACGGCTGGTTTTTCTGGTTTTGGGGTGGGGGCTTCCACAGTCTGGAAAGAGGTGTGGAATTGGGATTGGAAGCCACGTTGGGGTGGTTGAGGAGGAGGAGGCGGGGGTGGAGGAGGAGGAGGAGGGGGCGGAGGGGTGGGGTCGGGGGGATACCAGTTCGGGAGGTCTGGGCGCCAACCTTTGGGACGGAGAGTGTTGCGCTGAGTGAGGGGTTCACCTGTACCGAGGCCATGATAATTGGGATCTCTGGGAAGCTGCGGGCCGGGTGCCGGGTCATCCCATAGCTGGCGGACAATCTTTGTGCTATCACGACGTCTGTCCTTTCTCGGAGGTGGAGGAAGACTACCCATCGCCCACTCACCCTCTTCTCCTCTGTTGGGGAGCATTGCCTCCCTCCTCATGTCGCGGGGAGACAGACGATCAGCGCGTGGCATGAGAGGAGGATCACCGCCCCGTTCCCGCTCACGCATTTCGCGGGGCATCAGTGGCGGGTCTCGACGCATAACCGCAGGTTCTCTGGGAGGGTCGCGTTCACGGGGAGGAGCAAGGGAAGACATGGGGCGAGGAGGGAGATCGCGTCCTGCTAGCTCACGACCAGACATGGGAATGTCGCGTGCAGACATTGGCGTTGGGATAAGGTCCCGGTCCCGATCACGATCACGGCCAGACATGGGGCGCGGTGGAAGTGAGTCGCGCCCGTCGCGAGGTGGTAGTGGTCCTAGGTCACGTAGCAAATCGCGCTCCAGTCCACGCATTGGGAGTGCAAGGTCACGGTCTCGTCCTGGCGGCGGTCCAAGATCACGAGGCACTGTTGACATTGGTGGTGGTCCAAGATCCCTGTCCCGCTCTCTACCGGACATTGGCGGCGGTCCCAAGTCTCTGTCCCGCATCAAATCCCGCCCCAATTCCCTCATATCCCTGCCAATGTCCCGAGAAGGCATGTCTCTACCCAGATCTCTTTCCCGAGGCAACTCTCTCTCCCTGGTAGGCAACTCTCTACCCAACTCCCTCTCTCTGGGCGGCATATCTCTCCCCAGATCTCTTTCCCGAGGCATATCTCTTTCGCGGGGTATCTCCCTTTCCCTCGGAGTCATATCTCTCCCAATCTCCCTGGGTGGGAGGTCTCGAGGTAGGTCTCTTCCCAATTCTCGTTCCCTGGGAGGCATGTCTCTGTCCCGGGGCATCTCTCGTTCTCTGGGTATTTCCCTCTCTCTGGGCATCTCCCGACTCAACTCCCTCTCCCTCAGAGGCGGTCCCAGATCCCTCTCCCTTCCACCCATACTCATACCCCGCTCCCTCCCCAGTGGCACATTATTCGCCCCACTCCCGCTATGCACTCGTCCGCCGCTACTCGGTCTGCTTCCTCCGGGACCCAGCATGCTGTCATTCCCAGACCTCATCGTGGGATTGCTGCTTGGCCGCACATTCGGCGACGTCGTCGCGTTGTTGTTGTTGTTGCCGGAAGACCCATCCGGCGGTGCACGCTGCCCGGAGGGTGAGTCTTGTAAAAGCGCCGCGACGTTCATGACTGTGACGAGGGTCAAAGCTAGTATGCGGTGAAAGAAATGAGGCGCACCTCGTCGTGGTTGTGGTCAACGTAACGTCGTAAATAACAAACGTCCTCTTGATCTGATCGAAGCTACTTCACAATTACGTATTCTCAGAGTAGGCTCCTACAACGCCACATCATGGCCGCCTGGCGAAATGGCATCGCGTCTGACTACGAATCAGGAGATTGCAGGTTCGACCCCTGCGGTGGTCATTTTGTTGACGGCTCGATAATTTTTCTTATTCCCGAATCCCGGATTAGCCTTTAGGTGCACCGTTCCCGGTGGACCGTGGCACAATAAATATTAAACCTCCTCCTGCTAAAGCAATAGATCTCCAAATTCCGCTACTCTGGTCTTCAATGAAATATCAAGACAAGTCCCGAATCCACGAAACATTCAGTAACTTCTCTCTTTATGTAGTGTATACCATTCAGAAATCAGCGCAATGAACTTTGAGCCTAAATCTGTTTTCCGTGGCTACTAGTTTACTGACTGTGAAAACAGGTAACGCCAACTGCGTCACCTTCTTATGGACAATTCGTTCCTCGCTATCTTGTCCAGCTTAAATTGTCAGTCTAATACCCCGTATCTCATTCCGACGCACGACGAAATGAAGCAAGCTACTAAACTAAATCCCGCCACACACCCTCCCCTAGTACTCCGCATCCCCTAAACTTTAACCAATCCACTCCCCGTCCCCCTTCCTTCATCCTACTCCCCAAATCATACAAATGCCGCATCGTTGGCCGCCCATGCGGGCAGTTCCACGGCTGCTCCATCGTCCCCATATGCCTTACCACCGCCGCCATCTGCTTCTGCTGTAGCGCCATGCCCACCATCACACTCTTGCGGCACGCGCGCATCGCAAACATCGCGCGGGCCTTTGAGCAGCGCACCATTCCCTGCTGCCCCGCCGGCCGGTCGTGTAGGAGGTGAATGAGTTCTTCGAGGTCTGTATACAGGGTGTGAGTGGTAATAGGCAAGGAAGAGGAGAGAACAGACCTTTGATGTCAAACTCGGTGCTCTTGCTAACGGGCTGCGCGAGGAGACGGAGGCGCCCGCCGCTTCCCATTTCTTGGATTTCGTCCTCGTCGGCATCTTCCACTTCAAATCCGTTCAGGCGCAGGACGTCCATGTTCTCGATGGCGACCATCTCGTCGGCTGCGGTCAGCTCCAGCGGTCTGGGTCTACACCGGTCAAGGTATGAGTGATCGAGGAAGACAAAAGACAAGTTTAAGAAACCAACCGAAGCAACTTTTGCGACCGAATAACTGTCGTCTGCTGCAACGTCTCAAAGTTATACTTCTCATCCGCCGCATGCTGGTCTACGATGAACAGGTCGTCCATCTTCTGTCTTCGACCGGTAGTATCATCTTCATCCTCCGTCCGCCGTCGCGTGATGATGAACCCAAGGTTAAACTGCCCTACGATATCCATCCTAGCAAAGTCACTCTTCGAGATGACACGCGCGAGCGCCGTGTCGGCGTCGCCTGTACTGCCTACCCCAGCGGCAGCAGGGATCTTATGCGAGTGACCGTCTCCAGAGGACGTCTGAGCCACTGGCCGGCGCCATCGGTCCACGATACCCTCAAGGTCGAACCGTAAGCCAACATCACCGGTGCTGCTTGTTCGTATGACTTCGGGACGCGCTATGGGCTGGGAAGCGGAACTGGAATCTGCCGGTTCCTCCACCGTGAGATCGACTAGCTCGCTGTCCACGTCCATCTTGTCGTCTGGTTCCATTTCAGGTTGTATGTCGCCGCCTGATACCGCGACGTCTTGATCTTGCTCTTCGCTACCGCCAACACCGACATCGTCCTTCAACTCATCTTCCTGGTCGTCGTCCATAAGCTCTACCTCCTTGACTTTACTTCCCGTCCTTGCGAAACCAAGCAGCTGACTTCTGAAGTCCAGTGTAGCCTGTTTCCCAGCTTTCGCCTTTTCCGCCTTATCAGACATGACAGTCGTTGCCGATTCCTTCCTTGGCGCAACATTGGGGACGTCATCATCCACCGAAACGCTCGCGAGTTTAGATTTCTTCGTCTTTGGGTCAGTAGCCACTTGATCAGGATCATTCTCGACACTGGCAAAGTTAACCGGCGGCTCATCATCAAGATCCACTGCAACCTTTGCTTTCTTCTTCTTTGGCTGCTCACTCTCCACGTCATGCAGCTCGTCCTCGTCGGATGTAATGGCCGCCACCTTTAATCTCTCCTTCTGCTTCCTCTTGGCATTTCGTTCTTCGGACGTCTTACTAGGAGGCTCAACCTCTTCATCCGACGTAGTCGCAGCCCTCGATTTATTTCGCTTCTCCTTCGGCTTCTCATTTATTTCTTCGTCGACGGATGTAGGAGTCTTTGAGGTAGATGCCGCCGCTCGTGCCCAGGAGGCAAAGAGCGTGTTGACCACCACCTCTTTCTCTTTGCCCTTTTTGGATGCGGCCGGAGGGGACGGAGAGCGCGCGGGAGGGCGGGCGGAAGAAGCCGAGCCCAGGTGGAACGAAGGCATAGGCGATGTTGATAATGCCGCGGGGACAATATCAACATCCATCGGATCGTCGAGATAGGAAGAGGTAGAGGAAACCAGTGAGCTCTGGATAGATGAACTCGATGGACCAGCTAAGTCGGAAGAGTCAACTTCAGATGAAGTCGATGTTGGAAGAACTTTAGCAGGCTTTATGGGGGTGATCTCTTCGTCGTCGTCGTCTTCAATCATGGCAGAGGGAAGGGATTTTGAGAGATTGAGGGTACTCTGAATGCTCGAGCGTTGGCTGCCAATAATGTCGAACGTAGACCGAGACGGAGCAAACTGCTTCTCCAGTGCTGTCTTGAAAGATGTAAGGATACTTGTCCCCGGTAACAAAAGAAGCAAAAGATACCTTGAGTCCTTCGATGATGGCAGCTTCATTGTGCAAGAAGATTGTCCTCTTGTCTGGGGTAACATTTACATCATAGGTATCTAATCAACGCGGTGAGGAACGCAACGCCTCCGGAGAGAATAGAACCAACCAGGTGGAATTTCAAAGTTGGCGATGACAAGGGGCGCGTTTGCCGTGTTGTGGTTGGGAGTAAAAGAGCGGAAGACTTCATGAAAAGTCTTTTGGATCTTGTTCAAACTACATGGTCGACCATTAACGTAGAGGAACTGCCTGTCATTGCCATTCCGGCCATTTCCTGGAGAAGATATGAGCCCTCGAATGCGGACTGACACCTCTTGGGGTTCTTCGTCGTCGTCGTCATCGTTCGAGGGTCGCTTGAGACCGCGCCGCGGCTTTGCGCGAGGAATCGTATACTGTAGATCCATGTCCTGGAGGCCGTCTAGGGCTTTGGGACCCCACAAGGCCGTCACCGATGCCCGCACTGACGGTTTCCCTTGTGTTTGGATCGGTGTAGACTTTGATCTAATAAGACGCGTCACCGAACGAAGAGAACGAGAAAAAAACCAAACATACCCTTTCTCAGCCGAGTTGGTTACGAGTAAACGTACTCCGCGTCCTTTGGCACAGGGAACAAGGGCATACGCTTGGAGAAGCGAAAGAGCCTTGCCGTATTCTCGCTTTGAGTTGCGTTCAAACTCCTTTCGGCGGACAGGTAGAGGTGCGAATGGATTGACGAGTGATATCGTCGTGCCGCGCTGTCGGGCAACACGTTTCTTGCTCTTGACTTTGCCAGCCTTGTCCAGGTCCAGTGCAACGCCGATTGCCTCGTTTGCCTTTGTCGTCACCGTCACCTCGTCGCAGAGAGCACACAAGGACGCGAGAGCCTCTCCACGAAAGCCAAACGTCTGCACCTTGGCCAGATCCGAGAATGCGGCGATTTTAGAGGTATGATGCTTGCGACCGATACTGTCCCAGTCCGCCTCTGCTATGCCAGAGCCATTATCGACTACCTCGACACCTTTGACACCGTATTGCTTGAATCTGATTTCTGTTTCACGTCTGGGCTTGAAGATGACAAGTGTTATTTGGGCGCACCTAGATTTGTTGCTCCAGCGTCAAGACTATTCTCTACGAGTTCCTTGACTGCAGTTTCAAGAGATATCACGACCTGGTTAGATGTGATAGCATGGATAGACGCGGCTGGGATAGCAGTGATTGACATGAACGTTCCGTCCAAGGGCGACTACCTCGTCACATCATGTGCTGTCACGCCACATCTTGACGCGTGCCATCATGTACGGAAGCGGAAAAGACGACGCCGGTACGTTCTTCCTCGCTCTATTCGCAAATACTTACCTTGTTACTAGAACAAATTGTCGACAACGGCTTCGTTTCCTGGTTCGGCAAACTCCCCCAAAAATCCCCCGACACGGGAACCCTACGCCTCTTTCACCACCCCGCCCCAGATGAGTACTATTCTGCTTATGGCCCCGATGCCCAGTTTGTCGCCACAAACGTCTTTCACACCAATTCCGTCATCAAGTATGTCGGCAAGGGTGGACGCGCCGCTGGGCTGCCGTATGTCTCCCTGCGCGTGAATATGGCCCAGATGCTTTTACGCGAAGCACTCACAGCGCGTCAGCTGCGTGTAGAGATATGGGATCCAGAGCCGGGCCAGGGCAAGAAGGCGTCCAGATTTAGACTGGACAAGGAGGTGCGCGCGTAACAATGGATGGTGACCGACTAAAACTCACCATTCTCTCAGGCGTCCCCCGGAAATTTACAGGCCGTAGAGGACCTGCTGTTTGTCTCTTCCGACCTCCTCGCCGCGCCTATTGTCATGGCTATCAAAATAGCCAGTTCGACTGGCGCAGGCGGAAGCAAGGACAAGTCCAAGTCGGTTGGCGTGGCATTTGCGGATACCAGCGCGCGCTCTCTTGGAGTCGCCGATTTTGTTGATAATGATCTCTTTTCCAATACAGAGGTACGGTTCTCTTTGCGTGCTTCAACGCGACTTCATCTTTTATAGTCCCTCGTCATACAACTTTCCGTCAAAGAAGCCATTATACCCACGGGTACCGCCAACGGCAATACCGACCGCGACATTGACCTTAATAAGCTCAAGGCCGTCTTGGACCGCTGTGGCGTCGTATTTACGGAACGCAAACCAAGTATGTGTTGCTTAGTGCGTATATACGCACGTTTAACCAACCGACAGGCGAATTCAATACCCGCAACATCTCGGACGATCTCCCTCGTCTCCTCGCCGAGTCCAAAAACGCGTCTTCAGCCGATGCTTCTGCCGTGATCCGTACGTGTATTTATCTTATTTACAAAGTCCGCTAATGCCCACTTAGCACAACTATCCTTACCCGTCGCACCTTCATGTCTGAGCGCGCTCTTCGCGTATCTTGGCCTCGTCGCAGATTCCTCCAACCATGGCGCGTTCACCATCAAGACGCACGACTTGTCACAGTACATGAAGCTCGATGCTAGTGCGCTTCGAGCTCTCAATTTGACAGAGGCGGCGGGAAATGCTGTCAGTCTCAATCTAAACTACTCTTCTAGCCCTTACGTTGTGTTCAGGGATCGGTGACGCGCAACACGACCTTGCTTGGGCTGCTTAACAAGTGCAAGACGGCGCAAGGGACGCGACTCCTTGGGACGTGGCTCAAGCAGCCGTTGATGAACTTGCATGAGATTCGTATGTGCCGTTCAACTCGTTGTTGAAGCTTTTTTTTTCACGCGAATACAGATCGGAGACAAAACCTCGTGGAGATATTCGTGAACGATTCCAACTCGCGGCGGACCTTGCAGGACGAGTACCTAAAGGTGATGCCGGACTTGCACCGTATCTCAAAGCGCTTCCAGCGGGGCCAGGCTTCACTCGAAGACGTGGTGCGCGTGTATCAAGTCGTACAGAAGCTCCCGGGGATGCTCGAGGTGCTCGCGGACGTGCAGGCCGAGGAGGAGTCGCTCATTGAGGAGGAGTATCTCAAGGCCATGCGGGTACGTTTGTCTCTCATTATGGTGGTTCTGGTATTCATTAAATGCAGGAGTATGAATCCAACTTGAGCAAATACGCAGAGATGGTGGAACAAACGCTGGATCTGACGCAGCTGGAGCATCACGCGTATGTGATTAAGCCAGAGTTTGACCCACGGCTGCAGGAGTATGCGGAGCAGCTGAAGGAGGTGGGTGACAGTTATAGTATGATTTCAGTCCCTGCTGACTGGAAGTAGATTCGCGATGGGCTAGACTCAGAGCATGCGGAGGTTGGAGACGACCTTGAGCTTGAACTGGACAAGAAGCTGCATTTAGAGAACAACCAAACGTATGGGTATTGTTTCCGGTTGACTAAGAATGTGCTTGCGGTGTCATTCTCATTCTCTTACTACTCTGCTAACGATATTTCAGGACGCCAAAGCAATTGCAAAGAAAAAGACGTACACCGAGCTCGGGACGACTAAGAGCGGGGTATTCTTCACGACCAAGACTATGAAGACTCTGGCGGAGGATTTTAAGGATGTGTCGGGCAAGTATAACAAAACGCAGAGTGGGCTGGTCAAGGAGGTGGTGAACATCGCGTGTGAGATACTTACTTGCCCTGTGTTCAGGACTGGGCACTAAAGGTCATGAATAGCGACGTACACGCCAATATTGGAACTGCTGGATAATGTTATTGCGCATCTGGATGTTATTGTCAGGTACGTGACGATGTTTTGCTTTCTAGTACCCCGGCACTAATTGGTTGATTGTTGATAGCTTTGCCCATGTGTCCATCAATGCGCCGGAGCCGTATGTGAAGCCTACCGTGTACGAAATGGGTGCGGCGTGCTTTTTCTTAAGTCCTGGCATTGGCTCACAATCGATATGAAGGGACTGGCAGTCTGGTTCTTCGTGATGCCAGGCATCCGTGCTTGGAGGTACAGGACGATGTGCATTTCATTGCGAATGATATTGAGATGATCAAGGGTGCGTCAAGATCACAGTTCCTGCTTTGCGACGGACTAATACTACATACGTCCCGTCTAGGTGAAAGCGAGTTCCAAATCATAAGCAAGTCTTCTTCCCCTAATACCATCTTTGTCTAACTGTTTCTCAGCTGGCCCAAATATGGGCGGGAAATCGACTTACATACGGCAGGTTAGTCGACTTCGACTCTTTCGTTCTCCAGAGGCCTAATGTACATAGACTGGAGTCATCGCGTTGATGGCGCAAACCGGTTGCTTTGTACCGTGCAGCGAAGCGCGGTTGCCTGTATTTGACTCGATCCTGTGTAGAGTGGGTGCGGGGGATAGCCAGCTGAAGGGCGTGTCAACATTTATGGCGGAAATGTTGGAAACTGCTACCATTCTGAGGGTACGTGTTTCTTTGCGGTCAAGCGTTGAAAGGAGACTTAAATCTCTTCCTAGTCTGCGACAAAGAACTCATTGATCATTATTGATGAGCTTGGTCGAGGTGGGTTTGCATTGGTGGTTCACAGCTTATACCAGTATATTGACTGCGCGACAGGTACTTCAACATACGACGGCTTCGGGCTCGCTTGGGCTATATCCGAGTATGTTGCTTTCCTCTTGTTCATTTCCTTCATCCCCTTAACCACCCACCAGACAAATTGCGTCGGAGATCCACGCCTTCTGCCTCTTCGCGACGCACTTCCACGAGCTTACGGCGCTGGACCAGCAGATCGCGCACGTCAAGAACCTGCATGTCGTGGCGCACGTGTCAGAGATGGCGGACGAGCACAACCGGCGGGAGATTACGCTGCTGTACAAGGTCGAGCCGGGAATATCGGACCAGAGCTTTGGGATACACGTGGCGGAGCTGGCGAATTTCCCGGAGAGTGTTGTTAAGGTTTGTATTTTCTTGTTCGTTCTTCTGTTTTGTGGTTGTTGATGTCGTTTGGCAGCTTGCGAGGAGGAAGGCGGAGGAGTTGGAAGATTTCGGAGGTACGGTTTTCTCTTCTGGTTTTCGTACAAGTGCTGACTGGGTACCTGTAGGAGAATCGAAGAACGAGGCGGAAGCGGAGATTCCAGAGGAGGTGACGGAGGAAGGCATTGCGCTGGTGGAGGAGTTTCTTGCTGCGTGGGCCTCTGGTACGGATGTAGATGGGGAGGACGTGGTTATGGACGATATCGAGGCGGTGTCGAATGAGGCGCAATTGGCGCGCTTGAAAGCGTGTGTGGAGCGGTTTGGGCCGAGAATAGAGGCGAATCCGTGGTTGAGGTCTGTGCTTGAGATGGGGGCGTAAAGTGCTGAGGTAGAGGATGTGCTTTTTCTATATTGCTTGAACTTGATGCTTTGTGATGTTTTGATACTTCATTTGGACGGAATCCCACTTGGGGTTTTAGGATCACTTTCTTAGGATGATAGTAAGTGTGTATGACTTTTTTATACCGACTAGCGATTGGGCAGCGTAGAAAAGGAAACAGAGTAGATGAAGAATATTGAGAGTCATCTCTATCATTGGACTAGCGCTCCGCAGGCTTTTCAACCTGTCAATACCCGCGGTCGTGAAATTGCCGCAGCTGGGGTTATAGAATAAGTTGTAGCGATAATGCGGCACAGTCAGGTCGGTTCCTCGCGCGAAGGGGTCGCACAGGTACATGAATCGCAGCTGACAGACTTCTTGAAGCTTACTAGTACAACCGCACTCCTCGCAGTACGGAACATGTGAGACTAGATAGGAACGACACTGCGGAACTCGGTCTTCGTCTCCAGCCGTCCTAGCCAAGTCCTAGCTGTCATTCTAAGATTCATATCGGAAGGATCCCAAAGAGAGCTGTCAAAACTGACGAGAGGAGGAATAGGAACTTGATTGATACGCAAAAAATATAGTAACTTAACTGAGATATAATACTTGTCCACAATCCGTTTACCTTTGTACAATCCATTCTAAATGTTACACTTCACCACCAGACGAGCATCGCCCCATTACTGCGGATCACCTCGAAGCAGCCCTTCCCAAATCCCTCACACTCGAGATCCCAATCAACAACGATTCCCTGTCCCTCTCACCCTCCGGGAACAGCAACTCCACTACCTTCCCCATATCCTCCAGCGCAAAGTCTTCCATCTCCTCAATCAGTAACAGATCCTCGTCCTCTTCGTCTTCGTCCCCATCCTCCGCTCCAACCCTCCCAGACCGGCTCCTTCTCCTCTCTGCAAACCACCCCACCTGTCGCTTCACCGCACCCACGATAGCCTCTCGAACGGGAGCGTCCACTCCGGCGCCTTGGCACACCTTTAGGCAGTCGCCCATCGACTTGAAGAGCGACGCAACAAAGCCGGCATCACTCTCGCCTTCCACAGCCTGTAGAAGTGATTTGAATACCTCCTCGACCTCTCCTCTGCCTCCCGAAGCGGCGTGTAGCAGGACGGGCAACAACATTGCGCTCGCTTCTCTTACGCCGTCGTGGAACGTGAATTTCAGACCAGAGAGCGCAACAGAAAGGGCTGCTGAGATGTACGGCTGGAGGGCAAGTGGAGCGGGGGCAGAGGAGGCAGAAGATGACGGCAGAGTGGAGAATATGATGAGGAGTGTTTCTAGAGCTTGGCATTTCTCCTCGAGCGACTGCGTGCGGACAGAAATGACCTGATCAGTGTCGTCGGAGGTGGGTGATGGGATGAGGTCCCAGCCTGGCGGCAGTGAGGCAGTAGAATCAGAAGGGGCGTCTACACGGATGATTAGACGAGTAACATGTAAGACTGAATGGCATCCATACCGAAAACACTGACATCCGCCTTCTTACTCGCCATTTGCAGTAGACCGGGCATTACAACTGGCACGTAAGGCGCAAACTCAGGACCGAGGGCTTGGCAGACTGCCTTCAGGTCAGCAACAGAAGCGAAAGCAAGAACTGGGAGGGAAAAAGTACCTTTTGCCCACGTTCCCATAAGGTAGTGTGCTAGTTGTGTGTCGTTGGGATCGGACGGAGTTTCTAGAACAGAAAGCTCAACTTGGCATGAAAAGAGAAAGAGAAGGAGACGGACTTGAGATACCAACCAACACTTCAACCAACGTCTGTGCGTCTGGTCTGAAGACATCGGTACCGACCGCGATAGCAACGAGTCCTGCACATTCCATCGCCTTATTCCGCATTGTGGAATTGACGTCTGGATTTCGCAGTACGTTGAGTAAAAGTGGCATTAGTGTTGGGTAGTGCTGTACCAATCGTCGTCAATAATCAGCATGGAATAATCAAGTCAGAACAAACCTTGACAAAGCCCCTCTCGCTTGCATCAGCCACCATTGCCAGTGTCGTGATGGCCTGTTCTTGTACAAATTTGGCTCCGCCTCCTGCTCCTTGGCCCATCATGAGCCTCACTAATCTTTCTACTACCGCATCCACGTAAGGAGCGAGAACATCTCGTTCTACGCCTTCGCAGAAGTTTATTAGGGCGGCGGCAGCATGTGAGTGCACGCGGGCTTCGGGGTCTTCGAGGGTGGGGATTAGTACGGAGAGGAGAGCTGCGTAGTGTTGTGGCTGAAGAACATCGGCAAGGTCGGTACACAGTTGACCACTATGCATGGGTCAGTTGGGAAGAGACGGATGGAAATCACATACACGCATTGACATGATGCCCATCTGACTCTTGGGTGTGTATCCGCGAACATTGGAGTGACCATGCTGTATAATGAGTTTAGAAAGGAAAAGATATTGATAGCGCCACGTACTCCACAATCTTACTGAGTTCATTCTGCATCGTCCGGCCTGTTCCTTCCGCCACTGCGGCGATAGCCATTAATCCTGCATGTCGCGCGCGCCAGTCATAATTGACGAGCATGCTCGGGATATATTGGAACGCAGGCGGTAAAACGGAATTTCCACCGAGTGCGCATGCGACGCGATCGAGACTCTGTTCAAAGAGAGTCGGGGGAGAGTCGTCGGCAGAAGAGCCATGACTGACATCCTCCCTCAGCCAGGCAACGGTGCTGTCAACGTCATCTTCCCATTCGCCCATACCCTCCAAGCACGCGCGCACGACCAACGCTACCCACCCTTCTACATTTCGAACCATTCCTGGTTTGGATTCACTCAAACTGACCATCATCTCCAGCGCTGCCAGCCTGAGCTCCCTCCTCTCCTCTGCTTCCCCCTCGCCCGCTTCGTCCCCACCACCGGAACCTCCTGGCGGGGGAGGGAAGACGAACGGACTCTTCATCGTTGGTGTCGGACCGCAGTCTGCTGGGGGGAGCACCACACCCTGTAGGAACCGCACAAGCGCGGGAAGGTGTGGCGCAAATAATACGGGATGCGTCGCACAGAGAGGATGAAGAGCCTCGATCACCTTGCGAAGCTCCTCTTCACCCCGCGCACGCTCTAAAGTGCCTAAAACAGCACCCATCAGTGCCCCACCCACACGTGCCACTTCCTCGGCGCCCAAACTGTCCAGGTATGCCACACTCGCATTCAGGGCTCCGAGCCGCACACCGGCGAGCTGTTCCCCTTCACTCTCGAGTCCAGCAGTCAGTGTCCTCACCACGATCTCACTATGCAAGTCCCCAATCAGCCCCGGCGCGCCGCTGAACACGCCATACGCAGTTTCGCGATCTTGAGCGTTATCATTAGCAGCGAGCTCGAACACGCGCTGCTGCAGCGTATGCCACATGCGCCCGCGCGCCATGGATCTATTGGCGACCTCGCACACAGCGTCGACCGTCTTGCGCCGAACGGGGGGAGATGGCTCATGTGCAAGAGAGTGTAGTAAGAGACTCTCGATCGTGCTCAGCGTCGACGGTGGGAGCGTGTCATACAACGTTTGCCGCCGTTGCGTGGCCAAATTCACGTTCACCGGGACGGGGGAGGAGCGGAAAAGAAGCCGGCGTAGGAGCACAAGCGAGAATGATCGCATCTAAGCAACATATCAGTTTCGGAGACGAAACAATGTTTGTGGACTCACGACGCCCTCCGTGCCATCCCCGACCGCGAATTGCGCGAGCGCGAGCAGGTACAGTTCCGGCGTATGCGCAAGACGTTCATTGACTGTTTTTTCGGCACTACACACGTAGATTCATGAGCACAGTAACGCAAAAGAAATCCATTCGTACCTTGCTCGTATAGCATTATCTCCCAACACAAGATTCGATAATATTTGAGCCAGCTCTGCGCTGATCTCAGGCGGAACGACAGACATCGCTGTACGCCTTTGTTTGATAAGTGGCTGTGAGCTGTAGTGTCGTGTCCTCGTACTAGGTGCTGGCGTTTTTATAGATGATCGTCGTTACGACCTGTCTATCTTTGTACCTGTCGGTCAAAGAGTACCTTTTCCTGTGGCACAAGTACCCAATAGCAAGATTCTAGGACGTGGAGTTCCTAGCGTTCAGCTTGTAGTAAGCTAGCGATCACAAAGATGGGAAATCAGATGGTGGGAAGGAGACGGTGTGTAAAATCCAGAGTAGATAAGATTAGATGCCCGTTCAGATGTCGAACTTGATGCGATTCACAAAGCGTAGTTCTACCGACTAGCGGTCGCTGTGGAATGAAACAAATAGATACACGTAAGAGTAAAGGTGGCAGGAATTCGGAATAATGCAACCCAATAAAGAGAGCAAGGTCATAACGTAGTCCGTATGTATACAAGTATGAGAGGCCAAAGATCTAAATGGTATGCTATAAAAGGGGTAAAAGACAACAAAGACCTGTACACGAACGACCAAAGACCCAAGAAACGAAGGGATAAAGATTAACGAATAAAGTTGATGGAACTGGAAAGTTAATGTATAAGATATAGCAACAAGGAAAACCGAAAGAAAAAGAATCTAAGGGATCCTCACCAGGATCCGGCAACCTCGTCGCCCTCTACAACATCTAACCACCGATGGTCAAGCATGTCTCGTGCATGCGCTCGCTGCTTGAAGTCTATAGTCAACATTGGCTCGAGAAAATCGCACAGCGTAGCAGCCTCTGGCTCTGAATAAAGATACTTCTCCGTCATGACCCGCTTAAGTGGCCAGAACTTCAAAGATCGAATGTATCGTAATGCGCCTGAAAGACCGTCAGGAGGCTGCTAGTAGAAAAACATGTATCAGGACACAAACCTGCATGGTCAAACAACTCTCGGCTGTATTTCCCGCCCATCTTTGCTTCCAAGGGAAAGTCTCCAAGAAGCTCAATGATCTGCGCCATATGATCATCGTCCTTTGTGAACAGTTCCCCTTGCCCTTGCGGATCGAACAGATACTCTGCAGTCAGCAACTCGAACACCTACAGAGCGTATGTCATGAAGATACCGTTTACAACGAAAGAAAGGCCGCTTACCACACAAGCAACACTCCAAATATCCGCAGTGGTGTTCCAATCTTTCCTTCCTAATATAGCCTCAGGCGCTCGGTACTGCCGTGTTTGTATGTCCTCTGTGTAATGTTTCTTCGATGGGGTCGCATTGCCCAAATCTGCAATCTTTATTGACAGCGGTGGCGGTAGCGGCGGCGAGTTCAAGCATTCATTCGAAGAGGAAATGTCGACAGGATGCAGGCCTGCACCAGTATCTATCCGCGGCGGAGGAGATGGCATGGTAGTCGAAAACGAAGTAGGAGAGCAAGGCGTAGGAGGCGGCGTCGAAGGGGATGCAATGGGTGTGACATCTGGGAATGTGGATATTGGTGGTGGTGATATGCGAGAAGGCTTATGGGAAGATGAGGTACGGGTATTTGATACCGCCGCGGACGCGCGGTGAGGCGCTGTCTGAGAGAGTAAAGACGGTCCGTTATTCGGCTTCAATATCCGAGGTGTCGCGCTAGTTTCTCTAACGAGGCCGTGGAGAGGAGGTTGAGGGGGATGGATATTCGATGTCGACGGAGCTTTGTGTTCGGCATCTTCAGCAGTGAGGATAGTACCAGTTGGCGATGGTCGGGCGGTTGTCACCGTATGTGAGGAGCTGCCAGACTTGGTAGGAGGTAAACTAGGAGTTCCTCGGCTCGCTTGAGACACAACAAAGTAGTCCCCACGCTCCTCCTGTCCATCAGCTCGGACGGAAGTTGAAACTACCACAGCAGGGGCAGGGGCAGAGATCCCAGGATCCTTCCATGACCCGGATATTGAGGGCACAGACTGTGATGGCGAATGCCCAGCAGTATTAGAAACGCAATCACTCGAGCTCGACGACTTGTATGACGATGATAACGAGAAGGACACCTTGTCCTTCCATGAACCGAACTTGTCCTTCCACGAGGACACTCCAACGTCAGAGGGAGCGTCGTTCTTCTTCGTTGGTACGTCAATGCCTTGAGCGTCACATTCTTCCACCGGGGCAACCTTGACATTGACGCGCTCCTTCATCATGAGAAGACCCATGGACGCGCTCCCAAATGAATTAGGCAACGAAGTCGGGGGAGTGCTGACTGAAGAAATAACATCGGTGGAAGATACTGCTGTTGAAGCAAGAGATGAGGAAGAGGAGGAAGTCGATGGTGAATTGAGGATAGGAGAAACCTTCACTAATGGAGGAGTCGCCTTCAATGCCGCTGTTTCAGGAACAGTAGTGGGTTGAGCCGTCGAAGACACGCGATTCGACGGAGCAGTTGCGGAGAGCCCGCTGGGAACCTTGGGGGCGCTGGTGCTTGGAACCGGGCCAGTGTTATCAGATCTTGGGGCCAAGTGGGATGGACCGGTGTAACTCGCGTTAGCACTATTGAAACCGCTCCCGCTCCCGACTTGACTTAATGAAGCGCCGAGGCTCATGCTCATGCCAACGCTGTGCGGACCCGCACTCCGGGACGGACTGGCCAAGGGTTGAGAGTCGAATATCTGAACAGACTTGCGACTGGACCGCTGGCGTGCGACTCCAGAGCGAATGGTTGTCGGAAGTGGAACCCCCACCCGGCGTGATGTAGGCGATGGGGATTGAGAAAGCTCTGTTGAGATATGGTCTTCGATGTCAGGAATGGATATGACTATACGGAGATAGTGGATTAGCTGGTGAGAAAGGGCACGAGATAATGGGAGACATACGTATGTTCTCCGGCTTAATGTCGGTATGAACGAGGTCACATTCATCGTGAAGATACTGGAGAGCAAGAAGAGCCTGTCTTGCGATAACTTTGACGATAGCTCGTGGAACGCCACGCTTCTTGTTGCGTTCGATAAGAGCGAGGAGGTTCTCACCGAGGGGTTCAAAGACGATGCATATATGGGACGCCTCCGGACCTTGGTGACAGAAAGAATCGAGGAAGGAGACAACATGTTGCCTGCCTGGATGGGTAGGAGAGAAGGAGGCAACCCGAGAAAGGAGTTTGATTTCATCCCGAGCAGTTTCTGCGTATCGCCCTGCAGACTTGACAACCTTGAGAGCGGAATGTCTTTGGAGGCTAAGGTGACGAGAGTGTAAGGTAAGTAGGGCGTTAATGTGGCAGAGACTTACTGGAGGTCCTTTACGAGCCATACTGTCGAGAAATGACCCCATCTGGGATTGGGTGAGATGTTACAAGTATTAATATGGTCAAGCCACGTACCCCAGCTTCCTTACAACCTTGTAACGACCATTCTTGAAGGTATCACTGAGCTTGACTGGTAGATAACCACCCGCGTTGTAGTCTGCGGGGCTCTCCTCGTCCTTGCACGAGGGCTCGTCGACAGGCAGGATCTTGGGGCCTGAAGAGGTAACGACGTATTGATACTTTGCCAACGGCTGCTTTGGCGCCATAGCCAAAGAGGCTGGAGAATGGGAGAGGAGGCGGATGGGGACGGAAACGGAGGTGAGATTCAGAAGCTAACTTGGTTGTCCAATGTTGATTGTTCCGGTCTCTGATTGGTTCGCAAGTTGCCGATCACACCGCCACAACCCTGAATCGAATCGGTGCTCTTCGAGGAGTCATCTTGACTTTGTGCGGCTTTTGGACGAGTCAACTAGTCTCTTTTTATACCCTTACTTTTGGTGCATCTTCTCTTGTCCTCTCGGCCAGCAGACTCGGAACAGACCTGAAGGAGTGAAGGACATCACAGATAGAAGGACTGATAAGTAAAAGATTGAAGAATCCACATGTATTAAGAATCGCATTACAATCAACAATCGATGTCTACAGCATCTTGCTCTATTCGCATCCTGGCTTGAAGCTTGAAGCCTGAGATGTTAATAGGGTAAGCTAAGGCAAATATTTATGCGCGGCAGGGGAGAATATGAAATAAGAGTTACATCCTGAACCTTGTCCACATAATACATCATCACCGCCTCTTATGTCTCTCGACATAAGTAACCTGTGTCGTCTAGAGCTAGTAGCAAGATGGCAGGTCGTTATCGAAACTTGTGTTTCATGATCAGGGGACCGTGACGGCACCCCTAATCAATCCTCTCTTCAATCTACTTACATGTTCCAACTTTAATCTCAACGGCGACGTTCTACTCCCCATTTGACCTCCACATATATAGTCCGCTGGTACTCGAGCGGCAATGTCAAATCCAAACACATCATCACCGCTAGGGCGACCAACTACTCCCATGGCCAAACAGTTTATCGGCGCCGTCGAGGATCATTGGGAGCTTTACAGGTCTATAACCCTTTGTCATTCTCACAAAGAACGATTCCTCATATCTTATCTTACAGTGACCAATCCACCGACTACACAATAGGGTCTCCAATTGGTTTTGGTGCATCATCTATCGTCTACTCAGCCTTCTACAAACCCGCCGACAGGTCTCCCATACCCGTCGCCCTCAAAGTCCTTGACTTGGACTCGTTGCCCCCCCGCTCCCTCTCACTCCTTCAACGCGAAACCACGTTAATGTCACTCTCCAAGCATCCAAACGTTCTCCGTGTCCGTGGCTCCTGGATGGAAGGACACAAGCTCCACATTGCTATGCGTCTTATGAATAAAGGCAGCGCCGCTGATGTCATGCATTACGGTTGGCCAGGCGGTATGGAGGAGGACGTCGTACGTTGTATCCTTCAGCAGGCACTCTTGGGATTGAAGTAAGCATTGTGATTTCTTGGCTCGATGACCATGTTCTTATATCTTGTACCTATAGTTACCTCCACACTAACAAATTCATTCACCGCGACGTGAAAGCCGCGAACCTTCTTTGTGATGATGGTAAGTTCATTTACATGCTGTCAGAAAGAGGGAATGTCATCTCTAAGCTTGCCTCTCCGGCTGTCTCTTGACACAAGTGATGCTGTATGCTAACCGTTGCCTCCTGCTCCAGATGGTACAGTTTTGCTCGGCGATCTAGGTGTGGCCGCGAACCTCGCGGAAGATTCATCACAGAACCATCACGCATCCTCCGCCCATGCTCCGGCGCTGAATAAGATTAGTAACCGATCCAGACGAAGTAATGGCTCGCACGATTCGGGTCGACGCGTCGTTCTCGTCGAACCACCCATCACCGCTCTCCAATCGCCTTCGTCTTCTTCCCAGTCTTCTCGTCCCAAGATATTCAAGCGCAAATCCTTTGTTGGTACGGTAAGTTTGAACGCCTTCCTTCCTATGATTGAACTGTTCACGAAACATCTTTGTCAGCCGTGTTGGATGGCGCCAGAGTTGATCCAAGGTCAGAATTACGACTCAAGTGCGGATATCTGGAGTTTTGGGATAACCGCATTGGAGCTCACTCAAGGACGTCCTCCGCGGTCGAGGGAATCTCCACAGAAGGTGTTACTAAAAATGCGAGTTCCCCGCCATTCTTTGTTGATTCGACGGCACTAACTTCTGGCCTAGTATCCAAGAAGCGCCGCCCACTTTAGACCGGGAGGGCGGAACTTTCAAGTATAGTCGCGCCTTCCAGGAGATGGTGGCGAGCTGTCTTGTAAAAGATCCATCTCAACGGTAAGATTGATGATTATCACGATGTTAGCTCTTGACTGACTGATCTTCGATCTTTAAACAGGCCGACAGCGCAAGAGCTCCTGCAGACTCCATTCTTCAAAAATGCGAAGAAGCCGTCTTACCTTATTGGCGCTATCCTCAGTAAGTTTCCTTGTCTATCAACTTCGCACTGTCTTCTATCCTGGAGCTTCGTACTCTTACTGGTTTGCAACATTGGCTTACACTGTCTACCTGTAGAAGACCTTCCGCCTCTCGCCCTCCGGCAAGAACGGCGCGTTGTGTCCCCCTCTCACACCACACGACAGTCCATTGACTCGTGGGATTTCGCAACTACTGTTCATTCACCTGCTCCCAGTATTGCTGGATTAGGTCGGCGAGTTTCGGAGGTGCCGGTCTTTGATATGGAATTCCAGAATGCCATTGGTAATGAATTGGAAGAGTTGGACGAACGCGAAGGACCCGAGCCAGAAATATCCGAACGGCGACATTCCAGGGCAGTTTCTTGGGCGGAGAAGGTCGAAGAGGAAACAGAAACAGTTTCGGAGGAGGGGTCGGATTCGTGCGCGCCCACGAGCCCGAGTACATCGCCTGATGTCGGGCTTCCAGTCCAGTCTCCCCTGCCGTCCGATGAGAAGGAGGAATCCCTTCCTGCGGGTCTCCGCGCTAAAGTCGAAGCTTATGACGAGCCGCCCTTGGAGAAGGAGAAAGGATCGAGCCTGTGGCGTAAATTGAAGAAGAACGCAAGTCAGATAAAACGGACAGCGTCAATCAGTGGAGGCAAGGCAGCTATGAAAGCTGTTAAATGATATCCGGAGTGGAGAAAAGTGCTAAGTTGCCAAGTACCGTTTCTTCTTTCCAGGGCACACTAGAAAGCTCATGCCATGACCTGGCGCTGCAGTGAATAGATACCATTTCACGACGCATAACGATCTCAACGTATCGACCATTCCGCAACACATCTATATTTAATTTTCCTACCTTCCAATTTTACGGCTTTGGACTATCAACTTGTTGCTTTTGTATCTAATTTATCTGCTCCGAGTAGCCGCATGTCCATATTCCTCTATTCGCCGTACAATACTAATTCTCAGCATTTGAAAGAGCGTGTTTTGACGATACATCGAGTCTCCACATCATACATAAAAACACAGGGAGGCTCTGAGTAGGAGCAAACACAAAGCCAAGGTCCAACGAGCTGCTTTGAGTAGGGTATGTAAGATAACAGTCTGTCATGAGCAAGTCTGGAAGTATGATATATGGGATATTACATCTGTTTTGAGGAGACAAGGATTAGACCAATATTACAATGGCAGCAACGAAGGAAACGAGAGTCGTGCCCAGCACAGCACTCAGTCCTTTAGGGATTGCAGCATTGGAGTTGCCGGATCCGTTGGATCCAGAGGACCCGCCAGTTGCTTGGGCGGAGCCCGGTGCACCGGACGAAAGGGTGACAACGCCAGAACCTATAAGCATGCGCAGTCGTATATAAGGCAAACAACCCGGACAAGGAACGAGAAACCTATCACTCACCCGACGCAGCAGGAGGATTTGTGGAGTTGTCGTTCGTCTCGATGTACGCGTTCTCAAGCGGCTGGTTTATGCAATTGACGACGGGGGAAATATCGAAGCCTTGAGCAATCGCATCTGGTAGGATATATCCAGAGGCCATTTCGACAGTCTGCTGGTAGAGATCGTGCTCTAAGGCGATGAACCCAGTATCTAACTTGGATGCATTGCCAAGGATGAACTCCCACGATTGGAGCACACCCTCCGGAGTGAATAGACCGCTTTGAATGTCGAAATCTAGCTTGAAGATGAGTTTGCCATATCGACCGAATCATGTTGCTAAACTGACCATGCGTATCAAAGGTTTGGGTGGGGCTGATCCGGGTCCACATAACGGAGTACATGCCCATGGCGCTCGCGATAGCACGCACACGGTCACTAGTTGAACATTGTGAGAATATGCCGATTGCTGCACCGAATGGACTTACTCGATATCACCGTAGGGAGGACGGAACATGTTTGGCGTCACACCAATAACCTCTTGCATGACTTTGCGAGTCCATCCCAACTCAGCAATAATTTGATCATTTTCCAGAGTCGTCAGAGCTGGGTGCGCCCACGTATGCCCAGCAACCTGATGCCCTTCCATATATTCGGTCTGCAACATAGCGGGATAGGAAAGGACCCTAGAGCCAACTGTGAAAAACGTAGCCTTGAGATTCTTTTCATCGAGATATTTCAACAACGCCGGGGTGTATGGGGCAGGCCCATCGTCAAAGGTCAAACCCCAGCTCCCTGAGAGGGTATACAAGTGAGCCAGAAATCGTTGTTGTACGGATTTGACCAACCTTTAGTCGGGCAAGTCGTGATATCGGTGTCACGCGTACAGCCACCGCAAGTCCACCAGCAACTGCCGCTTGAACTAGCATTGGCTACTGCTTCTGGGTTCGCCGGGCAACCCCCTGGCAAGATAGAAATTGAAAAGAATACATCTCAGAGAGAGGGGGCTACAGACCTGCAACGTTCGGTTTGATGTTTGGAATCTTGATTCCAGAGTTTGCAACCTCTTGTTTCCATTGCTTGACCTCGTCGGAATCGGTGGGGGGAGTGCGGTCAAGGGCGGGATAACTCGCGATGTTGAGATGAACTAGCACAATGAGTTCTTTTTTTCTTCATCAGAAAGAAAAAGGCAGGAAACTCACTGGCTGGCAAAGGTGGAGCTCCCTCTATCAGAGTAGGCTCTGCGCCTGCTGTGTATGTGGTAGGGAGTGTCGGGAACGCAGCTGTATTGGTCGTGGCACTTGCGGTAATAGATGACAACGGGACGGCGGTCGCCTCGGACGAAGCCAGTGAGTAGGTATAGGTTGTACTAACCGAAGGAGCGGCAGTCGTTCCTGTAGAAGTACCGCTGCCGGTGGCCGATGCTGCTGGGCTGGTTACAGCGGAAGAAGAGGTACCTTGGCGTGGGTAATGATTGCGAGCAACGTGCGCTGCATGATCGTTACAGGCAATGGCGGCAAGAGGTAGTGCCGCAGCGACCACAGAGAAGGAGTGAAGAAAATTAGACCTCATGATGATGAAGGGGGGAAACGAAGGGCAGCTAGGAAGCTCAAGTCAAACGAAAGTGATCGTGGTATCAACAAAGTGGTCACACGGCCATTAAACGACGATAATGATCGAGTTGACACAATACACAAAATAATTATATATAACCCTTCAGACCAATGTTTGGAGTAGATATCTAATAGTAATAACAGTATTCCAAGGCATCCTAGCCTATACTTTTTGTTTTTTGGTGCGCGGCTTCTCGAGATCAATTTCTTCGGCATCGTCGTCCTCGTCCTCGTCAGAATCAATGTCCGAGTCTACACCATCATCCTGGCCATGACCCAAGAAGAAATCGATCGCTTCCGGGAATATCTCAGTAGCAATGGCGAGTCCAATCTGAAACGGAACGGTCAGTCTACATGAGCAACGTGGCAGCGGTCAGGACAGCACTCACGTCGTACGGATCATTCTCAATTTCGAACAAATTGAAGAAGCTACCCGGTTCGGCGGGTTCCTCATCGTCACCTTCACCCATTTCGCGTGGGTACAATTTCGTCAGTGCTTTGGCGGGGTCTTTCCAGTCAATTTTGGTCGCCTGGAACGGCTGAGTCGAGGTCAAACAGTTGCCACTGCTGTCGGACTCACTGAGGGCTGAACGTCCCGTTCCCACGAAAAGTCAAGCATGAGTTCGCTGATACCTCGCTCGTCAACCTTGTTTTCTACCACCCCAGAGGGTTCGACGTATTTGTATTCTTTTTTTAACACCTTGTTGGTAAAGTGAGGGTTCTCTTTGAAATGCTGTAAAGGCTGTCAGCAGACAGACACGTCACGAAGACAGATGTACTCGCAAACTCGATGGTATAGCAGCGGGGTTCTTTGGGATCCCGAACGAGCCAGAGGTCCTCCAAATAGCTCAGTGCGAGCTGATCCGAGTTGTGTTGAACGTGGATGGCAAAGGTCGAGTGGTTCATCAGCGCTACGGGCCAGAACTTATCAATTCCTTTGGCAATCTCGCGCCGTTTTGCGTATACAGGCTCAAGAAGCTTGTGTGATTGCATGTCTGTGCCAAAGTACGCCGTTAGCAACGCAACGGGCCTTGGACGCGCATCCTCTCACCCAAGTAGAGCTCCACCCGCTGAGCGTCTCTTTGCACTTCATTTAACTTTTTGGCGTTTTCCTCATCGAGCTCGACAGCCTGGAGAGGATCTTTTTCTTCTTCAGCTCCGGGAGAAGCGCGTTTAGTTCCTTTGGCCATGGTGTCAAGGTGAAAAGAACGAGTGGTTTACAAATTTTTACCGTGGTAATCATCGGCCCGGTTCAGGCCATCTTCTCACGCTCTCCTCTTCCCATCATGTCGTTTGGCAGACCACCTTCCATTAACCTTGGGTTCAAGCCCTCACCTCCCGACCGAGGCTCATTTCCTTTAGACCATTATGGTATGACTGAGGTCGCTGGTTTTTCATCGATTCATTCACGATATCTAGGGGAATGCAAGGACAAGATGATGCTTTACATGTCATGTCTGAAGGCCAACTCGAGCAACTCTACACCATGTAGAGAAATGAGCAAAGAGTACCTGAATTGTCGGATGGACAAGTGCGCAGACCAATGTAGTGCATCCCAACCTTGGCTAATCTTTCTGAAGAGGCCTAATGGAGCGCGACGACTGGAAAAATCTTGGCTTATCGACTTCAAAGACGGAGTCCCCGGCTGGTTCTTCCTCGTCGCCAGCTCAGCCCTCCGTTCCACCAAGGAAATTATCATAGAATACGAGTTACTGTACATTATAAATATTCAACCGACGGATGGGCTTATTTTCGATTTGACGCATTACTCAGTTAAGCAGGATGGAACAGCGACTCGCGCTGTTGTACGAAACCGACGCGGCGTCGGGGGCGGTCATGATGGTAGTATCCAAGCAAGCATCTCACGTGTCATTGTCGAAAGAGGCACGTTCGTTCTCAGTGAGTGTCAAGTCGGATCAGCTTTCGATTTTCTCTAATACGAACGTGTAGGCTACCACTAGTCTGTCAGGCAACATTTTCCTGATAGCGATGTGTGGCGGAGGATCTTACTAAAGGTGTGCAATGCTCGGCAGGAACGTTCGTTCCTAAACACTGGCTTGAAGTCCCTGGATGATTACCTGGTGATCCCGACAATAAATACCGCGACGCTTTACGGTAGTTTCCTGGGATTTCATACCTTCTTCCCTCGAACCAGTCATGTTGGCCTTCTCAATAGGGGGTGTATTCGCTATTGGTGCCTTCTCTCGTCAGGCTCTTGCTATACCATCGTTATACGGACATCAGAAGACCTTTGATCTTCAAGGTCATCGTGGCGGTAGAGGTGAAACGGTTGAAAGCACATTGGCCAGTTTCGCATGGTTCGTCCATTCTCTAGTCCCCATTGTTTCTTTTCTTCATGCCTGCGTTAGGGGTTTGATTAATGGTGTGAACACTCTTGAGTTGGACAACGGTATCACGAAGGTAAGTCTGCCAATGATCTTTTGCCCCGCCTCGAATTCACGAGCAAAGGACGGCGCGGTCATCGTCTGGCACGACGAAAGCATAGATGCCGCGAAGTGTAGTGACAGCGAGCCTATTGTATGTACGCCACGCATAACATTTTGGACTGATCTGACCGTCCATAGACAGCGGACGATCCTGATTTTCCATACGTCGGAAAGTATATTGCTAATCTAACCTTGGCACAAATCAAAACGTTAGATTGTGGTTCTCAGAGATTGGATGACTTCCGTAAGCATAAGATAATTCTCGGGACTTTTCTCTGACGACTTTCTCTTAGCCGAGCAACTTGCCTACCCTGGTTTGAAGCTATCGACTCTGCAAGAACTCTTCGCGTTCGTAGAGTGTGTCGACTCTGATAGGCGTATCATGTTTAATATTGAGTCCAAAATCGATGCGGACTTTCCCAATTATACCCGGACTGTCGATGATTTTGTTGAACTACAGTATGCGGCTTTCCAAAGTGGTCCTTACTTGCACCAGATCACGGTGAGTCACTACGATACTGTGGGCACCTCTCTTACGGATAATTTAGTACCAAAGTTTCGATTGGAGGACCCTGATTGCGATGAAGGTAAGTATCTGTCTCTGAATCATGTTACTGCCAATTCGCTCGACTGAGAAGAGCGCAGTCCAAGGATTCTTCGATACCAACAGCAGCATTGATCTCATCGTAAGTGTCGCTGTAGCATCGAGCAACATTAATTCTCAGTTTGTCTGTAGGGGAACGTCAGTTGGTGCTGATAATGGGACATCCAACTGGTTAGCAGGCTTGCGGCTTGATTCATTTGAGGGAACAACTGGTGTCCAAGTTGCCAGAGCTGCTAGTGCAATTGATGCGAATATCCTCTCCCCTTCTGGAGCGTCGGACACCACTCCTGTTGTGGATCCCAATATGGAGGGGTTTATCTACTTCACGACGGAGGACATGATTTCCGAGGCACATGAACTTGGCATGGAAGTCAAGCCCTGGACGGTAAGTATCTAAGACTTCTTTTGAGCTCTTGTTGCAATCTGAGTTTTCGATTGATAGATTAATCGCATGAATATGGCTCAACAACTCTTGGATTGGGGTGTAGATGGAATCATTACAGACTATCCTCACGCCCTGAAAAGACTGCTAGAGCAGCAGAAGTATACGGTTGAGGATGGCTTTTCCGAACACGTAGTCATGAAATGCTTCCGCCAGCACGCTCAATATATCAAGTAGTTGTCGTAGTAGTAGTATCAATTAGGCTGAACCTGTGCACTTCAAGCGCTTCTGAAACTGCTCTTCAATGAGAAACCCACTGTTGAGACTCACTGCCGATTCCCCTTTGTCAAACCATCTGCATCTGTCACAGCAGGCAATTAGCTGCCAGACCTCTCTTCCAATGCTACAAACCCTTCGCAGCCCTCTAGTAGAACACCTTGCAGATCGGGAGTCCAATCCCATGGCCCTGTAAGATGATGGTAGCCTACATCTAGACGCGGGACAAGACGGCAAGTTGAAAACGGCGCGTGTAGATAGGCCCGGCAAAATCCGGACTGGGCGCTGGGCGCGTCCATCATGGCCAGCTTCGCCATTAAAAAAACATTATACGTTGCGCCTACCGTGCGCACTCTCGCGTCAGGCGTACCTTTGACCCTTCTTAACCTCGCCGCTAGGCCCCTCGGTGAAGCTCATGGACACGGTTCGTCTTCCCGTTCCGACTCGCCAGCGAAATAGGCCGGGGGCGTCTCTTTATCCTCGTCAGGACTTGTTTCCAAGACGGTTTTCAATGGTACGCTATATCATTTTTAAAATTTACACGCAGTAATGCTGGTCGTAGCGACGACTGCAACTGTTTTCCAATCCCGCCTCCTTCATACCTCAGCCATAGTCAAGGACACCCTCGAAGTTCCCGACTTTTCGGCCTACCGCGCACCAAATACTGACAAGAACCGCGCCTGCTCATATTTCATGATCGGATCACTTGGCGTCCTCTCCGCCTCTATGGCAAAGTCCAGTGTGTCTCGTCGCGATATCTGCCTCCGCCGATGTCCTCGCCCTAGCTAAGGTCGAAGTCGAACTGGCCAACATTCCCGAAGGAAAGAACGTCATCATTAAATGGCGTGGCAAACCCGTATTCATCAGACATCGTACCCAGAGCGAAATCGAGGAAGCCCGGTCAGAGGACTGGAAAACCTTCCGTGACCCACAGAGCGACGAAGAACGCGTAAAGAAGCCGGAATGGCTTGTCATGTTGGATGTGTGCACTCATTTGGGTTGTGTACCCATCGGTGAAGCGGGTGATTTTGGAGGATGGTATGTTCTCGCATATGTATCGGCAACCTGAGTTCTCCCTCACGTCGAATTCTGTTAGGTTCTGCCGGATCTCATTACGATATCTGTAAGTTTCGTTCATTTCCATTATGGCTCCCCACAGCTAACATGCCTAAATAGCCGGACGCGCCCGTAAAGGTCCTGCTCCTGTAAGTCACCTTTCCCGCTTGTGTGGGGATTCCTCATTTGTACTTTCCAATCCAACCTCGAAGTCCCTGTCCACGAGTTCAATGATGCGGAAGGAAAGCTGATTATCGGTTAATCACGTCGTGTATCCTACACAGAAACTTTAAGGCTCCTTACCTGCAATATCGTAGCGCGCACGCTCTGTGAATATTTTCCCGATAGTGGTGAGTCTCTGACATTGTATATACAAGGGGCCACGTACCTCCTAAAGATCGTAGAATTTTCTGCCAGGTATCAACCTACCATGGCAGACTCCAGGTGACGCGGAGTCAATCAACAACATGCCCACCCTGCAAGAATATCTGACTTATCTCGTTATCATTGCGCTATCTGCGTTCGTTCTGATGACATTGACACCACATATTGCTGTCTTATCGAAGGTCACTATAAAAAGGCCTTCCTCCGACTTGGAATGGGACGTTCCTGGGAATCATCTCGCGTTGAAATGTCTCTTGACCTACCTAAGGCCATCAACGAGTACAGGAAACCTGTGACTCTGAAGGAGAAGTTCTTCTCGTACATATGGGATTCTGATGCCCACTTGAAAACTGCATTCGAGCGGAAACTGATTCGCAAGGTATGAGGCTTGGGTGTCCGGTCCAATATCATTGTTAATCAGGACCCTCTTAGCTTGACTTCGGTATCCTCGTTGTTTCCTGCTTAGGGTTTTTCATGAGATATCTTGATGCTGCAAATCTCGCAAACGCATACGTTTCCGGGTATCCAAGGTTTTCACGGTATGGACGCGCCATGTATCTTACAAGATTTCCCACAGTATGAAGGAAGACCTCAACATTCTCGGTAATGAGTACACCTATGTATGTCGCCATGCCATCTGTTCTTTCTTCCTGACCCGGACAATAAGATGGGAACTTGCTACACTATTGCCTACGCTCTATTTCAAGTATGTTTCCACGGCTCGTCTCTCGTTCTCGTGAACTGATATAGGGTAGATACCTGGCACCATGGCTGTCACACGCCTACGACCAAGCTACTTCCTATTTGTGTGCGAGGTTGGATGGGGTATGTCGAGTATACCATTATGCTGGGAAGGTCATATTTTGACTGATGCGCAGGTATTTTCACATTCGCGCAAGCTGGAGCGCAGACCTCTAGCATGATGTACGGCTTCCGCTTCTGTGTGGGTATGTTCGAGGCACCATTCTTCCCGTGTATCCTTTGTACGCGTGTCTCTCCGGATTGCTTGTGCCTCTCTTCAACTACCTGTCAGACCTAATGGGATCATGGTACAACAAGTACGAAATGGCCAAAAGGATCGCTATCTTTCACCTCTGTGGTACATTTTTCATCTCTTATCGGGGCATGTCCTGAGTCTTCTTTTCAGGTTCGCTGGGATCTTCATTTGGTGGTTACCTGCAAGCTGCTGTGTATGAAACGCTGGATGGCGCGCGGGGTATCGGTGCGCCAAATCTTGTGCATACGGCGTGTACCATATTCTGATGCACTTTGTAACTGTTAAGCGGGATGGCGGTAAGTCACAGAAAGTGCATTGCGGCGCCTCTTTACCTGATGCTCCCCAGATGGCTTTATATTGTCTGCGGCTGTATGACCATCCCATGCGGTTTGGCCGTTCTGCTGGTTCTTCCTGACTTGCCATCCAACACAAGGGCATGGTATCTTACTGAGGAAGAGAAGCAGTTTGCTCTGGAACGAGCGATTGCTCTTGGACGTGTTAGTTGCTCGGTCTCCTCCTCTTGATTTTCTCTGATCAGTGCTGCCCAGTCTCAACCCGGAGAAAAGAGGTTGGATTGGACACTCATCAAGCGCATGCTTGGAACTTGGAGTACGTCCTCGCCTTCCTTGACACTTTTTCACCCGCTCACCGGTCTAGAATGGTACGGGTTTGTGCTGGGATATGTTGTCTATGGAACATCTTGCCAAGCGGGTGATTATTTCGGCATTTGGCTCAGTAAGTTCTGGTATTAGTGAATTCATCAACGTCCTCATCAGTCTTCAGAGTCGGCTGGATACTCGGTGGCTGAGCGTAATGTTATTCCCTCTTGTTCTCGGCTGCTATCCGCCTTCTGTATCTTCCTATGGGGCTTTGGCAGTGATCTCACTGGATCTAGATTTGCATTTGTCTTTGGCCCTCTTGCAAGTACTCTATATGACGAATTCCGGCTCATACTGACTATACGATATTAGTTCTATGGTCTCCTTCCAAATGGAATCTTGGCATTTTGGCCACAGTCGCAACAATTAAAATTGTTCGCATTTACTACCGGAGTCAGCTACATTCTCGACAAGCTGTTTTCTTCCGCGTTCTGACAACTCGATGTAGGGCGTTCAGTTAATGACTGCAGTGTTTTATACTTGGGCTAACGAGATCATGGCTGGCGATAATGAACTTCGCGCATTGACGATCTCCTCTATGAACGGCGTTCAATACTCTGTTTCTGCTTGGCTGCCTATCATCATCTTCCCTCAAACCATGTAAATGTTCTTTCATCGGGCAAAAACTCACTGACCTGACTTGATACACAGGGCGCCGACGTAGGTTCGACGCGTAGAACCTTTGGCAGTTCCGCTAACTTTTTCTTGAGCTTCCGGCGCGGGTTCCCCGCGACTTTCGGTTTCGTGATAGCAGGCCAGGTACGTGGGAATCGAAATGCTTCATGTTTTCTTACCCAGAGATCGAAAAGATTATCATCGTTGGAATCAAATTTCTGGCGGACAGAGATGAGCAGCGCAGTCGGCGAGTGTCGGTTCTTGAGGACGGCAGCTCTCTGGACGATAAATCGAGACCTGAGCAGGATGCGATTGTTGTCAGCACTTTGGAGAAGGATTCGGCGAAGTTGTGATGCAAGATTTTCATTACATAGAGCCCATGAGAATGGCATGCATTGAAATAGTTGAGGTTGCCCTTCCTTGCGCGAGTACGGAGAGTTAAGCTGCCGGCCATGCCGGTGGGGATACATCAGCCATGACGGAAGTTGAGCGGATCAACGTCTTATCTTTCCTACGCACTGTACGTAACGTGCGAGACCATCCATACGTTCCCTGCCTACTCATGCGTCTCGCAGCTTCACGCTTTACAAGCATCATCTGGAAGGGCAGGTCTGTTGCCCACAATTTAGACCACATCTGTTGGAAAAGAATGGCTAGCTCTCAAGCATCTGAATTGGTTCGTGGCATACCAACCTTCTTGAATCCTCACCCAACGGATTCTAGTTCGGGTTGAAGGATCCCTCCTTGATCAAGTTTCAAGGACTTATCGATGGCAAATGGATCGATGCAAAGCAAGGCGGTACCATAGAGGTTTTCAGTCAGTCCGACTCTTTAGTCTCTCTGAACGCGCTTCATTGTAAGTTTAGATCCTGCTACGCTCCAGAGACTGGGCACTATCCCCGAGATGGGCCTAGCGGAAACTAAAGAAGCGATTGCGGCCGCGTCCAAGGCCTTTTCATCATGGAGCACAACATCACCCAAAGTACTGCTCACATATGACTTGATCCATCTGTCTCTCATGTGAGGAATTAGCACAGGCATGATATCCTCATGAAACTCTTCGCATTGATGCAAGAGCATCACGACGATCTAGGACGTCTGATTGTACGCTTCCTTATCATTTCGACTCAACCCTTCCCTCAATTCTTCTAGACCATCGAGAATGGCAAACCTCTCACAGAGGGAAAAGTGAGAATATCAGCATTACTTTCTCAGGAGAATCGCTGATCACCGCAATACAGGGCGAGATTACTTACAGCGCGTCATTTATTGAGGTGGGTTTTCTGGCTGTTCAATTGAAGACCCAAGTTCAATGCCCATTCCTTTCGTTTAGTGGTTCGGTACACGTTTAGAAGCTCTGAATGGTATACAGGCTAACATCGACAATAGCTGAAGAGGCTGTGAGGACATACGGAGGTCTGTCCGACTCGTGTCGCGTCGTGTCATTGATTTGCTCATGTATTCTCAGAACAGATACCTGCTGCCTCGAATAATATTCGCAACGTTGTAATCAAACAACCCATAGGTAAGTACTTGGAATTTCTCGTTGCGTCTTTGCTAAAGACCACAAGGTGTCGTGTATGTTCTCCACTCCGACAAGGCATTTGTCCGCCTCTGATCATGAACTGGCTAGTTCAATCATGACTCCTTGGAACTTCCCCTCTGCTATGATCACTCGTAAGCTGGGTCCTGCTTTGGCCGCGGGTTGCACTGCCGTCATCAAACCACCTCCGGAAACGCCTTTCTCTGCTTTAGCAATCGCCGAAGTAAGCAAATCTTCACCGTTATTGTATGTGCCTGACCAAGGTACTAGCTCTGCCGACGCGCTGGTGTACCCGATGGCGTTGTAAACATTGTTACAACCATGAGGAATGTACAAGAAGTGGGCAAGGAAATGTGTGAAAACAAAGTCGTGAAGAAGGTGTCTTTTACCGGGTCGACACCTGTGGCAAAATTGCTGTATGGATTGGCTGCTTCGACGTTAAAGAAGTGTGTATCTGATGGTCCATGTATTTCGGTTACTCACGTACCTCAGAGTGTCTTTGGAAGCTGGCGGCAATGCGCCCTTCATAGTCTTCGATGACGCAGATATAGACGAGGCAGTTCAAGGTATAGTCAACAGGATAATAATTGCCTGGATCACCGACTGAATCATGTCCAGCTGCTATCCTCTGCAAGTTCCGTGGCACAGGTCAAACATGTGTATGCGCCAATCGAATCTATGTCCAATCCGGTGTCTATGCAGAATTTGCTGCAAGGCTAACAGAAAAGGTAGCCGCGTTCAAAGTTGGCAATGGATTAGACCCAGAGACGTGAGTCCTTCCAGTTTATACCATGACGGATCGCTCAAGCTCGACGAAGAACCCATGGTCCGCTCATCCATGCCCGCGCAGCTGAAAAGGTGAAAAAGCATATCGATGATGCGGTTGCTTTGGGCGCGGAAATTCTTACTGGTGGCCATCATCGTGAAGGAACATCCTTCTTCGAGCCCACAGTGCTTGCGGGGGTACCCCCAGAAGCATTGCTGAATCAGGAGGAGACCTTCGGGCCACTTGCTGCTTTGTCTCAATTCTCCACTGAAGCTGAGGTCATCGAACTCGCAAATAACACGGACGTTGGCCTTGCGGGATACTTCTTTTCCCGCGACGTTGGGCGGGTATGGCGTGTCGCTGAGAAGCTTCAGGTCGGTATGGTTGGCGCGAACACGGGCTTGATCAGTCAGGCGGTCATTCCGTTTGGAGGTGTCAAGGAAAGTGGTCTAGGACGAGAAGGCGGACCGCATGGGATTGATGAGTTTATGAACACGAAACTCATTGTGTTCGGCGGTCTAGGAATGTGACCTGGACTTTTGAAAGAACACTACTGTACATCTACGCTGAACATCTACTGAATGTGTAACTGTCCCTCCCGGCTATGTCTAGACTCGAGTACGGGCCGAGAGCTAAGCGATCTTATAAAGCAACCACGTTTCTTACCCACCTCCCAAAACTACAATCTCAACTCAACCTGCACCACCTAACAAATGGCTGATGTTGAACTACTCACCTTGGCCTCCTTTTCCAAACTCGTCTCTCTAAATGGCTTGTATGTGATTGGATTTGCCTGGTTGTATGGCATGTGTACGTCGTCGATGTCTCGATTTCACCCCTTGTAGCTCAAGTTATTCGTGATTATAGCGGTCTGGGTGTCTTTCTTTGGAGGTAAGACCTACATTCTCCGACGGTAACTTTCTCTAACAACGAATATAGGTGTTATTGCCTACAAAGCTCTACGTGCGCGAGTCTCACTGTTTACTCTGTACTCGTCTTCACGAAATGAAAGCACGACAATATTTTGGAAATTTGCAGCATAAAACCTTCCCCGTCTACTTCGTTATCTCTGTCCTTCTGTCATCGGTACTCCTCGGACTCTGGACGAAATCACACCCAAACGTTGTTGCATACATCGCGAACCCTCTTGTTGCCGATGTAGCTCAAGCATACGTCCTTGCGTCAGTCTCGATTGCGCAAGGTTTCAATCACTTCGTTATTGGTCCTCTGACAAGCAAGTGCGTATGTAACATTATTTGCTGACATCTTACTGAAGACATGTTTCTAGGACGATGTTCGAACGGCACCGTCAAGAAAAGACGGAAGGCAAAGCGTACAACGAGGCTGATGTAAATTTCTAGGCTCCATTACAAGTTGGTTATACTGAAAAATGTCTTCAGGTATCAGATGGCATGAAGGCGCTAAACAAGCGCTTCGCGCAGCTTCACGGAATTAGTTCACTTGCTAATTTGTGGGCCGTCATTGCCTTGAGCTTCCACGGTTTATGGATAGGAAGCGCAGGTGTCGCGTAACATGGAGTGACCCAGAAATGACTTGGTAAAGTGTACAACCAATATGTTGATATAAATACAATGTTCAATACACGAATTATGCGCCTACGGACTCCATCTCGGGCATGTAACCTTCCCGCAGACTTCTCTCTAGTTTGCGGATCTCTTCTACACTGGTAGCTTTCGCGATTGCTGCCTTAACCCTTTCTGCTTCCTCCTTGGACATGAAGCGTCCTGGTTTCATGGTGGGGACCGCTGCACGAGGCTCATCGGAGAGTAAAGCGGCTTTGGAGGCCTGCGTCGATACAGTGGTTGAAATGGTGGTTGCAAGGGCAGTAGGGAGCTTCTCGGCTGTCAGGAAAAGCGTCTTGGCCATCTGTCGCTCCTACATATACGCGATAAGTAGATGTACAGATTGGGAGCGGTCAGGGCAGGCTTACTTTGTCACGAATTCTCTGAAAATCCAATACTCTTAGTCCTGGTATTCTCCAGGCAAGCCATTCGCGATACCATTTTTTCTCCCGCACAGGATTGCCCAAGAGGGACAAGTATGTGAGATTTTTTAGTTCCTTGAGAGGCTCGAGATCGCCGAGTTCAGCGAGATTGTTGTTTGTTAGAACCAAGGTGGTTAGATGAGGGACCGAGAGGTGAATGGAGGGAGAGATGGTGGTTATTCGGTTGTTGGCGAGGAGGAGGGTATGGAGACGTTTAAGCAGAGGGAAGTTGCCCAAGGTGACGATGGCATTGTCCGTCATGTCAATCGCATCGTGTTGATCCTGTGGGACCATGAAACGAATGAAATGGGTGAAACTGGCAGTACATACTCGTGTTATACCGAGATTTTCGATGACAGGTATTTTGTATCCTGTTGAATGGTGTTGGATATGCAAAATCGATTTTAATTGACGAAAAAAACGGACCTCGTAGATCCAATTGTCGTTCTTTGCATGGATTCAGAGCAGACTGCGCTTGTGCAAGGAGCTCGGGAGTTAGTTTCATGGTAGAAGGACAACTTGTCCTAAATAGGAACGCGTTCAACGTTTGTCTCCGCCTCCTACCACGTCCATACCTAAATACCACTCACAGTCTTGCTGCCTTTACCTTTCATTCTTATCATTCAATACATATTTAAAGCAGGACAGAGTACTCTGCCATGAAAACGCTTCACCAACGTTTCCAGCTGTCAGTTGATCCCAGTTCCTGTTACGTTTATCCTGACTGTCTTTCAGATACTACGAAGGCAATGATTCGTATATCTTCGTTCCAGCTGGGGAGTCTGCAAGTGCACAGTCTTTGACCATAGACCGCTCATCTGGCGCCATTATGCTAAACCGTAAGCCCACCTGTTTACTATTAATCCAGGCGGTTACTGAGCTTCTCAAGCACCCGGAACGACGCTCGCACCCAATGTTCGCCGGTCAGGTAAACCAGTCTATGGTATCCTTGGCGTCATTTCGCTCTCAATGTGTGCGTCTGTGGACTCCTTTTCAACCATAACATCTCATCTCTAAATTAGCAGAATACGTGGTTATCATCATTGGCCGAGAGCTGCGCGGTCGTATTTCGGGGCACGATATATACCGGGCCACGGACTTTGATATTCTCCCGTTAAACCCCAACATTACTCTTCAGCACCCTCCGCATCCAGTGGAAGGTCATCTACTTGCCTTACTCCGGTCACATCTTTCTACGGGCTTCTTTTTGTTCAGTTATGGTTGGGACCTGACCCGAAGACTTCAAGCCCAATGGAACACGCGTGTTGAAGACGACTCAAAGGCATTTTGGCAAGTCGTGAGTGCATCACTTTTGACAATGTACGTGACTTACAATGATGTCTAGGCGGACGACCGTTTCTTTTGGAATAGGTCTGTCTATAGTTCTAACGTATGTTTTCTTCACCAATACCGGCAACAGATTCCTTCAAACTAGACTGATAGAAAGCAATGTTAAGCAAGACGTAAGTAGCTGCTTTGTAAGACACGCTCATCGTTGACGACCCACGTTGGCTGCAGCTCGACGCTTACATCCTTCCTATAGTATACGGCAGTGCGTGCTTGCGCTTTTCGCCATAAATTCCATTAACACGGTTCCAGCCTTCGATATTCGACCGGTATTCGTTCAAGGACGTCACTTCCAGCTTGCTCTGATAAGCCGAAGGTCCAGGTTCCGTGCAGGGACTCGATATTTTCGACGCGGTATAGATGGGGATGGACACGTCGCCAACTTCAATGAAACTGAGCAGATGTTGTTTGTTGAAATGCCCAATGCAACGGCTCCTCTCAGTGGTGATGAATTCGCCTCAAAGCTCAGCTTTGTTCAAATTCGAGGAAGTGTTCCTCTGTATTGGGCCGAAGTTAACAACCTACGGTATAAACCTGATCTGCAGGTTATGGATCTTCCAGATACGGTCAGGATATACATCGTCTCTTTCTCTTTACAACACTTGTCTGACAATCGGCAGGCGGACGTCATGAAGTTGCATCTCTTAGAACAGGTCTCCCTCTATGGCCAACAGATCCTAGTCAACCTAGTGAATCAGAAAGGATACGAGCAGCCCGTCAAGGACGCATTTGAACGCTATATTACGCAGGTAAGGATGAAAATATTTATGTGCTGCGACAATATCAATACAATTTCGCAGCTGAATTTACCCAACGTCCGATACGAGTACTTCGATTTCCACAACGAATGTAAAAAGATGCGTTACGACCGCATTAGTGTCCTGATCGATTCCGTCAAAGAGGACCTTGAGCGTCAAGGGTGATTGGCATTCTTACCAGTCTGAGCCGAAAGCTCATTGTCTCCCAGATATTTTCACATGAACATCGCCGATCGCGAACCCCAACAATTGCAGCGCGGAATAGTGCGAACGAATTGCATGGACAACTTGGACCGTACGAATGTCGTACAAGGCACCATTGCCAAGTGGACGCTGAACAAACAGCTTCAGTCACTTGGCATAATAGCGGATGGCAGCACCATTGATGACTACCCGAAACTCAGCGCCGATTTCCGCGAAAGTTAGTTCCTTTGTTACTGCAACACATACACTGGCTGACACGTGCCAAGTGTGGGCCGACCACGCTGACTCCATTGCCAAAGCTTATGGTGGTTCTGGAGCACTGAAGTCCGATTTCACGCGGACGAATAAACGAACGAAAAAGGGCCTTTTGGAAGATGGCGTCAAGTCGACCGTGCGTTATCTGAAGAACAACTACTTCGACGGTCCTAGACAGGTGCGATTCGCCCATGTAGAACAAAGCACGGCACTGACTGTCTTTCTAGGACGGTTTTGATCTTGTCACCGGCACTTGGGTTCCTCGCAAAGGCCCGGCATCTTCTCTCTTCCTCGTTACCGATGGACGACCACTTGTAACTCGTTCGGTATGCATCGGTTTTTGAATCACACCTTTTCTTCATCGAAACCTTCTAGATGCCACTGGTCGCTTTTTTTTCAGTGTTCATGATCTGTGCTGGATTAACCCTTCCACGGACATCAGGTAAGTCGATACTCCGGGGCCATTGCTTCGTCCTGAATGAGCGACAGAATACTCCTTATTTTACTATTTCCTGCTTTGGATTACGCTGCTCACCGTTGCCAACGGTTACATGTTGATCAACGGTATTGATTTCGTCTCGTGGCCCAAGTTGCTGCCGCCCACCGATGTCATCTACTACAATGGGCCCGGTTTCCGCTCTGCACGAAACGGGATGGGCCTAGGAGGTGCAAAGGATCTGAAGGTTGCGGTTGGCAAGACTGCCAAGTGGTTGAATGGCGGAAGAGTACATGTTCGCCAAGGCAGCAAGCTGGCCGAGGGAGACATCCCACTCGAACTCATAAAGAAACGTGTCGACTGATTCCCTTGATATATCTGTCTTTCGATAAGTACTTGCTCCCATAAATTTATTTGGTGCTGTTGCAACACTGCTAAGTACAAGACAACGACGGATATAGTGAACATCTAGTGTAAGTGTACAACGCCCGCCGTAATAGTGGTAAATCGAAATGCAAGATTCTCGACGATTCCAGCTACGGTATCTTCATGGTCTTTTCGATTTCCCTTTGGCCCGCCCTTTGCCTTTGCCCTTGGGATCCTCTGTATACTCTGAATCTGAAGAGTCATGCCCTGGTTCTTCCTCCTCTTCCGGGCTCTTAGCACCTGACTGTTCTCCGCGAGCGCTATCCCACATAGAGGAGGATACGGTATCCGGGGTGAGCTGCAGTCGACTGCTCTTCAACATGATGATTTCCTTCAACCATCCGTTCTCTCTTCGCAGATCTGAAGCCTCTCTTTCCAGCTCCTCCGCGCGACCGGTTAAGTCAGAGACGGATCTCTCTAAATTTAGCGTTCTCTGTTTCTTCTTTATCCGGAATCTCGCTGAGAATAAAGATTAGAAACGGAAGTCGGGAAAGGCAGAAGGATTGACCTGACGCCGCTGTGTTTCTTCTCCGTTTATCGTCGAACACATCATCGTTTGGAGGCGACGATGAAGCAACGGAAGGAGCTGACTGCACGGTAGAGGAGCTACCGCCAGATTGACTTGAAGAGGGTTGATTGTATTCAGGAAATTGGTCAAGGAAGGATTGCATCATCTGTGGACTGGGGTATTGGTCCGCAAACGAAGACTGGTTCGAACTGCCGGAGGGCTGCTGGAGAAGCTGTGAGATAGCATTTGGTGCGGGGAACGTGGTGTTGGGATTTGGCTGTCCTTGCTGGAAGCCAAAAAGAGAATGTGAAAAATTTGGCGGTTGGTAACCTTGTCCTTGGACAGACTGCAGGGCTTGCAACAACGCCACCAAGGAAGGATCGAGTGGTAGATTCATTTGATGCTGCTGCTGCATAGCAGATGGAGCGGGGGGTAGCATGGCTCTAGAGGCTTCCGCAAACTGAGCAAGAAGTACTGCGTCCTGCATTTCCTACACGTGTAGTAGTAGACATTGAGATACAAGACAACGCCGCGGCTTACTTTCGTGTCAGAGCTATCGTGTGATTGCACTCTGTCAGAAGAGGAGGGTGGCTGAGACGAAGATTTAGATGGCTGCTCGTCGCTCATGTCAAAGGAGAATGTGAGGTTCTTCCAATGGTCCAACTCGGATTGAATACTGGCGTAATCTGGAGGGCTGGC
Source organism: Hymenopellis raphanipes (assembly GCA_036872995.1). Taxonomy (NCBI): domain Eukaryota; kingdom Fungi; phylum Basidiomycota; class Agaricomycetes; order Agaricales; family Physalacriaceae; genus Hymenopellis; species Hymenopellis raphanipes. The sequence goes on from JAYMDG010000001.1 coordinate 2,785,469, forward strand.
TTCGAAGGTGCGTTTGAGGGAGACCATCACCAGATAAGGCAGCTGAACGTCAACGAGTAACCAGCATATAGTGGCAGGTAAGGGTCCTCGCCATTGGAAGCCAACGATGACCAGATTCGCAATAGATTCTCAAGATTGCGACAGCCTCATAGGAATAACGCAACTTCGCAAATTGCCGAATTGGAGATTGGAGATTGACGCGTCCCAAAAGCCACAAGACTCGATGGATAGCTCCCAACACGCGAAAGGCATGATCGAAGTTAGTTACCAGCACGAACGAGTAAATGATGGTACGGCACCAGTTAATAGAGTGAATTCCGAATTACTGCAAGCCCCTTCCTTTACCCCTTTAAGTTGCCATGTTGCCGTGAGATCACTCCATTCACGTGACCGGTCGATCACTGTTTCTGAGATGCCGAATCTGAAAGTGGGTTGCTGCCTTCAAACAGGCTAGCCTTCACTAGGTGAGTTGATATGTGGCCCAAAAATATGTGTATGTTGTGTAAAACTATGATATAGCACAGACTAATACATTCATAAACAAGGATGAATGAGAAGCGGAGACTTACAGTCTTTGAAGACTGAGAACACGATCATGTGCAGACAAAACTCGACAGGCTGCTGGCGCACAAATCATGGTACCTGAGTCAGGATGCCTGCTGGAAATGAAAGTGGGGGAGAGGTCTATAAATCTAGTGTATGCGACACCATGGAATTGGAGGGGAAGGAAGGTCAAGGAGGAACAAAGCCTGGACAAAGCGCTCGAAGTTGAAGCTAAACCCGACGTGCCGTGTCTCGTTCGTCATTTGAGGACGTTCAAGCCCACAGTTCTATGTACTCGCGAGTGGGCAGAAAGCCGCACGTGTCGGGTATGTCGGGCATGCACAGCTGCTGACTAAGCGTACGCGTCAGTACGCGCTGATTCCACAGCTGCTTTAGTCCTAACCTTGACCATGGTAAGCTGTCGCTACATTTCTCGATTGTCCTCTTAAATATCCGTAGCTTCTCAGAATTCGCTCGAAAGATGGCAATTTTCGATATCAAATGGAGCCAACAGACGACATCGCTGTCTTGTTGAGCAAGGTGATGATTTTCGTGGCGTTGAATTGGACACCCTCTTAACAATTTGCTGCAGATATTAGAAGCGTCCCCGAATGCAGATCCGACTACGATGACAATCTCGGACCAGCCTCGGGGAAACGAAGTACCCATTGTATCGTTGAAAGGTAGAAACCTGAAAAGCATTGGCGTCAAGTCCGTATACCGCTATACTGCATGGAATATCTCCTAACCAATGTTAGTACAGCCATGGAGATCTGCTATTTGTTGGTTACAAAGACAAGGTCGAGTCAACCGCTCTATCGGAACCGTCATCTTCGACCGCACCACAAGTGCCAGCTTCTGACGAGAAACGAGTTTGGGAATTAGTTACAGAGGATGCGGTTGACTCGTATTGGCGATCCACAGACGGAAAGATACCAAGAGGTCGTGATCCCATCTTCTGCAAACACGGGCTTAAAGGGATGTGCGATTATTGCATGCCTCTAGAGCCATACGATGCCGCCTTTCACAAGGAGAACTCTATAAAGCATCTGTCCTATCATGCATATCTCAAGAAACTTGCTCCCAAAACGGCGACTTCCTCAGCGTCATTCCTCCCTCCGCTTGATCCTCTGTCTTACAGAGTGAAGGCACCGTGTCCAACTGGCGGCCACCCTGCTTGGCCAGCCGGAATTTGCACATCATGTCAACCGTCCGCCATTACACTACAGTCACAGCCGTTCCGAATGGTGGATCACCTGGAAATCGCGTCCATGGATATCGTTGACAGATTCTTGCAATCTTGGAGAATGACCGGTCTCCAGAGGTTCGGTTGGATGATTGGTCGTTACGAGCCCTATGATAAAGTACCGATGGGCATCAAGGCTGTCGTAGAAGCGATTTACGAACCTCCGCAAGAGGGCGAGCTTGATGGCTTGACTCTTGGACTTCCATGGGAGGACGAGCAACGGATTAGACGAATTGCAGAGGAAGCTACCACTCCGTTAACCGTCGTGGGATACATCTTCACTGATCTGGATCCTACAGAGGAGGACAGGACCAAGAATGTTTTCAAGCGTCACCCAGGTTCATTTTATATCTCATCCTTGGAAGCTATTTTTGCGGCAGTAATGCAGAACACCAATCCCACCCCTTCTAAATCCTCGCCGACGGGAAAGTTTTCGTCGCGTCTTGTCACGGCCATTTTGACCGGAACAGAAGATGGACAAGTAGATGTCTCGGCTTACCAGGTTTCTGCACAAGCCGAAGCTATGGTGGAGGCAGATATGATAGAAGCCAGTGTCGATCCTGGAATTGTACGGGTGAAGGAAGAGGATCGAAGTCAGGACACAGCACGATACGTACCCGACGTCTTCTTCTCGTTCAAGAACGAGTACGGTCTAGAGGTCAAGAAGAGCGCCAAACCTGCATTCCCAGTGGAATACCTCTTGGTCAACGTAAGCATTGTTCCCCCGCGACGAACTGACTCGTTAATATTGAACAGGTAACGCATGGTTTCCCTCAAAACCCCTCTCCAATGTTCAGATCCACTGCATTTAAAATCGAAAATAGACAAGGTCTGGAAGATCAAACCGTCGACAGCGTACTGTCCTCCTTGGTGTCTCTGAATGCGCCGGATATCGTGGAAAGCAAAAAGATGATTCCCGGTCAAGCCCACAAAACCTTCGAGTTGGCAAAGTGGCTAAGTGATTTGCACCTTATTGCATTCCTCGATACCACGCAACTTCTAAGTCCGGTAAGTGATGAATGGCAGTGGCATTCAATCCTGTGTGAGTATCATTAACATCGTAACAGGATGACATGAAAATCTTGATCAAGGTCGCGTCTTCACCCACGCTGCTAGAAGATGTCAGCCAATTGGATCCTCTACTGGCTACTGATGGCTGGCAGACGCTCATGACTTTCGCCCGAGAAAGCGCTCGTGAGTGATAGTCAATCGCTATTATGGACAAGTTCTAACATCGCGCAGCTCGGAACACCCAGAGTTCCTCGGCCATGGACGAAGATATTCCTCAAGATGTACTGGATCAGATTGCGGCCGAACAGGCGGCCTCTGGAGGTACCGCGACCGGAGCGCGCATCTGCCCTCATTGCACGTATGAAAATTATCATGGTGGCAATGATTGCGAAGTCTGCGGGTTGCCTTTACAGTGAAAGTCTTGTAACATTTATTCATATAACAAAGTTGTAATATCACTCGCAATCTGAAAAGAGCATTAGAACCATGGCCTCTTGTACAAAAAAATACCAACCTTCACGTTCGAAGCCAAGCGGTCTTCGCAATCTTCTTCTGCCTCTTCTGTTCTTTGAACCTTTCCTAAATACGAGTTAGCAACATACGTCGGAAATGATGGAAAGACGACTAACCAGGTCCTTCTTGGATGGACGTTTCCTCTTCTTCCCTTCAGCCTCTTCCTGGGCCTGCTCCTGTTCACGCTGCTTTTGCCAAGCGTCGACATCAAAGTAGAACTCGCTCATGCGTTTCGCTCGCTCGTACTCGGACATGTGGCTTGGATCTCTCGCGTCGTTAGCCGTGAAGCGGCCAGTCCGAGCGTTGAATCGTGCTGAGGCTGCATAGCTTCCTCCAATGCCGCTGGGTCCAGCACCGAGAGTAGGATCGAGGTGAGCCAACGATGGGTCAATCCCAGCCGCTAAAGCAACTTCGTACCGCGAAGGCTGTTGTGTAGCGGTGGAGGTAGAGGCTTCTGGCTGAGCTGGAGGTTGAACGGGATTCTCCCATGTAGTTTGATGAGTCGCGGTATTATAAAAGTAGTACGCATTGTGCTGCGGAGAGTAGATAGCCTGCCAATCACCATTGGTCGGGACTGCCGGGATGGCGTCCGTGGGCGGGGCTATGGGTGTCTCTGTGGAAGTTGTATCTGTGGTTGACTCCGTTGTACGTTCTTCATTGGCTTCAGCTGCTTCAGGCGAGGTCTCTTCGCTTTTATCGGGTGTTTCCTTTTCGTGTTGCTCAGATGCAGCAGAAGAGGATGGAGAGGACATGATGGAGTGAAGCTGAGGAAGCTCTTTCCTTTTTGGTCATCATACAACACCTTGTCAAAAGCCACCATGGGTCTACCACCAATCCTCCATCACCGCTTCCGTCGAGCAGTACCCTATTACAGCACACTGCTTCTTCAGGAATATCTTCATAGGTTACAACTCGCCAGACGAAAGGCTGGAAAGCAGTACCCAGACCTTTTACTACTCTTGGAGCACAGACCTGTCTATACTACCGGTCGTCGTCAGACAGATGCTGAATCACAAAGTGAACGCAAGCGTCTCGAGGCCCGTGGTGCTGATTTTGTTCATACTCAACGCGGCGGCGAACTCACTTACCATGGTCCGGGTCAAATCGTTGGATATCCTTTGCTCGACCTTGGTCGCTCAGTCCCGCCCGTCGCCGTTCGTGACTATATATGCCTCATGCAGAAGACGTTGAAACTGCACCTCCGGGAAGCCCACAACATTAACTCGTCCACCACCGATCTTACTGGCGTCTTCCTTGCATCTGACGCGAAAATCGCCAGTATTGGCGTCCAGATTCGCCACCGTCTCACTACTCACGGTTTTGCTATGAACATTACACATCAGCCCCTTGCTTGGTTCGAGGATGTTGTTGCGTGCGGTTTGGAGGGTGTAAGAGCTACAAGTGTTTCGGCTGCATTGGGAACAGACGTCAGCCTACCAGACGAGGTGCCAGGTCTTGTCCGTCGATTCGGACAGGTGTACGAGCGCGATATGGTTCCCCTCGATTTGGACAGCGACCCCGAGGTCGGCAATGCTATCAAGCATGTAGAGCGGGAAGTGGAAGAGTTGGAAATTGGGCATGACATGCCATATTATCCCGCGGTGTGGAATTCCCCTTTCACTGAAGCGGTGTACCTCAGTGGCATGCTTGGCATGGGATCACTGAGTGGAATGCTGGGGACCGGTGGGGAAACGCCTCCGGAACCTAAATCGCAGTCTCCGGAAGAATCGTCTCCTCCAGAAGACAATTGGATGGATTTGTGAGTATCTAAACTATCAAGTTTTGCGCATGCCTAATTCCAGCGATAGCGATGGAGAGTAACTTTCCAAATGGAGATTACCGTAGTACTCTTTAAGCACTGGCAGAGCGTGTTCATGTGAGCGAAAACTGTAGCAGTAGTTCCTGTTGGCGTCAACCATTGGTTCAAATAATAATGGAAAACTGGTGTCTGATAAGTCATTTGTGATTCAAGAGACCCTAAATAGTGGATTTCGACGGGGAGATAAAGTACCTGCAAGCGCCTAATATTTTACCAACTCGGACCAACGCTAGTTGCTTCTCTTCAAGTTCCACCATCATCGATGCGCATTCTCATCTTTGGTTCAACAGGCGCCTCGGGCATCCTAGTAGCGCGTGAAGCACTTGCTACATTCCAATCGTGCACTCTTATCCTCTATGTCCGCTCTCCCGCTAAAGTTCCTTCTGATCTGTCATCCAACCCATCCGTCATTGTTATCGAAGGCCAACTTGACAACCAAGACGCTCTTTCCAAGGCTCTAGAAGGCGTCAATGTTGTCCTCTCCGTATTAGGACCGGTAGTGAGCTTGAAGGACGGTCCATTCCATCCCTCCGATACACCGCTTGCGCGCGCGTATGAACGCATCCTATCACATCGTAGGCTCTTCGGCTTGCTGCGGTTTGCAGATACTCCTCCAGCTGACTCCACGGCATTTCAAAAGCAAGTGTATTTAGCCATCGCGCTCTGATACACTGCGCAGAGTGACACGACCCATCACGCCAAACGTTACTGACGTCGACAGGATCCAAACAGCCTCGCCCGCCCTCCGCGACCCGCCTCGTTAAGCGCCTGCCGTTCCACGCACTGTCCCATAAAATCCTTAAGGAACAGAATCTGAACAAAGAGGAAGCGATAGTTACCTCTTCAGTCGTCGTCTTCGGCCACATCGGTGATGTCTGCCCAATGAATGAGCGTGGCCGACCCGTAGGTCTCTTTGCGGCCCGTCACCTTGCAGCGAGAATGACTCATAGTCCCTGTAGACGTGAACAGTTGCAACACAATGGGTGACCATCCTAGAGAAAATAGCCCTTGCGGACAAGGAAATAGGGCCTTCCCTTTCGTGATTCTACGAAAGAGTTGCAGTACGTGACTTCGTCCTCGGTGGCATCGCGCAATGACCGCTATCTCACGGTCGTCCAGGCGGTTGTCGGGATCTTTGACACCTTTACACACATCATTCATCTGCAGCGCCCGCTGACAAGACGGGTCGTTGCAGAGTGCAAATGTGTCGATATAGCGTGCCCAGTTGACCTTGATCCTTGATCAGTACCCTCATTTTTGGGAGTGACAATGGCGCTTACGGAGGGCAGCCTAACACCCGGTGGCACATTGAGCCCTATCCCAGCACCACCGCCAGTTATGATCCCGACACAGAGTGTTTCCAGAGTCCCTAGGATTTGCTGGATCTGGGTGATGCAAGGATCATTCCAAACGAAGGACTGTGCATAGCGTTCAATAATGGAGGAAATCCCCACAATCCACACGCCTGGTTGTTCTAACATGCCGAATGCGCACATTACGCGAAGCTGATCTAGCAGTCGTTCAAACGTGACCGGAAAATATTTGTCCCGAAGAGCGACGATCCCCAGGGTCTGTAAACTTGAGAATCCAACATAAAAAGACAAAGACAGGACATACTTCCAGGAACCAAGAATCTCGTTGGAACAAGCCTCGCGAGAACGTGCCGCAACCATCCGGGAGGTTGGGGCCCTCTGACGAACTAAACGCCGTCAACTGGAAAACCGCGTTGACATCGGCCATCAGCTCCTTGTCCGCGTTTTCGAGTTTCTTGCACATGTCCTCGAGGTACTGGATCGCCGCATATCCAGGCGTAGTCTTTTCGAGCTCCTTTTTGAGCTTGGCCTTGAAGGACATCTTCTCCGCTTTGTATCTTTCGGTTGATTTACCGCGGGCACGTTCCCTGACCATCTATCATACATTCAGCAGAAGTAAGATGCGAAGATGGAGCACTTGCCGGAACTGGTGGTTCGGGAATTGGTGCTGCATCAACTGGGGCCAAACAGTGATGACGCGGCCTCAGGAACACTAGACTTTCCGATGACTGTGCCAGGTCAAGATCCTGATCACCGAATTTGACCGCGTCGCGCGCCTTGGGCCCCAGCCATGGCCGGAGATCAGCCTCGGTGATATCTGTGTGTAGGACACATTCAGATATCGGCTTTGGCCCAGTGAGGTGGCCCGCCGTCTTAGCCTCATCCGCTCGCACCAACACCTTATCTAAAGCTGCGGAGAAACCCTCGCGCGCGTCTTCCAGCTTACGGATTACCTCCTGCACCTTCGCAGGATCAAGTCCAGCCTGCTCAGCCAGATTCATGTTGGGAGCTTTTTTCAGCTGTTGAATCTCATCTTTGGACACAATCAGGAAGACCATCGCATCAGTGACGTTGTTGATCTCGTCTGAGGTAAACGTCGAGCGTCGACGTGATGGCGGGGGCTAAAGATATTCATTCAGCGAGAGGCTTTTCCAGTAGGAAACAAATCTACCGGCTCAATATAGCCTTTGGACTTGGCGTCCTCTATGGCGGCGCGATACGCAGATTCGGCCAGCTCACGTTTTCGTGGGTCCCAAATGCGTGAATCATACTCCACGGCATGCTTCTGACAAGCCTTTTCGCAGAGCTAGAGACATCTCAGTAAACGACAGAAGAGACTGCTATAAGATGCTTACCTTGCCATATGCTTCGCCATTAATGGTATCGACGCACATCAAGCTGGAATGCGCGAGCTTTGCACTGGTAAAGTTCGTGTTTGTGCTGCCGCCAAGGGAGTCCGCGATCTCTGCGATAATGGCGTTTTTGATGGCTTCAAATTGCGCGTCCTCTAAATCTTGTTTTGGGGGCCTATTGACCGTCACGGGCGTCGCATGGTGATCTGGAGTGTTTTCGCTGGCGGGCCAATTTCTGGCGTGCGCGATAGCGACCCTTCTGGCCCACCACCGTCCTCGCAGACCTTCTTCAGTCGTAATCGCATCGGGATCGTGAAAACAGTCCGGACACGAACAGAACACAGGATCGGAGGCCGCGCCCATGGGTTTTCTTTTTGGTTGTTCGTATAGATCACTTTCGACCGCTGTCCGTTAGTTACACGACAAATATGCGCAGATAGTCAACGTACGGGGTGTCTTTTTTTGTTTGCTTTTTGCTGGGGTGAGCGCGGCCCGCAGCATTCTGAGACGACTGCCGCTCGTCGTCGCTTTTGATGCTGTATGTTAGTTAACATTCGCAATAGAGGCAGACAACTCACCGAGCTACGTTTGTTGACGATAACGCAGCACTCGACCTCCGCCTAGTGCGCCCACGGCCCGCAGCATTCTGAGACGACTGCCGCTCGTCGTCGCTTTTGATGCTGTATGTTAGTTAAACGACATATATGTGCATATGGACAACGTACGGAGCACTGGTCTTCTGCTTCTTCTTGGGAGGACCGTTTTCTTGGTCGTCCGTCCCCGTACTGTGCGACGTACTGTGCGATAGTTAGCTAACATCGCGGGAGAGGCAGACCACACACATCGACTGTTTTCGTGCTTTGGATTGTGAACTTGCACGCTGTGGCGCCATCTGTTTAGGCGGGCGAGACGCGTTTCCCACCATTCGTGTGTCTTGACAAGATGATGGGAAGAGAAACTGCCCCGCGCGCGCGTTGTCTATATATAGACAACGCACGTTAGCGCGTTAGACGTCAAATTGTGGCGTAGAAGCCCGCCCAATGACATCATTTAATTAATCTATTTAGAACGATTAGTTGAGGAAAAGGAGGGTGTTTACAAAGAACTCGACTACATAGTGGTACATAAGCATAAGTAGGCAGAAAAGCAGGTAGGACATGATAATTGTGGTGCATATTAATCTGTAATGACCGATGAGAATACCATTAAGCAATCGCGTGAACCCTCACCATTGCTCAAGAAACCAAACGGGGCTCCAGGCGAGTTAGAATGTGCGCGCAGTCCAACCGATATCAGTCGTCCTAGAAAATTTTGATTAGCACTATCTTACGACGAGCTGGAGGGACTCACGCCATCTCTACTTGCCATTCTTTGAATAATTAAACTACCATAACGTATTCTAAAGGACTAGCTGTAGGGGCGCCAGGATTACGCGCGCGCCAGCGCTCATTGTGATGGACAATGGCAAGGTGGGAAAGACTTTGGCTGTGTTTGTCAAGACAGGATGAGCCAGCCGAAAACGCCCAACTAGTGTACCGGGCCGGTACACTAGTTGGGCGTTTTCGGCTGGCTCATCCTCTCCATGCCGGGTCCCGGGTAAGCCTTTGCATCTTGCTCAGAACGCCCACCACCAAGACGGCGTCGCATATAGGTAAGACAATTCACTCCGACTTTCCGTATAGTAGTTTAGTAGTGTAGTGATATAATCAATCTGAAAGTGCTTAAGATGAGAGATGCAAAAGTCATCATCTCTTGCAATATTTGAGTGACCCTTGTGCTAATTGTAAAAATACAGGCTCAGGTCATGCGCGGCGCGGCGGGTGTTCGCGCTTTTCTCTCCTTGGAAGCGGAGCACAGTAGTGATGAGGAGGAAGAGGAGGATGCTGGCCTGCTAGATGATAGCGGCGACGTAGAAGAAGGTATGTGATTCATTTAGCTCTAACGCCACACTTGCCTTAACAAAATACAGATTTCCTTGGTCAACTGCCAGAGACAGAGGACGAGCCGACTCTCCCAATCTCCGATTTGCGTTCCCAGCAAGAGCAGTTTCATGGGTGGTTGGAGGAAATAGCCCAGCGCACGTCTCAACCGAGGGAGGAGGGATCGGCAACAGATTTGGTTCGGGAGGATGAGTTGGATGTTGATGTCCCACTTGCCGGAGAGACGCACGTAGAGGCCCGCAGCGCTGAAGTGCTTGGAGACGTAGAATCTACAGTCGAACAGACTCGGCGTACATTTGCTTCAGACGATTCAGTGAATATTTGGCGAATTCGGTGTCAGGTATGTTCCACACATTGTATGACCTATAATCGAGTTCGTATTGACCGAGGGGTTCTAGTTTCGTACATCCGCCAGTGTCGTCGAAAGCATTCAGGCTGTGTTAAAGAATGCCAGACACGGCCTCAAGCACCGTGCTTCCCTTCGTGCGGACATACTGGTTGAACAATATGGTTGTGATGCCACGGACGTGCTCGCCAAAATCATGCAGAAATCCATTCGCCCCCACCACGACATTCTCGATACTGTACTATTTCAACCGGATCTTCACGTCCGGTGTCCGGAACACCTGTGAAGTGAAGATCTGGGCACTTTGTCCTGTGTCCAATGCACAATTTGGACCCTAATTTGCCCTTTTTGGCGGCGCGGCTCCGCCGCGCTTCCCTTTTATAGTAATTCCATTACCATTTTAGGCGAAATGAAGATGTGTCCTAGTGAAGATGATTTGTCCGGTGTCCACCCTTGTGAAGATGCGGTCGAAATAGTACAGTATTTGGACTGGTCCAAAAACCCCCTCTCGACCTTTTATTTACATCGCTACCCGCCGCAACCTCAACGAATTGCGTCCCCTCTTCTTCTCAAATTACATCCCTCGTTTCCCTAGCCTCCATCTGTCGACAATAACTTCCATCACCGATGTTGTCGAGCGAAACCGAATCTGTCGATGGGTTCCCGATTGCCGTGGGTCTTTCGCCACATGTTGGGTTCTTCTCAAGGGCGGGAAGTATGATGGAGACATAGGCTGGGTGGAGATGGATGATGGAGGACATTGGGTGAACGTTCGAGTCGTCCCGCGGATTGACTTGCCGAATGCTACCACCGCTGAGTGCACGACTGAAGCGGGAGATGTTATCAATGACAACGGCAAACGTCCACTAAGCCGATCTCAAGAGGGCCGTAATAAGCGGATGTCCCCAGCTCCCCGTAGACGACCGCCTCCCCAGCTGCTCACAGACAAGGACCGAGAAAAGCTCGTGCTCGTCTCTGAAAAAAATGGCTATCAGAAGTATCGGGGAACCGGTTCACTTTTATTTTCTACCGACATGTCTATGGTTCGCTATCGCCGAAGTGCTTTGTCCCTAGCCCTCCTCACTCCCCAACATTTACACTCTGCGCTCACACATTGCGAAGACAATGTTATTCGACACGCCATCAAATGTCTTCCTCCTATGGAACGTTGGGTCTTTGATGTGAATGAGGAAGTTCAGAGTCTTCGTGATGGCAAGAAAGCTATTGTTACTCGCATTAACACCGTCGACTCTTCCGTCGGCATCTTCAACATGCCCAGTCGATCAGTCAAACACACGTTGTGGGTTCGACGGGCAGACGAATTAGAGGACGTCGAGGTATCGGTAAAGGATCTTGTTCGTGTGTTTCAAGTCGGCGACGTGGTCTCCGTGAATGGAGTAGACGGGGAATGTGGCCTTGGTTGGGTCATTGACGCAGATCCACCCAAGGAGACGTCGAGGAGGATAGAGGATGAAGGGAACGGTGATGTTCTGAGACTTGTTGAGATAGAGGAATCCGAGGAATCACGACGTCGCTTCGTAAAAGTCATCATGCACTTACCTGGAAAGGAGAAGGACAGCGTTGTCCCCCAAGTGGGTATACTTTTCGACTCACAACGCGGTATTCCTGATAATCTTTGATTAGGTCATTCGTCTACACAAGAACAATTGCTTGAAGGCCTGGCTTGAACCCCATAGTATCTCTTCGGATCCACCTCGAAACGCGACTACATCGAAGCCTGCGACTAAAGCTGACAATTGCTTGAAGGCCTGGCTTGAACCCCATAGTTTCTCTTCGGATCCACCTCGAAACGCGACTACATCGAAGCCTGCGACTAAAGCTGCCACTATGGCCAGTATCAATATTCCACCGCCTCTGCCTGCCGATAGTGCGCTCAATTGGAGCAAGACTGTTTGGAGAAAAAATGCTGCTTATAGTGGTCAAGTTCCTTGGTTCCGCCGCCGCGTACACATTCGTAGAGGCGCGTATAAAGGTCGCAACGGAACCGTTGAAGACGCGAGGGTGACAGGGGAAACGACGAGGAAGATCAGATTGCTGGACAAGAAGCCCGAAGAAGGAATACCGCGGTATTCAGAAGTGGTTGCCTCAGGAGTACTTCTTTTTGTTCGGTTCGAGGTCTTACGTGAGGGAGGTGTTTTGGAGAAATGGATTGACTATGACGATGTTTGGGATGCAGAGTAAGTAACCTCCACGGCCGTTTTTGACTATGCACTCAAGTGCTATCTAGGACTTTCTGGCCACTTCGCGTTGTCGCGCCTTGTAACCTTCGCCTTGCTCGCGCTGGCTTCAATGGCAACCAAATGTATTATCTCGAGGAGCTTCGGTCTGTCTACAACCCACATCGCCTAGCTCCCATTCAACGTCTAGCTAAGACAGCTCGGATCGAGCAAGTTAGGAATGCTGAATCAGGTCCTGGTCCTGGGTCTTGTACGGAGTCGGGTTCCCTATGTTGGTGGAATATCGATGAGGGTGATCGCGTAGAGGGTCCATCGCGTCGGGTGGACAAGCAGAGAGTCGTCTACAACGATGACATACCATGGTGCATGCAGCCTTACCTCCGTAACCTCAATATCGTAGTCCCTATGTCGGGCAGCAAGTCGAAGCAGGAGGCCTGGATGACTATCCGCCAAATCGAAGGAGACAATGGGGCTGTGGGAGTATACCGTGTCAAGGGGGGAGGCAAGCTCCATACCCAAGCGCTCGTTCCTTCCTCCGTTGCGATCAAGCACCCTGGTCGCAGGCCCGCCGAAGGTCACTGCTGGATCATTTACAAAAATGATAAGCAAGACTACCAGATCGGGACCTTTGTTCGACCCATTCGCCTAGTCAAGTTTGAGACCAGCGGCAGGCAAGAATTAGCTTGGAATGTAGCGGTTGTGAGGAGGTGAGGGAAGGGTCAGGCCGATGAAGACACTGGGGACAGGCTATTGGTTCTCGACGAACACCTGCTTGTGCTCCAGAGAGCATCAAATTGGAAGGTAGAGGATTCCTACTTTATTCAGTTAAGAGAGAATACACGTGAAGGCAGTCGCCAGCAGATCTACACGATATGATACCTAATCCCGAATGAAGTGTTGTATTATTTTCAGTATATCAATAAATAGCCGCCTTTGGTACTTTACGCTTTTTTGTATTTTATGTACACAATATCCATCGCTTCTACTGTTCCCCCCCCCGTGCGATTAAGGTCGTCAGGGGCAGCGGCTTTGTTCAGCCAATAGGTACGTCGTTCTTCCTTTGTTGCATTGCCCTGGACTGACTACTACTTGCTTTAGCGGCTTCCTCACGATGTTGGACTAACAAGTCTAGATCGTGAGGATTCCGTGAGGGCAGCGGCTTTATTCACCCAATGATTCGTGCATAGGATTCGTTCATTCCATAGCACTAATTATTCACAAACCTTTATTCATTGTTTCTCTTAGGTGGGGCCCCGATCAGTTTGCACGTGCAGCGGTTGACTATGACGCGTGAGCGGTTGACTATGACGCGTGAGCGGTTGACTATGACGTGAGCGGTTGACTGGTGGCGTCACAATATTACTGATTGGGACGCGCTGGCCCAGCGCGTCCCAAATCGGGCATGGCTTCTGCTGGGGTATAAAGGACGCGCTGAACTCAATGCTTTCTTTCCACCACCCTTCCTTCCTCCCACTCATTCTTCACCCAACACGAAACGATGTCGGTCATTGACCCCGCGATCCTGCGGGATTCCGATATCCTACTGGCTCAAATTCAATCAAGGACAGAGCGGAGCGCTGCTGCTGCCGCCACCGCCGCCGACGACGACGACAAAGAGGGTGAGTAATATCTTTGGCTACGAGTGCTATGGATCTCTTACCATACTACCAGCAGACGTCCCTCCTCCTGTGAAGAAAACCAAGGTCAGCAAAAGCAAGCGGAAGGCCGCCACTGCCGCCGACGACGACGACAAAGAGGGTGAGTAATATCTTTGGCTACGAGTGCTATGGATCTCTTACCATACTACCAGCAGACGTCCCTCCTCCTGCGAAGAAAACCAAGGTCAGCAAAAGCAAGCGGAAGGCCGCCACTGCCGCCGACAAAGAGGGTGAGTAATGTCTTTGGCTACGAGTGCTATGGATCTCTTACCATACTACCAGCAGACGTCCCTCCTCCTGTGAAGAAAACCAAGGTCAGCAAAAGCAAGCGGAAGGCCGCCACTGCCGCCGACGACGACGACAAAGAGGGTGAGTAATATCTTTGGCTACGAGTGCTATGGATCTCTTACCATACTACCAGCAGACGTCCCTCCTCCTGCGAAGAAAACCAAGGTCAGCAAAAGCAAGCGGAAGGCCGCCACTGCCGCCGACGACGACGACAAAGAGGGTGAGTAATATCTTTGGCTACGAGTGCTATGGATCTCTTACCATACTACCAGCAGACGTCCCTCCTCCTGCGAAGAAAACCAAGGTCACCAAGCGAACGGAGAAACGCACTCCCTTGAAAGATATTCAGTTCAGGGTCTTTCACCTCCGTAATCCCAACGCTACCATTGACGCAAGACGCACAGAAGCCGCCCGCCTAGGGCTGTATGTGTCATTTTACTTTCTTTCATTCACCTTCTGACCATCTTTCAGCGACCAGAACATTGCTAACCGAAGATGGTCGAGTTGGAGGACACGGGGCCATAGAGAAAACCTTGTCCATCTAGAAATGTGGATATTTGACATTCTTAATCCTGACGCCACTCTGGAAGAGAGGGAGGATGAAGCCGCGCGCCTGAAGGATGAAGTCGCGGAGCTAGGAATGTATGTGCCATTTCACCCTATTTCATTCTCGCCTTCTGACCAGAATCAACAGTGCCGTCGCCGATGATAAAAGGGGTAAGTGATATCTTACACTATGGAATGCGTACCGAGCTACTGGCAGCATCAACAGGGCGCAGACCGCCGACCACAGTTACGCTTCAAGATCTTCAGTTTAAACTGTTCTATCATCGGAATCCCGAGGCCGCATACGGTGAACGCGGGGCCGAGGCTGCGCGCCTCGGGATGTATGTGCCCTTTCACTCTTTTTCATTCGCTTTCTGACCGTCTTTCAGCGACCAGAAACTTGCTCACCGCAGATGGCACACTTGGCGGAGGGGGGCGGGGGATGTTGGTTTTAAAAGAGACAACGTTACCAAACTCGAATTCAAAATCTTCCATGTCATTCATCCACAAGCAACAGATGAAGAACGCGGGGCCGAGGCTGCGCGCCTAGGAATGTATGTGCCATTTCACTCTCTTTCATTCGCCTTCTGACCATCTTTCAGCCCCGAGCGAGATGCCTATTTTATTTGGAAAAGGTTTGAGCAACAGGTTAGTCTCAAAACAGCAACCGCCACAGCAACCACCACCACCAACGATGAGGGTGAGAGATGTCTTCAGCTATGACTGCTATGGATCCCTTACCAACCACCGACGATGAAGATGGCGACAGCTCCGACAATGGCGACAGCTCCGACTTCGACAATGGCGACAGCTCCGACT
This sequence comes from Hymenopellis raphanipes, assembly GCA_036872995.1. Classification (NCBI taxonomy): domain Eukaryota; kingdom Fungi; phylum Basidiomycota; class Agaricomycetes; order Agaricales; family Physalacriaceae; genus Hymenopellis; species Hymenopellis raphanipes. The sequence continues at coordinate 2,801,061 of JAYMDG010000001.1, forward strand.
TCGACAATGGCGACAGCTCCGACTTCGACAATGGCGACAGCTCCGACGATGATGAGGAGGATGGCGATAATGAGGAGGATGGCGATAATGAGGAGGATGGCGCCGCCGCCGCAGAGGGTGAGTGATGCCTTCTGCTATAACTGCTATGGAATGTATACTAACCTACCGGCAGCATCATCACAAAAACCCAGGCGCCAATGTGATAGACCCGACAGCATCGAAGATATTGAATTCCGACTCTTCTTCTGGCTTCATCAGGACGCCACGTTGGAACAGCGGGAGGCCGAGGCTGCGCGCCTAGGAATGTATGTGCCGTTTTACTCTCTTTCCTTTGCCTTCTGACCATGCTTCAGACATAGAAAAGACGCTATAAGCAGATGGTGCCACTGCAAGAAGAAATCCATGTCCTCGAAGATATCCGTGTCCTCTATCATCAAGGACCTCAAGTATCGGCTCTATTATATGCGCCATCCGAAAGCGGGGTTGGAAGAGCAGCGGGCGGAAGCCACACGACTGGGCATGTATGTGTTATATTTAATCTCTTACCTTTGTCTTCTAACCATGTTTTAGTGATCCAAAGCGGGCTGCTGCACAATGGCATAGCTGGCGTCGGCTAGCAGGCGCCGCCGAACCCGTCACCAAAGCTACCGCGGAGAGCCTTGAGTTCCGACTCTTCTTCTGGCTTCATCGGGACGCCACTCCGGAAGAGCGGGAGGCCGAGGCCGCCCGCCTCGGGATGTATGTGCCATTTCACTCTCTTTCATTCGCCTTCTGACCATCTTTCAGTGACAAGAATATTGCTGACAGAAGATGGTCGTGCTGGAGGGAGAAAGGGCTCAAGGGTACCCTCAAGAGGTTGCGGTATAAAATTTTTTATAAAAAAAATGTCCACGCAACCCTCGAGGAAAGACGCACAGAAGCCGCCCGCCTCGGGATGTATGTGCCCTTTTACTCTCTTTCATTCGCCTTCTGACCATCTTTCAGTGACAACTACGACGAGATCTGCGCATGGGCAAGCTGGAGGCAACTGGACGGCCTGTCGGAAAGTGCCCAGGATATAACAGATCCTAATCAAAGGGCTGTGCTTGATACCGCATTTGCTGAAGACCCCCACCTCCCTGGAGATCGCAAATATGTGTTACAGCAACAAGCCGGCGTCCGGTATGTTTTTGAGCTATTCATCTGCAAGTGAGGTATCTAATGGATTAAAAGGAACGTCCGGGACGTAACATTCTACTTTCGGGGTAAGCGTCGGGATGCTGCTGCTGCTGAGAACGCTGCTGCTGCTGAGAACGCTGCTGCTGCTGAGAACGATGAAAGCGGGTTGGTTACGTATGAAGGCTAGATAGGAACTTCAGAACGCTTACTTTCCTTTTTTGTGTACTTACTATCTTTCTCCTTACTCTACTCTTACTCATAAATGCGAAATGCAAGTCATAGAGCGAGCCACTACTACTCAGGGCTCTTTTCTTCTTACTATATAAGACCTAGATACATGTCGAAGCACTTCAGCTCAATCGAGGATACTTTCACCTGGTCTATCTTCGCCAACGCTCTCTCGTGTGATGCTACCTATTCCGTACGCTATCATCACATATTTTTGACCCCACCAATACGATGTCGCCTGTTCTTTGTACAGTGCGGGAACAAGCTTTGCTGCTGTGAGTCTTCCGGCATATAATCAACGAACTCAACGTGAATCTCTAGGTGAACTTCACGTCTTTTCATTCGCGCTAACTACGTCTTGCTACACGAGAATCACCACATTGGTGGACGCATTGAGTTTGCGCCGTAGCAGACTCGAGAGTCGTACAACTTCGCACTGTTCCCCATTATCCCTTTCATATCGTATCATATTCCTTTCATCGCCACTCACGTTTGCAATACATATGTCTTTCAGATTGTGACTAGAAATCATGTCAGCTACTGCAACCGCAACCGGCTTCAATCCTGCCCCACCAGGACAGCAGGATCCTGAGCCACAGTACGAGGCCACCTATGAACACTGTTGGCGAATGTGTATACGCGATTTGTCGGTCGAAAGCGCAGTGGGGCAGGACGTAGATATATCTCCTCGCTAAATTCTACGTCCTCCATAAAGGCAATGATCTATTGAGAAAATTGACTAGGAACCAACGAGTCAGAGTGAAAACACATACCTCCGCACCTTCCAGGCTCCTGGAAACATGTGAGAGGGTCATCGTAGAACGACTTTTCAACAGCGGGCAGAGCTGCATCTGGTGGCAGCGCCATCATGAGAATTATGGGTGAGTCGAAAACCCCGGGTCTGACCAAGTTGCATACAAACAAGGCGAAATAACGCGTACACAAAACTCACCCCGTTGATTGTTCTCACGATTAGGCTATATAATCCCAGCTCTTTCCAATCCGAGCTTTGAGGAGTCTTCCATGTTGAACCATGGCCCCGCGATAAGGATTTCCTGGGTAATGCCCTCACCCGGCTCGCCTTCACAAAGAATTCTCCTCCTTCTCCTTGCTATTTCCGTCACTCCCACTCACTCTTCACGTCACCTCGCTCCTTACAAAACGTTGTACATTTCATCGCCATTTCCTGACAACTTTAGTTATGGAAAGCAGGCTACATACACTACAGCCTCCCTCTCCTTGATTGACGCGACATGGGCTATTGACGCAACATGGGCTGCCAAAGTTGGCAAGGGTGGCTAGGTCGAGTGCCAGAAGTTGAAAGAGCTGGAGGTGCGTATCTGTTGCCTGTATTGGTCCATGCTGACACGCGTCGCAGTGGTGCATGCCATACCTTTTCACCCCATACTTATCCTCCCAATGTATGACTGTTTCCTCCGAAAGAACCGTCGTGGTTTAAGGCGCGGCGACAAGATGGACGAAATCCAACGCGTTAAGCCTAAAATCCATGCCTTCCAGACATTTTTGGAGCAGCATCCAGAGTACGAAGGAAAGGTATGCATGTTAACGTCACTCTTTTGAATTGGCGCTCACCGCATCCAAGGTCGTCTTGATCCAAAAGCTATCCCTTCCAACCCTCCACGTTCGCCCGGCGTCGCGCCAGCGAATTCGACGGTTACCGATCAGATCCTCAGCCCCATAAACTCGCGTTTCTCGACGCTCACATACCAACCCATCGTGTTCTTGCCCATCTCCGATGTCACCTACTCTCAATACCTCGCTCTTCTTACGTGTGCATCGTCACCTCTCTACGTGAAGGGATGGCTCTGCGCTCGCACGAGTTCGTAGTTTCTCAGGACGACCAGGAATCGGGTGAGGAAGGCGTTCTTGTTCTTAGCGAGTTCACTGGAAGCTGGAGTTTCCGCGGGTTCCATAGCTGCATTGGCATAAACCCATGGGATTGTATGGGACAGCGAAAAGGATACACGACCGTTTGTTAACCAAAACCCGACCAACCCTCCCTCACAAGTACCTCTGTGATGTTCTTCCCAGCTCCGGAGACACCGCAACAGAGGAATCCAGTAACGCACCTTGCTCTTCCTACCACCCAAGAAGCTCATTGGATGCCCCATCTTCCCTTGAGATTGGCGGATTCGCTTGACGAGGTTTTGGATTGCCGTGCTCTTCCATACCTCCAACTTGATGCTACGTTACCTTTCTCGTGATGTTCAAAAGTCGAACCTTCGGTTTAGGAAATGTTGCGTATGTTGAGAGCGGAGATCCGAGCAGCCTGGAGGACGACACATGCAGCGGGTCGTCGTCGTCTTTAATGCGTCCTTTGCTGCCCATCTTTTCTGGCTCGAGGGTTAAGGGTATACAAAGTCACAACTCGTCTTCCACGACGCCGCCTGTCTCGTGTTACGGGATCAAGGACTATCGTTCGAAGTATGCCGGCGCCGCTTTTGTTGGGATTTGGGTTAGTGAGGTTGTCAAGAATCGCGGTGGCGCCCGAAGTGTGTTGTAAACCAATCATTATTCGTATCATAGCGGTGTCGTCTTGCCGCTAATTGGGCGTGATATAGCACCTTTGCTTGCTCCACGGACCTGCAGCCTGAGGACTTTACCCGACTAGGAGCACGACTGCAGAAGGGTGTTTTCCTTCCAATAATTATTCGTATCATAGCGGTGTCGTCTCGCCGCTAATTGGGCGTTGTCTAGCGTCCTTGCTGGATACACCGTACACGGACCTACAGCCTGGCGCACGATATTGGAACAGTCAGCGGTTGCGAAGGGTGGAGACTGCAGCAGCTATAAATTGTGCTTGGTATGTGTTGTGTCCTAGAATCCGCTATGTTACTCATTCCCGCGATAAAGAGAATCGCCCGCTTCGACGGCGCTCAGCAAGCCCACCAAGCCGAAAAAATACACGATCCACCGCTATTCGCCACGCCGAACTCAGCAATTCGGGACAGGCTCGCTCTATCTCCCAGCTTTCCGATGCGGAACTCTGGGCACCATTTCCTCCTCTTCCTTCCCCTCCCCCCTTCATCGAGACGCTGCCAGGAGCCTCCTTTGGATTGAGAGTGGAGACCCCCGAGCTTGTGGAAGACAGCGATGAAGAAGATGAGCTCTTTCCTGACCCCGACGACGCGTTCCCTGGTCAAGATTTCGCTCCTGTCCATCCTCCTCCGATCCAGCATTCGCTAACACCACCGCCACCTTACGAACCCGGTCCGCAGGCGCTACAACAGGCCCCCATCACTCAGGCTGCGCCCCAAGCACAACCAAGTATGTCATTCTTTATTCTAGTTGTACAATAACTGATATGGTATTCAGGTTGGCCCGGGCTTGGTTCACATGATCCAGCACGTCGCCCTTACATCCAACATCATCGGGCAGACTCCCGTCAATGGAACCGTGTTAGTTTCGACCAGCGCCGACTTCAATACCGGCCTCCAGCAATTGTGTCGGCGCATGGGTGTTCCTCTGAATGCTTCGTTAGCGTACAAATGGAGCGATATGCGCGTTCGCGACCCGCCGATCACTCTCACCTCTTCCGAAGACTGGAAGGATATGGTGCGAGAAGCGCTGGGAAAGATCATTCGCGCGCGAACGCGAGAGGTGGTAATCATGATTCACAACATGGTATGTTTCTCGCAGGCATCTTATTCATAGCTTGATTGTTTCTAGGATGCACCCGCCAATGCCCCTTCAGCCTCTGCCACCGCTTCTCGGACACAGAGGATTAAGCCTGGGAAGGCCGATAAGCCGGTTGAGAGCCTCGCCGTCGACCAGCTCAAGGCCAGAGGCTGTTGATGAACGCGTTGAAATCTACTCCTTTAAACGAACGCTCGACAATTTCGAGGCCGAGAACGCCTGATAATGAGATGGCGGGGAGAACCGAGAACCTAAAGGACGTTAGAGGACGTCAAAGGACAGTGTGAAAACTACGCACTTTCTTCCTCGAATGAAGAGCTCACGCCGCCGTGCAGGCTTTCCCACTCGAGCCCACCCATATTGTCGTCCCGTAGTACGCTGGTTTGTATATGATTAGGGATCCGCACCGTAACCGTATACGGTTACGGCCGTACATCTTACGGTGCCTTACGGTTATTTGTTGCCTACAACCCGTAACCGTAAACTCACTCTTCAAGGGTCTTACGGGACGGTACGGTAGATTATTACGGTACGGTACGGGCAATACGGCCGTACATACGATGTAGAGTACAGTAAAATAATATATCTAAGTATCTAAACCTTCTTCTCAGCAGCCAGCAACTCGTCTTCTAGCTCCTTGCGCTTGAGACGGAGGTGATGTTTTACCAACATCAGTGTTCGAATTGTGTCCGGCTTCAATCGAACGCGGCGCAGGGAAATAGTGTCCCGGCCGCCAGAGAAGACGCGCTCGACTGCGACAGCAGAACCTAGCAGTCCGACGTGTAAGTCCTACGTGATGCATGTAAACATAGAAGCCGACATACCTGGAATGGACATAAAGTCCCGTGCCATACGGTACAAGCGCGGGAACTCTGTCTTTCTTGAATGCCACCATTGGACAGGATCCGTTTGAGACGAGGCCCGAGGCACCTCGAAGTAACGCTCCAATTCGTCCGTCTCCTCCTCTTCATCCGAGCCCTGGTCGTAGGCTGCGAAGTTGATGACTCCAGGATGGGTGGACGGGCCGCCGGTAGCACCTGCTTGCCCACCATCATCTCCGGATGTGCTGGACAGTGATGAGGGATAATTTTCATCGAAATACTCACGTAGCGCCTGCTTCTTATTCTCGAGATAGCCTGACAATTCTGAATCCGATGCATAGTCTCGCTTCAGCTTCTTGTAATTGAAGCGCGGATCAAGAACTGTAGACGACGTGAGCGATAGAATCTGGAGATGGCATCGGGACATACGAGAGGCCCAGATGTAGAACGGTGACTGATCGTACTTGTAGTAGTAGTCGCTAAGCTTTCGATGAGCGCCAGTCAGCCCTTCGACAAGTTCGGTCGGTGAATCTGGTGGAAGCGCCGCCAGCTTGTCCTTGAGCGTCTTTTGAAGGCCACGAAATGTCGAATGTGTCGAAGAGAGCATGGGACGTGATGTTGTCGACATCTGACTCGTTGCAGAGCGAAACTGTAAAAGCCAGTCCGAGACAGTCGTGATGGCATCCCAATCTTGCATCGTTAATTCCGACCCATGGAGTTCGCGGTTAGCAGCGATGAACTGATTTATGGCTGAACGATATTGTAGCGCACGATCTGAAAAGTGACAGCTTCAGTACAGTACATCAGTTGATAGACAAGCGAACGTACTCATCATCTGATGTGTCGACGACCAACGCGTCTTGACGTCGAGTATCAGCATGTGAACGCCAGCCATGATACGGCTTGGTGAGATAATTTGGTACCACTGTTGCCGTCGTTGAGGACTGGACCGAACAGCCCGAATAATCTTTCGAAGCTGGTTGTCATTGGTAAGTATATGGCACAGCAAAGTCGAAGTTGAATACTAACCTTTCGAACAGATGACTTGATTCCTGATACAGTCGGCTCGTCCACGTCATCATCCTCATTGTCGTCCACAGCGGCGGCCCCTTCGTCGAGTTCAACATTGTCTGGTGAAGCAGTTACAGAGTCTTGATAGGGCGAAGACTTCTGCTTCTTTCGCGACTCTTTCTCTACAGCGCCGATCGACTCCAAGAGCTAACGGTTGCTGAGCAATTAACAGAATAGTCCAGAAGAAATGTAACGGACCTTGAGGACGGCAAGATGTACTGTATGTGGCATGCACCGAAGTCGAGAGTTTGTAGCTGAAAACTTGATGTTCTGTTGTTCGCACCGCTTCTGGATGCCCTCGACAAGTGTATCGTTGTTTGTTGCATTGTCCATCATGAAGGCGAGTACCTGCATGATATTAGCTAACAATAGAGGCATCAAGAAACAGCAGCTCGTACGCGGCCAACCAATCCGTAACGCTCCAACGTTTTCCATACAAGATCTGCCATGTTCTCTCCAGAATGTTCACCGAGGAGTTCTTGAAAGTCGATTAAGAGTTCCTCTGATGATTATCGCACATTAGTATCTCATGAACGCTCGTAGTCACTCACTTGACACTTACCAAGTTTTCCGTCATTAGTAACATAGTGCGCAACGATTGCAAGGAACGCGTAGCCATTGGATGAGGTCCAGGCATCAAGAGAGATCGACACCATGCTCTCCAGGGACTGACGGCGATTATCAATAGCTGAGAGAATCAAGAAACGAAATAAGCGCACCTCAAAGAAGGATCGCAGCTCTTTTTCGATGTCGATGCCAAGCTTCATGGCGCGTCGCTGCACAGTATCCGCGGAAGGGATCTTGAGACCCGCAGACCGATGGTAAACATACACCCTATGCTGTAGGCTCTAATTAGATATACCTTCATACAAGAGGGGGCCATGATTCAATAACAGCTCTACTTAGAGCGCTCTAACGAATGGACATTTCTAGATACACTCGGCACCTCTGGCAGGCTAGTATATGTAAGCAGGCTGGTGCTGCCATACATGCCGGGTGGGTGGCTGGGCTGAGAATAGTCACATGACCAAAAAAGCGGAGGATGTAGTAGGGCTCTACCCAGCTGGGTGGAATGACATCATGAGGATCATCAGGGTTCACAGATTAGATATTGATGGATCTGGGGGATGTTCCTAGGATTGATGGATTGATGGATGGGGTCCAGGATGGGTGGGGCAGGCCCTATTAGGGCGCATTTTTGATCAGGTGATCACTGGGCAGGATGGGGTGGGCAATAATGAATGCTGCTATTGGGGATGGCTGTAGGGGTGGTGAGGACTTGGTTTATGTTTTCTTAGGCTGGGAATTCAGTGGTGTAAACGGTTTTTCAATAGCTTCAATAGTTAAGGAGATATTAAGGAATTACCAAAAATGCGCCACATCAAACAGATCTAGCAGGCTCTGTACTTATACCCATGACCTGCAACTTGGGAATCCTTTAGAGATACTATAGATCGATGTCTGATAGGATTCCTAGGTTATTCCATCCATGGGTTCAAGAGATATACCAGGTCGACTAAATCAGGCTTCTTGGGGGTATAGCATGGGAACCTGTAATGCTGGGGACCTAGGACTTTGATACTTCGTTTATACTAGTAGTAGACCTCTATTGGAAGTGGGGACAGGCCACCCAACCCATTAGCCCATCTATAGATAGGTCCCCAGTGCTGTATTAGCCATTTTCGCATTTTTGCTTATTTAATATATAGCAGGTAGTCTAAATTGGGGCCAGCCACCTTCAGACACTTTATTATGACTATTCTACAAAAGGAACCATGTCATTTGGTGAAGGGACTAGTGCTTTAGCCCTTAGTCTTCCTCCTCAGCGGAGTTTTGATCAAAATTCCCACGCTCTAGGCAGAGGATCGTCCACTCAATTCTTCGTGTCCTACACAGGCTACTGACCCCATTTCTTTTGTAGGACGTGTATATATGTTATATATATTATATCCAGGTGTCAGACCAGTAATTTAATGATGTAATTAGGTCAGGAAGTCGTCCACAGCTGTCTATACAGCCTGAACCACCTTCAGACAGAGATACCTCATGTCCTACTGTGAAGAGAGGTCTAAAAACTCTTTAATCATGCATTTATATCATATTGGATGAGGTTATGGGTGTCTCTCATATGTTGTAGGTGAAAGGTAAGAAAGTGAAAATGCGCAGTAGCCTAACTCTTGCATAACTGCTTTCAATGGCTGAACGGATCATAGCACATAAGTACTACCTGGATGACTGATGAGATACCTTCTATATCACTTCAATATCAATATCCAACTCGCATTTCATGTCTCCTATCAATAGTTGAAGAGTATTATTGAATTTAGTAGTGGCAAAATAGCAGTACAGCTCTATGGACGACTTCCTGACCTAATTACATCATTAAATTACTGGTCTGACACCTGGATATAATATATATAACATATATACACGTCCTACAAAAGAAATGGGGTCAGTAGCCTGTGTAGGACACGAAGAATTGAGTGGACGATCCTCTGCCTAGAGCGTGGGAATTTTGATCAAAACTCCGCTGAGGAGGAAGACTAAGGGCTAAAGCACTAGTCCCTTCACCAAATGACATGGTTCCTTTTGTAGAATAGTCATAATAAAGTGTCTGAAGGTGGCTGGCCCCAATTTAGACTACCTGCTATATATTAAATAAGCAAAAATGCGAAAATGGCTAATACAGCACTGGGGACCTATCTATAGATGGGCTAATGGGTTGGGTGGCCTGTCCCCACTTCCAATAGAGGTCTACTACTAGTATAAACGAAGTATCAAAGTCCTAGGTCCCCAGCATTACAGGTTCCCATGCTATACCCCAAGAAGCCTGATTTAGTCGACCTGGTATATCTCTTGAACCCATGGATGGAATAACCTAGGAATCCTATCAGACATCGATCTATAGTATCTCTAAAGGATTCCCAAGTTGCAGGTCATGGGTATAAGTACAGAGCCTGCTAGATCTGTTTGATGTGGCGCATTTTTGGTAATTCCTTAATATCTCCTTAACTATTGAAGCTATTGAAAAACCGTTTACACCACTGAATTCCCAGCCTAAGAAAACATAAACCAAGTCCTCACCACCCCTACAGCCATCCCCAATAGCAGCATTCATTATTGCCCACCCCATCCTGCCCAGTGATCACCTGATCAAAAATGCGCCCTAATAGGGCCTGCCCCACCCATCCTGGACCCCATCCATCAATCCATCAATCCTAGGAACATCCCCCAGATCCATCAATATCTAATCTGTGAACCCTGATGATCCTCATGATGTCATTCCACCCAGCTGGGTAGAGCCCTACTACTGTACTATTACGATCGTAGGTTCAGGTCACGGGTCACAGGCCCTAAAAATGAACCTATTACATAAGCAGATCACTGGATTTTTTAGCCTCTGAACTTGTTCAAAATTGGTCACAAATTTGATTTTTCTTCTAATTCAGGCTCTCCAGCCATTTTCCCTACTTTTCACCTTATTTTATGCCTAAAACGGTGTAATTCTACTAGTTTCCCATATAGTACAGTCAGAATTAGGCTAAGAACTCCTCCTACTGGCCTTTTGATAAGAATAAGAATGAACTTATTTTACATAGGTCACAGACCTCTGACCGGCCTGAACCTTGTCCCAAATAGGTTCAGTGGGTCACAGGTCACACTTACTGAACCTACGATCGTAATAGTACAGTACATCCTCCGCTTTTTTGGTCATGTGACTATTCTCAGCCCAGCCACCCACCCGGCATGTATGGCAGCACCAGCCTGCTTACATATACTAGCCTGCCAGAGGTGCCGGGTGTATCTAGAAATGTCTATTCGTTAGAGCGCTCTAAGTAGAGCTGTTATTGAATCATGGCCCCCTCTTGTATGAAGGTATATCTAGATAACCCTACAGCATAGGGTGAAACATACTCTAGTAAGCGCTTGAATTCTGGGCGCTCGACCTCCTGGAACGGCTGGTCACACGAAACCATCCACTCGAGAAGGAGCTTCTCAAATGTAGCTTGGTCCCATTCACCCTATGAAGAACGTCAGTCTCAAGAATGCATATCAAAAACTCAAGCGAACCAAATTTTTCTCAGCTGCCCGAAGTAAAGACTCCCGAACTGTCTGCTGGCGCTGCGCCGCCGAGGAATACGAATCGAGGAAAGCGATGAGGTCGGATCGAGTGGCGAACGTCTTTCGGCCCTCTGCAATCTCCACCTCCTCAGCTGTGAGCGAAGCATCCCGTGATTTCAAGATCTGGAAGAAGCGAAACATGTCGGCAGCATGAGTCTTTAAATGCCCTGTCAAACCTAACAGACTTGTCATGAGAACCGTACAAAGACGGGAAAGGAAGATCGTACCGTTGACACTGTAGCGCATGCGCTTGGTAACCTTAAGTATCCTGTGCGATTCACCATGGCGACAACGATAGAATTTATCCCCCGGTTCGCTTTGCTGGCCGTGCGTCGTCTTTGTTATGTTGTCGAAGAAATGCCAAATCGGATTGCGAGTCCGTGTCGGTCGCTACACCTATTGTTAGAGAACATGAAATCAAAATGCGAACGACGGCCATACCTCAGTCGATTCAGTCTCCTCAGTCGTAATGGGGGATCCATGGGTGCTCGGAGCAGAGCCTGACGATGTTGTAGTCATCTTTTGCTTCTTCCGACGGCGGGACTTCTCGCTGTTTCCTGAACGGCGTGATGTACCCTCGGGAATGGTCTTGGTTGGAAGACCTTCAGCAAGCTAAAGGTTGAATGGTTTAGAATAAACAGTAATCTGAAGACAACAATTTACCTCTTCATGCGACATTGATATGTCTGCATCAGTGTCCGATTCAGTCTCCGCGTCATCAACCTCATCGCCGGAGTATGTGAGGTCTTCGGGATCGGATGCGGTCCCACCTACAACTCGATTCTTGCCTTTGGCGTTGGCTTTCGCCGTTCTGGGCTTACGCTTTCGCCCATGGGGAGTATCATCGTCATCCTGCTGAGCTCGGATGGCATCTTTCATGCGTTGGTTCTTGTCGCGTGATGGCTGCTTTGACGGACCTTTGCTAGGTCAGTAATAAGGCCGGATGAACAGAATGAATGCGTACCGCCCGAATCAGGTATAGGTTCCTCGTCCAAGCCAGGATCACGCCCGAAATCGATATCCTTCGCATCTTTGTATGAGCCATCAGAATTACGTGCACACTCCTCCCAGCCCTTCTCGTTGGTAAAGCAAGAGGCTGCACCAACAATCAGTATGTAAGATAAATTAGAGATGACGACTTACTATCCGTGCCCCCACGTAAGCGAGGTGGTAGGATGAAGTGCCGCAAGGCTCCCACTCCCAGCTTCTCCATCGTTTCCTGATCCCGGAGTGGTCTCCAAAGTCCAGACAAATAGATAGCGCCTTGGTCGCTGCATGGCATGTAACCGCGATGACATATGGCTTCACGTATTTCGAGGACGGTGGTCGTTGACTTCACGTCTAAATTGAGAGTATAAGAACTACTGAAAAGCAGAGAGGTCAATAGCACTTACATAGTGCAATCGTATTGCTTGCACTGGCGACGTTTACGAACACCGGAAGATCAGATGTTGTCAACCCTATAGTAAGTGAGCACTTGTACTCTGGGGAAAAGGACGGAACGTACGCGGACGAGGAGACGATGTGCTCGACTTCGACCCAAGAGCTTTTTGAAGTCGATCTAGCCGCATATGAGAGACGTGGTCCCGGCGAAACCTCCACGGCGTCTCGAATGTCTGATAGTATATAACATTCAATGCGTGAGGACGCGAGTTGGCCACTAGCATAAGGAGGTAAGTAAAGACAATCTTTGGCAGATGAAAGGGGACACACGGAAAGCAACACAGATAAGCAACCAATAAAAGTATGCTGAACATATGAACTCGGGGGTACCCAAGCTGACCCAGAGAACTCGATCGAGTGGAAGGTAAAGTCGAAGAGAAGAGAGAGCTGCGACTGAAAGAGCAGAGATGACGGGCAGAAAGAACAGAGCAAATGCAGAGAGGAAGAATCTAATTGGTGAATGGGCAACAGTTTTTGTGGTGGATTCGCGTAGAACGCCACGCGTTTCACGGCCGTTATGAGCTGAGCAGAACAAGATGAGAACACGGATCTGAGAAAATAGTGAAGCACACACCTTTCTCGACATGGCTTCGCGCGAACGGCGTCATGGAGGGCGTGTTGTGGACTGGAGACGTAGGCTCTGCTCACTTTTATATACGGCAAGCTAGCAATATCAATTTTTCTAGGCCGCAAATCGATCATGGCAACAGATATTGAGGAGGGCAACAAATATTGGGCGGCGAGATCGCCGCAGAGTCCTGCACCAAGGACATGAGTTGTCGGGGAAGCCATTCTGGCAAGGAGAAAGGTGGTATGAAAGGTCTGCATTTGGTATATGACTGAGTACTACACTGGAAGAGTATTCTGAATATTTCTTGTCGTCGATTATCACAGCGCGCCGGACGAGGGCGTGGCGTCGTGTGGTGGTCGCAGTCAACACGCGTCGCCTCGCAACCGGGGACATCATAGGCTTGGTCATCGTCCGATACCGCTCGGGGTGACTAAATTCCTCAGATCATGCCACATTGGGCGAATTACGGCCCGTATAGAGACCGTATACGGCCGTACTGCTACGGGCTCATACGGTATGCGCGGCGGGTACCACCCGTAACCGTAGACTGCGCGCCCACTCCCAATACGGCACGGGTACGGGTACCCGTATAACCCGTCACCGTAAGCCGTAATCTACGGTTACGGTGCGGATCCCTATATATGATTCGTCGACAAAAATGAGTTGATCGGCTCGGTACTGGGCAATTTCGAGCCAGAATTCATCTCGTCTATTTTCATCGCGCTGCGCCGAGTCTCTGGTGATCTGGAATGGATATAAGAAACGTACAGGAAGGCACGGAAGCAGAACAGACCTTATATGTCCACCCATGTACCTTGAGAGCGCGTGAAATGGTTGACACATGGACGGACTCCGTCCATGTGTCGGAGTGGGCGAACTGTCGTGGTCCCAGCTCCACATCCTTCACCAAGCTGCTAGCTGTACCTGGGGTGAGTGAGAATGAATCCTTGCAAAGTGTGGGGCGCTTACGATCTGTAGGTCTCAGAGAAACTTGGCCTGACCTTCAAAAGTGCCGCTGACTTGAACAAGATCATCGACGACAAGATTCCTTCGACCCGTCCTCGCTTCCAGGTCCAGGAAATTGTCATGGAGGGGGAAGTGTATGAGATGTACTTTCGCAATGTCATGGAGTCTGTGAAAGCACTCTACGCAGACCCGGAGTTTGCTCCATATATGAAGTATTCACCTGAGAAGCACTATTTTGAGCTGCACATAGAGGGAGAGAAGACGCGCGCATACCATGACATGCACACGGGCACTTGGTGGTGGTCGACACAGGTACGTTTCTCGAAAAAGACTCGAACAGTGGCTGAAACGTCACCTAGGAATTTCTCGACAAAGTAGCGCCTGGTGGCACAATCATTCCTATCATCATCTCGTCAGATAAAACACAGATCACCACCTTTCGGAACAAATCAGCGTACCCAGTTTACATGACGATTGGGAACATCCCAAAAGAGATCAGACGGAAACCCTCGCGTCGAGCCTACATCCTACTGGGTTACCTTCCGACGGCACGTCTCGAACATCACGAACAAGTTGGCACGTCGTCGAATGCTCGCCAATCTCTTCCATGCATGTATTGGGAAAATCATGGGGCCGCTGCGAGAACCTGGAGAACAGGGCACTGTCTTGACAAGCGGCGACGGAGTACGCCGCCGTACTCATCCTATCTTTGCAGCGTACATCTGCGACTATCCTGAACAGGTCCTTATTGCGTGCTGCAAGAGCGGAGAGTGTCCGAAGTGCAGAATCGATAGGAAGGAGGTTGGCAATGATGTCGAGAATGGGGAAATGCGCGACTTGCGGCAAATCTTGGATGCGCTTGCGTCGATTGACGAGGGCGAAGCGGAGTATGTCAAAGCCTGTCGGGAGGCAGGAATCAAACCAGTGTTCAATCCATTCTGGGAACACTTACCATTATCCAATATCTTCGTCTCACTCACACCCGACCTCCTCCATCAACTCTACCAGGGTGTCTTCAAGCACTTAAAGGGGTGGCTCATCGAGGCATACGGCGCAAACGAGATTGATGCGCGCGTTCGACGGCTCCCGCCTAACCACAATATCCATCAATTTATGAAGGGTATTAGTTCGTTGTCGCGTGTGACTGGTCAGGAGCACAGTCAGATTTCCGGATTTCTCTTGGGTTTGATTGCAGACCTACCACTGGCCATCCGTGGAGCCTCAGCTCGCGTTGTGAAGGCAACTGACGCGCTCCTGGATTTCCTGTACCTCGCTCAATACCCCATCCACAACGAAAAGACATTGGGCTTACTCGAGGGTGCACTCGTGAGGTTTCACGAGAACAAGTCAGTTTTCGTTGACTTGGGGATCCGAAAAGATTTCCAGCTCCCAAAGCTGCACTTCCTTAACCATTACGCCGAGTCCATCCGGATGGTTGGGACGCTGGACAACTTTAACACAGAATACACGGAACGGCTCCACATAGATCTCGCGAAGGACGCGTATCGGGCCACGAATAAGAAGGACGAGTACCCGCAAATGACACAGTGGCTTGAAAGAAAAGAGAAGATACAACGACATGCGCAGTACCTGCGTTGGAGGCACGAGCGGAGGAAGGAAGATGGAGGTGGGAGACAACAACCAAATTTGACCTCCGTTCCGGTTCCGAAGCCACCTGATCCGACTCCGAGTGCAGCGTCCTTCTTCGCCAACCGTTTCCAGGAAAATCGAACGCTCGAATTGGCCAAACACCCATCCGTTCATGCTGTGGCAATCGAGGACATTCATAAACTCCACGGCGCGACATTCTTCGAGGCAGCCTTGGCCCGCTTTTCAGCCCAACTCGCAAACCCAGCGTTGGCTGGCCAGCAGCTCGAAAATGCTGCACACGACGTCGATCTCACAAATCTCTCTCGCGCATCGACTTTTCATCGCGTCAAATTCGCACGCAAGGACCCACTAACAGGTGTATCTGGCATTGTTGATGCAATCCACGTGCAGCCTGCCCGGCGAGACAAAAGACAGCGCGTTGTGCCAGGAAGGTTTGACACCGCGCTGATACGAGTCAAGGATCGTGAACGAAATCTCTTGAAAGGTACCCTTATTTTTCTTTTCAATCATAACGAGGCTGACGTCGGGACAGCGCATCGTGTTGGTCAAATCAAGGTAGTCTTTGATCTGACTGACAGCATCAAGAAACGCGTCTTTGAGGGCATTCCACGGGCCCAGTGGCCTCGTCGAATGGCCTATGTATCGTGGTTCTCGCCATTCAGGAGTCCCGATCCCGTCCACGGTCTATACTCCGTTTCGCGATCTATCTCTGGCGATGGCCATCTCGCCAGTATCATTGATGTCTCCAACATCGAGTGCAGTGTTCACCTCCTTCCGAAATTTGGGCGCAAAGTGCCGCGGCATTGGACAAGCAGTACGGTCCTCGAGAAGTGCTCTGAATTTCATGTTAATCCGCACTCTGATCGACACATGTACAAGTTGTTGCGACGGTGGACATGCATGTAACATTTCTGTTATCTCAATGATATGTCTTTCATCCCCGTATCATCCCCGTGTACTTAAAGTTGACTCACATAGTATGGCATTGCATAATTTAGACTCAAATCGTATGAATGTGAAATGTTCAGATAAAAATGAGTAAATGTTGCATAACTTACAGGTTTAGGTTTTTCCTGATGGAGATGTGCCTATGAATCTTCAGGAGGTGCTGCAGCTCCGTCAAGTACAGGTCTGCCCTCCATTCCAGAAGGCTCTCGAGATACTGTTTATGAAACGAGCTAAGTGAAAGTTCTAAAGGGTACGGTATAGGATGCGCACCATCATATCAAAAACATCAAGACTCCTCCTCCTGCCTACGTGCTCCCTTGTTGTGCGGCCTGTTTCTCGGTACAACCTCAGGACACTGTAGACTTCTCTGAGGCTGACTCCCAATGTGGCGGCAATGTTACTCCGCTTCCGAACAGACGCGACGGGGCTTTGAGCCATGATAACAATGGCATCCTTTGTGTGTCGCGGTAGTGCGCGTTTTGTGCCATTCACGACCATGATTGTAGTAAGCACACAACAAGTCGGCGCATGTTCGTGGATTCGCTGGAGCGAAGGCAAGATCCAAACGAGATTCAATTTACTAATTAGGATATATGTACAGGGTCTACGCTACCCTAAGCAGAAATCCTGAGCGGAACAAAGTGTCGAGAGTGCACATTGCTTTGCAAGGCACTGTAAGATCATGACACAGCGTGCATGGCGGCTTCCGCTGCTTCTAGAGGACGAGGCACTGAGTGTCGTTATCTGTCAGTTGTCTGCTTGGTGCTGGCGCTTCATTGAAGGATACGTCGTGCACGTATGTTGCCTTGCAGGCGTGTGTTGGCGGCATTGTGGTAGGAAGCAAAAGGTAATCCTGTGGCTGTGTAACTTTTCCTGGCGCAAGACGCGCAAGTGATCGGATTTGCCGTTGCTGCCTCCATCACTTAACGTGTCGACACCACTATGCGTCGTGCATCTGTGGTCCTCCCTCAACCGACATGGGAGCCCATGCCGCAAGTACCCTTGCCCGACAACATCAAGGCTTTTGTAGATCAAAAAGAAGTTCCCTCACGAACAATGGCGCTGACGCTTCTCAATTCACTGTATGGCTTATGGTGTGTGCGCGAGGACATCGTAAGCGAATTCCAGCTATGCTGGCTTCTACTGACAGTCCTTTGTAGGAGCACGACATCCTTGCTTGGTTCCGACGGGTGCTTCACCTTCCGCCGGAGGCAGCGAATACCGCTCATTTGGGCACGGCCGCCGAGATGTTCTACGCCCTGTATATTGAACACTTTGAAACAGAGGTGGATAAAATCCTGCTATGGCATCAGACACAAATGATGCAGGCTTACTGTCCTACGACGAACGTACGTTATCATGTTATTCACGGTATACTTTATTCATGAGGCGTAGCTCTATGAACAACGTCAGCGGAACCCCTGGGATCATCTCAGTCACGAGGCTGAGAAGATGGTCCCTTTGGCTTCTAAACAGGATTCCGGGAACGACGACAACAATGACGACGACGACATGTCGGACCTCACTGACCTCTCTGACTCGGAGGATGAAGACGACGATGTCGATATCAAGTACGGCGTGCGTAACTCACATACAGAGCGTCTGTTTACAGCTCATCTAGACTTGGCATGGATGTTGACCTCGAGCCTGTTAGTCAGTCTCGATTCGAGACAGTAGTTAAACGCTGGATAATCCATTGGACGCGCTGCTTCCCTTGGTTAACGGAAGTTCCGGTATGCTGATCATTGTTGTAGGGAGAGATTCTGACTGTAATCTAACAGGTTCCTTGTTACAGCCTTGCTGAGCTGAAAGCCCTGGTACAAGTGATTTTTGATCGTTCTGAGATAAAGCGGAGACCTTCGAAGACTCGCTTACAGCTGCTGCGTACTCTTGTCGCCGATATTTTGCGCGACATGCGAACTATCGGCAAGGAGGCGAAGGACGAAAATGCGGAGGAATGGGCAAAGCTTGTGAAGGTGAACAGGGACTTGGTATTTATCTCACATTCTGACCTCCAGCAGTCGTCGCAGCTGGCTGGCCTGTTACTACGCTTAGCGGAGATGGCAGAAGTGGCCATCAAAGGCGATGATTCCAGTCGCCATTTGTTTCCACTCCTACGACTAGACACTGCAATCATGCAGCTGTTAGATGATTGGATTCCTGCATCCGCGCTTGCAAGCCTTCCTCATGGAGGTCCTAGGTTTATTCCGTCGCCTGCTGCATGTATGTCGTCTGTGAGGACATTTTCATGGTACATCTCTGTTGCACTGATGGCTTCGTGTAGAAGGCTATGATCCTTCAGAACAATGATGCGGAAAGATTTCTACAGCTATTCGAAGAATATCCTCAATTGATTCCGCGTATCGAAGAACCCTCCAGCATATGTTTTCTTCTGAATTATGATAACTTTATGCGATGCTATGAGGATTGGTTAGGACCTGCTCTTCAACTTTGTAATATATGCGTGAGTCAAGTTGTTTAACTCTTAGTTTCCATCTGAATTATCAATTTAGCTCGAAGCCGTAACACCCAAAAAACTGTTCGATAATATTTGGCGACATCTTCATACAGCGACACGTCATTTCAAAAGACCCTTCAAATCCTCTAATCCGATTCTGGCGCTTCTCATCCATAGAACGATTGATCTGAAGAGCTCACCTCGCGGTCTCAGGGAGGAATTGTTTAGGAATCAACCAGAAACACATACTGATAAGCCCACCGCAGTACGTTTTCTGTTCTTGAACATAATTACTTGACTGAATATTTTAGGCTGTAGGTTGTACTGCTTGTGAGCATGCGGATAAGAGGTGTTCAGAATTGGTGTGGGTGTCGCATACCAAGCTCTCACATTTAGCGGGGTGCGGGATGAGCCTTCATGATCGCGCAGATGTCATGCTTCCTCAGGTTAGTCTGATTGTTTGAGTTCGAACTACTTCATGATTTGGTTGTAGGCATCTAAGGATTGTGCTCCTCCAACTCGCGTCGTACACCCAGCGGAACTACGTCTGAAAGCTATAAAGCCTGATGAAGAGATTATTCAGCGATGTGGACATCATATAGTTCTTCTTGTAGCAAAACCCGATGAAGAACTTGTTAAGGGTCCGATCCGTCGCGTATGGGATCGTGAGGGGAAGACCTCTCAAGACTACAGAATTGTATGTTTTTTCAAGCTTTCCATGTCAAAAGTCTTATTCTACACAAGGTTGACTTCGTCTTCTACAATGCATATAACCAGGAGACTCTATATAGAGTTCAAAGTCATCATGATCATCTCTTTGGTACACTGTCCTGCTTCTGCTAGCTCTGAGCTTACTGTTCATAGCTATGAAACCTCTGTCTCGCGGCCAGCAATTTCGCTTCTGGTCTGGAGGAACGATGATTTGTTTCGGAGCACGCCAGCCCAGTGGAGGAGGACCAGGAGACAACTACACAATTTACGCTGGAATGGACTGTTACACGATGAATGGCATGAACGCGTCATTTGATATGATTCTGGTAAGTATTTTTCTAATCATTTTGGTGGGCATTTGTTAATTGTCAACATCATAGGATGGGATGTTTATGAACACTGTAGCCGAACGGGTGTGGCCAGATTTTGCTCGAGAAATGAAGGAGGCTACCAAGAACACTGATCATTTTGGAGTAGATGGCATGAATCTTTACAGATGCCGAGGATACTGTGCTCCTCTCCACCGGGATCGGGATGTATGCAGAGGGCTATGCTCTCAAATCTTTTGGGATGCTGACTCAAAGTTCGCGGAATATGCTTTCTGCCAGCCAGAGTGGGGTTATTATATCGTTACTCGAGCTAATACGATTTGGTAAGTCAACATTCTGACCTGCTCTACAAACCATATAACGGCTTGCGCGTCTTAGGTCCTTCAGTAGCGCAGATTTACATGGAACGATGCTCCCGTCACGCCATCCTTGGACTACATCCACTTCCAATAACCCGACAGACCTTGGCAGAGACATATCCGTCACCCAGAACGGTCCGATTGGTACACTTGCTGTCCGTGAACAACCCCAACAGGGAAATGGAGGAGGTGGGGGAGGTAGGCGCAGCAATGGGGATCACAGAACACAGACCAAACGTAATGTTGCGCGCGCCACGCAAATTGCTGACTTGAGAAGCCGTAGAATTGCTAGAACTATGTATTGGAGTTAGGGAATCCAGGTGTATTTGTAGGGTGAGGCCCTACCCCTTCTTCAAGTACTGCCGTGGCGCGGTTGACGGTGTTCATGTCCTTGCTTTGGTCCTCGCTCGAGATATCTTTCGTTATCGTGATCGCCATGGTGAGGCGACACAGAACGTTCTTGCTGCCTGCGACTTGGAAATGCGCTTTACCCATCAGCGGCGGATGGTCAGCTTTTCAACTGCGCTAGATGAAATGGTTTTGTTCTTCCCGAGGGGCGCTACTACTTGGCTGATGCTGGCTTTCCGAACTGTGATATGCTACTAGCACCATATCGTAATGTTGGATATCATCTCAACGAGTGGAAGCGCGGAAAACAGAGGCAAGTATCTCCTGCTCATTCTGATGTATTCTATATGCTTATATCATATCGGTATAGACCTCAAAATCAGCAGGAACTCTTCAATCTTCGTCACCGAAATGTTATCGGACGCATCTTCGGTGTTGTTAAGCGGCGTTTTCGAGTACCTGTGTCGAGGCCAGAGTTCAGCTATGAACAGCAAGCGTTGATGGTAGGTGCACTTCAGAACTTTTTACGTCTTCACGAGCCCGTTAACTTCCTGGTGGACGATGTCGAGTACGATGTCGAAGGACATCCCTTTCTGGCTGGGGCGGGAGAGATTACAGAGGAAACGGTTTTGCAATTGATGCGGACGCTGCGACAGGATAGCACAAGCAATGGGGACAGTATTGATCTGGCGTAGTGGTGAATGCGGAATACAAGCTCTATTTCACTATTTTGTACAACATCATGATTTGTGAGACCAAAGCAATAACACTGCAGAGCGATAACAAGCGAGATGAAGGAATAAACGAAAAACCACAAAATTGTCTGTCAATCTATTAGAAGGTTCAAGTGAATCAACGAAAAATATACCTAGCCTTGGCGCCTGAAGGCTGCCCAGGCCCTTTGAGCAGCATAATAGCTGCTGCAAAAACCGGTCAGAGCGAGCAGGGGTGTAGAAGAAAGCAGAGGCCTACATATTGGACTCTTGAATGACAGCCCTGCGCCTCTCGACGCTGGCGTGGGGGTCAGCGAGGAACAGCGCACGGAGCGCATCCATTTCATGCTCCGGCATGGCAGACGAGCGTGTGGTGTTTGGTGGATTGGGTGGATGGAGTTGTCCTCGCCTGAAGGCTGCCCAGGCCCTTTGAGCAGCATAATAGCTGCTGCAAAAACCGGTCAGAGCGAGCAGGGGTGTAGAAGAAAGCAGAGGCCTACATATTGGACTCTTGAATGACAGCCCTGCGCCTCTCGACGCTGGCGTGGGGGTCAGCGAGGAACAGCGCACGGAGCGCATCCATTTCATGCTCCGGCATGGCAGACGAGCGTGTGGTGTTTGGTGGATGAGTTTGACCAGAGTGTCAATATTTGGCCATGCCGGCGGCAATGGCCACTTCCACAAGGTAGGCCTTCCCTCAATCACCATTCTCCCAAGTTGCGTCTGCTGACGACTATACCGACCACTTCTTCTGTAAGCACACTGAATAACACACGAAGGTTGTCCGTCCGAAGAGATAAAGCATCACGATATATGTCCAGAGCCAGCAAACGAAATCTCACTCGCAATAGCGCCAGCCACCCCTCACTTTAGACACCGTCCCAATCCCCTCCAGAGCCCGATCCATATGCCAATCATCAATAAACTTCCACTGCGAATCCCTTTTCAACCACCTCACAATATCAGCCGTCATCACAACCCTCATGTCTCTCCATCACGACTTATGCTGAATCTCCTCTCTTAGCACATCCCACAGGTAAGTGTCCGTCAACCCATACGCGTCCCCCTCCTCCTCAGGCTCAGAAATCTCCGCATCCTCGCGCAGTATCGTCATTATCGCGGTCACATCCACACTCTGCGTCTCCTCCGCCTGTGTCTTCCACAGCCCACTGTTCCTCTCAGGCTCTGGCTCGTCGACAACCATCCCAGAAGCTTCAGCCTGTGGTTCAGGAAGTTCCATTATAGGTTCTTCCGAATTTCGACGCGGCGATGGAGTACGTGGCAAGGGTACAGGCTCCGACGGCTGCTGTGGTCCAAATACATGCTTTGGTATCGAAAGGGTACGACGCAAATGAACAAATGGTTGAGGGGGTTGTGACCACTCGATCAGTCCGGCAGAAGGAAAGGAAGGAAGGAACATACAATAGCTCGCCAACTTACGAGTTCCCGACAAAATTGAAGTGGGTACGGCGGCTGCGCTGCTGCCGATAAATGAATCTTCATAACACATTGAGCCTGGTACAAACGTGTCAGAATAACCCTCGAAATTCAACACATGAATCCCACTATTTCTCCAGAAAAAAGGCGGGCCGGCGAGGCCAACAACGCTGTAGTCGAGGCAAGATTCCGTGCTCGAGCTCCCAAGGTGGTTGAGTGGTGTTGTTGTATCTGAAGGAGGCGGCGAAGCCGCTTCCGCGTATCTTGAATAATTAATCGGTCGGGGTTATAGCGACGGTAGAACAGAAACGTACCGCATCGGGACATGGCTTCAGATCCGAATCTGGCATGAAAGGGTCAGATTTTGAAGGAGAGCTGCATGAAAAATACGTACTAGTTTTTGGAATACTCGGCGGCGGGCACAGCAAGCGTTGGCCGTGTATCAGGGTTTCATTTCCGTGACTCAAAGACATTCTGAATCAATGATAGAACGTGTCAGCCATTGCGACGGGGCGGCTACCGCCACTACGTCTGAGCAAGGTTCTAAGTTTAATTTGAGGAATACAGCGCCTAGACTCACCGAATGGGTACTTGGACCTCGAAGTGTCTTAAAAATTGTGTTCTAAAAGCAGTCAGAAACGCGTGTCACAGCGCACGCACGAGAGAACACACCTTTTCATGGTGAGATCCAAACCTGGTCTGTGGCGAGCAAATCCACGCTGCGGGAATTCAACAATCGGAAGTTCGGCACTCCTACGAACCAGGGAACAGAAGCTATTCGATATGCTCGGCGCTGAGGTATGCGCAGTTTCCCAAGTCTTGAGCGCGTTGATCGTGGTGGTTAGGCAAGCCGGAGCCGAGCGGCATTGATCGACGTAGACCCGGGTTGTTTTTCTTGCCTCACACTCTCATGGCGGTATACGCTCCCGAGGCACCTAAGCCTGCTGTCGATGAGCAGTTTCTCAAGGATGCTCTATTCGTTAACAATCCAAAATTCCTGGAGTTCTACCACTGCCTACACCGACTGCCCCAAGAGCTTTACGACGTGATATACCACGATTGTTATAGCAGTCTAAGTCCACATGAACTCCAGTCCATCTGTCAAGACACAGAGTTTTCTGCGCTGCTTTATTCCATCTTCCGCAGGACATATTTGCCTCACTTGGCAAAAGGGTTGAAGGGTGCAGAGGTACGATGTTACGCTTCTCCTACTGATTGGCCTTAAAATATATTGGCAACAGATCACCGTGTTCATGGAGAATGTAGCGTCCAGCGAGAAGATCTACCAACGTCCTGGGACAATACGCTTTCGACCGACAAATCGCATCTACACATTCGCCAACATCGTCCAGCTAGATGTTACAATTAGTGATGCTTCGCAATATGATGTCGTTAAGCCCATCCGACACATGCTACTCGTCGACCTTACGTTTCGCTACCCTCCGAACACTGGAGAACATATTATAGCGTTGTTATTGTCTTGGAGTCGTCCAAAAACTTCGGGATTGCGTGGACTACGGAAACTACGCTTGATTGCGAGTGAGTATGGTTTCCACGGTTACGATGTAGGTTGGGGGATTAGGTTAATTTCTCAAAGATGCTCACTCTTTTGATAGCACGACCCCGAAGACATTTATTGGGACCACCCTGATTTTGCTAGAGCTATTCACAAATTTCGCTCTCTCAGTGTTCTGGCGTTCGTGCATCCAGCATATGTTGTACCAATCAAGGACCCTATATGGTTCAACGACGACGACGAAGAGGAGGAGATGGAAGATGCTGATAGTGTGAAAGAGGAAGAAGAATACGAGGATGACGATGGGGTTGGGGAAGACACCTCTGAGGAAGCCATTGAAGGTGACGAGGTGGGTGACGATGAGGTGGGCATTGAGGAGAGTACGAAAGATAGCGAGGGGGAGAAAGAGATGGACAAAGAACAACGAAAACAGGCAAAACGGGAGCAGGATGAGCGCCTTTTCCAGGCAAGACGAGCTCTACGATTCCAACAGGAAGCCGATTATGGTCGTCGCAGACAGAGGTTTTATTTGGACGATGCGGATTGGAAGAGCGGTGAAGAGTTGTTGGTCATGGAATGGGCATCACCGTCACTCTCGACAATATTCTTGGTGTATGCGCATAATGAGGGCTCTCAAGTCCGGGGGGACTTTAGTCTGGGCCAGGACGTTGTCAATGGAAGGTTTGCACACTGGACTAAGGATGCTTCTGAACGCTGGACTAGGGGCAAGAATCAGGATTATTGCCGGACAAGAGGGGACGCCCGCTTCTGCACCCAGACTACGGTTGATACGAAGCTCTCTGGCATGGAATTTGCAGATGACTGTTGGAGCTATGGTGATCGAGGTACAGTTATGCTATCTGGTGCTCAGTACGACAGCTTGTAGCTCTATACAGAATGCTTTTACTGTAAAGGTACCTGTGATGACCTTTCTCGAAAGTATACAATTAGATATCAGACTTTGGAAGGATGTTAGCATTAAATTTACGCAAAAATCACGTAAAGCGTTTAATCGCCCTCGGAACAGCTTCGATAGCCGATCCCGAGGACAAATTTAGTCTGAAGTACTCCACGATGGTTGCCGGTGTTGCCACAGTAGCCTATAACAGCTACAAAGATGTCGTGGCTATAGGGAAGGCGATACGCTCCAGCGAGGGAATCGACTGGACCATCGTCAGAGTTCCCATCTTGACCAACAGCGACAAGAAGGAAGTGGTAGCGGGGTACATTGGTGATGGGAAGATTGGAACAACTCTTGGACGCGCTGCATTTGCTGCGTTCATGATGAATCAACTCGATTCGCAGGAGTGGGTGAATAAAGCGCCGATGGTTACGAACGCCTGTGAGTCTTTCTTACAACCCCCACAGCAGTCTCTCGACTGATATTTGGAAGGAAGGATTATAAACATATGAGAATGAACTTGTAATATATAAATAAAGCTACGCTTTGGTAATCGCAACGGCCCGCCATTCTGCACGCATCTTCAACCGTCCTTTCAGCGACCCACTCAATGGCCACCATACAGCCTCTGTCTCGCTAGCGTCTAATAAATCACGGAGAGGAATAGACATGTATCCCAATTTCGAATTTTTCACGCTGGCATCCGATATATACACCATCAACGTTGTGGTGAGCTTTCTAGCACAAATAAAGTCATAACAAGAATTCCAAGTAGGTTCACATGTATTCCGGCAGACGGGAGTAGAGAACATGGGAGTGGGATCGTCTTCGTCGCACACCCATTCGACAGAGGCTCTTGGGCTAGGCTTTCTACGAGGCGTGGTGCGCTGTAAGCCATGGGCCTCGTATAAAAGGAAACGAACGATACCAACATCTAATGCACAAAGTCAATCGAGATCTCCGCGGCCGATGACGGGAGCCTCACCAGAGGGGTGGTCCGTTGTCTGAGTTGGATTGAAAGAGACGGAGACCAAGATCTGACCGCGCACACGTCCGCGAGGAGACGTTAATGGCAAGGTCACAGTGTCCTGGTCCGGTGCGTCAAGGATGTGATCCAGGGAAAGAAATGCTGAACCAATAGTGGGCGCTTGAAAAAACCTGATGCGGTTCTTCACAGCGAGATGTAGCCCAGAGTCCAAAGAAGAAATCGGTATATGTAGCGTCTCTGTTAGCCAATTGGGATCGTGCCTGTGTTATGCGTTAGGAAACCAAGAGAGGGGGGAAGGCAGCCGGCGAACGTATGATGGCAGGGAGTAGTGTAGAATTTCTGTTCGCCAACATCGGTGGTAATTTTGACGAAAGGGTTGAATGGTATCGTGAGGGCGGCCTTGGACAAATGGGCGGATTGTACGATGATTCGGACAACGCCGAGTATTTGGCTATCAACGATAGACAGGAACTCTTCAGAGTCTCCAGGAAGAAGGCATGAACAGAACGTGGCTTTCTAGATTTCAATCGCGTTAAAGTAAAGGAACTTGTACTAGACGACAATAACATACCAGCTTCTTCTGCATGTTCGCGAATAATGGTCGTGCCTCTTACGGCCACAGATTAAGCATATATACATTACATTGTACGAGACACGTTGAGGGTGGTTGGCAATGCCACATGTGGTTGCAGCGAGGAAGGGCGTGACAATGGTGACAGCAGGCGTTGAGTTCGATCACTTTCAGGACCCCTGGCTATACGGTTCGAACTTCGATCCCAAAGTTGGCTTTTTTGGTTCTTCAAATTTTCCGGATTTTCGGCCGATTTGGCTTTTTGAATCGGAGTTCAAGGGCGCTCGGCCAATTTTTCGGGCCGCTTCGCGGCCGACTGTCCATATATGGCAAGGGCGGCTTTCCACGGTCATGATTATTGGTCCCTGGCGTCATTTTTTCCCGAATTTTGCTCAAATTTGGTTCTAAGGCATCGTACATAGTCGACCTAAGAGGTCGAAATTTGGTTTTTTAGATCGGAGTTCATGCCCAAAAAATGCGAAATTTGGTTTTTCCGGATCGAAGTTCGAACCCAATAGCCAGGGGTCCTTCACTTTCGCGCCATGACGATTCCAACGCCGGATCTTTCTCATCTCCGGCCTTCAGACTATGACAAGGTTTATGAGCCAGCAGGTCACTAGCCGCGTGTTCTCGTTCTGTCTCAATGCTGATGTCTTACGATAAGAGGACACTTTCCTACTGTTGGACGCACTGGAACAGGACGCCGAGTATCTCAAGGCTCTTCACCCCCGCATCTGTATGGAAGTCGGGTAACACTCGTTGTCTACGCGTCGCCAAATGTCTTATACATGCCAAAGGTCTGGTTCTGGATGTGTTTCGTCTTTTATGGGAGCAATATTGGGATCTTCATCTCGTGAATCGCCCATGTCCTCCACAGACACCCAAATATTATTGACGCGCAGTCACAGTGTATCTCTGCACCGATATAAATCACCATGCTTGTATTTGTACTATCCGGACGGGAGATCAGAATAAGGTGCGCGTCTTTGGCATTCACTAGTATCCTCTGTAATCTCGCGTTTTAGATTCCTTTGAACGTCATTGAAACATCGTTTTCTCAGGCGTTACATTGTCGGCTTCGGCATTCTGTCGACGTTTTGTTATTCAATCCACCTTATGTGCCCACCATTACCGAAGAGGCTTTGGACGCGCAAGAGATCCGAGATATTCAAGGGTCTTGGGCAGGCGGAGAAGCCGGGATGGAAGTGACCAATTACTTCCTGAAGACAGTACATGTTCGTTTTTCTACTATATACAATTCGACAATCTCAATGGCTTTAGGAACTTCTTTCACCTGGAGGTGTCTTCTATCTGGTCGCTCTGAAACAGAATGATATCCCGAGCATTCAACGAAAGATGTTGGAGCAATATGGACTCGGAAGCTGCGTGAGCCTCCAGAATAGTAATACTTGCGGGCTTGTTTCATCCTTCTTTAGATCGTTCTCCAAAGGCGTGCAGGCGGCGAGCATCTCTTTATCGTCCGCTTCTATCGCAGTAGTTAGTAAGTATGGTAGGTCCATGGTAACCCTGCCATCGAAGATCTTCACGTCGCAAATGGAGAGATGAATGTTAGTAATTTATCATTAATTAATAGTTACAATTCTGCCCATCCACCGTCCGAATTGTCACCTCCCGTGACCAAGGCTAGCAAGAACACAATTGCACTAGCGCCGAGCCTCATCCCTAGGCCGCGATATAACTGTCCGATACCAGTATGTCGCAGCCAGCTTTCGCTTTCTCGTTCGGGACGGGCCTCGGTGTTGCTTGACCTGCGTCTCTTTTGTCGCCGAATAATGGGCAGGTCGGAGCGTTCTTCGGTGATGATGTGCCACAAGGTGTCCACGACGCCATTGTAAGGTGCTGGCCGCAGTTGAACGCAACCATTGATTGGGGCTACGCCACCTCGTGTCTGGACTTGCAGACGCCGTCGTATTGTTTCAAATGGAAGAGTGATGAGGAGACCCAGGCAGCTCCCAGCCAGTTCGGCCAATCCCCAAATGAGAGGACTGCTATCTTCTGAAATGTTGGCGCCTACGTACGATGCCAACAGTCCAGGTAGAGCTAATGACACGACAGGACGCAGAGCAGTATCGATGAGGCATGGGATGAGAAGCTGTGGGTGGAGATAGACGCCTTTGAAACCGCCCTCATCGCGAATGATCTGAATAAGAGCATCTATGGGGCCAGTGTATGTGCGGTAGCGTGGAAGGAAGGATTGCACGATGAGTCTAGTGCGAACGAGGTCAAGGGGTGACAGGAGAAATCCCGTGAATACGTGAGAGATGACGGGGAGCAGGAGGGGAGGTTGGTGAAAGAAGGGAGTGGTCGGGAAGAATATGGCTTGTAAGATGTTGTGAACAACCGGTTGGAAGGTTGTAGAAAGAACTTCTGTGACACACGAAGTAAGAAGGCCTATAAATGAGTGGTGAGTAGAAGAAAAATATGGAATGAATAGATTCAAGTCACCTTTCCACAGCGAAAGCCATCCCTCTCCCCGGAAACGGCCAATGCGTTTAATCATACCCCAAACACCATTGGCGCTGCCTACGGGTATGACATACTCGGCTTCTTCCTGGACGGATCTCCGACCATGATCGTCGGCTTGCAAAGGGTGTGCTACCTTTGGCGTTCCCTCTGGATCGGCAAAATATGATTCATTCTCGTTTGAAGAGTC
Source organism: Hymenopellis raphanipes (assembly GCA_036872995.1). Lineage (NCBI taxonomy): Eukaryota > Fungi > Basidiomycota > Agaricomycetes > Agaricales > Physalacriaceae > Hymenopellis > Hymenopellis raphanipes. The sequence continues at coordinate 2,830,662 of JAYMDG010000001.1, forward strand.
ACTCAGCTGAAAATGAATGATCACATTGACTGTTATGTTACGACGGACTAGATAGACTTACCGCGTCGTCGTCGTCTTCTGTGTCTGGGTCGAGGTCATAATCATGGGCTTCACGCGGTATCCACTGTACTTGGAGAAGCATCTTGCCAACCTCCCAGGGCATTGCAATCGCGCTGCTCGTGTACTGTAGTACGGCTGAAGCTGCAAGGGCTCTTAGCAGCTCTACTGCGTTGATACCGCTGCTGTCATTGAGATCTGGGGAAAGGTCGAATATAGAATTTGTGGCTGGTCGCGTTGACCATTGGAACGACGAGCTTTGCGTCGGAGGTGAGGGAGTATTCGGATTTGGTGGGGGAGGGGATTGGGGAGGAACGAAAGACCAGGCTGAAGACGGAGGACTGTAGAGGTCTCGGAGGGAGGGTGGCGTCGAGCTCATGGCATTGATGAAGCGTTTCGGAGCAGCTTAGCTTCCTACTGGCAGTTGTGGCCAAGAGTTGACTTGACTGTCGCGGCTTCGGCTTGTGTAATAGAAGCCGTAGCCAAACATTGCGTCGAGAAATATTCCGAGTAATTTCAGAATGGTATTCATTGCAAGAGACTGAAGATGTACATGTTCTATACAAGCATACTACTTGAGGTGTACTAACTTGTTGAATCCTTCAAGTGGCATTTCACATTTAAAGGTACGAAGCTGTGACATCACATCTGTCCGGTTTAATGACGGATCCAAATAAATACAGTCTGTCTGCTCCATTCCACGTTCTCTCTCCAATTCTTCCCTTCATCCTGTGAGCCTCTCTTTCCCATCTACTTCATGGCGACGAACGGTGTTGCCAATGGCAATGGCCAAGCCAATCTCGACGCTCTGAAACGAGATGAACAACGCGTCGCCGTCCACTCATTCGATCCCGACGCTTCCCCAAACGACAAGGCCGCTGTTGCTGGCAAGAATCGCGACCAGCTCAAGAGTGTTACTCCAGGGTCTGAAACGCCTGAGCGAGGTAAGACTTGTTGTGGCTCTACCTTGTCATACCCCCTCAGACTCAGCCACCCTTTCAAAGGTCTTCAAATAGACCAAGCCAATTCCTCAGTCGTACCCACTATCACTATCAATGGTGATGAAGCCGGCAAGCCTCCACAAATCAAAGTCGCCGACTCTTTACCAGAAAGTGTCGAATCTCAACCCCCATCACCTCCAGGGGCACTGCTTGAGGGTGCTGCGCCATCTATTCCTGACTGGTACCGCGTCGGATGGCGGCAGGTCTCAGGAATAGACGAATTACCCCCCGAAGGTGCCGAGAAGGACAAGGCTGTTCTCGACCTATTCATTTCAGACCAGTATTACGGCACGTGGTATTATAACGCTGCTCTCATTATCTTTGTACGTGTTCTTCTCCGATCTATCCACTCTTTGCATTCCTAACGGCTCCACCAGGCTGTTTTTGTCACCCATTTCTTAACTCGTTTTCATTTCGGCTGGGGATGGATATTTATAGTCCTTGCCGTCTGCAACACATATTACACGACCTCCATGCAACGCGTTCGCCGCAACGCTCGCGATGACATACAAAGAGAGCTTGTCAAAACTCGCTTGGCTTCAGAACACGAGTCGGCCGATTGGATGAACAACTTTCTCGATCGCTTTTGGCTCATCTACGAACCTGTCCTTTCCGCCACTATCATCAGTTCGGTAGATCAAGTTCTTAGCTCTTCCACTCCCGCATTCTTGGATTCATTGCGCCTCACCACGTTCACTTTGGGCACCAAGGCACCGCGCATTGATAAAGTTAGAACTTTTCCGAAAACACCTGATGACATCGTCATGATGGACTGGGGCATCTCTTTCACTCCTAACGACACGTCGGATTTGACACCAAAGCAAGTCGTTGGTAAAGTCAATCCAAAGGTTGTTCTTTCCGTTCGCCTAGGCAAAGGCTTCGCGACTGCAGCTATGCCGATTCTAGTCGAGGATATCACTTTCAGCGGTCTCATGCGAATTCGTATGAAGTTGATGTCCAATTTTCCTCACGTCCAGGTAGTCGATATCTGCTTCTTGGAGAAGCCTGTCATCGACTACGTTCTGAAGCCCATAGGTGGCGAAACTTTCGGATTTGACATCGCCAACGTGAACTACTCATACCTTTCTTGACTTCATATCTGACGATTTTTACAGATACCCGGTCTGTCCTCCTTTATTCGTGAGATGACCCATGGAACCCTTGGGCCCATGATGTACGATCCCAACGTCTTTACGCTCAACTTGGAGCAACTTCTTTCCGGAACTCCTTTGGATTCTGCTATCGGTGTTCTGCAGGTTACTGTTCACTCCGCCCGCGGAATTAAGGGCACAAAGATTGGCGGCGGAACACCTGATCCCTACGTTGCGCTGACAATCAACAGCCGCGCTGAGCTTGCCAGGACCAAGTATAAGAGTAACACGTACGTCGGGATCAGCTTGGCGTGTACAATGCTAAACGCAAAATATCAGGTATAATCCCACCTGGATGGAAACCAAGTTCATTCTGATCAACTCGCTGACGGAATCATTGATACTTAACCTTTGGGACTACAACGATCATCGAAAGAACTCGCTTCTGGGCTCTTCGACGTTTGAGCTGTCTCGACTTCACGACGACGCTACACAAGAAGGCATCGAATCCGCGATTCTCAAGGATGGCAAGGACCGAGGCCAATTGAGATACGACGTTTCCTTCTTCCCCGTTTTGAAGCCAGAAGACGGAGAGGACGTCGTTGATACTAGTAAGTCCTTTTGCATGACTCAAGTTGTCCTATCTGCTTATAGTGCGTAGCTGTTGGGATTGTACGGCTTACCATCCATCAGGCGAAGGACCTCGATGCATCCAAGTCCATGTCTGGAGATCTAAACCCGTTGGCAAAAGTCTTCCTCGGTGATACGAAGATTCCCCTTCATGTCACGAGGAACTTCAAGCACACCAATAACCCAGTCTGGGAGTCCGCTCACGAATTCATCTGCGCAAACAAGGCGAGTTCGGTCATCACTGTCAAGGTCATCGACGACAGAGATATCTTCAAAGACCCGGTTATAGGCTACATGAGCATCAGGCTGGAAGATCTGCTCGCGTCCAAGCAGGAGAACATCGATTGGTTTCCTCTAAGTAACTGCCAGACGGGCAAAATCCGGATGTCCGCCGAATGGAAACCTCTCAATATGGCAGGAAGTTTGCATGGCGCTGAACAATACACGCCGCCGATCGGTGTTATCCGACTCCTCCTTGACAAGGCCACGGATGTCAAGAACGTGGAAGCTGCTTTGGGCGGCAAGGTAAATGTTGCCCCAGTCAATTCGATGTCTAACCTGACATTTTTGCCAGAGCGATCCATACACTCGTGTTCTTGTCAACAACGTGACTATGGGACGAACGGAGGTGGTCAATAACAGTCGGTCCACTTTTTCGATGATTGCACGTAATGCTCACCACTCTTAGACCTGAATCCTGTTTGGGATCAGATCATCTACATACCTGGTATGTCCTTTTGTTACGCAAAGTACGCTTCTCACCACGTCGTCTTCGCTAGTACATTCCCTCAAGGAGACCATGCTGTTGGAGTGTATGGATTATCAGCACTTGACAAAGGTTCGATCTCATATTTCACTTTGTGCGCGTCATTGACGTCTTACAGGATCGTTCACTAGGTTCTGTCGAACTTCGCGTCTCGGAATTGGCTTTAGAGAGTGATGATCCCACGTTACCCTTTAAGTCTACAGGGGTGAAAGAGGTTACTGATCCTCTACGCTTGGACAAGGACGGAACCTTCAAAGGTCAACTGCATTATCGTGCAGAGTTTGTTCCTGCAATGAAGTTGAAGGGCGTCAAATTTGACGGTCACACCAATGAGATGCAACGGGCGGCCAATCAGGAATTCGACGGCGAGGATGGTGGCGTAGTGACCGATAACGACAAATCGTCCATGTCTTCTTCCGACGAAGAAGTGCAGGCGGTACCACCCGGCGTCACTATCAGTGGGGTGCATCGCCACACCAGGAATGCTAAGTCCACTGACACGACTGCTACTACTGCCACGAAAGTGACTGCCGTCTCTCAGGATGAGAAGAAACCTGAAGAGGGAATTGAAATGAGTCATGACGAACTTCTGACACACCGTGCGTTCTATCGTCTGTCATATCACGATATCTTACGCCACTTGCAGAATCGGGTATCATCATCTTCAACGTGGTTTCTGGCCAGCTCGCGAAGAAAGCCAGAGTCGAGGTCCTTCTGGATGACGGGTACTGGCCTTGCTTTAGCACCAACCGCGCCAGGAGTACCAAAGCCCAATGGGACTACGTTGGAGAAGGTTTCCTCAAGGAACTCGACTTCGGTCAAGTCTGGTTGAGGTTGAACGAGGCTGATGAAGGTGATAAGGATGATATCATCGCTGAATGGAAGGGAGACGCCAAAGATTTCCTCAAGGCTACTATGGTGAAGGTTCTGCCATCACGAATTTGCCAGATCTTATTCATCTTGGTAGACTGGGCCGCAAAACTTTACTCTCACCGGCACTGATGATCCTCATCGCACATCCATGGTCACAATGGAGTCTCGATATGTTCCTGTTCCTGTAAAGCTTGAACCCCGTGAAAGCATAAACAGTACGTTATAATGCTCATTTTCGTGAACGCCATTCATCATCAAGTACAGATCAGGGTGTTTTGCGTCTTGATCTTCTTTACGGCCGCGATTTTATTGCCGCGGATAGGGGAGGTGATGGTTCAATTTTTCCGAATGCCTTGTACTCACCTTTTTCCCTAGGAAAATCCGATCCTTATGCAGTTTTCTCTCTCAACGGACAGAGGGTCATCAAGTCTCAGACCAAGAAGAAAACCCTCAATCCGGAATGGAACGAAGAATTCATTATCTCAGTGGTGCGTTTCATATCATGAAATCCTCGGCTCGAAGCTTACCGACGAACACAGCCATCCCGTGTCGGAGCAGACTTTACGGTGGAAGTCTTCGATTGGAACCAGCTAGAACAGGCAAAAAGCTTGGGAGAAGGTCGCATCGATTTAGCGGAAGTAGAGCCCTTCGAGGCATTGGAACGAGACATTCAATTGTCGTCTGCGAAGCACGGAAAGAAGGGCCAAGTTCACATTCGCATGATGTTCCAGCCAGAGATCATCGCCAAGTCACGACAGAAGACATCTACGTTCTCGACGGCAGGTCGAGCGATGACACAGATAGGCGGTCTTCCTGTCTCTGCAGGCAAGGGGGTAATTCACGGGATAACGGGGCTGTTTGGCGGCAAGGACGACGACGATACGCGTCACACACATCATGCGCCTCCGGTACCAAGTGCTCCAGCTGGGCAGGCTTCGCATCCCATTGGACAACCAGACAGCGAGGGAGCCAAAGCCTTCCCTTCTGTCAAGTCAATGAGCTCTCTTGAGGGTACCAGTCAGGACCCTGGTACGCTAAGAGTGACGGCATTAGACGCGAAGGATTTGACCAGCAGCGATTCTAAACCATACGTCACCATTCGTGTCGGTGACCGAGAAGTGAAGACCAAACACGTCGGTAAAACCGCAACACCTGAATGGTACGTGAACATGGATACGCCGCTACCTGCGGGGACTAAAGGCCTTTCCAGGAATGAGTCGTTCACGTTCGCAGCTGGTCCTTACACGCCAAAGATGTTCCTCTGGATACACGATCATAAGACGTTAGGGAAGGACAAACTTCTTGGGGACGGCGAAATTGATGTAGGCCTTGATTCGAACGGGGTAAAAAAAGGTACTGATTGGGACCTATAGATTTGGAGACACATACAATCGGACACCGTGTCGGGGGCGGATGTGCTTTGTGAATTGCGAGACGGACAGGGTCTCGTGAAGCTTCGGCTGGAGTTTGATCCAACTGCTAACCCGCTGAGGCGTTCATCAATGTCTTCGAGAGAAATCACTCAAAGAACAGCATCTTTAGCGTCCCCATCACGCTTCAGCATCCGAGGGAAGAGGCCCGGGACGGAGAACGATGATGATTGATCGCTTTCTTGTTTTACTTTGTGTAGCACTACGGACGATATCTCTATGAACATTCTAATGTACGCTGCTCTCTTTGGGCGTGGAAGAGGTCAACATGTAGCCAAAGCATTAATATCATGACTCTCAGAAACTCTGGGATGAACTCAGTGTTCCCACGCTCGGGCTCCGGCCCGATGTTCCGAATCCTAGTAAAATGATCGGTTGGGGAAGTGGATACCCTCTGTTTCGTGTCATGTCAGATAAACCAGTATCGGTGATCCCTCTGTTGTCGCGAGCATTGCACAGAATTCGCTCGACGCCGCCGAGGATTATAGCTTCTCCCCCGACTCAGCCTCGCCGTGCAGCAGTCGCCATAGTCATACGCGTCGTTCCACCTCCCGATGCGAACCTCGCTAGCACGTCCACCGCTCCACCAGCCCTTTCCGAATTCTTCCAACTAGACTGGGTAAATGATCCAAATGCCAGCGCCGAAGTCCTCTTCTTGCAAAGGGACAATCCCATCTCAGATGACGGTTCTGTAGCCAAAGTCAACCCTCAGGCGAAGGAAGCCCACGTAGCGTTTCCTGGTGGCAGAACTGATCCTGACGATGAAGGAGGTGCATATACTGGTATGTATTATCTCGTTTCGTAAAACTTTGTCTAATGCATCATAGCTCTTCGCCAAACCTGGGAGGAGATCGGCATTGACCTTGCAGAGCGCGACTACATGTGTATCGGTCAGCTCGATGACCGCGAAATCACGACTTCCCTCGGGAAGCGGCTGCTCATGATTCTGTCGCCTTTTGTTTTTCTCCAAGTTTCGCCACGGGCACCGCCTCCCGACCCGGTTCCATCCACCACTTTGCACTGGGTTCCCCTTGCTTCCTTAGTGTCCGCCAACCCCGCTCCTCGTTGGTCCACTGTTACCGTTGATGCAGCTTCGCGTCTTGCCCCAAAACATTCCACTGCCCTACGTCTTCTTGTGCGCATCCTTATTGGCAGCATGGAGTTTCCGGCCATTGTGTTGGAGAATAAGAGTACTGCGCATGTGCTCAAACTTTGGGGTTTATCCCTCGGTATGACACTCGACTTGATGTCATATATGGTCCTTCCTACGCCCTCTTCCAAAAACGAAGTCGATCCCGAGATTAACATCGACAGCGGTCGCTCATCTCCACTTTCCCCTGTCATGTACCTTCCCTATCAGAGTGAGGTTCCCGGTATGCGTATGGAAGTCGTGGCACCTAGCCTCGCTAGCGTGTTTCCACGTTTCTCGTATCCCGATGTCAACTTTTGGATTTGGTGAGTTGTACCATGATGATATCAATGACCACTCTCTCATCAAGTTAACGTTAGGGTATTCGGGAAGCGCTATCGAGAAGTGATTCGTGGATGGGAAGCAAGCGTGCGTTCCGGAGGCGCCAACGATCGAAGGTAAGGACTTTCTTCGATCTTGAACTTTTCTTTAGTAATCGTTCTCGCCTTCCAGGATAAACTGGTCTGGATCAGCCTTGAGTACTTTTTATGCCGCCATTCGCAAAGCTCTGGTTGTGGTAATTGTTGCTCGCGCCCTGGGATTGCTCTTTGGATTTGCATTTGCAGGATGGTGGCTTTTTGCGGCATGAGAACCAGACGATAACATTATTTCGCTGTTCAGGATTCTGGGTGTATTAACATTTGTAGACAAGTTTGTCAGATACGCGTAGGACGACGTGGAAAATGATGCTCGCGTGTAACATGTAGTATCCAGCCATGGCGGTCAGGATTCACGGAAAGACCATCAAACATGCAATTATGGCCCAACCGGTCGCAACGAAGGATATCAGTCACCCGTCGCTTTTGGTGCTGTGCGCGGTAACGATTGACGCTCGTTGCCTCATCACGGACAGACTGGTCCCAACTGTCATATTCTTCACGCAACACTCGCTTCTGGAAGTGCTCATAGAGGCCCATAAACACGTCAATACAGCAAATTCCGTCCATGTTGACGATGATGATTCGCTGGAAAGGAAGCGGTCTGCCATCGAGGTGTAAACTGTTCACAACTAGGTGCGTGACAAACGGAAACGTCGCTGGCTGGTGCTTATCTGGATCAGACAAAGTTGCGAACGGGCCATCCGGTGGATTTATCCACATCGTGTCAGGATGAACGCCCACGTCCCAGCCGACAGCACACGGTACTCCTCCATCGTTATGACTGAGCCACGGATTTAAATAACATTCCCAAGGAAATGGCAGAGGCGCGTTGAGCTCGGGTCGTTTCCACGTTTGAGGGCGCGATGGAAGCGCCGGGTGATGTATTCCTGGTACCCAACGCTCAGGTTGTTCGACTTGCTGACCATCTATGCAAAAATGGCATTTAAGGTGGAGAAAAAGGTGAGAAATGCTTACCTGGATTGGAACCTCGTAATGCGTAATACAACTCTTCGATGTCTATATGCATCGATGTTTGTACTCGCGGTGCTGTGGAAGTCAATTGAGTGGCCAGGCAGGGTTCACAGCTATGCCATAGCTACTCACATTGATTGTAAACATGCATACCATTGATGTTAGGGCGCGCATAATAACCCCAAGCCTTCCATTCTGAGAGTGGAATCGGTGGATAACGCGGCATGGGCGGATCCAGTTCGTATGGGTGGTACATCGGTATCACATGGACGAGATTCATTCTGTCGCGACCTTTAACAGCCTCAGTTGTATTTGTCTTCTGGACATAAGAAGGAGACTCACGCAGCAGTTTTAGAAGCCATCTTAACATCAGGTTCCTTTGGTGAGCGCGGCCAATGTAGTGCACCTTGAGCGGTGGTGCTGTAGGCGGCCGCCAGCATGCGTCATAAGGGTATGGGTACATGTCGAGAGGCCCTGACGCGACCTCCGACGAAACAGGCGACGGAACCCATGGCCTGTCCAAGCCCTCGACATTGCGATAGAATTTACCGTGCTTGTTGTGGTCTTCCAAAGGAGCGGCCATCAATACAAAAGGGCTAGAAAGAGAACAAGAGTATAACAGCAGATCATCGCCTGATATGATAAGTTGAAGGGAATACAAGGGATGGGAACGCGGTCTGCACGAGGCTGTACAGCAACAGCATCAGGCTTTGATGGCACATTGTAAGCTGGCCTACTATGCTAAGAACTTCGAGTCAACCCGGATCGTACGACGGAGGACGATACAGTACATGGAGAAGGAGCCTCGAGAGCACCTTCGAAATTACAACTCTAGTACTTCTGTTTCGCCTTTCACCCAACAGATAGTCAGTGTTTTTGACAAAGAAAAAGAGAATTTTGCCAATTCCGCAACGGCTGATCGAAATCTCACGGTGTTAAGGAACCTTACATCCGTTTATTCCACCACCATGGACTCCACGATGTTGTCCATCCCTCGGGAGGTCATCCAGGAAATCCTCACCTTCTGTAGCCCCAAAGATGTCGCAGCTTTCTCTCAGACCTGCAGCTTTAGCAGGGACCTGGTATATAGCTCCGATGATAGCTATCTATGGCGAGAGCTGCTCATCCGTGAATTTGGCGATCCACGGGACTCTCTCTCACATAGCACTCTTGAAGGATGCGATAACATGGACTGGAAGAACCTGCTTCAAGGCAGGATACGCGCGGAACGCATCGCCTTCCAGCCAGAGTCGCCTCCTGCCGTTGTGTGGTTCGCTGTGCAGACGTTCCTCAACATGGTCAGGACGTCGGAACCATACTCTGACCGTCGGCCACGGCCCTCAATGGCAATGGAGCGTCTTTCCATTGTCTTATCTTCGTCCAGCATTCTCCACCGAACATTCCCCAATCACCCGGCATTCCTCGATCAGGCCATCGCACAACTGAAGGCGTACTTTATCCTCTCTCAGGTCGACGACGAGGACGAGCCCTTGCCCTCTGAGCATCAACGGAACAAGAGTCGCTGCTTTGCATATGACTTATCTAATTACACCCTCGAATCGAACTTCGGGCCTTATCTTGAGAACGGGGACGTAAATTGGCTACATGTCGTCCATTTGATGAACGTGGTTTGGGCCAACCATTCAGAGCTTCCGCCGCGTCTGTTTGAATTCCGCCCTCGTGTTGGATTGGATGCAGTCCGTGCACGCTCCGCCCCGGCGATATTTACCGACAGGGATTGGGCTGGCGTAGAAGGTGGGTCGCCGATTTGTGCTCTTGAACGATCCCAGTTTATAACGTGTTGATAGGCAACTGGAGACGCTATGTCTGTTTCATGGACTATCGGTATGACATCGTGCTCTCTACTGTCCTGTACTGAGGTTAACATATACTAAGAGATCTGTTTGGTACGCGTGAATCGTGACATGTTCTCCTCCTATTATAACAATGATCTTCCACCTCTTGTTTCTTCCAGCGTTCAACGTACGATTTGTTCAGAAAAGCGATAATCCTTCCTCATGTCATGAATTTCTAGTTTTCCACTACGTTCCGTGGACCAAGGCATATCGCCTACTTCGAGGAGAACCCTCGCTTCCGTGAGGCAACCCGTCTCATTCAAGTCAGCCTGAAAGTGGTCGACCGCTCCGATTTGAAGTATCATGGTGACATGGAGTTACGTACGTACTTTCCAAAGTATCCTCCCATCTACTTTAAAGGGTCGTCACGGGGCGTCAACGGAAATGAGTCCAGTGTTGAAGGCGTTGTTATAATGGCAAAGGACGGCAGCATTCGCTACCACTTCGTGAGTAGTCGGTGCTTTCTGAATGAATGAAGTAAAACTGATTGCCAGAGGGAAAAGGTTTCAATGTATGACGGCGAGACACAGTGGAGGTAAAGCCAATACAAGCTTGCCTTTGAACACGTTCTCACAGATGTTCAGTTCCGAAGGAATCCAAGTGGGCAATGTGGGATGCGCAGCGGGCGTGGTTGGTGTCTGGACGACTGCTATCCATGATCGAGGTCAGTACCCGTCACACAACTACCTCGCAAATACTAACGATAAGGTCTTAGGCGACCCCGTCGGTAAGATTACCTGTTTTTCCGTCTTCGACATTTGTACTGAGACCCGTAGGCCCGTTCTGGCTTTGGAAAGTTGACGAGGACTATCCTGCAGAAGTTTTCGATCACCTTTAACGATAAAGGTTAAATTTATACATTTCTCGTCGTTCGCCTCTGCTACAAGATATCTTACACTGTGGGGAACTTCACTGGTACCATTACATTCTTGACTCAAATCAAGGTGGATTTGAAGAATGAGACAAGACGAGAGTAAATGTCTTCGAACCTAGGAAATTTATCAGAATCTCGTGAAAAAGAGGAATGTGCTGCCTTTACGCTTTCAGATTCTCCTCATTCTTAAGATCGGCACGGGCAGCGCCCCACCCGTGGAACCTAAGCAGGTCTTGAGACCTATCCTTCAACCTTACTTGCGACTCACATATTGGAATAATTCTTCGCGTCGCATTGGTCGGCAAATGGCTTCTTCGATACGACATCAACTATTTTTTCATACTGCACAATTAAGTTAGCATTTACGGACTGTAAGGGGAGTGTACCGTACCTCGTCAACTGGTTCATCGCCAGAGACGTACATGCCGAGGGGTACGGTCAACTTGCTTGCATCGTCGACAGATAGCATGCTGTGGAGATGGAGTTCAGGACAAGAATTCAGGCAGATAGCCATCCACTGACGCGGGATGAAGAATGGCAACGGCATCAAATGGAGTAGATTCACCACCAGATGACACTGCTACCTTGCCGCCTAGAAACGCAGGTTAGAGGAGAGTAGTGGAGGTAGAAAGAGAGCTACCCCAGCACATGCCGTAGACTCCTACGCGCTTAGAGCCATTGGCCTTGAGACTCTCGCCAAATGTCTTGAGCTTGGTGATCGCAGCTGAAGGGTTTGCAGTACTGCCGAAGAAAGCTTGAAGATCGCGTTTGTTCTGATCAGTCTTGGGTGGAAATTTGGCAATATCAAAAGGCGCGTCAGGCTCGAAAAAGTCGGGCATGTACACGGTCGTGCTCAGCGTCGACGCGACAATATCAGCGCCCTGTTGCGTTTGGGGAAAGAACCTGCCAAAGCGCTCAAATCGAGGCACAGTAACGTTATACTGGGACACACCCAAAGATGTCGAAGATGCAAACGATGGCATTATCGCTTGTTGCAGGCCCAGTGACATAGACTTTCTGGAAGCCAGCAAAGGGCTTGATAGATCCCTTGGGCTGGTAATCAGAGAGCACCGGGGGAATCGAGCAGCATGCTTTGTTAGTGTTATGAACTGTAGACATTCTCGCCCTTGATGCTTGTCGGTTGAGATGGTGGAAAACAGAACGCAAGCGAAGCATCTCTCGCATCGTGCAATTACTGACGTCACCACTTCCACACTCGATCATCAAGTCACGTGCTGATCAAGTTATAAGCCGATCTGGCAAATTTTTTCTCTACCTTACCACCACCGCTCTGTTCTTTGACAGAGCAACTCTCGATTCTTACTGTGATTCAGGGTATTTGCTGTGGTCGTACAGAAGGATGTTATCGAGTTCAATTAAGCCGGAGCGCTCTTCACGCAGCCTTTTGGCTGTCATGAAGACTGCTTGACTATGCGACTCGCACACTTCGAATGCAGTCTTACTTAGTGATGTACAGTTAGATACAGCATTAGACATAACAGTCCTTCGTTTTCTAATCAACAGGGCCCGTAAGTAACAAGTACATCGTAAGGAAACATATATTTAAATAGTAAGAATATGTCAATCATGTCGCCGTCAGACTCGTGAGGACGTGTACACTGTAATCGTTGTAGGAGTTCATGGGTGTCTCCGGTGTAGCATGACGCCAAAGACAGCATAAATGAGAGCTGCAACAAACTCCACCACGAGACCCATCACAAGGTACGGTATCCAATCTCCTTGAACAGGATTGAACTTGGCCAGAGTGGGGTTTGAAGACAGTGTGTTGCCAAATGGATCCGACGACGACCAGGACGCGAGGAATTCATATGCCACGCGTGCACCAAGGAAGGGTAGCGCTAATGTTACACCAGCAAGTAACTGAAGGAGTCGTCAGCAACAGGACCAGTATGGAATATCTGGCATTTACCTTTCGGCGGTAGCTTCTCATAGCATAGCGATGACTCCACGCAACCATTGTCATAAAGACGAGGACTAGGTAAAGGGCCTAGTACAGAACGTGATCAACATCCTCTATTTTAGAGATGAAAATCATCACTCACCCCGTAGACCCCGGCAGCGACGCGTCGCACAATCATACCAGCATTCACATCTGGATTGACGTGTGTCCCTAGTAGTCCAGCAGCAACACTTAAGCCCAAGGCAACCAGAGCTAGGGCTCCAGAAAAAAAATACAAGCGGCGTACGCTATAATAGTCGCTGTACGATCGATAGCCTCTAAATAATCTTTAGACGTCGCGTGCCATTGAAAAAACGCTGGAACATTACGCGAGAGAGACGAAACCAATGGAAGCGAGCATCAGGATGGCGAGCCCAGCGTGAAAGAGCAGATATGCAGCAATAAACAGGTCTACGTTTGGATCTGTCGTGGACTCCCCGGCTACAATTAATGCGCCTCCCACAATTCGAACTAGATTTTATTCAAGAAGATTCAGTCGATTCCGCGCAGGAGGAACCACTCACTGAGGGCAAATATGAGAAGTATGAACCATCCACCGTCATTACTGAACAAGTATCGGATGAAGAATAGAAGAGAGACGATAGCAATGGGAACATAGAACGCGAGCTGAGCTGCGGCAATCTTTCCTCTCTCATCCAAGGCCGGCATTTTCGCCCACTGAGAGCCTTAGCAAGACGCGAGAGTGGAAGCAGACTACGGTTCACAAAATCAACATGATCGCATCATAGGTTACAGCCACAGGGCCACATGATAAGATCGTTTGGAAGTTGGATTCTGTTCGAAACAATCAACAATCGAACGTCGTCAGGTTTCATGTATCACGTCCGTAAAGAGAATATATCCTGCGTGTGGTATTTTACATTAGAAGGTGTAGTGAAGTCATTATACCGAGGCTGCCCCTTAAACTAAAATGTAAATATGCACCTTGTCCATTCCATGAAAACTATGATCGACCAGGTTTTTTTGGCACCCCTCCAGGTCTTCTTTGTTGATTTAAATATGTGGCACTTCCCCTGGAGGCATCATTGTTGCCTGCTCCATGTGCACTTCGAAACTCGCCGCTGCTTCGAGGGTCACTCCCACTGGGAGCGTCACTCCTTCCATCGCTGTGATCACGCGGAACCGACGATGCATTATAGCGGGGAGGCAATTCGACGACTTCAGTCCCATCTTCATGGTATACTGTAATGGGTGCGCGGCCACCATCATGGTGTACAACATAGACATGGCCTGAGTGTTGTCGAGGGGTATGCGGGTCGTTCGCCACTGACGAAGAACTATATCCATGTGTCGTCGATCCAGGAGACGTGGGTCCTTGTGTCGAGAGTCGCTCTTCGCCTGGCATTACGAATGGCTCGACTTGATAAGTACTCTGTGGATCATATGAAAGTGTATGGTAATTGCCAAAGGATGTGTCGGAAGGCATAGTCGGAACAGGACGATATCGAGTTCCTGAAGTACCAAGAGACCAAGGACTGTCGAAAGGATCATGGCGAGGAGCCAAAGGATCCATCCCAGAATCGAGTGGTGTCGAAGGCCCGAGAGCAACAAATCGGTCCTCCTGGCGTCGTCGCTTTTGACGCCGCTTTAAAAACCATACAGCAGCTGCAATGCCTACAAGAAGTCCAACAGCTAAACCACCTATACCAGTTCCTATGGTTTTTCTGGTCCAGGATATGTCGGAATCACTACACCATTGTTTATGGACGCAGATAAGTGTGGCAAAACGAGTAGCGTACCTCCCCTTCGAAGCACCAGACAGACAGCCGGAATCTCCTTCACCGCTATGGAGAGGGCCGTATGACCAGAAATTGAACTCCGAGTCGACTACGCTAATGAAGAAAGGAGAGGCCCATGAAAGATCGACTGTCCAATTGACAGTCGACATATCATTGGTCGTAATGTTCACGGGAGGATGTAAAGTAGGTGCAACCTAGAACGAAGTAAGTACTAGAAAGGTAATAATCGTTCTACTCACCGTGACGGTGTAAGGTGGCGTACCGTTCTGCGGCTTTACTGCTAAATCGCTGCACTACACATAGTGAAATAGGTACGCCAAGAACATGAAGACATTCCCATACCTGAGGAATCCATCCGTACTGGGAGAGGGGACCGTCCTACATGAAGAGACCAAAATCAGAATGAGTCGGAAATTTTGGGCTGTCGCATCACCTTTACGACAGCAACGATGTCAAGAGGAGCAAGCGGAAATGAAGCATTGGCACACGAGAAACCGTCGGTGGTGTTTGGGACTATTGAATATATAGCTTGACAGCCACCCGTATATCCATTCTTGTCGAACTACTAATGATGAGAAAACTCAAACTTTCAAGAGTAATTCTGATTACCATGCATATCTGGTACTGGAAGAATTCAAGTTAGTGGAGATGGCAAGGACCTAGGACTATTTGTATTCACCAGAGTCCCGGGCGCGAAGGGGACTTCCCAATCCTACGATGGAAATTATGAGGATCTCGGTTTTCGCCCGGAGTGATGACTGACGAAAGATAATCCGCTTCCAGCTTCGACAATGAACGGAAACACGAAGGCGCTGAGATACCGCTTGAGACTTCGGGGGAAGAATTCGGAGTGCAATACTCACGACGTGTATATTTGAAGGTAATAAGGGGCGGATGGAGACGGCCTGGAACTCAGTCTGTGCACAGACAACCAATTCAAGAAAAGTCATACCCCGTCGCAGAACCGCGATCCCACTGAGGCATGAGTTAAAAATTATCGTTGTATAATCATTATTTTCTTTTGACAGACCTTGATGTGAATCGTTTCGCACTGCGCTGAAAATTGCTCATGAGCATACAGCCGTCTCCCATAAACGAAGAGCGTACTAGTAACAGGCACGGTTACCGCTTGCGAGGGGATAGCATAGTCAAAGAAGAACGACTGAAGAACGGTCAGCTGAACATTGGTTTGATGATGAGAAGCTAATCCGGCATCGGACCTGTTGCATGTACGATCCAAACACGCCATGTAGGGAGGCAAAAGCAAGAAAGAACTGCCAGCAGCGGCTTTCGTGCAAAGTCATGGCGAAAGTTGGGGTTAACGCCAAAGCGTTACACGTGGCGTAGGTTCCGCATACTCCTGTCGGCGTCGCCGTCACGAAGCAACCGAGACCGTCGCGTAAATCGCCAGGGTCAGGAACCTTGCGTGTATGAACTTATAGAGACCAGTCTACAAGTAGCCTTCAGACAATCGTCTAGCTGTCCTCTAATAATGATCGTACAAGTTACATCCAAGCAACATACAAAGTAGGTACAAATACAAAGATAAGCAGAACACACAACAAAGGAGAAAAACTTTGAGGAGATCCGATTCTTCACAGATAGAACATTGTGTCCTTCATCTGTCCCGACACACCATTGTGCCACATTTGCTTTGCTTCCTTCATAACCTCCTGATCTGCATTCACCATGTTGAGGTTCACGTTGGTGATGTTGTGAAGCAGCTTGTGGATATAGCAGCGTCCTCGTTCGCAGGCCATGTCGGCGTAATACGCCGGTGAAGCCAGGCTGACTGCCTTTGTCGCGCGAGCGTAGAGATAGCTTATTTGGTGCGTCAGGGTTTGAAGTTCGTCAGCCTTGAATCCGATTTCGTCGTGAACAACATAATAGTGAGTCGGCCGTGTCGTTCCTTTCAACCCAGCATGTGCTATATGAACATGTAAGAAAAGTTAACAGAAGGAAAGGCTGTATACCGATGTACCTTGGAGGAAGAAATCGAAGTGATAGACAGACGTGACGCCGCGATCGACCACAGTACCTGGCTTCGGGTTTCCATTCTGGTCCGCTCCTTTTTCGTCTGTAGGATAGAACCGCGTGTGGTGGCGTTTCCCGCAGACTATAATCGTAAGTTTGGGCGTGTACTTCTGCGTGGCCGTCTGGAACTTTCTGAATGCTGCGTGCATCTCAGGCATTTCTTCAGCTACGACTGTCGCAAGTTGACCCTACAGAGGTGTATAAGACGGAGAAAGCTTAAACGCAAGGGAACCAATAACCTCGGAAACGCCATCGCGGTAAACTATGACTCGATCCGGGAGCTTCCTGTTCCTCTTCTTGAAGAGCTCTAGTCGCTCCACCATCATAGAGGCTAGGTTCGTGACCATCTTCAAAGGAGACTCAGGATTGGCTCTAGTCATCGACAATACCCGTACCTCTTTCTTGGACTCTTGTAGTTGCATACTCGCGGGGTACTGGGCGAAGTCTATATCAACACTTGCTACAACTGCAGCAATAGAGGGTGTCCCTCTAACACTACCAGGACCTGGATGCGTTACATCAATACCGACTAGCATGGTGGGTGTCTTCTGCAGCCAACTCATGCTATGTCTGTCGAGGGAGTGACTGAGATGACAAGCACATCAGACGCGAGTTTAACAAGATGACAATGGACGAACTTAGCACCACCCAACTTGATATTCACCTTTAATGCCACATTGGCGAAATATGCCAGTTGGCCTTTGTCTTGATGGAGAGCATCAGCCTATAAACCCACACGGCTCCAAAACAGCATACATACCTTGTCGGATTTTCCCAGCATGAGCACAGACCGTCGGGATGTCAAGCCACGAGTCACATAGATACTTAATTCCAGAGTATATGTGCTTGTCACCGTTGGAAAGGATAACCAACACAAAAGACGGCTTCTTGCCCCCAGCCTTAATTCCTGTCCTGATGTCGTCGATCGCTTTCGAGCGCACAGAGTCGTCTTGGTCCTTGGGCGTAAGTTTCGCATAAAGAACAGCGGAATGTGGGTCCACCCCCATTCCACAATTTCTACAGGTCTGGGCAAAGCCATCAACAGTTTTCTTGAGATCGGGGTCTTGCGGCCCGTTAAACTCGTCCCTCCCTTTGTCCACCACGCAGAAAACAACCCAGTTCGTAAGTTTACTACACCTCAAGAACTTGAGGCGTTTTAAGTTCCAACTAGCTTTGTCGATCTCCACTGGACCAGAACCGACACCATAGGAAAGGCTGGGTGTAGGCAGGATGCGACCCGGGAGCACTGTCATTTCGGTGCCAATGTTAATGCCGAACGAAGTTAAAGCAGGTGCACCTGTACGGAAGCCCAATTCTTTAAGGCCCGCTGACATGATTGTTGCTGCATTGATGTTTGGCCATTTGGCAGCAGCGGTAATCATCACAGAAGTGCATTCGTCGCTGAGCTTTCCTCGGAAGGGTTGGTTGGGCAATATTTCGCATACTTCTGGGGGCAGCAAGTTGGCTTTGGTGCCACCCACGTCGACAAGAGGTAGGTCAGGATATTGAAGTCTGATATTGTACTCTTCGAGTGCACCATGAGCATCACAACGGAAACAATAAGACATCACACACTCTTCAAGAAATAGGTTTCAACGGAAACAACTGCTTTGAGCTCAGCACAGTCAAACTTATGCTGACTGGGAGTGAGATTGGTCACAGATTTCACCGTCTTCTTGTAGCCAAGATGAGTCGCCTTGACGCGTACACCCTTAGCGAAAGCGGTAAATCTTGCGCCATAACTCGCTCTTCCGAAGGTTTTCATAGCGTCAGCTAGATTGCCAGGCACTGAAAGACATGTCAGCATCGTTGTCGGACTCTTTGTAAGAGAACGGACCATAAAATGCGGTGGTGCAGACTGTATTGACATAAATTACATGGGCAGTTGACGCTCCAACATACTACTCACCGTTGACGTTGACCATCAGTTGATTGTGACTTGGACGAACGGACGAGTAAAAGCCCCTCCAAGCTTCAAGGCCACCTCCAAGAGACACCGGAGGAGCCGCACTCGCAAAAAAGAAGCGATTTCTTCCTACGAGGACACCTCCTCCCGCTGTGGTCCGGTTCGGGTGTGCGGCGAGAATAATGTTCAAAGCAGATATGATGGGAAGGATATCATATCCACGATATCCTTCCTGCCCAGCTAGGTAGCTGAAGGGAAATCAATATAAAGGAAAAGAGCTGGGGCTTGAGATTCACTTGAGTAAATGGGAAGTATCTATATCCTGCACAAAGTTAATTGCCAGCACATATTCCTTGCTGTTCTTGGTCGGGCCAGGTTCATCTTCGTCGTAAAATAGAACTCGGATCATCAATGGTTGTGGAAGCACTGATGCAGCTACAAGTTTGGACGCGTGGTCATGCGCCACATTCCCTTGCAAGCCATTAGACGCCCATTCGGGAGTTTTCTCGGCTAGCTGAAATATCCGGCGCTTAACACGGCGATTTGAAGTACCCGCAGTCGGGGATATAGAAACATCGTATTCGTACAGAGGACGCCTTGGTATCTTGACGGGAAAGAAATTCGCACGAAGCTTGACCTCAGTTCCAATAGAACCAAAGCCAGGGCGCAAGGGGAGCTCGGTGGAAGAATTGAGATTCAAAGAGCGAAAGCTGTTGACTAAAGCGGTGTCAGAACCGTCCAAGAGTCTAGCGTCGATGTTGGCAGTAGTTCCTGGAGAGAATACACTGAACCTAATCAAAGGACGGAAGTTTCTGCATTGATAATAACTTACCCGCCACGTTCTGGAGGGGCGCCTCCGCCACGTCCGCCTCGTCCGCCGCCACGGCTTGGGCCACCGAAGCCACGGCCTCTGTCTCCGGAACCGCGGCCAGCAAATGGAGAGCCACGGCCTCTGCCACGATCGCCTCCTCTGTTGGACATTTGAGATGATGGTGGTAAAAGGCTAAAGCTTGGCGCTTTCGCGGGATCGGCCTCACGCTCCGTGCCGAGTCAGCACAATTGAAAAGGCCCCGTGCCGCTGCTGAGGCGGCGTAAACGCAGCAGGCATGTTGATGACGCAGGGCTCACTTGTCCTTGACCGACTACTCTCATCTATCCTATCCACCAAAATCGAACGTGTTCCGCCTCATGAAATCTCCCGTCCCCCAGCCTTTGCCCAAGGAAACCATAAAAGGTAGTGCCTCGCTGCCCCTACACCTTCCAACATTGTTCAACGTTTTGTAGCGGCAAAAATCTGTACGCTCCTCGTATCTTGTATCGACATTCGGGACCAATCGTTGCATTCCAGTCAAGTCATTCGTGGATGGTCACAATAATGGACTCGACAATGTCATCCCGTACGTACATGTTCTAAACGGTGCCACACAACTAAACCTTAGGTAGCCGTCATGTTCTTGAGAATGCCAAGGGATTTGCGCTATTTACTGTCATGAAAGGTCGGCGCGCACTTGAAGGTGATTGAATACTGCCCTTACAAGCTCCAAGCTGGATTCGTGTTCTCCGCTCGTGCTGGTAGCGGCGTCGTGATTGCACGACTTGATGATGGATCATGGTCATGCCCTAGTGCCATAGGAACCGCAGGTACTCAGCACGCTCAGAATATACACGTGTCTCTAACAATATCTTCCAAGGCATTGGCTTCGGCGCTCAGGTATGTTCTATCAGTTCACTGAGATTGTAGATTGACACTGGCCATGTTCTCCTTCTCGTATCTATTATTATTTTCTTGACTGTAGACCGGCGCTGAACTCACGGATTTTCTGATCGTGCTCAACTCCCGCTCAGTAAGGCCGTTCATGTTCCCTTCCATTAAACATCATTCATCGTTTACAGGCAGTTAGATCCTTCATGGCAGCCGGTAGTCTTACGTTAGGCGGAAATATGTCCATCGCTGTGGGACCCTTGGGAAGGAATGGAGAGGCCGTTGGTAGCATCAACACTGGGTGATTAGCCTTTCTTCCCTTTGTTTCTTTCGGGCCACCTAACTTGCCCATTTCCAGTGGAAAGGTTGCTGCAATGTACAGCTACTCAAAGACGCGTGGCCTGTTTGGTGGCCTTTCTGTTGAAGGGTCCGTTATCGTGGAACGTGCCGACGCCAATGCCCAGGTGCGCATCAATTTTGTTGAACTTACGTGGAGAAGCTTATGCTTTCAAGGCATATGGGAATCCCCACGTCACTGCCAAGTTACTACTGAGTGGTGCTATTGATCCTCCGCCATGGACTGCGCCGCTTATACAAACACTCAATGCCTGCACCGGAATGCCTGGTAATCGCCAATGGGTAAATGATGGAGGTAGCCTAGACTCTCCGAGTCCGGGCTATGCCTTCAATGGCCTTGGCTCTAGCGCCCCTCAGACACCTGCGCAACTCAAGAAGAAGAAAAAGGCAGACAAAACTGCCTTTCCGCCTCCTTCTTGGGGCCAACAGACGCAGAATGGTTCGTATTTCTTTAATGAAGACGAATTCACGGACCCACCGAGCAACCGATACCCATCTGCGGATACACCTTCGTGGCAGCGCGATGCTTCTGCTACAAACGGCTTTTCCACCCACTTTGAATCCGATTTTGTTGCCCCGGATAAGAAACCGACTCACCAGACCAGCCAGTCACTTTCGGCAAAGCCTGTTGGTAACACGTCGAATGATTGGTTTGATTCTTTAGATGCACCTTACACTGCATCTCCTACGAGCATGTCTCATCAAAGGTCCATCAGTCTTGCTTCGCCGTCTTTACCATCACACTGGGGTAATCATGATGACCGCGATCCTCCACCATTCATTTCATCCAAGCCTGGACTCACCAAGCCTTTGGGCGAAGGTGTGGGCCGGGCGATCGCCTTGTATGATTTTAAAGCTGTTGAGGTAAGTATTCCTTACTGTTTCCTCCTGCCTTGCGCTAATTATCGGCTTCGATAGTCGGGTGATTTGTCATTTTCGAAAGGCGATGTGATTACTATCCTCCAGAAGAGCGACAGTTCCGACGACTGGTAAGATCGATTGTTTGTCTCATTTGCTACTCTTACGTGCTGCAGGTGGACCGGAACAATTGATGGCCGACGAGGGATATTTCCTGCCAACTTTGTGGAAGTTGTTTAAGACTCGTAGCAATGTGTATATCTAGCATTTCGATTTAACGTAGAAGATGTAGCAGAGAGTAATGAACATGGTTCCGAACATATCAGCGAGACCTTCAGTCAGACATGTACTCTTCATCGATATCCACCTCGTGAGTTATTTGACCCTTGGCCCACTCAATAACACGTGGATGAGCCGCAACCCTGGTGAAAAGTACGATGAGTGTACGAAGAGAAGCTTGCATTGACGTACTTGGTAGCACTGAAATTCAACACCTGGAGGTTCTCCATCGTCGTTGCTCTCGACAGCGCCACATAAGCTTGGGATGATAATTAAGATGGGGTTGGTCGACGAGAAGAACATTTGCTCACCTTGCCCTTTCTCGAAAGTGCTCTTTAGATCTACTTTGACGCGTTCCAGTGTTTGACCTTGTGATTTGTGCACGCTCAAGGCCCACGCTAGGATCAGTGGAACCTGTTCAAGATTGGCCACATTAAATACAATTATGGAACATAGGAACGCACTTGGTCTCTCTTCGCCTCGGTCTGTCCGTTAACGTTTTCGACTGTAAAGTCCTGGGGTACGCATACGAGCGTTCGTCCGTTAAGGAACTGAACAAGAGGCCATTTTTGACTTGGAGGCAGTCCACGTACAGCGGCCGAAGGGTCATCAACGCCAGGACCCGCTCCGACTGCCAGCGATGCATCTAACGCTTCAGGTCCAGTCACGAAGTCAGTCACCTTTCCTACGGAACCATTCACTAGATGTCCCTGCTCAAGATTCTAAACCAATGGCTAAGAATCGGGAACACACTAGATGCGATAAGATCTACCTTGACAAGCATGACCTGAGCTCCGACCTGGCACGTTCGGATTCATTTTGACTTTCGAAATGATACCAAGTACTACCGACCTTCAGAGAAACTTCGCGGGGAACCACTAAACGGGTTAGCGATTTTTCCATCATGTCCGGTTTCGTGGGATTCCCCAAGGCATCAATCCCAGGAACATCACGAGCGCGGTAGGTGTGCTGCTCGCCTGGGAGGTTCCTCAATCTGCTTGAGTTAGCATTATCAACCTCAGATCTGAGGGCGTAGCTATGGCAAGACATGAGTATGTTGACTTCAAGAAGAAGAGATGTGTACATTTCAGTGGGACCAATCCCGTCTGTGTATGTTAGTGGCCGCGCCAAGTCACGGAAGGCTTGGATAGTTTGCGGGTCTAGGACTCCAAAACGCATAGCGTTCAACATGTTAACGAAGCCTAGTAGGGGCATTAAAGAATGCACCACAGGAAACGCCATGGCTCACGTTGATCTTTTTGTCTGAAGACACGCGTCAGTGTAACAGGTCTGCCGACACAGGTATTCCAGCTCTTCGAGTCGAAGGCAAATGTAATGGGCATAACCTCTCCACTGCGACGTTCGGGGACAGGAGGAAGCTGACAGAAATCACCAGATAAGACGAGCTAAGGTATGACGTCTATAACAGGGACAAGCTTCGCTATGTGCTGGGCACGTACTTGAATCCCACCAAACGGCTTGTCGCTATGTCTAACACGTCGGCCAATTTCTTCCTGCGAACAGCATATTCTAGAGCGTCCTATACTTCAAAAGCGAACATACCAGCTTGTCAAACAGGGCGCCATCAAGCATAGAGACTGAACGCACGCATCAGTTATGATTTGGGACTGGAAGCACATACCTTCATCAATAATGAGCGCGTCTGTCTCCTTCCAGCGCTTTGTGGGTGGCGAATTCGCGCGACCGAGGAATTTACCAGCATATTTCTTTGCGTCCTCCTGACCTAACTGGATTCCTGCCCAAGAATGCAAGGTTGTGCCTTTGATATTCACCGCAGCAATTCCGGTAGACGCTGTGACTGCGGTTATTTTGCCTGAGTTTCTGAGGGTCTTGATGATCTCGTTCAAGAGGATCGACTTTCCCGTACCTATAATGAATAAGAAGAATCTATCGAAAGCTATCATGCCACGTGCCAGCAGATCCCGTAAAGAAGACATTCTGTCCCGAACTGACGCGTCTTAGGACGTCCTGCTGCTCTGGAGAGAGCACGATTTCAGTGGAATCCTTTGAACTGAGAGGCTCTGTCTTGGCCCCTCGAGTCTGTGGAGGAGATATAATCTCAATCTCCATGTCTGTATCGTCGCTGTCATATCCATCTCTCACCGGCGGGGTGCGTTTCGGTGTAGATGGCTTGATTGGCAATTTGCGAGTAGAGGTCGCGGAGTCTGAGTCGGAATCAATGACAATGACTTCAGCGCCCACCGGTGGCCCTCTTCGCGGGATACTCCCACGCAGTGCCTGAGTATCTGAAGAACGCATCGCCGAATGTTGAGTCACGTTGCAAGACCGATCTGAATAATCGACGCACCAAGCCATTCCTGCGCCTCGCGTCGCGTGGGGAAGCTCTTGTGCTTGGCACCGGGGTAGCGTGTAACCTTGAGTAGATTCATATGATAGATCAAAAACATTGAAAAAATGATACTGACATTCTTGTCGCACTGGAGTAGACGAGTCAGCGTGAAGCAATAATCAGAAAATGATGACTGACTTCTGTCCAGGTGTCATAGATCTTGGAACCTTCTCTCCCGACGGCAACCGCGAAAAACTTGACCTTGGGCATGGCTGAACCTGCGCGATCTGGAAACAGTGCTGCAGATGAAAGAACGGAAAGAAGCACGTCGGTGGCAATTTGAGGTTCCAACCAGCTGTCACGCTCACGTGAAATGTTACGCGGTCAGGGGTAGTAATGCTACAATCATTGCATACATAAAAAAAACAGACAGGTAAACTAACAAGACAATCCGTAAAATAACTGTTAACATGAATCTTCAAGAGTTATCATGGTATATCATCTCCAGGTATGGCTCGGATATCAGTTGGCGGTGGTGACTGGGAATCATCAACAGCGGCACGGGGAAAGGGAAAATTGTCGGGAGCACGAGTCGAATCCTCTTTGACTTGCTTAACGGGGGTCTGCTTGACAGGTGACCGCAAGGGAGGAGGAGGAGGAACATCCATCCGATCCTTTGTAGGAGACGCTTGACCTGAACGTAGAGATGGATGGATGCTATTTGTAGGCCTGGGAGGAAGACGGGGTGTGAAGTCTTCAGATGATGGTGAGCTCGGCGTGAGAGGCAGAGGTGCTGGCGGTGTGAATTTGGTACTCTTGGAACCATAAGAATATTTCGGTGCGGGCTCTCCGATTGGCGTTGGGGGTAGTGGTGCTGACTGCTTCCCGTCGTCGAAGAGTACGTGAGCGTTTGTAATGAGGTCCTCCATGAGAGTATCCTGGAGCGGAGGATCAGAAATGCAATAGAGATAGAAAATGACGCAGCTAACCTTCCAATTTTGAACGCTCAATAAATCCCCTCCCTTGGGCATTTCATCTTCCCCAAAAATGGCGCCTCCAAACACGATGGCCAAATTCTTAGCATCCATCTTGTTCTTCTCACTGAAAGAAACGACCCGAGCAAGGTGCTCCAGGAGAGCCCTTAGCGTTGCTTGATGAACAATCGGTAGACGGCGAATCTTGGATCTTAGCACCGCAAAGTTGTTAGATTGGTGTTCGGCTATCGATCAAATGAGATGAGGGCATACCACGAGCGGTACTGCGACATACCAAAGTCCTCTGTATGTTGGATACGATCTTGCAATGAGTACCGAAATATCGGTTCTGGAAGCTCGCGTAGATACAACTGAAAATCTGGGTGAAGCTTCTTGTTATACAGCCGTAAAGCGTACCTTAAGAATTGATGCCACGGCATAAACATCGTGTTGTGGTTGGAAGTGGAAAGCGTCTTCGTCTTTCTCCACGTCGCGTTGCATCTACCGAACATGAATTACTAACAAGCAAGATATGTCAAAACGCACTGCTTGAACGACTGCATGCCGACCGGAAACCTTGTAAGATCTTTGAGTACATTGTAGGCCTGATTTTAGGCGACGTACTCGATAAATTCCTTCACACTCCAAGCCTCTGGAGTCAATTTCCGCGACGCAAATCTTGATGATCTTAGGTATCTCGCCTTCTGGTAAGTTTTTAGAAGTGGCATAGTCCATCAAGCTAAACCCGAAGATTAAATCTTTGCATTCGCCGAGGTTTCCGTTGTGGTAAAGAATGGGATCAGGTATGGATGAAGCCAATGACTTGGGAATGTAAGCCGCGACTTTCGAAACGTCTTTCTCTGGTGATATTCTGTCGACCGAGGACCGCATGTGCGCGGAAAGCTGGGTTTGCGTAGTTGTTGTAGCCCTATCGCCTCCGCTAAGGCAAGAGTCATGGTTCCAGATAGAGTTACGTACGTCAAGTTGTCTGTGTACTTTTCAAGCGCTTTCTTGACAGCGGTCGAAGATTCTTCCACAAATCCGGCTAAAGACTGTACGAAATCAGCGTGGCCGTCATCGACAAGGATGAATCAAGCGTGCATTATAACCACTTTCCAAGATCTTGGTACGTCGTAGTCGAAGGGTCTCAAGCCAGTGAACGCCTTTCCGATACTCTTTATCTATTGTTTTGGTGAGTATCGAACTCTGAGATACTAGAGGGGTGATACGGACCCGCTTCCTCAAGCTCGCGTTTTGCTCGGACTGTGCGCAGAGCCTGGTTTTCACGACTACCAAGAGAGTCCTTAACGGAGCCGCTTTGCACGAATCCGATCAGTGTATTCAGTTGTTTTTTCCCTAGTGACAATGAGCGTCTAGGACCACGCTTGAGCGGATTGCCAACCTTGGTGAGCCAGATCGGAGAAGGCTGTAGATGAGGACGGCGAACGATTGCGACCGGAAGGCCCGCTGCCTGAGGGACGACGATCCAAAGCCCTTAAAGGTTGAGGTGAAGTGACGGTTGGACGTGTCGGTGCAGGATAACCCCTAGAGGTTGTGGCGTTCTGTGGTTCAGGCGGTGGGGGGGATTGAGGTGGCATCGACGGGGCTAGCACTGCTTGTTTTTGTTCCTAACAAGGTAGGATATATGAGAAAATTGAGACTAAGAAGGCTATGATACACGCACCTCCACTTCTGCAAATTTCTTTGTATAACGCGACTTGAGTCTGGGAAGCGTCACCTCCGCAAAGTCGTTGTACGCCGCTCCCGACTCCTTAAGATCCTCCTTCACCCGCTTTCGTGTCCGCTCTTGAGTCTCCTAAAGGCGATTGAGCGTCGAATGATGTATTAGGGAACCGGCGTACCTTGAGGGACGTCAAGGGATTAATGACATCGACGGTTAACGTCGCCAGAAATGCCTGTCGTGTTTGGGCCTCTACGAATAAGACGTTAGTAGAATGATAGTGTAGCGATGTCGGGACACGCACCACGCTCGACGTTATCTCTCACTTCATTCCAGGCGCTCCGGGTGGAACTCAGGTCGGTGCGATCATCGAGGAATGTATCAATGCTCTGAACTTTCCTATGCAACTTCAACAGTGATTCAACACTGCAGGTGGAATGAGGAATGTAAAAGGACAAGGCTCAGTTTGCTCACTATATTTCTTCAATTCGTTTCCTAGTAGGAAGAGAGATCATTTAAAATGAGAGGGGCACAAGATGGACCACGAATACATGCCGTTCATAGAAAAAGCTCAAATATGAATCGGTCAGAAAGCGAAGGTGCACGTCGAACAACGGCACCGGTCCATACGCTGGTAGATGGGGGTCTGAAATAGATGGTCGCGACGATGGAGGAGGATGATGATCCATTATGGGATTGGCGGCCATCATGGAATTTGAAAGGTTCCAACCAATTTTGTCAAGGTAATCACTGATGGATGCCAAACAACAACGATCAACAGCAGGTCAACCAGATCTCTGTTACATATGTGTGCATTGTAAGTGTAGAACAAATCACTCTAGCATATACTACGACTACTGAGAATGAACGATGTCAAATGGTCATCGAAAATGCAAAGAACACATTCCGAGACGAGAAAAAAGCAACATAGTAGATAAAGTTTTAACGTGGCCGATTGTCACAAGTCGTCGAGGCAAAAGCCAGCAAAGTTAACGAGTCTGAGACATAGACTAGAACAGTCAAGCCGCCGTCTGAATTTATCTCCTATCCGCATAACCCCGAGGAGGGTAGTCGCGGCGAGATGGCGGTGGAGGCCCAGGAGGGGTCGCTGGATAGTTCGAGTCAGGCGGAGCATACTCATAAGCAGCAGCAGAGCGACCAGTAGGACTTTCGGAACGACGCCTGTATACATAGGTCAAAAAGGCATCAGCTTTGGGCAGACGATAGCTACCTAAATCGGGCGTCAGGACTTGCGCCTCTGGGATAATCAGAATAACGAGGGGGGGTCACAGGACGACCACGATAATCAGGATAGTCTCTGTACAATGATCCAAGACCTTAGTATAGCATAGGATTCGCAATGAATTACGAACCGGACTACGGGTCTGTCATAATCGTCACGATACCGAGGAGGAGTGCGAGGTCGACCTGCAGAGGGAGGTCCGTAAGGAGGATACCGCTCCGCTTTCCGGTCATAGCGATCATAAGGAGGATACGCTGGTGGTATAGGACCTGATCGATAATCATAGCGTGCTCTGTCAGCTGGAGGATATCTGTCTCTCTCTGCTATTGGAGGTGGCCGCCTGTAATCATCATAACGGCTAGGAGGAGGAGGCCCATAGTCTCGGAAGTCCCTAGCAGGAGATGGAGGTCGTCGATAATCACGTCCCATAGGCGCATAGTCATAGCGAACATCTCTAGACACAGGAGGATGATCACGCTGAATACGGTCAATCAATGGCGGTTCGCGTCGCGGGGGAGGCCTAACGAGCAAGTCAACAACTGAAAACCCTAAAGAGGTGAAGGCTGCTTACGGTCCCGCTATCGGACATTCCCTGGAACTTGAAAGTTACAAGGAGGATCGCTCGTGAGAATTATAGCCAGACATACCTCGCCCAATGTCCCATTTGGCCACATCTGAAGCAAGCTCCAGGCTCGCTGGAGTATTTTGCTGTTCTGCCGCCGCCATGTGACATCTCGACGCGAATTTTGTTACCCATAAAATAGCCTTCGTTATACTTGGCAACACTTTCTTCTGCAGCTTCCCTGCTATCAAATTCCTAGAGAGATTTCAGAAAATACCTGGTAGGAACACGAGGAAGAGCTCACCACAAAACCATACCCGATCCTACACGGCACATTTAGGCCGATTCGAACGAAGGATAATTTGATAAGCACATACTTGAGTTCAATGTTCACGATATTGCCTATTTTTCCAAAACAATTCTGTAGATCTTCTTGACGCGTGTTTTCGGGAAGGCCACCGATATAGACTTTGTTTGGCTAGACAGCAAGAGGTGAACGTCCAGCTCAGAGACAGATTGGATGAAAAGTGTGATTGTGTAGCCTCATGGAGAAAAGCCCAGACACTGGTATAAGAGTCAAGTCAAAGACGAGGGCATCAGTACGGAGACGTCAGGCTGCGATATCCGAACCACAGGGGGCTTCTTGGCTTGCCCGACCGTCTTTGACTCTGGACGCACTGACAAGCAATAGACAAGAAAGACCTAAGCACCTTGACTTGCTTTTCGCGAAAGACTCCGTCGCCTTTCATGCCAGAAGGAGGAGGAGGACCTTCTGTCGAACCACCGCGTTTGTAGTCCAAATCGGCACCTGGCCCAGTGTGATCATTGAGACCGTTAGACTCGTCGCCGGCTGTATGGAGAGCCATTGAGTCGTCGACGCGCCAATTCGTCTGAGCCTCGTCCAAAGGAACAGGGGATGACATGGTGGTAGGGAGGAAAGAGGCGTAGCGGAGTTTTGTAAAACTTTCATAAGGTAACATTATATAATCTTCCCACGAATGAAAAGGACACGCGCAAGGGCGACAACAAAATTACTCGCATACGAAGCGTATATATAACGTCCGAGGTAATAGTAATGGTATAGTGTCCTGTACTGCATAAATAGCTGTCCCCAATGTTTTCAACTCCCAAAAGTTTTAGAGTAGAGTATAAAACCCGCTGGCACCACCGATCACTATCATTGCTAACATGCCAACCATCGCCCTTGAATCGCCAACAAGGGCAACAGCTCCATTGTTGTTTGAGCCTGACGTGCCGGAGGAGCCACCAGAACTGGAACCGCCGCCTCCGGAGGAAGTTCCCGAACCACCGCCACTAACGAGATCTGGGGGAGACGAGGGAGTGAACGTTGCCGAAGGACTCGGCACACAAGAAGACGCCACAGAGGAAGCGGCAGCAGACGAAGCGCTGTTCACTGTACCATTGCCCGCGAAACTACACGCCTGCGCATCCTTGTTATTCAAACCGTAATACTCGCTCATAGCATAAGACAGCTTGATTGCTAGAAGGGACAGGTAAAGCAGATGACAGAGGACATAACAACAACGCTTACTGGGGTCGCATCCTGAAAGGCGTCCATAGGTCCCGGTAGCACCGTCAGAGCCAATATCAGCACAGCTTCCACCAGAAGAGCCTAGCAAGCTGCAAGCAGTGTTGAGGAGTTCGCCCACGATCACGGTGTAGTTATTAGTGGCCGGAGTGAATTGGCAAGGAAGAGCTTTGAACACGCAGCCGCAGGAAGCGTCATCTGGGGTTCCCGGAAGAGTCGTAGAAGCGTTCAAGGTCGTGGGACATGATGGGTAAGTATCAGATCCCGACGTCGGGGAATTCGGAGGAGAAATCTGGCCATATTGTGTCTTTAGGCGATCAAAGTCATCACTAGTGGTGACAGTGTTTCCTGAATCAATCGTGAGGGATTGTTGTGAAGATACAGAGCAATGATGATACCTGACACCGTGACCATGCCGAATTGGCCCTGTACTGACTCGGCGGGGAAGTAGGAAAACGCGATACCACCGGACCAGTGGTTGGTCATCGGGGTGCTGAAGAGGGCGGCAACCTCTGTCCACAGGCGTGGCGGAGAAGTGATACATCCGAACTCTGAAAAATAGGCAACAACGTTGTAGTTGGCATAGTCCTGATCAATGCCTGCGTACGAAGCTGCATAAGTGGAGTCGCCGCACCACGCACTTGAACCTAATTAGTATGGGATAGTAACGACATATGAGATGCTGACTTACTACTCGTTCAGTCCATAAATATCGATTGACACTGCATCTGAATTACAAGAGAAGAACTCGGCAAGGGTAAGGCGGAAGTCCGTGGCACCATCGATAGCTGCATAGCCGACCAATACGTGAGAATTCTTGGAAGTGCTGGGAAGGACGTTAATAATGAACATGGAACAGGGGGTGAACTCACAGGTAGGCCTTGATATCGCGTGCAGCGGCCTTAACGAAAGGGGCAGCAGGAAGGGAGTCAGACGTGACGACTTCGTTTCCAACGTTGACGGCCAGAACATTGTCGTACTTGGAGAATGTGTCGATGGTACGCAGATACTGATCCATAATGTTGGTTGACCACGAAGGTGTTGTCCGGTCGATAGAGCCATTGAGAGGAAGGGCGAGATCAATACTAGAAATACGTCCAGCACATGAATCAATGACAGAGTGGTCAGACCTACATAGTATAGATCCCGGCATCGCTGAATGTTTTCATGCAAGCATCATGATCCAAGCTAGAGTTGACGCTGTAAACTCGTAGAGTGTTGACACCAAGCTCTTGAAGGAATGGCAAGTCGCGAGAGCAAGCATCGCCATTCGACAATGGATCAAAGAAACTGGACGGTTCCCCAAAGGCGTTGTCACTACTCGCCACCACAGCCCCTGCCAAAACATAAGCGCCCATGCAACTGGCAACGTGCGGGAAACCAACCTTGCTCCTGGTAGGCGACTCCCTTGATGTAGAATCGTTCACCGCCGTCAGTGACAAGGTATTTTCCAGAGCGAGTCACTTTGGCGATGGCGCCCACAGTAGAGACCAGAGAGGAAGCCGAAAAGAGAAGCGCAGCCGCAGCGCTGATTCCGCGCATATTTGCGAATTACAAAAGGGTATTGCAATCAAGTGATGGGAAGAAAGAAAACTAGAAGGATGAAGTATAAAAGGAATGGGGACCTGCTGCCACCAAGAGTGTTCACGTCAAGGAGTTGGGCGTCCTTTTATATGGGCAAAATATGCCGTGCGGTCTTGAAACGCCAAGGGGCTGATCTTAATCACACAGCTTCACAAAATACATTACGAATATGTAGCTTGCAGTGAGCTGAAGGTGTGGCCCGCCTAGCTCAATCGGATAGAGCGTCAGACTCTTATGACTAGGCGATCTGAAGGCTGCGAGTTCGACCCTCGCGGTGGGCTAGTCTGTTTTGCCTGCTGCCATGAGCTTAAGTTTTGTGGCGCAATTTTAACTTATAAGTTATAACCCTTAGTTTAGTCGGGGAGTCCAGTGTCCACTTACCTAAGTTACCTTAGACTTGAAGTGGTGCGCAGCGGACATCTGTCTCGCACAACTCCAACTTGGCTACCATCTCAATGGGCGCAGCTTGATTAAAAAAATGCTGTGTACCGCGCCCATACCCGATGAGCCAACTAATCGGACTCATCGGAGCATTCAAATCCATCGATCATGCCGCCCAAATCTTACCTTCGGCTCTCCCACCGTCTAGTGCGCTCGCTGTTGTATCTACCATCCATTTCATGGGACATCATATAGATTCGTGCAAGATGTGAAGTTTGTAACTACAAAAGTCTGCTGAATGGATTCAAAGTGCCAAAAAAAAAAAGTCCACTCCTTTGTTAAAGGAAGGCCTATCGATTTGCAATCCGTGTCACAATGTCGAGGTGTTTCGTTCAATAACGTTGCAATAACATGCGGTTCGTAAATACGCTAAATAGTATACATAAGGTTGTGCAGATCGCACAATGTTCTCAACGATCGACGATCAACGTCAACCACGGTACGTGCAGCAACTAGACAAGAGATCAGAGATGCGAAGGTCAATGAGATGAACTAGGGACTTGCCTGATGAAATAAGGTATGAGGGAAGCAAATGAGCAGGCAAAGGCTGCCCATAGCAAATAAAGTCCTGGACCAATAGATACATCTATTCCGATGTCGACTGGAGTAGTATCTCCGACCTAGGAAAAGTGGTGAAGGGGAGATAAGGGATTAACGGCGAGACGCACCATCACGTTATTGATATCACCCGACTTGTTTATCATGACCGTCCAAATTGCAGCGCCACACAACACAAATATGCTGGTTAGGCATGCGAATGTAGTGGAAATGACAAAGAAGAGGTTATGTTTCGGTACGCCTCTACACAATTGGTGAGAATGACAACGACGAAGAACGAATTCACGAATTCACGTTACTAGAGCCAAGAACGAAAAGATCGTGCCAAGTAGAATAGTGTAATAGGCGCCTTTCGTTGATTTACCGAGATAGTCGGAATCACTGAAGGAAGTTCCTTCAACGAGGGCTTGCGTTATGGTAGAGTAATTCGCTCTGAAACGAGTAAGCCGGGAGGAGATAAGTAGTGGTGGGCATTCACACCTCATATCTCCAGTCATAATGGCATATGGTCGATACTGGTAAGCGGTCGAGTGATTCGAGCAGACGCCCACACTCGATTCGTTATAACCGCAGTGCGCATAAAGTCCAAATTGATAATACTGGCGGAGTCCTTGGGCTTCAAGCAAAGGTTCTGAGAAGTTTGTCGTGTAAAGGCCAAAAATAGGATCAAGGAGTGCAGTCTGAAGTGCTTGTCTGGGCACATTCATCAGTGAGGATATGGACAGAATTATAGGCGACGCACCCATATTGCGAAACATTCAACTTTGCCTACACGAATTGTGAGGACGTTTGCTTCCGAGATCGCAATCGAGCGTACCAAGTATATGCCACGAGGGACGGAACTCGTGTTTATTTGCCCGACCTAGCTGCAGATTAGATGGAGGACGTGTGGAATGAAGAAAAGGCGCGCGCATGGGTAAATATCAACAAAATCAAGGTGGCCAGTGATAATAGGGTACCCGCTCCCTGGCACACCTCTCCTCGTAGTCTCATTTAAAATGGATGGATGGACGTCGAGAGTCGTAGGGGAGGGGAATGGATACGTAGAAGGGGAAGGGGCAGAGTGAACGCAGCACTTGCAACTTTGCAAGAAACGTGGTGAAGCGCAATGCAACACGAGCCCGGCAGATGCCGGACCCCGGTCCGTACAACGCAGGTCGGAAAGGGTGGTGACTCTTCCCGTACACCAGGATGGCCAAGATACCGGGACTGCAACCTATTTTGCACGACGGACAAGCTGTTGCACCTCTGAGCACATCGCCCGAGTCGTTGGGATTGGCTGAATCTCCTGTTAAGGACACCCAAGTATCACCTAGCAGCCGTCGCGTCAAGCGCCTCTCTTCGGCTGTTGAGAAGACTGTTGACAAATTGGGGAGAAGCATTAGCGGCAGATCCTCTCCTGGCTCACCACCAGCTAACAGTAGCCCTCGACGTCTATTCAGTCTTACCAGGAAAGGAAAGGGGAGAGAACCGTCCGCAGACCGTGTGGATGGTACGTACTTGTTGCTCATACACATGCACGTAATTAACCCTTCCTATAGACATGCTCTCTACTGCCAGTACTCCTTCTCCCTCCCGTCCAACGTCCCCCATGAAGTCCACAACTCATGACGATTCCCCTTTCATTACCCCGCCCTCTCCGCCGCCCTCCAGGCCTCTGCTCAGCTCATTCCGTGGCGATGGTTCCGTATGTCGACTTGGTTGACCGATACAGTTCAGCTTATTCTCATCTATCTTTCCTTCCACAGATGCGTGCAGGCACTCAAACCTTGATTCAGGCGCTTCAGGCCCTTCCTTGGACGAAGGATCCCGACAATGACGATGAGATCATGAATCACAGCAGCCTCACCCCAGTTACTGATTCTGAAAGCGAGGAGGAAGATAAAACACGACCGCGTAAGATCTACAGCTTTCTTGTCTATTCAGATAATAATCACCGTCATTCAGCACCCCATCTCGCCTCCTCTATCCACACTATCTATCGTCCACTCGCTAGGTCACGGAAGCTCAGCGTCGGGCCCGGCTCACAACGACGCCCTGGCATTCCACCCTATGCCCAACCTAATGATGACGAGCCCATATCCAGTTCGCCGTCCGATGACGAAGGCTCTGATGACTCTGCGGATGACTTCGAGGTAACAACCCCCAGAGCATCAGATCCCAAGACCTCCCTTACTTCCAAGGCATCTACAAGAGTCGATGCTTTGGAGAAAGCAACCTTCTCGCGGACCGGGAGTATGGCGACCGTTCGTCTACAAAGACGCGCCATGTTAGCTGAGAAGCTGCGTCAAATTTATGAATTGGATGGTATTGAAGAAGTCCGGGCAGGTACGAATCCCATAAAGTGTCATTGATTGAACTAATGTTTTATCAGAGATGCCTTGTTGGCTTCTTCGCTCGATACGTGAGTTCTATGGTGTCTTTTCATTCTGATATTAATAGAGTTTCAGTCTTGCAAGGCTACATGTACCTTACTAACACGTATCTGTGTTTCTTTGCCCATATGCCCTCGAAGGAGGTAATCATTTCACATGTAAGCTATGTCATATGTATTGACAGGAAGCTTTAGGACCAAGTGCTCAAGTCGGGCTCGTTGAGCAAGAAAGCAACACGAACCAAACGTTGGATAAAACACTGGTTCGTGTTGAAGAATGACGCCCTCAGTTGGTATCAGTCTTCTTCAGTCAGTCCTTTGTGGTTACTAGGAATGCGCTTTCTGAATGGCCTATTAGGACCCCTACTTTCCTCACGGAATAGTCGATCTGCGCTACGCTATATCGTGTGAACCTGTAGGCGACAATGAGTTTCGCGTACGGACCAACCAAAAGACGGTTCTACTGTACGCAGATTCCGTGCCCAGCAGGGAAGAGTGGGTGAAAGCGATTCGAAAGGTTATATTCAAAGCACAGAACATGGGTGATAGCGTCAAGGTATGATTTTCAAATGTGCCCATGGGATATGACTCTAATTTCATTAGATCGCCATACCGTACTCGGCCATTCTTGATGTCGACAAATCATCTGCCATGGATTTTAGCGAGACTATCGAAATCAAAGTCTTAGACAAAGAGGCATCTGGTCTCCTGTCAGTGGATTCGTACTTCTTCGCATATTTTCACGACCTCCCCTCTGCGCTGGATCAAATACGCGAGGCGGTACGAACTCATCGAGCAGCTACTGAACATGATGATGGCGGCCCAAAGACAGTTTTGGACACAACCGTTACCCGGGCTCCGTTAAACTCTTACCCAGAACGAACGGTTAACGTGCCGACAGCTACAGAGGCCAGTAAAGACAAAGCTGGATCAGGCTTTAGAATATCCTCATTGCTACGGCCATTTGGCGATTCCCGCCCACAAATTATACCTGCTTCTGAGTCTGCCCCAGATGTAATGGAGGAGTTCACGCATATCTCCAAACGATCATCGGCCTCTTTCGTACCTGTCACCACCACTGGTTCGCCATCGAAACAGCTGGACTCGCATGCATCTGAAGACGACGAAGACTTGAACCTGACCCCGAAACCTGCAAACCAGGAATATCATCACACGTACCCACCTTCTACTTCTTTGACGCCTTCCCTTGTCCCTGACCAAACTTCGTTGACCCGTAGAGAGAGCAATACGTCGAGTGGCAGCTCCTGGAACGTTGGAGTCCCAAGCTGGCTCAAGGGTGCCCGTACAAGTCGATTCTTCACCTCCTCAGTATCGGCCACTCTTCCGACCGCTCAACCTGCCGCCGTCAAAGAGGTTTACTCCTCCACTAGCAGCGTCTCTGGAAGCAAACTGAGCAGCATGGGCGACATGGCATTTAGCGTGTTGGATACTCCGGAAATGGCTATTGACGGCGAGGTGGTGGACAAGTTCCGGACATCGTTTGCCTATGATGAGAAGGAGACGTTACTTGGTTGTACGTTGCACCCAACTTTCACTCGATTATATTCTCATTGCTCCCCAAGATTTCCCTGGTTACATTTTTCGACTCCTTCCGGTTTTCGGTCGACTTTATATTTCCACAAACTACTTCTGTTTCAAATCTTCCGGGCCTTTAACGTCCCGCACACGGGTTTGTTACCTTTCTCTTTTGTAACGGCGTGTACTCATGAAGTGTTTCCTAAGATGACGTTACCGCTTCGAGACATTCTCGCGACTGAGAAGTCTAAAGCAACGCGTTTCGGTCATCATGGACTCATAATTATAGTGAGAGGACACGAGGAGTTATTCTTTGAGTTCAATGCAGAGGACAAACGCGACACGTTTGTCTTTTTGCTTGAGAAACAGATGGAGGATGTACACAAGCGATTGGCAGCAGGAGACACGAAGATTCCTACTCAAGGAAAACTAGACGCCCTTATACTTGAAGAGTTCGAAACGAGGTCGCCCGGCGGATCGCAAGATGATCCTATCCCTTCGGAAAGCTTGACGGACTCCTTGCCGGCCGTTATGTTTACTTCCGCATCATCGACTTTCCTTACATTCAAGCCTCAGAAGAGCCTTCACTTTACGTTCCTTACAATCGGCTCACGAGGAGACGTTCAACCCTATATTGCTTTGGCCAAAGGCTTGAAAGCCGACGGACATAGGGTTCGTATTGCTACTCATCGTGAATTCAAAGACTGGATAGAAGCTGTAAGCTCTTGCATTGAGCAACTTCCATTTACTGATTTTTTTGTAGCACGACATAGAGTTTGGTTACGTTGGCGGGGATCCTGCCGAATTAATGAGGATTTGCGTTGAGAACGGCATGTTTACCTTATCTTTTATGAAGGAGGGACTTCAAAAGGTACCTACTTTCATCATCAGTAGGACGTACACGACTTATTCCCTCATTCTAGTTCAGAGGTTGGCTTGACGATCTGTTGAAGACGTCTTGGGAAGCATGCCAAGGAACGGATGTTCTCGTCGAAAGTCCAAGTGCTATGGGTGGTTACCATATTGCAGAGGCATTGGCTATACCCTATTTCCGTGCATTTACTATGACATGGTCGCGTACAAGAGCGTATCCCCACGCATTTGCTGTTCCTGAGCGCAAGGTACGTTGCTCCTACATCCCGATCCTAGCATATTGAAGCGTTGTATGTCAGATGGGAGGAAGCTATAATTATATGGTCCGTTTCCGCGTACTACTGTTAACTGAAAGCTAATCTTCCGTCTTAGTCCTATGTTATGTTCGACCAAGTGTTTTGGCGTGCCACTTCTGGACAAATCAACAGGTGGCGGAGAAATCTACTTCATCTCGGAGCCACTAGTCTCGACAAGATGGAACCACACAAGATCCCATTCCTCTACAACTTCAGTCCGCATGTCGTACCCCCTCCTTTAGACTGGCCAGAGTGGATACGCGTCACAGGTTTGTCTCATCTCATACCGCCAATTCTCAAGTTCATTGGTGATTAGGTTATTGGTTCCTCGAGGATGCCGATGTCAGTGCTAAGAAATGGAGGCCGCCCCCTGATTTAGTCGCATTCATCGACAACGCGCACAAGCTCGAGAAGAAGGTTGTGTACATTGGTTTTGGAAGTATTGTGGTATCGGATCCTAGGGCAATGACGCGTTGCGTTATCGAGGCTGTTATGCAAAGCGGGGTACATGCCATACTCTCTAAAGGATGGTCAGATCGCTTGCATGTTAAGTCTGCAGACGCCTCTGACCCAGAGGAGCCGTTGCCGAAACAAATATATTCCATCTCCTCCATACCTCATGACTGGCTATTCCGTCGTATCGACGCCGCATGCCATCATGGTGGCGCAGGCACAACGGGTGCCAGTCTCAGATGTGAGTTTCCTGTTGACGACGGTTCAAGATCCACTCAAAGTTTCTGGTAGCTGGAATACCGACGATCATCAAACCGTTCTTTGGTGATCAGTTTTTCTGGGCCGACAGAGTAGAAGCCTTGGGTGTGGGATCAGGCGTTCGGAAGCTCACCGTAGACTCTTTAACGGAGGCGCTCATCCTTGCAACCACTGATCGCAAACAAATAGAGCGTGCAAAGCTTATTGGGGAGCAGATTCGTGGGGTACGTCTCATCTTTGGATGTCCAATTTTGATACTAATTAGTCTCTTCAATAGGAGGACGGCGTGGCTACTGCTATCGAATCAATCTACCGTGACCTCGATTACGCTCGCTCCCTAATCAAACGCACTACATCGGAAAGCGAAGATGAAGAGGAGGCGGGCACCGAACAGGGGACTATCCGCCAACGTCGTCGACAGAGCTCAGGTGCGGCAGATCCTTCCTCCGGTTCGAGTTCTAGTGGCGGTGGCGCTCCTAGCGAAGACTGGAGCGTTATATCTGAGCAGGACGAGCGTCGTTCGTCATTCGGTTCCCGTGACAGCAAGCCTAACAGCAAACGAAACAGCGGTCTCGCCGCCATGTTATCTGTGTTACCTGAGGCTTTCATTCCCGGTTCACCTCGTCGTCGTACGACATCAACCAGCTCTCAATCGTAATGACTCATGATTGCTACATATTCTCGCACACAATGTACTTACTATGCCTGTTCACATCATACATCATGTAATCTCTGGTTTCTCGGTTTGGTATTGTAGCTACATTTATTGAATCTTTAGATTATACACTCTTCATGTAGACTTCTCTCCATAGTGCGCATCGAACACGCCTCGACTAAATTGCGC
The DNA here is from genome assembly GCA_036872995.1 of Hymenopellis raphanipes. NCBI lineage: Eukaryota > Fungi > Basidiomycota > Agaricomycetes > Agaricales > Physalacriaceae > Hymenopellis > Hymenopellis raphanipes. The sequence goes on from JAYMDG010000001.1 coordinate 2,870,174, forward strand.
GAAAGTGATAGTAGGTTGAGAAGAGAGCAACTCTTCTGTGTCGGGTTGCATAAACAACGCGAACGTCTCTCGAGATATTTTGGAAATATCCTGGCTGCTTCCACCAACACGCACACTGAAATTCGTCAGCCCACCTCGTCTCCTGAATAGGGATCACACTTGCCAATGGGGAGTCGCCCGCAATTTACCCCCCGTGGCGAGTTCTAATGCTTCTCCAGTTTGAAAGGCCAGGCAATCCTGCGGGATCGATACTTTCGTTAGCTCTCCTCCCCTGGTTCGTATATACAGTCCTGAAGTGTCAGATGGACATGGTACAACTGTGGGTGAGGCTCCAGGCGCATCGCCTTCACGAAGGAACATAGCCTAAACAAGCCCTTTCTCAATTTTCCTAGGAGGAGGTGGTACCCAGCTGGGACATACCGAACATAAACCGGTGAGAAGGGAGTGATCCACGTGGAACCCGCACCAGCTATCAACTGGCTCGTCTTCATCGAAGTGAAGAGGCATGTCAGGCGATGGAGGGAAGTAATGAAGGAGTCTTGCTTTGGTCGTTTGAGACGTGCTGATCAATTTGGGAAGTGACATAGTCGTGTCCGAGAACCGCGACAGCGCTGAATGACTGCGCGTTAACATGGAGGGAGTTGAAATCTTCAGCCTAAAATGCCTACCAAATGGCTGACATGCCTCGGCGAGGGCACATCCAGTGTCAAAGACAAAACGGCCAAGATCTTTGAACGCATCCTCGAAGCCTTCAACTCCTTGTTCGTTCGGCCCTGTAGCCACTCTAGTCATCTTCCCGGTAAACAACAAAAGGAAGAGGTACAAATGTTGGGTCGGTAGTACTCTTTCCATTCTTCTGCCAGTTCTTGACTCACAGATGGCACGTCAATGATGGGGTTCGCGTAGTAAGAGCCTTTCAAAACGTCTGTTGGCGTGTTGGATTCAGTTTCGTGACTTAGAGGAGGTCATCCTAAAGCACCTGGTTTTCCGTTCATTATTTCCTTCAAATGCACGCGTAAGACAGGTTTACTATACGAATAAGACCACACACCTTCCCGTGCGACCAGCCAAAGCTACACAAGCCGTGAGTATGTTGTAACTACGAATAGAATATCCAGGAAAAATACGACCTGTAATTGCTCGATTCATCACTGTATTTCTCCCTTTGCTCCTGGGAAAGGTGGGCGAACTGGTACGCCAACATAAGGAGTTTCTTTCGTTGAGCGACGTAGGCTGGAGGCAGATCCTTAACGACGATGATTCCTAGACATTCGGGACCTGAACCGAATGCCTTCTCTGCCAGAAGATGAGCTGAGGATGAGGTGAAGGGATTGCAGTATAGCCTAACCGATGGCAGCGCCTAGCGTCTCGGGTGCAGAGATGAGGGTCGGGTAAGATACCAGAACGGCACCTTCGGGAGTGCAGGCAATTTTCTCTTCTGGCATGGTGCACGTTGAAGGCTGGAAGACGGAAAGATGTGGAAGGAAGCAGATCAAGATCAGTAATTACCACATGGTCTTGTCTTTGGTCTGTCAGAGGCCTCATGGTAAGTAACGAGAAGATAAGTCGCGAAAGTAGCTGAGATCGATCAACTCTGATCGGATGTTGTTGTGATAATCGTTGAAGATCCTTCACTTAGACCTTCATGTCGAGCGAGCGTCCTATCGAGTTCATCTTCCTCGGTACTGGAACTTCTGCGAGTATTCCTCATGTCGACTGTCTTACGTCTCCGCCTGATGGGCGCAAATGTGCTACTTGCTTGTCAACGCTAAAGCCTGAAGGCAAGAAAAACATACGGAGAAATACCAGCGCTGTGATCAGAATGGCTGCTCCCAGTAACGGAAAGGATGTGTGCGTCGGCATATGCCTGTGCCACTACGTCTAGGCAACTTGTGAACTTATCTACTCGCTATAGGACAATTGTAATCGATGCAGGCAAAACCTTTCAAGCTGCAGCTCTGGAGTGGTTTCCCAAGTACGGGCTACGGAGGATAGATGCCCTCCTGCTTACGCATCCTCATGCTGATGGTAAGTGGACTTCTACTCTTTGCCGCTTTCATTAATTCCTACGAAATTCAGCCATGAATGGCCTAGACGATTTGCGAGGTACTTTCCATTACAGGGCAACGAGTTGAGTCTTATTTCTAGTTGGCAGGCTGGACGCTGGGCAAGAAAATCCAAGACCACATTGACGTCTATCTTACGGCGTTCACTTTCACCGAAGTCCAACGGTGCTTTCCGTACCTGGTTGATAAAGAATTTGCATCAGGCGGAGGAGATGTAAGCCTCTTACTTTTTTTACTTTGTTACTCATTTACACGAATGTCAGGTCCCAGAATTCAAGTGGCACATCATCACAGAGACCGAAGAGTTCCAAATTGGAGACACCGGAATCGCGGTTATGCCTTTCGCCGTTCAACATGGCCGGATTTTCACTTCACTGCCCTGTCCTTCTGTGGGCTCGACGCCGGCAACAGTTCCTTCGACTCCTACTATCCAAATGTCGCAAGTGAACCTCAAGGATTCTCTTGACCGCCTGCAGAAAAGCACAATATCCGCATTCAAAGCGAAGAAGGACGAAGTCATCCGCCCTTACTTCTGCCTCGGTTTCAAGATCCGGAAAGACATCGTTTACATATCCGATACCTCGCTAATTCCGGAAGACGTTTGGGAGCTGATACTACCACCAAAAGATCAAAGTATTCCTCTATTCATCATCGACACTTTACATCTCCGCCCGTATACTTCCCATCTAGGTATTGGCTCCGCGATTGAAGCAGTACGACGTATGCGCGCGACACGTTCCTATCTCATTGGGTTCTCTCATGAAGTTACTCATGACGAATGGACACGCATAACCGAAGTTGTCACAGCTGGCAAGCCACTGGGACAGGATGCGTGGTTGGACAACATCACGGCCTGCGAGAAGGAAGGCGTATCGCTTGTTATGCATAATAACAAGGAGAATACTCCGGCCTGGGTCAGGCCTGCATTCGACGGCCTGCGAGTCTGGATAGATCCTGACCAGACAGTGCGAGATGACTTTTACTACTCAAGCCCTGCTCTCAAGTAATACAGTGATACCTAATCCATAGGCACCTAAATCTAGATTATACATTTTCGTGTCCATTACCTACTAGGACTTCCCTCGCGGCAGAGTCCAATTTGGTCTGTAGTAGCGCGTTACGCAACGCATCCCCAGAATCGTCGATAGAATGAAGGAAACGAAGGATCTCGCGACAGAGTTGCCAATTACACGCGCCAATGGCAACGGTCAGTAATCTGACCGCATCCTGGTTGTTCTCGTCCAATTGCTCCAGGTTGTGAAGTACCAGTAGATAAGACCCCGCGGTATTCAGGCGTTGAGACGTGAGACAAGACTACAATAGTCTAGATCAGCTGCAGCGGATTGAGAAAGAAGCAGAGGCTTACTTCGAATAGAGCCTTCGGATTCCCAACGACGTTGAATAGCCGCCGCCATCTGATCATCTCTGTTTTGCGAGCACATCTCACGACAACGTCAAGAGCCTCGTCGAAATGGTCCAAGAATTCGACTACCGTTGGGAGGATGGTGGCGCCGTCAGAGTGATCGACATCGACATCGAGATTCGCCTCTGATTCTACGACGGTGTGGAGCAAGATCTCAAGGGCATGAGCGAAATACACGAGACTTTGATAATGAGCTGCGAAAGCGACGGCTTCTTGAATCTGGCGTGCTTCCAGGTGACAGAGAAATATATGATGGAGGAATAGATGGGACTGTAATGCCATTATTAGATCATCAGCGAGGAGACAGACTCATGGACTGACACTCGTTGCGTGTCTGAACATCACAAAGGGTAGATTGGATCGCGTAGCAGTCTCACTTTCTGCTCCAATAATGATGCCTTTATCCATCAATACAGCTAAGGACGGGCTTCGTCAAAGGTATCCAGGATGAATACGATTTAAGCACGTACACAATGGATAAAATTCTAGCTGGATGTTGACATTTTCCTTGACGCTCTTTTCCGATACTTCCGTAAGAGAGGTGGGAGCAGATTGTGGTGCGTCCAGACTGAGTGCGTTCAACCAAACCCGCATACTCTGTCCATCATAGCCCCAGAGTGAGTTCTCCAGTGCGCCTATCCCGCGAAGATGTATCCAGCAGAATTCGATTCGGTCAGCGAATATCTGCATATCGTACTGTACTTCTTGGTTGGCAGACTACAAGACCGTCAATCATCCGCCTGCTTGAGGACATGGGTGTCACCTTTCTCGGCCTCAAGAGAACGAGTTGACCTCCTACCACCATGAGGACTGTTGCGACGGAAAGATCTTCAAGAGGATCACCCAATTCTACAAATGATACGCTGAATCAATCTCGACGAAACTGAGTATATGAGACTCACGCTTTTGAGCAGTAGGAATCATCCAGCTCAACATTCGTACCGCGCCTGGAGCGGCAATAATACCATTGAAGGTGATGCTCCCGCATAGGTGTAGCTTAATAGTCTCTCTCGTCGGGACAATTAGATAATGGAACAGCGTGTTGTCCGCTGTGTACACTAGAAGAGAGTTATCGACCAAGGAGAGAATAATGACTGGACTGCTGAGCACTTCACGATGTAAGACATTCTGATTGCTCAGTTCGAGGTCTCTCGAATAAAGGCGTATCTGCGCATGAGTTATTAGGCCAAGCGAGGACAGCAGGAGACTAAGACCCGCCTGATATGTCTTGCTGACTTCAACAGCAGCTATGAGCACATGGTGAAACCAGATAATGCCACCCCGCACAGCAAACGCCTGTTCTTGTAGCTCGTCTGCAAACACCTTCCATCTCCCGGAAGTCGAACTGTAATGTATAAGCCCCCGACGCCCGGCAATGGCTATTAAGCGACCGTCGCTGCTCAAGGAAGAATATCTTATGGGCCAATTTGTAGACAGATATGAAAGTGGTATCTGGGAAGCCTCCCGTTAACCGGGGCAGCGCGAAAAAAAAAAGCCAGCGCGTACCTTAACGTGCTGCCACACATCAGACTCGGGATTAATGACACTCATGTCGGGTTGATCGGCACCGCGGTATACAAGGGCACGATCGTCCATTTGTAGGAAAGCATACCGCGTGTTATCGGGCGAATGCTGTCCTGTTGTGGCACTTTTGGCGAACGGGATGACAAAAAGTTGACCGTCAGTTCCTAAGGGATATCAGTACATAGCAGGGCACTCCACGTCGAATGCACCTTCGGGCACGGGCTGAGCAAGAACGAAAAGCTCAAAGTTTCCCGGGGCCCAGAACTGGAGTGGTGTCAACAAGGTCGAGATCAATTTTGCGAGAACAACCTACCAGATCCAAAAGGCCGTGCATAAACGTGTCCTGAAATTTCTTGTTATCTATGGCGCCTTCTTCTCCCGCTCCTAGGCCTCCGCTGGCTAAACAACGCCCACCAACACTGAAGAGAGCCCACCCATGCTTCCAACCCACGGCCAAAACATAACCGTCTGAACTCCATTCCAGAGCACAGACTGCACCGGGTTGGTGGTTGTAAGGGTTAGGTATGGATAATGGAGTAGACGGGGGCGGGGTTGTTGGACATAGAGACGAGGGAAAGGATGTCAGAGCAACGTCACCTCCGACCATTCCAATGGCAAAAACAGAGAACCGGCTATTCAAGGCGACCTTAACCGCACGCCTAGGTTCTTCATATATGCGGCGACTGGACTCGTGAAGCGGTTGATCAGGATCTACGCGTCGTTGTTTTTGTACCCATCTGGGAGTCGGAAAGTCATGTAGACATGTCCCGCGCCACGTGCTTCCGTTCGGGAGAGAAGGCTGCATCCTGGTAGGATCGTCAGATATTGACTGAGGTTGGGAAGTTTGGTAGGCTCGTTCTTCTTGATCTGATACGCTGTCATGTTCTTCGGGTTCGTGCAGTTGCACGAAGTATGCTCGACCATCGGATGTTATCCAAGTCTCAACGCCTGCAGTGCGAGAGTATGATATTTGGAGAACGTTTACTATCACTTGTTAGTCTGGGAGACATGGTACGTCTCGATGCTCACCGTCTGGCTCTAGAAACCAATCGAACTCATTATCATTAAAGACCCAGGTGTCATAACTCCCAAAGCGTGTTCCTTCTCTTGGGCCGTGCTCCTCATCGTCAACCTGTTCTGGCTCATCGGCTTCTGAGGGCCAGGGAATTCGTTGTATGGCGGGAGGATTTTTGGTAGAAAACAGAATGTAATGTCGGCGAGGTGAAGCGCTATGGTGACCATGAGTAGATGGACAACGAGCTTCTCTATTACACACTTGATGAGAGTTCCTTCGACACGAATGACACCCTCAAAATGTAGACTGATGGGATTTAGAGGGAGGCCTTCACCTGGGCCAGCGGTAAAGTTGCGTTGGGCAGTCGCATTGAGAATGGGTGGTTGGTAAACGGGATCAGAGACATTGTAGGAGACTGTGATCAAGACAAGATACGACAGAGCTGTCTGGAACCACTTAGATTACAACTAGTAACAGGGCGACAATGCCGACCTGTATCACAATTCGAGAGCCGTCTGGTGCCCAGTGAGCTTGTACGTTTTCTCCATGATCAAATATGGATGCAGGAGTACGTGAGAGGTACGCGAGCACAGCGGTGGGCTAGAAGACGTTACAATTTGTTCCCGGGTATGCGAAGTAGAACACACTCGGACGCGCCAAACGGAAATACCATTTCTAGTCAGAAGGGCGAAGAAAGACTTGCGAGGGCTCGGAAACAACCCCAGTGCAGGCTCTGCTGGTATATTTGGTAAAGAGGGTATGGTGGACAGGCGTCGCGCGGCTGAAGTTGGAAAGTACATAGTCCGTATTATTGCCAGTCTTTGTTGTGAGAGCGAGAAGCAAGCCGAGGCCGGCGTCTGGAACCCCAACCCTAATTTGTCCAGTGTTGTCCCACGAATGGTCATCAGAGCCGTGAGGTCTCTTCCTTTTCTCATCACCACCTCCATGTTGCAATGAAGTTTTACACTCAGTCTTTCACTTACGAGTAAGCTTTTTCCATTTTATTCACAAATTAGCATCGTTTAAACACTCAAATCCAGCGACTCTTGGTCAATTGTTTCGCTTGCCTATTTCCTTCGTTACCCCAATCCATATGCGTCCCACATTCTCTCGTGCGATGTCATTTCTCGCGAATTGACACCAGCCGGTACCCTCCTGACCACCAGGCTCATCCTCAAGCGGGGTGCACTTCCTCGTTGGGCTCCCAAAGGCATCATTTCCCGCACCGAGGCATGGGTGATTGAAGAGAGTGAAGTCGATCCTCTGGGCAAGACAGTGCAGTGCAGAACAAAAAATCTCGAGTTCACAAAGGTCATGCAAGTGGAAGAGTACGCGTTCATTCGACAAAACGAGGATGGGTGAGTTTGTCATGGATTGCATAACATATCCAAAGGTCTCATAGTTCTCCACAGTCAAACTCTTCAGACCAACGAAGCTAGGATCAGATCGCGCTTTGGTTGGGGCCTTACAAAACGTATTGAGGCCTTTGGCATGCATCGAGTCGAGTCCCATGTTCAAAGAGTTTGTTTGACGTTCTATTTTTTCCTGATCAGGCGCTGACGTATCATAGTCCCGAGACGGCATTTCGCTCATTCTAAACATGATTCGTCAATCTCGGCAGACACTTGGTGCCCCTGCAACGGCGTACTCGCCGAGCATGTACCATTCACCAAAGGAAGAGTCGTCTACTCCAAGCGTTGCACATTCGGAATCACTACAAAGCACGAGCTCTTGGCGTAGGTGGAAGGGCTGGCTCTTTGGAAATTCATAATTCGCGTATCTTTTAGTTGTCATCCCTTATATAGCAGTCGTAACTTCATTGTATCAGTAGTCGTTATTCAAACGTATCTTATTCTGCCCTCTCAAATCGTGCTGCACCTGTCAACAAACTCAAGCAACGAGATTATACACACATGACTATGCTTCAAGTACTCGGGCAGATTGATTACTTTGTAAAGACTAAAATGGTGGTCAGTTGGAAAGTGAGATGTCACTACGTGTAGACGTACTAGAAACGACATCCTCATCTTGGACCGGGTGATTCAAACTAACCTTTTGCGCGTGTGGATTGAATTTGCTAGACTTTCCCTAACACATGATATGAATTCCAGGCGATACCAAGGGGAGAGATTAGCGCATACCCTATGAGATTTGAGTTGTTACAAGAGTATCCGAAGGACGGACTGTACTCACCATACAAGCGCATATTTGAAGTTGGGTGCCAAGGACCGGTGAACGCCGTTACACACATTCTAAGGCGCCAAGTCAGTTCTCTATCTTTCATACAACGAATCAGTGCACCTCAATAGTTGCACCCTTCCGAAGACAAATTGGGTCTGCCAAGTCAGGATGGTCTCCACGTTTCTTTGTGTATATCTTGACCATGTTGAGATGATCCCATATACGCTCTACAAGGTAGTCAAGACTGCAGACATGAGTTTCTAGGTAGGATACTTCATATTTCGCTCACTTCAAGTCCATCTCACAACTGATGACGATGGTCTGTGGCGTGCGAGCAAGCTTGTCCACCACCTCTAGACTGATGGCGTCGATCTTGTTGTAGACATCTTTTGTAAATAGGTAGGTGTAACTCGCGGAAGACAGAGGAGAAAGGACCCACAGACGCAAGGTATATATTTTCGGGTGCCTGTGTGCCATCAATGCCAGAAAGATTAGAGTGCGAGGTTGAAGTACCGATGAGGACGTCGATAAACTCGTCAGTGGTTATCTAAATATCCATCTGTAAGAAGCGATCCAGACTCTGAGAAGGAAACGTACGTCTTCTCTTATCATAACATCGCAGTTGTGGAGTTTGTCTTGTGATGAAAGTTAGTCGAACGTAAAGTCAACGTCGTACAACTGACACCCTGCCAATATAGTCCGGATCGTCTTTTCGTCTGTCTTGGTTAATTTCACTGTAGATGTAAACTGTGAGTCTGATTAGAGCGACTAGACTGCTTTCGAACTGAACGAACATACCGTGATCTAGAACGAATCATGAGCAAGAGATGTATGTAGATGAAGGAAACACGTACTCCACCTGTAGTACGTTTTTTAAAGACGACGTCCGGTTTCTGTTTGTTCAAACGAATGCCCACAGCGTCTAGTTCTATCTCCAGCAATCTCTTCTGTTCTTCTGATTTCGTCGCATCGAGCATAATTAAAATAAGGTCAGCGGTTTTCGCCGCTTCATTGTGTCTGAGTATAGGAAGACAGCAGAAATGAGATATTCTTACTGGAGACAACTTGACGCCCCCGTCCACGCCCTTGACTGGCACCTTCGACAATTCCGGGTAGATCGAGAAGCTGTATCCGCGCGCCTTTGTACTCAATAACGCCGGGAATAGCCTAGTCTCGACCAGGAAGATGAACAGCGCATTTGAATAGAACAGAATACCACGTACAGTCAAGGTTGTGAACTCGTACGCAGCTGCTTCAGAAGCCGTATGCGTGAGCTTGTTTAACAGAGTCGACTGAAACATATCGGTGTCAAAGGCAGAACAGCGAAATCCTGGAGAAGGACTAACTTTCCCGACTGAAGGGAAGCCTATTAGCGCTACTCGAGCATCGCCAGCCTTTTGCACATCGAATCCTGTTCCTGCGGGACCGGATTTACTCGCCGGTTCAAGGAGTTGGGCACGATACCGAGCTAGCTTTGCTTTGAGGAGACCCAGATGATATTCGGTGGCCTAGGCGGGTAGGGATGAATTGGGACGCGTCCAGAGGACGTTTATTTCCATATCCACCTTATTTTTCTGCGCTAAAACCGTATTATTACCGGTTTCTTCAATACAATGTATCTACTTACTTCTAGCCATCTCCTCTGGGGACCAGTCAACAAGATCCGAGAAGTGAATAGAGTCGACATACCCTCGATTTCCTTTATCTAGACGGTATTATTAAACGCAGTTGCATCATAGATGAGAACGATCCAACCTTTTCTACGATACCCATGGTCGCGTATTAAATGCTGCAAAAGCTGTCAATGAGGGATGCGCGCTACGTGAGGGTTGAAGATAAGCGGGCGAGCACGTGCACGTGGGCGACGGCTTCTCCTCTCCCCACCATGACCATGGCTCGCCTTTACCCTGTTCACGAGGTTCCGGAGGACCTCGACCAAGACGCAGTGTACGGCCACGATGCATACGAATCGTACCTCTACTCCTCCCAAATCCCATCCCCGAGCCACCAGAGACCAGGCAATGCTCGACGATCACCCTCCTGGTCTTATTCATCCGAATCCTCCTACTCCAAATTTCAGCAGCTGTATCGCCAGAAAGTAGAAGCGAATGTCGACTCAGGCGTCATGCAGGATAATGCTGAGAACGACGAGGAAGAGGACATAAAGCCTACCGCCCTTCTCGGCGATTCCGATATTCCACAGCCAACAGACGCCGAGTCCAAGGCTCGTCTCGAATGGCAGCTATTGTTTGCCTCTGTTCTGTCCGGAGATGTTCTCAAATCTGAAAAGACTCGAATACAACGGGTCTTGGAGAGTTCCGCCAACAAGGAGAACGACACTAAGCTAAACATCTGGCTTGGGCTTCGCGCCAAATTCCACGCAAAGACGCTGGAGGAGGAGAGGAAGTCTGTTGAAGAACGCAGAGTGCGCTTCATAGACGATATCATCAAAGAGGTTCTCACATTCCATGTTGACCATACCATCGAGAAGACACCACTTCAGCAGGTCACTGACCTTTTGTCGCGCCTCGACATTGCTCAATCCCTCTATCCTAGCCTTGCCCGCTTCTATAACGAGAAGCCTGCCGCATTGGATGCACAATTCCAAGTGCGGTGGGATGCCTTGAACACTTATTTTACGGTTGTTACGCGTTTACAGGATCAAATGACCCTTCTACAGCGCTGGACTGGCAGCGAGACCCTGGACGTCAATCAACCTAATACCTCTGCTGAGCAGCCCATTGGCGTCAATGGCCATTCACCTGACAAAGTAGATGGGTCTACGTTCGTCGAACGACTCATGAAGGAGGAATCGATGCAGCGGACCTTCGAAAAAGGTTTCTTGGGCGCGGTCCACGAGTTTATTGGTGACGTGCGCACCGCGCAAGTCAGCTTCGCTCCGTATTTCGAACCTATGGGCTTACCCACTTTCGAAAACGAAGTCACGCCCTTGATCTCTTTTCCGACAAAACTGGCGCAGGCTTGTTTACATCTTCGCATGAGCAACATTAACAGCTTAAAGAATCCTACTATCATGATTGTTGACCAGATGACGGAGGATCTGCGACTGACATTGGGTCTCGCTTGCACGCTGAAGCGTCAATACGAGGCCTTTTTGTCCCCTGATCCTAGCGGACGGTGGAGCTTGCCTCAGTGTATCAGTCCTGACTATGAGGACTCGATATTGGAAGCACTAAGCATGTTCTTCCGATTAATCAACTGGAAGTTGAAGATAGGCGCCAAGCATAGTCATTTCAAGGAGACGGATATACTGGAGGCGCAATGGCCTACCCTCATCGACGTTAGCATGACTGTGACTGGCGGATCGGCGCGCGTCGCTGAACATTTATGGTACGCCTGGTTGTCCTTCCTTCCTGCTCTCGCTGAACAACTGTAGCTCTCTTATCCAACGGATCGTCGTACGCGTTATCAATAATTTCGACACTCAAGTGTCCAACCCTTATGCGGATAAAGGTCATCACCACAAGGAAGTGTCAAATTTCGAAACCAATGGCTCCAAGCCGAATGGTTCAGAGACGAACGGACTTTCTGATGAAGAGCAAGCAGCGGAATGGTACGGCAAGATTCTGGACACCGTCCGCCTTCGATACCGAAAAATTCAACGATATGCTCGGTAAACCTCTTTCCGCGAATGTGCTCTTCTCCTCCTAACGTCTCCTCGTAGGATGCTTTCGCAGCGGTTTATGAATGCTGCCGAATACTCGTTGGAGAGTAATATAGTCAAGCCTCTCTTCCAACATTTCTGCGACTGTGGCTTTGTTCTGGTCTACACGGAGCAATTTGAGTCCGATGGTGTCTATGTTCTCGCCTCACCGAATCTTTACGACAAAGACGCCATAATCTCCCGCATTATTCAGGATGCCTATAACCCTTCTGAGATTCTCAATGAGGAAAAGCAGCACTCAGAGAACGCGGACGAGGAAGGGAAGGAGAAGAAGAGGGGCGAAAACGATTCTCCTGCACAATTCGTGCTCTTCCTTTCTCCTCTGGAAGCCTTCCACTGGACCGGCGCCATTCGCTCTGTTTATGTGCCACCCATGAACCTCGAGCTGGCGGACAATCGAATACGTCTCGTTGCCGACGGAGGGTCGCGACGACTTGCACTCGCGAAAGAAGCGTTTACTTCGTACTTTGCCAGACGCAACGAGGCTGGTAGCGAAGTCGAGAAGCCAGTCATTCCTTTCGATTGTATTGTCGATGCGAGGGCGAACTATCCGAAAGTCGACGCTCTTTTGCTCAAGATGAACCGCACTACCCATCGCCTGGCCGACTCCATCGTTTCATCGGTGCACCAAGTTCAAAAGAGAATAACGATGACGGAGGGAAGGATGGAGTTGATGCAGAATTGGTATCTGTTTGCTGCAGAGCATGGGCAACATGCCCAACGCACTATGGAGAAGTCTGTCCCTACCGGTTTCAACAGGGCATTGATCCAGCTTGCAATCGCTTGGTTGACTTTCATCTGCGAAGACTGTAATCCCAACGACCAGAAGACATTTCGATGGGCCGTCAATGCTCTGGAGTTTACGTTCCAGTGTACTGTTCGCAGTATCCTCAATCTTCCGCAAGAGCAGTTTGTTATCCTTCGCCAAGGCGTAGCGCAGTGTATGACATTGTTAACTGGACACTTCGACATATTGGGGGCAAGATCGAATGTCTTGGAGAAAGAACGGCAGGAGCTTTTGGCGAAGCAGAAAGTGCCTGTGGCGCCAATCGACGGATTCTTTGAGACCTATTCTCAGGACAACAATCTGGGGATTGTCGATGACGGCACCCGGAGGTTCTGGGAACGAGCTGTACAATCCTTGCAACAGGTTGAGGCTGATCGGCAGTTGGTCGGGTCGGGATTCCGTATCGTGGGACGCGTTCTGGACGATGAGAAGCCGGAAGACCGCTCTCTAGTCTTCCTAGCCAATTCCAGCTCCAACATCGCCATCAATTGGCAGCAAGGAAAGTTCATCGGAGCAGGTGCTTTCGGTTCGGTCTTCCTCGCCCTCAACATGGACTCTGGCTCTGTCATGGCTGTAAAAGAGATCAAGTGCCAGGAGGTTTCGGGCATGCACAATCTGTACTCGCAGATTAAAGACGAACTCAGCGTCATGGAAATGCTTCGGCACCCCAACATCGTGGAATACTATGGCATCGAAGTTCATCGCGACAAGGTATACATTTTCGAAGAGTTCTGCGAAGGCGGCAGTTTGGCGTCCCTTCTTGAGCATGGCAGGATTGAAGATGAAGAGGCTGTTCAGTACTATACTATGCAGATGCTGGAGGGCCTGATCTATCTTCATTCGCAAAACGTCGTTCATCGGGACATCAAGCCAGACAGTGAGTATTTTATATGCCTCGAGCGAGGATGACTGACTGACTGAATAAATTCTTAGACATTCTTCTGGACCACAACGGTATTATCAAGTTCGTCGATTTCGGTGCCGCCAAGATCATCGCCAAAAATCAGCAGCGGAACACAACCCGTCGTGTACCAGAAATGACGAAGACTGGTGACGGTTTCAATAACCATCTCACAGGAACGCCTTCCTATATGTCGCCGGAGGTCATCAAGAACGATAGAAGAGGTCGACATGGAGCGATGGATATTTGGTCTTTAGGATGTGTGGTTTTGGAATGCGCCACTGGAAAAAAACCCTGGAGTAATCTCGACAATGAATGGTGCGCTGTCCACCCTCCGGTCAATGATTTTCTCGCTGACATGCCTTTAGGGCTATTATGTACCACATTGGTGTCGCCACACAACATCCACCTCTACCGGACAAAGATCAGCTTTGTCTAATGGGCATTGACTTCATAAAGGAGTGTTTAACCATCGATGCCATGAAGCGACCTACTGCTTCAGAGCTCATGGAGCATGTTTGGATGTTGGATCTGCGCGAGAAGTTCAAGCGTTACGAGGAAGAAGAACAGCTCCTCCCGCCGTCGGAGCCTAAGTTCGGTGAAGGAGCCATTGCTATTCAAGCACGTATGCTAGAGGAGAAGGAGAACCTGATGTCACCGGATGCCACTCCAAGTTCGGTTGGAGACACACCTATACTTACCCCTGTTGCAAGCGATGGTTAATACCCTCTTTGGTCACTCTATTGCTCGCAATGTTGTTTTCTCACTTACATTATTAGCTTCGCATATACACACTCATACTTGCTTGTAGCCATATCATCGCATCTGCTTTCTTTTTGCATAGTTCGCCTGTCGTATGTACTCATCATGTATGTAATTCCGTGGATTCAAACTTACGGGAAGGAGTAAAGTCCGAAAGCGGTCCGGCAAGTTCAAGGCATGACTCGATCGTGTCAACGTGAGCTTCCTTAACCACTACCATGTCCATCGCAGAAACGAAACACGTCTTTGAAGCAATTGAAGAGGGCAAAAGTGTTGATACACCTTTGAATGAATCTGATCCGGAGGAGAGGGACGCCTTGGAACGACTTACACAGACCTCACCGCCTACTTCTGGACCAATCATCGCCGTAGATTTGGACGATGTACTCAGTCAGACAAACCAGCAAGTTGCCACTTGTAAGTCCAATTAACCCTTGTTAAATACCACGACGTCGACGTCACAATTAGGGCATAACGAAGCGTATGGCACCAACATGACGGTTGACCACTTTTACTGTGACTGGCTTCCTGTTCGCGTTCAGCTCTATCCACATTGACTATCAACGCATCTTTCTTGCAGATTATTACTATTGGAAGGTGGGCGCGCGTCTTCGAGCGCGATCTGCTCACACACGCGGTATTGACGCCGAGGTGACAGAATCCCTTCTGGGGCACTGTCCAAGAAACGTTCAAGAAAGTCAAGGCGTTCTATGAGACGCCGCTTATTTATCAATCGCAGCCTGTTCTGGGATCCCGTGAAGGCATACAGGCTCTTAAAGATATGGGATACAGATTGATCATTGTCACGGCGCGTGGTCCTGATACCCAAGACGAGAGTTGGGAGTGGGTTAACAAAAACTTTCCGGGTAACTGTATAAAGTTCGTTGATGACATCGAGGTGCTAATTTATCCATGTAGATTGCTTCGAGAGCATTATATGTACCGGCCAGTTCAAGGATGCGCACAAAGAAGGGCACGAGGTGGTAACGAAACTCAGCAAAGCTGAAGTAAGTGAATGAATTTGTGGAATATGGACTTACACGGTGCGCGTAGGTTTGTTTCGACCTTGGTGCTCGTCTCCTCATTGATGACTCGTCCGAGAACGCGATTCAGTGCGCAACAGCGCATCCGAATGCTACTCGAGTCCTTCTATTTGGTAACTATGAGTGGAATCAGAGAATATCTGGCCACGAGGACTACAACGATGCCATGAGTTATAATATACGTCTTCTGGCTGAGGCCGGTCGAGAATTTTGGAAGGAGGCAAGTCAAATGGTTTGTTGTATGTTGGCTTGGTAATTGACATGCGTTTGATTACAGGAAAGCTTTCAGATACCAGACGGAGCTCCCTTAGAGCGAGTTAGAGACTGGGCAGAGGTTGTTAGATGGATTCAGAAAGCCAGGCTTGAAGACCGAATGTAGATAAATGCAGTGCACGGAAACGCTCGTTTTGCTTGTTGTAGAATTGCAATCATTGACTCTTCATGTCCAATGTTGGTAAATAAAGCAATGATTCTTTGAAAATCAAGAAACGAATTGCTTCCCTCGCGCCAGACGCGGACATGTTGATCGTCACTGTATTTTTGGTCGCGAACGAAGTTGAACCTAGGGTGGGTCGGGCCGGATCCATAATCACACGCCATTGCTTCTTGAACACATCACACATCATCATGATCAACTGTGTTCGTTGTCTCTATCACTTACCCGCAGGTTCCACGTCTATTGCCCTGCCGCACTCCACTCTCCGCGGAGTAGTGGCCTAGGGCCGAATTTTGCGACTACTTAACCTTTACTCTGTTACCTCGAACTGATTCCTGTCCATGGCGTCCTTGACGTCCTTACGCGCTCAGAATCTCACCAAACATTATGCGACGCTCGCCAAGTCGTACTCGACCCATCGCCCGCTAATTCAGCGCATTATAAACGCATCCTTCATCCTTTATGTTCTGGGCTCTACGTATCGCGGATTGTCAGGAGGAGGCGGCTCATCCAGATCCAAAAAGAAGGGGAAAGGAAAGAAGGACGACGGTACTAAGAAATCTGAGCGTGTAGCCGTGCGTACCGAGACAAACTCTAAACGCCATACTGAAAAGATCCAGGTCGACGCAGTATTCTACCAACGTCTCGCTGTCATCCTACGAATTGTCATCCCAGGTGCCAGATCAAAGGAAGCGATGCTTCTCATCATGCACTCCAGTCTCTTGGTGCTCAGAACCGCAATCTCACTCTACGTCGCGGCGCTTGACGGTCGGTGCGTGTATACCTCGTTATATCTCCATTTGCTTGCCGACTCGAGGCCTTTTCAGAATCGTGGCTAGTCTTGTACGCGCCCAACCTTTGGAGTTCTTTTTCAACATTATGCGCTGGCTTCTCGTCGCAATTCCCGCCACATGGACCAATAGCTGGTTGAGCTACATCCAAAACAAACTGAGCATCGCTTACCGGACACGTCTGACCAAGGTTATATTGCAACAGTACCTCGGGGAAGGGGATGAGGGTCCTCAAGGGAAAGTATATTATAAGATCTGTAAGTTGTTTGTGCCGCGTAAATCTGATGCACTGAACACTCGTCGTAGCCAATCTCGACGACCGAATAAAGAACCCTGACCAGTTGCGCACTTGCCACAACCAAACGTATTGCAACCTGATTGACCATATGCTACAGAATGATCACACACGATATCAACAAGTTCTCGATACATTTGGCATCAATCTATTCTAACCTCGCAAAACCTGTCTTGGACGTCATACTGTATAACTATCAGCTCTCGCAAAATGTCGGCGCGGAGGGACTACTAGTGCTGACCGTTCTTGTTCAGTCGACCGCTGCTCTCCGTTCGTATTCTTTTTTCTTGATCTTTCGTTCAAACGCTTATTGTCCTTTAGTGCGCTATCTCACCCCACCTCTGGGAACATATACTGCGCTTTCAGCCCAGTTCGCAGGCCAACTTCGCCATACTCATTCTAGACTAGCCGAGTTTTCGGAAGAAATTGCTTTCTTGGGCGGAGAACAGACCGAAAAAATGCTAATCGAGCGGGAATATGCCACGGTGATGAGACACGAAAACAAGGTGTTGGACAAGCGCTGGTGGTTTGGTTGTGTCGAAGAAGGTATCATCAAATGGCTTTGGGGAAGCTTTGGAGTATATTGCTTTCACATCAGTTAATAAGGTCCTGACATAGCTCCAGCTTGTCATATGTGGCATTCCCGTCTTCATCAAGCTTCCTGGTGTTGGACGGATCGATCTTGGTTCCCGTACCGAGGGTATGTTCACTGCCTGTGCTTCCGTGTGTCTGACTCTAAACGATTGAGCAGGGTTCGTAACGAATAGAAGACTCTTGTTGTCTGCCTCTGGTGCGTATTTGTTTATATCGTGAATGTGTGCTGAGATCGCAACAGATGCCATGGGGTATGTCGGCTTCTCTCGCACAGCCAACGTTACTAACAAAGGACTTGTAGTCGTGTTATGTATTCGTACAAAGATCTCTCCGAGCTGGCCGGTTATACCGCGCGCGTATCACTTCTACTTGACACCATGAAAGATGTACAGAAGGGAAGGTTTGAGAAGGCTCTCATCAGCAGTGCAACGACCGGTGAAAACGCTCACAGTATGTTTTGGCCAATCCTTTCCCATTCGGTCTAACCGCTAATATGTTATAGTCCTCCGAGGACGCGGACAGATCATCATGTCAGAGGACATTGAATTCGAGAACGTGCCGATTGTTACACCAAATGGCGATGTCCTCGTGAAAAGCCTGAGCTTTCATATCAAACACGGCGTACGAGCCATCTTTGTCGTGATATGTTTCCTTGATTTACGTGTTCTTTCGTTAAGCAAAACCTTCTTATTGTGGGTCCCAATGGGTGCGGCAAGTCTTCACTCTTCCGCATCCTGGGTGGGCTTTGGCCAGTGTTCGCAGGTGTTGTTAAGAAGCCGGCGGCGTCCGAGTTCATCTTGATTCCCCAGCGGCCGTATCTTTCCCTGGGAACTCTTCGGGACCAAGTGATTTATCCTCACTCCAAGGAGACCATGGACGCCCGTAGGCACTCTTCACGTGTCACATAGACGAATCTAAATTTCATCTTCAGGTGGTATTACTGACGACGATTTACTCAAAATCTTAGGTGTTGTGAACATGGAAAATGTAGTGGAAAGAGAGGGCGGATGGGATGTGGCACGAGAGTGGAGGGACGCATTGAGTGGCGGCGACCAACAGAAGATTGCTTGGGCCCGTTTATTCTATCATAACCCCAAGGTACACACATCCATGGAGCAGGTTTACTATTGATATCACTAACCCCCCCTTTCTCTAGTACGCCATTCTAGACGAAGCAACCTCCTTGGTTCCGCCTGATATGGAGGGGATGATGATGGAGCATGCCGCCAAGCTGGGCATCACTGTCCTCACAGTTTCCCATAGGCCATCTCTGTGGAAATACCACGCCATGATTCTACATTATGACGGTCAGGGAGGATATGTCTTGTGAGTTTCGCGTATATATTGCACAGTCTGAACAGTTTTGTTGAACTCCCGTAATTTTAGTACAAAACTGGATGCTGAGCGCCGCCTAGCTCTACAACAGGAGAAGCAGGCGCTGGAATCCAGGCTGCTTGAAGTGTAGGTTTGAAGTGGCCTCTATGTCTTCCCCCTTCTCACATATGCTATCTAGGCCAAAGATGAAAGCACGCCTGGAGGAATTGCGCTTAGAACGTTCGGATGTTCGAGTGTAGAACTGACTGAGTATCTTATATTTTCCGAAATATCCTTTCATTTGTGCAAGACACGGCTTTACTTTAATGACGCTCAAATCCAGCAAAATACTTTGTACATTGCACGAATGGAGTCGAATCACAATCGCGATTGAGGAGCTCCGATTGGTGGGAAATTTCACGTGAAACCGGTTCGGCCCGCTGATCCGCGATCGGCAGCGCTCGGAAGACAGCCACCTCAATTGGTCATCGCCCCGCTTTCCTCTTTAACCGCTCACACGACGACCTCATATTTCGTCACTAGATTTCCTTTATCTATATTCCTTCTTTCACTTAATCTCCTCGCGACAATGCATTTCTTCAATCAAGTCTTCAACTACGAGTGCGCAGAGCCATTTTCCGTTATTTCTGACTCCGTTTTAACGGTTACCACAGTCATCCCTGGTCTCACGTCGTCATTGGAATGTGGCACAAATATCCCAACCCAAAATGCTCCCATGTCGTCAGTATCGACGTTCTGGACCGCTCAGTCGACCCTGTAACTGGTATCATACGAACGGAGCGAGTGCTGGGTTGCAAACAGAAAGCACCAGGATGGATCCTCAAGGTGTCTTGGATGTTCTCGCCTAAGAGTCCCACTTATCAAGTATCCAGATGTTTGGCGGCTCAGAAGATGCATATGTTCGCGAAATATCATTTATAGACCCTAAAAACCAACGCGCGTCCATTTCGTCAGTCAACATGTAAGTGGATGGATCTGCTATTTCCCTCAGATTCTAATACTTGTACAGGTCTCTAAACAACGTCGCGCAGTGTTTGGAAAGCATTGAGTACCGACCTGCCTCACAAACACACACCTCCTTTTTCCAAACAGCAGAGATCACTGCAAGGATGGCTATATGGCGTAGTGTCGCTGACGGGGTGGAACGATGGATGCTACAGCGCTTCCAAGATAATGCTGCTCTCGGTAAGCTCGCGTTTACCGACGTACTTCGAAATCTATGGGAGGAACGCAATGTACAAGCAGTAGCAGCATAGGGTTCATCTTTGTGTTTTTTTCCGGTTCGTACTTTAGATGGATGACATTATGAATTACCCTAGATAAAAGCTCTGTGTATATCCCCCGAGCATGCATCACTCATTATACATGACTGTTGTCCTCGTACTTGTCTTTTTTTTTTTTGAAGTATTTTGAGCACCCGTGACTAATTATATCGGGATGTTACAGTCACAATCGATGAGTCTAACTGCTCCGTCATCGACGTTTGCTTGGACATTTCCTTGACAGCTTGCGAGGAAGCGCGCTGCTCTGACTGACAGACAGCTAACCAGCCACGAAATTGGCGACCGCTACTGCCCTTAGTCAGGCGCAGGGTTCCTTTTATCCCACCACCACCACCCGTCTCAGTGCTCGCCAACTGGACGGGCATGGACGAGCTCCTTCACCACTGTCTACGCGAGCTCGCATTCGACGGTGACCTTGGTGAGTTTTATCATGTGACGCATATTTCTGTCTGTCGCCGAGTTCGAACCCCTACTATTGCGTTTCTTGCCTGCTTTCTTTTAACTTGAGCTCATTTCTCTGTTCTTCAGGCTCTAATCCAGCTCGGCTCAGCGATTTCATCGCCGACTTTTACTCCCATGGGTCCTCGCCGCACACCCAGACAGTGGACGATGACTTTTGCGCGTTCGTCTGGTCGTTTGTCGTACAGCAGGCAAACGTCCTCGTTGGGACCAAGCCACCTGGTATAACCTCGGAAGTGTGGGTCGCTCCACAAACAAGCGCGAAACGCAAGGCCAGCGCCAAGGGAGAGGTCCTCGTTGAAACTAGTCCTCCACAGCTCGACATCATTCCCGATGCCAAGTCTCGTTCACTCGACGACTTGGTCAAGCAGTATGGAGACGATTTGCGCATCGCCGTAGCCCCAGAGTCGATATATGCTGCTGTTACTGGGTCGCATATAAGGGTCTGTTTTGTAATATTTCGCCAGCCGCATTTTAACTCTTCATCCAGTTTCCGAAACTCAGTCCTATGGTGTTCTCCGCCCTCCAGATAATCACTCGCGGTCGAGACAGTGGCATTTCCGTTGTTGAGTTGGGACAGAAATCCAAATATGATCAAAAGACGTGTTTTTACCTCGTGAAACAATTGACTGATCTTGATCTTGTGTATGTTCTCATTCCCATCTTCGGTATTTTCGCTGACTCCCCTTCTAGCGCAAAAGTTCGGAGAGGAGGCGTCGGTACCCATTTTGTCATCCACAAGTACTTCTTCGATCGCAGCCCTTCTTGGAAAGCCATACGAGAGGAAGAAAGTCAAGCGAATGTACAAGTGGACGAGGCTCCTGTGGTAGATGATGCGCTAGACGATGTCCCCTCCGATATCAAGGCTCTCAACTTTACTCCCATCGATGCCCGTCATCTCTCTAGCTTACCTCTTGTTCGCGGACGCGTCGTCAAACTTCTCAAGGTTTCGAAAAATCAGATGCACCCTTCCAACAACATGATCATCACTATCGGTTTCAAGCAACCTACCAAGACCGACCGTCGTTTCTTCCAGAGTCGGATTCGAGAAATGCTGCAGGAAGGCATAATCGAGAAAGTCGTTGTGCCTAACAAGAAGAAAAATCAGACGACCTCTGTTACTTGTTTTCGTCTGCTGAATGAAGATGGCAGTAAGGTTGCTCAAGACGCAGATGCAGACGCTCTACTAGACGATGATAGTGACGGTAAGAAATTATTTTCGTATTCCCCTTGAACGCAGTAGTCATGATCCTTTCATAGAGCCGAGCGGCGTCAAAGTCAATAGTACAATTCACAAGCTGATCATTGATCTGCTGGAAGAGGCAGGGACCACAGGAATGACACTCAATGTATGCTACCGCTCACGTCGTGGGTCGCGCTGATTTCTCACGATTCCTTTAGGAGCTTTCTTCTTCTTTGTGTAACTTCGATAAGCGAACGATTGAACTGCTTCTCACACGAGCGGAAAAGTTTCCACCGCCCGAGCACTTGAATGATCTAGGGATCTCCGGACTCATGGAAACTAGTGGACGCGAACGTCGCCACAGATATTTCACGGTCTCGGCCTACCACAGACTTGTCTCCAAGGAAAATCTTGATAAATCTTCCGCCGGCCTCTCCAACGTCTCTTTCGATGACATTGGAGGATTTATGAAGATAGAGTGCGGGTCATTTTACTCCGATATTGATGAACTGGAGTCATATCAGGACGAGTTCAAGGAAGCTGCCGACGTTGCTCGAGAGGCAGCAACCGGCAAGCCGAGGAAGAAACCGTTGAAGAATTCTGTGGTTCCTGATGGTTCAGCCAAAAAGGGCCGCTCTAGCAAAAAGGCTGACGATGCCAGCAATGCAGTCAAGCCTGCTAGGAACTCCAAGAAGCGGAAGTTGGCGGATAACGACGCCACACTTGAGGCACCTGTTGCCAAGAAGAGGAAAACGGCAAAGGAGAAGGAGACTGCAGCGGAAGCTCCAGGTATGATTGCTTGGGTATATCGCAGCCTCCATTCACAACTCTTCAGAAGCCAACCCTAAACAAAATGCAACCCAAGCGCCCAAGAAGCGCGGTCGGCCTCGGAAAACCCCGCTGCCGGAGGATTCTACCGCTTCCGCTTCAACGTCGAAGAAGACCGCTCCAAAGCCAGCCAAGTCGTCGAGAAAGAGCGTGCGACTTTCGAAGGCCGTTGTCGACGATGACTCCGATATGTTGGTGGATCCCTTTAATGCTGTTAGTGATGAAGCCACCGCCTCCATTGTACCAGCACCCCACGAAACCGACGCACCACCTGATATCATTATGGTTGAATCTGAAACGATAGGACCAACGATGGAACCTGTCGTGCTCGACAAAGTGCCACCACATACACCTCGCCCAGAATCTCAAGAGCCGCATGATGGTATGGCCATTTCTGCACCTAGCAATGGAACGGACGTCATACAACGTCCCTCAGAAGCAACTTCCGTTGCGGAGGTTTCTCAAATCGCCAGTGTGACGATGGAGGCTCCTACAAATGCTCTCGAGCCTCTAGATGTTGCAGCCATTCCCATTGATCCTCAGCTGCTGAAGAGCCCGCCACCGCGGCAGCCGACAGAGGCGCCTTCGGACCAAGCCATAGTAAGGACATCTATTCAGAGCTTTTATGACAACTAAGTTTCTGCTAGTCTGTTCCACCGTCTTCGATGCAAAAAAACCAACTTTCTACGACCTCTGCAAATCGACGTGTTAATGTGTCACACTTGCGCCGCGAAAACGAACTATTCCATGTTATCGAAATTTTGGGAGGTATCGCCAACACACAGACCAAGGAGATGTTTGATGCGCACACCGCACTTCTCGAGACTTTGGCCCAGAAAGGAGAAGCGACGAGTGCGCCAGTTGGGACTCGCACTGACAAACGGACGGCTGTCGCGACCCTGAACAGCTTAGAGTCACAGGGACGAATCAAACAGATGAAGACCATGCTGCCTGGTCCTGCTGGTGTAGGACGTCCTACGGTCATTGTGTACTTGCCGAACACCCCCGAAGTAAAGCTGAACGCTTTCTTGTTGGAGTTGGCGCGCGGTCAAGCCTCACTTCCTCCACAGCCTGCCGCTGTGAAGAAACTTGACGATCCGATGGAGTTCGGACCCGACCCTTCCCTACTTAACCGTGGCAATCTTCCCCTGCAGCTTTTGCAGATGGATCACACCACTAGGGATGACAACGAACGCTTGAAGAAGAACTCGGAGCGCGTTGCAGAGCTGTTCAGTCATGACGATAACACCATTCGTGAAGTCCTTCTCACGGAACGATCGACTCTGGGTCAGATGTACGGTAACATCGTTGCCAAAGCCCTTCGTGCTCGAGAGCTTCATCTTACCACTACGGACGCTTTCAACAAGACTTCAGAGTCTCCAAACATCGTCTCACATGAATATCGCGTCCTCAATCTTGCTCATTTTTGCTTCGACCTTCCACTGGAACTATACTGCTCCCTGCTGTCACCTCTCTTCCATCATGAACAGTTGACCGAGTTTCTCTCTGACCAGGACAGTCGGAAGACGTTAGTCCGCAATCTTCCGCAGAGTCTGCGTTCGATCTTGCAAATAGGCAAATCCAGAGCCCGTTCGCGTTTCCTTGATATTCTCGAAACCTTGCGATGTCTGGGTCTTGCGATTCCCCTCATAGAGTCGACATCGAATGCTCCTTTTATTCGACTCGATGTCATTGTGTCGGACCTGCATCCCAAAACCTTCGATAAGGCATCCATGGAGGGATGGAGTGTTAGCACTCCTACGACTGCCCCCATGTACTGGCAGTTCCTCTCTCTCGCTCCTCTTTACCATTGGGCCTCTTCAGAGAAGTACCCCCCTTTACTCCGAAGCCTTTCCGTCGGAACCGTGCCTGAAGCTGAGGCGTATTGGGCAGCCCTTCGTGAGGCATGCCTCGAGAGCAAATTGGCTGCGACATCTACGAACGCACCTGTTACATTTCTTCCAGCGCAAGATACGAAACCAGCACGGTCTCTCAGAAGATCGGTATCTTGGAATCCGAAGTATGTCTTTACATGGCATCAGACGCGGTACATGCAACGCTTTGTTGATGTGACCACTGGAAAAACGCCTTTGGATTTGGAAAATGGAGGAAATGCGGAAATTGAGAAGATAAGCTACGTGATAAGCGCTCCGAAGGACGTCGTCGCTGAATACTTCATAACTGTTCATCAAAAGATGATGAAGGATATTGGCAAAGTACGAAGGAAACGAAATCACGACAAGGAGCTCGAGAAACGCAGCAAGGAGAACGCCCAGGAGACCGCGCAGGCGAAGGCTTCATTGGCTAAGAAGGCTGCAGAGGCTAAACTTCTGCGTGAACGAGAGTGGGATGATTTGGTGAATAAGGTTCATCCGGAACCGTCTCAGCATGCGACTGTGCGTCTACGGAAGATTCAGATGAGTTTTCTGGGGTCTGTCCACAAGGATGCAGAAAAGTGGGAAGCTGAGATTCGAAAAGCCTTCGAGGAATCCGAAGCTGCTGCTGCCCAGGTCCTTAAGCCGATTCCTCAAGCTCATGGCAGAATTCCCGCGCATCACGCGCACTCTATCGTTTCAACTACCCCTCTGCCCGCCATCGATAACGGTGCCGGAGAGAAGTCAATTCAGAGCCTCATCGCCGAGCAAGGTCCACCTATTACTGCTCCTCCCCGCCGCACAAAGCGAAAGCGCAAGGATGATTCCGATGCCGAAGGTAGAAGTGTATTGTCTGAAGCGAACATGGTTTACAGTTTCTGTCTTTATAGATGAACCGAAAGTGAAGGCTCCCATTCGAAGGCACCGCTTCCAGTGGAATCGTGATTACGAGGAACTTGCCCGAGACGCCTGCGTTATCATCAAAGCTCGTTGTCGCAATGGTCTAAGACTCGATTGGGGAGCGTTTGAACAAGTCTTTCCTGCCGTTCCTAGGAACAGTGTCCGTCAACGTCTAACCCACATACGGGAAACACCTGGAAATGATGCATATCTCAATCGCCTTGAAGACCGGTGGTATGAACTTTGGATGAAACATCGCGGCACCCCAGAGCTTCCAGACGAAGAACTTGGTAGCGCGACGAACTTTGATCTCATAAAGCACATCGAATTCCTGCGTAAACGCATAGACAAAAATGCTATGTAAGGATCTCCGGATAGTACTCCGAAACGAGTCGCTGATCCTTGACAGACGTGTCGGATATGCTCAACCGCAAGGGAATATCGCTGGTGATATCGTCATTCCCAGCACAATCGAGGACCTTGTAGAACATTTCGATGTTCATGAATCAAATTTTACTGCGCCTACGTGGGATTTTATGTGGTATGGTGTTGTCGAGGAAGAGAGAGAGAAACGTCTAGCTTCAACACCCTTCACCAACGTTTATGGAGAGCTGGTCGATCAACCAGCTCCGAATCCGCTCTCCCTGGCAGAAGTGGCCCTGAAGGTTTGCTATTTCTCCTCTGCTCGATCACAGTTGTCCTCATGATGAATGTAGATGGCGCTTGGTACCCCACATGAACATTACGAGGCTGAAGCGGCGTCTAATTTTCTACGGAGTGTTGCCGATGAGCAAGATGTCAGCGTGGCCACGAAAACGTTGTTGGGCCGTGGCGTATTTTCCAAGCTGGTCCGAGATCACCATCGGCAAAAGCCGGGCCGTCAACTTAAAATATCCGACGCGTAAGATGAACCTAGTTCATGGATTCTCAGTCTGATATGACAATTTGACAGTAACCAAGCACAGCTAGGGGGACCTATTTCGAGCGAGTTATTCCAAGACGCGGCGGGGTTGGACGAAAGTTTTTCGGCAGCTGAGTTGGATGCATGGAGGGAATGGCCACTCTTTGCGACAGACGGGGACACCGCTGCGTTGATCCAGTTGACTTCGGATGGCAAGGTGGATTTCAAGATTGACACATCTGGTCCTCAGGCTGCTCGTCCTATGCTTGACTGGAATAGTAAGAAAGCAGGTACGTTATGTTCTCGCACGTTTCTATTGAGTTGTACAAACTCCTTGCCAGACGATGATCAGATTGAGACGACTCTTTTCGTGCAGTTCTGTGAGGCGGACTCGGTGTTTCGTCTTTCAAGTCAACAAACAACGCCGTCTATCCATGCAATGGATATTGATACAACGGACATTGATGCAACAGTTGCGGCAGATGCTGAACACGGTCAGACTGTAAATCATTCTGCTGCGTGTTGTAGGCAAACGTGCGACAATGGGGTCATCGATTGCTCTGCGTGTCTTAACGAGCATTGGGCGGCACTGAGCGCATCTCTACTTCCGGAAGAGATGTCTCGTGCCGAGCTAGTACTCTGGATCGTGGGTCAAGCTGGCAGCCAAGGTGCCACTAAACAGACTCTGGTGGTATGTCGACTGGCTGCTCTGATTTCAATCATCACCTCTTTAACGTTTGGGTAGGAAAAAACCCAGGCAGGCATGGACGAATTGATGCCCTTCATACAGAAGATGACTGATGGGGCTCTGCCACTTTTGTATTGGATGGGCTATTCGTCGCCGCTGGTCTTGGTCTCTGCGGCTCACATAAGACCTTGGACTGTGACTCTACCATCTGAATCGCAGTACAGCATTTTCCCTCGACGATGGATAGATATTTCCGGCGCAAAATTGATGGAGGTCTGGGGTGCTGCTGTGAGAGCTGTTATTGGAACGATTGTGTTCCGTCCAGGCATATCACAGGTGAGTTCACAGCCGACATCTCCACATCACATCTTACCTTTCATTTTCAACAAAGAGCGAACTTCGATGGCGGCTCAAAACGACATATGACCGACAGGAAGTGTATGACATTCTTCAATACTTGTTGTACGACGGCTATATCAGGACGCCGGTTGACGGGATGGATGCACAAATTGTCACCGCCCTGGACGACAGGGAAGAAAGCGAGCTGTTCTACTTTGTGAACAACTCGAAAAAGTGGTATCAAGTGTAATTCTTTATGAACGTGTATGTTGTACCATGTACAAGGACTGCATTCTCCTAACATAGTTACCTCGCACTATTGTCTCTGTACCTCGTCTTCTGGATGCTGTGTGTTGTTCCTGTGATGATGGGCATATCTGGGGCCTACCCAGAAGTGAGGATCAAAGAATGCCTAGCAACTGCACGTGTCACGCATCTTTGATAATGGCTCACGCTTGGTGGCGGAGTAGTTGTGCCTCCAGCCATCATCTTCCTCTCGAGGCCTGCTTCCCCCTCATTTTACGTTCCTTTTTCTCTCTCTTTTTCTGGCCGGACCATTCAACGTACGGGACAGCGCCAACTTTGACAGAGCCGCTACCGTTGCCAAAGCCCCAGAGGCATATTAGCTGGTTTAACTTTTTGTACTGTGCGTATCACTTTAGCGTGCAATGAAGGAGAGTCTCAACTTGATTAGAACCTTTTATAAAATGCGAGTCAAGCAAATTTGGGATGTTATCCCCCTTCCCGCACAGATCAAGCTGTTGGTGCGTGTGAACGATACTGGCTTGACATTTGATTCCGACTATCTGAACAGTGGGACCGCCTCACTGCCTCGCGCATAACGACCGCATACTTCATCTTCTCCCTGTGCCATTGTATCATCCAAGTCGCCTTGCAAGTGCACGCCTTCACCATCAACGCTGATGCTGCCTCATTTCTCTGGAATCTTTCCGTTGCGGCCAACGCCACCAACTCTACCCTCATAGTCGCAGATCTACAAGACGATTACCTGCGTTTGTGTCCGAATGTTCCCTCGGACTTGCAAGATCCCGCGAAAGACTGCAAAATTGTCTGGAGGGCAAACGCCACCGGTTCGAGTCCGTTGTCCTCGTCCTATGGCGCGGCGAAGAGTCTGTCCTCGACGCCTATCTCGTCTCTTCCCATTTCCTCTTCGTTTCTATCATCTTCGGAGAGTCTGACTGCCACTGGCGCCAGTTTGGCTGCATTAGCTTCGACAGCAGTCGGAACTACAACCGTGTTTGTGACTGCCGTGCCAACTCGTGTTGTGGATGTCCAGAAGGAGGAGGACGGCGATCTCGAGGATGTGGGTAGATTCTCGCTTCCAGTAGTACTTACTGATATATTCGTGCCAGCTATTAAATACAAGAGAGGCTATCGAGGTCTTGACTGCCAACCCTGATCATACGGCAAGCGTCTTGATATCCGGTACCGAAGAAAACCTCTCGCAGAGTTGCCTATGGTCCTTGTATTGGCCAGTATCCGTGTACGTGATAATAGGCGACCCAAGTTCCGTGAAAAGTCTAATTTTACGCTAGCTTGGACAATACGAAACGCGAAGATATAGTCTTTATCGCGTTCCAATTCTGGGTTCTTGGAATGTCTATCGTTGCTCTCCTCAATGAGTCCATTCCCCATATCTTTGCGTCTTTGGCCACACATATCATGGCGACGGGGTGGTCTTCCTACCAGATTCTCAACACTGCCAACTTCCGATCGACCTTCAACCGTGTTATCACCGACGGCGCGTGCGATGGTACCTCACTGTTACCCAAGTACTGGGACGAGCGAGCAAAAGCTGAATACCCTACACTTGCTCTGAACATTCTCGCCCTCCTTGTATCTGCATTTTTGACGTGGAGATTGATCAAGGTACGTTACGAGCGCTTAACGTTTTCGAATGCGTGACTGATGAAGATGGGAACAGTTGTTCGGTTGGCAGACTTTCAAACGCGTTGGTGCATCATTGACCATCAACCGTGTCTACAAGTTGGTGTTGTCACTCTCGATTGTTCTCCAGTTGTCCTTCTTTTTTACGGGCGCGACTGTCTCTATGTGGATTGATAACCTCATCAACGGTGTCGCAGCCGAAGTCGTTTGGTACAACGCCTTTTACAAGGCTGTGGCGATCGTCGTTGCAGTCGTAAGTCGGCCCTTTTATCTATGTCGCATTCTTTAAACTGGTTCTTAGTTTTTGATCCCCTGGCTTTTGGCGGTATGTCAGCATGTGCTCCTGGGTCCTCTTGCTTAACAGGAACGTCTAGGGCTGGGTTGCAATCCGCAAAGAATCTAGGATTCTCATGTTTGCATTTTTACTGACATCTCTCTTGTACATTGCTGGCTTGAGTCTCATGTTCCTTTCGACGACCTTCCGGTGGACCTTCCTTCATTGGCACTTCTTCAGTGTCATAGCCTCTCTGTCAGTGTTCCTTACAGTGTCGGCTTTCCTTCTTGGCGTCGTCTGTCGATACAACTTTGGAAAGGGCTTGCTTCGTTATCGTATGCTGTTCCGTTACTCCGATCACTAGTACCTCTAACATCATAACAGTAAGCTCGCAGGAGCCGCTTCCTGGTGACGACTTTGCACCGGTGACTCCGAATACAGACTTAGAGAAGGTCGCTTTCCCCTCTGAAAAGGTTGTCCCTACCTTTTCAGCGACCTTTGGATCGGGTGACCAGGTGCCTCCACCGAAGCAGATGTTCGCGTCTAGGATGGGACCGAGATTCTTTAACCGGTCGGCTGTTCCTTTCGAAGTGCCCGTCACAGTTCCACAGCCCGCCCTCAGTCGGGCACCATCTGATGGATCTGATTCGTCTTTCGCCAAGCAAGTAACGGTTGTGCGTAACAACACTCAGACGAGTATTGGGAGCTTTGATAGCTATTACAATTACTCTTCGTCGAGTGAGGGTGGGCATCACAGGATGCAGAGCGAAGATTCCAACCATACCATGAATGGTCGGCGTTGGGTGATTGAGTAAATTATTAGTGATGTTTTGTGCTTCCTACATGCTGTAGAATTTTGTATTCTTCTCTGCAAAGCAGATCCTTTCATTACATGCTGTCGAAGATGGAGGATGAGGACATAGCGGATGAAAAGTCATGTCATTTTTGCGAGATATGTTTCGTATTGCTTTGGCGTGAACGTTTTCTGGTGAAAAATCGGCATGAGTGTAACGCCACAGCACAATTCTTCATACCTGAGAAAACGCATGCATCTGAGCAATCTCATTCTTCAACAGCTCATTTACTGACAAGCCAATGTTACGATTCGTCAAGTGTCGCTAAATGAACTCACTCCAACGATGCCTAGCGAGGGTCGTCTTTCCTTCAAAAGCCTGTATGACTGTCAGTTAGCGGGACTTTTATGCCAGCACGGCGTAGTAGAGGCTCACCTCGCTCACGATGACGATGGAGTAATTTTCTCCACATCCACTGGATTGGTCTTCGATGTTGAGGTATGTTATGGGGAGCGCATTGCGAATGGCGAGCTCTAGAACTTCCAAGTTAATGGGCATGGTGCAAGACTAAAACTGACCAGTGATAAGGGCAGTATTTAATCAGATAAGATGGCACGTGCTACAGTTCGGACGCGTGTTCATTTTGGAGTGCTTCGCGTCTCTTCATTGTACTGAGCCCTCTTGCAATTGGAAGCTGGCGCTCTCCTCCAACACGTTGGTACTTAGTTCTTGACTTACTGAGTGAGTCGTAGTAGTAAGCTTGATTGAGTCAGAAGCATAATGTTTTCAGCCAATCGTCTCTCGGATTCCATCTGAATTTCCGCTCCGCCTTCGGATTGACTACAATTTATGGGAACTTCTGTTTTGGCCAGTTTCAGTTGAACTCTTGCGCAGTCAGAATACTTGAATTGGTTTGGGTAGCGAAATAAACACCAAACAGGTGGCAGCCTCAAACTATTTGCTTCGCCTATGAAATACTGTTAGCCGGGAAGGGTAGACATATCGATGAGCTATCACACCTCGCCATTCTCAACATAATGGATCCAGCCCGTAATCTTGGTTCCCTTCAGAACCAGAGGACAGTCTTGGAGGAATTTGACGTCATCCCGAACCGATTTCTCTAGGTCAGTGAACTCCATAAAGTCTATGCTGTCAACCTGATCAGCGATTTCTTGATTCCCCAGGTCGGATTCCTTGATCAATTCTCGCAAAGATTGACTGGTGAACAAACGTGCTCCGCAACCGGTGTGGTGATAGATAGCAATTTCTCGCGTGCCGAGGAGTCGTTGGGACACGATGATACTTCGCAAGGCGTCCTTCCTGGTGTGGCTTTAGATGTGTGCTGCCGTCCTGAGGCAAAAGGGAAACATACGCCATGCCGCCAGCGTTTCGAATTATATGCGCATCACCTTCTGCGAGACCCAGTTGCTTGAATGGACTAAAATCAATGAGTCAATACGTTACGCGACATTAGAGCGAATCACTTTATTCGGGCGTCCATACAAGTGACTGAGATAGATATTTAGAACAACGCGTTGTAAGAAAAAGGACGGTGTCTCCCACCGATAGCAAGGCGTTTCCTCGGAGGTAGGGCAATAGGCATCTCGTTGCATTGCTCCACTGGTGTCGTAGGATATTTATCGGCGACCTTTGAGCAAGCCCGGACTGTTGAACATCCTAGAGACTTGATTCTAACTGGGGCATGTCGAGCACATAGAGCGGAAAACATGGATTGCGAAAGCATCGAAAAGACCATGGTCGGTGGTAGAGAGTAGGAGGTGACATCTTTGACTCGATGCTAATTATTTTTTTTCGGCGCGGCGGTTAGAGCTCAAGTTGGCGTGAGAACCACGTGGGAAGTCTGCTTTTGGTCATCATGTCCTCTGCGCAGATTCAGTCTCTTCTCGCTGGTCCTTCTATCGACCAAGCAAATTCCAAGGCCGCTTTATTCCTCAACTCGAAATATCATACTCTTGAGGATTTAGCCCAGCTAGATGGCGAGGTAGCGCAGGCGCGAAGCCACCGGGATGACCTACAAGCGACGGTGCGAGGTCCTCAAGTAGAAACGGGCGATGAGCTCACTGTTCTATCCCCCAGCTCAGCTAGAACTCTCACAGTCCAATGTCAATGCTCTCCTTCAAGAAACACGTGCTGCCGCGGAAGCATATCGACTGGCGGCGCAAGAGCTTTCGCTCCAACGACACGCTCTCGCGGATGAGCTATCCACTTTGACACGCAACCTCGTCTCGTCCTTGTCCGATGCAGATGCTCAGCCTACGCTGCTCGAAGATATCGAAACTATGCATCGGAATCTGAAGGAGCTCAACCACGTCAGGTCCTATGTCCAAGTGATCGAACATGCACTTCGTCTTAGGTTTCGGCCTTTTCTACCTTCCATTCACTAGTCTCATCCATGTTCTAGTGCGGCTGCCGTGGACCAAATATCTTCGCCGCCGTCGACTATCACAGAGAGTTCGGTATCCAGCTACAAGGAATTATACCACTTCGCAGCCAGGGTATCCGACGCGTGTTCAGAGGTCGAGGGAAATGGCAAGCAATCTGTCAATCTTGTCAACTTCCTGGAGAAGCTACGTGACAAGACCTGGTCCGATATAAAATCTACTTTGACAACGTACGCCATTTCCTCATCTTTAAAGATTTGCTCTCATTTTGCCGAAGCACCTTGCTCTCTGTTGCAGAAAAGTTGAAGTGGCCCATGCCCATGACATACTTTTCATCTCCGGAGGAAGACCGACATGCCTTTGAACGGGCGTTTAGGAATCTTCTAGAGTTGCAAATCATGTAAGAGTTTTCGTTTCATTTAGCTGCCTGCGCGCGCCTGAGATTCTCTTAGAGGGGAATCTTTTACAGTGGGCGCTACACGCACCGAAAAAGATGGACTGTATCCTTTGGAAGCCCTCGTCTTACCGTTGTCGATGCGGTTCAAATACCACTTCGAAGGGACTAGGCAGACAAATCAGCTTCACAAGGTGCGCTGACCAATGCTTGTCTGCATTCTGTGCTGACACGTATCTAGCCTGAGTGGTATTTCACACATGTGCTGAATCTCGTCAATGACCACCGAAGCTTTATGGAAGCTGTTGTTCAGCAACTCATTTCACCCACCAAGTATAATTCTATCAACGCTTGGGTGAGTCGTGATGTGCTGATTATATTCCTGCGACATTTATATCCTTTCAGCACGAATTCACGTTACTCCTGCTTCCTCTCCCTTCACGGAAACTGAGACGTACCATCCCTTCTCTACTATCTCATCCTTCGCTTTTGGCCCATACAATATACCAAGCGCTTTCGTTTGATGCTGCTTTAGCAGAGGAAGGGTTTACCATTACTGATACATCGGCCGGATTGCTCGGTGACACTGACTGGGAGGGTGTTGTACAAGTTATCTTGGGTAAGAAGGAATGGTTTGATGCCTGGATAGAGGGCGAAAAGCGATGTAAGTTATCTCAGATTCGGTCTATCTCTGCTTATCGGACGTGGCAATAGTCGCAGAGGATCAGTTTCATGATATTATCAGCGCATCAGATGCCTGGCAGATCGCCGACGATGAGGACCCCCGAGATTCGTTGATGGAACGCGAGATGCAGACGACCAATTCAGCGCGTAGGATAGCAGCACTCGTGGAACAAATCACTGGTAGGCGACGTCAGATAATCATCCATATGCTCTCTAATTGTGACTTGTAGAGCGTTACTCGCCTCTTCCTGACTTTACGCAGCGCACCCGATTCCTTCTTTCCGTCCAGTTACCGATTTTACAACTCTATCATGGACGGATGTCTTCATCACTAGATGCGTTCGAGACGTTGTCCTCTGCTCTGGTTCGCTCTGTACCCGGTGGTTTGGGTGTTAGCATCGGGACCAAAGATCACAATTCTGTCAATGTGGATACGCAAGCATTAACGAGCGGCGTTGCCGGCGCCCAGCGCTTGTGCAAGGCACTACTCAGCGCTAGATATATTGAATTGTCCATGGAAACGTGGGGTGAACAATTGGTCAGGATATTCCTCCAAACTTGACTTCTTTTGGTACTGATTACTTCGCAGTTCTTCTTGGAGTTGTGGACAGAAATCAATGCTAGACCGTCTCTCAGAGCTCGTGCTCAAGCTCATCCGTTATTGCCGGATCCTTCACCGACTGAACGGGATATATCAGAAGCGACCATATTCGACGTGCTCACTGTCCAATATCGAAAGCTCTTCGACAGAGCCCACGATGTCATTGTGCAGCATGTGTGCACAGAGGTCGAAAGCAGCCTCAAAGCACATATTTCCGCAATGATTTCGTATGTCGCTTTGCTGTACGATATGATCTGAACTAAGTTAACTGCCAGGAATCCCAATCCGGACACCCCGCGAGACGACATCTCGGTGTCCCAGACTTTGCTAGCTCCCATAGCTCTGCTCTCAACACATCTGGCATACATTCGTTCAACGGTGCCAGTATCGTCGTTAACCTCACTCTATCGGCGCATTGCGACCCGCTTGTCCGAACATATTATGCAACGACAGATATTGTACCGCGGGAACGTCAGTCTCACAGAAGCAAAGTACATACACGCCGAGTGTGAGCTCTGGGTTGAGACGAGTAATGGTGCTTTGGCGGGTGCACTTGGCGGTGGACGCAACCGCGTGGAGAGCCCTTGGTCGAAACTGCTTGAAGCCGGAAGGCTTATCGCAGCCGAAGGCGACTCATGGACGAAAGCTGTCGATTCCACGTTTGGTACTGCGGTGTCGGAAGGCGATTGGGAGACCCACATTGTAGACGTTACGGGCTACAGCGAATTGAGTCGGGAAGAGGTCGGACGAATATTGAGACGTAGAACTCAGTGATTACATGTGGTGTACAGATAGCAGCACACTAATATACAAAACCGTCGTGAATCTACTGCATACACCTAAGTTATCTTGACTATCATGGCTCTATCGCTGTCGAAGAAGATGAGATCCTTGGCTGCCATAACTTTGGTAGCTTCCAATGCTTCGGCTGTACCGAATAACTCGTTCATGGACAGTCCATCGTTGATCTTCTCCACCACGTCTTTGAATGGAATCTCATCTTGATGTATATTGTGCATCGCTTCCGCTAATCGCGTTCTCCAAAGTATGTACCGCGGACTGCGGAAGATGTTAAAACAGCAATATTGAAGAATGCATGGCATACAACATACCTTTGGTCGCTGATTTCTTCATCGGAGGGTCCAGCCGCGGTAGCGTCCGTCATGGTGACATCCTGGCTGCTGTCGCCCCAGATCGGATCCTCTACAGCGGTAGTTCCAGTCATGGCAGGAGGAGCGCTCATCTTTTCAGGTGCCGGATCTTCCTCGCCCGAAGCATCCTCCTCGTCCTCAGCACCCGATTCCTCGTCGCTCCCCTCGGGATCCGCGCTCCCCTTGCGGGCTGGGTTGCCGTTTTTGGGCTTGCGCGGCTTGACCTTGCGCTGACGTTTGGGCACCTCCTTGAACAGCGCAAAACGCATAATCGCCTCCGCTGCTCTGGCATCGTTCTCCTCGACCTTGGCGGAGATACGCGCTTTGGCGTGGGCGGTAGCAAGACGGATCAGCGTCTCCAGAGTACGGGCAGTAAGTGGGGATGTCTGAATACGGGATTGAGCAACCTTTGACAATCTGGAACATATGAGCGAATACGCACACGTTTATTGTTGCCCTCCATGTTGTCGTTACGAAGGTTTGCGTACACTTGAACTATGTGATCGGCAGCGCCTTTCGTTAGAACTGGCGCGGGTTTCGACTTGGCGTATTGAATGTATTTTTTGACGAAGGACAATTTCAGAACTTGAGGCTGCGATTCTTGAGCTTTCGACTTGCTCCTTGTCCTGTGTCCAGTGTCTGCTGCAGCGACACCGATATGGAGCAATGGGTCGAATTTCTCATACGGACTTGTATCGAGCTCCTCTTCAGTAGGAGCGGTAGAAGGACCCTCGACAGCTAACGGCTGTGAAAGACTATCATGAGATGGTGTCCCTTCCTCTACGCCTGGAGGCAGATAGCGATGGATTCGTAGGACGTGGTCAGCGATCGTCCTGTCTCGCTTTTCGTCCACATCATCGGTAACGATGAAGAGCAAATCGAAACGTGACAGCAGAGAGTCAGGCAACGCAATGTTCTTGTGCGGGTCTTTGTGTATGTCATACTGTAAAGACGCGTTGAGAGAAGATCCATGGAATGTAATGCTCTTACCTGTCCGTATATGGGATTGGCAGCAGCTACAACACTGCACCGTGCGTTCAAACTTGTGTGAATACCTGCTTTGGCGATGGTTACGGTTTGTTGTTCCATGACTTCGTGAATAGCGACTCGATCGATATCCGACATCTTGTCGAATTCGTCAATGCATACGACGCCACGATCTGCCAAGACCATAGCGCCAGCCTCCAAACGGCGCTCGCCTGTGTCCTTGTCCGTCGTAACGGCAGCTGTCAAACCGACACCTGAACTTCCCCGACCAGTGGTTGCGATAGCCAGCGGCGCGGTTCCAAGAACAAAACGCAGAATCTGTGATTTTGCGGTGGACGGGTCTCCTACCATCAACAAGTTGATATCGCCACGAATGTGAGTGCCGTTGGGAAGATTTTTCTCAGCCCCACCGAGGAGAAGCAAGAGAATAGCTCGTTTTATGAAGTCGTGCCCGCATATAGATGGGGCAAGCGATTCGGAAAGCTCTTTAAAAATGTTGGTCTTCTTGGAGAGCTGATTTATTTGGCGGATATCGGTGTCGGTCAGCGGTGTTTGTGCAATGCCTCCGCCTATTTTGGTTGACAGCAGATTGATATTGTTGGCGATGATCAAGGACCTAATGAGTATGATCAATATAGAGAGAGGAAAACAGTATGACAACTAACTTGAAAGCACCACTTGATCCACCACCAACACTGCGATAAACACCGACCAATTGTATTCGATCACCTGGTTTGCACTTGTCGACAAGGTCGTCATCAAGGATGACATCGGTGCTACGGGGCAGCTGACCGGCGGGGGCGCGTTCAGGCATTTCCTGGATGCTAATCCGCTGATGGTCGCGGAAGACACAAAGACCGTATTCGGTCTCCAGACGGTGGCCATCCTCGTCGGTCTGTGGGGTAATGGAAGATGTAGGAGGAAGGTTGGAGCTGGAGGAGGTGGCATCGCGATACTCGTGGGAATAGAATAGGTTGCTTGTCGGGCAGTAGTGAATGGACTTTAGCATTTTGGGGCGTACGAGGGAGCAACGCGTGATAATTCCCTCGAGTGATATCATTTTACCTAGATATGAGGCGTTCAGAGTCCTGGGGCTGACATGGTGGTCACCAAATGAGCCGGTGAATCCGACGCGAAAACTCTTTGTACTAAGGTCGTACTTTTCCTTGTCGTGTACGCGGTTTGCAACGATAGCGAGTGCCTCATCAAATGCTGGGAGAAATTCTGTGGGGTTTCTGAGCAGACCGTTGGCAAAGTCGCGTTTGTAGTCGCGCAGGTCGTCGATATTGACGAGGAGACGCGTCTCGTCCTGGCGCAGCATGGTGGCTATGTCATGATTGTAGTTGTACAGCTCTGAGGACGTGTTATCAAGGAACGCCTCAAAGTCGCGAACTCTGTCGGTATGCAGGGCGTCAGGTTCTTCGGACATCGTGGTTGAGGAGGAAAACGCGTCGACAGGCGTTATATTAGTTATATAAGCACCTTCCCACGATCACATCTTTTCCTCACCCATCAAATGACAATGTTTACGAGTCCGGCATTGGACGAAATCTCCTCACTACATGGTCTATTCACGGTCTATTGAAGTGTCCTTGTACCCTGATTCGGCCGCCACCAATACTCCACTCAATATGAGTTGGACAGTTACTTCACATTAGAGCATTATAATGAATTATCACTGCTGGGACGTTTCTTGTTGCGAACTTGCTTACTGTACAGACAGCCGTATCAAAAAGAGTGCCTGCCTTGTTGCTAGCACTACCTAGAAACTTCAAAGAGTCTACTTTTAGCGACGGACAGGTCTGAGCTTGTATTAAACCTAACATTGCATAAATTGCCAATTTAAACGGTTTCAAGCGTAGGTTTCTTTCTTTGACGATAGTGCTGTGCTTTACCGTTTCAGCCGCGTTAGCGCGAAGAATTGCGCCACGTAGAGGACAGCCACAATCATAGAAGCAGTGTTCCAATCACCAATCACATCTTCCTTTGTGATCGGACATTGATTAGCTACGATTAGCGCGTTTACCGAAAATAGAGCATATGGATAGCATTGAGGGATACAATTATACGAAAGTGAACTACGACAAGAAAACCACACCTGTGACCCAAAGGTCAGAGGACCAGAGGAAAAAGAGTAGACAGAGAGAGCGGCGGTATACAAATTTCAGACGGTATACAGAGAGGCAAAGAGCGGTGGATTTTGTTTAATATTTGTTGTATCTGCTGCTGAAGCAAGTTGAATGGAGGATAAACGTGGCAAAGCTCTACCAACGTACCTTTACCAGCTCTGGCCGGCCCGGCGCTCACGCTTCCAGGATTGACCGCTGGCGCGCCGCCAGCTTTGTCCCGCAGCTTCGGCCTCGGGTTCACGAGCCTAGCATAAGATGAGCACAACTGACAACACAGCGTAAGAGAACCCACCTCGACATCATCTCGCTTCCACGATTGCCCGTTGCCCGCTTCGCGTTTCCATGACTGGCCAGCGCGAGCCTTCGGAGATGAGTACGAAGAAGAAGCGAGCGCGAAAAAAAAGAGGCTCACCTCGACCTCATCGTCTCGCTTCCATGACTGGCCGCTGCTAGCTTCACGTTTCCACGATTGGCCGTTACCCGCTTCACGCTTCCATGACTGTCCACTCGCCGCTTCCCGCTTCCACGACTGTCCGTTTCCGGCTTCGCGCTTCCATGACTGGCCGGCAGCTTCAGCTTCAGCCTCGGGCGCACGCTTAACCTGGAAACCAAAGAGTGAGCAATGAGAGGAACGACGAGAGATAGAATGGCAAACCTCAACCTGACCAGCAATATCAGCCTACAGAGAAAAGTCAATGGTAGTACAGAAGGGAAGGGATTATATGCATACAGAGGCCAATGCCAGCGAGGCAAAGAGGGTGGCGAAAATGAATAGGTATCGGTTCAGTTGCATGGTGGGCGATAGAGTGTGCCTGTCCTCGCACAGCAAGCATACTATATATACTCCTCTCACCAGGGCCCAACGATCTCATCTGTTGTGATCAAGGCACAAGGGCCTGGTCGCTACGACGTCATCCAAAAATTCTATCTGTCCCAAACTCAATGCCCCATCCAACTTCCCTTGCTGCTGGCCAAGCTATGGACTAGTCTCCAGTACATTTCATTGAGCAAGCCCGTTTCAATACTTTCGTTGCATCGTTTGAAAAAGGGGAACCAGGCACGGTGAGCGGAAGCCGGTTGATCAGATGGGGTTACCGAAAAATCTTTTAGCAGGTGTCAATCAACCGCCCGACTCTCCTTTCCTTCAGAGTCCTCGCCTCCTCTTCCAGACTTCCATGCGCTCTTTGAGTGCCTCGATGAACTTAATTTCCCTGGCAGTTAGAGCTTTTCCCACTGCTATTATCGAAGCGCATGCAACAAGAGGGCAGGACCACTGGTCTCGGCCATCGTTTAAGTACATGTGTCAAATCCTAAGACACCCTCATGATACGGCGCTCAGCATCGCTCCGAAGTGATAGATTGGCTGCATGGCTCGGAGACTTGAACTGCGAAAACGCAAGATGATGGCGTGCTCTTGAATTTAGATCCGGGTAGTTGATACTGTCGCTACGTCGGCGGCCTGCCAAGACCCAAGCAACGTTGAACGTACCATCGGCAAGGTACAAACGTATCTAAAGTTCTTGCACATATCGTTACATTTCTCCTATGTTACAAGGCCCAGGATCAATGTTCAATCCTAGTTAACAAAAGGTCAGGCGCTACTCATGTGCACGAAATATTATAATACTCACCCATAACTTTATCAGCCCATCCCACGACGCTGTCATCACTTTCGACTACAAATGGATAAGTCAGGGCATCGACGTGGCGTCAAATACTCACAGATTCGTGTGGCAACCACTCGTGAGCAATGACGACCTTTGAATGTGCCTTTAGTCTGGACTTGATCCTGCCGGTTTTCCAGTCCCAGAATACCACGTTTCCCTCTCCGTCTCCACTGCTGATCCACTTGCCGTCGGGGGAGAACCCCACCTGGCAGGCGTACCCTGCAACAGAGTGACCTGCGAACCTTTTCTTTCGGTTCTGACGGAAATTGTCGGTACTGTAAATTAAGATCTGATTATCAAGGGATTGCGCCGCGAAATATTTGACTGTGTGAAATTGAGGGTAAACACACCATGGAAGGATTGAATACAAAAAGTTCAACTTACGAGAAGGATGAAGGGTTACAGCTGGCATGGAGTGCATATGTGGCTCAGCGATGTATTTGATAACGACCGGGATGTCAAAGTCCCATGCGCGAATCGTTTTATCATCGGAAGTCGTGACGAATCGCCGGTTCTCGTCGACAAAGGTAATAGTATTGACGGGGCCGAGATGCTGATCGTATTCCTGGGTAATGTCACCAGAATTCATATCGTACTTTGGGCAAGTCAGCTTGGGTCAACTAAAACGAGTAACGCTTCGCGAGACTAACCTGGATAATCTTCTTATCTGACATGCCAGCCAGGAAGATGTTCTGCTTGTCATCGTCTGGGTGGAATCGGATAACGTACGGTATTTTGCCATTACTGAATCGCTTTAAGCATTGGCCAGTCTCGGTGTCCCATAACTTCATAGACCGATCGTAACTGCAAGACAGGAAACGACGTCCATCGTTCGAAAACGATACATCCTTCACATGCTTGACGTGTCCATTGAATGTTCGAAGGCATCGACCCTCGCCGTACACGTCCCAGAGCTGCGGACCATATAAGACGCACGCCTCAAAGTAAAGGTAAACATGCCTTGATTTTTGTATCCATGGATCCACTGAGCATCAAATGTCCAGTCTGCGGGAACAGACGTATGACAGAGACACCCTGTGTATGGCCAGTGTACGTGTGTACGCAAACTTTCGGAATGAAGCAATCTTGCGAACCGGCCTCTTGCATAATCTGTGGCGCTTCCGCGACCGGCGGTGCCATGTACGTGCGACCTTGGTAGTCGGTCATGGACTTGCCATGGAATATAGACGTCTCCTGTCCATATGCTCCGGCCTTTGCTTTTGGTTTCTTCTTGGATTTGAATGCCGGTTCTTCTTCCTCCTCCTCTTCCGCCTCTTCCTCGTCATCTCCCGCCTCGACGCCAGCCAGGAAAGTGCTTTCTGGTTCTTCACCTTCCCAGTTGGCCCAGGGCCCGACGTAAGCTCCGTCTCCTTCGACAACTTCGAGGTCACCCTTTTGCTTGCGTTTCCGCTTAAGCTCCTTCTTTTGGCTCCGAGATGCGCGTAACGCGTCAATAGTCTCAAAGCCATTAGCTTGAGCTTTTTCGAGGGAACCGAGGACGGCTGGGGCATTTGGATCGATTGAAGGGTTCGCGGAGTAGCCGAGTATGGAATGAGTTAGATGTTGGGAACGAAAAGCATGTTCGCTCATGGACTGTTCCTCGACATGTCCGGCGAGTGCATTCTGATTTAGAAAGCGATTTCGGTCGCCAAACGGATTTTCGGGACCTTGGACGGGTAATGTCATGTCGCTATATGGAATGTTCACGTTCATCTGGGTATCTGTTGGTCGGGTAACGAGAGACGTTTGGTGAAGGAGGTCCTGTACACTATAGTTAGTAGAATGAACGCTTAATTGCAGAGTGCCCGGAAGACTCACTTCTGAGAGTACATGAGGAGCCGCTTGGGCCTTTATGACGGCCGCTGTTGGTTCGTCGACGCGCATTCTCTTGGATACTGGAATAGAGGAAAGACCAAACACATCCTTGGCGACGTCGACATCGTCCTCGTCTGAAGAATAATCATGAACCAAAGCCATGATGACTGTGAAGCGACAAGTTGAATCAGAGTTTGCTGGATCCCACGCTTCGGAGTTCGGTCCGGGTGCCGAATGCAGAGGAAAGAGTGCCCACAAAGGCTTGTACTGGATCTGTTGGACGTTGTGTTGGGAGGCAATAGATGTAACAGCCATGTAGGACATGGCGAGTGAGGCGGGTTATTGTGTTTAGCATACCGGGCCGCTGCCGGCCGACCCTTTTACGGCGTGGCGCAGATTTTATCGGCCTCGGAGGCAGTACACCTCTTGTCTTCATCTTACGTCCTTGACATGCCCTTATAACGACCTCAGCTACGCCAATCATGTCAGACAAAGTCGTGACGGGGCCATGGTCGCAGGAGGAGGACCGTCTCCTCATTTACGCTATGACACGCCATAATGGGCCAGGCTTGGACTGGAAGCACATCGCCACCCTTGTACCAGGTCGCACCAACAAGGCTTGCAGAAAGGTATGCCCGACATGTGTCGCCTACATTTCACTTTACAGAGCAAAATCCAGCGCTGGTTGCATTCTCTCTGTCCAACCATCAAGAAGTCAAGTTGGACCCCAGAGGAGGACCGCAAGTTGGTTGAGCTGCACCGAACTTATGGCAACAAATGGTCTACCATTGCTCGCTTCATTCAAGGTAGAACCGACGATGCATGTTCCAAGCGCTTCCGGGAAGCGCTCGATCCAAAGCTGAAGAAAGATGAATGGACAGCCGAAGAGGATGCTCAATTGTTGGAAGCTCAGAAGCGATTAGGGTGTAAATGGCGAGAGGTCGGCGAGGAAATGCAGCGCGGCAGCCTAGCCTGTAGGAATCGGTGATTATCTTTTGTTTTTCATCTCTTCGCGCCTCATTTCTTTCAGATTTCGACTCCTTGAACGGCGAGGTCCTAGCAAAGATCCGGATACTGTGGACAATGCAGAATTAGATCCGACTTCCTTCGCTGGGCCATCCAACTCTGAAGACAGTCCCGAAGTACAATATGTACCTCCGGACGCATATCATCTTCCCGCTGTTGAGCTGGCAATCCCCTTTGAAGATGTCTCCCGATCTAGTCCCGCACCATCTGCTCAGCACGGTCATGTACATGCGCCCTTTCGCTATACATCTTCCTCTTTGCATGCTGCACTACAAGAGCCTCCCCCTAATCAGCCCGATTTCTGGCCATCATTTCTTCGTGAATTCAAGGAAGATGCGCTTAATGTATCCATGTTCGATAGTATGGCTTCCGACGTGAGCAATGGCTCGATGTATTTTCCCATGGACTTTGCTCCCGAGCCGTCATCGGAT
This sequence comes from Hymenopellis raphanipes, assembly GCA_036872995.1. Lineage (NCBI taxonomy): Eukaryota > Fungi > Basidiomycota > Agaricomycetes > Agaricales > Physalacriaceae > Hymenopellis > Hymenopellis raphanipes. Next base: position 2,913,730 of record JAYMDG010000001.1, read on the forward strand.
GATTTCTCTCGACCAATGGATGCGGTCTACAGTTCACCCATGTCTAGTCCGGAGACTACTCCGTTTACGGCCACCATGCCTCTTCAGATGTCCGGCACAGATCCACCGCCTCCAAATGCAGCTCCCTCGATGACCAGTAATACTAATTGGCGTAAACGACCTGCCTCAAGTTCGGATCTTGGGCTTACTAGACGGAGGAGGTTTCATAGCAGTGATGTGGAGACGCGACTTTCAGCTAATAAACCTGTAAATTCAGAGTCAGTATCACTTTCTATTCTGTTCATGTTGCTAACGCGTCTACATAGGATTAAAGCTTACGCTTGTGGACATCCGCTGTGTTGGCCGAATGAACAAACAAGGAGCGCAGCATGTTTTTCTACGTCGGGAGACCTGGTTGAGCATAATAAGGAGCATGAAGCTGACACGTATGAAGAAAAACCTTACCGTTGCGCTTTGTGTGGATTTGATAAGAAATGGAAGGTCAGTAGTCATATCTTAACTTACGCCATCGCTTATCATGTCTTTATTTCAGAGCATCAACGGCCTCCAATATCATCTTCAAGTGTAACGCTGCTTGTTAACGTTTACACATATTCGCTTACTTTCTTTTAGATCTACGGCTCATTTTCAAGATGCTCTCAAGACCTCTGCAATCGAAATTCCAGCCGCCGACAAAGCTAACCTGTATGTATGTGACCGGCCAGGATGCACCAAAGCATACAAACATCTGAGCGGTCTGAGTTATCATACTAAGCATGTATGTCGTCCGAAGCTCGTCCATCACAATCATTGCTAACTGAATTTTCCTACTAGGGCCATCCTCAGAAACAGCCTCAGCAGCTTTCCGAGGTACCCCTTTCGATCGCAGCAAGACTGAAGGAACGTCAACAGAAGAGACGCGGAGCAACATAACTGCGGCACCGTCGCCTGGTGCGGGGGGCAAGGATCGCTTTCTGTACTATCGCTGGCCTGTTTGTCGCGAACAAGGCGACGGGCATTCAACTGCCTTGGGGAACTGGCTTGCAATAACATTGACTGGCCAAGCGATCACATAATGTGGTCTCCTTGGGTAGCAGAAATCTCAGCGCGTGTCGTGTATACGCAGCCTAGCTAATGAAGTGTAATGAAATACCAATGCAGTTCCGTGTTTCCTGACTAGTAGGTCAACAAGCTACCAGGCATCAACCCACTCCGGCTTGCAATGCGTACACTCTACATCGAATCGCAAGGACGCGTCAACTCGACCGAACTTTATGTTGCCAGCCCTTCCACAATGGAGCGATACCAGGTAGCAATCTTTGACCTTTCGGAAAGTCTGCACTCGTTTAGCTGTCTGATATAATTTATTCACAGTTGCGCTGGCCGATGCAGCCATCTTCTCTTAGACCATGCTCAACGATTACTTTTGCTAGTATCTATAATTGACGAATGTTAATGATGATAGTCTTCTCACTTTCTGTCCAACGGTATGATAAACTTCTACCATATGCATCTCGAACCCATTATCCAAAGAGGTGTATATAACTTATTCCTACCGAACCGCCGTAGATACCCATTACCGACCCATTCCTCCAAACTGTTGCGCACTGAAAGGGGAATCAGAGAAAAGATTTACAAGAAACGTTCAAAAGCAGCTTACAGGTCACGTAAACTAGGATCCGACATGAGCTCTTCCATGGATGGCATATTTCCCGATTGTACACGGTTCATCTGGAAAATGATTAGTGCAAAGGGGTGTATATCACTTGTCAAATGCATACCATGTTGGCGACAGCGGGGTTTTGCATTAGATTGGCCAGACCGCCGTTACCTGCCAATTGTTGTGCCATAGCCATCAATTGGGGGTTGTTCATCATGCTCGCAAGGTCGGGCATGCCTCCAGCACCACCACCCATGTTTCGAAGCATGTCAGCCATGCCACCCATACCTCCAGGCAGCTCGGGGGACGTAGCATCGGATGAAGTCGCTGGGGTATCTGGGACTATACGAGCTTTTGCGCTGGCTAATGCCGACTTGAGTGACGCGTTAGCAGGTTCTATGTCAAGTCCGCGTTCAAAGGCATAAGCTGCCGACTTGAAATCTGAGAGAGCGTATTGTGCATGTCTATCGCCAAAGTTACTTATGTGTGTGGCGTCAGAGCTCCACTTACCCTAGACGATGGTATGCCTTGACGTAGGTTGGATCGACTGCGATTGCTTGTTCCGCGTCACCGACAGCGGCGAGGTGGTCGCCTTTGCTGCTGTAGGCAGCCGCGCGGTTTGAGTAGTAAATGGGGTTCTCCGAGTCGATCGCGATGGCCTCAGAGTAGGACGCGATGGCGTCGTCGTATTGCTTGCTCGTCATTTGGGAGTTTCCAGTGGCCTTGAACTTTTCGGCCTTGGCCTTGTCTGCAGCTGAAGGACCGGCAGGCTGGGCAGGAGGTGGGGATGCAGCTGATGATCCTGAGCCGACCTTGCTCATCGTCTTGAGATACACGTCGAATATATTCTGCAGCGTCGCGGGCTTGATGCTCAAGCTATCCATCTGCTTGCTATTGGATGGATCCACGCCGAAAGCCTCGCTGATACATTGGACTATAGGACCACGTCAGTAAGGGGACAGAGTATAATGGTATTGGAATAAAAACCGACTTGCAATATCCAAGGACTCCTTGTCATCAGCCTTGACGGTGCCATCTGTAACAGACTGGTTCAGAAAGTCAATTATAGAGACGACCAGACGCTGTTGCTTTTCCATAATGATGGTCTGAAGTGATTACAGCTTTTGAACCAAGCGCAGTCAAACACGGTCAGCATTTTCAACATCAACTACGACGACGACGGCCCGCTCTCTCCAGTCATGTTTTTCTGCGCCATTTCGGGGGAGCCGCCACAGGAACCTGTCGTGTCAGCCAAGTCCGGCAAGGTCTACGAACGTCGTTTGATTGTCAAGTACATCACCGAGAATGGCACCGACCCCATTACTGGCGACAAATTGGAAGAGGCTGACTTGATTACCATTAAAGCTTGTACGTCTGTCTCTCTTAATATGCTGTAGTCATTATACTTATTATAACGCGCCAGCTCCTTCCACTGCCGCACCACGACCACCGTCTCAAACATCGATACCAGCCCTCCTTCACACTATGCAGAACGAGTGGGACGCATTGATGCTTGAGACTTTTGCGCTCAAACAGCAGTACAACAACATTCGCCAAGAGCTTAGCTATGTCTCTTATCGCGAGGACGCTGCCAGTCGTGTCGTAGCGCGTCTCATGAGGGAACGCGATGCTGCCCGAGAGTACGTATTCACTATATAACCACTCGTTCATTTTCTCATGCATCTTTATAGGGCTCTGGCCAATGTTAGCGCAACCATGGGCGTTCCCACAGCTGTGGATGCCGCAGAGGACGTCATAATGGACGATGCTGCAGCCCAAGCTTTACCGCAAGAGGTTGTCGAGCAAATTGATCAGACTCAAGCAGCTCTCTCTTCAACGCGTAAAAAGCGCAAGCCTCCCACTGGCTACGCTAGTCCCGCGGATGTCAAGACGTTTACCGCAAAACACACTATTCCTTCCCTTCACTCTGCATCTCCAGCAGGCATCACTAGTCTCGCTGTTTCTCGCTCTTCTCCATCCCAGTTCCTTACTGGTGGCAACGACAAGATAGTACAGCTATATGACCGAAGCACAGACAAAGTCCTGGCTTCTCTCAAAGGCCACACGAAAAAAATCAATACCGTTGCTTTCAGGGAACGTGAAGGAGAAAACACCTTATTACTTTCTGGAGGTGCCGACAAGATGGCCAAGATTTGGGCCCATGACGCTGACTCTGGAGAGTATATTCCCAAATCCACTATTCGGGTACATAAAGGCGAGATCACTGGGCTGGCAATCCATCCTGTCCCGACTCTTCTTGCATTGGCGTCAACGGATAAAACCTACTCGATGCATGATCTTACCACCTTTGCCCAAATATACCGTTCCCTTCCCGGAGACGAGGCGTTTACATCCATGGCCATCCACCCTGATGGTACACTCATAGGATTTGGTACACCCACGTCTACCATCCAAATCTACGATTGCAAAGCTGGTTCCATCGTCGCATCCCTTACTCCCAGCAACGCTGTCCCCTTCACCGTCAACACGCTTTCGTTCTCCGAGAACGGATACCATCTTGTCGCGCCAGACTCGTCATCAACTGTTGCCATCTGGGATTTACGGAAACAAAAGTCGGCGCATACTGTTGCGCTGGATGATGGATTCAAAGTGAACAAGGTCCTCTACGACACTAGCGCTCAATTCTTTGGTGTGGCGGGAAGTGGTGGTGGGCGCGTATATGCCAATAAGACTTGGGAGGAGTTGGCTCGACTTGAAGAGGGTGGCGATATGTCAGACATTGCCTTTGGAGAGATGGGTCAGGAAATATGGGGCGCAACTGGTCGGGAGATACGGGTATGGGGTTTACCTGCTTGACCACCTCTACATTCATCTCAAAATGACATTCGCTGTCGCCGTTTTGTGTTCATGTTAGTATCGTGTTGTAGTGATTTATCTAAAGGCGAAGCGTTTATCTGAAACGTGCGATAGTTGGCTCTTGCAGATTCAATCTCCTAGACAGAAGTACTACCCTCTACTCAAATTGCCACTCCTTGAGCGCCATGTCCACAGCTACCAATAATTCAATAATGATAGGGTGATGGCCGTCCACCTTGTCATCTTTCTCCCAAGTCTCCGGAACAGCAATAGAAAATTCCTGAACATAATGACTTTCTCGAATGGCCTCCTCAAAAGAAACTGACTTGCGGGAATCTTGCGAGCGACGAGATCTCCTTTTGTGCCTTGAATGTTTGAAGGATTCCTGCGAGTGCATAGAGGGCAAAGAGGAGGAATGAGAGAGGGAGGGCTTGATGATGATCTCGCACGCGTCATACGCGACAAGGGTGCTGCTCTCGTTGTACTTTTCAGACTCGAGAGGCGATTCTAAACGGCGCGTCGCACTTGTGCGATTACTAGCCACAGGAGAAGAATGCGTTACAGCGGTAAAAGAGGGTTGCTCGAAATTGGAATCGAGAGGAGGCACGAAAAGACTTTGAGCGTAGATTGCGCGCCTTCTAGCGCTCATGCTCTGAGAACGGCGCGGAGAGAAATCTTCAGAATGGTTGGCAATGCGGTGGGCAGAAGGACGTGTAGGAGAAGGAATAGAAGAGGCTACGCTGCTGAGACTGGCGGATTTGAAATGGGGGCTGGTAGGTATCCTTGTAGGTGTCGCCGTTGTGGGAATAGAGGACTTGGAGGCTTTGAGTATGGACTTTCGGCCGCCAAACGAGGCTAGAGCTCCATGCGGGATATTTGAGGGGCGCGTTTTGTCAAATATGGGTCTATGTATGTTTGGAATGTTGGAAGGAATGGGCATCGTAGAATTGTTTTGGGATGGAGGAAGATAAAAGTTCTCGTTTGGTGAACGCCTAGACTGCGTAGGAGACTTGAAGTAGGTCAGTATAGAAAGATAATATGCAGAGGCCACTTGCAATGTTTCTTCCAGCTGCACCACCTCTGAGGGACCTCATTGATCGCGAAGTAGATTCTCCATTCATAGTCTTGAGTTTTGCGCGAGCGTTTCCCAAGGGAGTAATCTCTTTGAACATAGGCGAGGGCGCCCTTTTCGCTGCATCGCGTAGTTGTAGAATTTCGAACCTGTGCGGGTTGGAAGGAACAGCGACGCGAGTTTTCATGCGTTGGGTATCACTGATAGCGGCAGAAAGGATAGGCATTCTGGTACTCTTGATAGGCTGAGGTAGCACTGAGCGAGTTCGGGGAAAGACAAAATGGGAGTCAAGAGATGGTGTGGGCATTGAGGATGGTGGTGGTAGAGAATCAAGTACTTTCAAGTTGACGATCACACATTCAGACGCGTTGTTTACATGGATATAATGCTGATCATTCTCTGGTCATTCTGTAGCGTTGTAAGTGATACATGAGCGTGTAAAAAATAATAAATCAAGTAATGCCGGATTCGTAAATAGACGAAATGAAAGATAAACGTCAGTCATGTAGTATGGAAGATAACTGCTTGCAGCCCTCTAGCCCTATAGAGAGAGAAAAGATGAAATTCGGAACCTTAAGACCAGCTAGAAGGACCAAATGTCTTCCCAGCAGCGACGTCAACCGTCTTCAAAGGTATTCCCATTGCATCCGCAGTGTTTTGCCACACAGTATTTCCCCACCACACCAACCGAATCGTGCCGTCCTTTGGCAGTTGGAGGAATAGGAAGATAAGGATGACTGCGAAGACTGTTCCGGCATCGAGGGCGGCGGAGATGATGTAGTTGTAGCGCATCCACCAGCGGAAGTGGAAGCGGCGAATGTAATAGTTGAAGATGAATCCAACAATGCCCCAGGATACAAAGTTGAGCCCGGATGCTGGTGGGACAGCAGCGACACCGGACAAAACGACTGGAATGTTGATGTACCTCCAGAACGATCTGGGGAAGCGGCGAGCCAGAAGGTAAGGAGGAATGGGCAGGAGAACTCCAACTAGGAAGAACCACAGAAGAGGGCGGAACCTAAGGCAAGAAGGTTAAGAAAACGTCTGGGTAAAGGATTCGAGCACTGACGGTGCGCCTGGTCCAAACATTCGGCCCGGTCCAATACCACCCCAAATCAGCGAAGACGTCGCAAAGGTGTTCGAAGACGGGCAGTAGAAGTGCTGCGCCTGCGTCGGCAGACACATGTCGGCGATATTATCGAACATCCATTGCTGGGTCAGAGTGGAAAGAACGCAAGTAAAGCCGACAGCGACTATCTGGATAATGAACATGGTACGAGGAGGAATCTTCATGTAGTGACCGAGCTTGAGATCGCCGGAGAATGCAGAGGCCTGGTACGATCCCATGAAGCCAATGGACTTGAAGATGACGTTCGCAATGGGACGTCCAGGGAGCATAAATCCAAAGACCATCTCGTACATCACCGTGAATCCGACTTGCGTGTTTGCAATAGCCTGGATCATCGCCAAGGGCAATGCGGTAGCAGCAGACATGAGCATAGCGAGGAGGGCAGCCCACACTGGAAGCTGGGTGTCGAAGATCTCGATGGCGATGATAACGAAGACGACTCCAATGATACCAATGATGGCAAACCACCAGCCTGGTGTCTCGGGGTATGCTTGCATTAAGCGATGGTGCACATCGCGCTCGTGGCGTGCTGAGGAACGAAGGCGCCGTACGATATCGCGTCTGTACCAGACTTTGGGAACAATCAGTATGGAGGGTAAAGTTAAAAGGGCAACGAGACGTACGCAGAGTGTGGACGATGAGCGCCGGGAAGGCCGCGAACGCCAGTCCATATTCGATGGCCAGCGTGCTGGAGATGAACAGAGGGGAGTACGCCCGGTACTTTTCGAGGTCGAATTTACCATCGGTGACAATAGCGCTTGCATTGTAAGGCAATCCAGTGTTGTCGTAGGAGTAGTAGGCCGAAATGGGCAAAAACGCCGAGTTGAAAGTGTTCGTGACTGTCAAGTTATTAGAAAAGTACCCGAGCAACCCCGAGGAATAATGCATACAGTAGATGATTGGCGCAAGGATCCAGAAGAAGAAAACGAATGACACCATAACATTGGCCTCAGCCCACCACTAAACGGCCTGATTAGAGCTTGTCCGAATGAACGAGGATTGAACGTACAGGCGTCACCATAGGACTCGAAATGTACGATATCATGGACCAGTCAAAAGTAAGTCCGCTCATACCCAATCCACTACCGCCGAACAAGGCGTTGACGGTGACATTGTTGGGAGCGATCCAGCAGACCCAGTTGAAGAAACTGAGAGCGGTGAAGAGGTAACCCGGGATAAAATAGTACACCATAGCACCAAGGAAGACGATGAGGAAGAACCTCTCTCGCGAGATGTGGCCACGATCGACTTTACCGAAGTTCTTGTGGAGCGTGTTGAACAAGGCCGAATTTACAATGGCGCCAGGCCAAAGCATGCTCGACGGGTACACTACCCAACGACGGAGCAGTCCTGCCATAGAATAGCCGTAGATTTGAATGCCGAGGACAAGGAGAACTTGGTATGCCAAAGAGAAGTTCTGTTGGTAGAACATCTTCTGCGCGACAAAGACATCGGTCGCGTAACCACCAGGATAGGCAACGTTGGCCATGACAGTAACGCAAACGTGCTCCTTGATATTGAATGGGCCCGGATTGAGACTCCAGACGAATCCGAACGTGGAGAATTGGCGAGTGGGAAGGACTCGTTCCATGAACTTGCCCATTGGCAGAACGACTAACTGGATGACGAGACCAGTGATGTACATGGTGGGGTCTGTAGAACGTGAGTTGAAGGAGACCAAGATGAGTTGATTAACGTACATCGCAAGCTGAGTGCCGTATTGAAAATGGGCAACAGGATCGAGAAAAATATGCCTAGGAACCACCTGGATGAACGATTAGCGTTGTCGAGTAGAGGAGAAGAGAACGAGTGACCCACATGCGGAATGTGTTGACGGGCATTGAGGGATCGTCCGAATTCGATACAGCAGCACGAACTTCAGGGTACGGGGATTCACTGAATACATTCAGCAAAGCGCACCGATGGCATGTAACAAGACGACTCACTCGTCAAAGTCATCAGCAGCGCTTGAGTTTCGGGACTCTGCCCGTGAGGTAGAGTACCGATCAGCGTGCGAGTCGAGATCAAGGTCGGATGGGCTGTAGGCGCCTTTCATCTTCTTGCTCTCAAGCTCCAAATCAGAGATAGAGCCCGGTCCCTTCGTCATCGGGAAGTTGGGATCATTGAGATGCTCCCTAGCGAAGTCATCATCAATATCTTCAGGAACGTCTGGCACAGGACGAGTGCGGAGGTGAGGAGGAGAGTAGACCGGCTCGGTAGACGAAACGTAGGGCTTGATTTCCTCCATGGCGCTCGGCGACTGAAGAGGAGGAGGAAGGCTAGAGGGCGGATGCGGGGAGCACCCTTCAAGATTCGCGCGCCTTTTGTATAGATGCCATTGAGGGCTGAGTCAGGGCAGAGAAAGCTGTCAGATATCATCGAGCCACAAGGGTATGGAAGCGCTCAGAATACAATTAGACAATAGGAATGCAAGCCCTGGGCAAGACAAAAAACACAATAAGGATGAGGGGGGTGACCACGTTGATCCTCATCAGATTACGTCCCTGCCAATTCCTCCGGTTGGGCCGCAGCCCGCGCAAGTTGTCCCGGTTCTGGGTCTTTCTGGTTGGCCAGTCACAGTCTAGTCCATGAAAACTCTAGCTACAATCATTTCAGTCAGAACACGGAGGTTTCTGTGAAGACAAAGGACGAAAATGCATGTAACACTGAGCAAGGTCCGTTCTAGATGTTTTATTGTTAGGCTTTGAGGGACCCGCGTTGTCTTTTTGTTCACCTGCCTCATTCGTCGTTGTAAAGCCGAGACAACGTAAGAATCTTATCGTTGACGTTGTGAGGTGAGATAAGATTAGATAAGATGACTCTTGCTTTTTTCCCACACTCTGACACCATCGGCCTCTGGGATTGCACGAGTATTATTAGCAGGCCAGGTGCTGTTTTTCGACTAAGACTGAATGCCAATGGCGTCTTCGCCGGCATGGATGGCGACATATCGGTTACTTTTAACTGGAAAATTCTCATGTGGCTACTTCCTTGCTAAACATGTCTTCGACCTCCACACACACTGAGATCGCCAACGCCGCACAACAGCTCGCCACTTTGAAACTCAGGCCTACGGAGACCTCAAAGGATAACAAAGAAGCCTACAAATATGACCATCTTCGCCCCGTCTTTGTCCAAAACACTTATCCTCCTCTGACTCCGTTCGAGCACGTCGATCCTGCCTTCAGAGCTCTTAAACACGTCAATCCTCGTGCCTTCTTGGATAACGCTACGAACGTAGTGGAGCTCACACCAAATCTTGGAACGGAGGTCCATGGCATTGATCTTGCAAGCCTTGACTCAAACGCACGCGATGAGTTGGCCTTAGAGGTACGTTGCCTAACATCAACACAATCGTGGACTAAACTCTTATCTAGGTGGCTCGTAGAGGATTGATAGTGTTCAGAGACCAGCAAAACTTCATTGATTCTCCTCCAAGCGCCTATCTTGAGTGGGGTCGCCACTTCGGCCGGTTAGTCTCTCTAAACTAATGTTTACAACAGACTAGTGACATCTAATATAGCCTACACATCCACCCATGCTCTGGACATCCTGAAGGCTATCCGGAGGTTCATCTTGTTTACAAGTATGTATTATTTCACGCCTACAGACTGTGAACTAACGACTGTATTCAGAGATGCTAACGCGACCTTCAATTTTGAATACAGCGACAGCATCACCTCGACTGTTTGGCACTCGGATGTGTCGTACGAACTTCAACCTCCCGGCCTCACTACACTCTTCCTGTTGTCTCAGCCAACGACTGGAGGCGATACCCTGTTCACATCTCAGGTATCAGCCTTGAAGAAGCTTTCGCCACAATTTGTTGCGTTCCTGCGCACCTTGAAGGCCGTGCACTCTGGCGTAGAACAGGCCGAGCATTCTCGGTCGGGAAAGCGTGGGGGTATTGTCCGACGAGAGCCCGTCGAGAACGTCCATCCCGTGGTGCGGAAGCACCCTGTGACTGGAGAAGAGGCCCTCTATGTGAACAAACAATTCACTCGGCGTATCGTTGGCTTGAAGCGTGAAGAATCCGGTGGGAGTTTTTCGTTATTATCGTACTGCCCGTCAGGCTAACCATTTCCATAGAAAATATTCTCAAGTTTTTGTATGATCACATTGACAAGAGCGGCGATATTCAAGCCCGAGTGAAGTGGACTCCGAACACCGTTGTACTGTGGGATAACCGTGTTACTGCCCACGTAGGTCTTTTTTTAGTTCACTCAGAGTTATCTAAAACTTACTTGGTCTTGTAGTCTGCTATCGTTGATTACGGCGAGTCGAAGGAACGGCGTCACGGGGCGCGAATTACCCCTCAAGCTGAGCGTCCGATCCCAGCGTTGGAAGGATTGGATTTGTCCTTGTAGATTTAACAATATGAGCAGTAAAAATGTAATAACTGGCTGATGAGGAACGCGTCTTCGTAACTGCTTATGTAACATAACTTCTTGACCACGATCCACGTCGCCGCCATGTCGGTCCCATATCTGCTCTATTGTGGCCTATGCATTTCGGTCTTGAAGGAGCTCAATCAAATCGTCGACGAACCGTATATGGTGTGTATGTCTGTCATGACCAACAGGAGGATATACTATAACTGCCAGGCCTACGCAGGATGAACCATTCCATATACCCCAGGCTCAAGCATACTGTCAAGGAGACTTTCAAACATGGGATCCTAAGATTACCACTCCACCTGGATTGTACGCTCCTCTCCTGCTTCATACATGTACAAAGTGACACGTATGAATCAGATACTTGATGAGCTTAGCACTAAAATTCGTGTTTCTCTTCAAATGCAACGTGCCAATGCTACGGCTTACCGTGACAATGACACTTCTGGCCCTCCCCATAGTCTTGACTAGATTGCTTTGCATCTATCAACGTGTCCGTCCCCCTACATCGTTCCTATCCCCCACATTCGAAAGCGTAGTCCTCTCCATGTTCCCGATCGCGTGGTTTTTCGGGTTTCTCTACTACACGGAGGTTCCGAGCGTGCTCTGTGTTGTCTTGACGTTTGTGGCGGCTTCAAATGAGCAACACTGGCTGGCAGCATTGGTACGCGCTTTTCACCTTGACCGGAACTAGGGTTGAACGTGTCGCAGTTGGGCTTCATCAGCTGTACATTCCGACAAACGAACATAATTTGGGTCATGTACTCATTCGCCTACAGTGTCTTGACGGAAATGCGATTTCGACGGCCTGAAGGTGGAGCCAAGTTACACGATCCTTCGGCTCTTGAGGTTCATTTCGGTCAGTCAAGGTGTTTGCGACATTCCGCACTGTCCTTACAATCTGCAGGTGACCTGCCGTTAATGTTACGCAGTGTACCTCAAGTCTTCACTGGGGTCTTGCGATCGTTCGTGCCATACACGCTACTTCTTACTGTGTGTGCCCTTTTTGTGATATGGAACGGCGGAATCGTCTTGGGTGGGTCCTTGCCTTTCCTGTATGGCCGTGACTGAATTGAGCTGCAGGGGATAAATCAAATCACATACCATCTGTGCACATCCCCCAAATCTACTACTTTGTGGGTTTTGCGACTGCTATGGGCTGGCCGGTTCTTGTGTCTGGAAATCCCGGTCCAATCTCTCTCCTACATGAAGTCAAGAACCGCATGTTTGGAAGCAAGACGTGAGTGGATCTGGTAATCGATATGTACCGTACCAACTGCTCGGCCTCTTTAGTCGATGGCTCATAACACTGTTTACTGCGACCATCATGGCGGTCACCATATTCAAGTTCACGTGCGTGTGGCCTGGTTTCATTTCCGGTTCTCGTGAGTTAATCAACTTGTTTAGGATTCAACATCCTTTCCTGCTGTCGGACAATCGGCATTACGTTTTCTACGTGTGGCGCCGAGTTTTCCTGCTTCATCCTGTGGTTCCGTACATGCTCATTCCTGCGTACATGGCGTGTGCATGGGCGTGGTTTTTGCGTGTTGGTATGTCTCAATCTGTGTTCATAGGACGAAGTCTGACTCCGGAGTGAAGGGAAAGACCAGACGCTACTCCAAAGTGTGATCCTCCCGATATTTACATTGGTCACATTAATGCCAACGCCACTGTTGGAGCCTCGTTACTTTCTGATACCGTACATTTTGCTGAGAGCGCAAGTGACGGATACAGCGAGCTGGGGAACGATCCTGGAGGGTGTGTGGTACGTAATAATAAACGCAGGTACCATGGCGACATTTTTGTATCTCCCTAGGGAAGGAGTAGGTCGATTTATGTGGTAGTCTGCGGAATTCATGTATCTTTGGCGAAGTGGCGAAGTTGATGATGATTGCCCCTTTTGGAACGGCAACCAAACAGTGTAAACGCGATTAAGTGACCTAAACATCAACCACTTTGAGCGCAGTGGCTGCTTGTCGATTCCGCTGCTCGCCACCAGGACCACACTTTGTGCCACGATGCCAGCCATTGCTGACGCTGCTCAAGGCAGCCACAAGACGACCCGTTCTTCGATCCGTCAATCTTTGGGTTTCGCTTCAGTCGGGAAAGCATTCGCAGATGTCATGAACAAGGACAGTAAAGACGGGGACAAGGGCTCTAAAAGAGCTGTCAAGGAGTCTCGTCGCTCTAGTTCAGTGAACATGACCGCCACTGCATCCCGATCCGCTATGCGAGAAGTCAACTCGTCTTCGCCCGGCGCGAAACGAGCGGAAACCCCGGATTCAAAAACTATCACTCGCAAGAGGGCCTCCGCCACTGTGGTACCCTCGAAGCCTCCAGAGGCATCGTCGCCACCTCCGGCACCACCACCGGCTAACACAGTAACACGCTCGGCGTCGCTCCGTCCACGCCCCGGCGCATCCTCTGCTCTTCCTAAATATCGCCCGAAATTCATTATCCATGAAGCCCCGCCAAAGAAATCCCCGTCGCCTGTCTCTCGGAGACGACCCTCCATGTCAGCTGAAAAAGTCGACGAACGAGACAGTACATCGGACGAAACTGACGAAGGCCCTTCCAAGGCCAAGGCTTACAAGGTGGACCTCCCCAGAGCTACACATATAACTCCTCCTTCAACGCCGACAAGAGCGAAAACGGCTACTCCCACTGCAAAACCCTCCACGCCTTCCAGATCGTCCCCTACACGCACGAAACTCACCAAAGTCGCTTCCGCCGCCGCTTCCTCGTCTTCATCTTCCTCTAGCTCACAATTGCCTCATACCCCCAAGGCTCAGAATGCTAAATCTCCTGCTCAAAAAGCTCAGAGCAAACACTCGCCTTCACCCTCTCGTTCTCTTAATGACTCTCCATTAGCTCGACATTCAAGAACTTCATCCAAAGCTAGTGTCAAATCCACAGATATGGCCAACATGTCTCATATTGCCGAAGTCGACAGTGACAATGATTCTGAAGAGGAAGATGTCGCAATGCTACTCGCCCCAGTGGCCGCGTTAGGCGCGCCTACTCCAGCTATGCCCCGCATCCACGCTTCTCGTCAGCGTTTAGCTCCCCGTACACCCACCCGTCCCGCTCTACCTACCCGCGCTCAATTATCGTACCTATCCCCTCTTCCTCCTGATGATGGATCCCCGTCCTCTCGACCTCATCCTCCTTCAGCCGGTGCTCCTAGAGGGTCTATTCTCTCATGGGAGCAGATCGCGCAAGAAGCCTCCAAAACGCTCGGTGACGACGAGATTCAGAACATGATTTCTGATGTCCCTGCACCGTTCAGGTCTGGCGCCGGGTCGCCCGTGCAGTCAATGTTGCTAGATATCCCGGAGAGTCCTTGTTTGAGTGCTCTTAACTCTCCCAGCGATTACGGTTCGATATCACAGGTTCTCCTGCCAGAAGTCACTCCTTCTCCTGCAGTACATAACCGTAGAGCCAGTCGAGGTCCATTCGATGTTCCGGTGGCAGATGGTGCTATAGTAACCCTTCTGCGTATGCAGCTGGAATCAGCCGAACATATGGCCAAGGAACGACTCATACAGCTTCAAGCTCTAGAGGAAGAGGTGCATAATATCAAACAGGAGCGTTTGCGTGACGCTGAACTGCTTTCGGTGCAAGTCGGCAATATGGAGAACGAGCTACGTACTAGTTTGGACGCTCGGGAGCGCTCAGAGACGGAGCAAGCGGCGTATATTGCAGTACTGGAGAATCAGTTGAAGGAGGCTGTGTCTGCGCGAGAGAAGATCGCAAACGACCAAACCAACTCGAAACGCCAGGCCCAAAACTTACATTCGGAACGGTCAAAGTGGGATTGCGTTTCTGCGGCGCGCGCAGCCTCACTTCGATGGAAGATGGTACATGATGTTGCTGAGACTGAGATGGAGGCTCTTGAGAGCGACCAACAGACGCTATCGCTTTTACTCTCACAGTTGGAACATACCCAAAAGAGACTCGTATCACCTATTTAATTTTGTTGAGTATGTTCAGTCTTTTCCTTGGATGTGTTGATAGCTGACTTGATTTGCCTAGCATCTGTCCTATCTATACCACTCATTGAATTCGGATAACTCATGTTCTATAATACCTTCTTGTATTTCTAGCTGTCTATGCTCAATCCATCCATGCACTATTTCCTTTTTGTTCGCAACCCGGACCTGGTCAATTTCCGTGACTCAAATGAAACAGTTTTAACGGTAACGGCGGATCACCCGATGACCAACCTTGATATCTACGCTGTCCGCTCGGTACCGACGTTGCTAAGTTGTTTATAACGCGACATACCCAACTCGAAGTCGCCAACAACCCAATTATCTCAACCCAACCCTATCTATCCAAACGTACACTTGAAGGCAGTTTACCTTGTAACTCCCCTTCGTTTTGACACTATTGCATGAAAGCGTACGTTCCCAGTCCCCAGCGTCGTCACGGTACTTATCGTCTACATAGAGAAGAAACTTCTCAAGATGCCCACGTAACTGAAACCCAGTCGAACTGGGACCAAGTGGTCGACAGGTAAGTTGACGGACAAGGAGGAACATCGGGATGCTCAACCATTTCATAGTTTCGATGAAATGAATTTAAAGCCTGAATTGCTTCGTGGCATATATGCTTATGGGTAAGCCCTATCTTTACATCTGAAGAGCTCGTTTTCATAGAATGTCAGATTTGAGCGTCCATCCGCCATTCAGCAGCGCGCTATCGTTCCCGTCACATCCGGCAAGGATGTCATCGCCCAAGCCCAGTCGGGCACGGGAAAGACGGCCACATTCTCTGTGTCTATCCTTCAGCGACTGGACGTGTCCCTCCAGGCGACTCAGGCCATCATTCTGGCGCCGACTCGTGAATTGGCTCTCCAGATCCACACGGTCGTTCTTGCCTTGGGCGATTACATGAATGTCACCACCATGGCCTGCGTTGGAGGGACCAATGTGCAGCGCGACATTGCCTCTCTTCGTGCGGGTGTGCAGATCGTCGTTGGTACTCCTGGGCGCATGCTCGATATGATCAATCGCAAGGCGCTCCGCACCGATGCTGTCAAGATTCTGTGCATTGACGAGGCCGACGAGATGCTTTCCCAAGGATTCACGACCCAGATCTACGAGATCTTCCAGCTGCTTCCTAGCGACATTCAGGTCGCGCTCTTCTCCGCCACCATGCCTGCCGAGGTCCTCGATGTGACCAACAAGTTTATGCGTGATCCCGCGCGCATTCTTGTCAAGAGGGAAGAGTTGACCCTGGAGGGTATTCAACAGTTCTATATTGCTTTGGACAAAGACGTGTGGAAGTTTGATACGCTGTGCGATGTTTACGAGTCGGTGAATGTGGCGCAAGCGGTCATCTTTTGCAACACCAAGCGCAGGGTAGACATCTTGACCGAGCAGATGAGGGCGCGCGAGTTTACCGTATCGGCTTTGGTACGTCGCACCTTCGAATCCTGTGATTATTGACTGACTTCCTTTCTAACTTAGCATGGTTCCTTGGACCAAGAAGAACGCAAGACGCTGATGAAAGAGTTCCGCACTGGTTCCTCTCGTGTCCTTATCACCACAGACCTTCTAGCCCGTGGCATAGACGTCCAGCAGGTCTCTTTGGTGATCAACTATGACTTGCCTACGAACCGAGAGAATTATATCCACCGCATTGGACGTGGCGGCCGCTTCGGACGCAAGGGCGTTGCTATCAACTTTGTTACGACTCATGATGTTCCGATGATGAGGGATATTGAACGTACGTTGATCTCTAGCGGCTTAGTTTTCAGAGATGAGTACTGACACGGCGTATAGGATTCTACAATACTCAGATTGAGGAGATGCCGCTTAACATTGCGTGAGTACTAATAAGCTGAGACGCCGCAGACTCTGACAGACTTTGATTTTAGGGATCTTATCTGAAGGAGTGAATTCCGCGGGAACGAAAAGACCGGTCATGTCTATATTTAGTAACCGACTTGGTATATAGAGAAATCAAATGTCAATGGCGTCCTTGTGGCGTGTTTTTGCTTTCCCCCCACCACTATCCTCTACCGCCCACCACCTCTTTCTCTTGCTATGTCCGATTCGCTATTCTTTCATGAACGCTCTCATATTGATGTCTATGAATATTCCCCGGTATATGACGATTTGGCACCCCCAGTAAGTTTACTGACGTCTCGACACGACCAACACGCGTCTAACGCGCTCTCCAGGTCCCATGGGCCAACAAGTTCTCGCCTACGCTGAAGAGCAAAGAGCTCACAGAGTCCATTCCCTATCATCACGTCAATCCGCGCCGTAAACGATGGAGCTACGGCAGTGGCATGTCTACAGACTCGTCGGTGTCCGCGAGCAGCTCGCCCACCGTCTCGTGCCCATCTCCGCGATCCAAGCGGCGCAGCTCCATCGTCTACAAGCAGTCAGGTGCTACCGGCGACAGAATGCGCAAGGCGAGGTCGTCCATCGTGTACAAGAAAGCTCCCACGGACCCCATCCCAGACGCGCCGATTCCCCCTCCAGAGCCATCTGCGGCGAGATATTCGTTCTTTGCAGTACAGAAACGGAATCCGTTGTCCGCCGTCGCCGTTGCTGCTTGGGCGTGGACCGTTGGCGCCGTCGTTTCCCGCCGCAAGATGTCTACTCGCCGTCGCTGTCTGCAGCTCAAAGCGCTTCAACTCCCGTCCCAGCACTGTCAGTCATTGGTACAACGTCGCGCGTCTGTCTGTTGGCAGATTGTCACGTCTCATCTCGACAAGAGGAAGCCTGCACCGCCCGCCGCTCGCCTGAAGCCGTTAGTCCTTCCCTCCATGCAGCAGAATGTTCCCAAGGACCGCCTCACAGCGTGGTTGGAGCGTCTTTTGAGTGATCTGGTGGAGCGAGGAACGCAAGCTGTCGTGGCGTTGATCCGGACTCTGTGGCTGTCGATCTGCATGACCAACGAATATTTCTTCCGTTTTCCCAAATTCCTTTTCACGCTTATTTCCTATGTTGTCATTGCATGTTTCGAACGCATCCTACCTCCTCGATTATTGTAGAACACCACTCTATCACACGCATATATCCTACAGGTTCCTAATGATATGATTGTCATGAAAGCAAGAAATAAGGATACACACATAAACACGATAGCATATATAACTAGTGAGATGGAGAAATTGCATAACCAAGACATCATTGCGCCCTCTGAGCATCTACGCATGCCTCTGCTAAGCATGCGTAGTTTTCCGCTGGAGATTTCGTGCGGAGACTCTGGGTTATCACGTCGGATAGATAGTTGCCACTGGGAAGACCATCAGTGATTGGTTGTGTAAGATTGAAACAGATACATACTCTAAATCACCATAAGCAACCTTTACATCATGTCGAAGCGACTGGATAGAGCAAGGCCATCGCGAAAAGGTCGCGCTGTCAAAGTGAAATGATATTATCGCCTTTGCTTTCCTCTCCGGGAACATGATCGTCACAGCCGCAGCGAGTGATGAAGTATTGGCGTCCGTTACGATTTCGACCGGGAACCCGATGGCAATATGTTTGAATTGCAGGCGCAGCTGAGAGCACGAAGACCAGTAGTCCCGTAAGGCGTGCACGATCTCTCGGATACTTCGATCACCGTCTTCCCTGATGAAGGAGGTGGCGTATGTCAAGAAGAATCGGCTAAGCGTCGGGAAGGCGTCTTTATGTCGGCTCCGTAGCGACTCCGTCGCCGTAATTTGAATCTTGGAAGACGCGGGACGGAAGTTGACGCACGGTACGCGTACACGGAATTGTGAAGCATATTCGTACTCAAATTCTTGAGCGCTGACTTTTGTGATGCGGAACATGTGGATGTTTTCAAGCGCCTCCAGTTCATCTGGAACCAAACAATGTCAGTAGAATTGTCAAAGGTTTCAGTGTTGGACAGTACCCCGAAGCCTAAACACTTCAACCTCGGTACTGCTGCTCTGCATGTGCAGTATTCTGTTGGCCTCCGCAATCGCCGACCTAGCCTGGGTCTTTTGAAGTTCGATTTCATGCAAACGTTCTTCGAGCCAGGCCAACTGATCGTTTTCTTCCTTCACTTCCGCCTTCAAAGCGTCAACAACGATGCTACGAGAAGATAAGCCTCCATCTCTGCCTGTCAAAGGAAGTACTCACTTCTGCTCCGCGATCGATGATTTGAGCTCGTTCAAGTAATCTTGATCACATTTCTCAATCTCGGCCACTTCAGCTTGTTCTTGTTCAAGCTCTTTCATCACGGCATCGTACTCTGCTTGAAGACTAGGAATCACATCTTTTCCTTGGGAGCATAAGGTTTCTAATGTTTTCGCGTCCTGTCATTGGATGTGAGTAACAGAAGGCTGATGATGTTGCCGAATTTTCTTACAGCTTCTAACTCTCTTAGGCCCTGTTCGGCAGTGACACGAAGGCCATCAATCCATTGCAATTTCCAGTCATACCAATCGGACTTCGCCAGTCCGCGGGTGTTGGTGCGAATTAAGTTCAGTTGGTGCTGAACGGTAAGGATTAGTAAACAGTACAATACGGTCTCAGTCACGCACCAGTAGCTCAGCTTGTCCTTCTTCATCGGCGCGGGAATACTCCACGAAAAGCTCAGGCGTCATTTTCCCTGCCTCTTCCTCCGCCTCGGCAAAGATAATTCTGCTTTGTTGCATCCATGCTTGCAAGTCGCTAGAGACACGCGAGTACAATGCAAGTTGAGGGATATCAATGGCCAAAGCAATAGCATAATCCGCCAGCGAGATCTCGGTGGGGTTGCGGGGCTGTGGTAGATGTGAAGGATGCATCGACCTTCGGGGCGCCTGCAGGTCATCCATGAACTTAATCCCAGTGAGGTCGAAGAATTGTTCGATTGATATAACAGGCTACTGGCTTATGAACGAGAAAATATGAGTATTTGTGAGGAAGACGCACCATATCCTCGTCATCCATGTCCTCCTGGTCAACATTTTGCCTCCAGGCTTCGGTTGCTTCAGCATCAGTTACTCGATCAACTGCCGCGGAGGCAATTCCCTCAGATGCGCCAAACGCCGCCACGTTATCCTGAGCAAACGCATGGTCTGCAGTAGGTCCTGGAGTTTCGGAAATGAATGGTTGCTCGGCTTGTTCCGAAGACGGACTGCCCGTACTTCCATGACCTATTGTAGGCTCTGCGACAGGCGGCTTCATACTAACCGAAGGAGAATCCTTATTGAACCTTTTCCACGCGTCCGTAATACCAGACCCCATACTAGCGCGACCTAAGCCCAGAGAAGCTTTCTTCTTTGGCGACAACGGGGCTGAAGGGGTAGGTTCTTCTTGAATATCAGTGAGGCCATTCGCCATACTACGACGACGCGCAAAATATCCAGACGGTCGTCGAATGCCAGACGGACGAGCGTTCGTGCTCGTGTTCGTGCTAGTTTCGAAGGGGGCTCTTTTACTGGGAGAAAGGGGTCTGGGACCACTTTCAGTAGTAGTTGGAGCTTCGTTGTCGACTACGTTTTCCCGGGGGTCCTTTCCAAGGTTGGCGCGTTTCGGGGGACTAGGGCCATCACTAATGTTCTCGTCTTGCGGATGTGGTCGTTTCAACGCTGCACCTGTACTAGACGGCTTTTTAGGTGATGGACGGGCCACAGGTGGCGCAAAAGCAGCCGAAAACTGCTTTGGGGCTGGTTTCGGTGGTGGCTTCATGGGTGATCTAACCACCTTAGTCGGCGAATTGGACTTGGAAGGAGGCGCAGCGCCAGGTTGCTTCGGCGTGAAAACGGACTTCGGCCTAGAGAAAACAGTAGACATAGATGGAGGAGGCGGTTCGCGCGATACATTATCGGAGCGGTGTGCAGGAGGAGGATGAAAAACGGGAGCAGGAGACTCTCGCGCAAGCAAAGCGCTGGGGTAGATCGACGGCGTCGAGGATGAGGACGTGGTAGAGGAGGGCATGGTAGAGGAGGGCGTGGTAGAGGAGAGCGTGACAGAGGAGGGTGTGGTAGAGGTGGGTATGGACAGAACATGACCGTAGGTTTCGGATTCGTCCATGAGTGATTCCGCATCACTTGGTCGACCTTGACCACCCATACTCGAGCGTCCTAAAAGTTTGCTGAGATTTAAAGTTTTGTCACCCTCGTCAGAAGGCCCTGCAAAACTCTCTTCCATGCTCGAGAACGATTCGTCGCCAGTCAAGCCGAAACCAAGTGACTCTCGTCCATCCTTCGCAGCTTGGTTATGATCATAGGCAGACTCTTGAAACTCCTCATCGTCCATTTGATCATCAGACGTCGAAGATATGCCAGCATGCGTAGCCTTCTGAAGTTCAACCCAAGCAGGGTCTTCAATCGCGGGGTAAAGAGTCTGAGCTAAGGGTACTGTAAAATCCATGGGCCCAGTATCATCATCCTCGTCGATCTGAGATAGATCCTCAGAAAAGGATATTGATTCATCGGCAATCTCATAGGAATCGCCTGCCCGCGAGGAAGAGAAGGTTTCCGCAAGAGGACCCGGAGCCATGGAGACACGCCTTCGAGATATGTTTTGGTTTACCGCCTGTGTCATCTCCATGTCGTCCTCGCTCATGTCGGCACTCATGTCACTGAGTGATTCATCCATAACGGCGCTGGTCGACCCAATAGTCGTCAAGTCCATATCAGAGCCGAACGACTGACGGCCAGAGCTTCGACGACGAGCAAGGGCTGCACGAGAGTAAGCATTCTCGTCATTGACGACTGGAGCATCGGGCAGGTCGGAAGAAGGAAGACTGGGAGATGACTGGGAAGAACTGGTGCTCTTCTTTTTAGAGGGGCGAGTAAAGAGGCGTATAAAAGCGTGTTCATGGAAGCTGACGCGTCTACCCATAGATTTTCTTGCAGAATCGTCGTGACTTTTTGCCTGGAAATCCTGTGTAAGTTCCATGGATTGTGTGGCATCTTCATCGACCTCGGCCGTGTTGGATTGCAATTGGGGGTCGGCCGAGTCTTGTGAGGCCGATTGTGATGGCAAGGGCGCATCCTCTGTTCGAGGGGGTTTCAGAATCCCTTTGAATGGACCCTTGGGGCCAAGTCAGTCGACGAAAATATGGTAGACTTTAGGGTACACACTGAGAGGCGAGAACGTGCCAAGGGACTGAGTTCACTGGGAACACCACTGTGGGCCCGACGCCTGTGTCGTGGTACTATAGAGCTCCGGCTGTTATGTCTGGTAACCGCGATGGATTTACGTCTGTTGGCGTGGTCCTTGACGGCCATGGCGAGAATTGAGGATAAGAGTAGTAGGATGGGCGACAAAAAAACAAGAAAGTCGTGAATAGATGGCAGAGGTCGGCAGTACCGTCGTGGGAGGAGCAAAGGTCCAGGATTGTTGGTGGAGCGTTATCAAGATCATGTGATGTGACACTGAAACAAACGCGAGAGTCACGAGGTCATTTAATCCTCGTGTCTCCTAAGCTCCTTGCCATCATGGCCGACAAAAGAATGCCAACAACACGAGCAGCATCCCGTAACAAAGCAGCGACCTCGTCATCATCAGCATCCTCGACGCCAACTCCTCCCCCTGTCCCTGCTAAAACCACACGCTCCCGGGCAGCCGCTGCAGCAGCCCCGAAATCGACCAAAAAAGTAGCAACACCTACTGTAAAGGCCCCCAATGCAGTCCAGAAAAAGAAACTGGTTAAGCAAGAGGAGGAAACGACCGAACCCATCATGGTGTGTCTATAAACGTGTCAAACTAAATAATAGCTGACAGAGAATAGGCATTCCTTAGAGTTCGGCCACATCTCAGTGATGACCCTCCGCCTGCACCATATCTTCAATGCGTCTCAGAGACAACTGTATCAATGTCCGATCCCTCCAATCGGACCTATAGTCGAGCCTCGTCTGTCGCCCCGCCTGCAACATACTCCTTCACTCGAGTGTTTAGCGATGCCAGCCAGGCAGAATTCTTCGCGAAAACCACACTTCCTCTTGTAAAGAACGTTCTTCATGGTCAAAATGCTTTGCTCTTTGCGTACGGCGCGACGAATGCCGGCAAAACCTACACCATGCAAGGTGGTTCCGCGCCGGAGACGGCAGGCATCCTTCCCCGTGCCTTAGACGTCTTGTTCAACAGTACTGAGGGACTTCGAAGTAACGCTCCCAAGGTTCGTCTTTCGCCATCAAATTGAACAGCTTATCAATTGGTCCATAGTATAAACCTACACGGCTTCACGGGGTCGAGAAAGCATCTGCCGAAGATGTCGCCGCCGCTACTCCCACTCCAGAACCACTGCTAACGGAGGTCATCGGACAGCTTGATAGCGCCTTCTCAGGCGGTCACGTAGACCCAACTACAGTGACTGTTGACCACAATTATGAATTCAGTATCTGGATTTCATACGCCGAAGTCTACAACGACAAGGTGTACGATCTGCTAGATTCTTTACAGGAAAGTCGCCTAGGAAAAGTGCAAGCACAGCGCTCTAGACTGCCACATCACGTCATGCGACAAGCCTTGACTTTGAAACCATCCCCACCTTCTGACGATGAACCGCCCGGCAAGTACATTTCTGGACTACGTCAATACTTGGTCAAAACGGCGGCGGAAGCAAAGTCTTTGATCAACCTTGGTCAACTTCACCGTCGCGTATACGGTACGTTGGCCAATAGTGCAAGCTCTCGATCGCACGGCATGGTCTTCATTAAGATCCTTCGCGGACATCGCGGTGAAAGAAACGTTGGTCCCTTTCGTGTCTTCGTAGCTTGTAGGTACTTATCGGTTTTAGGATCCCTCCGCATTACAGGTTGCCAGACTAACATTGGTTGATCTCGCGGGATCAGAACGGACCAAGTATACTCAAGCCACCGGGGACAGACTGAAGGAAGCGGGGAATATTAACAACTCTCTCATGGTGCTTGGCCAGTGTCTAGAGACCCTGCGATCCAACCAGCGGAAAATTGGCATGAGTTTGTCTCCCGAAGGTGCCTCACGCGTTGACACACGAGACGTGAAGAAGGGCCTCGCCATTGTGCCCTTCCGTCACAGCAGGCTGACGGAGATCCTCCAAGACTATTTTGTTGGGGACGCGCGCGCGGTAAACAATACATCCTTCTTATATAGAGGCAGACTAATCCATTGCATGACAGGCTATGATTGTCAACATCAATCCATACGACACAGGTTACGATGAGAATTCCCACGTCATGAAGTTTGCAGCTTTGGCACGCGAGGTGCTGGTGGCGCCAGCACCCGCTCCAGTGCAGCGTGTTCCTCATGAACCGGAAGGTGTCCCCGGTCATAAAAAGGTCAAGCCTTCTCAGCGTATGAACCCTCCAGATATTGTTCCACGACGTAAAGTCACAATCTCAACTGGCGCGCGAGGGAATGAGCTCAAGAACGAAGAGGCAGTAATAGAAGTCACCGAACGTGCGCGCCGTCTTGCCTTTTGGTGCCAACGACTTACACCGTTTCAGTGGACGAGGCGCACGATGACGAGGATGTTGAGGATGAATATCCTGCCAATCCTCTAGTTGACGCGTTGTTCGAAGAGATAGACCGTCTTCGACTACAGGTCTGAGGTCTTCCTCTTCACCATACCGAGATATCTTACCGTTGTTAGATTTACGAACTCGAGCTTCGTTGTGCTGAAACAGAGGCCATAACCAGAGCCGAAGTCATGGAGGAAATGGAGGGTCAGATGGGAAGAATGGAGCAGCTATACGAGAAGCGATTGAGAAGAGAAGTAAGCGCATTTTTTTTGTAATCTCCATGATCACTCTCACAAGATCGTAGGTTGATCGTAGCAACAACAAGATGGACGAGAAAATCGACATGCTTATGCAAACGGGCGTCCTTGGAAGCCCCGTCAAACAATCCTTTGCACCCGTCCTCCCGAAAGAGGGATATGGGAGTGACGAAGACAGTGGTGAGGACGACTCACGACCACCTTCACCTTCTCGCAAGGGCAAAGCCAGCGACTATTCGACGCTATCGAGGTTAGCTGAGGATGTGGCGAGTATGTCATTGAAATCGCGAGGAAGGTAGTCGGTAAGATGAGATACGATATGCACGTATAATTACAATGTAGTCTATCGTCAAAAGTCTAAATAGTCTTGCCAGAGACTTTCAATAAGTCTTGCCAGCTGAACTCTTCCGGCTTGGTATGAAATGTTGTAAGAAGCCTTTCCCCCTCTACTTCACCATCCTTTTCGCCCCACAGATAAAACTTTTGAATCCCCATCGCGAGCTGTTGGGCGTCCTCCTGGCTGAGCATGAACCTTGCTTCACCGCTGACGCCAGCGACGGTCGGACTGATTTCGCCTCGTAGTAGAACGATGCCATGGCTTTCAACGAGGTCGGTGTAATGCGTTAATATTAGGTAGGGCGTCGCGAACGAGTTGCGCAACTTGTACTCTTGTAACGGAGTAAAGAGCACGGTCGATATTCTTGGATTAGGGTATTGGCTGGGGGACGTTGTGGCGAATGGGTCCTCACTCGGCGACGGTACTGGTGGAGAATGATGGAAGCCCCATTCCATGTAGAAGAATTCGTAATTCATTTTCTCGGGATTGGTGGGTTCCTCCGCGTCCGGTCGCGGCAATGGCACAACGAAGGTAGGATAGTTTTCCCCGATTTTGGCCATTTTGTTATAGAGATTGACTGGTATGGCAGCACAGAGATAACCGCGACCTGTGCCTTCAGAACGCGATGCGTGGTAGGCCGTCCATAGCGCCGATACCTGTTCGGGTGTCGCAGTCGCGATGCGCGTCAGGCGTAAGATGTCTGAGAGAGGCTAACAGCTGATAAGGACACTCAGTAAGCTATTCAGTGGGATTAAGCTTACCTTGATGGGGGACCCATCCTTGCGAGTTTGCGGACGCGTCGAGGATTTGCCTACGGTGTTAGGCGTTTCTGGAGGCTTAAAGGAAGGAAGAGAGGCCGCTGCTGCCCTCTGTTCCTCCTTCAACTTCTCTTGAGCTTTCAGCCTGAGTTCTTCGACACTGAGGCCAGTTCTGTGTGGCACTGGATGAGCTTCCAATTTGCTCTGACAGGGAAGTACAGTTACTGTAATGACCGTTGTCGTATCTTCTCAGCGTATGCGGTTTCATATGAGTGGAATCGCTTCCCAAGGTTCCCTGTTTGTCGCAAAGCCAGACGAACGATGTGCCGCCCCGTCCATAATGAGTACATGACAGAAGAGAAACTCCAACGCAGACCCTGCGCACAAGGTCAATTCTGGCAAGAGAAATGATGTATGTATATCCCTATAACGAACACAACTTTAGCCCGCCTAGCTCAATCGGATAGAGCGTCAGACTCTTATGACTAGGCGATCTGAAGGCTGCGAGTTCGACCCTCGCGGTGGGCTAAGCGTTTTTGCCCTGGTAATTTCTCAACGACATGTGTGGCGTAAATTTTTAATGGGGTGGCGAAGTAAACCCCTAGGGTCGTGGAAAAAACCTCGGGGGGGTGGTAAAAAACGGTATTTTACCAACCCCTTCCGGGAGGCCTGGTATTTTACCGTTCTTTACCGTTTTTTACCTGTCACATGACTTTTTCACGTGACCGGTGCGCCACTCACTTACCTTAGTCACTTGTATGGCGTAGGCATGCATCAAATCTCTTCTCATCTCTTTCATTGGCCTTTTCATTTCTTTACCAAGTGCCTCAGGCCTTTAACTAATGCAAATTGTTGTGAAAATCTCATAATTCTCATGAATACTACTGTCATCCTCTGAATTTATGGCTAGTTCTACTTCAAAGTTGTAGCATATATATACTTATAGTGGAACCATGTGCAGGAGCTGAGGAAGTCTAAGAGAGGAACACTGGACAATGACAGTAACATTTAGGCGGGGGAGATCACGTGCTAAAGTCATGTGCTGGTAAATTACCTACCCTCCGACCCCCTTGGTTTCTTACCGGTAAATAACCGGTTTATTACCGGCTCGAAACCGACATGTACCAAAACCTCAGTTTATTCCACAGCCCTATAAACCCCCCGGCAGGTAAGTTACCAGTAAGTTACTAGGGGGGTCCGGAGGCCTAGGTATCAATACGGTAAGTTACCGTTACTTACCAGCACGTGACTTTTCACGTGAGAAGCGTGGCGCAATTTATCGTGAGGGCTTCGGGGCCTTGATTTTTTGCTTCTCAGAGCAAATTTTGGCTTCAAACTACACATAGCTAGCTTGTGTCTACCCTACAATGCCTTTCCCACTGTCTCTGACCTACAGTACCCTCTGATTCCCACCTGCAACCGTTCTCCAGCTGTTGCCCATCATGTGATATGTCACGTGTTGGGTAACTTACCTACCTCTTCGACTGTGAGGTAAGTTACCGGTATCAATACCGGTAACTTACCGTAGTAAACCCTACCGGTATCAATACCGCCTACCGGTATCAAAACCTAGGGTTTACTTCGCCACCCTAAACTTTACTACTACCAGTCACATTACATAGAATCTTGATCGAGGATTGTTGTTTCAAGAATCGGTACTCTCCAATGTCGGCCATGAACATATGCAGGGTCCTTGCTTGGCCTTGCAGAATACACCTTGGAAAATGAATTGGACTCTTTACAGGTACAAACGTGATGATGCGACGTGACACAAGTACGCTGTATTCTATTTGCGAACTTTCTTTTCGATCTCCTGCTTCGCCTCCCGAGCCCCTGCTTCAGCCTGGAGCGCACATTCATCAACAAGAACAAGGGGGTCCGAAAACCCTTATTCAACACATGGGGTCGAATCCTTGAATAAGGCGGCATTGAGCGAACCTACCTACCTACACGTGACCTAATGACGTCAGAAATCCGGCCCGGCCGTACCGCCCCCACCAAAATGAGCATGCCCCTCCACGTGGCTGTTATCATCTCTTCCCCGCACTCTACCACCACGACCACCCAGGATGCGACGATTGTCGCTTCTGCTGCTGCTCTGATTGCGGGGTGTGTCTCTCTGGCTTTGGCTTTATGCCGGGCCTGCTGCTGCCGTCTCTGCGCCAGCAGCAGATGCGAGGATCTCTGAACCGCGACAACGCCTGGATAATAACGACGACGACAACTGGATCGTCACGATGATGATGATAGTGATGACGACTGGATGACCCTACAACTGGTCGCCACCACGCTTGGACGCCACCACGCCACGACGACTGGACGACAAAGACGCGGCAACGAGAATGGGTAGAGAATGGACGAGATGACGACGCCAATGAGCCTGCAAGAGCGCGTCACGGAGGAGGAACTACTGTTGTGCGTGGTGGACAGCGGTGGCGATGGGATTGGAGGTGAGTTTTTTTTTCATTGTGCCTTGCATCACCACCAGCATTACCACCACCACCTCATCCATCCTCCTCCACTACCACTATCAACCAACCCTCACCACCCTTCACCACCACTACCAACCAACCCTCACCACCTATGTACCCTCCTAGTACCACCCCCTTCTCATCCTCATGCCTAGTTGACTGTCCCCGTGCCATTGCCCGGGGATGTTCACTGGGCATGAATATAAGGGTGTGTGTCTACTAGGTAGGTGGTGATGACTTATGGTCATTGTGAGTTGAGTTCGACGCGAATACGCGTTAAACTAGTATACCCGCAATAATTTCAGCGGTGCCACGGAACCGGGTAAGTCGAGGGTATGGGGTCCAGATCGAAAGACCCGCGGGACACCCGCCCTATTCACTATTCTCAGCTATGGATACATGGAGTCCCTCAAATCTCAGCCTTTAGGGGGGGGGTCCAAAAAATTTTTAACGCCTCCGGCGGGGAACCTACCTACCTGCCCGGGGTGCCGGCCCGGATTTCCGGTACCCCCTTGCAACAAGAAAGACGGTGAAAAATAGAAGCCGACCTTATTCATCTTCTGTCCTGCCAGATTCGCGGTATCTTTGCTCTTCTGCTTCGCAGCCTCAGCCGCCGAGCCTGAATAGCGACGTTAGGGAAGGCCTAGGTAATATAAAGTGCCACAAATATGGGCGTTATAGTGTGTAAAAATTACTTTTTCTCAAACTTTTCACTTTTTTCGATCAACTTCGGCAAAGTACGAGCGAATCTTGAGAAAGTACGAGTGAACTTTTGGAGTTCAATCGAACTTGACAAAGTACGAATGAACTGCTGAGAGTTGGCTCCAACTTTGCAAAGTTGACCTCCACTTGCAGATGTTGGATAGAACAAGCTTTACCCTTACGTGCTGCGCCGCCGCCGCCTGCCTTTTTAGGATCTCCGTGTTGCCTGCCGCCTCTTCAACATCAAATCCACCTACCCTTCTCTTACTACAGCGATATTGGCATTCTCAGCAAGTGCGGCATTACATTCTCTGCACGCTTCTCCGTATCCGTATTGTTACAAATAGCATTAATAAAACAGAACAAGGGGCAGGGCTGTCTCAAGGAATACTTAGAAACCTCTGCTCATCATGATTGAATCTACTGTCTGACAAGCACCACACAAAATTTCATCAACATCCCTCACATCAACGCCATTCCATTGGTGAAGAGTAAGTACTACCAATAACAAGGACAAGGGCTGCAGTGGCAACGATCATAAGTACGAAAACGACGGTAATAAGGACGAAGATCATGGTAATAACCAGCCTCCCCGGACCGAGGAGCTGTACAACAATGATTCGGCCACCGAGGAAGCCTGCTTGTCGGACAACCCGAAGCACATTTGAGGAGTGACTCGCCCCGCCAACAACGAAATATTGTCTACCAGTCTCTGGGGGTGTTCATCTGCTGATATCTCATCTGATGTTGCTACCTTGGCCGCCATCGCCTCGACATCCTTTTCTGACCATTGCATTGGCGAAAAGGCGGCGGCGGGCCCTGGTAGAAAGGCTAGTTTCGCATCATTGGACCGCCGAATGTAGTGGAAGGCGGCGAGGATGACGAATAGGACAGTATAGAGCATGGGGGTGGTTGCATAATGGGCTGCACAGCACGAATGCCGATGACAGGAACAGGAACATGACCATGGCGGCGGCAGCCATAAACAAGAGAGCACGGCGGCACCATGGCATCAGTTAACACAAGTGAGCACGACGTTCGACAAGGACAAGCCTGGAGTCAAAGGAATAGTATGGTGGCCAAGAAGAGGGCACCAATCAACCCGCAAGGGCGCCCAGTCGAGTGTACAGACCGAACCGACTGGACAAAGAGCGCAACCTATCGGCCCGTCTTCTGCTAGCAGGTAAATTCACGACTGAGTGAGCCTTTGAGCCAATAGCTACCAAATTGTAATTATTGACTCACGATTAGTAAGTCCTGGACCTAGAAAAGCATTGCTCTGTAGTCCGAGCCATGCTCATCGGCTTGCAACTGAATGTCCTCAGTCAGAAAGTCCTGTATCGACGGGTTCCTACACAGACATGAGGTCGCTCACGAATGATCAGGCGTAGGGTACGAACCTGTTATAAGAAGCGAACGACATGGAAACAACCTGTCGTTTTTCAACGGACAACTGAGTCAACTGGACACCATCCTTCGTGACGATAGCCTCGGAAAGAGGGATGACATCGTCGCACGTAGATATCCGTGAAATTGTGTGCACGATTGGATGAAGGCGGAGGCTTTCCTATTGTTATGTTGGTCGGAGCGACCACATCCGACGAAGAAGAAGACGTACCTTTAGAATGGCGTTAAGGAATGGAAGACTGTCGGAATCCTGCGTGCTGAATGGACCACCCCCAACTCTTTCACGGAGCGCGGCAATTTCTTGTCGACAACGGGCTTGGTCGTGGTGGCGGCTGAGTTCATAGAGAACCCAGGACAAGGTTGACGCGGAGGTTTCGTGGCCTGCTAGGATCATGGTCCTGGATTTGTTCTGGTATTAGAAACACAACTCTCAGTAGAAGATAGAAGGCGTACGCCGTCTGTGACAAGACTTCATCTTCACTGAGCCTGCGCTTCTCCTCCTCTTCTCCGTTGGCGCGAACTGATATCGTGTCTGTCAGATGAAAGATCTAATTGAAGAGGGAAGCGCACCGAGAATACTCAGGATGTCCTTCCCAGTGATGGAATCCGGATCAGAAGCATTGACGTTCTCACCTGCCGCGAGAGCCTCGCGGGCATAACGCTTTGCTGTGTTTTGGAAACGCCGGAAGCGCTTTGCCTCCTTGCTCGGTATATGGATGATGTTCATGAACCACGTCGGCAGTTGTCGCGAGAGCGCGCCGTACACGATATTGAAGATTGGTCGGTGAGAGGCGTCAGCACTGAGAACTGATATGATTAACGCGTTGTTGTTGATGGAGAATAATTCAGACTTACAAGAGGTGATGCAATTGATACGCGAGTTCGTTTGTCTCATCGTCAAGAGCGCCAAATTTGTAGCCGAATGCACCTTCGCTTGGGTTTAGTAGATGAATTATCATATGTTTATGTGCATACTTTCACCAATAGCATCCAAGGCAACACGCCCAACATCAGGAATTGCCCCACTGGCAAATATCTGCTAAAAGCACTAGAATAGTTGAAATATCCATACAATACCAGAAATTAGATGTTTCAGTAGATTCGCAGGAATTGTAAATCTTAGCTATCCCTCCTTTTTGCAAAGCTGATTTAAGTATCGAAAAAGCCAGGACTAGAGCTCTTTAGAGCCGGGTCAGAGCCAGGTTCCCCTGATTATTTTGCTGCTTTCTGGATCCCAGGGCACACAAATGGAAAACAGAACCACATCATATTTTGGGCTGACTACAGACACAAGGGTACCTACTATCTACTCGACATATACGTAGGATTCTACAGTCTACCACCCACTGTACGTGCAACTGTAATGGAAACGTACAACCCGACAAAGCGAACAACCCTTGCCTCGACAATAACGCGCACCATATCAACTATGGCGCGTGCGTCTCTTGGCCACCAAGTGGGTCCAACATTCTAGAACGGACTCATTAGTGGGAAGAGGAAGGTGAAAAGGCGACTGACATGCCGCGAAAGAGCGTGAGGCGCGCGATGTCCCAAGCACAAGAGGGTCGGTATCCGCGCCATGAGAGCAGCTCGACGGCGACATTGTCTTACCCTCCTCGTTCCACGGCATCTGTTACCTCATCAGCGACGAATCAAAGCAAGAAAGCAGGGTTCACCTTCCCGTCAATACAACACCAACCCAAGAGCCCAAAGTCCGCCTCAAATAAACACATTCGCTTAACCGCCGCCTCTGGAAAACACGTTAGCGGGTTTGAGGTAGCGGTGGATGATGCCGCGGAAGTGGAGTGCTTCGAGGGCGTTTGTCTGTCTATGGATGTGAGAATTGATCGTAGGAAGAAGACAAGACGTACCACTGGTCGAAGAGTTCGCCGTATCATGAGAGCTCACCGACAACGGCGCAAAAAGCGGCAAACAATTCCTCACGCTACACATCTCAAGAAGCACGGCCGGAGTAAGACAATAGAGAGACCCAGGTCCAGGAGGCGATTTGTCTGGCAAGGTATACGTCGACCCCCATGCGGAGGATTTTGAAGGCGGGGCCGTCACGCGTGTACGGCGCTCCTTGCAGTCGTACCGGTTTGGTCGCGGTCCAATATGTGGACGTCGTCAGGTCGCAGAGGCGGATAGCGGGCTAGAGAGCTGAGGTCAGTACAATGCCGTGCACATAGAGGATGGGCGCGGCGAGCAGTGCTACAAATGAAACGACTCACTGACGGGGCCGTGTTGCAGCGTGCGAGGCGTCGAGTCTCAGCTAAAGCCGGTCGGCGGCCTGGAAAAGAATGAGCGCTGGAACTTGAGCGGTAAAAACGGACCAAAGAGACGCACCTTGCAGTCCCTGCCGCATATTGAAAATGTGCTTCGTAGAGGCTACCAGCGTTGGGGGTTGCCAGCACAGCGGCGACCTAGGCGCCCGCCGCACACAATGGTCCGAAGTGTCTGGCAGGTCGTAGAGTGAAGGCAAGGCGTGTCGAAGGTTCGTTGT
The DNA here is from genome assembly GCA_036872995.1 of Hymenopellis raphanipes. Taxonomy (NCBI): domain Eukaryota; kingdom Fungi; phylum Basidiomycota; class Agaricomycetes; order Agaricales; family Physalacriaceae; genus Hymenopellis; species Hymenopellis raphanipes. The sequence continues at coordinate 2,946,624 of JAYMDG010000001.1, forward strand.
GCCAGACGCACGTTGGAGTCGTCTACAACAGAAAAAATACACTGCGCACAGGACATGCCGCGCGCCGGTCACCGGGTTCTTGAAGTCGTCGATGTGTGCGCGGCCTGGTCATTGGCATCGCGCATAGTCAGCGCATAGTCGTGGAGAGAAGACAAGGCGTGTCGAACCATATTTGGCCATGGTTCGTTTCGATGGAGTCGGCCGATCGGTTCATCGGTCCGTGACGGAGTTTCAAACGGACTTGACGATTTTTCGTTTCGGTCATCTAGCTCGGTGCTTCCATCAACAGCAACAAGACTAGTGTAGCCATTGCAGCACACTAGAACTCAAACATATCAATCAATAGAGCTGCTGGAGCCCAGATGCATGACTTGAAATATTTTACTTCTCCACCTTGTTAGTCTTTGTTCAAAAGCATACCAATTTCAGCTTTTTCATGCTCAAACTTGCCTTTCTGCAAATCCTGACTTTTTTCTCACATTTCTGGAGAAATTTGCCAGTGGGGTTTTTCCTGATGAAGCCAGACGTGCATGTTGATCATTTCACCACGTTCGTCCAGTAGTCCGCGCATTAGATTAGAAAGCTGAACCACCGTGAATCCATGGCGAGGTCTTATCTTATAGAACGAAAACTTACCCGAGAAGACAAGCATTGAAAGAGAGATGAAAAGGTCCTCAGCTGGCCAGCGGCGAAAGCTGGGTTTAGCACCCTACGTTGACGTTGATGGGTGACACCTATTGTTGAGTCAGATTCAGTAGGACCTTGGGAATGCTGTTAGCTTACCGCCAACGGTCGTCACCCCGTTGCCTAGGAGTTTGTAGGACCCATGCTCAGCTTCTCCGGTTTTTGCCCAGCGATAGCCAGAAGTGTGCCTTGTCCAGCATAGCGAAGATAGTTGGCATGTTTTACTGCGCTGTATTCGAGCTTGGAATCACCATTTGGCTCGTGCTGCTCACCACCGTCTCACCCGTATTTCTCATCCCCACCGTAATCGCTCCCGCCGATTGCCGCCGCCTGCGCACTGCACTTGCTTGTACCCATCGTTCCCTTCGTGGTATCGTTCGTACTTGTTGTTAACACCATAATCAAACTGGTCATTGTCGACGACACCCTTGTCATGGTCATGTTTGTCGTGCTGGTGCTGGTTACTATCCTGCTCGATGTTGTCGTCGCCTCCGTGATTGTGTTTCTGCCACCGCTATCATGCTTGTGGTTGATAATCATCGCTGCTGAGTGCCAAATGTTTTGAGGAGTGACAGTGCCGCCGTCCAGCCCACAGCTGTATCGGGAGAAATATCTATCGCCACAGCTGCGAGTTCCTGACCAAGAGACCATATCCTGAGCTGAGTGGGCAAAGAGCGCGATGATGCCGCCTTCCAACCTACAGTGATATTAGGGCGAGATCTGTTGCCACGGGGGGACAGACAGACATAGCACTATTGTTGGAATCTCAGAATTCGTGGGGGTCAAGGTCGGGGCCACGCGCAACTGGCCTGTGTTGTACCGTTACACATCAAGCTTGGAGAATTCGTGATAGTTCCATGTCGTAGTGCGTCGTAATGATTCCTCATGCCCAGTAGCCTTAGGTTCCGAAAGGGCAAGCTGTCATCCTGACCATAGAGCCGAACGACAGTCACGGAGTACCCAAAAAGGTAAATCTGCTGTAGCATAACACAGGAAAACATAACTGACGCCTCATTCTGCTCCTTGGACGATCCTTTGATTGCGCGACTGTGTTCGTAAAGCTGCGGACTTTGCGTGTAGCACTAACCGGAGCAGGGGCTTCTTCTGGACGCGCTTAGGCATCCTGATTCCCCCGGCTCGCCACACACGATGATCAGTGTTACGTCTTGAGGTCTAGAACTCCCGCCCACGGCGTCGGACACAAAGGTAGCATCCTTTGTTTCTTAAGGACAACTTTTAGAACTTATAGTGAACTTCGAAAGTTAGGGCTCAACTTGACAAGTTAACTTCCTAGTCCCAAAGTTCGACTCAAACTTTCCAAAGTTGGAATCAAACTCTTGAGAAGTTCGCTGAACTTGGGGCCATTTGGCGCAAGTTAGAAGTTGAATTATTACACAAAATAACCACCAAACACAAACCTAAAGTCTCCTTGGTCGCTTTCGTAGCTTGCTCGCCAGTCTCCAAAGCGGAAGCGAGGCCTTTGCCCAACGTCTTGTTGACCTGTATGGCGTTAGTGGAGTCGTTCGTGGTGAGTACGAACGGCTCACTGAGTTGGCCATCTCCGACACCTTCTCCGTGACGGTTTTGCGTGCGATGGGGGTTGTGTGAAGAGACCTGAGGGCGGCGGGACGTGGAGCGGATTGAAAAATAATTCTGTGCATGATGGTGGGAGGGAAGCTGATAAGGCGTTGGAGGCGAACATCTCGTTTATATAGCTAGGTCAAGTCTTAGCCTGACGTAGGGTGCACGCGTCAGAACCCTCGTCATCGTCAACGATCGTAGTTGGAGAGTTTGACACGTGGGCGTGATTCATTTTCTCTGGATCGTTCATTCCTGAGAGTCAAGTCAAGTCCTCTTCGCCATCTCTGAACCATGACACGAGAACATTCATGCACCTTCGTCGATGACATCTAAATGGTTTGATCAGATCGCCCACCATAGACGTTTACAGCGAAGTCTGTCACGAAGCCCCTGAGCATAACAGCCAAGTGCGAAAAGATTGGCAGAAAAGCGTCCAACATTTCGCTCTGTGTTCCGGTGCACCGAGAACTGGAAGGTAGACTGTATATTTTCATGGTGAAGGAATAAGGGTAAAACGCCTCCTGTTTGAGTTCGGTCCGAGTCCCTTTTTCGGCTAGATCGCGTCCTACAAATGCGCATACGGACAACTCGCCTGCTTGAATCTGGGCATTGAAGACATCGTACGACCAACGAGGAGGACGCAATTACTGTGACGCGTTCGTTTTCGCAGTCGCATCCAGACACGGCGCGGCACTCAGCCAGCCGATCGCCGAAGTGATGGGAAAATTCTCATTGGTCAACAAAAAACCCATTATCGTGCCATAGTAAGTTACCCTTCTTGGGCTGCGACTAGTTGGTTCCATTCTTAACGCCTTGGTGGTGTCTCTCTCCTTATCCCTCCCATGGCCATCGACAACGCTTCCCAATCGGCCGGAATTCCAGCCTCGACGAGTGCCCCGCTCCTCAACCTCTTTCCGTCGCTGTTCCCCAAATTCGCCACCCGCGATTCCTTCACATGGCTCTACACGACCGTCGCTGTCCTTGCCTCGCTACTTGTTCTTGAACAGACTGTGTACAGATACAAAAAACGCCATCTCCCAGGTGACACATGGACTATCCCACTCATTGGCAAGTTCGCCGATTCCATGAAGCCAACCATGGAGGGATACATGAAGCAGTGGAATTCTGGTTCACTGAGCGCAATCAGTGTTTTCAACATGTGTGTACAATCTCGTTTACCACGTCAAGTTTCTCATATCGTACCAGCTTTATCGTCATGGCTTCTTCAACCGAATACTCTCGCAAAATCCTCAACTCCCCCGCCTATGCTGAGCCTTGTCTCGTGCACGCCGCAAAGAAAGTTCTTCTCGCGGAGAACTGGTATGCATCCTCCTGCTTTTATAAGTTCATCATTTCACCACCAAACAGGGTATTTTTGACTGGCAAGGAACACGTCGACTACCGTCGCAGTTTGAACGCTTTGTTCACCCGAAAGGCTATGGGGTTAGTCAATATTACCTATTCTACGCGTCAATTTCTTACTTGTCTTCCCTTAGCATGTACGTTTCGGTTCAAGACATTGTCACAAGGAGACACTTCAAGGATTGGCTCGCCGAGGCTGCCAAGGCTTCCTCAGCTCTGCCTATCATGATGCCTGCGCGTTATCTCAACATGGATACCTCTCTCCGTGTTTTCTGCGGCCAACATCTTCCTGACCATGCCACCAAGGAAATTAGCGACAAGTACTGGGCGATTACCGTCTCGCTTGAGCTTGTCAACTTCCCTTTTGCGTTCCCCGGTACTAAGGTCTGGAAGGCTGTCCAATCGAGAAAGGCCGCGATGTATTGGCTTGAACTCGCCGCGTCCAGAAGTAAGGCGGCTATGGCTAGTGGTGCTGAGCCCACCTGTTTACTCGATGAATGGGTTCGCCTGTTTTCTGACCCAGCATGGAAGGGAAGGAAGGACTTCACTGATAAAGAGATGGCTATGGTTGTCCTGTCATTCCTCTTCGCGTCTCAAGATGCCATGAGCAGCGGTCTCATCTACGGTTTCCAACATCTCGCTGATCATCCTCATATCATGGCCAAGGTTCGCGAAGAGCAAGTTCGTGTCCGCGGTGACAACTTGGATGCGCCATTGACAATCGAGATGCTTGATGAAATGGTCTACCTACAGGCATTTGTCAAGGAGAGCATGCGTCTTGTCCCTCCAGTTACCATGGTCAGTTATAACCAGCATCCAATTCTGCAAAAATTAAAAAATTTACGTATCGTTCTAGGTCCCCTACAAGACCACCAAGGCATTCCCCATTAATGAGGAGTATACTGTTCCCTCTGGCAGCATGGTTATCCCATCATTCTACAATGCGTTACACGACCCGGAAGTGTACCCCAACCCCGATGTTCTCGAGCCCGAACGATGGTTAGATCCTAAGGGTCTCGCTAACTCTAATCCGAAGAACTATCTTGTTTTCGGTGCAGGCCCTCACAAGTGCATCGGCCAGGAGTATACCCTGATGAACATTGCGTTGGTTCTGGCTACTGCTTTGGCGACCTTCGATTTCAAGCATGATGTTACACCTCTCAGCAACGAGATCGAGTAAGTCTTGGAGGCCGTTCAAACAGTATCAGCCACTCATCATAGTCGTTTTAGAATTATTGCAACGTTGTTCCCGAAGGACGGTTGCCGATTGAAATTGACGCCGAGAACGAATGCATGACGAAACGAAAAGCAGTTAATGGTCTGAAGGAATATAATTTTCAATACCCAGCCTATCGGCTTACTCTCTTTTTTTACCTTAGAGCTTTCGGTTTTCCTTCAATGCAAGATTGTAATACCTAATTGTGGACGTTTTGCGCTTGATGATGTGGTCTTTATGCAACGAAAGGATCGTTTTGAGACGAAGAACAATTCAACGCCACGTTTCAAAGATTGCGATGTGTAGGCCGATCTAGTGCCAGAAAAAGCTTAGAGCATAGCTTAACGGTCTCGTAGTACAATGTACAGTATGTATGTGGTATTATAGGTAGATGTTTAGATATTGGATGCGACGAAGTACTGGAGTTACGTTTCTATCTTTCGAACAACTAGTGGCAGAGAACTGGCCCCTTGGCCTTTGACGCGAGGCCTTATGACGAAGCTCTGGAAAGCTTCGATTTCATGCGTACATGTGAAGGAGAAACGTCGAAGGAGCGTGATGATCAGTGCCTGTCGAATGTAAGCTGTCAGGTTGAAAGCGGCGCTGCGAAGTTGCACTTGCCTTGATCTCACAGATAGCGAACACTCTGCCAGTACAAGACCGAGGACTAACATGCGTATTGAGTGTCGAGCTACGCGAGGACCCGAAGAGAAACGCACCCTTCACTAAAGGCAAAGATCTCACGTGTATGTTTGATGCCCTTTTCCTTGCGCTCTATCCACCGTTGGGGCCTGAAACGGTCCGCGTCAGGTCCCCATACTTCTGGATCCGTCTGGATGATGTTGACTGGAATTTCCAGGATGGTCCCTTTGGGAATGACGAGCTCCCGATCTAGAGTACCAGGAATAGGTTCTGAGAGTGGGATAGTGATTGTTTCTTCCGCCTGTACGAGAGATCGTTGGCAAAACAGAAGGGTTGTAAGGAATAGTTTGTACTCACCACATGATGATTTTCCAAGATTGGCGGATGCATTCGAAGGGTCTCTTTGACAACGGCATCCAATAGGGAAAAGTTGTTGTTCAAAGCGTCGAAGGATGGATCCTCGCCAGATGCCGAAACTTCTTCTCGGAGCGCCTGTTGGAGGTCCTTGTTGATCGCTAGTTCATATAAAACCCACTGCATAGGAATAGGTTAGAAGTTAGGAACGACTGGACGAATGACGGATGCCATACAGCTACAGTTGCAGATACCGGCTCATAACCGGCAGAAATAATTGTTCGCATCTGCGAAACAACTTCCTCCTCGGTCATGGAGTCCCCAAATTTGACTATGAGCATGTTCAGAACGGTACTTTTGTGAAAGAGAAGAGACATGAACTTACGCATAGCTGACATGATGTTCTTCCTTTCGTCGCCTACAATCTTGGCGTCTTGCCACATCTTTCTTGATATTGCACCAAGCTCCGATTTGGACTTGCGTATCATCTCGCCTTTGGCGCCGATTGATAGAACTGAGGGAAATATCCAAAAGAGTGCACGCATATAGAAGGATGATAGTTTGTTTTCATTGTTGGTGAGACCGTGTAGGGATTCGGCGAGGGCATGCGGCTCTCCATTGAGACAGTTGAAGTCATGCGAGAAAGCCGCACGGCCGACTGTGTCCAGGCTGAGAGTCTGTGAGCAGAGCAGCGAAAAGACCTTTCAAAATGACTTACGCGTAACGACCGGCCCAGTTCGTAATCTCTATCTCAACTTCTTCGCTTGAACTGTGTTCAAGCAGCTTGCTCCAATGGTTCGCCATCTTCGTAGATGTCTCGTAGAATATCGGGGTCATGTCTCGCACAGATTGCGCGCTATTGGCGGTTAGGGTACGGGTTTTCTATAGATAGACAAAGACGCACTTAAGGGCAGGTGCCAACGACCGCCTTTGTTTCTCATGAGCCTCTTTGCCTACGAGAGCGGTTAATGTCGAATTTAGAAGGCTCAGAACATTGGCGAACCTTCGACCCAGAGAATGCCTTCGCCAGTGGTGGCCCTGAACCATTCGCGTACGCCATTGGGCTTAGGGAAAAGGTAGATACTCTCGCTTAGGATGTAAGTCACAGCGCGAGGATCGGTTATCGAGAGTACTTGATGCTATGGTGCTCACAATCAGCTTAGAGCATGACAAGAAGAAAACCGCTTACACCGAAGGCGCCAGCAAATTTGACAACCTTTCCAAACTGTTTGTGCCATTGGACATAGTAGGAACCAGGCGGACTGTAATATAGGAGCCATTCCTGGCCCCAAAGCAAGGAGGGCGAGCGAGGACCAGGAACATTCTTCAAGGTATTTCGAACGGCGATCCAGTGGGCGGCTGCTCGCACAAGGCGGATGACCACGAAGATGGCGCATACATAAGCAGCCTGGACGATAGGTGAGGAGACTTGGGTGGACATGGATGTGTTAGACAGGGTGTGTTGAAAGCGGTCGAATTCACTGCACCTTTAAATATATGGTGGTGGTGGCGCAAAGCACGAAGGACTAGTCACGCCGGAATGTAAACTACACCTGTCGGGATTGATACGAATGTAATCGCTAGAGCATCGGGCACTAGAATTGTTATTCTTGCAGCTTGTCTCGGCTTCCCGAAGGCTGTACCATCACCGGCCAATTGCTCACTAAAGGAAAGATAGGGAGCATCTTACCAAGATCGGACAATCGCGCCTGATTACGCTTGGCGACAAGTCCCAGTGCGGTATGTGCGGAATCTATTCCAGGAACCGACAAACCCATATCGTCTTTATTCAGGACGTCGCACAGGCGGATACGTGGGCCGAGGTTACCAAACCATCAAAGTCCTTGTAGATCGTAAATACCTATTGCAGCTGACTGAAGACTTGAAGGGCCTGAGAAGCGAGTTACTGGAGAGTCGCCGCCAATCTGAATCTGAGCGTACTTCTATACGTTTGCGCGTTCTGTTTTAGTGATACAGGACGGCAATCTTGCTTTCTCCGCGGGGATGTCAATGTGTCCAGAAAGATTCAGGAAAGCACGCGCTTCATTGGGTTCTGCTTTCGCAGATGCTCTGCAGTCGGCAGTCAGCACGAAGAGTAGAGCGGATCAAACCCATGAATACAGATCCCGAGTAACCGAACTTCGGGCAATGATAGATTGCGGTGTTGTTGTATAGCATCAGGTCGTAGAGTTTTTCCAGAGATGATGAGTATTGACTCCAGGAGTATAGTTTGTGCGAAGACGTCAACAGTGAAACAAAACGAACAAGGAAAATGGAGAAATTTCGGTTGTTAGAGAATGTGGAGTCGGTGCCATCGTGTGCGGTACACTGAGAGGCACTGGCGATCCCGGCTAACAAGATACCGGAATGCACACTGTCCAGAAGGACCCACAATGAGATCACCATGGAACATAGATAGGTGCTAGAGTAAAATGTTAAGAGAGCCAAGTTGACAATGAACAGTAAAAGCCTTACAGTCGGTCAACTACAAGAGGAATATTTAATAACGTGGCCGAAGAAGGGTTGTCACTGTCACATGACCTCCACGCTTACAGCAATTCAACTCTCTCTTCCTCGCCGTCATTTCATTGGATTTCATTCTTCGCGGAAGCCCTGTTGCATGCCAAAACGCAGTAATTCGAAGAAGCCAGCGTCAGCCCGTAGACTCGCCACCAAAAATTCCCGAGGCGAGGACATGCGCATTGCTTCCTCGAAGGATCCTATGGCTCGTTCGTCATCATTAAACAGTATACAAGTTGGCCCGCGGTCCCCAATAACGTCCCGATCTCACTACACCACTGACCGTATGGAAAATGACGCGGAGGAAGGTCTGGAAATGAATCTTCTCGGTGACGAAGAGCGCAGACAGGCTGCCCGTGGCTTGGACGGGTATGGGGACGACATTCACGATGACAGCAAGCATCCCATGTCAGCAAAGGATAAAAGGGCCATGGTGCTTCTGTGTGTCTTATGTGAGTTGTGCCTGTTATTGCATGTTGGACGATGAAACTAAACGTCTGCAGACTTAATACAAGGTGTTCCGGTTCGTCTCTTTCTTCTCCGACTTGTGCTTCGTCCTAACTGCATGTCATGTAGCTAGGGCTCGCTCTTGGTGTGTCGTGTCAAGCTTTTAGTCGGCGTCTCCTAATCCGAATTGTTCATGCCCATTAGGTTCCGTTCCTTTTCTTCTCAAAGATCATCTGTCATATTCGCAACTTGCAACTTTCGCTCTCTCAAGCTACCCATATTCTCTAAAGCTCCTATGGTCGCCCATTGTTGACTCTGTGTACTTTGTCTCCATTGGACGGCGGAAATCATGGATTATCCCAATGCAACTGACTGTCGGGACATTAATGTTGTATATATCGTTCAACGTCCAACGACTTATGGACGATGTGAGGACTTCAATATTTGCGCGTGATCATCCACTGAATGCGTCGCGTCGCATTAGGCTTCCCACTACGTTCATGAACTCACCTTTGTGTTCACTTCGCTCGTTTTCATCTCTGCTACTCAAGGTGTGTAAGTTCTTTCATGTAGGCCTCTTCCTTTTCTCAGACGTTCCCAGATATCGCGGTAGACGGTGGCACTCATTGCTCACAGTAACCGTCATCAATCTCTGATGTTTCATTTTGCACAGGCTGGGCGCTTACCTTATTATCACAAGAGAACCTCTCTTATGCCTCGACATGCCAAACCATTGGTCTCAACACGGGATACTTCGCCTCTTTTACCGTTTTCCTTGCATTCAATAGCGTCGAATTCACGTAAGTACTCTCAAGCTCTTGCACGACTACTATTTACCTGCTTCTGTCAGAGACCGTTGGGGAGTGCCGCATCTCTCCTTGAGTGCGTACTTGAAGTTCTGGGGAGTGGCGTGCTACTTAGTGACATTCTGGCTCCTCGTATTCAAGAAAGAAGTGCGTAGATCGGTCTAACTTTTTCGCCGAGCATGAGTTCACTTTTGGACAGGATAAGGAGCCGGCTAATGACGCCGACATGAGTATATCTGGTGTCTATAAAACGATATGGTCTATCTGCAAACTTAAGCGTAGGCTCCCTTGATCTACACTACCAAAAATTAGCTGACACTCATACCTCAGATATACAATCTCTCATTATAATGCACTTCTTCGCTAAACTAGGTTTCGCTGCCAACGACGCTGCGACATCCCTAAAAATGGTCGAAAAGGGCTTCAAGCGCGAGGAGCTTGCTGTAGCTGTCCTCATCGACTTTCCTTTCCAGATCGTTGGGGGATGGCTTGCAGCACGCTGGTCTCGCGGCGATCGCCCACTTCGACCATGGGTGTATGCTTTCTTACCTCGTCTTGCATTCGGTCTGATGGCAACGTTGATCGTGTATTGGTTCCCCACACCTCCCATCTCGAACGGCTTCTTTGTGTTCCTCATCATACAGACCGTCCTATCTTCGTTTTCAAGGTAATAACCGGACATTTGTCAAGTGACGTTGGCTGATCGTCTACTACAGTACAGTCCAGTTTGTGGGCATATCCGCGTTCCATACGCGCGTATCTGACCCTCTGATTGGAGGCACCTACATGACAGTATGTGTTGTATTCTGCTTCGCTATTATATTGACGATGGGTGTAGCTCTTGAATACGTTTACAAATTTGGGTGGAACGTGGCCAAAATATTTTGTTCTAAAAGGTGTCGACTTGTTCAGTGTCGCGACCTGCAAAGTAACAGACGCTGGGACTGAAGCTTTGGTCCGAGGTACATTCGAAATCCCAATCTCCTCTGTGTTGTTATCTGACCATTTGGGATAGCAACAGAATGTGTATCGGACTACGGCAAGGCCATGTGCCAAGACATAAACGGGCAATGTATCACCGAAACAGATGGTTACTACATCGTATCCGTGGTTTGTATGGCCTTTGGCATCGTCTTCTTGTTTGCGTTCATTATACCAACGGCACGGAAGCTTCAAGGTCAGTACTGGCGGCAGTGTTTGGTCCAGCGCTGATGCTTTGTTGCAGAATTGCCTTTGGCTGTTTGGCGTGTAAAATTGGAATAAAGGGTAGAGTAGATTACTTCGTATAGTCGTCGACTAGGCTGTTATTATTGGTGTGAATGTAATGTATCGAAGAAAAACGTGACACCGAGGATGCGTGGGAATCTATAGCCAAAAGTGGGACTTTGTAAAAAGACATTGAGGATCTGGACGGCGCGAGCTTACTGTCTCTAACGTTACTATTCTCAAGCAGAAAATCGTCGTAAATTGTTGAAAAAATGACTAGCAGCACTCTCCATTTCGGACCTGAATGGATGCGGACGAAGCAGCCTGCACCGCGATCTGTTCCCGAGCCAACGCTGGCTGGACCGACTACAGCTCCGCCTTCCAACGCGTCCACGTATTCCGCCCTTGTTTCTCCCGCCCAACCAAGCCAGTCAGACACCCGCGATGAGTACCGTCCTTTCAGATATTCAAAGGACCAATTGTTGCAGATTTACCGCGACGGTGCTGGCCAGGCTGGATTGGGTCTCGAAGTCGAACGTTGGGAGGGTGTCGTTCGAGAAGTGAGCACGGAGCCAACCGCCCTACGCGAAATGGGCGAAGCAGAGAAGAAGGTTGGTGTCATTCTCTGCTCAGCTTTGTCTATCGCGTTTATGCGGTGTGCTGACCTCGTGTCTCCAGCTCTTTGCCGGCTCTTTGAATTCTGACCTTCGCCGCCGCCAATCAACCGATTATCTTTCCCCGTTATCAACTCAGAATCTCGTCTCAGAGAGGCCGAGGCTTAACCATACCACTTCTGCCACAGCCAACAGCCCTCTTCGAGATCGTTTTGGTCCACTGGGTCGAAGGCGCGGAGAAAGTACAGGTATGCTGTTATCTTTTGCCTTTTTTCTCGTCCCGTCATTAATATCTCTCAAGACCAAATACCAGGTGCTATACCTAGAAAGCTATCGCTGTCATCCATCCAGTCACCAATGTCGCCGCGCGATCCAGGTATGCCCTCGCCTCGGGTGGCTCGCATGGGTGCCGGTTTCGATGGTGGCGTCTTCACCGGTGGAGGTGAATCGTGGACTGCTCGTCGACGCGCGTCGGAGGGAGCCGCTAAAACAGGCATCCTCCATCGAGACCCCATTGGTGAATTGCAGGATGAAAAGATCAAGGAAGAGGATGAGACGCCCGGTCAAACCTCTGAAAATCTTTCTAAACCACTTCGTGAAGCCAACAATCCTACTTCCCTGTCTGCTGTACCATACGAAACGCTGTCTACAGCAGGCCAAACCAGCATCCAAAATATGGAGCCACCGGTCTCCCATCTTCCCTTGCATAATGAAAGTAATCATAGCTCCTCCGCTTCTCCGGCAAATAGTTCTGTTGGTTTTGCACCCCCAGGCCTGACAGATCTAGCCAGCATCGAATGGTCATATCTTGACCCGCTTGGAAATGTTCAAGGTAGGCACATCCCTGGACATCATAGCAATTCTCTCATCATCGTTAGGACCTTTCCGAGCGGATGTCATGCAAAAATGGCATGACGAGGGATATTTTACACCTGATTTGCTCATGAAGCGAACTCAGATCGATACGGATTGGACCTCAGTCGCCGTGTTAACACAGAGAGCTACAGGACCTCTTTTCCTGACACCTCAGAGACCACCCCTTCCTCCCGTCTTGCAACGCCATGATCCCCATTCGCCCATGTTTCAGCACGCTGAGCCCTTCCCCACATACCAACCAGCACCAGTTCGATCCCTCCGAAGTTCTACCTTGGATTCCTTCCTTGGGGGATCCAATCCCTCTGATTCGCCTTCTTCGTCATTGGGTGCAGGTCGTTACAGTAACGGGTCTCCGGATCCAAGTGCGTTTGGTGGACGTGCCGGTAGCTTTGGCCCTGGTCAAGATCTTACCGCTGTTGGTCGACGAGCTGCGTTCTACGAACCGTCGACACTTCCTCACAGCATTGGAATACCCACTCGGAGTGCTACGCTCGATAGCAGCTTTTCCACAAATCAAAGTCCTTGGCCGCAAGCGAATGGTGTAATTGGGTTTGATCCTCTGGCCACTGGACGAGGCTCAGCCGATGTGATGCAGTATAATCCGTACCAGGACTCCCGAATCCATTCAACTGGGTTGGGTGGATCCAACACGTTCAATTCTGGTATTTCTCGGGAGGGCCTTTCAAGTAATCATTATGATGCAGGACATTTCGACGAGTCGAGAGTGCAGCAACCGCTCCATGATAATTCGAATTTTACGCCACTCAACAACTTCACCGCGCAACCTCCTCCCCAGTCCTCGTTTCCTTCGCAAGTTCCTGTTCAGTCTACCCCCGATCCATCGGCTGCTTCAGTCTCTCCATGGGGTAGTGTTCAAAAGGCCACCCCGAGGCAACCAGGTCCCTTTGACTCCAATTTTCCAACCTCATCTAATACGGTGTCGGAATCATCTTCGCCTTGGGCTACCTCGAGTTCACTCCCTCGTGCCGGAATTGTTAAGCCGGCCGATCCATCTCCGTGGAGCACGCTACCCATTGAACCTCTCGCGAATGGTGCGGCCTCCGAGGAAGCCCCGCCCACTGACAGAGTGAACGTGGACGCTGCACCGCAGTCTGTGCCACCGCCGGCGCCTGCACCAGCTCCGGAAGCCTTTATTGAACCTGCTCCGGTAGATGCAGTGCCGACCAAAAAACGCACCAAAGCATCTAAGCCAACGCTGTCCGTAGTCCAACCTACTGTGGGACCTCCATCTCCAGCGTCGGCTCCATCGCCAGCGGTGCCCGAAGCGGCGGCTAAGCCAGCATGGGCGAAGAATGATGACGCGAAGCCGTCTGGCGTCTCCTTGAGTTTGCGAGATATTCAGGATGCGGAAGCCAAGAAAGCTGACGCTAGGAAGATCGCCGAAAAGGAGAGAGAACGCGCCCGTGCAAACGCAGCTCCGTCTACACCTGCAGAGGATGTTCAACCATTCACGTCTTCTTGGGGCCTTCCGACATCTCAAGTCGGCGCGCGCAATAATACCAAAGAGGCCGCCACACCTTCTGCTACAAGCCCTGCTACGGCCACCCCAGTTTGGACCAACACTGTCAAGGCGCCTGCTGTCAAGAAGACCATGAAAGAAATCCAAGAGGAGGAGGAGAAGCGGAAAAAGTTGGCTTCCAAGGAGAGTGTCGCCTCTGTTGCTGCTCGTAGGGGTTATGCGGAGACAACTGTCAAGGTGTGTTTGAATAGTTATTCGTCATTCCATTTTATCCTGATGATATGTACGTAGCAAAGCCTCCCTCCGTCCCAAGGTGGCGCATGGACAACTGTCGGAGCGAGTGGCAAGTCGACACCATCGCCCGCGGTTGTTGCTGCAGCTCGACCTCTAGTGTCTACGACGACTTCCTCTTCTGCGGTTCCAGGCTCCCTCCCTAGGAGTAACGGCGTTACTCCCGCCGTCCGAACTCCTGCTGCGCCAATCCCTACTAAGCCTGCTGCGCCGGTTCCAGGAAAGGAAGAGTATCCAGCGGCACCTTCTCACGAGTTCTTGAAGTGGCTAAGTGAATCTTTGCAAGGCCTCAATAAGTCCGTTAACGGTATGTCTTGTGGGTTATATTTATGTGATTTTCTGTATTCACAATTTTCACAGTTGAGGAAATTATCCAAATGTTACTGTCGTTTGCGATAGATCCTGATGCGTCGACTGTGGAGCTTATTTCGGATTTGATCTACTCTAACAGCACAATCCTGGATGGGCGCCGGTTCGCAGCTGACTTTGTCAGTAAGCGCAAGGCCGATGCGGCAGCGCGAGCGAAGTCGGGAGCGCCATCGGCTTTTGGTGCTAACAAAACGATATCCATCGCTGAGGTGGTCAAAGCGCAGCCCAAGCCACAGACGTCAGAATGGGGTGGGTTCAAGGTTGTCAACAAGAAGAAGAAGGGAGGACGATCATAAACGGCGCAGTTTGAGATTGACCACATTAACCTATCATGCATATGTCGAGGTTCCAATCCTCATCTAATCTGGGGCGTCGCCCAAATCATTCCACTCATGATTACTATCTACTTGGTGGGAAGTAGTAATATAGTGTCTTCTTGTTGTAATCTGCTGTACGTGGGGCAGTACCACCAGTATTTAAAGCACCATTTAAACTATCGCGAGTCCTCGGGCCAAGTTCTTTGTTCAACAACCTTTGACACGGATATCCTCATGGCCGAAATTGAAAACATGAGTTACACCACCCCCCCATTCTTGTGCCACGGTTCCCGCCGATCCTTGGCCAATGAACATGCCCATGAGGAGGTTCTCTACGACCAACGCGTAGATCTTGATCTTGAAGAATTTCCCGGTGTCTGCATTCTTCAGAATGATGGGAATAATAGTGCTTCCAATCGCCGTCTGCGAGCCCCCGGTTATCATGAATGCGACCGGCTGGGTATGAGAGGTATCGAGAGGTGGTCTGTGCGCTTCGGGAATAGACTCATACAGTGCCTAATGGAGGTCGGACTCTGAAGATCTCGGCTAGCACTGATAGTGATACCAACCTTGCTGATCACAACACCCTTTCCTCCCGCTATGCAGATGGCAAAGCTGCCATCGGTTGTGGGCGCGTAATGCTCAAGGTAGCCGATGAGATTCGCTCTGTTGCCCAGAGAGGCGACACCGAAACCTGCACCCCAGATTCCTCGAAAGGTTTCGTCGTACAGAACGGGGAGATTTTCGTTGTAAGAGGGAGGGGTTTCATTGTTTGGGGCCGACATCGTGGATGTTGAGTAAAGAAAGTTGAGACCATCCACTCGTACATACACGAGCAAACAGTCAGCACGGCCACTGTTTAATGGATGGAACTCGTCCAGATCTTGGGCGCTGGGTGCGCTGGGTGAAAGGTGTATTGATACACCAGATTAGAGCAGAGCAAAACACAAATATACATTCCATGAGCCTGCGTTTTGACGATTGAGAAGCATGGCCTCCCTGGCCGTCTGCATCTGTATATCTATCATCGAGACCTGCGCAAGCTCAGCCCGTATACTAGATCAAGCTCCACCTCTCGAGTCGAGCAGCTGTTTTAACTCGTCGATGTCCCGCAGAAGCTCTGGTTTCCAAGTGATAAGCGTAAATAGAATGTTTCGGAAGACTGTGTACTACCTTTGATTTGAGTGCGAGCTGCCTGTAGTTCTTCGCATTGAACTGGTTGGATTAATCAGCTTGAGAATCATGGGGAACAGCCCAAGACTTGAAACCAGTGTTACCTTCTTTCTCTTGCTCGTACACGGCTATTCGCTCCAAGGCATCGGCTAGCTCATCTGGAGCATTTCTATTCAGCAAGCTTGGCAAGGCATCTGGATTCTGATACTTACTGCATGCTGTTTGAGGCGGTAACCTTCTCTGAATTCCTTCACCGCGGCCTGACACAGAATGGGGTGAGGCTATCCTATGCGGCTCTTCAAGTGTTGGGATCGACATATGAGATCGCTTGCTGGGACGCCCTCTCCCAGTGGTTTTAGTACGTCTTGCCGATGCTGCTTCTTTGTCCGCTCGGTTTGGCACGCCGCGGCGCTCCCTGCACGGTACCTCGACATCAACTCGAATTCTTTTGGACCCTAACGTGTCATTGAGAATCAGAAATCAACAAGGAAGTTGTCCGAAAATGTTCACTTGGTCGGAGGGCTTTTTCTGTGTTAGACTCATGAAGGCTAACAGAACGTTCAACTTGAGTGTGTGTCAATAAAGACAGTACCAAAGGAGTAAGTAGCTACATACCATTATCTGTAGGCTGGTTAAACAAGGATTCAACAATGGGCGAAGCCACGGACGACGAAGGCCCTTGTGATGACGATGACGCCGTAGCGTTAATCGTCAGTGCTTGGTCCTCCTCTAATGGCACGTCGTCAAAACACTCAAGCTACACGATTTATTTTATCACGAGGAAGTGACTGGAGGTCCCAAAGTTCCCCTACCTTCAGAATGGCTCCGCCAAGTCGTTCGGAGGCTTGTTGAAGTGTGATGCACTCGTACTTGGCAAGGAATGAAATTGAGAACAAATCACGTGAGGGTCAACAAACCAAGTTCTGCTTCGACCCGGCCCAAGGAGGATGACTGGGGTAAAGGGATTCCAAGAACGAGTTCTCAGTAAGACTGAATTTCTGCAAACGCGCATGCTGTCTGCTCATGATGGTGAACGACAAGAATGATGTGAACATCGTTCGTACTTTAAATCCGGCCCGATTCGGCTTACAAGGTTTAGAAGCGCACGGCCTTGAGATGGAAAAAGACTAACTGTCGACACAGCGCGCCGCAGTTGGCGACGACCACAGCCAGAACGACGCACAAGGTAACTTTAAGGCGGCACTCAATATATAATAATTGACTGGCGAAGTAAATTTCTTGAATCTTGGACGACTCGCCAGTCCCTTGGGACAGGTAACGATTACAGTAGGGAATTCATAGATGTATCGTCTCCGTAATAAGAGAACACACTGTAACGTGCCGTCAATCTTGCGTTTCAGTCTCAAGCGGAACTCCTCGCGCGTGAAGCTTGAGGGTAATCGTACCCGCTCCTCTGACTGATCAAAAGGCGGATTTGAATAGTTAATAAAGCTATGAGTTGATGGGTGAGGGGAATCGCGTAGGGATAATGATACACACTCGAAGCTGGTTGGTTGTTTCACGGCCTACGAACGGGTCAGTTGATGCGCCGCAAATTGAATAGTAGTGACCTTTCTAGCTTCGGCCGCATGACGTGTACATTCTTCATTATGTGCGATGCAATTCCAACATCTGTTGTTCGGCATCGTAGCGCCATCACCTAGAGCGCGTTGATGTTCTGGTTCTATCCGACTTTGTTGAAGGAAACTTACATTTGACTCGTAAGCAACGATGGACATGAGTAGGAGGAACGCGTACTCTTCCTGCTCCGGCAGAGATTACAAGCCCCCCTCATGCAGCGCCTTTTGGGAACGATAGCAGGTCGCGTCGATGTCGAAGCCGGCGCCATGATGGAGGTTTCAGACATGATGTTGGAAGGAAGATTGGTAAATCTGTTGCTTTAAACAAACAATGAGGTCGATACGATAGAGAGCGACCCAAAGGCGGCTCTAATTGTCATGGTATGTCGAATGGCATCTCTTCCAAGGAGCTACGCGTCTAAAGATAATCTGCAAGAGAAAGACACCAGGCTCTCTTCGATTTCAATGCTGCGGGCGGGATGATGGGAGAAATGCAGCTTGATGAGTCAATAATATGAGGACTTGGTGCTCTCCTCTCATTGGCCCGTCAAATTTCCTTATTCGGTGAATCCCTCTCTCCTCAAACTTTACGGCTGGTTTAGGAGCCTACATCTAACATCAAATTACTGTGTACTGAGCACTAATAAAATCAGGTAAATAGGGTATACAGTACATTCAATCCGCGTGTGTCAGCCCTCAAAATACAATTCTATATCCAGATAAAAATGTCATGTCTATATCATTACTTGAGCGTGTAAAACTTGACACTCTTGACTTCCCAATCTGTCAGATTCGTATCAATCAGCAACCGGTACACTCCTAAAAGCGAAGGGACTCACAGGCTTCGCGGAACGACGAACCGCTTGCCCGGACAAACGCCTCGCAAGTAGAGAAGCCCGTACGGGTTGCACAGCTCTCCTCTTGTCCAGGAATTCCCGTTAATGTCCACACAGATTGCGCGCCACTCCAGTCCCCACAAAGTGTGATATCAAAAATGAACGTGTTGTCGTAAAAGTATTTCGAAGGGTTGCAGCTTGAAGCTGGCCACTTCGCCATCGGTTCTCCCCATGTGTCTGGCACCGGAGTCTCTGCTGTGATGTCTGCTGGAACTGATCCTGTCGCCCAAAAGTATATCGCAATTCCAGTATCAGAGTCCCATTTCACTGTGGTGAATGTGAATAGATCTTGTACGCAACAAATTTTCAAAAACGTACTGGCATAGACACCACCACCATTATTGTTGAAAGCTCTCCCAAAAGAGACGTCCGAGGCAGATCGTATGCCACATCCTTGATTACCAGTTTCGTATGCAGCGCAGTTGGTCCCGCCAATAACAGTGCCAGTAATCCCAAGGACCGTCTCATCATCCGTGGATATGGTGCATCCGGAATCCGTGTGAATAGTCGCTTGGTTGTTGGTATAGTTGTTCACGCCCTCTATTATGTCTATTTCGCCTCCGATTGGCCAGTTTGGTCCATTTGACCACCAAGCAGGCCAGGTCCCGCATCCTGTCGGCATATGAACAGAGTCCATTATGGCAAGTGTGCCCGTGTTATAGGAACTCTCCGTGGTAATGCGTATACTTTGCCGGTTTGCGGAGACAGTGTCGGTCGTCTCGACACGCATGATGGCGTGCCCGTCAGAATTGACCTCTACAAGACCGTTCGATCGCTAAGACGGTAATGAGCGCCGCCCGAAGAATAACGTTGCCGTAACGTACCCCGGTGCTTTCATCAACATAGTCGACGATACCTTGAAAGCCTTTGTAAGACAATGTTACGCATTAGTAGTGTATAGCACACGCACCGTGAGTAGGATCGGCAGCCGTCCAGAAGGACCAGCCATCAAAGAAGTCATTACCAGACTATAATGAAGATAAGTAGAGTTTAAGATTCGAAGATGACACGCACATGGGTCTCCACCAACGACCAAGGAGACGCGGACGTTGACCCGGTCGCCGCGGCGCTCGTTGCGGTGGCTGTTCGCGTACGACTCGCACTGGGAGTCAAGCTCGAATCACCATTCCCATCGCTTGAATCAGAGCCCGAGCCTGAAAGGCCCTTGTTCGACGACAGTGTGCAGTACGTTAAATGAGCCTGCTCGCTCCGTTGAGTCACCAGCACAGGTCCGAACGCCATGCGGAGATCTCGGGCAATGGACTTGGTATGGCGCTTGGCGACATCGTGTATTCGTGAGACGAAGGAGGCCGATGCCACTGAAGACAAGAGGAGCAAGAGACATAAGGGAAGGCAAGAGGGCCGCATAGGTGGATGGTGGCGCGGCGAAAAGACGAGGATGGGATTCCGGAGTGAGCGGGTAAAGAAAGAGGCGCTCCCTGCGGATTAATAGGTGGTCGTGGGCGTCGAGAAAGAAAAGAAAGGACAGAAAACGGCCGGCCGTCTAATTGTAGAGTTACGGATGGGCTTATGTTCCGTGTTGCACGCGGTTAACGCTCTTCGTTTAGATCTGGGCGCGTTTACTGACTTGGCTGCCTTGAAAGCTCGTGTAGCACGCACCGTTACCTGCAAAAAGCCAAGCCTCCAGTCAATCGTTAACGACCGGAACTAAAAGAGTGTCGTCCATTGTTCTTTCTTACCCGATCAATCGCTGCTTTCATCCGATCACAGTATGCAAACAAAAACACGAGCTGCATAATATGGTCATGGTAACAGATTCATAGAGAATGCAAATAGTATGTCTGCACAAAGTAACAATAACAGCACGAACATCATCATATAACATTAGAGAAACGAAATAAATGTCCAAGTGCCAGCCCGTACAGAGGGAATAAATGCGGCACTCCAAGAGAGAACCACGAATAAGCGAGACGACCGTCAAGTCAGATCTAACGATGGGAGCCAGGCGCAAATGCCTCCCGTACGCTTCGCCTCAGCTCATCGTCTCGAGAGCTGTTAACCGATGACCCAGGCTGCATGTGAGATGCCGCCACGCTCGACGATATCATTCCTTCGTCTCCATCTACAAACTCCACGATTCGCCGTGACAAAAGCTGGATCTCGCCTTGGCCATCACCCGTATCAGTCTCGTCATCGTACATCTGGTTATGCGAATGTCGAGAATCCACAGATTCCGACGGCGAAGACGCTCCAGAGTTGGCAAGATTACGAATGTTAGGTAGTAGCAGAGTCGAGTTCTTGATGTTGCTGATCAGTTGCGGATCGCCCGATTCCAAGAGTTGTACAATGGTCCAGACGGCAATGTGCTGGAACGTGGCATCGGGACTCGTCAAGAATCGATACAGGTACTGGTGCATGCCGCCCTCAGGCGTATCCCAGACATCGTTGAACGCAGAGTAGTCATCCTGTTCCGAGCGACCATCTAAATGACGTTTAGAGATGACAGAAAAAAGGAGTGACAAAAGGCGTACCCTTTGAAGACAAGTTGCCAAGTGCAGCGGCGCTGTTACCTTGCACTTCCGAGCTCTGAGAGTTCGTCAACGGTATTAAGACTTCGCATATGCCCATTTCCAGTAATTTGCCCTTCAATTCATCTTGTGGACGATGAGCAGGAAACAAGTAATAGAACCAAGAGACGCACCACTCAAAGCTAGTACAGCAACACACGCAGTCATCTCGCTCTGGACATTCATAGGAACTTGCAGAACAAGATCCTTGATTGACTGGATTGCACCCGCTTTCACTATAGCCGTCTTGTTCTTCTCCGAGCTAGCAGCCAAGTTACGAAGAGTGGAAATAGCATGACACTGAACTTCTTCGTTATCTTTGAATGACAGCAAGCCAATCAGAGGTTGCAAGAAGCCAGATTCGATGATGGGCGACTCGTTCAGAGGATGGATAGAGACGTTTCGCACACAAGCCGCAGATGATAATATCAAAGGGAGATATGTCGATTGGAGAAGACGAAGCAACGAGGCCAAGCCATCCGATTTGACGATTTCCAGCTGGTATTTCTCTGTTTAAATGTCAGTGTCGCCGTGGACGTCCACTACTCAAGCAACATACCATCGCTCGCAAGGTTCCGAAGGGCGAGTGCCGCTTGACATTGAACTTTGAGACTGGGACTATCCATCAGCTGCACCAAGCTAGCGACAAGCTTTGGTTCACTCTGCGCTAGCTTCTTGCGGTTAGCACCTAAGGCAGAAAAAATTGATTTAGGAGCATTGGCACTCTAGGTTGAAGAACTAACCATCCACAGCGATGTTACTGAGAGCGGTGGTGCAATAGTACTGGACGTCAGTATCCTGTGAGTTCAGCAGACTCACAAGAACTGGTATTGCACCAGCGTTGACGAGTTGTTGTCGATTTTCGTCTAGGGAAGTTTTAGAAAAGTCGATTGGAGCGTAAAAGAAGTTGGTAGTGTACCAGAGTGGGTCATATTTAGCAATGCGCCCGTAGCATTACGTTGAACTCGCATATCCTTGGACCGAGCAAGCCGTGTCAAGGGAACGAGAGCACCGGACTTTGCGATCTTTGTCTTGTTGTCGTCTAGTACTTGTGAGCAAAGACAGGGGCGACAACGAGATTGCCACTAACCATGAGTGGCCAAGTTTGTAACACACCCAACAGCATTGCACTGGACTTCGACGTTGGGACTTAACATCTGCCGAATCAAGGGTTCCAGACCACCGAGTTTAACGATGAGGAGTTTGTTATCAGCTTGAAGACTATGAAAACAACGGCAATTGCGATAAAGAGAATAACGTACTGTTCACTGCAAGGTTCCCAAGTGCCGCACTGGCTGCCCGTTGCACCTCAGTGTCCAGACTACTGAGGAGAAACAAAATGGGGTCCAATGTATCGCGCCCAACCGGCCGAACTTCTTTCTCGGTAATTTCAGCAAAAGCTAAGGCAGCACTGCGTTGGAGATC
The DNA here is from genome assembly GCA_036872995.1 of Hymenopellis raphanipes. Taxonomy (NCBI): domain Eukaryota; kingdom Fungi; phylum Basidiomycota; class Agaricomycetes; order Agaricales; family Physalacriaceae; genus Hymenopellis; species Hymenopellis raphanipes. Next base: position 2,968,991 of record JAYMDG010000001.1, read on the forward strand.
GACATTGTCGGAAAATGAAAGTGTAGTCAATGCATTGAGCGGGGAGCCGGAGAAGAAGTTGGTGGTTGTTCGGTCTTTGAATTTATGGTTGGGACCGCGGTTTTTTTTGAACAAGTAGACTACTCACTCTCGAGGTACTGGAGGAGGTCGGCGACAGCCTCTCTTTCGTTTTCCAGCAGCAAAGGCTCGTATGCCTGCGACTTTCTGGACGAAACTGGGCGGAAAAGTGAGTTGACATCGGCAAAAGCGACGAGGACGATGCTCACAGCAGTCACAGCAGCTAGCGACGTTGCCCATAGCGACGAGGACGAGGTATGCTGGACAAAGAGGATCAGGACGTAGGTCGAGGATGGCGGATAGTGCTGGGCGCTAATAGGGCCAGAAGCACCTGTTCAAATTTGCGCACGGCCTTTGCCGGATTCACGTGTCACCTGAGGGGGCGTTACAGATCACATTCGGTCACTCGTTGTCGCGTATGACTCTAATCCTACAGCGACTGGCTTTTTGCTCGAAAGTATTGTCCAGAACGCGTTATTATTCCACTAAACGGATGGTCCCTCTAAACGCTATGCTTCCCGGTCGCGTCGACCTACCCCCCACGCTCACTGTTCAGCTAACTAAGACCGAAGACCAACTTTGCACCTTGCTTGACGAGTGTACCACTTATCTAAAAAATGAGAAGGGCATACACACTTCTTGTCGAATCGCTGGTGGTTGGGTCCGAGATAAAGTTCGTCTTTTCCCTAAACGTACTGAACTCTGCACCCATCGTGATCAATCTTAGTTACTGGGCTCTCAGTGCAACGACATAGATATTGCACTAGAAGACATCATGGGGTACCCGTTTGCTGAGCACTTGGCCGAGTTTGCTGCCTCCCGAGGTATTGCAACGGGAAGTATCAGTAAAATTGAACAGAATCCAGACCAATCGAAGCATCTTGAAACCGCAACGTTTAAGATCCTGGGCTTGGAATTGGACTTGGTCAATCTCCGAAGCGAAGAGTACGCAAACAACAGCCGAATACCCACTGAAGTGGTATGTGCACACGAGTGTCTACTCTGATTTACTCATTGTGAATTGAAGACTTTTGGTACTCCTCTTCAAGACGCTTTACGACGTGATACCACCATCAATGCATTGTTTTACAACGTACACTCGCGCAGTGTTGAAGACTGCACGGAAAAGGTATGTCTCCTCGTTTCTGGATGTCGTACTATCCTTAGCCCATATAGGGCCTCGATGACTTGCGACAAGGCACAATTCGAACGCCTCTTGCGCCCCAAGAAACGTTTCTCGACGATCCCCTTCGAGCACTTCGTTGTATCAGATTCGCTAGCCGATATGGCTTCAAAATGGTGCCAGAATTACAAGAGTCCTTGAAGCAGTCAGACATACAGGTCAATACTTTATCAAGGTATAAAAACTACTTTAATGCAATTTCAGGAAGCCCTTGTATCAAAGGTATCGCGAGAACGAGTAGGGGAAGAGATTTCTAAAATGATGAAAGGTAGGTACTCTCTTTCCCTTCTCAGTCGCGAATTTCATGTCTACTTAGGTCGCAGCCCACTTCAATCACTCGCCATGATAGTCGATGCTCAACTGTACGAGGCTATATTTTGTGTCCTGCCGGCAGAAATCAAGAATACCCTTTCTGCGCCTATACGCGCGCCAACTACAGCGCTGTCATATGCCGCTCTCCTACAGGCGGTCTTAAAGCCAGATTCATCATTCTCTCTCCCGCCTATCCCTCCTCGACTTCTTTCGATCTTACAGGACGATCCCACCTCCAAGAGTCGGCTATTTCTGGCAGCGGTTCTTTCACCATTTCTTGATATCACATACCAGGATAAGAAAAAGAAGACGTTCCCTGCCGTTGCCGCTGCCATTCGAGAGTCACTAAAGTTGGGAGCCCAATACCATTTCCTTGACGGGATACCTGCCCTGTTCGCGGCTACCGATCTCCTTAAACCATCGGAGCTACTTAGTGGAGAAAAATTTGTTGGAAAGTCTGAACGCGTCGCCATTGGTAAATTAGACGTTATTCACTTGGCACTTTTAACAATGTCGACAGGTATGCTCCTCAGAGAAAAGTCTGTGCACAATCCCAACACTGGATCGCACTGGACGACTTCGCTCCTGTTCTCTATGCTGCGAGAACTAAGTCCGCTATATAATCCTGTATCCGACGAATTTGACGGTAATATCTTCAATCCTGTCTTCTCAACGATAAGTCTCACTCGGAAAACTCAGCTGACGAAGCCGCAAGAATAATTCAGTGTTACTCTGCTTTCGTGGCCAAGGTGGAGGAGTTGAATATGGTAAATGTTGTAGATGCAAAGCCTCTGTTGGATGTGAGTCGAACGGCTGTTGCATCCTCAAAGCGCGCTCATCGATCTTTAGGGACGCGAAGTGGTCAAGCTCTTAAATGCGAATCCCGGTCCTTGGACAGGCCGGGTCCTGAACCAAGTTCTGGAATGGCAGTTCGAGAATCCAGAAGGAACCAAAGATGCCTGCTCACAATGGTTGATCAACGCTCATGCTGCTGGAACTGTTCAAGTCGAGACCTCGACCTCAGAACCAGCTCGCAAGAAACTCCGTACGAAGTAATTGTAGTATTGACACGAGAGTGGTACATACATCACATACATAAGCGAAATACAAGTACAACAAGGGAGTGCATGCATATAATCTATAGGTTATCTCGTTACAACGTCTCAGACTGTGGCGAGGGGACCTGTGTGTAGGGGAAGGGGAAGGCAGGTTCGGGAGGGACTTGTTCAAACTCGGATGGATAGCCGTACGAAGATGGAGTGTCCTGAGCCCAACCGCTGTAAGCGGTATAACCACCTTCGTAGTAGTACCCATCGGTAGTAAACATTTGGGCAGAGTAGCTCGCCTGCGGCGCATGCACAACGTCGAATGATTCGTATGAATATGATGGGGCCTCGACAGCAGGGGGTTGAATGAAGTCTCCATTGGGGGTGTACCAGACGTAGGAAGCGTCGTTTGCTTCTTGGTTGAAGTACATCTGCGAGAGCAGAGGATCAAAGCCGCTCGTCATCATCGGGGCATGCGGTGTGAAAGCATTCTGAGGTTCAAGTCAGTCACCCAAACGCAGTACAATTGTTGAAGAAACTTACCTCAACCGGCAACGCCGACACATTAAGATCCAAAGGCGGGATGTGCTCGGTAGCGATGTATGTATCCGGGGAGTTGACGAACTGCGGCTCTTGGGTAGGTGGAGAAGCCATAGGCGGTGGGGGAGTGGAGGAGTCTGAGGTGGGAGTCGAGCGTTGAAGCTCGTAGCGGAAGGGAGTCAATGGTCGAGGGATGGGTGAGTGAGAACACCCATCTATGCTGCGAGCTGCACCCTCCAGTTCATCGCCGTGAGCGCCGTGCATGACCATAGCGGCCAAAAGCTGGCATCGAACCTCTTCCGCCTCCGAACCCTTCTTAGCCTTTTTGTGTTGCGCCTTCCCGGCACGGCTGGCGGGGGCATATTTGTAGTCTGGATACTTCAACATATGCCGGTCCTTCTCTAGCCTGGCCAAGTGCTTGTAGTGCTCCTGCTCCTCAGCCGGGAGCGCCTTCCACTTGACGCCGCATATCCGGCTGATTTCCCGATGATCCCGCTCGACGCTGGTGGCCTTCTGTTCTTTCCAGAAATGGGAGCGGAAGATCATGAAGGCATTGGGAGGACGAGGAATGTGAGGACCGGTATTCTTGGAGCGGCGACGCGAAGGTCCACCCGAGTAGGATGATGAAGAGGACGCTGGTGATGGTGCTTCGTTGAATGGACTCTCGGGTATTTTGATGTCGTCGTCCCATTCTGGAGCTAGAAACCGCCATCCAACGTCAGTGCATCATTCAAGGAATGACCAGCGACTCGACATACCGGTATAAAGAACAGTGTTCGGCTTGGATAGACGATCAGATCGACGACCGTAAGCGTAGGGATGCATGATGGGCTATGAAAGCTGGAGGGCGGATAGTTGTTTGGGGGCTCAACCGACGAGGGGATGAGAATGAGGGGACCCATTTCCGAGCGCGCTTTTGAAGCCATGGACGCGACAACGCGGTGTTTCCTAAAATGAGAGCGTAGGAAAAAACCCGTCGTGCGCAAGCACGTCGTGGCACACACGAGTTGTCAAACCATCAAATCCAGGATCGCTTCATCGTGTTTTCCCAAAAAGTACACCAAATCAGGTATGTCTTGTGCAGAAATGATGTCCTCGTGTTGCGTTTCCCTTGGACGCAGTGACGCCGTTCACTTCTTATTATCACGATGCGTCTGTGAATTGATGGTCACATTGTCACGCACCACTCTTTAATGTCAACATGCGTCTTCGAGTGATAAGATAACCGTGACCATCGATGGAGATCGGTACGTAAAACCTAGCAGTGAAATCGCTGAATTGAGGCAGATGCAGTACACTGCTGATATGATATTTCATGAAGCTTCCTCCCCCTCTTGTGCCTTTGCTTTGCGACGCTTGGAGCCAGCAATCATGTCTCTGAGAAAGGTGTCTATATGAGCCGTGAACGATGTAAAGGAAGGAGCGGCTGACCTTTTCTTAATAGCTTGCCTTCGACCAGCTTTACGCGCTACATTGACCGTATCAGCGCGAGTAACCTTGCCCATTTGCCTTCGCTTCAATTTCGACGGTTTTGGTAACTTGAGAATCCATTCAGGTACAGAAGAGCCTGATTGTAGGAGCACATTTGCGATGCTTGACGGCGAAACTTTGAACAACTGGTGCACCAGAGAGAATGCATGCTCCACTCACGACTTCAAGTAAGGACCATCTTCATCAGTGAAGAATGTAACCGCTTTGCCTTCCTTTCCTGCTCGACCTGTTCGACCTGGTAGTGGTCATCAGAAGGGGCTGTAACTGTATCCGATGGAAAATACCTATGCGATGAATATAGCTTTGTACACTTGTGGGAAAATCGTAGTTGATAACCTCCCGTACACCCTTGAAATCCATGCCTCGAGCCATAACCTCTGTCGAGACCATCACCCAGCTTTCACCGCGACGCATACGACTGACAGCATCTTCTCGCTCCTTGTTGGTCATTCCTGCATGTAAGGAGTCTACATTCGGAATATTGTTAAGAACGAGTTCTTGGGCTAGATCTGTTGCTCTAGGTTGTGTAGACGTGAAAATGAGGATTGGAGGATTGTACGGCTGTGCTAGATGGGCCAACAAGCTGGGAAGCTTGGACGGATCGTCCGCAACGTAGGTCAACGATTGTGCGATGAGAGGCAGCGGGGTGTCCCTGCAAAAATATAAGCATTCAAAGCCACCGTAGAGGGGAGGTATAGACGTACTTCATTCCGACCACGACGCGTATCGGGTCGCGGAGCATCTCTAGAGCTGTCTTTTCCGCGCCAGCTGGTAGCGTTGCGCTGAAAACTGCTTTTTGGATATCGTTGTGGGTGCACGCAGCGACGATCTCTTGCACTTGGGGAAGGAACTCGGGGTCTAACATACGATCGGCTTCATCTAAAATGAGGTGTCGGACACTGTAGATTGTTAGATGGACCAAGAGAGAAAGTAAACTGTGGCCGTACTTGTTCAACTCTAAGCCCTTCGACCGTAGTGAGGCAACTAATCGCAAAGGAGTGCTAATGATTAGATCTAAATATGCGTCAGATGAAATGGGACACGGAGAAAGATTGAGATGCTTACCGACTTTGGCCCGAGCGTGTATATCTGACAGAGTATTTGCTGTGGCCTTACTAAATAAGACGATCCGCCATTTACGCCCTTGACATAGTTTCAGACACTCATTATGTATCTGATGAGCCAATTCCTTCGTGGGCGCAAGTATAATGGCGCGAACGCCTACGCCCATGAGTTCGTTATCGGTGCTGGGACTTGACATGGGTGCACGGAGAGCAGATATGATGGGGAGGAGGTAAGAAAGTGTTTTGCCGGTACCCGTCGGTGAAATGGCTGCAAGGTCGCGGGACTAGATGGCTCAGTTTGCCAGACTTGATACAGTGACCAATAACACACACCTCTAACAATATGGGAACGCCCTGAGACTGTATGCCTGTTGGATACGAATAGCCGTGTTTCGATAGATTCGCGAGAAGAAGTGAAGAGAGATGGTAGCGGTCCGCCAAAGATTGAAATGTATCTGCGGGTTCCGGGACATTGTTCCCTTTACAGCTGACGCGATGTCTCTGGGTAGGAACTTGTTCGGATTGTCCGGAAGAGTCGATGGTTTCCTGTGGGCTTCCAGAGTCACCTTCGTCGTCAATCTTCCGTCTCTTAGAAGTAGGTTGAGTCGCCGATGATTCGTTTTTTCGTTTCGGGTTTTCTCCTTCAGCATATTTAAAGAAATCCAGCTCGTTCGGCATGTCACCGCCTTCGAGTTCTGATTTGACGGGATGCGACGTTTTCTAAGGTGAGTGTCAGTCCCACTAAAGTAGAAGGAGATAACATTAACAGACATTAAATCGTTCGACGTCTGTTTTAAACCGCTTCTTGTCAAAATGGACGCCGCCACGGGCCAAAAGTTGAAAAGCTTCCATGAAGATGAGTGCTAAAAGCAGAATCAAATTTATCAAACTCGTAATCAACGATGCGTCATCAGAAAGATAAGATTACAGTACAGCGTCGTGGATTCCTTGCAATAGTGAATGGAAGGTCGAGTCAATGATTCACAACCCCTTGAGACCAGCTTTCGATTCTACTACAACTAAAGAATAAAGATAATGATAAATGCGCCTAGTGTGTCTGCTGTCTAGAGTTTATCGAATGCAGGGTCTAAAATCTACAGGGTATGAGGATGGATGCTAGGGGATAGTGTAAATTGGACGCAGATGTTGTTCATGTCATTAGTTGTGCCCAACCCTTTTTAAGTTGCTCGAAGAACACGAACATCAAGACAGTGTTCGGTCCCAATCTAATGAAAGCAGGTGTCCAGCCCTTGAAAAGAAATTTTGGACCTTCTTCCCGCAATGAGTTAGTCAGTACATGGATAAACGTATCCCCAGATGACTGAAGCTGGTGAGCAGTCTGTTAGCACATCGCAAGGGCGAGGCTTACTGACGACATGATTCGTGACCTGATCACATCAGCGGGAGAGCATACAGCTACAAAAACGCGGTGAGAATACGAAAAGGCGATGTAGTTGATACATACTAGTCGCAAATGTTCCGGCCATGACGCTAGCCGCGACATGGAGTGCAAGGCCGTCGTGAAATCGGTAGTTAAGGACAGGTACGTTATGGCGCAATAGCGTTGTCTTGAAGAAATCATAGCTAACGGATGTTTGTAACCTCGGAGAGTCGCTATGAGTCAAGTACTTACGACCATACTTGCGACGACTGCGAGGAGGCAATATTAGAATAAGGGAACGGTGAAGGCAGAAACAACATACATTCATAAGAATAGCACGTGTCTAAAAAGACAGAAATCAGAGTAGATCTCCAATCATGGCAGATGCGAACCGTATTAGTCCCCAGTCCTCTACCTAATCCCTTGACGCCCTCTTCTTTGAGCAGTCGTACCAATGCACTCAAAGCATTTGAATAACCATACCGCTTATCTGGGGGTCTGGTTATGTCGCTCGTCATTCGCACGAGGAGAATGTCTGAAATGATGTTAGAGTTCGCACCATTTACTGTGGAGGAAGACAAACCTGCCGGATTTCCAGCTAGGCCGCCGAGGCCACCAGCAACGGTGGCCGCCATGAGAAGTTGAATTGTGGAAGGATGCCCATTCTTGGCTATCCGCGACTTAAATTCTTCGTACGCGCCCAGTCGAACAAGCGAATAAGTCATTTGACGGAGTAGAGATGCTGTGAGGCCTGTATATAGGCTCTTTATACCGTATTCAGACACGCTCATGCGTATCACGGCTATAGTGGATGGCCGCTTGGCTCCTGGAACGTTCTCCAAGGTTTGCATCCGCCTACATAGGTTGAAGATTCATATGTCCTGCCCTTGAAGATTGCAAACGTACACTTTAGTAACATCCTGCGTGTCATTAGAACAAGTTGCAGTACAAGTATAAGAAAAGCGCACCAAAGGATGAGTGCAAGAAGCCGCTAAGGATGCTGCTACGCCTTAGTAAGAAAAAAACAAACATGAGTTATCCGGTCAACGCGCAAGACGGCCGTGATCTACCTCCAAGCCTGTAAATGAATATAAGCATATGGCATTAGTCGTAGAATCTATTGTACCAGAAAGGAAAGCTGGTGGGCATTATCGCAGCGGCTCCTGCAGTGAACCACCCAGTGGGAATGGATAAGTAAGAAAGTGGGGACCAAGCGACGGAGAAAACGTTGGCCGAGTTAAGGGTTTTCGGCAATCGGTCCGGAGCTCCGCGTGCGCCTACTTTTGCCGGTTAAGCGCTCGTCCACTATATCGAATAGCAGATTTACTCAATATTCCCTCTCCCAGCTGTAGACTGTAGCGTCTCGTTTACAGCAACCTTCGGCAATTCCTCGTGCTTTGCAAAACGGCGCATTTAGAATGGTCATCATGACGTGGGCAAACACGAGGCAGAAGGTTGACGATTCGTGTCCAATGGCAATACAGCTCTCTGGTCTGCGCCACCATGCAACGCTTCAGCGGTATAATTCACCAGGGTGGAATACCCAATGGCCCCCACATCCACCTCCCTTTGGAGCAACTTGATGCAAGAGCATTAATAGTGGACATTTGCAGTCGGGTAAAACGTAACTTGTTGCGGCTTTATAGTAGGCTGACTGCGGGAGTATAGGTATCCCTCATTCAACGATACTTTAATCCTTCGAACCACCCTACGAGTCGTGCTGTATACTATTTCCCGGTTCCTGCGCGGGCGGCCATATGTTCTTTCGAACTCAGAACATCTGGTGGAAAAGTTCTCTCCGGAATATGCAAGGAAAAGACTCAAGCTCGTGAAGAGCACGAGCAAGCCGTGGCGAAAGGCGAATACACCGGACTACTGGAATATGTTACAGATGATAGTACTAGTAGTCTTCTCGCAATTCTCTGCGCCTGCGCTGACTCCCCGATACAGTATTCACCATTTCTATCGGTTCAATTTCAGCCAAAGAGACTGTCTATGTCAAGCTCATGGTAAGCTCATCTTTCGGTGATACTTGTACGCTCTAACAACCAACAAGTTTATCATGAACTTGATGAACGATCATGATCGAGATTTCCTACGGTTTTATCTCCCTGTGGCTGTTGGACAACGATATGGGGCGCCACCCGAAGCCCTTAACGGAGCTGCCATCCCCAGTGCTCAAACTCGCCTCAGGGTGAAAATTGACGTGCAAACGAGTGGCACTATTCGAAGTATTACCAGCCCAACACACACCATCAAAGTTGAGCAGTACAACACTAATCTAGGCAGAGCATCTCGCCGAAGGGCGACTGTCAGTTTTCGATCCAACACATTCCTGACAGAGGACTTCGTTCTTTTACTACAAGCGGATGGATTGGACGCCCCGCGTTGCTTTGCTCAAATCTACCGAGATGCCAGGAAACAAAATAACGACACATTGGCTGTTCAGTTGACCATTGTACCCAAATTTAACATGCCACCTATCCGCTCGCAGGAATATATATTTCTGGTTGACAGGAGCGGAAGCATGGATGGTAACAGAATAGAGACTGCCAAAAAGACCTTGACCTTGTTGCTTAGGATGCTTCCTAAGCAAGGATCGTATTTCAACGTTTTCAGCTTCGGTAGCCATGCGGACAGTCTCTGGACTCGGAGCAATGTTTATGACCAGCATTTCCTCGATGTTGCGGTAAGTATACATAGGTCACTGTACTGTTGTTAGCTCAGTCAGGTTTAGACGCAGCATGTGGAAACCATGGCGGCAAACTACGGCGGTACAGAGATTCTACAAGGCTTAGAGCGTGTATTTCGTCAGCGGAACACGTCTCTTCCAACTGCTGTCTTTGTTTTAACTGATGGGGAGGTGAGAGTAAAAGTCGTTATTCGAGACAGGCGATATAAATACTTTCAACAGTCGCATGATGTCGATAACGTTGCTGCTCTTGTTAGAAGTGCTGTGCAGGGTTCCTCCCCATCGTCACCTCTCCGGGTTTACACTTTGGGCATAGGCTCTCAAGTTTCAAGTGCGATGTGCGAGAACATTGCATCTTCTGGCAACGGTGCTTGTCTGTTTGCAACTCGAGTAGAGGACATCACGGCCAAGTGTGCTCGTCTCCTTCGAGCGGGGCGCACGCCCTTTGTAAAGGACGTCCACGTTGAATGGGGTGTTCCTGCCTCTGTTTTGGCCTCTTCTACAACTACCGGAACCGGGACGTCGTCCTATACGCCCCCAAACGTACAACAAGCACCAACTGTAATCCACGACATTCATGCAGATGTGCGACTGGTTATATTTGCAATCTTCCAGTTGCGCAAGACCTTCTCACCTCGAGAAGTAATTTTACGAGGAAAAGTCGACGGGACTGGAGAAGCCTTCCACCTTGTTGTGCCCATTCGCGGCGTCCAGCTTTCTGACTTTGACCCTCAGCTTCCTCCTATTCATACGCTTGCCGCTTCACATCTTATACGCGAGTACGAAGCTGGCCTTGTCCCCATACCACGATCCACAAATGGCGATGTCCACGAGGCTCGTAAGCAGGCCATCGTATACCTTGGAACCAGATACCACCTCGTCAGTCGACACACGTCCTTTGTCGCCATTGAAAAGGGCCCGCAGAATCCATCAGGCCAACATCTCCACCAGACTGGAGGTTTACTTTCCACCTTGAGGAGCGTACTGACGAGTTTCACCGTACCCTCCACCAGTCCTAGCCCTTCGACAGCACCAGACGAATTTGTCAATGCAAACTTTCCAATTCCTGGCGGCTGGCCTGGTTCGCCTAGACCATCAAATCGACGCTCGCAGCATGCCTCTGGAGTGGAAGATGCGGAGGATAGTGATGATACGGCGGAGACATACTCGACCATGAGTTCTCTTGAAGGTTCATCTTCCGAACATTCGTATTGGACGGAGGATGGACAGGAGGAACTATCAGAAGAGGACGCAAATCTACAGCGCAGTCCCTCTCCTCAATTCGGACATGGCTCGAATATCCCGCATGCGGCGCCGCTCCAAGATTCGCACGTCCCTCCGGCAGCGCTATTGTCGCCACAAGTGTCAGACCTTCTGAGCCTTCAGAGAGCTGATGGGGCATTTATACTGAATGACTCCCTGAAAGCGATTGTTGGGCAACGTGCTGTGGAAGAAGGTGTATCTATGGGCGTGAAATCGGACGTTTGGGCTACGGTTCTTTGTGTTGCTTTTCTGCAGAAGCATCTTCCTAGTCAGAACGAGTTGAGGAATGATTTGCTGATGAAGGCATATGAATTCCTTCATGGGGAGGCTGGGGTTGATGGTCTGCTCCAGCGAGCAATGCAGCTTGTAATGTAAACTGGTTTTGTATTTCTTTCTTGTACACGAACGACGCGTTGTTGATTTGGCAAGGACGTGACTCTAAGGACTCGGGTCCGCACCTGTGGCTCTGTGTTTGGTTTCCGCTTAGCTAATCACTTTGCAGGGAGTCGCGTTCACCTTTGTCTCTCACCTCCACCAGGCATCTCACTGCTTTCTATCTTGTAACCTACCAAAATGAGCGGACACGACAACGAGGATCTCCTTGACTACGAGGATGAGCACGACGTTGTCCCCAACGGCTCGGCGGCGACGGCTGCCTCCAATGGGGCGGCTACGGGAGGAGGCGCGGACGGAGACGACAAGGACAAGAAAAACTTTTCAGGCATCCATTCGACTGGATTCAGGTGTGTACTGAGTTTTCCCATCTCAGCACCAGCCATGCTAAAATTTACGGGTAACCAGGGATTTCCTGTTGAAGCCTGAACTACTTCGTGCCATTTCCGACTTGGGTTTCGAACATCCCTCAGAAGGTGGCTCCCTGCCCTCTAAACTGTGTCAATATTATTCTTACAATCATATTTAGTCCAACAGGAATGTATTCCTCAGGCAGTGTTGGGGATGGATGTATTGTGTCAAGCGAAATCTGGTCACGGCAAGACTGCTGTTTTCGTCCTTGCCACACTACAACAACTCGAGCCCACTGCCGGACAAGTTGCTGTCCTTGTTCTGTGCCACACCCGTGAACTCGCGTTCCAAATCAAAAACGAATATACCCGCTTCGCCAAGTACATGCCCGACGTACGAGTCAGCACTTTCTATGGCGGCACACCTGTTTCAAAAGATGCCGAAACCCTCCGCGACAAGAACAAATGCCCACATATTGTCGTTGCCACTCCTGGTCGTCTCAATGCCCTTGCAAGGGATAAAGTGTTGGATGCAAAGAACGTGAAGCACTTCGTTCTCGACGAGTGCGATAAAATGCTGGAACAGCTTGGTTAGTCATACGAATTTCGGCCCACATCCATCCCTACTTTATATTCGTCTTTTCCCATCGTGATGGGCTCGGCTTCGACGTCCTTGTCGCGCGACGGAATCCCGAGTGGTTGTGTGGTGGGGTGTATGTCATTGTTGGGTCAAGGTCTCGGTTTTGTGTTGTGGGATTGGGAGGCGGGAATGGGAGCCATGGGATCCAGTCAAGCACTCGACGCTCGCCCTTACGATCAAGCCTTTTTATCCTTCGGTTTTGCCACCCAATGGGTGCTTTGCTTTCCCCTTTTTCGTTTGCCCGCCTTATCGACGATGTCATCTAACCCCGACACCATCCACTAGACATGCGCCGGGACGTTCAAGAGATCTTTAGGGCGACACCTCACCATAAACAAGTCATGATGTTCAGTGCCACTTTAGCGAAGGACATTCGGGTTACATGCAAGAAGTTCATGGCGAATGTGGGTGGAAATCAGCCTCTAGTTGAATTATCACCGACACGTTTCTTATAGCCTTTGGAAATATTCGTCGATGATGAGACGAAGCTGACGCTTCACGGTTTGCAGCAGCACTACGTCAAGTTGGAGGAGAATGGAAAGAACAGAAAGTTGAATGACCTTCTGGATACCTTAGAATTCAATCAGGTGAGTGGTCTACATCTACTCCTCGGCAATAATTCCTGAGTGTTGTCGTCAGGTCGTTATATTTGTCAAGTCTGTTGCTCGGGCTGTTGAGCTGGACAAGCTGCTGGTGTCTTGCAACTTCCCGAGTATCAGCATTCACTCAGGCCTTCAGCAGGAGGAACGGTAAGCCACGCGTCACTCGACTGTTATCTCATTCTCAATCGCTTGTTACAGCATTGCCCGATACTCCGCTTTTAAAGCCTTTGAGAAGCGTATTCTTGTTGCGACGGATATTTTCGGTCGTGGTATCGATGTTGAACGAGTGAACATCGTCATCAACTACGACTGTCCTCCAGATGCCGACAGCTACCTCCACCGTGTAGGGTGAGTGCAGTTGTAGTCCGCTCCTTTATCGCAAGTCTCATGCCAACCCAAGTCGAGCTGGTCGTTTCGGAACGAAAGGTCTTGCTGTGAGCTTCGTGTCTTCGGACAGCGACCAGCAAGTCTTGGAAGCAATACAATCCAGATTCGAAGTTGCTATTCCCGAACTTCCCGACCACATCGATCCTGCTAGCTATAGTAAGCTTCCTTTCGCTGAGGAATGTCTGCTGCTTATTGACGTATTTAACAGTGACATCGTAGTGTACTTACTTTTTTGTATCTGTTTTTGGCTTCTCATTTTTCTTTGTAACTATATCTTACGGCGCCGCAATTTAACCCTCCTCGCACAAAATGTGCAAACCTGCCTTGAAAGTTGACAATTGAACGGGTATTGATAGACTCATTGAGTACCTGGTTATGACGTCCAAATTTGGCTCCGCTGATGATTACTTACACGGTCGAGACTGTGAGTCTCATCTTTCCCTTACATTTCCTCGTTCTCGGTGGTAAACCCACCAACTCGTCCTGTTCACAACGGTGGCACCATCGTCCGGCGTTTTGAATGAGGGCAGGCCTTCTGCGAGGCCTCCCGCAGATGTCCGGAGACCAATGAAACGGAAATTCGGACAGCCGACCCTCCCGAATCTGTATTACAAGGATGCGGACGGGATCCTGTCCGTACCAGGCTACACCTTTGAGAAAGTACGCGTTTTTGGTGTAGAAACATGGTGCGATATATTCTCAGTACCTTTACTTAGGTGCACCAATGGGACGATACTGGGAGCATGACCAGATTGGCGGAAGGGAGTAGTCTGAAGGATAGCTCAAACGTCCTTGCGAAAATAGCACCAGCACAATCCAATGGTTCTATGTGTCTTGAGCGCGAAGCTCACATGTGAGTTCTGGTGTATTTGGTATCGACCTTTCTCTAATGTTGAGCAGTCTTGGCCGAATTAGCGCCTCTTCGGATAACCCCTCGTTGCGCTTAATCGACTTCTTAACCATTCCCAAAGAGAATGGGAACGTCGTCGTTCTACTCTTGTTCCATCCAGGTCCCAACTTACTTGGACGATATCTTCCTCCTTCCAAAATTAATCCGCTCCTTCTCGCTGACATGTCCCATGTTCGCCCATCTTCTTCTCACAAAGACATATACATGCTTGGCATGGAAGAGCCAGACTTGGAGGAGATGGAGGCATTTGATGTCATGGATTTGGCTTCATTTCTTGAGTGAGTCCTCAGATTACTTTTGTCAGTTTGCGCGACGAATACGAACCACTTCAAGATTCGCGATCCAGGCAACCCATTGCTTGGAGGCCTCACATCGAGCTGGTATCGTACATCGTGAAGTTCGTGCCAACGCGTTCCATCTAAGTGCGCATACTGGTATCGTTCGATTTGTCCATTTCGGCAACAGGGCTGTATCTCTCGAAAACTCTGGATCACCTTCGAATCTCGTTCTGAAAGCCTTTGATGATGAGAAGATTAAGGTGAAGGAGGCTCTCTGCTATTTGGCCCCCGAACAGACAGGTAGCATTGAGACTATCGCTCAGGACCATCGAACGGACTTGTACTCACTCGGAATCTTGTTCTGGACGTTGCTCGTGGGGCGAGGTCAGCTTCCGTTTGAGGGTGGACCTTTGGAACTCTTACACTCTATCGTGCAAAAAACTCCGATATTAGTACAAGACGTTAGAAGAGATGTTCCTGAAGTTCTCGGATCAATCATCGACAAGGTATTCATACTCTCGCCTAAACACGAAATACTCACTTATCGTTTTGTCAGCTGTTGTCTAAACACCCTGACACGCGGTATCAAAGTGCGCACGGACTTAAAGCTGATCTGCTCGAGTGTCAGCGTCGACTATTGGCTTCGGTCTCCTCCGAAGCGTCCTCTGAGTTCCGATCTACAGACGTAAGTGCGCTCGCGCATTTTTCTTGTGCTTCACTAATCACTGTCCAGCTTATCCCAACGTTTGATATCGCCACGCAAGATAGATATATAGTAAGTGTCTCGTTACATCCACGTCCTCGCATCTCACACATTCACAGGAGTTTACTTTACCCTTGGCCTTAGTACGTTTTTTTCCAAACGTTCTATTCGTGTTCTCATCTTCCACAGTTCGGTCGCGAGAAGGAAACGGAAGTGATCAAGAACGTTAGTAAGTGCTACGCACCCCATCATAACCTCGCTTGACAAGCTGATCCATATATCTAGTTCGTAACACCCAAACAAGCTTTTCACGCCACTTCTCCGCCAGTAAAGGTCAATTTACCATCACCTCTTCAAGTGGCAGCGGGACAGCTGGCGGCGACGATCGAACAGACTCCATGTCCTCGACCAGTGCTCACTCGTCCAGCAATGTTAACACAAATCCAACTGCGGAGGTCGTTAGATCATCCTCAATGAAGACATCCACTTATGAGCAGAGTATCATTTCCGGTAGCGCCGGATCTTCCTTCGGAGATGGTTTACGTCGAACGACCTTACGATCTAAACCAACTACGCGTACTCAAGCAGTTATTGTTACTGGGCCGCCTGGGTAGAGCTGCTCTTTCATCTTACACTGAAGGTACTAATGTGTTTTAAGTGTGGGAAAGAGTTCGGTCGTGTTGGCGAATCAAGCGAAGTGGAGAGGTAACTGATACCCTTTCTATCCTTACTTTCGGTCCTCAGCTTTCCAGCAGGCTACGGGTTGTGGGGTCACGCCAAATTCCAGAATGTCGACGCTGCACCTTTTTCCGCGATTGTAGGTTATATTCTCCACGTCATTTGTAATCTTGATTCACATGCCGTTATAGCTCAGTTGCCTGTCATCGGTCCTTCGGCAGCTGATGGTCTTTCACACAGATGTACACCGTTTTGTCAATGCGCTCAAGGATAAGCTCGGTCCACAGATCCAAAATGCACCGTTGTTGTACCAAGGGGCGCCCGAGCTACAGGATATTCTGGGCCTCTTGGACATACACCTTGATACTCCAAGAGAAAGGTTGACAACAAGGGAATTGCGGGCCCGATTTCAAACTCTAGTGGAGAATGTGTTCACGGTTATTGCTGATACGAGAATGCTCGCCTTATTCCTGGACGACTTGCAGGATGCTGATGAATCGTATGTCAGTATACTGGCATTGGCTGTGGGTTCTAACGGCTCCACAGGACTCTTGATTTGGTCTCCGCTTTGATCAATTCAAAAAGTAGGATGGTATGTGAAGTAAGCGTTCATGTGCCGAAACTTGACTTACAACTCGTTCAGCTCATATTTGCGACTATTCGTTCAGACAGGAGGTACGTGACAGCGGGCTACCTTTAAGATGTATGCTGATGATACATAGCGATGTCCTTGAACGAGTTCGCTCGATGTTCGCCAGCAGATCCAAGCCCGTATGGATCAACCTCGAGCCGCTATCCTATTTCGCTCTTGCAGCGCTGGTTGCTAAGACGTTACGACTGGAGAAGGAAGATTGTGCACCGCTGGCCCGCTTAATCTACGAGAACTCATTTGGTAATGCCTTCGCTGCTCGGAACCTTCTCAATACCTTTCACCGACAAGGTTTTGTAAGTGCGCTTTCTAAACTCTAGGTCGGTGTTCTTACCGGTTTACAGATTACATTTAACGGGACGAGCAACAACTGGTCGTAGGTGTTCCCGTGCGCAACACTTTTGGTAACTCACTTTTGTGCACAGGTATGATATGAATGGCATAACCACGACGCTCAAAAGTGAAAAGGTTTCCGACCCCACGGATTTGACGTTCCTCGTTTCACAACTCCGAACACTCCCGAGCGATGCTCGAAAATATCTGACATGGGCCGGCTTCTTTGGGGAGAGGTGCGTGATGTGTCAATGCACTTTGCTCTCTATTGACGCAAGACCAGCTTCAAAGTCACTGAGGTGGCTCTCATGATGCATTTAGAGGACTCTAGTGGCAGCAGCGGCAGTGAAGACGAGCATGACGAGCGTTGGTCCCTCCATAAGGTTGACGCCAAGACTAACGCTCCCCGCGGATCCATCGTCGGTCTTCAGAAAGCCCTGGATGAGGGATGGCTTATCCAACGTGCCCGTGATATGTGTAGCTTCTCTCACGATAGGTATCGCCAGGCTGCGCAGACTGAAGCTGCGAGTCTTCCAGAGGAAACTATCTCAAAGATGTCTTTCAGAGTCTGTGCTCATATTCCTTTATGACGACTGCCACATGACATCACTCCTAGATCGTCCTCATGATGCTCCACGAAAGCCCTGTGGACGCTTACCGCATAGCGGAGCATGCGAAACGGTATGTGTCGCTCATTTCGTGTCTATGTTGTACAGACTGATGTGAGGAAAGGTGTTTGACACTCCTTCATGACCATCCTAAGCGAGAGGAGTTATTGAGTGTATTGATGGACGCTGGGGAAGAAGCGTGGAATAGAGGCGCGCACGAGGCAAGACCCAGATCCGCTTATATGCACATAGTTGATTTGATGGAAGTCTAGCTTGCAATACGTTCGTTCACAAGCGCGCGCGCACTTCTTCGAAATAATCCGTGGGCGGATCATCCCCATAGGACATATGTCTTGTTCTCCCGTCTTGCATCGTACGTACGGCTATGTTATCGAGAAGTCCTTGCTCCTAACGCTTGCGTATAGTCTAGCAAACTGGCAAGGTGGTGTCCTGTCTTGCGTCATACACTTTCTGTATTAACACCTAACATTTAGGCAACTTCGATCTCTCAAATACCATTGTCGAAGACTGTTTGTTGCATACAGAGAGGCCAGAGGATAAGGCAACATTACTTCGGCTTCGTTCCCGGAATCACTGGATGCGAGGAGAATTTTCTGCTGCTCTGGAGGATACATTACTTGCGCTGAAGATACTCGGCGTCGAGGTTGACCCTGCGCCTTCCAAACGGAGAGCAGAGCGAATGTTCACTGAAGTCGAAAACGAAATTTTAGCCGTCGGACACGATGAGATCTTCTCGCTGACAAGAACTACTGATCCGCGCCATTTACTCGCGGTACAGTTACTGAATGACGCCGGTACCAACGCGTATTGGAGCCCTTCGCCTAATTTTGCAGAAATCATTGGGTTGACTGTGAGTTCTTGTTATTACCGACAAAGCGCCAGCTCACCTTTCAAGCAGACAATCAAACAGGCTTTACGGTAAAATCATTAAACTCAGCGAAACGTTCCTCCTAATCGCTCGTTCAGACATGGGTTGGCTCCAGGAACGGGTCTGGGATTTTTCTGGGCTTTAGGAGGTTAGTTTATCATGTTATGTTGACAAGTTGGTATGTTTATCTCACAGAAGGCGCAGCAGAGAATCGTAAAAAATACAGATTCTCCTCCGACTTGTCGAAGCTCGCGCTGCGCATTGCTGACCGTTATGGTACAAGCAGCGAGAAATGGTGACTACACTTATTCACAATCTAGTACAAAGTGCTGATTCACTCAGTACAGCCGTGCCCGAGTCCTGTATTGTGCAATGGTCTCGGGTTATAATAATACACATATCCGTTCGCAGATACCGCAACTAGAAGAAGCTGTGAAGTTTGGTAGAAGTGCTGGCGATAGGCATATACCTTTTTTTGCAGCATGCCTGTTACTCACTTTATCACAGGGTTTACACTGCGTTCGCCAGTACCCATGCACTACTGACACGTTTCTTCGTATGCGAGCATCGTATGTCGGCATATAACTTCGTCGCTATCTGTTATTGACTTTCCCTCAGTGAGCGAGCTTGTCCCCACAGCGGAAGAGGTTCGCGTTGGCTTCCAGGAAACGCATGATTACTTACGTGCTCACCCCTTCAGGTCGTCAGCGACATCGAGAAATCAGCTTCGGGTAAAGATACCGTTGTATTAGCAATGGGTAGGTTCAGGAAAGTCCCAGCGGACCCGTACTGATTCGTTCCAGGAGTTTTGAATTGCGTGCGCGCTTTGGGGGGATACACTGACGGGAGTTTCGTGGAAAACATCTTTGATACGGAGGACTTCAAAGAGAAGCAGTACGCTGAGAAAGTTCAGAGCGAAACGGGCAACGTAGATTTGGTTATGAACTGGTATAACTCGTTGAAGGTTCGTGACTGATTCATCCCGTAATACCCGTTTAACGTTGTATTAGCTCGTCGCCTATTACTGTCTAGGCTATTCCGAAGAAGCAGCGAAGCTTGGCTTCTACGTTTACAACACGCGGCATAAACATCCGAAGTAAGTATCTTGTTTCGGCAATTCGAGCCTCTCACTAACTATCGTCAAGTCACAGGCATGTTCGATACGCGCTATTTTTTCACAGCTTGGCTATGATCGCATGTCTGCGTAAGAGAAATGTTGTAGAGGATGTTCGCACCATGTATCTCGCCCAAATCGGTGTTAATCAGGCATTCATCGAAGAGTAGGACTTCGACGACTCCTCCATTTTCTCAATACTCACAATTACAAGGTGGCTCTCGCCAGGACCTGTCAATAGCAACGTTTGGGTCGCGTTAGTGGTAAGTGTCTTCCCTTCCTCGTGGCGTACATTCCTCAATGATGAAGCAGGAGGCTGAATTGAAATCGTTACTCAATGATCCTGATGCGATTAAGTCGTACGACAAAGCCATTCGGTACGTCCCTTCTGATTGTGTCTCGCGTCTTATTGATCATTATCATCAGGTTGGCAATCGAACATGATTGGCTTATGGAGGAGGGTTGGGGTCACTACCTTGTACGTTAGCTGTCTTTTCTAGAGAAGTTCAGCTACGATATTGCCATTACAGGAAGGGTGCCATTTCATTCGCATGGGTGTTACAGGACTAGGCGGCGAGCTTCAGCGACGTGGCATCTCACGTCATTCGCAATGGGGGGCGCAAGGGATTGTGTATGTCGTTTTCTCAAGTTCAGGCAGAGAGCTGACATGAACCAACCAGGAACTACCTCAATACAGTCATCGGTCACCGCCCTCAGTACCCATCGAAACGTCCCACGTTTACAGCTGATGTTGCCGTTCAGACATCGCCGCCGATAGAGGACAACAGATTACTGTATCGCCGGAAGACCGACACCACTGATACCAACGATTCGACCTTGAGGGCTTCCGACCTGGACTCTATCTTGAAGTGGAGCACGGACATTTCGAGCAACATCAATTTGTTTTCCGGTAAGGCGATTCATATACGCTCCTGTCCTTCACTGAAGACGCTACTAGCTTTGCAAAGATTGACCGAAATTGCGACGGGTAAGGGCCTGTATGTCGCTTTGGGTCCAATTCTAACCAAACCGTATGTAGAAATCTCGGGATCACAAAACACCTGCGGTTAGTGTCTACATTCGCCTTTCATTATACATTTGTTGACTCGTTCATTCAGTGGTCATCGTGGAAGATGGCGATTATACAGTTGCGACTACAATGCATCCTCCGGAAGACTGCCAAGTCTATGAGTACGGCGCGTCTTCTCAACGCTCGTCCAATCTAATTTACATTTCCTAGACATCACAAGTCTGTGCGCTCTCTCGAAGATCCTCTACAGCAAGCAGTCATACGCCATTGTAAGAACCATCACATTCAAAACCTCTATGCTATCTAACGGAGGGCCTTTGAAGCTTTGAATACCAAAGACAGAGTTGTATTCGACGAAGGAAACATAGATCCCAGGTTTCTCACGGAATCCCAACAAACGCAGGCGCGGAATGTCATATGCCTCCCTATCTTCAGCAACCGAGGACAGACCTTCGGAGTGGTATACGTATCGACGAAATACTCGTTCCCAGAGAACACTCTGACTATGCTAACACTATTATGCCAACAAGCAAGTATCAGCGTTTCAAACGCTTTGCTGTTCCGCTCTGTACAGGCAGGCACAAAGGAGAATCTGAAAATGATTTCGGCACAACGCGATGCCCTCGAAACCGCGCGTAAGAGCAGGGAAGATGCTTTGAAGGCGACAAAGGTGGGAGTAGCTCTTTCTAGCGAGACACGCTGTTCTCAAAGGCAACAGATCAAAAGTAACTTCCTGGCATCCATGAGTCATGAATTGCGGACTCCTTTCAGGTTAGTACGCCATTCGACGTCAAAGCTCCAACTCAGGTTTCTTGCGAACATAGTTCATTTTACGGCCTTCTTGATTTGTTGACATCGACGCAATTGGACTCCGGCCAGAGCGAGATTGGTATAGGCGACCCATGCTCTTCGCGTGTATCACTCACATATCATCAGTGCAAACTGCGAAGCAATCGTGCGAATTGCTTCTGAAGGTGAATAGCGTTCGTTTACCCGTTTATTCCTAGCCTGATCGTTCTAGATCATCGACTCCATTCTCGATTACAGTAAATTGGAAGCGTCTGCTCTGAAGTTGGAACCGAACGGGTTTGCGGTTGAAGTAAGTCTTTTTGGTAATGCTGATTTCTTTCGCTGAAATGTTATCTTCAGAATATCATAGCTGTATGTATCTTGACCTCGACGTTTGTGCGCGGCTCACTCCATGGCATTCCAGGACTGCATGGAACTGCTGTTACCTATGGCCGCCAAAAAGCTGGATCTCTCCTACAACATTGAATCTACTGTTCCGCCTTGTAAGCATCATTACGGTCATGCATTTCTTGTCGGTCTCACTTTCACGACCATAGGGGTGTTTGCCGATGATGCTCGCATTCGACAAGGTACTGACTGCAGACTTTGTTTATGACTGCCTAACATCCTACAGTGCTCATGAACTTGATCGGGAACGCGGTGAAGTTCACAGAAAGAGGATCTGTTCAAGTGACATGTTGTGTCGTGAACACGGGGTCCATGGCCTCACCAGACGAAGTCAACCTGAAATTCGTCATACAGTTAGTGGACAATCAGACTTGAGCATAATTGTAACCTCTAACGTTCACAGGGACACTGGAATTGGTCTCGCTCCTAGCGACGTCGAACTGCTGTTCACTCCCTTTCAGCAGGCTGACAACTCGTCGACCAGAAAATTCGGCGGCACAGGACTTGGTCTTTCAATATCCCGGCAACTCGTCAAGCTCATGAATGGTGCTATTGGCGTCGAATCAGAGCTTCATGTCGGTTCGAAGTTTTGGTTTACTATCCCAGTTAAAATCTTCCAATCAGACGAGTCCAAACGAGTACGAATGTCTTTGATACCTTGTTTCTTGATGTTGACAATCTTGTAGGCTGCCGCAGAACTGGAACACCTTAAAGCCAACTTGCAGCACACGAACATCGTGGTATGCTCAAGCTCAACTGTCACCCTTGCTCTTCTTCAAACCTTCCTTACGGGTTTTAACGTGTCACTCCTTTCCACTCTACAGGATGTTGAGATGCATCTTCGTGGATTTACCAACCTGCAGCCACCTCTGGACTTCATCATCCTCGATGATCAGTCAGATGACAACGCGAACGATTTAGCGCGCTTCCTAAAATCTCTTCATGTCAATACTCTTCAGGATACCAAGGTCATACACCTGTACACTCCTATCACGCATGTCTCACGCCCAATATTTGGTACCGCGATGCCTGGTGTGGTGAAAATGACAAAACCTCCGCGACAAACGCGGCTCTTGCAGCTACTCGCCAACTTGAAGAACGTTCCCAGCGCGATGACTACGCTACAATCACCAAGTGCCCCGCCGTCGCCCGAAAAACCTGTTAATCCACCACCGCAACGTACGCTCTATGGAAACGTACTCATTGCCGAAGGTTGGTTCGAGGAGCATTTCGTTCCGGCAATACCTAATGTGTCGTCTGCCTTTAGACAATCCCATAGCCCAGCAGCTCCTTGTCAAGATCTTACAACGCGCAGACTTGACTGTTTTCGCTACCTCCAATGGTAACGAAGCCATATCAGGTATTTCCAGAACATTGATAATCGTTCAGACCACTCAATATCAGTAATTGAAGAATGGGAATCGAGGGATCCGGGTTTCTTCACTGTTGCTCTTTTCGATCACCGTAAGTCAAGTAGGCTCGGTGACCACTGCAGGCTTACACGTCGCCCAGATATGCCCATATGTGATGGAGTGGAAGCCGCTAAGCGAATCCGAGTGTTAGAGAGCAAGCGGAAATGTCCTTACATGCTTCCCAGCAAGTCTTGATTGCTCTAGCTCTAGTTCGCCGCTGACAGTATTCGTAGTCGTCGCGCTCAGTGCCGACTGTCAGGAATCGACGAAACAGTTATGCCTGAGTGCTGGCATGAATGCGTTCTTCAGCAAGCCTCTCAAACAGGGTGCGTTTGGGACACCTAGTTGTTTGATGATGCATTCTAACCGTTGTTATAGTTGATCTCACTGCTCTGCTTTCCATGTTTACGGCTCGAATACCATCTAATACGTAGTCGCCATCTTGCTTTCGTCGCATTTGAGTATACATGTACACTGTAGATATACACGCCACTTATAATGAATTTGCTCGAAACCACCCCGCCGAGATTGAACATAAAATACACTGTCCATGTTACCTACATATCCTCAATCCATATGCCAATGCTCCCTCGAGTATCTAGTCATTAGCGCATGAATTCGTGCCGCTGCGATCTACTGGTATTGTTCTGGTGAAACGGTCATAGCGAGGATACGTGCTCGTTGGGACAGATGATGAAGAAAGCGAGAATCTTGCCGTATCCCTAGGAACGGCTGGACCTGAGGTACGATTCATCTAGATGAGCGGCGCGTATCGTTCAAAAAACAGTGGACCTGATGTTGATAGATGTTGGGGAACACGACGCAGTGGCAGCCTCGTTACCAAGGTCTTGCCCAAGCGGCGTGTCTCTGCGCAGAAAGGAATAAGTATGAAATACAAGACGTGAACGGAAGAAGATAAACTGACTAATAAGTACCCTAAAGTTTATCGCATATGGACAGAACACACATGTGTAATTAACGGTGCAACAAGCTGCGTCCCCCATTCGTCCAGGGTACGAAAGCGATTGCTTCTTGATATGGCAAAGGGAGGCTGGATAAGAGTCTCCAAAGATCTTTAGGCGAGTTAATGGTGAGGACGGCGGACTCGCAGATGTCGTTGGGATGAACGGGGCGAGTCAACCGTGGACGAGCACCCGGTATGAATATCCAACCACTCATCCGAGTCACTGCTAACTTGATTAACTCGACCCCTTACATCGCGAGAGACGAGGAGGGCTTCAGGGAGGTCTTCAAACATGATGGTAATAGTATGAAAGACTTAGTAATTCACGGAAACACGCAGGCCATGGAAACGGCTCTATGTATTGCGGATGGTTCTCTAAAGACGGCGGAAAAAATAGTTAGAATCGGTAAGAAATTTCAATGTTCATGCCTGCACTCGCGAACTCCTCAAAGAGAGCCATATGCTCCGCCTTCTTCTCGCTGTCCGGCGTTTTCTCCATTACGACTCGAATGTTAACCTTTTGCAACACCGCAACGCCATCGCTTCGCGCCTGGTTGCCAGACCGCGACTGGACAAGTCGTTTCATCCTCTTCAACTGTCTTGACAGTAACACAAGCCGAATGTTCTCCACCGCCGGCACGGGGCGTTTCAATACGCCTTTATGTTTCGTCGACAGGAAGTCCAAAATGGACATTGCAATGGGTTTGTAATCGGAGTAAGATTTGAGCCCGTCAAATTGATTGAGTCGAAGAGTACTGAGCTCCTTCTGAGATTGAAGCATTTTCATAAGGAGCATCTCATCGACATTGCAATGACGGAATGAAAGCTCCGTCAACGCGCAGCCAGAGCGCCGAAGAAAGGTAATGTTACTTTGTCGCGGCCACTTAAACTCCGGGTGCCAACCGAGTTCTGCAGCACAGGACAGAGAACGCAGAGAAGGGAATGTAAGATGCTGGAAAATAGCATCATTTTCCTCCTGAGATATCACGTCAAGCTGGAATGTGGAGATAACAGTATGGATCACAATGCGGAGGTTATCACCAGCAGGGGGCGCCGGGACACGGAAGAGCTTCAGAGAGTCAAGGAGCGGCGCATGATCCAAAAGATCGAGGACCTCAACAAGACGTATGGGAGCACTGTGCACTTGAAAGCTGCGCAAGTTGTGTCCGGCATTCGGTGCATCAAGAAGCCATAGCCCGATGTTTACTGCGCCTATATTGAGAATCTCGACATTCGGTATCGCGGACAGAATTTTGCGGCGCAATCCTTCGTTGTCAACTTCTATGTTGGCCGTATGGACGCGAACAGCCGCTGGGATCTCAGCATTGGCCACGGTTGAGGTGAGTGCAGGAATGTCCGACTCGAGTGTAAAGAGGTGAAGGGAAACGGTCTTTGCCCGTGGAAACAGACGAATGAACATCTCGAAAGAGGAAATGGTGTATGCAGGATCACCGATTTGGCACTTTGTAGCTAGGTGGAAGAGAATGTTAAGAGGGAGGGCGGAGGAGCGCTCTATCCGGTCTTCGAGAGCCTGCCAGTATGCAGTCCGCTGCTCGGGAGTGCCCGATATCAATGGGTGAGCGAAGCCAGATGGTTCGGCACCTGAACCGACTAAATGAATGGTGGTCCACAGTCGCGGATCAGCTAACACCGCCATCTACGGCAGACTTGGAGGAGAGGGACTTGGATGCGGTGGCATGCAGCAATATCCTTTAAAACATCTCTGGTCGCGGGTGGGAAAAGGGCGACGTAGTGAAGGAAGATCTCACTCAGAACCTCGCCTGGAAGGGCGCGTAAAGGAGAGGATAAAAGGAGGGTTGCGTGCGTCGCGATGGATGAGCGCAAACGCGTCTGCTTGGCTACCGTGTCGGCAATCAGTTGCTCCACGGTGGCCACCTGGTGCTTAAGCCCGTGTAGACGAGCCTCGAGAACGGATAGCTCTTCATCCACTGCCAATAGTTCCTTCTCGTCAAGCAACTTTGACTCGGCAACTTTGGTCAGCGCCTGGGTATCGCAGAGAAAGTTGGCGGGAACAACGTCCGTGATGCGAGTGATTGGATTTGAGGGTGGCGAAGGGACAGGCGTCGTTTCATCTATCTACGATTTAGTGGCATGGATCGCGAACGGCTGAAGGAGAGCGCACCTTGCTCCATCGCTTTCAATGTCGTGGTTGTGGTGCAAGCCGCGATCCGTGTCACATGCTCGTTTTGAGTGATGAGTAATCAAGGCTTTCGCCATCCTCTTCTGCACCTTGCTCCCTCAGAAAATTCTTTACCTACATGCTCTTTGCTTTTCTACTTGAGATTACCATAAGCGCTAGCCCCATGTCTATTGCCGTGCTCATTCCATTACCTGAAATAAGATGAGGAGGGTACGATCAAGGGTTATTTAGATGCGGACGATAGAGCACATAGAGTACAAATAATATCGAGTCATTGATAATGTGGGGTCGTCACGGTACGACTCGAAGAATGCACAGCTTGTCCGACTGCCATGCATGCCTGTGGCTGAGCGCCGTAACTCCCAATCATGCCACTTCTAGTCCACATACTTTACGAAGAAACGTTCCAACTGATCACTCGCCTCGCCTTCCTCATCCCACACTTTCGCGATTTCCTTGCTAAGCCTCTCGACGTTACCTTTAACAATCTGCCCTTCTTCTGAGTCCATCTTGATCAACAATTCCTTCACTTCGTTCCGCAAAGCTTCGACACTGAACTGAAGACCAGCATCCGAATGGAGGCGATAGGGCTTCATCCGGCCTTTCTCACCAGTCCGCACAGTCATAAGCTCAAACCCGGCTCGATGAACAAGCGTGACTAGCACAGCATTCATCGGCTGATCTGCGCTAAGCGGCCATACGATTCTACGGAGAGAAGAATCAGTATCGGAAAAGAAAAGACCGTTGATACACTTACAACGGAACTCCATATCGAAACGATTCCTGCACGCTATTCCACCCCCGTGCGTAAGGAACCACCCGGTCGCGGGGTGATTCAGGATCATATCTTGAGGGGCCCACTCTACCGCCAATCCAACGCTACTTGCAGCGATTCGGGAACTGACGTCCTTAGGGATATCAGCGAGGGGAGAAGCGTGAGCAAAGACGAAAGGTCTTCGATTGGCGATCAGCTCATCGAATAAAGCGTATAGTGCCTCTGGGTCTAGTGGCCACCAGTAAGTTCCGAACGAAATCTAGATTGTAAAGTCAGTGACTAGGGACGGACAAATCGAAATCGACGAACATAGATGACTGATCCCTCGCCAAATTCCTCCTGCTTTTGCTTGAGAAACTCGCTGACCTGTGATGCGACATCATTCTGGAGTTGTTTCGTGTTTGGGGCTGGTATAGCTGCTGCAGCGAATCCAACCGAAAAGAAGTCCTTCCCCAGGCTCTGCATATACTCATTCATTGCACTGGTCGTGTCCTTCTCCAACACCGAAGTCGTCGCAGAGAACGCACCGTCAGCTGCACTGAAGAATCTCCACGCAGTCATCACGAGACGAGCGGTATACTTCTGATCTTGATCTTGAGGAAACCATTCATAATCGTAAACAGGTGGATATCCTGGTACGCGGATGATCTCTCCGGTGGTGTCTGTATACAACTGAAAGTTGTTAGTGTCAAAATGAGGGACCGATAAAACTGCTACGGACTCTTGCTCCGACTTTCAAAATGTCACCGTTGCCGTCCGCAATCTCCTGTTCGGCTTTCTTCCATACATCAGCGCGTCCCCCTAGATGTGCTGGACAAAACTCCCTCATCGTTCCGTTGACTGGACCGGACACCCAGGCTAAGACGAGAAGATCCTCGCGTGGAGCGATCTGAGAACGTATGAACTCCATGTCGCATCCCGCGAACGGCTAGGGTGTACAGTGAGTACAATAAGGCTTACCACCTAGGTGGAACTCTTACGTCGATGATAGCAATGTTAGGTCGAGGCAGACCACCAATTGATTTACCTGACGTACTGCAAGTCACGGTCTCCGAGAAATACAGCGCTTCTAGCGCTGGATAGAATCCGAAAGAGGGATCGATATGTCCATTTGCATCGAAGGCCGGCTCAAATTTCTCCGATGGATTGTTTACGACCCCCCTTACGTCGATGACACTAAATCTGAGTGTGAGAAAACTGTCGAGGTATGTGAGAGTTACGTACTGAGCGCGATTTTCAATCCTCTGGAGCCTCTCAGCGGGTAGCTTAGCAAGTTCGTCGGCAATGTTTTGATACATCCCGCCGACGAGGAATGTCACTATCACGTCCTCTCGTGATTCGGCCATCCGTATGAGCAGGGAAGTCAAAGGTTTGCTGTGACCTATAACGAAGAAAGACAGGAATGAGGTGAAAAGACCGCTAGGTTTCAGTGTTAAATCTCACCCCAGCCGCCCATAGCGTGTAGGATTATGTGCTTCATCGAGGTAGCCAACGCAGTCGATGTAGTGTTATCGGTATGGTGTGGTGAATCGAACGAGGTGTCGGGAGGGATGGAAATCAGGATCAGGAAGTATTTATGATAAAGAACAGTTGTATGAGAAAGAACAGTTGTCAAGCCTCGGACAGGTAGTATGGTCACTTGTTGTTGAAAGTTTCCATGCTTATCTGGCTCACACAGTATTCAGACCGTAATGCAGCCATCCCTATGAGCATATTCATCAGTCATGTAACGCATCCCAGGGAACTCGTCGTGCTTCGGTAGCGCGGTACCCAATCGTCTAGGAGTAGGGAAGAGGCAACGTGAAGATTACGAGCTGAACCCACTTTGTCTCTATCGTCCATTTCGCGCGACACGACGTATCAGTGGGATGCCTCTGTCGTAATCATTTCCGGTGCTTTTCTTTCCGCCCACGATAGAAATAGTCTTGTTCGCGTCGCCATAGTCTTCCACTGATACTTAGACGTGTCATGTGGCGGGTCGCGGTTCCTCGCGGCTCTTTTCGAGTTCCAAGGTGCGCGCGCTCACAAAAGAGCAATGCCAGTACGCACGAACGATGTGTTTGTAGTGGAAATGATCAAAGAAGGTCCTTCGTCCGTTGAAATTAGCCGCCGGGACTCTTACAGCAAACAAGTACAAACCGGCGGCACATGTTACCCCGGTCCTTTTTGCCTATGCATAGTATCTCTCGTTGATCTCTCGAGTCTACAACTCCATCAGACTATGCTGCCTTTCTATCTTAGCCCCCAATTCACTGTGTCTTTGTTCATTCTCTTCAAATGGTTGTCTTCCTCCCAGAATTCTGGTGAATGGCCCTGTGAAAACACCGCCTCATCTAACATTCGAGCTCGTATACTCCAGTCCATCATCATGCATCATGACGAGCCCGCCGCCCAAGAGTTAATGACCACCATGGTTGACTGGATCACTGATGACAATGACACGTCAAGCCTTCACACCTGCTTGTATGTCAGCTCCTCCTTCTCGTCCGCCAGCCGTATGCGCGTTTTCCGGACATCCGCATCGAGAGCGCCGCACCATGCGCGCGTTTATGCATCTTGTTTGCTATGGATCGTACCGCACTGATGTTTGTACACAAATTAAACATTGTCGCCCCCATCCTGAGAGATCCTCGACGAGACGTTTTACTCCGCATTTGTCTGCGTTGGATCTGTCGAGTGAAGGGTACCATCATTGGAACTGGGACTCTACACATGTTTGGATGTGTAATAAGGCGTCGGAGGCGCTGACACGGGCACTTGTCGCTGTCTTTCGAGGACTGAACATTCCGTTTGTCTCGCTGGCTCTTGTTGACTAGCCGGATGCACCTTTCTCTGTCTGATGGGTCGGCGGTTGAGAAGAAGAACCTTCCATCTGCCTGGCGCCAAATGTTATCGCTTTCCGAGCTCAATCATTCTTGACCATCCGTGTCTTCCTTCAGGAACTTCCCGGTAGCTTTTCTTTACCAATCCACCCCCAGACTGTCCAAAATGTATTGAGGCTCATTTTTCATTGCTGCCACTGGCAGAAATTGACAAAAATCATAGTATGACATTGATTCCTTTGAATGATTTTCCGTTTGAAGCCGTTTTATGATCTGTTTATTTCATGCACTCTGCAGCTACCGCATTATGTAAAGTACTTGTTTCAATCTGTATGCCTTTCCAAGACGGCCTCATTCAACTCGACACCATTGTTCAAGCAAGGTTTCCAGCTGCCGTAGGCGGCACTTCTCGAGTAGTGGAAATGATCAAAGAAACAGAGCCCCGGAAGGCGAGTTTATAGACTCCGATGTTTCTCAACCCCCAACTCGTGATGACTTTGCTACGACGACACACCAAGTCGGCGTGGAAGATTTCCGATTGTGCCTCCTGGTACAACTTTCGTGCTTGCTCATTTCAAGTCATGAAGTTCACTCCTTCTCCTCAAATGAAAGTATTATCAGGTAATGTTGTATTCCCGCCACAGTACAAAATCTGAATAAATAGCTACATAGTACAGACCAGACAACGGCGCTAGGTGACTTGAATGTTACAGCAACGTAAAGACGGTTTCAGCGACTCGGTGGAAATTGCTGGTTGAACTGCATCTGGCCATACCCACCTTGTTGGGCCATAGCCTGTTGTTGAGCAAGCTGCGCCTGCGCCTGTGCTTGCGCTTGGGTGTGTGGGTTGTGCTGGTGAACGGGTATCGATGTCGGCTGATGCTGACCAAATATCGGTATGTTCTGCGGTTGTCGTTGGTACGCTTGGTTGTTTATAGGAATTTGTTGTTGCATTTGTGGAGGAGCGTGATGTTGAGGTTGGATGCCATGAGGGTGCGGGAAATTGAACGCTGGGGGTGGCATAGAACCTGGGGACGGGTTGATGGGGAATGGGGTCGTTGCAGCGGAGAAGTAAGGGTGCGCAAGAGCATCGTGAGCCGATATTCTCTCCTCAGGATTGAACTTGAGCAGACGCTCCAAGAGATCGATGGCTATAACGGGTTTGAGCTACAAAGACGAGTAGGGCCCACAGTGACTCACCTTGTGGGGACGCTTTTGGTAATACCTGCGCGAGGTTAATCTTGGGATAGTGAGGGAACTGCTTGTTTGCAATATCGGGCTAGCAGCCACCGTCAGTTAGAGGGCGTGAAGCAAAGTGAATCGTACAATGTCTTTGAACATGTTCTTGAGCGGCTCTTTGGGCGAACCAATGATCCTCATAATGTGTAGCAGTTGGTCCTGATTATCCCTTCCTCGGAACAACGGAACGCCCGAAATCATCTCGGCAAAGATACACCCACAAGACCAGACATCGATGGACGTGCTGTAAGTTCTCGAGCCAAGAAGCACGTCTGGAGCGCGATACCAAAGAGTGACAACCTAGTGCGAGGACGGTTAGAGGCTGGTCGGTTCGATGTGTTGATACACTCACTTCATTTGAGAAGGTGTTGACAGGAACACCGAATGCACGCGCCAAACCAAAATCACCCAGCTTGAGCTCACCCTTGCGATTGATGAGCAGGTTCTGGGGTTTGAGATCTCTGTGCAGAACCTGATTCTCGTGACAGAAAGCTGTTCCCTTCAACAGCTGGAACATGAAACTGCGAACTGTGTTGGGGTCAAGGGCCCCACGTTCGCCGTGTTTGTCCATGTACTTTTTCAAGTCCATCTCGCAGTATTCGAAGATGAGAACGAGTTTGGTTTCTGTGTGGATGACATCGTGAAGCCGGACGATGTTAACGTGTTTGAGTTCCTTCATGAGGGAGATTTCGCGAATGGCGGTAGATGGAGTTCCCTCCTCTGCATCGAGATGGATTTCTTTGAGAGCTACTATTTCATTGGTCGTCCTGGATCGACCCTGGGTGTAAGTTGTGAGGATTGTACTTTACTACGATCGGCGCGAGACAAACCTTGAATACGGTGGCGTACGTCCCCTCGCCTATAAAACGGTTGTGAGAAGTACCAGATATTGATTTCACGCAGGAATCTACCAAGTTTCTCTAGCTGGACGCGAAGTGATCAGCCAGCGCACAGTTACCGCCACAAGATCATGCTCACCTGGATGTAATTCATGGTTCGTTACAGACGATGGGCTTGTCAGCAGCCAATACAAGAGAGCTGCAGGAAGAAACACGCTTAAAGTCAAATGGTGGTGGTAAGAAGGAAAGTATGGCTGGCGTTTCCGGACCTACATCTCTTTATGGATGGCTGTGATCAGTGCACGTGACTTTGAAATTTGCAGTTTCCTCTCTTCGCCAATGGCGTCCACTAAAAAAGGTTCAACCAAACCTCCCAAAAGTCGACCGGTGGCTACGTCTGCCATTTCCCAGCCTGCAGTACAGGACAGCACCAACTCCGCCGCCCTTTCCGCCTTCTCTCCAAATGGAAATCTATTTGCTTTCCTATCTCTTGCTGTCGACAAACATCGTATGCGTGTATACGACTCTTCGTCTGGAAAATCTGTCGCGGAATATGTTTTTGATGTTGCGCGCGTGACAGCCCTTGTATGGGGCCAGGTGGTTGGCGCAGACAATACAGATAATTCACCTAACAAGAAGAAACGCAGAAAGACAGCCGACGATCAGTCTGCTGAAAAAGTAACACTCGAGGCAATATTACTCGGGATGTCGGATGGGACTATTCTTGTATTCTCACCTACACACGGCCGGATAATGCGCACTCTGTCCAATCCAAAAAGTACCACCGCCATATTGTCAGTTGTCATTGACAAGAATAAACATTTATGGACATCCAGCGCAGACGGAACTGTACGCCTCTGGGACCTAGAATCCGGAAATATCATCCGCTCTCACAAATCCGACGACCAAATACCATATTCCTCCATCGCGATCCGTCCTTCCGACCTAGAGGATGGCTCTAGGATACTTGCCGCCCACCACTCCATCCACTTACTGTCCCTCGACAAAAAGATCTCGGAAGTTGCCTCTTTCCCCGGTCACGCTTCCCCAGTTAAAATTTTACAATGGGACGCATCCCAAGTGCCAGCGAATCGCTTCGTTTCGCTTGCTGAAGCCGACCGAGTCGTCTCAGTTTGGGAGCTGCCGCGAGATGGCGCCAAACAAGGGAAACTGGTTGCATCCGTACAACTTGATGCCGATGCGCGTCTTGTCGCGCTCCAGAACACGGAACCTTGTGGCCGTAATCAAGTCCTTCTTACCCTCTCCTCGTCTGGCCGAATATCTATATATCCTATACCCAATGAACTCACAACGCCCCCGAAATCACCACACAAAGTCTCTACCTTACTTCCTCGTTCTACTCTTGCCGTACCACCCTCCAAGAACACCTCCGGCGCTCACCTTATTGGGGTGACGTTTGCAGCAGGTTTAAGTGGGAACATTCGGATAGTCCGTTTAGTTGGGGGCGTTAAGCCCGTCTTTGACCTCGTTGTAAGTTGAAGCGCTTCCCGGGTTCTTGTGTATTCATGGGTCCTTGTAGCAATATCTTGAAGATGGTTCGGACACATTTATCACGGATGTGGCGATTGACGACGTCCCCGTTGGACCCTCAACGGAAGGTACGACGGTGAGTTGAAGTCATTTCCTTGGACGGCCCTTTATCATGTATTTTCTAGTTACTCCCGAACAAGCGCTATGCGGAGACGAATTCAATGGCGATTGGATCGGGTGCCGAACTGGGTCATGCGGAGGAACTCGAGGATATGGCGCGTCCTGAGGGCGAACTTGATGCTGAACTCGCGGAACTCAGTCTTGGCCAAAGGTTGACTGTCCTTACGGGAGTAGAAAATGCTGATGTGAGCGACGACGAAGACGCCGTATCAAAACCTACCAAGCGGGGAAAACAAACCGAAATATCAGTCGTACCCGCCGCCTCTCTTACGCGTACTTTGCTGCAAGCTCTCCACTCTTCAGACTCGCGATTAATGGAGACGTGTTTGACTCATTCAGACCCCGTATTAATACGGAACACCATCAAGGCACTTCCGCCACAACTGGCAGTCCCCCTATTAATGGCTTGTATGGATCGTTTAAGCAGAGGCGCGCGCGCGGGGAACATGAAAGGTGGCGGTGGAGGAGCTAGTTCGCAACGCGGAGCAAGCCTGATAACATGGGTTAAGACGGTGCTTACAATACATAGCGGACATCTGATGACGGTTAGTTTCTGTTCATCAAAACAGTGGAACGCTGGCTAATTCAGGCGCATAGATGCCTGATCTGGTTGCGCGATTATCAGGTCTGCACGCGACTTTGACTTCTAGACTGGCGTTACAGGAGAATCTTCTGTCGCTTAGTGGCCGCCTTGATATGGTTCTGTCGCAGATTGAGATGCGTTCATCTACTGTCCCCGCGCCGCTCGTGGCGAAGAAAGATCGGCCCGCGAAAGACAAACGCGTCAAGAAGTATGTCGAGGGGGAGAGCGACGAAGATGAAGACGTGAAAATGGATGTCGAGGTCGAAGTTGATAGCGACGACAACGGCAGCGTGGAGGATGTGGAATTGGGTGGAGATGAAAGCAATGAGGAATCTGAAGAGGAAGCAGAGGACAGTGACGAAGACGAAGAGGAGGATGAGGATGATTCAGATGATTCAGGAGGGCCTGTACAGAACGGGTTTATTGACGATGAAGCAGAGGAGTACAGTGATGAGGACAGCGATAGCGAATAGTACATATTGTAATCATTGTACTAACCCATTTGTATGAGTGTTTCGCTTGCATCAACGAAACGACAGGGGAAGCTTTACACAGCCACAGTCGGATCTCTGACCTTTGATCTTCGCGACGACGACGACGACAAGTGTTGAGCGACAAAACTCGCTCCTTGCAGTCCGTCCGTACCACTTTCTGTCGTACATTTCCAGGACCGTTGGTGCTACTGCGCTGGATGCTGCTAGCCTTCGGTTTCTATTAAGCTGTCTCTGTAATCATCATCTGTGGCCAAAGACGAGGTGGGCTCTAGCACCATATTCTAGCGGCTTACTGATAAATCTGGTCCAGCAATGAGCAGAACATCATACCCGTCCCCAGCATCGTCTTTGATTGACTCACCAATGGATCCCGAGCATGAATTGGCGCCCGCGTCGCCTCAGCATAGATCCCTAGAGAATCGTAACCGTGGCCCAATATCCCTCCAGGTCCTCCAAGCCATGCGTCACAGCTTGCAGTCAGTCTACCATTTCACTCCATAACACGACCTAACTGCTAAGTAGGGCGCGGGATCGCGACGCGGAATATGGCCCAAGACACGGCGCTATTTTGTTGACCGGAGCTACATCAGGACAAGAGCCTATTGGACACGACAGCATATTTGACTTGGATAGACTAAGGTCGTCTCTCCCTACTAGCCCAAATGAAGAAATGGGCAGCATATACAACCGGGCGCCTTTGGATTCTATTACGGAAAATAGCCCCGGAAATACACCACCACCAGCTCCCTTACTTTCAAGCCGCTCTCTTCAGTCTCCAGTCAGTCCTCCTTCTTTGCGTATACCGCGACGTATTATGCTTGAACAAAACCTGCGGCGCCGCGACTTTGCAGAAGAACAGAGTGCGAACAGCGGACGACGTGCCCTTATAAGAGAGCCATCCCGCTTCGTTGAATCTCCAGTCGAGGAGGAACCCCCCGTTAACTTCCCCCCGGTCTCTCGTGTTCCACGTCGTCTCCCTATTGCCGTGAGAGAAGTCAGGGAACGACGGTCTGCACCAGACGCATCTGTGCGCAGTAGTTCATTATCGAGTGGGAATGATGATAGGATCTCCCAAAGTCTCGACGAAAGTGCGAGACGGGTAGCTCATAGTTGGAGGCAATCCGTACAATCCACGACCTCTACGCTGTCTTCCATAGGGGGATCTCTTGATATGCAGAATTTCCAATCACCTCCGGCTTCCCTTCCTACAATGCTCTTCGAGCCTACCTCATTTTCCCATCTTGAAGACTCCGCACGTGCAGCAGCCCTTCGCTATACCCGCGATCCCGAGACTCGACCGTTCGATCCTCAGAGGGATGGCGAGTTTTGGGCAATAAATGGACCCCAACCTCTTCGCTCACGTAGAAATCGCCGGGACCAACCATATCCGTCGCCTGCTACCCAAGATCGCTTGGATGAACTGGGTACGTGTTCTTATGCCGCAATAGCTGAGGCTAATATCCTTTAGTCTATGACTGGGAAGAAGCAACTCGACAGAGATGGGAAGCCAGAGATTCTATCGACTCGTTATATTCCCGTGTTTCTGAGCTCATACCTGTGACCGGTGAGATAATGGAGGGCCTCGATTCAGATGAGGAAGACTCAGATTACCAGCCTCGTGTACGTCTGAACTCCCGTTCTGGCGAGCTCGAATGTATTCCCCCATGTCGATGCGATTGCGAGCTGCCTGTCATGGAGGACTCCAAGTATTATGGACGTACAACGCCTTTTTACGTTGATCCTCTTCCCATGCCGCTCGCGGATATGCTCCCAGCTAAGCCTCCTCCACCGGCGGAGGTCAGGGTGTACCATGCCGTCACAGCTGGACGGTGATTCTCCTCTTGGTTAGATTCATACCCTTCCCGCTATCGCATAGGCTCGTCGTTGTTTGACACATTGCTCTTAGCATCTTGTACCCTCTTTATAAGGTTTTGGACGGGTTTGAGGTGCAGGATGAGTTTAATTTATGTCCGTCATTTTATGTACCATTGTATACTTCGTTGTCAATGTACACCTTACTCACTATAACAATCCATTGAAGTACGTTCGTGACATTGACTCGGAGTTAGCCTTGAGATGCAAACGTACTCTCGTGTTTGTCTTTTTCATCGGGATGAATGTCGATCGTTCATTAGCTGGTTGGGATGCTCTTTTTTGTCGTGGAACGTTGCGCCGTAGGTCTTAGCTGAGCTGAGCTAACTTTCTCGCAAGAAGGACGTGTGACGGGTGCGGTATAAGAGAGATATAAACGTGCATTCAAACACCCATAATCTCCAGTGTTACGTACATCAATTTCCAACTTCGCCGCGTGGCGTGTGAATGGGCTCCAGATTTTTCTTTGCCTTTGTGCCCTAAACCTTCGGTGGCACATTCATTTGTAGCAACTGATATACGATGCCAGAGCACTCTCCCGTTGCAACGAAGCTTGCTGAAGACCTCGGGTTGACAAAAGATGTTTTTGTCCCCGTTGAGGCGGAACGCGACGTGGTGTTGACCAAACAGGTAGAGTCTGAATCACGTACTGCTATACCAAGGAAGTAGCTAACCGACTTTGAAGCTCACCGATATGGTCATGAACAATGATGAAGACACGATGGAGGCTATAATGGTTCGTCTTTATACGTCTTTGATTCCTCATGAAGTACTCAACCGACTCGCATTACAGTCAAGCTTCTGCGCGCGCTATCTTCCGGCTGCCGTTTCAGCATACCGCGCCACGAAAGGAATCAACGTTTACACGCGTCTCCTGCGCATGGTGGCCCAATACGGCTACTTTGCAAAGTACATGTGGACGCACCCCGATGCGAAGACGCTGCTGCAGTTCCACGCGCAACTATTGCTTGATGCGGACCCTCTCAAATGGGCAGTGAGTATTTGCTACGCGTTCATTACGAATCTCTCAAACGCTTCACTCCGCAGAGAAACTGGGAGGACGCCGAAACAGTGACGAGTCTGTTCAAGTTTCTACTCGTGTGTACGCGTTTCTTTCACCTTATGCGCCGGTCCTTCATTCTCAATGTTGAGATTTAGATGCCAGCCATTATCCGACCAGTGTCGATCCTCTTCCGGAAGCTACGCGTAAAGAATTGACGGACTTGTATGGTGCCGTTGCCCATGTCTATTATAACGAGGTCCAGAAGAAACTAGAAGGATTGCAAGGCCGCAGGAACTCGACGATGTTCCAGGCTGCTTGGGAGTAAGCAAGTACTCGTTTTGGGGTGAGACGAGAGCACTCATTTCTTTCGAACAGCACACAACGCGCTTTGGAAGGTAAAATAAAGATGGATGAGCTTCTTGGCGCGATTGGCAAGATGATGCCACTTGTTACGTGCGGTGCGGAGCAGGCGGCATGCTGGACGAAGGGTAAACAGCCTGGCTTGGCGGTTTGCACGCGCTGCCGTACGACGTCGTACTGCTCCAAAGGTGAATTCTCTGCCATTACCATAAATCGAACTGCAGATCATTCATCTATATGTTAGCACATCAACAGCTGGACTGGAAGAGTCAGTTTTTATTTGAAGTTGAACGGCTCAGTGCTGATTCTCTGACCTTATGCAGGACACAAGAAGATTTGCTTTGAAACCGTTTA
Source organism: Hymenopellis raphanipes (assembly GCA_036872995.1). Classification (NCBI taxonomy): domain Eukaryota; kingdom Fungi; phylum Basidiomycota; class Agaricomycetes; order Agaricales; family Physalacriaceae; genus Hymenopellis; species Hymenopellis raphanipes. The sequence goes on from JAYMDG010000001.1 coordinate 3,007,330, forward strand.
TTAAGGTAGAAGAGATTGATATATCGGATGTGTGCTTGGGTAGAACATATAGGAGAAGAGACAAACTAGTTGATACATTCTATGAGGGTCCTGACTCAGAGTTGCGGATTACAGTCGCAGAGAAGGGCTTACCGAGGTATGTTACATATACATACAGTTCAATCATCGTCGACGTCCAAGTCACCCTCCACTCCTGCGCCTTCGCCTCTATCGTCAAAGTCCATATCGTTTGCGTCTTCATCTCCTGTGTCCCATACTGACGGGGCATGCGTACGAGTCTCGATTAGAGTGACGTCCTCATACGTGGTACTCGTAACTGGAGCAGTAGATGATAATGTCGACTTGATTTCCGATACCAGCTCTTCCATGGATCCTCCAAGGCGATCCTCTAGCTCTTCGACGATCTGCTACCCGTCAGATCGCTGTAGGATGCAGTAGTGAGAACAACGTACAGCGTATAGCTCAACCAATGACTTTGGACCAAGATTCACGATTTGCAGCTTTTCAGCCTTGGTCAGGTCGTATCCGGAAAGCTTTTTTACCAGCTTTGACACGCTTTCCTCTGTCTGCGAGTTGACTACTTGATAATCTGCCGAGAGGTACTTGATCGCCTGTAAAACTTGAGCAAAGATGTACACCGCGCGTTCAGTGAACGCCACGCACCTCGACCTCGACAGTTCTCAAGTTTTGTATGATCTCAACATTACTGGGATGCTTTTCGCCCGGTATAATGTTCGAAACCACACCAGCGGCCTCTTCTTCCTTTTTTATCCGTACAGCTGTTTTCGTGCGCGACAGATGGTCCGCCTCCAATTCGCGTAGCAGTGACAATACTTCATAATTAGACAAAAGAGCGGATTGCGCATTAACGACCTGACTGAACGGTCACAAGCCTGTGCTTAGTGTGAAAGGGCGGTCAGAAAATACCTCCATGGTGGGCCTGAGCAAAGTGAGAGATCGATCATATGATCATCTATTTCATCTCATCATGTTGACGCGTCCATACTATTACTTTACATTGCCCTCCATCCATATTGGTAAATAAAAGTAATAAAAACACAACACTAGAAACACAACAGCCAAGATGAAGCAAGAAATGAATCTCAATCAACGGTGACTCGTCTACCCTTGAACCAGTCTTTCAGACCTTGTGCGCCGGTCTTTAGACTGCCGGGTAAGCTACGCAGACTCTTCACGCTCAAGATGCTCCGTCCACCACTGCTCTTGACACTGCGGAAACTGTCCATTGAGGGCGCACTACGCAGAGACACAGAAGTCCCCTTCGCCGCATGCGACACAATAAACGGCGGCGAAGGTCCAGGCGGCGGCGGTATCTGTAATGTTCCGAGTGCGAAAGGACCAGAGATAGACGGTCGCTTTTTTGACGATGGTGGTGTTTCAGTCGTTCGTTTCCGATACGATAACGATGGGTCGCGCTTGAGGCCAACCAGCTTTTTGAATGAGCTAGGCTTCTCACCAGAGCTAGAGCCGGTCGTACGGACGCTGTCAAGAGTATCCACGGACTTGTTGTGCTGGGCCTGCTCGGCAAAGCCCAGCATTTTGCTCAGCCCAGATGGGGAGAACGAACCGTCATCCACCTCCTCCTCTGCTTCCGACTCTGTGTCAACGTCGCTGTCTTCTTCGTCGGGTATCACCCAATCCCAGTCAATGTTGGCGTAATGCACAGTGGGGATCTCTACAAACTTGACAGATTTACTGCAGCTGCCACTCCGTTGCCGTGTGGCGCGTGAAACCATAATTGATGGAGCATGCTTTTGAGTGGACGTGGACGAAGTGCGGGTCAAGATGGAGCGAGGATACTGTTCGGAAGTCATAACGTCGTATGATGTCGGAGATGGATAGTGCTGCAACGGGGGAGTGTGTGGCCGAGACGACTCTGATGATGAAGACGATGTCGACGTAGACGCGGACCGGCAAGGTTGTTGCAACAAGGCGTTGCTTGCACTTTGGTCGCCAGGGGATAACTTTGGACAGGCGGAAGAAGGAGGACTATGATCAAAATTATCCCACTGGGCGCTGCCGGTCGCTTGGGCGTCTGCTTGGTGCCGTTTGCGGTGCGGCGACCAAAAGGAGGAGGGAGGCGATGGGGGTTGCCTGAAATCCTTGGTGAAACTGCTTTCATTTGAAGGACTGTTGCCCGGTTTATTCCTTCGTTCTAGACAGGGTCCGGATGTCAAGCTCGGAAGGGGGGCTCGGGTCCGCGGAAGATCATTCTCACCGGATTGACAACTGGACGACGAGGATGACAGCTTAGGGCGACGGTAGATCCACTCTGGATGCTTGGAGAATTGCCGAGGGGAGGGAGCAGACCTCGCCGTAGGAGGAAAGTCAGTGCCCTGGTTGTGAGATGTAGACGGTGATCGCGGGGAACGATTGACCTGAATCGAGCGAGGATTCCTCGACTGCTTTGATGGAAGACTCGACGCCACAGGGCTAGCTGGTGCTGAAGAGGTACCGACAGGTGAGGAAGGAACCGCGGGCGCAGGTGGCGTCTGCAAGGTACATTGTAAATTCCCCGACCAATTGCGAAAAGAAAGGCACATACCACTTTGTAAAGTAGACTAGACGAGTCTGGAAAGGCAGACGCCGAACCCCCGGCCTTTGCTCTGCTCGACTTTGTCGACTTTTGATAATGACGCCTAGACAACCCCTTGGTCCTGAGGAGAGTCAATGAGTCATTGATCCCGACAGTAATACCCTCTGTAGTAGAAGACGACCGTTTCGCTGGCTGAAAAAAATGGGTGTGAACAGATCGGAATGAACGCAAAGCCGACAACTCACGATGGGGATTGGGGAAGACGGTGAACGAGGGGAGGAGGGTGCGTCAGCAAAAGCGGAACAGGCTGACAGCCACCTAAGCTCGTCAATGGTCAAAGAGCTTCGGGACCCATTTCCTCGCTGAAAGAGGATTGTTAATGGTCTTGTGATGAAAGCCAAAGGGAAAGGACTAACCACGGCCATGATTGGGGAGGATGGTAGGCAAGGGAAAGAGAAGATTGAAGCGAGGTTATGAGGGGCTTGGTGGAGCGAGAAGAAGACGGGAGAGGGCAGTACGGTGCACTTAATTTGACTCACGAACACGACGAAAACGGGAGACGGAGGCAACGGAGGATGCTCGGGTATAAGTAGACATAGTTAAACCTCACGATTTACACGTGTGGTGAATAATAGAACCTTGGGCCAAGAAGTAAGGGTGGCGATTGGATGGATCAGACGCGTGTAGAGCACGAGCTTAAGCACGATGTTTAAATGTTGTATACGTCACGTGTACTGTTTGAATGAAAACCGCGGGACTCGAAGCGGTGGGTACATGGAAGGCAGATTGAAGCGACCTAAAGCGGGCAACCTTCTACAGTCTGGGGCGGTCGGCATGCATTCCACTCCAGATGCCGCGGGGCGCTTCCGTAGTGCTCTCTACCGCCTTCTTGAGAGCGCGGATTTTTGCGCCAGATGAGTCCAGAAGGAGCTGCACCTTTTTCTGGACCCCAGTGACCTCGAATCCATTCAGAGCTATCACTTTCTCGCGATCATTTGCTATTGGAACATTAATGAGTGGGTGCATGAAAGCAAGAAATAGACATACCATAAAAGCCACGTATAATGGGCTCCTTGTATGTGCGCTGTTTTACGACGATTTCGACGTGTGGATACGCCCGTGCAAGGGACTCTATGTGATTGTGGATGTACGTCCGTGTGTTGGCAGATGAGGGCCATTTGTCGCAATACTCAAAGACGAGTTTCCGTATATGAGGTGTGAATGCAGCGTGTCCGTTGGCTGGGAATGACCGTAGCTGTGCCCTCAGCACTGGGCTGAACGACGACAGCCTCATTATGGTGGACGATGAGCAGATGTTTGGTGTTGTTTGTCAAGATCGTGATCAAACCGCACAAAGGCCGGCAGACTTGGCTCCTTCCTGTGAGCAACTTGAATCGGAAAGCATCAGACGCGCGCGTCGCGTGTATGGCCCGGGCTACTCGATCTGCGGTGACAACCGACAACAGCGACCAGCCTACTCTCGACGACTCTGCAAACGTCGCCGCCACAAAAAAGCGTAAACGACGCTCACAGTCTATTGACGACGAGCATGCTTCAAAACAGTCTCGCACTGACGATGACCCAATGTCATCTCCACCACCACAAACACCTCTACCAAACGCTGCAGACGTGCCATTAAATCCAGAATATGCCTCCAAGATTCTGGATATCCTCCAAGCGTGTGTATTAATTTATTCTGCATCACAAACGTCAACTTGAATATACCATCAGGGCAGACCAGCAGGCATTGCTTGACCGCGTCGTTCCTCCTGTCACCGACCCTTCGTCTTCATCTCCCAATGTCTCTCAATCATTGCGTACCCTACTACAAAATTCGCCACATCATCCCCTGTCCAAACTCAAGGTTCGTCTTTTGCCAGTTGTATATATTTACCATCAATCATCTTTCTCTCTAGATCGCAGTCCAGAATCTTTTCCCACCTCCTTCTCAATCCCCGCTACCACATTCATCCTCAGCTTCCAAACAAACAATTCAGTTCTGCCGACTTGCGCTCTCCCTCCTCGAGGAAGCCTCTTTTCATTCCGTTCCATTTCCCCTTGACCGAGTTACGGCCATTCCAGACGACTTGGATGGTATCGCCGACGATTCCCATCAAGCCTCCACTTCCACTTCTCCCGCTCAACCACCACGAAAGTACGCTCTCGTTCAGCATCTTCCCCAGGGCGACTATTGGACTTCTCTCAGTTCCTCTTTACCTCCTTCTTCATCCAATGACCCCCCAGATCTCAGCACCGGCTTTTCAGAACTAGTAGCAGTCTTCCCTTACCCCTACCCTTCCACAAGCGAGGTCCCATCCCTTGGCTCATATCATAAAGTCATCAAATCATATCCCTCGCCTTTGGAGCAGCGCAAAGTGACTACTGGTTCATTTTTAGACTATGGACCATGGGCAAGTTTTGCACCAACGTTTGAACTCGAGGATTCAGACGTTGGAAGGATTGAATTGGGTCAGCTTTGTTACGATAGAGCGATGAGAAAACGGGCCGCAGAGGAAAAGAGGAAGCACATGTCATTGCGTGCTGCGAGGAGAATGGACAAGGAAGAACATCCCATGGACTCTCTAGAAGCTTCTCCATCTGATTGTGCGCCGTCCGCCATCGATTTGGATGGATTACTTGCGCCGGACGATGTCAAGAATCTGAAATCTGTGCTAGACGACGCGGAGGTGTTGCGAGCGGTGGAAGAACTCTTAGAACGGAATCGTAAGGCACTGCTCAGACTTCAAGAACTGCAGACCGCACGGCTTAGCAAAGAAGACGGTGGCTCGAGCGTCGTGGAACAAGATTCAGAAGAGTGGGAAATAGGTCAGTTCTATAAACTATGCCACAAAAATGTACAAGCTCATCGAATTTTCTTTTTTGCAGCTCAGAGTATTCTTGACTCTCTCGTACTCTTGGCGTCCTTCAGACCTCGAACTTCTAGTGATGATAAATCTGCCATCATCCCATCTCCGGCCGCTCTGCACGCACTACAACGCACTTTACCGCTACAGAACACGCCGGGTTGGTACGGAACACTTCCTCCGACGCAGACAATCGCCATACGCGATGATTCCACGATGAAGGTCCGCGCTGGTGCCACTCCTGCACCTGCGCCGACTCCCGCTGTGTCGACTGTGCCCGTCACACCGAGTCCGATAGCTCCAACGGGATCTTTCGCGAGTTACAACTACAACTACAACACGCCACAGCCTCAAACTCAATACCGTTCTACTGGCACACCTGTACAGGCAACTGCTACGCAATCCACGTTTGCCGCTACTGGGTATCGACCCGGCTCAGCTGCTCCATCGTACTACCACCAACAGTATCAGCAGCCCCAGGGTCAAAATAACTACTATAATTCTCAGGCGTATAATGGAGTGGTGGCGGGGCAGCCAGGGTATGCACCACAATGGTATCAGTACGCGCAGACAGCCGGTACGACAAACTCGGAGCGAGGAACGCCCCAACCTGGAGTTACCACGGCACTGAGTAATCAGTTTACACAGTATTATCCGGCGGCGGCGACAGTAGGCCTGACTCAGACTCGGACACCAGCAGTTGCGAACACTGTAGTCGGGGCGAAACAAATGCAGTGGACTGCACCAGCTACTCCGATCGCATATAATCCTGCTGTGCGCGCAGCGCAAAGTAGTTTTCAGGTGACTAGATGAAGGACAGTCACTAGTGTATTCAAAACGTTCGTTGTTTATTCTTTTAATTGATATTTATCCTTTTCATTTGGGAGCTCGGTTCTTGGAACTTTTGCTACGACTTTCCATCATATATATTCTTCTACTAGAACTATCTTACAAGTACGTACAATATCAAAACTCCGACGTTGTTCAGGAATTCGCTTTGCGATTACCACCTCGGTGCGAGTGGAAGATGAGAGCCTCGAGGCTGCCAAGCAGGAAAGCGTAATCGTGATAGTGAATAGACTGATGACCAAATGCGTGAAGGTTGGGTTCTGGTCATTTTCAGTCGAGTGGGAAGGTCCTGTCGAATATAAAGAAGCATTCCGCCAAGGAGGAGTACATAGACTCGGACAAGGACATACCGATGAAATCCACCAGAATCGAGGAGTATCCGGTCCAGACGATCTGAACGCTGGTAGAAGGGAGTATTTGAGAGAAGGCTTGCTGGAACTGAAGGCACCGAGGGATCTTCTAGGTAGAAATTCAAAGCTAGAACTTTGGAGTCGTTCCAGCAAAGATCTCGAGATCATAGGAGGGGTCCTTTGAGCGAGTGCTGACGCTCCATTGAGTTGGAGACCATTCGCAAGCCGATGATGAGAGATATAGCTCATGGTGGATGCAGACAAGGAAACATTTCCGCCGACCTTGGAGACGGCTATGGACCGTCTCGGAAAGTGCAAATATGCGTCGGTGGAGGTGATGTGCGCTCTTGGACTTGGATTATCGATCTCTTGAAGCCTCTGAAGGTCCGTTAGGAGCCCAAAGGTGCAAAAAGCTAAATTGTGGTCCAGGATTTAATCCAACCGTTGTAAAAATCCGGTGTCACGTCCGCGTAGTGCGGAGTGGTCAGACAAACGATTTGCCCCTTGTTTCCAACGACTATGCGGACGTTCAAGTCCCGGCTTGCAGCTTTACGAAGACAATTAAATTCTTGACGAGCCGAGCAGCGTTCCCCCAGCTTTGAGGCTGAAAAGAACGAGCCGTGGGGCTATAGATGATCAATTGACGGAGGCCCGGGCGTCACTCGCTCAATATTTGGCGAGCGGAGGCTCAAATTGAAATATTTGAATTTCTTTCTCACCTTGTTTACTCCTCCCATCATCGTTGGCACCGCAGCACCCTCGAGGACACTCGTTCATGGTCATAGTGCTGTCTCCACCAAGGGGTATGGCTTCTCGTAGCGTCGAGGAGACGAGCTTTTGCGAGGATGCCGGGAGATGAACAATTGGCCATGTCTTGCATACGCCATTGGGCGCCGACGGAGCAGCAGATCCATTCTGTATCATGCTCCCTACTAGGGGACCTATGGCATGGGCTTGCAGGATGGCCTCGCTTTGTCTTAGACACAGATATGGGTATCACCCTCACCGACAAATTGCGCCAGGGGTGGACGACAAAGAAATACGAGAGACATCTTCAGAAGTTTTCTTGCATAATATTTTCCGTCTTGAACAGTTTGAAGGAGCAGGGACAGCACTGTTGCAGAGGTCGACGCAGATGAACGAAACTGACAGCCGAGTAGAACGTTGATGTCTTCTTGAAGATCTCTGAGCTTGCAGTAACAGGTGAGTCTTCCTTAGAGCCTCTTGAACATGTCTTGATGCCTTGAGCAGGTGTTGCAACTTGAAAGCTTTGGGATTCTTGCAAGTGTGGCGCTCTTGAAGTTTGCATTGGCGGTGTTGAAGAAAAGTCTTGATGTCTGCTGAGGATCGATACGCCATACCTGTGTGGTAGTACGAGGACGGTATGCTGGTTAAAGCCACGCTTCCTATTCATGATGGCGGATGCAAGGTGAGTGCCATTGTTTGTTTGACGCGACACGCAATCACTCACGAGTCATTCGCGTGACAGTGATTTGCGCACGTGACTGCGGGACCGATCGCATTAATATTGCTTTTCGAAGTTTGCCTCCGGGGAACCAGATGCGTAGAAAATCACCAAATAAATTGTGCCGCGACAAGAGCAAGGCCAAGGATATGACAGTTTGGAGGATACGATGTTCGGACGCCCTGGAGTTAGTGGGAAGGCTCCGCCGTGCCATTACGCACGTCGCAGTCCGCCGAGCGCTCGAGATTGGCAGCCAATCGACTGGATCCCCGCTGAATTGTCCCTGGTGATACGCGCCGCGCCGTGACTCGTGCAGATGCGTACTTTCCAAGATAAGGATGGTTCTCTGTCTGTCCTTTTAGCGTTCATTCCGCAGCGATCTTCGTCGGAAGAGGGTGTATGTCACAATAGTACGTGGGTGTGAAAGAGAGGGAGCTTTGGCAACGGCATCCAGTATGTTTGCTTCCTCATTTGGGCATCCCAAGACGGTGACCTCCAGTCGGAAACGGCCTAACTTGTTCTAGATAACCTTTGCGATGTCGCCGCTCCGTTATAAAAACCCCAAAAATTTCATTGCTGTTCATCGCCATTTCTTTCTTTCCCGCCCATTCTTTCACTACGTCCTCCTCCCGCTATGCCCGCACATCGGCAATCACTCCGCCCAAAATTTCGTTCTTTATCGCAACTCGCTATCCTCATCGTGCATGTCCCCCCATCTACTATTATTGTTCCAGAAACAACGCGTTCTAGCGTCATATTCCGCTGTGTGCATCATCCCTATGCCTATGCATATGCCGCCGCGCACCCGTTAATGGTCTGAATGTTTTTACTGGCTTTCTGCGTCACCCTCATCCATCACATTTAGCGGACGATTAGAATAAACGAGCAAGTAGATTGGTCCACTCCCCCGCCTCGTTATGAACGTGCCGTTTTCAACTGGCACCAGGTGTGTAACAGAAGCTGCATAATTTGGGTTGTACTCATATTCATACAAGCAAGAGCCTGTTGAGCCAGAACAGCATCGGGCGGTACGCGTCGTTTTCGACTGGGACGAGGTGAGTAACAAGGGGTACAATGGTATGAATTGTATTCATCCTGAGTTATAAGCCAGAGCCTGTAGAGCCGCAAGAGTTTCCGGAGGCCCTCTTCGTGCCTTTTCCCGGCAATCGTCGTCGTCGTTTTCGCCGGTTGGCAGCAACCTTGATTGTATGTTCCTCAGCCAGCTACGATCCCCCTTCTGAGATGTTGCAGGAATTTTCGCTTCGAGTGACTCGCCGGCTGAGGATATCTCGCAACAACTAGCTCTCGTGATCCTTGCCCATTGCTTTCTTGACCGACATTCATTTTTGCCATATCTTGCTCTCATCCATGCTATCATCCGTGCTACTACTATTCTCTATTTGCCGTATTTACTTGTATCTTCGAACCAAAATGTACACAGAAATCTGCTATTAATTTACATACACTATCTACCAATCCGAATGCAAATGTTCATCTTGTTACACGGTACGACGCGTCTAGTACATACCGCCACTATTATTAGCCTTTGGTGACCGAATCTGAGATGCTCTGTCAGTTGAAAGTATCGTTGTTTTGCATGGGAGCGTACTTTCGTGATGTTCTTCTGAAGGAGATCCATCAGAGATGCGTAAAGGTTACGAACATCAATAATATGCTGTTTCACGAAGAACAGCTGCTTCTCGTCGTGTTCTTTCAGGGCGATCTGCCGAAAAGAGTAAGTAACAGGACAACGTGCCAATGGCGGTCGTACGATGTAGTCCTCGACGTTGGGATATTTAAGGAGTTTCGAACACAGCTTGGCTCTAGTGATGTAGTCCTGACGTGCTACGTCGCGAATGTTGTAAGCGCTTTCTTGAGCACGATGCAGCTCAGAAAGGCATTCTACCAATAGGTCATTAGTTGTACACCGGACGTGTAAATGCGTCACAAACCTTCTTGAACTTGCACGCCGAAATTATCTCCGCTATTGAGCGATGCGATTAGGATATGAAGATGATGTTAGGAAAGACTGACTTGCTCTTCAATTCTGGAATTAGAGTTAGAACGGTTATAAGTGGAGAAAGGAGAATTGCTTCACTTGGGCATCGTCAAGGTAATCCATACTTTCACGGCATCCTAGAGGGCAATTCAAAACGACGTTGCCACAAAGCGAGCTAAAGGCGTACCACATTGGCAGCCAACTGCTCACACTCTCGCTTCACGGTATCATGTAAGCCAGTGATGTGCTTGTTGGAGGCGACTTTGCCAGTAAACCGCGCGCCTTGTTCGTCCACGCCATTCTCAAGACGACGCTTCCTTGTAGCTGGTTCGTCTGAGTTTGACTGGGATGAGCAGTAGACTGAGGTGTCTGTGGTAGAAATGTTGGAGGGGTGGAAAGGCGAATTCGACGACGCAGTGGAAGCGATCAGCTCCTGGAGTTCTCTACGATAGGTAAGAGACGGAGTTGATTCCACACGTACGATGAACGTACATTATCTGGAGAAAGATGAGATTTATGTACTTTAAAGACGAGTATGGATGACGCACTTTGGAAGGGAAGACATTGAAGACGATATGTTCTGCTTTCTGAGATACTTCTGCACGGAATGCCTTCAAGAAGATAAGTACAAATAACAGAAACAATAACAGAAAATGACCTCAATCTTTTTGGCGAGTGTTGTTTCCATCGTCGTGCTAATGAAAGAGGAGCTGAGGAAATTGGCGCGTCGTTGTTGTATGTTTGGCAACAGCTTCCGCTTGAGGGAAGGTATATAAAGGAGCCGAATGATTCAAACGCACGCGCCCCTCCGATGGCGAACAAGGACGAGGCCGATGCCATCTCGGCGCTCACTGGGTTCTCCTTGAACCACTTACTCGATGGGCTGTCGCTTCCCGGCGGCGCAGGCCTGTCCAACCAGCTCGGTATATCTGGCGTGCCTAGTCTCAACGCGGGACAGATCTACAACGACAATTTCGACGACGAAGCAATCGGAAATGACCAAGGAGAGGACTGGGAGTCGCAGATTGACCAGGAGATGGAGAACGAGGTGGACGACATTGTAAAGACAGAGTCGCATTCTCCCAAGATGAAGCAGAAGCAGAAGCGTATTCGCGTTGTCAGAAAGATGGTACCCCGTCCAAGGAGCGTCTATGAACGTTTCCCGGCTTTTGAGAAGGACAAGATACTCGATTTTAGCGAGTTGTTCAAGGGTGTCACTGTAACAAAGTCGCGTCTCGGCAAGCGCCCATTTCATAGTGAGTCGTGGTGGCCACGCTCCAGTACTCTTAATAAACATGTGTTGCAGTCGAATCCGTGTATCCGAGGCGTAAAGAAGTTCCCCGAAATTTCCTAGAGTCAATAGTTGGTGATACTAAACGGCAAGTCGAAAGTAAACGGGTCGCTGCCGTTGTTTCTGCTGGTAGTGTCGAAGTGGATCTTCGCAAGGCCCTCGAGGTATGTATTTCCCTGCCAGTTTCGCCTGGTACTAATTAAAGTAGGAACGAGACCAAACAGACGTTCCCATCTCTCTTCCACTCGACGATCGCAGCTTCGACTTGGTGCTCCTTTCAAACTGGGAGGACCAGATTGTCTACGACGCAGAGAACATATTCGGCGCCAAGGCTCCTCTTCCTGAAAACAATCTTACGACACCTGCTAATAAAGCATTGGAATCAGGCGCGTGGACTCAAAGTATCATCTGGAGTCCCGACGCTCCTTTCCGCGACTTCACGCAGCTTGAATTCAACCATGAGGATGATGTTGTTCCCGAGGATAAGACCAGTGAGTACCCGAACCTGGTTTATTCTCCCCATACTGACTTACGTTTAAGCTGAAATGGCCAGACCTCGCAAGAGGTTCAGGACAGACGCTGGTGTCCGCGACAAATTCAATCTTTCCAATGATCACTTCTACGAGATTTCCAAAGACACTCGTCACCGTGTACGCCAGACCTTTGGTCAATTGTCTGTGGAACACGCGTATCCTGCGCAGAAGTTACAATTACCCTTCGTGAGTAATCAACGATCTCCGAGTCTTAACCATTCTTATTCCTTCCAGTACAAAACCCGCTTGTCCAAAACTGAAGCTCGTTCTTTCCATCGTCCCGCGCTTCAATTCCCATCAAATATCGAGCTGCGATTCAGCAAGGTTCGGACTGCGAAAAAGAAGAAGGACAAAGCCGGCAGACGATTGGGGAAAGGTGGTAATGTAGGCGAAGGCCTTCACAGTACCAGCGACCTCAGTTTGAGGGATACCAGTAACTTCGTTCTGTGGGAGTTTTCAGAAGAACACCCTCCCATCATTTCGAACTTCGGGATGGGTAGTGCACTTGTCAACTACTATAGGAAGAAAGACGAGAAAGATGATCACATACCCAAGGTCAGTCTTATATTTCTGCTTCCTAGCATGCTCTCACATACGTGTAGTTCGACCTTGGTGTGCCATTCGTATTGGAACCCCAAGATGATTCTCCCTTCATGAAATTTGGCTATGTCTACCCCGGACAAACCATGCCCGCATTGTACAACAACCTCATTCGCGCACCGCTTTTCCGACACAAACCCTACCAAACCGATTTCCTCGTCATACGACATACCGTCAAAAATGACGTGAAATACTTCATTCGAGAGATCAAAAACCTCTTTGTTGTCGGACAAACGTATCCGGTCACTGAAGTTCCGGGACCTCACTCGCGTAAAATAACCAACACGATCAAGTACCGACTCCAGATCATCGCTTTCAAACTGCTTCGAAAGAGTCAAGGTGAACGACTCAAGATATCTCGTTTGATGAAGTACTTCCCCGATCAAAATGAACTTCAAATGAGGCAGCGGCTTAAGGTTGGTATCGAACCACGCTTTCTTATGCAGCTGAACTGTGTCGGCAGGAATTCATGGAGTACCATCGGCGTGGACCGCACCAAGGCTTCTGGCGTCTGAAGCCCAACTTGACTATACCAAGTGATGCCGAGATGCTCAAGATGGTTGGCCCAGAGCAGGTCGTTCTTACAGAGGGCATGCAAGTCGGTCAACGTCACTTGCAAGACTCTGGATACAGTCAGACCGCCGAGTCTGCCGACGGTGATGAGTCGAATCTGTCGGTAGAACAGCAGTTGGCTCCTTGGATCACAACAAAGAACTTCCTCCTAGCTACTCAAGCCAAAGCCATGCTCCGGCTACACGGTGAAGGAGATCCTTCGGGACGAGGGGAAGCCTTCAGTTTTATTCGTATTTCCATGAAGGAGATTTTCGTCAAGGCTGGGGAGGATTTCGAGCAGAAGATGGCCGAGGCCGAAAACCGTCCTAAATCCGCACATCGTTACAACGTCGCAGAACAGCAGGTTATCTACAAGTCCGAAATCGAGCGAATATGGAAGGCGCAGTTTGACTCTCTCAGTCGGAAGGACGAACCAATCTTGACGGAGGAGGATGAACGCAGCGATAGAGAGGCTGGGAAACGGTTATTGCAGCAGCAGCAGCAACGGGAGGCGCAGATGAATCCCATGGCGGTGCAGACGTACTACCCAGGGCAGGCAGTCCCAGGCCATCAGTTCTCTGTGCCCCCCACGCCTATGTCTCCCGCCCCTGCTGCGAGTCGCACCACGTCGGTGGAGCGGGAGAGCGTTGGACCTGACGGCGGTGGTCGTCGCGTCCTTCGCATCAAACGCTTCATGGATGGTGAATGGCAGACCGAAATCATTCGTGATCCCGCCGTCATACGAGCATATGTACGGCACAAACAGTTGATGGAGGAAGAGAACACGCTTGCCGATAGTCTTGCACCTACTGGCGATGCTGATAAGGATAAACGGGCGAGGAAACGGTTAGTGCCTCCTTTGACCTTAGACGACTTTGCTTAAGAGGTCGTTTTTAGACTGGAAGAGGAGATTGCTAGGATGAAGAAGAACCAGGAGCGTCGTCTGCACAGAAAGAACGCCAAGATTGTCAAAGAAGGTGGTATTCCGATGACTCTGGATCGACCAATGAAGCCAGACACAACGCGACGCTGTGGTCACTGCGGTCAAATGGGCCACATGAGTAAGTGGAATATTCTAATCCTTCTTGTATGTACTCATTTAGAACGTAACAGAAACAAATCGGAAATGTCCTCGTTGGGCCGAATTCAACAGTGGCGCTGCCCCGGTAGCATCCACATCCTCCGCTACGAGTCCGCCTCCAGCCACCGCCAATGCTGCTAATATCGGCTTTAACCGTGGACCTTCTGCTGCACCTTTCGCTCCATCTCCTTTGGCTGCAAGTACGACAGCAGAAGAGGAGCCCCCCAAGCCTAAGCTCAAGTTGACATTGAAGAAATCTTGAGGGACTGACTATGTATTTATACTTACGCCACATACATGTACTCTTATATCGCACTTGTACCGCCTGACTGTATTGTATGGTTCCATCCACTAGAAGAGGTTTCTGGGTTCTTCAAGGAACTAGCTTGCGACATTCTGGTCTAATAGACGAACATGACAGACGTCTTCTCGTGTTCTCTCGGAATAATATAAACTTTAAATACGTCTCTGACCTGTTGTTTACATTTGTCTGTACAGAGGACGAAGATCGGAATAGTCCGGTTGCTCGTCTTTGCCATCTAATAAGCCGTAGTAGAAGGTTGTATCCCTGCCATCCTGTTCACGCAGAGTGAAGCCTGTACCCAAATAGCCGAAGCGATTGTTTGCAGCGTCATATTCATACTCCCAATCCTCCCAACGAGGGTTGGTGAGTAGTTCAATGAAGAGAACACGATTGCCCGGGAACATGACGGGTGCAGCGTCGGGACCTGGTTTGAACCATGAACTGCACTGGCCTGACCACGCCGTCCTTTTGAGGTAGAGCTCTCTGTGTTCGTTAAAGTCGTCGGCCGCCTTGTCTTTGATTGTAATGGTCGTGATGTTCTCTCTCTGTATCTTTTTCAAGAATTGCATGAAACAACGTGTTACTGTGTTAGCGGCGTGAGTATCGAAGAATAGTGGATGAGGAATACATCGACACTGACTGGCTTCGATCATTGGGGCCCCAGAGCCGTGTCCGGTGGGACCGTGAGGGCCATAGTACATGAAATACTAGAACAAGTTGAGTGGATAGACATGGAAGGATACGACAGAGAGCATACATTAGGAACGTCCTTGATTGCTAAGGACATATACGAATCGATAGGATATTTAGCCCATCGGTCCTGCACGTTGCGCCCACGGGCAATGACAGGAAACCGAGGAATAAAACTGGTGTTGAAGCCACTGCCACCAAAGACGAAATTAGTCCAGGAAAGTCACCGAGGTCAACTACTTACGTGGCGCAGATAATAACATCCACTTCGTGTTCCTCACCGTCAGCATCGATGAAGCCCTTTTCAGTTATCCTTTGGAACATCTTGGTGAAGACGTGGACGTTGGGTTCGATTAGAGCTTCGAGGTATCCCTTTCCAGGTGTAGGTCTTCGGCATCCAACGACAAAGTCCTTGGGCACGATGGCCTCGATAAGACGTTCGTCGTTGTTGAGGCGGGCACGCATGTCCTTGTCTGCATACTAGAAAGACAGGTTAACGGTTACATTAACACCAAAAGGGATGGATCATCTCACTTCGAGGGCAGCTTTCTGTTCCGGTGTACCCAGGACTATGAACTTGAATCGCTCGTTGAGTTCCGACTAGACAAACTATTAGAAAGAGCCGAAATGAAATGATGGAAGGTGATCGACCTCGATCATCTTTCGGTATTTCAAAGCGTGTTTAGGGTCCTCGGCGAAGAGCTTTTTCTGTTCCTCGGTATCTGCAGTGATACGTGAGTACTCGATAACAACTGCTACGATGTAAAAAAACGAACAGTTGAAATTCTTTCCATCAGGTCCGGCGAATTGTTGAGCAAAAGCTGCGGTTATCCACGTCGGCGAGCGAATCCAGTGGTAAATCTGCTTCGCCTCGGGTTGGATGGTAGCCAAAACTTGTATACCAGAGCTCCCAGAACCAATCACGGCGACACGCTTTCCCTTGGTGTCGAGTGTGTCGGGCCAACGCGCAGTATGGCAGAGCACGCCTTTGAAGTCAAACAGACCTTGTATGCTGGGCCACTTCCAGTCGTTTAGGACACCTTGAAATGAATATGAGACGCGTTCAATCGGTGTTGACTGCACGCACCTCCAGCATTGATGAACACGTCGCACTCGTTCGTGAACTCGTTTCCTTCGGGTCCACGAATGGTTAAACGCCACTTCTTCAGGTGCTCAAACCATTCGGCACGTATGACTTCGTGATTGAGGTTTATGTATTTTCCAAGGCCAAATCTCACGGACACGTATCGTCAGCAGGTGGTGTTCATCGCGACAAAAATGTACCGACTTCTCTACGAGACCCTTGTAGTATTGATGAATCTCTCCAGCGGTGCCATAGAATTCGGACCAGTTGGGATTGGGGCTCCAGGACATCTGAAATGGGATTTGATGAATTAGCTAGTGGATCGGGGGAGAGTACCAACCTGGTAGTTCACTGAGGGTATATCGCATCTACATCCAGGGTATCTAGACGTATAAGGTTAATTAAAGAGCGTGTCAAGTTACAAATGATGATGCACTTGTTCCAAAACCACGTCCCACCAACATCTGGCGCCATTTCGTAGATTGTTAGGTCGATCTTGGAACCATTTTCCTGCACGTCGTGGGCCAAGCATATGCCAGAGATACCAGCGCCAATAGCGATAACCTTGAGAGGTTTCAACTACGGAATATTGAGTACGTGGAGTGTGAATAAGGCTTGGAAATGACTTCGCCAAAGAGTTGATCGGGAATTCTGTATCCGCGGGCGTTCTCGCTTGGCCAGAGTTGTTCAGACATTACAGGTAGGCCACGGATTGTTCTGGGGACTACGAATCCTCTTTAAGAACATCTGGCTATCAATCCTGGCGCTATCATGGCGGACGGGAGGATCCATCCGTCGGTTGTTGCGGCCCGTGTCCGAAAAAGGGATTTCTGAAAGGATCTACGCAGTCAAATAAATACCTTCATTCAAGATGAAGGCTTTGCTCCGCATCTCCTCAGTTTTGTCTTGGGGTCTAGCCAATGTCGGAAACCATCTCGGTTGGCATCGTGGGCGCTGGCATCTCCGGTCTTGCCTCGGCATATCATCTCCTTAAAACAGCCAAACGTACTGGCAAGTCGTTGAAGGTCGTTCTGTATGACAAGAACCCAAATCCGGGTGGTACTTGGTCGAGCACGAGGTGCGGTTACAGTTTCAATGGGGCTCCAATTTGACTAGAGTGTGCAGCGTTTACGACGGCCTGATCACCAACAATGCTTGGACACAAATGTTGCTGGACGACGACGGCGAAGCGGAGAGAATGTTCCTAGAGGATCCTAGCGTCGGTGCCGGGCCTGGTGGGTTCCGTAAGCCGTCTTTT
Organism: Hymenopellis raphanipes; assembly: GCA_036872995.1. Taxonomy (NCBI): domain Eukaryota; kingdom Fungi; phylum Basidiomycota; class Agaricomycetes; order Agaricales; family Physalacriaceae; genus Hymenopellis; species Hymenopellis raphanipes. Next base: position 3,024,807 of record JAYMDG010000001.1, read on the forward strand.
ATCTCCTCGATACGCGTAAACTGAACGTTCGTAGGTGCAACGGGCACGGGCATGGTCCACGTCATGAACCATGTCGCCCGACAGGTCAAGGAGCTCGGTGGGGACGTACAAAGTTCGTTAGCGCCCGCCGCCTTTCCTTCGTGTCTGATCATCGTCTCTAGCGCACATGACGGTCATTTCGGCGACCCAGCCTGATGGTCCTGGAAGCCCATGGATCGTGATTTCGAAATCGAAAGATTCTGCCGCCGTCACGCACACCTACGACAAACTCGTCGTCTGTACGGGTTCGTTCTCCTCGCCCGTCGTCCCCACATTTGCCGCCCCTTTTCTCGTTCCAGATGAGACACCTATCGACGATCCTTTGAGGCCTTTTGCCGTTCATACAGCGCGTTTGTCCGATCCTACAGTTCAGACGGCCTTGTACTCAAGACAACGCGAAATTGTCATCGTAGGCGCGTCGAAATCTGCATTAGATGCCGCAGAGAGACTTGCTTTGGTAGGTCTCTTCGTCCTATCCGCAGTATATCAGTACCTGAACTAGTTAGAACGGTTATCGCGTCACGCTTATACTTCGGAATCCCCCATATCTCGCTCCTCCAGCTGCGAGGGATTCCAAGACGGGGGCACCAGCAAGTGCTGCTGGGGCTGTTGGTACACGCGTACGTCGCGTCGCGTCTTTCGCTTCACACACGGCTAACTACTTCAAAAAGTTCAAGACATCTCATACGCCTTACTTCAAGGATCCAGTCACTGGATTACGCTCTACGGGAAACTGGATTTCTTCCCTTTTTCGTACTCTGCTACATACGACATGGCTGGGCGCCTTTATTCATCGGCACCTCATCGCCTCGTCTACGAATGTCTTCGCTACATGGGGTGGTTGGGATTCACCTCTCACATGTGATATGCGACCTAACGTTGGCTTGATGTGGTCCGAGTCGTACGTATCGTGCTTCTGGTCTGTTCCGCATGTATTCAGCAATCTTCACCCCAGATCGATGTTCCCTGGCCCAGAATCTTTACCGTCACTCATTCAAGACGGCAAAATACAACTTGTCAAGGGAACAGTCATTGACATGGAAAAGTCACCTGCTATCGATGAGAAAGGAGATAGCTTCAGACTTAGCATCCGCTTGGAGGATGATAAGACGGTCACAGAAAGGGTTGCCCAGGCAGTAATCTTTGGAACGGGCTGGAACACTGGTGCATACCCCTTCTTTTCTCCTGCTCTCGTTGAAGAACTTGGTCTTCCTATCTCGTGCACTGACAAGACACCTGAGCGGGAAACCGGGTTTGTGGATCTGGATGCCCAGTCATTAAAACAGCTATTACGGGATCAGAAAACATTGGCCAAGCCGCCTTTGCAATGGGACAAGCCCAACTATAGTGCTCGCCAGGCTGGGCAGACGCCCGTGCAGATTGCGCCTTACCGTCTGTACCGTCTCATGGTTCCGCTCTCTCACCTGGAGTATCGTGACATTTCTTTTGTTGGTGTTCCAACCTCAAAGGCCAATCACGTTGTCTTCATGGTTCAAGCTCATTGGTACGTACTCCCGTTCATTCGCTAGCAATTATTAACGGTCAAAACACTCAAGGGTTGCGGATTATTTTCTAAACACGCTTCCGACACCTCTTCCATCTTTGGCGGTCGCCAAGACAGAGATTTCCCTTCACTCGGTGTGGTCACGGAGGCTGTTCGGACCTGGTTCGTTGATTGACTTCGAGGTCTAGATTCCTGTTGTGCTTAGACTTTTTCTTTCACCAAGCGCATGGGAAGATGAGCCAATGGATTGGTGCCCTCTGGATAGAGTATTCTGGGCGACTGTGTGTTGGTATGTCTTTGAGAAGCCCATATTTGATGTACAGCTGACATTGCGATAGATATGGGTGTTCCAGCTGACGGTATGGGTTTGACGGGTGTTGTTGACAGTCGCACGTACCATCTCGAAGACAAGAGGGCGAGACGCGATGCGGCGAGAAGACTGAACGTTTGAGGGTGTTCTTTACTCAAATCGCGAGGACTGTTCTTCGCGATGCGTGTTGCTTCTTGATCGACATCTTGTGTTTCTTGGTTCGGACTAAGCCGGTTTTCCCATGCCAAGTGGATGTGGAGAATCATGGGCGCCACAGTAATGGTATTGGTAATAGAATGGCGTTTACATCTATCGCTTGGCCAACATGTGTCGACCGGTGTTTCTCAATCTAAGACTTCAGGACGGCAGCTTGCTTTTGATATCCTGATATTACAGTTCGGTTACTCATGGTGTATCTTACGCGACTTGTTCTTGCAGTCTTCTCCCGGCATGTTTTGGAAGCAGCAGCTGGATTCCTCTTCACGCGCTAAGTATTGATTGGGTTTGACTTGCCCCCATTCAGACGCGGTGACCCAGGTTGAACGTGGTAAGAGATGATCGCGAAGATCTTTTTGGTGTTGCCGGATAACAGCATCTTGTCATTCAATTGGGTCTCTGGGCTCGTCCTGTCCAATCACTCGTAGGCCTTTCTGTTCGGATTGCGCTTCATGTCAAGGTACTACATAAGTGTGTATTCATGGCTTGGCTCTAGAGTTGGTCCGGTTGGACAATATACCTCAAAATGATGCAGTTCCGCTTGGGTTCCGACAGTCCTTGCGAAGGGAATTACTCGTCTTAGAACAAGTAATTGAAGCGGAGCTCGTTCTGGTTTATCGCAGCTGCATTCTTCTGGCTCGTCTTGATTTGGACGGCAGTGACTTGGGTTCAACAATTCAAAAGGAGCAGACGCGTTCAGTTCGTCGACGGAGATTCTGATCTAGAGGTCTAATTGTCAGTCAACCTGTAAACGCGAGAGCTTTAAACTTGAAACGCGAGCCTCAATGCCTTGTAACATCATGGTTGGCACTCTGCGCCAGCTTATACTTACTTCGCGCTGAAGTGCAGACGCTAGGTATGACACAGCCACATTGACATAAAGCACAAGTACGGAAAATAGGCTATACCGCGTACAAGCTTTCAAATCCTCAAGCCCCGCGACAGACCATGTCGAAAGGAACAATTTTCCATGGACCCTTACGTCCTTGAGAGTTAGTCGTGGCGTACAAGAGACTGAGTTGTACGAATATGGAACGAGCCACAGTGGTACCAGCGGTAACTCAAGTTTCCCGGTGGCGCTGGGACTAATCTGATGGAAAGGAAAACATTCAATGGAACAATGACTGTGCATCGAAGATTATTCGCGAGGGGTTTACCTAGATAGGACAAGTATTCACTCAGTTGCGCAGAGGAGGCATAGCTGTAATGATTATCGATTAATGCCGCTAGCATTTCGTAAGTCCGTTCTATCGATTTTCTCAAGGTGCGAGTGTAAACATGGCCCATGATCCATGGCTGTACAGGCGTTAGTGCACTAACGCCATTACTAATCATTACGCGGGTCCATGATGTAAGCGGACCGAGTCAACCGAATTGGCACCGTCGCGCGTCGATTACGGATCGTCTTGCTCCCTCACTCTGACCACTACAGGGGATGACAATTGTCGTCCCTGCCGCTCTGACGATTGTCAGGCGGCCTGCGGGGTATATTCCTGACCTTGGCTTTGCGCCAGGTCTGCCGCTGCTGTCTCTGTGACAGCAGCAAAGGAACGGTACGGGTACGACAACGGACGACGCCGACCAGGATGACAACAACGATGGCCAGGACGCCAATGCTGATGAGGACGACATCAACAGCTAAGATGGCCGACCGAGCACTCAAGGAGGATGGTAGTACTGCTTCGTGATGAGTAGACAGTGCTGTCGAGCGAGGTGGGCAGCGGCGGTGGCGGAATGCGAAGGGAGAACATGGGGACGGTGAGTTTTCTTTTCTTTCAAGCCCCCATCTCAGATTACCACCACCACCACCACCACCACCTTCTCCTCTTACTTTTACTCTTATTCTTATATTCCCTCTCCACCACCCTGCTACCACCACCTCATTTACCACCCCTACCCTATCCTCATGCTCAGCTGACTGTCCCCCTGCCATTGCCTGGGGATGCTCACTGGGCATGACTCTCAGGGTGTGTGTATACGAGGTGGCTTGGTGGCGTTGACTCCAGGTTATTGCGGGTCGAGCTCGACGTGAATACGCGTCGGACTCGTATATCCGCAAAGTGATTTTGGCGGGTAACTCACACACGTATCAAGGGATAGGGTAAGTTGAGGGTGTGAGGAGGGGTTACAAACGAAATACCCGCGGGACACCCGCGCTTGCTGTCACACAGAAGAGGTAGAATATTCAAAAGAACATTGTATTGAGAGTAAAAAAAACATATTGATTGGTGGAGGTATTCCAAGGGAGGCGAAGGATTTGCACCTCCAGATGGTGTGGCATGTGCTCGTATGCGTTCGCATGCGCGAACAGTACTCGCGATATAGACTGATATGGAGCCAGAGCTCGCCACTTTATCGACGCGATAGCGTCGACGATGGCGCATATACGCACATCTTAGTGGCTTTGCGGGGATGAGGGTGCAGACGATCTTGAGCTAGCGGTGAAGCGGTTCCAACAGTACTGGTTAAAATAGAAAAGAAGATGAAGAAGAAAAAACACGCGCCGTATTGAGCTGGACGCGTCCGCGACGCCAACCAACCGGGAACCCAAATCCAAACTTGTGTCCTTCTCAGACGCAGAAATGCCAGCGCATCAGTTCAGCCAGTGTTTTCGGAATCGTCGTCCAGAAGTGCGGCTGCTCCGTCCCGGAGGCTTACGCGTTCGCGACGTCTTGTTAAAGAACAAAATTATAGGAGGGTTGGTGGTGGTGGCTGCTAAGTTGGTGCTCGGTGGTGATGGACGCTGTTCGGGTCTGAAAAGCATGCTGGCATATGCCGACACCTTCAGAATCCTAGTCGTCCACGCTGGCTGTCGAAGTGGAAGTGCTCGGGAGATAGGATAGGCGGGGTGCGGGGATTTGTCCGAATAATTTTTTGAGGGCAGTAAACAGCTATAGAAGTCGATTGGTGCAGTAGAAAAGTGGCGAAAAATCGTGATATTGAGATACATAGTGGGAAGAAGTTTACACGCGTTGTGAATAAGTGGTGTTGGTGAAAGATCGCATAGATTGCAGCACGACTATTGGCGCCGATCGACTGCGCGTGATTTCATCTTGAATACAATTCGCTCGGGCGTTAGTCCCCGGCCCCGAACAACTAACACCTTGAATCCTGACCCCAGCCAAACGGATGCCCAGGCCCGGACTTGAATAGGAAAATATCTTGTCAATATTTGCCGCTCCGGCACAGTTTACATCAAATCAGCTTGAGAATACATGCAATGGTATGTAACTAATCTCTCTCTCTCTTTCTCTTTTTTTTCTCTTTTCTTCAACTTGAAAAACATGAATTATTCACTTTCTGCACAGACATGAACCATAGGCCAAACATGGCCCATGATCCATGGCTGTACAGGCGTTAGTGCACTAACGCCATTACTAATCATTACGCGGGTCCATGATGTAAGCGGACCGAGTCAACCGAATTGGCACCGTCGCGCGTCGATTACGGATCGTCTTGCTCCCTCACTCTGACCACTACAGGGGATGACAATTGTCGTCCCTGCCGCTCTGACGATTGTCAGGCGGCCTGCGGGGTATATTCCTGACCTTGGCTTTGCGCCAGGTCTGCCGCTGCTGTCTCTGTGACAGCAGCAAAGGAACGGTACGGGTACGACAACGGACGACGCCGACCAGGATGACAACAACGATGGCCAGGACGCCAATGCTGATGAGGACGACATCAACAGCTAAGATGGCCGACCGAGCACTCAAGGAGGATGGTAGTACTGCTTCGTGATGAGTAGACAGTGCTGTCGAGCGAGGTGGGCAGCGGCGGTGGCGGAATGCGAAGGGAGAACATGGGGACGGTGAGTTTTCTTTTCTTTCAAGCCCCCATCTCAGATTACCACCACCACCACCACCACCACCTTCTCCTCTTACTTTTACTCTTATTCTTATATTCCCTCTCCACCACCCTGCTACCACCACCTCATTTACCACCCCTACCCTATCCTCATGCTCAGCTGACTGTCCCCCTGCCATTGCCTGGGGATGCTCACTGGGCATGACTCTCAGGGTGTGTGTATACGAGGTGGCTTGGTGGCGTTGACTCCAGGTTATTGCGGGTCGAGCTCGACGTGAATACGCGTCGGACTCGTATATCCGCAAAGTGATTTTGGCGGGTAACTCACACACGTATCAAGGGATAGGGTAAGTTGAGGGTGTGAGGAGGGGTTACAAACGAAATACCCGCGGGACACCCGCGCTTGCTGTCACACAGAAGAGGTAGAATATTCAAAAGAACATTGTATTGAGAGTAAAAAAAACATATTGATTGGTGGAGGTATTCCAAGGGAGGCGAAGGATTTGCACCTCCAGATGGTGTGGCATGTGCTCGTATGCGTTCGCATGCGCGAACAGTACTCGCGATATAGACTGATATGGAGCCAGAGCTCGCCACTTTATCGACGCGATAGCGTCGACGATGGCGCATATACGCACATCTTAGTGGCTTTGCGGGGATGAGGGTGCAGACGATCTTGAGCTAGCGGTGAAGCGGTTCCAACAGTACTGGTTAAAATAGAAAAGAAGATGAAGAAGAAAAACACGCGCCGTATTGAGCTGGACGCGTCCGCGACGCCAACCAACCGGGAACCCAAATCCAAACTTGTGTCCTTCTCGTACGCAGAAATGCCAGCGCATCAGTTCAGCCAGTGTTTTCGGAATCGTCGTCCAGAAGTGCGGCTGCTCCGTCCCGGAGGCTTACGCGTTCGCGACGTCTTGTTAAAGAACAAAATTATAGGAGGGTTGGTGGTGGTGGCTGCTAAGTTGGTGCTCGGTGGTGATGGACGCTGTTCGGGTCTGAAAAGCATGCTGGCATATGCCGACACCTTCAGAATCCTAGTCGTCCACGCTGGCTGTCGAAGTGGAAGTGCTCGGGAGATAGGATAGGCGGGGGTGCGGGGATTTGTCCGAATAATTTTTTGAGGGCAGTAAACAGCTATAGAAGTCGATTGGTGCAGTAGAAAAGTGGCCGAAAAATCGTGATATTGAGATACATAGTGGGAAGAAGTTTACACGCGTTGTGAATAAGTGGTGTTGGTGAAAGATCGCATAGATTGCAGCACGACTATTGGCGCCGATCGACTGCGCGTGATTTCATCTTGAATACAATTCGCTCGGGCGTTAGTCCCCGGCCCCGAACAACTAACACCTTGAATCCTGACCCCAGCCAAACGGATGCCCAGGCCCGGACTTGAATAGGAAAATATCTTGTCAATATTTGCCGCTCCGGCACAGTTTACATCAAATCAGCTTGAGAATACATGCAATGGTATGTAACTACTCTCTCTCTCTCTTTCTCTTTTTTTTCTCTTTTCTTCAACTTGAAAAACATGAATTATTCACTTTCTGCACAGACATGAACCATAGGCCAAACATGGCCCATGATCCATGGCTGTACAGGCGTTAGTGCACTAACGCCATTACTAATCATTACGCGGGTCCATGATGTAAGCGGACCGAGTCAACCGAATTGGCACCGTCGCGCGTCGATTACGGATCGTCTTGCTCCCTCACTCTGACCACTACAGGGGATGACAATTGTCGTCCCTGCCGCTCTGACGATTGTCAGGCGGCCTGCGGGGTATATTCCTGACCTTGGCTTTGCGCCAGGTCTGCCGCTGCTGTCTCTGTGACAGCAGCAAAGGAACGGTACGGGTACGACAACGGACGACGCCGACCAGGATGACAACAACGATGGCCAGGACGCCAATGCTGATGAGGACGACATCAACAGCTAAGATGGCCGACCGAGCACTCAAGGAGGATGGTAGTACTGCTTCGTGATGAGTAGACAGTGCTGTCGAGCGAGGTGGGCAGCGGCGGTGGCGGAATGCGAAGGGAGAACATGGGGACGGTGAGAGTTTTTTCTTTTCTTTCAAGCCCCCATCTCAGATTACCACCACCACCACCACCACCACCTTCTCCTCTTACTTTTACTCTTATTCTTATATTCCCTCTCCACCACCCTGCTACCACCACCTCATTTACCACCCCTACCCTATCCTCATGCTCAGCTGACTGTCCCCCTGCCATTGCCTGGGGATGCTCACTGGGCATGACTCTCAGGGTGTGTGTATACGAGGTGGCTTGGTGGCGTTGACTCCAGGTTATTGCGGGTCGAGCTCGACGTGAATACGCGTCGGACTCGTATATCCGCAAAGTGATTTTGGCGGGTAACTCACACACGTATCAAGGGATAGGGTAAGTTGAGGGTGTGAGGAGGGGTTACAAACGAAATACCCGCGGGACACCGCGCTTGCTGTCACACAGAAGAGGTAGAATATTCAAAAGAACATTGTATTGAGAGTAAAAAAACATATTGATTGGTGGAGGTATTCCAAGGGAGGCGAAGGATTTGCACCTCCAGATGGTGTGGCATGTGCTCGTATGCGTTCGCATGCGCGAACAGTACTCGCGATATAGACTGATATGGAGCCAGAGCTCGCCACTTTATCGACGCGATAGCGTCGACGATGGCGCATATACGCACATCTTAGTGGCTTTGCGGGGATGAGGGTGCAGACGATCTTGAGCTAGCGGTGAAGCGGTTCCAACAGTACTGGTTAAAATAGAAAAGAAGATGAAGAAGAAAAAACACGCGCCGTATTGAGCTGGACGCGTCCGCGACGCCAACCAACCGGGAACCCAAATCCAAACTTGTGTCCTTCTCGTACGCAGAAATGCCAGCGCATCAGTTCAGCCAGTGTTTTCGGAATCGTCGTCCAGAAGTGCGGCTGCTCCGTCCCGGAGGCTTACGCGTTCGCGACGTCTTGTTAAAGAACAAAATTATAGGAGGGTTGGTGGTGGTGGCTGCTAAGTTGGTGCTCGGTGGTGATGGACGCTGTTCGGGTCTGAAAAGCATGCTGGCATATGCCGACACCTTCAGAATCCTAGTCGTCCACGCTGGCTGTCGAAGTGGAAGTGCTCGGGAGATAGGATAGGCGGGGGTGCGGGGATTTGTCCGAATAATTTTTTGAGGGCAGTAAACAGCTATAGAAGTCGATTGGTGCAGTAGAAAAGTGGCCGAAAAATCGTGATATTGAGATACATAGTGGGAAGAAGTTTTACACGCGTTGTGAATAAGTGGTGTTGGTGAAAGATCGCATAGATTGCAGCACGACTATTGGCGCCGATCGACTGCGCGTGATTTCATCTTGAATACAATTCGCTCGGGCGTTAGTCCCCGGCCCCGAACAACTAACACCTTGAATCCTGACCCCAGCCAAACGGATGCCCAGGCCCGGACTTGAATAGGAAAATATCTTGTCAATATTTGCCGCTCCGGCACAGTTTACATCAAATCAGCTTGAGAATACATGCAATGGTATGTAACTAATCTCTCTCTCTCTTTCTCTTTTTTTTTCTCTTTTCTTCAACTTGAAAAACATGAATTATTCACTTTCTGCACAGACATGAACCATAGGCCAAACATGGCCCATGATCCATGGCTGTACAGGCGTTAGTGCACTAACGCCATTACTAATCATTACGCGGGTCCATGATGTAAGCGGACCGAGTCAACCGAATTGGCACCGTCGCGCGTCGATTACGGATCGCCTTGCTCCACTCACTCTGACCACTACAGGGGATGACAATTGTCGTCCCTGCCGCTCTGACGATTGTCAGGCGGCCTGCGGGGTATATTCCTGACCTTGGCTTTGCGCCAGGTCTGCCGCTGCTGTCTCTGTGACAGCAGCAAAGGAACGGTACGGGTACGACAACGGACGACGCCGACCAGGATGACAACAACGATGGCCAGGACGCCAATGCTGATGAGGACGACATCAACAGCTAAGATGGCCGACCGAGCACTCAAGGAGGATGGTAGTACTGCTTCGTGATGAGTAGACAGTGCTGTCGAGCGAGGTGGGCAGCGGCGGTGGCGGAATGCGAAGGGAGAACATGGGGACGGTGAGTTTTCTTTTCTTTCAAGCCCCCATCTCAGATTACCACCACCACCACCACCACCACCTTCTCCTCTTACTTTTACTCTTATTCTTATATTCCCTCTCCACCACCCTGCTACCACCACCTCATTTACCACCCCTACCCTATCCTCATGCTCAGCTGACTGTCCCCCTGCCATTGCCTGGGGATGCTCACTGGGCATGACTCTCAGGGTGTGTGTATACGAGGTGGCTTGGTGGCGTTGACTCCAGGTTATTGCGGGTCGAGCTCGACGTGAATACGCGTCGGACTCGTATATCCGCAAAGTGATTTTGGCGGGTAACTCACACACGTATCAAGGGATAGGGTAAGTTGAGGGTGTGAGGAGGGGTTACAAACGAAATACCCGCGGGACACCGCGCTTGCTGTCACACAGAAGAGGTAGAATATTCAAAAGAACATTGTATTGAGAGTAAAAAAAACATATTGATTGGTGGAGGTATTCCAAGGGAGGCGAAGGATTTGCACCTCCAGATGGTGTGGCATGTGCTCGTATGCGTTCGCATGCGCGAACAGTACTCGCGATATAGACTGATATGGAGCCAGAGCTCGCCACTTTATCGACGCGATAGCGTCGACGATGGCGCATATACGCACATCTTAGTGGCTTTGCGGGGATGAGGGTGCAGACGATCTTGAGCTAGCGGTGAAGCGGTTCCAACAGTACTGGTTAAAATAGAAAAGAAGATGAAGAAGAAAAAACACGCGCCGTATTGAGCTGGACGCGTCCGCGACGCCAACCAACCGGGAACCCAAATCCAAACTTGTGTCCTTCTCGTACGCAGAAATGCCAGCGCATCAGTTCAGCCAGTGTTTTCGGAATCGTCGTCCAGAAGTGCGGCTGCTCCGTCCCGGAGGCTTACGCGTTCGCGACGTCTTGTTAAAGAACAAAATTATAGGAGGGTTGGTGGTGGTGGCTGCTAAGTTGGTGCTCGGTGGTGATGGACGCTGTTCGGGTCTGAAAAGCATGCTGGCATATGCCGACACCTTCAGAATCCTAGTCGTCCACGCTGGCTGTCGAAGTGGAAGTGCTCGGGAGATAGGATAGGCGGGGTGCGGGGATTTGTCCGAATAATTTTTTGAGGGCAGTAAACAGCTATAGAAGTCGATTGGTGCAGTAGAAAAGTGGCCGAAAAATCGTGATATTGAGATACATAGTGGGAAGAAGTTTACACGCGTTGTGAATAAGTGGTGTTGGTGAAAGATCGCATAGATTGCAGCACGACTATTGGCGCCGATCGACTGCGCGTGATTTCATCTTGAATACAATTCGCTCGGGCGTTAGTCCCCGGCCCCGAACAACTAACACCTTGAATCCTGACCCCAGCCAAACGGATGCCCAGGCCCGGACTTGAATAGGAAAATATCTTGTCAATATTTGCCGCTCCGGCACAGTTTACATCAAATCAGCTTGAGAATACATGCAATGGTATGTAACTAATCTCTCTCTCTCTTTCTCTTTTTTTTCTCTTTTCTTCAACTTGAAAAACATGAATTATTCACTTTCTGCACAGACATGAACCATAGGCCGTAAACATAGACGAAATTCCGAGGAAGCTTTTACTTGATGTGGCCAATGTGGTCAGATGGATTGGAAAACAGATAATGCTCTCCGATGACCATTGACGGAGCAGAGAATTCTCAGGAGGGTTAAACATAGCCTGAGAACCTACTGAGATTGTTCCTGCTACTAGATCTGAGCGCAGTTAAGGAGAGGCTTACATGCGTACCTAGTAAGTATACTTCGTTAGTAACACTCGTTCCAGCTAGATGTACTCTGCATAGCTAGTGGCGGTTAACGCTCACCTATGTATTCGCCGGTTGGACTCTCGTTATATCTGACTACGAGAGTGTCTCTTAACCTATCTTACTCAGCTCCGAGAACGCGTCGCGTATTATTCTGGGGGCTGTTAGTTTTAATTATAGACAACATAACTCGGTCACTTCGTCAGCTGGTATTGAACACCGAGGTTCTTACGAGCAGGCTATCACGTCTGTGGAACCGGGCGCGGATTGAACGGTCTAGTGAGAAAGTCAGTATAAGCACGCGATAACTCTGAGCCGAGCAGGATGAGATTCAGACCTCGAATCACGCGTCAGTTGGCGTTGACACACCAGACCATGTTACGCATAACGCACTGGGGTGTGGTAAGGAGAAAACTACTACGAATTTGACAGCCGGGCCAGAGGTGCCAAGTCAAGGCAACACATTCCCGATCATGATAGTCGTGGGGCCCGTTCCGATGTACGCCAAGACATAACAAGAATGTTTGCGACCCACGAACGTCCTAAGTCTGTATGTAAGCGCGGGAGTATTGGATGGTCCGCGAAAGCTTCGGGGTAGCAACCAATCGGCGTGATCGGACTCGCTCTAGAGAGCATGGGTTTTGTTATGAGGGACGACCAAGCTTTTATGTTGGAGATATGGCAGTTTCCGTAGACGCCAAGACGGAGATGAAGCAGCAGAACCACGTGCGGATAAGATTGAGGGGAGAAGTCACTTTTGAGTGAAGCAACCATTGTGTCGCGCCATCTTGAGACGAATATGACATTAACGAAGGCGCGGAAATCGCGAGCAAGGAGAGAGGCGTTAGGGTATTTACGTTGTTTCAGCTTGCGCAGATTCTCAAAGCAACGTTACTTCAGGAGATGCACCATAACAAGTATCGGTGGAGTGGCGAGAGCGATCTTCCAGAGAATTTTGGTAGTATCGCTAAGTCATTAAGCAGCATTATATACAGAAACACTCATTTGCGCAGACATTACAGCTTCGCGAGATATGTTGGATGAGCTATTGAATTCGTGGCCAGGCGAGTCAGCTGGCGGTGAGAAGGGGTGAATGGCGTTTGCAATGTTTCGACAAGAACGATAGTGGGTTTGTTAGGACGGACGAGATGAGGCGATGATCGAGTGATGGGGGTAACCGAATGGACGAGAAGAGATGAACAGTCTCTTGAATCAAGGCTACCGAGAGTAGGTGAACAAGGCCGGAAGCTGGGCCAGACAGGGTAATTTTTCGGCACGCACTGCCACCACACATTTTGGCCTTGGCACCATCAGCACAGATCAAAATCGAGCTCAGTTTGTGCCCTGACTTGGCATATCCTTGGCCGCTCTTAAGAAGTCAATGACGAACCCCATCCTTCCTCGTTTTCCGCACCCTCACATCATGTCACCTCTCCCGCCCTCTCCCGTTTCCACCACCTCTCCCGCCCCCGACAGCGCCGACTCCCCGTCACACCGATGCCTATGGGAGAACTGTATCCAGTCCTTTTCCGACCCGGAGGTCCTCTACAACCATTTATGCAACGACCACATCGGCCGCAAGAGCACCAACAATCTCTGCCTCACTTGCAAATGGAAGGACTGCGGCACATCTTGTGCCAAGCGCGACCACATTACTAGCCATTTGAGGGGTACGTCAACTGTCTCTCGCTGTCGCTGCCGTCTAACATTGCTCCAGTCCATACACCTCTGAAGCCGCATGCTTGCGAGGTCGGCGTCCCTGACGCACCATCGCTATACTGAGCTAACCCATTACCAGATCTGCCAAAAGTCGTTCAAGCGGCCGCAGGATCTTAAGAAACATGAAAAGATTCATACTGAAGAGCATCATGCCCAACATAAGCATTCCAAAGCCATCACCGTTGTCGATCCTGCGTATGTCAGTCGTGTACGCGGTGAAGAGCAGAAGAGGGGCCCCGTCAAAGTCCCTCGCTCGACTTCACATTCTTCGTCCTCCACGTCGGATGGTAAGCCACTTTTCTCTCCCTTACTTTCCCCCCATCTAATGCGCAGCAGCATCTCACTTTGGATTGCTCCCCACTCCTTCTCCGGAGCTCCCCCATCAAGTAGTGCATCATCCTTCTCCCCCGGAAGAGTTATTGCTGCATCAACAGCTTCCCTCATGGGAAGTTCTCCGAACCGACGATGGTCCAGTCTCCGCCGGATCAAAGCGCTCTCATGATTACAGCGTCGACGATTTCTTTACCGACATGAAGAAACGTCGTGTCAATCCCTCTTACGACAGCCGCATGGCTGAACGTCTCAATAATCTTGCCTACTCGTACCAGCAAAATCCCGGAAACTTTAATCCACGATCCGTCTCTCTGGATATACGCACTCCAGAAGAGCTCGCAGCTGTCAACGAGTTTCTCGTAACTCTCGGGCGAAATGTAGCTGTCCGACCATCCGGTCATGCAGCTCCTCCCACAACTTCATTCCCTCCTGACTACTTTGATCCTGTTGGTCTCTCCCAACTCGGTCTTGCCGGTATGCCTGGCTTGCCCAATGGGCCTACTCATTTCTCTCCAGAATCTGCTCCATTTCCTCATTCCCCATCCCAGCAATTCAACGCTGGAGTGTATCCTCCGAGGTTTGGCAATGGTGCTTCCATGTACCCGTCACCTCCAGACGTCTATCCTGCCCCTGAATTTACGCACGCCCGTCGCTCGTCTGTCCCGACCCACAAATTCATGTCCGGCCCGGGCGGTTATCCACCTCATTACCATCATGCGCCGGATTCTCCTCACTCTACGACGCCACCTCTCGATTCCTTTGATTACATTCGTGCTTCCCGCGGTCCTCCTCCGGCTGCAACGATCTCGCCGGTCGAGTACATGAACAAGGCCATGCGCCCAATGGTACCGCTGAAAAGCGTACCTCGTTCTCCCTCCGAGTCGAGTTCTCCACCTGCCGAAAAGAACAGTGACTCTCGACCCGCTTCGCCAACGCCCACAGAGAAATCGTCAAGTCTGTATCCGCTTCTCACCAATGGCGACGCTCAGTACAAGCTGCCGCCGCTTATACGCAGTTCGCCTAGTCCACCGCCAAAGGGCGGGGACAAGAAGACTCTTCCTGGTATTCATGAGCTCGCGTCGGATATTGGGAGGATCGAGCTGGCGCCGAAGAGCGATGAGGAGCGCCACGCGGAGCTTATCCGCGATTTGTTGGTATCCATTAACCAGGACTTTAAACGGCGGTATGGTACGCCCAAACCTAAACCGCTGGCACGCAAGGTGTTGGATCGGGTCGAAACGCCCGATGTCGAGATGGTTGCTGTCTGATTCCCTTTCTTTCAACCTTGTATGTTTGTGGGCAAGGACGCTTTTGTAATCGTGTACCTCTACTCTTTATCCCCCTCTACCTTACTGGAATCATTACTCAACTGGAATCCAAGTGTTATTCGGTTCGGGTAACCAGGTGTCCATAAGCGTACACAAGTGTTCTTCTTAATTTGGCTTGGCGGTGAGAACAATGATCTTGTCGGATACTCTGGGCTCTGAGGCTCCGTGTCCTTGTCGGGCTAAGCGAATTTTAGTGAACAGCCCGCTCGCTAGGCCGTTCTAACACCATGGAATGCTGTTGCGACTCCTATCCACTGCTTTGGAGCGCAATCTGGAAGGCTTGGCGTCGAACGGTGAGTGTGATGCGCATGGAATCATGAGTCATCATCGTATTTGTCTAACTAAGGTTTAGAGATCTAAAAAATCGTCCGGTATGTAAGTCAATGAAGCCTTCACATTGCGGGGCCCTGGCATGGGTCTTCTCTCGCCCGCATAACTCAGTTTGTAGATATTCGTTACACGGTGAGATGCACTTCTCGTCGGCTGACTGGCTCGAGATGCTTACTGCGTGTAAATTTTAATGGCGTGCCGTCGGGGGCCCTTTTGAGTCGTAAAAGGTGTGTTGAACGACAAACTATATTGAGAGACCTCGTTATCGGCTTCCTTGGACCTGTGGGAGCGCGTCGATATGCCAGCGGATTCACTGGGGTTGGTGTCCGCTATTTCTGCTTCTGGACACAGTGAATAGAAAAGTCTACGGAGAATCCGGTTCGGTAGGATACCATTTCCACAGCGACGCGCAACTAACTCGCTGTGTCTAGAGCGTGAGTGTAGCATATGCTTATGGACTACTTACTACTAATAGACCAACAGTTTCCAGGAATCCGCTTCGACGGCCCGCGCGGAGCATTCTTGAACCCTCGTTCAAGGTTGGGATATTTTAGTCCACACTTTGTTATCGTGTGCCCCATAGAGGTGCTCCTTCTCATATGGGACGCCTCGGAGCAGAGTATTTCGCGGCGACCTTTCTGTGAGAGACAGAACAGCACTGAGGGGAATGGAAGACGCGATGACAGCGTTTCTAGATGTTCTTGATAGAGAATGGGTGAGAGAGCGCTTTGACATCTCGCGCCCCCCAACTTGGATATAGACACAAATGCTTAAAGATGACGACGACCGGTGTGAGTTTGAGCTTCCCCACGGGGTTTCGATTTCAACGCCGCCTACATGCATTCATGTCTACCGGCGTACCGTTAACTACTATCGTCAAATTCGACCTGAATGCGGCCAGGTCCTTCATCCCAGGTCACACGGTCGCGTATCGAGTCTCGAGGTACTCCTTCCCTGTCGACTTGTTCACTCCGTACTGGAATCGGGACCATGTACCGACATTCTTCCCTCCAAACCAAGTTCGGCGGACTTCACAGGCCTGAAGGTTGAATGAGAGCCATGAGAACTGCTCACACGCAGAATTGAGATGCATATCTCTATGGGACAAACTCGTTCCCTCCTAGCGGTTCAGATCCTTTCTCGTCGTTCTCCATCGAAACTTACATGGGTACTTGACTACTAAAACGTTTTTTGATGATGATGTCTTGATACTTAAGTAGTACGTTATCAGTCAGCTTCACGTTAACTGTTAACTTGACAAAGATGAAAGAACGTTCCCTGGGCTCCTTCCTTCCGGACAACAGAACGCCTAGAGCTCCGGCAGCGCAGTCTCCGTGCGCGTCGTGAGATGAGTGATTAAAGACCTTGTACCGCGTTTTAGAAGACGTTTATGTTCAGTGTGAATGCTTACCAAGTCTCGGCAACGAAGACATTACTATACACTGGCACACGAAAACAGGTCGTTTTCAGAATACAGATATAGATAATCACTTCCTTTGAGACGCGTTCAACGCGTCATTAGCCGGTCAACAGCATCATGTGACGGTGACAAGGTCAGCAGCCAAAAGGCATCCTTGCAGTTAGTACCTAGGAAATAGTATTAGTTCTCCAGGCGCTTCTGAACTAGCAGGTTGCAGAAAGCAACGATGGTTCTGTAAAAACCCAAAAACCTACGTTGTACAACGTTCTGGTTCTCGTTCCTTCATTATCAGCTTAGGGAAAAACTCTTGTGGCGTTGAATCCAAGTCACTCTCTCATCTGTTATCAAGGCCAGGCAGAGTGCCACTCTATTCCTCGTATGCCACAACGATTCAAGAAATCGAATAAACAAAGAAAGTGTCGTCAACGAAAAAGCATACTAAATTTCCTAAAAGTAATAAACGTCAAACAAAGCAAACAGCAGATTGTAAGTTACTAGAGTGTGAGAGTGAGTGAATCCAAGCGAATGTGACCAATATAGACGAGGGGTGGTATATGCATGAATATATATATAAGAAAATGGAACGAACAATTAAGAATGTCATGACCTCGGCGATCTCGTCCTTTCTGTTGCTTGAAGCAGACTCTGAGGGTCATGCTCGCTACGCCGATTGCTCATTGAACTTGCCAGCTGTCGCTGCCAGTCGTCGAGTTCGCTCGAAAGGTGTTCAAATGCTAGCGCATTCTCTGAACTGGAAGTGCTCGCCCTGCGTGCCGAAATGCCCGATATCGGTCGTGCCCCACCAAATGTCGGCTGGTCCACTTCCAGAAGTAGACCAATTTTATGTGACAACTGCTCGTTTTCCCGCCGAAGGGTGACATTCTCGTTGCTGAGCTGCTCCAACATCGTTTCCTTCTGCCCTCCACGAGCGATCACCAATGAAGATTGAAGCCTTTCGACATCGTGCTGTAGATCCTCTATTTGCGTTAGACGATCATCAGACTCTCGCCGGGACGCGACGAGGTTGTCTCGCAGGACATCGAGTTCCTGCTCTAAGGAATCCAGCCGTGCATGCAGGTCCTTATTCTCGTTATGTAGTCGTTGCGTTTGTCTTTGAGTTTCAACGAGCTGAGTTCGCATCGCTTCAGCGCTTTCGTCCGGCGTTCCACGACCGTTAGCACGTAACCGCGGATCGACAGGAGACTTGCCGCGAATGGCGTCAAGTTCGGATTGCATAGCAGTATTGACGTTCTTCTGTTTAGTCAACTCGTCCTTCATTCGGCGCATCATTTTTTCTGTACCCCTGAACGCAGAAGTTAGTACAAAGCTAAACGATGAATGAATGATGATCACTTACTTGACATAGTGAACAGCAACCTGATAGTCTTCCTCCATCTGAGCTTGACGAGTCTTATATGACTGCTCAACCTCTTCGAATCGCCTTTCGGCTGCGACAAGACGAGCCTCTGAATCAAGGTCGTCCACTTGGGCGGGGCTCGCGGTGAGTCGGGCTTGCTCGAGCTCCGACGTGAGGTTGGCAATTATCCTCTCGGCCTCCCTGGTCCGTCGTACGGCTTGGTTGAGATCGCGCTCAGTGCTTTCGTATGCGGCGTTCCTCTCAGCAAGCTGACGCTCCAGATCAGCAATTGTCGCAGCTGAGACGGAACCACTTCTTGACTTCGATCTTGCGGGGAACTCGTCGTCATCGACATCCACACCGTTCTCTGCAAAGTAATTGCGCAACATGCCCAGGCGAACATGGGAGTCGGAAACTTCCTTTGTCTTTTCACGAAGAGAACTCTCCTTCTCTGAGACATCCTTCCGGAGCCGAACAGACTCGCTCATCGCGATCGAAAGCTGCGTGCGCAAAGCAGATATCTGGGTGCGAAGGTGGGCCTGTTCCGACTCGAAAGTCAATGCCCGGCGCCGCTCCTCAGATAATTGACGATGTGAGTCCTCAGCAGACTGATTGGCTTCCTGCAGCATATTTCGCAAGGATGCAGCCTCGTTCTCCATTGCCATGACCTTCTCGGCGTGTCCTCGAGTCAGTCTATCCTCCTCGCTCTTCATATCTCGATGTGAATCAAGGAGTTCGCCAAGACTGCCCGTCGTCAGTGCCCTGAACGCGTCCGCCTCCTCACGGGATTTCGACCATGAATTCTCCACATCCCGAAGTCTCAACTGAGCAGCGTCGGCCTCAGCGTTCCGGGTCTCCAGTTCCCCGCGAAGCTCAGCCAAGTCGACTTCAAGAGTGTTGATATGCTCTCGAGCATGCTGGTATTGAACATCCACTTCGGTTGCCCGTGAGGACGCTGTCTCCAGTGCCGCACGCGTCTGATCTAGAGCCCGAATATGTTGGTCACGTAGATGAAGCAGCTCGTCGACCTGATCACGTAGTGCACCTTCATCCACGCGGCTCTGCTCTAATAGTGAAGATTGAGACAATAATGTGTCTGAACGGTCCCGGAACTGCGTCTCCAGGGCGGCGTATCGACTTTGCAGATCTAGCAAACGCTGGTTGACGCGATTGTACGCTTCGGTGTCGTGTTCCGCGCTTTTAGTGGCGTCGGCGGCGCGAGCCTCAGCCTGCTCGTAGAGAGTGGTCTGAACAGCTAGTGAATCTTGGAGTTCTGATATCGCCTTCTCGTGTAGACGCTTCTCTGCCGCAAGTGTCGAGACATCGTTTTCCAGTTCAGATACTCGTTGCCTCTCCATTTGAACCAGTTCAGATTCATTACCAGCTTCAAACGCAGCTAGTTTGGCGCGATAGTAGGCGGCTTCTTGCGAAGCACTGACTTTCATACGCTCAGCATCAGCGACATGCTCCGACGCACGTTGCGCTTGCTCGACGAGTGCCGTCTGACAAAATGGATTATGAAACTGCTCACTTCACAGGTAGATAGAGAACAAACCTGCATGTGGGCTTTGAACTGCTTGAACTTGAGTAATAACTCAGCGTTAGCTCCATCGTTGCCATCAAGACTTGAATCTTCGTGGCTGCCGTCCTTGTCCGCGTAGATGTATCCTGACCGCGATGCTTTAACCAATGCTTCCTTCATCCATAGCATCTGCCTTCGCATCGACTCGATATCGCCCTCTCTCGCTTTTATCTCGCGAAGCAAATCACCAGTAACATTGCCGACAGATCCTTGACGGGAAGCAGAGTGATGATGGTATCCATTGACAGTAGGTGAGGCCGCTGGAGAATAAAAACCATCGACTGGGGGTTTCGACCGATCGACTGCAGGTGATGACCGACCACCTAAGCCATTCATTGACATTGATACGCCCATCAGATTAGGCGCTTGAGAATCGGGACCATTGGTGGGAGAGATCGCCCGATTGGCGACTACATTCGTGGGACTCTTTGCGCGTGCTTGCATGAGCTGTTGTTCGGGAGACATAGCTCGCTCACGGGTGAAGGACTCGTTACTCATGACGTCTTCGCCTTCATCATCTCGTCGTGGACGCATAGGCGCCTTCCCTTTGCCATTCGACACCGGCTGCGGTGCTGCAGAACCATTTCCATTGGGACGGGTAGTTGTCGGTGACATCGCACGACGAGGGTCTTCAGAATCAGATCCTTGTAGAGGGGACATGGAGCGCGATCCATTGAGAGCCGGAGCAGATGATGAGGGTGGAATTTGTTGTTGCTGCTGTGGCTGAGGTGGTGCTTGCTGGACAGCAGGAGGTGGAACGGATGATTTTCGCGCTGGGTTTTGTGGAGGAGGAGTTTTCGAGGAATCCGGATACTTGATGTGTTCTGTAAATTTACGTGAATAATAACCAGTGAAAAGTTTTGCACGCCATACTTGTGTCCAGTACATGTATCAAAGCAGGGTCGTCTGTCTTCGATGGAGAGAATGATTCGCCACCAAGGACAAACACTCTTGTACCTACGGAGGCCATAGCATGGCCAGAGCGGCCGCTAGGCTGTGGTCCCATGTTTTGAAACATATACCATCTTTGGTCTGTATTATATCGTTCGTCAGATTGATATACTGATTAATGAATCAGTCAACTGACTAGAAAGCTTGAAGGCTGCTAGATCCGAAAGGTCCTTGCCATCGACACCTCGTCCACCGAACACGTAGATGACGCCGTCTACTAGGGCAGCGGCGTGTCCTTCACGTGGGGAAGGGATGTAGCCAATGCATGATAGCTCTGACCATGTGTTGGTTGTGAGGTCGAAAGCCCAAGTGTCATTGTAATGATACTGTCCATCAGTTCCTCCAAATCTGATGAGATGGGATTCAGTACGAAAGACCTCAGAAAGTAGACTAGAACACACATGAAAACCCGGTCGCCGTGCGTCATGCATATATGCCCCGTTCTCTTGGCTGGACGTTCCGAAGTTGACGGTTCTAACAATTCCCAGGTTGCGCGAGTTCGTACTAGATGAAGCAATTAGAAAAGGGAAAAAGCGAGCTCGCTGAAAGACGGACGTGTATTGAGATCGAATGACCAAATGTCATTCAAAAATTCACCATCGACCTGTCCGCCGAAAACAATGAATCGAGAACCCGCCATTGCAACGGCATGTCCGTATCGTCCGGAGGGCGCTGGTCCATTCATATTGACAAGAGTCCATTCCTTTGAAACTGACATGACCGTTTAGAGCATACTGAATGGAAGAGAGGAACCGACAAACCCAAGTTGAGAAGGTAAAGGCCATCATCTTGTCGCTCCGGGGATTTTGCTCTGTTATCTGTCTTGGTGTCTCCTCCCCATACGATCAATACATTGCTAACGACAGCACTGGCATGGCCAACTCTCGGGGACGGAACCTCGCCCTCTGTCTGAACTAGGGTGGCTGAATAGTCCCGAGAACTGAAGAGATAGAGGTCGTTCTTTGGACTTTCACGGACAAGGCCGCCAAAGACGAAGAGATCACCGGAAGGGGTGCATGTGGATGGAAGGGAGTGACCGTAACGAGGAAATGGAGAGGGTGAGAGTGCAGTTGAAGGAGGTGCACCTGACTTTGGCAAAAGAACGGGTGGGGTAAGTGCTAGACGTCGTGCTGACCAGGGAAAAGATGGGCCCTGTCGTTGTTGCTGAGCTGGAGGCGGCTGTTGAGGTTGGGGGGCAGATGGTCCTGGCTGTTGCTGTGGACGCTGATTTTGGCCTTGCTGTGGTGGGAGAGGCGCGGATGGACTGTAAGAGAGACCAAAGTATCAAAAGTAAAGGATAACAAGGGAAAAACGGTTTGTTATGGTAAGTCGACGTGAAGGACTAGGAGAGGAAAAGACTAACGGATCTGGCGGTGCTTCTCCCCGCACGCTCGCCTGTTGCGGTGCAATACTGCTATCTCTAGCCGTTCTCTGAGTCGAGAGTTGGGCCAAAGCTTGACTAGGCGTGGATGCAACCGTAAGATTGGGCGGCGCCGCCGCGGGCGGGGGTTGGGCTTGCTTAGGGCGCCGAGAAAAGAAAGACATGCGACGGATGCGGGACGGAATAATGGCTGTAAGCACCGTTTGGGACGAGGGTAAGTGGTGGGTGCAGTGTGGCGGCCAAGGCCGAGTCGGGGGCACTCAGGTAAAAGGCTCTGGTAGACGGCGAGCAGGTGGAGAAAAAAAGAGAGAGAACAGGCCCGCTGTCGAACGAGCGAGAGCCAGAACTCGACTTGTTCAAGTGCAACTGCTCCCGGTCGTAAGGGATCAAAATGTATTCCACGGGAGAGCAAGTCCCTAACAAACAAGTGCAACTACCATCAAAGTCTTCCCTCTCCATCCCACGCGTTCCATAGCATTTGTGCGTCGTACATATCGTCCTGCACAATGTTCTCTCCCATTACATGTCCCAAAATAGCCTCAAGGTCATTTCCCAAAAAGTCATAGCCAGAAAACTGCTGGACTTCGCCAGACTCCAAAATCGACAAGTCGAAATCAAACTCGTCTGGCATCCCATTGCCACCGTCGGGCACATCAGACGCGACAAGTGCACTTACAGCTGCAGAACCAGCCTCCGCAGATGGCCCGTGAACGCGTATACGGGCCTGCTTTGATTGTGCATCGTACTCATCTTCACCAGCAGCCTTACGTTTTCGAGTCGGCGACGGGGCTGAATGTTGCACCGAGGGTGACTGTGCCCTTTAGTAACATTATGGATAAGCTTTTTCACCAGGATAGACGCCAGAATGCTCACCGAATCATGAAGGAGTCCTTGACGCGCTCCCACCTTGCCTTTACGACAACCAATAGCTCACTCACGATTTCTTTGCAACGCTTAGCACCCGACCATACTTCTTGTAAGCCTTCCAATATACCAGCGCACTTTTCAGCATCGGAGAGAATAGCAGTTACCAATGCCGCGTCTGTCACTCGCGTCACAACCCTCAGTAAAATGACTCCCGAGAGGCATACTTGTTGCACGGCGTAGGCTAAGTGGTGCGATGTCGGTAAAGTCTATAAGACACTAGCTGAGTACAGAAGACGTAAAATTGACTGGCTCGGCTTACGGTGTGCACCATCTCACCAATTCGTATGCAAGCGCCTTTCCCAAGTCAGTCAAGTGAGGATAAATTGGAAAACTACTTACGGGCTGCACTAACACACTTCGTTAGCGACGCTTCGCTGCTGATACTAGCATCCGTATCTCGTGGGTTAGGTATAAATGGCCGGTCTACAATTGTTTCTGTTAGAGCGCTCAAAACTGGAAGCGCCGACGTACGAAGGTTGATGGTAGCAGAGTAATACACAAAGAACGCAATCAAGCAGAGCGTCATCATCTTCGGATTCTCCGAATTGTTCGCCGCGTATTTGACATTGGGCGGTAAAGATTCTACCCAGTCCTCCAGCATAATATCAAGATGGTGGATCACGGTGGGGACTTGTGCATCGGTCTCGTTGATCTCTTTGAGGAGCTTCAATGAATGTGCCGACCTTACGATCTTTCCTGCTACAATATATATCTTCAAGAGCCTAGCACAGTTGGCTCAAGTTCAGCCTCATGGAATGAAGCTGTGGAAAAATGATAACTCACGCTACAAATCCGCACATGTAGGACACTTCCGACGCGTTCAGTCTTCCCGAAAAGTAAGCCTCAAGGTCTTCATCATCGACCTCGACAGCTGTAGAACGTCTGAGCAAAAAAATAGATGTGACGGATAGCGAACGGCACGAACGGAATTCGACATCGGTGTCATCGTCGTGCGTACCACCAGGACGTCCGAGGGATATAGAAAGTACTCTAGGAACAGAGCGAACATAGGTGGCTCCCGATGCTAGCTGACAGTGGTAAACTTACCTGTCAAGGCCATAAACACACCTCAAGGATTGGCTCGGTGAAAGGAAGTCCGACTATGAGAAAACATGTACATACCACCATATCCGTCTTCTTTGTTCCTTTTCTACACTGCTCAAAGATAGCCGACGCGGTGACCTCTGAACACGAGAGCCCCCTGGGGTGAGTAGAGTCCAGGAACGTAACAGGATCACAAACATGTAAACCCAGGTCCTGCGCCGCTCTGATACTGTAGAAGGTATTTTGAGCATCTTTCAGAGCTTAAATCCGACCGGTAATCTCACGCTTGTCCTGCCAAAAGCCAACTATGTGATAACGCTGAGAAAAATGAGCCTGATTCTCTAAGCTGGGTGGGTTTACCCACTGTTCCATCCTGCGCAGCAAATAGCTAGCAGAGCCAAACACTGTACACTGCACAACACATGATTAAAGTATAGACACGTGGGTAAGCATCTCACTTTTCGATGGAGATGAGACGACTTCCCATCCAAAATAGAACCATGCTACGCTCGTAGAACCTATATGTGCGATCTTGAGTTTGCGGGATTATAGACTTTTATAGACTCACTCAAGTCCTGCATACTCAGCGGGTACTGTCCATTTCCACCCTGTCTCATCTGTAGGCGAGGAAGGGCGACCCACAGACAGACTTTGCGCACACGCGAACACCGCGAATAGGGAGGACAGAAAGGCATGATCATCCGACGGCGTCCCGGAATGTACGCCCCGCATTACTTCAGTATAACGCTTGAGAAACCTAGAAATGGTTAATGTACAGTCTCCCCTCGTATTTCGTTATCATTACGCTTTCTGATTGAGAATGGGGAAAGTATGATGTATGCGCTCGAAGTACACTGCGACCTACCAATTCCACTAAGTAACGTGAGCCGCTCGTTATCAAAAGGCACTCACCAAACTGTCTGCCACGTCGGAAGACGGGAAGACGGTGTCTTCAGGTGGAGGGCTGAAATGTGTCATTGCGCAGTCTCCTGTACCAGACTAACTACTTACAGTACATCAAACCTCCGAAAGTGTATGTTTTTTCTGGCGAAGCCGAGAGGTCGGGGGAAGGTGGAGGAGGATTTAGAAAAGAGACTGACCGGAAGAATGGTAATTCCAGATTCTCAGTGCTCTTGCTGATAGCAGCTTCAGAATGGAAAGAATCTGGCGACGCGTCTGGCGTTTGGGAGTTTCGTAAAGATTGGAGTGCCTCGACAAGAACTAACGAAGAGGCCCCGCCTATAAAACTGACGGGTGTGTCACTGATAAGAAGAAATCATTGGCTGGCGAATCTCACCGGAGATTACCCAAGGAATCCTTAGTCAAGTGGGAGAATCGATCTGAAAGTCGCTCCTCCGACTCGGCTGGAGATATATTCATGTTGGGTTCATACAGTTGTGAAGCCAGAGAGGCCGGATCTGGATTCAACATGGATTGGATGGAAACTGAAGGCATATAAGGGGAGCGAGGTTGTCGGGTAGGAGAGAAAGCTTTCGATGGCAACGAAGGTTCTAAGGACGATGGGGAATCCGCAGACATCGGGGGTAGCTTAGACGGTCCCGCTTTTGGCTGCTTGAAACCGGTAGAGTTTGGCCTGGACAACAATGAGTATGAGAGAATTTGAACTTGCATCGACGGCATACATCAAATTCGGGACGTTAGCCTTCGCCCAATCCTCGAAAACCTTTGCCATAGGCATGACGATTTGCTCGAGTTGTACGAGTCGATTCTCGAAATTTGAGGTGATTCTGGGCACCAGATCTGGAATGAGATACCATGGACGGTATGAGTACGTACTGCCGTGTCCCAGAAGCATGGTCCGCAATTTCCGTGACTGTCGAGATGAGTACAAGGATTGGAAGATACAGAACACACATACAAGTACACTGCTTCTTGTTTGTGGCGCAGAAGTGGCAAGGGTCCTGTTTTTCCTTAGAAACAGCACGAGAAAGACGTCAATAGAGCCTACCTGGCCGTCACATTTTATCTGGGGAAAGTGTTCAGTTGTGGCAACTCAAAGTGGACGTTAATCATGCCTTTCGTTTTCTGCAAACCTCGCAAGCACGCCATACTCGCGTTCTGAGTTTTGCATTCGTAGACAGCGATGGTAATACTGCACCGCTTATCCCAGAAAGCGAATTCTGGTTGGTCGACATATGACGGAAATAAGCAAAGGCCGAATAGGGTGTTATCTTATCTGTTTGAACTTTTAAAGATAACAGTCCTGGCTCCCACAGCGTTCATTGGTGTATATGCACGGATGGGGGTGAGCCGAATGACCGTATGAGTTTCCTCTTGTGAAAAGCTCTCGCTTTCAACCGTCTACAGTGACATAAGCTTCACCCTTTTACAGAAACATGAAGTGCTCTACGTTAAAATTAGCGTTTAACATTTCCAAGAGTAATAAAAGGTATACATCAACTAAATGTCTGCTAGAAATGGATTCATTCACGAATTGGAAATCTATGAACGGTCGTTGGTCGTTGGCGATCGCGCGTCGCGTGTCCTGAAATCGAAGGACGAGCTTATGCAACGATCAGACGTAAATGATGATGATCTGGGCTGCTTGTCCGGCACGTTCATCTTGGGTTCATCGGTAGCCGTTGTCTGTATCCTTTCTTTCATTTTCATCGCCAATTCTCTTGGATTCCGCTATTCTTGCCATGATTGTAACCAACAGAAAGACGACGACAACCGCCCAGCCTTCCTATTCACCCGGATCAAACAGCCAGACCGATGCTCAGCCGCCCAGTGCGAGCAAGAGCCAGGATTCTCAACCTTCACCCAAAGGACGCAGGAGGTCCTTCTTCTTTGGTCTCTTTTCGTCGTCGACTGCCGACAAACCCGCGCCACACCGCGCCATGACAGGGTCCAAACTCACAAAAGCCCAGTCACCGCCAGCACCATCCCAGCAACCCGTAATTAGAAGTCTGTCACCGGATTTATTAAAGGACCCAGCTTTCTCATCCGACCCACAGTCGCATCTGTTTAACGTCGGACAACACGGTCGTTCCCCTGTGTACAACGGCGATGCAGGTGTAAAGCCGCAACAGTCACAACCACTTGTAAATGGCCAGCAACGGCAGATTTGGAGGCCACCTCTTTCTCCTACACATTCACCTTCGAATTCTCCGCCGTCCTCTATTCCAAATCATTCGTTTTCTTCCGCTTCCGTCAGCTTGCAGACCGCATCTTCATCGTCCCCATCCATCACTACTCCTTCGCAGAAGACCGATAATCGTTCGCCGGAACCTATACCTCAGCCTGAAGCGCATCACAGGCTGCGACTGTTAAACCCAGATCCCGACGAACCTCCGGCGTACGAGGAAACAGGTGTCGCGAGGCCCATAGAGAAGAAAGCTAAACCTTCTTTGGAGGTCACGGACGAATCTGTTGTCACTTCGTCTGCCCTTTTGGCCGCGTCACCTTCCTCGTCCGCACCGCAGCCACACCTTTCCATCCCCGCGGTCTCTGGCCAGCCAGAAGAGTCTCCTGTTGACGTTCCTTCTTCAGTATCATTCCTTAAACCTTCTGCCCCGGTGGTAGATCATCATCATTTTATACCCTCGCAACCAGTACATCGACCGCCTCCTCTTATGAATCAACACTCACAACCACAGCGCCAGAAAACGCTTCCGCCATCAGACATTGATACCCCAGCTAATGCATCATACCAAGTCATACCTTCTTCCTCGCAACCTCATCGGCCTCCCATCGTCCTTGCATATCATCCACCACAACCAGAAGCAGTACAAAGTCAACCCTCTCGCCCTATTCCTCACTCGCAGCCCCCTTCATCTTCATCCAAAGGTCAACAAGCAAGTGGTGCACATCACTCAAAGTCAAACGGGGCAAAAACTGAGCGGGAGAGACGTCTGGACCTTATCGATGAATTAGACGAGACGAATCCCTTGGGCATGCGATTTCACAACGGTGGGCCTTATGAAGCCATTCAGAAGGTGGTAAGGTCTCACACTACGGCGAATGACAAACAGGTCCGTCTTCTCCTGCCCTGCATACGTCTGACTGATTTATACGTAGAGTCGTGCTCATGTCAAACACCAAAATGTTTGTTCAGTTGTGAACCTGGAATTTTCCACACTAACTTTCATGCCATAGTCGTCTTCGGCTGATGCAAAGGGTCCATCCGTTGTGCCCTTTGGTGGCTCCCTCAATCTTGTCCCTGGACAAGTACTTCCTCATAATTTTCAGCCTTATGTACCTCCTATTCCTCAACACCCCCGAGCACCACAAAGGCCGCCGTATCAGCACCAGTCTCATTCACAGCATTCAGATCATTCACAGCAACCGGGTCATTCACAGATGCCTGTGCACCGTTATATGGCACCGGTCGCCAACGAGTTTAATCCGTATGACGCGCATGTTCAGTCAGCTCCTAGACCACCACGCGTCAGCTCTCAATTACACGCGTCTCCAGCTCCCGCACAAGCGCCTATTCCCGCGGTGCATTCGAAGCACCTATCTCCTGCACAACCACGAGAACAGCAATTGCATCACTCGCCCTCTTATGAACCCTCCGACCCTTATTACGCGGATGCGATGGACGAGTCCGATGCATATGGCGGTATCATGGAGGACTCTGAACGTCCGCCTATAGCGCCATATCGAAATATCCGAAACAGTGCGCCGGTACCGAGTCCTACGTCGCAAAGTACACCGGATCTGAATCTGCAGAGGGCCAATACTGCGTACACTCCAAGGGATAATCGTATGGGAAGACATCCGAATAACAGTCAGCCGTCGTTAATCCGTCAGGAGCGAAGTAATGGCATGATTCGCCAGCCAATGAACGGGACGCCCTACGTGCCCAACAACAATGGCTATGATTATGGCAGCGGCCAGTATCCGGATCCGCGTCGTCCATATCAGGCGCCACCACAACAGCACCTGGCGCCACCGCAACAATATCAGGGTGGCCCGCCACCGCCTGACAGGCATTATGCCTCCAGCGTTCAACAGTCTGTTTCCTCTTCATCATCCCAGCGGAATGGCCCTCAACCACTTCATATACCAAGGAACCTGGTCATGCCGACCCCGCTCCAGACTCTACCTCACAATACCTCTCCGCCGCATCATGTTGACCCTCGTCACCAAATGCATTCATCATATGCTGATAGCGGTGCGGGTCAACTTCGAGGACCGCTTCCTCCTTCTCAGCTCTATCGACAACCAACGAGCGGGAACCTGCCTTCCAATGCATATCCTGCACCAAAGCTCCAGAAAAGCATGACACAAGTTCAACAGCCGCATGGACCAACGTCTGTGTCGTTTGCTGCGAATTACGTTGAACCAGCGGCAATGAAGAAGCCGGCAAGACGAGTATTGAGTAAGAAACGGTAAGAAGTGCAAGAAATATAACGAAGATGGATGCCCGCGACGATATCTAGATTACTATGTCATATGCTTTCATCTCTCATAGTTGCGTATCTTATTTGCTTTCGTAAAGGACCTTATCGCCATTCGTCATGTACAGAGATATACGTGTAACAATATTTTGGAAACTCAACTACGTTGTGTGGCGCAGAACTGAATTTGAAACGATCGTCTTGAGGCCTCACAATAAGTCATAGAGTGAACGAAAACCAAGCGTCTTCGTTCTCCGCCCAGAGGCTGACAGGTGTACATGGGGAATGTTGGGAGAAACCTCAAGGGAGTTGATTTCAGGAATGTATAACTTGATATTACCAAGGTGATAATGTGGAAAGCGTGATACCTTGCGCAAAATGATATATCCGAGGCTGTAGAGAGTAAGCTGTACTATCATATCGGGGCAGAGTCCACCTATCTTAGAGCGCGACTGAAATTGAAGTTCATCACATGATGCGGCGATGCCCAAATAGGAAACCGAGTGACTTTTTGGGAACTTGACCATCTTGACCTCTCACCACCATGGACGAAGTCGCCGACGATGACAAGAAGCGCTATGACGCCGAGAATGCGGACGAGGACGACCTGCAACCAGATCCAGATGAGACGCTCATGCTGAATCAGGGCAGTGGTCGAGTTTGGCTGGTGAAGGTGCGACGAACAATGCTTGTTGTGGGAATCTGCTGATGAGCTCGCAGATCCCCAAATTCCTCATGGAACGATGGGCTGCTGTTAATGTAGAGGATGTGCATCTCGCCACCCTCCGCGTTTACAACGAGTCCAATGGGCCAGGAGGACGCGGTCCCCGCATCTTCCTTTTCTTACCTCCAGCACCCAACACTCCGAATGACCCTAGGCGTCCTACATTCGCGTCCTCCACTACGCTCCCTACGACCAGCACCGAGCCCGACTGCTACGAGCTGGACATGGTCAATGATTCAGTAGACAACCAGATTGTTGTGGCCGAACGACCCAAAGACGCCTCATTCAATATATCAGACGCGCCAGTGACGCCTTCAGCACCAAATTCACGGGCGCGTACGACCATCTTGACTGGCCGGGTGAAGCACGAATGCAGTCTGAGGCCAGGATTCAACGAGAACTATCGCAAGCAGATGCGCGAACGTCATTTGAAATATAACACTCCCCAGCGCCAGATTCGCATCATGGAGCAGGAGGCTGGCATGACCAAGAGTGGAATCAACAGACTTGCCAGCGGTGCGGGCCCCAGCACCTCGACGTTCTCAGACCTTGTCGTATGTGTTTCTTCTAAGTGCTAAATTTCTGAGGGTTGACATGTCTCTCAGAAACCAAAAGCCAGAGGTCGTGGAAAGGGTGCGGAACGTATGGCTCGTATGCCACGCAACCAACTTCTCGACCTTATATTCCAACACTTCCGAGACCCTACTCGGTGGACTATCAAGGACCTGCGCGACAAAACACAGCAACCTACAGCCTTCCTCAAGGAAACGTTGTCAGAGGTAGCGTTCCTGCACAAGAGCGGCGAGTATACCGGGCTCTACGAGTTGAAAGATATCTATAAAGAAGAAGGGGTATGTCCAATGTGCGCATTACGCGATAGGTGAACTAACGTTCGCAGATCAAAGCGGAGAATATCCCTATGCCTGCTCCCATATCACTGGACGGTCTCGCGAAGATGGAAGAGGACGATGATGACGAAGACGAAGACGACGACGAGGACATGGAGGAAGTATCATAACTTTTGCATCATCTATCCCACTGTACTGTTATCTGCATCTAACTTATTTCCTTTTCCTACATGTATGCAGCTCGTTGATACGAGTTCTCGATAGCTCAAAGCGAGTTTCTATGGCCGAGGTCTCAAGCTCAAGGACAAACATTTTTGTGTACATTGAGGCATGAGTTGTAAACTTGCGTCCGTGGCTTGAGTACAATCATGCTCATATCATGTCGTGTCGTCAGCATGAGTAACTTTAGCAGTTTTCGGGGGTAAGTAAGTATCGGAATTTATGACTCTCAGTTAGTGTCAAACGGAGTGACTGGATGGATGTACTTACCAATTGCCGCTCATCTCGCGAGGATGCGTTATTGCGGCTTTCGGACCGTAGCTCCATGGAAGAGATGCCATTCGGCATACCTATGACACTTAGCATCGGCATCTCAGGTCCCAGTTGACGTGTAGTACAGGGTGTTTTCCATATTGTACACCTTCCATATCCTCTGCACCTTGACTGGGCCGTTCTCTGTCGTATCGACCTCATTTTGTTTAAAGCAACAGATTCACCAATCTTCCCTACACCATGTCTGAAACCTCCATCATGGCGCCGGCTTCGACATCGACGCGACCTGCTATCGTTCCCAAGAGGCGCCGCATGAGGGGAGCTTGTGATCTCTGTCGGAGTAGGAAGAGTACGCGTTTCTATCCTTCCTCGTACTCGTTGCTCACGTATTTAACATTCTAGTCAAATGTAAGTTTCCTTCAACAAAGGATAGAACTAGAACATCGACGCGCTCTAGGTGATGGCGCTACGATGCCGAACAACAGATGTTCGAATTGCATCGCATATAATGAAGAATGTACACGTCATGCGGCCGAAGCTAGAAAGGTAACTACTATTCAATTTGCGGCGCATCAACTGACCTGTTCGTAGGCCGTAAAACAACCAACCAGCTTCGAGTGTGTATCATTATCCCTACGCGCTTCCCCCTCACCCATCAACTCATAGCTTTGTAAACTATTCAAATCCTCCTTTTGATCAACCGGAGGAGCAGGTACGATTACCCCCAAGCTTCATGACTGCCAGCACTTATCTCGTACATTGTAGCGTCTCGCCGCGCTGAAATCGCAAATTTCTGACATACTCTCGTCGCCTGATCACTATGTTGTCCCAAAGGACCCCGCAGTCATTCGCCAGCTCCTAGTCGATTTAGCACGTCGAGTTTTCCAGCTCGAGGAAACAATACGAGAACGGCGCGAATCGAAGTTGGCCTCCCTCCCTTCTGAACCATTTCCCCCCTCGTTCGACAAGGAAGCCGTGAACAGGGTCGTGATGCTAGATAACTCGGCGGACGTTTCAACACATTCTGGACTTCATCAGCTCACGGAGAATCAAGAGACAGCGCTTAGCGAAGGACTTTCGAACCTTACTCTCTGTCATAACAAGGATCGGCACTATGGCAAGTCGAGCGGAATGATACTGATGAAAGACGTGAATCCTTTTTTGTCAAAAGTATAGATAGGTTTTAATTCAAAATTTTCAGGTGCTGGACATCAAAAGAGAGTATACCGGCAATCCGGAAGGACTCTCTCTTCATACGAAGCGCGCGCAATTCTGGGTCGATCAGCCTGTGAGTTCAATACGCATTCGAGTCGTTGCTCATGTTGATTTGTCCTCCCAGTGGCAACGGTCTTGGTACGAGGACGAATACCTTGTACCTTACATCTTTCCCGAAGACGACCTCCTTCATGAACTCATAGAGCTCTACTACCAGGAGCACGACATATACATGCCCCTCATCTACAGGCCAAAGTTTGAAAAAAGCGTCGCCCAGCGTCTGCATGAGTTTAATTCGTCGTTTGGTGCTCTGGTCTTGGCGATGTGCGCGGTTGGCGCGCGCCACTCAAACGATCCTCGTGTCCTTTTGAAACCGGGTGAAGAGTACACTTGCGGGTGGAAATATTATCAACAGATACGCGCACTTCCCGCTGTGTTGTCGAAGGCTCCGACTCTGTACGACTTGCAGCTGTATACTGTTAGTTTCTCTTCCTCAATCATTATGCCATTGAATAACCCATGTAGGTCTGCGGAATCTTTTTGAACGACTCTATAAATCCTGAGACATGCTGGGGCCTTCCCGGGTTCGGTCTACGCATGGCGCAATCAATTGGCATCCACCGAAAACCACCTGCTGGCCAGCAGCGTACTGTCGAGGACGAAGAATGGAAGAGAGCGTTTTGGGCTCTTTTCGCCGCAGATGTGTCTATTTCCATCAGGACTGGCCGACCTGTATCGACGACGTCTGACGAGTTAAGTCTCACATTTGGTTCAGGCTGAAGTTGTTGACATTTCTGTAAAGTTACGATCTAGAATATCCCGTCGAATGCGATTATGAGTACTGGGAGAATGAGGATCCGGAACTCAGTTTCAAGCAACCGGAGGGGAAGCCCTCGACGGTGACGGCTTGGGTCAAGTATCTGCAGCTAGTTGAGTGGATGGCATTCACGCATCGAACAGTGGTAATGTGCTCCTCTTCACTCTTGGACCTTGATCTAAGTTCTTCGCAAGTTTGCGGTAAAAAGGTCTAATATGTGTAAAGCGGTCGGGCCTGACTGGTATCGTGATGTCCTCGTCAATATTGACTCCGCACTCTGCAAGTGGATAGATAGCATGCCTCTCTATTGTAAGTCATCGGTTCAAGTGTCTATGGCAGGTAATGCTTATGATTATTGATCTAGTAAAATGGAATCCGCACCACACTGATTCCTTGTTCTTCAAACAGTCTGCTTATCTTCACATTGCATACTATTTTGCCCAGATTCAGTTGCATCGGCCATTTATCTCCCTCAATGGAAAATCGTCCTCTTCCCCGATTTCGTTTCCATCTTTATCGATTTGCGTAAATGCTGCCCGCGCAAGCTGCCATATCGTTGACACATACCATCAGCGCGGGTTCAGGCCATCGCTTTCAAATCAGGTACGGCAAAATGCCCACAGACCTCGTAGTTTGCTCATGGTTGTTGGTAATGTCTAGATGGCTCTATTCTACTCTACCATTATCATTTTGATGAATGTCTGGCGGACTAGTAAGACAGGTGTTCATGCTCAAGACATGGAGAATATACGCAAGTGCCTTAATATTTTGTACATGGACGAGAAACGGTAGTTGTCCTTTATTTTTGCGTTATGATCCTCATATCAACTATTATGGATTTCAGGTCGCAGATGGTTGGACGTCTTGTGTATGACCAACTTCATCGTACTAATATCCTCTAACGGGTTCCTCGCAGTGACAAGTTACATGCTCTGGTCGCAGACCTAGATGAATTCCCTCTGGCAGACTTGGTGCCATCACTGAAGCGTTCCCGAGAGCCCGATGAAGAGCCCTCCACTCTGGAGTTCCCTCCTGCGCCTTCGGAAGATGTAATAGACTGGCTTTCAATGCCTGACATTGGAACGATGGGTATGCCGCAGGGAGTAGAACCTCTCCCCCTCTACACTGACCAGCTGGGCCGCATGCAGCCCCAGGTCCCAATGGGAGCGGGAATGGACACGAGTGAAGAATATTCGGCCTGGTTTCAGGAGCACTTTCCTTCAGAAACGTTTCTGCCACCTGGTTTCATGGACGAAAATGCATGGGCGGAGGCGAATCATCCCGGCAGGTTGTCGGGAGGCTTTTTGGCTTCGTTTATTAACGACACTGGTGCGTATAAATATTGCGGCTGGATTTTCCTGATAAGACCTTTCTGTATAGGATTTGACTTACCCAAACTTGGGGATACATGGATGACTGCGAGCGACATTGATAGAGAAATGGCTCATTGGCTGGGCTACAGGGACGACTCTCATTGATTGAATTAACTTAATCAAGGGAGGAATACCGCTTCGCCGAGACTGAAACGAAAGATTGAAGGAATGTTACCGTGTGTTCCGTTATTACAGAGATGGTCCCTATGGGCGTTCCACTGCAATCTTTATCAGTCAGGGTGGTTGAGGTTCCCAGGGACTGCGTTTCACGCCGAGTGTGTCCACGAATGCTTCGCTAGTCAATTATCTTATTTTTACATGTTGAGAGCAGCCTTAAAGCCACCTTACGTCGTTCTGGCTGTACTCCAATGCGATCATGATGCTCGTCGCCAACTGTGGCGCGCTGTGATGACGTTTATTTCGGCATTCCGGAATGATGGCAGTACATCCAAAATGGGAAGTGAAGTCATATAGCTGCCGATCTAAACCATGTAATTCGCCGTTGTTTCCCATCTCCCATCTCCCAGAGCTGTCCTTGACGATGAGCAACGATAATACCTCGGACTCTCCAGTTGCAGCGAAAAAGAGGCGTTTACGCGGTGAGCAGCATGGCCGCCGTGGCTAGGACACACTGAAACTCAGTCAGGCGCCTGTGACTTATGCAAGCTAAAGAAGAGTACGTCTCCCATTTCCCGGTTCGCGTTCAAATCTCACTCTTCTTAGCGCGATGTACGCTGTATGACGCATGTTTATGTCCATGACGCGCTCAAATCCTCTCTAGGCGACAGTGCGAAGATGCCGAATAACATATGTTCCAATTGCATTGCTTACAATGAGCAATGTACGCACGATATGCTCGCGGTCAAAAAGGTAGCAAACAGAATCAAGTGACTACGTGGATTTACCCATCTATTTTCTTGTAGCCGCCTAAGAAACCGACGTTCAAGTACGCGTCTCCGTCTTGTTTTCCGTGAAAGACTGATCGGAGCCTCTCAGTTTCGTCAATTATTCTCTTCCATCCGGCTCAAGTCCTTCAGATAGTGGTCGCTCTCCAGAGACGGTGAGTAGTTTGTTGTCCAGTTCATCAGCCTTCGTTATCTTATTCTGTACCAGTCCGTGTATACCGGGGAAGAGGCTCTGAATGCCCAGATATCCCAGATTCTTTCAAGTCCGCCACTGTTGCCGACCGATCCCGTTGTCGTCCAGCATCTGTTGATTCACTTGGCTCAACGCGTTCGCGACCTAGATGCGGAGCTTGCCGTTTGTCGCCAAGTACTGGCTCGCGAGACGTCAGGCGAAGTATCCACATCACACGGAGTCATCGCGCCGTCTACAGCGACAGAAGATGAGAATATATCTTCAGTAGTGGAAGATAAAAGCGATCTTGTCCTCACCGATGCTCTCAAGCGTCTGACCGTAAGCCTCTGCCTTCCTTCCAACGTGGAATCTAATTTCAGTGCTCAAGGTTGGCCAATCGAGACATCGCCATTACGGGAAGTCCAGTCACATTATGCTCATGAAGCATGCACTGGACATCAAGCGGGATCTGATCGGCGGCGAAGGTCTTTCCATGAGTGTGAAGAGAGGAGAGTTCTGGAACAATCAGCCAGTATGTATCATTTATGTATGGAAGCCACTGTTGACACTTGTACAGTGGCAGAAAGCCTTGCATGAAGATGACTATCTTCCGCCGTACACATTTCCTGATGATGAACTCATGCGTGAACTGCTCAACCTGTACTTTGAAGAGGACAATGACCTCATCTGTCTCATATATCGCCCCAGTTTTGAGCGAAAGGTTGCTCAGGGACTGCACGAATACGACCGCGCTTTCGGCGCTGTTGTACTGGCATGTTGTGCGCTAGGTTCGAGATACACGAATGATCCTCGAGTTTTCCTAGATCCCGCTAACAGTCATACCTCGGGGTGGAAATATTTTCAACAGATCAGGCCTCTGCCCAACTCTTTCACACCTCCAGCAACCTTATATGACTTACAGGTGTATGCAGTGCGTCCTATTGATTACCTACTTCTCTTACGATTACCTGAGATCACCTAGCTGTCTGTCTTATATGCAAACGGGACAACTACACCGGAATCGAGCTGGGTGCTCCCTGGGTTCGGTATCCGGATGGCACAAGCGGTGGGTGCTCATCGAAAGAAACCCAACAGCGGGAGGCCTACAATTGAAGATGAAGAATGGAAACGTGCCTTCTGGTGCTTATGGTGTATCGATATAGTCAGTGCTGTTACGACTGGACGTCCACTCGCAACGACTGCTGACGAGTATGCTCCTTCTCTCAGTTTATCTGCGCAGCTCAGTTATTGTTATAGCTACGACGTCGAATTGCCAGTGCTATGTGATGACGAATACTGGGATAATCCTGATCCACAGCTGAGGTTCATGCACCCTCCTGGAATACAGCCGAAATCGCAGTACTGGGTGCAGTACATATCGCTCTTCGAAATCCTTGCATTCTCTCATAGAACAATTGTGAGTTGCATCTCTATGAATCGACTTTTCGATGACTTTTTTTTACTCTTTTTACAGTATGCTGTCAAGCGGTCCAAGCTATCTTCAGAGCTCACTGGGCCTGAGTGGGATAAGAAAGTTATCGTTGCTATTGATTCGAGCCTAAACCGATGGGTCGATAACATACCACCCTTTTTGAGGTGGAACCCTCATCATCCAAACACGCTATTTTTCAGGCAGTCTATGACGTTGTATACCCTCTACTACTTCATCCAGATACAAGTACATCGACCGTTCATTTGGAACATGGGACGGTCTCCGTCAGAAGGGCCATCTGTGTCCTTCCCGTCTCTCGCTATCTGTGTCAACGCAGCGCGCGCATTATGTCATGTTGTCGACATATATCAGAAGCGTGGAATGCGGCCTGCTTTCGTTGTGCAGGTCAGTGAATCACGAGAAACGAAGTGGTTCCTATTAACAGCATGACGCCACAGATTATGATCTTCTATTCCGCGATAATGTTAATCATAAACATCTGGAGAAACAAGTGTTCTGGCACTCAGCAACAGGTTGAAAAAGACCTTGGTAACGTACAGATATGCTTGAGTATTCTTTCAGTGCATGAGAAGAGGTTCGTTCAGAGACTGATTACATACTCAGGGACTAATTACCCACAGATGGCAAATAGCTGGTCGCTACGCGTGAGTTATTGCATTCGTCGCTTTTTGGAACTCAGAAACCTTCGTTTAGTGATATGATTCGTGCGTTGCTTGCAGACCTCGACACCGTGCCTCTGGCAGGATTGACGCAACCATCGGCGATGAAGCGGACGCGCTCGATGCCCCCCGACTCTCTCCTGGCGCTTCCTAACATGGACTGGACCAGCTTTTCCTCTCCATCGATGTCTTCAAGCTCCACCCCAGAGACTTTTCAAACAATACCAACAGATGCATCATTTTCCGATGTTGGTATATTTGAGTTGCCAGTATATACAGACGAACTAGGACGCCCGTCGCCGCCTTCGATGACAGCTGCGATGACTGAACCGGCCGCGGGAACAGGAACAGATGCACCAGTGGCATACGACTATGCCGCATGGTTCCAGGCGAATTTCCCTGTCGACACTTTGATTCACGCTAGCAATGAACTTGCCCCACACTGGACCGAGAGTGACCATCCCGGCCGTCTAGACGGAGGATTTCTGACATCATTCATGGGCCAGACACGTAGGTTCTTAACATGGCGAGATTGGTCGATATTGACGATTCTTGTAGATACACAGTATGACATTCAATCGACACCCAATTTTAATGCCATCGATCCGGAGATGGCGATGTGGTTCAGTCGGCCGCCAGAAGCGTAGAACATCGGCTGAGGTGATACGCGAATAATTGGCCTACCTTGGGCCTTAGATCTTATAGACCTGACTTAGAGGATCTAGTTTCAGAGTGTAGTCGTAATAGTATTACTCCCCTGGGTCCTCTCGAGGACTGGGTGACCAACCATAATTCTTTTCGAACCTCATAAACGTTAAAGTGTAGAAGCAACGGTTTGAACATATGGTGGATGATGGTGCAGCACGGCGTATACGATGCGAGCGCGCGAAATACAGCAACCAGCTCAGGCTTGACGGATCATGAATTAGAGCGTTGAGTCCATTCCACAGCTCTCTGTTTGACAACATTGGCGCCTTCCTCATCGCCAAGTCGCCGTTCAAGCTCTAGCCACTTTTTG
This sequence comes from Hymenopellis raphanipes, assembly GCA_036872995.1. Lineage (NCBI taxonomy): Eukaryota > Fungi > Basidiomycota > Agaricomycetes > Agaricales > Physalacriaceae > Hymenopellis > Hymenopellis raphanipes. The sequence goes on from JAYMDG010000001.1 coordinate 3,063,988, forward strand.
AAGAAGGATCTTTGATGGTACTCTATGAGGAACGATACAATAGAATCTCGGGAAGGACGTACTTGGCTTTGTGACTGGTCATCTTGATAGTGAGTACTCGATCAAACAGAGCACTAGAAGAAATCAGGTGCTTCATTCCCGGCATCCAAATCAAGACGTACCGCAAGCTCTGCATGTTGTCTTGACGCCCTTCCATGTCGATGTATATTGTCCAAACATCCCAACGCTTTGGATGCGAATCGATGATACCCTCGAAGAGTGTCTTTCCTCGCTCCGGTTCGCCCATCTTGTATTCCAACTGTGCGAAGCGCGATATAGTCTTCAAATCTGCAATTTTTCTCTGTTGAATCAGCAGCGGGAGACAAGTTGGAAGACGTACGTTTCCGCTTTTCTAAGCTTTGAATACTACGGGGCAGTAAGCTCCGCGCCTGTTCGATATCGCCTCTTCGAAGATAGAACTCTGCGAACAAGGTCCAGACTTTGGAACTTTGTCCAAACTTTTTGCAGGTCCTCTTGTACTGCTCTTCGGCTTGCTACAGAGAGTTCGACTTGATACTAGTATGGGTGGTTATCTACGCACCTGTGACTTGTCCGAGTTGTCGAGTATGGATGCCAGACGAAGATGTATGGTCTTGGAATTGTTAGCACGAGCGGCTTCCTTGAACGTCGAGTCCAGTGTTTGTTCGCTGCCATATGTATTCTCTAGATTGAGGAGGGCAATCCAAACGTTCAGCTTCTCCTGTTCCTCGCGGAAGTTAATCGTGCTGAGGGCTTTCCTCGCTATCTCCCGGGCCTTGTCAATATCGGCCAGCTGTATGAGGAAAGCCATATACTGAATCCAGAGATATGATGAATTCGGGGATCCCAGCAATAGCCGATCGAAGTCCGCCGTGGATTCCGGAGCCCTTGTGTGCATCTCAGCCGTGAGATCAACTTCAACCTCTTTGCGTTTCTTCCGTCGCTTTTTGCTAGGCTGCTCTTCGTCGTCTGAATCATCATATGAAATATCGGATTCCGCGTCGGATTCAACGATTTGTTTGGGCTGGGCGAACCAATCAAACCCGGTGGAGAGGGTCAACGGTTTTTGTGACTTGGAAGTCGACGGCTGTGACGGAGTAGCCTTGTACTGGTCGATGGTCGGGTCTACTGAGACATCCATGGCGTCATCATCATCGTCGCTGTCATCGGCGGCTACAAGGTCTTCTTCCAGATCGGAAGCGCGTTCGACATGACCTTCCCCACCACTGCCGTCGTCGACGGCACCAAGTTCGTCATCCTCGCTGACAAAGTTCTCCTCGTCGCTCGTAAAGTCCTCCGCAGTGAAATGCGACGGCTTCAGACTTAGAGAAACACGCTTGTTAACAATGTCCAGAACTACGGCCTTGACGCGATCGCCCTCCCGGAAACCACCCAGTGCAACCGAGACGTCAGCATCTTTGTTGTCCGAAAGCTAAAGGCAAGATGAGCATCTTCTTGACTGAAGGGAGCATTGTCCTACCTGGGACTTATGGCAGAGACCGCTAAGTCTAGAGTTGTCAATATTGATGAACAGCCCGTAGTCTTCAACTTTCTTGACAGAGCCAGTTATTTTCTGTCCCTTTTTCAGGTCCCCAAGGGTGATGTTTGACTTCTTGGAAGAATCAGTGGTTCGGAACGTCATCTCGACTTTCTTGGTCGCAGTGTCAACGCTAAGGGAACCAACTGATAAGCAAGCGCGCGAAAAGATTAGGTGACATACCTCAGGATGCGACCCTTTACAACCTGGTCAGTGGTGAATCGTTCTTGCCATTCCTTCACGTACTAGACCGAAAGCTCTCAGTAAACAAAGGCTTAAGCGTAGAACAATGAATCCTCACATCATCGAACAACTCCCGAATCTGCACTCGTGCATCAATACCCCGAGCAATGGAGACAAACAAACCGTGCTCAGCGATACTCTTAATGAAGCCTCTCACGGTAGCCCCAACGTGTAGATCCTCGATGCTCCCAATAACGCGGTCGACTACGGGCGTCTCATCGTCAGGGTGCATCTTTGAATGTCTTGATGACAGAATCAGTTGTTTCCTCCCCTTGTCAATCCCGATCACGGCCGCCTTCAAGACGGCATCAACTGCAGGGAAAGGTATCCCAGTCTCATAATCGTCCGACGCGTCAGTGGGATGAAGAAGGCCACCAATGTGAGATGGTAGCTTCAGTAAAGTCCCTACGCGTGTTTTGCGCGTAACACGCCCGATGACGATCTGACCTAAGGCCACGGTATCCATTGATAGAGTTCCCTTCAACGACGTCTTGCCTTTGGGTTTTGTCGCAACGATGACAAAGTGCTTCTCAGCATTCCTGGTCACCACGACCAGATCTTCCAGGACATCACCCGACGATAGAGACACTCGTAGCTGGGCAGCAGTGGTATCGCGGTGATTGGCGAGATTGTTCAACGACAAGAGGGCGCGCACATTCGTTGGCTGAAGAGATAACATGACATTATCCTTCTGAACTTCGGAAACTTTGCCTTGGACGATGTTGCCAATCTCAACGCTGCTGGTGTCGGGATTGAACGACTGTGCTGCGGTTGATTTCCGGATGCTGGCGATTATGCGATTCTGATCGGCGGCAACATCAATGATGCGCACCTTAACGATCTTGCCCACAGAGAAGGCGTCCACGAGCTGCACGGGTACTTCGCTGTGCAAACTTGAATGCAAGTTCTGTGGTTATATGCGTGAAAACATACCTGACTTCTCTCATGGGAACGATGGCCTTGACATTGTTGTAAAACTCAACGAAAAGCTGCTTGTCCGTGATTTTGAAAATAACTGCATTCGTAACGAGTCCGATGTGAGCATCCTCGATCGATGATATGATGGGCAGATCTGAGTCCAGTAAAGTCTTTTTGGCTGTTAAGGACACACGTTTCCGCTGTGAATCCACGACTAGGACCTTGAAACGAGGTCAACAGGTATAGATCATGTCTGAAACGTGCCATACCCGAAATTTGATACTCGCGCCAACTTTGAATCGTTTCGCTGGGTGCTTGAGAGCAATATCCGCATAGTGGTTTGGCCACACAACACCGTCAATGTTCCCGGATAGTGAGACAAATAGCGCAGTGTCTGAAAGTTTCTTGATAGTCCCTTTGACGATCGATCCAACCTTAATATCATCAACTTGGAAGAACTGCTGGTCGATGACTGATGCTTTGAGAGACAGCTGGAGTAGACCGTCGAAAGGAAAATATCCGGTCACTCGAGCTCGGTGTATGGACCCAACTTTCCAGGGTCCTCCAGCGAGGATAGCAGGAAGATGTTCATCGGACATATGAGAAATCTGAAGGTCAAATATTGGTCAGTACAAGCGTAAGGCATGGAATGACTCACGTGGGCAAAACCCTCCAAACCAGGTTCAACCTCGACATCAACGCCACGTTCTGATTCTATCCGTAACACCTTCACCTCTGGCAGTATCTTGCCGACAGGATAGAGTTGTTGCAAACTTGACGTTGTCCCTGACTTAGGTTTACACGGACCTAGCTCCAGGATATGTTCGTTCAAAGCGAGTGCGAACTTTGGAGGAGAAGTTGAGAACTCGTACAGGACGCGTGCCTTGACCTTTTTCCCGATCTTATGCGATTTTTCTGTCATGTGGCGGGGTAAATGCAGACGATCGATTGTACCCTCGAAGAACCCGAGGACCTGAACGTTGAACCCAGTTGTATGATTCGCGGTAATCAGGACTTGTACGAGCGAGCCAGGAATAATAGACGTCACACTTGTTACTTCTGATAACTAAGGATGCCGTCAACGTACAGATTCAAAGAAAAGGATATAAGAGCTTACAAAACTAGTTGCGAACACCGTTGGGTCATTTGTGACATTGCATGTTCTTGCGTTTTTTGTAAGCTTTTGTACGGTCACATCTACCAGCTGGCCAACGTATAAGCGGGAACCGTCCTCGGGTCCTTTGGCGTCCTTGAAAGGTAGAAAAGTAGCTAGGTCCCGTATGCCAACATCCAATTGATATCCGTGGTCTTCCACGCTTTTGATTGCAGCACTTAATGTCTATGAAGAGTATTAGTTGGCGGAGTTACGGGCACTGGACAACCTACAAAATCTTGCACTATATCAGACTTCTTAATATCGGCGTTGACCTTTTGTGGATCCAGACTGAGCTCAATCCTTTTGCTTGCTCGTACGGATTCGTCCCTGGACCGTCCGATTCCAGTCACGTCGGTTATACCAGCGGCATGCACACCTGTGACTATTGCCCGTACGTATTGCCCTTCGTGAAATATCTCGAAAAGGTCAGGCACGTCGGAATTGTCGATGGATGTATCGTCTTCCTCCTCGTCTTCGGCTTCGGCTTTCTCCAACGAAGCAGTGAGAGGAGCTGATATGTTTGTTATTGGCACATGTCCGAAAAGTTGATTGGGCAGGGATACTACGAGGGCGAGAGGCTGAATAGCAATGATTTGGCCAAATATTTTCATGCCAACGGTTATTCTCTAAGAACGATCAGTATTAGATATTCTTCAAGGGTATCGGGTCGCACTTTGTAGTTCAGATGCTCAATCCGTATTCTGTCTGTCTTTGCTGCTTCCGTCGATGGCCCCACTTGCGACTTTCTCTTTCTCTTTTTGGTCTTTTTAGATTCCTCGGCATCCTACTAACGATAAGCGGGCTGCTAAGACTCAAGATATAAGTTTATGCCTCGAAAAGCTCCTCGTCTGCCTCTTTCGATGCTTCTGCGCGTATTGTCTTGACCTCTAAAGGCGTGAAGGACGTTCCACCACCGCGAGGAAAGTCGATTTCATTGGGAGTAAGCTGCGAGACCGGTGCCGCAGATGGTTCGTGCGACGACGATGAAACCTTGGATTTCTTGTGCTTTTGGGTTGAACCCGACTCGTCGAGAGAGCGTTTCTGGCCAGCCATGGGTGCTGTCTTCAAAAAAAGTTATCAGTGATCGTGTTCCAAATACGGGCGGATCGCGGGCCGGGCCCAAAAGAATGAGTCAATCTTCTTTTGCTCAGATCTTTCCTTCATGGCTTCAAGAAATTTCACCATCTCCGTGCCTGCGACCTCTGCTAATATTGGCCCAGGCTTCGATGTCGTCGGCCTCTCGCTGTCTCTTCATCTCACCCTCCATGTCTCTGTACCTTCACAGCTAAACTCTACCACGACATACACTCCTCTTCTCATCTCCTACTCTGGCGAGGGTGCAGACGAGGTCCCCCTCGATGCCTACAAAAATTTAACCACCCGTGTCGCGCTCTACGTCCTCAGATGCAACAATATCCGCAACTTTCCCTCTGGTACAAAACTTCATGCAAATAATGAAATCCCTTTCGGCCGAGGCTTGGGCTCGTCTGGCGCAGCTGTAATCGCAGGTGTATTGCTAGGAAATCAAATTGGAGACTTGAACCTCTCCACAGAACGTTTACTTGACTTTGCCCTTATGGTAGAGCGCCATCCAGATAATGTCACCGCCGCCCTTGTAGGCGGATTTGTCGGTTCATATCTGCGTGAGCTGGACGAGGCCGCTACTGAAGCCGCCAGCGTTCCATTAAGTGAAGTTCTGCCCGAATATCCACCCGATGCCTCAGAAGATTGGGGTCTGCATCCCCCGCCGCCACCACTGGGCATCGGTCATTATGTCCGTTTCGGCTGGTCCGAAAGCATCAAAGCTGTAGCGATCATACCCAGGTTCGAGCTGAGCACCGCGAAAGCGCGACAAGTATTACCGAGCGCGTACACGCGAAAGGATGTCGTACGTCTTTTCCGCTACTTCCGACCTCCTCTTTCTTAGATAGATGTAGGTGTTCAATCTACAACGTTTGGCCGTTCTTACGACTGCCCTTGCACAATCACCTCCAGATCCCGAGCTCATATATGAAGCGATGAAGGATCGTATTCATCAACCGTATCGCAAAACTCTGGTTAGCAGGCTTTCCTTTCGATCCCGCATGCGGCGTGTTTACTCAGTCGCATTTCAGATTCCCGGCCTCCCAGAAGTAACATCAATGATTACACCGTCAAGTCATCCCGGCCTGCTGGGTATTTGCCTGTCTGGAGCAGGTCCTACAATACTGGCATTGGCAACCAGCGGATTTGAAGCGATTGCGGAGGATGCCAGAGTTATTTTCAAGGAAAGAGGCATAGAGATTGACTGGAAAGTGCTTTCTGTCGCGGAGGGCAGCAAAGTTACGATAGACCAAGGAACTTAGAAGTATGAAGAAGGGCTGATCACGCGCATCCCGAGATGCCCAAGACAAACACGAAGCTGCTCTGTGTCTGCTGGCACTCTCCGACTGCCCGAAAAATGCTCAAATATATCTATGTGCATGCTAGAGATAATTGGCTAACAATATACCCTAGCTCTTGGCCCAGATCATTGCGAATAAGAATGTGACATTTCGGCGACTCGAGGGCATAAAAATGAAGGCTTTCTGACCGCTGCAAAGGAACGCTGGCTTCCTAATGCTTCACCAATCGCACAGGGTCCGAAAACATATAGGAAATTAACACCAAGACTTCAGGAAGGTACGCTCTGTTGCTAATGTGGGTGTAAGTGGGCGTAAGGGTCGATGACGTAATCCAGCTACTCTTGCTTTTCGCCATCACCATACACATCGCGCTCATCGTCGGCGACAAAATAGGACTTGATGGCGATGGCAACCAGATCCGTCGTATCCGAAGAGAAAAACCCGCGTGGCATACCAAAAGCACCCTTCATTGTCGGTAATTCCAACTTGGAAATGGCAAGAAAATAACGGTACATACAGGCGGACGTTGAGCAATACGTCGGCGGCCCCGACGGCGACGCAGACGGGCCGTTGAAGCTCTTTAACGACGCGATAGGGTGTGTGCCATATCGTTATTCTGATGTTTATCTGACAGCCATGCAGAAAATACCGCTTTATGGATGCCAATCTTGCTCAGCGACGGCAGGGACTCGAGGAAAAGATACCAGACTACCAGAAGACGCTAGATATGGTGGAATATCTGCAGGAGCGACGCGTGTGTACACCACCGTTTTGTCTGGACGATTCATATTGACTGTATGCCATGGCAGGAAGGCAAGGGCAAGGCGGTCGACGACGACGATTTAGACGATGACGACGATGTGGCAGAAACATCGATGAAGCCATTGCGCACAACGTTCGAACTAAACGAAACACTATATGCAGAGGCGGAGCTGGAAGACACTGACACGGTGTATCTTTGGCTGGGGGTATGTCTATCTGTCCCCTATGGCGCTATTCCATGCTTACTTTTCACCAGGCAAATGTTATGCTCTCTTACCCGATACCGGAAGCTATTGAACTATTAAAGTCCAAGCTTAGCGCGGCGGAAAAGTCATTGGCGAATACCATTGAGGACCTCGAATTCCTTCGGGAACAGCTCACAGTGATGGAGGTTAACATCGCGCGCGTGTACAACTGGGACGTCAAGAGACGGCGGGAGCGTAGGGAAAAAGAGGCTGCTACAAGTAAAGGCTGACCTTGGATAGACGATGCCGGCGTGTTGTTGTGATAGCAATTCGACTGCTTTCACTTCAAAATTTTTTGGTTCTCATTTTTCGGCTCTTATATTTGTGGGGAACATGATGCCCTGAGTCTTGCTTGAAGACTTTCGGAACTTTAATTGTTGTACGTCTGCCCGAGACTGATCCTGGTTCTGTAGTGCATATCGTGCTGTATCACTACTCAAGCTTTCTGGCCTCATCACCGTGCCAGGCTGTCCTTCGCGTTCAACGTCAAGCATCTTTGCCCTTGCAGCTCATGCCGTCATAATCTTATCGTCTTGGAGTACTATTGTCTTCCTTCGGTGGCGATAATTGACTCGAGGTGTCCTTGGACAGCGTCGGAAGACTCATCGGATTTGAACTAGGGTTTTAAGAAGGGTAATCGTTGGGGGAGTTTGTACACCCTTTCATACTAACCAAAGCGTTTACACATCTCCGCCTCATTCATGACTACTTGTAGTTCTTGTGCAGTGTGAGTGGTCTTCGGCGCACGCGTCCTTGGCGCTTACTAATGACTTGAAGTTGGATGTTCTTATACTGTATCCGTGCATGGCGTACTTATACACTCAATACGAGATGCATTCTCAAGGTCCGTCTCGCACTGATGTCCTTCTAGATTCGCATCAGTGGCTAATCAGCACTCGACGAATTTCGCGTTCGACTCAGCCTGACCAATACTTTGGCTATGCAATGAATTGGGTCTACAGCGCCGCGCATCGAAAAGACTTGGGTGAATCATTCTCATTGTCAGATCACGGAGAAACACTTGATGCGATGCTGGAGCCCAGCCAAACTTGCATCGGTATCATCCTAAGAGAGAACGACAGTCTCGGATTCTACAGTCGGTCTAGTTCTCATCGTCAGCTACTAAATTGCCCGGCCCAAGCTTCTGCTACTCCGCCGCAACTTGGATCACCTCCGAGTCTGTGCTTAATCTATTTAATGTATGCAAAGTGATGCCTACCTTCGTACACCCCCTTCCAACTAACGATGCCCATCCTCGAAATTACCACCAACGTCAAGGCGAGCTCATACCTACTAGTGTTCTACCGACATCGACCTTATTCAAATGCTTCCAGGTTCCCGACGAGAAGGCATTCACTGCTGCCTTGGCCAAGGTAATGTCTCAACGTTGTGGGTCGGGGCAGGACTCACAGATGTCGTTACACAGCATGGCATCTCTGTCCTGGGTATGGACAAGTATTGGACCGTCATGTACAAGTATAACGAGGGCCTTATCTTCGGCGGTACCAACGAGCCTGCCTTTGTCATGAGCATCGTACGCGTTTTCCACGACTCACTGACATCAACTTGACCGACAACCGATCCTCAGCTCACCGTCCTGAATTTGCCTACTTCCAACAATGCCGGGTATAGCAAGGGATTTTTTGCGTTCATCGAGAAGGAGCTTGGAATTCCTAATGATCGTGGTTATATGTACGTTCAAGTTCGTTTAAGAGTTCAACTTAGTTTTCCTGAACATTTTGGCAGTATCTTTAACGATCCTGGCCCGGACCGACTCGGTCACAAGAGCACGACGCTCGACGTGTTGTTCAAGGAGATGGAGAAGTAAGCTTGGGTCTGATGTCTAGTTGAATAAATGTAACAGCCAATGTATTCGAGCTCCCTGGTATTATGTATAGTTCACAAAGATTCTATCGAAAATTTTGTCCAAGATCCATTCAGGTTTTCGAGTAGACACATTTGAGGAGTGTTGTGTACCTGAACGCAACGTAGTACAGGGTTGAAAGATGTCATAAAATGCGTGATTATACTAAGTACAGATGATATCGAGCATGTAAACGAGTGTTAGCCATCGGGTATCTCCAAAAATTATGAATGCTACTCTAAGTACTAGCGGTTAAACAGACAGCCCTCATCGCAACCAAGGCGCCAGCGCTCGAATCGAAGGGCAAGTCCACCGTAAACATTACATCACTACGATCCCCGTTGAGATATACTGGCAGGTTGACCAGACGCTCTCGTCCCACATCGTCCGTTTGCACCCATCGTATCTGCGATGCATTGAGGCGAACAATCTCGCCATCGTTGAGCACCAGTTTATCGGTTGCCCAAGAAGCACCCTCAAGTACCAATCCTGATATCGTAGTGTGAGTACAAATTCACATAATCATTCACAGGACTCTTACCGTCGACTATGAAGGCCTCCGGATCATTGACTTTTTCAATGTCGAGGCGTAGGCTCAGAGTTTCCAAACTCCATCTCTTTCTGTGAGCTACGGCTTGCCGAGTCGCCGTAATGTATGCGTCAGGGAAGAATAAGCCTCCGAGCCAAACTTCGAAATCGTTCAGATTGTTCAAGCCAGCGACGCGGTCAAGTTGTATAAGACGACGAGCGAAGTCAGCAATCCAACCAGTAACGCCCATTGCCTTGGGTACTTTGTATCGCCTCCAATGGTTGGGAATGGTGCCTAGAAGTACAACATAAGAAACTGTAAGACTCAAATGGAAAATGAAACTACCTTTGGTCAGATCGCTCATGAGGCTACGCAGATGATTGGTCTGCTTGAGCTCACCCTGACAGACCTTCACAATGTCAGAGAGATCGCGCCTAACCGTCCCAATGAGCCGTCGGCCAATGTCGCCTTCTCGAGAGAACAGCCTATACAGCGGATCCTGGTTGTCGTTTGCTTGAGGCAAAACGTTGAATTTCTAGATACCAATTGAGAACCAATTGTTGACGTGCTGTTTCGAAGCTCACCTCAGGTAGCTGTTGTAGCCATTCTTTACAACGGTCATATAAGCTGCGCATCCAAGCAGGTTGCTGAGAGCTTGATGTGGATGAGGCTGTAGGTGTAACTTCGTCGTCATCGTCAGCAAGTAATCTCATCTTGCGCAGCTTGTTGAGGAGCTCATTTCCTGTAGAATCAAGTCAATGGTGTTCTGGGACAAATTCGTAGATGCCTACCTTGAGCGATGGCAATAACACGTTCAGCGCTGGGAGGTAAACTGAGCCATGACGGTGGTTCCCGATCAGGCAGATTCTGGACCCAAGACAAGAACTGATCCATTTTTGTGCCATCGGGAGCGGTGAGGACACGAGTATCATTCAACGAGGGCACGAGATCAAAGTCTACGTTGTACGCCAATGGGGTGAACAAAGCGTCAACGAAGGCGTCCAGGATCCGTTGATCGAAATCGCTATCAACTCGTCCGCCGTACACCGACTGTTTTACGAGTGTACGCAAAGCATCCCAAGGAATCGTAACAGGATCGATGTTGGTACGACCCTTAGAAACGGATAAGAGCCATGTATCGATAGCTGTGAAAGCCGACGCCATATCTGAATCGTTGAAGTCGTACGACTTGCTCCATCCAAGAGGGACATAACGAAGACGTTCTTGAACGACAGCGTGGAACCAAGCAAGGAGGAAGTAGAGACGAATCTTCTCCGTTGGACCCTGAGATAGGCGAGAAGGCGCGATGCTGCGAAGAGAGTCCAGAAGATTGGCTTTGACACCTGGTGGCGGCTCGTTCATGATCAAGCGCGATTGCCGTAGTATGTTCACGGGGATTGAAGGATTGGCTTCCATAGTCAAGAAAAGGCGGAAATTGCGGCTGGGATTCAAGGTATGCAACCTCTTCTCCAACTGACCCAACCATTGAGGTGCAAGATGTACGTTCTTTAGGAGAACCCAGGTCCCTTGTCGGGCTGCAGCACCAATAGCTTGCTCTGCGAGAGCGAACGCTTCCTCTGAACCCATGGCTACTGAAGACGATCGTGTTCCACTGTTCTTGATGAGATTTTCGACACGATAACTGGCATCGTAACCGGTAACAGATATCAATGCCAGTGGCGTCGCTGCGGGCACTTCGTCGGACACCATAGTCCCAAGGTCATAGGCAGATTCAAGAGAGAGTTCTGTGTTGAATACCACACGAACAAACTGTGCCATGGACTGCAATAGGCGGTCCGGGCGCAAACACTTGATGATTAACATCGCTCGAATGGCTTCAACAGCAGCTGTGCACCAGGTCAGAGTCGTCGATTGGAATATAAGGTGACTTACGAGTGCTTGGCTCCCATGGCATTGGAACAGATTTTTCGGGATCGGCCGCCTGAAGGAAAGGAATCCATTGATCTTCGTGCTCCATGAGGTGACTTTGGACTGGCTTGAATAGAGACTGTTTAGCGTAATTGTCCACGCGAATTGACTGATCTGCGGAAAGGAAGGCTATTTGCGCCGGCGCGGACGAACCGACAGAAGCAACAACATTATCCGCGCTCTCGAGTAAGAATTCGAGTTCATCGGTGAAATCTTCGACGCCTCGTAGCTTAACTTGGGCCAAGAGAACGGCGAGCATGACGTGGTCTCGATACAACAATGCACGAGACGTCCGTCGATAAACAACCAAGAAAAGATCGTTTAAAAGAATGTCACGGCGGGCGCTGTAGTCCGAGACGCCTTTGAGATGGGGGTTATGATGCAAGATATAATCAAAGATGTCAAGGAAGAACCGCAGCGAGAATTGGTAGAAGTGGTTGACCAAGTTCAGCTGCTCCAACACGAAGAAGACAGCACTGCATGCTTGAGCAAGGGGCAAATATTCGGCCGTAACCTGTTCAACTTCCTTCATGACGACATCAGTTTCTTCGACCTTCGATGTGATCTCGGCAGCTTCTCGCTTTAAGGTCTCAAGTGTGTCTATGACTTTGTCGTCGTCCAGAATGTTGCCTTGCGATTCGTTGAGAGCCTGGAGAAGTAGTTTCTCCAGTGTACGAAGCCGCAAGCGGAATTCGCCTTGAATCTTCATGAGATCGGTTCTCTTCCGTTCTGTGTCAGGTCGCTCGACCTTGAGCACCTGGTCAAGTGATTGACTCTGTAGACTGCTACGCGTCATGGTGAAGTTGACGAATGTAACTCGACTGCAGATATCAGGGGAGAATTCGACGGAAGGATCTCTCGTGGAGAGGAACATGGTGAATGAAGGCGAGAAATCGATATCTTGACTGCCAAGACGAATCAAGACACGACCGCCGGTACGCCTGATCTCCTTGTTGAGTACAGCATTGAGGATGGGGTCCAGATGTTCCACGTCCTGGATCAATAAGGGATTACCGAATCGAAGGGCACTTTCCAGGACTTTGAGGAAGGATTCGTCCAGGAAGCTAGTCACCGTAATCTTCCGTTCCTTATACTCGTTTAGTAGGAATGTGGTAGCTTGACCGGTGGGATCGATGATCAGAGGGTACCGATTGAAGCGCTTGAGCATGATAGCGTTCTCCGTGGTCAAGTTGTCTGCAGGAAGCGATTTCGATTGCCAGCTAAGGCGGTCATCGGCGGTCGAGAGGTACTCCGTCAAAGACAACTCCGGCTTGAAGGTGATCGCTGCATCCGACAGATGGTGCGACCACTCCTGCCACATGACTTCGCGATAATGTTGATCAAAGAAACCGCCATAGGCTAAAAATGCGGCGGATAAGAGAACGTCGCCTACGATGGTTGACATCTCTGCATCGAAAGCGCGACTACCACTCTCCCAACGACCTCGCTCAGACGACAAGCTTTCCAGCAACTTCATACTGCGATCGACTTTACTCTGGACTCGCTCCATTTCTGCCTTGATAGCCTGTGTCTCGCTGATCAGCAGAGCATATTCGTCCTTGTAGCGTGCAATCTTGGACTCGAGCTCCGCAATCATATCTATGATGGCAGTAGCTTGTTTTTTCGTCGTTTCTGCCTGTGTCTCCAAAGATTGCACTTCGTTTCGAAGCGGTTCGACGCGGTCTAAGATATCTGAGAAATGAACCTGAGCCAACACCCACTTCACCAAAGGTCCGCAAGCTCTACTAGCACGCTGAACGGTTTCGAAGTTGTAGGAAGGGCGGCTGAGGAAATCCCTTTTCATGACGTCACGAAGATGCTTCGTCATTTGGGTAGCCGTATCGAAGTTGACGATGCTCTGGATGAAATCTTCACGACGAATGATGCCCTGTACTGTCCTCCAGCTATCAATCTTATGACCAAGGACCGTGCAGACAGACTCCATTGCGAGTTTCACAGCTTCCGGAGGGTTGGCCATGGTTCGGACTTCCTGGAGATGCTGACGTCTGATGTTGGACACAGCGGATTGAGCTTCGAGAACAGCAGGCTCCGCGTTGGCGAGATCGGCCGTGGCTACAGCACGTCGTTGTTCAATATGCTTGTCCTGCTCGACTAGAGCCGCCTGGATTTCAATGGATGCTGCCTTCTTCTGTTCTGCTTCCTGTTGGTCGGACACCATGCGCTTCAGCTTCTCGTTAGCTTCGGCATCTTTGGCCTGGAGTTGGGTTCGTTTGATGGCGAGACTCTTGCGAAGCTCTTCAACCTGAGTAACCGTATCCCGAAGCTTGTCCAAGCCTACGTGCAAATGGCGTTGTTGCTCTTCGAGTTCGTCACGCTTCTCGGTATAAAGGCGAACGTAATGATTGATGCTAAAACAAATCAGTTGGTGGGAAAATTGATGTGAAGAGACCACTCACAAATCCAGATAATGCCGGGGCGTGACATAGTTGTATCGCCCTTGACGGCGACTAAGACGCTGGTTGATTTGATGCAAGGAGGAATGAACGTGCACCAGTGCGTTGACAACCGCCATCCGATGTAGAGGAGGCATAGATAAACTTCGGTAGGCAATTGGGAAGTTCGTTGGTGGAACATACGACGACAAGTCAAGGTCGAGATTGTTCGTGAATTCTAAACCAACTTGGTAGAAAGCCTGGTCTGACCAATCACCGAACCAATCGAGGACACAACGATTGAACAAGGCGGGGGATGTGGCAGCGCGTGATGCCAGCCCGTTCTCCGGTGGGTTCATTGTGAAAACGACATGGAGATTGCGAGCTACCTGTTGCGTAAACCAACGGTAAAGTTCTTCAGGTGAGTCAAGCATCAGACCATCCCTCTGTGACCCTTCTTTACAGGCAGTCATCAAAGCGGCATGCTCGTCGCCTTCGAAAAGACCAGGGACTTCGGCATTGGCAAGAAGGGTGTTCATCCGCTCCAAGAACCCAGAGTCTAGGACATTCGACTCATCCATGATGAAGCAAATCTTCTCTCCTTTGCAGCCTGCACGACGAAGGACGACCCGGAGATCTTCATCGAAATCGTCACCAGTGTACTTGTTAGAGACCTTGATCTGGAAAATGCTGAGACCATTCATCCAGGCCACGAAGCGTGACAAGGTAGTCTGAGAAGAATTAGTATAGGGCTGTGTTCAAGGTAGGAAAACAGACCTTGCCACTACCACTGACACCAATGAGGAGCAAGTGACCTTGAATTTGGCGGAACACACGGTCGATGCGCAATACGTGATCCAACACGTCGTTGAATAGCACAAGGGGGACGTCAAGCTCTTCTTCGTAGAAGACCCTTAGACGCGCCTTCGTGTATTCTCGCAGTGTGTCACGATCAACCGGAATGTAGTCTTTCGAAGTCCAGTTCGAGAACAAGATGGGGCGAGTAAGCGCCTCGTCGCGATTGATAGTCGGGAAGTGAGTCATAGCGGCAGCGTCGATGTTGTCGTCTGTCCACTGCTTTTCCTCCTCGTTGACCAACCGATCCTGGAACAGCCGGAGTGCCTCATGAGCCCACACACGGACAAGACCCTCCACCGACAAAGTCTCCAAAGGCTTGATCGCTTCGTATATACCACGAACCCAGCGCGTCAGCTCACGTGGACTGTACACGTAGTGCGCTTGGATATCTGTCGTGAACCGCTTCTGGGATGCCAAATAGAATGCCACCATAGCGTCCGTAAGAGGGTCAGCATAAGCGCGAAGGTTGGGAACAACTTTAAGCGCGGCGCGGTTGTACGTCCCGTAAATCTGTTTCAAAGACACCTCACCGGGATAATCAACCATAACCAAAGGTGCGTGGCGCAGGAACCGATGAGTAAGCGGTACACGACCAGGATCAGTCGGCGGGTTACATGCACCAACAAACTGAATGCGCTCCAGCTTGACGAATGCCATATCACTAGTGCGGTAATACCCGCCAGACTCGACGAGTTGGCGAATGAAGGAGATGACTCGTTGCGTTCCGTACTTGTCAGCGGCAGGAAGATTGATCTCGTCACAGAACACAACCAACCATCGGCCGATCTGTACTGGAGCCAGGATAATACCTTTCGAGGTTTTACGATATTCGCAGTATTGCTCGAAAGTTTTAAGAATGAGCTCGGGCGTTGTCGCACTGGAAAAGTTGAGGCCGACCACTTCCATGTCAGGCAGCTTCCGCAACGCGCTGAAAAGCGTCATGGTTTTACCAGATCCTGGCGGACCACACAGCATGAGGGGCTTATGCTCTGACAGCCACGAATAGAGAACTTCCTCGTGACGAACCGTATCCATAGTAGGCACAACTTGGTCGGAAGCTGTGACAGCATGGGCTTCGATTTCAATGACAGGCACGCGAGATTGCCAAGCATACCACTCTCCACTGGCAACTTGAACGTCGAAGTCGATGAGCGAGCTGCCCGGCCCAAGAGGGGGAAGGTCGATACCCGTCTGGTTTCGCAGGAAATCACCCATCTCCGCCCGGAGATCAAGCTTAGCGTCTCCAGAAAAGGCCCAAATGATACTGACGAGTAGACGCTTCGTCACGTATTGCTCAATACGATCCGGTGGTAAAGGAAAGTCCGGATGCTGATAATTGTACTCGATGATGTTGCGAGCAGTCTTGTTGAGCAAGGAAAATAGCGTGTTCATTGCGCGCGTGGCGGTGAAGTCCATGATGTGCTCAATGGATTCGGCAAACTTGAGCGCATTGCTAACCAAGTCACCATCCGCGAAGTAGCGTTCTAGAATCGTCGCAACTTGCTTCTGGGTAACAAGATTCGCGGATGACGCTGCATCAGCCGAGATAGGCTCCGTTCGTTGAGCGGGCTGGTCTGCTTCCTCATCACCAGCATCGAGAGCAACCGTAGAGAGGGTAGACAGGTAGTGTCGATAAACCATGGAGGGCTCCACAACGTCCTCTGAGAACCAAATCATACCACAACGACTGACTGTGGCGAGCGTCGCGTACTTGAGATGCTCGACTTCGAACATGATGCGCACATTAGGAGGAAGATTCAGACGCTCTCCGTTGGGAAGCGTCAAAAGTTTGTTGTCGTCCAGTACACTAGAGTGACGAAGTCAGAACTGCATTCAAATAGTGTGATATTCCAAAGATACCTGTTCAAGTTCTCTACCCATTCGGGATCCACGTCACCATCAAAGATGATCCAGTGGCGCTTTCCACTCTCGCCACGAACATTGTCGATGATCTTTCGCAGAATGTGCGTGAACAGACCATCCTGCCATTCACGTGTTGTCTGATCGAGGGTTCCGTACAGCGCGTCTTTGTGCATGGCTTTCGGGTCAATGACGTAGTCGACACCTTCTATGCCATCGAGGCGTTCCAAGGCCTTCAAGAGAACTCGCCAAGCGTTGGTCTTGCCGCTTCCGGATGGGCCAACCATCATGAGACCGTGCTGGATTTTCTGGATCTGATATAACTGCAAGATCTTGTTCATCCAAAGCTCGCCATCGACAAGTCTTCGATCGGCACACTCTTTGAGAATTTGGTGGCGCAATGCGTCAAGGTCAACAGGCATATAGTCCACACCAGGAAATACATCCGCAAGAAGGCTACAATACGTGAGCAACACTTCAAGCTTCACGCAGAAAGACTCACTTGGTCAAGAGAGGTACATCATCAGCGACCAGCTTAGGCACTATGGTCTCGGTAACACTCTGAATGAGGATGATCTGCTCCGATATTGAGTCCGACAACCCCGTAGCATCGGTATCTTCGCGAGCGTTTAGAAGACGTTCACGCTTCAGAATACCAGCGCTAGCCAAAACGGCCTTGAGAGCTCGCAAACCGAAATCGTAATGGGGCTGGGGCGAAAGCTGTTCGTCACACAGATTGAAGAATGGTACGATCTTCGACGCCAAAGACTCTGCGGTACGAAAACCTTGAGAGAACAGCATGACCTGGGCAATGAGTTCTCGGTCAGGGCGTGTCATAGCCATTCTACATGACACCGTGAGTAAGATGTCGCAATAAAGAGAAAAGTAACCGTGCTTACGGTCGGAAGAGCTTCGTCAAGTTCGGAGGGAGCTGAGAACGACCAGCGTAATTAGGGTTGGTCGTGATGAAGATGCCTGAGACGAGATGAGTACAAAGAAAAAGGTTTGAATCAACGATCTTTACCAATGTTCTTGTTAATCTTAACACTCCTGTTCAAGAGTTCAATCTCGGTGTTGGGATTTTTGACCAACGATGCCAATCCCTGCTGAATGCTCTGAACCTGTTGCGAAACAGAACTCAAAATTCTCTCCTCCAGACGGTTGAACTCGTCGAAACAGCCCCAAGCGCCAACTTGGCACAACCCGATGAAAATACGACCCATGGCCAGGAAATCAAACGTTTCGTCACAGCAGAAAACCAATACGAAACGCCCAAGCTGAACACCAAGAGCCTTGACGGACTCAGTTTTACCTACCACAAGTCAGACAAGGGTGGCGACTACAAGGGATATACTTACCAGTTCCAGCGGGACCAAAAGGTGCACCCCCAAGTTGGTTGTCCAGAGCTTGGGTGAGAGTGAGATAGACCCTATCGGTAAGTGGCGTCTGCACCAGTCGATCCGGAACACCAAGATATTCCCATCCGTAAGGGAAGCTAGCATCGGCAGTCTTGATAGACAATTTCTCAAGCGGATTCTCGATGCTCTTGTCGATGTAGAAGCGCATTTGGTAGAGCCACGTGAAGCCTTTCGGATCGAGTACATTCTGTTGGATGAGGGAACGAGTGACATCCCTTTGGTGAACAAGTTCGGTGATGAGATGTTCACTCTTCCGACGAGTGACGGGTGCGAGGTCCTGTAAAACGATATCCGCAAGCATGTCGAGAGCCTCGTGCACGGTGTCAAGAGAAGCTTGTGGCGGGGCAGCAGCTTCTAAGGACGCCTCGACCGACGCAGTCCAGGCGACCTGAATAGCAAGCGTGACCAATTGGGCGGGGTACTTCTCCATCCAGCTCATGAACTGGTCGACAGCAAGCTTCGTACCATTCCCATAGAACGTTTGGAGTTCTGCAACTGCCTCCGAGAGAAGGTTGGCGAGAGAGAGGCGCATCATGGTTTCAATCCGTGCGAGCCAATCGTTAATCTTGGGATAGTCCTTCAGGATGATAGGCTCTGTGAAGACGACCTCTTCGCCCTCCCGAGAAGCCATTCCTTGTATCTGTGAGAGCTCATCATCGAGCATGATCGTCGCAATTCCAGCAAACATTTTCTTCAGATGTTTCATGATGCGAAGAATATCTTTGCTGTTACCGATGATCTCCAGCAAGTCGTCGTCACCAACAAAGTAAAATCGAGGGAAGGAAGAACGCTCTCGCTCGAGGTATTCTCCGAGAGCCTTCTTGATCTTGTTTAGAAGATCAGCCAAGCGCTCCATACTCTTCTGAATGCCTTGGATGTTCATGACATCAATGACGAAAGGTGACTTGTACACTTTCTTCATCACGGTTAGAAACTCGGCGTTGATGTTCTGGAATCGGGAACTTTCGACAGGCAATAGATGCTTGATGTCGGCGCTGCCTGAGAAGATACCCTCCAGGTAGACCCATTGACGCTGAACATCAATCCAGACATCTGTGGAAGTCGTCAGTGCATTTGCTGTCATGCATGTCATCAAAACAGACCGAATAATACGTTGATTCGATTCAGTTTCTCTTCCCAGGAGCCCGCCTATATATTTATGTTGAGCACGACTTATCGGAAGATAGGGAAAAGAGTATACCTCTTCCTCGAAAACTGGGAACAAATTAAGTTTTCGCACTTTTGAGCAAAGGAGTATACATACCTTTATAGTACGGGGACAACCTCATTGCGGTGAGTGCGCCCAAGTTTTCACTGCATTTGTTGAAAAGATCATCCCAGCCTCTAGAATATACTCATAAGCTGTGCATAGCGGATGAGTAGAAAGAGTCCGACCTAATCAGGCGACATTTGTTCTGATAATTGACGAGGTCTAATGTGTAGTTCGTCCATGTCTCCTTGACCGTCTTGATATACTCCTCGAGCGCCAACTATGCACATAGGGCTTAGAGAATATTCGTGAACAAGGTAATCGCTTTCTTACCTCTCCTTGCGCTTGAATAATAACCTCTTTGATGACCGTCTCGTTCTTCTTGAGATCCAAATCATAGACGTGGCCGAGAGTCAAACTACACACCGCGTTAGCAATACCTCAACATCGAAGACAACGAGTGAAGCGCACAGTGTAAGACTGATTTGTGCTGGGAGCTTCAAGACCTTGAACATCTGCTTCCAGTGTCGTTCCTTTAGTGCGTCCGACTTGAGCTCCGATACGATGGAGTTAGATTTGAGAAGCCCTCGAAGCGTGTCCTGGACGTATTCAAAAGCAGCATATTGCCGCATTCTCGTGGGCATGTCCTTCGTCGACGTCAATAGTCCGTCGATGTGCTGCCTCAGCTTCCTTGGCTGCACGGTGGCCCACGCCATGTCGCGCAACTCTGATATCTGGCTCCATATACCGGAAAGAGCGGTCCAAACTGCCTTGAGGTCGCGAAGCTCCTCAAAAACAGGCTCGAGACGCGTATGTCTGACAAGTTCGAGGTCAAGTGCCTCTTTTGCCCGACAAAGGAGATCGTAGTCGTCTTGAACGCGGTTGAGTTTGCCCTCAAAGACGTTGATAATGTTCATAGCGGTGTCAGCGCGCATATTTCCCTGTACGGGGCGTGTCTGCTCCCATTCCGCTAGGACGTCGTTGATCTTGTTCTCCGTGATCTTGTCTTCGGCAACAATCTTCAGCTGCAGGCCAGCTATAAGAAAATGCACCAGTAAGGATGAAAGACGAGCAAAGAAAGCCGCGACAGACTCACCAAGCTGCTCCTGAATGGAGTCGTTCTTTCGCTTCAAAATCTCATTGTATGCGCTCCATTCGCCTCTCAGCTGGTCACTGTAGAGCCAATCCTCAGGAAACTGGTATCTAAAGCGCTCTAGGGTCTTCTCTCCTTGGGCGCAGAGCTCTATCATGGGTCCCCATGTCTTGGTCTTCTTCTTGAGGTCCTGTACGAATGTGATGAAAGTGACGGCTGCCGCCGTCGAGGAATTGCCTGGAGCGAAAACCTGCTGGACATGAGACATTTGGCGCAGAGCACATCAGCGGGAACACTGACCTCCATGGCGTGGCGGCGGTCGACGCGTCCAGTGGTGGTGGGTGGTGGAAAGGTGGTTGCCTAGTGCTTGCCACGTGAGTCGAGTTTGCCTCTGACCACAACCATCTCATCTTGATTTTTTCGGCTCAGCCTTTCATCTATTCAAAATGTCTGGCCGTCAACAGCGTGTGATGGTTCAGCCCATCGTGGGTCGGCTTTATTGACTTCACCTCATTTACTGACTCTTTCCCATTCAGAATGTAATCTTCAAAAATCTACAGCAGGTGCTACCAACACACGGCCGCGTGTCAATTCGTTTCTGATTATTCATCCAGAGAACCAAGGTTGTGATATGGTTATACGATAATATCGAGATGCGAATTGAGGGTAGAATCATTGTGCGTCTCCTTCCTCCCGATTCATAGATGTCTATTTGGCGTCAGACTCACTCCAGAAGCCGACTCCCTTTCATCGCCTTGAAACATCGTTTGGAAATCGCAATCATACTGAACGTTCCTTAGGGCTTCGACGAATTCATGAATCTAGTAATAGACGAGGCGGCTGAAGTTTTTGTAAAAGACGCCAAACCCCGAAGAGACCTCGGTTAGTCGTTCATAAGCTTTGCCACGTTATATAATGCTAATGTCTTTCTCGTAGGGCGCATTCTGCTCAAAGGCGACAATATAACGCTTATCCAACAGGTGGTGTAACGAGGTGCTGGCTTGAGTCTTGTGTCGATGTATCAATCCCGTGTGCTATCCTTCCGTTGTACTTATAATTACAGACCTAAATTTACACAGTTACAAGTTGTAAATGGGTAGCAAGTGTGACAGAGTCAATGATTGACGACAAAGTGGACATTCCGCCTATTTGGAATCAACGAATGGTTCAAGAGTCACGGATAGTACGCACCTTTTCTCTACCCCAACCAACGATACACGACCAGCAGAATAGATGACCACATTCCGTAGCACAGCTGTCCGTTCGTTCTTCTAGACATAGGGTGCAATTTCGTCCCGCCCGAAGCGCGTTAGGAATAGATGATATGTCCAATGCAGTCCCTGTATCTTCCTCTGCTGGTTTGACAGCATCGTCTTCATCCAAGGGTCCGATTAGTGAAGTCACAGGGCGGTTATCAAGAAAAGTTTCTCGCGACGGTGCGTGCGTCGCTACCTCCTTTCCTTTTCCTTTGGAGGTTTCTTCTCGAGAGTATCGCTCGCGCAGGAACGTTACTAGGCGATGACCGAGACGTACGGCGAGAAGAACACCCAATAACGAATAAGAGGGCGGCCGAACATTGGGATTCTCAGGTATTGAAGAAAGCTAGAACGATATGAATTACACTCTAGAAAGCGCACAGGAAGGACTTGCATATTTGACGCCGAGTAATCGTTTTATCAGATGATAATACGTTCCGGAGAAGTAGAACAAGGCAAGGTTCATTTCGACAAGAACTCCAAGCATCGTAGGCAAGCGTTTGACGAGTGCAGAAATTCTTTGGTAGGACATCCAGTCGGTGCCTCTAGCAAGGAGATATGAAGGTAAAGTAGGAAGAAGGATGACAGCTAGTCTTGTCCAGCGAGAGGGAGGGAGACCAGACGCGCCGGAATATTGCCATATGTTGGTGTATTCTTCACCCAACGTCTGCATTCCTTTACGGATGTAAGCGCAACGAGGTAGCGAGCATGTGTTTCCGACCTACCGCGTCCAACAGTCATCCCGAAATATAGACATTTTACAAGAAGATCTATTTCCTTGTCTCTTCTTGTGAGCCAACGAGTCCCTATAATAGCGGTGTTCAGGAACCCCGTCTGGCTTGGAGAGTCATCGTACCAAGCCATGAGCGAAGTACTGTTTCCGTCTGGTCCCGCAATGCCGAAAGATGGTATACATCCCGTTGATGAGCACGGACTGCAGTATTGTTCAATATCCATCCGTTTCTGAGAATATCGAGGACATACTTATCTGAGCCTGCTGTGCGTTTGGAAAGGTGGGAATCCCGGTGGACATGATCGTCACCAGCAAAGCAGCGCGTGACGCCTCTTTGCACTCGACTCCCATTTACTTTGGGTCCATTTGCTCGTTGTCCAGTCTATTTTTGAAACCATGTCCCAGTTTCAAAGGCGCAAGCAGGAAGTCTCTGCATGGGATAAAAGTACCTCCCATTCTGTCTATTTACAAGTTGGCAATTACTGAAATTTTCATTTTTCGCAGTGAAGTACGACCGCTTTCTCTTCCTCTTCGCGTATTCATATGGACATGTGTTTAATCACTCAGAATGGGTGCCATGATGGGTGCCGGTGTTGGATTGACCATTGGCTTCATCTTCGGTTCATGGAGCGTGTTCCGGTCAGAATTCACTGTACCATGTCTCCATGACCGTGCTCATTGCAGCGCTACGCAGACATGGAGCCGGTCCTCGCGGTGTTCTGTCCACTTTGTCGACATACATGTTGACCAGTGCAACCTCATTCGCCTTCTTCCTTTCCATTGGAGCGGTAAGTTGCGCCAGACTTCATGCGACGTGACTGACAGCCAGCAGGTCATACGCAATGATTCTATTCCACCACACATGGAGGCCGCGCGGCTGCAGTTACTTTCATCTATGCCAGTGAATATCCAATCGAGAAATGAAGGACTGCGTTTAATGAAAGCTCGATGGGAGCAGGAGCGCGCGCAGAAGTAAATCATTTTTTAAGTGTTATGTGTATCAATTCGAATCTCACCTCTCCCTACTCGTAATGCCCTGTGGACGAAGCTCTAATACCAAATATGTCCTGGACCATCCGTTTTTGTGCCAACTCGCACCTGTCTCTTCTGTGACCTTTGAGGAATGAAAGTACGAACCTATAGAAGCCCATTATCAGTTAAGCAACGTGCCTGGCTAACTATCGAGTTTCCTATTGGACATGTAGGACTGACTGGGCTCTACATCGACTGCTGGGAAAGTTCAGTTGACAGGTTGGAGCTGGCATGATGAAACTGAGCGTTCAACGCTCAACCCACGTTGCGGTGATTATTGTATACTGTAGAATCCTCTGTATCATAACCTATCTTTATACTAGACAGGACCTGAACGTTCAAGTTGAGCGAAGGAGATCCGTCACAACTCGTTCGACGCCACAAGTTCTAGATGCCGTAGTAGGATAAAAAATGGGGAGAAATTTAAAGGAGTTTTGAAAGAAACTACTCTTCCGATCTTTCCAATAAATGATTCCAACTTGAAGAAAGTCCATCTACTTATACCTTCAGCCGCCTTCAGCTCGATGCTACTATAGCGTGACGTTACGCGTAACAATTTGTCAGATCACGCCATCAAAAGCAAAAATGCAAAGCGTTCATGTTCTCCAAGCACCCCCATCCATCCGCGTCCGCCATTGCCTACATAGTCTGCTGTGGTCGGTGCGCGCGATGGACCACTTTCCTCTTTCTTAGGTTCGACCAAGGATGACAAGAGGTGGTTTTGCGTGCAAGATTGAAACCTCGTTGGGACTTTCATTTGCTGAGAAGACGACACTTCTTGCAAACCCTAGGCAACGATGTACATCCGCGATAAACCCGCGTGTTGACGAGAACGGCTACATATAATTCTTTTGATTGTCGCCCTCCAAGTTGACGTGACGACCTGCACTCTTCGTACCATTCTTGTACACTACTCCTTCCCAGTGTGGTCGAAAGCATAATATTTTATACGATTATTGGAAAGCATTACGATGTCCCGATAATGGTCATAAGACGAACACGTTATACAGATACTTAGTCCAGGTCGATAAATAAGAAATGAACAAACAGCCCCAAGAGTATGAAGTAAACAAATCTACAGAAACTGTTGTTGTAATGCAGGGTATATGTGATCAATGTGCAGTGGTTACACCAGCGTATTTGGTCCAATAATCAGAGTCCAGTAATGAATCTAGATTAGCTGGTTGATATGGAGAGTCCCGTGGCGGTTCCGGTAGTGGGTTAGTTCGTGTAGGGAGAAAGACATCGGCTGTGACAGCAGGTGAGGAATGAGAGCTGGGAAACGAAGGACGAGGGCCGTTCACAGAACGGTCTAGGTTTTGAGGGAGAGACTGGGAATGTGGCGTCAATATCTGAGATTGGTTCGTCGGGATGGAAGGATAGACATGAGATGCGGGATGGCTTTGGAATGCATTCTGAACGGTGTACGACGTATGGCTCGACCCATGAGCCGGTTTCGTGTCCGCACCAGGGGGAGGTGGAGCAACGGGAGTAGGTGCAGATCCAGACGCTATGGCCGTGGCAGCAGCAATCCCGTACATGCTTTGCGCCTTGAATAATCGCTCCATTTCCCAAGCCTCCTTGCCTCTCATTGCATTCAAGTCCGCAGCCGTGGGAACCTCGGAAGTCGGGCGGGCAGACACTGAAGGGTTGCGTTCCAAAGGGCGGGAGTTAGATACTCCGGGTGTAGGTGGCGGCGGTGGAGGTTGAGGCTTGTTGACATTGACAGGAACATCCGTCGACGTCCGACGATCGCCTGACCGGCGACCCGAGCTTTCCTCTCGCTTGTGAGGGCGAGGAGATGCCGCAGAATCAGAAATTGGAGCACGGCTGTTTTGAGTCTCCACGCTACTAGCGCGTCTTTGTGACCGGTGTGAAGTGGATGTCGATGCCATCGGGACATCGACAGATCTTCTGGTTCCCTTGTCCTTGTGTTTCCTGGACTCGCGTTCATCTGTCCTTTCCTTATCCTTCCGGTGCTCTTTCTTGCCACTGCTTTCCTTCGACTTCGATTTAGATCTTGAAGACTCTTTAACCTTTCCCTTGCTATCTTCGACCACTTCCCATTGTTGACCGGCAGCGATAATAGTCTCTGTGGACGCATAGACACTTCCAGACATGCTTCGAACTAACTTGAAAGTTTCGGTTTGTTTGCTGACGGTACTCGGTGAGGGCTCTCGGGGCGGGCGCTTCGACTCCTTCGGGGGTAGAGTAGGTGCCGGGGAGCTTGGGGGGATAGGACGATCAGATGCTGCATATGGGGTGGGAGGATTGACCAGAATCGAGGCCGCAGATAAAGGTGAACTCTCGACAACGTCATGAGGGTATGTGGAAATCATTGCTGATAAATAGTGAGGTACGGGTTGCTCTGCCGCAGGCTCTGTGGAAGGAAAAGGTACAACAACTGCAGCTTTCGGGGGCACCATGGGAGGGACAGGCTTCTTTTCAGGCGACCGAGATTTCCTCTTTTCCTGCGAATGTCCATTAGCTGGGGCTGGGGCGGTTGTCGGAAATGTTGCACCATTCGACTGACTAGATCTTTTACTAGTCTGAGGTGCTATGGATCCGGAAGAACTCCGCTTAGAAGGTCCCGCGGGCTTAGCAGGAGAGATTTCTCTCGAGGATCGATGGGGAACTGAGGGCTGCGGAGGCGAAGGTCCGTCGCGCACTTCCGGTTTCATAGTCTCGGATAACACTTGCATGGATGACGACGGCACCGGAGAAACAGTACCCATAGAAGAAGCATTGACCGATGGGGCATGCAAAGTTGAAGATTGCGACGAGGGAACAGAGGGTGGGTGTTGCGGTGCGTAAGGTTCCGCTGTTGTCGCGTTCCCTGTAGATGGGAGAGGAATATGACGCGGTTGAGGGGTGCTTGCGTCTGAATCAGGCGCGTCTGGGTTGGCAATTGTCAACTTGCCCATTGAAAATGGCGGCTCAATCGAAGAGATAGAAACGCGAGATGCGGGTACAGGCTCAGGTTCGGGAGTGGGTGGGGTCGGCGTTGGTGGCTCGTCTGGCACGGGAGAAGGTGATTCAATGGAAGGCGGAGGTACTCGCCTTTGTGGCGACTTTTCCGGGGACTCGGAGCGCAGCACCACCATAGCCGCGTCACCGAGGGACTCGTTTTTATCATTATGAGGCCGTTTGAGAATGCTGAATTTCTTCACCAAGCGCCCTAGCACACTGCCTCGGCGCTCCTTCTTGGTCATGACCGACGGTGCCTTGAAAGAGCTTGGCGGCGCCGAACTTGGCACAATGAGACCCATATGCTTCGAGTCTTCAACCATTGAGGAACCGGCATCGTCCAATGGAGTCGACGGTGCAGAGAATGCGTTGCGGTCTTTGGAATCGCCGTTGCCGAAAATTCCTAGCGCCGATGTACGGCGCTTGCTGAGTTTCCGCGGTATCCGGGCGCCATCAAGGTTTGGACTCAAATGCACCGCCGAAGTCGACTGCGAGAGTGGTGACGGCGTGACTGTTCGTCGGCGTGCTTCACGGGTTGTCATGCTCGTGTGTCGAGGACGTTGCCCGTTCTGCGTGAAAGAAGTTAGCACCCAAAATCAACGAAGACTGAATGAATAATACCTCCTGTACATCGATGTTGACTGGACCGCCTGTGAGGCCGACATCGTATGGTGACTGGTGGTGCCAGTTTGTACCCCATGGATCCGATACGTCGAGAAGGTCGACACCGTCATGGGCTGTCTGGGATGTCTTGCGCGAACGCGGTTTCCCGACATCCGCAACACGGACCTGAGACGAGCTGGGCGTTGGAAGGGGGGAGTTTGAAGGGGTTCTGCTTGGGCCTGGTAAACGTGTAAGGTCTTCTGAGTCTTGAGAGGACGTGGCCATGGGTGGAAATGAGGGAGAAAAGATAGACGGTGGTCGGGAGGACGGTTTCTTGTGAGAAGGAGGTATGAGATGGTGGTTATAGTAGCGGCGAGGGCCCACTGGGTTATGAAGATTATAACGCATTCTAAAGGCAGAGTCGTCCTTTGGGTACCAGGCAGGCAGCTCGTTTAGCGCCTCTGGAATGATGGAGCGCGACGTGGAGAGTGGCGTGACAATGTCCCGTTGCTCTTCCAGTCTTTCCATCTCCCTAACATCGCTACCAGCAGGAGAGTGACCGGCTTTGTCTCTGGCAGTGTCAAGCGATGCTGCTGTTGGTCGTTGTGGTTGAGAGGAAGGACCGGCTGTCGGTGAGGTTGCCTGGTCTCCAGCTGCAGATCGCTTAACCGATTTTCGGGACCAAATGGTTGACTTTCTCTGCGTCTTGTTACTTTTTTTTCTCTCGAGATCTTTCCTATGCATAACCTCGTAGAATGCCTTCAAATCATCTGGAGAGGCTGTCGACGTCGCTTGGCTCCCTTGCTGTGACTGTTTAGCCGTTGCGATTCAACTCCAAATCAAATCACCCACGAGTTGCTCTTGGTATGGCTGCAGTTCAGCCGTCCCATAGTACCCCGCCATCTCTACGCAACTAGCTGCTGCGACGGATAGTTCTAAACGACGGGCAAGGTAATTGGCTTCACCGTAAGAGCCAAGGCGAGCCCTGGCCGGAGCCTTGTGCGCCACGTGCTACCCTGAACGCTGATAGACGTGTTGTCTATCAGTTGTCTGTTCAGACTATTCTACTTGCCCTCACAGGAGCTCACAGCTTCTTTTCTGTTCTACATAACACTACAAGGTTTACTTTCAAGTTCGTACCAAATACATTTGCGATTATTGTGCAGCTTTCTGCCTCTCGGCCAATTTGGCTTCCCGTAACTCGTTTGCCAAGATTGCGTCAGGATCCCGACCACGCACTTCTGGGAGTAACAGGGTGAAGCCTGTTATTTCCAATCAGTTCACATTGTTGCTGCTAAGAAAAGAAGACTCACCAGCTCCAGCAATGCAGCATCCCACGAAAACTGACGTCAGTCAATTAGCGGAAGGAGATGAACGAAAAGGAGGCAGATACGCACTCCATAGAACGTTAGGAGTCCCAATGTCTTTCGTAAGGGAATTGAACGCCAATGCAGAGATGATCGCGCCAGCTTTGCCTGACGCAGCACTGATGCCGTGAGCAAAGGCCCGGAAACGCGTCGGGAACACCTCGGCGGGGTAGCACTGTAAGCATGTTAGACAAACGTAGGCGTCGGCTGGGTGTCTCGTACATATGTCGTCCTGCAAGCACAGAATCAGGAGGGTACACAACAATTTTAGGACAGAACTACTCACGTGTTCGCTCCAAAGTTGAAGAAAAACTGAGCAATCACAACGTCAATCAAAGATGAGGGCGGGAGGGGGATATAAGGCCCACCTGAAGGAATGCGAAGCAGACGATGAACGCAGCACTACTCAACTCGTAGAATTTGCCAGCCAAGATTCCCACTGAGTGGAGTGTTCAGCACAAAAAAGAAAGACGCTTACTTCTACTCACGGAACAGAGCAGCCATCAGGAAACCTTGAATCTGAATCCACTTTCGACCGAGTTTCTCTATCGTTAGCACAGACACATAGTAACCTGATACCTGATGAGACTATGCGCCTCTGAAAGTATGATATTGCACTGACCAGGAACAAAGCCAAGAGCCGTGATGATGATGCCGCCAGTGGAGACCTTGAAAAGACGCTCCCAAGCGCTACCACTATCACCATCGAACCCTATTTGTTGCAAAACTACGTTCTGATTCAAGTTGATGCCATAAAAGCTGTCAGATGGTGAGTATTAACGGAACAGAGCATAATGGTTGCATCGTACGCGATATCGAGAAGAAACCAGCAAACGCAGGTCCCAACAAGGTGTTTCCCGTGTCTCCATTCTGAGAAATATGCTATGAATTCTGAAGGGACGGTTAGAAATATTAAGATTATTCTGACAGCAACAAACCTCTGATGTGTGTCTTCTTCGCCACTACTTCTTCCGGCGCTTCATCTGAACTAGAGGAAATGTCCTTCTCGAGCTCACTGCCGGGTTTCGGGCTATTTTGAGAACCTTCCGCGGCAGCTTGTTCCTTCTTTAGTTTCTCTATGTCATCTAATTCAACAGGCTTCTGCGACGCCAAGAAGCGAGATGACTCCGGGAGGGTTAACCTTTGATAGAGGGTACCAAACGCTGGGACCAAAGATATTCCAATGATAATGCGCCACACTAGTAGAAAGCTTGAACATGCAGCCGCTCGAAACGGTATATATGACTCACCTCCGTCGACCTTACTGGTATGTCCTTCGGTATCCATAGAGTGCTTGTAGGCCGCCAGAACTATCATCGTTGCCAAGCTGCCGACCAACGATCCCCATCCTTGGTTGGAAAATATGTAAGCCAGTAAAGTTCCTCTCTTGCGAATAGTTGCGCGATCTAATTTGAAAGTGAATGAGCGAGATGAAGGGCGCCAGACGACTCATATTTACCCGATGTGATGCTCGAGCTCATCGGGTAATCTCCGCCTACACCTTACGGAATAGTGAGATAAATGAGGCAATTGGGGGGGGAGGGGATAAAGAGCCTACCTATACCCAAGATGATACGGAATATAGTGAGATAAATGAGGCAATTGTCGGGGGATAAAGAGCCTGGATCAACAGTTGGATGCCGCAAATCGGTGGGAATCTGAACCTCATACCAGTTGGGACAGTGATGCTCATAATTGTTGCGAAAATAATGAGCATGAGCTCCTTTCCATCTGATGAAAGCTTAGTTGGTTGTATCGGATAGGACAGGAGCAAACGGACAGACGGCTTTACGACCAAGTGCATCTGCAGCATAACCTATGGAATGGTCAAAGCGAATCTAACAGGACGAACCAAATACACAAACCGAAAGCAAATTGACCAATGACGCTACCGATGTTTGCTCCAGCCTTGAGAAACCCTTCTAAGCCTGTTGGGAGAGATTCACCGCCGTAAAGGCGGTATTTCAACATGGTAGCGACAGGCTGGAGATAATTAAATTTGTGCATGCATCCTCTTCGCTGAGAAGGCGTACGTTGATGATGAATAGATCGTAAGCTAGAGCGGAAACATTAGTGAAAGGTATGTGAAAGCATACAGAAGACATACCATCCAAAAAGAAGCCAACCTAATGAACGACCTTTAGTTGATGGAAGTATACAAGGCGCATATACGAACCCCAGCGATTCCCAACAGCTTGATCTCCGTCATTGTCAAGACAAACGGAGGGCGGCTATCCCGCTCGTACTCCTCCAACGCAGATCTCGATGGTTGAAGCGACGCATGAGCATCGCTTGTTGCTTGTGTAGGAGCCATGTTGCTCGCGCTGGATCGTCTATGAGCAGCTGCAACAATATAAAGACCCGACTATGCCAACGTTCGTGCGATGGCTGGACGTCACCGGTGAGAGGAGATTGGAGCCAGAAGCTATTTTGTGTCGTGTGCCGGAAAATACATATGGACGACGATAGCTCCATATGGATCCGACCCTTCGCCTCCGTCCTTTTTTTTCCTGCCAAGGACAATCGCAGCAACATCATCATGCGTAACAAGTCCTGGACGGATCTCCGAAGACTGTTGTGGGCATTTCTTCGAAGGATTTTGCGAGTGGCGCACTGCTTCACCATCGAGGGAACTATATTTACAGCTTTACGAGATGGAAGCGAATGACCACGTCCACACGATACAGAGTTCGAATTCTGGCCTCATGGCGCCTAGCCTGGGGAGCTACTGTCAACCGCCACAGAATCATCATGATGGACACAGCATGAGGTCGATAGACGCTTTGAGTCTTGACCGACAAAATCCGAACTTCCCGTTCCGGATCATGCTCCCGATCAGCTTCCTGATATATCCTCAAAACTTTTCTTCTTCATGTCTCTTCGAGTCCTGGTTATTGGCAGCGGAGGACGCGAGCATGCCCTATGCTGGCGGCTATCGCAATCCGATCTCGTTGGAAACATATTCGTCTGTCCAGGAAACGGTGGCACATCTCAAGAAAAGAAAACATCCAACGTCAATCTCCCTGCAGATGATCTACCAAAGCTCGTGGAATTTGCCGTCCAAAACGAGGCAGGTTCTTCTCCTTCCGAGTTCACGAGAATCTCACATGTCTTTAGATCAATCTTGTTATTCCTGGTCCCGAACAGCCTCTCGTAGATGGTGTTGAAGGACTCTTCCGCAAAGGCATGTATGTCCTTGAACGACTTTGGGAAACCTATCTCATTCAATGTTCAGTCGGCATACCTGTCTTCGGTCCCAGTCAACTGGCTGCGCGAATGGAAGGCTCCAAGGCCTTTTCAAAGGACTTTATGGCCCGACATTCTATTCCAACCGCTCAATTCAAGGTTTTCAAGGCTAGTCAATTCGACGAGGCCGTGAACTACGTCAAGACTTGCAAACATAATGTAGTCCTTAAAGCTGATGGACTAGCTGGCGGCAAGGGTGTTTTGATCCCAGCGAATGAAGAGGAAGCCATTGCTGGTTTAAAAGACATCATGGTGTCGAATATATTCGGATCGGCAGGTAGGTCCAACGCCTTTGAGCGAGCAACGCGTTCATTGGACATATTGAAGGCAGCGAAGTTGTCATCGAGGAACTTCTCAATGGCCCTGAAATTTCTGTCCTCGCCTTCTCTGATGGATATACCATCGTACCTCTTCCAGCTGCTCAAGACCACAAACGTATTGGCGAAGGCGACACTGGTCCAAACACGGGTGGTATGGGTGCATATGCTCCCGCGCCTGTCGCCACTCCCGAAATCATGAACCAGATCATGATCGAAACATTACGACCGACAATTGACGGAATGCGGAAGGAGGGTGAGATCTTTCAAACGCATTTTACCGCTTTATCTGAACAACTTGTAAGGTTACCCGTTCGTGGGCATGCTCTTCACGGGCTTCATGTTGACGCCAACGGGACCCAAGGTCCTGGAATATAATGTCAGGTTTGGGGATCCAGAAACTGAGGCACTTATGCTCCTCCTCCACGAAGATACAGACCTGGCAGCGGTGTTACTTGTAAAGTCCTTACCTTACCGGCTTCATGTTGCTCATGCGCGTTAGGCCTGCGCGGAGCATCGTTTGGATTCTGTGTCTATATCCATACGGCCTGGCTTTGCCGTCTCTGTAATACTTGCCTCTCAAGGATACCCAGGCAGCTACCCCAAGGGCAAAGAGATTCAAATCGAAGACGTTCCGTCTGGTCAGTGTTACGCTTGCTTCTACGCCTAATGCATCCTTACTCTCATCAGGCGTCGTCGTTTTCCATGCTGGGACTACAAGTAAAAACGACGCGATCGTAACTACAGGCGGACGCGTTATTGCTGTTTCCGCCTTTGCATCATCGATACAAGACGCCGTGGATCTTGTCTACCAAGGTGTAGATAGAATAACCTTTGAAGGCAAGACTCTCCGACGCGATATCGCGCATAGGTATCTTCATTTCTCGTGTGTTTCCTTTCGATACCGATTCCCATCCTCAGAGCTCTGAAAGCGGCTGAACACACGCCAGAGGGCTTGACATATGCCCAAGCCGGTGTTTCCGTCGACGCCGGTAACGCTTTGGTAGATGCTATCAAGCCTTATGTCCGTGCGACACGACGAACTGGCGCCGATGCTGAAATCGGTGGTTTCGGGGGATTATTCGATCTCAAAGCCGTTGGCTATACGGATCCTATACTCGTTAGCGGAACCGATGGTGTGGGCACAAAACTGCGCGTCGCCGTAGATGTTGGAGTGCATGACCTTGTTGGTAGGCTTCTTTGTCTCTTGTACGTTTTCATGAAGTAATTGTTACTCTTCAGGCATCGATCTCGTCGCGATGTCAGTAAATGATCTGCTTGTCCAAGGCGCCGAGCCTCTCTACTTCCTCGACTATTACGGCTGCAGTCGATTAGACGTCGATATTGCCACACAGGTGGTCAAAGGTATAGCAGAAGGTTGTCGCCAAGCCAACTGTGCTCTCATTGGTGGCGAAACCGCAGAGATGCCTGGCATGTATCAAGAGGGTATGCGCTCTTAAAACTACTCCGTGATACGTTCCCGCTTCTCAACTGCGATCTTTCATCTAGGTGACTACGATCTTGCTGGCTTCGCAGTGGGCGCCGTTGAACGACACCTGATCCTTCCTCAACAAAACATCACAGAAGGGGACATCCTTCTTGGGGTTTCATCTTCGGGTCCGCATTCCAATGGATTCTCTCTGATACGTAAAATCGTCTCTGTGTCCGGCCTCGAATACTCGTCACCTTGTCCTTGGGACTCAACAACTACTCTCGGACGCGCTCTTCTTGAACCAACAAGCATTTACATAAAGCAACTCCTCCCCGCTGCCCAAGCCGGTCTGATCAAGGGTATGTCCCATATCACCGGCGGAGGCTTCCTAGAGAACATCCCGAGAGTCTTGCCCAAGACGCTTGGCTGTTATGTTGACGCCTCCAAGTGGGATCTTCCACCTGTGTTTCGATTCCTCATGGCGCACGGCAAAGTGGCGCCCCTCGAAATGGCTCGGACCTTCAACAACGGAATCGGGATGGTGCTCATAGTTGACCCCAAAAATCTGGCCTCGGCTGTCCAGAGTCTCAAGGGCTCGGCCCAGGTGTATGAAATTGGCGAGGTGACTACTACTCCCGGAGTAGAGATGAGGAATCTACAAGCATGGTCATAGTAATGTGAGCACTCAGTTACAGCAGTAAGACAACATAACGACAGATGAGATAGTCATGGGTCAAAAACGAGCGGAAAGCTCAAAAGGAAAAGCTACTAGGCAAACGATGTAAGTATATGTAGTGATGATATAGATATAGATATGATGAGACGACGAGCAAACACGGAAAGGCAGCAAATAGAGCAAGATACTATATATCTACACAAGACAAGAGTGATAACTGCAAGAGGGAGGAAAGATGCGTGTGATGAGATAGATGTGTGTGTCGATGCGTGAAGAGGTGTGAATAGATCAATGACGAGGATGAATGCAGAGAAATAGAATCAATGAACAACTGTTAACCAACAACCCAAGAATGTCAGAGTACGCAGAAAATAAAGAAAGCTTGCTGGCGCAAGCATCCGTCGACGAGTGATCTAAATTAATAACCGCAGGTCGATGGTTTTAGGCCGAAACTTGAACCTCCTTAATCGCCTCCGGAGCGGCTACGGCTGCGAAGGAAATCGGGAGTTTTGCAGGCTGAGGAGGCGCTGGGGGCGATTCTGCTACCTCGTCCTGTTGCATCAAGTGTGAGAAAACGATCCGTTTAGCTCGGTGCCTCGTACCTTAGCGGGCCGCGCGTCTGGGGAGAGATTACGGACAGAACTCTCTTTACTTTCACCACTTCGGAAAGGCGGAGGAGCCTGCAGAACCTGAGCAGCTGTCGGTGCCCCTCCATTCAAGGCTGACAGCGATCCATTGCTCGCGCTTCGGTTCGGCGGAGTAGTAGATCCTGCCAAGACTGGGAATTCGTCCGCATTAGGGACCCGCTGTTTCATGGCTTGCGATGCACGTTTGTTTTGCAAGCCATTAGTGCCATTCCTGTAGCCTTGAGAGTATTTTGGCCGGTTCCCGTCACCTACATCCCCGTTCTGGTACCGGGGCGCCTATTCGTATGAATATCCCGGTTCAAATAACATAGAAAAGCGGGCTTACATCTCGGATTGTCATCGCGGCCATTGTCTCGTCGATATTCCCGTATCCATTCGTACCGTGGCCTCCTCGAGAGCGAGGGCCACCACCTCGGGGACCGTTATAGTATGAACCGGGGGCAGGAGCACCCTCCGTCAGCACATGGGGGAAACGGCAATCATCACTGGAAAAAAATAATATTAGACACGGGTTACATATTCTGGAAAATGCTAACCCGTTTTTACATCGCCCAGCCGGGAAGAAAAGACAAGGAGGTCTGCGATTGACAAATGAACCCCTACTAGTTCGTGCACTTGGACGCCGATGATGGCCATTTTCTCGGAGACCGTTGGGTGTGAAGCCGTCAGACTGAGGATTAAGCGAAAGAGCCTTGGTCGAGCCGTTGACCTCGGAGTAATTTACAGGGATGGGGGGCTGGGAAGAATAGTAAGCACCATTAGGCGGCGCAGGGAACGGCTGTGGAGCAGAGGGTAGCGCTGGATAATTGGCTGGAGGAGACTGAGGTTGCGAAGGTGCTGAATGCTGGAGAGGAGGTAGAGGAGGAATTGACATCGGGACAGGAACCTGGCCTGGGTGTGGGTAGGCCGTTGGGG
This sequence comes from Hymenopellis raphanipes, assembly GCA_036872995.1. Taxonomy (NCBI): domain Eukaryota; kingdom Fungi; phylum Basidiomycota; class Agaricomycetes; order Agaricales; family Physalacriaceae; genus Hymenopellis; species Hymenopellis raphanipes. Next base: position 3,099,596 of record JAYMDG010000001.1, read on the forward strand.
ACATCATGGGAGACATGGGACCATACGGCAGTGGAAGCGGATGACCGTTAGGACTAAACTGGGTAGGCACGGGCCCCATTGAAGGGGACCGACCATGGTTCATAGGTGGAGGGGAAGTGAGTGTCGGGACGGGAACACCGTTAGGTTGCGGGAAGGAGGGTTGAGGAACTGGATAATAACTTGGGGAATACGACTGTGGCACCATGTTTGGATCGTAAGGAGCCGGATACGGCTGTGGCGGCATAGGTCCCTGATAATACGCGCCTTGCTGAGTCGGATGCGAAAACATACAGGATGCGCCGTATCTGCAAGCCGGGAAATAGCGACAAGGAATAAATCTGGCAATCTCTGGAGGGGGTAAATGTCCGGGTCCGCCCGGTAGGCCTTCGACAGATGGCTGGCTTGGGGGAGGTGGTGGGTAGTATACGCCGCCCTCGGGTTGAGGTTGAGCCGGATTCATGGGGTTGTAGTAAGAATACGTGGCACTATAATACGCGGCTTTTGCTTGTTCATCGGCAGAGACGTTGTAGCCGTTTTCGTAGTTGGCCGGCTGCGATACCAGTCTGTTCTGCGCAGCAGTCAATAATTCAATAATCGCAGGATCCGATGTAAGTTGGGATGGCGCGCCGTGGCTGCAAGCATTGTTGGGATCGGCGCCTAGCAAAGCATGTAAAATGAGTGGTCCGTACAGAAACGTGACTCGGCAAAAGTACCTTTGTCGAGGAGCGCCGAGACCACTTGAACATGGCCATTTCTAACCGCCTCGATGAGCGGAGTTGACCCGGTATGGTCTTGAGAGAAGATTAAAATCGCGAAATGTCTGCCAGCAACAACAACACACCTTTTACTTCAATGTCCAGAGACGTGGCATTGGTGAGTAGGTCGTTCACGTCGTCGAGGCGGCCTTCAGAACAGGCTTTCCAGAGATTGGACACCATGGATAATAAGGAACGGAACGGCGAACAGGACGAGGGGAACGACGAGCAAAGGGTTGTCAGTCGAGGTTATGGCAAGAGCGAACGGAAAAAAATCAGCTTCACGTGCAAAAAACAGCCGATCGCACTTTGGATCTATCTAGGAACATGACACACGGCTCGGCCGTGAGTGGGCTAGCCTCAATTGAGCAATCATGTTTATTAAAAAGTTGGAAACACGTTCGGAACGCTCAACTTGCTTGTTGACCGGATCTAAAACTCTTAGCAACCTAATATCCACGTATACATTCTATCTCACAATGCGCGCCGAGGACTGATTGGCAGTGATCTGTGCCGATAATTATATCGCCCATCGTAAGCGATGATGTGTCTACGCGCTGATTCATCCCGATGTTACTCGAGTTCCCTTTCATTCCAATCCCAGTTTCTCTAGCAAATGCCGAGCAGGTCCTCCGGCCGTGGGCGGAAGTTCTAATTCACGCGACGGTGGTAATTCCATCAATTCCCGAACTGCCGTCTGGATATCTTTGCCTGTGCAACTATGAATGATTGTTGCTTGAATCAAGGAAACACGTTACCCTCGTGAAGAACCGCGTACATCTGCGTGCAGATGGGTGCGGGAATTCCCAGTGAATCAATGATCACCTTAGCGCCCTTTGTCGTCGAAACACCCTCCGCAACACTACCGAGTGTATCAAGGATAGTGTCCAGCGACTCTCCTTTGCCGAGACGATATCCGACCGTGTAGTTTCGACTGTTTGATGAACTACACGTCAAAAAGAGATCCCCAACCCCGGCCAACCCCAAAAAAGTCAAAGGAGAAGCACCAAAGGCTGTCCCAATGCAAGTCATCTCCGCTAAACCCCGGGTGATCATCACTATGGGGAGAAACGCGTAAATCACTGGGCGGTTCAAATAGCTGGATCACCGACTGGCTCTCGTGTTATTCTGAAATCCCAATCCGTCTGCAGCTCCGGCGGCGATAGCATAGACGTTCTTTAGAGCGCCGGACAGTTCGATGCCAATGGGATCGCTTCCAGTATAGCTGTTAAACACCAGTCAGTCAGAAATCACAAGCGCGCACACCTGTCATCTCACCATCGGAAATGTGGTTGGTGGAAGAGCGATGACGCTTTATCAGCCTCAGCTTCAGTAAACGAGGCGACAGACACGGAGGTTCTGGGATGAAAATTTATCAGCTGGCGAATCAACAGGACGGACGGGGGATACTTACGGTTGGCGCAGAATAATCTCAGACGCAAAAGATGGCCCGCTCTGACAAGAACAGAGGGGGTTTGGCGTAATCAACGATGGCGCAACTTGAGTACTCACAACAAACGTAGCTCGTAAAGCTACTTCTCGACCACAGGTATCTGCAATGATCTCCAACGTCAAGGCATGCGTTCCTATCTCGATACCTAGATACAATTCGCGTTAGGACAAGAAGCAGAAGCAAATCGGAACCACCTTTATTTACGAAAACCAGCAAAGGGAGGTTGTGAGCGTCCAACCTCGGTTGAAGTTGCGTCAGAGTTGCTCTAAGAAACTGCGTCGGTATCGCAAACAGCAACACGTCCATCTTGTCGATGAGCTCTTTATTGGGGGGTTCTGGACCCACAGCCGTGATGTTCTCGGAGAACTGATGATCTTTGAGATAAAAGAGATTTTTGTGGTGCTTGTTGAAGTGCTGAACAAGCTTCTCTTCACGAGCCCAAAGGTACTACGCGACACATCTGGATGCAATCGCGTACGCAGTCATTATGGACTCACGACTTCGTGACCACTATCGCCCAGATGGTCTGCTAAGCAAGAACCAAAGTTTCCGGCGCCGAGGATAAGAACCTGTTGTATGAACAGATGAGCAGGAATGGACGCCCGAGAGACGAATGTGGCGTCACCTTGGAGTACTGGTCTGGTTGGGGCTTCGACATTGTGGATCTAAAAGTTGGGGAGAGAAAGATAGGGCGTCGGAAGGAAAAAAGGGGATCTCGGAAGGCCTTATATACAGAGAAGGATGGTGGCCGTAAGAGTAATAGCATACGCAGATCCAGGGAGGAAGCCCGTCCCAAATTTAGCCCAGCAAGCCGATGTCAATCACGTGCCAAACACCGCACCTTACCTCCTCCCACAACAGCCTCACCGAGTTATGCCTGTCCAGGACCGCACTAATGAATTTCGGTCGTGTGTCGAATCTATAAGGAGCAGGTCATCATTGCCGTCTCGCAGAGAAGAGTCCAAACAACGTCTTCTCAATGATCCTAGTCGGCCAACAGGAAGCAAAAGCGAATTTTCGCGTATGGCTTCCGCCATCGGCAAGGACATTAGCAGTACAACAATTAAGCTTGGGAAACTGGCGCAGTGTACGTATATGCGCTCTACTTACTTGGGTACACGTCGGCTCACACCATTGCAGTAGCCAAGCGAAAAACACTTTTCGACGACAGGCCCGTCGAAATCAGCGTACGGAACTCATTTCCATCGATATACGCGTCTCTAACAGATGAATATTAGGAACTCACATTCATTATAAAGCAAGACATTGCCAGTATCAACAAGCAGATTGCTCAACTCCAGGCCTATGTCAAGCAGCGGAACGCTCAGAATCACTCTGCGGCAGGAAAACAGATAGACGAACACAACCACAATGTTGTTATGCTTCTTCAGAGTAAACTTGCCAACACTAGTATGACCTTCAAGGATGTCTTGGAAGTACGGACACAGGTATGCAATAGTTACATTTGCGCGTCTCTCGTCTAATACCTATTTCTTCAGAATATGAAGGAGTCCAAGGACAGGACAGAACAATTCATGTACTCGACATCATCTGCCGCGACGCAACCTCCTTCGAGTGTGTAGCCACAAATTTTCTCAATCTAGTCCCCTGACACGTCAGTCTAGATTCCGTGCTATTCAATACGCAGCGCAGCGACCCTATGGGAGACGGCAGTGCTAGTCGTTTTGACCCGAAAGGCAAAGGACGTGCTCCGCAGAACGGAGACCTTTTAGCGATGAATCTGGACGCTGCAGAGGAAGGACAGATGATGCACCACAACTCGTTCCAGCAGATGGAGTTAATCGAACAACAAGTACGTTCTCTTTGGCCCTTTCTTTCCGGTAAATACCCATCGTCATATAGGACAGCTATATTCAAAGTCGCTCCACGGCAATAGAATCTATAGAATCTACGATAGCGGAACTTGGTCAGATATTCACTCAATTGGCTAACATGGTCGCGGAGCAGAGGGAAACCGTTCAACGAATTGACGCGGACACTATGGACATTGCTTCAAATGTCAGCGGTGCTCAGCGGGAGTTGCTCAAATATTATGCGAGCATTTCTAGTAACAGGTGGCTTATGCTCAAAGTGTTCGGAGTGTTGATTGTCTTCGTGCGTGTTCCGTTTCTCTTGCGCGCGCTGGCTGGCTGATGTTGCTCCAGTTCCTCGTGTTCATTCTGGTATCTTAATAGCGCACGTCGTAGGGCAGGTTCCCATTTCCTGGACATTATAATTATGCTGCTATATGCATCTATATATGCTAGAAAATTGCACGTATAATTGGATACCTAACCCAAGGGAAGAAACCCATATGTTAACCAACTGGTATCGAGTTGACACCTGTACCCCAAGCCTTGGAAGAGGCTTTCTTGGATCCCCGAACCTTGGCGTGTTTCTTTCCTCCTCTGTGTGTCGGTTCGTCGTCCATGTTGTCCGCAACCGCCCATGTTTTCTTCTTCTGGGAAGCTTGCTCCATACCTGAAGTGGCAGAATACCGCTGTGGTTGAATAGTGGTTGAAACCAGACCACCCTCCTTCGCTTCCTTCTCCAGCTTTTCTTGCTATTTCCATCACGTCAGAACGAAGGACGCGTTCGAAAAAGTCACGAAACATACCCGTTGAGTGTGTAGACTCTTATTCCGCTCCTTCACTTTCTGTAACCGCGCATCGCTTTTACCACCGCCGCCTGCAGTGAGCTCGACGTTGATCATGCGGCCGTCCAGTTGAGAATGATGTAACTTGAGGGCTTGTTGTAATGCATTTCGATGCGTGAATTCGAGGAAAGCACATCCTTTTGACTTGACGGCGGGCTTTCCGGGTGTTACTCTCGGTGTAAGCAGTCGTACCGTCGGTGGTGGATCTGCAGATTCATAGTTAAGCGGTAATCGAGGGTATGAATGCTGCTAACGAACCACAAGCCGCAAAATGTGCTTTTATTGAATCCAGTGATGTCGAATACTTGAGATTTCCTGTGATATCTGAGCAGAGGATTTCAGAGAGAAAAAGAAATACTCACCCACGAAAAGAATGAATCGTTGCTTGCCCGTCTCCTTGTCTGCCTTCTTCTTTTTCTTCGGAGCCGACTCTACCACCACGTCGACGTCGCCGTCCCCGCGCTTGCGCTTCTTATCAGCCCGTACCGGCGCAACATCGCCCGAATCATGCGCTTTCGCTTTTCCCTTTGCGCCCTTCTCCTTGTCTTTGCCATCCTTGCCTTGACCCACCGCCGCACCTTCCACCTGATCACCCGCGTCATCAGCGTCGTCCTGGACCTCCAGGACAGGAACCTCGTTAGCCGCCACGCTATCCGAAGCATGTGCATGTTTGCCCGAGTTTTTCTGGCGGAACGCAACGGCCTTTCGCTGCTTTTTCGTTAGCTTTTTGTCGGCAGCTCGGTTGGTCTCCTCAAAGTCATTGGTTTCTTGAAACGACATCATACAACCAGGGGAGCGTTGAGTGTGCTGATCGAGGAGTATTGGTTTTTGGAAGAGTGATTTGGGTCACGCGCAAGGCTCTGCTAGGATATTCTGGCAACGCTCTAACCTCTAACGCGTTTGCCATCATAAGTTAGAAGACTGTCCCCATTACACGGTACATTGAAAGGATAGCATTGACAAAGGTAAACAAGACAGATGGGAAAAGAAAGTACTACATGACTATAGAGGACCTGGAGATTTCACATTAGGTGGTTCCAACGGGAAGGTCAGTTCTGGATAATCATCCCACTGGGTATCCGAATCCAAGAACCGCCGTAGTCGTGCAACCTGCGACGACAGGTACATGATGATAATCTGCATCTGCACATCGGGCAAACGAAGACGAAGAATTTCTACGCAAGTCTTCAGCGCTTGTGTTCTCGTGCTGACGAACATATTTCCTTGGAATCCAAGCGTCTTTAGGGCATCGATGAGTTCTCCGAACTCAGAGCACCAAGCTAGAACACCAAGCTGTGCATTCACATAAAAATGAGATCAACGTAAATGGAATATGAGCGAAGACGAACCTGTCCATACTGCTTGTAGCGCGCGTATAACACGTTCGGAGCAGCGCTCAGCGCAAATTCGAACGCTTCGTTCTGTATAATGACGTCTTCATTTGGTACATAAGGCGAGGAAACTGGTTCAGGTGGCTATATTCTCCATTAGAGAGGAACGCAAAATTCAAGCGTCCACATACCGGCGGTTCCTGCCTGGGAGGTGGTTCAGAGAAAAACTTGTAATTGGAGTAATCCGTGCCGCCACCAAAGTCTACCACGTCTCCCTGTTTGCCAAAAAGATCCATATTCGTGAGATGAATGCCGGCGTTGGCAAAGATGGTTTCGATAGCTGCGGTGACAAGCTCCGGCGGAAATGAATTGATATGTGGAAGCTCTTTGGATGGAATGAAGCGCTCCCGATCGGCCGAATGGACCGGTGATTGTGGGGGAAGGGTGGAGGCTACGTGCGCTTGCAACGAGATGTGAGAGATGCAAAACGCAGATGAAGTATACGGTATCGGGATGGCGTTAAATGAAACGGATACGGAAGATCCGGTAGGCTTAAATAACAAGGTCTTCGAAGTGTCCTGAAAACGCGGTTAGTCATCTGATAAAACATGAGGATAACATGCGTACGGTGAAAGGTGAAAGGTCTGCCTCGGCGTCCTCTTGGACAGAAAGCGTACGAGACGAGCGACCTGAGAGAGAGCTGGACGAAGACCTTCGTGATACTGAAGGTGATGCTAGCTTCGAGTTCTTGCACGATTCGAGACGGGTCAGCCACTCTCCAACGTCAAGCGGCGAGAGGGGAGGTGAATCTGGAGAAGATTCGGATAGAACGATACGTGGTGGTGGGATGGGTAATGGGAGTGGGGATGCTGGAGCAGACTGTGTAGGCGCCGATGGAACCTCTAGCGCGCTAATACTAGACGAAGCTGTATCAATGCGGACGTTCCGACTGAGCCAAGATGGTGATGGAGGAATGAATGATGTTCTTGTGGATGGAGCTAAGAAGTCAGCGTCGCAGGCGTATGGGGAAGCGGTGAGTTCAGCTGGATCGACAAAATTATAAGTCAATACGGGGACCTCTGGTGGCACCGGCTCTGAAGTAACAGGCGGAATTCCTGGTAAAGGCTTCTGGATTACAGCAGATAACTCGTACAGCGGTGGAAGAGAAGGATCAAGTTGTCTACGCTTCTCCTTCTTTGATAGCGCGCGCTTCGCAAATGTCTTGAGGCGATCGACGGAGAATTTGGGTCGTTTGGGCGATGTGGGCGACCGAGTGGAGAGCAAGCTCGACGTATAAGTCGTGTCAGATACTGGAGAGGTAGCTGACAGTGGACCTGTTGTGTATACTGCAGCGATGGGAGTGGGAATATGGGTGGGAGGTGCCGGAAATGAGTCTAGAATGCGATCTGTATCGTCGACCGCTGGTTTGGGAGGTGCCTTTCGAACGCTGCTCGCTCTACGAGCAATCAAAGAAACTTTGGAATAGTTCCTCAGACGACCAAGCACGCCGTTGGTGGTAGGTACCCTTTCAGAATCAAGGGAAAGAGTGGGAGGTGGACTGTCGAGGCGGATAGGAAGGTCGCTGCGATTAACGACAAAAAAGTCGTCGTCGTTGTCGTCGGCACCGTCAACAGCTGCTGTTTGCTGTATACGATACGGCGAGCTCGAGGACCTTGCGCGGCTGGAGCGGTGCAGAGAGCCTCGAAGGCTACGCGCAAAGCTCGGAACGGAAGGAAGTGCGGGAGACGTCGGACCTGTCAAGTGCTTACCGAGGCACTTGTGAAGATTCGACCACAGCTCGCCTTGCTTTTGAACAAGTTGAGCTCGTGTTCTACACGAGCAGTAGCCCGGTTTACCTCGAAGGCCGTTATTGGTCTCCGCGGGAGCAAGTTTGACCTGCCGGTGATCAGGGAAGACGGAATTTACACTCTTTAACATTCGAGCTATACGAGTACAAGAAAATCGTACAAGACCATGAATATACACCATTCAGTCTCATTCTTCAAAATCAATCAATGGTGGGTGCTTAGGGGCATTAACAGCACCCATACCCCACACTTTGTCCCACAGCAAGCCAAGATTGATCCTCTGCCAAACGAACTTGTTCACACCATTGAACGCCAGGCCCATTGCAGTGAGTCCAAAGAAAAAACTCGTAGCGATGGCGTTTCCCCACGCACCGTAGGCGGTTTTCCGTTCATCAAACGGGAACTCCACTCCGATTGCTCGAGTCCATGACCCTTCGCCAATCTGCATCGGCTCAGGATCCTGCCCTTTGCCCGCGACGCCACTCAGACCGCTTGCACCCCCATCGCACCATAAGACCGTGCTATCCAGCTCCAGTGCACGCTGCTTAGCCTCGTCCCACATGACTCGTGCAACCGACCGATCCCAAGTTTTGGCCGGAGCGAGGATGAGCGCGGGCTTGGAATCTAGCTGCGCAAACGTATTCGGCATGGCAAAGTCCAGACAGATGGATGTCGTGATTGGGATCGGTCTTTGCTTCTTCTTGCTGATCTGCAGCTCGTACGTGAACATTTCGGGAGGTTTGCTGGAGTGGATCATGCCGTATGATTCTGCAACTGTAAACGATTGGTCGGTCCAATGTGCTCAAAGCTTGAAGAGAGACCTCTTACTTGGAACCAAATGTCGCTTGTTGTAAATGAGATGGGGTTCCGGCGACGATCTGGATAATAACGCCAGTCCATTCTGATGTTGCAGTTTCTTTCCTGTAGGATCGGAAGGGTCACTCGATGTGTCCGAATACGAGACGCCCATAATAGCCTTAGAGTTATTCTTCAGTAACTCTATGACATGGGAGAAAGCAGCACTACGAGCTGCTTCGCTCGTAAACGTGACTGCGCCCTCCGGCCACAATAACACATCTGCGGTATTCCAGAAGTGGCTGCTTTCGCGAAGGTAATCCTGAATATCAAAGTCACGATGTGCAGGACGGGGAGGTAAGATGCACGCCACGCGTAAAGCTGTTGTATCAGGCGATTCAACGGGAAGTCGTGCGTCGAGGATAACGAAGGAGGGAACTGTCATCACTAACAACATCAAGACCAGCTGTGGGACTGCACCAATCCCACCATGGGATTCGGCATTTTTGGCAGAATGAGGAAGCAACGGCGTCTCCTCGTCTTCTTCAGCTTGAGAGGGCCCCATCAACCAGGCCCCGGCAACCTCAGATAGTACCACAGCCCAAGCCGCAGCTACCCAATCATTCAAGGCCGGCCCCATGAACGGTATCATCCATTCATATCCCACAGCATCAACGACAGGCGCCCATGAGGAAAGACGTCCGATCGGACTGATCAACGAGAGAAGGTACCACGCTTGGGCCCAGAGCGCTGGGAACAAGACAACGTGCGACCAGCCTGAGGCAATGCGGGATCTCGCCCAAGTGTAAAGTAGAAGAACTCCAACTGTAATGCCAGATGTCACCGTGGAGGCAAGAAGGAGGATCGCGAGGGAACTGGCAGGATTGGAGAGAGCGTGCCAGGCAGGTATAGCCCAGTCAACGGTCTTCGATAGGGTCAGAGAGAGCCCCAAGGCAAACACGTGCCAGGTTCTGTGACGCCGATGGAGAAGAACATGCCCGTAAACGAGCAATGTCGCGAGGTGAACCGCAACGGGAAGGAGGGTACCTGCGGAAATAGCTGCAAGGCCCGTCCCAAAAGCCGCCGCGTTAGCGATGGTATGGGGCTGTTTGTGTAGAATAATGTGGCGTACAGACATGCTGTCGATCGAGTAAAAGGGCTGTTCACCCTGCGTAAGTGTGATTTAGAGTGCGTACTACGATGTATTCGGAGGTGTTGGTCGGGAAACAATATCCGCGCCTCTGCTAGGTCCGCGTGAGTGGCCGTCGCAGAAGAAGGACAGGGATCAAAAGTCAAACAGCCGAAGTTTATATATGTTAATGGTGTGTACTAGTACCCTCTGAAACTAACTAAACCGATTTACCCTCCGAGTTTTCTTAAAGCCACCCTGTTATGATCCTGATTTACCAATTAGGGCGTGGTGGCTCGACAGACCATACGCGCTCAGACGCACCCAAAGTTTGTGCGGTGTTGGCGGGCCGCCCAACCCAGGCAGGCAACTTCCGGTTCTCCAAAAATGGATGCAACTACTGATCCCACGAATGCCCAATAATCCCACCAGCTTACTTATCACTCTACCACCATGCCGCTCAAGGACTGGAGACTTCTTATCGCCGAAAAACGCGCCAAACAGCTCGCGTCTATCCCGAAGGAATGGCTCCTCGCACCTGAAGAGCTCCCACCAAAGGACGTCCTCGATGTCACTGGTTTCCCTGATACCTGCGGCCGCCTATCCGTTAAGGAGATTGAAATCACAAACTCTTCTGTTAAAGTACTTCTGCAGAAACTTGCCGCCGCTGAGTGGAGCTCTGTTGAAGTTACTACTGCTTTCTATAAACGGGCAATCATCGCCCATCAGCTTGTCAGTTGATTCAATCACCACTATTGCTTTAGAGGCTGATTGGAACACCAAGGTCAATTGTTTGACTGAAATTTTCGTTGAGCGTGCTCTTGCTCGCGCCAAAGAGGTGGACGACTACCTTCGAACGAATGGGAAGGTTATTGGACCTTTACACGGTTTACCAATCTCCTTGAAAGATCAGATTAATCTCCGCGGTATCGAAGCTACGATGGGCAAGTGGTTTTACGCCTCTTCTGTTCCCCATGCTGAGCTTGTTTACCAGGCTACGTCTCGTGGATAAATATCATCGCTGAAAGGGACTCGGTTCTTGTGACCACTCTTGAATCATTGGGAGCTATTCCGTTCGTGAAGACGAATGTTCCGCAGACGCTGATGGTAATCTCAAGCGTCCTAACGTCAAATTACGCCTCTAACGTTTCCTTAGTGGGGAGAAACGTTCAACAATGTATTTGGCAGAACGACCAATCCCTACAACAGGAATTTGACCCCCGGAGGTTCCTCAGGTGGGGAAGGGGCGCTTATCGGTAGGTTTCTCTGTCGCTAACCGTTGCCTATGAAACGCTGAACGCCTGCGTTCTCAGCTCTGAAAGGAAGTCCCTTGGGTTTGTTTATTTTCCAGTGCTGACTTGCCGCTACTGAACCGTCTTTATGCAGGCGTAGGCTCTGATATTGGAGGGTACGTGATGCCGGATTCAAATTCAATGCAAAAGGTTATCTATTTACCACTGTCCTTCATAGATCAATTAGAATACCGGCTGGTTTCTGCGGCCTATACGGATTACGACCTTCAACTGGTCGTGTGCCTTACACAGGAAGCGTCAACTCGCTGGAAGGACAAGACTCTATTGCATCGGTTTTAGGTCCTCTGAGCAACAGTCTGAGTGCTATTCATACGTTCATGGAATCTGTTGTCCGAACACAACCCTGGAAGAAGGATCCTCTGACGGTTCCCAAGCCTTGGAGCGACGAGGAATATAAACTCATCAACCACGGAGGCGGCAAGAAAATGTGCTTTGGCATAATGTGGGACGACCGTGTAGTTGTACCGCAACCACCGATCATTCGTGGCTTGGAGATTGTAAAGCAATCTTTACTTGAAGCTGGACATTCAGGTGGGCCCTTATTGCAAAAAGATTCATGTAGTACTAACTCTTTACTCAGTTGTTGATTGGAAGCCTATTAAGCATCTAGAACTCGTCGAAACAGCCGTTTGTCCTCATTTCTAAACTTCAGTGCACGAAGACCTAATTTTTTTCCTTTAGAGAAAGATCTGGTACGCAGGAGACATGGAAGATTACGAAACGGTAACGAAGATCTCGGGAGAGCCCATTGTTGGAAGCATGCTACCCAGTACTCTCGATACAGAAGGATTCAACCTCGGAGAACGCTACTTGGGAGAAGGAATCTCTACCTATCAAGTCTGGCAGGTTCAGAAAGAGCGCCAACGACTACGATACCAGTATCTCGAACACTGGGAAAAGACGGTCGAGATCACTGGTACTGGGAGACCCGTCGATGCAATCATATGTGCTGTGGCGCCGTACACTGCGCCACTTCACGGTCACAACAAGTAAATTTCTTCCGCCGACGTGTACTTTTCTCCTCACCTCAGATTTCCTCAGGATTACACAGTACACTACTGTCTGGAACGCTCTTGACTATACCACTCTCGTTGTCCCAATCACAACGGCGGACAAAGCCTTGGATGTCAAGCAACCACCCCACGAGTTCCTGAACCTAGCTGATGAAGATAATTACAAGTCTTGTGCGTGTTACCGCTATATTTATTGTTCTGGCACTGAGTACTGATCGGCAATGGGAGTACAGACGAACCTGAAACCTCCCATGGCGCACCTATCGCCTTACAAATAGTCGGACGAACACTCGAGGAAGAAGCGGTTATTGGGATGGGAGAGGTAGTGGACACGGCGGTACATTCATACTTGAATAATAACTAAGCGAAAGCGGGGCATAAATGATACAGGTATACTAGTTCGACGTGTTGTACAAGTAGGCGATTCCGATGCAAAAATGAAGAAAAGCGAGACAATGCGATGAAAATGCCAGTGATAACCAATTCCGGAATGATTTGCAATAAAATTTCGAGGGAGTCAAGCTATAGTGAGCCCGCCGACAGCCTCTCCTGCGCCGTCAACTTCTCTCTCATCGCGATCATCCCGCCTTGCCCGCATAAGGGGGCGTAATATGGGACTTGCCAGGCCCATGGAAGCCCTAAGAGTCGGACTTGAAGTGATGTTCATTTGTCGAGGGAAAGGACCGGCCATGGTAGGAGAAGATGCGGCAGAGCTGATCGCGGAGGATGGTATTGACACAGGAATAGCGATAGGCAATCTGCCACGCGGCGACCCCATGTTCGAATGCGAATCTCGCAGATGAGATATTGAAGGTGAGACAGCCCGTCGTTTGGTTGGGTATGGATCAAATCGATCATCCACTGAATGTTTGCAATCAACGATCTGACGGGACGGAAGAGACAAGGGAGACATTACGTTTTCGTTTCGCCGAGCGAACAGCGCTAGTCGGGGGTGGTGTAGAGCGCCACAAGCTCATCGACGACGAAACTGATCTTGGTGAACAAGGAGGCTATTCAGCACAGAATGTATCAGCATCGTCAACGTGTTGCTGATCTCTGGACTTACTAAAATATCAACATCCATTTGGCTAGGGCTTCCCGCGAGTGACATGGGCATATCCTCTCCGCTTGGGACCCTCTTGGGATTTGCAATATTGATAGGTTGGGTACCGCCAGAAGACTTGAATAAGGCATCATCTTCATCGTCGCTGGGCGTGTCTTCTCGGGAAAAGTAGTCCTCGTGTACAGCTTCCTCTGGATAGCGACCGCGGTCAGAGACGGAGCGAGGAGTGTGAGGTTGATTATTCTCTGAAGCTAGCAGGCGTTGGAACGCAGCTTCAGATTTGACCTCATTCTCGACTGGACGAGTCTCTTCCGCCAGTAGATTGAGAATGCGAGGTTGTTTGACCTGATGCTTGTTGTGAGACTCTGAAAAAAGTCAAGTGATTGCGGTACTTACAGGAAAGGAAAGACGTCTTTTGGGGTAAAGACGCGAGTCTTGGGCATCGCCCGCCGCCGACGTCGATCGCCGGGGGGGAGACCGGTAAGCTCTGGCCACCTTGGATTCCTGGGGGGCGTCTTCCTCAGTACTCATAGCCGGAGTGGAAGAGCCAGAACTGGATGACGACGCGCTCTCTAGCATGAGAGGACCAGCGCTGCTTGAACGCTCGCTGGATGTACCGGACGATGAATGTACGAGTTTGGGTGAAGGTTGAAGAGTGAATGATGTTTGGAGAGGGCTTGCTAGCCGTGTTTCGGTGAGATATGCCTTTGGGGCGAGAATACTTGGTCGGCGTAGTCTAGTGTAGACAAGGGAAGTGTCGTCCATTGAGTAGGACGATGTTGATGCCACACTGTAGCCAGGAAGTGCAAAGTCAGTCGTAGAGGCTGGCAACGGCACTCTAGTGTTATCTTTGGGCATTGTTGACAACGACGAGCACCAAAAACATGTAACAGGCTATCGGGGAGGCGACGATGGTGGTTGCGGCGAGAAAGACTGTCTGTGCACGGTCCATGGACATTCACTTGGCTCTTTTAGGAAAAAAACATGTCATGTGACCTGATCATGGTTTTTTTCTGCTACTAACTCAAATTTAATCAGGACCATCTCTTGAAAATGGCTAAGCGTTCCGCAACTGAGGTCGTAACCAATGAGCGCAATGGTCAACCCTTTTCTAAAGCGTCAGGCAGCGGCTTAAAGCGTGAACTTGCCGTTAATGATGAGATGGGTGAATTCGAGGACGCCTGGGAAGACGAGATCGAGAGTGATGAGGATGTCGTCGACGGCGGGGAAAAGGATGACGATGAGAATGGTGGGTAAATCTGCTCATCTAAAGGCCAGTGTTAATGCCTCGTACAGCAATGGATGTAGACGATGATGTCCTTCCGGCAATTGAAGAATCAGAAGAGCAGCCCGCAGCTCCAGATGCATTCATTCCCGGAACCCATACTCTAGCAAAAGATGAAATCCTCGAGGCCGATGACTCTGTATACATCATGCGACATTCTCTAAAAGTGACCTGGCCTTGTCTCTCATTCGATATATTACGCGACAATCTTGGCGACGAGAGGCTAAAGCTTCCCGCCACGGCATACCTGGTAACAGGCACGCAAGCAGATTCCATAAAAAACAACGAACTCTTGGTTTACAAAATGAGTTCTCTACATAAAACTCAAAAAGATGGTGAGCTCATTCCGATCGCATCTATTACCGTAAATTCACCGATTGTAGGTGATTCGGACTCGGACGATGAGGACGACGACGACGATGACCAAAATTTAGACGAGGATCCGGTCCTTGAGTACCGTTCGGTTCCCCATCCTGGTGGTGTTAATCGCATCCGAGCGCAACCGCAATCTTCATCCTTACCTCCCGTGTCCCAGCCTTACCATGTCGCGACGTGGGCAGAGACAGGCAAGGTTCACATATGGGACGTACGTCCTCTAATCGAATCTCTCGACGTACCGGGTTATTCCCTCGACAAAGAGAGATCCCATTCCCCGTTATTCACCATAAACTCCCATGGCCGAGCGGAAGGCTTTGCTATGGATTGGGCGGCTTCTGGGCCATCTTCTTTCCGACTTCTCACTGGAGACATCCACGCTAAAATCTACCTCACAACTTCGACACCCTCCGGCTTCAACGCCCTTTCCCAACCTTTCCTCAGCCACAAGTCCAGTGTCGAAGACCTCCAATGGAGCCCCTCCGATCCCACAGTCTTTGCGTCCTGCTCCGCAGATCACACAATACAAGTTTGGGACGTTCGGGCAAAGGGCCGGAAGAGTATAGCTGGCATAGACGGTGCTCATGACAGCGACGTCAACGTGATTAGTTGGAACAGATCTAATCAATACTTGTTACTGAGTGGCGGGGATGAAGGGGGTCTCAAAACATGGGATCTGCGCAACGTCAAGAAACGAGGGTTCGTCATTTAAAGTTGCCTCAGTCCATCTATTGACTATTTATATAGGTCCACGGGGCCTGACGATGCTCCCCTTGCATCGTTCAACTGGCATAATGGGCCCATAACGTCGGTCGAATGGCATCCAACAGAGGACTCAATATTCGCAGCGTCCGGAGAAGATGACCAGGTAACATTATGGGATCTCGGTGTCGAACAAGACGAGGACGAGATGGGCATGAATACCACTGCAGAGAAAGACGTGCCTCCCCAACTCCTGTTCGTCCACCAAGGTCAACAGCACGTCAAGGAAGTGCATTGGCATCCTCAGATGCCCGGGACAGTACTGAGCACGGCGTATGATGGCTTTAATATTTTCAAGACCATCTCTGTCTAGGTCCTATCGTAGATAGAACACGAATCCTCAATCATGATTAACTCTTGAACAGTGTGCACCTAATTCGAGCCGAACAGACTGCAGTGCCTCTCGAGCAGTCCATAGTCTTCCAGGACCAGATGAAGTAGGAATACAAGGCATAGGATACAGCGATTCGTAGGATTATCGAGAAGCTAATTTGACACCGACTTCTTCCACAAGGTCGAGGACCTGGCTCGTTTCAACGTCAAATTCAATCGCCTCGAGTGCTGCGCGTTTTTCTAGCGTCGCTTTATGCTTCAGTGCAGCTTCGTCACGTGGCCCATTGAGATTCACATTGTGGTAACAGAGGGCGAGCAGATACTCGACATCCGCCGCCGCCCGGTACATTTCTAACAGTTCAAAGTCTTCATGAGCCCGGTGAAGATAAGGAATAGCGTGTCGTAGAGCTTCCGCTGAAGGAGAGTGAGGAGTGAGGCATGGAAACAACGTTGAACACGCACGGGATTTGTTACACGACGCTATGATACCACGCGCTAGGACAAAGCATGCGAGAGCTCGTTGTTCCAAATCGTCCCCATTTATGATCTGGAACCGGTTAGCTGAAGTCGTCTTGTGACGGAACGAAATGCACCTGAGGTAAAATGTCTTCGATAATTTTCCGAGATCGATTGGTCAGTCCGAACTCGATACCCATGTCCGCAAGCAGAATAACGCTTGTCCGATATAGATTCAATCGTAGCAGGAATTCGGAATACCACAAGGAGGTCAAGAGCGGTTGTAGACTGCTTGTAGGCTGATCACAGTCCTACATTTATGGTGTTGATGGGTGCTGGAGAACAATTCTCAGATACGTACCTTCATTCGTATGACTTCATGTAGAGCATCCTCGATTTTAGAAAGATCGGGACTCTGCCCGTAGAGAGTATAGTGACGAGGTTTGAAATCACCCGGAGGTTTTCGGGCCTTGAGAGCGTCAAATAAGCGGTCTTGACCGCTAATCGTGTACCGTAAACATCTTGAAGAGAACCCTCAAACATCACATACCGTCTAGCTGCTCTAAGAGCAAGAATGTGCCATATTTCTTCCGCCCAGATGTTATAATCGGTAAGCGTTAGTCTGCGCCAGACATTGGGTTCAAGGAGAGCGGCCAGCGCTTCATTATATAGACCCTGTCGAGCTTGCTTCATTGTCGTGTTTAGTATGGAGCCGCTGTGTGAACGACCAAGTCCACAAACCTTATACGCCTTATTCAAGATGGACGTCAACCGATTGTTATCTGAACTGCCCTGTTCGGTAAATGCAATGATGATACTCTCCTCAATGTCCGCAAGCCGATCACAACCTGCGATCCGAATGAGCTCCCAAGAAATATCAAGCTCAAGCCACGGACCTGCTGCATGCCAAACAACTGCTTGAACAGCATGTTGAGCCCATTGAACAGATTCATTGTCCGGATCCGGATGTGTTTCAGTCCAACGATCGTATAGACCCATCGCTTCTATGATCTTCACGAAAGATGCGCTGAGAGGTTGTTCCTGCAGATGAAATTTTCAGAGATACGGAACTGAGTAAAATGACGAGACATACATTTTCAATCTCCATGAGCTTCTTAACGTCGAACAGAATCTCGAGGGGATGGATATGAGGCTGGATCTCATTCAGAGGGGGTCGTCTCTCTGGGTCCGGCAGACGATTGAGCATCCTGCCTCGATGTCAGACAGAGATTGAGTTGGGGCGAACACGATCTTACGTTGTGCAGTGCTGTAGAACAACCTTGTCCCCGGCGATCCGTGACACTTGAACTGCTTCAAGAAGAATCTGACGATTGGTGAGAGGATAGTAAGATCAAAAGTGTTTGTTTACTTTTCTTGCCGCGTCATATTCATTTCGAAGGTAATGCATCCTAACGAGATTCAACAGCGCATTCTGGCGTAGCCCTCTTGATTTTATGAGCTGTCGTGCCTCTACATATAAGAAAGAACCTCACGAATCATTGCCAGAATGAAAGCGCTGTTCGAAATATTTGCGCGCATGTTCCGTCGCAAGGATCTCCTCTCCAGTCGCGTGTGCTCGTTGCCATCTAGAAAGGTAAGGTGAACACGAGGAAATAAGGAGAATCGCGACCTACATAGCATATGAATCTGGTTTGGCCCAAGACGTGTTATCCCCGTCGGTTCTAAATAAGACGCGATTCGCTGGTTTTGATGAGAAAGAAGGGATGACCATATGCGTCTAGCAAGCTCACAGAGGCTCAACGGGTCATCCACGATTTTCTTGTAGTCTTGTTGAAGACGTTCCCCCATACACCACGCGTTGTAATCTCGGGAGAGCTGCGAGATACCATCCCACGAAAGCTTTGCGTAGCTAAGAAAACATCGACGAAGGAAATAACCAAAAATTGAGCGCCGATTCTGTCGCTCGCGTTAGTGGCGATTGGACTGGGCAACAATGGACGTATTACGATCGTCGATGGCTCCTACGCGCATGTTAGAGCGTGTCGTATAAGTGGATATGGATACCGGATACATCATCTGGCTTATCCAGGAATAGAGGAGGAAGGGCTTGCGACGAGTTGAAGTGGCATCGGTGAGCATTACAAAAAGTGTCTCACAACTGTGAATGTAGCCTCCAAGCTTCTCTGGAGAGTACAGTTCCATATGCTGCAAGGCAGTGAGATTCAGACCCTCAGCAAGCTACAGGCGAGTCACCTTTGTTTTGAAGGCATGGATGAGTTTTTCTCCTTCTGGCGACTTTGGCCCCGATGTCATCTCCTTCATAAGCTGCTTCCATGGCTTAGGCTCAGCTACCTGTGCTTAATTCATACCGAGACGCGAAAAAATCGAGAGATAGAGTACCCACCTCGGAGATCTCATTCAACAGTAGACGGAGCATGTGCAGCATGAACGATGGGGTATGGGTCTTCGAGTTGGGATAAATCAGGGTTATTATCGTGCAGAGTACAATATGATGTGGTTTGAGGATATGCGGGCTGTTCGGTGGTTTCCGGATGGCATCTTTATCGAGTTTGTCCATGATGGACGCGTTCAAGAGGGTGCAGTCACGTAAATGTGACATCACCTGCGAAATTTCAAATCACACACATCGGAGCCTGTTTCTCCTTGCTCGTCTTGTCTTCACAACAAATTCTTTGGAATTGATATGTAGCAATTATCGTATGTAGTCAGACCGCGACCCGCCACTCCGACTTCGTTCCGCGACCTCAAAGCTACACTCTCACGACTTTGCCGCGACCAGCTGCTCGCACAAGTTCCAAAAGTCCTCAGCCAACCCCTTATCTTCTGCATAAGCTTCCTTCACAGCTATCCTTGCAATAGGACCTAGGTAAGCAGCCCTATGGTATCTGTGAGTTCAAACTTCGATCTTAATGGCAACTAGACTTACTTCAAATCCTTCTCTTCTATTTCGGGGGACGTAGCAGCGTACAGTGGAGTCAGAGCCCCTTGTGTTGGTGTGTAAAAGACAAGTCGCGCAAGGCCCAAGAAATGTTTGATCAGAGGCCATGATTGAGCCATCCCTAGCATTTGACATACAGTGAACGCGCTGGAAAGGCCACGAGAGGCACCTACCTCGAGAAATGCCGGTATTAACAAACCCGGGATGCACTGACAGACAATATATCCCCGTTCCCTCCAGTCGTTTCTGAAGTTCATTTGTAAAGAGCATGTTCTAAAATGTGTTTAACGAGATGTAGGAGACGAGTCGGGAGATGTAAACGCTCACCGAGAGTTTTGCGTTTCCATATCTGTTCCAAGTCGACCAGCACTGCTGGTTCAGATCGTCGAGTGTTTTATAGTTTGGCTTTTGGGCTAGTTGAGAGCCTATACTCGTCATATTGACGATGCGAACGTGTGAGTCCGGTTTCGAGGCCGTTTCCTTTAAAACAGGTAGAAGAGGAATAGTCAATGCAAAGTGGCCTATGCGAAGACGAGTCCCAGTGAGTACGACTCGGCATTCGAGGAAGGGAGTGAACCTGTTCCATTGCACGCTTGAATTTCGATACCATCCGGACCGATTTCGTAGGGTGTAGCCATCTATCACATCGGAATAAGTACTTCATTATCATTGTATGCATACTCACAATGCCAGCATTATTAATAAGTATGTCAAGACGCGTTTCGTGTTGAAGAAACTCTTGAGCTGCTTTCGTGGCGGTCTGCATCTGAAGAAGGTCGAAGTGGATGTACTTGATTACAGCCTCGGGGGTCTCCTTCTTCACAGACTGAATGGCTTCCAAAGCCAGGGATCCGTTCCGCGAGAGTATGCTACCATGAGGCACCTCTAGCAAGGACTCAATAAAGCAAGTATAACTTACTAAATCTTGGCGCCATGACGAGCGAGTTCCCGAACAATGGCAAGGCCTATACCAGTGTTTCCTCCCGTGATAATGGCGACGCGACCTGTCAGATATTTGAGCTGCTTGAGCACTTGATTGCTACGCGAGCACAAACCAGTCAAGTCGGGGATATTGGAGGCATCCCAACTCTTTCCAAAGAGGCCAAATAACATACTTCCTCTGCGGCACACCTATCTCACAAGAGATGGTATGGTTGTGAGTTGGCAACGGCAGACCATGCGGGGTACTTACGATACATGGAGGTAGTTCATACGTTCCCGTCGGCCGAGGACGCGGGGTTACCCGAAAACGCGCTTCCTTACTTACGAGCTGCAGGACACGAAACCGAACTGAATAGACTCGAGTTCGAACAATCTCTACGACCTCGTGGAACTCGATCAATGTAGACAGGAGATTGGTTCGAGTCTACTCCTCACTGCTCGCCATACTGCAAATCACTGCTGTTTGGAATGACGTCTAATGTAAGTCTGCGTACCGGTGAGTCTTCATTAGTCAATATCGTACGGAGACGTCGCAAGAGAACAGTGTCAACTTCTTACAGTTGAAAGCGCGATCTGTCATGATCTCTTTGATGAGCCACTGATTCACGCACAGGCGAGCACATCCATCGTGATATTCGTAGTACGCAAGGCCCGGAGGCTATACCTTCCACGCTGTCGCTGTCGCTCATATTCCTATTCCCTCGCTGTGCCCGCGTTCCATAGTCCGGGTGCATCCTCGTCCAAAGATTACTATTTGAATCAGCCGA
The DNA here is from genome assembly GCA_036872995.1 of Hymenopellis raphanipes. NCBI lineage: Eukaryota > Fungi > Basidiomycota > Agaricomycetes > Agaricales > Physalacriaceae > Hymenopellis > Hymenopellis raphanipes. The sequence goes on from JAYMDG010000001.1 coordinate 3,120,752, forward strand.
CTTGGCCAGCTACATCTCTGGTGTTACATTTCCTTTAGAGTCCGTTGATCTTCTTCCACTGATTCAAGCTACATCTTTGTTCGCAAGCAGCGCCTACACGTCTGAACAGTGCTCTTCATCTCTCTGTGTTCGGAATGTGGAAGTGTCTTGATTCCCACTCGTTCTTTTATAAACGGTTCAGAGGCATTGAAATTCTCGAACCGCCTTGACCATGTCAATTGTTTCTTCCACTGTCCCTCCTTCTGTGACCGCCATCCTTGGAGAATACACCCATGCTATCCGACCTGCTATCGGCTTTATGCTGATTTCAGCTGTTTTCTCCGCGTTCATGATTCTTCTCTTTTTCATGCTACTTTTCCTGTCGACGCCCTCTTCTCGACGACGGCCCATCTTCATCCTGAATGCTCTTTCCATCATCCTTGGACTTGTTTTGGGCGTTCTTAGTATACACCTTGCAGTAAGTTTCTCCCAGAATCACGAAATTGAGTCCCAGTGACCTCTGTTAGGTTTCCGGAATTCTGAATCCACTCATCGAAACCAACGCCAAAGAAGGTTTGGGTTTGATTGCGTATCTTCGTCCTAATCTCACTGTTGATGTCATAGTCTTTGCGTACGGTTTGGTTTTTGTGTGGCTTCCTTGGGTCACAGAATTCGTCCTCATCTTTAGAGTTGTCGTTATCTACGGCGCCTACTCTCGCGCCTGCCTTGCTGCGATCACCACCTTCCCAGTCCTCATGAAACTTGCGCGCGCGGGAATCATGATCCACTTCCTCGTTCTATGGAATCAGCTAACTGCAACGAGTACTGTTGATCAGTACATTATAGCTGAGGGTGTTCCACGCTGGATCCACGAATCCAGCTGGATTTTGGAAGTGTTCGACAATACGTATGCGCCTTGTCTCGTGCAACGTCCTTCAAGAACTAACCCGTGGTAGGTACATATCGGGATTGTTTCTCTGGCAGTTGGCATCGCATGGTCATATCTTTGACGGTCAGAGTGTCGGACGGCATTCCGACGGTGGAAAATGTATGTTCCCTTCAAGGCACTTCGATTCAGTCTTGAAAGACATGACCAGACTCTATCACTAATCAACTGCGCACCCTTTTCTGGATTGCATCCACCAACTTGATCTTCCCAAGTATGTGTTTAACACCCCATTCTTCCTAGTCTGACCCTACACCCTTCCATCAGTCGTCTTCGGCGTCATCGAGATCGCCTTCATATTCCAGCCCCAACTTCAACTCCCCGCTACCATGGTCTACGGTGCCAATATATACGTCTCAGTCGTCTCCACGGTTTTCGCCTCCGGTAAGCAGATTTTTTGAGCGGACGCCACCAATTAAGTAATGTATTCCCAGTTTGGGCATCAACGTCGCCTGTCCGGGACGTCGCTGCGTTACAAAATGACTTGCTTGGGCAAAGTGGGTCGAAGGGCGATAAGCTTGTCTTGCATTCTTTGGCACCTCAAAGAACGGACAACAGGCACACACGATTTCCACGACGATCTCAGTCACATCGATAGAATCAGCAGGCTGGAATGTGTAAATCGAAGCAAGCTTTCATGGATATCCGCTGCGCATATGTCTTCGAGTATTGGATGTCAATGACATTCTATCCATGACTATCACCTGGAGTCTAGTTACTCATGTACCTCTACCCGATCTTGAATCAATTAGAGCAGTGCACCGAAGTATCCGTACCGACCTGAGAAGACCGTGTAACATTCCGCGTCTATTTTGAACATCCTATCACAAGGGCGTTCGCACTCCTAGTGTGCCACACGTTCTTCCAGGTAGCCAGTGACCGAATCGGGTTTAGACACAAGGTCCACCTGCCAATAGTGTGTGCCACACGTCTGTGGCCGGCAGGCTTGTCAAGAGCACCTGCTTGATAACCTCAAGCACGCCCAGGTCACTCAAAGGAGATAAAATGAGTATTATCTCATTGGCCACACATTGCTGCATCTTATCTGATTTCTCGGATCTCGACTGGCCCATTGATCTGTTCCTGCGATAAGAACCAGTATATAAAGCCTCGAAAAGGGTGAGAACGTCAATTCAGCACCAATCTTGATTAACAATGGTCGGTGCCAAAGCCTCCCCATACAGACAGCGCTGACGTCTTCCTTCCTTCCAGCCCGCCTCCGCCGAATCCTGCACCCAATCCAAGCCCGACTGCAGCTACCCCAACTGCGCCTGCGGCAGCGACCCCACCAAGAACAAGGCGGGTTGCGGCTCTCAGAGCTGCGGCTGCGGCGAGTCGTACGTCCTTGACCATTATTCAATCGAAAACAAAACTGATATTCCACTTCATAGATGCGCCTGCAAGCCCGGTGAATGCAAATGCTGAAGGGCAACGCCTGAGCTATGGCCAAACGAGAAGCTGTAAATGTGTATCAGATGAATATGTTATAAGAACGAATGGCAATCACTTTACAATCATTAAGAATCTAGAGGGTTTGTGCCAGCAGAAAAGGGGTCTGTGTCGTCCATCATCGCAGCGCCCATGATAGCATCGTCTTGTTCTAGCTGCGACAAATCGCCGCTTTCCAAACCTAAGCCATCCGGACCGAAACCCGACATGTCGAGCTCCATCCCGCCATCCTCGTTTATCTTCAAGTCTGCTCCGTCCATGCTTACATCCATGGGTTTGAGTGAATCGTCGAGACCAACTGTGGCATCGTCCATAGTGAGATCTGCGGTTAGATCCGTTTCGGTTGACTGCAAGGTGAGCTGGATGGGCTGCTCCTCTTGGGTCTGAGACTCCTCAACCTCCTGAGTCTCGGGGAGAGCAGTATCAGGTTCAGCTGGAGTGGGCGCGACGTTGGTCACGACGTTCTCGTCCTTGTCATCGTCGTCGTCCGCATCAATGACCTCCACATCATCCGCATCAGGAAGTGGCGCCAGCGGTTCGTCGACCTCGTTTTCTTCATCATTAAATTGCTAGATACAGTATGTTAGGCGAGTGGAACAGCGGTGGACCGGTTACACACTTGTATTTTGTCGGTTTTCACCCATTTGAACACCTTCAATGTGGAGTTGACGGACGAATTTTCGGGAGTAACCCAGACTTTCTCCCAGCATGGGACAGGCTGCATAAGCTGACGGCGCGCCGCCTCTGTCGTCGCCGCGCTCACACCAATTCTTCTGCGGTTGGACATGGAGTTAAGAGGAATCACACACACCACACGTGAACTCAAACGAACCAAGCCAGCCACGTGAACAACAACCCCTCCAGGGTCTCTCAAGCTCACGCATCGGGGCTACTTGCTAAATTCCGGGGTAGTATACAGTATACTTTAGGGAGACTATATCCCTTCCGACCACCGCAACACATCGTCATTGCTAACACCGGTAGACGTGTTCTGGGACCCCGCTGTTAAGCCAGCCATCCCTGAAAGAAGAGGGGGAACACATACGATGGGAATTGTTTGAACTACTTCAGAACCATTCAACGTATTTTTGGACGAAACAATAGCGGTTTGGTCTGCTACCAGTTGAGCCGCTGCACGAAGTTCAGCGAGCTTTGCTTCCAGCGTGTCACATTTACTTTCGTTCAGCTTGTCAGAGTATGTCAATTACTAGAGGATGATTATACCTATGGAGGGCCGTCGTCTCTTCTCGTCTAAGCTCTAATTGCCGCTTCATCATTAATTCGAGGTTACCTCTCGCCTGACATTGAGATTAGACTGAGCTAGAAGGTCCTGAAGGCACTAACTTGGACTGGGCGAAGATCGTTGGCAGCTGCTAGAATATTTTGACTGAGCACTGCGATCCACTCGGTATGTCGATGCCATTCCGGAGGGATCTCTGCGGCTGAGTTGGTAGGTGGTGGTGCCAATAACGAGGAGGTCAGGAATGAGTAAGTTACAAGAAGAGACTTGAGAATGGACAGTAGGGCGGGCCGTCGGTCTGTGCTTGGATCCGCAGGGTAGAGTTGGGTGCCCCCAAGTTGACCGAGAGAGGGTATTTTGTCTTTGACCTTGTAACATATCATTAAATGTTTAATCAGACAGATGATACATACGTACAGGCCAAACCTCTCCGAAGACAGTGAACTCTCCTTCATCAGAGGGTGAGTAAGAGCTTCGACTAGTACGAGAGACAATCGAGCAGAATAACCTCTATGTATGCGCGCGACATGAAGTAACAAGGCAAGGTGGGCACGCCACGGTCACGAACAGATCAATCAAACAAGATGGGTAGTCCAGAAAGACAACAAAAGTAATGACAAGCAATAAACACGTACCTTCATCGAGAATCCAATCTACACGAGGGGGTTGGAGCGACGATAGAGGCCAATCGGGAACGTCTGTGAATTCAGACAAGAGTTCGTGTTGGCTTGCATGCTCGCTTCCGGACGACCGTTCAAGCCATAAATCGCGAAGTTTAAGATTATAACTCGTGAAATGAGTATAAAATGAAGGAGGAGAGGGAAATGGATTGCGGATTTCTTCCAAGTCCATCTGCAGTTGAGTGCGCGGCAGAGGCGTGGGGATGATGAATGACAGGAACCAACAAAAGAACGCGGTCATAACTTTGACGCAACGGCAGGTCTTGGTTCGATCCCGCTTCGCGTACTGTTTCACATTTCTTAACTTGTCAAGCCACCAGTCACTAGTCACTCACTGACAGTCGATGAAGCTTGATGTGCTCAATACTCTCGGAGGAGACTATATGGAACACCGCACCTTCAGCATAATGAACCAGACCGCGGAGGTGAACCGAACCAACCGAGCCACATATCATGCGGGCATCAGATGGATTTCACATATTAGACAGTGAAAGTCAGGGTCAAGATCCACCCGTCTATAAAGCTGCCTCGGAATGCGACGACCATCGCTCCCGTCTCTGTCCGCCTGCTTTCTGTGCAGTTCTTACTATATAACTTGGTGCACTCATTGCTATCTTGGGCCTTTCTTCATCCATGGAGTACTCTGGCGCCCCATTGAAACACGAAACTCCCAACCTCACGATACCCCAGTTCATTCTTGACTCTCCCCATCCTTTAGCGCCATTGCGTCCTGACAGTATCCCTTTCTTGATCGAGGATTCGACAGGTCGCAAGCTGCGTAGATCTGAGGCGCGTTCGCCCCCGCCTCCTCTCTGATATACTGTTAACTTGTTTCCTTCTCAGGTGGTCTCCCGCGTCCATGGTCTAGCGAACGCTTTGAGCATCAAGTGGAAGATATGTACGTGCAGTTCACTCTCTTAGGAGTATTTCGTGCTGACTTAGATTCAGCCAAAAATGACGTTGGTGAGAAACCTAACCACTCTAAATGCCCGAATCTCACGGTCTCTAGTGTGCATCTTTAGTCCTAATCACATCGGTATGGCCGTCTCTTTCGGTATGTATATCTGCCGCTCACAGAATCGTAGACTACCCTGTGTCGATATGGGCCGTTCACCGTCTGGGGGGAATCATAACGTAAGAGCAATGCGGCCCCCGAACTTGGCCTACCTCTTACATGATGATTCTTTGCAGGCCTGCTAATCCCAGCTATACCCATGACGAACTCCGTCACCAGCTCGAGACCGCGAAAGCCGGCGTGATCATCGTGCACCCCTCCTTTTTCGCGACCGCCCTAAAGGCTGCTCGAAGTATCGGCATTCCAGAGGATCGTATCATTCTCATGGAAGGACCAGGGAACAATGCCACTATCGACAGCCTCGTAGCCTTTGGTCATGCGAACAAAACGAACTTTGTTGAACACAAATTAGCACCCGGGGAAGCGAAAACGAAAATTGCATTGCTATCTTTCTCCAGTGGTACTACTGGTAAGAGGATTCATTCGGTGAGAACGTTCGGTCGCTGAATCAATGATTTCTTAGGGAAAGCAAAGGTAAGGCTCACGCGCTTGCTCCTATATTATCGGTTTCTAAGCATCAAAACAGGCTGTCGAAATCCCTCATTCATCTGTGGTATCGAATGTACTGCAAATGGCAACCCATTTCTCTTCCGAGAATGATGTTCACAAGAGGATGGTTCCTGGCGATGTTTCACTGGGAGGTACGTACGATTATGCTGTTGGTCATCGTTCACTCACTGGGGAGTATTCAGTCCTACCCTTCTTTCGTGAGTCTTTTTCAAATGACCTTACTGTTGTCGTCTGATGCCGTGAAACCAGATATTTACGGTCTCATCGTTACAGTAAGTTCTCACTGATGCCCGATTGCGTGGAATATTCACGATAAGAAAAGCTCCATTATATGCTATTCTGCGGGGTAAGCCGCCTTCCCCATCCAGTCGTACATGACTAATTGCATTATCTATGTTAGCTCTCCGTCGTCGTCGTGCCCAAGTTCAGCTTCACAAGTTTTCTAGAGAGCATTGCGCGCCATCGAATCACTCACCTCTTGTATGTCGCCTTCCACCACTGCATCCGACTTAATGGTTGACATGAGCATAAGCCTCGTACCTCCTCAGATTGTCTTACTCTGCAAGGTGAGTTCCGAGCTACGCGCGTTGTCGAGCGCGTCAAAATGATCGTTGCTAATCCATCAACTACGTAGCATCCCGCCGCTCGAGACTTTGACTTCAAACATGTGAAGTTTGTGATGTCCGGAGCAGCCCCACTCTCTGGCGAGCTGGTCCAACAGGTTACAGAACAGTTTCCCCATGCAATGATCGGCCAAGGCTATGGTTAGTCCCTTCCAGTGCTTTTCACCCGTCGGAGACTCACACGGACGTGTAGGCCTAACTGAAACGTCCACGACGATTACTATGTTAAATCCTGCGACCAAGATAGGGACCATTGGAAGCGCTGGTCGTTTCATACCCGGGATTGTGGCGCGCGTCGTTAAAGAGGACGGATCCTTGGCCAATGAAGGCGAGCAGGGTGAGCTTGTTGTACGTGGACCTTCGATGGCCTTGAGGTATCATGGGAATGAGAAAGCGTGCGTCTAGTTCTACTTCATATATTATCGCATTCTCTACAGCTCTATCCATTTAGGACACAAGAAACTTTCGTTGATGGTTGGGTCAGAACCGGTGACGAAGTCATCGTGCGAAATGGAGACGTCTTCGTAGTTGATCGTCTAAAGGTAACTTTCCGGACTCATTTACGCTTGCCACATTAATGATTCTGATCGTTGTTGTAGGAAATGATGAAGGTCCGGGGATTCCAGGTTGCACCTGCGGAGCTGGAGGGCCACCTTCTTACCCACCCATCGGTGGTTGATGCATGCGTCGTCCCGGTACCTGACGAATACAGCGGCGAATTGCCTTTGGCTTTCGTCGTGGTAGATCCTGCCGTTCACAAAAATTTGAGTGCATCGGATATGACTCAGTTGAAAAACGAGCTATTGAAGGTGTGGATGCTTCTGCTCGTACATTGATTCCTTGTTTACGGCTTGCAGCATGTATCGGACAACAAGGTACAGTATAAATGGCTCGCAGGCGGCATAGAGTTCATCGATGCCATCCCGAAAAATCCGTCTGGCAAAATTGTACGCCTCCCATCTTTTGATCTCATTTTTTCCAACTGATTTCTTCTAGCTCCGACGGGTGCTCCGGGAGGAGGCGAGGAAGATGAGGCGTTCCGAACCAGTAGCGATCCTAGCCAAGTTGTGATTGATTGAGTCATGCGTACTGGCATCTGTAAATTATCACATTGTATGTATATCAATGACCAGGCTGTCATGAAGACTCAGCCTAGTGTGCGCATGGTAAGTATGTCAATGAGTTTTTCACTGCGAGATAGTACATGTAGCAAATAGTGATTAGCGATACAAGAAACTTGGCTCTTCTCCGATAAGATAGAAGAACCTGCTCAAGCACCTTCTCGGTGTTCTTCGTGAACTTTGTGGGTGTCAGCACCACTTTTGGTGTCATCATCCGCATGAACGACGGCGTCTCCAAATTCTGCGGCTATTTCTTCCAGAGTCTTGCCTTTGGTTCTAGGGTACATGTTAGCACGAGGTTCCTGAGGCTGAGGGAGCGGGAACATACTCAGGGAAGTAGAAGTAGATGCACACCGCAGAGAAGAGCGTGGTACCGACGAAAACATCTGCGCGGTTCGTCAACTACGCGCGCTCATTCATCGTGTCAAAGACGTACAGTAATAATTCTCGCCAATGTTGGCGAATGCGCTAGGCCCAGCCTCGGTCAAGGCAATATTCCATACGAAGTGAGATGTTGACGCTAGACCAGTCCTGTAGTGGGGTTTGATATATTTTTGACTGGTCGAGGGAGCACCAACTTACACTTTGCTTCGTAGGAAAATAGGCAGGATCTCAACACCATACAACCAAGTGGTGCTGTTGATACCAGCGTCTAAGCCCCAATTCAGTCACTTGTGGCGTCATGTCCAGAGGAAACTCACAATAGATGGCCGTAAACAAGTAGATACCAAGGATAGCGAAACCTTTGCCGACTTTGTTGTCCGAGTCAGCAAATTCGCGTGCCATGATCGCGGAATATATAAGGTCGATGCAAAGGCCAGCAGAGGCGAATCCCAAGAGTTTGACGCGTCCAAAGCGATCCACCATGTGTAGCTAGAACCGAATGAGAAATTATCGGTCAGACGGAGGAAGCAGACTCACAGACGCAATGTTGATGATGACGCCAACGGTTCCGTAAATACCAGCCATGAGAAGAATCGTGTGGCCAGTGATACCAAGCTGTTTATAGAGCGTCGTCTGGTAATAGTCTGCAGAGGTCAAAATCACAGTCGGAGGTGAATGTGGCACATACTGATAACGTTAACACCAGTCAAGGAGGTCATGGTCTGAGTAGCGATAGCAATAATGACACGCTTCTTGTACTTAGTCCAAGCCTCCGAAAAGGACTTGACCTCGTGCGACTAGGAATACGGTGAGCATCACTGTGTAATATAAGCATCGAATTTCAAAACGAGCCACCTTCTCGAAAAGAATCTGCTCCTTCATGTCGTCGAATTCCTTCTCCAAAGCAGCCTGATTAAAAAGTCAAAATACTTGTCAACCAAATTTCTTCATGACATACACCCATGAGCTCTCCCCGCACGCGACCAAATGATATTTTGGCTTCGTCAAACCTTCCCTTGGTAACAAGCCACCGAGGAGACTCGGGCAGGAAGAATTGCAAGCCAATGAAGAGGATTACACCGGGAGGTATTTGCAGTGCCAATGGGAACCTCCATTGGAAAGAGCTCAAGTCCGATGCGTAACCACATGCGAATCTGAGACGCAGTTGAGCAGGTGAAGACACGGAAAAGAGGTTAAATTTACCCAATCCAGTTTGCTGTCCAAGATATATGAGACGCTACTCGAGCAAATAGAAAGTTCTCTTACCCAAGAAACCTCCGATACCAATCATGTATCCAGAGAGGCCACCAATGAGACCGCGAGAAGCAGGTGGGCTATGAGGACATGATTTAGTAACAGGTAGCAGGAAGAGTCAATAATTAACATACGAGATTTCAGAGTTGTAGATAGGTACAGTGCCGACGAGTCCACCGCTTGTGCTAGTGAGAAAGAGATTTCTCCACGCATCAGAAAACTTACACAGCGATACCGGTCAGGATACGGCCGACCAGGAACATTGGATAGTTCTGAGCTGCAGTCTGGATAACCGTTCCGACAGTAACCTAAAGGTGGGCTGATTGGCGAAAAGAAAAAACAAAACATATGTTGACGGACAACGAGACACATCATCTGCATGAAGTGCTTTCGTCCAAGCTTATCGCCTAGAAGACTTTGCATGATAGCACCGACCGCCTCTCCGGCGATGTAGGTAGCCACTATCGCGCCCGTCGCCGCGTCGTTCGGGTTTCCCATGTCTATTTCACTGGTGAACACTAGGAAAGCGAGAGATTGTAGTACTTACAGTTTTTGAAGCTTTCGTGCGCGATACTTGTAGTTATAATGCCAGTATCATAACCAAATAGAAAAGAGCCTACACAGTAAGGTCAATCGCAAGTCAAGGCCAAGAGACGCGTCAACATACCCAGGCCTGCGAAGAGGCCCACCATTACTATGTAACCCCGCGGCATGTTGAATAGTTGATAGTGGGGAAAAGCGGGGAGGCCGCAAAAGCGCGTTTATCGCTCGTTTTATCCATACGGGACAGATTTTTTGCGGGAGGCAAGACGACTTTTCCGCGCGTTCCCGGAAGTGTGAACTCGACTTGGCCCAGGGTAAAGTTGCAAATTCGCGCGCGGACCGGTGGCCCGATGTGCGCTATTATTGGCACCCATGATCCCAGCTTAGAGCGTAGACGCGAGGTGTCGTGATCTTCTCCTGTGTTTTCTTATAAAGAAGGGCTTATTCGCCATGATAAGATCGCAAGCCCCTCGTCTCCCCAGATTAACGTGAGTTCCAGTCGTTTTCCTCTCCATATAACTCCGTACCGGAAAGGCCTGATGTTTTAGGCCCGATAGAAATTGGATCTCGAGGGCCTGGCACAGATCAGACTCCTCCTTGTTTACGCGCCGGGTTAACTGTAGACCAGACCAATTTATAAGATACTCGTCACTGTTGGCCACTCGCAAAACATCTAACATGCCTCTCGATCTACCACTTCGCAAACAACTAGCTTCCGGGAAGCCTGCCGCTGGCGCTTGGCTTACTCTTCCGAGGTATGTTGACCGGCGATCGCACGATTAGATTGTGGCGCCTCATGCTTGTTGTAGCACTGCTATTGCCCGAACAATCGCCAACACCCAGAACGTCTCATGGGTTCTGATCGATGGAGGTATGCAAAATCCCGGTCCTGTCGTTCTTCACCATCCCCAGCTAACATGATCTGCCAGAACATGGATTGATTAACGGTACGCTCCGCGCGCGATCCCCGAGCCACGTACCTCTTGACGCGTACATCTAGAGACCCATTTCTATGATCTCGCGAATGCTATCGCTTCCAGCGGCGCATCACCTCTAATTCGCGTGCCCGCCGAGGAGACCTGGCTTATCAAGGCAGGCTAATGATGCGTGAGACGTTGTTCCCTCGCTTACCAAAGTACAGCGCGCTCTCGATACTGGTGCTCATGGATTGATGGTCCCCATGGCCAATAGCCCGGTGAGTTTCTCATTAGACTCAAGAACATTCCCACCAACACGCTCGCGTAGGAAATTGTACGCAAAGTCGTCGAGGCTTGCAAGTATCCTCCCGCCGGTATCCGTGGCTTCGGGCCCATGTTCACACATGCTGCTGGAGCCCTCGGTGGTACATACAAGGCCTCTGCTAACGACGATCTCCTGATTGCTGTTCAAATTGAGCACCCCAACGCCGTCAAAGAAATCGATGCCATCGTACAAGAGGGTATTGATATTGCCTTTGTATGCGGTCTTCCCAATCAAGCGGTGTTGCCTCATTCATCTTATAGATTGGTCCATTCGATCTCTCTGTATCCATGGGTGTCGACTTTGGGAGTGAAGAGCATGAAGCTGCTATCGCGAAAATCCTTGCCGCCTGCAAAAAGGCGGGCAAGACGGCCGCGATCTTCTGTAGGAACCTTCCACTTGAGCTCAACTGCTATCCTTACATCTACTCGTAGGTTTGAACGGCGAGCAAGCTGCGAAACGCTTTGCACAGGGCTTCGACATGGTCAGCGTTACCACTGACATTGATACCATTACGGATGGATTTGCTGCTGCGTTAAGTGTCGCTACTGGCCAGAACGCCGAGTTGACCGGTTCAGGATACAGCACATAGGATAATGAGAAGCAGTAACAGATACAAATGTTGTTTAAAATCTAATATGCAGACGTGTACACTATTTCCAAGTATAGTTGGTGGGCTACGGACGTTGCAGCTTCGATACGACTAGAAGTCGTCAATTCAACAGTCTACACCCAGCACAACAAGTCGTGTCCTAGTCCTCATCCACGATTTTACGAGACGGTGCCCAAAAGACGAGCAGTAACATCTTTTTCGGTCGGTATGCTCTCCATAGCACCTCGCCTTTCAACGCACATTCCGGCCGCCTATAACATAGTCCATTAGGGCCTCGAAAGTGAAGGACACATGAGTTACCTGGACGCAGCGGCGGAGGACCTGGATGAGAGATTCGGAAGTGAGCGGACCCGCTAATTTCATCAGGCCAGCAACGAGGTATCCCGTGAAACAATCGCCGGCTCCGGTCGTGTCGCGAACGGATCCTTCCAGTTTGGCAGCGGGCAAGTAGAGGGGTGGGCCTTGGAAAGAGGGGACATATGCGAGTACACCGGCTCCGCCCAAGGTACAGACAATGTTGGTTGTGGGGATACATTGGGATAGGCGGATGAGGACCGCATACGCTGACATGGATGCATAAGGGGCATCCTGGGGCGGAGATGGGATTGACTGGTTGGATGCTGGTGTCAGAACTTTGTTGAGATCGGAGGCTTCCCCTTCGTTGACGATTAACCAGGTCAGCTTCTCCCAAGGGAAAATTTGCAGCTGTTCATCTGAGGGCATTGGGGATGGATTGAAGATGGTGGATAATGGCGCGGGAAGAGAAGGATCGTTTGCGATTTGGAGTTGCGCCATCGTTTCTGACCAAGGAATCTCGTTCTGCAGAAGAACATGAGTCGTTTGAGCGTGTCTTGGAAGAGGATTTTTCTGATGGATAAGCGAGTAATTGGCACCCTTGTAGAGGACTACGCGTATTTTAGCGAAGCATAAACATAAGGGAATTAACCACTCACTGATACTATTCTCGCCAACATCTGTAAGTTGGATAATCGCGCGTCCAGTCGAATCCTGGACAAACGTTATACATGAAGCCCTATGTAGCGTGCAGAGCCCTACCTCTACTACTGGAACACCAGAAACGTTTACACCGGCCTCTTCGAGCTGGGATCTAACCCAAAGACCGTCGTTCCCAATAGCGCCAACGAGGTCTACATTGCATCCAGCGCGTGCGACAGCGACCGCTTGATTGGCACCTTTGCCCCCAGCGCGTTTTTCTAGGTTGTCAGACGAGATGGTCTCTCCAGGACGAACGATATCCTTGACTGGAGTAGGACGTCAGATGACAACCGATTGAAGATTTCAGTACGAACCATGGAAGAACTCGTCGATATCTATAGATACCTTGAATGAAGAACAACGAACTGAAATTGTCAAACTCACTGATGGAGCCGCGAACGAGACAGCGAGCTGACATGGTTGACGATAGAGTCGAGATCAAGTAAAATAATCGTTAGACCCGCTTAGCGCGATAAATGTTTTTCCGATCGAGTAGGAAAGAAATCGATTCAACATTCCCTAGGACTATTGCGCGTCCCACCATACCGTTCAGTTGCTATAGCAATTCTAAAGCTGGAAACGTACTTCCAGGTGGAGGCGTTGTTGCGCAATTGGCCGAGAATGGATGGCTCTTCGACAAGGCCGTTTTCAATGAATGAAGGCAATAAATATTAGCACTGCACGCCGTCAATACCATACAGTAATCAAACCAAGCCTAGATATACAGCAGTGAATGGTGATGGCAAGAGCTGAGCGGCTGTGTTTGGCGATCAGACGTGAGCCAAATACGGAACTTTGCTCTTTACTGACGTCGACGCGAAAAATTTGGCGCGATGGGACGTCGAATACCGACGCAGGTGCACCACCAAGTCGGTCGTCTTGTCCGCGCCGGCCTGCTCGACCAGCCCACCTGGCTCAATGCCGTCCTCATGAACCCTCCCCTTCCTTTACCACCAAAAGCCCCGCCTACCCGATCAGCATACGACCAGTCGCCCACCTCGACCTCGTCGACGCATGAGGAGACTGTTTCCCGTAAACTGAAAGCACCAAAGAATGCCCCATCAAAGGTGTCTTACTTGGAGGACCAAGTCCGTCGCCAGTTCTTCAAGGACCACCCATTCGAGGCCTTCCGGCCCGTTACGCTGACGGAAAATGGCCAAGTAGCAGACGAGCATCCAATAGCAGGCAAAGCATGGACACGGCTGCGACAACACGGACGGAATCCTTATCCCGAAGAGTAAGTCTTTCCTTGCATCAAGTCGGCTTTATTTACGCGTTCTACAGTGCCATCCGTTTCGCAGTCAGCCTGCACGAACACCACCACATCCCCCTCACATTTGCATACACTCGCGCCGTTTCCCAGTTCCGGGCCCTCCGCTCCGAGCATTTCATCGCTTGTCGCTTCGCCGCACTCGAAAAGGAAACGCTAAGCACGCCATATCCTACTTCAGAAATAAAGCTCGGATACGAGAAGGACTTGAAGCAGCTGGAAACATGGGATAGGAAGAAAATTGCGGATGCCAGCGAGCATGCTGCTCGCAAGAGATGGAGGGCCATCATGGCCAACTACGCGGATAGCGCTACGGGCTGGAGCAGAGGAGAGGAATACACTGAAAAGTGGAAGGAAGGTAACCAGCCGGCATACAACCCTAAGGTTGTCGAGGTTGAATACCCGCCGGGAGAGGCTCCTGCAAAACCGACCAAGGAGCCGGAGCGTTCTGGCAGTGGCAATACTGTTCCCCCAAGCCAGCAGTTCCATGCTCGTCTTGCTTCTCAGCCCCCAACACCGCAAGCCCGGGCAGCGTCTGGGCAGGTGAATTTGCACTCGGATATCGTGTTTACACGAGACCCACAGCCTGTCTAGACATACAAGATTCATTCATATTACAATCTATGACTTGACAACGCGAGATTGAGCGGCCTGTGCAGCGTTCATACCCATCCATGCCTTCTCCACTAATCCCAGCAGCTTCTGCATATCCGAACTCCAGTCGTTCATGACATCCTCTGGACTCTTCTGTTTCTTGAAGTTGATTATGCCTGCCGGCCGGTCGATACGCGCCCATATTGATCCTGATACTACAAGCCGCGCCAGAGTCTCTTCTGTCTGTTTGGGAGTTAGATCAAGGAGTGATGTAAGTCGAGTTAATGTTATGCGGGTGTAGTACTCGGATACGACGCGAATGTTCTATAAACGCGTGAGTATGAGACCGTGAAACATAGATATCACTTACATGCTCGATGACACGCGTATGGAGATCTTCCCAACGCTTCTCAGACGAGAATACCGGAGTTTTCTTCAAGAATTCGCCATATATTTGCTGAATACCGGGCCACCGCATCAGTTCTCGCGTCGTAAAGCATTTCACGAGGTTGCTGGGTCTCCGTGAGCATAGATCAACTAGTCAGATGGGACACTCACTAATGGAGTTCCAATTTCACCAATGCTGGGTCGACGAATAGGCGATGCATCATATCCGACTGCTCGTTATTATGAGGAGCGAGGACGACATAATAAACGATATGTTCGAGCGTCTGAAGACACATTAGACACTGATTGTAAAAACATATTCCAAGACGTACAGTTTTACCCTTCCCATTCACGTCCTCCTTGATAGAAGGTGTTTCCCAGACTTTGTAGTAGTAATTAGCGACATCGAGGTATGCGGTTTGATGAAGTGCGTGTTGTATCATTAGGTCGTAATATTTCAGTTTTAAATCCTGCGTCGTCCAAGTTGATCAGTATGGGTAACTCGGTTTGAAGATGACATTCACCTCGTTATCCTTTTCTTTCAAAAAGGCTTCGTTGACCTTCCGTCCTCCTACACGCACTTTGACCCATTCAGCCTCGCCGCCAGCCATCGCCTCCTTGCCACTCTTCGCCACTTCTTCGTCCTTCTGCCGAGCAACAGCGATGAGTAACCTCATTTGTTCAAGGATGAATTCGGTCTTCTCGCGACGCTCCATAGAAGAGTAAGTCTCGACCTGTAGATCAGACAATAACTCTGACGCCGTCTCCAACGATTTCTTGCCTTCCTCAGGCGTCTTGGATGAAGTACTGAGCTTTTCATGGTAGTGTGCGAGAAGGAGAGTAACTCGGGCGCGGGGTGTCTCTAGGAAGATCTGCCCAGACAATGAGATTTACACAATGCTGAGGGTGTAGATGAAAATGTACCTTTCCCTCGGTCACTACACGCAAGGTCTCAACCAATTCCAGCCACTTTTCGACGCCATGCTTCTTGTTAACGGCTTCCAAGTAGGACATCACGAGCTCGACCATTGCTTGTACAGCACCCTTGAGTTGGCCATGCTTTTTCGAAAGTAGTAAGACGCTCGCGTTCAGTTGAGTAAAGTCTTTGGCCTGATAACAATGTTCGGTAACGGCCTTCACCAGTCGCGTCGTTGAAGCAAGATCGGCGGCCTATAGTAGATCAGCGACCTTGAATGAGAAGAATAGACAGAGCGCACATTTCGGGTTTGTTTCTCGAGCACGAAGAGTTTGTCGAGGGCAGATTGCAGTTGGCCAGTCTGTCATCGACATCATCGTCATTCGTAGTTGCTGTTGAGAACGATGCCTAGCACACCTTGGCAATCTTTTCAACCTCTGGTAGAAGACTGTCGACTTCGGGTGTAAAGTCTTTTTCCTGTTTTTTGTTGTCGGCCATGATGTACGCTGTCGACGAGCTCTGGTCCCAATTACGCGTCGCGATCTTGCTTGGCCTTGTTACTTTCGGAAGGTCTTGCACCCACGCCGCAACCCTAACCTTAGTACCATCTTTAAATCTCTATTCCAGTCGGGAAAATGCAATTTACTAACCTCTGGCCCTAGATCTTGCTCTAGCACCTCCATTGGCTCAGATTTCACTTCATCGCAGGCATAGGCATAATCATAATTGTCCTAGTAACATAATGTGCATAAACTAGATAAGCATTCTGACGACCCGAAACGAAATCATGCACGGACTGGGATGGTGTCCAACGCAATGTCCACCGACGCCGTCCCATTCTCAATCGTACTCGAAGCAGGCTCTTTCTTGTGACGACTGACTTTGTCCACCAAAGTGTGGAAGACCTTGAACGGCAGCGTGATGGGGAAGAAAAGAGCCAACCTCCAAAGAAGCGCGACCAGATGGAGAATGGACGGCCCTCTTTGCAGACGGGAGCGCATCGCGAAGCTCGGGCGGGAGGACTCGATGAGCGCCTCGACCGACTTTGATACCGAGACTTGTGTGGCGTCCACCTCTTGGGCTGTAGTCGGGCGAACCGCGCTAACCGACTCGTCAATGACCTCTGGGCACGCGTCTATTTCCATCTCGACGGTCGACGGGGTCGCGTCAACAGAGACAGAGGACGAGTGCGGGACAGCGTCGACCATACTGTCCACCAGGGAGGGCGCGAACTGCACCGCCATCTCGGCCCTCTCCGGCGCAACCTGGATACCAAACTCCTCAGTCCACACCGTCGCATCAACCGACTCGTCCGAATATTCGACCCCGTGCACACTCACCTCTTCCACCATCTGAGCAGCCCACCTGCGTTCGGATAGACGCACATTCTGCAGATGCGGAAGCGCGTCGGCAACTTCTTCCCACTCCTGTGCATGAGCCTCGATGTAACCCGGTCTGTTCTTCTCGTGGAACCACTTGAGAGTCTCCAAATGAGGGGCAAGGTGACTAAGAAGGATGGTAACGTGGAGACTGTCACGAGCCCACGAGTGGCCAACGTGCAGACGGAGAAGGGACCTCGACGACGCAGTGCGAGACGCAAGAGTAGCTGCACTACCCCCTTTCGCGTTCACGACAGCAGCGAGGGTGTGGAGACGAGGGCAGTTGCTAATGAGAGGAACAAGGTCCTCGAGGGTGATTTTGGGAGGTCCCGACGCGAGCGGGAAGCGCGCCAGAGGACAGAGTTTGATATCCTGGACAACAGGGCAGATCTTGGCAAGATGCTCGATATCGGCTTTGGTGAAAAGATACGACTCGGGGAGGTCAATGTCCAACCTGACCAGCGATGGCAGAGCGGAGAAATGCTCCAGCGTCAGCCTCTTGGACGGCACGTCTCTCCCGGCGGACCTCGCCAAATCGGTGTATCTCGACGTCGCTGTAGCCGAGATGCGCAGGGTCTGAAGGGACTCTCCAAACCTCTCCGACAAAAGTGCAGTCATGTCCTGCCAGTCGGCGGCGTCCGGGGGGTCTTCGATGACGAGGTCCACCTGAACGAGGTCGCTCGTCAGATGCTTGACAAAGACCGCCATGTTTGACACATCCCCCGTCAAATGCAACTGTCGCAAACTCGAGAAGGAGCCTTTCGAGCGAAGGTCCCCAGTCAGCCGAAGCGCAGACTTGCGGATGTCCGAAAAGTCAAGTTCCTCACCCGAAAATACGCCACTGTCCGTCGTCATCACAGAACTCGGAGTCGAATCGCCGGAGCGGGGCCGCAACTCGTCAAAGAATCCTTCCACCGCCACTACGCCCCGGCCCGTCAAGTCAAGCTGGAGCACCTTGAGGTCCTCGAGCGACGCAATCCATCTTCCAACTCCTGGAGCCAAAGCTCCCGGTGCGACGAGGGCCACTTTTTGCAAGCCCTTCTGCGGCAAAAGAAGCTCGGTGAATGTGTCTGGGAGGGGAGTGGGGGACGCGAAGGAGAACTCCTTGAGCTTTGTACGGCTCGACATGTCGGCTAGGAAGTTGGAGAGCTGTGGCATTTTTGTGCCAATCTCCAACGTCAACCCGTCCAGCTGCGGGGTCAGGAATAAGAAGCAACGTTCTAGTCCTGCCGTGGTCTCTGCTTTCCAGACAAGCTGGCGAAGGTTGGGAAGAATGTATGGTTTAGGACGATGTTCATCGAATATGGGGAAGATGGAGGGGGCGACATTGTTCTGAGCCTCGTTGTATGAGAGCTTGCGGACACGTTCTCCGTATTTGACAATTTTCTTCCAGTCGTCCTCTGTAGGGGTTCGAGCCTATCAACAATAGTGAGAACAAATACAGAACACGACGTCACAACACTCACCAAGCCCAACCCAGGTCTACGAGTCTTCTTCAATAAATAGTTGGGGAATAAACCAATAATAGGTACGAGCGAGTCCAGCTCCCTCCAGAGAATATTCAATGCTGGCTCAGCAAACGCTCGACAGGTCCTAGCGAGTCGCGACAGAGAGCGCCGGCCGCCAGGGCTATCCAGAATAGCTTCTAGAAGGCGCTGGGTGGCTTCGGGGTCGCGGAGAATGACAGGAAACATGGTTTGTTCGTAAACGGCGTAGGACTGATAGGAAGAGGTTCGCTTCCGTCTGCTCTTTCCCTTCAATGAGCTATAGCTGCTTGATATACTGCGAATGCTTTCGCGCAGACTGGAGCGGCGACGCAGAGAGCCAAAGACGTCGGAGAGCACAGAACCAGAAGGCATGATCCTGTTTTGTGACGTGAAATACTTAAATTGAGTGTGGGCACGCCTAACACGCGCTGTCGGAGAGGTTCTACACGCGAAGCGCAGGTATGCAGATGACGAGTCGATCGATGAGTGGTCTCAACGATGCCGGGAGACGTTGGGTTATATTAATAACGAGGTTGAAGGATGCAGGATGTCTGTCAATGCGGAGGGTTTGAGCTATCTCCAGATTAATGCTTCATCGCCTCAACGTAACAAGCCGAACGGGATAACGCCTAGCAGAGGATGCGGCTGAGGCTATCGGTTTCGAGCAACATAGATACAGGGAATCAAAGGCGTGTCGTTACCTGTCGTACTCCGTGTACAACGTTCACCCTGAACATGTGTATTGCACAACGTGTACGAGGAAGCATCTAATACAATACAATCAAAACTCGACGACGGACGCGACATGCTTACAGTTACAGTTCTCCGGCTTGCCAAGGAATAGGTTCACCCTCCCAATCCTCCTCATCAGTCATTTGTTCACTCTCGTCCTCTCCGACGTCCCAGATCTCGCCACCCTTTGATGGATCATAGTGCTCCGTCCGCCTTCCGTACAACAGACCATCAAGCATCCTTCCCTCTTGTACCCGGGCCTTGGAGTCGTTAGGCGAAAACGCCAAAACCTGTCGAAGTTTATCAGGTAGATCGACCTCGAAGCGATCCGACTCTATAGGTCCGAGGATGTCGTCCTGTGTTCGTTTCGAATGTGGGAGCAACATGTCATCTCCGTCTGAGCTGTGTTCCGCGTGGGGAGAGCGTGTTCTAGTGTGTACAATCACTTGGATATCATTGACTTGGTCGTCGTCGTCGTCGTTATCCGAATCTGGTATGAAGAGCTTTGCCTTCTTCCTGTCATTGGTAGCACCTTTTCCCTTGCCTTTGTGCGGCCCTACAGGCCGTTTCGACGTATCAGGCGGCGGCGGCGAGGGTGGAACGAGGACAGGAACACTCATCCTCGGACCTTCCTCGGATGGTTCCTCGTCAGACATGGATAAAGCGCGTTTTCGCGACGTCTGAGACGTGGTGACCTCTCTACTTGCACTCGGTTGTCTAGACCCGCTTCGCAGCTGGCGAGTCTGGGAAGCGGCAGGAAAGATGTTTGGGAACAGCCTTTCGCTCTTTACACGTGGTGGTCCTTTACTGGACTGTCTACCGTCTTCATGCTCGGTATCTTTCGAATTTGAACGTAGGCGATCAGAGGATTGAGCAGGAGGAGGGAATAAGGATTTTGACGTGGCTTTAGCAGCCGTAGCGTCGCTGAACAGCAACTTGAATGAGTCGCCTTTGACTGGAGAATCATCGACGAAAGAAGAATTGCCGGCGTCGGTAAAAACGTCGTCCTCTTCGTCATCGACCATTGTATTATCATCGGTGGAAAATGAAGGAGGAGGCTCCTCTGATACTAGCCGCTGTCTTTTCTGTTTGACGGGCGACGGTGATACGGCTTCACCGCGTAAGCGTTTGCGCGCTCGTGAGACTGCAGTTGGAACGTTGACAACAGATGTGCCAGAGAAGAGCGTCTGTGCAATTCCCTTGGCATTTGGAAGCGGGGATGGGGGCTGGGGGGAGAGCTCTGGGGTGAATGAACGCGTCTTTATTCTAGGTCTAGACGGCGTTGCAAAAGGGTTCGGAAAGGGTTTCCTAGTCGCGGTAGGTGACGCGTGGCGAATTGTCCTGTTCTTCTGAGGTGAAAACGGATTGAAAGATGTTAATGGAGCTGTTGATTCTGCTTCACGGGTCTTGGGCAGTAATCGAGAACTGGACGTCGCTGGAGCTTTTGAAGACGACGCTGCCGCCTCCTTGTTCAGCTTTTTGTAGAGCTTATATTTCGCAGCTAGAGAAGCCGTTAGCGTCGTTCAAACGCGTAAAAAAAGATGTACCAATGGGAGGGTTGTCCTTGATGTCTTGGACTTGGGGGTCTTTCCCATTAATCTCTCTAAATTCGCGCTCCCATTTCTTAATCTCTGCCTTGACAGAGGCGATATCGGTCATTCCGACGGTATGAGGCTGAGACTGAAGCAGGGCAAGTGGTAACGATCACGCGACACAGGAGCCAAACAAACAACAGAGTTTTGAAATTCAAATAGCTCCTTTAAACTGCTACTTTCCTCTGCCCACCATGAGCCGCCCTCGCGAAAGTATCCTCTCGCTGTTTGACCCTCTTCATGACGGCGCCATTTCAGACTTTGGAGAGGCTTCCGACGACTACGACTCGGACAAGGAAAATAGTGCACCTCCAGCAGCAGATATGACCATGGGTACCTTCTTCAATTCCTTCAAGCCAACAGCCACATCCCAGCCTGTAGTCCTCAGGAAACGCCTTGTTGATGTAGGAGATGTCACAGTCGACGAGAGCTACTTAGCGAGCGTGTCGGAGGATGATGAAGATGAGGACGAATTTGGCGACGAAAACACCTTCCTTCAGCTTGACCTCGTTGAGCAGACACCAAAGTCTACCATCGTTCACGGCACCCTCCGTCCCTCTCCTCGCACCCCGTTAATGGAGCTCCAGCCAGAGCACGAAGCGACTCCAGTCGCCGCGAAAAGGATGCTCAAGCGACAGCTTTTCCCTCTACAGAAAAGCCTTGCCGTGGCACCGACCAAGCCTGATGGCCCTTTGTCGTCTCTTGTAGACTCTATAAATGCCCAAGGCGTTTCGTTCTCAGACTCAAAACTCCCTAAATCCCCTGTTCCGGCAATTACAATTTCATCGCCTGATGCGACCCCCACCACAGCCGAATTCCCCCATTCCTCAACAATCCTTCCCGATGATCATCTTGAGCCTCCAACTCCTCGCCCCCCAAAGGCTCCTGCATCTCTTACCGACCGCTTGTCTTTGGACCTGCAGGCGTCGTTCCAATTGCATTTCGATTCTCCGGAAGCCAGTTTCGACCTATTGAATGACAAGATATCCTTTTTCGGTCATACTTCTAAAGACTTTGGTTCCACGTCTGGGGATGAAGAAGAACTGGATTTGTACAGCCGTGATTCGGGCAGTGATGGTGAGCATTTTCCTCCATCTCCTCTATTTGTCTCATCCTCTACGTAGGCGAAAAAACTCCACCCGCCAGGCCTGGTAAGTTACTACTGCGACACTTCACATTCCCGATATTGATTGGCCTGTAGTCCGCTCAGATATCCCGGAATGTAAACTTTCTGTCGAAAGAAAGACGGTTCTTCTTTCTACTGAACGTGTGTTTGATCTCCTCAGTCGCAAAATCATTGTCTCATGTACTCACAGATCACTCCTCTCCATCAACGACGCGTCCTGTGTCTGCCCTCTCTATCGACCTCCCGGAGGAACCGAAAGGGCCGTCGCCTGTTAATGAGCCTCTAGTTGAACAGAGACAACCCGCCGCCTTCTTCGATGAACCACAAACTGATGAAGAAGAGGTCCCAGTCCCTATCGGATGCAAGGATCCTTTAACTACCCCTGCTCCGAAGAGTCACCAATTCTCGGTACCCCCTCCAGTACAGGCTTTGCGCATTATCAAGCGATCAAAGCCTGTTCTCTCGACTGCAGCTGAACGTCGTATGTCCTCTCGACCCGTGCAGCGCGCCGACGAGAAGGAGAAACCCGTTGCAAAGAGACCTTCCCGTCCAAGCACATCAGCCAACGAGCTACATACAGCTCTTAAACCCGCAGCACAGTCGAAACCTAGCGTACCCGTGACGTCGAATGGCCCCAGACGGATGCCAGTTACGATGGTAGAACCTTCTGATTCTTCTGCTAGTAAAGTCGTAGCCCCGACGAAGACTTTGCCAGGGGGTGGACCCAGGCGCTTCGTCACAGCGGAAGTTAACGCCCAGATGCGCACGCAGAAGGTTACTCTTGAATCCGTTCGTGACGCTATCAATGCCATTGGTATCGGACACGGAAAAGCCGCATCCATGGCAAGACCGACGCGGCAAGTCTCCTCTGCTGTTCCAGTCAAGGAAAGCGCCCGATCGACTTCGACGCTTCCTCGCCCCGTTTCTAGCACGTCGCGTCTTCCTGCCCCGACTTTCGGGCTCAATAAGGCGGGAAGGGGAGTTAAACCTGCACCGGGCATCTCGCGTCGCGTTTGAAGACTCGTTATTCTTTTCTTGTCATGATACCTATGACCCTTTGCATTTTCTCCACATTTACCTCTCTCGAACTTTCATCACTCAACCTTCATCACTGCATATACTTATACTTACAATCTGGATATTTAATTTATCTGAACATACAGCACCAAAGATCCGCCATACACAATATGAATGATATGTCATTATCAGAAGAGCACTAAACGACACTCTAAGTCTTCTTCTTTGAATAGAGCATCCACAGAAGCGAAAGGACCCAGGCCCTTGGCAACCACTTGAATATCTGGAATGTGAATGCATGTCCTCCGATGGAGAGATACATCGGTGGATTCTTGCTTAGAGCTTTCTTCACCACCTGAGAGGCAAACTGCTTGCTAGATATGGACTTCTTCGTCTGACTCGCGTACAATCGCTCCAAGATATTCGGCAGAAAGGATGCATACAAGGTATCCTTAGGAAGCATGAATTCAGGTCCTTGGTTCTTGGCAAAGTTGGAGGTAATTGATCCTGGAGACAGATGCTGCGCGTTAATAGTCAATAAAGAGACCTAGTGAGTCTGTAAGGACTCGCCATTATCGATATGCCCAGCGGCCGACACTCCATCGTAAGCACTTCGCTGATATTCTGTACTGCAGCCTTTGACGACGAATACGCGCCATGCCACGGTGTGGGGCTAGTAACAACGAGATTAAACCTTCCACCGACTCGGACGCGAGAAAGCAAAAAGAACTCACGTCTCTCCTCCTATGGAACCGGTGTTGATAATGAGCCCGCTGTGTTTCTTGGCCATTATGGGGATAACGGCTTTGCAAACGCGAATGACAGAGAAGGTGTTTGTGTCGAATGTATCTTTAATCGAGTCTAGCGTTTGGTCAATGAGCGGCCCTAAGCATAGGATAAGACGACAATCAGTGTAACGGAGGTATAGTATTTTACCGATGGCCGGCCTGCCTGCGTTGTTGACGACAATGTCTATTTTGCCCTCTGCGTTGTATATCTCCTGCACGACGGAGTTCACTTGCTCATCATCGGTCACATCAAGAGCGAGCGTCCTTATATTGGGACTCGTGAAGCCCTGCATCGCCTCGACTCTCCTCGACGTCGCGTACACTTTACATTCATGCTCCGCGAATTCCTCGCATCTGCCAAGTCACAGCGGGGTTAGAAATTTCCTGCTACTACGTCGCAGCAGCGTACGTAACCATACGCACAAAGCAAAACCAATTCCACCCGAGGAGCAGCCAGTGACGAGGACGACGAGGCGGCTTGCCATTAAGGTGCAGGTTGGGACACGATATCTGGTTCCGTGCCGTAATGGGCACCGGCAAGGGCCGCGGCTAAAGCCGGTTTGCCGTGTCCTTACATGGCCGCGGCTAAAGCCGGTTTGCCGTGTCCTTACATGGCGCAGAAAAGCCACGACCGATTCAGATTTGACTGGATGGGAGTAGTCTTGCGACACCATCATTCTCGTTCTAGGCCGCTCTACTACTTATGTTTTGCCCGCCGTCCCTGGGAAGACATGCTCTCAAACTGACGCCCACATCGTTCTCCGTTCTTTCTATCCATGTCTACTGGGCGCTGGTACTGGACTACTGTTTTCTGCGCACCTGCGTGTCTTTGCGTAAAGTCACTGCGACAGATGTGGCTGTAATTGGACGTGTCCAGACAGGATTAACGTCAATCAGTGATTCTTCGTCTGTCTGGCAGCGCCACCACGGATCCAGTGGACGAGTCGTAAACTCTATGTAAGATGGCCGAAGCCGTACAAAGGCAGTCAGCCTCGTATAAATGCGACAAGGGCACAAGGCCATGATATCATATATCGTTGCTGAGCAACTGCAAAGTGTCTCTAATGGATGTACCCACCTCGTATATGCCACTCGACGGCACCTTGGGAGCCATCTTTATTGGAGTGTTAGTCTCTGCAATGTAAGTACCCAGTGTTTTCGTTCAACTTGAGGGCCTTATCTCCTTTGCAGACTGTTTGGTCTCACCAATCTCCAGACGTTTGTGTATTTCCTCAACTACCGCAATGATTCATGGCTTGGATACAAGTCCTCGGTTCGGGTCTCTTCCTTTGTCTCGTTCAAGAACTCATCACGCGGCAGGTTGTTGTTTTATGGTATGCGACACATAGCTCTACGTGTCCTTTCTGCTCAAGCAACTCTGTTGAGGTGTCTCGACGCGCTTCACCTCGCTCTCATTGCACACGGACTGTATTTCTATCTCGTTACACGCCACGGCGAATCTCTGGCGCTTGTCAGGATCGTTTGGAGTCTTAAGGTGGGCTTGACATGCGTGTTCTATTACCCCGTCTGACCCGCTCACAGTTGCAGGTAGTTCTGGAGGTAAGGTGGCTTGGATTCCATCACTGCGCCACCTCACCTGTGATTGATTGCCTAGGTCGTTGTCGTCCTCGCCGTCGAAACGTAGGTGAATACTTCCCACCGGGATAACGGCTTCCTTACTGCGGCTCAGGTTGTATATCCTGCATTTATGGAAGGGTACGTTGTTATATCGCCAGTGACTTGGACTGCGGCACTAAGAATGTGCCTACAGTTTACATAGCGGACCTTTGGCTGACTAGTTGTCCGTCAAGAGCCAGATTCATCCCTTTCATTATAGTATGTTTTTCATTACATTTTCTACGCCTCCGCACACCTCAAAATCTCATAGTCCTGCTTTCTTATCGGGGCCGTCGCTGTTGGAATAGGTAATTAACCTTCACGTTGAGTCGTTCCTGTCGCTGACGACATACCGTAAATCAGTGTTATGTTACGAAACCTATCAATTGGAGACCTTTGAGGACATTCCCCGGATTTCAGTACGTCAATATGCACTGCGCGCTCACTTCATATTATCTTAGATTCTTGTAGTGGGCTACTTACTCTGCGCTTGCAGTTGTGACCGTGGTCGATCTTCTGATCGCGTTGTCCCTATGCTACTTTTTGGCGAACCGCAAACCTGGAATCATCAAGTACGTTGACTTGAATTCTTGTATAGCATTATTCAAGGACGTGCTGATAGGGCGCACACTACTATTGAATTGCTCATGTTATACACCATCGATACAGGTTTCATAACTTCGTAGGTACCAACACTGAGTTCCTGTGCCAAGACACTTGACTTTCGTTAGGGCCTGTTCGCTTCTCGCGATCGCTACGGTACGTGAGATGCCTCCTAATAGTACTGTGCCTTGGCTTGACGTTCATCCGTTGATAGTGCATTGTGTGGCACTCATATTTCGTATTCATTGGGGTTGAGTACGTTCTAACGACGCGTAAGACTTCATCACTGCACAGTAACCGTTCCAGCTGATTTTTCTTGCAGTCTATATCAACTCGTTCCTTGCTATGTGAGAGCCTTCTCACACCTCACACGATGATTCTCATCGAGTCCATATTCAGGCTCAATGCACGACATACTATTCCTTCACAACTTCAAGATGTCACTCCAAGGCCTCATTCGGAGACAGTCACGCCCGATTCACAATCCAGTATCCCTAGATTAAGCTGGCACGATTTAGAAAAGCAGGAGACCTCCTCGACATGCAAGGTCCTGCCACGGACGGAATCACTTACGTGCGACTTTGAACGAAATACGGTTGAGTCATGCGTTCTTGCGCGAGTCTCCAGTCCGAGCTCGGAGAATGTTGGTCGACACCGAGACGTACACAATTGCTAGATGACGATGTTTCACGGGCGTCGAGTGAGATACTGCGGTTCCAAGGCTGACAATGGACGAACAGGTTCACATATAGTGGTCACTCCTTTTATTTCTCCCAGGAATGTGTGTAGGATAATTCCTGAAACCACGAAGCCATTCATTTCGGTCCTGTTGATCAGGGGGATCCCCGCACACAGAGTCGACTGTTTAACGTCGCGCCACTTGGCTGTACACTTGATGGCAGTGTGCAGATGCCGAAAATGCCTCACGCAGCATGCCGCCCTGCGGTAGGCGGTGCCAATTTATATCGGGGACTGCGGTGGGCATCGGATATATTTACCCCGGGCGTGCCGTCATCACGGTGGTGTGGGACAAATGTTTGCTCAGCATAATTGTCGATCACTTCTTGTTCTTTCTCTACGACCATCTCTATTCCAGTCGCCACAATTCAAAGGACAAAAAGCTCCATTCTTACTCACTTTCATTCTTTCACGACTTTTCTTTTCCCTCCACCCACCATGCTTTTCCCTACAAAGCCCCTTGCGCAGGTCGCCTCTTTAATGTTACTTTTCGCTGGATGCGATGCTGCTTCTTCTCAGCGGCGCGCAACGACGTGTAACGGTCACAGTGAGGTACGTCGCATCGTTGATCAATACTTCTTTCCCTGACGTCGTGCAGCTTTGCAACGTGAGCTACGGAAACGTTTCTTTCGTCGGTGCCCACAATTCGTAAGTGTAACCCCAACACCGACCACTTGTGCTCAACTCTCGGCCGATACCAGCTACGCAGTCGGCACCAACAATCTCGCTGTTAACCAAGACTACGATGGTGCGCAGTTATTCCAGGTAGTTCATGCGATGTTCGCGGGCTAATTCCATCTCGTGTACAGTTACGCAGCAGCTTAATGACGGGATCCGTCTCCTCCAGATGCAAGTCCATGACAATAATGGGGTCATACAACTCTGCCATACCAGTTGTGTATGTGCCTTACATCGATCTGATCGCTCAGCACTCATCCCACCACGCGTCAGGCTCTTTACAATGGCGGCACCTTGGAATCTTACCTCGGCAAGGGTATGCTCCTTCCTCTCCTCGATGAAACGAAATCATAAACGTGATCAACAGTTAAGACCTGGATGGACGCCAACACGCAAGATGGTAATTATAACACATCACCGCTTTCGCACTTTCGCTCTTTAACAATAGTTCATAGTGGTCACCCTCCTGATCGTCAACAGTGACAACTTTGCCGCAAGTAAATTTGACACGGTCTTCCAGTCGGCCGGCCTTTCCTCATTATCGTACTCCCCGGCGTCATCAAGTTTGACACGCGACGCTTGGCCGACTCTGGGCACGATGATAGACGCGGGCACACGGCTTGTTACATTCTTGGATAATAGCGCTGATACCAGCACCGTGTCATACCTAATTGATGGTCCGTACATTCTTCAATCCTCTCCGATCACTGCGTCTTCATTCGGTGTATAGAATTTACTAACATATGGGAAACGGCCTATGATGGTGAGTCGTGTGCTTTCGTTTCTTCGATTCAGAATCTGATCTCCGATTCGTAGTCACTGACACCACCTTTAACTGTGAAGTTAACCGAACAAATGGTGATACTTCGACTCAGATGTATCTGATCAACCACTTTTTGGACAGGCTTGTTTTCGGCCAGCCTGTTCCTAACGTCGCTGCTGCGAATGAGACGAACTCAGTCTCTGGCGAAGGTGGTTTGGGCATTCAAGTTCAGACTTGCACCGCTCAACATGGCCACGCTCCCAACTTTTTACTTGTCGACGTAAGTTCCTGTGCATCCTCGTGAGTGCGTCAACTGATGGTGATTTCTTTGATAGTTCTACGAGTACGGTGGCGGCTCCGTGTTTGAGGTAGCAGCTTCTATCAACGGCGTAACTTACTCTCCGACTTCTTCGATCGCCACACCCAAATCCACCTCCTCTTCGAGCGGGTCAAGCGCTAGCAGTGATGCTGCATCTCTTATCCCTCGAACAGGAGTTTGGGTGGCAGGTCTTGCGGTGGCATCTAGCTTCATGCTGGGTGCGATGATCACCATTTAAAATGGACTCTTAAAACATTACTACGCACGTTTGCACTGGGCGTAAATAAGCAGACATTTGGACCTATTGGACGCTGCATTCAAGAAGCCTTATAATATACCTGGACTACTAATGATATACAAAATGCTACTATCTTTTCCGTTCTGCGTGCCATTTGTAGACGCGAGGTGTATATGACTTGGGAGCCTGTTTGGGTAACAAGGGCTTCCCTTTTCGAGCATCCAACGCGTCGTCATCATCTTCGTCCTCCATGTCCTTACCACCATCGACCCGCTCAACGCCTTTTAGCTTTGTACGCGCCCCCTTGCCCATCATCTGTCGCTGCATTTCAAATTCACGTTCTGTATAGCGAAGCTGTTTATCGCGATTC
Source organism: Hymenopellis raphanipes (assembly GCA_036872995.1). Taxonomy (NCBI): domain Eukaryota; kingdom Fungi; phylum Basidiomycota; class Agaricomycetes; order Agaricales; family Physalacriaceae; genus Hymenopellis; species Hymenopellis raphanipes. The sequence goes on from JAYMDG010000001.1 coordinate 3,150,018, forward strand.
AGACGCGCAGCGAGCTCTCGAAGAAGTCGCCGCCTGTTTGTGAGGGATGTATCGGTTGGCTCGTTGTCTGACATGTCCACATCGACGTCTTTCTTCTTCGGTATTTGTCGGGACTTGGTCGTTCTTGTATCGTCCACTGTCTTCCATCCTAAATCATGCAGGTCGGCGTCGTCTTGTGGAGTACTCGACGACGCGGTAGGCGTAGAGGTAGACGTTTTAGGAGTATACGAACGTGCTAATGGAGAAGTGAGACGCGAAATCACTAAAGTTAATGAGAACGTACCAGATTGCTCATCGTCGACAAAGACGATATGCTTCGCCTTTGCCTTGCCCTTCTTCTTCAGTGAGCTGGGAAAGACACCGGCGTCCTGCAGAACAGCGATTTCTTCCGGTTCAAGCTCAGCAGAGTCTTCACCACCGATCAAGTTTGCCATCACTGATAACTGAGCTTTTAGCTTGTCTATTTTCTGGATACAACCTGTTAGGACGATAGTATGATGCTAGAAATGGATATCACCTTCTGTCCCGCTGCACGCATAGTCCTGATGTAGTTTTCGTCTTGAGTTTTGAGCATTTTGACCATGTCAGTCGGGAGCGCGACATTTCCTCGTTCTTGGATATGCACACCACCCTAAACGCACGTTAGAGTGCGATTTGAGGCAAGAAGGCGCAAAACAAACCTTTGTCTTCTGTTTGGTCATGGAAAAGTAGAATTCATCTTTATTTCTCTCGGATGCCTTCTGCTTGAGTCGGGTCAACTTGTCCTGTTTGGAGTGATAGTCCCGTGCACGCTTGACATAGTCCTTGTGTTTCTCGAGGATGCCAAACTTTGCGCGATGAGCAAGCTGAGAACGCTCCTTGTGGTTACGCCGGTGGATTGAATTTCTGAGCGACGAAGTCATGGCGAAAGAGTGAAAAGTTTTTCCAAACACTTGCTATAAACGGTAGCAAGAGTTTACGTTACGCATCACCGGTACTTTGAACACCTTGGATCTCCCTAATCCTCTGCCTTTCCTCTTACTTCTGGTACCCTCAAATGTTCTATTAGTTCCTATAATGAAATGTACATACCTTTGGGAGTACGAGAATATATATTGAGTGTGATACGTGCATCTGAAATGGGTCGTGGGAACCATGTGTAAGCACTTTGGTCCTGATTTGACGTTCTTTCCTGACGGAAAGACTCGAACAGGCTTGCCACTGCAGCAGTATCCTGTGCAGGGAACTGGGCACTATGTTCCAGCATTTCAAGCTAACCCAGCTGGCCATGCACCAGCCTTTGCCGCCTCATTTGTTGCCGCAGGGTGCCGGCCCCAGTGCCAGTGCGGGACCGACAGATTATGCCAGCAATTCTTTTTCTGGGAATCCACCCAACACTCAATTTTCCTCCTCATCTGGTGCCAAACAGTATACCACCACGAAACCCCCGTACGGTTCAGGTGAGTTACCCAGCCCTACATTGTCACTGTCGGCATTCTGCTCACTCTAAGTAGGCACAGACGACGATGGTTACAACTTGCGCTTCGAGAGTCTCGATGCCTTTCAAGCCTGGCGTGAACAGGTCTTTACTCTGCCTTTAGCGATTCAGAACAATGTTCACGCCCCTTCCAGGAAGAGATTGAGCAATCAGTCGAATTCGTAAAGGTGAAATTCTATACGTCGCTGCTTCGATCGCTGGCTCACAGTCGTGGTCGCGTAGGGGGACACTCATGGCAGTAAAGCCGATCCACCTCGATTCAAAGAACATACTAAGCTCGTCTGCGCTCGACATTCTCGCAGCGGTCGTAAGAAGTATATAAAGAAACATCCGGATCGTGTCCGGAAAGTTCCTTCTCGCAAGGTATGTCACATACAATCCTCCTCTAGATATGCGCCTTAATATTTCTCTAGCTTGAAGGAATAGGCTGTTCTGCATCTATCAGCTTCAAGACCTACTTTGAAACCGACGAAGTCCGCGCCTCCTGTAAGTAATAGAATATTATTTATTCAATTCTGCTTATCGTCCGATAGATAACGCACAACACTCGCATCCTATCGGACCTGAGAACTTTCCTTTCACGCGTCGCGGCCGTAAAGCTGCAGTTCAAGAAGAGAAGGAGCGACCACGAAAGTACCAGAAGAAGGATGAGGGCGCTGGCGCTGCCACCGCCTCAGCTACACCTTCTATGTCCCAGCCTCCCCCGCCTTCACAATTCATACAACAACAACCTCAACCAGTACAGCCACAACCACAACAACAGCCCGTTGCAGTCCCGGTCCCACAAGCCCTCCCACCAAATCAATTCACCTCGAACGTTTCCATGATCGCACCTTTGCCCCAGCATCCTCAGCACCCTCAGCACGCACACACACAGTATCAACCCCCACCACAGCCGCAAGCACAATATGCTTATGTGCCCCAGGGATATCCGATGGCGCCTATGCCAGATGCCCAGATGCAACCAACGGCTATAACGCAGGATCGATGGCAGAATATGCAAACACTTTTCAATGCCATTCGAGAGCATTCCCGTGGATTCAACTATCCGTTTGCCAGCGTTATCGCGCTGGAGAGCGTGTTGATCCGGCTCTTCTTGGAGAGTCCGGTTAGTCTGCAGGCAGCTATGACACCCAGTCCCGCGAATGGCGTTTCTCATTCCGGTGCTACGTCGGACAATGCTCAAGCCGGTCCTTCGACGAATAATGAACCGCATGAGAGTGACACGGATGGATCGGAGGATAGTTCTTAGAGATTCGTTGCATGAGATTTCCGGCATTCTTCTCCTCGTGTACATATTTCTGTGTACCTTCGTCTTTCTGTATACTTGTTGTATTCTCGACACCTGGAACTGTATTTGACTACACGTGATCTGATCTTAGACCGAAAGAGCGAGGTTCATGGGCTTGGCTTCACACCTCATCGCATTCAGCGATTAACACGTCCCTTCGACTTCAATGTCGGCCTTCAATCTTAAGCAGGCATTTGGACGTGAAAAACCTCATGTATGCGTTCAGCTCAGAATCTCTATTCCATCAATCTCATATCTCCCAGTCTTCCATCACCGATTGGATTGAAATCCTGACTGCCAATACAGTAGCCGAAGAAGCATATGATGGGTAGATGGTCTTCTGTCGTGTCTTTCGGTCTGTCTGAATCCTTGCAGAATACCAGAACTCGTTGACTCCATCAATCTACAACCGCACGCTGGGTACTTTCGCCACAAATCTACATTAGTCCAGACCTCTCAATGCATTCTACAGCCCCACTGAAGCATCAAGAGCTGTACGCAAGAAGCTTAAGCATGGCACTGCTCATCAACAGTACCGGGCCCTCGTGGTCAGCCTCGTCATATCTCGGTTCCATGTCCTGTCCTTACTCTCAACCGGGTTCAGATCCTCAAGGCTTTGGTAGAGAACTGCGGCGACAAATTTAAATGTGAGATCTCCAACAACATTATCTGCCTGGTCCGAACTCAATCTAATGTAGCTTCGTTTACTGACACACAATTGACGGACGCGATCAAACATCTTGCCTCTGATAGCAGCACCGACAAACGGGTGAAAAAGAAACTCCTTCTCGTTCTGAAGTCCTGGCATGATCAGTTCCAGTCGGATCCCTCGATGCACGTATTCTCCTCGCTGTATATGCAGGCTGCGCGTGACAGGCCGCACGCCACGGAAAGCATGGTGGATCCGGAAGCGCAGAAACGAAAGCAGGAGGAAGCGAGACGCAAGGCACAGGAGAAACAAGAAGCCAAAGAGCGTGCTCGCTTGGAAGAGGAAAAACGGAAACAGGAAAAGCACGCGAAAAAGAACAGACCTAAACGGACTCCTTTCAATTTCGAAACGGTGTGTGATATTCGTATTGATTTATTCCTGCAGAACTTAGTGAAATATTAGGAAAAGCCAAAGGTTCTCGCGAGCATTGTCGATGCCTCACAAGCTTCCAGCAATCTGGTCAATGCGATCACGGTATAGCCTTATCTATGCGCTTGTCACAGTGCTGAGATATTCATTTAGCTCGTAAACACGGAAACGGACAGCGTGCAAACTAATCAACGCGTGCAAGAGTGTCTTGACAAGGCAAAACTGGTCCGGAAGCAAATTGTTCGTTACATCCAGGCAAGTGATACAACACTTACCATGACCGGGTCATTCTTACCACAATCATGCAGTTGGTGGAGAATGAAGAGATAATTGGGACTCTTATCGAAACCAACGAGCGGATAATCAACTCTCTGCAGTTGTATGACAATGTGTCTGGGGCAGGCGCGTCGAAGCCCTCTGAAGCCGCCGATGCGATAACAGCTGGGCTTGCGAAGACGCATCTGACAGGCGAAAGCGAGGTTGTCAAGCTCCAAGAGAAGCAGCGCGTCGCTGTTCAGCGCGCAAAGCAAGGGTCGGTCAGAGGAGACTCTAGTGGTGCATACGCAGACCTACAGGACATAAATTTCGGCTCAATAGGTGCCTCATCGAGTAATCTTCCGCCACCTCTTCGACCATCTACATTCTCGGATGACGGAGACACTGCGCAGGATTCGCGAGGCTCTCTGTCTGATTTCAGTGACTATGAGTCGTCGGATGAAGACACACATAACCGATATGAAGGCGGCAAAAAGGACTATTATAGTGTCTCCGACGATTCGGAGGATGCACGCATTGCATCAGGAAGCAGCTCTAAGGGCGTTTTGGATGTCGACGACCCATTTGCTGATCCCTTTGCCGATGAAGTAGCCGTTGGTCCGTCAAAGAAGTGGTAAAGCGGTAATGCAACTATATCTGTAAATCTGGGCGATGTTATTTATTGTTGATATCACCTATATAGTACCGTGAAGATTACACCCATGAAATGAGATTTCTGCCACGACCATTATCAAGCCAGAATGGTCGAAGAACACTCGGGAGTTCTATGGATATTATATTGTAGTCTTCATCGAATTTGGTTCCATTCTCGAGGAGAGTAACAATAAGTCTCGGTATGGCAGCAGCAGTGCCATTGAGGGTATGCGCGTAGAGGTTATCATGCGATTGGGCGACATGATCGAATTTCTGATACTTGATCAGCAAACGGCGAGCTTGATAGTCAGTGCAGTTGGAAAGAGAGGATATCTCTCCCCAGCTGCCCCGTCCCGGCATCCAGGCCTCCATGTCGTATTTGCGATATGCACTGGCTCCGAGCTCTTCTGTTGGCATATCCAGTACTCTAAGATACTGTTGGCACCAAAGAACACGGAAAGAAAGGATAGACGCACCGGAACGGGAATCCCAGCGCGCTGTAAATCGCTACCTGTAGGTTCTTCATCTCTTCCATCATCTGTTCACTGGCATCCGCTTCGGTGACAGCGAATAATTCAACCTTTGAGAACTGATGTACCCGATAGAGCCCCCGTGTGTCGGCACCGCTTGCACCGGCCTCCAAGCGGAATGCATGGCCCAGGCCTACGAGTTTGAGAGGTAACGCGTCTTGCGCATATATGCGGTTCGCGCACATCCCTCCCAATGGAATTTCTGCTGTACCCGACAGGACAAGGTCAGGTGCAGAGGAGCCGGCATCTACCTGATACATTTGCAACTTGGGAGGATCGGAGAGCGGGTCTCTTGGTTGGAAACCACATCGGTTCGCGATATCGGCGCGAACGACGTCAGGCGTGAGAACGGGGGTGAAACCGTGTTTAACGGCCATGGAGATGGAAAAGTTGGTGAGGGCTAGTTCCAGGAGAGCAGCTTCGTTTTTAAGATAGTACCATGACGAGCCGGTGACATTTGCGCCGCTCTGGAAGTCAACAAGCTGTAATGCTCGACATATCGCGTAGTGGTCGCGGGAAGGAGAAGCGGGAACAGGTGTAGGCCCATGAGTGGATAAGGTAACGGCAGCAGATTCGGGACCGAGAGGTGATTGGGGATGAGTGTCGTTCGGAATTTGAAGGGCCAGATCGAGCAGACCCTGGTCAAGCTCTGTGACCTTTATTTCGAGTTCAGTGATTTCTGCCTTTAGTTGCTTCGCCTCCTCAATGGCAGCTGCATGGGCCTCTTTGTTTTTCTCCTTTATATACCGCTGAATATTGTCTCCATTCAAAGAACGCAGATTCCGTTTAGTATTGAGCTTGCTTGTCAAGTCCTTCCGTATCTTCCAATCACGGACGACGCATTGAATTCCGTCAGCAGAAATAGTCGCTTTGCGATTTATCGCGTTCGAAGTCTTATAAACGACGTTGTTAGAGATGTCTTCGTACTTTAGACGAGGTCCTCGTAGGGCACCGGCCATTCGAGAAGAAAGAGGATCTGTTGAAATAAAACATCGCTGCACGCGCTGGCCTATGTTTATTTAGATATTTAATTAAGAAAATAAGAAAACTCACTGAAATGGAGGCTCAATGATGTCCGACATTGACTATGAGCACAACGCGCCAAGGTTGACATGCTTGGAAAGAGTCTAAGACGTTCTGTTTGGCTAACGCGTTCCCGGTCAACAGCACGAAAGTATTCCTTGTGATGTGACACGTCGCGTCTCACGATGGCTTCCTCGACCTCAAAGACAACGAATGGCACAGAAATACCCTACGAACTGCCATGGTGAATACGACTTGGTGGCTCCCAATTGGATGCTTATTGTCTCCAGGGTAGAAAAATATCGACCACATGTTCTCGACGACGTTGTCGGCAACTCTGACACCATTGAACGACTAAAAGTCATCGCGCGAGATGGAAACTGTCCACACATCATCATATCGGCAAGTGCGATGGATTGTGATACAGACGCGCCGTGAACTTTTCTCAGGGTATGCCCGGTATCGGTAAAACGACCAGCATACATTGTCTAGCTCATCAATTACTTGGAGACGCCTACAAGGAAGGTGTACTTGAATTGAACGCGTCGGACGAAAGGTGCGTACATATTTACTCAATATTATGCATCTAACGGAATGTCAGAGGCATTGACGTTGTACGAAACAAAATAAAGACCTTTGCTCAAAAGAAAGTGACACTACCTCCTGGGCGACATAAAATCGTCATTCTCGATGAAGCAGACAGGTATAAGTCTTTTACCCCAAGAAAATACGTGTCTAACCTTACACAGCATGACCGCAGGAGCACAACAGGCCTTACGACGGACAATGGAAATATTCTCCAATACCACTCGATTCTGTTTGGCGTGCAACATGAGCAATAAGATCATCGAGCCCATACAAAGTCGATGCGCCATTCTGAGATACGCTAAACTTCGCGACCAAGAGATATTAGCGCGTCTCCTATCAATATGCGATTCGGAGAAAGTGTGTTTCCAGTTTCCCCTATGAACAATCGGTTTGAACGCATCTGCAGGTCCAATATAATGACGATGGCCTTACTGCTCTGATATTCACGTCGGAGGGAGATATGCGACAGGCCATCAACAACTTACAGTCAACGCATTCTGGCTTCGGCTTCGTTTCAGGCGACAATGTCTTCAAGGTTTGCGACCAGCCGCATCCGATTCTAGTTCAGGCTATGATGCGCGCATGTCTTAAAAGCGACGTGAATCAGGCCATGGAGAAGTTGAACGACCTCTGGGAACAGGGTTATAGCGCTGTCGACATCGTAGTCACTATATTTCGTGTGGTCAAGACTTTTGAAGAGTAAGTTTTCGTCCCTTATCTTATCATGTTCTTATGGCGGCAGAATTCCCGAATACACAAAACTCGAATATATCAAGGTCCGCGAATCCCCCGTTTCCTACGGTGCTCGGCTGATTGCGATCCTTAGGAAATTGGATTTACTCACATGCGAATCCTAGAGGGAGTTGGCACTCTAATACAGCTTGCGGGGCTTGTCGCCCGTCTCTGTCGAATGGTAAGCCTGTTTTTGTGTCTATTATCGAAGCCTTCTCAACTGTTCAAAGCACATGAAAGCTGAGCTTTTCACTGTCTAATGGGTATTTGTCCCGTTTGTACATACTTGAGTGCTTCCTTGTAATTTATCATGATCCATTTTTATCTTCAGTGACCCGTGCGCGTTCGAGGTAAGAAGGGTTGTTCACGCGCGACATTGTCTCTGAAATGGATACGGATAGCTTAGGCATACAAGCGCATTGGCTCCTCAACGAAGGTCTGGAAGAGGCAAAATCAATTGTAGGCACGACCAGACGTTTGTAAAGAAGACGTTGACAGTGCGCTCAACACACATTTGGCTGTCTATATTTGGTTTATACGACGTCCGAGCCGGATGATTCGGTCGGTACGACTGATATCGTGGCGAATGTGTGCGTCTGTCGTCCGTTGCTAGAGTTCCCAACGAACGCCAGAGGCTCGAGTTTCTCGCTTTTGCACCCGTTTTGAGCAGGTTGGTCATTTTGTAAAGCCGCAGTGTCTCTGAAGGGTGATGTCGATGCCCACACTACAAAATGAGGGTCAGAAGGAGGCTCGTAAACGCTCAACAATCTTCTTACCAGAGGCGAAAACGGTCGAGACAACCGAAACATAGATGTTAGCACTGTAGATCATGCTAGCAGTGAGTTGGAGTTGGGGCTGGAATAGGAAGGCAATCTCGATGACGCCAAAGATAACTGGAAACGACAATTCGAAGAGTCAGCCAGGTTAAAGAGAATCGAACAAATAAGACACGTACTCGGGAATATCAAGTTGGTAGAGGCGATCCAGAAAAGAGTGCGCAGCTGATTGGTGACAGAATCTAATCATGTCTGTAAACACTAAAATCGAAGCTTCCGTGAACATAGCAGACATACATTTGCCACCATCGGAATGACGTCCAACGCTCTGCCCATTGAAAATATGACCTCGCGATGCCAACTGCCAGAGGAACAACGCCGATATGTACCTGATAAGGGTGAATACAAGAGGTCTTCAGGAGATAAAGACCATACGTGTTGTCGAACAGCTCCAAAATCCATCCACATTCGTGAATCCAGCGGGGAAGGCCCTCAGCTATGATGTACTGTTGGACGGTGCTCGTCGCAGTTAGCTGGTTCCATAGAATGAGGAAGTGTATAAAGATGCCGGCTCGTGCGAGCTTCATGACGACGGGGAAGGCGATGATCATAGCCAGACGAGTGCGAGAGTAGGCGTTGTAAACGACAAGAACTCGGAAGATAAGGACGAATTCTGTTATCCAAGGAAGCCACACAAAGAAAACGCCGTAAGCAAAGACTATGACAGCAACAGTGAGAATAGAACGTCGACTTAGGAAACCACATACCTTCTTTGGCATTGCTTTGGACGAGAGGGTTTAGAATTCCGGTGACCTGCCAAAGGTTGGGCTTGGTTCTCTGATTTCTGGAGAAACTTACTGAGAGATGAATACTGAGAATGCCCAAGACGAGTCCAAGGAGGATAGAAAGAGTATTGATGACGAAGATGGGCCTCTTTCGAGAGGAAGCCGTTGACATGGAAAGTAGCATGAAGAAGAGAGGGATGAGGAATGCGGAAAACACAGCTGAAATGAGCATAAACCCAATAGCAGGTCGGATAGCATCGGTGTACTCTTTGAGGATGTCAGCGACGAAGGGAGGTATGATAGCAGGACGGGTCGACATCGTCAAGGTGCTTATTCAAGAATTCCACTAGTTGTAAACCTTTTATACGGACAGTGGCGGTTTCCTCAGTCCAGAGTTAGGCTCGCATTGACAGATGGACATAGATTTTTAGATGTAAAGCGCGCGAACGAAGATGCGGTTGATCAACAGAGAGATGGAGATGGATTTGAGACAAACCAGCAATCAGTTAGAGATGAAAGGGACAGATGGACCGGAACTTCGCTCGGATGATCACCTTGCTTGTCAAGGTCCTTCCACCTATGAAATTACTGAGACCGTTCAACCCACTGGGAATGGGACGTCCCATGGGATGGTACCTGCAGGGCCCTAACGCCTGCCGGGACTGCCGGTCATGAGTCAGCCGGATTACCCCGAATCCGAGTCAGGGATTCTACGTCATCAGCGCCTTGGCGCTTCAGGGTGAAGGTGGCGAAGTCTATGTAGCGCGAGCCCGCCAGCTCCTGTAAGGATAAATGAGGCAGTAGATGATATATGTATGTCCTAGGTAGACATCCAAATAAAACCGCCACTATTGGTCTGACGCGCCCCGCTTGATATATCATTTTGAGATGGCACGTGACATATGCCGACTCGCGTCCACAAGGACCCCGCGCTGGTGACGCGCCATAGTCTTAGAGAATCATCAAGGACCTTGCATTACCAGTCCCTGATGATCTCCGTTGTGGGTAGTGTGTCAATAGCGCTTGCCGGAACCACAGCGCTGGCAATTTCTCAGGCGTATTATTTTGCGCGGTTGCGCATCGGCGGCGGCAGCAGCAACGACGACGTGCGCGATGTCGGATAGCCTTACAATATTGAATGTATGTATTCTATAGTGAAAGGTTGGTATCTACATGCGGAGGCGGAGCATATAACGGTCAGGGAAGGGTTCGGGTTCGGGGGAAAGGCGCGAGTTCCGAGGTCAGGCACGTCCCATGGGACGTCCCACCCCAGCGGGTTGAATCTTCTGAAATTACTGGACTTCCGGAAAATAATGGGAATCGCCGAAATTTTTTTGGGGTCATCCCAAATAGGAAGGCACGCGTCTTGCCCAGAGTTCCGCTTCCGAGTGCGGCTCTACCACCTATGTACCACCATGACTTTCCCTCCCGACCATAAAGAAAGATTGTATGATGCTGAGAATAGTGATACTCCTCAAGAACTCCACATAAATAAGCCAGAAAGTGCATTGCCCGCTTTCGGACTGGTCCCATGTCTGCTCCCACAGCTGAAGCACAGTATCCTTCATATGACGATTTCCCACTCTGTAGTTGAGTAGTTGACATGTAGGCATAGCAAGAGACAAGAAGCAAGCACCGAAGCCTTACAAACGGGCACAATGCTAGCACATGCCTAATTCGGTCGCGCCGCGGAAAAAATCGATCATTCCCATTATTTTCCGGAAACCCAGTAACCGCCGGCTTGAATATCGCAAATAAGTACAAACCGGCGGTATCTGTTGCCCCGGTCCCGCCTAACCTAACTCCGTCAACTGTAACTACGTTAGGCTAGCCGTCTTTCCATCTTACCTATCAGTTCATTGTGTCCTGGTTCATGCTCTTTAATGGACATCTTCAAGCTGCAACAATTCTGATGCATGGCCCTGCAAATCACGGCCTCATCTCAGCAGCTGAGCTCTACGACTCCAGTTCACCGTCATGACGAGCCCGCCGCCCAGGAATTAATGAACGCTATCGTCGACTGGATCACCGACGACAACGACACGTCAAGCCTTCGCACCTGCTTGTATGTCAACTCAGTCGTATGGTGGCACCTCTTCCGGAAGATCCGTATCGAGAGTGTTATACAATGCGCATGCTTACGCATCCTGTTCGCTATGGATCGCTCCACGTCGACGCTCGTATACAAACTAGACGTTGTCGACCCGAGAGATCCACGATGTTGTAAGGAGGAAACATGGATCGAGCGATACTTTGCTCCTGCTTCAGCATCTCTGACACCTTATTCCACCCAAACATGTCTGTAGTCCCAGGTCCTCCAATGATACCCTTTGTTCGACAGATGCGGCGCAAGCTGCTGGACCACGCTAGTCGCCAAATTTCTACATCCAAGATGACATCAGTTGCCCAACAAATGTGCAAATACTGATCCATCTCTTGGCAGTGTTGAGTGCTGTATCATTCCAACTTATTCCAAACCCTCCAATGCACGTCACAGGAGCTACCTTCCACTCTGACACGAATGCCTAATACTAAACCGTCTGCGCATCGCGGTACATTTCCTCCCGGCTCCGCACTTGTTGACACGACCAAACTGATTTGTTTCTTGCACACATCATCTGTAGCATTCCGCGTTGTCTATAGTACAGTAATAGTGTATAGAGTACTCGCTTCAATTTCAATGTTGATCTTGCGTCCCTGTCCATTGTTCAAGCAAGGTTTCCAGCCGCCGTAGGCGGCACTTCACAAGTCCTAGAACGAGGACGAAACAGATTTACCCATGATGCGCGCCAATTTAATCCATGGGCCAGCACGGCGAGTCAGTAGGAAGATCAGTAGAAGTGATGTTTGATGAACATGGCGGTGCAGACCAGGGATGAATATTCACACGATCTACATAGAATCTACACCAACAAAACATCAAGACGTGGATTGCTCGTACACGCGCATACGGGAACAGAAGATCCCGATCCTTGAACCCATCATGATAGCCTCGCTCTCATCTGTAAGGGGTGGTGGATGGGAAAAAGTACACGTGTAGGTAGTGACTACTCACGCTAGCTTCCATTGCCAACTCAGTCATATCACCTCTTGTACCTGCTGGTGTAGTGCAAGCAGAACATGTTATTTGGCCTCTTTGGGAAAAGTTGGGATGCCTCTGATATCCCTGACTTGACTGGTTCGTGTCCGCCCATTCAAGCGCTCCGATACTAGCTGAACTCTGGCAGGTCGCGTCGCCATTGTTACCGGAGGGAACACTGGTATTGGCCTTGCCACTGTCCGGGAACTCGTTCGTCATGGTGCCAGAGTATAGTAAGTTCTATTTGCCTCATTGCGTAGTTGCGCTCGACGCTTTTGTTTATAGCGTACTCTCGCGGAATGAATCCCGAGTTTTGGAAGCCATTGAATCTGTGAAGAAGGAGATTCCAGAGGTTATGATCAAGTACATTAACTTTGATCTCCTTCGGATGCAGACCGCGAAAACAGCCGCTGAAGAGTTCCTTCAACACGAAACGCGTCTGGACATGCTTATCAATAATGCTGGCATTGTAAGTATGCAGACCTTCGAAGTGAAATACTTATGACAATGCGATAGATGGCCACTCCCTACGAAATTGGTCCGGACGGCATTGAAATACAGGCTTGTAATGGAACAGGTTCGCTTGCTCTAGACGCGAGGCCTATGCTAGGTTACTAATGCGGTATGCAGGTCACTTTGCTCTGACAATGGCTCTTCTTCCTATTCTGAAGGACACGGCTTCGAATCCGGAATCTCACGTTCGTATTGTCAATGTAACGAGCAAAGGTTATCAACTAGCTCAAAAACCAAACTTCAAAACATTGGACGATCTGAATCAGAAGTGTCGATCGACTTGGAATCGATATGGCAATGGAAAACTCTCAGTGAGTGTTTACACTTTTGCCTGCTGGATTTCATTGATTGGGTCGTAGAACATACTCTTTACGAATGAGCTTCAGAAACGACTAGAGGGAACAGGAATATACTGCCTTTCTGTTCATCCCGGGTCTGTCAATACCGAACTTCCTCGAGGTAAGTGTTTGTCATGGCTTTTCCAGCAGTTTTAATCGTCTGTGTTGCTTCAGGGATGGCACAGTCGTGGCCCATTATCAAACCCTTCTTGGGCCTTGCATGGCTCGTTCTTCTTACTCCCTATCAAGGGGCTCTGAATTCTCTCTACGCTGCTACGTCACCTGAAGTTGAAAGGAAGGATCTGAAGTAAGTTTCAAAGCCGCATATAACTGGGTGAGAACTCACAGATATCGTAGGGCTGCTTACCTCGAGCCTATCGCACAAGTAACTGTAAAGAAAGTTTACGCAGAAGATACAGGGTTGGCTGAAGACTTTTGGAACTTGTGCGAACAGCTCGTAGCGGAGAAATCGTGAGTGTAGGGCGGGCCAAGGGTGAGGACCCGTCGTGGATTCGTTGCGATCCAGGAACTATATAATCCAGTGTGTTCTTTCAATTCAGAGACATGATAAAGTTGGAGGCTTAAGTGAACTGAATCTGTTGAATGGGCCCAGTGTACAAATGAGAGGGAAGCGTTCCAAAAGACAAGTTGAACTTGCAAGTTCAGGGGCAGGCAATTGCGGACACGTGATTGACGCGCCGGCAAGCACAGACAAATTTCCCAAAAAGGCAGGCACTTTTGTTTGTTGCCTCCGCCTTCTTGTCTCTCGCACTCATAGTCATGACCGTCACTCTCGACCTCAACGGTAGTCTCGCGGATGGCCCAACGCGACGCACTCTCAACGATATATCCTTGTCGGTCGCAAAGTGTAAGAAGATTGTGGTTGTAACAGGAGCCGGAATATCTTGCTCATCGGGTATTCCTGTCAGTCCTTCTCTGCCAGCGAAAATCCCCCACTGACCTCTTATCTGCAGGATTTCCGCTCCTCTGACGGTCTGTATGCCATGGTAAAGGAACGATATCCGAACGTGGTCTTAAAAGGCCAGGAGCTGTTCAACGCGTCTCTCTTCCGTGATTCCACCTCCACATCAGTATTCTACACCTTCATTTCACAGTTGAAGCAATCTGTTGACAACGCCTCGCCCACACCTACCCATCGCTTCATAAAACTTTTGGATTCCAAAAAGAAGCTCCTTCGCTCCTATACCCAGAACATTGATGGTCTAGAGGAGCGAGCCGGTCTTCTGGGGAGCGCAAGTGAAGAGGCCAAATCGACCTCATCTCGCAGCAAGTCTAAAATTAATACAAAGGACGTTCGAAACGTCCAACTTCACGGCGACATCCATCGCGTCCGTTGCAACTCCTGTTCCGCTGACTATCTTTGCACTCCGGAACATATCGAGATATTCAACCAAGGCCTCTCGCCACCCTGTCCCGACTGCACACAGCGATGTGAGATACCTTCTCGCTTCACGACGGCTTTAAACTAACGTGTTGCTCCAATAGGTGAAGCTCGTGTTGCACGTTCCGCTCGGGCTACTAGCGTTGGCTCCCTTCGTCCTTCCATCGTCCTGTATGACGAAGCACATCCTCTCGGTGACGACATTGGTACAATTCAGACCAGCGATCTCAACAAGAAGCCAGACATGCTCATCATCATGGGCACTTCTCTCAAAGTTCACGGTTTCAAGAAGCTCGTTAAAGAGTTTGCCAACGTTGTCCACAAGCATCATTCTGCCGCCTCTACCAGCACTGCGAAGGGGAAGCGCTGGGCAGGCAAAGTCATTTATGTCAATAAGACGGCCCCGGGAGGAGACTGGTCAGACATCATCGACTACCACGTGTGTGGGGAAACCGATGCCTGGGTTAGCAAGGTCGAAGAGGATTGGAGGAAGTCGCGACCCGCTGATTGGGAAATTCAGTCGACGCTGGACGGAGATATCAGCATGTTGTCCCCACTCAAAGTTGTGAAGGATGTTCGGACAGCGCTTGGTGCGAAAGGCAAATCCAAAGGTGAGGCATACCCTACATCCTCAACCTTCCTCTATTGATCCGGGAAAACAGACATACGGAAATCCCATGACGTCGAGAATGTGCCGCCACAGACGGCTTGCGATATGATTCTCAGTACACCTGATCTCTCAGGGCTGTCCATTGTGAAACCGAAGCCGACGAGTTCACCTAGTTCTCCTACCAAGCGGCGCCAAGGAGGATCGCATTACAATGACCTCGAATCCAGTCCATCCAAGCGCCGGATACACAATGGAGAGAAAGTTGGTCTGGAACCAGAAGAACGGGGACTTCTGTTTGGGAATAGCACAAACAACGTGATCGATGTTGACGACTTCGAAGAAATCGATGCTATTATCGATCTTTCCATGCAAGATATGACCGCCTCTCCCCGCCCCCAAGCCAAGATGAGGCCAACACGCACGCCGGCTAATACTTGTGCTGCTGTACTTCCAAAGAAGGCTAGCGGGGAACCTAAGCGCTCCCGAAGTCGAACGGGGAGAAACCTCCAAGTGGAGGTGGTGATTTAGTTCGATATTTCGACGACATAAAGGCCATTTTGCTCCATTTCCATTTTGTTTTCACTGCATGTAACTTATATCACTACTTCATGGATTGTTCAATCTTCACGCTATGCATCATGTTTGCAGTTTTGTATGCCATGATCGATTCTCGAAAACCTTGCAAAAAAATAAAGTATGACAGAAGTACACAAATGATACAAACAATCTAACACGTCGCTTGCTCCTTTTCAGTCCGTAATCAGCTCATGAACGCTCCAATCCTCGAAACTGCCGTCTGGCAGGTAGCGGCGAATAATCAAAGGAATTTTTCGTTGTGAGAGTTCTTTGATGGCGATCTGCAACGCGTCCGTTTCGCCGTCAAGGGGAACCAGTACAGGCGCGTTCATGCTGGAGGGTAACACATAAGAAGAGAGGCTGAAGGCCATGGATCGTTCATTTACCTGATTTGCAGAGCTCTCGTTCCAAGTATTCGTGCTCTCTCGTACTTGGTCAAGTACGGTGTTGTTATTCTCTCCTTGTTCGCTTGTCGTTCTCCTGCTAGCCCAGCACCGGCAGCAACCCTTGCATCATCCTCCGCGTTGCCCATCTCTTGTTCATTGTCGCCGCCGTTGATACCGTTCATCTGTGCATCCTCCCCACCATTTTCGCCGTCCTCTCCCTGCCCTTCGGCATCTGGGTTCAGAAGATCGTAGCCGTCATCCTGTAAAGCAAATCACACGAGATCCTGGTAAGAAATATATTGGGTGGGAGCACTAATAGACGGTTACACACAAGATCTTCAGCAAAACTTGAAGAGAAAGTAAGAAATATGCTAGATGGACACAAGGACACATAAGTCGTACCCAGTACCACCGTAGTCCTCGTAGTCACCGCCGCCGCCGCCATAATCGCCGTCTTCCGACATGGGAGTGCAGGTTTGTGGTTGACGTTGGTGAAGGAGTGAAAATTCTCAGCGATCAGATTCCTATTTGGGACCATCGGAGTTCAAAATTGAACTTGGGACCCGACCGCGCGCTGCTTTGATATATGCCTCGAGCGGATCGTCTTGCAGGCTCCACAAGGCTCTGTTCTACTTTCTGCGTCTCACTGTCATAACAACTGAGGATCAGACGAATTAATTGGCTCCTGAACTAACCGAGCGACTTGAATGGAACCAATGTCGAATTTGTGCGCTATCCCGACCATCCCGGAGCCGATGATTGGGTTTACAGACCTTCAAGAAGCATTGGACAATTATACCAATTTGGCCTACCAAGAGATAAACTCTGCTCCCACACAGATCTGGTTTAACCACTTCGTGGATCCAGGACGCTTGCGTGGACCGAACAGCTTCGAATTCTTTTTCAGTCGATTCCTGTGCCATCGAAGTCTAAACCAGTTCCTGAATGAACACCTATAACCCCATTCAGTCGCTAGCCTGATGTATGCTTACATGGAACAGGACTTGTAGCCAGCGATTGTAGCGGTCTAGCAGCTCAGTCTACAAATACAGCGGTCGAAAAAAAAAGGTCGCGCGCCTGGACCAGCAAGAGTCCGCGGACCACGGGCAGATTTGGTTGAACCGGGACGATGGGATCTGGGTTCGAATTGACATGACATGGACGTCCTTTCAGCGAGATCGTCGCTCCTCGTCGGGCATCGAGAAACGTGTAGGATTGGGAGGACGTGAACTTGTGATTGTGAATTCTTTCGCCAGTGTGATGTTTGGAAAGTAGTCCCGATGATTCTTCTAAATATGCGCCTATCTTTCCCATTTGGTCGACAGCTCCCCTTCTGTCCCCCCGCTATCTTTCGCACCACCACCTCTCATTGCGCTTACCATCTGCTATTCAGAACTATTCTTTTTCTATTCAATGCCCACGAAACAGTTGCTTCCTGCTGCACGTTCTTGGGGTACTCGCTTTGATTCCTTGCCTCCGTCGTCTCCTCCTGCATCTCCCAACTTTCAAAACAGTCCTCTACGTGACGTTCAGCACTCTGACGACGAAAACGCCTCTTTTGACGCGTCGGACAAGCGAAAGGACGAAAAGATGCCCCACGATGCCAGTGTCTTCGTCGGAAGGTTAGTCGCCTCGCCGCCGTATCCCCGTTCGGTTGGTTTGACTGCCTCGATTTCTAGTTTGCCGACCAACATTGACCAAGTAGAGCTTTCGCGCTTGCTCTCCTCCCATCTATCGGAGCATGCCCAAGTCAAGAACGTCAAGGTGGTTCGTGACTCGAAAGGCGGCGTCTGTGCTTTCGTCCAGTGCGAGGTCAAACCGTCTTGTAACCTGCATATATGCGCCCTTTATTGACTTTCAGACTCTAGGATGCCGCTGCGGCGACTAGTCTGATCAACACCCTCCATTCTACCGAACCTAAACCTTTCTTGGGTCGCCACTTGCGCTATGAGCCAGCTCGGGCATTTCGCACTTTGTTGATATCTTACCGGTAGGAGCTCCACGAATCAACTCTTTGACGGATTCTCATCGTTCTCAGTACACCCACGCAGTTCATCCCCAATGCAGAGAACAATCCAGCCGAGTATGGTCGGGGAAAACACATCGAGTTGGATCTTCCATATGCCATGAGACTTTGGAAACCGAGAAACTCAAGGTTTATCAGCATTCTCTTCTACAGTACGTGACGACTCAAGCGTTGTACAAGATATCTAGCCATTCTCTACAATGCGGAGGCTGTAGAGGCGGAAGCTCAATCTTCTGTCAACCAAGTCGATAGCCACATTGAGCACGTTATGCATCTACAGCCAGTCAAGTGTGACGATGAGGTGAGTGTATCTTCCTCCTCCCAATCAACGATTCAGATCATGTGGTCTAGACTATTCGGATTATCTGCTCCCACTTTGGAGAGCTCGAGTCGTTCAAGACATGGAAGCCAGAGGAAAATTCGGGTAAGTGTCTTTTCACTTAACATTAAGACTTACTGAGTATCCGTTGATAGACGTAGACTCCGAAGTCGATGATTCTCGCAATGTCTATTGCTATCCTCACAACGCCCGCCGAAGCCCAAACATGGACGAGCGTTGCTTCGAGATCAAGTGGGCCCATCGTGATGACTGTGTTAACGCTCTGATGGTAAGCATAAAACTTTGTTTCGCTCCTAGACGACGGCTTTTACTCCTCTGTTATCTTTAGACCCTTCGCAGAGTGCCACATCTTACCGTTACCTGGGCCCACCAGCCGAACAGCTTTGGTGGTAGACAGTCGCCCTACCAGAACACGCGCGCTCCAAACGCCACTCTTTATCCCTTGTACCTCAATGATCCCGATCGTCTGCCTGTCAGGAGCACGAACGCCTTGTTTTCCAGTGGATCTCGTCGCGGTTCTTTACCAGATACATCCGGAAATCCTGGCAACGTCTCGGCGAGTTCGGCTACTGCAGGATGGAAGGTGTTGCCGCAAGCTGCTCGTCATCCGGATGCTACCGTCACATCCATGACATCGACTCTGGTTGATACGTCGATACCTGGAACTATACAGGGCGAGTGGAATGACATGGACTTCCCTCCGCTTGTTGATGCTAAGGGCGAACGCAAAGCAGATTTCGGCGGCGTTTGGGGTGATAACAAGCTTCTCTTTCATAAAGATAGCGAGGTTGACGTCGATGGCATGAGGTGAAAATTGTTGGTCTCTTCTCTCTGATTTGAATTCTTATGGACTTCCTTAGATCTGCGGTCGCATCAAGACCCTTTTCTCATTCACGCGAAACGTATGAAGTATCTAAACCAGTCTTTACCTCAGACAAGGGGGAAGGCATAGGCCGTGATCTCGAGCAAGAGCTTGACATGCCACCCACACCGGGGCTTGGAATGTCTCCAATCACTCCTAGGACGCCCGGAGTCATGTTTCCAGCGACCCCGACAAATGCCAATGGCAACTTCCACGGCATCTTCGCGTTCGACGAATACGAAAGCAAGATGAAGGCTGGTTACCACTGTGAGGAGCCTCTACAAGGGGAGCGAGCACTTGATCCTACCACCTTGTTCGTGGGTGGGCTTGAGATGTATGGACCTAATGCTTGGGACGAAGAAAAGGTCGCCAACTTCTTTAAAAAGTTTGGTGGTTTGGAAAGTGTGAAGGTTGTACGTCCAGGTATGTCTTCTCATTTCCTTTGCGTGGCTTATGGTCATCTCCGACACAGTCAACGGCAAGGCTGCATTCGCTTTCGTCAAGTTCGATAACACGGATTCCCCCGCGAAAGCTGTTTCTCAAGAGGTAAGAGTTGACCTACAGTTTTTGTTCCCAATGGTTAACTGTCCTGCAGCATAACCGAATCTATGAGGGTCGCGCTATGCGCGTTCAGCTTCGGGACTGCAACCCTCCCCGCGGCAATTGGAAATATGGAGCCCGTGGTCGGGGACGTTATCCCATGGCAAACGGTGTTACCTACCATTCCTACGGCGATGCTGAAATACCTCGACGAGAGCAGAAGCTTCGTCCCGATCCTATACATCCCCACGAGCACCACGATCAGCCTTCTGTCGATGTCGCGAAATCTCCATCGAGCCTTTCAAAGCCTGCTGAACCTGACTCACCTCATCGTGCAACAGAGACACAAGAGAGTCGAGATGCACAGACCTCTCGCAGTCAAGATCAAGAGAAATCGAAAGATGATTCTCCTGCTGTCGAGACCTATCGGGAATGGTACGATAACGTTCCATCTTCAGCGACAATGACTCCGCCCCCCGTCATCTACAATTCGGCGGTTCCCGTTCCAGGTCCTCCCGGCGGGTCGAATGTCCAATATCCTATGCCTTCTTCGGGCGGCTACTATCCACCTCCTCTATGGATGCCTTCATACGGCCCTCAGATTCAGTATCAAATGCCGTTCTATCCTGGATATGCCAATGCGGGTATGGCTACCGGATTCGCCACTCCCCAGCCCACGCCTTCTCAAGGATATACGAGCAATGCGGGATCTGATGCCAGTGGTCCCGCCTCAGCACCACCTATCCCCGTTCAGGGCGTTTGGCCGCCAATGGGCATGTACGGGGTACGCATGTTTCTTTACCTGAGTTCAAGCGAAGCTAACGCCAATCCAGGCTTATATTCCATACCCTGCATTTCCAACAAGACCACCTCCCTCTGGCGATTCTGGTACTGTCCAGTCTATAACGCAACATCAACAGCCCCCTGTCGTCCCCACTGGATTCATCCAAAATGACCAAGGAACCTTGATCGCCGTCTATCCGCCGGAAGCTCTTGACCAGTACATGACTGCAGGCGGCCAACCGGCGCCAGGTACTCAAGGCCAAGGTCCGAACATTCAGAATTGGGCCCAATCCCAACCTCCTACATTCGTAAATGTACCACCCAGGATGAATCCAGGGATGCAAACGCGACATATGTTGGTCCCTCCTCCGAACTGGATTCATCCCAGCCAATCATCCACCTTCCCTGCGTCTCATTCGGGTGGTAATCAATCTATTCCTTCGTCCGGCAGCGTGCCACTACCTGTATCTCACTCATTCCGAGTGACCGGTCACGATTTGAACGTCAATCAGTTGAATCCGTCTCTGAGGCGCAACACCGGACGTAGGGACCAGTCGTTCATTGCCAAGGGCAACAATCGATCTATGGCTAATCGAAACGGTCGTTCCAGTGCTCAAGAGAACGTTGGTGGCGGGATTGAAGGTCCGCATCGTGCAATGACCTTCGCCAGCCCTCAGTTTGCATAAATCTCATCTTTCTCATGTTCTTTCCATTTCATTTCCAGCTCTCGATCTTCACTTTTCTTCTTTCATTTCGTACAAAATACTCATAAAAGCATTTCTAATTCTAATCATCTTCAGTCTCATATTTTCTTTCTCTATAGACAATAATCACCAAATAGTTCGAAGCAATTACTATTTATACGTACATCCTTCGCTTTCAGTTTGCTTTTCTCCTTTTTCTGTGGCTTTTCTCGTCTATCCACAACATGGATGATGTTCTTCCAAGTTAGATTCGCACGGTCTTGTTACCCTCGCGCTTTCAGGTACTCGCTGTACATCACTAGACTTACATTCGTTTGTAGTCTGTAATCACAATTTGTCTGTCCGTTATGAAGGATTTGAATAAGCAGGGTGTAGATCTGTGTAGATGCTGAGCTCGGTACCGGTACTCGACTCAAGAAAGACGTTTGTCAACAAGTGTAAACACATACACCCTTACTCTTTGGCCACAATGCAGGACGGACGCGCGCCTCGGTATGTTCATATATCGGCTCCTCTGTAATTCTTCCTGATATTTTCTCAGTATAAAAAACCGCGCACCAGCGGCCATCCAGGTACCCCAATCAGTTTATCACTTGGTGAACCCAAATACTGACCTTGCGAAATAGATCACTGCTGAGCAGTTACTGCGCGAAGTAAGCAGATTTTATTTCTCTCGGGGGGTTCCAGAGCTTAACGAGAGTCTTAATAGGCGCAAGAACGACAAGAAAGTGCATTCAGGGCGCCAAAACAGCGCGTTGAAGATTTTGAAGAGCTCAACGAGTACCGCGGCAGGAAGAGAAAAGAATTCGAGGAAAGGATCAGAAGAACTCGCGGTAGCATGTGAGTGCATTTGATATTGCTCGACTGTATACCAACGTTCTGAAACAGCAAAGAATGGTTGCAATACGCGAACTGGGAGGCTACTCAGAATGAATTTGCTCGGTCAAGATCTGTTTACGAACGTGCCCTGGACGTTGACCCTCGCAGCATTCAGCTATGGCTGTCGTACACCGAAATGGAGCTTAAATCCCGAAATGTTCAGCATGCACGAAATCTTTATGACCGCGCTGTAACGCTTCTTCCCCGTGTCGACCAGTTATGGTACAAATATGTGTATCTGGAGGAGCTCCTTCAAAACGTTTCTGGCGCCCGTCAGGTCTTTGAACGGTGGATGCAATGGGAACCGGATGACAAGGCGTGGCAGGCATACATTAAACTGGAGGAACGGTATAATGAACTGGATCGCGCTAGCGCCATCTATGAGCGTTGGATCGCTGTTCGTCCGGAACCGCGGGTGTGGGTGAAGTGGGGTAAATTTGAAGAGGATAGACTCCGTGTCGACAAAGCCAGGGAGGTCTTTCAAACTGCCCTCGAATTCTATGGCGACGACGAAGAGCAGATAGAGAAGGCTCAGGCTGTGTTTAGCGCATTTGCGAAGATGGAGACGAGATTAAAGGAATACGACCGAGCTCGAGTGATCTATCAGGTGTGTCTACATGAGGGCTGTTCGGGAAAGTCTCTAAACACGCTCTTACAGTTTGCTCTATCCCGGATACCGCGGTCGAAGTCTGCCGGTTTATATGCCTCTTATACCAAATTTGAGAAGCAGCACGGAACTCGGACAACACTGGAAAGTACTGTGTTGGGAAAGCGAAGAATACAATATGAGGAGGAGTTGTCACACGATGGCCGGAATTATGATGTTTGGTTCGATTACTCCCGACTAGAAGAGGGTGCCTTACAGGACCTGCGAACAGAGGGCGGCTCGATTGAAGAAGAGGAAACGGCCGTCGGACGGGTGCGAGAGGTGTATGAGAGGGCTGTAGCACAGGTACCGCCTGGGAATGAAAAACGGCACTGGCGGAGATATATTTTCCTTTGGTTGGACTACGCTCTTTTCGAGGAAATAGAAACCAAGGTATGCTGCTCAATGTCATCTCAATTGTCCACGACTTACACATTTTCAGGATTACGACAGAACGCGACAGATATACCAGACGGCACTCAACATTGTACCTCATAAGGTCTTCACGTTCGCAAAGCTGTGGCTGATGTTTGCGAGATTTGAAGTCCGGCAACTGCAATTACCAGCGGCACGTAAGATATTGGGCGCTGCTATCGGCATGTGTCCGAAAGAGGCTCTCTTCAAAGGTTATATTGAATTAGAGATAGAGGTGAGTACCATAGTCACTCAATTTGATCAACCTCATAACATACTCTAGCTCCGGGAATTTGATCGTGCCCGACAATTATACCAGAAGTATCTTGAGGTTAGCTGGCATCGATCTTGCGAGTCCATTGACCTAACTCACATCGTAGTTTGATCCTGCGAACTCTCCGGCATGGATCAAGTTCGCCGAGCTTGAATCTCAATTGCAAGACTTTGCTCGTACGCGTGCTATCTTCGAACTGGCCGTCAGCCAAAGTCCACTCTCTATGCCAGAGCTTCTCTGGAAGGCCTACATAGATTTCGAGGTCGAGGAAGGCGAACGAGATGCTGCGCGCGCGCTCTACAACCGCCTCATCGAACTTAGCGGTCATGTCAAAGTATGGATATCGTATGCACTCTTCGAGGCTGAGCCCATGCCTCTGCCACGAGCCATGCGGGAAGAAGAAGAGGAGGAGGAAGAGGAGGACGAGGATGCCGAACAACGTATGGTTGCTGGCGATGCTGATTTGGCGCGTAAGGTTTTCCAGCGGGGCTATGACGATCTCAAAAACAAGGGTCTCAAGCATGAAGTACGTCCGAATTACTGATTGTTACATATACTGACTCGCCCAACAGCGTGTCGTTCTCCTGGAAGTGTGGAAGACATTCGAGGAAACTCATGGTTCTGAAGAGGATGTGAAGAAGATAGCGGTTATGATGCCTATCGTTGGCAAGAAGCGATACGTCGATCAAGAAACTGGCCAGACAGTGGAAGGTACGCCCTTAGCGCTCGTATGCACTCCGTTGTGTTGATTGCCTTCAGATCACGATCTTATCTTTGCTGATGACGAACGTGAAAACAACCCCAAGACCTTCCAGTTCTTGAAGATGGCCCACGCTTGGGCAGAAGCCAAGAAAAATGGAGGAGGAGGAGGAGGAGGGGGGGGTTCTTCGGTTTTATCCGGGTTCACCGCTGCTCAAAGCGCATCACAAGACAACGATGGTAAAAGCGATGTTGCGAGCTCTCACGGCGGCGATGATTGATTAAGTCGTGTATGTATATGTTGTGTATTGACCTAAAGCGATGTAGGACTTGGGACTCTATCTTGCTCTTGCAGATTTTCGTGTCGCTCGTATTAACCTTCTCAGTATCGCGTCCTATGTCTTTGACTTCAACGGCGTGATAAATTTGTCCAGCGAAAGCGCGTTTACCTGGGTTCACGATTTCCCGCTGTCTATCAGACTCAGCAGACTTTTAGGTCAACGCGACTTACCCTGCGCTCAAGATGCCCTGGGTCTCGCATTCGTGCCACTGACGCTGCTTTCTGTGCGGAAATCAATACCAACTTCGAGATGAGCTCAACCTCCTGGCACACCTCCTTCATTATCACAGAAGCTCATGATATTGGTGGTGCGGGGATGATCTTCACCAGCATGGAGATACTCTACATTTATAAAGGAGTCCATAACCGAGGCTAGAATGTGTCGCTTTCATGTTGTCTTGTCTACCTGTTGAGCTTCTAGACCTTATCGTTAAGCAGGTGGGAGCCGCTCTAGACCTCTCAATTACTGTTAAAGCTCATCATTCTCTAGCTGAAAGTTCGCGACTTGAAGCGATTGAGACAGACATGCAAAGCTTTCAACGTCATCGCCTCGCCCTTGGTATTCTCAAGGCTGGTCTTGAATTTCGATAGCGGGCGGTGCGGCTTGATTCTAGCGTTGCTCGACGCCATCGCTTCAAAGAAGAGTCGTCTCGGGTCGTGCATTCGCACCTTGGAAATTCAGTCTTTCAACCCACCTCAGCACAAATCACTTCAATTGTGGCAGCGCATCACGAAGAAACATGAACAGACATCCAGGCTGGTTGAAGAGCACTTCATCGCCGCCATCCCATTCTTTGTGTCCGTCAAGTCCCTTACGTGCGTAGTTTCTTCATTCTACACATCTCTTTCTTGAACGCCACTCTTAGATTGAACTTGATGAACATGCAAGACATGGAATTGTCCTGTCACGACGGAATCATGATGATGTTGGGTTCTTTGCCTAAATTGGCTCATCTCTCCGTGTACATGAATCACGATGTGGACTCAAGGATACCAGCTTCCATATCGAAGCACTTCCACAATCTTCAGAGCCTGCATTTCTCTGGAGGCAGGTCGGTTTACGGCGACATGCCAAAAGCACTCATGGCGAAGTCTCCCGATCTCTCCAATCTCATCATCGACGGCTTTCCATCGATACAACATGACTCGTCCGTATCCTTGGCCGAGTTATTTTCTGGTCTCCCTCCCGATGTTACAAGCCGTTTGCGGACCGTCACCCTTGGTGGATTATCGCGCCACAGATACGACTCTCTGATCTCCATTCATCGCCATCTTCAGTCACTTACAACGCTTGTCGTTAACGCAGATTTGACCGACATCCCTGGTCACTTCTGGAATGCTCTCCAATCGACTCATGTTCGATTGGAGAGGCTATCTGTGCACCAGGCAGATTCGCCTCTCCTCGAATACTTGGAGTCGTATTCCGGTTTGACGTACCTCTGTATCGACTTGTGTGGTTTCCGACATAATGATCGGAGGGATGAAGATTCGATGGCGGATGTCTTGTATCAGCGTGTTCTTCCTAAACACGTGAATAGTCTCCAGGTTCTGCACATAAAAACGGCGTACGAAGGTAGATGGTCCCTTGGTCCATCTCAGCTGGACGCCGTTCTAGCGTGTCACAGTCTCAACGCGTTCAGTTTGGGTATAGGTCCATCTGAAGCGAATGTGGCGAACAAAAACGTGATCGTGCGTACCATACCGCACATCCCGGTCCCACAATTTACTGATATATTATTGCAGACACAACTTCTGACTTCTGTGGCGCAAGGTCGTCTTCCTTCTCTTCGAGTCGTCAAACTATTCTTGGCCTACCCAACAAGTGCAAGGGGCATCGGCGACTCTGTTTTGCTCATGTACTCGAGCCACGGTGTCTGCGGTCATGTTCGCCTGAATGAACTGGTGACGGGATTTACGTGTAAATTTCCCGGCGCAGCGATGAAGAAATTGGAGGTTTCTACTGGGCATATACATCAAGGGCCTCCTGCGCTCAGCACGTTCAAATTAAGGAGGAGTAAAGTAGATGGGAAATGGCGCATGACGCTTGGCGAGACTAGTAGGAAGATACCGGCTTTTATTACTTATAATGAGGGGTAGCTGGCCACCAGCCATCACTACATCTTTGCGAATCGATACTCATTTGAACGTGAACTTTGGCGAAACCGATCATCAAAGAGTGACGTCACTCACCTTCCTTCACACCACAACGTCGCCACGCTACTGATGCAGGCCCACAATCCAGCCGCGATGTCTCTGCAATCATTATGCCTTCTTGCTGACACATGCGTTGACATCGCGAAACCATCATTGTTCCATGTCTGAGTCTATTTCTGACTCTTCTTTCTTGCCATCATCGCGCTAGACTGTCCTACAATGCTCCAGCATCCTGTAATACCCTTGGTTATTGTGGAGGGATTTCTAGGCGGCGGTCATAGAATCATTTGGGGTGACTTTGAACGACATTTGCAGGAGGGATCTTCAAGTTCACGACCTGTGTTTTTCGCAAAGTACGTCTATTATTCTGTCTGCGTGAGACTGCGACACTAGACGATTTCCCAGAGTCGGTGCTGTTAGTTCGCTGCATGACAGGGCTTGTGAACTGTATTACGACCTTGTTGGAGGCACAGGTAAGTAGGCGAGCGGTCAACTCAGTTGAATTTCCTCAAATTCCCACCCACTGTAGTTGATTACGGAGAAGAACACAGTCGTCAGCACCAGCATAAGAGATATGGAAGAACAGTTTTCAAAGGGCTTTATCCTCTCTGGAGCAGAGAGTATCCGCTCCACTTTCTCGGACATTCCATGGTTCGTAGTGGTTCAAATTCACATAACTGAGGTCTTACGGGTCGCGTATAGGGTGGCGCCACTATCACCAAACTCCAACATTTAATCAAGCACGGACATTTTGGATCTTCGGCTGTTCCTGACATGTTTCTTTCTGTGACAAGTAGTGCGTGGGCCTTGCCTACTAACTGAATACTTAACAACCAATCATTTTCAAGTCTCCACTCCATTCAGAGGCACACAGGTCGTTTACACTTTGGGGGAGCACGTTGATGCTGCTCCCCTTGTGAGGCGGTTTTCGATCGGGGACCTGCTCTCTAAATTCGTTCACGTTGGGGCTTACCTCAATCCATTATTACCCGATTTCTTAGACATATGGAGGCTCGAAGTCAGATCTCTTGCTTTCCACGAAACTTCGGTTCTTGACTTCTTGCGGCAACTGTGGCAGAGCGATTTCGCTAGAAGTCGCGATGTTGCACCTTGGGATGTGACATTCGCAGCTGCTGAGGACCGAGATAACAACATGGAGGGCGAACCAAATGCAAGGACATATTATAAAAGCTTCGCAGCTGTAATGGTAAGCTTCAAATACCTTACTTCAAACGCTCGATTTAACGTATTCAGACCCAAAGGACTCGCTCGAATAACCATATGCCAAACTTCAAACATATTTCTTCTATGCCATTGTTTATATTAGCAAGCCTTGCTGGTCGGTTCGATTTCAGTTCTCTGCGACCGGTACCATCATTCCTCAAGAATCGACTACGCGATCGTGTTCTCACTAGTTCCAATTGCCAAAGCTCCTCGTGCTGTCTTGGGGAAGAATTTTTCGCTAACGACGGCGTTGCGCCACTTTTTTCCCAGTGGCATCCTCTGGAATGCAGGTAAGGCCTCGCCTACGTGCGCGTCAATATATTATTGATCAACACTTGACTTCAGCGATGCAAGATGTCAGCACCATTCTCATGTTTCAGAGTGCAATCCATCGGTGAAAAGCTCGGCGCTAGAACCTGGTATCTGGCATGTCTACGAGCTTCCGGACACAACGCATATCTCTCTTGTTCCTTTTTGGTGGTCGACGGAACGTCAACAAACATTTTGGAAGCAACATGGTTGCTGGCTTGACGAAGTTGATATCCTGCATTGTATAGAGGTGTAATCTAGACTTACATACATCGGTTTACCCATTCTTTGACTCTTCTGCTTTACTGCTTTAGCGCTGCGCTGCGCGGGCCTCGGGCAATTTGGCTTGGTATAACTGTCCGAATAATCTTATCTCATCTGCAAATCTCGATCGCGTTGATTTTGACGTTGATTGATACTCGTTCACCGCTTTCCGCAGTTGAGCGCAGCACTCGACAACCCTCATCGAAGACGTCAAGTTCAACAGGAGAGTTGGCTATGTATAGGTCATCATTCACTGAATCGCTGGACGCCATAGATTGGGCGAGAGACGGACACTAAACGTGTTTTATTGTTTATGATGGACAGAGATGACCTGGGTGCCTGAACCAAGCCTGAATAATGTAACATGTTGCACGCGCATAGTGTGCTCGGGTACCTCCATCCTGTGCGCGTAGCGGCTGGCGCGCGATCCGAGCTTGAAATATTCAGGGCTTTGGAGGCTACCAAGTCTCTGGAGGTTTAGGCGGTTGCAATCTTTCTCAAGTCATGCGCCGAGGGAAAAGGACCAAGTCGGTGAACTCCTCATTCTAACCCCATGTCCCTGATTGATCAGTGCTCCTTAGCTTTAAATACCAGGTTTTGATCGCGCTGGCACCTTAGTACTTGTTTCCCCACTCTTGACACCTGGACCTCCCCTCCTGCTCCCATGTTGCTCTCTCTTCCCACAGAAATCTTACAATCCATCTTTGAACAGGTAGCCTTCGCCGACGGCTCTTGATTACCTGCAGACTGAATCTTTTCTGCAGCTCGACCATACAGAATGGAAACAGTTGAGGTTGACGAACAAGCATCTCTGCGACATTATCTCCCCGCTCTTATTTCCCCGCCTTGTTCTGGACATCAAGTATAATCATTCGCGCTCGAGCCGAGCTCTTCTAAAGGCCGTCGCGTCCAAGAAGACTCAGATCGCCTCATACGTGGAGACGTTGGAGTTACATTCGCTGATGCCGCCGCGCTACAAAGCTTTCCACTTTTGGAAACGCCTGTTCAAGAGACGTCAACGTAAATACCAGATTCTCGAGAAACACCTCCTTGCCGCCCTTCCTAAATTTATCTCGGTAACCTCCCTCATGTGAGTTGACTTCGGCGGTATCGTTCGTTGTTGATGGAGTCCTGACGCGCGCCCATCAACTAGCTTGGATATGAGCGCTATGCGCTACGTACAATCTTCGACGGAGGATCGTATCATGAAATCATTAAGCTCCCTTCCGAGCTTGTCTCATCTGTCGCTGCTGATGTACCGGGAGGTTGGTACCGGCATCCCCAATTCCATAGGGCGTCACTTCAAGAACCTCCAAAGTCTTCACTTCGCCGGTGACACGCAATGCTACCGTGGCATCCCAAGGGCCCTAGTAGCGAATTCCCCTGCTCTCAAGGAGCTCAGCATTGCTTCGTCTGACCTCGCCCTCTCCGCGCTCTTCTCAGAGGTCCACGCTTTACCAATGAAAAGCCTCACATTGGGGAACGCAGCTCAGCGTTTCTTGGATGATATGCTTGCTCTTCGACCACATATCGGGTCCCTTTCCACGTTCGTGGCAAGCGAGTCCATTGACGTTCCTGTCGACTTCTGGAGTGTACTCGCCTCCCAGCATGTTATTCTTCAAACACTTTCCGTTCATCGTGTTGATCGCGCTCTCCTCGATTACCTGTCGTCTTATGTCGGCCTTGTTGACCTTACCCTATCATCCGGACCACTCGAAAACGACGTGGAATCACAGTCCTTGGCAGACACATTCTATCAGAGTGTCCTCCTTAAACATACTCGCACGTTGAAGTCACTCCGCCTTTCTACCCCACATGATGGACCCTGGTGCCTTGGGGACTTGCACGTTGACCATATCATCGCGTGCAACGAGCTATCGTTCCTTCGCGTCACGATTGGATCCTCAGAGGAGAACACAGTGTCAGACCCTTTGAATGTCATTGTAAGTGTCATCCTTGAACCACATATATCAATATTCATTGCCCTCAGACGCGTCTCTTGAACGCAGTTTGCGACGGCCGGCTTCCTCTTCACTTTCTCGAACTTTCTTTCGCCACACCGGCTATCCCAGTACATGAAGACCCTGTTATCAGCATGTATTCTCCGCATGCTGTTCGTGGGCACCATCGCATCAACGAGTTGATCAGCAAGTATTTTTGTACCTCGCCGACCCCGGCTATGTTGGACCTCGCACTGTCAACTGGTCATATGAACCATAGCAAGCTAGTCCAGGTCCCCGAGCAGAGCGAGCGTTGGCATTTCGAACTGCAGAACAAGTAGCGTAGATGTTATCATCGATTATCCTGGACTTGTACACCAGTATCCACATATGCTACATTACATTACTACGGCCAGAATGGCGCCCTTGTATACCTGTACCTAGATGCCCAGAGTTGTTCGCAAATAAACACCAAAACAATACTATTTCTAAAGAACTTTGTACATTATTATCTTAAATCTATAAAAATATTTCTGTTATACAACTTCTTCGCACCACCTTCTGGCGCTTTGGAACATTCTAAACCACGGACCCATGCCTCCACTTGCTCGCAGTTCCTCTGGGAACCAACTATTGCTTTCGAGGGCAATAATTCGTTCCGGATGAGGCATCATGGCTAGCACCCTGCCATCTAAAGTCTGAACACCGGTGACACCTCCCGGAGATCCGTTCGGGTTGAGCGGGTAACGGTTATCGGTGTAGCGTATAGCGATCACGTCGTCCTCAGGCAAGAACGAGGCACGACCTTCGCCGTGAGCGACAGCCACCGGTATTCTAGTCCCAACCATGTCTCTTAAGAAGACGGACTTCCTCGTCGCCTCGCTATCGACGACCTCGACCATACATGCTCGACTCTCAAAACGTCCGCTAGCATTAGGCTTCCACTCTGGCCAATGTTCCGCTCCAGGTATAATGTCCTTGATACCAGCAAGGAATTGGCAGCCGTTGCAAATCGCGAGCGAGAACGTATCTTTGCGAGCAAAAAACTTGGCGAATTCGGGGTGATAATGAACCGAATGTGACCAGCCTTTACCTGCGCCGAGAACATCGCCGAACGAGAATCCGCCAGGCGCAGCCATTCCACGGAATCCGGAGAGCACGACCTTGCCAGAGAGGATGTCAGTGGTGTGAACATCTACTGCCTCGAAGCCAGCTTCGTGGAATGCCCAAGCCATCTCGACATGGCCGTTAACACCCTGCTCGCGAAGAATAGCGACCCGAGGACGGGAGGGAAACGAAATAGGAGCCAGCGTCGGAGGAGATTTGATGTCAAAGAAGATGCCTTTGAAGGAGGGATCAGAGATGAGCTCGAATTCAGACTTGGCCGATTCGGGGTTGTCACGAAGGGACTGCAGGCGGAAAGACGTCTCAGCCCACATCTTCTGGAGTTCACTTCGAGTGTTGGTGTAGAGATCATTGCTCCCTTGTCTGATTCTGATTTTTTCGTGGGAGTTGAGGCGAGCCACCAATCGAATGGGGACTGAGAAGAATTGACGAAGTGTCTCTAAATCACTTTCCTTGACTTGAACAACTGCCCCAAGCTCTTCGTTGAAGAGCTCCTCTACAGGATCCACCCTGTCTACGGTGATATCGAGCCCGACGCGCGCCGTGAAAGCCATCTCCACAAGAGTGGTGAACAGACCACCATCTGAGCGATCATGGTATGCCATGATCATACCAGGATGCTCAATTCGGACCTGGTGGCACTTTTCCAAAAACCGTTTGAGAACCTGGGCATCATCGACGTCGGGCGGCTCGACACCAACTTGATTGAACACTTGTGCAAGCGCGGAACCACCGAGACGTTTTTTGCCTGTCAAGTCAAAGAGAGCCAGAACGGTATTGGGGTCGTTCTTCAACAACGGTGTCCAGGTGTTGGCGACATTCGAGACGGTAGAAAATGCGGTGACGATCAAGGAGAGAGGAGCGGTAACCTCCTTGTCGGCCCACTTCATTCCCATGCTCATAGAATCTTTACCAACGGGAATACCGATGCCGAGTTGAGGGCACAGCTCCATTCCGATGGCATTGACCGCCGCGTAGAGTCCTGCTCCCTCACCCTTCCGCGAAGCTGCGCACATCCAGTTTGCGCTCAACTTGACGTGGCTGAGGGCGGGGATGTGGGATGCAGCAAGGTTGGTAAGTGCTTCACCGATTGCCATGCGCGCAGAAGCTGCCGGATTGAGAAGCGCTAATGGGGTTCGTTCTCCAATGGCCATAGCTTCACCGGTCAGGACGTCGAAACCGTATGATGTACGCGTCACTGCAACGTCCGCAACTGGAACTTGATAAGGTCCAACCATTTGGTCCCGGGTGACCAGGCCAGTGACACTACGATCGCCAATGGTGACAAGGAAGGATTTAGAGCCAACGCTAGGAAGATGGAGGACACGAGTGATGGCTTCCGATAATGTGTCGCTTGACGAGGTATATGACGAGAGGGAGGCCTCGAAAGGAACAAGAGCGGGAGAAGAGGTGACATCAACTCTACTCATCTTCGGTGGTTTACCAAATAATGTGGTCATTGGAAGACGAATGACATCTTGTCCAAGCAGACTGTCCGTAACAAGTAGGAGGTCCTTCTCGGTTGCGACACCAACAACTCCATAGGGACAACGTTCTCGACGGGCGACCTCCTCGAATATCTGTATCTTCTCTTGGGAAATGGCAAGGACGTAGCGCTCCTGGCTTTCGTTACACCAAATCTCCATCGGACTCATGGAATGGTCTGCAAGCGGCACATTTCGAATTTCGAAGGTAGCACCCATATTGGAGTCATGGACGAGTTCAGGAAACGCGTTTGACAACCCGCCAGCGCCAACGTCATGAATGCTCTCCACGACGTCTCCTAGAGCGACACAGCTGTCAATGACTTGCTGACATCTGCGTTGCATTTCGGGGTTCTCCCTTTGCACACTGGCAAAATCGAGTTCCGCCGTACTGGCACCGGATATCTGTGACGACGCAGCACCGCCTCCCAAACCAATAAGCATCCCAGGTCCACCTAATACCACGAGCCTCGCCCCATTGCTGATCTTGCCCTTGTGTATATCCGTTGGACGAACGTTTCCATATCCGCCAGCGATCATGATAGGTTTGTGGTAACCCCGAATTTCACCGCCTACTCGTTCGCAGAATGTACGCCAATATCCACTGAGCGCCGGGCGACCGAACTCGTTGTTGAAAGCACTAGCTCCCAGAGGTGCCTCAAGCATGATGTCGAGGGGCGACGCGATATGCGCGGGTTTACCGATGTCGACCTCCCATGGCTGTTCATAACCGGGAACAAGCAGGTTACTTGTGGTGTACCCAGCCATCCCAGCTTTCGGTTTCGATCCTCTTCCAACAGCACCCTCGTCTCGAATCTCACCTCCGCTACCAGTTGCCGCGCCGGGGTATGGAGAGACGGCCGTTGGATGGTTATGCGTCTCGACTTTGATGAGCATATGCATTTCCTCTGTTTCAGAGATGTACGGGCCGTCTTTAGTGGTATGAAATCGGGGAGCAGTTGGCCCGGTGAGGACGGCGGCGTTATCAGAATAGGCAGAGAGCGTGCCGTGGGGATTCAATCGCTCTGTATTCCTGATCATCCCAAATAGTGAATTGGACTGTGGCACAGAGTCAATCGTCCAGCTGGCATTGAAGATCTTATGCCGGCAGTGCTCCGAGTTTACTTGAGCAAACATGAAGAGCTCGGCGTCGGTCGGATCGCGATCGTACGCGTTTTTGAGGTAGGTGATCTCCTCCGCGCTTAGAGCTAGTCCCAAATCTCTGTTGACCTGCTCCAATTTATCTCTGGGTGAGGTGCGTAGGGGACGTGGGGATTCGTGCTGGAAGATGCGAGATTCGTCCGGGATAGTAGAGAATACAGCCTGTGTCATGCGATCGTGAATGACATCTCCGGAACGAAATAGTATACCGCGTTCAATTCGTTCGATGTAGGGGCCAAGACCACAGACGATGGCAATATCCGTTGCCTTACTAGACCATGGAGATATGGATCCAAGACGGGGAAGAACGAAGGTCCCGTGCATGTCCGTTTTGCTGGTCGAGTTTTCATCGCCGTAGGACAGTAATGACTCGAGAACCTGTCTTTTCTCTCCCTTGCTCAAAGCCTCTTCGGCTTCAACGGATGTGCATTTGACGAGATGAATGAAGCGAGCATCCACCGTCTTCCGGAGGGGGAAAGCGAGAGGACCGATGAGGACGAGCATCTTCATCAAGCTTGAATATTGGATCGTTGCAATAATAGTGTACTTACAATCGCCAGCAACAAGTCGTTGGCCTTTACAAAGGCAAAGTATCGTACCGTGGATAATAACTGATAACATTCAGATAGAACGAATACAAAGGATTGAATATTCATACCGTTCGTCCTTGAACTCGTCGTGGTTAAGACTGAAAAAATCTCGGATCAAGATCCGCGGTCTTAGCGGTCCGGTGATCGACCGGCTTAAGTTCAACTGGGTTCAGTTGAAAGCGACCAGCCAACGAAAAGCTCGACGAAATTATTGTCATTGGTACCCCCACAATGAAGAGACATAGCACTGTTGGTGCATAAACTTGAGAGGACGGGAAAATGCATCTCGTTTACCTTAACGGCGTTCTCGCTTCGTTTGACTTTGCAGACACAGTAACATGAAGCACCCTATCGATATCCTTCGATGTCTTTCTATGCTCCTTTCTTAGACACGCAGCCCTCTTGGCACTCATATGTGAAGGGAGAGAAGTGTACGTTGGTTTGCAAATGTTAGGTCCTCGCGATGATTGTCACCGAAGCCCTTCAGTTCGTCGAGCAGACCTTGACTTGAAAGATACACGCTTGGGTGGAAGACACACCAATGGAACAGAATCTAACAGGTCTTGCGCTTCTGTGGCGCTGATACTGCCCCATAAACCTCTTCAGCCGAGTACAAATTCTACTGCCGCACTCGCTCAAATGCAAATGGTTCGCAGCCACGAAGGAGACCAGCAATTGTTTACTTGCAGAGTTCACCAGTAAACTAGAAATCTTCTGATACGATTGGAAACTAGAGGCTAGTAGACGGCGATGTACAGCAATTTCGTGAATACAAGACTGATTCCTAGCACGCGTCCTCACAGAGCCAACGTCGGGTCAACTCTACGCATTCTTCCGCGCATGAGAATGGCGAGGTCCTGCAAAGACAACTATAAGGGCAGAGAAAAATAAGGATACGAAGAACGCACTATAACCAGAGTAGAGAGCTGTCGCACTCTCCGATTCGTGTCTCTATATCCATGGCAGTATTCTGACTCGTACAACGCGAGTTCAAGACGAATGTGGATCTCGGTAATTTCCACCTGAGTACGAGATGAAAAATCAGGATAGGCGAGGACACGCAGAGAGAAAACGATTCACCACATCGGTGCAGTACGTAGGTCCCAAAATGTCATAATGAAGCGGGAGACCTATGAAAGGATATTTAGATATTTAATCGCGATGAGGCGAATTCCAATGAGGGGACACGAACGGCACAGGAAACGTGCGTTGTTGGAGTAAGCGCAAAGGTACGGATGGTATCTCGACACGACAGTCGTCGAGACCTCCGCCATGCGGTTTGGGTTGTAGAATACCATGCTGTGGAGACGGCGAGGCATATCGAGGATGGGCTGTTGGCAGCGAATGGGGAGACTGGAGGATGGAATCCATGAGAAAGGCAGAGGCTTGATAGCTTATATGGCGGCGACGGGAGGCAAAAGCCGTAAAGTCGTGGTAGAGTGCTGCATCGAGTTGGAGGGTTTCCAACTATGACAAGGGAATGGCCCCATTGCGGCCCAAGAAGGAGTTAAACGAGTGAGTTTGATGACAATGGCCATGTTTGTCTCTCTCCATCGCGGTCGGCACGTCCTGGGCACGTCTTGATGCTCTCCGAAAAGGAAACGACCCATTTCTTCCACGTCAATGGGGCATCTGGCAACCGAATGTTTGGCTCTGGGGTGAGGGGGTTCGTTCTTGCTGTCCGTTATCTCCAGAAGCCAAGTATTACCCGCGACTTTGGCGTTTCAAACTATGCGTACCGTCTTCGGTTCTTGGCTGAGTTTGTCCTCGCTTCTGACGTATCCCATAATTCCTGCACTATCGCGACGTGATTCTGTGTCCAGCGATTCCATTCGGCTCTTAGAACTGGTCGTTCCTTGCGTTTCTCTGGCCTCTCGACCGGAATCAACTTCGTATTTCTTTGCATGTCACGTCACGACTGTGACATGAGTCATCGCAGGTAACGCCAGGACCTAGTTTGGGTCTGATTCGAGCAGCGTGAACGTCAATGCCAATAACTTACCATGACCTGTTCAGTCGTGTTCTCGCGACTGGTTAATGTGGTAGGGAACAACCCAGTATAATCCTAGGATCAAGACGTCAAGAAGACACGTCCCGCGCGCGCCTTTCCAGCAAGAGAACATCAGCCGCTCTGGGAAATCGTTTGAACAGCCGTTGTATCGTCTCGAAACCAAGAACGCACTAAAATGGAATATATCTGCACCTCTAAGCCCTGATCTGCTGCCTCTCTTGTGTTCCTGTTCAAGATTGTCAATATCGGTCGTCTGCTCCGCTAGAATTTCATCCAGAGGTGAATAAGAAACTGGTGGTGAATGGAATTTCTTCATATATGCGCTCTGAGTCCTAGATGACGCCGTAGTCGTGGGGAGAGACAGCTTGGAACATTGTTGCGCCACGCCCACGCAGTTGGCTCGTTCACTTCGTTGAATAGGCATGCGAGACATGAAATCGCGCGCTTCTCTTCCAGTGCCATAGGCGTTTCAAGCTTCAAGATTTCTTTGGACCTCCAGTCGTGATGGCGCTGCGGTATTAATGAGGAGAGATATCGGCAGTCATGCATGCCGGTATGCGGAACAAGGCGACCTTTGCGTGTCTTAATCCATCTGACTTGAAGCGTCCATAACCAGCAGATATTGGTAAACGTCAGTTAGTCGCGATTGGTCGCTAAGGCTGACATTTTGATAGAGACTGGACTATTGTTTAAGGTAGTGGATTTCCTTGTCGCTTGAAGCCGTACGCAGTAGGCAAGCAACCTGGGCTGTCTAAAGGGTAAGTGGTGGTCTGAGCACAAGGGCGATCACCTTGCTACCGCATTCGTCTTCAAAATTGCTTCCACTGGGTCCTTCATTGTGCCGAAAAAGTTCTCTCTTACTCTCACCCCCCCTCTCTTGCTTCTTGCCTTTTCCCTTATTCCAGGTCTTCAACAGAG
The DNA here is from genome assembly GCA_036872995.1 of Hymenopellis raphanipes. NCBI lineage: Eukaryota > Fungi > Basidiomycota > Agaricomycetes > Agaricales > Physalacriaceae > Hymenopellis > Hymenopellis raphanipes. Next base: position 3,187,798 of record JAYMDG010000001.1, read on the forward strand.
CGCTGCTTTGCATTGAAATCGGAACTCCGAGTCTCCGACTACTGGGATTTCTGGACCCTGTTCCGAACGGCGGCTGTCAGTGTCAGGTCACAAGAGTTCAGATATCGCAATCATTCGCCCAGGCCGGTCCTTTCGACGTGCCATGGATTTTTAAAATCGTCAGATTCATTAATGTCCACCATATTCCTTCATTAACTAATTTCAGTTTCCGCTTGTAATGAGCTCTTTCCCAGCCATATTGCAGTCCAACATGCCATTTGATTGGTCCATTAGTAGCCCGATTCTTCGCTCGTTGTTCGACATTCTTCTACCTCTGTCAGCAACAATGTCCTCTATGATCTGGTCGCTAGCTCCAACATTCGTGAACCTCAGAATGACCCGAATTTCGCGCCCTTCTCCTCTACCTTCCACTCTGTTTACTCGCGTCTACTCCACACAATCACTGTCTTCCTTGGAGGTCAACCTTGTTCTTCTTATCGGCCCGATATTAAATATAATATTCGGACAACAGCGCCAACGCCGAATACGACGGTAATCCGAATTCGACGTTTCCTCGACTACAGTTTAGTGCTTAGCAAAACATCCATCTTCCTCTCAGCGCTCGACGCATATCCTCCCTGTGGACGTATATTAAGCGCCAAAGTTCATATAATTATGGAATGACGTACTCCAAACAACACGGTGTGGTTGAGGTAATGGAACATTTCATATAAATCTCCTCGGAGTTCATATTGCTCAACTGGCTCAGTCTTTGGCAGGTGCTCATGGTATGTTCGGAAGAATGACGAAGGTATACCACCAAATATCCTCGCAATTGCCAGGCTATACAGGTAAGCACAGTCGGTGGGACAGATGACCATACATACTCTGCTTCTGAATGACCGTAGAAGGACGAAGGATCGAATATTATGGGTAGACCAGTTTTTGAGTCCACACCGGTGTTTCCGCTCTACTTTTTTGTCCAGTGAACTATCATGAGTGGAAAACAAGTTCTTACCCAGAGGTCTCCATGCAAAAGAACAGGTTTAATCTCGAGTGGACCTGTGAAAGTTCATTGATACTCAGCGCTTTTGACGTCTCAAGCATCATACCCAAGAGCTTTGGAATGACACTGTATATCAGCAAATGAGCACAAGCCAAAGCAGAATCTGTCTGAGAACTCACTTGGATCTGACTTGATCTCCTTTCCGACACAAGGTAGAGTATCGGTTCGAACTTCGTAGAGCATCCAGCAGATCCTTAATCATCTCACTGTAACACTCCTCCCATGTTTCATACCATCCATTCTTCATTCTCGTTGCTCCACAAAACGTAGGCACATGAAAGCCAAATCCCTTGTTCGACGTGTATTGGTGCACTTCCAGCGCTAATCGTTTCCCGAGCTCTTGCGCGGATCTCTCAGATAAGGGTCCCATATCTTTGTATTCGGAGACGAAGTAGGGACGCCCGTCAGAAATCCCGGTAGCAAGCACTTGAGGTGCGAGTCCTGGGGCAGCCGCGTGTAAGGCTTTCAGAGACTCAGCTTCTCCGGTGAATTGCTCCACTTCATTCGTGCTCCCGAGTTTAACAAAGAAGGTCGCTCCGTCAGATGATTTTATACGCGGAGGTGAGCCATGAAAGTCAGCGTTGGGGCGTAGCTTCTTCAGTTGCTCGAACAGGATGGCAGAGATAGTCATGAGCCAAGATGATGAGATTTGTGATGTCATGCAGTGGATACTGTGTTTTGACCGGGATCCTCCAAAGAGTATCGGTATAGTTGCATGCTCAGTCTGCGCGTCCATTACTGGTGTATTATGAAGATTACCTATACATAGCGGTCCACAATTTGCCACAGTCTTCCACTCGGCAAATCCGAATGCCGTAAATGCCGTGCCTCGTTTTGACGCGTCCTGTCACATGTCATCTCTGCTCTTGTCACTCATGTCGACGAGAGCTGCTAGCCCAGAGGATAACAATCCTCGACCGGCAAAGCGGCAAAGGCGCTCGTACAGTTCTTCAGAAACAGACGATGAAGAGCTGCCTTTGTCGTCGAAAACGCCATTACCTCCCTTAACACCGTTGCCCGCGTCGACGCTTCTCGTGTCCTTGCCTGGAATTCTTATCCACCCTCCCACCCATCGCTATCATGCGCGGTCTCTCTGCGTATCTTTGTTAGCACTGCGAAAATGCTTGATCATTCCCGACCTCACTCCCGACATCGAATGCAGGGCATGGACTGCACTAGCGGAGGTGGGGATGATAGCAATTAGTGGGGGCTTCAGTCAAAACGAGGATCACGTATGGGCCCAATCATTAGAAAATGAAGTATGTCCTAGTTTTCACGCGTGTAATCCAGAATTGACGTCCTGCCAGGTCGAAAAAGCCTCTAGCAAAGCGGTACGCTCTTAGTCCTCTTAATTGTCTTGTTCCTGATGTTCATCTCGTTTCGCCTAGCTTTTGATATCACAAAAGGTATTTTAGCCTCATTTGATGTTGAAACCTCTTCTCATAGTTGTCTCCTAGCATCCATCCCTGCGCCTATATCGTCCTTATGTGACTTTATTGATTGCTCAACTTGCTCACTGGCAACAAAACCACAAATTTTCTCGGAACATACTGCGACGTCTCGTGAAGACCTTTCTATCTGACGACCCACCGCATGTCATCTATTCGGCACATCTTACTCTAATATCCGTGCTCTCTATCCCCACAGACCCAGCGAAGGGTTTAACTGCCAAAGATACCCAGGCCGCTTTGTCAGCGATACAAGCTTTCGTTTCACATGCTGAAAACGCTCAACACCACAGCGTCAAACTTTTCGGTTTGCTGATTCGACTAAGATTGTTAATCTCGTCCGGCTTGTGGGATCGCGTGGAGGATGCATTAGCACGCGCAGAAGAAGCACTTGGCTTCGATTTTATCTCGGACAGAGACAAGGGTACAGATAAATCGATTCTCGTTCCGATATCGAATGCACCTCCGGCTCAGCCAGCGTCCGACAACGCCACACCATCGTCATCAAAAACCCTCCCAACACTACCCCACTTCCCAGATAAGCTCTCAGAAGTAATGGCTATCCATATTCTCATCGTCGGCGTGGTTTTCTACACTTATGTAGGGAACGCGGCATCTACCGCTCCTCGTTTAACTCAGTTGCATATACTCATGGACTCAGGCTCATGGAAAGACACTGAAAGTGGAGTGGTAGAAATTATTTTCCCCTCTTCCTCCTCACTTCACATCCAGACGACACATCCGCGTATTCTACTCATACTCGCCTATCTTGTCAGCGCGATCTCAAAGAAGGATCCAGTTGGCCGGAAGCCAAAACGAAAATTGTTTGCAAACGAGGGACTGACGATGTGGGAGAAGGAGATGCGGAAGCCTATCGTGCTTTCTCCCTGGGCAAGCGTGTCGGATGTGACGCAGTTGGAGTATACCATGAACCGCTTGAAGGGCGATCTGCTATGCGAACTCGTAGGCGTTCACATCATGCGTTCAGAGTTCGTAGGAGCCCAGAAGCATATAGACGTCCTTGTAGCCCATGTTCGGACTGTTGGACTGTGGGATGCATTTTCAGCACGGGTGTTGCTGCATGAAGCGCACCTTGCCCATGCACGCGGCGACTCCAACCGTGCTGAATCATGTTATGCGATTGCTGCGGATTTAGCGTCAGAAGGCCAAGGACGAGATGATTACGTGGAGATCTGTGCTAGAGCCGGCCTGGTGGGCTTGAAGATAGGTCTAGGGAAGGGCGATTATGAGGAGAGTATGAAAGTTGTCGAGAGTTGCAAAGGATTGGGCGGAACACTGCGAAGCGTTGGTAAAATCATAGAGGCATGCATGTCCTCGGAGATTTTGAAAGCAAAGTACGCATTTATCCCGGAGTCGTTTTCATCGTTAACCCTTCCTTCAGGACGTGTCTAAAATCAGCGCTCACAGCCACCGGGGAATCTACAGATAACCATTTGCGGTGCTTGGTTTTGGCTCTGATCAGCTCGCACTTCATGCACACTGCAACGGATTATGCCATGAAGATGTTGGGAACGTGTGAGCAACTCGCGTCTGGACTTGGCGCGGGTGCGGTCAAAGGCGCAAAAAACACTCACGGTGCAGATACAGTGGGCAACATACCACTGCGAATCTGGACGGCGGAGAGGTTTTTGGGTGAGGATTTATCTTTTCTTCCAATTCGTCTAGCTCATCGTCCTTGTAGAATTGCATCGGAGACAGGGAGATACAGCCCGTGCGCAGAAGCAAATACTCACAATAGAGGCTTTGAAGACAGCGCAAGCATCAGCTCTGACACACTGACTGACTGGATTGCCTTCAGAACTTTGCACTACGTATATCATATATATCATTATTACCGCATATTGTACACTACTCGTCGCATCCTCTTGTATTTATATGCTAAGTATCGTCATTGCTTTGAGAAAAGTAAATCTACGTGTTTGCCGTTGCATGCATTGCCGTTCCAGAAAGATGAGGTTGAATATACAGTGAAAGGTAGCGATACATCATGCGTCGGCGTCTAGAGAGGCAAAATACCAATAATAACAAGTTTTTACTTTTTAAGAGTTGGGCGTGAGCCTAAAAGAAGGTAGGTTAAGATCAGCAGGTCAAATAGAGCAGAAGACGTACCAATCATACTTCACCATCTCGTCCGCGTTGACAATAGATGATGCGATTAACTCGCGAGCTTCAAGCCATACCCAGAATTTCAAAAACGTCCCGAGATTGCTCTGGGGCAGATCGCGCGTCATGCCTTCTCTGGTGGCCATCAGGGAACCCAGCTGCCGCAAAATAGGCAGTGCGCTTTTGAACAAGTCAAGGTTAGGGTCCAACTGCCGGCCTATGCCCTCCAATAGCAGGATCGAGATGACCGTGTTGATAAAGTCGCCCTCCATCTTGACGTGATGCTTCCGTACGCAGGTCAGCACCTCCGTGAGGACGTCGGCGATTTTGATTTGACCGAGCGAGAACGTCTTGCGCTTCACGGTCAGCACGAGATGCTGCATCTTCAAAGCGAACGTCTCCGTGTCGATGGCGAGCTCTGGCGTGCGACATCGCTCGACCATGAGCTGTCCGGTGCGGTACCCATCGAACTCGGCCATAGCGCGGAACATGTCCAGAAAGTTGGTGCGATTCGTCGCAGAGAGGGTGGTCACTAGACCGGCGTCGATAAAGACGACCTCGGGCATGTATCCTTCCTCGTACAACGTAGACAGTTCCGACAACCAAGCCGGGCGATCCTTTGTCAAAGAACGAAGCTGCGAGACGATACTGTGGGATTCGGAATAATCAGGCGCTGCGACGGTGATATCGGTGGCGGTCTTCTTGGATGGAAATATGAAGGCTTGTAAGGACTGATAAATGTTTTTAAGGACGTCCCGCGTGGAGTGGGGTTTCGTGAACTTGATCATGATGTTCCCAGGATGTAGATCTGAATGCACAAAGTTGTCTAACAAGAGCATGTTCTAGACCGCGTTCAGCAACACAAGGCGGAAAAGAAGAGTTTGAACCCACCAAGAATGCGTCTAACCCGACGGTAGCCATCTGTCTGTCGTAAGGACCTCCTCCATTCTTCAGAAAGGCCTCAAGTGGAAGCGCGTCCTGGAACTCCTCCACGAGAAGCTCCTTTGTCGACCACACTTTAAGGGGACGCGGGAATGTGACCGGAACTTTCCTCGGTGCAAAGTTGGCCTCGAAAGTCAACAGATTCTCCGCTTCGTGCCGTAGGTCCAGTTGTTGGAACATCATCTCGCCAAAGACTTGAACCTCTTCCGGAAGTGAGATCCACTGCATGCCAGGAAAGAGTGTAATGAAGTGGGCGAAAAACGACATGATAGAGAGATCCCTTGAGATGGTTTTCGAGACCCGTGGGTGTAGTACTTTGATGGCGACAGCTGCTGTGGGCACGGAAGGGGGAGGATCCTGAAGAATCTGAGGGGCGAGGGCATTTGCCGGCGACTTCTTCCTATGTCGACGAGGACCGAGGTACGATGGTGGAATTAAGTCTTGCTTGAGGACGGCACGGTATACCTATGCCGCGTGAGGAAGGAGAAGCAGCGAAAGGAGAAGGAACACACCTGGGCAATCGCTCCAGTTCCTATTGGAGTTTCGTCAAACTCTTCGAACACTTCCTCAAACGGTCGGCGGAAGACCTGAGATATCACTCTCTTGGTGTGTTCTATTGAATGGGGTTTTCCATTGGAATGTAGTTGGCCCAATCTTTCACACAGGTGAGTAGGAAACAAATCCGCTCGAGACCCAGCCCATTGCGCCAACTTGACTTTTGAGTTAGAAGCTAAAGGATGTTGTACGGTCTCGACACGTACCTTGATAAACGTTGGACCCGCTTGCTGCATCTTTGTGACGAGATAGTCATACCACCAAACAGCACCCCATCTGTCACCACCAAGTCTTTTCTCAGGCTTTCCAATGAGAAGCATGGGAGTGGATAGAAGGACAGGCATGAAAAGGACGATGAGATAGATGAACCTCTTTCCGGTAAGAAGGGGCTCCCATATCTTGTTGAGAAGAAAGGATTTGATGCGGCGAGTCAATGTCAAGTCAAGCTCCGCTGGAGAAAAGATAGTCGGTGTTATTGTGGCCCGTGGGGGTGGACACGGGATGATAGTTGGCGACGAGAAAAGGCCCGGAATGAAGGATTTCTGCTCGGGCGTGAGGAAGAGAGTCAATCCACCCACGACCGGGATGAGCCAGAGCGCTTTACGTCTGAGGGAGAAGCGGGGAATAGGCGTCTGGTAGAAGAAGGACGGATATTTGGTGTGACGCGACCAGTTGGAGGCGTGTCTGGGCCTTGAGTGGAGAAATATGCGGTCCCGAGGGAATACGTGTGGAAAATGAGCACGACAGAGTAGAGACATGCTGGCGAGACCGTCGCCGGCGTGCAGCAGGTCACCGAGTATGAGATGGCGGCATGAAAGCGAGAGCAAAGCCGGCTTGACGTCACGCACGTCGTTCTAGTCTACTTTTATTACTTGCTTGATGTCTACTGACATTCTTGATATGGTCCCCATTCCTCACATTCGAAAGCAAAAAGGCCCATACATATACTTACTGCTGTTATAGCATGCAATTGAGTTCAACGTTGTTAGGGCTGTCGATGACAGTGTGATGGATGCCAATTGTTGCAGACATGTACAGGTTACCCCCAACAACCTTCTAAATCCTCCTTGACACCATGGACGGCAGTTCCTTACTTTGTTGAAGAATGGCAGCGTGATCGCTGGTGGACAGGGCCGATTTCAACAAATTTTGCTTCTCGCTTCTCGACGGCCATCTTATCTTGCTCACGACGTCCATGGCTGTCCCGTATGCCTTTGTGACCCTCTTGACATCAGATTATTATCTTCCAGGCGCCTTGGCCTTGGCTGCCGCTCTCAGAGACATACATCCGTCCCCTGCACAAGCACCGGAAGTCGACTTCCAAACAGTCTGCCTCGTTACTCCAGAGACTGTCGATGTCACAACCATCAAGCTCCTCAGAAGGGCCTTCAACGTCGTCGTCGGCGTCGAGACTATCATCCAGGAAGACGACAAGGGCCTCCAATTGTTAGGTACGTTTATCTCCAGATCGCCCTCGTACTTCCACCACCTTGGGCGGACGCGTTTCTCCCTCTTCCGCCCCCAATTCTGCATGCCTGATATCACTGACATGGGGCCTACTATATGGGACGCGTCTTCGGACACATGATACGTCTTGTGCACTCGCCCCACTTGGTCGACGACGTTTTATTTAGTCTTCCGTTGCTCGTCGACAAGTGCTTATCTTTTAAACAGGACGCCCGGACTTGTATACAGTGCTTACAAAACTTCACGTCTTTCGGTTGACGCAGTATTCAAAGATAATATTCTTGGATGCTGATGTTCTCCCAATCCGACCTCTGTCTCATCTCTTCACTCTACCCCACGAATTTTCCGCTGTCCCTGATGTCGGATGGCCCGATATATTCAACTCTGGTGTTATGGTATTGTCCCCGGGACAAGACAAGTTTGATCAAGTCAACGCCGTTCTCAAGTCCAGAGGTTCCTGGGATGGCGGTGACCAAGGTGTTCTCAACGAATGGAGAGGTGGAGACTGGAATAGGTTGAGCTTCACGTATAACACCACTCCTACCGCCGCATACACGTAAGTATCATGATCATCTCTTTTCGTTTCTTGGTCTAACGTTGTTTTCTAGTTACGCTCCTGCTTATGAACGTTTTGGTTCCGACATCAAGGCCATACATTTCATTGGTCCCAACAAACCCTGGAATTCTATACTCTATCGCACACCCTTTTCCGGCCAACGAGATGCCCCAACAGAGGAAAAAGGTCGTGCTTACGACTACGACTCGCTTCTTGACCGTTGGTTTGCTGTATACGACAAACATTATCGCGCAGAGAGCATTATTCCTGAACGCGAGTTCGAGGTCAGACGATATGTATCCGCATGGGATGAGCAATCTGGTACACCTGCAGAATTCGCAGTGTCCGCGGACTTGGGTGGTTCTGGCGCTGCTATGGGGCTGGAAGATCTTCGACGCCTCGCTTTGGAAGGCATGAGTAGTGGCGGGAGAACATCGGATAACCGGTCTGGTGAAGGGGAATACAAGAGTTTGCCGTTGGAGGGACGTTTCGACTTGATGCGCCCTCCACCGCAGCCTGAGCAGCCCCCTCCAGCCCAAGATGCTTCAACCTATCCTCCTTCTGGTTCGTCCGAGCACACCCCTCGGGGTCACTCTCAGACCTTGTCGACTCCCGGGCCGAACGAGTATCCTCCTTCTCTTCTCCTCCAGCCTGTATCACTGCCTGCCCAAATGCCTGCCGAAACCTCATCTCATTATCTCGCACCCCAGTCGACCTACGAGGAACATCATCAGTCTCATCAATCGGAGGGACAGCAGACGCCTACAATTCAAGGATCTGTTCAGCACCAACATCATCAGCCTCATCAATCGCAGGGACAACAGACGCCTCCAATTCAAGAATCTGTTCAGCACCAACATCATGAACCTCCACGACGACCTGCCTCTCCTCCTAAGCTCTCCTGGAATCCTGCTATCGAACCGCCACCGAAAAACGTTCCGACGTCTTCTACATTCCCTGCGGATACATATTTCCCCAACGTATGGGACCAAGCGCCCAGCAGACGCCACGATCAGTCGTACCAATTTCAACAAAATCGGCCTGTCTCCCCTACACCCGAGTCGGGGGCGTTCTTCCAACCTCCCCCAGTGCCTCAGATTCCGGAACAGCTACGCAAACAAGGGGACTACAAGAATGTCATTGGGGATGAGAGTCTTGACTCGCCTCTCAGTCCTGATCGAGGAAAGGTCAAACCAATTTTCCCTTGGGAAGAGCAACCTCGTCCTAGACCTGGGCGCGTATTTCCTTCTTACGATGCACCCTCACCTTCCGAATTCAGGAGTTCCGAGCCACCAAAAATTGCGCCGGCTTCCTCTCCATCATCTCCGATCTCGCAGACGCTTTCACCGTTACAGGGTTTACCCATGTCGTTGACGTATGCGAATGCTTGGGATAGCGTGCCGAGTATACAAAAATATGCAAATAGGTTAGTACGTCCTCCTCAGCCCCCGCCACTGGCCCCTGCCTTTGACATCAACGAGTGGAAGCGGCGAGGAAGTCGTAGCTGGGATGAGCGTACTGAAGCGAGCAGTCGTGACGGGGATGACGAGGATGACGGGGATGAGGAAGAGGGCACAACTCATAAGCCTGGGCTCTGGGCAGATGACAGTGACAACGAGACTACGACGGTCAAATCACGTTCTCGTGGCTCGTCAACCTCTTCCAGCTCTGCAATCAAAGGAAAAAGGAAAGAATACCGAGTACGTGGCGTCCAGACCATCTCTCCTGTGATGCGAAGCCAAGGTGTTCAAGTTTCTCTTGGTACACAGCCGTCTGAAACTCCGCGCTCACTGCGGCCGACGCGCTTGCCACCGGCCACTGTCAATCAAGTCAGCGGCGGTCCGGATGTGTCAATGACAACGGCATTCCCGTCGCCAGTCGGCGGGATGCGTTCTCCGAGGGAATTTAGCTTCCCCGACACGCCTACTACTGCGCGTCCTGTCGTGCCCGTGATCACGCCCCCACAGCAATCATCGAAGCAACTCACGGACAGTCCAAGTAGTATTACTCGTCAATCCTCGAACGAAGGATCGTCACCGCCGTCGTCGATAGGGCCGCTCTCGCCGCCGGATCAGCCTCTACAGATAGGCTCTCCGATGCGCAAAGCCGGTCGTGTCTTCGACCCGGCCCGCGGCGTCGAGTTATTCAAGCGGGGTTCTGAGGAGGTTCTTGCCAGGTTTTTGAAAATGAGTTCTTGGGAGGAGGATGCTGCCTCTCATTGATCTACTATTCCTCGTTTCTCTTTTTTATCCGTACAAATATGCATTTCACTCACTGGTTCTCCTCCGTCGCTCGTTTCCGCTGTTCTGTATCTCATGCATGACACCTTTCGATCTTTTGCACCTCGGATAGCTTTCTCTCCTTCTCTCCCCCTCTCTCCTTCTCCATGTTGTTGTTTCATTCGTTGCCACTACTGTCACGTCTCAACGCTTCACATGTATACCCACACCTCTCTCTGTGTTCTGGAATCTTGCCAAACGTTGGCTATTAGTGTTATTGTAAGCCCTGTATCGCTTTCAACTGTACATAAATAGAAGAACGGAGCTTTTGGCCACAGCGTGCGTCTCATAAAGGGTGACGTCACCCTACGATTCGCTCCAAGTTTGGAGTCGTATAAGAAGAATGGTGAACTTACACAAATTACTCTTAGCACAATCATGACTTCTACTAGTACATCAGGCAAAGCTTTCAATGTCGTTGAGCCTACTGGCGCCGAGTAAGCAGAAATGTTGAACGCCACAATTTACATCTCAGGCGTTCGCAATTCAAAACTACGGCGGCTGACGCCCAAGCTAATGCGCCGACTGTTAGCGCTGCGCGCCAGGTAGAGAAACAGACTGATGCCACAACAGCAGTAGCTCACGAAGCTGCCCAGGCTGCACAAGTACGTTTATACTTCCGAGTTAATTTGACGCCACATATCTTATCCACGCGTGTGCTCAAGCGAAAGGCAAAGAATTCACGGCAGAGCCTCTCTCTGCTTTGGACAACCTACAGCGTCAAGCTCAAGACGTCACCAATGGCGCGGTGTCGGAAGCCAAACAGGATGTCCAGGCTGCCCAGGAGGCTGGCGCGGGATATGTAGATCAGGTTAAATCACTTGCCGCGCGGGCTGTGAAGTCTGCACAGGTTAGTTTTCCAACTCGTACTCGTTTCCTCAGTGTTAACCTTATTGTTTTTCAGCAATACATGCCCACTGCGACCGGCGGGCCGCGAGAAACACCGTCAACGTCTGGAGTGGGCGCGCCTGGTTCGGGCAATATCTCAACGCAAATACAAGCTGGGGCGGCTTCAGCTTCGGAGACTGCGAAGAGCTGCATATCAGCGGCTCAACCCCGTATTGACAAGGCGATGGATTATATTCAGGGTGTTCAACAGGGCAGGACGGCAAAGCTAGCTGAGATGTTCCGCCAAGTACAGCTCTAATTGAAAGTGGCCAGCACGTAGGTGGTTCACATCCAGCTGCTGATGTCGGGGGTGTGGAAAAGGCCTAATTCAATGTATTACTAGACCCAAACCAATTGTCGAGTTACGCTGTACATGTAGTGTAGAATCCTATACTAGACCATCATTATTAACCCATCAATGTTATCTCGAGAAACAAGGCGGATGCTTGATCCTATCCAGTTCACTACCAACTACGATGCTCAGGGAGCGCCGGTTTCTCCAAAAGAACTCCGATCTAATGAACTTATTACCTTGAGGATCTTTAGAGATCTCCCACACCCAGCGTGGTCCCTGCGCGAATACATCGTGCAGAACAGGCATATACCACGTGAATTCCTCCAGCGTTGGACAACATGTTACCAAGTAATTCACGGCAGCGGCAAAACTGTTGCTGTGAACCTTTTCCCAAGCGGGGGCAAGGTAGACCTTTCGAAAGGGCACATCCGCAAAGTCATCCCCTGCTATGCCGACGATTTGGCGGTGTAGATCGGCAGCGCGCGCTTGGAACTCTTCATTGTGTCCAGCTAATACGACGCCCGGTAGTGAATCAAGAAGAGATTGGATGGAGATGGGTAGCCCGTTGTACGAGGAGAGCGGCGCCTGGCACGATCTCAAAGGGGTCTCAGGTTGCAAATACGCTTGCACTTCTGGAGGAGGATCACGAGCAAATTCCGCACCCCATTCAGCGAATGGAACAGGAGAATGTACGTGAATGGTCAGTTTCTTGAGTTGGCGCCATAGTTTGAGATTTGTTCCAAGTTCATGCTAAACGAATGAGCATGCAATATTGAATACAACCTAGGAGATACGCACCATGAAATCGGAAAACGACGCAAGGCGATCCCAGCTGTCAACGGCCTGGATAGTGAGAAACTCAACATCTCGAAATAATGGTACGCTTGCTCCCAATCTCATCACGCTTGGGAAATCTGAACCTAATCGCCATGCAGCTGTGTCTTCCACCATGAGGGCCAACTCGCGAATGGAATAGGAAACAGATGGAACGATTGAGGGATTTTCGAGGGGGACACGGGTGAAAGCCATTTCCTGGACCAAGACATCATTCCAAGTCTCAGATGGAAATTCCTTCTTTTTCAAGATAAACGCGTCCAATGTATCCACGGAAATGGGCTTCCACTCGTCGGAGCCACCCATCATGAGTGTTATGGGGAAAAGCCGAGGCGCTCCAAATGGTTGAAACGCGACGTTAACTTCCCGTAGTTTTGGGTGTCTGTCGATGAATTGATAAATAGCTCGGGGACGAGCAACCGCGTACTCCAACTTCAGAATCTGGAGATTGGGGAAGACGTATTGATTGACAATGTCGGATAGACACGCGTGCGAAATGAGGCAGATGGAGAGGGTAGTGAGGCGTGGGAGCACAACAGGCGGTTCATGATAGAAACGGGGAATAATTCTCTCGTTGCGCCGGTTGAAGGTAATCATGCGGAAGGAGCGAAGACGTGTAAACGTCCGTATGTCGGGGAACTCTTTCTTCCCGCACCAAGAAATTTCCAGCTCCTCCAGGCAGGGAGGCAGAACGTTCAGGACCTTCTGCGTGCATTGTACACAGGTAGCCTCGAATACGCGTAAATTAGCGAACTTTTTCAGAGCATTAATAGAAGAGGCCCTGAAGCTCGTTAAGTCGGCTAGCGCGATGTGGATCTTGACTGATCTACGGATGGTCAGATGATGTTGACTTTGACAATGGTACAGACCTAATATATGTATAGAATTCTGGAGGACTTTCATCAAGGAATTGAATCATGATGTGGAAGAATTTGGGCTTGGTGAGATGCATCGCGCGGAAGAAAAGAGGTAGCGCAAAGGTCCGCAGATGGTGATTTGTTCCCATGAAAGCCTTGAGGACGTTGCCCCGCTCGTAGTCGTCCAAGCTGTCAACGATTTCATGGAGCAGCTCGGTAGGCAGGAGGAGTAGTTTTGAGGGATTGTTGAGCATGAGGGAAATGCTGCGTGTTACCCGGCGCGACATGATGGGAGAAAGCAAGTAACGTTAGGCCAGTGCCGCTGATTGGGCAACACGCCCTTTTAAGGCACGTGCCTCGACGTCATCGCCTTAACACTTCTCTCTTGCTACCTACACTCATCGACATGGTACACAACAAAGCGGTATTCATTCCCATTTTCTGATCACTCCTCAGGATACGTTCGTCAATTTGGCAAAGCAGGGCTATGAGGCCTACAGCGAATCCCACTGTATGCATCGCAACGATCCATCTCCATGCTAGCCGAAGCTTACCGCGCCGTACCCTAGCCGACGTCTCCAAGACTGGCGGGCAGGAATACAACAGCCCGCACAATTCTGGACGTACAACCGGATCACCAGAATGTAAGCCGCCTTCACCATCGTCGTATTGATGTCCCAGCTCATGACGATGCCCAGTTGATCGCGACGAGGTCGTAAAGACAGCAGAGAAGCATGGCTCGGGTGATTCCTCGCTTTTCGAGACTGCTCTGTCCTTCCTCTCAGACAATAAGGTATGCACCCCTGTATGACGATGGGTGTGATGTTGACCCAAAATCCTAGAGCAAACACGAAGAAGCTGTTGATGAGGAAGATGCTACCAGGGCTCACAAGAAAGCCTACGAGGACGGCTCTGCGAGTCACCTCAGCGCCAGCTCCATGGGGAGTGCTGCAGCTCTCCAGGTATAGATCGCAGAAGCAAAGTTCCTTCGCTGCATATATAATTAATGGCGCCACAGGCTTTGAAAAAGTTCACTTCTGGCAGCTTTGGAAACTCTGGCAGTTCGAGCGGATCTTCGCAGACGCAGTTAATCAGTCTCGCCATGGCGGAGGCATCGAAGCTCTTCGACAAGTCGGGCGGTGCTGCATCCGGCAACAAGCAGGATGCTGTTAACGGTGCAGCCATGACTGTCATGAAGCTCTTCGTTCAGTCCAAGATGGGAGGTACTACTGGCGGGAGCGACTCTGGCGGACTTGGACAACTTGGACAACTCTTCAGCTTGGTAATTAATTCTGTTGCACATGAAGTACATACACTGACGCCACTACAGGCCCAGAAATTTGCGAAGTAAAGGCGCGATACTTACTTAATACATAGTACAAATGGAACTGTAAGAACATGTATTGACTGGATGGACAATGTACTTTGATCTTTGAATTTGTGCCAGACTTGTATACTCTTATCAGTTCGTTGTTCAGAAGCAGCGTACTATTCGTCTATATGTATGTGGTCGTGAAATCGTGAAAGTGACTATATGATACAGTAGGTGTGCGTAGAAGTCCAAAGTGCCCGAGAAAAAGTTGTCTAACATGATACAGTAAGAAGTGCGTGTAAAGGTTCGATGGGGATGAGGGTAGCAATGAGTTGAGATGATGTCTAGAATTTGAGGGCAATGTCGGCTTGCCACATAGTCTCGGAAGGGTTCCAGACGGCAAGCAGGACAATATTTGACAGTTGAATTCCATTGGGGCCGACTTGCCACCGGGCATCTCCACACTGTTCGTATCTGGCTTTCTGCAAGAAAATGAGACCGTGTTCGACGCGTCGAAGAAAACAACTGACCTCCAAGAAGCGCATGAACATGCCAGCGACAGCTGCTCCCAACTGAGCGCGCGTCATTAACCCGAATTTGGTGTAGATGTCAAGGGATCGAGACCAGTTAATGTGAGGATATCCAGGCCACTGATGATGATATGAGTACGGTAGAAGGAGAACTAAAGTCTTAAGAACGAACCGTGATGTGAAAGTTGATCCTGGTCACGCCGTGTCCCACATTAATCGGCTCGTTGCCGCCGTTGAGATGGGCCGCAATAGTATCGATGTCGCGCATGGCCAGTTCCTGCATCTGAACTCCCTCGCCAGGCTGGGCGTTCCAGTTGAAGGGAATCGGTTGCGCCACCGGTCGACCGAGTTCCTTCCTCCATTTCGAATTAGCTGCCTCGGGGACAGGGAGTCGGACGAGTTTGGGGTTGATGCTGGGGCTACTTCTGCTAGAGGATGTGATGCTCGAGAAGCCGGAGTTGGGGACGGAGATGGGGTGGAGAGGATTTCTGTAAGACATTGCAGTGAAGTGTGGATGCGTTCGAATGTCTGTTCGAGTGTTGATGCCATTTCGCAGATTCGAGTGCGAGTTTTATATCAAACCAGAGGATCTTTGTCGTCAAAGTGTCGGGCTCTTGGACTAGAGGTCATGCAAAACAGAAAGAGGCCCATTGATCAATGCACAAGCAGCGGGAAAGGCGCCCGATCGCTTTACGTCCTTCAAAGACGATGAACATCCCTTCAAGAAAGAATATAGGGCCAAAAGGACGCGTAAGGATAGTCGGTGAGCGAGGTGATACTAGAGAGAGTACGCCCTCGTTGTCAGTCACCAACACAAAGGGGATCAGGGAATAACCATATTAGGTTGTGACGAATGTGAAATACTGCTTTGTGGTCGGGGCCCATCGATTGCCCTTTGATGATATGGGTCCGAGCATCCTAGACTATCTGCTCTTTGAGCAGATCGAGTACTTTGTCGGTCAATAACGAGTCTTCAAGGGACAGATTGGAATTCGTTGTCCACCGACGCATTGATCAAAAAAAATTCGATCACCTCCCGTTAAAAGTCTTCAAACGTTCAAGGGAAAGGGCAAAGCATCAAGATGTCTAAGGGCTGCGCTGACGCCGGCCACGATAAAAGTAGTTCCTTGAATGATTGAAGTGTCCATGACTGGGAGAGTGAGACGCAGAGTGGAGAGGAGCCAGCTTCGCCAAAGAATAAACCCAAAATTATGAATGTGATGCCAACGGCGCGTAGCACTTTGGCCTGAAAAGCATAAAGAGTTGTGAGTTGGATGTTGAGGGAAGGAGGAAGACCTGGGCGCAGATAAGATAAGATAACACGTCTAGCCCTCATGTGATCGCTCACCACGGCTTACTGCAAACCTCCGTCACTTGTCTTTCCAAACGCTGCAAGACACGAAATTCGCTCAGCATAATATTCAGAACTCGGCGAGAAAGACTTGAATCGTACGGCTTCAAAAGTCTATAGCGCTTTATGCTCTGCGGTCTATCAAGTTATACTAGACCTCGACCATTCTTTGCATTCAGGCAATTGCGACTTGTTGAATATTCTCTGATGGGCCGAACTCGCAAAGCAAGCACAGCTGCTCTAGATGAAGAGGATGAACAGCCTAAGAAGCGATCTCGTACTTCAAAGGCACAGAAAGGTAAGTATTCTATGATTTCGCTCTGGTGACTTTGTCTAAGAATAACAAAGAAGTAGCCTCGTTGAAACCTCGGCCGTCTAGCGCGTGGAAAGTAGGAGCACATGTGTCTGCTGCTGGAGGTGTCGAGAATGCCATCACCAACGCTATTAATGTCGGGTTCGCCACTTTTCATCAACTGTTCCCGCGCCTCGCACTGAGACTGATACTGAAAGCGCAAATGCGTTCGCTCTTTTTCTCAAATCTCAGCGTAAATGGACTTCCCCGGATCTCAAAGAGTCGTCTATCTCTGCGTTTAAATCTCGGTTGCAGGAACATGGCTATGATGCGCGACATGTTTTACCCCATGGAAGTTATTTGATTAACCTAGGTAACCCGCAGACGCAAGTGTTCTCAGAAATCCGTCTCCACGTCTCTAACACTATGGACGTTTAGAGAGAAGCGCGAGAAGTCGTACGAGTGCTTCGTTGATGACTTAAGGAGATGCGCACAGCTGGGCCTAGTTGTATATAATTTCCAGTACGCCAATCCTTTCTAACGCGGATAGTGCTGACTCCCTTTCAGCCCTGGCTCAACAGTGGGTGAGGCGACACCTTCTGAGTCCATGGCATTCATCGCAGAGTGTTTGAATCGAGCTCATAAGGACAGCTCGACGGGATCGGTCATAACTGTTCTCGAAAATATGGTGTGTAACACGGTCTCGTTTTCTGCTGTGGTTGCGTCAATGGCTTCTTAAATAGGCTGGTGCGGGGAATGTCATTGGCGGAGACTTGGGTCATCTTGGGGAAATCATTAAGGGAGTCGAGGATAAATCGCGTGTGGGCGTCTGCCTTGATACTTGTTCGTGGTCTTATGTACCTCATTGGTTGTGATTGGCTTCTGATGCTTGGATAGGTCATATGTTCGCAGCAGTACGCCTTTTAGGCTCTATCTTCCCCCTCCGAAGACTGACAAGCGTGTAGGGATACGATATTCGAACGAAAAATGGATGGGAGTAAGCGTCATTTCACTCTCAACTTGCATACTTTGAACATTGAGCTAGCGAAACAAGTTAGCTGTCCGTTTTCACTCTCCTACTTGCAACTTGACCGTTTTAGTGTCAAAATTTGACGAACAAGTCGGATTGAAATACCTGCGTGGCATGCATCTAAATGACTCCAAGACCGAACTGGGCTCTCATAGGGATAGACATGAAAATATTGGCCTGTATGTTGTTAAATCAGCTCCTTTCATAGCTGACGGTCTTCCAGTGGACACATCGGACTGTCAGCATTCCGGCACATTCTTGCTGATCCCCGTGTGCAGGACATACCCCTCATTCTCGAAACACCCAGTTTCGAAGAGCCTGAGGTATGGGCAACGGAGATTGAAGTGCTGCAGGCAAAATGCGAAGACGACGAGGCGGAAAAGCTGCTCGTAGAAACCATCCGAGAGAAGGTCAACGCGGTTGAGGGAGTTAAGTCCAAAGCTAAAAAGACCACGAAACGCGGTAAAAAGAAGACAACAGAAGATTCGGACGAGGATGAATTGTGATCACTAGTGCAGCAGCGGGTTCTCATTGTAGCAGAATCTGTATTATTGAATCCGACCTCTGTGTTACAGCTTGAAGATTTCATGGGTCGACAGACGTCGGAGGTTGCTGGGCAACACGTGCAAATAGATGGAATCAAACGGCTGTCAACAAAATTTAGTCATCTCCTTCCTTGGACTGCATCGGTGACCCGTTGCTCAGTCTGAAATCTTCGCTCTTCGTCCTATTGTCGCGCTTGCAACGCGTAGGATACCAGTTTACGCGCGGACGTCCTAGATTGTACCTGGACCAGTTTCGTCGGATCTGAGCGCCTTGTTTGTTGGTTTACAAAAAGTGGCGGTTTTGCTAAACTTGGGTGATGAACTCAGGTACCACCGGTGTCGCTGTTCACGCAGTACCTTTACTGAGAGTACGCTGTAGAATTTGAATACTCCCAGCAGGATCCGTACAATGAATTTAACGACAATTACGACGAAGAGGACGAGGATGACGATTATAAAGAGATAACCCAGGAAGATTGCTGGAACATCATTTCCAGCTTCTTCGACCAAAAGGGTCTCGTCCGACAGCAGCTCGACTCGTTTGACGAGTTTGTACAAAATACTATGCAGGAATTGGTTGACGAAAATGCGGATCTCATCCTCGACCAAGCCGCTCAACACTCTGGACACGAAGGAGACGATATTAGCAGGAGATATGAGCTCAACTTTGGCCAAATCTACCTCTCACGACCGACAGTGACAGAGTCCGATGGAACGTCGGTCCCCGTTTTCCCTCAGGAAGCCCGTCTTCGAAATCTGACATACTCGGCGCCTTTGTATATTGACATGACCAAGAAGGTTTACAAGGGCCGGGATGAAGGGGGAGAAGTTCAATGGGAGGCAGATGGGGGCGTGAGCGATGAAACTTCCAAAGTTTGGATTGGCAAAGTGCGTCCTCCCTTGTCATGTAACTGCCTTTTTCTAAACTTGTTTAGGTGCCCATCATGCTTCGTTCAACCTTCTGCATTCTTCGTGGCTTGCAGGACGCCGAGTTATTCGACTTGAACGAATGTCCATACGACTCAGGCGGATACTTCATCATCAACGGTTCGGAGAAAGTCCTGATCGCCCAAGAACGAATGGCTACCAACCATGTATACGTATTTGCCAAAGCACAACCAGCACCTATAAATTTCCTTGCTGAAATTCGCAGTCTAGTCGAGAAGGGTGGAAAGACGATCAGTCAGTTCCAAGTGAAGATGTTCCATCGCCACCAAGAGCGCTCAGTGAGTATGATCCCCTTCGGAACCTTGTACGTCTTACCATTGGAATTACCCTTAGCTCGGAAACATCATGAAAGCTACCATCCCTTACATTAAAGTCGACATACCTATCTGGGTCGTTTTCCGCGCCCTTGGTGTTATTTCAGACCGTGACATCCTTGAGCATATCTGCTACGATATGCAGGATGCCCAGATGCTCGAGATGCTTAAACCGTGTATCGATGATGGCTTCGTCATCCAAGATCGTGAAGTCGCGCTTGATTTCATTGGCAATCGTGGTACCACCACCGGTCTATCTCGAGAGCGTCGGATTCGCTACGCGCAGGAGATTTTGCAGAAGGAAATGTTACCCCATGTGTCGATGTCAGAGGGTTCCGAGTCGAAAAAGGCATACTTCTTTGGATACATGATTCATCGATTGCTCCTAGCTGCTTTGGAGCGCCGAGAGTTGGATGACCGTGATCACTTCGGGAAGAAGCGATTGGACTTGGCTGGTCCTTTGCTTGCCAACCTGTTCCGTATGCTTTTCCGCAAGTTGACGCGTGATGTCTACCGATATCTTCAGAAGGTAATTTTTATTTTCCCTTACCGTCCCTCTCCGCTCATGGTATCTTGCAGTGTGTTGAGACTCGCAAAGAGTTCAATCCTAATGTTGGTGTCAAGCGTCAAACAATCACCAATGGTCTCAAATATTCTCTGGCTACGGGCAACTGGGGTGACCAGAAGAAGTCGATGTCGTCGAAGGCCGGTGTATCTCAGGTGCTGAATCGATATACATATGCTTCGACGTTATCCCATCTTCGTCGGTGTAATACGCCGCTTGGACGTGAAGGGAAAATCGCGAAGCCTCGTCAGCTCCATAACACGCACTGGGGAATGGTTTGTCCCGCGGAGACTCCAGAAGGACAGGCTTGTGGCTTGGTGAAAAACCTGGCCTTGATGGCCTGCATATCCGTTGGATCGTATTCGGCACCAGTCATCGAGTTCTTGGAGGAGTGGGGTCTCGAGTCGTTGGAGGAGAATGCGCACTCGACTACACCTTTCACCAAGGTCTTTGTCAACGGTGTCTGGATGGGTGTGCATCGTGATCCCGCAAATTTGGTGAACACCATTAAGAAGCTGAGGCGGAAGGACGATATCAGTCCAGAAGTCTCCGTCGTACGCGATATTCGAGAGAAGGAATTGCGATTATACACCGACGCAGGGCGCGTGTGTCGGCCCTTGTTTATCGTGGAGGACCAACAGCTCGCTCTCCAGAAGAAGCACGTGAAGTGGATACTCCAAGGGAAGGATGATGAGGGCGGGGAATACAAATGGGAACAGTTGATCAAGACGGGAATAGTTGAGCTTTTGGATGCTGAAGAAGAGGAGACGGTCATGATCTCTATGACACCGGAGGATTTGGAGACTTCTCGTCTCCAGCAAGCCGGCCAGGATGTTACTGCCAACGATGGCGATTTCGATCCTGCTGCCCGTCTGAAAGCTGGAATCAATGCCCATACTTGGACGCATTGCGAAATTCATCCCAGTATGATTTTGGGTATCTGTGCCAGTATCATCCCCTTCCCCGACCACAACCAGGTATGCCATAAAATCCTTTCGGTAGATCAATTCAATTGACGTATATATAGTCTCCTCGTAACACATACCAATCTGCCATGGGCAAGCAAGCTATGGGTATCTTCCTGACCAACTTCCTCATTCGCATGGACACCATGGCCAATATCCTCTACTATCCCCAGAAACCCCTCGCTACCACCCGTTCAATGGAATATCTCAAATTCCGTGAACTTCCCGCAGGTCAGAACGCTATCGTGGCCATTCTGTGTTATAGTGGTTATAACCAGGAAGATTCCGTCATCATGAACCAAAGTTCTATCGATCGTGGTTTGTTCCGTAGTATCTACTACCGGAGTTACATGGACGTTGAGAAGAAGTCTGGTGTGCAGGCGTTAGAGGAGTTCGAGAAGCCTTCCCGCGAGTCGACGCTTCGGATGAAGCACGGGACGTACGACAAGCTCGAGGATGATGGGCTGATTGCTCCCGGAACTGGAGTTGTAGGCGAGGATATCATCATTGGAAAAACCGCGCCTATTCCGCCGGACAGCGAAGAACTTGGTCAGCGGACTAGGATGCATACTCGCCGAGACGTGTCGACGCCTCTGAAGAGCACGGAGAGCGGCATCATCGACCAAGTACTCATCACCACCAATGCGGACGGACAGAAATTTGTTAAAGTTCGTGTCCGAGCCACCCGGATTCCTCAGACGGGAGACAAGTTTGCATCGCGTCACGGTCAGAAGGGTACCATCGGCATCACGTACCGCCAGGAGGACATGCCTTTCACTTGTGAAGGCATTGTGCCCGACATTATCATCAACCCGCACGCCATTCCCTCTCGAATGACCATCGGGCATCTGGTCGAGTGTCTCTTGTCCAAAGTGGCAACTCTCATCGGACACGAAGGTGATGCAACGCCGTTTACAGATCTGACGGTCGAATCTGTGTCGACGTTCTTGCGACAGAAGGGGTACCAATCGCGTGGTCTCGAAGTCATGTATCATGGACATACTGGGCGTAAACTGCAGGCACAAGTATACCTTGGGCCCACATACTATCAGCGCCTGAAGCACATGGTGGACGATAAGATTCATTCTCGGGCTCGAGGGCCTGTTCAGATCCTTACAAGACAACCTGTCGAAGGTAGGAGTCGAGATGGTGGCTTGCGATTCGGGGAGATGGAGCGCGATTGTATGATATCGCATGGTATTGCTGGATTTCTCAAGGAGCGGCTGTTCGAGGCTAGTGACGCCTACCGTTTGCACGTTTGTGATATGTACGTGTTTTCCAAAGTCATCGAACGCCATTCTTGACATCTTCTCTTCAGTTGCGGATTAACGGCCATTGCGAACTTGGTAAGTGCACACGTTGTACAGACTGAGTTGAAGCTAACCTGCCGCATAGAAAAAGCAAAGCTTCGAGGTATGTTTGATATCCATTAACTTTCATCGTCTGACCTGTGTAGTGTCGGGCGTGCAAAAACAAAACAGCGTGTTCGCAACTATACATACCTTATGCAGCAAAATTGCTTTTCCAGGTGTGTACTCTCACTTCGTAGTATCCTCACGTGCTGACGCCATCACAGGAATTGCAAAGTATGAACATTGCTGCGCGGTTGTACACGGTTTCCTCTGGGCGTATTCGAGATTAGTACTACGTAGTAGATACGTATGGTATTGTATGAAGGTTATATGTAATTTTACACTGTCCATCGCGAGAGGGAACCGTCAACGAAAGTAATTTAGTCGTTTCTGTCTCTTGTGCCCATGAGACCCCGTCGTTCATCGTCTTCGCCGTGATTTTCACCCGATGGACGCTCGCCACGACGCTTTTTAGACGGGGAATCAGCATCATCATCGTCCTCGTCCCCAATTTCAAAGACTACGCTGTCCTCTACGAGACCAGGACCTCCGCGGGAAGTCCCGACGAGTGTTGCATTGTCGTCATCGTCGCGATCTCGTGTTCGACTTTCTAACGCGTCCAGATCATAGTCCTCGGCATCCTCTTCGTCTTGCGCGATTTCGTCGGACATCGCAAGCGTAGAGATCATACAAAATAAGTGACATGCACTATGAGTGGGGAGAAAACTTATCTTCTGTTGTTGGGAGACGGCCGCCAGAGATAGACGATTGCGGCGAAGGCCACTAGGTAAAGCAGCGCGAGCCAGCCATCCAGAAGCCACCAGCGAACCTTCCAAGATTTTGCTGCGTAGTCTGAGATAGAATGTAAGTATAATGTGCTGGCAAAGAACAAAAGAAGTACCTTCCGCCAGTCGACTCGAAAAGGAGAAGGACGAGACGACAAAGAATATGAAGATGACGGCAACGGTAAACAACAAGATGTAATATAGGCGCTGGAACATCATCAGCTTGAATCTCTGTTTGCGAGCTTTGAGTTGTGCGATAGTGGCTACACGCGTGGACAAGTAAATTGAGTTCAACTAGCTGAAGGATAAGTTGGGTTGCCTCACCATGTAAAGAGTACATGATCCAAAGTAAGAATCCACTCATGGTAAATGCCAGTGGAATGACGAATAAGAGCAGAACCAAAGCAGAGGTCGATTCCAGCTCGAGCTCCACGATACCAACGGCGTACAAAACTGTTTTAACAGTCAGTAGACAATCGCTTTCGATGTCAGAGACGTACTGCCAAAAATAAAGTGCATTCCGGCCAGTATTTGGCACTTGAGCATCGTGCGGCCCAAAGATTCGCGTACGACACTAAGGCCCAAAGACACAACGAGTAGCATGAAGAAGGACATTGAATTCCGACCAGCATCAAGAATAGCCACTTCCCGGAACATGAGAATTCATCAACAAACGGTGAACGCTCAGCTTACCGACGATCAAGAACACTGTCGATGCTGTGCTCTTGCCATGAGCGTTGAGATAACGATAATAGACTGGACGGAGATCAGAACTGCCTCGTATACACACGTCGATCTGCACGAACCCCAATTGGCAACCATCTCTATGACGAGCAATCCAACAAGACCAGACAAGTAGTACTATAGGCAGATCAGTTCAATATGCTCCAGATAGAGAAGAAAGAATTTCGACCTGGAGAGGTAGGAGGTCTTGAAGGTTTTGGTAGCACAGCCAAGCCCAAGCCGCGCCAAGTATGATGTACACAATGAACATGGAAAAATAGAACTAGATACGACACGTCAGCGCATGGCAAGCTGCAATAAGATGCATGCAACGTACGTTGACTTTGGGATAATCGGCAGCTGGAAGTTGTCCATCAAACTTGTTGCGGAAGAGGACCTTGCCATGGTAGGAAGGATGGTAGGCGACGTCAGTATCCGCTCTTATGATAGTTTGCGATGTCTGGACGGTCACAGGAACGATGGCTATAAAACAAGGTTGAGTCGCGAACGTGTTTATAGTCGGAAGCATCTCACCAACGCAATAATAACCCGTATACTTGACAGTATATTGAATTGGCCCGTGGTACACGTAGGTTGAGTTCGGACTAGGATTGAGTTTTCCCCGGGATTCAAGATTGTTACGCTTCCAAGGGCTTGAGTAACCACTAGGGTCCGGAGAAGGTGTAGGATTGCCTGCTGGATTATCCCAGAAACCAGAGCTTCGAGTAGGCTCTTCCGCTGAACTTGGTAATTGGACCCTTGCAGACCAGAAGGACGTGTCGTCGGAAGACTTTCCGGAAGGTAAATCCAAGATGAATCGACCCAGCTCGCTACTATCACAGAATCCGCTAAGCATTGCACTTGTCGTGCACACATACGTCTTCTGCTACCTCATAACCATGAACGGAGGCTCATCGAAGCACAAGACGCTGCTCACGGGTAAGAGGTCGTCCGTTTTGGAGGTTACTTTGCCGAGGTACTGCGCGTCGGCCCACTCGTAGACGACCATTGCTACATTTCCTTGGGATGTAGCGTCGAAGCTTACTTTTAGTGGATGAACAACTGGAATCTATCCGTTTACTATGAACTGCACGTACTGTTGATAAAAGTTTGACCACCGCCCCACATTCCACTACATATTTGTCGCGAATAATCTAAGTGTCTATGGTCAATGTCGGATATGAAATGAAGACTCGATTAACGTGCCAGTGTCGAGAACGGGAACCTCGTATGCTAATGCTGATAAAACTAGTACAAGACATGGCAAGAGGAGATTGAGCGGATGGCCGAACGCCATGGTGGAAAGAGGAAGGGAACGTGTGTTGTTTACGTCTGTTACTCTAGGGTTTATCTCTTGCCTTCATTCCAACTGTTTTGGAGCTATGCTCGGCGATGATGAAGACGTATTCGATAGTGTAACTTGGGAAACACCCGCCCATCCCACCTATACCAGCGGTCCCCCTTCTACTGGCCCAGGATTCCGTCAAAGTACTGCGGACAGCAGCGAAGGACCTCATGACCCAAAATGGGAGGGATATCTTATTACTTCAGTCAAGGATCCCGTCAAGGAACTCGCAGAGACTAAGGATGCATATGTCTCATACCATGTTTCTGCAAATGTCCGTCGCCACAATTGTCTTGTTCCGCGTTCTTACCTTTCTTGCAGACCAATCTGCCTATATTCTCGACGCCAACACCATCAGCTCGGAGACGCTTCCAGGACTTTGTGTTTCTAAGAGAGAACCTTGTCAGAGACTTTCCAGCATGTGTCGTCCCCGCACTGCCAGGGAAGCATCGTCTCGGTCAGTGACGCCAATACACACTAGCCAAGTGCTAAACTATGTCTAGAATATATCACCGGCGACCGTTTCAGCCCAGAATTCATGGAAAGACGACGTCAAGAGTAGGTCGGCGTATTTCCAGTTTATCTCTGTCTAATTTTCTTTAGTCTACACCGATTCCTACAACGACTCGCGCGGCATCCCACTCTCCAACGAAGCACTTTGGTCAGAGCGTTCTTTGAGTCTACCGAATGGGTAAACTTCCTGGCAAGCTCAAATTATCTCCGTATTCACGTCTGCCGTAGCATGTCCATATGCACCAACATATTGCTCATCCCCCTGGGCCGGAGCCAACTCAAGGCATCATCGACAACATCTCCGACACGTTATTAAACGCGTTCTCAAAAGTACGCAAGCCCGACGAGCGCTTCTTGTCTATGCGGGAAGGTGTGGATAAATTTGAGGAAGGACTCGTCGTTTCGGAACGCTTGTGGGGAAGAGTCAGGAGCAGAACAAGCGGTGAGTTAATTCATCAGCGGGTGTTTGAACCTCTGTTTCGTCAAGTATCTGAGCTGAAAGAGACGGTAATCCGGAATCCTCTGAAGACCTTACAGCAGATTATCATGATCTTGCTGTTGCTGTACAAGGTCTCGGATTCCTAGAATCAGGTATTACGGACCCGTTAAATCAATTCTCCAACACACTACTGGAATTCTCTGCTTTGCTTCGTCATAACGTAAGTCGTTCATTATCTTAATTGTACCGCGTAAGCCTGACTGTCATTCCGTAGACCCAGACCACTACTGATCCCTTCCTGATGCACTTGCACTCCCTTCTCACGTATTCGCATGCCAACCGCGCTGTTCTCAAATTAAGAGATCAGAAACAGCTAGATTTTGAAGAGCTCTCTGATTACCTCTCTGGTGTCACTGTTGAACGCGACAGGCTTGCGGCAATAATCAGTGGACATGCGGGGAGCTCTGGTCTTGGACTCGGTGCTTACTTGAAAGATCGCGTCGATGCTATTAGGGGAGCCGATGATGACCGCAGTCGAGTGGAAAAGATGAGAAAGCTTGATATCAAAATCAAGGAGGTGCGTTCGTCATTTCGTTCGCAATCTGGAAATAAATTAAATCTTCTGTCATTTGCAGCTTCAAGACGCCGTTACTACTGCTCACGAAACTTCTGACGCGTTCAGTGACGAGACGTTACGAGAGCAGGCGATCTTCCAGTACGCCAAGGAAGCAGAGATGAAAGAGATGCTCGGTAACCTGGCTGATGGACAGATCGAATTCTACAAAGCTGTAAGTGCAATCTCTTGAATTTCAGCCAATTTCTTACGTTCGACTAGGCGATGGAAGAATGGGAGAGAATTATACCAATTATTCAACGGATTCGCGTGGACGTTTAATCCATTATTTTCAGATTTCTCGCACTGTCTTGCATCTGTACCCTTACTATCATACATCGAATGCGATAATTTACAAACACACATATTGAGCTATGCTTTTTGCCGCTGTAATTTTGCCTCCGATTCTTGTACGGCCATAGTCAACTAATCGAGATCAGCCATGGACGCTTCCATCCAAACATAGGCGTACATTGATTATGCCTGTATTGACAGCACGCAGGACAGATATTTCGGCTGTTTCGGGGACGTTAGCTGTTGTGTGGCTGACCTCCGCAGGGATCCATGGAGGAGGCTCCTGTGCTAGAGATGAGCGGCCAGTTGAGAGGTCATCATAGGATACTTGGACTGACATCGTCGACTCTGACTGACGGCGCGCGGTTGTCCTTCAGTTCCAAGACCACTGCAAATGACGCATCATCTATTAAATCGTCACAATTCAGTATAAGAAGAGCACGTTAGCCACTGACCACCAAGATTCAATCGACCGAGCTGGTTCTCAATCATGTTCAGCTTGACCAAGAAAGCCCTGAAATACTTTCCAAGCGCAGCTGTAGTGATTGAGTCGTCGAAACTAGGCTCAAGAGCTCAGAACCCTTCAGAATATGCACTTCAACAGACCGCCGCCTACCTAACGTCCTTATCGAATGTCTCGATGTCCTTGACCATGGTCTGCACCGCAAAGATGAAGCGTTCGTGAGGAACGTGGTCCTTGTCTTTAATGATGACCACGACCTTGTCTACGTTGCCCTGCCAGACACAATTGAGTTCAATTCACACGGTTTCAAGTAGGGCGTACCAGAAGCAATTCATCAGCCACCGCCTTCATGGCGCCAGCGATATAGTCATTCAGAGCGGGATGGCGCGACTGGTAGACGGGTGTATCATATATTCTGCGCCGCACGAAGAGGTCCGCGGGATAGATATGCCGGATGTAGAGGATCGTGTGTATCGCGACCTCGACTATGTCCTCCGATTAGTATACGAGGCTGTAGGAGGTACTAGCAGAAGACGTGTACTAAAACCAGTAATCCCATGAACGGCCTCTGTTGCGCGTCAGTACAATAACGCGTCCGCAGACATTGATACTGACGGTTGTAGGTCAGATTATGATTTTGAGACATCTTCACATTTCAAAAGACGCGCGGCGGCAGTTGTGGTGGAAAGGAAAGGTACTTGCGGAACACGTGATGATGGTAAGTAGTTAACGTTTAATTGTCACTGTCAGTGTCAAAATATTAATGTCCCGAGGTAAGTTTGTATACTTCTACGATATTGAAAAAGACGAAAAGATCTAAAAGCGCATGTAGGTCTTCATTAGTGCTAATTTGCTTCGGCAAGCGCTTCTTCCCGTCTTTTGCGGCGTCGAGCAGGTCCGATTTGTATCACAATCAAGACGACGGGTATCGTGAGGAGAGAAATACCGCCGAGAAGGACGTATGTCCAGCCGGCGCCAATGCCATCTAGTATAACGTTCATCACAGCGACGAGGGCCGC
Source organism: Hymenopellis raphanipes (assembly GCA_036872995.1). Lineage (NCBI taxonomy): Eukaryota > Fungi > Basidiomycota > Agaricomycetes > Agaricales > Physalacriaceae > Hymenopellis > Hymenopellis raphanipes. The sequence continues at coordinate 3,216,486 of JAYMDG010000001.1, forward strand.
ACCCATAGTGCAACGAAGCAGGTTATTCTCAGTAAAAGTGGCGAGTCAGCTTGCGTTTGGCTTATTCGATAGAATACTCACGCAGGCGGTCACAGAGGAACTTTGGTTCGGAACCCAGTCAATGATGAGCGTCTGAGCCGCACTCATGACAGCCATAGCGACAAACCCGACTGGACACGATCAGCAAACTAACACAGTTCTCCACGAAGGGTACTTACCTGCGGCTTGCAAAAGAAGCGGTCCCGATAAATTGACCTTCTTCTCGACGCACCATCCGTATCCGGCTAAGCTCGCAGTCATAGCAAGCATGAGATAAGGTACAAGTCGGAGTCGAGCCTACGAAATGAGTTATGCGCCACAAGAGAGGAATTGAAAGCTTGCACCTTTTCTATAGGAAAGTCTTCAGCAACACCATGTTCAGTTCGAATATCTAGAGATTCTTCATCCTGTCCTCTAGCAGCCGCGACAGCCTTGAATGCGCGTTTGTACTCTCTATTCAACAAGTGTCCGATCAGTGTAGTACCGAGCATCATACCACCGGCCGTGGCCAGATAACACAGTCCAATCGAAGTCTGGTTCAGCTCGGGGTAGGATTCGCTGAAAAGAGTCGATATCGAGGCGATAACCCCGTAGTATAACGCAGATACTACACCATTCACCACGAGGAGAAGCACGATATCCCAGTGCTTCAGCAATAGCAAGGGGTTGCGAAAAGGTTTCTTGGTGGGGCGTTGAGTGTTCTGTGGCTTGTCCCCTTGGATTCTGCCAACCACTGGAATCAAAGGACGATAGATTTTAGATGGCACGGTCGCGCCATTTCCAACTAGAGCACGCAGGGTCTCAGGGAGGAACCTTTCTGCCGAATGAGAGAAGGATTATTTTTGTAGAGAACGTTCGCTTACAGGATGAGGATAACAAAGCAAGCCATTGATGCGATCGACAAGAACCAAAAAATGGCCCTAACGTCCAAATTGAGCGTCATGTTCATGGAAATCGAGAGCTTTATTATTATACCTCCATCCCAGATGATCCGAGAGAAGTCCACCAATCACGGGTCCCAACGCTGGTCCTAGCTGTGGCGCGTTTTTCGTCAGTATGACCTCGACAGAAGAAAAGAGCTCTACCAACATTGGGCCCAATGTTGTAAATACCGAAGAAGCCTCCACGTTCAACTGGCGTGGAGATATCCCCGATGACGCCTGCACCTGGAAGCGGAGAAGATAAATTAAGCAGAACTCGTGGTAGCTTTCCGCCAAATACTCCTCACCTAGAGCTATCGTGCTGGCAGAGCCGGCCGCTTGCACACAACGGAGGACGACAAGCAGCCAATACGCAGAGGTAGGAACAAGAGCAAGCCCAACACACGAGAGTGACAATATTAGAAGGCACGCAGAGAAGATTGGCCGTCGGCCTATCTGGTCCGCCAGGGTTCCGAAGAGCATGGGTGCTGTATCAATCGTAGTAGATGAGAATAGACGACAGCAAAATATCTGCACACTTACAGAGGCCTTGAAAAATCATGTAAACAGTGACCTGGGGACCGCATGAGACGTGTTGAATTGGGAGTCAAAGACTTGACGTACCGTAATATTAATGAGTTCTGTCGACTTGTGAAAGGCGCGCGTCAATGCAGGGATAGCAGGTAGGTAGATGTTGGCTGTAAAAGGACTATAAACGCGCGATGAACACGAGGAAGTCATAGTAGCAAAGACGATATCAATCACCTAAACAATCCTCCAAAAGCAATCAACGACACGATGAACCACTTTTCACGTGGAGTATAGATGCTATAAGGCTCCGGGGTGGGATCCGGAGGCGTAGCAGTGGCATGACTTGAGGAAGGATCGTTTGTAGACTGATTGTTTTTCTCTTCAATTTTGACGCTCATAGTGTTGTTTTCGCCTTAGTCATGAAGGTCGTGGACGAGTCGTGTGGAAGTTGGAAGATAACAGACGAGGCACAAGGGAGTTATATACCAGGGTCTATTTTTAAGTTATTATCGGCGAGAACCAAGCGAGAACGTTTAACGGTGCGTGTTCGGCCGAACGGAACTTCGCAACCGGTCGCAATGAGAGTCATTTGGCGAGTCATGGATCACAGTCGGCCAATTAGGAGCAGAGGATTAGGCAAGCAGTCTGGGGAATGAAGAAGTCGCGTAATTCAAATTGCACACCGTGACGTTTCAAAACAGCAAGTATCAAAGGTAGGAGGGCAAAACTTCATGTATCGACCGCAAGGCTGGGGTAGAGTCGTGCTTCCTCAATAGATTCTCTAGTAAGATGCAGTTCGCCTCGGGCTTTGGATTGACGATATTATCCGACTTGAGCTGTTCAACCTACAGTTCACGATCAATCAACTGGAAGAGCGAAACTCAGATCACTTACTTGGGCACGAGTGACAGTGAACAGATTAACAGGAAGCCGCTCTAGAATAGCACCTTGGAGTTTGCCAACCGCGAAAGGTAATGAGACAATCGGACGTGTACGGCCATTGTACTTCAAGACTGCCTCCATGAGTTGCTTGTAGGTAAACACTGTAGATTCAAGATGAATTTAAGAATTCTTCCATTATCGTTGTTTGTTGGATTACCTTCGGGCCCACCGGCTTCGATGATTTTGCCCTCAACTTCTTTGGCCACAGAGGCATCTTTCGCGATGAGATCAACCAAGCGAGCGAGATCGTCTACAAATACGGGCTGGAAACGGGACGATCCTCCGCCAAACACGGGCAAGAAAGGGAGGAATTTGGACAGACGCGAAAACCTCTACTTCGTTTTAGTCAAGGAAGACAGAGATAAAAGACAGTACATTGAAGAAGTCGTCATCGGGTCCAAATACCAAGCTCGGTCGAATTATCGTAGCGCTTGGATGCTTCTGGAAGACAGCTTTCTCGCCTAGGCCTTTCGTTCTAACGTATGGAATGGGACTTGATGAGTCGGCGCCGATGGCGCTAAAATGAATGAGCTGAGCGCCAACGTCATGCGCTGCGCCAGCAATGTTTTCAGCCCCTTTCCACTGAATGTCCTCGAAATCCTTTGGAGTACCGTGCATGATTCCAACGAGAGAAATGACCATAGACGCGTCTTTGAATGCAGAAGAAAGAGAGGATGCAGATTTAACATCGACAGGCACAGGCGGAAGGAGGCTCGAGGGAGAAAGCGTAGATTTGAGCTGGTCGTACGACTTTTGAGGCGTTCTTGACGAAAGCTGGATGCGAATGGAAGGTGTCTTGGTGAGCAAACGCGTTATTTGAGTGCCTGGGGCGGTTCAAGGTGACAGAAGAATATCCGTGAAAGTGGATACCTATGAAGCCTGCACCACAAACGACTATTTTTTGAGGCATTTTGGCTTTTTCAAGACGAGCAAGTTGAAGGTTCGTTGGAAGGTGTGAAGAGTCAGATGACGACTATCTACGCGTCATGCAGGGTCAAATGCCGACGGTGTACGGTAGTACTAGTGCAAGATAAATATCTACTTGGGTATCAACCTCTCCGCCGCTTCCAGTGTCTGTGGTTAACCTTTCAGCCCAAAGATGTCTTGCGAAAAGGCTCCAGCATATGAACAGCGAGAATATGTGCCTCCGCCATCGCGTTGCACGAAGCGAAGGCTTCTTGGAGTGCTATCTGCTTGCCCCCTCCTTCTGATGGTCTACTATGCAGCCAGCATCCAACGGGCTCCTGCAGCTCCGCAGGAAGCATACCTCCAGAGGCGTTGTACTCCACCTCTTCCAAACCTACTTGCTGAGAATGCAATCGAAGCAACCAATCCATTGGTAAAGGATGCAACCGTGTCTCTCGACGCGTTCTTCTCGGCGCGCGCGTCCGAAGACGACATTGATAGCATCTCTGTCTCAATCGTCACACCCTTCGGGCCAATCTTCGAATCTAGCTATGGTGCATTGAAGGCAAACGAAAGTGACCAGGGTACAGTGGACCGTCACTCGATTTATCGCATTGCCAGTATCACGAAGATGTTTACCGTGCTGGAAACGCTTATCTTGAGGGAGAAAGGGGCTTTAAGCTGGTCAGTTTCTTTTCTACAGAGCCGATAAACTGCTCAATGGTTTCTTGTAGGGACGATCCTGTCACAAAATTCATTCCAGAATTTGAATACCCAACGTATAACTGGGTGGACCTGCTCGAAGGCACGTCTACAAAGTCAACGAAGAAGCAGCCCCCGATTACCCTTCGCCAACTTGCAAGTCATATGGCTGGTAAGAAGTGTTACCAACCCAGTTTAGATCATCATATCCTCATCCAGTCCATAGGTATCGGTCGAGATTACCCAACCACTAATTTTGACTCCTGGCCACACGGCTTGGAATCAGACGCTCTACGTGGTGGCCACTTCGTTGATGACTTCCACACCACAGAACTTGAGGTCGATCGCCCTGCCCAGGATATCCTGACTGCACTGGCAAAGAAACCACTCGTCACTCTTCCTTACAGCTTCCCAATCTACTCAAACACCGGTATGGACCTTCTGGGTCTCAGCAATCTTGGCGCGGAGAAACTTGTCAATAAAACTACTCTTACGCACAATGACATGGTCAAACGCGATATATTTGAACCTCTGGGACTAAACGGGAGCTTCTACGGCCAACCCGAAGGTGCCTTCGCTGCCCGCCTCGCTGTTCCCGCACTCGATTCTGCCATGGCGGTAATGCATTTCCTTGCCTTTTCGTCATATAATCTAACATTCATCTTTCAGGACCACGTTTTCAACGTGTCCAGCGATCCATCCGGCGGCCAGTATAGCTCTTTGGCCGATCTCGTCCAAGTCATGCAGTCTTTTTTGGCGCCTGACGCGCATGGCGGAGTCGTGTCCGACCATGTCATCCGCGAGTGGTTGCGTCCCTTGCATGGATGGTCGGACGGCTTCCTGGAAGTTGGTGCTCCTTGGGAGATAATCAAGCTCAACCCGGGCGTTCGATTGTACAGCAAAGGTGAAAAGATCCCTAGCTTGAGCATGTCGTTATCTCATTGGTGTGTAGGCGGTAACCTTCCCGGATACCATTCGCAGTTCTCCATAAACCCTCAGTACTCGTATGGGGTCATTGTACTCGTTACAGGTTCTTACGCCGATACCGTCACGCTAGCCTTGGAAGCTACCGCACACTTTCAGCCGGTCTTCGAACGATTGCAGGCAGAAATGGCTGTTGAAGCCTATGCTGGAATTTGGAAGGGCGATAACAGCGTAGCCATTATCGACGTCGTCGGAGGCGTGTTATATCTACAACTTCTGGTTGTGGAAGGTGTCGATATTCTCAGTCTTGTCAGCACGGGAAAGCCAGTAGCGTTGTGGTCTACCGGACGTTCGGGAGAATTCAGGTAATTTCACAAAATAGTACTTGAAATCTCACCTCCATTTGTTCTCTAGAATCGCGTTTGGACGTCCAGCGATAAACGACACGCCTTTCGCCGGCTGCGAACCTTACTGGATATCTTTTGATGGCTTCATGGGGCACGACGTTCCTGCTGACCTGCTTTACTTTGTAGGCAATGATGTTGTGTATCCTTCAGCGAATGTTCGACTGAGGAGACTGTAATGTATACAAGTCTTGGTGCTTCGATACCTTGATATGGTGCGAATATTGAACAAATAAAGTACGAATGACAAACGGGAAGCACAGGACACACGCCTCAGATCGAGGGGTCATCGGGATCCACAAAATCGCCAACTTGTCCCACAATCTGAACATCATCCGCCAATGCGCGGTGCCGACTCTGACTACGCTTCCTGACTGGCAATACGATTTCAGGTGGCGCGTCCGGTTCTGGTGCTGAAGGTGTAACGATTACTGGAACTGGAGGCGCCACAATCTCTGGCACAGGACCAGAAAAGTCCTTGCCTGTCATACGCGAGAGGGTATCCATGTCTGACTGACAGTGAGAGGATGAAAAACGACGGAAGAAGTACCACTTACCAACTGGCTTCGAGTTGTTCAAAACAAAGTTAATTCGCTGAGGGTTCTTCTTGTCTTCTGCTTTGAACTTGTTCTTGCAGGACTTGCGATCTCGCCCAGGAAGAACAAATGCGATAAGTTCATAGTTCTCTCCGTATTGTGCCAAAGCCTATGAAACCTGTCAGAGACAGCAGATAGGACACTAGAGGCACTTACATCGTAGAACAACTCCGTTTCATCTGCACTCCAGCGTGATCCTCGAAAACGTTTACCGTAAGTTCCAGAGTTGGTGAACTTTGAAGTATCCGATTCGACGATATGCGTGTAATTCTCTGTGGCATGATTCTCGTCTCGATCGACTGTTAAGGATGTCTCGTCGATGATAGTCTCCCCGTTAGGACCGATACGAACTTGGACGTTATACCGACTGGTTGTCAGATCTTGAGAATAATCGAATCCATTTCCCGTTTCGTCTGCTGGATTGGAGCCCGACGCTGTCGGAGATGAAGGCGCCTCTTCGTTTGGAGGTGGCTCTTTGGTAGGGGCAGGTGGCGCTGCAGCGTCTTCGCCATCGCTTTCATTTTCGTCCAGCCCATACTTCTTCTTCTCCATAAGGCGGCGTAACTTTGCCCTCTTCTCCTTATTTCGCGCTTTCCAAGCAGCATGATTGCTTTGTATCTCCAGTGCCTTGCTGCTAACGCGCCCGAAGCCAGGGTCTTCACAGAGAAATGCCATTGTAACAACGGTGGGATCTATTTCTTCGCCAGGATCTGCATCTGGGTCGTAGGGTGGCAAGGATGGAGTACGCTTCTTCCTTGGACGGGGTGTTTGGCTACCTGACGATCGCTTACGTTTCTTTGCAGGCGGCGGCGTCTCTGCATCTGACCCAGAATCGTCGTCGGCTGCTCGCGAAGATTTGCGCTTTCGTACGGACTTTTGACCATCTTGTCCGGTGGCAGTTTTCTTGCCTCGTCGGGAACTTTTCCTTGTCGGTTTCACCCCGTCACCGTCTTCTGTTTCCTGTTGATCCTCCTCTGTCACCTTCTTGGATCGCCCCCGCTTTTTCGATTTGCTATCAGTTTCTGCACCGGATGTGATGGGCGGGACGTTGTCAGAGGCGGAGTCATGCAAAACCAAATTCCCAGGGAGGATGGGTTGTAATTGGGGGTCTATCGCGTTCAATCCGGGTGCCGTCAATGACATTGGACCAGATTCGATGGACGAGTGCTCTAAAGATGATAAAAACGCGTCATGAGACCCAAGGAATTCAAGAGAGAACCCATCGCGTCCCAATGGGTTAGAAAACGCGTCCTGAGAGTCCCTATCTGCAACCGGGAAAGTCGCGGGCTGCTGGGAAGAAAGGGAAAGGGTATTTGAGCCCGTAAAGGAAGTGGTAGCAGAAGAATTGGGGACATTGATCGTAGATACCGGCGGGGGATTGGACGTTGGCGCAATTGGAACCGAAGGAGGGCCGAGACGATTGAAGGAAGAGAAGGACGTTGATGGAATGGTGCGCGCGATAGACGGTGGTTTGGGTGTCACGGATGTCGATATTGATGGCGGAAGGGCGGTGCTGCGAGCAGGATGAACGCTCCGGATAGTAGTTGCGGTAGAAATGGACTCTGAGGGATCTGGGAAAAAGGAAGCTTGAGGTTGGGGAATACTCGAAGTGGATGCAGCGGCAGCAGCACTGATACTGGGTGCAGAGGCCTCTGATAGTCCATTCTCTGGATTCTTTGACTTTGTCTCCGCCGACGGAGCGGCAGTACGTGCTCTAACCTTAATCGACGGTTTAAAGACTGCCCCGCCCTTTTCTAAAACATATATTCAGCGGTCGAATAAATCCTGACAATGTGCCACTCACGAACGCGACTGGTCATGGTATGAGGAGCCGTGTATCAGGCTGATCATGGATGCATCAAAGCAAGATATAAATTTTGCCTTGTTGTGCTGAAGCGGCCGCGATCCGTGCCGGATTGACTCATTTGGGAAGTCATCTGCCTTCTTCATGACTTCAACGTCCACGATGACTGCAGCCAGTGACCAACTTTTGGAGTTACCAACTGGAAGTCGACCAGGCTGGGAACTGAATAAAAAGGGAGCACAGCTACAAAACGTGTTCGACAGGTTGGCCATTCTTCCTAGGTTCGACTCTGCTCAACTCATAATGGATCGAACGTAGCGGTGTAATCGCAGAGTCTTTAAAGCGATGTCAATATCTATGCTTCAATTCCGCGCCCACACTTACACCTCAGCAGCGCGTGAAAAATGGCTCACAATGTTTCCTGTCTTCTCGACCAAGACGCGTTCAGGCACCATCGAATACGCGGAACAACCTGCTCGTTCTGTTAGTCTTTTGCCGCGCGGTGCTTGTGACCTCGAAATTGGTCCCCATATGTTCCCGGCGACAAAATTCTTTCAAGTAGACTATCTGCCCGAGACACACGGCCCCTCTTCTCGAGCGCCATTCTATGAGAAGTCACTATCCTCTACCGTAGTCGACAATCAAGAATCAAGTATCACGACGATCGATGAAGACCTGCTAGAACGCATGAACATTGAAGCCGCATCGAATCCTCATCTCACTAATGCGCTCCAGCGTGTAGCTGCCGGTACAGCTAGCGCCAGCGAACGGCAGGCTCTGGGAATGTTCATTCGTTCTCTGTCCGTTTCCAAAACCGCTGCGTTTGACGTGGTCATTGAATTTGGAGAAAGATCACATCAGAGGATGTTGTTGCCGAAAGGCCTTGTCCTCTTAGACAGGGAAACTTCACTTGAAGGAATGGCCGATGTGTTGCTCACGACTTGTGTACCCTTCGAGCCGCAGAAAGGCGATAATATGGTGACTTTGCGATTCAAGAAAGCCCCGATACCTTTATGGGAAATGCTGAACCGCTGGACGGCACATGACGAAGAAGAGAATGCGAATGCATTCCAAACATTCTGCAGCAAGCAGGTCGTTCATGTTTTTTCTATGCTAGTCTTGTGTTTCTCACTCTCCAGTAGAAGAAGTCAAAGAGAAAGTATTTGGCTCATCGTCTTCCTAACGGCCCTCTTGCTGCTCAAATACGAAAGGTACATTTGCCTCTAGTATAGACTCTATTCACTCATGTACCATCCGATTCTTAGGTTAACAACATGAAACTGTTGGAGCCTGATGCTCGTTCTCGCAAGACTCACACAAAGCGTACGGAAACTATTAAGCCGGTACGTTCTTCGGAGCCTCCAACCGACACCTGGAGGAAATCGACAAGTGTCATGTCGTTTTCCGATCCATCGTCGTCCCGCTTGCCACCGCCGGTATCACGAACCACAGCACCGATGTTAGCGCCTGCATCACTATCAACGGCACCCAGTCAACCAACGACGGTATCCAGTAGTACTAGGCCGCCTTTCTGCGCGTCCTGCGGCTCATCAAGCGGCTTCCTTGCTGGTAATCATTAGCAGGCCTGTGAACATCAATTACAGTGGCTCATTGTATTCCCAGGTTACTGTCGCTCATGTGCGGCAGGGCGATATACTGCACACACTTTCCCGACCCCGTTGCCGTCCACGTCGGCATCATCATCGTATTATTCTTCCATGCAAAAGCCGCATCCTGGGCCATCTGTGCAGAGACAGCCCTTGGAACAGCCCGGATCGTCACATCCAGTTCAACAATTTTTCACCATGATTCCCTACATACCGCCACAGAACCATGCCCACCAGTAATTAAGACGATGAATAATTCCGTTGTTGTTATATATATACCGATAACTTACTGAGAGCAATACGAAAGCAAACGCAGTACGACCATCATCACCTACTAACTTAAAAGTTTGACGGACCAGCCAATCCACCAGATTAAAACGCCAATCTGGCCAAGAACAATGGCGAGTTCCACGATGACTGCACACCATTGTATGACGATGCCGATAACGACGAAGGGTAAGGCAATCCATCGTATACCATCATAGGGTATCCATTGTAAACCGATGTGCATCGACGAAGTCACAGCTGCGCGACCTTGCAGAATGACGAGGCCGATCGTTCCATAAAAGAACACAATCAATAGAACCCAATGCCGGAGCGACCTCTTGGGCACGGAGGTGATGAGATATCGCTTGGCTTCTCCGGTGAATTCATTCCGGTACAAAGGAATAATGAGGAAATCCTGCACATCCTCTCCGATCGTCTTTCCATAAGTTCTCCAAAACGGCGTAACAGTATCCAACAAGAGCGTAAGCGCGTCCATACCGATCTCCCAGAAGTGCTGATATGAATCTTTGTAGCTTTCCTCCAACGCTACGATGCGAGATAACTGTAAGCTTTTTAGTACGAGTTTAAATGACCAGAAGAGAAGTACCTCTGGATAGACTACGGAAGTGTGAGCCAGAGTCTCATTGTAATCCGCCTTGACCTTCTGATGTGTGGCGTGCACGGAGGACAGTAGCTCTGCTACTTCGTTGGCCCTTGCAGTGACTGCAATCTTCTGTAGTCTCAAGCTTTTAAGCGTCTCCCGAAGAGAGTTGACTGGATCCTCCAGAACATCATCGCTGATCAGTGACCCCGTGGTATGGCAGTTCTCGGCTAGAAAATCTTCGAACAGTGTGCGCTGCCTAATAATACGAAGATGGATGTCGTCAACAGCGCGCCACCCCTGGAGCCTACGAGTTGCACCAGTGATAGCAGCAGGATCGTGACTGAACGCTTCCAACAGTTCAGCAGGGAGACCATTGTTAGGGATTTCGAGCAAAGTTGTTAAGTTGTTCTGTGTCAGGTCATACTCTTTCACACCAGCCGCAATTCTATGGAGGAGTTGACGGATCCGCGTATTTTGTGCGACAGTCTCCTTTAACAGTCTACAGTTCGAGTTAGTACAAGCCGCAAGGCAATAATGAGGTGACAGTCTTACTGCGACTTTAACTCGTATTCCCTAGCCATCTTGGCGTCTTCTTCCTCTTGTTGACGTTTCTTGTCAGGATCAGATGTGATATCAGGTGCGACTATGGAATTCTTGACTCGAAGACGGTCCAAGCGGGCTACGTTCGTAGTTGATGATCGGCGGGAATGCATGGGAGATGAACGCATTTTCTGCATCGATAACATGTTGGAAGCACCATCAAGAGAAAGAGTCTTGACGTTCATTGGTCGTGGTTGCGTGGCAGGGGATGACGGAGGTGACAACCATTCCCCCTTCACAGAATGGGGCTTGCGTGGAGAACCAAACGCACTGGCACGGTCAGACAGATCCCCCTTTTGCAAGACTACCACCTTTGTCAAGTTATCGTCGGATAAACCCGAGGCAGAATTTGCGGCCGACGATGCATCATCGCTGTCATTGGAACGTTCGCGATATTTACGCGTTGATCCCACGACGTTTAATTTGCTGCTGGTGGGCGATCCAACCATAACCGGCTGCGCAGGATAGATGCTGCTGTAAATCGAATCAGCGCTCTTCCGCGAGGTGATTTCCAAAGAGTTCCGATTGCTTTCGATGAGAGGTTCGAAAGATACTCGACCCTCATTGGAGGTGTATCTCGTTAATGAAGGTCCAAGAGCAGAATGAGAAGAGCCACGCGACGACATGGGGAAATTGGGCAGAACGGACGAAGGGTACGGAGAAGGTGAGATATTCGGCGAGGTCGTCGGTGAAGACGCATTCTCCATTATCGTGGTTATTCGGTCGTGTCGGCTTAGCGCTTGCAAATACTCCTCCATGATCAAAGCCGTGAGATGCCACGGCATGCGTATTTGGCCTTTCACCCCACGTAAATCCAGATGTTTTAGCCATGTGAAAGGCTCCGCCTTTTCCAAAGACGATCTAACAATCGCATCCTGGCTCCCATACCAGCGGGAAACCTTGAGAAGGTTGAAATTATCTGCGCTCGCCGATAATGCCCCGTATACGAGTTTGTATTGCCGCTCTAGCTGATCTGCGATTATGGCACGTTTTCGCATCGTTTGGGGTGATGCAATTGTTTTAATCCGAGACAGACGAGCTAAAGGAGGATCAGAGAGCGCTAGAAGATTGCACATCATCATACCTGCATATCTGTTTTCCTGACCTTCAAGAGCTGTCGAAGATATAGGCGCCACCCTTTCTTTACCCTTTCGCTTAGACACAGAAATTGTCCACTTTCGTTCTGACCGCTCGTCTTCTGAAGATGGGGTGCTCCAATCAAGAGTCAATCCGTCGTCAATTGAGGTAGGGACCGGATGAAGACCGACGCGAGTATTGGTACCAGTTGATGGACTGAAGTCAATCTCAGAGGAATGAGAGGTAGTCTTAGGAGGAAATGATGTCAAAGCTGTGGGAAATGGTCGTGAGGATGAATTGGACCAAGAGGAGTTGGAGGAGGGCTGAGATGTCGGGGTGATTGCGTTGCTTTCGAGTTTTAGGCGTGCTTCGCGACGAGCCTTTAGTTTGAGCGCCCTCTGCACGTCCTGCAGTATTTTCGGATCTAGTAAAGTGTCACAAAGAGTCCATAATCGAAATGGCTTTCAGCCTGCCTTCGTGTGCTAACTGAAATGTTAAAAATTCGGCCACCTTAAGTAAGATGTACTCACATAGATCATATTCGTCCGAGAATGCGTTCAGCGTCGATGGTCCAGAATCAAAGCCGGAGTCATTATCAGAGAGATGTATGCCTCTCTGATGTGAGACTGTAGAGAGCGTTTTCCTTGGTCTTGAGTACAGCATGGAGCCAGAAGGACCGACGACATTGGAATGAATGCGTCTGCGCGGAGGAGAATCCACGGGCAGTGGGGCCAGCAGGCTCTGGCGGCGTACCGGCTTTGTGGTCTTTGTCGCCTTCCCGGATGGTTCGAGGAAGAGGTCTGCCCCCTCTGTAAAATGAATTCGAGTATGACGAGAGCCTGAACTGAGAGGGACGCTACTCGAAGAAGCGACAGAGGAGGCATTCTGGTTGTCCATTCGTGTAGCTGAGTGGTGTCACTATGCAAGGCAGAGCGCCAAAGGGCGCAGGCGACGTGCTGCACACAAACCTCAAGGCGAGAACGGGAGAATCAGATGGTGGTTAAATTTCAATTCAGGGGTATCACGTGTGCTCGGTTTCCACCTCAGGCCCCAGGTCGGACTCTGGAGGTCCTCAATGCGCCATATCTGTGTACCAACAACATACATATATTCAGCATATAGCCAGGTGGGAACGCAAGCTCTCGTTCGCCTTGATTCGCTATTCGTGATAAATAGTACAAACTAATCCATAACGTACATACATTACACATTAGAAATGGCGGGCATGCAATGGAAATAATCATTAAAATTCGCCAACTCCTGGGCCAAAATGGGTCTCATCAGGACCAAGTGTGAACGCTCGGCAAGCACCGGCGTCGCAACCCTCGTAGGGAATGTTATTCCCAGCCCAAACAATATCAACAGATTTATACTGCACAGCGAAGAACTGTATGATAGCGGAGATGGCAATAGCGCTATGAAAGCGATTAGTTCAAGGACGTGAGTTTAAGCATGATAGACTATACCATGAGAAGGCAGACGCCAAAATGTAGTTGTACTTCGACCACCAGCCAAGGTACTTTGACTTTATGAAGATGTTGAAGACGTAAGAAATCGGGACGGCAGGCCAAGTGTTCGTCAAGTTATAAGGCGCCCTGGGGGGAGTTACTAACTGAGTAGAACGCGTGATATCGAAGACTCACCAAATTAGCGAACCCAAGAAGAAGACAGGCAAGTGGAAGTACTTGAAGATCACCGACCGATTCCTCAAGTAGTAAAAGATAATGGGAAGCAAGAAGCCAATCAAAAAGCAATAAATTAAACCGCTGTAGATGGCTCCTTTGCCGAACATTCTCGTCGGTCCTTGAAGACTTGTTTAGATGGCATGACAGTGAGAGTTGGAAAGAATGGGGCTCACCGAGCGTTCCCCAGAGGACACTGGCCGTGAAGAAGGTGTTGGGTCCTGGGCATGTGAATTTGTCTTTTTGAGTGGGACTACAGACATCCTCGATACCGGTCATCTGGAAGTTCAGAACGGCAATAGCAACAAAGGTGCTAACGAAGGTCGCTATCATCTGAACCCAGAAAGTGATCTTGGGCGCGATATGAGTATAGTGGGCAAGTTTCAAGTCCTGCGCGAAGGCGAGCGTATGCGCAGTTGTAACGTAGCCATACGACTTGAAGAAATTCATGGCGGTGGCGTTGCCTGGGAACCAGAGACCACCAAAGAACTCGGCGAGCACATTTAGAGTGACCTCCGCGTTCGTGACCGCACGGATGATACCAACCGGTACACAAAATATGAGGGCCAAGAAGATACCATACAACACGACAGCCGGTGTAGTGTGCGTGGGATATGCGCCAACACCAGCTGCCCCGAGAGCAATGGAGATGACGAGGACGCTGAAGGGTGTATTTCGTCAATCATACACACTAAGTTCGTTAGACAACATACATCAGGTAATGCCATTCGGGAACCTCTTCGTAGGCACTCATGAGCCGACTGTGAACGTCGTACTTGCTGTCCTGGTCGAACTTCTTGCGCTTGATGAGGTTCTTGAAACTCAGGATGATCTCCCGACGATGGTAAATGAATGTATGCGAAATGGTCGAGGAGTACGCAGCAACTAGATGAACGGGGATAAGTCAGAACTGCAAAATGGGATAGGCTTGGAAGACTTACAGAAGAACCCGTACAGGAGGATGTTTCCGGACGCGAGGTAAGCAGGCGAATAGGCCCGATAAGATTCAAGATCGAACAGAGTGTCCTCATTAACAGCCAAAGAAACATTGTACCGAGCACCCGTGTTGTCGAAGACACCGTTTGAATTGATGGGCAGGTAGCCCGTGTACCAAGTATTTGATAACCAGACAGCCAAGATCTACGAAGTAGAAATGAAATCATCAGAGATATCGGACGAAAAACTAAACACACGATAGGCATTGTGACCATTGCGCCCGCAAAGTAGTTCGCAATGGTGAAGAAGGGATTGATAAGTGGGTCACCCCCAACGACCAAAACATTCCAATCGAAAGTCGGTATGGGATTGAGACCTAGACCGCTTATGCCTCCGGTGACTGCAGCGAGAGTCACATTATCTGGCGCAATCCAAGTCATCCAGTTGAAGTATGATAGTGCCTGGAAGATGTAGCTGTAAATGATCAGAAAGGTGATTTCGAACTTGTCAAGCGACGATAGCTTACTTGGGGAACCAGAAATACACGAACATACCGCCAAAACAGTACAAAAAGAAGCGCATACGTGAGATAGCCCATCCATTCACGTAAGTGTTCGTTTCAGAGTGGAACGCTTTCTGTAGACTGATTAAACCACAGAATCGTAAAATTAAAGAGGCCCTACATTGAGTGCAATGGTAGCCAAGTTCGCGGGCCAGATAGCGTATTGCGGGTACACGAGGAATCGCCGAGTGACACCTGCCAAGCCGTAACCGATGAAGTTCGTGGAAAGAGCAACTGTGAGTGGGGCGATTAGAATATGGCAATGTTCCCGGAAATTACATACTCAAGGCCTGATATCCGAAATTCTTTGCCCATTTTTGGTCGAAGAAGCGCTCGGCGTACTGAACCCAGACGATGTAGTTGGTGTATGGCGTGTTGAAACCAACATTAGCCATAATGGTGATAACCATGTGTTCTTTCATGTTGAATGGGCCGCTGAAATCGGGAATTAGTTCGAGCTACGCACAAGACAGAATGGGCACTAACGGATTCAAGCTGACACGAGTCCCGTAGAAGGGAAGGATAACGCCCCAATCCGGGAGCGTCTCGCATGCCTTGCCGACGGGGTAGGCGAGTAATTGGGCAACGTTACTGCTTACGGTTATACCAGGCTGCCTGATGCTGAAGAACTGGTTGATGAACGCGCCAGCGGCGACGTAAACAATACCAATGATGAAGGCGCGGACAGTGAGAGCTGGAAGACTAGGGTCGTCGTGGGCAGACACAACCGCACGGACTTCGGAGTAAGGCGAGTTCTATTAGGAACATTGTCAGAATAGACATAGCACCAGGCTGAAAATACGTACGATCGAGACGAGGGCGGCCTCGATCTTCACCTCCTCGTAGAGTTTGGAGTAAGCAACGGGGTCGGCCTTGATAGACTCATCGTAGAGATATTGACGAATAATAGACATTGCCCGAGTGGGAAAGTTCTGTAGCGATGCGTGAGCGAGGAACGCAGAAGCAGAAGAGAACTAACCGGATCCCTGTCGTGAACCTCGACGATATACTTGAGAGCGTCCTCAACATCCTCCTGCGACATGGTTTCGGCATGCGCCATCGCGTCCTCGATATCGGCCGCGAGAGCCTGCATATCCATGCCGACCACATCCTAGATAGAAACTACGTTCAGACAATGTAGACATCACCGGACAGGAAAACACACCGCTTCAGCATTGAAGTGTTTCTCGTCGAAAGAGCTTTCATTGTCGTCGCGGATGGCAGGCTCGGGGGAGCTCGACGTTTGCTTCTTCTCGTCTGCAGACATGATGAAAGTCTGAGAGGGCAGAGCGCCGGAAGGCTACGAAGGGACTGAAAAGTCTGAAGAAGCGTAAGTGGAAACAAGTACATTTATAAACGGGGGCAGAGCGGGCGGGATTGACAGATGGGACTGTGAGTTTGGGAGATCCACATGGTTCACGAGCGTTATCTCTTGCATAGGCGGGGTTCATTCATATGGATTCTCCGGGCTAAGCCTTTCATCATGGGGGTTCTCGGGGAATACAACACCATTCTAACCGCAGCCACATCACAGATCTTGGCAAGCGGATAAGCAGAAGGGCTAGATCAAGTTAGGACCAGGGAACCACGAAGCTTTGAAAAATGCTTCCGGAAAGACGGGTTTAGAGCAAGGCGCTGCGCCACAAGAAAAAGGGAACATAGGCCTATGTGGACCTGGGCATACATTTCAGAAACATTTTGATAAGAGCTTGATACCGGTACCGCTGATGCTGCGTTGAGTGGATGAAGGTCTAAAGAACAGGTAGATACATAGTACTAACCATGTGAACATCAAAGTTCCGAGAAGAGCGTAACGAACCAAAGGGACACTACATCGAGTAGTTCGTCAACTCCGTGTATTCCTGTCAGTGTCATCGAAGTGGGCGTACAATGAGGCCGGGACTATGTGCATATCCGGAAGTCCATTGCACCTTTCTTTCATTTGGTCGCGTGTCCATGTTGTCAAAAAAGTCGTTCAACTCGTGTGCACCGAAGAGATTGAGAATAGCCAAGCACGAGGAATGTTGGCACCATATCTCTACGGATCTTGGCACAAATCATATGGTTTACAGTGATTGTGAGAGATGCGGGCTCAGTACACTATCACAGTGAAGGTGGCATCAAGTGTACGGTTGTGTGCCTTCAGGCTTAGGTTTTCAATCGCCTTTAAGGCCTATCTGCATCAGGTAACCAATAGCATCAATTCTAACGACCCACCTGAGCAGATATGCTGTTCTAGCAGCATATGTACACAGGACGATGATGGTTCAAGAAGGAAAGGAGCGACAACGGATCAACTGGAGGCACCGTTCCGCGATCGCGTTATGTACCTTGTTCCTCACTCACTGGCTCACTCGTTTATCTGTCTTATAATTGGACTTCTTTGTCCGTAGTCCATCGTCTTCCGGACGACGGTGAAAATATACCGCGAAGAGTATTTACTACTCTAGTGGTTCAAGCGGCGCCTCTGTATGTTACGTTTCTCAGTTGACAGCCTGAGAGTGATCTAAAGGAATGAATCTGAGCTGCAATCGCGATGGCCCGCGCGTACATGGTCCGCTCTCGGTCCCCACAGCAAACACTTGGCGCCTTTATCACCTTGTCCCCTACACGTCGACTAATTTCTATCGCCGGACATCTACGCACTACCCATGGTTGAGGGGACAGGTCCTGTTCAATGGCCTAGCCCCGGGGGGTGGCTAAGTTTGAAGTACTTGCAGTGTTAAGAACAAAAGTGTCGCTGAGGCGACTTGGAAGCAAGAAAGACTTCTTCAGGGTTTCCGCCGTCGTTTTCTCTTACACTGCAAGCCACACCAATTCTGGCAGATGCCCTGTGGTTTTCTCCGGCGCCTTGGCCAGTTCTCCTTCTCTCAGCATAGCTAGCCCTTCTGCATCCAAGATGACAATTCCATTGCCTAGCTGTGCTTATCGGTGTCAAAAACACATGGTGTATAGTAACGCGACAGACGACAGCCTCACCACAGCCCTGCCTCTCTGGGCTCCTACGGCGTCTTGTCGAGTATCAGATCTGCATGCATGCCATAGATGTCATCTATTTCAATTACTTCTGAAGCACATTCGCGCGATTCTCTGGTGCATTCTGGTGTCATTCGAAGCTTGTGCATTCAACGTTTGAGAATTCACCATTCCTGCGCAGAGTTACGCAATCACGCGAGAGCTTTGCTCTCGCTTCAACGTTTCTAAAATCGTCCAGATACGATCCACATGCACAGATATCTTCACTCCAATGGAGCATTCGTGGACTAAAGTCTAGGATGGAATCCCCGAGTGACTAGGGACAGCAGGACATTGTTGGTTAGGGCATAGGACAAACCCAGTAACGGGGAGGTCATCATGGATGCTTTCGAAGGAAGAGGGGCACAAGAAAGGAAGGACATGGAAAGGATGGGGAGGGCTGGGAGGATTACAAACTGAAGATTTAATCCCTTCTCTTAGCTTGGTAAGAGAATTTCACGTTTCCTGCTGGAGGACATCCGGAGAGGCATCCAGGCGCGCTCAAACACGTTCTCCGAAGCAGGCTCCTCACAATCCAGACTTTGTGATACTGCCCTCTCCCCCTGCGCGCGGCGACCCTTTCGACCACGAATGGAACACTTCTTGTCCTGAGGAGCAATTACGATGACGACGTGTCCGTGAAGAGCGAGAGTTTACCGGATGATGTTTCTCTCCAGTCGCCTGTTCCTTACACTTATCCCTGCTCTAGTAGCAACCACCGCCTGTATTAATATACTCATATCCCTCGGGGCAATACATCATGATATCAATGGCCTTCGGGTTTGGGTCTCCTAGAGTGCGCGCGCCGTCTTCATGTTATCGTTGTCCTGCCAATGTGGTCGCGTCCATATATCACTGTGCTGGTCCAGTCTATGTCTGCGTATTGCTCGTTATATAGTCTTAAGTGTCGTCGTCCTTGCTGGCACGAAGAAACGTGACACTTTGCCGAGTCAACATTTTGAAGTCACGTACTTGCGGTAAAAAGGACCGGTTACCGTTTTCCTCAATCAGGCGAGCGACTCAGTGTCAGTCATGGCTCTCAATCATGCATCCTCGAGCACTGACAATATTGATTTCAATTCCAGCCGATTTCTGTCCAAATATCCACGACATACAATGCAGGAAGGTCGCCAGATAAAGGTTGGCGTCCTAGGCGCAACGGGTACCGTCGGCCAGCGATTTATCACCCTCCTAGCCGCCCATCCATGGTTCGTGATTGACGCCCTCGGCGCTTCATCTCGGTCAGCGAACAAACCCTACGCAAAGGCCGTTAAATGGAAGCAGACCACTCCTATACCCTCCAGTGTGCGCGACCTCATCGTCGTGGAGTGCACACCACAGCACTTTACAAACTGCGCCATCGTCTTTTCTGGACTAGACGCGGACGTTGCCGGCGATATCGGTACGCTCTCCCATCCTCGATCTTGAAATCGTGTCAACTCAAGTCGCGTAGAAGCTGCCTTTAGATCGGCCGAACTGGCCATCTTCTCCAATGCTAAAAATTTCAGACGAGATCCTCATGTACCACTCATTGTACCTCTCGTCAACGCCTCTCATCTCTCTATGATTCCCCAACAACGGTCACTCCACTCTCCACCACTAAAGAAGGGCTTTATTGTAACCAATGCCAACTGCTCTACAACCGGTTATGTCATTCCATTAGCCGCTCTCGAAAAAGCATTCGGTCCCATCGAGTCAGCCCTAGTCACCACCATGCAGGCCGTCTCAGGCGCAGGCTACCCGGGCATCTCCTCGCTTGACATCATGGACAACGTCATCCCCTACATCGGTGGCGAGGAGGAGAAGATGGAATGGGAGACACTCAAGATCCTTGGTGGCATCGCAGAAGGCGACGACGGCATCAAATCCTTTGACATGCACTCGCGCCATCCCCTCCGCGTCTCTGCATCATGTAATCGCGTCCCGGTCATCGACGGGCACACCGAATGTGTTTCCGTCCGTTTCTCACGAAGACCCCCACCGAGTCCTCAGCAGGTGCGCGAGGCCATGGCGGCCTTTAGCCCCGATGCGCAAGCGCTGGGCTGCCCTTCTGCACCCCGCCATACGATCCAGGTGCATGAGGAGCCAGATCGACCTCAGCCTCGTCTCGACCGGTATTACCAGGACGGCGCTGGTGTATCAGTAGGCCGCGTGCGCCAGTGCCAGGTCCTAGACATAAAGTTTGTCGTCCTTGCGAACAATGTCTCCATTGGAGCGGCCACCAGTAGCATCATAAATGCAGAGCTGGCTGTACTCAAGGGTGTTATCCCGTCGTAGGATTAGAAGAATATCACAATAATTGTAGTTTTACTCGTACCTTAGAAACATGAGTGTTCATGGTAATGGATGAAGCGTCCAGTATCTTGGCAGTGGTAGGACGGCGTACGGCCCATATTTACACGGATGGCGTTAGTAGCGGATACCTATCGGATGATCACCGGAAATTCATCAACTTCATATGCATGACGGTACGAAAGTATCTTGAGATACAGCGTTACATAAATATTGACAAGTACGTCTAGACTAACATTGAAAATTTATAGATCTGAGTGTCCGCCTCTGAGAAGGCTCCTCGCGCCGAGGAGGCCGAGCAGGATAGACAGGCAGGGCGCATCCTCACGCTTTCTCCCCTCCAAGGCTCCCCCAGGCGCGTCCTCTTCGACCTTCTCACTCCACGCCGCACCTCTTCAACCGTCTTCCCCGTGGACGCACTTCTTCGAGAGTCAAGGCGAGACGGGGCGAAATATCTTCCTCATGTAGTTTGAGGCGGCGGTCTTCTCTTGTCGGATGAGGGTGTTACGCGGTCAAATCTTCCGTGTTTCGTCGACATTCACAAGGATCATATTTTCAGACATATATGTACATTCTCTGCTCCAAGAGAAAACTCCTACAATCTATACCGACTTCTTTACTCCACCCGATCCTTCCTACAGTATCAGGTCGTCCAAATACGATCCTCATACACAGACGTCTTCACTCCAATAGAGCCTGCAATGCGATTGATGTTTTCGACCGTTCGCGGACTCAGCGGAGTTGCGTTCTGGGATGGGGTTCCCGCGCGACTAGGGACAGCAGGACCTTGTTGGTTCGGGTAGGGTACAAACCCAGGTAACGGATTGTTCCATTCGTGGTCGAAAGGGCCACCACGGGGAGGGGGAGAGGGCAATATCACAAAGTTCGGATTGTGAGGAGGAGCTGGCTTGGGAGAATGTGTTTCGAATCTGAGAGCGCTCGGGCGCTTCTTAACCCGCTGTGCAGGCCCTGGATGTCCTCCAGCAGGAAACTTGAAATTCTCTAGACGAGCTAAGAGAAGAAGGGATTAAGTTAAGTGTATGCATAGAGTACGCCAAACTCACTTTCGGGTGACGCGCTGAGCGTTTGTGGAGGAACAGCTGCAAGAGGGGAAGGCTAAAGAGAGATGAGCTTGAAGAAGTTGGAATGTACAACGACATACAGCGAATGGAGCAGGGCTAGAGCTGCGAGACAGACCGACTCTCCGAAGATTGTGGTGTTCTGGAGAAGGGTGCTCGGATCGAGTGTTATACACGGCCCGCCGTATATCGCCAGTTGACTTCGGGGCTAAAAAGGATAGTGAGTAATTATAATGTATAATGTATCTCAGCTTCTGGTGACTTACCTCGCAGGTCGCGCTGGCGGACTTCGAGCTTCGGAGAGCCGTAGCGAGGTAACTCGCCATGCCCGACTGAAGGGGAATTGTTGTAAGAGTAAGGAGAGGCAGCACGAGCATAAGCCAACTCAAGATCCTGATCTTGAACCACTGGGGAAGGCAAAGTCGCGTGGGCGATGGGGTGTGGGGTAGCTGGTCGGGATGCATCATAGCAAGGCATCGTAGGGTGTGGTGGTTGAAAATACAACGGAAGTCCTGACGCCTTTATACCACCTGAGGGCGGCCATTGCCTTCGGCCGCATTTAGATGTCAATAGACTAATGAATAGTGCAAACAAGGTAATCGCCACAGACCATTGTCCGACCCTTACCATTGTGGACGAAAAGACCCACATGTTATGGTCTCAAAAGAGCTGTGGACAAACGCCTGCAAGGCACTATCATTTTAGCCGCTAATGAGACACAAAGGTTCCGGATGCTTTCAACGATACCGCGGCATAGGCTTCACTGGAGACTTCTTCCGGTTTGCCAATAGACGCAAAAACATGAAACCTGTCAGTGCAGACAATGAATACCTAGAGAAACATCAATGGCATTGACAAGTAATGGAATAAATGTGTACCAAGTAATAACGTAGGAGAGATGTGAGTTTCGGAGATTGACGGTAGGAGCGCGACCGACGGGAATACCATGACTGATGTTATTTGATGCCTCCCCGGCGTGACCCTCTGGCAAAGAGTTAGCGTTCCGACTTGCAAAGGATGCTCCAAGCATACCAAATATCTCCTCGATATATACGGGCTGTACATTGGCGCGCTCTCCGCCGGCGTATTCTGCCATCCCATCGATGTCGGTCCAGTACCATTGACCTTCCTCTGGCCGGTTGTCCGGCGTGAAAGTGTTTCGTGGTTGCGAGAGGCGAATCATTCCAAACACCTCCACTTCACCCTCTGGACGACTGAAGGACAGGCTCTTCGCTACGTCCGAAGTTATGAAGCCGCGGTCAACGAGTATTGTAGAACCATCTGCGCGCATCAGTGGCGTCACAACGTTGACACCAGTTAAGCCTTCGCGAACGCGAGGACCAATGAGCATTACGTGGCTATGGTCAAATGTTCCTTTCACAGCAACCTTGCGCCAGACAAATTCGGGGATGACTGCCAGACTTGGGAGTGATATTGGACGTATACAAAGAGTGTGAAAGAATGCAGAGCGCACTTTATCTTTCTGGGCAAAGCCAGTGGTGGCAATTCGAGTTTCTCTTTGAGCTCATCAATGAGATTGATCTTCCACTGTAGTCGTCTCATTTGCCACGTTCCCAGACCGAAAGTGAAAAAGGGAATGAAGCCGACGAGGAGCATCGTTGGTGTTATCCATCGTTCCTTCTTAGGCTTGTAGAGGGCCGGCACCGATTGTTTTCTTCCAAATAGATTGGTGAATAATTCGCGAGTTTGGGTTGACCGAAACACAAATGTCCTGCAGTTGAGACGAGGACGAAGTAGAGAGAACATGGAGTACTAAGGTTAGGGTTAGGGTCTCCTTACTTGGCACGCTCATTGGCGCCGCGTTCGGCGACACTGCCTCTTTCATTCGCGCTACCATCATCAATCAATAGCGCCCAATGCATGTAGTCTCACATTGCTCTACGCCTACTGGCAGTACTAACAGACCTTTACAGGTATGGTCGAAATTCTCGTCAGAATGGCCCCGGATTCGACATTGAAGAGGAAATGCATTACCCCACTCGTCCGGTGGACAAGGACAGGGCAGAACAGGAGCTTGTCGTCAATATAAAAAAGGCGACAAGTCCAGAGGAGACTGCCCCCAAACAGAAACATGTCCGAAGTAAAATAACCCCCTTCATCGTTAAACGGCATCGTCTCACACAAGTCCGGCAGAGTGCATCGTCTTTACTTGGGATTACCACACATCTATCTCTTTCTGGTCTGGTCTGCGGGTGCAACCCATCCTCGCTGATGAAGTCCAGACATTCAAGGCTCTCATCACCGTTCACAAAGTTATCCAAGAGGGTCACCCAAACGTACGTCGCCACCTTTTGCCTACCTATATATGACGAACGCGTGCTGTAGACAATCAAAGAGGCTCACAGTCAAGCGTCTTGGCTGGAGACCTTCTCTCGTACTGTGGGCGGCGATGGCCAACGAGGCAAGCCCGCGACTCACTCATTCCCGCTGACTCTTCATGACGATTTCCGCAGGCTACGCACCGCTGATTAGAACTTACGTTACCTTCATCCTGGCCAAGCTGCGCTTTCACCGCATTCGGCCAGAATTCAATGGGTTGTTTGAGTACGAGGAATATGTTACGCTCAAGGGCATCGATGATCCCAATGAAGGGTAAGCCCTAATGTCTAACATTTGAACGTCAAATAATCTAGTACTCTAGTTATGAGACGATATCCGACCTGATGTCTCTTCAGGACCAAATCGATTCATTCCAGAAGATGATCTTCTCTCATTTCAGGCATTCAACTAACAACGAGTGTCGTATTTCTGCGCTGGTCCCGCTTGTGAAGGAAAGTTGGGGTATTTACCGCTTCATCACAAGCATGCTGCGCGCAATGTACCGAAGTGCGTCTTGCCTACGAAGTCACAGGACTCTAGCCTTAACTTTTCTCAGGAACGAATGACACCGATGCCCTGGAGCCTTTGAAGGAGCGCTACCATTCACAGCACTACAACTTGCGCAAGTTCTACTACGAATGCTCTAACCTCAAGTATCTGACCGGTCTCATCAACGTTCCCAAATTGAACGCCGTTCGTGCTTTATCGTTTCTTCCTTTGGGCGTTTTCTGACTTCCACTGAAATTAGGAACCTCCCAATCTTTTGGATCACGGAGATGCACCTGATCTTCCAGCGCGTCCCAAGACTGTCTCAAGCCCACCTCCTGCTGCGCCTTCCCCTTCAGACATTAATGAGCAAGCCCGTCTTCTCAAGCAGTATGAAGAGCAGCAGGCCGCACTCAAAGCCGCTCGAGATGCTGAAGAGCGCGCGCGCCAAGAAGCCGAACGGCAACAACAAATGGAGTTTGAAAGGCGACAACGAGAACAAGAAGAGGCGCAGCGCTTAGCTCAGGAACAGCTCATGCTCCAACAGCAGCAGATGTATAACAACCAGGCTATGCAACAGGCGGGCGAGCTCGAAAGAGAGCTGCTTGCTATGCGTGGACAATATGAGCGGGACCAGATCTTCCTGGAACAATACGATCGCGTACGTTGTATCGCCTGGTTTCGTTGGAATCTATCTTCACACATCCTTCATAGCGAGTTAAAGCTTTGGAGGCTGAACTTGCTGGTGTTTCAGCCAACGTCAACTCACAAATGGCTTCTAAAGATCAATTGATCCAGCAACTCCAGGATCAAGTTACTCTTTGGCGCAACAAGTATGAGGCTCTAGCAAAACTCTATAGCCAGCTTCGTACCGAGCACCTGGACATGTTGTCTAAATTCAAGAATTACCAGCTCAAGGCGAACTCTGCTCAGGAAGCTATAGATCGCATGGAACGGATGGAACGTGATCTCAAGGCAAAGAATTTGGAGTTGGCGGACATGCTGAGGGAACGGGATCGAGCCCGCTTCGACGTGGACCGGCAGAAGTCCTCACACAAAGACGAGATTGACCGTTTAAAGCGGGAACTCAATTTTGCGAATGAACGGGCTGAAGACGCGTCGCGATCGAAGAGCTCAGAAGTTTCCACTGTCCTCACCAAGTATAATCGGCAAATCTCCGAATTGGAGGATTCTTTGCGGGTAAGTTAATCTAACAGAGTGGTCTTCAATTGTTGACGTTGTTGTAGTCCAAGCAGCTTCAGATCGACGAGCTACTGTCTAAGCTTCATGGAGCTTCCGATGATCTGGACAGGCTGAGGGAGGAGAAGGACCAGGAGACCCTGTTTATGCAGGAAGCCATGGACAAAACTCTCGAAGAGTTAGCTGAGGCACAAGCGGTTCGTTTGGTCTATATTAATGCTCTAAATCTAATTTCTCTTTTAGAACCAAGGCATTGTTGACGAGACGACGAATGCTCAGATTGATACGCTCATCTTGGACAACCGCAAGAAGCTTAATGAAATCATTGGTAGGTGCTATCATCGCCCGCACGTTATCTTCCGTTGAACGCGTCATTAGATTCCATTCTGCAAGCATGCATGCAGAAGGTCGACGAATCCATTTATGAATTGGAGTCTATCACTCAGGCTGGCAACCTTAATTCCACACCGGAATACACGTTGTCCATGGTCGAGAAGGCCACGAACAATGCCACCGACTTCGCCACCATCTACAGCTTATACCTGGGCGGTGAGCGTGGAGGCGATCATGTCGAGGTTATCAAGAGCGCCAACGAGTTTGCACAATCACTATCCGAGGTGCTGATAAACACCAAAGGCATCACCCGTCTTGCCAGTGATGACGACGCTTCCGACAAGCTTGTGAACGTTGCCAAATTGGCGGGTGATAAGGGGCTGCGCTTCTTCCTGAATCTGCAGTCGTACAATTTAGACCTCAAGCCTCCCCATCAGCGTAAAGAGATCGTTATGTTGAATAATAGCGAGTCTCGGAGCGCTTTGACGAAGCTGTCCGAAGTGGTAGACGCGCTTATCCCCAAGGGCGCGAAAGCTGGATTGTCTAAAACCAATGGAGATATCGGAGACCTTGTGGAGCAGGAGATGTTGGGCGCTGCGAGGGCAATCGAACTCGCCACGCAGCGTTTACAGGAGCTCATGTCACGACCGCGCGATGCATCAAGATTCAGCGCTGTCGATCTCTCGGTTCACGACGCTATTCTTTCCTCTGCCATGGCGATTACGAGAGCCATTGCTGGCCTCATCAAAGCGGCCACAGAGTCTCAGCAAGAAATCGTCGCGGCAGGAAAAGGAAACAGTACGACGCAACAGTTTTACAAGCGCAACAACAGGTGGACAGAGGGTCTCATATCAGCCGCCAAAGCTGTCGCGTTTGCTACGAATCTTCTTATCGAAAGTGCAGATGGTGTCCTTTCAGGGACCCATTCGTTGGAGCAACTCATCGTTGCGTCGAACGAGGTAGCCGCTGCAACCGCACAATTGGTCGCCGCCTCCCGCGTGAAGGCAAACCTGATGTCCAAGACTCAGATGAACCTGGAGGCGGCTGCCAAGGCCGTTACAGAGGCATGCAAAGCGCTCGTTCGGCAGGTCAAGACCATTTCCGCCAAACAGGTCGAGAGCGAAGACGTCGATTACAAGAACATGGCGGCTCTTGAATTCAAGAAACGGGAGATGGAGCAACAGGTTGAGATTCTCAAGCTGGAGAAGGATCTCGGTGCGGCCAGGCATCGCTTGGGAGCCATGAGGAGGGCTGGATATCATACGGATGAAACGGATTGAAGATCGCAACTACACTCTTACTTGTACTATTTCTGCTATGGAGACACACTATCTTTTGGACCTTGTTCGAGGCAACTAAAAATTTACATCCTCAAACACCGAAAAAAAGTAAAGTATAAGTAGTTATGTACACGACGGAATAAGGAAAGGAATGTTGGCCGAATATGTAGGGCGATAGGTTCATGGGATACTAACACAACGTTGAAGAAAGCAAGTAGGACGAGCACGTATATAAAAAAGGAATAAAAACTATAAGGATAGAATGTGTGCAAAAAGAGACTAATCACTACTGATCGTCATCTAGACTTCGTTCGCTCTCAAAGGACTCGCGAGCCAGATCCAGGAAGCTGCCTTCCGGTGGTGTGTCGGCCTTGGGCGAATTGGAAGGGTGCCGTTTTCTATCGGCAGCGTCGTCAATGTCCAGGAATGAAGGCTTCCTCATCATCGAACTGCGACGCATGGCAGACTCTGTAGATGGCTTCTTGCGTACTTTGGTACGCGGCGGGGGAGATAATGGTATTATTCCAGTCTCCGCGTTCGGTGTAGGAGGTTGGCGCCGGCGAGGTGGGGCAGGTAGACTGTGTAACGAGGAGGATGTGGGAGGTGGAGAGAAGAAAGAGTTGGAGGTAATGGAGGTCAATGTAGTTTGTGAGTTGGATAGGGAACGATATGGCGACGAAGGGGATAGAGAGGAAGTGGAAGTGAATGGAGCTGCTAATCCTTCGCCCACAGAAAAATCAGAGGCGTTCGTGGATGAAGATACAACAGACAGACCACGTTGCCGTGACTTTCTCGACGATAGCGCACTCTCGACACTGGCTTCGACTTTGAGTATCTCAGCGGGCGACATGATATGTTGAGGCACGTATTCCTGGGTCATAGGCGGGGGACTGCTAGGCACAGGACCACTCTCGTCCCAAAACGATGAGGAAGGGGAAAAGGCCTTTGACAGAGAGCCGATACCAGCGCGTTCAGATTCAACCGGAAGACTGAAAACTGAACGATTATCCTCTTCAGAGTGCTGAATACTCGAAGCGGTAGTCGGCCTACCAAAGCTGGACCCAGAGAACAAACGTTTGCGCTGCGGTATCCCACTGCTTGTGCTCCCACGCTTGTCTGGTTTTTCTGGCTTCTCGATGGAGTCGCCATTACTGCAAGGAGGGACAGGAGTTCCAATTGAATTGGTATGCCGGAGAGGAAGCGGTATAGGAGGTATGGGTATGCGTGGATGATGAAATGATCGTTGCTTTCGGGGTGTTTTCTCTGGGGTTTCGGACACAGAAAGCGGAAGAGATGGCCCACTAGGACTGCCCCTCTTTGAAAGCGACTGATGAGAGATGGACTTTTTGAGCGTCCGACTCGGTCGGGAGGAAGAGAGGTTGACAATGTCGGCATCATGGTCTCTCTCCGAGTGAGATGGAGGTATATAAGGGCGGTCCTCCCGGACAATGTAATGTTGATTGGGCATGTAATCATCACGGGAGAGGACTGACGATGCATATGATGGTGAACCACGAGAAAGATCCGGAAGTGCAGAATCGTCGACGATTGGAATATTGACAGATGGCGGCGTGGGCAACTGATGTGTTGGGGGTGCACTAGGTGGTAGACCCATACGCTGTATTGAAGCCTGGCGAACTATGACTCTGGGGGAAGTCTTATCGGTTGGCTTGACCTCGTTGAAAAGATTGGGCGTCTGGATACCCCCACTCTCCGTAAGACCTCGAGCGCGAAGGAAAGGTCTCGCCACCTGAGAGGTATCAGGTTGACTGAACCGGTTCTTGTCTGCGAATGGCGCATGAGAGGTACCATAGCCAGATTTGCCGTTAGAATGGGCCAAACTCTCCCAGGCAGCGTCTCTCCGGTCGTCGATGGAGACCGCCGAGCCATTACGACGAAGGTCACCCGTTGATTTCCTGTTAATAGATATGAATGGTGCTGTAGACGTTATTGTGAGAAAGGGGACGTACTTTCCCGACAGCCTCTTTCTCGTAGGGACTTCCGAGGTTGATACAGCTCTGGAAATAGAGGCAAAGTCACTGTGACCCTGGGAGTATGAGGAGGAGGAGGCGTAGGAGCCACGATTTACGGCCGGGTCTGTACGTTTTGAGTATTCAACCATGGACGAGTTTGAATATACGGAGAGCCGGCCAGGGTCTACTGGCGAGTGAGGTACCGATATACCGTTGGCAGCGAATGGGTCGGCGTCGGAGAGAGTCAAGAGTGATTGATGGCGCATGTCTCTTGGACCGTCAAGGGGAGTACGAGGGCCTGGTGACTCTGCCTGGGACCGCGTCGAGGAGACTGATTTGGACGGAGGACGGTTGGTGTATCCGCGGCGCTCTTCAGATACGACGGTGGAGACCACTGTGCGAGTAGGCATGGGTGGGGGGTCCTGGATAGCAAGGGAGGGATGTTTCTTTGATTTAAAGCCCATGGCTGAGGCTAGGGTGTTGAATTTGCCATTTGATGATTTTGTTGAGGAGCGAGAGGACTTTTCTGGGATGTATGGGGGCGGCATGTCCTGGTGCTGGTCTGGATACTTTGTAGGCTTTGAAGATGACCACCAATTGCGCGACGACTGCTCATGGCGCGACGAGAGCGCCGAGGACATGAAGCACCGGAAAAAAAAGACAGAAAAGTTGGGGAAAGGCAAGGAGCGGGGTGTACAGCGGTTATGTTACAATGCTGGCCTAACAGAGAGGCGCAACAGAGCAGACAGCAGTCAGCGCATGAGTCGTCGTCGTCGTCGTCGCAGCAATGAGGTGTGTGTGTGTTGACGGATTCTGTCGGCCTGGGCTAAAGGAAAGATGCTATATCAAATTGGTCGCCATTCCTTGCTTACGGCTTCCGGCTCCCGATTCTAATCACGCTTTCAATCTACTACTCCTTTCTGTCGTCAACCTTGTTATCATATTCCTCTCAACGACAATTCAAAGTTAAAGCTTCAATTTCTATCAGAACGACAGCACGAAGTCCTTCCTTCAAGGGACATGATGGCCAACAACGTCACCTTCTCACTAAACGGCGTGCGGAATGTCCTCCCATCAATTAAATGCTATAATGTATCCATCAAACTCCATGATTAAAAAGAGTTCCTGTAGTAACACTCGGCTATCAGCATCAACCAAGCTCTGCCCAAACATCCTCTTCATCGCGGTTCTGAACTGCTTCCGCTGCTCGAGGCATCGCAGACATGGGCGCTCGCCCCTCAGGTCGCGCTTCTGCTGCCGAGTCAAAAATAATTGGATTTCGTACGAGGGGGCGCCCAAGTTCTGGATCTTCATCGTCATCGCTTTGCATACCAATGTCAAGACTGTAGCCAGCGCGTCGAGCCGCGTTGATGTCAATTGGTTTTGGTCGTGAGAAGATGGACTGTCCGGATCTGAACAATGTAACACTTGAGGAATGGTCGCAGAACAAGGCAGGATAAATGCACGCACTGTCGCATTACGGCAGCTAGCCTGCTGAATTGTAGCACGTTGCGAGCAACAAGGAGTAAAGTGTCGAGAATTTCTTCTTCTTTACTTGTTGAACCGCATTTCGCAAACGCCAAGACAAGCAGCGTCAGGGCGCAAAATATGGTGAGAATAAGGTCAACCACATTGAAAGGTGATTTCCAAAATTGCTACCGTGGAACCTTGTTAGGTCTTGCAAGACTGACGAACGGATATGTCGAGCTTACTTTGCCAAATGCTACGAATCGGATGCCAACCTCCAATATCATTGACGTGTTTATAATAATCTCCAGGATATAGAATGCCAGACCTGGACAGCCGTCTGTGAGACTGAGAACTATTGTCGTGACAGACAGTGCTGCCATTCCGAGATATAGAAAGATATAGATTCGAGAGTGGACGAATCGGTTGGCCAAGCCTCTAGTTATTTCTTTCCTCGTCAAAGCATAGATAGAACGAGTTGGCCTGCGCAAGATGAGATTGAGCGAGCAGTAGGGATAGCAGACCTACTCTGGCTGTGAAGGTGTATCGAAAGCCGCCGCATCTCGATTAAGTGGGTCGGATTCGCCGTATTCTAGGTCCTCTTCTGGTGGTAGCATGGTCGTGAGCTGCGATGCCGGCGGCATCTTTCGAAAATGGTTGCTGACAATCACGGGCAAACAAGGTTGCACCTTGGAACTAACCTCCATCCCAATAACTCTTTCTATCCTTTTACCCGTAATACTCAGTCAAGATGGGTGGTGGAGACTTGAACATGAAGAAGTCTTGGCATCCGCTCCTGCTGAAGAATCAGGAGCGGGTGTGGCTTGAAGAAAAGAAAGCGGTATGTTTTCTTACTGACTTAGAATGAATCATGCATTGATACCCTCTATTTAGCTCGAAGAGAAGAAGAAACTCGACCAGCTTCGCAAGGAGAAGGAAGAGGAGCGCCAACTGCAAGAATTGCAGCGACTACAAGAACAGCAAACGGGCAAGAAACGAGCAGAGAAACTAGAATGGATGTATACGACGCCGGCAACAGGGTCCAGTCAAAATCCAAACGATCTAGAGGACTACCTCCTTGGAAAGAAGAGAGTGGACAAGATGTTGACGGCTGATGAGAATGCCAAGGTCAGTTTTATTCTTACACCCAACCATATCAACGTACTTACAGAGTTCTCTTCCAGGTTGGTGCGTCACACAAGAACTTTATCGCAGTGCAGAACGCCAATAGTGCTCGTGATATTGCTGCCAAAATTCGCGATGATCCACTTCTTGCAATTAAACAACAAGAGCAAGCCGCGTATGAGGCACTCATGTCGAACCCCTTGCGACTGAGAGAGATGCAGGAGCGGAATGGCATCAAGCCCAAGAAGGACAAGAAAGAGCGGAAGCGCGAGAAGGAGGAAAGGAAACGCTTAAAGGCGGAACGCAAACATAGACGGGACTACGACTCTCGCTCACGTAGTCCTGTTGACCGCCGTAGCAGGTCTTATTCCCCTCCACCTCGCTCTCGATACGACCGCCGTTCGCGCAGCCCGTTTGACCGACGACCTTCACCCTTACCATCCCGCTTTGACCGTAGCAGCAGTGAAGAGGATTACCACTCTCGGCGACGACTCCGTTCTCCATCACCGCGCCGCTACAGAGACAATCGCAGTGTAACGCCGCCTCCTCGAAACCGACGAGATGATCGCAGCCTTTCTCCCCCGCCCAAGCGACGTGATTCTTCTCCTCCCCGTCGCAGAGAACCGTCTCCTGGCGAGTATCGAAAGCGGGGGCGTAGTCCTAGTCGGGGACACTATGACCGGCATGTACCTCCAAAGAGGCAGCGAACTAGTCCACCACCCCCTCCACACACCACGGCAAGTCGAGCTGAAGAAGACAGAGCAGCGCGTCTAGCTGCCATGTCAGCTGATGCATCCGCAATGAGCAGCGAGCGAAAGGATCGCTTGGCCCAACTTTTAGAGAAGGAAAAGTCGGAGCTCGCTGCGGAGGAATTGGCGAGGTCAAAGTCGCAAGGTATGGGTGGTTTCCTCAGCCATGAATCTAAGAAAGTGTTTGGCGGAACCGGTGGCCTTGAGGATAGGATCAGGCGAGGACGAGGAGGGATGGTTGTTGACGCCGATTAGATATACTATAGGCGATATCTCTTACTTTGGCCGTGGTGCTCAGTGCTTCTCGACGCTTAAGCTTACTGCAATGAACATTATGTATGGTTATTTTTTCCTGGAAACTGAGGATATAATACAACTATTTCAACTATGTGCAACCAAAGGGAAACGAGAACTATGCTATACTACATTGAATGGTATTTTACAAGAAAGCAACTTTTGGATAGATCAAATATTTGGGTAGGCCGTGTATTTCAATGGAGAGAGAGGGGGTATTGGTCTATTCGAGGGAACGAAGCTTGTGGCGGATGGCAAGTGCAATGGTCTGGGTGAAAAAATTAGCGTGCTCGAACAGGAAGCCACAGGAAAGGCATGCTCACGACGACCAAGGTAGATAGGCGCCGGACACGCTTGTTGGCAGGGGGCTTTTCAGCAGCGTACTGGGCCTGTACAGCGGTCTCGATAGTGGCTTCAGCGGGAAGTGGCCGAGGCTGTAAAGCAGGTCGACAACAGTCAATTGAGCGAGCGCGAAACGCACCACCTACCATAACCAACGAGAAGTAGAAAGTATCGTCCCAGCATACTGCTTGGCCGGGGTCTACGCTTTGCTATAGACGCTGGCTGAGTCGCGGTGTTCCCACTAGTATGTGAGACGTACCATGAGTGGGTTACGCGACGACGCATACTCGCGATGATATGGGTCAAATCGCAGGTCGCGGTGGAATACGAAAGAGGGACGAAAGACTCGTCGATAGCTAGCCGCCGCGTAATCTTGACGGGCAGCCTGCAGGACGAGAGCGTCTAGGGAGTGGACAGGGATATCATGACAGCGACTTGGAGGCATTTTAGGCGGGAGAAAACGAATGTGAAGGAGTGATAGTGAAATTCCACGCTTCTTTGGCTTATATACGACGCCGCGATGTGAGAAAACGCAAATTCCGGGGGACAAAGCTACATGGAGGCAATCGTTTACCAACTACGCTCGGAGCGTGACGAAAGCGGTAGGAAATTGCCGCCGATTGGATCTGTCTCTTTTCTTTCTCTCCCACCCACACTCGGCATCTCAAACCCCAAGGACGGGATAGTATGCTTGATTCCAAAAAGCTTGCGGGCCCGATGGTTCCCCAATCATTCACTCGTCTTGAGAATAACGGCGCCTATGAACATCTCCAGGTACATCGGAATAGCCTAGAATGCTCGCCCCAGAATGCTGGTCCCGAATGTATTGACGAATATACCGAGTCTCCTTGGATCTTGGGCGCGTTGGTTCCTAGGACATCCTGCGACCTCCTTCGCTCTGGGTTAATGCTCTCGCTCCTCGTCTCCGTCGTGTTGCGTTGCTGTCACTTCTTCCAACGACCCAAACCAGTATCGGTTCCCGTCCTGGCGTCCGCGATGGTTCTTTACGACATAGTCACGTTACTAGTGACGATGAGTCACGCTCGGGAATCGGCGATGATGTGTACAACTCACCTATGTACGTCCACGACGTCCAATAGATGTGTGGAAAAAGGAATTGGACCTTTGCATTGTGGACCCCACTTGGCCGGACGAGGAAGTCTTGAAGAAACTAGCAAGATCGACGCCATGGACGCAAACTCCTCGAGATATCCGGCGGCAACGAGCAATGCCCTCAAGAGTCTTCCCCTTCAAGCCATTTGCGCAATTCCAAGACGTCCAAGAGCGATTATGACATCCATCAAGAGTTCCGGATGAACGAATCCTCTGAATTTCCTGTCTCTCCTGCTCAGATCCTTGTGGCGCATATAGTTCCTCAAGATTTTCTTCAAGTTTCTTTGTGAGCCACAAGACGTCAAGACAGTTGGATATGCTACGCACGGGATTTCCTGACCAACTGGATGCTCTGCACTCGACGTTTGCCCTGGTGGCGCATTTTCGCCTTCTTGAGTGAATAGAAATTCTTGCGCAACAAGCCAGAGCAATGAGGCTTCAAGAATCCTTCCTAAACATGCGGTTCCGTTGTCGTAACGTCGGGTAAGGCAGGCAGAATTGGTGGGGGGCGAGATAATTAGACGAGGTCTGGGGCCTCACGTCGTCGTCGAGAGTCCTGAGCCCGTCCTAGCCCTCCAAACGGTCGTCCTCGTGGGTCAAGAGATCATGAAGAACAATATGCCCAAGCTGTGCGCCGACTGGTAACGATGTGAGGGACCCCGAATCGATTATCTGCATAAGCGCTAATACTGGCTTGTATAAAATACAGTGACCATTTCAGGCAAAGAATAGTGCTTCGCAGCGTCGTGGACAACAACGAGATCGCTTGTCGAGAGTCGTGGTTGTGGTGAGACAAAAGGGAGATCGGCTTGTGCCGTTTTCCCAAAACGTCCCCTCAAATTTTGCTCCCCGCTCGTTTATCCAATTACTGCGAAATATTGGCTCCTCCATCCCTTCACTTCCAATATTCTCTTCCTACCAGTCTCTGCTCATGCTGGAGAATTTTTTATCATTTAATCTCTAAATTCTCCCACAATAATCGTTCTCCTCTGCGCAGAGGACCCTTCAAAATTCCGCAACAGTCATTGTTTGGCTCAGGCCCCTTCGGCGAACTGCTAGGCCGCGGTTTTGACCTCGTCGAACGGTTGCATTTCTTGGTTTTGACGATATTGTTGTTGGCACCGCTCAAAATTATACAGAATGACGCCGTCAATCAAGACTTCTCAAATCGGACCCCCTCCTTCTTTACTTGAAGTCCTCCTGGTCCTCACACGGTCATCGTCGTCGCTCAACCTTCGACTGCCGTGATCATCTATTTCACTAGTGGCGTTCCTACCTTTCCCTTCCTTCCACGGACGTGCAACCACATCACTGCCTTCGACTTCGTACAGAGACTTTCTATTATCGATATAGCCACATTTCATGACCCTCTGCATAGCTGGAATTGAATTGCCCAACTTGTTTCAAAAATGTTCGACGGTTACAACAAAACGAGGATAGCAACAGGATTCACGATATGTTCGACGGTTACAACAAAACGAGGATAGCAACAGGATTCACGATAGAATGCATATGTATGGTATAGATAGCACAACAAAATCTTCCCTCTCAATCAACCTCCGAATCGGTCCCAGACATGGACGACGAGTACATGGATTGCGAATCAATGGACGATGGTTGGCTTGATTTCCCTGAACAAAGGCGGGGACATTCGACCTGCTTGAACGCTGGCGATAGTTTTGAGCTCGTGTTTCCGATCTGGTCAACCAACGATTGGCGATATGCGAGTAAAGCATTTCTTACGACGAGCTATTGGACGATAAGCACTCGCCTAGAGGGAATAACTGATTAGTTACCATAGGATAATCCTCATGCGACTCGTCATCTGCCGCCATCCAGTCAGGCGTAACAGCGGACAGCGTGTGCCAACTCCAGTACAAATCAAATGAACGTCTTCTATCCGAGCAGCCTTTTCTCTGGGCAACGGCGGGATACACAGTCTCAGGCTAGAGGTCGGCTTAACGATGGAAGGCTGAAATTGTGTTGTGGAAGGCTCACCTTTCTTGGTCGATCAGTCGGTGGCCTATCAAGAGGGTCGGGAAAGCGAACAGTATAGGTAGCTGACATTATAGTTATGTGCTGGGGAATAGCTGAAGACAACGACAGACGAGTGGTGGTGGTTAAAGAGCAAAAGCAAGAATGGGCACGCGATCGGACGGGCTTGCAAAAAAGTTTCGAAGAGGTACAACGCAAAGCCTAAAAATAGCAACGGCGTCCACACCAAGTCCACACCTGCCAGCGCCACGCTAGCCGTAGTTTACGATTTAGCGTTGACCCACTTCATTCTTCCATTTCGAACATGAGGGATTCTTCCTCAGGTTGGACGAGCCATCGAATGCGTTATTCGGAGGCAGCGTGATATGAACTAGAGGTCTCTGCCCATCAACGACGCCTCAGTCCGCACAAACAGAATTCTACAAGGCATCTTCTTTTGTGAGACTAACTCAACCAAATAAGGCCGAACCTGTATTTGGCACGCTCTGCCTGTCTTGAGCGCCTCGTCGGATCCAAAGCGGATAAAGACGTCGACGCGTTTGATGTCATGTAGTATAATACAAGCGGCATAGAAATCCACTGACATTGACAAATCGCAACGGTCGGCTCCGTTTTCAGGAGAAATCCCTTCCAAAGATGCCCAGGTAGTAAACAGCTGCGACACACCATAATTCTAGAGGAAAGTCAACGAGACGTTACACATTGAAAGGCTGCCAGAGGTGACGTTCGCACTGACACTGGTGGATAAGATGGTTTTTTTTTTCTTGTGGCGACTTTCCAGGTCACGCATCAAGTGATCGTGATCGTTATGGAACCGGTGATTCGATCAGCTTTCGCTCTCTTTCGCTACCTTCAGCTGCACCATATATTGACACTAGCGGCCCCTGCACTCACCATTGACATACAACATCCCCCCTCCTATGTCTCTCAGCACTATCACTGAAGGTAGTCCTGACATTGCGGACAGGGTCAGCGAAATCATTCCTGACTTTCTATACATCGGAAAGTAAGTTCGTTCTTTCAAAATCAGACCCTCATAGACTGTTGAGACTTGCATTAGTAAGACTGAGGCTCAATCGCAAGCCATCCGTAGTCGTTACGGAATAACCCACGTCCTCTCTGTTTTACCTAACCTGGATGCTTCTCAAATAAACCTTCCTCCCTCTCATCACCTTATTCTGACGGTTGAAGATAACGACAGTAGCGACCTCTTGTGCGAATTCTCCACGACCTATGACTTTATTGAGAGCGCATCACTCGATAACGGGAAAATTCTCGTCCATTGTGCTCAAGGGATCTCCCGGAGTTCAACCGTCGTTGCTGCATACTGTGCGTCCAACTTGATTTAATTCTTTGGTTGTAAAGCAATAATAGCTTCTAGTAATACGAAAACGGGCTATGACTGCTGATGGGGCGCTCGATTTCATCCGCAAGAGTACGCCACAATCATATCATCATGCTTCGATCCTGACGCAACTTTCAGCGCGGCCATGGATTCAGACTAGCTTGACTTTCTTGACGCAGCTCGACATATACGAGTGTTCGCACGACCCATCTCCTAACAACAGAGGGTATCGTGACTGGACAGGGAAGCGAAAGAGCAAGAAAACTTTTTCCAAGCCGGCTCTCTATCGACACGAGACAATTGTTGCTTTTTCAGACAAGCTCTTCATGAAAGAGTGAGTCACATGGCTCGATTCTCGATTCTAATCTAACGTCTTCGAGAAAGACCTCTTCGTGATCTTCAGGATTCAGAGAAGCTGCTCAAAGAAATCAAAGTGACCCACCTCGTCGGTCTAGTTGAGACAGAATACACCAAAGACATCGATTTCTGCCCTGTGGATGTGTCGTCGAAATCCATATTCGATGCAGCTTCCTTCATTCATAAGGCCATACGAGGAGGCGGAGTTGTTTTATTATATGCTCCGGAACAGGCCTTGTCATGGACTATTATCTGCACGTATTGTGAGTGCGCCGCTATCCTTGTTCGTCGCAGATTGGTAGACTCAGGCACCATTTTCAATAGTACTAGCGAATCTCAAGCTTCATCCTGTGGAGGCTCATAGTATACTTGATTCTGCCAAGGATGTCAAGCTTCACATGCACAAGCACAAATAAAATTGATGAGTCTGGCAGCGGATGCGACTTTCCGCTCTCGATAGAAGGATGTTCAATCACATGCGTGGATCTGCGTTGCGCCTTTTAGGTAAAGCGAATAGAATGCTGCCTTGCGCCACAGCCTTCTTGGGAGCCGTTGCCTAACAAGGACAAGCTGTCAAGTCGCCTTAATAAACGTCACGCGAACTCGATTTCTGCATCTCTGTTCTTACCGTCATCCCCGCCCTTCTTATCATCGTTAATGGCCCCACGCCGCGCACCTTCAGTGGCCCAATCACCGTCTGCCTCTCGTGCTGGTAGTCCTACTCCAGAGGAAGACGAGGTACGGGTCGAGATTTTACTGGTGTACTGTTCTCATTTTTCATCCCTTAGGGCGTGTACTTTGACAGTGTCGATGAGCTCCAGCAGCAGGTAGCCTTCTATCTCGCCGGCATATGTTTGTAATTGACGTCAGTCAAAGGGGATCAACGTGCAGGATATTCTGAAGCTGAAGGTCTCTCCACCCATCGCGCATTAGTCTTTAGCTTACGCTGTCCCGTCAGACTGCCTCCATAAACACCGTGTCCGGTGTGAACATGACGACAAGAAGACAGCTCTTGAAGATCAAGGTGCGGACTACCCGCCAGTATTTTCTACCACATCTAATACGTTGCAGGGGATGTCGGAAGCAAAGGTCGAAAAGATCAAGGCGCGTTGTGTACACTGCTCTAACTGGTGAAGCTAGCTAACTTTTTTTAACAGGAAGCCGCTCACAAGATATTGGTGCGCGCTGTCATAACGTATTGCTCCCTGAACGTACTCATCGTATACCAGGGCTCCTCGTTTGCTACAGGTATCGAGGTCCAAGATAAGCGCAAGAGAGTTCTGGTTATTAGCACCGGAAGCAAATCTGTTGACGCCATCCTCGGAGGTGCGAAGCTCCTTCCAGGGATATCTTCGCCCGACTGATCATGCATCCAGGTGGCATCATGTCACAGTCTGTGTCCGAAGGTCTCGTCTTCACAGTCTGGAAGGTAATAGCTAATTCCATGCGATACAGTGTACGGCGAATTTCGAACTGGGAAGACCCAATTAGCGCATACAATGAGCGTCGTAGCTCAGTTGCCTCCGGAACTGGGTGGTGCGGCAGGAAAGGTCGGTCATTCAGCTCATTTCCTTCCGGTCTATTCTCTAATCGCGGCTCCTAGGTAGCATATATCGACACTGAAGGTTCTTTGGCCTACGGTATCTCGAGCCAATCCTGAAGCTGATATCCATTTCTATTCAGGAACGTTCAGACCTGATCGTATTAGATCAATTGCCGAACGATTTGGAGTGGATGGCAGCATGGCGCTCGAAAATATACTCTATGGTGTCATCTCTGCCCTTCAGGTCTTCCTCAGCGGATGAGCTGACTGTCTGACTCTAGCTCGCGCTTTTAACAGCGAACACCAAGTAGGCGAGCCGTTCTTTCTAACAGTCACTATCGTAATCCATTGTGTGTCAGATGGAACTTATCAACGAATGCTCTCTACGTTTCGCAGAGGACAAAGACTTTCGATTACTGGTACGCCCGCTGTACTCTGTATGCTACATAGCTCACCTCGACCCCGGAGTAGATCGTTGACAGCATCATGGCCTTGTTTAGAGTCGACTATAGTGGTCGAGGCGAATTAAGTGAAAGGCAACAAAAGGTGCAGGTTCATCTGTATACGGGGATGATGGGTATTAACACTTCATTTCTTGCAGCTGGCCCAGGTCGACTCACTGACTTTGTACTGGTCATTGCTATCTATTGACACTCATTTAGATGCTTTCAAGGTTAACGAAACTTTCGGAGGAATACAACGTTTGCGCCTTTCCTTTCTTTCCTCGTTCCACTCACTCCCTTGCCTCAAGATCGCGATTCTTCTCACTAATCAAGTCCAATGTAACTTTTCATCTTCTTCATCTGAGACGCGCGCTAACGAACGAAACCAGCTGATCCTGGTGCTACCATGACTTTCGTTGCCGGCGGAGCCCTTAAGCCCATCGGAGGACATATACTTTCGCATGCGTCTGCAACACGAATGTTCCTTCGTAAAGGTTAGCTGCACCTGAGTGTATATTATCAAGAGGCGGAGCTGACTCGGGTTTTAGGCCGCGCTGAAGAACGTGTTGCCAAACTGGTTGACAGTCCTGATCGTCCTGAAAGCGAGGCTTCTTACAAGCTCGATGAAGGTGGCTGGTCTGACGTCTAGATTTGCTATTTGCTCGCTCGTGAAATTTGCTCTCAAGACTGCTGGATATCTGATTCTCTTTGTTCTTGCTCCGGATCTATCCCTGTTATTGTCGTCTGCCGACTTGCAATGTCATTTTTACCCCCTTTGCGTTACAAAGAGTGAAATCGTTGGCCTTGAGCGCATGTCACCCACAAATACCCACTTCCGTCAAACTTCCGTAAGCCAGTTCATATGATGACCCTGCATGCACGAAGCCACTCCGACTCGCATGGACAACCACTAACAACCACTGACCGGGACCGCTAAATGTCATGGAGCCTCACTCTTGCTGGTCCTTAAAGGAGCTCATCTCTTCGTTCAGTCTCATGTTCGATCTCGGAGCACTATTCGATCATTGTTCACTGCGCGGTGTAATTTCGTTTTTGACTATTTCCCAAAGCATTTCCAGGCCTTATTCGATTTCGCAGTCAAAGATGATTCACAGTTTTAGACGACAAAAGGACGGACAAAGGACTTGGTCAAAGGCGACGAAACGCTTGCAACGTGTATAAAGCATTCGAATGTGCCTCTGGTCATCGTCAACTCAGCTTGTCTTTCAATGTCTCCCCGCAAAACAACCAAAGCGCCCGCGCCGTCGCGACACCCTATGAATATGCGCCCGCGCAACCGGGCGACTCAGCCCCCTCAGTCAGCAGCCCAGTCAGTGCCGTCTGAACGTCCCCCGACTCCACCTCAGCCACCAAGTTCCCCCGACATTCATCCACCTCCCAATGCGTTAGCTGCACCGGTTATGCAGCAACTATACGGGCTTCATGACCCGCTTCCTGGCCCTCCAGAAAGCAAATTCGCTGCTCCGCGACGTCTGGAAGCGTACGCACAATCCTGTTTGAATGACAAAAGACGCTTAGCCGAAATGTATAACAGATTTGGTCAGCGGGACGATGCAAGTCGAGACGAGGATTTTGGAAAACCTACAGAGCCTGGGCAGACTACGCAGCGGGGCGCTTCCAATGCTCGCAATGTGCAGCGTGGCCGCAAGGACATCAAAGGGAAGGGGCGTCAAAGGGAGCCAAGTCAGGACTCGGAACAGCACACTGACTTTTCTACCCAACGTTCCCCGTCCTACGACAGGGACGCCGACAACGCGATGGACACTGATGAGGACTCTGCTCCTCGTATTATCCAAACGCCGACACGACAGCGCGTTCTTCCCGAGGTTCCTGCTGCCCCACTGCGTCCCTCCCACAGACCTCGTCCCCGTGGTTCATCGCGCCCCCAACTTGGCGTTGCGGGTTCGTCTCGGTACCCCAGCATGTTCTCCATTGATGAAGAAGATGAAAACACGGGAGACGCAATCTCGTCATTCCACATTTCACAGACCAGACAAGAGGAAAACCGTTCATTCGTGCACCTCAGTGACCCGAACCTCCGCTGCTCATCGGTTGATTCTGAGCTTGAAGTGGCGGATATGCTGTATCCTCCTCCTATGGAGATGGACAGCGTTGTTGAGCGCCAAGTGGCACCTCGAGTTTCTCAACTTCCCCAGCAGCAAGCGCAACCCATTCCACCCAACTACCCGCAGAATGCGGCCCTTCGTAGGGGACCTACTCTTCCCAACTTGTAATACCTTATTCCTCGTTTCGTCTCGGTCTCGTGTGTGTACCTATGTGTTCCCTATCTATGCTCCTCCATATCCTGTGTTTTACTTGCCTCGATAGATAGATTTCCATTTCATCGTAGTTCATAGTATATCTGTGAAATTGATTTCCTTATGCACTGGATTGTTATCAGAATAAGTAACCTGCAAACTTGGGTCCGCATGGAAGTTGCCAAGAGTGCCCTGATTGGGATTCGGCGCCGCCACGTCGCGTCACTAATTGACGCGCCACGTGTGTTGTTCGGTGGATCACTGCACCTCATGCACCTCTTTACGATAAGCACGTTCGCACGTATGGAACTAGCTAGCGCCGACACGTTCGCTATATAAAGGATATGCGGATCCTCCCGGCGCTCTAGTAAGATGTTCGGTCCTCTCACCACTCTGTTCTTCCTGGCTTCAGCAGCTCTGGGCGCGCCAGAATCTGGCATCTACCAGCTTCCGAGTACTGTTCCTAGTATTTTGAGCTGCGCGAAACAGACACCGACGTACTCCTGCGAGAATACGACTGTCATTGAGAACACCTGCTGCTCTCCTACGCCGGGCGGTTTGGTGCTGCAGACGCAGTTCTGGAGTACGTATACGGGACTCGAGAAGAAAGGGCAAGAGCTGCCAGCTGGCAGTTGGACCATTCACGGTCTGTGGCCGGATAACTGTGATGGGTATGTACTACTTCCGTATGTGGCGCTCCGTGATGGCTGATACCATAACGCCGTAGATCTTACGAGCAGTACTGCGATCTTTCGCGACAATACGATCCCGCTCCATCTCCTGCTACGTTACCAGACGGCACACAAGTTCCGGCGTGGAAAGGACCTGGAGTTGATACTTTTGTCAAGAAATTCAGCAGGGATGACCAGCTTGCCTTCAGTGAGTATAAATCACCACGCCACTTCTAAGATGGTTCGATGTCCTTTGCAGTGAACACGTATTGGATAAATCAGAATGCTCCGAATGTTGACCTATGGGCTCACGAGGTCGGTGTTAGTACGGCTACGGGGTGTCACTGCTAACCTATTTCTAGTTCTCCAAGCACGCGACGTGCACGTCTACTTTTGACGTGAAATGCTATGGCGAAGACGTCGAAGAACATGCAGAGGTCGTCGATTTCTTTGACGCGACAATAAGGGCGTTCCATCAATACCCTACTTTCGATATACTGGCTGCGTAGGTGTCTTTGCACTTCGTCTACTCCCAGAGGCTAATCTCAATCGCAGATCTGGAATCGTTCCTTCTAACACCACGTCGTATACGCTTGATCAAATTCAAACAGCAATCGTTATGCAAACAGGTGCCATCCCGTATTTGGGGTGTAAGAACGCAACTATCCTGTCTGAAGTTTGGTATTTCAGCCATGTCTACGGAACGGTAAGTGTACTGCCATGAACTTTGCGATCTTCTTTACACTCCCGTAGGAGCAATACGGCACGTACAAAACCCTTGACTCGACGACGAAGTCATCGTGTTCAACGGACCAGCCAATCTGGTATTATGAACGTTCGTCAGGTTCAGAGCGTGAAGCTAGGAAGCATGGTTGGTGGTAGACGGTTTGCTGAATCGGTGTATCTCATTCATGCGATTTGGAGAGCCATATCAAATACAAGAAAGTTACAGTGCATGATGCTCGGTTTCAGGATGCCAAGCTCTCCGCCAACGCATGCTCTAAAATTTCAGACGTTGCAGAGAATCGAGGCTTGAAAATGTGATCGTATGGAAGCGGTCGCCTGTCAGGAAAAGGTCAGTATCGGACAACCGACGGGCTAGGAGGAATCGACGAACACGACAAGTCCCTCGTTGATCGTATCTTCCGATAAAGGGACGTTGACCGGTGGGTAGATGTTGAACATCCACAGAATACTGGCCATGTTAAGGAACAACGAGTTATTAGCCAGATATCGTCCAACACAGATTCTAAATGACTTTAAGAAACAAGACATCGCGCTGGTCAGAGGTCGTAACTCACCTGCGACCAAAGCCAAATGTGTTATGACTCTCGTTCTTCGTTCGAGCAAATGCAGGCTTCAGGTTGCCGTTACTGTCGAGATGTCTCTCGGGTTTGAACAAGTGAGCATCGG
Organism: Hymenopellis raphanipes; assembly: GCA_036872995.1. Lineage (NCBI taxonomy): Eukaryota > Fungi > Basidiomycota > Agaricomycetes > Agaricales > Physalacriaceae > Hymenopellis > Hymenopellis raphanipes. Next base: position 3,260,723 of record JAYMDG010000001.1, read on the forward strand.
GGCCATAGACGTCAATATCCCTGTTCATTGCCCTGCATGAGATCGATCAAGTCAAATCAATATTTCTTCTCGAGGAAATAGTGACGACATACCACACGTTCGCAATACATATAGTTCCTTTCGGGATGAAGTAACCCTTGTAAACATCGTCCTGGTAATGTTTTATTAGACCTGCAGAGATACCCAAAGCCCAAGGCCAACCTCAGTTGAGCGATGCTGTAACCCTTCGAAAACTATCAGCGCGACGATTCAAAGACGAAGAGCAGCCCTACCTAATGGGTCGACCGGGTTCAGGCGCAGGGCCTCCTTTACGATGGCGCGAATATAAGGCAGGCGTTCCATATCCTCGAAGGAAGGCAGTCTGTCACGTCCGACGACGCTATCAATCTCCTCCTGGGCCTTTTTCTGAACCTCTGGGTACATTACCATGGCAAGGAAAAACCAAGCAAGAACACCAGACATCTACAACTGATCAGTGAAGTTAATGGGGGCAGGACGATTTTCGTACCGTCTCCGATGCGGCGGCACTGATTATTAGTAAAGAGTCAGTCAAAGGAGGTTCACAAGTCTCAGAAGTACATACATAGCAGCAACCATCCACGCAACTTCCTTATCCGTAAGCCCGAATTTGGCCTGACGCTCGACAACGATTCCAGTAAGACTTGGTCTAGCTAAACCTGCACTCTGAATAACGTCAATTCGCGGTTCAGGTTGCTAAAAATGCGACGTACCCAATCCGTCTTGACAGTTTGGAACATCCCACGAAAGATGGTTATTGATTCCTTGGACCATTGTAAAGCGCGCGCTTTCCAGGACATCATCCATGCAGGGAAGTGGCGGAGCCACGGAAAGAACTCAACCAGGTAGCTATCCACGTAGGCTGTGTTCACGAGGTGGATCGTAAAGTCATAGACAGTAGAGAGTTCGAACTGATTCACAGAATGAAGAGTCGGAAGGTCATATGTGACCCCCAATACAGTTGAACCACCAGCACTGATGTCGGGAATAAAAACAAAGACCGAGGGAAAACGCCAAAATACATACCGTCGAACATGTTCTACCCACTTTGAGGAGTCATGCTGCAAATCTTTCAAAAGCAACATGGCTTCTTTCGTCTGAATCGGTTTATACTTTTCAACAGCTGTTTGATGAAGCCCTTGATGAGCCGCTCGACGCATCCTTCGCCAGCTACGAGCCAGTTAGCACTGGAACAGCAAAAAAAAGATGCGACACGAACGTTTCGCCGTAACGAACGAACGGCATGAACAACCCCTCCGTCAGCATCTGGCAGGCAACAATCCAGTTGGGTCGATCAGAATAGATAGCGGCCCGATCGTCAAGTAGATCTGAGGCGACTTCCAGTGTATTGAGGACGATAACGTTCTGACCAGCGAGGTTGAGATACACGATAGGTCCTAACATGAAGTTTACATCGACGCGTGAAATAGCTCGTGTTGAATCGGTATACCATAAACATCTTTCCAGGCCGTGAAGGTCGTCCACGCGTCAATGGAGAGTTGGTGCAGATTACCAATTAGTGGAAGGCGAGGAGGTCCAGGAGGTAGACGAAGATTGGTCTTACGACGTTGAAGCACTTCCAGAACCAAAACAGTCAAGGAGAATGTAAGTGCCAGTTTGATAATAGGCACCAATACTGGCGAGTCGAAGATGAGGGTGACAAACTCCATGGTAATGATCCAGATGATTTTCGTCTCAGACGCGGGTTGTATAAATATAAATGCGAAAGCATCGTTCTAAGTCCGATTGGGTGCATTGTTGCAACAAACAGGTTCGGTCGACTGGTTCGGATGAGCCGTGAGCCCAAATGTAAATGGGCCAGCCGTAGACTCCACTCGGAAAGCATCAGTCATTCCAAAAGAATATATTGTTGCGTGGGGTTTCATCAGTGATATAGCCTGTTGACCGTGGTCCGTGAGACTCGAATTCCACAAGGGGCGGCGATCCAGAGGAGAAATAGCAATGTACTATGTAGCGGTGACAGCTACGATGATGTTGATACAGTGCTTGAATCGCTGCCTAGATATGACAGCGGTGGCTGTCAACGGACTGCCATTCCTTGTCAGCGCATTCCCAGCCTGTTCCACTGCATTCCGGGCGACCATTTTGATAGGAAGAACTGTAGGAATCACAAGGAACCAGGGACCTCGCACGGTTTTCTCTTCCTTCCAATCTCTTGGGACCCAGTCTTGACCATAAGGGAGAACGGTCTTGGTGGATTGATGTTCGAAGGGATGCCGAAAAGCTTATGTAAGCGTTCGGAGCCATCCGCACATTCCCCTATTCCCCACGATCATTATCATGTACAGTTCGCCCTTCGTCTGCGCTAACTTTGCTTGCTGGGGATATCTGTGCATATATTCACGGTCAATCCGTGAGTGTCCGGAGTGCTCCGTACGTGACCTTTTCACCAGATACAGCCATCTTCCTATTCGTCGAGCCATTTCACATTGTGATCTTTCCTGGAAATTCCCTTATACCTGGATTATATGGTCCGTGTAGGAAAGAATCTCTCCTCTCTACATCTAGTTCAGATGGATTAATGATTGCGTGATGCTGATGAGCGCCCGTGTACGTGTATTTCTACGTGTCATCTCAGTTCGCCTTTCTCTGGTCTTTGAACGACTTGGTCAGGAGAACACTACGATATTGTTCCTTCTGATTGAAGTTCCAACGCCGCTCCCGGATACTGTACCGACTATGATTGCTGCTCGTCGAAATCTGTATCTGTTTGTTGCCAGCTTGATCTGCCTGCATTGTATCCTGAGGTATTAGAATAAAAAAATGCGACCGACTGTTCCCACCTCGCAGAACCCACTGACCAATCCCTATATTCCAAGAGTATGTGCACTCGCGAATTACAGACTGTCTTTCGTCTGCCGGACACACTGGCAAGATGGCCATGGCTACGGCACCTCAACCCGCACTACGTGGAAGTGAAGGCCGCGTCGTCTGCTTGGCTGGAAAGCTTCCACGCCTTTCCTCCCAAAGCCCAGAGCGCATTCAATCGTTGTGACTACAGTGAGTCTGAAATTTCCTGGGCCTTTCACCACGAGGTACTCATTTCACACCTTTGGAGATTTGTTAGCCGCTCTTGCCTACCCAAAATCCAAGATTGGTGGGGTCTTACTCTTTGATCACTTGAGTACGCATCAATGATACTTCTTGCTTTGCAGAGCATTTACGAACTGGCTGCGACCTCATGAATCTCTTTTTCGTATACGACGAATATACAGATGTTGTGGACGCGAAGGAAGCCAGAAAGCTGGCAGATATCGTCATGGACTCATTGAGGCATCCATATCTCCCGCGTCCTACAGATGAAAACATAATAGGAGAGATTACGAGACAGTAAGTGCTCCCATTATTCGATGTAGTGTACAAGTCATGATTCATCTGAAGATTCTGGTTGCGCGCCATGGAGTCGGCCAACCAAGAAGCTCAAGACGTTTTCATTGAGACTTTTGATGCATACACTACATCAGTAGTGCAGCAAGCTGCGGACCGGGATGCGAATCATCTTCGCAACGTTGAGTCGTATTTGGAAGTTCGCAGGAATACGATTGGAGCAAAGCCATCCTTTGCTTTGCTTCAGCTGGACCTCAACTTGCCTCCAGGATTTCTCGCAGACCCTATTGTACAGGACATGTCAATCCTCGCGACAGATCTTCTGATCATTGGCAATGTTAGTCTTCAATCTCATAATAATGTCCGGCGCTTAACCTCTATGATTCTAGGACATCTGTTCCTACAACATCGAACAGGCTCGTGGGGACGACGAGCATAACATTGTTACAGTTGTCAAGAATAGTTTCTGCCTCTCCCTGGACGATGCGTTGATTTGGATATCGAATCTTCACGATACATTGGCAGAGATGTTTCTTGAGCGATATCGCTTTCTGCAGGACGACCACGCCGTATATCAATCAAGTGAGGCGGCACAGAAGTATGTTGATGGCGTAGGAAATTGGGTACGCGCCAATGACTGCTGGAGCTTTGAGAGTGTCAGATATTTTGGCAAGGATGGCCCGATGGTGCAGAATTCTCGACTTGTAGAACTTCTACCTCGTAACTGATCATGTAGTAACAACATTCCCCGTTCGATGTGTACGGCCTTCTGTTCTTAAGTCGTGTATTTAATATTTATGCAAAGGATAGCGTTTACTGGTACTAAGTAGTAAAGAGGAGCGCAAAGTTTTCTCGCGAAGTATACTCTGGGAGGAAATACACCCAGCACTCAAACCTTACGAGGAGTAGGAAGAAAGGAGAATCAAAGTAAACGTCATAATTGGATACATGTCAAGCCTCTGACGTCCCAGTCGGACCTTCCTTCACATTGCCATTTTTCTTCTGGTCCAAGGCCCACTTCTCATCCACCTTCTTGTGCAAGGCGATTTCCTTCATGAGCAACGATGAGAGGAGTCCAATCCCCGCGATCCCGATCATCGTCTGCCAAACAACTCTGATGCTTTCCGCAAACGCCTCCCTCACTTCCGAGCGCAACGGTTCCTCGAGAGCGCCAATGACGGGGATGACAGAGTAGGCGATATCAGCACCACCGTGTAAATCAGCGGAGAAAGCTGCAGGGAGCCTCTTTGCCAATTCATTTTGTAAGATAGTGCCTCCGATGGTGACACCCCATACCTGAGTCCAGGAAGTTGTAAACCTTGCTTATAGGATAGGAAGTTACGTACCCCGGCAAAGGAACGACAGAATGCGAAAAAGGCTAGGGCGTAACTTGAAAAGGCATCAGCAGGGTGGCCGAGACAAGAATGAATAGACAAAATACATACGCGTTTTGAGAAACAGCAAGTGGCGCCAATACTGGAAAGTAGGTAATAGCATAGACAAAGCCGCCGCCGATACTGATAAGTGCCGAGTATCCTATCGAGTGGGCCAACGACGTTTCGGCGTGAATGGTGGAAAGTAAACCCGTCCCAATAATCAGAACTATCCAGCCGAACCAGGCTTGGGGTCGATATTTGCCTAGCTTGGTGACCGACCACCCGCATAAAATCACGACGGGGCCAAGGACCATGCTTAAACCGAAAGTTTCTACACCAGACCGCAATGCTGAAGCACCTTTACATGCTTGGAAATACGCCGGAAGGTAGTCTAGGGAATTGCATTGTCAACACATAATCGAAGACGAGCAAGAACACTCACATATGACGGATAACATGATAATCGGGTTGATGAATGTCTGGATGTAACTGTCGCGGGTTTTAGACCTCAATTCGTCAACTGCATGGTGAATACTTGCCCACTCAGACTGGTAAAGTTCGTTAAAAGTGAGAAAGGCATCTAAATGTGGGAAAGGCATCAGTCCAGATTTAGGCAATAAAGGTATCCCGTACGATTGGTTCCTTTGCTACTTTTGCTTCATAAAGCCCAAACATCACGATCCCGACCAAGCCAATAATCAGAGGGGCGAGGACATGGTACGACGACCAAGAGTACGTCGCTCCGCCCCAGGTTAACGCTATAATCACAGCACTAGAGCTCGCTATGACTAACCCATTTCCTCTGTTCGCTATATCAGGGGATGACGACTGAACGATTCAACATAACTACACACATCCAATCCATGCGCTTTAGTTTGTCAATCATACTGCCGGGAGGACTGGGTAGTTTTAGGAGAATTAAGACTAAACCGAAAGCGACGCCACAAATTGGAAGGTTCATGTAGAAAAGCCAGCGCCACTGGCCGCCTTTGGTGAAGGCACCACCTATGAGAGGCCCAAGTGCTGCGGCAAGAGCCCATACCCTAGTTATCCATTAGTATCGAGCGCAAAGAAAACAAAGGAGACGAACAGGCCTAGTACACCGCTAATGGCTCCACGCTCCTTGAGGGGGACAAGGTCGCTAATGATGATGTTCGAGATAGACAGGATGCTCCCGCCACCCATACCCTGGACAGCTGCACATTTGACTTGGTCATCCGAGATCCTGGAGGCAGAGACAGAAGAATGGGAACGTACTTCGAGCGGCGATGAGCCATGGAATGCTCTGTGCTGACCCGCATAAAGCACTTCCCAGTGCGAATAGAGTAAGAGCTAATAGCATGGAAGGACGGCGACCGAATATCTATAGAGATTCAAGAAGTGTTTGGTGGTGTAGTAGCCATACCCACTTCTGCTACTCCTCCGCTCATGGGTAGAATTGCAGTCGAAGCCAAAGTATACGAGGACGTGATCCATATGAAGTCGTTTCCATTCAAGTCGCGTACAATGGACGGGAGCGCAGTTGACACAGAGGTCTGCAACGTTTTCGATCAGCATCGCGTTGCAGTAGGTCTGAACCAACTCGCAAGTTCCAAAGGTGAAAGAAACAGTGCGAATCCGACGGCCATGAAGATGAGCCAGAAGCGGAGCCCGCGCTTTGGTACCACCGTGTCGGCTGGCTTGGCCTCGGTCGGGGCAGCATCGCGCTTTTCGTTCTCGTCGGCTGTAATCGAGGGAGTGTCTGTAGAGGAAGCCATGATAGAGCCACGATTGTTGGGGCGACAGAAAGAGACTAGAACTGTAAGCTTGAAGCTGACGCGTTCGGACCCGACGAAAGGCTGCGTAGGTCAAACTGTGAGAACAAAAGCGCTTCTCCCGCAGACATCACATCGTCGGCGTTGATTGATAGAGTTAGCACGATGCCCGAGGTAGGCAGCTCCTTCCTAGAGGTTGAAGATAGAAAGAAGTTGATTCAAGTGACCTGGTGATGATCGGTGAGGTCGAGGCAGGGTCGATCAAGTCAACCAACAACCGACTTTTTCCCTTCTCCCGCCATGAACGGCCAAGCCATCTGTCACTTCCTCAGAACATACGCCAGTCATGGATTTACTCGAAGCGAACAACATTCAGTGAGGAGTTTGGATGTATAAATAACTCGCGGGATTCCGGAATGCATCTCTAATCATTTCCCAAGTAGACGCGTATCATTCAACCCCGTTACTTCCACATGTCAAAGCATTGATGGAGATCTGCAAGTGGGTCAGCTCACTCCAGGTTCGTCTGGTCCTGAAAGTCGTCCATCTCGCGATAGAAAATGTCAGCTCGTAAATCAGGGTTGTTCATCAGCAAACTGAGCCGCTGCGCGTCAATTTCTCAATGAGCACACGCCGCAGTGTGATACTTGGTTTTCGACTAAGTTAACCGCGCTATGTGAAAGGTCTTCCATTCTCACGCCCAAATTGTGATCTTCACGCTCAGGTCACATAAAGGCGCCGCCTCACGCAGCGCCTCCATCATGGCTTCTGGCATCGAACTCCTTGACCCAAACAGTACGAGCCTCGCAGCGCCGGACGCCCCGCGCTGGTATCTCGGGTACGGTAGTAACCTTTCCGTCACTGGCTTCCTCGTCAAACGCAATATCACGCCACTTGACAAGAAAATTGTCGTCGTCGACAGCCTCATTCTCACATTTGACAATCCTGGTGTTCCCTTCATTGAACCACGCTTCGCAAATTGTCGTCTCTCCGACCCACCTCGCGAGCTATGGACACCGGATAAAGCGTGGTCTGGCGAGGGCAGTCTGATGGGTGTCGCATACCTGCTCTCGCCACAAGATTTCCTCACCATTTTGCGCTCGGAAGGGGGAGGGACGTCATATCAACCATTGAATGTGCCAGCTGTGGTCCTCGCACCTAATGGTGCGCGTACCCCGGAGGTAATCCAAGCCTTCACTTTGCGCACGACAAGGACGAGGCAGGCACCGGGATATGCCTCACTCCGTTATATGAATCTGCTTCGGAATGGCGCGCGGGGTAAGTCAAGAGACTCCCAATCGACAATTCATTTGCAACCACAAACTGATCAACATTTTTCTGTCCTCTAGAGCAGAAGATGCCGGATGCGTATATCGCTTATCTTGATGGTATCCCATCGTACCGGTCGAGTTCAATCAGGCAGAGGTTCGGTCGTATTGTTCACATCGTTGGGTGGATGCCCGGCTTGCTCTTGTTCTTCCGCCTGGTCGCGCGGACTTCAAGCAAGACTGGCACTGCACCCGGGCCCGTACGATTGATGAGAGCGGGTCTATTTGGGACCATGTGGACGGCGTACGATTGGGTGGGCAGGTGGATATTTGGCGATGGAGAAGCGTCAAAGTAGGGTCTCGATTTCGCACGTCTTTTCAATCTACATACAATTGTAGCGCTCACATCAATGGCCCTTGATAGTGATAGTCTTGCGTTGAAATCAATCTTGTAATGCAATCTACTCGTAACCCTTCCATGCGTTGTTCTCCAGTATTGCGTGAGAGGGGAATTAAGGGGGCGAAGAGACACTTTTATGGTAAAGTTAGTCCCTCATTCCCATTTTATTCCGCTCCTTCATAAGAGGCTGATTCAAGCTGTGATCGTCCCAGCTCTCTCTACAATGGCTACCGTTACTACCGATCCTCGCGACCGCATGTTCTTGTGTGGTATATGGGTCGAGACTGTGCTTTATGGTGAAGAATTTTCGCGTTCGAGTGTCCGAACCACTTGTTGATCGTCATTCGAATCGCATAGGCCTCAAGTTAGATCTTGTCCCAAAGTCGACCACGTCATGCTCATACTCGCTATAGCGTCGCGGTATTTGGGACTGCCATGTACGTCCTAATAACGAAACGACATAAGAACGGTGGACCCTCCAAGTACGCGCTTCCTTCTCTAAAGAGAGTGTCGTCCTGAATCATCTTCCTAGCTATTTCCTTATCCCGATCTCAATCTTTCTTTTCGGACTCTCCACTGCCTATGTCGCCGTCACGTTCCGCCAGCTGCTCGAGGCGTTCATATACGCGACACCTGGCACCGCGTCTCTCTACTTCAAGGCTCAGACGAAACCATTGGCCGTGACTAAGCTTGTTCTTTATTCAGTCAACGTAGGTCCTTCTTCTCAGATAACTCTAGTGCATTGTCATTGACTCCCTCGACATAGGTGACTACGCAGAACCTATTCTTGGTCTGTAGATTTTCTTGTTGAAAGCAGTATAACCATTTTGACGTTTGTATGCCTAGATCTGGCGTCTTTGGGGTGTTTGGGAGCGGAAATGGTGGGTCGTCGTACTACCGGTAGGCCTTTCGACCTTCAAGTATCCAGCCCCTCCATCTGAGCATTTATTCCAGGTAACCTTGGAAATTGTCCACACAAGTGAGATCCAGCTTCCATCGTTCCTTCTTACTGCTAACCCGCACGTAGTCGCCGAGTTCATCGCCATCGGCGAAGGCGCGCAGACTCGCCAGCCTCGCGAGAAAGGCCTGTACATTCTGATTATTCGACAACTCAGTATCGTCAACTGGGCTATGGACCTTGCGATCAACATCGGTGTCACGGCGGCCATCGCTTTCCGACTCTGGCGTATGGCACGCTTTGTTGGGCCAGATATGCCAGGACAGAGGCAGTATATCGGTATCATGCGGTAAGATGTCGCTGCAAGACATGACCACGCGTACTAAGTTCGTTTGACAGCATGATGCTGGAATCAGGTCTTCTATTCGCAACCGCGACACTGATTACAGTCTCCATTTACCTGTCTGGTTCATTGGCAACGGTAAATGCCATTGATGGCATCGTGCAACTTGCGGTATGTCGTCTAGTGGCAGGTGTTTGTCGTTCGCAGTCTCACACGCTTTTCAAGACGATAACGCCACTGCTGATCATGTCTGTTCCTTTCAGATTTTTCTGCAAGATGTCTGCTGATATTTTCTTTTGCAGCGTTCGCGTTGGTCTTGGCCTCACCGCTGGCCAACAGCCACCCACGGAAGATCCAGGTCTACCTTCCAAGATGGAGTTCATCACGCGTTCTCAGCTTGGTCGGAGCACCAACGACGACTCTGAATTCACAGGCACTACTCACATTGAAAGTCTGCGCAACCGGGGGCGTTCCAATACTGACGATTTCATCATCGAAGAGAGATCCACAAAAGAGCGAGATGATTCCTCTGTTTGATCTTTGAATGGTGTCCGAAGTTCGAAGTCTGGTCGTTTCTTACTTATTGTGTATTTGAGTTGGAGGCCTGCGGCGTTGTATTGGTATTTATTATATGCTAAGAATCGAAAACCTTTCCTCGGCGCGAGTCACCCCAAGTCTGGCCCAAGTAAGTATAAGTTTCGGCCGAGCAATGCCGATGAAACGAAATGATAAGCCGAGTACGCACATTGAACAGCTCAGTCAGCGATGCATATTTTCTTTACTGAAACCTTCATAAACCCATCCCGATGTCGACTAGGGAGGACACGCCAGTTTCCAGACGCTTACGGTCCGTGAAACACATCATAATCGTTCTCTCGGGAAAAGGAGGAGTTGGCAAGAGTTCTGTAACGACTCAGCTTGCTCTCAGTCTCTATGCCAGCTCTCCGACTGCCAAGGTTGGGGTACTCGATGTGGACCTTACAGGGCCTTCGATGCCGCGGATGTTGGGCATGGATGGACATGGGGTCCACCAGAGCACGGACGGATGGGTGCCAGTGTATGCTGATGGAAGCGAGGCCCGCCTTGCGTGCATGAGTGTGGGCTTTCTGCTCAAGAACAAGGGCGATTCCGTCGTTTGGCGAGGGCCCAAGAAGAACGGGATGATCAGGCAATTCCTGAGCGACGTTCGCTGGGGTGAGCTGGACTATCTTGTTATCGACACGCCTCCAGGTACGCTACCCATCTCTCTCCTCCTCTTAATCAGAACTTATGTAGGTGTAGGAACGTCCGACGAGCATTTATCCCTTCTTGAACACATGGCTCCCGTGCATTCACGTCTCTCTTCTGTCATCGTGACTACTCCGCAAGCCGTAGCGCTCATGGATGTTATGAAGTGTCTTTCTTTCACTCGAGCTGTCAATCTGCCTGTGCTGGGAATTATTGAAAACATGAGCGGATACGTCTGTCCGTGTTGTGGGGAGATCAGCAACGTTTTCTCGACTGGGGGAGGGGAAGCAATGGCGAAACGAGAGAACCTGCAGTTTCTAGGCAGCCTGCCTATTGACACGGAACTCGTAACGCTACTCGATGCCAGCGATCCGGAAGAGAAATTGAAGACGGTGGCCATCTCGGACACCACGCAGTCCTTCCAATTACTGGAGCAATATAAATCGACATCTTCTGCGCAGATTTTCAAGAGCATCGTGAGCAAGATTCTCCAGGACATTTGATGGGCAAGTTCGAAGGTCAGTCTAGCCAAGATCGTGGTCGATTTATTCTTGACGTGTGCATCTGCTCTCAGGTGGATAGTGCTCACGGTACTGGTTCGAGGAAGAATTCGTCCCACGCAATGTCAAGACCAGTCGATGAAGATCGCACGCACGGAGACGACGGTGGATATGGAGGGAGTCGAGTATAGAAAGCGAGTTACCTACAGGAGGCAGGCTAGGCGTCAGCTAAGCCGTATAGAAGATGTGGCGCGACAGCTTGCTTTCAATTGTGGAGGAAGCCTGTAAGCTTTCATTTATATTTGACGGAGTTGCATATCATCGATAAGAAATTCATTTCCGTCATTCTGACGAGAGTGGGGAGCCCATGAGCTCGACATGAGTCGGGGCAACCGACCAGCAACCGACTGAAAAATAAAGGTACAGGGCAGGCAACAGCGCGAGATTATGTGGAAGAAACAGGGTGGCAACGACGGGTGGCAAATATAGCTGGGCACGATGCGAACGGCATTTGCTTCCGAAGCTACACGAGGCTGAACGTTGGAATCCAAAAAGGAAATTCCTGGCGTGCGTTGGTTTAGTCAAGACGCGACCACTTTTTTCTCTCAACGAGGCGTTGTGCATGCTCTTGCCCTTATGCCATCAGCTTAGGAGCCGTCCCTTTATCTCTCCCTCCCGCTCTTCCCTCCCTCGCTATTCCTACTCTTACTTGCGACCACAGCCGATGGCGTTGGCAACGCCATCCTTACGAGTAACGGCTAGTAACCAAGTACGAATACCCCTACCATCGACCGTAGCTGACACTAATTCCCATTTGACAGTCAAGAATTTCGACCATGGACGACCTACCTTATACTCTCCCGGAAGAGGATCCATTCAACATCACGCCACTTTTCAGGCAGCCTCGGCGACGCCGGTCTAGTTTGTTCAACAAATGGATAGTAGATCAGCAAGCGTACGCAAGCACCCTCGAAGGTATCCCGGACGACGTACACGACGCGCCAGATTCAGAATCGACCATAGCATCTACTGCACACGATTTTCTCGCCGTACCTGACGAGAGTGCCAACGCATCCGCAGTGACACTGAAGAGTTACGATTTTGTTGATGATACCGATATTCCTGACGATCCCACTTTTGTATGAACAATCATCCATTCCATCTGTACGCGCCATCTGATATATTTCTATAGGCGCCGTCGACACCTACGCACCCCAACAGAGCCTCCAAATTCTTCTCTACGCCGTCGTCTATCAAGAGTCTCCATCTGTCATTCCGTTCCAGCTCACCCAGACCGCATACCCCGACACCGATCGCAGCGCATACACCTACGCGACCGTCATTTTTCCCGCTAATGCCGCGGCCAGGCTCGAACAAAGGAACGCACCGGCCGCACAATCGCTCGTCTAGCCTTGGTACTTTGAGCATATCATCGTCTTCTGCGCCGCGGACACCCCCAACTTCTCCCAGATGGAGACCGAGCGTCCTCGGTCATTTTTCATCTCCAACTGGTTCTCAGTTGTCAGTGCAACCTTCAGATACCGCATATACGCCCTCGCGCCCCAGCCTGTCCTCTACTAACACCCATACGTCCACTACGATCACCGACATAACCACGCCCCTCTCCAAATTGTCATTCAGTGACTCTGTTCGCTCGAGGAGTGTCTCCCATCATGGTGGCGCGTTCTACAACCTCAACTCCGACGAGCTCTCGATAGCGTCTAATGTTGCGCTTGAGAGCTTGCCGAACAAGAAGTTGAGGAAGGCGCGAAGCTCAAGAATTCCACTTTCTACAACGTTCTTTGCGGACTCCAATACACTGTCGGAGACGAAACCTGCCGGACCTCAAGTTGCTTTTACTTCTACTACCAAGGGAGGATCGGTACCTCGTGTATCGTTTTCTTCCTTGAGCTCGCGGCACCATAAAAAGAAGAAGCTTATTGTCAGTGGTATTGGGGCAAATGACACCAGAAGGTTTGAAGGTGTCAAACAGTGGTGTGAGGTGAAGATAATTATTCTTTCAACTGAACGGCTGCTTACCATCGTGTTTGTTCTACAGAGCTTTGGCGAAGTCAGTCAGATCATGCGCATGCCCAATGGCGATCTTCACGTACATTTCCGAAGCGCAGAAGTTGCAGACACAGTAAGTCTTCCTTCTCTTTCAGGCATCATAGTTTTGATATTGATCCTTCTACAGGTCTGTCGACTTCGCGCAAAGGTGTATATAAGTGGAGTTGGCAGTGTTAACCTCTCTTGGTACGCTGGCAACAAACGCTGATACCCCCAACATACCCTTCCATTTGTAAATCTCCCGGATGGTCAGCTCCCTTGTGGTTCTTTGTTATCGCGCGACTGACCTCGTTTTTATAGGAACCTGTATAAATGTATCAGCACCTTCTCTTCGATATCCCGTACTCTGCGCACATAGCCCTAATTGCCTCTCGGCCAACAACGACTTTTAGAAGAACGACCATTCGATGATCATCAAGACTTTTATGCCCTCTCTATGAAAACCATTTTGACGAACGACATTATGCCGTGAGTTTTGCTATTTGTTGTGGTGTATTATTCGGCTGAAGGTCGTATCACAGTATTATGCACCATTAACCTACCAGCGGATTACTTATTTATATCCTATTCCTCCCGCCCGTCGTCTAGTGGACAACCTAATACGTTGAACGAACATTGCATTCGCATATACCATCTCACCACTCGTCATTTGTAACATCCTACCCCATCATCCGCATTCCCTCCTTTGTACATATCTCGTTGTGTTTTGATAGTTGTGTTCGTTCGTCTGTACAATAGCATTCGTTTCATATACATGACATAAACGGTAGGATGACTGAGTGGCTATACTGCAAGCGTCTGCAAGAGATAGCGTTGTATGGTATTAATTCCCAGTCTAGCATGAACTGCAAAGGAACATGTTGAGGCAGAAAGCGCAGAGGTGTTCGTTGTTCTCTATGTCTTGAAAGTTACCAAACTTGGGGCTTCGCCTGCTATCACTTGTATGTTACCTCGAAGCAAAGTCTTGCTCAGACATGTACATATCCTTTTCCCCGACGAGCGGGATGAAAGACATCATTACTACTCGTCACGACTATCTCATTAATCTCGGGATGAAAAAGTGCATAACATAGAGTGAATACGCGTGTTATTCTTGGAACTTGGAAGTCACTAGTCACTCCCATAGTTGCACTACGATGATTCTGAGATGAACCCACATTCCTGACTTCTCGCCCAGCGCTTCGTCTCGACCTGGTCCCGACCAGCTCGGGATGAAAGATGGAATCGAAAGGTGAATCCCGACGAGCAGAAGGAACCATTGAGGCAAATGCGTCGAGACTTGGTTCGAATAATATTGCATTCGGGTTTTCTATGAGACACGACCTTCTGTAAGTAGATCAAGAAGCGTAGATGACACGATGTAGACTCGATACCAGTCACTTTGAGACTAGGCACGACGGTATCATGAGCGAACCGTGGGGAGGCGGAAGATCCTACTGAAAAGAAAGATACTCCTGGCCTTTGATCTGGTGCGTGAAGGAACGGTCTTGACTGCAGTGGAAAGAAGGCTGAACGACGAGACGATAGGCGGACATCCTTGGCCATCCAATGAGCGTGAGTGAAGTTGAATCGATGTACCTGGGCCGTTATCTGTCCGTTATTCCAAGCCTTCTAATATTCGACGTGTTCTTGGTTCTTCGTGAACATACGACGCATACGAGACTTGATAAACTCGACAACTCGTGCATTGGCGTTGCAGAATTCTCTATGCCATAGCACAGACGGAAAGAGCCAGACTGCATAGACTTGTGGGAATCGATAGCCATTTAATATTCAGGATCGATAAGGCCCTGAGATGAAATGAAGCTGAGATTCGTAACTTGACATTCTAAACGAAACATCGATGACCTGAGAACTGGAGATTCATTGGAAACTCGAAAAATGAGCGGTGAGACAGGAGGAAGCTGAGAGCAACCAATCGAGGGGGAACGTCGCTGTGGAGTACGGGAAATGCATGATACGCATTGAGAGTTTCGAAGAGAGAGGAGATGGGAACGAAACTGTGGCGGGCCGGCTGGCGGAACTTCGGGGGAGGCAATGAGTCGCAATACGGACGTTGAAATCTACTGTGCACTGGGACCGCAACGTGAACAACAGAGGGGTCAAGAGCGTAGGGAGGGCAAGTCGGACTCGGACCTGAGAGCCAGTCTAGGCGAATTGCGTGAGACGATGGATTCCTGAGGAGTAGTTTTGTGGGCAGTGATGAGAATGAGTCCATGGCCCCTTGAGATAGCCTAGCGTCATGGGCAACGCTGGATATCTGCCAAAATGGGGTGAAACCGAAGATGGCAAATAAGAATTATTCTGACCGTTCAAAAAATCCACCGCTGCGTCCCAAGCCTCTCACGATAGTCCACTCCGAGATGGAGTTGTGTGTGGGCGCTATGCAGAGGTCTCGCTCCAGTAATTCCGGAAAGCGAGAGCGCATGCCTTCTCAGGCCCTCTCCGACGACGAGATAAGGGCCTGCAGAAAATGCGTTAGAGGGAGGCGGGATGGCCGACGTGCTGGAACAAAGGAGGAGCAAACGGAAGCAAAATGGGCGGCAGTAGTAGGCAATTTGGATATACCCGATCGAGCTTCCTCGACTCAAACCACCACCATGTCTGTCCTGGGCTACGGAATACGCTTCAGACGCTAGTCACGATGTAGAGGTCCTCGCAGAATGGATATTGTCAACGACCTGTGGATTCCTATGCCAAGTTATCAGTTCTGGAGCGCCAAGTTGACTTCTCAACTTGGAACGAAATCTGGAGGCCAGCACAACGTCCAGAAACGGATCTCGAAGCTCTTTGCGATATGGGATGTCCAGGAATTCATACTTGCCGGGGATATAAAACCATGGTTTCAATTCTTGCGCTATACGAGCTAGGGCATTGTCATCGTCGACTATCACCAAGTGACTTCACATTGGTGTTTCACTGTCGGAGGACCTCAGGAATCCCTTCCATACTTATAGAGTCGACCGATAGGAAGCCGTGGTTGCTGTGTGGCGCAATATGAAGCATGTCACCTACCTCAACGAACAGGACGTTCCAAATACGCTTCGGACTTGTCATATCCCACCATAATCAAGTCATGGATACCCGGACTTCATGTTTTAGATGCTTCAACTGTTCTTGAAGAATTTCCGGTGAGCAAGTAAGTGTCATTTGTTCAGTACAGCAAGTTCAGCCAGATTCAGAGCAGCCATTCTAGGGGACGTGATTTGGGGAGACCAGCGTGCAGACAGGTTTCTTGATTATACTGGGGTTGCTTGCTGTCGTTTTCTGACTTTGAACTTGCTTGCGCTCACTGAGGCGACTGTCGTGTTCGGTCGGATGTCGAATCTTGAGGTCTTGGTGGCGGAACAACTATCGTCTTTCTGCCGGATATCAGCCATCGCAGACACACGATACTTGGACTTCTGGCATTGTCATGGACGCGTAAAGGTGAGCGCAACCGCAAATCCTCAGAGTCAGAGTAACGATGACTCACTGTGACATATCACATGCCGTGACACTGTCCAAAATCGCAGGGAAAGCCTTAGCCTAGCCAGAGCGGAGAACGGAGAGCAAGAGCGGCCTAAGTATTGGTCGTAATTGGAAGCTTGTATTCATCAACGCGTGTGGGAACAGGCGCCAGTATGCAGCCGGCACGGGGAGCAACATTAGGCTAGGATCGAGATGAGGCGCTTCAAGGATGCCATGTCGCCCAATAGGCGGGTCGTCCTTTCGTTATTTTGGGGATAATTTCAATACGGAGGCGACCCGATGGATGGCGTCCTCGCTTCATGATCAAGCTTTGCCTTTCTCCGTGTCGATTGGTATGGCCTTTTCCTGTCCAGGATGGTATCACGACATGCCGACCGTGGTGGAAGGAGGACAAACATGGCAACAACATCAACTGCAATGTGTTCTGCATCCGCACGGCCGCGCTTGCTTCTTACTTGCCTCGCAAAGCTTCAATTATGTGGAGGAGATTCGATTCGGGCCCCAGATTTCGATTTCGCGGCTTTTCCCTCCCGTGGCGCCTTTAGAGCCAGGATTCTCATGCAGCGCATGCCCCGTTGTGGCTCGTCCGTTTCGCTATGCCCGCCTCGCGCAGTTCCGAGATTCCAATGCATAATCTGAATATGCTCGCTGTCCAGGCTTCCTGCGCGCGCTTTGCGCCTTCCGGTCAATATTATCGTGTCTTGAGGCCGTCGCTCGTTTTCCGGTACGAGCCTTACGTCTACGAGTACGCAGGAAGGCGTAATCCTTTTTCGGTGCTTTTTTTGTATTTTTTTTATTTCTCTTGCTCATCGAATCTGCTAGGCTATTGCTTCCTGCGAGCAGGCAGGATTAGATTCTGCTGTTTACTTTGAGGTCCTCGAGGTCTACACGCCTTCAGCTTCTGCTTTTTTCATACGCGCTGACCCCTCTGGACTAGCCCATTCCTACTCAGGAAGAAGTCGATTTTGAAAATGCCTCATTTACTCCTAGGATGCTTAGGACGAGAAAGAACAGACGAGTTCGCAGGCTAGTAGCGCTCGTCATTGTTTGTCGCTTGCTCCCTCCTCGCTCTCACGGCTAACTCTACGCCTCAGAATTTCGCCCTTCGGGTTCGTAGGAGAGCTCGCCTTGCCAACTCTTCACCAGTCTAGACAATATCATACTACGTCTTGTTCGTACTCTCAGTCTCTCATCTCATGTCAAAGGCGTTCCGTTCTGTTGTAAACCATTTTGAGATGCCCAAGCGTTCGAAAGGGATTGGGCGCATAGATGTTTATCCAGGCTAACGCGAAATAGTTGTTCTTACTCAGAAGTAATACAAGTAGCGTCGGTGATGAGAGAAATACTTTAGGAATGAAGGAAAACGGCCCACTACGGCAGACACGGTAAAAAGTCTTTCTTAGTGTAGTGTCATATCACCGTGGAACGTTACCCTCCGAATCTTACAGACGCTCACATAGACCAAGAAAGTATTGCGTATAAATCACGTAGATACATATACATCGCATCGCATGTCCCAAGTCACAAAAACACACAAGAGCACCCCCACTTCATCTTGGCACATACCTCCCAACTGGGGACCGGCTCCTCGGACGCTCATACACCGCAGACGGCTGATAATAGTCCTCCCTCGCCCTCTTCACCGGCATCCCCGGGCTAGGACTCCGCGGCCGCCTCAACGGTGTCCTCCCACCAGACGGCGGCGGGGGCGCATACATCGGAGGATAATCCCCTCTCGAAGACGACGACGGCGGTGGTGCATAAGACGACGTGCGCCTATAATATTCATCGCGTTCCTTTTCTCTCTCCCATCTCTCCCGTTCCCATGATGCAGGTGGCGGCGATGGGAAACGCCTCTTCATTCTGTCTCGGTCTCTGGCTAGATCCGCAGCGCTAGGCGGGGAGAACCGTCCACTAGGCAGTGGGTAGGAGCGTTCCCTTTCTCTTTCTCTCTCGCGCTCCATGAGCTCTCGCGCCCGGAGATCCCGCTCCCTTTCACGCTCTCTGATCTCTCGTTCTCTCAGCTCCCGTTCTCTGTATTCGCGTTCACGTAGGTCACGCTCACGTTCTCGCTCCCGCAACTCCCTCTCCCGATCGTACGCATCCCCAGGACGATAGCTCTTTTCTCCAGGACGGTAATTGTTTTCTGGTGGAGGCCTGTACTCTGCAGGGCGATAATTGTTCTCATGAGGGATATGACGCGGAGAAGGAGGGCGCGTATAAGTCTTTGGCGGGGATCGATTGTATGCTGGAGGAGAAGGCTGTCGTGTAAACGACTTGACACTTCCTGTGGGCGACGGAGGGCGCGTATACTTGGGCGGAGGGGGTGAAGTAGGCGCCTTGGGCGCAGTAATTCGCTCCTGAAGTGAGGGTACAGAGACCGGTGGCGGGGGATTTTCGATTCTCTCTTTCAGGCTCGGACGTGCGATCCTGTCTTCGAGTTTAACAGGCGGGAGAGGCGGAGGCGGCGGGGAGGGGCGCCTAGATGTCGGAGCCAACGACGGGGGAGGTGGAGGCTTGCGTTCCTCTGGCTCTACGGCAGGAGGTGGAAGACGACGTTCTTCAAGCGGCGGAGGTGGTCTCCGCTCTTCCAACATTGGACGAGGCGGATCAACTGGACGCCTCTCGCGGTCATCCAGCGCCCTTCTTTCCTTCTCCCTATCAGCATCAATAAGCGCCCTTCTTTCCCTCTCCCTATCAGCATCAATGAGCGCGCGCCTATCTCTCTCCCTGTCATCATACGGCCGTCTATACTCCCGTTCCCTATCCAAAGGCGGCGGTGGCGGCTCATAATGCCGCTCCTCAACCGGTGGCCTCTGAATTGAAGTGGAAAGTCGCCGGTCACGGTCGCGCTCGTACGAAGGTGTGTATCGATCAGAGGGCTGATATCTGTCCCGTTCGCGTTCTCGTTCTCGTTCGCGCTCTCTTTCTCTTTCATACAGATACCTCTCGCGTTCACGTTCGCGTTCTCTATCGCCAGTAGATGGGTACCGTTCGCGCTCGCGATACCCGTCCCTATCGCGGTCGGGTAGGGTACCCAGAGGAGGGGCTTCCGCTAGCAAACGGGAAGACACAGGCAGAGGCGGTGGTGGAGGCTTGGATGTCGTGGGCGTGTCGGGAGCAGTGGTGGGAGTGGGGAGAGGCGCCTAAATCCCATAAGATACGGAATTCTTGGTAAAAAATAGGCAGAGACATACGGTTTCTTCAACAGCAACCTCTTTATGCTTCCCTTTGTCTGTAATACCAACAACAGGCCCCTTCCACAAAGCGCGCAGACTCTCGACGTTTGGCGAAGGCTTGTAGAACGGATGCTGTCCCGCCAGAATGATTCGTTTCAGTTCCTGTAGTATGCCCAGGTCGTCTTTGGGGCCCTCATACGGCGGCGCGGTCGGGTTCGAAAGCTGGGGATCGAGCGCCGTGTGGGGATCGTATTCCTCGTGGGTGGTATTATCGTTGGGGTAGTCCTGGGCGCCTGGGTACTGAGAGCCGTTATTGTTGTTGTGAAAAAGGGAGTGAAAATCGACTGCATCGCAGTGGGATAGAAAGGAAGCATCGACGAGGGCGACGTGTTTTCGAGCGGTTCTTGCTTGATGTTCGTTGTAGTCCCAGAGTTTTTAGAGCCAGAGCTAGAGCTAGTGCCGAACGCCTCGGTGTCGGTCAGCGTCGTGACTGTTCGTTCGCGCTCGGGTCGAGGCCTTTTTGTGTAGTAGGAGTGGTGGTAGGAAGACATTTGTTTGCGCGAGCGTCAGGCGGTAAACAAAATTTAGTTTTCGCTTCCGCAGTGAGGACGAGTTTGGATGGCGACTGGACTCAGTCTTTTTTTTATGTAGCGTATTTTGAAAGGAAATGTAGTGGGTGAGTGGTGGTAGATGGTAGGATCGGTGCCTGCCAAAGCGCGTGTTCCATATTCAGATGTCTCGTGTTTTGACTTATGCTCAAAAGGACCATTGAAGACGATGCGTTTACAATGGTGACGTGCAATACAAAGAGTAAAGAAAACATGCAAGTGTACAAGAAATATAATGCAAATGCGAGTGATGATGATGATAAGGAATAATAAAGATAATAACTGGAGGGTGTCGAAGTGATGATGGAGAGCGATGAAGTTGACGCGTGCGATGGCGAGAATGGGTTCAGGAGCTTGGTGTGCTATGATGAAGCTGAAGCAGTCGAGGACGCATGAGCCTAAATCGACATAAGCATTGTTGAGATCAACATACCAAACCAAAACGCTCACCGATACCTGCACCAACTGCTGCTGTTGTTGCTGTTGAGGCGCATTCCCGCTCCCGTTTCCATTATTGTTTCCCGCCACAGTCGCAATCATAGTCTCCCCAGTATACATCGACCACGGCGCAGCGGGACACATGAGCTCGCCTGGAGCGGGAAGACCCACAAACATCGCGAGGTCAACAAAGTTGTGCTCCAAGACTTCTGGAGACATGGGAACGTCTCGTATGCCATTCATGGTGGTAGACTGGAAAGACAATGGTTAGGAGGGTTGAGTACGAGTTGATCGTGCGTTGGTGGTGGCGATGGCGGAGTATTTATATCGAGCGCGTTAGAGGACCCCGGAATTTGTTGTGCTGAAGTTATATAACAGCTGGTAATGGTTTAGAATGGCATAATAGAGTTCCGAGCCTGTAGCAAAAGAGAGAGACAATGCAAGTGTACACGCGAGCACAGGACAAAAGCTGTCGCAGAACCAGAACGACAAGGTAGATTCAATCTCATGATAACGGTCCTAGATTTGGATCTGGCAGAGAGAGACAATGCAGATGCGCACGAGAGGGCATAACAATGGCAAACGAAAGGAAGAGTCCGGACTTTGCCGGAAGACCCTACCAAAAACCCCACTGCAGTGACGTTCGAAAAACTTTTCAGTGTCTGATTGCTCTATGAATACAAATGTCAACAGAGAATAACGATACAAAATAATAATAAAGATAGTGATAGCGATAGCATAGGCATAGCAGCATAGCATGTGCGAGAGGGGAAAAATGCAAGAAGACAGACCACATAACGGTGGGACCTACACGCCCTCAACCCCAAGACTACTCCAATCTACACCCATATCGAGAGTCAAGCCGTCATAGTTGAAACTCCACGACTGGGAGTCGAAATCGAAGGGCAGATCATCAGTCAAGGGCTGGATGGGGATGTAGTGGTCCATGGCGGGCGTGGCGGAGGGCAGGTCTTTACCCGTAGAGGTATAAGCAGGGGAGAACAAGTCGAGGTTGAGGAGTTCCGGGAAGGAGACATCCGGGAGTGTGGAAACGCTAAGTGTGGCGGGTTGAGATTGTGGCACGTAGGAGGAGAAATCCCACGACGGGAGTGAGATATGGTCGGCAGTTTCTGGGGTGGAAGCTATAGAGGATGGTCCGTTAGCGTGAACGACAGAGGGAAGATAGTTACGGAATACGCCCTCCATCCCAATATGGCAGGAACACAATGAAGCTGAGCTCCATATCCAATTTTCAATTGGAATTAAGGCAGGAACGGAAAATGGAGAGAAAGCGTATAAAACTCTGAGGACGATGGTCCATACTTTCCACCCTCGCCCATCGTCTCCCCGATACCCATCCAACAAATACAGCAACAATGTGCTGACGCATACCCAACAAGCCAAAGCCGGCAATGCGCAAGATGGGAAAGCCAAACAGCGCCACGGAAAACAAGAACCAAAAGCAAAGAAGAAGCCACTCACGTCCGACACTACCCCCTTCACTTCCATCCTCGCTCTCATCATCGACAAGCACAGGTACAGTGTACCGGTCGTAGCTAAAGGTATTCAATGACACCTGAGCTGGCGGCACCCACGCCGAGGTCTGCCAGCATGTAAGCTCAGGCGGGGTGGACAAAGACATTGTCGGGAGTGAACAGTGTCGCTTGGAGGGCGGAGGTGGCGTCCCGTCATCAGATTCGGGAGACTCTGAGCGGGAGCGCTTCTTGGATGGCTCAGAAACAACTTGGGATTCCTCGGATTCTGAGCGGGGACGTTTCTTGGTTGGCTCAGAGACCACCCGAGGGTGCGACGCCTCGTCCTCCTCTGCCTTTCTCTTGAGATTTTTCTTCTCGACAAACTCCTCCCAGTTCACTTGGTCGAGAACCTTGGCTACCTCTGTCGGGCCTTCCCTCCGTTCAGCCATGCGCTCCAACTCATGCACGACCACGGCCAACTCGGCGTCCAAGCCATTCATTTTACCACCCAGACCATCTGGTCCCTGGTACTTGTCCCACTCTTCAAAATTCGGCTGTTGCGAGTGTTCAAAGCGCCACAGGCCTTCGAGCCATGCAATCATCTGCCACTGTGTCCATTGCGGTTTGGGAAAATGACGCTTTTGTATCCGGTTCCAGCCGAGCTTGGAACGGAGGGAGCGGAGGTATGTGGTCACGTCTTTTTCCGAAGTGGAGGTGGAGGTGGCGACATGTGAGAGGAAGGACTTGTGTGGGTAGGGATTGTATGGGTTCGCAACGAGATGGTCGAGTAGGAGTTGGATGAATGTAGGAGAGGATGTAGGTGTTGTGGGAGTGGGTGGTTGGGTGTCGGTGGAAGGAGAAGGTGAGGGAGAGCGAGAAGATGGACCGGCAACACTGGTAGGGTCTGTTTGCATGTTCGTTAGTGAAAGGGAGGGAGGAAGAAGACAACATACCAGATTCTGTGGTTGTTAGAGGAGCCGGTACGCGCACTCGGCTAGAAAGCGTCGGCGGGACGGGTATGGTAGGTACCTCGCTCTCCTGAGTAGGAGGCACGTCTTTCGAGTCAGCGAGAGGCTGTTGGTCAACTGCTGTAGGAGAAGTGGCGCGCGACGGCTGAGGTGATGCCCGACGCGAGGGAGTGGGAGATGATTCCCGCGATGGTGAAGATGAGGGAGTAGGCGATGAGTTGCGCGAGGGAGACGAAATTGATTCCTCTTGGAATGGTATAAGGTGCGTCTTAACAACGCCAAGGTCCTGTGTAAGGCGCCCCAGCCATTCGTCGTCTGCAAGTGATGCCTCCATGAGACTTTGGCAGACAAAGTCTATGTCCGCCGCAAGGTCGTATGGTAATGCGTTTTCATCCTCCAAAAGCTCCGTGGAAGGGTCTATGGAGTCTGTATAAGCTGCGGCGAATTCGTCCAAGCTTGGGCCACCAGATATGTGGAGGAGTGAGTCAATGGCCGAGACAAGTCGGTCATGTATCGTAGACATGGTGAACAAAGACCAGCGAGGTACCTTGGTTCGAGAGGGTGTTGGTATACGGTTGTACTTTTAAGGACAGCAGATGGCCATGTCCAGAGTATGGTGGGAACCTAACTTGAAACTCAGCCCATTGTGCTTAGCTAAGTCGGCGTGTGAAGAATCAAACCACGATGCCCATTGTTCTCGCCTGGAGTGGCAATACGAATCGTTTCTCTCCCTTTTCCCTACTTCCGCCAGACGATGAACGTCTCCAATCGCTCTGAAATTCTTCAACGCGCTTTGCGCATAGCGCAGCGCTTCAAGGAGACCGTCAAGCCTCTATGCGTGGACACATCTCCGCGCAAACCTGCAAACATCCCGATTCCCCAACTCAAGCTGGAGCTCCCTTGCCAAGTCAAGGCAGAGCTAGCGGACACTACTATCCTCCAAGAACTTCGAGATGCTCTTAGTCGTGCAGTTACTGATTCTGAGGCGGAGTATCGACGTATCTACGACGCTACATGTCGTCGCGCATTGGCATCGGCTTTACCACAGCTTCACGTTCTCGAATCTCTGTCTGCGCTGATAAACAAGCGCTTCCAAACTCAAACGGTTCCCGGCCTCTTTGAGCAATACCTCTCCGCCAAAGAGGAAATCGCGCGCTCTATACAAGCCGCGTCGACCATTGCCTCCACCTCTTCCAAACCCTTCAACCATGTACGTCTTTCCTCTTCTCTTCTTCCCTTCTGCTCATCTTCCTCCAGGCATTCATCCCCATACTCACGGCGTACTTTATGTGGAACGCGTTCCCCCCAGCGGCCGACAAACGCATCCTCGCCTCCAAAGGCCTCATGACCGGCCGCCAGATTGACGTCTGGGTGAGTACTTCTATTTTTATGACATACCCTTACTCATTTTTTGTAGTTCCAAAACCGACGCGCTTTGGCACGTAAACACGGTGTTCGCCTCGAAAAGGCGGCGTACCAAGCAAAGACCAAGAACGGTGTACCGGCTGAGCTGATGAAGCAAATTACCGAATTCACTTCGTTCTCATCGCCGAACCACCAGCAGATTCGCAAGGACGATGAAGAGAGACAGTGGCGGTGGAGTGTTGGGTGGGGCAGTCTCGGATTGAGCGGGCTCTGGGAGCGCGGACGGATTGTCGCGCACAGCGTGCTAGAGAAGAACAAGCAAGATATTAAAGTGAAATCAGCGGATGTCTTGGCTATGCACGCACCCTTGGAAGACGCCCCGCAGAGTATGGAGGAGTGGGCGACCCTTAGGAAGGAAGGCAAGGTCGTGTTTGACTATTCGTGGTTGAAGGCCCCGTATTCCCAGAGGACAACGGTTGTCCCGAGTCTTGCCCCGCCTACTCCGGATCCGCGTCCGAGTGAGCAGGGGGAGGTCAACCTTCGACGTGTCACGGAGATGTTTGCGGATGCGGGACGAATACACTTCGGCCTTCTTGGTGTGAGGAACGAGGGGGAGGTAGGGAGTGAGTACGGGGTTGGTGCTGCGACGATGGGGGTGACGAGGGATGTGCGGTGGTATGTCTCCAGAATTGGTTCGTGGAACGCACCGAGGAGCAGACCACAGGTGAGGGAGGTGGAGGTCAAGGTGAGGAAGAGAAAGAGTCCCGAGAAGAAGGAGAAGAAGAGGCTTGGCGAGCGGAGGCAGCCTACCTCGCGGTACGAGCCGTATCCGGGCTCTTCGCGTTCTTCTTCCTCGTCGTCCCTTCGCTCGCAGGGGTCTTCGTCGTCGCTCTCCTCTTCCTCTTCGCGCACCCCATCCCTTACCTCCGCCTCATCGGATGAGGACGACGATATGGAGAGCCTCTTTGGCGGTGGTGTTCAACTTGACCTGGAGGGCTTTACTCCTGTCGGAGATGGGAAAGGGATGATGGATCCTCCTGCGGGCATGATGACTGATCCATACATGCCAATGGGAGTGAACATGCATGGAATGGGGTATGGGTACTCCAACCTCGATTTAGGGATGAATTATGGAGGATGGGGTCTGCTTGGGGATGTCTTTTAGATTGTCTGTTATGCTCTGCTCATTGCTATGTATATTTATTGTCTATTTATTATGTACAATTGTTAAAGTAGCTACTCGCGTTGTTATATTTCTTGATTCGGTTTATCGAAGCTCGCATTTTTCACTCACGAACGAGGGGAGCTGCGCCACTGGATGGGCGTTGGAATGATCTACTCAGTCAAACCCGAAACCATTGGAGGCCCTACAAAGCGTAGATATCGATGAGGAATGTGAGGCATAGATGACGCACGTGGGAGGGACAACCCCGGTCCGTCCTCCTTCTTTAGCTAACAACTGTCACTTGCAGTTCAAGCTCCCAGTGCCAATGATAGATAAAATCCCTCGTTCTCGCGCACTAACGACGCTCAGCACTGCTATAATACTCCTCTTGGTGTCTATGACTCATTGCAAGCCAGTCCTCTATGCACTTACTCCATTTAGGAAACCATAGCCAACAGTGAGTGGTACTCTCTAATTTCTCTTGAGTTTCTAAAAGCATCCAGGAACTCTCACAACCACGATTAGCACGCGTCTATAACCGTTCGACTTCTGACTTGGCGGGTGAGTAGCCTCCCGTGAGAGCTCTGCACAAAGATGCTGCGATGCCTAGGAACTTGCTCGTGCATAGGCTTCTTTCAGCTTGCTCACCACTGACAATGGATCTGAACCCATACCTCCCACTCTTGGTCTTCTCCATTTGCATTTGCAGTCTGCTTTTAGCAGCAGCAAAGCGCCTGAATCGCAAACTACCACCCGGCCCAACCGGGTGGCCCATCATCGGAAACCTCTACGACCTACCGTCCCAAAAGGAATGGTCAGTATGGGCGCAATGGAGCAAACAATATGGTTCGTCCATGCAGTCGATCATAAACTCTCGCATCGAACTGATTTGGACGTAGGCAGCAAAATCATCTCACTCACCGTCCTCCGCCAGCCTATCATCATCCTCAACGATTTTCAAATCGCCAAAGACCTCCTCGACACTCGATCCGCGATATACTCTGACCGTCCCCCGTTCCCGATGAACGAGCTCTGCGGGTGGGGACAAGGCATCTTGCTTTTGCGCTATGGCGCGCTTCTGCGGCTCCACCGCAAACTGGTGTACAAGGTGATTGGAGAGAACCACGTATCGCAAGTGTATCATGTGCAGGAGGAGGAAACAAGGAAATTCCTGAGGAAGTTGATAAAGAGTCCGAGTGAGCTGCATGCTCATATACACGAGTAAGTAGAGGTTGTGCGATTATTGCTTGGATTGACTTGGACTATCTTACAAAAGGAACATCGCGTCGATAGTTCTTCGGATAACGTATGGTTACACTGTCATAGGTCCCAACGATCCATTGGTCGAAAAAGTCGAACAAGCGGTAGATGAGTTCTCTCTAGCCGGGTCGCCCGACTACCTCGTTAACCACTTCCCTGCTCGTGAGTTTCCTATGTCACATTAGGCTAAGCTGACCCTGCTTTAGTGCGCCATTTACCCGCCTGGCTGCCTGGCGCTTCGTTTAAACGTACAGCCAAGTTGTGGAAGCAAACTGTAGACTATATCGCTAGACAGCCTTTCGAGTGGGCGAAAGAACAAAAGGTGGGATATGTCGTTTGTCGAAATAAGGGCGCATTGACCAATGGTATATCCTAGACCAACGGAAACGCTCCGCCATCGTTCGTGTCTACCCACCTTGCTGCAGGGGAGGACGAAAACGTTATAAAATACGGCGCACTGTCGCTGTACGGAGCAGGCTCAGGCACGGTCAGTCCGATACCTTTTTTTGCTCTCGTGTCCTCAGGCTGCTGATCGCCGAGTTGCAGACGGTCCTTAGCATTTACGTCTTCTTCAAAGCTATGCTCCTGTATCCTTCCGTTCAAACCAAAGCCCAGCGGGAACTCGATACGGTCATTGGACCTGACCGGCTTCCTTCGCTTGCTGACCGCCAGGCGGGGACGCTGCCTTACATCGAAGCAGTCTTATGCGAGGTCTTGCGGTGGCACACTGCGTTTCCTAGCGGGCTGCCTCATGCTACTACCCAGGATGATGTCTATGCGGGGTATTTGATTCCAAAAGGCGCTATCGTGGTGCCCAATTTGTGGTAAGGCATTCCTCATTTCTTGTATTATTCTGGGGTGACTGACGACTAGCTGATAGGCAAATGTGCCACGATCCAGAGGTGTACCCGAACCCCGAGGACTTTGATCCAGAGCGCTTTTTGGGCCCAAATCCGCAGCTGGATCCTCGGGAGATTGTGTTTGGGTTTGGGAGGCGAGTCTGTGTTGGTCGGTCATTTTACCTTTTTTTGACGCGGTCGAATATAACTCATGTCCGATCTCTGCAGGTCGAGCTCTCACGGAAGCCTCTGTCTTCTTATCTATCTCCATGACCTTGGCCGTCTTCAATCTGTCAAAGGTTTCAAAGGACGATGTTATTTCGGTTGAGCAGTTGCCGGGCATGGTGAGGTTTGTGCCTTCCTCTTCGACCTTGACCCTTCGTGTTAATGACTGCAGTCAAACGGCACCCTTTCGGTGCTCTATCGAACCGCGCAGCGCACGAGTTCTGGAATTGCTGGGCGCAGAGCAGGCGCAGAGTAAAATCCGTACAGCTCTTTGTGCGCCATCGTCTCAATTTATCAGTGCGGCACTCGCTGTCTAGCTACAGACAAATTTAGTTTGCAATTTTACCGTCATGCACTTGAGGCAGCCCTTTTGTCACAGCATGAACTAGCACGGTCAAGGTTGAACGTTGATGGCCGACTTTCCAACCGTTCTTGAAGACCATATTGCGTGCCAACCAACAATGCAAATGGATGGGACCAGCACCAACATGGGTCTGAGGTCGCTGTAGGAGGCTTAACACCCTCGAGTGCACGCAGCACCATAAATTACGTCAAGAATGGCTGCAGTTCGTTTATTGTCGCATTACGAGCTTGCCAACGTCGGGTCGCCAAATACCGCTGAGAGGAGGAAGAGGTTTGTTTGATAATTGTCTTAAATGGGCTTTTCGATGCTTATGAGATGGCTATTGTAGTACGCCACACATTTCATCGCGTGGCTGCGCATGAAGTTCTTTCTGTTCGACATCCACCACAGAAAAAACTCCTTTTCCGCGATTGGTTTGTTATACTTCAATCATTTCTCCCTCTCATCAGGAGTACCTCATGTAAGAGACGAGTCTTTCTTCCTGCCTTATTTTTCTTTGCGTTTACGAGTTCGATATACAGTTGATAGTCAATATGTCTTCAACCGGTTCCGAATCGTTAATCTTCAAGGTCTTTGTCAGGAGCCAATGTTGAAACGTTGACCGCCAGCAATCGAAGTTTTGATTCAAGCACGGTCGCTTCGATTTGAGATTGGACGCGTCATTCGGGGAACGTGTCGTGATAGATCTTCTTCAGTTCTTCTTCCCGCTCGTCGCCAGCACGTAACTTGAACAGACTTGAACTTCAAGTCTTCAAGTTGAAGTCTTCTAGGTCATGTTACCATGGCGACCTAGTCCTTACGATTTGCAATTCGCTCTTCTGGTCCTCAAAGTTGCCAAGTTGACAACTCTTTCTGGGGGTTCATACTCATATTGTTACTGCTTTCCAGTAACCGCCCATCTATACACTAGTGGCGCGCTGTGCAGAGGGAAGAATACCGCCACCAGGGGGAACTATCCAACCCAATCATGAAACAACCCGGCCCTGGTGATTGTGCTTCTGGTTTTAGCCTAACCACAGTGCATTGCAGTACCTGAATCCATCACTTGTCCGCTCCCTTCATGTTTTGACGCCGTATAACGAGGATTATCCACCCCTTCATTGACATGATGGTCACCTTGCACTTGTTCGTGTTCCTTTGTCTTTGTACCCGCCTCGGAGTCGTTGCGGCCGCGCGCGTCAACCGCACCATCGACGACACAAACGGCGACTCGCAAACGGGCCAGGTGCCCGTGTATCGGCCCATCAGCGCCTGGGACGACTCGAAGTGCTCGGGGTGCGCCATCCAGCCCTCCGCATCCCAGGCGCACGACGGTACGTGGACCGCCGCAACGTACAACCCTGGGCTCGGATCTACCAACATTTCTTTTTCTTTTGAGGGTGGGTCGCCTTCTTCTTTATATCAGCTTTCGTTTACACCTGCCCGTGTACAGGCATTGCATTATATATTTATTTCATCCTCGCCAACAACCAGGGGAGCGGCATCACCACGAACACGGAATGTAATTTTACGCTGGACGATAAGCACGCCGGTTTCTTCAACCACACCCCTTCGAGCAGTACCGCTTTAGAGTACAACGCGCTTGCGTTCTCGGTGACGGGGCTCGAGCAGAAGGCGCATAGCATGGTCATTAGTACATCAGGCGTGAACTATAACGTTTTCGTCAACTTTGACTATGCGAATTATACGTACGTGCCTGAGCTCTTTATTTAACTTGAAGTGAATCATAACATCTCATACTGTCCTTCACATAGATATGATGAAGACGCGGCTGCGACGGCCTCTGGCACAGCAACATCTTCCTCTGCCTCCTCCTCATCTACATCTTCCTCGGATAGTTCATCCACCTCTGGCTCATCAACTGGTCCTATCGTGGGAGGCGTAGTCGGCGGACTCGTCGCACTCGCTGCGCTCGGGCTAGCTGTCTTCTTCTTCCTCAAGCGGCGCCGTCGCACCGACATCCGTCATATCCCCAGTCATGACGACGACGGGCAGCCACCCATGTCCATGATGACCTCGCCTCCAGACCGCTATAATGGTCACAACCACAATAACTCTCAGTCCCTCCTCCCGCTCGCCAGCGCCTCGGACTACAACCGCGACCTCGAATACAACGCTTACAATTCCTCCTATGCTCCTTCAGAGTACAACAACCCTCCTACCACTTTCAACCCCTCCGACCATGAGAGGTCCTCGTCGTATATACCCCAAGATGTGGTATCCTCCTTACCAAGTGGCGCCATCGTGATGTCCGCCGCCGCAGCATCCACTACTGACCATTACACTTCCCACGACGCCTCCTCCACACTAGGCCTCCCATCCGGTGCAGCAGCCCCCGCAGCCTCCATATACTCTGACCGCACACGCAGCTCTTCCATAGACCAGACTGACCTACGGCGTACGCGGCAGCAGGCACTACAGGCGCAGATGCGCGCGATCCAGAACGAGATCGCGGGGCTCAAGCCGGCGATCAATGCGGGTGGTAGCAGTAGGGACGAGGAGATGGACGACCTCAAGGCGCAGATCGCCGCGATGCGGGAGCAGATGAAGACGCTGCAGGCGCAGCAGCAGAGCCCGTGGGCGCAGGGCTTGTCAGATGAGCCTCCGCCGGGGTATACGCCCTCGGAAGTCGGGTCTGCTGCGCCACCAGTAGTATTAGGCAGGAAGAGCTAGACGACGGACGGACCGATTTTTTTCATGATGGACTCGTAGGTGTTGTAGCATTACTTAGTAGTTTGGTTGGGTATTACCGTTATTTATATGATTTTCCACCAAAGCATGCCAGTGGTAGCGACCTTACTTAGAAGGCTATCCGTCTATTCCTGCTCGATACGCCTGACATCTATACCACCAAAGTGCAGGAAAGAATTACCACTGGGTTGAAAGTACGGGTGAGGAGTTCAACCTGAGGAGGTCCTAGGCGGACTGTGCCGATCAATGGCACTGCAGCTTCAGCCAGTTCTGCTTGCACTAGGAGTTCGGACATTCAAGCTCAAGTTCCAACTCTTCTGTTCATCTTTTCGTACGGGAATATCAATACAGTAAGTAAAGGAAAGAATAATGATACAATAAAGACAGCAATAGCGATAGCGAGAAGAAAGCATAGACAACAGCATAGCGACATAAAAGCATAGTGTGTGGGGTATAATTAAATGTTTGAGTGCGAGTGGGTATAAGTGAAGTGCGTGAGTATCAATGCAAACAGACGAAATTATAGTTTGTGTCTCCGAGCAATGGCTGCAGCAGCGGCGTATGAGCAGCGGCGAGCGGCGTGACGCGATGTCAGAGCGACCCAGGGCAAGTATGGGCGCGACGTCTTGTCCGCGGCGCGGCGGAGGGGAGAGGAGTATTACGACCGGCGTATTCACATCCCTCTGGCTTATGAAGGCGGAACCACACTTGGTGGTGGACAAAAGAACGAAAAACTCCTCGCTTCCAATCACACTCCATCCACGCCAAAGTTTAGATCGAAACCCAGGCTGCCTAAATCCAGGTCCTCATAGTTGAAACTCCAGGATTGGGGGTCGCCGAAATCGAAGGGAGCTTCATCAGATGTCGGGATGGAGATGAACTGGTCGGAGCTGGATAACGACGGGAGGTCCTTGCCTGTGGATGCCACGGGTGGAGCGGCAGATAAACCAGCGAAAAGGTCAATGTTGAGAGTTTGAGCATTAAGAAGCTCGGGGAATGCAACATCCGGGAGGGTCGGAACGTACAGCTCGGATGGCTTCGGTATTCCTCCATATTCCGTAGGTTGCATCAAGTTTGAGAAATCGAACGAAGGAAGGTCGACGTGTTCGGCGGAATCAGGTGTCGATGCTACAGAGGGCGGTGGTCAGTTAGCATCGTCGTCAACGGGATGGAATGAAGAGGAACAATGAAATGCAATGGACCATCCTCCACCCCGATATGGAAGGAACCAAATGCACCCACACCCACTAATTGGATATGGAGGAACAATAGGAATCACCGAGAATGGAAGGATAAAAGACCACAACTGTATATAACAGCACTTGAAATGGACACCCGTTGTTTCCTTTCCTCTCCTTCCGCCCCTTGCATCGACACTGGCCGGTGCGAACCCATCCAACCAGCCAACGACGACGACCCAAGACACAGAATACCCATGGCAAGCTCCACGAACCCGACAAAAAAACAAACAAAAAGGTACTCACGTCCAACACTGCTGCCCCTCTCCGAATCGCTATCATCATCCACAAGCGAGGGCATGGGTATCGCGTCGTAACTAAAGGCCTTCAACGTCACCGGTGCGTCCAACGTCCAGGTCGGTGTCTCGGTCTTGAACCACTTCTCGAGATCTGGCGGCGTCGACAACGACATCGTTGGTAGTGAGCAATGTCGCTTAGCCGGTGGTGGCGGCGACGAGTCCCCATCGTCTTCGGATTCAGGAGATTCTGAACGACTACGTTTCTTGTTCTGGGGTCGGGGCTCAGAGACCGCGCGCGGGCGCGGGATTGGTCGGGCCTCCTCCTCGCCGTCATAGTCCTCGTCTTCCACAAACTTTCTCTTGAGGCCTCTCTCTTCCTCCCTCTGCGCTTTCCTCAACGCTTCTCCCTGCTTCTCAAGCTCCTTCCGCTTCCGCTCCCACTCCTCCTTGCCGGACCATTTCACGCCCTCCTTGATCGCCTTGCCAACATCGCTGCCCTCACCTTCCCTCCCCGTCATCCTCTCGTACATGCCCTTCAAGTCGTCATGCAAGATCGCCAGTTGGACATCCAGCCCACGCATTGTGCCACTGATCCCGTTCGCGCCCATATAAAGGTCATAATCCTTGAGCGAAGGGAGCTCAGAGTGCGTGTACCGCCAATACCCATCCAGCCACGCGACCATCTCGTTGGTGCTCCATTGCGTTGGAGAGAAGTACGTCTTGCGGATTCCGTTCCATCCCAGCTTTGAGCGCAGCTGGCTCAGGTAGGCATTTATGTCTTTCTCGGACGAAGCGGTCGAGAGGGCAATTTCAGAGATGAGAGTTTTGGAGGGGTACAGGTTATAGGGCTTTTCAACGAGGTGGGTGAGGAGTGGTCGGATGTATGTGGGTGTTATAGATGGAGGTTGTTGGAGGTTCTTAGTAGGTGATGAAGGAAATGGAGGATGGGCATCTGATTCAGCCGACGGCGAAGATGAGCGTGACGGCGTTTCAGGCAGAGGAAACGACGAGACTTCCGCTTCCTTCGCATCGACCCGAATATCTAGTTTATCACGACATCAACGTGCAGATCTTGGTGGAAACGGACAAGGCATATACCTTTTACTTCCATGGAAGTACTTTCTTGCCTTACAATGGCGGCTTGACTGTGCAGAGCTATTGTAAACCGAGTGAATCTTCATTCAGTGGATATCAGGTGAGAGAACGTACTGGGAATAGTGGCCCTCGGCTGCATCTGCTCGCCTAACAATGAAATAAATTAGTCAACAAAGAGGAATCAAACATAAGAGATAACAAGACATACAGACAACATCATCTGGCAGCGGTGCGGCACTCGCTTCAGAGTTGTTGGATTCGGACAAAGCAAGTGAAGGGACGTCCTCGACGGTCACCGAGATCGAGAGTATGTCCGGCATTGATGAAGTGATAGCAGGTTCCGCAGAGAGGCATGGTTGTCCCAGAGGCGCTCTGGCATCATCCTTGACCAGGTTCATGGGCTGCACTTGCGCGCGCACACCCGACAAGGGTGGAATGGGTGAAGTGGTGAGCGGGGATACGGAGCGCCTCGGTGTCGAGTCGCGCGATTGCGGGGAGAAGCATGTGGGCGAGGTCTCGCGCGAGGAAGGTGGTGATTGGAATGGAAGCTGGGATTTGGAACGAGATGCATCCTGCCGTGGCACGACGTGTGCTTTGATAACTTGGTGATTGCGGTCGAGGCGATGGCTCACGTCTCCCTCGGTCACAGACAGCTCCCTAAGACTCTTGCAGACAACATCAATGGCTCCAGCTATGCTGTAGGCCAGGTCTGCTGTTTCGTCCTGCAGCGCATCCTCGGATTGTTTTTTCAAGTCCACATAAAGTGCCTCCCAATTAGAGGCGAATTCGTCGAAACTTGGGTCTCTATGGGATTCATGCGACATGTGGAGGAAAGACTGCATCGCACACTCGAGGCGGTTTTGTAGGTCAGTTGAACCCATGGTAAGTATGGGATTGGTGCTAGGATGTTGACGCGAGTGTTAGAATATAGGGCAAAACCCAGGGTATGCCGGTATGAATCATGACCAAACAAAGTTCCCATTGTTCTCAATGGACCAATCGCGTACTTCGAACCTTCATTGTTACCTACAGCCTCCACTTTTCTGTCTTCCCTCCTGCAATCATGTCCACAGACATTCTCTCATACAAAAGAATTGCTCAGGTCTCTCAACTTTTCAAGCAGGCGCTTTCACCTGTGGGGCCTCCATCTTCTCCTCGGACCACCAAGTCCTCTCGGTCTTCATACGTCTTGACACTAGAGCTGCCAGCCGATGTGCAAGCCGAACTTGACGATGACACTGTGTTCCCAGAGTTGCGCGAGATCCTGGCTCGATCGATAGAAAGTCTACGAGGCGAGTACACCCGCGCGTTCGATAAAACTTGCGAAGTGCTCTCGGTGGACCTACCGTTACCCGTGCCAAAGAGGTTTGCTGCAGTACTACAGCACAGATTCGTTCATCAGGCTTTGCCACGCCTCATGACCGAGCATCTACGGACTAAAGAGGAAATCACTCGCTCGCTTCAAGCCGCGTCCACCATACCGAGTACTTCGTCTAAACCTTTCAACAGCGTCCGTAATTTTTTTCTAATGCCGATATCTCTTTTTTAACTTATCTTCCTGCTCATAGGCATTCATCCCCATCCTGACCACATACTTCTTGTGGAACCCATTCCCTCCCGCTGCCGACAAGCGTATCCTCGCTGAGAAAGGGCTCATGTCTGAGCGGCAGATCGATGTTTGGGTAGGTCTCCGTTAGTCTTCTGCTTAATTAGCTTCCATCACTACCAGCCGTTGCCACGGTCCTGTTATATTTTGTCGTCATCATCATGCTCATGCTAACCTGCCGTCCTCTAGTTCCAAAATCGACGTGCTGTCGTCCGCAAACAAACTGGCGTTAACCTTCAAAAGGCGCAGTACAAGGACAAAGCTAGACAAGGTGTACCCGCCGATTTGCTTAAACAAATCAATGAATTCACATCACATGTCCCTCTGAAGGGATACTACGGCATCGGATTATCGCCAGACGAAACCGCGACTGGGCTAGAGAACAAGCGCAGGGAAGACGAGGAGAGAAAGTGGGGATGGGTCACAGGGTGGGGGAGCTTTGGCCTGTCGGGACTTTGGGAGAGAGGCAAAGTCGTCGGGCGAACTATCATCGAAAGGGAGAACGCCGAGATTGTGAAGCGGGGCACCCCAGTTGACCTCCTCGCATTAAAAACATCTCTTCCATCGCAGACCATGGAGGAGTGGGCGGCTCAACGGAAGGCGGGCGAAATAACATTCGACTTTTCTGCCTTGAGCGCACCATATTCTCAGCGCACGACCGTCTTCCCCACGCCAGCGCCACCCGCGCACATCCCTCCACCACCCGTGCCGACGAGGAAAGACGCGAAAGCCAGTGTACGACTAATCACTGAAATGTTCAGCGACCCTGGCCACATTCACTTTGGGGACCTCGGCCAGAGAGTGTACGGAGAGGCCGCAGGCAATGACGAAGAGCGTGAACGCTCTGGTGCAGCGACGCTTGCTTTGACAAGGGATGTGCAGTGGTATGTGAAGGTACAGCGCGGTGCGTGGGAGACGGCACTTAAATACAAGAGAGGAGAAGGAGCTCGGAGAAAGGCGGAGGAGGAGAGGGAGAAGGAGAAACAGGCGAAAAAGGAGAAACGGAGGCAGAAGGAGAAAGAGAAAAAGAAGAGACTTGGGGAGAAGCGGACACCGACGGCTGCGCCGCGGTACGAGCCGTATCCCACCCAAGCTCAATCACACGTCAAACCGCCTGCTCCGTCGAGATCGTCACTCCGTTCGCACGCGTCTTCGTCGTCCATCTCGTCTACCTCCTCCCGCACGCCGTCCCTCACATCCAACTCGACTGCATCATCCGACGATGACGATGACATGGAGAGTCTTTTCGGCGGTCCCGAGCCGCAAACGCAAGCTCAGCAGCCCAACGTCAAGTTGGCTGTTGAGGGCTTCAGCGTCGCTGGACACGACGCGTATGGTTCAATCGGCATGGGTTTGGATCCGAACATGGGATACCCTCTTCCCATGAACGTCAATATGCCCATGGTTATGGGCATGGGTTACGGCATGGATATGAACATGACTATGGACATGGGGATGAGCATGAACATGGGCTATGGAATGCCCAGCATGAACTGGGGTCTGCTGCCACAGATGGGGAACATGTTCTAGATGGACGGGGAGCTTTCCCGGTTCTCGTCTTGGCCTCGCTGCCGCTTTAAATCCCGCCTCGAGTTTGAGGAAGGTCGTCTGTTCTGTGGCGCATCGCATTTCCGCTGATGCCTTGCTACACTACGGAGTATGGTGTACATCATCGACAGGGCCTGCTCTCCGACGACCTCAGACTGTCGTTAGTGTGGCGCTCGTCGCTGTTTTATGGCGCCGTCACCACATCCAACAAAATCGCATTTATTGCTATCCACTTGCTATGTTTCGTCATTGCTATCGTTTTCTCGTTATCGTTGTACTTTCTCATTGCATCTGCCATGGTCTTCTTGTTATCGTTGCATTGCTTTCTCGTCCTACCTACTGCTTTCCCCATTATCATGCTGCGTACTGTATCTATATTTATTCCTATCTATGTGTCTTCATCGCTTGCTTTACTTGTGTATGTCTAGATCTCCAAGCTGCTATCCAAGTTTTTCGTGTCCATTCGATGATATCATATTGTCAATTATCAAGTGAGAAGTATGCCGCGGCCACAAGTCCCTTTAGAAACTCGTCAACGAGTGGTGTACTGATCGTGCGCAAGCAGACATCCTCGGTGCTAACAAAGACGTCCCGCACTTTGAACAAGTACCAGATGTTGGATATACTATTCGTCTATTATGTATGTAATGCAAAGTACTTATGATCATCCGATGTATAATGGGTATTGCAACAACAAGCTACAGCGTCCCAAGAAGGAGCCCAGGTCCACCAGCTATCCTTATAGTCCTTTCTCTACCTATCTCTGCCAGTCTCATAACTGAGACTTCCCATTTCCCTATTCTCGTCATGGAACGGGCTCTTTTCTTCCTTCTCTTTATCCATCGCCGCTGTGGCAGCACCGATATCGCCGATTCCAGCACGCGTGCCCCAGCCGGTCTACATATAAGATTACAGTGAGGAAAGTAACGACGGAAGGAGGAAGGGTACGTACTTCATGTAACGTACACAACGCATACAATTTCATGACCGCAAAGTAATATCCAAACAGGATAAAGGCAGGGACATAAATTACGTCCTGAGGGCGTGTCCAAAGATGAGGGAGGAGCTTCGCCGTGCGCGTAGCAGTCAACCAAGCGAGATAACTCAAACTACAGCAATGTCAACTCGAGACAAAGAGGAAAAACGCGTACGCACATCACGTTCCACCACGGCAAATGATATCCACCATCGTCCACTGGAATCGTACTCTTGTATACTACATATGCCACAAGACAAGGACCAACAAGGAGTGTGAAGGGATTGAAAAGTTTGTCCACCATCGTATACGCCACATAGGGATGCGCCGTCCAAATAAACCGTTCTGTAAAAAGACTGCGGAGGTCGCTACGCCATGTGTTACGCGTCCACCTCAAAACTTGTTTCAAGAATCGCCAGTTCGGCTTCATCGTGCTAAGAAGCTCCGCCTCCTTGCAACATTGCACGTACGTCGCCCATCCCCGAGAAACCATCCACCGCGTCAAAAACTTGTCATCGCCGCTATTGAGCTGATATTTACCCAACCAATAATCGTGCGTGAATCCCCACAGAAATTCGGGATCCTTCAAGATAATGGTCCGGTACGCGGCTGTACGACCTGACAAGCAGGGAATGCCGCCGTCGATATGCGTCGAGGCAGAAATTTCGATGTTACGGATGGTAAGGCGGAACGCGGCAAGAACCTCCCAAACAGTCATCTTTTCTCCAACGGCTTGAACGCGCTGGGAAGTACCGACGCCACCGATCCGTTGATCTTCAAAACACGCTAGAACATACGGCAGCAGAGTCGGCGGCCAAAGCGCATCGTCGTCCGCAAAGACAACAATGTCCGTCTCTGCCGCCTTGATTCCCGCGGCCATCTGCAACCGCTTGTTCGCAAAAGGGACCGTCAAGACTCTGATTCTTTCTTTGTCCACCTCTTCCGCTAGAGCGCGTAAGGGTTCAAGCATGCGTTCTTCAGTGACGATAATAATCTCTTTGGGCGGGGATCCCGCGAGCCAGGAGCGTGCCGCAGCGATAAATTCTGGCCCAGCATCGATGGTTGGGACAATGATAGTCACGTCTTCAGAGGGCGTGTATGTAGGATTCGTGGGGAGGGGAACTGGACGATATGCAAGTGATGCAGATATGCGGATGATATACCAGAAGTAACGATAAAACCTTACAGTAGACGTGAACCAGAGCAGAATAACAATAGGCGAGCAACATACCCAATCAGCCCGAATGGCACAACTGTGGGTGATTGTTGGCGTCAAAAAGATCTCAGGGTGGGAAGGGCCAGGGTACGCACATATGGGGAAATCATCTGATGTCAAGTAAAGCATCCTTGTCCACAAAGGCAAGTGGTTGGCGGCTGAGCGCAAGGGCGGGAAGGAATGTCTTCACCGTCAAGGAGGAGAAACGATGACGGCGAGGAGAAGGACGTTTCAGACTCCGCCAACGTTCACCAAGAGCTAGATCGGTGACTTGCTCACTTCGGCGATTGCCGTCCATTCGTTCTTGTTACTTTCCATCCTCTCGTTATCGTAATTCTGTCCAAAAACACCATCAACGCCCACAGGATTGGTAGTGTCCTTGAACTAGAATCATCTAGTCGCCAGTCCTGCCTAGACTCCTGTCCTCACCACAGTCTCTCCTCACGAACACGTGTGTTTTCCCCTAAACTCGCTTCCTTTTCGCGACGCTTCCCCTTCGAGATTGGCAAATTCGCGAAGCTACGAGGACTTCGGTAATCTTCACGTAGCGCTGTACTTTTCCTTGGCCTACATGCTAGAGTGACCTCGTCAGGACTTGCTAGAGGATGGACTGGAAACCGTATGCTTGAAATGTCGTTTCCTTTTCAATCCGTAGTATCCGTGGCTCCTCGCCGCGATATACTACATTCAGCTCTAAGGTGAAGGTTTATGACTGCCACACCATTGGCACCCTCCTTGCATCCCCCCAGTTTCATCTCAGTTCGAGGAGCTGCCGCGGCCGTCCTGAACTTCAAGTTGGTTTATGAAGTTAACTACTGGTATGCCACAGTTTTGGCAGCGGCTCTGCTACTGCAGGTAATTGTTGGTGTTGGGAGGTCAATAAAATTACATGCAGAATTCTACGAAGTAGCACACTTCTATTCATTGACATCGTGTTCAACTGGGCGTGTCGGTGTTCGAAGACCATATATACCTTGGTTGCCACAATGTAAGGCTCGCTGGGCCGTTGTCTATGGAAGTGCGAGTATTTGAGCATTTGATGATGCCGAAAGATTGACGTCGATGTAGAAGAGTCAAAGACAGCTAACCTTCCTCGGTATGGATGTCATTTACAATAACCTCACTTTTTCAGCACCTTCAAGTTGTGCCTCGGAAACTGTCGGCACTAGTATGCAGTCAGCCTTCCGAAGAGAGCAACATCAAAACTTCTGCCCTTCTAGTAGTTGTAAACGTCGAACACCTCACTCAAGTGTCCGTCAGTCATCCCGTCACTACACACTTCAGATTTCTTGCGCCACAATCAGAACAACCTCAGAGTTCAGAATAGCTGTTATGATAATTCAGACGTTCACATAGCGTATAGATACAAATTGAGTCATTACTGTAAGCATGATAAAGACGTGTCCAATGTAGCAGAATAGCCGTAAAAGTCCAAATGCCCTACTTCTCATTAGTGATCGTCAGCCCCTGGTCTACCCCACTCCACATATCTCGTAGCTCCATTCTGCCATGCAGCAGAACGTCTGGCGGCGATAATGGACATAGTCGACCGAGCTGTACCCACAAATCCGGCACCCCCGGACTGGATGACAGCGTCGATAAGAACGGGATACCTGGTTTGAACGTAAGCGTCAAAGCGCCAACATTAGCCTGATCATAACGTACCACGGCCCAAATAGACGAATGGTTTGGCTATGGTCAGGAGCGACCCAGCCCAAATTAGCGACGTCTTGCCACCATGCGGGATCCTTCTCGTCGCTGGTTACGACGACATGATCAACGATACGCCCGCTCTTCTCTCGAAGTTCGTCCTTGACTTCTTGAACCCGCCGCGCTATGGCCGATAAAGGCGCGAAACAATCTTCCTTGGGCAAATCTCCGCAAGCGTAACCAAAATCGGAATGACGGACATGGATACCAATGTACTGAGAATAGATTCAATTTACCACTGAATGGATTGAACTAAACGACTTACGGGAGGGGTTGGCTCATCCTCTGGAATACCGATTGCTCGGTTGATATATGTGTTCGCGAGCTTCTCAAGCGCCGGGGTGAAGTGCATGTGCTGAGCAACAAACCGCCAGGCCGGGCTGTACTCCCAATCGTATTCGTAAGGCTAGAAGTAAAGCGTCAGTGAACCCAAAGGCCATGCGCCATTCTAAGCTTACCTGCTGCGCACAGACATAATACGTATAATCGAAGCATAGCAGTTGTTCGTCGGGAGGAAGGGAGACGTTGTTCGGAGAGGGTAAAGGTGTGACAAGACTGGCATTACGGGTTTCAGGGTACCCAAGGCGCGCCAATGACCAAAATGTCGTGTGCTGGTCGTGTTCGTAATTGGGATAGAGTTTGATCCAACTTGGAGCCAGAGTGTAAGAAATATCTAACGGCCGCATTCAAGTTAAGCCAAAGATATCGCAGAATGACGCATACCGAGTTTCAATAGGCCAGGTACGCTGCTGCGTCGGGGATATGGTTCGTTATATTGTGTCGCTTGCCAGACGTTCCAGCACCCAAGCTCATCATTGTCGCCTGTGGCTTGACTTTTGACATCGCGCCATTCAAGAATCGGAGTGTTCATCAGTCTTTGCATCCGCGGAACGTCGAACACGTCGCCGAAAGGAATCTCCGACGCGACACCGTCTTGAAGAACGTGTGAAGGGGTAAATGGCGGTACAATGGGCACTCTCTCGGTGATGATCCCAAGATAGATCAGGTTTATCTGTCAAGATTATCGGGTAAGTCGGAGAGGAAATAACAGGGATGCGGATGAACGAACCATTCCCATTACATCGTTCGCTGGAGAAGACACGAAGAATGAGCATTAGAAGGAAGGAAAGAATGAACACCGAGCACTTACTCCAGCCTGCACCGGGCCACGAAGTGACATACTTAACATCAGGGCGTAAAACATCTGTGTCGGCGAGCATGAGTACGTCTGGCTCTGATGTTCTCCAATGTCCCGCACCTCTGAAATGCGCTGCTGGTTCCCCACGCAGTACTCGGGTATCCCAGGACGTGGGGTTCTCCTCCACAGGTATCTCCTCCACATGATGTAGGTATTCCGACGATGAAGAATTTTCTCGAAGATCATCTGCTACCGTCTCACTGGTCGGCGACATCTCTCCGAACGGATGCATCGTCCATACACCCAGAGATAACAGCGAAGCAAGCCCTAAGAGAATCGCGGCATTGACGAAACGAGGGCGTCTGAAGTTGGTAGCTTTTCGAG
Source organism: Hymenopellis raphanipes (assembly GCA_036872995.1). NCBI lineage: Eukaryota > Fungi > Basidiomycota > Agaricomycetes > Agaricales > Physalacriaceae > Hymenopellis > Hymenopellis raphanipes. The sequence continues at coordinate 3,303,123 of JAYMDG010000001.1, forward strand.
GATAAGGATCTAAACCGTCTTCCATAGCTGATGCTGACGAGGCTAAGGAAGATGACCTAGAGTGTAACAGGGAGTACTTGAAGTTCATAAGCGACGAATGGACCGTGGGGAATAGAGAGGGAGAGACAGGGCGGGGCTCTGTCGAATGTAGAGGATAAATGTGGCATTATGTAGGGACACTTGAGAGATCTCAAACTGATCTCTGTATGGTTGACGGGAGTAGCACGCTGATGGCCGCTGAGCGGCTGGTCAGGACCTCGAAAACCACTTGCCAAAATTTGGGTATGCTTAAGTCTTAACTCTTAAGCTTAAGTGCGCGGCAGGCAATGATGTAGTCAATTTTAGTTTCTCCATCGTCGTCTCAATGGCGCACGTCCTAACCATCACCGCAAAATTAAACCGCCACCGCCTCGACCTGCAAAGTAACGTATACCGATTTCGCACCTGGCAGGTCTAAATGCAGGAATTTGAACGAGACAATGAGCACCTCCGCGTTGTTCGGCCGTCACTGGATATCAATGCCATCTACTCTTCTCATACCTCCCTGCTATGCCTCGGAATTGCTTGTGGTACATTCTGGATCTGCGATTCTGCTCCTTTTCGGACCGAGCCTTGTGACAACCGTTTTCGACAGCCGTCAGGACGATTTTCTTGCTTTCTGTTCTCTCGACTAAGAATGCGAACGCGTAGGCCTTTCCGGATGGAATTGCAACTCTTGTAGGACGACAGCGGCGGGCTTGAAGAGGCTGGAGAATTCGTTGTTCACGTCAGTCACACGAGTGATTCGATCGCGTCTAAGGGTGGTCTATTTGGAGGGAGGGGAGAGTGTGTGTAATTGTCTTATTCAATCAGGTCCTTCCGCCCTTCTTCTTATGCTTCGTATGGACGCCACTGAGAGCAAGAACTGCCAACCGGTAAGTTACTGTTTCTGCGCAATTGCGCCACTGCTGCTCACATTCAATATTTCTACTTGGCCGTACTAAGGATCATGTATGAGGTTGCAGTTGGCACCGTCACCATAGAACGGTGGCGCTGCCGGAACGGTTCTATGGGTACCATACCTGTGTTTCTCACACCTGTACTGAGTAGATTTGCGGAGAACTTTGAACAAGGGCACAAGAGGACTGTATAATCTCACATTGGGTTCTGACGCAAATTCAGGGCAACTGAGACGAAATGCAGGCTAGTCCAGACTCTCATGAAGCTTTACAAGATGTTGTATTCTATAGGACGTGGCCACACTTTAACGGATAGCTGACCTCGTTATTTAAGTAATTGTTGAATTAAGCGCAATAACTATTAGGTATATATGTCAATGGGTTTTCGAGGTCCTGAATCCTGACCATGAGCGGCCGAACCAGTGGCCTCATGCGGCTTGCCGAAACAGTCTCGATCTTGATCGATCATCGATCATTGAGCAGCTTTTCTTCCTGCCTTCAAGTTTTCAACGCGTTATGACCTCTAGCATGCACCGTCTCGCCTCTGTTGCTCCCATCTATTTATAGCAATCTCACATTTTGTTGATTTTCCTGCTCCACTCGGCTTTGCCTCCGGTTTATGTCACTCGGTGCACAAAAATTCGCACTCTGGTCAGCTGGTTCTGATATCCTCCTCTTCGCTCTTCATTGCATGTGGACGCCGTAATTACACCGAATTGTAAGGATTCGGCGTTTAGTAAAGACTGGTTCGATGGCCTCGATTACATGCTTCTGTTTCATCATCGGACTTGCGTTCAGGACGGGTTCCTTGTCCTTCCTGGTGAGCTACCATGACTGGTTTACATGTTCGTTCATACAGCGCCAACCTCGAATTGAGATCGCTCGTGCATTGCTCTGTATACATCCTCTATACTCGTTCCGCTCCTGTGGCACGGTATTCAGTCAAATTTTACCTGTGCTTATCACAGCATTCCGGTGTTTACCTTCAGGCTTCCGACGTGACCCCAGATCGTCTCTTCTGATGAAAAGGCACTGCAGCTGCTGACCTTTGACTATCAGGAAGGTGCTTAAACGCCTGTCGTAAGGAATGGCGAGCCTTTCTATTTATACATCAGGCTTTTTATAAGGTTTCGTCACTCGCATTGATTTCCAGTCCTTGACACCATCCTTACAGACAGATATGGCGCTGATGATTGATGAAGTGACATATCATCGCATCGTGTACGAACCGATGCGATAGCAGCCGCTTGACGCGAAAAGGCGATTCTAGGTTATCGTTGTGGCCTGAGACATGTGGTAAACAAACTGAATTGTGTACGACAGGATATGTGTCTCAGGCACTGAAGATTTCGCACGGCTCTCCTTCATTCCGAATCTGGTACAATATGCAAGCTGTGTGTGTATGGCTCCGCGACGGTAGGACGAAAGTCAATACGGTGACGGGGTTTGTGGCGCTCTTGGTAGGGCATATGCTGGCGGGCATTAGAACGCTCTCACGGACAGTAAGTTCATGCTTTGCGTAAGTCGGTTGGGTGGATTCTTCCGAGGATTGGTGATACGGGGCCCCGATTACTGCTTGTCCAAGAGAAGAAGGAGAAGAGCTGGTTTTGAGGCGATAACAGTGAGACGTCACACGAGAGCTGGAATTGCAGCGTTCATGCCACAAAACATTCATGTTGCTCGCGCTCCGAATGCTTGGTCCTCTATACTTCCAGTTAGAGATCGCTTTCTCATTTGTGGCCCGGGAAGAAGATAGTCCGTGGGAAAATGTTAATTCTCAGAGAGGATGACTGGGATTCCTCGAGAGTGCTGTTGCAAAAGCGTGTTGTCCGCGAGCTTTATAATTATGCTTTGAATGTACTGAAGACGAATTGACTAATCAGTATATCGCTATAATTTTTGCTGAGGCGTTGACGCGTCGCGAACTTGCAGAGTTCGGAACCCCGGCCCGATCCCATCAAATCATGCTGACATAACCACACCCTCGCCGTTACGACGCGCTTTTGTGCTTTCAACAACTCCTTACGACCTCTCTTCACGAACACCATACGCAATCATGGATTCGGACCTCATCAAGCTGGTGAATAGACTGCAGGAGACGTTCAGCAATTTAGGTACGCCGTTAGCACTGCTGGTCGTTTGCTATATTAACATTTTTATAGGAGGGGAGCTGGATATGCCTCAACTGGTCGTGGTACGTCAATTCGGAATAGCGAGCACCTCGCGTAACATTAACCATAATGTAGGTTGGCAGTCAGTCGGCAGGAAAATCCAGTGTTCTTGAGACGTATGTGGTTGTTACCATACAACAATGAAAGGCACGCTGATCACGGTCGCTCGGTCGTCAGTATTGTTGGACGCGATTTTCTTCCGCGAGGACAGGGCATTGTCACGCGGCGCCCTCTTGTTCTACAGCTCATCCACACCCCAGTTCCTGCTGAAGGCGAACCCAACCAGGGCTACACAGAATGGGGCCAATTTCTGCACCTCGACAAACGGTTTACGAACTATAACGACATACGAAAGGAAATTGAGCAGGAGACTTTTAGAGTGGCTGGTCAGAATAAGGGCGTGAGCAAGCTGGCAATTTTCCTCAAAATTTACAGTCCAGACGTTCTGGACTTGACGTTGGTTGATTTACCGGGTCTTACAAAGGTACGTTTCATGTCGCGTCCATTTCTTTCATGTTTAGTCAACTATTGTATAGATTCCAGTAGGCGACCAGCCCAGTGACATCGAGCGACAAATACGCAATCTCGTCCTGGACTACATATCGAATCCCAACTCTGTCATTCTCGCCGTATCCGCTGCGAATGTTGACTTAGCCAACTCAGAATCCCTTCAACTTGCGCGGACCGTTGATCCTCAAGGGCGACGAACCATTGGTGTCCTTACCAAACTCGACTTGATGGACGCTGGTACGAATGCGCTTGATATTCTTACTGGGCGCGTTTATCCACTCAAATTGGGATTCATCGGCGTCGTAAATCGCAGTCAGCAAGAAATCAATGTAGAAAAGAGCATGCAGGATGCATTGGAGAAGGAGACTGCTTTCTTCCGCAATCACCCTTCGTATAGAAATATCGCGCACAAGAATGGTACCAAGTATCTGGCCAAGACATTGAACCAGGTTCGACCACTTTCTCTTCATTTTTCCATTGGTCTGTGTTGCTAATGGGTTCCGGTCACCTAGGTTTTACTGAACCATATCCGCGAGAAGCTTCCTGATATGAAGGCTCGCCTTAACACCCTCATGGGCCAAGCTCAACAGGAACTCAGCTCATTTGGAGACGCAGCCATCTATGGCGACAAGAACCAACAGGGCGCGCTTGTCCTTCGTCTTATGACTCAGTTTGCCCGAGACTTTGTCTCTTCTATAGACGGCACTAATATCGACATCTCCACAAAGGAATTATCCGGCGGGGCACGCATCTACTACATCTTCAACGATATATTTGGCCAAGCGCTTAGTTCCATTGATTCGACCCATAATCTGGAGGATCAAGATATACGGACAGCTATCAGAAATTCGATGGGTCCAAGGCCGAGCTTATTCGTTCCCGAGATTGCTTTTGATCTGCTCGTAAAGCCTCAGATAAAGCTGCTGGAAGCCCCGAGCTTGAGATGCGTAGAGTTGGTATACGAGGAGCTGGTCAAGATATGCCATAATTGTACCAGTATGGTATGCTGCCTTTCTCCTTCAGACCAGCCATATTTCTGAACTTCCCGACAGGAATTGCAACGGTTCCCGCGTCTACACGCCCAGCTCGTAGAGGTCGTGTCTGATCTCCTGCGAGAGCGGTTGAATCCCACGTCGGAGTACACACAAAGTCTGATTGCCATACAAGCGGCCTATATCAACACCAATCATCCGGCCTTCGTTTCTGGCTCCATGTCTGCACAGGCATCCCGCCCACAAAGTAGATCACAGCTGCCACCAAGGGTCAGTATATATATGTTCTGTCAAGTGCACACGTCCTCATTGATTAACAGCCAGCATCTGCCGAACCCGTCAATGGTGTGACTTCTTCAGCCGACGACGACGATGATGCATCTTCCCAAGACACCACTAGTAGCGTTACGACTGGTGGTCGATCTGTGTCGTCGACTTTACACGATCGCGGGCACCCGGCTGTCCCGGCCTCTAACACGGCCACTGTCAGAAAAGCCCATCGAGTATCTCAGGAACAACCACATCGACCACATTCCGCGATGGCTGCTACAGGAGCAGCAGGGCGGACAGGCAAAGGGACGGCTAGGGAGACCTTCCTCGACTACTTCTTTGGTCAGAACGGGACAGGCCCGGTTGTCCCTGATCGACAGGCGAATGCAGGACAGATCGAGCGCGTTGGGCGGGATACCTCTACTGCAGACGCAACGTTGAGCTCAGGCTTGATGGCTGGACGTCGCAGCCTCGACGGTTCGAACGCTGCTTTTGACATGAAATCTCTCGGACGTCATATTGAGGCACTTCCATCTGAGTCGACGAACCTGAGCGTCCGAGAGGAAATGGAAACCTCTTTAATCCGGTCGCTCATAGCGTCGTACTTTGAGATCGTGCGGCAGTCTATCCAAGATTTGGTGCCGAAGGCGATTATGCATTTGTTGGTGAACCACACGAGCCAGCATGTGCAGAATCGGCTGGTGGCCAGCTTATACAAGCCGGAGCTATTCGCAGACATGTTGAACGAAGATGAAGGGCTGGTCGCGGAGCGAACGAGAGTGAAAGCACTACTAGACGCTTACAAGGATGCGTTCAAAACGCTATCGGAAGTGAACATGTCGGCGATGTAATCCTGCGGTTCCGTCTCTTTTTTGCGCCCCACTCCAAAATCTATAATAATGAGCTCGACGTTTGCCCTCCTTGTAGGCTGTTTTGAGGCGGGTGGATGGATATCATAGACTTGTATATGCCAAAATATGTCTACCCAGATAACCATATTGTAGTTAGGTTTACACATAATCCATAAACCTCAATTTTGCGCGTGTCTGCGTACCACATTGCGAAACTGTAGTACGTATCATCTATCTTGGAAATTAACAGTAATATATTGTCGTCTAAGATACATCAGTGCATGCCAGCGGCGAAGCCCATCTCGTCTTCGATCCTCCACTGACCTACTTGCCGCATAGCCTCAGCGTCGCCCTTCTCCAGCTCAGGATTCGATAGGATCGCGGCTACCATCTTCCAAGGATCCTTCCCTCCTCCATACCGCAGCACCTCGCCTCTGAACTTGTCTCCTTGGGCGCGACTAAGAGGGTCCTTGGCAAAGACATGACTCCATACTCTAGATGCAATCGCCCGGTCAAATAGATATGAATAATAAGTGGCACCATATCCAAACAAGTGCCCGAATTGAGTCTGGTAGGACGTCCCTTCGACGTACGGTATTAGTCCGCGAGTATTCAGCAAATTGGCATACTCTTTAGTAGAGTCAAAGTGGGGATCGAGGGCGCCGGACGAGTGATAAATCTGGTCCACGGCGGAGAGGAGGATTTGGGAGTACGTGTCTATGGAGTGGCATGGGTCCTCGGTGTTGTTTACACCCTGGCGGAGAGTCATCGTGGAATCCACATCAAACAGGGAGAGAACATCGGGTGAGGAGAGGAAATGTTCCATAAGAATGGAAGGGAGCTCTACAAAGTCTGTTGCACAACGGGTCCCGGAGACGTTCTGGTAATCCGTCCGCCCGAGCATTGCTACAGGATATCAGAAATACGTCTGCAATAGGTAGGAAGTGACTTACAGTGCATGGCATGTCCCATCTCATGGAAGAGGGTCTTTACTTCATGCCATTCGAGCCCCGCAGCTCCGCCAGCCAATGTTGGTCGGGTGAATTCCGTCAATAATACGACAAGAGGAAGTTGGTATACACCTTCTTGCCCAGGTAACCGATGTCGCTTCTGAGCTTCAAAGTCGACAGACTCACGCACGTTATACTCGTTGCCGTCTAAGATGGCAGGCGCATTCGAGTCATCGTCATCGTCGTCGGTTCTCCGAGAACACCGGACGGTGTAATGAGCTGCGCCGCTGGCTTTACCACGTCTCGCGAAGAGATCAGCAAAAATCCAGCCAATGAGACCCTGCGTCTCGTCTAATACCTCGAGCTTCTGGACGTCCTTGTGCCACACTTCTCCCGGGGAGGTTTCCACCGGGCGGAACGTCACGCCATACAAATGGCGGAATAGCCTCGAAAGACCCATAAAGACGGTTCCGACAGTCAAAGGGGGTAGAGGAATCGGAGGGGCCGGAGGTTCGGGTGGACAGTAGAAATCACGATCCCAAGCTTGGATAATGGGGTAAGGTGGAGTATGCAGATGTGCTTCTTTTCGTCGACTGAGAGCACCTATTGCTGCTTTAGCATACGGACGTGTATAGTCCATAAGCGCGTCGAGGAAATGCGACACATTTTCTATGGTAGAACATAAGCCACGGCGTCAGGGAGCCCGATAACTAAGAAGACTTGCCTGGAGACTTGGCCATCTTACTATCCAATGTCATTTCAGCGTAACTCTCGTGACCGACAAGATGGGCGACCTCCGCGCGTTTTCGTAGTAGTTGTTCCAGTGTAGCGATTTGCTCGGGTGAGCTCGAATTCGCAGCTATGTACATCTTTCTGCGTGGTTCTTCAGCTGGTGCAGAACGCATAATCATTTGCGCTTGCAAAGAGCCGGGGTAAACCAACAAGTCGCGCTGTGTGAAGCGTGCTTGGTACTTGAGCCGAACACCCATGCCCTGGTCTGTCAGACCAGATAGTTCTGAAGGTTTTATCGATGCTGGAGGACGAAGCGCATCAGCATCCTTGAGAAATTGTCGGCCCAGGACGATGATGTCTGTCGATAGAGAAACGAATTTCTCGCGTTGGGCTGGCGGAAGAGCAATAGCCGATTGTTCAAAGTCGTGCCAGAATATGAGGGCAGTCTTATACGCCTCCGGTGAAAGTGACTTTACAATGTCAGGGTCAGACAGAACAGACTTGAGCACCTAAGAAAGCATAATAAATATTGGTCACTGCGCTAGACAACACGACCACCCACTCCGTATAAACCAACATGAGTATTCAGAACATTCATGAACTCGCATAACGTCTCGTATGCTGTATTCGCGGCGTCAACCCATGCGCGATCAGGATGAGAGTTCCGTACGAGCTCCGTGAGGTCTATGACACCACACAGCATATCACTCAGGCGGTCCAAGTTCTTGACGACCTTGAACATCTCGTCCCGAGACTCGGGCGCCTTGAGAATACGATTAGTGAGCAGCTGGGCCCGTACGTAGGTCGCATTCGCAAGACTTATTAGAGCCCGCGGATGCGTTAAAGTCGAGTGCCCGAATAATCCCGTCCGCGAGAAGAGACCGCCGCTGAAGCTGCTCGACGGCTGGTCAAACAGTGTTATGAGTGTCCGGTCGTCTGCTGATGCAGGAATCGTCGGCCGAGTCTCTGTCGAGAATTTGCGAGTGGTACGACGAGCCTCCTGCTTGGCGATGAGGCAGCCCCGAAAGCGAAACGGGCGCGCGGGCGGCTTTGGCAAGACATTCCGGGAAACTCTTGAAATCATCAAGGTGGGAGGGACAGAAGGGATTTCCGGCGCCAACCAGGCGCAAGTCCGGACTGTCAAGATGAAAACAAGTGATCCATGAGATTGTCTGGGCCCCCACGTGGAATTGATCGTGGCTTTTGTGGCCGTGTCGTGTCGTACAGCCCTGTTTTCAATTCCTCTGTATCCTATTCGACCGGACTTTACTTTCAAGAGTGTTATCAGCTCTGCTAACCATCTCATCGTTATCCTACGTCAAATTTCACACAGCTTGTATACCTCAAAACAGCGAAGAGTCCTTCATCTCTCAAGATCAATGACAGGATTAACTGAGGTGTTCATCGATAGACTCCGCTGAATAACAAATCCATCAATTCGGAAATCGCGCGATTCGTACGTCAACGCGTCAACGGGGTGGAGACAAGTACCGCACTCGCAGTCTAGAGGTCAAGTCGCGTTCAAAGGATATACAGAGAGTACATGCACACAATAACATATGTAGAATGCTGGTATATAAAGTACTGGGAAGAGACTATGAGCGATGCGAATACGTTAAAATGAATAGACCTGTACCCCGATGATAAAATTTGAGGAAAAGCACGACCAAAGACCACTATGAGGAATGCATAGGAGACAAGCTACCCTCCAGGCTCCGGTGGTAGTCCGAGCCGTTTCCGTTCCCATTGCTATGAGACACCGTCGAATCCGCATCACGCCCGTTAGCTTCCACATCCACGTCCACATCCATTGCCTCGTCGTGGACTTCTTCTGGCCTCCTATTCGGTGCAATCTCAGCCTCCGCAGGTACGGCATAAACCCAAAACTTCGACTTCCTCTTCCCAGCAATTTGCTCCAGTGCTACTTCCGTAGGCTTAAGCGCCGCGGCTCCTGAGGCCTTCAGTTTCATGCCATTGCCATGTCCATTCTCTGGACGTGTGGAAGGGCCGGCCTCGGCAGAGTTCATGCTTACAGAGCTCTCCTCAGTCCGAGCACGTTTGGGAGGTGGTTCAACATTGCCCAAACGCGTTGAGCGCCGTCGTTCGTCTCGTAGCCCTGCCCAAGGATCATCTGATGACGACTCCCGTTTCCCATTGGCATTCCGGGTTGACGTGCGAGTTGATCGCCGTCTCTCACTAGGCAGAGTTGCGCGTCGGCCCCTTGAAGGCCGAGCATCGTCTTCGTCGTTGTCGTTTATGAAGTCGTCGTCTTCCTCGAAACCCTCGTCATCCTGTTTGTACTCATCACCTTCACCTCCCTAATGAACACCAAGCACATTAGAAGAACCCGGATAACGGCGTAAAAGTTGCACTTACATCACTCTCATATTCCGGAGCGTATACATAATCGGGCTTTTTCGTCTGCCGTCTTGTTCGCGTTTCGCGCAGCTCAGCTTGGGCATAAAGGGCCAGTTTCTGTTCAGCTCTTCGGCGCGCCTTGTCGATACGCTGAATGAGCAAAGAAATGATCATCATTAGTAACAGGCCACAACAGAGTCAAAAGGACGCGGAGACAAAAAGGTACGAGAACTCTGAACGCCAAGAGGCAACGACAGAAGGTAACCAGAAACATACTCACAGATATTTCGGCGTCAATGAGAGGTACACGTTCCTCAAGTGATTTGATTAGCGCTAAGTGCTGATTCTCAACCTTTTTCGGTCGAGGAGGACGGGAAGATTCCGGATCGTTAGGAAACTCTTGTTTCAGCTGTTCAATAATGTTTAGAAACTCCTCCCGCGTGGAGGCGATACTTTCAAAGGTCGATGTTGTCTTCCATGGGTTCGTTGAGACATAAATACGCGGTGAGGCTGCATGAAACCAAAGTCAGCAACCTTGTCATGGTTGGAATGAAGATCAAGTAAACGTTGCAGCAAAAATAACACGAGAAAAGCGTGTCAGCGTGGCAAATACCCGCAAATACATGGCCTAACTGTGGGGTTTGAAGAAAACGCACGGACCATCTGTAACCCAATATCGTTTGCGGTTGACATCTTGACCGACGGGAACAATCTGGAGATCTGCTTGCGTCAGGTCTGTGTTGACATGCGCGGTGGCGGCCTCCTTCTTCTTGCTTTTCGTTGGTGCAACGCCCCATGCGCGATCGACTTTTGCTTTTATGTCTACACTGTGAGACAGTTGCAGTTCCACTAATTGACGGAGGATTTTGAGCTAGTTACACGGAACAAAGGGCAATCAGGCCAAGGTGTTGGATAGATGAATATAGACACGTACTTTGAGGTCCCAACTCGCCTCAAAAAAGGTGCCCTGGAGGTCGTGTAACGGATCCACGTTCCGTCTGAGAGTATCGTCCCAGAAGACGGTTCTTTCGGAAGTCTTGAAATAGTCTGCCAGGACGCCTGATATGGTGGCGGAAATCTGTTCTATGCTGGCGATACGCGTGGCGTTAGGCTCCTTGAAACATGGGAGCAACGTGCTGGTGAATAAACTCACCCCAAATTACGCGTCTGAGGGCGCAAGTTGAGAACGAATGCTTTAAGTATTTGCATCAGGACCGGATTGGCCTCTTTCGTCATCAAGCATTCTTCGAGACTGGAAGCGCCAAACCGAGCAGCGGTACGATGAGCATAATAGCAGGCCGCAAAATTTGGAGGACGCACTCCATAGGACTCTCGAGACCGTCCACCTTGCCCCGCAGGTTGGTAAATTTACATATGAAGGAGTAGACAAAGAGTGATTCCCAGCGGTCAGAAGGATGCGTGGCATTGGATGGCGGGCAGACATGTCCTTTAGCGTCAGAACGAAGTGGAGCCATGGTGGCTGCGAGGTTGTTGATTGTGGTGGTCAGAGTAAAAGGAGTACTTGATCGCACAAGTTACGAGATGACACAGCTTTTTCATTGTTTCTCTACTTTAACTGTTGATTCATACTATCTACTAATTACAATCCATAACAGGGAGTCTACATTCCAACGGAATATCAAAAGACTGCCATAGAAGCCACCAAACAACATAGATTCACACAAGACGAATAACAAGTGCCGTTATCCAGGACCAACCTGCAGAACAAACGCTGTCAGAAGTCGAACAAGGCATTGGCGTCCAACATACTTTCGGAATGTCATGGTGCTCGCTGAGTAATTCCAGATGAGAGTTGAACTCATTCACTCGATCCTTGTGCGTCTTGTTCGCGAGTTTCGCTACACGCTGGGCAAGCTAGACGACAAACGTCTTGAAACCGCAATGCAATATCAGAACCCGATGTACTCACTCGCTCTCGCTGTATCTCTTCAAATCGACGTTCCGCATCGGTCTTGCGAGAAGATGTGGTCGCAGGAGAATTTCGGCCGCTGCCCGTGTTACTGCCTGATGGAACTAATTGCGCCTCATCCTGCTCAACCAGTTCCTTGATGCGTTCGCGTTCTCTGGCTCGATCAGAGTCAGACTTGCTTGACTTGGACTTTTTCTTCTTCCTAGACGAAGTAATCAGCTTGAGTGCCAGTTGAAATTGACAAAAGCCCTACTTCTTCACGATGCCGCCGTCAACGACAGCCCCCTTGAGCTTGAGTGACCCTCCAGGTCGGATATTATAATCCGACATGGCCGTTCGGGAAGAAAGCAATTTCAAAAGGTCCGAAATAACAGAAATGGAAACCACGTGGTCTCTCCTGCTTTGACGCCAACGATGACCAGGACTCAAAGTTCACAATACCCAAGGGGGTCTAGCTCCCAAATAACGCTGGACGACGACGATGTGGCTGACGACTGTCCGATTTGTCTCCACCCGTACTCTCGAATTACCTCTGTGCCTCTATGTAGTCATCGTTTTTGTTTTGACTGTATATTGCGATGGACAGGTACGCAGGCTTTACATTCTGAAAAGCAGTCTTAACAATGTTTTGATAGACCAGTCGCGCAAATGTCCGTTATGCAATCAAACCATTGGAGACTACCTTCTATGCGGTCACACGAAACATTTCCTGCCCAGAGCGCCCGATTTGTTACCTCTGCGCAGCGTCCAGAGAAGAAGACCGCCCTCAAGGATGACAATCTGGGGTCCCCGATCTGCTGTTCTATCTGAACCGGACCGAGTTCAACAGGCCATCGATAGACGAAGAAGCTTATACCAACGGAATCTGTATGCAAATGTATGTCGACGGATTTGAACATAGTGAATTATGTTTGATGTCAATAGCGCGTTTCCTCGAATATATCTCGGCCTTATCCAACGCCGCAGCAATTTGCGGAACTTCCGGAGTTGGTGACACGAACGACTGCGTTCCTCCAGAGAGAGCTCAGAATTTGGCCTCACCTGGATGTTGAGGTAAGCTGCCAAGTGCCCTTCAAGGACCGGGACTCATCTCAGCAGTGGCTTTCGACATTCATCATTAGTTTTATGAAGTCTGTTGATATTCGGTCAGAACGTGCTATTGAGTACCTCGTCGAGTTTCTAGACGTGGATGGCGAAAGGAGGAACACTCTCCATTTTGTACACGGTATGGCATCTACTTCACTCTTGGTATATTGACCGACATCACACAGAAGTGTACATGTTCGTTTGCTCGCCATTCCAGAACCTTTTTATGTATGACGCTGCAGTTCAGTACGATGAGCCTGACAAAACGGACAAACGGACGTATCACACCGCGCATAATCGCGTCCATCCGTACCGTTGCTCGAAGGGTCGGCGTAGAATATAGTTTTTTCAGCCAGCTCACCTCTTACCAAAGGACATCATCTCGCCTTTGGAAATCATCATCGACCTCCGAGTACAGGTATGGATATATTAGGCTCATTCGAAACGTTAACTTACAGTATCTCGACTACAAATCTGATCAAAACCCGAACACCCTCCGGATCCTTGTCGTTGTCGTCGTACTGACGACCAGCTGTCCCTTTCCTGCGTCAAATTTATCGACGTCTATGACCAATATTCCTTTCCCTTTGTCAACAGTGGTAATACCGTTGCCTTCTTGGTCAATCTCCCTTCGAGATTCACAATCTTGGAGCCGCCACATCTGATTGGCGGTGCCATGAGAGTCTTGTTTCGCCAGGTGGAGCTAACAGCACGTCAACACCGTGCTCAGTGGTGCAGTAACCAGTGCCTTACCGGTGCGAGGTCTCCTCCATCCAATGTCAATACATATTCCGTGTCAGGCCAACGAATACTTTGTTCTAGTCAGACGGGCGATGCCATCCTGTATACGTCGACTCACCGATATAGTCCCGACCTCTGGGCGTCCACGCTGCGTATGTCCCAGCTCACCGGGAACATGTTCGCGATAACCACTTTGCTCTCGTTTTTGAGCTCGACGGTCAAGTACGCTCCACTGTACACGCTGCGTATGGCAAAACCAGCTCCTAGCGGTGTGATTTCCCACTGTTGTCGTCAGCGACTGAGTACCGCGTCTATGCCTTCATAGCAGACGTCACATACCCGTTGGTTGTCCCCGTCGTGGGTTGTGAATCCTATCAGAGGATGATCTCAGTTCTCCATTCAGGACCGAAGACTTTTGTCTTCCATACCTATGACGGATCGGAAATTCTGTCCAGAGAGATCTGCGCACATTCTGGTGCTTGCGCATTCGATGCGGTACACGCCGGGGTATGTGTCTTCCATCGAACTGGAAGCGGTGGCGAACCAGTCGACAGACGTGGCGGGAGTGAGTTGCAACATGTGTTGGCGGCGTGGTGGCAAACGTTCTTTACAAGCTCCATCCTAACTGATTAGACTTTGTGAAATCATAAGCCTCGCGTTTTCCGCTCATACTGGCGTCGAGATAACGTTCAGGTTCCGACCAATGGTTTTGTCGAACTGGAGGTCCTACTGTAAGCCTAAAACACTATTTTGGCGGCCAGAAGGTGAAGCTTTCAGTATTCACGTCAAATATATAAGCAGCGACTAGTTAAGCCTGTTGTGTCTCTATACGTTACTCAAGCAAGTTTCTACCCTAGCCGTTCAAAGCGTTAATCTCTTTTCGAGCCTCTCATTCCATCATGTTGTCGATACTGCGAATAATGTACTTGACGTCGATTGATCTACCACAACTTTCTTAACTACAGTAAAAGGAACAGTGGATAACTAAAGCAGGTAATACGTTACAACAGCGAAAGATGATCATGTTAGTCTAGGAAAAACGATTAGAAAGGTATAACGCTTTTCACAATGAGTGATCCGATATAAATGGGTTGTGTCAAAGCAGCCGCAGAATAAGACCGCATCAAATCCTGCATACAGAAAGGACTCATCGTCACCAGCGCGCACCCGATTAAATAGGCCGCGGTCCATATCCAACCGAGCGTGCCGTTGACTCTCTTGCCAGTTGCCGCTTTGAATACAGCCTCTAGACAGATACCTACTCCATTCAACACGAAGTATGACGTGGTATTACAGCACTAGACCGCAGGTGAACAAACCATCGTGCAAAGAACTAGAAGAGAAGAACGTACCACGCCACGGGCTCGATGCATGCCCCAGTACCCTAGGTCATGGAAGAGTCCAGAAACAAAGAACGTCCCAAGCACAAGGCCAACACGCCCGAACAGGATGCCAAAAGGTTTCCCTCCGGCCTGGCCAAACGCGTCCCGGAATGCCTGATGCCATCGCTTGCCCCAGAACTCCGTAAGCGAGGTGGACTTCCAGGGTCTGTCGTAAAATGGCGGCCAGTCGTCGACCTCCTGACCGAGGACGAGAACGCCGATCAACGAGTAAAGGGCGTAAGACCCTCCTAGGTTAGTGTATGTGAAGGTCGGGTAAAGAAGAGCGTGGCAGATCCTTCGCACGGCATATAGAGCGGAGGAGAGTGCAGATGGGGAAGAAGCAGCGGATGGGAGAGGGTACCTAAGCAAGTAGGCCAGGCAAGCCTCAAAGATGAGACTGTTGAGGAAGTATGAAATGATAGCTTCACGAACGAACTGTCGTTTCTTAGATGGGGAAGTGACCTCAGTGGGTTGAGAGGAGTTGAACATTTTTCCATTGGAGAAATCCCATCCGATTCCTCGAAAATTGCAGCATAGATCGCAAGCTGACAAGGTCTGAGTAGGTCGGCATCGCGGAGAATGTGCAAACTTACCATCCAGTAAGATTTCGGAAAGACTTCGGGGCTTGGACGCGTCACGGCCCTTGCCAACTCGAACGTAGTGCTTTTGTTGAAAGGTCCAGCCAACAACGCGAAAGAATATCATGGCCATCAATGTCTGTATGGCATGTGAGCAAGTACTTGATTCCAACTGTTGATGGCGTACCAGGAGACCTAGGTTTGCCTCTTCGAATGCAACATTGCCGCTGGCGAGATCTAGCTTGGTGCTGGCGCGATAGGTGACGAAGAGAGTAGCGGGAAGCAAGGCTAGTCGTAGGAAGTATGTTCCTGGTAAAGTGACGAGCACCGCAGTGATAAAGTACGCCAGCTGAGGGGGGAAGTAAACGGAAAAGTAGGTGCCCACATTCAAGTGGACTGCCGGTGGGTCGATGGCGAACCAAGTCGAGGCCGCACTATCGGGAGCTGTGAGGAATTGGAGTAGAGGAGAATGAGGACTGCTCACCAGGACATGGGCTGAAGGATGAGAGGAGAGAATAAATATTGCTAATTGATATTACCCTGCCCCCTCTCTTCTTATACGACGTGTCTCAGGTAGTAGTAGTAATCGTCGGCGGGAAGCAATAGTCACTAGCCGGGCTCACCAATCTCCGGAGTCTAGCTAATCGAAGGCGCGGGATCTCCCGCCTCTTTCCGGAAAAGGTACTTGTAATTACTCTCACGTGTACACACTGCGCCTTTCGACCTAACCAGCACGCTCAATCGTTTCGTGCTGCGCCGTTGTCGCTCTCTCATCCAGCCATGGCCATGCTATCGTCTCCTCTGACTTTTATCTCGTCAGTTCCCGTCGTTACGCGGTTGTTTACTGCGGCCACCGTCGTCGGTTCTCTATTTTACGCTTGGCTCAAATGGCAAGGAGTCGAGTCCACTCCCTATCTCACCTTAATACCGGGATCGAGTCTATTTTATCCATGGACCTTCGTCACGTCGGCTGTAGTTGAAACGAGTATTCCCGAAGTGCGTATGCCCTTTACTGCGTGTCCGAGTCGCTCATAAATTTCCGCCTACCCCAGTTTATCGGGACGCTCATCTTCGTTCCCGCATCATTACGGTATCTAGAACGTCTTTGGGGAAGTATTGAAACTATCAAGTTCATCGTCGCGGTCGTCGGGTTTTCCAATATCATTGCGTTTGGGTTCAACTGGATAGAATTTATTGCAACTAGAAATGCGGACATGTTCTTGTTCGTCGCCTCTTTCAGCACCCATTCCAAAGCTTATTTGGCATTCAGATACGGCATGGAATACCACGGGCAAATGTCGCTCCAAATCGCCATCTTGGTTGCCTTCACTCAATTGATTCCCGAGCATCAGGTTCAACTAATGGGCGTCATCAAGACGCGTGTAAAAGTGAGCAGCCATGCTGTTTCCATACACCAAAAATTTACCTTGTTTTCAGAATCTCCCAATGGCATATTTGACCCTCTCAACGGTGATGACCTTCTTGGGCTTCCAGTGCCCATGGATTATTATCCAATTCGGATGGTTCGTCGGATGGATATATCTTCGCTTTTACAAGAAGAACCCTAGCGAGACGGTCGGAGGTACCGATACTTACGGTGACCGTAGCGAAACCTTTTCGCTTATTTCATGGTTTCCCCCATTCGTACAGTGCGCCAAATCCATCCTTTATCCCGTATGATGCTGATCTAGTCTCAGTACTCCATTGTCTATGCTTGGAAGCTTTGTGTTCCACTGGGCGAATCGCTTCCATCTCATTCCGGCTTCTCATGGTGACCTAGAAAGCGGCACATACAGTCAAGTCCCTGGTAGTGCTCGGGCAGAGGCCGAAAGGCGACGGTATGTACACTGTGTTTTTTGAATCGTTCTGTTGCTGAACTTGAGTTGTAGGGCAATGGCTCTCAAGGCTCTTGACCAAAGGCTCGCCAACAATGCCTCTCCCGGACCCTCATCTGCAACACCGAATGGCGCGGCTACGCAAGGTCCCCGTCCTCCTCCAACCGCAGCTGCGCCGCGGCCCGACGCGCCCGCGATGCCCTCGGCTGCTGTTCCAACAAATAATCATGTCACCAAAAAGAGTGTAGGGGAAGTAGATGTAGGCGAGTCTGGGAATGCGGATAGTCGGTAATGATGGTTACGGTTTCTTCTTCTGAGTTGTACACTGCTTCAAAATATGTTTACGCTTTTACGCTACTCTATTCCTTGCTACTGCTATATTAACTTAAAGCTGTTTGGCGGGCTCTGTATACTTGCTTCACTTGCGTCGGTCGATACTTTGAATAACTCCATCTGGCGAGAGCTGTGGTTCGAGGCTCAGAGTCTTTCGTGTTGCCTTCTGTTGACTACGATCAACTTATAATTGCAAGATGCTGCTGATACGCAGTGTTGTGAACGAAGACGAGTGCTGAATTAATTTCCGAGACAACCTGAAAAGACAGAATTTTGAATTGTGGCGCCGGCATTGCAACAAATGAACCGCGATCCATGAACAGAACGGGAGAAGGTGACCATCGCGATGCATAAAGTCAAGTGCTTGATATACTTGCATCTCTATGGCGCTAAAAAGTAGTTGGAGTCTGGGGCATGAATGCGCGGAAGTGTTTTCAGGACATTTTGAGCTTGGAACGACGCGTCAGACTACATGATAAAGAACGCAAAAGCTGACTTACTTCTACCTATACATTTGCAACGAAGGAGTTTCTTCAGAAAGGTATGAGATGATGGAATGATACAAAACACGCTATCTTAACTTTCGGGCCGACAACCACGGCTTGCTTTTGGACCACGTCCATCTCCTTTAAATTCGACTCCGCAGCCCGTCCTGCGTCTTCCTTGTTATAAGAAATGAACCAGCGCCATCATCCATCTCCAAGCTCTGTCGGGCAATCCAAATTCATCACTATCTACTCCCGACTACTCTCTGGGCTTGCAGCGCGCGACATCAGCCCCAAGGAAGAGCCTGCGCAGTTCTACTCAAGTCTCTTCTTGCTTTCTGTCAACCGAGACTATCTTGAAACGGAACTGCGAAAGATCCCGACGCATGCTTGCATCGGACCTCTTAAGGTTGTATTCCTAGTTTTGCGCTTGCAATGTCATCTTCACTTACACGCAAATCCAGTAGAAACCTCTAAATGAACTCTTTTCATTCGGCTTGGACTTTGCCAAAGATTCTTCGAAAGACGAGGAAACGACGCTTCACGTCTTGGAGACTCTTGGAATCTTGATCAAGTGTTTACTTGAGAAGAACCTGACGGGATGGGAGGTGATGGAAATTTTTGCAGGCGGCGTCAGCAAGAGTGATGCATTCTTTTTGGTATGTGATGCTCAAGACAACGTAGAGCGGTACTGATACATCTATAGAGCCTCGTCGATTTTGTCAATGACGCCTTAATGAACTCGGATCGTTTAGCCAAAATTCGCCACGCTACCCTCCAACTTAGTCTGATATTCCTGTGTGGGATAGCGCAACTGAGTCCAGCCGCCTATTTCCTTCGACGCGATCTGTTTCCGTCGATAGCCTCTGTAAAAACCACCTTGCTTGTGTTTTTATCTTAACTTACGCATTATTTTTAGTTTATCAAGAGCCCAGATACTGAACAATACACGTTCGAAGCTGTTCTTCTTCTGGCCATACTAGCAGACTTTCATAAATCGGATGCTGCAAAGCTCAATCCATATTTATCACGAATCAAGGATTCCGACGACAAAGACCTCATGCGGAAGATTTGCTGGGCTGCCAACTTCGCGCTAACGACGTCAATAAAGTAAATGCGATTGCTCGCTGATCAAGTTTTCCGACTCACATTCTTACCTACCTGATCTCTAGGCAGTATCAGGAGATTTCAGATGACGATATGTCGCCCACCCTGGCCGCGACTTTCAATACGTTTATCTATTCGCTTCGTCCGGATCGCGCCCTCTCATCAACGCCGGTGGATCCACCACGCGAGCTCTTCAAGAGCCAGTACGCTATCATTTTCCGTCTTAGCAAGGACAACAACTGAATGGCATTCCCAGACCTATTGAAGCGACTGTCATTCTCCTTCCCCTTTACGAATTCCTACGTAGCAACATGGTCTTCTCCTCCATCTTTCTGGAAAGTCTATCGGACGAGGATAGTAGTCAATATCATCCGCCATTGACGATCATATCATTATCTTCATATCTCTTGACCCATGCAACATCCACCTCTCAACCTCGCTCTATAGCATATGCAAGCCTCGGCCTGAACGTACTTTTAGCGCTGGTAGAGAATGACGCAGCCTTGACTGTGTTTGCCAGACCGTGCAAGCAATATATACGTTTATGTCGCCAAGTAGGGTCCATTGCATATGCATCGCTGGTGATAATTGACTTCCTTCATAGCGCTTACCTCTTCTTCCTGCTCCTGCGCGGACGGGCCGCGTTCCAATATGCGCCCTGCTTGATTGTTGTGTACTTTGGTTGCGGCATAATCTGCACATACGGTTAGAGGTCCAACTCTATATGTGAGTTTGATGCCGAGGAACTGCCGTCAGCTCACCTCTTTGTGAGAAAATGTATCTGGATCTGCCATCGGATCGTTTTCTATTTGCAGAAGACACGGAATCGATTAGGTCGGTTAAATGCCTCATCCTGAGAACCGAGGCACTCATCGGCTTTGGTTTTAGAATACTCGTGGAAGGAGTTCTGGAGCGCGTTGCTCGGGCTTCTGCACTTTTTGGCTACAAAGCTAGACAGTCTTTTAACGACTGGAGGTGTGGCGCAGCTCATAGGAGAGGTACATACCGCTTTCATTATTCTAAAATGCTTGCTGACGAATGCCTAGACCGTATTGCTCTTGAACCTCTGCTTATCAAAGTGTGAATTCTTTCTACCAACACCTCGTTCAATCCACGAGTTGATTGTAAGTCTTTTTCCCGAGTGTGTTGTCTTTTGATCACGAGGACCTAGTACGAGCTTGTCCGCTCGTCATCGGACCTGCAGAGTCAAGCAGTCTTGATGAAGAAACTCGCGATACCCGAAACAACGAGCAAACGATACTCGTTGAATCAACAACAGCCGGCAGAGGTGTTGATGAAGCTGATTACGACGACGCAGTTCTATGAACGGTAAAATTGTTTCATTCCTCTTTGATTGATTTACTCATGTCTATCAGCAAAATTACGGAGGTCAAAGCAAGAACGCCCGGAGAAGCCTTTCGCGCTATCGCTCGTGATATCGATGCCAACGGACTGCACGGTGTCGCCGATACACGAGAACCAGAGCCACTGTACGTCCGATTTTCATCTCGTGGCAATGTGATTCTTAGTACATACCTTGTTTCAGTGTACATTCTGATGCTGTATTTGGATTCTCGAGATATGCATGTCTCGACGGCCTGGCGTTAATGCCATAGATCGTTGACCTAGGTTCTTCTCTTTTGATTGTAATATAGCACCCTCTGAATATTCATGTACTACTCCATGGGCTGCCGGAACTTCGGTGGAAGCTTCTCCCACTCCCCAGGTAAATACTTCTGCACACGCTGCTGAATTGCGTTGAACAGATCCTTGTCTCCCGAAGCAAGGCTCAGCAAAATCCGCACCGTCGTCTGATCTGGCTGGACATCGCTCCTGGGCATTTCCAGGCACACTGCTTTCGCTGCCTCGTTGACCATGCCCAAACGCAAATAGGCTTCGACGAGACTGTCCCAGTTTTTCTTGTTCAGCTTGTACTTGTCCGTCTCCAGCCGCGAGAGAGCCTGCTTCAGGGAATACGACGACCCGGAGAATGCGCAGACATCGAAGATGATGCTAACACTGGCTGCATCGTATCGCCCGGAGAAGAGCATCTGCTCCCAGACCCTGTATGCATCCCCATAACATCCAAGACGCTGGTACAAATTCATCACGGTGTTCCACATCACAGCACTTGGCGACAACGCCGCCTCGAGAGTAATGAGATCATGAATCCGGCGAACACTGGTTTGTATGCTCCCGAGGTATTCGCGTGCATCTTGACCGTTCTTGCGTAGCTGTGTGACTATTTTGCTGTAGGTGCTAAGGAGGGTGGTGAAGACGCGGTCGGACATGGCCGGTAAACCGGCGCGCTTCACGTCGTTGGCGATCTGGAAGTACTTGACGAGAGAAGGATTGTGGATGCGCTGGCCGTAGGTGAGGTTGCTGAAGCCAGTGAGGACTTCAATGTAGCCCTGCGAGTCCAAATCCTTCTTGTACTTCTCGTAGACAGCGAACGCCTGATCCTCGGTGGATGCCTGGTGCATGAGGATGACGATCCTCGCGCCGGATACGGTGAACAGGGGGATATCTCGCGCTTTCATGTCGTTGGTGAGTTCCTCGAGAAGGGCCATCGTATTTGGCAGCGAGGCAGCGACGTGTGATAACCCTCGCATGAGGTTTTGATACACGTTGAGGTCCGGCCCTTTCGACCGATCCATCCTGCTATCCTTCTCTCGATACGCGACAAGTGGATGGGAAGCCTTCAGCTCGTTATATATCGCCAAAGCAGAGAGATACGAAGCATCCTCATGCTTGTAGCATAATGCCTGAATGATGGGCCCCGCCATAGGCGCGTCTGGCGTAACACCAGCGGCTTTGGCTGCTTCGTAAATCTCCATAGCTCCAGAAATGTTGTCCCTTCGTACCGCATTTGTTATCAGATCTGACCAGTGAACGATTGAAGCCTTTATGCCGGTAACTTCTTCGGCACGCGTGAGATCTGCTACAGAGGATGATTTGCGGAGGATTGCTCTAAGCATCCTCCGTGCGGCGCTCGAATTGCTCATCCAATCTCCGGGCTTGAGCTGAACAAAGAGATTGAGAGCGGACTCTACTCCGCCCTTTTGTGCAGCCTCCGACAGCTGGCTACACAGTTCGAGAAACCTCTGCTGCTCTTCGATCACGACAATCTCCTCGCCCGATGCCAGATAATCCTGAAGAACGGTTGCGGCGTCCGACATGAACCCTCGTGACGCATACCCGTCATAGAGCATGTCTGCAATCTCGTATTGACCGGAGAGTCCGTCCTCTCTCATGTCCTTGATGAGAGATCGGAAAGTGAGAATGCTAGGTCGCGTCGTGTACGTCGTCGCGTTGTCATGTTGCTCCCATAAAGCGCGGATAACGAAGGCGTATGTCTCTTGGGCGGGCGGGCAACCAGAACTACGCATTTTACGAATGACATTGAGCAGGTAGTTGGGGGTCTCTTTACCCATGCATGCCTCGAGTATCATATGGTACTGAAAGAGGGTTGGGAAGACATCTCCTGGCTTCTTGGCTATGTTTCTGATCCAGTTCACGGCAGTAGGGATTTTGTTGGCCTTTATGAGCGTGCGGAGGATGATGGTGTGTGTTTCTGTACTCGGATGCATGAGGAAAACGACAGGCATGTCTTCAAGAAGTTCGTCCAAGAGTTTAAGATCTGTCGGGGTCGCGGAAAGAGCCAGAACCTCGAGCATGGCATTCAGCTGTTGTGTGTATGATTCGGGAGGGGAAGTCACGGTCAGCTTGGGGTCGTTGGACAGCGACCATTTAACGGTGGAGACGAGGCTGGGGTAGTGGTTATGGATATCATCGCGCTTGGTGGGTGATTTTCTGTAAACGGCGGCAAATTCTTCAATTTTTCGTTCACAAAAGTTGTCATGCGCGTATGTTGTTAGAAGACGCGACCAGAGGTGCCATGAGGGCGGGTTACGACGGCGGACTGCGCCGCTGCTGGCTCCGAGGCGGAGAGCGGTGCGCAAGGACATTCATGCGGGCTGAAAGAGAGATGTGAGTGCTGATAGCAGATACGAGGACTAGACACACTCGTGCGCGATTGGCCGAAAGGAAAGCTGATGCCGTGAGAATTTTAAAAGTAGTCCACATCATCAAACACGTCTCTCCTCTTACCTCCACCGCCATGTCTGACAAAATACGCGAATTCATCGAGATCCCCCAGCAGTTTGCCCGTGACGGGAACCAGGTCCGCTACTTGTCGTCTTCCCCTCTTGTCGTTGCTAACTTTCTGTTGTAGTTCCTTACACGTTGCACAAAACCCTCATCCAAAGGTTCCTACCTTCTTGCCCATCTATCTTCCCCCTTCTCACAGTACAACAGAATACCTTCAAATCTGCAGGGCAGTCGCTGTCGGATTCGCTGTCATGGGCTTCATTGGGTACTTTGTCAAGCTCATCCATATACCCATGTGAGTCCTCCTGCCTTTTTTCTTCACCAAGTTGTTTACGCTTTCGTCAGTAACAACATTCTAGTGTATGTTTCAAGTTCTTCTATTGTCCAAATTCACGACTCAAGCGACTATACAGCGGAGGAGCTTAATGGTACAATTCACTCGTTTTCGGTACCCTATTGTATACGTCTTTCGGAACAAAATCATGACTCTGTGACACCCGATCTCTTCTGTGTCTCTGAGGGCCCAGCATGCCCTGCGCAACGTCAAGAAGGCTCTCTACATGTTCCGCCACGTATCATTCGCCATATAGGAATGTTGTATATCATCACTGTTACACCGGAGATGAAAGTATAGTATGCGCAGGAGATGTCCTAAATACTGATGCAGTTGGAGAAGTCGCTGTCCCAAGATTACTATTCTTACTGGTCCCCACGGAGAGCGTACTATCCGACACGTTAGAGACGGCCATTGGAGGCGGTTTGGATCGCCAAAAACACCACACGTCAAAAAGGTCCTAGTAAAGTATCAGGTGCGTTATTCCTTGACAAAACCTCGACTGACACGTTGACTTCCAAATATGACGACAGCGCAAAGTGGGACTGATACTCGGTCAGCATGGATGCACAAATAGTCTGAAAAAGCATCATACCTGATGCTTCCACCATGTAGGGCCAAGCTACCGTCTGCGAATAGCTGGACATGAAAGAGATCGCAACGCTTCACAGGGTTCGTTAGACAGAGAGGGGGTGTATAACTAATGACGGGCGGCGCACCAGAACGCAACAACCGAGTACAAACTGAACAAGACCACCCGCAGGATCAAGGAAAGCGAGGTTCTCCTCGAAGCCAGGGGAAAACCTCTCGATATCTGTGACCACATGAGATAATATCTTACAAGGATTACTCCTGCGCGTAGGTATCAGCGCGAAGCTCGCATAACGAAACGTAGGCCACACCTTCCAGGATAATAACTAGGCCTATCGCAACAACGCAATACACGGGGACACCATAACTCGCGCTAGCTAGAAGTGAGTGATTCACGTATCACTCGGTCAAATAATACACTGACAAGACCCCAAGGTCATGCATGGTGCAGTAAAGACCACTCGATGAGATATAGATCTTTTCGGGATGCTTGGCTCCAAGCTAAACTCGTTGGTCAGCGACTCCAGCGCTACGATGTCAACTAGAAACATACTACAGCAGACGCTATGATAAACGCCGCAAATACAACGTAGGGTATTCCGAGGCACTATATAAAGGTCAGGATGTGGCGTCACGCATACACGAAGCTCGGGACGTGCAATTTTAACGTTCAGAGACCAGCGTCTGTTCGGGGGAGTTCCATGGAACTGGACAGGTTCCTTGAAAGTGTGCCAAATCTATCGTAGAGCATTCATGAGGACATCGCGAGTTACTGCATGTCTTAACGTACCTGGTAAACAACCATTAAACCCGCGGTGCCAGACCTAATCATCTTCAAGTTTAGCACGGGGACCAGCGGGTATCAGCACGCATGGGAAAACGCACATCGGCGGCCCGCCATGAATCAAAGCCGATTGCGCCAGACAGAGGGAGGTAGGAGGGTATGAGGTGCCGCTTTGGCCGCTATAAAGTCTAGCGCCGCAATCAGAGACTCTAATACCCACCACCACCACTGAGAGAGAACGCACAATATACAATAAGATACCGAATAAATAACCCACGAGATCCACAGGTTGACGACGGTGGGGTGCCGGTGGATGGACTTTGAGAGCGCAAAGGTGAGGATGAGGACGGGCAGGCCGATCTGGGCGCCGGCGATGTGCAGCGCGATGTAGATGTACTTGAGGTGCCCGTTGAACGCCTCGATTTCTAGTCCTGTGAATCGTGATGCTGTGAGCAGGGGGGGGCCGAACGGGATTAGGACGGTGACTGACCGCCGGGAGACGAGCTCATCGAGGTTGTGCCCCGGAGGAACGACCAAGACTCAATGCTGCATCGAACGCGCGAGGATGAAGGAATGGCTCAAGTGGGCGGTGGGTGGGATTGTTGGGAGAGGAAGAATCTGGCTGGCTGTGAGAAAACATATTTCATCATGTATATGTCAACGTCGAAGTGTCTGCTCTGTTCTCCCGTCCCTGACTTGTCCCGCCCCTCCCCCTTTGTCACATTCGCGGACATCACAGATTCTGCAGTGCCCATTGACTGTTCGCAACTTTAGTATTCTATTGAGCACATGTGCACGCGTCTTCGATAGTCGATGATAGACGCCACACGCAGTAGAAACCGGAACAGTCGTTGCACTGGATCGCGTATTGTAAGTGGAATAATATTGTAAATACTGTCTACGTATGACCTACGCCACTAATATTTCATTGAACCTTTGCGGAAGTGATCCATCCGCAGACTTTGCAACTTCCATGACAGGTTGAAATTCGCGCTGATCGACCGACGGTATTCCAAAAGGCAGCAGCCCGCCAAGTTTCTCCTGACCGTTCACAGGTGCAGACGACAGTCTCGGAGACAATAAGGCTCCAAAGAGCAATTGAGTCCTAGCCAAGTATTCGCTCGCACTATGCTCTACGCTCTCTTGATCAGGAACTGTCGAGTCTGGAGGAAGCTGCTTATAGTTTAAGAGGTGATTGATTAATTCACACTGATTATCAAACTCACCTTCAATTTAGTATCGGCTTTCAGTTGTCCCAGACGCGCTCGCACGGCATTCCACCCTACATCTTCACGATCTGAACTGATCTTCTCGAGGAATGTAATCTCGAAGACACCTTGCACCGATTCAGAGAATGCGGTTTTATCAAGCAGAGTGCTGATGAACAACTGGAGTGTTTTGTCGACCATCTGTATCTGACGCGATGATTCGCGCGCTATGCCTAGCTTCTGCACAGCATAGGTCAATTCAAGAAGCGAGGTCGTAAGATTCCATGATAATGTTAATGAAGTGGAGGCGGCTAAAATGACTGAGTTATCGAGACATCATGATGAGCGGTTTACTTACCGGGAACATTTGTTGATGATGACGAGGAGTAGTTGGTCGAAACAATGTTTGAGACGGTGTATATACGCCATCGTTCAACAATCGTCTCGCGTAGCGCCGTTGATTTTTCTCGTAAGTCTAATGAAATGCGTTCAAGCGCATGAGGACAAAAAAGATGGTGCTAACCTTCTATGGTGTTGTTTTCGACACATAGGTTGCTCACGAAATTCGAAGTGGACGCCAACTCATCTGCAATCCTGCCCACGAAGACGAGACTCTCCACCTCCACTTCTACAAAGGTTCTTCAGTATCGGCTGAGAAGATGAAGATAAAAACAACGAACCAGATTGCTCTGATATGGAACTTGAGACGTCGTCCAATTGTTGCACCACACGAGAACATAACACCATTGCGTCTGGCTGATATTCTACCTTCAAATCATGAACTAGACGGCTGCAAAATATTGGTGATCCAAATTAGCATATGCGCTGGCGCTTACGTCGTATCGTCATCTTCAGTGCTAAGAACCTGCGTCATGTCATTCTGCAATGCACGCGCACAAGATTCCAATGTTTTGAGGACTTCGTCCAATAATGCAGTTCTACCCAGTAACTGCTTCCTCAATGACGACTTGTACTTTTGAAAAGAGGCGTCCGCAGGTCCAGTGGAGGCCATGCTTGTTAAAGGAGGATTTTGGAAAAGGTTTTGCATAGGAAGCGCATCTTGACGTTATGAGCAAGCTGATCGTGAATATAACAAAAAAATGTGAACCTATTTGACGTCCACTGAATGATGACACCGCTTGCAGAATAGACTCTCGGAAACTTGTCTCCGCCTGCGACAAGACCAACTTCCATATAGATGAAATTCGTTTCCGACAGGCCGCATCAATTATATCACTGAGGCTCCTCGTTTCTTGCTCCTGGAATGCGCTGAAAGATAAGATCCACTTGCGAAGAGAATGACGTGTTGTCCAAACATCCTTGACTGTCGAAAGGTCTAAGAACCAGCGGTCCAAAGATACTTTTAGACTGGTCGTCGCCTTCTCTAGCCATGTTGCGACTTCTCGTCTCAGATCGGCCGGGGCGACGCGCGACTTGGGAGAATTGACGTCAACCGCAGGTTTGTAGAACTTCAGATGAGGGGGCAGAAGCATGAAGTGGGTAGACGAAGGGAGGGTCATAAGAAGTGATTCAGTCGTCAGTTGTAATTCTGTCGGAAGGGAGGCATAAGCAGAAGACTGCAATGTAGAGTCGGACTGTATGTAGCCCAAAACCGATTCCGCGATGGAAGATGACGATGAAGAATTCTCAAAGACATCCCGAGACGTCTTGACAGTCGATGCGATGTTGTCAAGAGCGGCTTGCGTGATATCTTTGATTTGGCGTGCGGTCGGTTTAGAATCGCCCTGTTCGGGAGCGTGACCATTTGCGGCGTGCGCCGACGAGGGAGATATTGGCGACTTGCTCAGGCCATATGATAACAGAACGGAAAGGGACCGACTGCGTTGCGTCAGAAACACGGTAAGAGTTTCTGTTAATGGGCGTGAATCCAATAGGTGGAGGGTGAGTGCAGTGGCGCAGACATCCTTGAGACAACTTAGCAGGCAATAGGTCGTATGTTATGCGAAAACTTACTGTCGACGAAGCTGAGGGTTCACGCAGCGCCAATGTAGCCTTGTGAACAATTTGTGAGCGAAACTGTGAGACCGCTTCCCATTGTCGCCCTATCAGTGGAAATTGTTCCTTAAAGTGCCATGTAAATTGAGGTTATGATGGGAAGGAGAATGACAGACTCGAAGATGTATGCCTTGATCGGCCCAAGTTTCCTCTTCGTGTCGGAGAGCGCGATATACAACATCCGAGAGCAGGTAAAGCCACGCAGCCGCAAAATACTTCTTCCTCTCTATAAGTCGCCATAGATGTTCTGGAGCGTCCAAGAGTAGTTTTATATGTGCCGATAGTAATTGCAATGTATGCAAGTGCGTATCTGGTGTACTTGAATGAGCTAAGCAAGGGCATGCTTGGATCTAATTGCGCACCTTGGGCGCCATTCGCAATGCTTTTTCTTGGAAGAGGTGGAACTTTCTGGTCTGATATAGTACTTTTGGTTTCGTCCAGGGCTTCCAGCAGTCGTTTGGACGAACGTGCCATAGAGATTATAGAAGTCGACGCCTGCAGAAGGTCGCGGTATCGTTCACTGTGCTTTCGTGTTATATTAAGGCATTGGTACGCGTCCGGGCAAGCGACACGCACCCAACCATTAACCGCAGCTCTTCTTGTTTCGCATCAGCATCTGCTCTAACCACCTCCGTCAATATTCTAGCGCGTCTGAGCAGCTCTAAGGATACCTGAGTTGGTGCTGCACAAATTTGACTTCAGATACGGTGTACTTGGCGAATAGTTCATCTGGCTCCAGGTCGTCGGCAGATGGCAGTTTGGATAATGAGAGTTTCCTGGATGAAGAAGAGGATATGTCTCGGCTCATGGGTGGGGATATAGGCTTTGAGGCGTGTCCGTTGGCCGACGAACCGCTCACCGACATTATAGAGGGTCTGCGCGACATCGTGGCAGCGAACTGAAAGTCCTGACCTGGTTACGTAAGCCAATCCTACAAAGTGCCAACATTTCAACAGTACACAATGTGTTACAACACAAAGAATATAATCCGCTATGAGTCTAGCATCGATCCACTAATGCCTGCATCTACCATCTCGGCTATCCAACTCATCAATGCCTCGTCCCGTATTAGTACTCTCTCCATCAATGCTCGAACACTAACAAACGCCTGCCTCCCGCGTTTCTGCCCCTCCCTCTCTTGTGCGAGCGCTTCTCCGCTCATCTGCGGCCGCTCGTCAGATTGTTGCACGTCCTCAACAACTCCAGGAAATCCGAAATGGTCTTCATCAACACGAGGAGCCTCTTCCGTGGATACAAATGCTGTTCTGAATAGTATTCGTATGCATAGTAATGCCGTTAATGAGGTCGTCGGAGGGTCTATCACTGGCGCAGGGTAGCTGATAGTCGTACTCCGCGGTGGGGGAGGAGTTCGTTTAAGTGGGCTTTGAGTAGGATCATTCTCTGTGGCCGCAGCGGAAATCGTTACTGTGTCGCTCTGGGATGGATGCCTTTCCGGCGTATACTTGCTGGAAAGATGCGTCAGAACATGTCCTCGGAGAGCTATCCTTGTAAGAGTTCCTTTCGGGCATGTCGACCATAAACATGGGGATTCGGCTACGTCGAGAGAATTAACATGCCAAAGAAGGTGCTCGAACAACTCGCTGAGAGAACCGAACGATGGTACAAAGCACTTCCCTCGGTCCCACTGGCATTTTAGCTTGTCGGCGACAAGAGTATCCTTTCGCCTGTCTACGCCGCGAATGATAAACCTCTGCACAGGATCGGTCAGGACCATTGCCTGCGCCTCGTGGAATATAGCGTTAACGTTTTTGATGACTTCAGACGCGCCGAGCGGACCAGGATGCTGGTCTCCTTGGGCACCAAACACGTCCTTATAGAGATTCCAAAAGTCCACTTGGGTGAGCTCCCCATCCGATTTTGCAGTGAACATTGTCTTCATCCTTGGCGTGGTCGTTAGCGACAGTCATATACAGGGAAAGTTCTTACCATTCGAAACAACGCTGTGGCTCAGGCATCGGAAGGAGAGTCTGCAACTCCACTTCGGTCAAATCGTGATCTCGCGTCTCTATGAGTCCTAAAGATGGCACAGCTCGTACATCAACCGTAATATCCTGCGTCTTTGTCTCCTCCACTTGCTCGTGGATAAGCAAATTGACCATGACTCGGAGGATACTTGGCATGTCGGGATGGAGCAGGAAAAATTTCGCCATGACATGCTGGGATAAATGGATATAGAGGAAGTTCAGACACGCATCGACGAGTCTCTTGTCAGTGATCAGTGGCAAATATCGCAGCGATGCGGTAAGCGCGGGAGATTGAGGGTGGAATAAATGTGAATTGAGGGGTTCCGCGAGAAGAATAGTGATTACTTTGAACGCAGCAATGATAGAAGGTCTATTGGAGGATTCCGACGCGATCTTTTGGAGAGGGTGGATGATATTGATCGCGACAGTGGTCAAAGTTTGAGGCGTGAAGTGAACGGCAATGGTGTTCATTAGTTCCATAGCATGAAGCAGGAATTCAGTGTTCTCTTCCCTGCTCGAATCAAGATACCTAAGGGAATTCACGATGAGAGGGATGGTATGGGGCTGGTTGACTAGCTCTTGACAGTCAGCATCCAGCAGGGCGGCGTTTCGGAGGACTGATATGGCCTCGATCGCGTTTCTGCGTTTCGCTTCGAGTGCGCGCGGTGGAGCAAATAACGCGCTCTCTATGTTGAATTTCCGATGGCCCTCGAGGATGTACCACTCTGGGAGGATGAAAAGGCCGTCTAAAACGCCTGGCATACTTCGTAAGATGATAGCCTCGTTGATACTGAGCCGCAGGAGTCGGTCTAATGCCCAAGCGACTTCAGTATCAATGCCGGACTGCAAAGCAAGAGCCATGCGGTTGTTGTAGACGGGCTCTGTGTACCATCCTGAAAATGGATTTTCGGTGAGTGTCAACGCAATACCGATGCAAATTTCGACAGACTTTCATAGTCGTCTTTGACGTTGTGAGTCCTAGTAGCAGTGTTTTGCTGGCTAGTCCGATATCCCGTTGGCGCGACGGTATTCGAGCGGCTAGTGCTCGCGTACGAAGACATGATCTTGGTTCTCAGTTGAATGAAAGAAAGCAGCAAATGTCGCATCCGTCACACCGTGACCTGCTTCGGACCGAGGTCCGAGCTCAGAGAAGTCAGGTGACGCCACAGTGTTCCTACGTTGTCAAAGTTGAAGTTCTAGCTTCTCAGCTATCGTACGCTGACCCATCCGACGTCAGAATGACCATTCTAAGTCTAGGTAAAGGTAATATAGTATGTAGCGCGGCTACGAGATCCTATTAATATTATTGGATAGATTCGTCAATTGATGTTAAAGTGGGTTCGCTCTGGTGGGTCGATTGCGGGGCCATAATAGTCTAGAGAAGATGACGACGTCCAGCGTCGTCCTCGGGAAAGGCACGTTGCAACTCCGGGCTGAGGACCAGTCGCGCGCGATCAGATGTTTTCTCAGTCTCAATATCACTGAAATACGCAGCGAAATTGTGGATGACTGGGAAGAACGGCAGGATCATGTCCAACGAGGCATTTAACGGCTCTATGTTGTCTTCTGCAACGTCTGAAAATGTCATAAGCATAGGATAACGCGTCAAGATAGAGATCATACATCTCTCGGATCCGTCAATTGAAAACGAAGTGTAGAATGGCTGATTGCGGCCGTTAGGCAGCTTATCAACATTCATCTCTTGTATCCACTTCTCGTCCTGTTTACAGACATTCTAGAACAGAGTGAGAGACAATATATACAAGCGAGATGAAGGATACGTACATCCCAAGCACATATGCAACCCTTGTATTTGTAGGTCCTATGCTGGAATATCGTGCCGACGTGATACTTGACGTGCATATTCTCCGGGGCAGA
The DNA here is from genome assembly GCA_036872995.1 of Hymenopellis raphanipes. Taxonomy (NCBI): domain Eukaryota; kingdom Fungi; phylum Basidiomycota; class Agaricomycetes; order Agaricales; family Physalacriaceae; genus Hymenopellis; species Hymenopellis raphanipes. Next base: position 3,335,278 of record JAYMDG010000001.1, read on the forward strand.
ACGTAGGGAAACCGGTATCGTTCTCGAATGAAGTTCGATAGCGCTTCTACGCTTCTCTTCCAGATGTTCCCGGACAGCACTTCCTTCGGGAAATATGGGAGCTATAGATTGTGGAAGAACTGTAACACAATCCACCAGGCCCATGTATGCGGTGGCGCGCGCAGCAAATTGGTCCCGGGTCGTCATGAGCAAATACAAGGTAAATGCCAGGTATAGCGGGACTCGTGGTTGATTGGCAGCTACAACGATTCCCGCATTTAAAGAGGCGAGAATGTTTCGACTAGTGCGGAGTAACATGGGGGGCGACAGAGAGGGCGATATGTATGGCGCCATCGACTGGGGTGGTATACCATGCCTCATAACGAGGTTAACGATATCTTCTCGAAGTGATAGTATCATCTTGGTCTCCGCCCCGAACACGTCAACATAGAAATCGTCCGCCGTTGGATCTGGCGATGAGATATGCGCAAGTACCCGTTGTGGGAAATCGACCGGAGATGCAGAGATACCTAAACCACGCGCGACAGCGACAAATACGTGGACAAGAGATATGGGTATGCTCTTCTTGTTCGTGGTCAAGTATTTATGGGGGAAGATGTTGTTTATGTCGTGAAACGCATGTGCTGTAAGAAAGTCGTTGGCTTCGTCATGTCGCGGTAAAAGAGGGGGAATGTTGCTCACGCTCCACAGCTCCAAACCCTTCACTAGCCATAAAGCGGCAAATTTGCGTGCACAAGTCAACGACATTATAACCTGGTTCGCCGGAGAGCAAAACGCAGTTGTTCTGCAGTAAATGCTCCCGGCAGCGAGATATAAGGTTCTCTATAATAAGGGTTATCTGGAATTATTTAAGAAAACGCCACGCAAGCGGGTGATGACACACGCACATATTTGGGCGAATAACCAGAAAAGCAGGAGAGCGCAGAAAACGAATCTACAAAAGTTACCGAGAAATCTCCCCTTTGTTGCCTGTCCCATAAGTTGACAGCATAGATCCTTGCGATAGAATCCAGGATGGTACGTGCCCAATACCGCCGCGTTATTGCGTGGGGGGCGACTGAGGGGGAGTCCGATGGGTCGTTGTAAAATGTTCTCAGGAGTGGGGGCACCGGCTGGGAGGCCTCCATCTCCAGAACGTCCCAGACGTCGAATGACATGCTGCAAAGAGATGCAATATGGTCTAGTTGGCCATTCCGTTGCTCTACAATTCGATCCAATAGGCTAAGCGCCTTCCGGTCTATACGTCGTCGCGCTCCATATAGAAGTCGCCAGTCGCCGTTGGTTTCAGAGCGACGCTGTAAATCCTCGTAGTCATTGCAGTGATGGTAGCGGGCCAAGTAATGAGGTTGCCAGAGTGCAGGCATCATGGCTGCATGGTGAAAAAGGGAACTTGTTTTCAGGAAAGCGACCAAGACGAGGATTGAGGATTCCTCATGCGATGCGGGTAGATGTTCCAAAATGCTTATGAGGACATCAAGAGGAAGTTCCATGGTAGTGAGGCGATGGGGCAAGAGGAAGTGGATCCGGGAGCGGGGAGATGTTATACAATCCATTTGATTGCCGGCGGCAACTCAGCTTGGACGACCCACACTGAGTTGAGAGTTTGACTCACACGACAAGTATACTATACACATCTCGGGTATGTGCTAGTCTTGATTTGTCTTCTGATAGGGATACGGGTAGCCAGAACGCCACAAAATGTTCGCATCCTGTTACCAAGTGATTCTACAGCCCACCCAACATACCCTACAGAAGCCAAACGAGAAGATAATCATGCATCGTCCGAATCCGCCTCTCCTCCATCCTTCCACAGATCGTACATCTTCCGACGACTACTCCCCCGTGTCTCCGGATCGCTAGCTGCGTTGAATATTTGACGCAGAAGTCTACCCCGTAAAGTGGCCTCATCCAGATTATCCTGATCGCCACAAGATGCACACGCATTCGACAGAAGATGTTGGTATGATCCATCTGACGCGCCAGGTTCCAATCGAACGCGTTTCGAAACGGGTGGTCGATCTTCCGAAGACAATTCCGATAATAATGGAGTTAGAAGCGCAGTATGAATGCGATTGTATGTCGTAGAGATGGGGGTACGGGAGGCTACTGTAAGGAAGGGGGAAATCAGGACACAGAGTGGTGCAGGACGTGTTTTGAAGTCCGTAGAAGGTTTCGACATGGCTTTGTCTAATTCTTGAAGGTATATGTCGGCAAGATGATATATCAGGCTCGTTGGAACCTTGATGTCGCCCGGGCTAGAATGAATTGAGTAGCGAGTCAACCCACATTCAGATATACTCACCACAAAGGACCGCCTTCTCTCGTCAGTATACGGTTGTACTCCTCGACCGCTGCCAGATCCCATCCAGTCCGTATCAGTAGTCGGAATCCCGCATTTACAAAGCGCCGCACAAGCATGTAGTATTTGTCAATTCTGACAAGAGTTGGTTGAAAAAGTGAGGTTATGGTGACATGAAGCGCACCTCAAACGGTCAATCCCACTCCATTCCCGAACCGTTGTCTCCCAGAAACCATTGAGAAAGGCTAACGAGGCAGGTGTTGAAGTGATGGTCAAAATGAGCTCTGCGAGCTCTGTCGCGAGTGCTTGTTGAACTAGTGGCTTGTCCGACATCCAGAAGCCTGCAGATGAGTATATATAAGTAAAGACCAGGATAACAATCGGCATACAGTAAAATATTCCTTTCCACAGCTTGACCATTTCTGGGGGAGGGAGCGCATCTTCCGAATCCGACAGAAAAGTTGACAAGTTTTTGATCGCTTTATCGCGAACTTTTTTCTCTATGTTGGGGTCAATTATGAGTCTATCTACATACAGCAGTCGTACCGGTAGACGCGAGATATTTTCCTAGCGGCGGTGTTGAGGAAGGCGTAGACATCGTTGTGGTCAAAATGGAAGAGGCAAATTTCCAGCTAATCAGGTGACATCATCGCCTACCAAGGATGATTCGCGTCTTGCATTCATACCACGTCTTTTACAACGCTAGCACGATAAATCATGTCTAAATCGCCGATTACTTGTCATAGTACGCCACTCTGTTGACCGCCAAACGTCGGTTCTTGACGGATCGTAGTTCTTGACTCTAGTTCGGGGCGTCCAGCTCCCAACGTTGAAATCCGGCTCCAGCAGTTTGAGAAAGCTCAGGAAGAAAGTGGATCTGATTTGTTCAATCCAATTGCGAGAGGGTGTGTTGTGCTCTCTCGAGTTAGATGCATGCGTTTATGCATTGGGTAGAGTGACCAACTCAGATGGACGATGTCTTAATCTTCTTCCACCCATAGAGACGTCCGAAGAGACGAAACGTACGGTGAAACCAGGACTATACAAGATCGTCTTCAAAGTGAAGGAATACTTTGAAAACAAAGGACAGAAATGCTTTTATCCATGGGTCGAAGTACGCCACACATGAGTGCCGCAGAATTTAATTAACAGATCTTACAGATAACTTTTGAGTTAGAGAATCCAACTGAACACTATCACATTCCTCTCCTCATCAGTCCTTACTCATTCACAACTTATCGAGGCAGTTAAACATCATGAAGAAACAAGGATTAGACGCCTGTATTATGTATATAGCCACAATCGATCAAGGATGTCGAAGTCTAAATGTTTGTGTCTATCTAATAATGAGGCATGAGAGACGTGGAGGCGTGAAAATGCAGAAGTATAGTGAGTGTATGTACGGAAATGTGCAGAGACGACAGCAAGGAAACGGTAATGAGGATAGCGTGTGCAATGAGAGGTAAAGTACACTATCGTGTAAGAACATTGTCATATTGTTGGCCCTTGATAGAGGCTCCTCGCATGGATGCCTTGACGTTGTTCAAGAACTGGTCTCTGTTCTTGCTCATCTCTACAGCAGCCTCTGTGATGGGAAACGATGCATCAGTTGTGTAACGCACGCGATCTTATAAGCACATACCCTTGTTCAGAGGATCATCCGCGTTTGGTTCAAGGAACAGGTACTGTAGTCCCACCATGACTGAATTGAGATTGAGCACGGGCTTCCAGTCTTCTCGGAGGATGTTCAAGCACACGTTGCCCTCGAGGTCAACGTTGGGGTGGTATATCTACGTGAAACAGTTAATAAATGCAGGTCACCATGGACACCACTGCGCAACTCACGGTTTGCGTGCATTTGACTTTCGGAGGGTCGTGAGGGTAGTTGGTGTTTATGGCAAAGGAGAAGACAAAGGAGCCGCCCTTGTACATGCCTATACGGGACACGGAATCAGCACCAGGCCAACGACATCTGATAGATGAGCGCACCTTCGTCAGGCGTAATTGTGAGCGTAAAGTTGAGAAGATCGGCGGCATCAGGGAAATTGGTGGTCATCGTCGAGGGCAGATCCAACTCAGTCAAGTCTGTGAAGGAGATCTTAGGAAACCTTCGCTGTCGTGTGATCACAACCGCACCTTTCTGTACTCGAATTTGAGCGGCGCTGACTTTAGGCTTCTTCTTAGCCGCCGCATCCTCGTTCTTCTTCATACTCCATATCTGTTGTCTCCAATGAGTGGGGGCGCAAATACACGGGCAACAAGGAAAGCGGAAGATTGGTACCTTGATCATCGTGGCGAGTGGTGAGTGGCGATGAAACTGAGTCAAAGGTCGTGGTAGCAATACAAGTTCTGAAGCGCTTCCGAATCTAGACAGGATGCACCGCCACAATCGACTACACTTCCAGTACCTTCTTGCCGGACTTTTTGCACTGACGGCCGCCTAAAATTGGACAATTATTACCCGAAAATGCTCGCTGTACTGACCTGCACGCTCAGGCATAGCGCGTATCTACATAGCGCCTTATGGACGACATCTGACTTGAGATAAACTTACTGACCTTGTGGGTTTGTCACGTAATTGAGCAGCTATCCGTGTTCGAACCATCATGTCCACCGCACCTCCAGTATCTATGGGTTTGCCCATCATTGACCTTGATCTCTTCTTGTCTCAGCCTAGAGATTCGCCTGCAGTGCAGACCGAGTGTAAAAAGGCCAGTCTCGACTTGACAGACGAGAGTGTAGCGATTTCTGATATCAGCGTTCTGATAGGCTGCTGATGCCTTGATTACTTATGGGGCGCTCATCCTTCGTGATTCTCGCGTCTCTGAAGAGGATAACATAACCTTTCTCGACCTATTGGAGGATTACTTTGCCCAACCTCTGGAAGTTTTGCAGAAGGACGAACGTCCTGAACTGAGCTACCAGGTTGGCGCAACCCTTGAGAATACAGAGAAGCCTAAATGTGCAGTCGATGAGCCAGTAAGGTGTTCTCTTCCTGGTTATTATCTCTCATGTCAAACACAGCTCTAGTGTCTTCGAATCATAGAGAGACTGGAACCATCTGAGCGACCACTAGATATCAGTGCGCACTCTCCCGATCCTAAATGTCGCTTTTTCTATAAGATGGGCGAGAAGCCACCCTACGAGACGAAGTATCCATCCCTCAACGCCCCGAACGTCATCCCTCAGGCCGAACATCTCAAGGAGCGCTGGTTACCGACCATGGATAAATGGGGAGCCTCCATGAAGCGCGCGTAAGTCTTGCATGGCATTGCATTCAATTGTCTAAATCCACAAAAACAGTGTTGAGAACCTGGCCGACATGACTTCCATTGGCCTTGGTCTTCACCCAGACACTTTCCGGGTCGCCGGAAAATATGGGTAAGTGACTTTGTTATCTAGCCATTCAAGCTGTCCTTATACCTTTGTGCAGTCCTCATATCCTTGCGCCAACCGCTTCTGACTTGAGAAAGTATGGCGAGAAGGATACCATTCTCGCCGGTTTCCATACTGATCTCAACTTCCTGACAATCCATGGCCGCTCGCGCTATCCCGGATTGCACGTCTGGGCGCGTAATACGGGGAAGCGTATCCCGGTCAAGATCCCGGAGGGGAACTACCTGTTGGTGCAAGCAGGCAAGCAGTTAGAACACCTGAGTGGAGGCCTTATCAAGGCTGGATTCCACGAGGTTGTCGTGAATGACAAGACTATCGAGGTAAGTGGTCAATGACTTTCGCCCAATGTGAGACGTGACTTTGCTCCAAGGTCATTGAAAAGCGTAAGGAACAATATCCTGAACGCCCTCTTATTCGGATATCTTCAACTTTTTTCTGGCATCTCTCTTCTGATTATGACTTGGTACCAATTCCTGTATTGGCGGACCGCGCGCAACATCTTCGCGCTGGTCTGACTGATCACGATGCCGACGAGGTTGTTTATGAACCTATGAAAGTTGGACAGCAGGTTCAGAAGTAAGATTCCCTGCTTTCAGACACATGCCAACGTTGCTTATTGTTATGTCAGTGAGTTGAAGCACATTGCCCTAATGGCATAGAGTTCCTATAACGGCTTTCTGCTTCATGTATATATGTACATGCAATATTCTCTATGGGGGAGGATCCGTGCGCAAACGCTCGATAATGAGCGCAGACATCAATATGTCGTCAAAGTAGTCGTGGCCTGTTGGCGTTACTTCAAGTTTTGGATACTGAACTGGTCTCCCCGCTCGTCTCAACAGGTTCCTTGGGGTGAATTTGGCAAGAAAATTGGCCTGTGTTCGTTCCTTCGAGGCAAAGCACTAATCGGAATGTCTCTTACCAAAAGCACCCGGGACTGAGTTTGGTTACTCACGTTAATTGCGCCGCCGCCAGCATTATCATCCCATGTTAAGGTGACCAGCTTGTCACTCCTACTGACAGTTTTCCATGTCCAACTCTGTAACACTCCTCAGACATTTCAGTATTTCGTGGCGAACATCACAGCTCACATTTTTGAAGAACTTGGTGTATGAGGTCAGGATATCGTTGATGGAATATTCGTTTCCGCCTAAACAAACAGTGTTCGAGATTCTCGAGTTGCTGGGTCCAATTCTACTCCAACTCCTTGTGAGCGGGTAAAGTGAGGCCATTTTTTGCTTACTCGAAATCTCCAATGACATCCCCTTCGCAGGAAGACTTCCGTATGGTCGTAATGAACGATGTGGGCGTGAAGCAGTTCATGTTCACCGAAATATGATAAGGTTCCCGGGCGCCTTTTTGATTCGCGCCCGTAGCGTGAGGCGCGTAAAGTAACATGGAATTTTGATCCAGTGGCGATAAACTCGGACCAAAGTTGTACACGATAGTGGATACCGGTCGTGCTAGCACTTCATATCTGTCCAAGCAGTTCTGAGAACCAGCGCGGAATACGATAACGAATTATCGTACGTTGGAGGAATGGGTGAACTTGAGCGGCCATAATGAAGACTGGGGTGGCATGGCGGAGGAGGTGGTAAGCCTGCACTGCCCAGCGGAGAGCCGGGCTCTGGGGCAGTGACAGAGGGTAGTCCTGGCTTTGAGGTCTCACTACGACAGTAATGTTGCGATTTAGACACGGAAGAAAATGAGGTGCGAGCTCACCTCGGGGAAGGAAGAATCATAACGACACCATGGATAGAGGCGACGATGAGTGAGAGAGATGATACAAGAGCTGAATTGAGGCCTATCAGTACGCATACTACTCAATGCTGTGTTGGAGAAGAGGTGCTTTCGTACACGGCCACGTGCACGCGGCAAACGCCAACTGGCGATCCCGTTAAGTCCGAGTTTCGACCTGCCTAGACTGTCCATCATGCCAGCAGCCCGTCTCCTGCTGTTCTTGTTCAGCTGCTGGCACCACTGCTTTCAGGAACTCTACTCACCATTAACGAGATCGCCGTACCATATGATTCCTCATACCTTCGTCGGAGTTCAAATGGCACGACCTCAGAGATTGCTTGGTTAGGTAGATACCCATTCCTCGAAAGTTCCACAATAACTCTCGACGGTAATCGAGCGTTCTTCGTCGCGCTTATAAGGTAACCGGTACTGATATAACGTGGCGCAGATAAAAGGCCTAGGTGCTATCGGGACCAAGAATGGACCTCACGTGTACCGCCATGCCCTAGTTGTAGAGCCGCCGGTCAACTCCTGTCGCTGGATCCCGGGCTCGACGGTGTCGACCCGATTCTGGTCTCATGTCGCGCGCGCGCGCAACTGCTTCAACTTCCACTGCTTGAAGGATTTCGATATCAACACGTGAGCGGGACCAGCGTGAGCACTGAGCACGCCGCGCGTCATTCGGACTCATTCCAGGTCATTCCTCTGTTATCTGATCAAACTATATTTTGGAATTTTGGACGGAACCGTCAAGGCGAGTGTTCTTGGTACTTCAAGTCGGGTTCGTACCTTCAAGTGTAGCTCATATCTAAGTTGCCCAGACAGTGTACACGATACCGATACGGTGATCCGTCGGCTCGTTGATTAGGACATACCCCGCGGCGATCTCGAATCAATCTGGGATCCACTACTGTGACTACACGCATAGCCCACAACATCAATATGACGTCTAACAACGAGCCTGCTTTCTGGACGAATGCCAACAGCTCGCTCATTCGTTATGGTCCCTCATTTGTGCCCAATATCATTGAACGTGCACAGGGTGTCTACCTATACGACGCAGATGGAAAACGTATCATTGATTTCACCTCGGGGCAGGTAAAATCGCGTTCTTCATGACGCATTGTCCGATTGGGTTGACAAACTATAGATGAGCGCCATTCTTGGACACTCACATCCGGAGATTGTCGCGGTCATTACAAAGTATGCTCAGAATCTGGATCACCTGTTTTCCGGAATGTTGAGCAGACCAGTCGTGGATCTGGCCACGAAGTTGGCGGGGCTGCTACCTCCCGGATTGGACAAGGTGCAACTACTATCTACTGGTGCGGAAAGTAATGAGTGTGCTCTGCGTGTTCGTTCAGTCTAAGTTGGAATCCATCAAAAGGAAACTTATAGATTGATAGATTGCCAAACTCTACACTGGCAAATTCGAGATTGTTGGCGAGTCATTTAATATCGTCTGCCCATTTGTGGCTTATACTTACTTGAACTTAGGTCTAGCGAATTCGTGGCATGGCGTTACTCAAGGAGCAGCGTCTATGACTTACCAATCAGTATGTGGGTTTCAGTCTTCTTAATCGCGCTAATGCTCTTTTCAGACACGCAAGAACTATGGTCCTGCTGTTCCCGGCTCCCTCATTCTCCCGACGCCGAATGCCTATCGTTCCCCCTTCCGTCACTCTGACGGTTCGTACGATTGGGAAACAGAACTGGACTATGGCTGGTCCCTCGTCGACTCGCAGTCCGTCGGGAGTCTCGCCACTGTAATATTGGAACCCATCCTCAGCTCGGGAGGCGTCGTTGTCTTGCCTCCTGGTTATCTCCGCAAGATGAAGGAACACTGCGAGAAGAGGGGCATGTTGCTAATCCTGGATGAGGCACAAACTGGGGTGGGGAGGACAGGAAAGAACTTTGCATTCGAGCATGACGGAGTTGTGCCGGACATACTTACACTGTCCAAGACGTTGGGAGCTGGATTGCCGCTTTCCGCTGTTGTTACCTCTACGAAGATTGAACAGACATGCTATGAGAGGGGGTTTTCATTTTGTATGTGATTTCCTTCTCACTTCCCTGTGTCCTTATTCGCTTCTTTTAGATACAACACATGTATCTGATCCTCTCCCGGCTGCGGTCGGGCTCCAAGTCTTGACCATACTTGAGCGAGACAACTTGGCTTCTCACGCTGAGCGAATGGGTACAATTTTTCGCGAATTCCTCCTTGCACTCCAAAAGCAATATCGCTGTATCGGCGACATACGCGGACAAGGTTTGATGGTTGGACTAGAGGTTATCAAATATCCTTCAAAGGAGCCAAACGAAGAGCTCGGAAACGCACTGGCCGACCGCATGTTGGAACTCGGCCTTAGCGCTAATGTTGTACGCATTCCGGGTATGGGCTCATGCTTCCGGTGGGTTCCATCCGGTGTCAGGATCTCCATTGTGTTGACTAGTCCATAGAATTGCACCACCCCTCTCAGTAACTGAGGGCGAATTACGGGAGGGGTTGTCCATCATTGAAGAAGCATTCAAAACCACCGACGGAACTTCATAATTGGATTACGAGACGTAGGCTGACATATTAAAGGTCGTATACTTTACTATCTACCACCAAGTAGTGTGAAGCCAGCCACGCTGACTCTGAGAGTTTGTGAGAAAGGCGTCTTGCAGACGTCAATCATTCAGGAACGTTCGGTCCGTAGATCCGGATTGATGTCTTTTTTGGAATACATGTGTAAATAAACAGGCAATGATTTTCATTTTTCACCACCATGACTGAGTACGACTATAGCCCGGAGGCTGTCGAGCGGTACAAGGACAAGCAGCGTAGCGTTCACAGATGGGCTGTCGAGACGTCGAGGCACAATCCTGCCAATCCCATAACGCTCTCGAAGACGCCTCAGAGGTCGCATACCTATGGTGGTGGCACTCATCGGCGGTCTTCCTCTTCATCTCGCCCTTCATCAAGCTCGAGACCTCAGCCGCGGAGGTCGAGCACGGACAACAGTCGCTCGGGACATAGATCACAGCCTCGCCAGCCGACCAGGTCGTACACAACACCAGTGATTCCGGTGCAGCCCTACCAATCCTATGCATATCAACCACAGCCATACTTTCCTCCTCCTCCGGCGCGAAGGGTTGTAGTTGCAACAGTGCGTAATCGTTGTTTCCGACCATTTTTCATCGTTACTGAGCTTGATGAGCAGTCACCAGTTCAGCAAAATGCCCCCGCTTATTATTATTACGCGCCGCAGCCCCAGAAAAAAGGCGTATTGTCTCGATTAATGACTTTCATGGGCGTCAACACGAATCCCAAGCCCGTACGCGATAACTCCACACACTCTAGCTCCAGACACTCCAGTAGACGGAAGCGGAGGTATTCTTATTGGTACGCCAATTGGTTCCGTCCGATCGATCGTTTCTAATTTTGTCATCCCCACAGATTTCACGATTCCTGAGCAATTCACCAATACACATAATGCATTTACGATACCATAGACCCCCCGACGATAGTACATACCACGACACCTTCGATAAATCCAGTATAACCACGCCAGCATGTGGGCTGCTTTTCATGACAGCATTTTTACAGTAATAGTAATACGACGTACTTGAGCTTTCATTCAGTGGAGTCGCTTGTCGGACTGAGATGCTATCGGATATGAACGTTTCCCCTTCGAGTAGTCACAACGCTGGCAGATACAATGCACCATAGTCCGAAGAGGTAATAAAGCCTAATAGTACAGCACAATGAGGAGTCCGACCAGATCCGACCTGCTCTCGAGTTTCAGCCATAGCTGAACGTTGTCGGTGATTAAGAGGTGTGAGTATCCGCCCCTCGATTATGAGATAATCATCTAAATAATGCTGTCCGCGCAGCATTATTGTGAGCGTCTGCAATATTGGACTGGTTCGCCGTGGACGTGCATGGAGATCATCAGCTTAGATGTGGTCCCAGAGTAACTGTATAAGTAATGTCAAGTGTTGAAGACACCCGGAAAAATTTTTGGGGAACAGCGAGGTGAGGATACATAATAACATTCGAGAAATCAAGATGTACTTGGAGGAGATCGTCGAAATCCCGGTCAGCCAGCTTCTTCATCTGGGATTGTTCGCAAACCGACGAATAGTGTTGCCAAATGTTGAGACCTGCCGATATCTTTCAAAACACAAGGAAGCGATGAACAGAGCAACCTGTAAGAGATTTTACCATTGATCGGTGTTTGGCTTGCAAGCATAAAGGAGACGAATCAGATGCGTGAACAGAGCCTTCCAAACACCAAGCTCAAACTCGTGGAGGAGATCTACAACAAGCATCTTGAATGGGTTGAAAGAGGCACCAAGCTGCTCTATAAATGCATGCTGTCAGCGTAGATCGGTGAGTAGAAGTCACATACTGTCGTCGGAACACTGGAGCTCTCCTTCAGAAGATCAAGACCAGCAGAATATGTAAAAATGCGTGGATAAACACGGCGCTCGATCCATCTGCGCAGTTCAAGACTATACCATAGATGTAGGCATGCATAAATCTCGCATCCGAGAGAATAAACTTCCAGACAGCTTGCATGAGCTCGCGTCGACAATGCGTAATAATCTCCGAGCGCTGCGTTTTCCATTTAGGGTGGAACGACTGTACCCAGTCAACGAAAGAATCCGGAAGCTGAAATAAGCCTATTAGTATTAGACATGTCACACTGTTCACGGATGACTTACTGAGAGGATATATGCCAGGGGATGTTGCCGTTCGCAAGGGAGACGCACGGAAAAGAGGAAGCTTCGGTTCGTCGTTGAGGAGGTGAGGAAGTTAGCGAGGGATGTCGACGGGTTTGCCTGGATGTCTTAATTGTGCATTAGTACATAAGAATGAAATTCATTGACTTTTACTGTATTTGTGGCATTATAGGTTTAACAGTACCATGACCCGCGAGGCAATGACTCGGCAACATGATTGAGCTTCTTCATCTCCTCGACCAATCTGATGCAAGGTTGCTCTGTCTTTTCCAAGTCTGAACGAAGGAGTGCGACAACCTGCATAGTAACCCAGATCTAACCTCATTGATAGACATTGCCTGCATCTGTACAATACGACCATACCGCACTTCGTACCAGGGAGGCTTCCACGATGGTGAGGCACAAGCCTTGAAAGAAGGCGTCACTGACTCCGCTCTGGGGATGCAGAAGTTCTGGACCGGTGATACCAGCATCGGCAAGCTTCCTAACAGCAGAGTCTGGCAAGTGGTGGAATGCTGCCCACTCATCCAAGGATAGCAGTGGTGGTAGGTAGTAGGGTGGGCCCGACTGTGCGGAGGGTGAGGCGACATCTACGTATGGCACCGACGCAACAAAGTATTTCTGCGAAGGCGCAGATAGACCAACGGAGTTGTTCTGCGGAGGCGCAGACAGGCCATCGGGGTTGTTCTGCGGAGGCGCTGGGTCAACGTGAGCTGGCTTTTGACGCCGAAAACTGCTGTCGTTTTGGGAGGCCATCGAGGACTGTGGGAGGAGGACGTTCAGGCACGAACAGCTATTAATGTAAATAAAATAACTGACGCGTCTGGGTAAGGGCCAAGACTTGAAAAAAAGATGCTCAGGCTTGGTCGCGGACCGGGACAAGAGTGGGCGTAAGGTGCTTAGTCAGCCGGTTACTTTCCGATGGCAGACTCGTTGAAGCGCACTTTGAGCGCACTACTGCTTTGAGATAGATGCCGGTTTCGCCATTTCATACTCGCAACCCTGCGACTCCTGTAGGCGCTCCTCCTCAGAACGTCCAGTATGCGGTGCTCTCTTCCTCGAATCGTCACAGTAGTGCGTGGATCTGCTACTATACCCATCCTGATGGACAATTAACCTAGCCGTAGAACTGATAACCACGTACTCCATAAATTCGCAATGGTTGCAATCACTGAGCCTTCGCTCCGCACCAGCTGCGGGATTCAGTAAATGAAGCCATACCAGTTCCGGTGTCAACACTGACTCGTGATAAATGACGATGGCATGAAACAGACCTGGATGTTGTAAGTACTTTGGACGCGTATACGCGAAAGGTATGAGGAGCTATCATGCGAGAAGGCGAGAACATATAGATAACACTGTCGGAAGGTGTCTCTATCTGTCATAAGTACAGTTGAAGGTACTTACGCTACCTACACTGTATCAGGTATGGGTGGAACCTAGGGAACGAGTATCACCAGCATGCTCGAAAATACCAAGGACACTCCCCAACTTGACGACCATCTCCTCCCACTCCGCCTCCGGGTCTGATAAAGCAGTGATCGCACCTCCCGCACCGATGATCCAATCTTCCTCGTCAGTCGTCGGGTCGTCGTGCTTGAAGCAGCTCCGGATGGTTACTGCCCAATCTCCAGAGCCGCTGACACACCAATACCCAAACACACCTGAGTACAAACTTCGGTCACTGCTTTCGAGGTCTTGGAGGATTTCAACACTGCGCTTTTTAGGTGCTCCAGTCATGCTCCCTTTTTAAGATCTCAATACCAAAAACCCACAAGTGAGAAACCCACGTACCTGGTGGCAAGCTCGCCTGCAGCACGCGCCAACCCAACAGCCCGTCAGAATCACCACAGCCATTACCAAGACGTCCTTCAATCACGCTCACGAGTTGCCATACAGTTCTGTACTCCTCGACACCACAAAACTGTGTGACCTGAACATCCTCGCCAACGGCGCTGTGGAGATCATGGCGAATGAGATCCACAATCATCAAGTTCTCCGCAACCTCCTTCGGATTCTGAGCCAAAGCCTTTTCCGCGTATGCTCGATCGATGCCTGGCCCTTTTCGAATGGTACCCTTTATTGGTCTGAGCTGGCATAATGATTCTGGGGAGCGAGAGTACGAGAGAAAACGTTCCGGTGACGAGGAGAGGAATGTGGTTGGCTTGAGACGAAAATAGGCTGAATGAGGAGCAGCGTTGCGCTCGCGTAGTGCTTTGTATCTAGACCATGACGATTGAGGCGACGCTCGGATATGTGTATGGGCTGTGAGGCACAGCTCGTACGAATCACCACAGAACAGATGTTCCATTGCCGTCTGAATTCCATTGATATAGCAATCCTTGTCGGGGAGAGTCACTTCTGAACGAGCGTGATTAGAAGACGATGAAGATTCTGGCATCGCAGCGGCCTGGCGTAACATCTGCGCCATATCTCGAAGCCACACGCCATCGTCGGTAGTGATAGATTGCACATAGACCTTGCCTGTGAGATGGTCCATCACGATACTTCGTTCCACAAATATGAGATTGACATCCGGATAGGGAAGCTTCCTATGAGCATCTCGACTAGACTTTGGAGTCACATCGAGCTGGCGTAATCCAAGTTCGTAACTCAGAATCCCAAGAAACCCAGCCCAAAACGGCACCTCGGAATGTCCACCCACAGCTCTGCGTTCAAGCATATACGCAGAAAGCCAAGACCAGATATCCTTGCCCGCCATATGCTCTGTCGTTGAGAGTTGGCTACGCGTGATGTGTACACTCTCGTCACCAACCCAGTATGTGATCTGAGGAGACGTCGAAGCTGGACAACCGATGATAGAAAAACGACCTGGATGTGCGGCAGAGTCGAGAAGGGCGAAGGGGATGTCTTCGTTGTACGACCCCAGTAATTCGCAGACTGCTGGCACCGTCAACAATGGAAGGATCAGTACTTCAGTCTGCACGATGGGGAGAGAAGAAGGGGCAAAACGAAGACGAGGGGGAGATGAAGTTGTGGAATAATGAGGCCAAGGAAACCCGAAAGTTTGGCGAGCGTCAGCAGACCATGGCGATGGAGTTCTCCCTTGCTTTCTCGACCATTGTTGCGCAAGTCGCCAGAAATTCGACAGCACTTCTGAACCCCCACCGTTGGTGCGGACCGACTCGGGGTGATATTGTACTGCCCAGAATGGAAGTCTTCTATGTGTAGCGGCCATGAGGACCCGACCGTTTGCTGCTTCATCATCCGCCCAAGCCAGTGGTTGAAGCTCCGAATCCGCCACCGATGGCAAGATAGCGTGAAGAGAGTGGTAGCGAACGGCTTCCACAAGTCCAACCCCTTCGAAGAGGCCGTTTCCGTTGTGATCGATACGAGAAATCTGCCCGTGCTTGACTATGGAGAGGCGCTGTATGCGTCCTCCAAACTCCAAAGCCAGGCTCTGGAGTCCTAGGCATACGCCAAATACGGGCAGGACATCTTCGCCTGTCAACTGCCAAAGATCTTTAACGACTCCGATGTCCTTTGCGACTTCTGGTGATCCGGGACCAGGTCCTACCAAGACTGCAGAGAAATGTCGAAGGAAAGGGAGAAGCCGATGAATGTTGAAGTCATCGTTCTTGATAATATGGATAGAGCAACCAGGAATAGATCTGCGAAGAAGAGAAGCAAGGCTGACAGAAAGTGTCAGCACAAAGCTTTGTGAATAGGATGGATGCACGTACTTGTACGTGAAGGAGTCGTAGGAGTCGACGAGCAAGATTCTAGGGACGTCTATGGCCATGATTAAAAATTTTGTTTCCCGGCTATTGTCAAAGCGTGTAGCAATGCTGATCTAGTGTGAAATCAATGTGGGCCGCAGTGGATATGGCTGCTGAATAAATATGGTCGTTCTGGAAGATTTTAGGCCTTGTACCATTGCTATCGAGGAGACGCGAGGATGTTCATGGAGGTCGGAATTCAAGTGAAGGCATTGACCAAATATGTCAAAAGAAGACGAAGTCGGTCCAAGGTTAGGGTTTCTGCCATCTTCGGTGTCGCAAATTGGAGGCCGCAAGTCGTAAGTTGCAACTCATGTGGACGGCATCATCTTGCTACATGCTCTGCAGGCCGTTCCTTTCACTGCGCTCAACTATGGGGATGATGTCGCTCTTGTTTGGTCTGTCACTGAAATAGTACCGATCAGCAGACCGCGACTGTCCTTTATACGGCCATCTTGGACATGCCGTTTCCTATCTGTGATTGAAGCAAATACGTCCAGTACGACACGCTCCAATATACCAGACCGACCTCCCATCAAGTGGAACATAATTTGCCATGTTCATTGCGATAATAGGAACAAGATCCGCTGGCAAGTCCACTGTCGAAGATTACTTGGTTGCAAGAGAAGGCTTTACTCCCGTCCGGCTCTCTGTTGACGATGTTTGTCCTCTATTTCCAGAAAATGGGTGCATTCTAACACCATAGGCCGACATTAGGAGTACGATGACGTCCCTTCTCGACGATCCTCCATCTCCAGCGATGGTACTGGGGATACTACACTACCGAACGAGGAAGACATCGTGTCGAAGCATCTCTCCTTTCTCTCCATGGATCCCAGTCCTTCTCCGAGTCCCCACAAATTTAAGAGCAGCTTCATCACGTTCAAGTCTACGTCGGAGATGCTTGACCATGTCACCCGCAATTGGCGAAGTAGGTTCGTGACCTCGGATCTGTCCACTCGAGAGCTGGTGGAACCATTTACGAAACGGCCGTTCTTCATGCTGCTGAGCATCGATGCCCCATTGCTCACGCGATTTCATCGATCCGGAACGTGCGTCATTACTCTGTCAAGCCCTTCATTTGTGTTGAGACATTCAATGTAGCTCAAGCCTGGAAGACTTTGTGCAAGAAGATGACCAGCTTGTCTTTGGTACGAGTAATCCGACCATCAATGCAGCTGAATCGCTCTCCGGGATGAAGGATCTCGTTCACATGACCATCAACAACTCCTTCAACACTGTCATTGATTTAAACGTTCATCTCAGTCACCTCGACCTACTCGATACTGTACATCTCCGTCCAGATTGGGACACATATTTCATGGTGCGTTCGCGTCCGTTCGACGTCACGACAACCCTCGACGCTCTTTAGACATTGGCATCTCTCGCATCACGACGCTCTAATTGCATGAAGAGAAGAGTTGGAGCGATATTGGTCAGAGATAATCGCATCGTGGCAACCGGGTGAGTATCGTCTTCTCCACGATGCATCGTCCTAATGCTGTACAGATATAACGGTACCCCGCGACACCTTTTGAACTGCAATGAAGGTGGTTGTCCACATTGCAATAAGACCATAGCCACAGGCGATGACGCGGATCACTGTTTATGCTTACATGCTGAAGAAAACGCGCTCCTCGAGGCAGGCCGGGAACGGGTTGGTGGGTCGGTTCTTTACTGCAATACGTGAGTTTTTGTTAATTGGTGAACGCGAGTTTGATTTCTCACCCGTACCGCAGTTGTCCATGCCTTAAGTGTACCGTGAAGATTATTCAGACTGGCGTCACAGCAGTGGTTTACAACCTCTCCTACAAAGTGTAAGCAACTGCTGTACAACCGCCCTATAGCTGAGGCCTGATCTATTTACTCAGAGATGCTGCTTCAGCTGCCTTATTCGAACAGGCCGGCGTCGACCTCAGGCGACATCCACCTTCTACAACGACATTTAACACCATATGAGTTCTCCTTTCGCGATATACCCTCAGATCTAGATCACTCCATTACTTATACTGATACATATTAAATTGCTATATCTCTAGTATCTTACAAATTAGACCTGCGTTGTCCTCGATATCCCACTTGGGCTGCCTCAGAGATCGTGTCTTGATCGACAAATCCTGACATGTCGCATAAAGCCCCAGCCATACCGCATCGGGGTTGTTTTCCCCGACAGCCACATAGAGATCTCTAGCGAACTGCTGCAGCTCTTCATGAGCTTTTGAATGTAGAAATCGCCGGAACGCCACGATCACTTCCCACACGGATGTGTCTTTTGGATCAACTCCCTTCATGGCAGCTGTCATCGTGACGATAAGGGACCTGTATAGTCGATGTGAATGTGTATACGCGGACTCCGTGCCAATCGCGCCAGGTCCACGTCGAGCTAACGCATTAAGCGAATCACTCGCATCAAGCTTCCCGAGCATGACTTTAAACCGCGGCCATACGTCGTCCCATATGCGTCTGAACATGAAGGTGCCGACGTTGCTGGCGAGCGCTTCGACGAGTGAGGCCGCGGCACTGACGACAAACGGTTCGGGATCGGAGAGACGATTTAGAATGAACGGCCAGACGGAATGGATGGAAGGGAGGATGGCGTTGCCAGATAAAACTCCAACGGAGGAGGAAAGAAGCGCCAAGATCCGCGCTCGGATGATTGGTGATGGGTGAGTGAGGAAGTAGAGCGATCTAGAGACTATCTGCTTGGTTAAGAGCTGCGTGGCAGTTGGAGGTGGCTCCTCGTCTGTCGCAACACTAGGCATATCTTGGTTTTCATTATCGGGAGGTTCCTTTTCACTGTCTCCCCAGGCTTTATGAGGGGTAGGTCCGAAGTCTTCCTCTTCAGCAGGCTTGTCGTGTCTGTGTGCAAACCATTCAAAAAAGCCCTCGAAATCTTGAGCAGGACGGTCCCGAGAGCGAGTCGAGACCTCTGGCGGCACGCTATCGCCATCCTGCTTGATGACCTTCGTAACCTCCACCAAAACCTCTATCAGTCCTTCGACAAGAATATGGTACCCATGATAATCATCCAAGCGATCGAAACACTCTTCAACCACATCTCCAGCCTTCTCGACTATCCCGAGCCCTACAAGGCGAACCATAATGACAAGAACTTTCGTGGCATCAACATCTAGCCATCGTCTTGTTAGGCGACGGGAGACGGCGTTGAGAACATAGTCAAAATTAGACAATAATAAGTTGCCTGCAGATGCGTGTGACGTCGACAGAGTTATGAAGTTCAACGAAGCGAGAGCGGTGCTGGATAGATGCGAAACAGGCGATACTAAAGAGTGAAGCACTGGGTACAACGTGTCGATAAAGAGGGAGCTGAAGCGGGCTTGTAGGATCCCACTGCAGATAGCGATGAGTTGGAGTAGTAATGATTTGTGAAGCATCGGCTGCAGTTCCGCACGAGTGCTTTTTGCAGCAGAAGCACGCTGTAAGATGTTCAAGGTCTCCTTTACCTGTTGAACACCCTGTACGTGTTCAACTTCAAGCGTGTTCTCAGCCTGAACATCCTCTGGAGGCGCTTTATCAAGCATCTCGACATCAGACCGATCCCACAGATGACCCGTGCTCTTAGCCAGCGCTCGGGCAAGCTTCGACAAACGTCTGCTCTTCGGGTAATCCAGAGCTTCCAAGGTCATACTAGACAGTAGACTCAACCGCGCACATCCCTCCAACAATCTACACGCGCACCACAGCGCAGCGACTGATCTCGGCCCAGAGCCGTTATGTCCAACACTAACAAACCATTCCACTGAGTAGAGGCAGCCATCACCGGCAGCACGACCTAACGCGTGAAACATTTCAACCAATGCCATATACGTGCTCCGCTGCGCCACATTCTTGAACATGACGTCCGGGAACACAGGCCATTCCTGAGTCGTGCCGTGCTCCAGCATCAACGCCGCACTAGAAGTTGTTGTGACGACCACCGCCGGGTTCACGAACTCCAAAACAGAAAGTAAACTCCAGCCCCACTTTTCGATGCCACCTGTAGGACCGAGGAGTCTCGCGAGCTCGGACGAGATTGCATTGAGCTGTGAAGACGAATCGTCCTGGTCGGAGGTCGCAAGGCGACACACGGCTTCCACGAGGCCGGCAATGTGTTCCACCTTGGCGTCGGCGACAAGAGGTAGAAGTCGAGGCAGGGCAAGTAAGTTGTCGCGCGTATGGAGCATGAGCGTCTGCACAAACACATGGCGGACTTTCGATTTGGGTGATAACAACCCAAGCAGTGTTGTATGCGCTTCGTTAGAAACGGAAGGGAAGTCATTGATGGAGAGGGAAAGTAGGAATGACAAGAGAAGTGTCTGTGATTGCGGAAGAGTGGTGGGGGTTGCAAGAAGTATAGCTGATGACATTTTTCTAAGTGCCCCCAGTGCAACTGGGGAAGGATGTTTGACGAGAGGTGTAAGGGCGTTAAGGGCAATGTGAAGTTGCGAAGAAGTCCCAGTGAGCCATGAAGACGTTCGTGTTGTGCCATAGGGAACACTCTGTGATGTAGGCGGCGGGGCAGGCTCGTTGACCAAATTGATCATATCCTCCAGATCCTCGACGGGTCTTATGGCACCATCGCGCGTGCAAACATCGTCGCCAATAGACTTGATGACGATCTCCGACAAAACTAGTAGCGCGTTTGAAACAAGGTCACCGTTGGCCCAACCTTTACGATTGGTGTTCAAAGCCAATTTGGATGTGGTGCTTACGACGCCAGGAAGTACGGATGGAAGAAGGGCATCGGGGAAATATGATGAAAGAAGGACGTGCACGACTTTTAGACTGGTGATCTGGAGAGAAAGGGAATGCGAATCGGTGGCCGTCAGAAGAGAGTTCAAGGTCTGGCCAAGGATAGGAACGAACTTTGGCGAACGCGCGAATCCTTGGAAAAGTGAGAAGCGAGGTCCCGCAAAGTAGGCATGTATTCGTTCGTCGTTTGCATCGCGTATTCGCAAGAGCGTCAAAAGGCATCGCGCAGCAGCTTCCTTGGTCTCATCGTCGCGTTCCTTTTGCGGCATCTCCATCCCTCCTAGAATCGCGCCGGATAACATAAAGATCTGCTGCCATATCGTCGTGTCGCATGTCCACCACCAGTCCTCCGACAACAGCTCCAAAGAGAGCAGGATCTTTTCGAGTATTTGATTGGGAATATCGGCGGAAGCATTGCGCTTGAGGATGGATGATATGGGGAAGAAGGTATAGGATATCATGGACTCTGAAAGAACGATTTCGGACGCGTGAAGGTCGCGAAGAATGTTTATAAGCTCTGATAAAAGCTGGGACGTTTTTGGGATTGAAGCAGGCGTTAGAGAGGCAGAGCCCAACAAGGGCACACAGACGGCTTTCAGCTGCTCAATTGTCAGAACACGTAGACGCGTACGAAAGACCAATATTACCCGCTGGAAGATGGGTTTGGATGACTCTGGCTCTGACATGATGGTCAAGAGGAGGGAAACCCTAACCTTACGCGATCGCAAGAGCTCCTCAACAAGCACGAATCGGAAATAGCAAACGCGTGTATCACTACCAAAATACTGAACAAACTACCACTAAACTACCATAGCATCTGCCTCTGCTTGCACTTGTCCTTTCTTCTTCTCATTCTGCTTCTTTTTTGCATTAGCTCGACCGGCATTTCTATCTTCTTTGGCTGCCTTCATGTTGGCAGGAGCGGTTGTGCGCACCTGCTTTATGTGCGTTGGAATGACGGGTGCTGGAAGCGGGGCAGGTGCGAGCCAGGACGCTGCCAATGATGGTATCGACTCAAGAAGGGGAGCTAAGGTCGATAAATCAGGAATTTCGCTCTGTAGTGCTCTTCAATGGTCCGTTGAACATGTCTGCATTGAAATCACTTACATCAAAGGCAAACGCGGCCACCCTTCGAACGTTCAAACACTCTGCGAGTGTGAATTCCGCGCCTTTAGGCAGGGGAACAAGTTTAATGGGATCAGAGGGTTTGGCAGAGTTATAAGACGCGACGAGATGAGGCAGATGGTCAATGAGTATTGGTGGATCCACGTCTGCCCTGCAGACAAACAAGCATTTGATTGATGGAAGGGGTACATCGGTCGAGGGGATAGAGGGAGGCGTAGTGGAGACAGTGACAGCATGTCGCGCTTTCTGTATCTGATATTCAAGTCGCTTTGTTACGGCATTTATACCAACGACGAGGTGTTTCTGGATGCGTGGCGCAGAGGGAGGAGCAGTTGGATGGATTGTGGAGGTTGATGATCCCGGAGCGTCATTTTCTGGAGCAGGGTTGGCTTCCGCATCCATTGCATCAGATTCAAGATTGGATGCCATAGCCTCTTTATCTGTCTTTCGCTTTTTCCGCGCGGTCTGCTCTGTATGCGCCTCGCGTTTTCGTTTCCTGCTTTCATCGCTTCGTACGCGATTATACGTGGATAGATCTTCAAGAAGGGATACGATTTGCGCAAGAAGGAGATTTTGCATGTTTATGGGTACGGATGGCCTAGAAGAAAGGAATTCATTTCACACAAAAGTGTAAGAGTGGTAAAACGACATGCCATCGAATACGAAAAGGATTGTCAAGGACACTCTTGAAGACAACCTTCTTTTCCTTGTCCTTTGCCTTCTGCGGCTTTTCTCGATTTGTTCCATGAGTATGTGTTTTAGCCGACATGATGGAAGACAGAGGAGAGATCGTCGGCGCCCACGTGCCATGAGTTGCTCTTGACTTCGACCACCCTCGAACTCAGTCTACCTGCAGCCTCGGGGAGCAAAGGCGATATCATGTCTGAACCTGTTTCTATTCCCAGTCTTGGAATCGACTTTACTCGACGCCGAAATCGTGCTAGCACTGACGTACCGTGCATGGAGATGTTTTCTGAACTGCGACAAGACGGTAGCAACACAACGGATGACGCGGACACATCTCGCGACCATCAAAACGACAAATTCGCCTCTCAGAGGTCAACAACATCTATGCGCGGTTTACTGGCGGCAGAGAATGGCGACGCGATGGTGGCGTTGGATATTTCTGGCTCTGGCTTCACCACTGGAGAGCGTATTCTGCCAGATGATTGTACTGGACCCCGCCTTCCCGCCACTTCATCCGAAGAACCATCCCTCACTCGGCATGGTACTCTTTTAACAGTCGGCGCATCATCCGTCCGCAACGCTGCTGAGCTCAAGTCCATCCTCGGAAACTCGAATGCGCGCCTCAAAACTGGTGCTATTGTGCCGCCATCTTCGACACGGACTAGCCAAGTCGACAAGACCTCACTTGAACAAGCAAAGCCGCGCGCTCGCGTCGAAGTCGATATCATATTGGACAGCAAGACCTGCGTCGAAGGAGGACATCTGCGAGGACAGGTCAAGATACGCATCAGGAAGCGAGCCATGAAGGAATCTGCTGTGTTGATATCTGGCGGCAAGATTCGAGTTATCGGTTTCGAGTGCATCAATGGTCGGGACGACCGTCATACTTTCTACCAAGTTTCTACCCTTCTCTCCGATGTCTCTGACGACCATACCGTGATGTACGACTCGCCACCGGATACTGAAGGATTCTATCTCGCCAAGGAAGGTGTCTACGTGTTCCCATTCGCAATGGAACTCCCTTTGGATGGCGGTTTCGGCGTACCGAAAGGCGTGCTACATTCTCACTCCGCCTTGACGGTCCGTTACATCGCAATGTTGTATGTGAATCGATCTGCATCTCACTAGATACTGAAGATTCCTGTCTTACAGTTCTATCAAAGTCAAGGAACGCGAGACAGGCAAGCGATCCATCGCCCACTTCTATCGCGATTGCGAAATATGGCCGCGCCTCAATCCTTCTGTCGTTCTAGCCCCCTCGCCTACTCCCATTCGGAACGCGACAAGCAAAGGACTATTCATGGGAGGAGACGGCAAAGTCACTCTATCCGCCTCGATTCATCGACTCCATTGGGTTGCAGGCCAATATTGCTGTGTCAGAGCTCATGTAACGAACTACTCTAAAAAGACGATCAAGAGCCTAACTCTTTCACTCTCGCGCTCTACGGTGTTCTTCAAACCCCGTCCATACCTTGAAGTAGACTGCCAGCAAGAAGATAACGACCCGGATGCATGCCAAACTTCAACTACCGATAGACAAGTTGCCGAGAGCACTTTGCAGATGGGCCAACGAGGCGCTAGAGGACATGCTAGTGCCAAGGGTTGGTGGACTGGAGTTCAACCGGGCGAAACACAAGAGTTCAGTCATTTTCTGCTCCTACCTGTAAGTTGATAGAGATATCGCCGTTCATGAGTCCTGACAAGCGAAATGTATAGCCTGACGCGCTCACTATGCCTAGAGGCCGCCTACTCGAAGTCGAATACGAAATCCGTGTCTCTGTCAGTGCAGGACCATTTGGATCTGACGTATCTGTGTTCCTTCCCATTAAAATCATTAATTTCCTCTCCATCGATCCTCCCCCATCCTCTCCATTCCCGTTATCGGACAGCGTTCCTTCCCAACGTGATACCACACGCGACTCGGAGGCGTACATGATAGGTGCCATGCTTCAATCACTCGAAGAGTCGGATGAAGAGCTGCAGGATGAACACTCGGATGAAGAGCAGCAAGATGAGCACTCGGATGGGTTGCCCTCCGATGGAAGTGGCGGTGATATCGGCCTGGATGTCAGTAAAGCATATGATGGAGTATGCGACTCCGAGCAGGATGTTGACCAGAGAGAACACAGACAGCTTGGAAACCTCGCCATGTCGGAGGACACGGACGAGGTCGTCCAGCACGCTATCACCTCTGCACGCATTGACGCTCGATATGGCGAACAGGGCAACCGCTTCGCAGACCTTTTCTATGCTTCTTATCCCCAAGGCTTGAACAATGCGGGTCGCGAGGTTCGAGAAGAAAAAGACGTCGGTAATACTCCTCGAGCACCTCCCGTAGAAGGTGTGGACTCGTCGCGTCGATCAAAGGGACCGTCGTCCTTTACTCAGAGAGTAGAGGAGAAGATGAGGGCTGCCGGAGAGGAGAATCGCTTGACGAGGCTGGACACTGACTCCAGCGGACCCCGCGCAACTTCGGGAAGTGAATCTAGATGTCCATCTCCTGTCATTCAAGATTCGTATTTCCGCCCCCGCGAACAGATTCCGGATTCACTGGAGCGTACGAATCCCATGCAGAAGACGGCGTCTGCATCATCTGCAGCTAGCAGTTCTGCTTCGTGTTGTACATGCGGTTTCAGTCGTGGTTCGTCCAGATCGAGCAGAACTTCGAATGGATCTGTCGAGGCGAAATCGGCGTCTGAAGCAGCCAGTCAGCCAGCGCACTTGTTGTCATCTTCTCTTCCATCCGGCAAGTCTTCTCCTTCTCCCTCGCCAGAATCTTCTTCAGCTGCATCTGTACCCGTTGTTTCGACAAGTCGCCCACGAGGCAAAACTGTTTCTGAGGCCGCAGCAGAGCTTGAACGTCAATTTGCTGGATTAGCTTCAAGTTCCTCACCCGCTAAGAAGCCGATAACTGCGCCACAGTCATTGGCGTTTGTACCGTCGTTGACAAGCAAGCGGTCTTCTACTACTTCAAGCGCACCATCTACCGCTCCTCCTTCGCCGTTGAAGAACCGTGAAATCGCTACCATTGTCCCCACGCAAACGAAGCCGCTCACCCCTTTATCCGTGAAAGACAAGATACGGCAGTTAGAGGAGAAGGCGCAGAGTAGTTAACTCTGCACGAGGACTGTACTGTATAGAATATTTGACATTATTAGGAACTGTGAATGTTGCATAGACCCTAGAGTATAGAGACGATTCAAAAGAACATGCAGTCAACGCTGAGTTAAGGTCAACCCCCGAGCACCTTGAGCGCAGCTCTCAGCTCTTTCAGAGCCTGCGCACGGTCTTCGTAATCAAGGGAGCTGATAGCATAGCGACAATGCTTCTTGGCATCCCGAATCATAGCTTCTGTAAGCTCAGGCTCTGGCTCCGGTTCGACCATCGGAGGAGCTGACGCCAGCACTGGTGCATATCGAGACGCGTAAGGATCAAAAGGTGGAGCACTAGGATGCAGTTGAGGTGGAGGTGGAGGTGCTACCGTAGATGGAATGAAGTGCACTTCCGTCTTATCGCCCGCATCACCGTGGAGGATACTCTCGGTGTTATCCAAAGGACCGCTATGCAATGGGGAAGGACCCGGTGCGTTCAGAGATGCGCCACCTGAAGGTATCCCATGAACGGGCGGTATACCAGGAGTAGCAGTTGTACTCCAGCCGGGGGAAGAGGGCGCATTTTGCCAATCTGAGCTGGGCGGCGGTAAGGAAGGGGGTGGGAACGGGGCAGGTGGCAAGTCTTCCTGTTCCAGATGGGGAGGCGGGGGAGGCACGGGTGGAGCGGGAGTGTCGGTTTCTAGTGTAGGTGGAGGCGGGAGGGTTTCTGGGTCAAGCTCAGGCTCTGCATTAGCCGGCCCAGGTGTGGGCTTTCGCCCCTCGCGAAAAGCCTTTGCTATATCTGCAGCTTTCCATTTCGCGTATCGTATCTTCTCATCGTGCTACAAGGCGTATTCAGATGAATTCGCTCGGACTTGATAGTATCACGAACCGGTTCTGACAGCTCGCTTTGTGGGAATGTCTTTAAAACCTCCAGGAAATGGGCAGCAGCTAGGAACTTCTTCGCAGTGGATCTGAGCGAGTGTAAATAAATGATCACGGCCGCCAGAGATGGCTATTGACGTGCCTTGTAGCCGCTCCTCTACGATCTTCATTATCAGCCATCGAGAACACCTTTACTGCAAAGTTCTCGACATATGCCGCGCTTGCTGCCTCCATGTCGATCGCGTCATTGGGACCAATCGTCTCCTTCATCGATTCAAGTAAGCCAAGGAGTTCGAATAGAAACTCCCGACTGCTTGTTTCCTTAATGTTAAGTCCTATACCGACTTGTGCTGCGTAGTAGGCACCTGAAAAGAATCAGATCGTGGATCAGTTAGCAGTTCAAGTGGTACTTACACCAATAGGACATGATTGGTTCTTTGCCCTTGAGCTCATCGGCGCGCTGCAAGTACGGTGTAACAGACTTGAGTGCAGGAGGTATAGGAGGAAGATTGAAGAGTTTTGTAGTTGCCATTGATGATGTGCTGCTCGAAGTGTTTTAACACCTTTATAAGACCGACCGGTGAGCGCAGCAGTCCGCGCAGGTACAGCCAAGACTAGAACTGAATTGAATGACGGAGAGCTTGGTAATTGACGCGAGTCAAGGCAGTGAAGTAGATTGCAGAGATGATAGTAATGGTTAACGTTACAGTAGGATAGTATAGCTCTCGATCACTTCGACTTGAAGGAGACGAACACCATGTAAAACGGTACAATTGAAGAACATGATATGAGGAATTATCAAGTAGCTTTCTAGTAAGTATATCAAACGTATTATAATATATGCGTCGTAAAATAGTAGTCATGGCTCTACATGGTCGAACTTTGACTGGCTGGAAATTGGACTCTCAATCATATGCAGTTGAGTGCCGGGGTCCATTTTGTTGATTATAAGATTAGAGACAGGCGGGCCTGTCGTGGAGGAAGTGGGAGGAACGATAGTCGATATGCTTGTCATGGGAGACAATCGTTCCTTTTCGCTCGAAGACGAGTCTCCAGCAAAATTTATTCTGGGCGCTTGCAAGTGATGGAACTTTGTTAACGCTTTCGATAGTTGGTCCAGCTGTCCACAGTCAGAAACAGTAGCAGTACAAAGGGAGACACCAACCTGGTCCATTATTTCGATTATACCTTCTTTACGCCCCTCGAATTGGTGTGCAAGTTTGGCAAATTCGTCCTCGCGTTCTCTGTTCCTCTTTTCTTGGTCAGCCTCTGCACTCAACTCGACACCTTCATCTTCATCAACGGCATGCGCAGCGTCACTCGGTATTCCTTCCGAGCTGCCCATTGCCTCCCAGATATTGATCTTGGACTGCGCGCTTTTCCCCTTGCCTTTTCCGTCGCCTGAACGTGTGCCGATGCTTTCCATCTGTATATGCCGCGACGCTATATGGGCTTGTAGGTCAAGGACTTTTGACAACTGTTTCCATAGCTGCTCGTCTCTCTTGGACGGCGGATCCTGGCATAGTCGTGTTTCTGGATGTAGTGCGGGATTGGAGGGAACGACGTGGCCAACTATAGACCCGTCGTAAACGTCGTGCAAAGGCTCTGCCTGAAGAAACCGCGCATCGTCGTGCGGGGCAGGGCTGTCGACGGTCGTAGTTGTACGTTCATAGATACCTGCTAGAATGGTATCATGCGGTGTCGAGAAATTCGAGGTTAGCGACCGTTGTGGTCCTTTATACGGTTCAGAGGAAGGCGGCTTGGGCGGGTCGTCAAAGATATTGCCTTCGACAGATTTATTCGAGAACCAAGCCAAGTTCATGATGGTCACAATCAAAGATGCGGGCCGGTTGCCGGTGCCTATCAGACTATCTGATATGATAAGCCAAATGATAACCTGCTCTTGACCTCCACACCATATGTCTGACAAGGATCCCAAAAATTTCCAAGCGGGATTGCCCTTTAGGCCCAAGAGAGCTAGTGTAGTCCCTCGCACAGCTCGTATTTGTCTGCTTTTCATTGCTGTCGCGCTTTCTGTGATCTTCTTTCGTGGCAGACGGGTGGTTGACGGATACACCATTTGCTCCCGTGATGGCGATAATGTTTATACCGTTGACGGCGCCAACTCTCGTGCCCAATGTCTGGTAGTTTCTAATTCCTTGGTGGTTGCGACTGGCGACCTTGGTCAGTGTGTCCTTTTCTGTGCAACATTGGCTAACGCTTTCGCGTCAGACTTTGTTCAAACCAAATGGCCTTCACTGCCAGTCAAGTACGCGCCCGAACGATCCATTATTATTCCTGGAATAAGTGGTACGCACTTCTTATCTTTTTACAAGTCATTGGGAGCCTATTGATTACCCTCAGAATCTCACTGCCATATAATGCATTACGGCTTATTCCGCCAAATTCCACTCGAAGAAGGAAAAGACATCCCAGGTGAGTGAAGTGTGTTTCAATGCGGCCCTTCTCACGCGACATACCTTTAGAGACTGTATCGTTTGTCAGGGAATACATCTTGAGCCATCCCGATATCCTTGAGGATCCTGACAAAATTGTCGAGGGTTGGGGATGGGATCATACCGCCTGGCCTGAAGGCAGATTCCCAACAGCAGTGCGCCCCTCCCATATACCTATCACGTTTGTAAGGTTGATGCCAATAACCCATAGGCTGACCTTGATGCCGATCCTATCATACGAGGTCGTCCGGTCATGCTTCGCAGTAAAGATGGTCATGGAACTTGGGTATCCGGACGCGTCCTTGATTCTATTCAGCCTATTCCAGACGAAGTCGAAGGAGGGTCTATTATTCGTAATGAAGATGGAGAGGCAATCGGTATGTCGCACTGCGCCACACCTAAAGTTTACATACCAAGTTGATCTGTTCAGGCGTGTTCCTCGATAATGCACAGCTGTTGATGGACGATCCTGTCCTTACTGACTTGGACTACGAGAGAAGGTTTTCTGTAACTGTTCAAGACGCGCATAAGAACGGTCTTACGTCCTTGCACGACGCAAAGTCTGATTTCCAAATGATCGATTTCTTCAAGAGGCAAGCAAATACATCAGAACGTAGGACTGAGCGCTTTCTAAATTTCTTACAGAAAAGCGAAAGAAGGTTTGCCCGTAAGTTTGACCTAACGCGTCGAGTGATGTATTGAGGCGTTTCGATAGATTCGTGTCTATGCCATGACGAACTACGATGATGGGGAACAATACTGGGGCAATCTTACTACGCCCATCATGCTCAATTCTGACCACAGGTTCAGTGCGCGTAGCGTCAAACTTGTTGGTGATGGTATGTCTGTTCCGTGTTCCATGCGATCCACTTATCTTTGAATTCCATGTTTGTAGGTTCTATGAGAACCGGTGGCGCAGCAGTGAGGATCAATCTTCAAGTACGATTTCCTCATGTTAATTGATATTCATTAGCTCTATGAGCCCTACTATGACAATCCCACCACTAACGGCTTCATGCGGGTCTCTGAAAAGACCTTGAATCGCGTGATACCCTGGTTCTTGAGGGATGGCTGGCAGGTGGTGTGTACATCGAGATCCTTGGCAATAAAGACAATGCCACTCAATATAGTCAGAACGTGCACGCCATCGGTGATCGTGCAAATGGGATTGTACTTGATTCTCTTGAATCCGCGCTGTCTGGCGTCAACGTCTCAGCCTTGAGGCCACGTTTGGAGCATGCGCAAATCATGGCCGACGTTGACATCAAGCGTGTCGGCAAGATTGGTGGTACGCTTCTCTTCTATCCTAGCTGAGGTCGCAATCTAGCTAACTGGAGATGCCAACACTGTCAGTGATCGCCAGTGTTCAACCGACACATGTGTACGCATGGCGCTCTGCTCCTTTTCCTCGGTGCCGTACTCACGTCCTTGACAGCATCGACGACATGTGGTACGCTGAGGATCGACTGGTGAGCTGGAAATCTCAATTGGTCGGGCTCTGCTTGATGCCTGTCGTTTTCAGGGGCCCGAGCGCATCAAAGGACTCTATGCCTTCCGGAGTCTTCTCGATGCTGGCGCACGTCTGACCCTCGGATCTGATTTCCCAGTGGAGACAATGAACCCTCTGGCAGGCTTCTATGCCGCCCTCACGAGAGTCTCCCTGGATGGAAGGTCCCCGCATGGACCAGGCGGATGGTATGCGATATGAGCTGTGAACTCTTCTTCTTATCTTACTCCTTTGGAGGTTCCCGGAGCAAAGGCTTACGCCGCTCGAGGCTTTACGAGGTAAGATCATTCCTTCGTCCTTAGATTGACCTTTTGACATGCGAGTTTGCAGGCATGACCATCGAACCTGCTCATGCATCGTTTACAGAGGACGTCCTGGGGTCTTTGGAGACAGGAAAGCACGCGGACTTTGTGGTGCTCTCGCAGAACATCATGGAGATCCCTGTGACTTCAATCATGGACACAAAAATTCTCGCCACAGTAATCGATGGAATCCCGGTCTATGGCCAAATATAGGTGATATTTCTTCGTTATATCTATTTCTCAGAAGTGTGTAATATCCCAATGACTACCCTCATCCTACGGAGAACGTTAGCAGCTGAGAAGAAGATCTGGAGAATTTTACACAGTAAATATCCCCACTTGCAGCTTCCCATTGAGGAAATCCGTCACTTCGATCTGCAATGCGCGTGAAGGTGTTTGTGACATAATTGTCAACGATGGTAGCATGTCGAACGTCCACTAAGAAAATGCATAAACGGCGAAGCACAAATATCGATGCACCACTCTTGCATCCGCTGGCGTGAGAGAACGTTCCACTCGCATGGCCGACTTCGGTACCGCCAGTGATCACAAGCGAGCTCGCACCCGCGGCAGCCTTGTGAACGACGACGCCGGTGACTGGCCCGGAAAGAATGCCGTTGTACGAGGTACAGGTAGGGATCGTCCTATTCATCAGAGGCTTCAACAGCTTCGATGTAGGCCTCGGTACCGTCACGCCACGCACTTATCCGTGCACACGCCGGTCCAGGATGCGGTCATTCCTTGTGGTTCTCAGAAAGCCTCTGCTTGGGCTTGTGTGCCAAGAGGCGTGCCGCCATGTGTGCATGCGCGCCGATACTGAGTGGGCAGAAGTAAGAAGGAATGCAAGTGGAAGTCCTCGCATCGCATGGATCTAATTCATGAATATTCACCTCTTACGATAATCCTACCTTTGTATGCTACAATGTAAGTACTCTAAAATTCATTATCTACTTCTGCATGCAAGGGGGCTCATAGATGATCAAAAAAGGGCAGATATAAAAAGAGTGAGATGTATCATCGTTCTCATCTTCTTCGTTTCTTTCTACGTTGGACCGTCTTGGATTTCTTGGGCTTTATATGCGGCCGAGCATCTGGAGCCGTAGTTGACTTTCGTTTACGTGTCTTAGCTATGTCTACTACAGGAAATGTTAGAAAAGGACTAGCGAGATTTTGATGAGAGCATACACTGACTTTTCGCATCGAAGGACGATAGTGCCGCCTCCTTGGATGACGAGGTTGCGACGGCTTTGGAGGAAGATGCGGTCAGTGCTGTTGTTGAGGACGACGCCGTCTTTGCGGTCTTGGAGGATGGAGGATTCCGCTTCGGAGACGGGCTGAGCACCCTGCGCCTCTTACTGGGGCGGTACGGGATAGGCGATGATGGCGACACTGATTCGCCCACATCCATGCTTAACATGCGAGTGTGTGTCATTCTTGGCCTGTAAGCAAGGTCAGAAAAGGAATGCGTAGATGTAGATGAGAGCTTACAAGGGGGGCGCCAAATATATGCGCGACACTTTGTCACTTTCTTCTTCGGAGTCCCCGACGTACTCGATGAGCGATGATGGCGACACTGATTCGCCCACATCCGTGCTTAACACATGAGTGTGTGTCAATATTTGCCTGCAAGAAAAGTCAGAAAAGGAATGGGTAGATTTAGATGAGCGCTTACAAGGGAGGGGCCCAATATATGCGAGACACGTTGTCGGGCTCGTCTTCAGAGTCCCCGACGTACTCGATAAGGGACATTTGCTAACAGGCATGGTCAGAAAAGTAATAGGTTGATTTGAGACAAGAGCTTACAGCAAGTGTATGCGCTCGACGCGCAAAGACCACAGAGAACGACGCGCCGAAGTACGCGCTGTGTCGAAGCCTCAGCGTACGACGGCGCCGGTGACTGTACGCAAGCGCGACTGAAGATCGTAAGCGGTGGAGAGACCAACGGCTAGCAAAGCTTCTTGACCAGAGTCAAGCGAGATGGTGGGGCGAGAACAAGTCGTGGCGCACACCAAATCCCCAAGAAAGTGTAATTTCACATGTCATTTGCGTCTTCTCGTTCGCGAGAAGTCTGTCGGAGCTTCGGCACGTTCTTCGACCGATCGCAAGTGTCCCAAAATCTCTTTTTGTCATTTCCATCTTCCTCCAAGTTTACCAGATAGCAGTGAGAACATGGGAACGGACGACCCAATGTACAGCCGCGAACCTGCAGATACCTGCTCAAGGTCGGCCTGCCTCTAAACAGATCCGCAACTACAAGATGCGCTGCCCCAACGCCAAATGTCGTCTAGACGAGTTGTAAATCCAAGGTCGCGTTCTTTCTACTATCGCGATTCCTTCCTTGACTGGATCCTCTGTCGCCACATCCTCCACGACCACCGTCAGGCATCATCGTCTCGTTATTCGCAATGAAATCGCGAGTACGCTGTTTGGGAGTCGGATACCAGCTGGACTTGTAGGTCAAGGACTTTCGACGTTTCCATAGTTGCTCGTCTCTCTTGGACGGCGGATCCTGGCATATTCGTGTTTCTGGGTGTAGAGCGGGATTGGAGGGAACGACATGGCCAACTATAGACCCGTCGTAAGCATCGTGCAAAGGCTCTGCTTGAAGAAACCCCGCATTGTTATGCAGGGGGGGGCTGTCGACCGTGTAGTTGTTACCAGTTACCTGCTAGAACGGTATCATGCGGTGTCGAGAAATTGGAGGGTAGCGACCGTTGTGGTCCTTTATTCGGTTCAGAGGAAGGCGGCTTGGGCGGGTCGTCAAAGATATTGCCTTCGACAGATTTATTCGAGAACCAGGCCAAGTTCATGATGGTCACAGTTAAAGATGCGGGCCGGTAGCCGGCGCCTATCAAGCTGAATGATTATCTGATATGATAAGCCTATTTTAAGGATTCCCGGATTCCCAAATTTTCCAGGCGGGATTGCCCTCTAGGCCAGAGAGGGCTAGTGTACTCTCCTCACACAGCTCGTATTTGTCTACTTTTCATTGCTGTGGCGCTTTCTGTGATCTTCTTTCGTGGCACACGGCTCATGCTACTCGACGTACGCTACACATTGAAGAAGCAGAGCCACGGAGTATAATACTTGACTTCCGCATGTTTTTGGTTTTCAGACGCAACCATCTGCAAATGAAAAGTCAGTAAAGAGGCTCAATGATGTCTCAATAAGAGAGCCTTACTCGGCACAGACTGTCCGGCAGAATTGACATGGGAGCGCAAAGTGCTCGAACCGCACAGCACACCACGAACAAATGCCTGAGCTACCACATTCGCACCAGTGGGAGTCGTATGCGTATGATCGACTGGATAATATGCCGCCACAGTAGTTTGGCCGAGAGCCTCGTATGCCTGTGCAACATACGCGTAATGGTTAACATACGTCGCCCCTGTGCGCGAAGCAGCTGTCTGCGCATACGCTACAAAACGCGGTCCCGCAACGATTGTGCCGTTGCTCCAGTCATTACTGGGAGTCTGGGCGGACACAATCGGAATAGCACCCTTGGCCTGTAGAGCCGTCACGGCGTTCTGAATGTAGTACGGGAACGTATGGATCACGATGGACGTTCCGCTGCAGATGCGAACATGAGTTATTTGAAGTTCAAAAGGCGTGTCAATCCCTGACATACTTGGATGTTGTCACTGTCGACGTCGTGTCGTAGCCGTCACCTGTAAGTATAGGTCGGTTAAGAACGTGCATGAAAAACATATTTAGAACTGACCAAAAGCGTCTTGCCTTCCGTTATCGACGCTCCCGGACAAACCGTCATTGTGGCCAAATTCGATGACAACAAAGTCTCCACTCTTCACAGTATTGATGAGAGTAGTAAAGCGTCCTTCGTCTGTGTAGCTGCGAGCACTACGACCAGCGATCGCCCTATTCACGACAGTGAGACTCATATACTGTCCGAGGTACTGGCCCCATCCTGAAAATGGTTATCGAACCTTCCAAGAGCAAAATGAGAATGCTACCACGAACCATCGCTCCCAGAACCTCCTCCTCCACTGGCCATGGTGGAATCACCGGCAAGATAGATTGTTTGCCCAAACGTCACAGTAATGAGGGAGCATAAGAATATAAGTAATCCTGCGAGCATGACAATAAACGTTGACTCAAAAAAACACCTCGTTCAATGGCGACTTATATGTGAACGCGGATGAGAGACCGCCCTGACATGGCACAGGTCCCAGTGTGATTCATTTAGTTGGCAGTATATTGTCCGGAGAGCTTCAGCAATCACCGGGCGTCGAACATTGTGCAAATCCATGCATTCGAGAAGGTTGAGAGAACACGTGAGGCTCAAGTGTGAACGCGAAGCCGATGCCGGGCCGTTCACGCTAGCATGTAGTCTCCGATAATAATCCTTTATACACAATACAGCGATATACTTAGAGGCAGCCATCTGGTCAGCGAAGTCAGTGCCCGAATTGAGATGCAGGGAGGTCACCCACTCGGAACGCCCTGTCCAGCTGAATTCACAAAGTTCTTCAGAGAACTACCGGTACAAAGCAACCCACGAACGAAAGCCTCCGCAACGACGAGGGCACCATCCGGACTGGTGTGAAGATGGTCGTTGGGATAGAACGTCGTCACTTCGGTTTCTCCTAGGGTGTTGTACGCTTGTGCCACATAGTTATAGTGATCGACGTATGTGATATTTTTCCTTGTACCAATGCTCGCGGCATAGGTCACGAATCTACCCCCAGGCGCGATGACGTTCCCGTTCCAGATGTTGTCGGGAGTTTGAGAAGAGATAATGGGTATACCGCCTTTAGCCACGATAGCATCGACGGCGTTTTCGATATAGTACGCGAAGCTATGGATGACAATTTGGGTGCCACTGATGAAATGATGAGGACTGCAGTTCAAGACAAGCATATAATCCATACGTCGAGGTGGTAACCGTCGAGGTAATGTTGTAACCATCGCCAACCGCATCCTGTTTGCCATTATCCACGGCGCCAGAAGTGCCATCGTTGTGGCCAAACTCGATAATCACGAAGTCTCCGCTCTTTACAAGACTGACAAGCGTATCGAATAGACCCGACTCGCTGTAAGATCTCGCACTTGTACCACCAACAGCGTCGTTGACAACACTGAGAATAAGAAACTGTGGCAGAGAGACTCCCCATCCTTTAAGCGCTCTCAGTCTGGAATGAGTGGCTCGTGAGCGAACCCCACCTTGAGTCCCAGTGCCTGCGCCTCCCCCGTTCAACGCCATCGTAGAATCTCCAGCGAGATATACTGTGGCGGAAATCAAAGGCGCAACGAGAAGAGAAACAAAGTAACTGAGAGAACGCATGATGAATCGCAATAGGTACGACAAACGAGGTTGCCGGAGGCTGTCGTCTTAACTTCGATGAAATATCAAGTTTACCGCCGGACCGCGACAAGCATAGATCGACTCGAAGCGGTCAGGTGTCGAAGGTATATTTGGGGAAGACGCATTGCGCATGGTGCAGAATGCAACAAGAAACGGAATATCTCGCAAGATTGATGCCTTCTGAATCACTTGAGCCAGACACCAATTATTCCACTGTACTTCCACGGTAGTCAAAATGAAAACTGAGAGGTGTGCGGATTCGACGAAGGATGATTTCCCAACCGAAGGTCGTGTGTTCGATATCAACGCAGCGCCCTCCACTCATCTGGAGGATGTTGATGGATGTTAGACTGTTTTACGATTAGTGACACTAATATGCGAAATACACCGATATATTATAACCGTGGGCATCACTCGACTTTTTTACGTTTTTTGCCATTCATGGCAACTGGAGAGGAGGAAGGCGGTGCCTGGCTTTTGGTTGAAGGGGTAGACTTGGAGGGTCGTTTTCGGTCGTGTCCATGTCCGTTGGTCTTGGATATACCATTGGTAACGGGCTTTGGTCGAACATTTGTTTGTGGTCGCGCTATAAGTCGAGAGATGAGTCGGATACAGACCATTACGTTATGCATACGTACGCTGCAGAGAATGTCGCTTGAAAAGATCAATGAACGCCTCCATGTCTAAAGCATCTAGATTTCTTCGAGGAGGCTTCGGAAGGGCTTCAGTCTCATCAACATCGCCCATCTCGACATCGCCATCACCGTCCACAGTATCTTCCAGAGCCACATTGCGTGGTTTGATAAAGTCGGACATTGAATCGTCGAAAAGGCTTTCCAGCGGTGGCATCATGAAGGATGGGCCATCAAAAAGGCTAGGTATTTGATGTGTCCTTGACAAATCCTGCACCGGTTGAGGTACTGCTTCGTGTTCCCCGCTGAATGCGGACTTGCCGAATATGTCCTGAAACAGTGTATTCTTCGTCGAAGAAGTGGATGGTTGAATCCCTATAGGGGCAGCTCCCTCATCCGGCGCCTTCTGCACATCATCTCCGAAATGAACAACACTCCAGTCCTGGGATATGCCGATGAATTGAGAAGAAAATGCTATGGCACTGCGTAACCGGAAGGGCAACGTCCGGGTCATTGTAGGCTGTGACGACGAGCACGAGTAAATTGATGCATGCGTGCTTGGGCCGTGATGACAGAGCACGGTGAAAGAATCATCGTTCGGGCGCGAAATGACAGATTGAATCGTGAAGTCACTGCGACGGTGCCATAGAACTGAAGAGATGATGAGCCCCTTGTTCCATAAGCCCAAGCGCGCACATACCGGACTGAAGAACAAGATCCCAAATGGAAATGTCCTTACCAGAAATAACAGCCAAATATCTGCCACTCGAACCAACAAACTGGGCTGACGAAACATTAGGACATTCAGGAGTTGTCAGAATGCGTCGGGGAACAGTAGTTAGAGGGTCGTAGAGCACCACGTGCTTTTTGAACGAAATGGAGAGCAGAGATCCATCTGGCGACCACGACACTTTCTTCGGGGTCTCTGAGCGAAAATCGAACGTAGATCGCGGAACCCAAAATTCTAGATTAACATCATTAGTTCAAGGTGACGAGTGACGAACATAAAAAAATCCACCGGATGCAGTCCGATCTTTGGTTTTTTTCAACCTCCATATTTTGATGTTATTGTCCGCACCCGTTGTTGCAAGTAATAATGATGAAGACGACGGAGAAACTGGACTGAACGCAATGTCCAAGACCTTTTGAGAGCCATGTGGGCGGTCTATGCGAGTGTTTAATATCCAAGATCCAACTTGGCGATCCCACGACCATATTTTGAGATAAACCTCCCCATGAAGAGTACCATCACCTTCTCGTCTATCCACGGTTGCCATCCAGTCCCCAGAGGAGGAAACCACCGTCATTTCTACTCTTGACGGCTCAAGAGGTTTTTCGTCTCGTCTTGAGACACGGTTGGAGGGTGATACTTCTAGCTCAGATATCACCTGGGATGAAGGTATCGAAAACATTTGGAGAGATGACGGGTGTGAAGAAGGGAGTATGAGAGTGGCGGAAGCGGGATGTGAGGCGAGCGGGGTAGGAGTTACATTTGTGGATGTCGAAGCACCATCATGAACAACCGCAGGATCTGAAAGATCCAATTAGATAGAGGCCAAATTGTAGTTCGAGGACGTACCAAGGCGTATACGGGAATAACTTCTCGAGACCTGAAGAGACGATGCACCAATAAAGAGATATGTCCCGTCAGCGAGCCCGACCAGATACTCCTCCTCGCGTCCGACTTTCGATAGCGCTATGGTGCTGATCGCCGCGCCGATACGAGGTATGAACTCCTTCTTGCCACTCTCCAACTGCCAGATCACCAGAACCGCCTCTTCACCACCACTAAGGAGATACGCGCCATTCGAGGTGAAAACAAGTGAAGACACGGCATGAGCGTGCCAATGAAAACTCGCGGTTTGAGTCTTCTTTTCTACCCCAACTGCTTTTACGTGGACCTGGTCGTTCAGACAATACCATAACCGGATGTTTCCTTTCGCATCTCCTGTCGCAAAGTAATCTTCTGAAGGGTGGAAGGCGAGACACGTGATACGTTCGGGGGAAACATATTTCGTGAATCGATAGGTGGAAGAGGTCAGAGATGCAACGTAAGCCTTGTACCCAGCTGTCGCTACGAGCCATTCGCCGCTGTGAGAGATAGCGAGACCGGTAGGGAATCTCGTTTTCCCGATGGGTACAATTTCCGAAGACGTTCGAACTGAAGACTCTCCGATGGCGTCGTCTGTATGTAGTGATACTTTCAACACAACGGCGCTGTCATCTGCTGCTAATTACAATGAGGCGGTGGCAAGTGATAATTAAGGAATACACACCTCCTTTCGTTTTATTTTTACTGGGACGTGTAACGGAAGCAAAGATGTAATCCTTGAATTTCTCGTGGGCACACAAGTGATGTACAGGCTGCGATAAATCGATCGTCTTGAGCAGGGTAGCCTCTAGAAAGTCCCAGATATGTATGTAGCCATTGCAGGATCCAGTGATCAACTGAAATGCGTTATTCGGATTGAGGATAGCGGAGGTGAGCAAGTTGGATGCATTGTTTGCATTGGACAACCGCGGGGGCGTCAGAGTCGATACATTTTGGCCTGTCGCCACTGAGTATATCTTCACCGATGGCCCAACCAGTGAGAAAAAATAACTAACGGGACCGAAGTTAGTCAGACGAAACGACAACTTGAATCGACGTACCTTCCATCCTTGGTGAAAACGGGAGGCACTTTGCTGATATGCGAGTCGGTCAGCGCCGTCCAGTCCCAATCCAAGTCCGTGTCTGCATTTCCCTTGGCTACCTTCTGCGGAACGCGTCTTTTGTGGCCGGCACTGGGTTGCTCTTTGCTCTTTCCTTTTCTTCTCGAAGCGGATTTGCTCTCCTTGTCTG
This sequence comes from Hymenopellis raphanipes, assembly GCA_036872995.1. Taxonomy (NCBI): domain Eukaryota; kingdom Fungi; phylum Basidiomycota; class Agaricomycetes; order Agaricales; family Physalacriaceae; genus Hymenopellis; species Hymenopellis raphanipes. The sequence goes on from JAYMDG010000001.1 coordinate 3,374,787, forward strand.
GGAAAGGACTTGGTGGAAGGGGAATGTTATGGGCCGCTCTTGACGATGAAGCAGCCATCTAACGTCGTGAATTCCAGTGATCGAAAAAAAGTCGTGAGGCAGAAGCAATTGCATAACACGGCCACACAAATCCTTTCAAGTTCTAAGTTCAAATCTATGCGACAGGGTATTCATGGTACATAATGCATAATGGTACAGAGCTAAAATACAGAAAGGATAGTTCTAGCGTGTCCCAAGAACAGTTGATACATCCATCAAGGTGCCCATAAGTGTCATCCAAAATCCAATCATATCAACGAAAAATGAGTTATCCTCATCACGGTGCGCCCTACATTATGTTACCAGAGGTTTATACCCCACTAGGGTTCTGGCCGTTCGACAAGGAACCTGAAGATCTTCCGCCGGTGCGTGTTTGCGTGCTTCAAGCATCGCTTCACGCATTCGTTGCTCTTCAACGAGCTCTGCTTTTTTCAGCGGTTCACGCGGTGGGAATGGCCATCCAATGTTGTTGAGGGAACACCAAAGCGAGGCCCTGGCCTGCATATCACTATACAGCGTAAATATACGGGGGGCATCGAGATTGGAAGTAAAAAAACGTACCTCTGGTATCGTTCAATTAGTTTTTCAAATTTCTTGCGATTCTGGGTTTCTTCAAAGTCGTCATCGTCCTCCCATCCAAACGGTCGTAATTCGTCCCTTCGATTCCTAAGACGGTCCTTGAGCTCCTCCCACAATGGCTCCCGACAAGCTAGAACGATCGTGTATGAGCGGTACAGATGCATGGCTAAAGACCGTTCATTCATCGAAGCCAGTCGGACCGCAGGGAATAGAGCTGACGGTATTGATGGTACAGTTGTAGAATCAGCGGACGAACTCTCCAACAGAAAGGGTACAAATTTCGGAGGCGGTGTTGCAGTCTGTTTCGGCAATGTAGCATCACTGTCTCCCCCCGCCGACTTGACGGACTCCTCGTCCAAAGGAGTCTCGATGTTCGGTTTCTCGGAAGATGTCGAGGAAACCGAGCCAGACTTCTCCCGTCCCATAGTACTAAAAAGCGTCGACAACGAAGATTCGTTGGTAGACGAATTCATTGTAGAACGGGATGATATTGTAGACGAGAACGAAAGCGAATTCGGTCGGGTGTTCATTGGTCCTGATGAAGTCGAAGGACTGCCATCAGCGGATAATGGAAAGACGGTTGACATGCGTAAATCAGAACTCTCCGCACCAGAGTCGATGGTATAAGACGTGACCATTTGATCTGGAAGGGGTTGAAGAGGGGGTATTGGGGGCATAGGCCAGCTTATCACTGGACCTACAGTGCAATGTCGGAAATAAGTAGTGAAATAGTTTGGCAGCAGTGCTAAAATTCAAAGTCATTACAATCTTCGGGTCTCAACAGTGAATGGTTTACCTGACGGCTTCATATTAATGAAGCGATGTGCAAATACAGCTTTATACAGCGATTCCAGCAAAGCGTGGTCATGAGAGGGCGTATCTTCATCAAGGGTATCTTGGGGGGAAGGGTATCCACGTTGGGAACCATCAGGGAAGTGAACTGAGGTTGATCGTCTGGGTCTTGCGCGTAGAGGAGCCGTAAACCATCGTGGTAGGAACGGAAAGACGATGTCTACACGAGGAATAGGTTAATGGCACATTGCAGACCATGGACCGACAGATCGTCCGTACCATCTTCTGTGATTTCCACAGAACCCCCCGGGCGCAATATCCGGTTGATTTCCTGCAAGTGGTTAGATTAGGAACACATCTGGGACCAAGTAAGTGGAGACACCTCAAATAGGTTATCCCATTTATTCTCGGGGACTGCTCGTGCAATGGATTGAACGTGTACATGGTCGAATTCGTCGTCCTCAAAAGGCAGTTTTGTTGTAAGACTATAGATGTGAGGATCAATGGTGTGAGCAAGAGCGCAGTCTGCATGTACTAACAAATTGCCGTGCACCCAACTTATGCGTTCTTGCAGGGATTCGTCGAGAACGTTGGTGGGAATTTGAATGTTAACCAAGTCGAATCCAACCTGGCGAAAATAAGTCTCAAGTGATATTCAAAGGTGAAAACGCACAAATTCGCAGTCCGGCCACTCCTTTGCGGCATCAATAATCCACGTCCCCATCTACAGCGCGTCAGGATACGATGTCGTCGGAGGGAATGAATACACGCACCCCACAACCAAGATCCAACACGCGCTCCGGTGGTTCCTCAAAGTTGACGAAAGATACAGATCCATTTCTTAAATACTTGACAAAGCGGTTGTCCAAGGATTCCCTATGGCCGAGCCATTAAACGAGTATCTAAATAGGGAGTCCGGCGGCTACTCACAGCTCCAGGACCTCTCTGTCGTACGATAAAGGGTATGGCGCCTTTTCACTGTCATAGGCGTGATGACGCTGGCCGTGCTTGAACACAAAGATATCTCCTTGAGCCTCGGTTGACGCTTTCCATCGGCCGAATTGAGCTTTCCGAGCGTGGAGATGGGTCGGGGGGGTTGGGGTAACGAAGGTGTCAGGATGGTCGACGTCGACTGCATACCAGTTACGGATTACAGCAGACGACTCAACCGACTGCTAACCGACTTTATAAATGGTCAAAGCAGGAGAGTGACGGAGGAATCAAGCCAAGTGTAGCATGTCTTGGAAAGGACCTGGATGATCGGGAGAGAGCGAAGGCAAAGGTAACAAGGCGCAACAACTTTGAATCATCCATCATTTGTACAGCTCTGGGCTTCTGATGCAGAATCATATATTTTCAATACAGTCTGAGAACCCGTCGCTCGTGCACATGGGCTCCCGTAGATATATGTACTATCTCTGTGGTGGCTGAGTATAAACCTCAGTTGTTTTTGACAACCTGCCGCCGGTTGTAGGTGAGCCTAAACTTTCAGTCTCGGTGTTGTTGTTTAGTGAGCGAACTTCTTGTCCGGCGTTGTCCTTGTCCTTGTTTGACCCTCACCGTTCTGTTCCGTGATGTTCACGGTGTACGTTAGGTATAGAACTCTTGCCGCTGCAGATCAACCGCTTCGAAAGTCCTCCTTGGTGACGGATCAGTGTGAAACGATCCAGTCAACAACATCCGAATTATTCAAGTCCTCCGGACACAGCACGAACAGATGGAAGGCTGACAATGTTCCGTCCATACCACTCAAGTCCGTTCGAGATAATTCAAAAACGCTTTGAAACCGTCGCGATCAACCGGAATGTTATAGAAAGTGATTCAACTCGTCCGTTGCGTGATGTACGACAGCCACATATATAACGCCACAGTAGAGGTGCAAGAATCAACAATAGTACGTACGTTGGGCGGGGTATTTGCTGCAGGGAGAGAACATACACGTTGCTTGAACTAGCCACAGCCTAGAATTTGGTTCGAGTCAACCCATAGCTGCGGTCCCTAGGGCAGAGAGAGCCACACTCACAACATGCATCACGGTGATCATCAGCAAAAGACGTTGCGAGTCGTAATACTTACTTACTCAAGTGTTTGAAAGCATCTAAAAAGCGTCTATCTGCATATGACTGGCTGTGGAGCAATGAATGGAAATAATAGTCCGTCAAACTGAACAGCGTCGCTGTATGCAACGGTGAGCGCTTATCCTGACAGTGACACCTCGAAAAGGACTTACCGCAGGGCGACACTGATTCGCACAGGATTCGCATACAGTGGGTACTAGAAGGGCATCTTTAGTAAAAGTTGACGAACAACAGACACCATGAGACGCCACAGTTGTAACAGAGAGGTCTACCTCGTTACGGCCAAATAACCAGGGAAAGGGGAAAGCGGTCAGAAGGTCGCGTATTTGGCGCAGATTTTGTATGTAATCACGCTATCCACAACGATCGGAGCCGAACTTGACATTTAACTCATCCAATGCCTCGAGCCCATAAACCAACAGCGACGACGAAGAAGAAAGAAGATCAAAAGCTCCGGAGGGCTATCAAGCGTGGAGATGTTGAGCCCCCTGCAAAGGTCAAGAAGGCTAAAGGGAAGAAGTCGCATCTAACGCGCTCTCTCCCAACTACCGAGAGAGAGTCATCCAGGAAACTTCAATCTGCGTTCGTCAAGCTGCCCGCCCCATTTCTTCAGGAAACGTTAGCTCTATCGGCTTCTCTGATTCTACCGCGTCCTATCCCGGAATCCAACTCGATTCTTCTGGATAATGAATCTGATTCTGTTGGCGTGTTGTCCTGTCCACAGCGACCACCATGGAACTTCCAAATGTCTAAGAAAGAGTTGGAGAAGGGAGAAGAGTCCGCCTTCTTGAAATGGCTCAATAAAACCGATGACCTGGTTCAGAAGTGGCAAGACGCCGCTAAAGTCGATGTCATTCCTGAGAACAACGATCCTGAACTTCCCCCTTCTCAGCCTCCTGCCACTGCGATGCCTCGATCCACAACATATTTCGAGCGCAACATTGAAGTGTGGCGACAGCTGTATGTTCAGCGATCCATCGCGTCAGTCTGTATTGATCATCGGTTTCTCTAGATGGAGAGTAACAGAGATCTCCCAAATCATCTTGGTCCTCCTCGATTCTCGGTGCCCCCTTCTTCACTATCCGCCATCTCTGTCAACCTACCTGTCTCAAAAGAAGCACATACTTGTGCTTACCAAGGTCGACATCGCTGGTCCCGAGCGCGTCACTGCTTGGACTAATTATCTTCACGCGAAGTACCCAACACTGCGAATCATTCATGTAGAATCGTTCGCGGAACGCGACGTCAGCGCTGTTCATCAAGGTAGAAGGAGACACGACCCCCATCTTCCCGATGCTTTTCGACAGCGCTTCGTCCAGACCCTTCAGGAAGTTCATGCGGAGCTACTTGAGCCTCCCGAAGAGGTTAAGAGCAATCCTAACCGCTTGAAGCACTGGCGGCCGCGGATAAAAACAGACATCGATTGGGACGCGGTGCACAATGCCCGTGGAGAAAAGGTCGGAACTGCTGTAGGGGGGGCCATCGCTCCCGTCGAAGGCGAAGAGGATGTGGAACCGCAGTTCCTTTCCGTCGGCCTCGTTGGTGAGCGGCTTACTAGCTTTCAATTCATTGACTCGACTTTTCTCATTATCAACTAGGACAACCCAATGTGGGAAAGTCCTCGCTATTGAACGCTCTGTTCGGTACTCACAAGGTCCAAGTGTCCAAAACTCCGGGAAAGACGAAACATTTTCAGACGCTATTTTGGACATCCGAGGTCCGCCTCGTCGACTGTCCGGGCCTTGTCATGCCAAACTTTGTGCCAATGGAGATGCAGGCTTTATCGGGCATCCTTCCCATCGCGCGCATTTCATCAATACCCTCTTGTATCCACTTCGCTAGCGAGCGCCTGCCGCTCGAAGACGTCTTCCACCTCGCGCATCCGAACCCGCCTCTTCCATTCGAAGAGGACAAGCGCACATGGCGTGATCCCCAGAAGCGTCCAGCTCCGAAAAGTGTTCAGTGGACGGCAATAGATGTCTTGACAGCGTACGCTGTGAATAAGGGATGGGTAACTGCACAGGCCGGAAGACCAGACATCAAAAGGGCCGGAAACTCAAGTAAGTGTCTATTAGAGTTTCCCGTTGGCCCTCTGAACTTTGCTTGTCGTAGTTTTACGGACATTAGCGGAAGCAAGAGTTGCGTGGGCGTTTTGGCCTCCTGAGACTGATATCACCCATCTGTCTTCCGCTCATGGTGTCTGGATACCTCGTACTGAAGTCGATAACCATGATCAGGAGGAAGAAGAAAGCAGCGATGAGGAGGGCGATGCGAATGTAGAGCTTAACTCGGAACCAGAGGACTCCGACGAAGAATCTGATGATGAAGAAGTGACGCCGGCCATGGGAGGAGGTACAGGTCGGTTTGCTATGCTGTCGTCAGCTGCTGAAAGCCCAAGCGAGGACGAGAGTGAGAATGAAGCTAAATGAGGAAATCGACTGGAGATAAAGCTTAATGACAATACACGAACTCAAGTCATTCAATCGATGAATGTAATAGAGACGCAATAGCAAATGGCTGTATTGGCATACATAGCTATCAAGTGGTGATATTGTAAGATAATCGAAACGATAGCGATGAGTTTCCGTCCGGAAATAACGAGTGTACCTGTAAGTCAGTAATATAATCAAGCAGTTAAACGAGATGAATAAAAGATTGGGATAGAAATCATAACTAAACACCTGCGAGCGCGTGGAACTCAGCATCGTTCAACACCGCAACTTCCTCCTTGGTGGTCGTATGTGCGTGGACGGGTTCGACCGCGCAGATTTGGTCACTAACCAACTGTTGCACGTACTCCGGCGTTATTTGCCGTACCGCCTGATGTTGAAGGTAGAGCTTCGAGAGCGGATATCCAATGGCTTTACGCGACTCGACAAACGCATACAGGATGTCGGGGGGCAGACTTTGTACTTCCACATATCGCAATTCGGGTAACAAGACGATGGGCTTTGTGTCGCTGTCTCCAGGAATCACCGTCTCGTACATGGAGGGTACATGAAGTTGGTGGAACAGAGATCGATGGTCATCCGGGATGCCGACATGCGGAAGCATTGTAACCGGATCGTACATGAATGCGGCTATGCCAGCTGGGGTGATTTCGGATATGCGAAGGTAGCGAACCTTGGGCATAGAGGCCAGCAAAGTAACGAATGAGGTCACATCATGGGGATCAGGGAAGTCGTGCTGGAATATTGACAGGATATTGACTTTTGGGAACATCCGAACCAAGTACTCGTATACGGGGCCGTAACCGCGCTTCTTGAAGGACAGAAGCTGCAAGTCCTGAACGTTGGGAGCAGAGAACTGTTGAACAATACCCTTCACGAAGCCTGGGGCAAAATTACAGATCAACAATATCTTCAGGTGGTTCAGAGGGACTGGATCGGCGTGAAAGTCGGGGTCAAAGCCCCGACTGGGGCCGGCACCATCAAGAGTAAGGCGGAAGAGCAGAGGGCATTTACGAAGGATGAGACGAAACATCTCTCGAGTTGGCGCGAGTTCTAGGGGTAGACGACGGAGGTCGAGGGTGGTTAGGTTGCTGATGCTAGAGGCCTGCCATTCGAAGTGAATGCCGTTGAGACAAAGCCAGTCGAGCTTGGGAACGACAGGGCCACCTATGACAGGATATCGAGTAACCTCTTCGTGGCCAACCACTACCCTCCTGACTCCAGGCCACTCATACAAATCACCGCGACGATGGACCTCGAATCGTTTTAAGATGAGAGGACGCCCTCGACGAGCTACTTCATCAACACGTTTAACGAGTGTCAGAAGAGGCTCCCAGTCGAATATGATCATGACGAGAACCTCGATTTGGTAAACTTTGGCAAAGAGTCTGTCGAGCAACATGTTCATCCTCTCGTTGTCGATTTTGTCCTTTTCAACGTCATCGAATCGGATGTGTATGGAGGCGCGACCAGCGCGATCGAGCCAGGCAAATGCACGGTCGAATGGATACTGGGAGGTGTTTATCATTATGGCAGTCCACAACGTCTGGTCTCCCAAAGAGAGCTCGCGCCACATCCGACACGTCGAACCGACGGCGAGGCGAACTCGCGTGCCATTCGAGTCTGACCAGACCGCGAGCCGGAGGATCTCGAGGATGATTTCACTCGGAAGGTCATTAATTCGAAACAAACGCCAGAATCGAAGATTGTATTCCGTTCGTAGTAAAACGAGGCGATCTCCCACCTCGTGCCGGCGCGGATCGTCGGTATGCATGCCTGCCTGGGCGGCATAGTAGCTCATAATAGTCTGGCGAAAGTGGTCGCTTTGTGTACGGATGATGGGGAGATCGTTGGCAGCAACGATTTTGGGCTGACCGGCAAGCTGCTTGGTGAAATGTTGTGCGCAGTGGAAGATGACGTTCTGGCGCCGACCGTGGACGGGGAACGGATATGGGGGCCGTTGGCCTGCAGCTGGTGGTGGAGCAGTACCCTGTGGTGGTTGTGCCATCTGAAAGGAAGATCAGCACCAGCGACGCGCAGAAAACGGCGGACAAACTCACGATGATAGGTGATGGTGATGGTAGATGTACAATGAACACTCCGGCGACAAGGCAAGAGGTACGGCGCGGTGGAGAACAACGGGTACTGCAGCGTGTGCGTGACCTCGTCCTCTTTGAGGCCACTTTGGTGAGCATCGAGCTTTATTTGGTGATGTGGACTCACAATGGACACACAATCAATCGTTGATCCCAACCACCGACTATTACTCTTTTCGAATCGTCCTTGCCGTCGTCTTCTGCCAGTTCAGACCAGTGTCGACAGCCGCCAGGACTTGCCGAAGTGCGTTTACAGTCAAGAAACGAGTTTGGGACTCTTGCCATGAGGCACTGACTTTATATACCGAGAGATTCCCCTTTGCTCGCATTGATGAAGGTGAAAAGGCCGGAGGTCATTATTGCTGGTACTCTATACCCTTATTCGACCGGAGCAACCCTGCTAAGTCATCGCGAACGCACAAAGGGATTGGAATTCGCGTCTTGCTTTATCTTGACCAAATTTGGACACAAACACGCCCGTTTCGATAGGCTCGTTCTCTCGTATTCCTCGTTTGGCAGTGGCTCGGTTCGACTCTAGATGGTTCGCGGTCTTGTGTCGGTCCCTTGCGCAGGCAGATTTCCTTGCCGAATCACTTGCCCAGTAACCAGTTTAGCAGGATGACCCGGATTCAAGGGTTGTCTTGTCATAAACCCCGCTTTCGACGCCTTTCCTTTGGCTACCTCGGCAAGTTCCTTGAACACGCATCCAGGTAATTTGCCAGAACGCGATCGAACTAGGCCAATTTGACACGAGGATCGCTTTTGGGCGCACACCCCTCACCCTTTCACATTTGTCACATTCGCAGGAAGGAGCAACTGGGCCAGGTATAAGATGGACCCTCCCAAAGGTTCCCAGGCATAGCTCCCCAAGTTCCTTTTGTTCCGCTGGTAGTCCAAATTTCCTCCTATTAGAGCAAGTAGGCGCAATAGTCCAAGAAGTCCTTAAGACCCGAGAACAAGAACAAATGTCAAAAGTCTTTCATCCTCAAGTCCTAGAGTATCTGTCAAGTATGGCATCCCAGGTCGCTATGTGTCCTATTGTCTTCGAGCGATGGGTCTCCGGTTTGTTCATTGTGCGCCCACACAAAGGAAGTTTTGCGAGGCTCGACCGCTCGTTTGTTCGCGTCGATTATCGTTTCGATAATGTCGTTCTGATTGTCTTTTAGATATCCAGAGCCTGGTTGAGGTACTAAGGTAATCGGAAGGGAATCGATACTGAGAGAATCTTGCGAGGCGACGCTTTGACCGGTTAGGGCAAGACACGATTCGACGCTTGGATTTCAAAATGTATACGATCGGGCCTCCTGACACCGTTCTTGTCTGATACTCACCACGACTCGTTGGCTACATCAGCGTACCTCCCAGATACCCGAAATCCATGGCAGCCCAGGCGGAATTCTTTCTCTCGCCTGGCGTGGCGTAGTGACGGCCCGAATCGCTCTGGTTTGTGAAACTCGATGGAGGGCAAATAATTTCTGGTGTGTCCATAGTCCTTCCCATACTCTCGTCACTCATTTTCGCCCTAGCTCTGAGTAGTCCGGGAGAGCTAGACGTCCATGGGGTATTCGTTGCGATTACTATCTGTGGGACGTCTGAGAAACCGAGTCTCTCCTTTCTTTTACAGCTCTTACCCTCCTCAGACACAAATTCTCATCGACTGGGGGCAGTGTCTGTGTAACATTTGCGGATTTCTACCTACCGCCTGGAGTCCGTCAAGACCCAAAACATGTACGTGTCAAACATATTCCCTTTTCTCCGCTGATGCTATGGATTCATGTAGATTAAATGGGTCGTTGAAATTCTTCTCGAGTAATCCTTCACAACGTGGAATCGTCGAATTTTGCACTATGGCCTTTACTCACAAACGATCTTTCATTAGGCGGCCTGGTGTGTTATAGTCGACGTACTTCAATGCCATCCTCTCAAATCCAAGCGCTTCCACATCCACAACCTTGCCTGGCTTTGTTCCACCCGCCTCGGCGCTCCCTCCTCATCAGTGTCTCGGCACCTCCGATACGCTTCATCTTCCTCCCTTTGTACACCATCTCCTCGACTCTTCCTCCTGCCTAGCACAGTCACTTCAAGATGCAGGAACCTCATCACTGTACTCTGTACGTTCATCTGACCGCGTAATCTGATGTCTGATAAATACACGTCTCATCGTGTGTACAGTCTAAGGAACCATGGTCTCGTGGATTTAGATGTGCTACCCTCTACGTTTATTAGGCTCAAGTGACCACGATGTACCCTTCAATGCGAATATGCTTCTGTTCGCTCATAGTAACCACTAGTACCTTGATGTTATCGTGGTATATTGCCTCCATCTTCCCCATGTTGCCGTATCTCGTCCTCAGGGACGGCTTGTAGCGATAGTACCGTATGTGATGCTGGGCTATCGCGAGGGAAATGGACGCCAACGAGAAAGAGGTGATAGAAACGACGACATACACAAATTTCTATATTGATGTCATTGGGCGAAAGAGGCGTGTGACGATTGGGCACGCGGTTACTTCTTCTGTACGTATGGTCTTGCCTTTCGACCATCAGATTCTTTGGGCACCAGACATGACGATATAAAGACCTCAACCAGTAAAAATGCCGCTTCTGAGCTACAATAGCGCTCTCCCACTCGACCTCTTCGACGTCGTCCGGTCGATTTACAACTCGATGGTCAGCCTTCTTTGGTACGCGACGGCTCTCGTCGCAGCTATCGCTCCCACGACGGGCGTAGCTGGCCAGTACCAGCTCGGTCTAGGTGTGATACCTGTTCTTTGACCGTGTTCGCATCTCATGCTACTCGCAGGTGTTGCTGATATCACCGGGTATGTATTGTCAACAATGGATGGACATTTGAGTTTAATGAGCGTTGCTCTAGGCCGATTGTCGAGACGAATATGATGGTCGGCGCCTTCCCCATGTTTCCAATAATCCAGCAATTGATTTCTCATTTACTAGGGCTACGCATCGCTAGCGCAGACAGGTACGTCTTTCAATCATCTCTACTCCCCGGGCCACTTAAAGTCCGTAGACACCGGTTTACACATGCGACAGGTGTTTATATTATATTATTCTCTCAAGTCACGGCATCTTCTGACACGTTCGACAGTTCAGCCGCGCGTTCATAGTGGCGGATTCTGATTTGACAAACCGATTCGTATTCATCAATGCTGGTGAGTACATATGCATCATGTGCACTCCGTCCCTCTCCAATCCTTGTACTTTTCCCCGGGATGTGAGATCAATATATACGCGGCGAACACGTTCCGTCCCGTCCTATCTCCTGCGCAAACCCCGGAACTCGGAGAGTTTTCTTCCAGTTGATTGATTTGCGCTGGTGGGGCGATTACTTGCCGGACATCGACTGTTGTGGGATGCGCTGTCAACGGATTGCCCTCTTTTCGATTGATCTTCTCTGTCGTACCTGTCTTTCTTGCTTCTAACATGATCTGTATTCAGACATAGCCATGGGTGACACCGGAATTCGCCGCTCCATCGTTTCCCGTTTATCGACCTTGTACCCCGGGCTTTATTCTGATAGTAAGTTTGTCTTCGTTGAACACAAGTTGATGAGCCCGACATAATCGCGATTTCTTCCAGCTAACATCGCGCTCATTGGCACTCATCAACATTCTGGGGTCGGGGGATATCTGGAAAATTTACTCCCTCAGATTACCGCACTGGGATACGTTCCGCAGACAGCAAATGCTATCATTGACGGCACCGTCCTCGCCGTTCAACGAGCCCACGTTAGTACTATTTTTTGATGAATATCTAAACTCGCCAACGTGTTGTCCAGGAAAGCCTTGCACCTGGTTCTCTGAGCGTGGGAAATACGACTATACTAGGTCCGTCCTCTTGTATCATTCAGCATAGCGTCTAATACCCAATGTATTAGACGCAAATATCAACAGAAGTCCCAGCGCCTATTTGGCTAATCCACAGGCGGAGAGGGATAGGTATCAGTACGACCAGGACAAGGATATGACAGTGTTGCGCTTTGACGATGCTAGTGGTAACGCGAGGGGTCTACTTAGCTTCTTTGCTGTTCATGGGACTAGTATCTACGAAGTTAGTTTTGATCTATTTCGACATCATAACGCGCGCACTAATTGTATTCAGAATAACACACTGGTGAGCTCGGACAACAAGGGAATGGCCGCCTATTTGTACGAAACATTGGTGGAGCCCAACTCGATGCCTGGAAACGCCTCGTTCGTTGCTGGCTTCACTCAGTCAAACGTAGGAGATACAAGCCCCAACACGTTGGTCGTCCCACTCCTCGCGTAAAACTACATTTTCATCTTGACGATAGGCTCGGAGCGTTCTGCGAGAGCCCAGGCGAAGACTATGATGGAATGGCGTGTGACTTCAACCACTCGACTTGTGGAGGTACTGCGCAAGATTGTCATGGGCGGCAAGTCCATCTTCGTACTTCTTAGTTTACTCGTTGACAACAATTCAGTGGACCGGGATTTCGCATCTCCGACTTTGAAAGCAACAGGATCATTGGGGAGAAGCAGTATCTAGGCGCCCGCTCGGTGATGGAGGGTACAATGGCGCCCGTAGCGGGCGCGGTAAGGAGTGTGCATGTCTACATGCGGATGTTAGCTTCTCTTCTTTTCACATCTGAAGCAATCTCAATGTAAAACCTCTTAGGGCAAATCACACGTTCACTCTCCCCAACGGAACGCAGGCGCAGACCTGCCCCGGTGCGATGGGTAGATGTTCTTCCTTTTTTCTAAAGGATTGGTGGCTGATACTCTGTTTGTGCAGGGTTCTCTTTTGCCGGAGGAACAACGTAAGGAACAGCAGTGTTGACATGTCGAGTCTGTATAATGTTTCGTGCAGCGACGGCCCAGGAGCCTTCGACTTCATTCAAGGGGACAACTCCTCGAATTCCCAGTATGTCGAACTTCCTGAGCTTCGTGCTACTGACTTCTGGTGCCTTCTTCAAGAAATCCGTTTTGGGAGATTGTCAAAGGTTCTTGTCATCCGTCATCGTAAGTATGCATGTCGTTAACGTGGAGTCCTCAGGCGCTGTAACACCTTTACCTTCGGCGGCGCAAATTGCCTGTCAAGACCCTAAGCCAATTCTGCTGAACACTGTTCGTCTAAACTTTTCTGATATCCTCGGGTTTGCTGATACTCATTTTAGGGCTATGCGCACTTCCCATATGAATGGACTCCAGCGACGGTGGACATCCAGATGCTCCGAGTAGGAAATTTAGGTGAGATTGTATTGGTACTGGTAGCAGCATGGTGGCGCTAATTCGTTTTCATTCAGTGATGTTGATAATGCCAGGTACAGTCCGCGTTCAGCCTGAACTAAGCGAGATTAGTCTGAGATACTATTCTACGTAGGGGAATTGACTACAATGGCTGGCCGCCGGATCCGGTACGTCCATACTGAATGAGTAGTTTTGAGCGACTGACGTGCGGGATTTAGTGAGGCTATCCGTGCAAAACTCATTTCCGAGGGTATTCTAGGCTCGAATGCCTATGTCGTACTCGCTGGTCCGGCGAATGCATATGCGCATTACGTTACGACCAGAGAGGAATACGGGGTTCAGAGGTATGAAGGAGCATCCACCATCTTCGGTCAATGTAAGCATGTTTGTTTGATTTTCAGCGAGCTTGTCTACTAATCGTCCATCAGACACTTTGGAAGCGTACATCGACAAGTATTCTAGCCTAGTTCCATTTGTAGGCGATTCGCCATCTGGGACGCCCGCGTCGGATGCTGCTCCAGCTGAGCAGACGTCGAAAGCGATCTCCTTGCAGGTACCTATCTTCAAGGTCTATGTCTCTTCAGTTATATTAATTTTTACAATACTTTCCAGACTGGCGTGGTTTTCGATAGCTCCGGTGGGCATAGCTTTGGAAATGTCCTTGCTGACGTCAAGGCTTCTTATGCCGTTGGCCAAACTGTCGAAGTGCAGTTTGTGGGGGCGAACCCTAGGGTGAGACGCCACCCAACCTCATGATACCGCTGTCAACTCAATTTTTCACAGAATAACCTTCGTTTGGGGAGCACCTTCCTCACAGTGGACCGCCAAGTTAATGGCGCGTGGGTTGCTGTACGATCAGATGCCCACCCATCCACCGTGTTCCGATGGAACAGAACAAGCACCGTGAGTAATCCGTTGAACGTCAAACTTCGTGTAAAATTAATTTCAACTAGATTCTGGGCACTAGCACTGTGAACATCACCTGGTGAGGACTCTTCAACTCTTAACCATCCCCTTTCAGTATTCTCATGGCATTGCAGGACAATTGAAAGTGGCACACCTAGTAAGAATTCAATGACTTCGATTCGTAGACTTTCTCATGGACATTCTTCCAGGCGGAACGTACCGGATAAGTTACTTCGGAGACTCCAAGCCTTTGATTGGGTCTATTAGCTCATTCTCTGGGACATCGTCGAGTTTCACAGTCTCTTCTTGAATGCAGGCCGGGTGCTCTTTGAGATCCAGAGAATGCATTTATGTCTGGACTTTTTCTTATTATGACGATTCGTGACGTATGAACGTTGATCTGTATCAAGTAATGTAACGGCCTCGAGGTTGGCATGCGTCCAGAGGCGCTTAAGGAACGAACAGCATCTGACTGCAGAGATACTCTCAACGCCCACGTCTACAGCTGATAAAGGAGATGTTCCGCAGTTTCTCAAACCAACTAGCTGCTGCTGCCGCTGGCAATAATGCCAACGACAAGAAGACGATGTCTCCCACGCTCAGATCTGACATTTACGCCGCGATAGACCAAGCTAAAACGTGGATTGCAGGCGGGAAGGGCGGAAGCCAGCCTGGCGATGGAGTGTCATATGGCGCTGTTCTGTCTTCCATCCAGAAGCATTTTCCTGAGACCAAGATCGGCATGGATGCCCTTGGGCGGGCCGATGAAGAAACCGCGGTAGTTGTGGGGGGCGTGACAAACATGGTGCTCGAAATGAGCAAATGGGAAGGAATGGCCGGTGGTATGGCGATGAAGACTTGGACAGACGCGCTAGTGTCTAGTTACGCCAGGGTAGACCGGGGCTCCCACAAAGACGCGATTGCCAGAGGCATCGTCAAAGGCATAAACCAGAACGCAGACATGTCGCTTATGACCAAAGAGTTTACGGCAAAGATCCAGATCATCTCTTGCCTAAAAAATCGTGAGTCGACTTCGCATAATACGCTATCGTGCTTCTCTTCTGACAATCGAACGATTTTGGTGGATCAGTTAGTTCAAGAATATATAGTCCCGGAAGCGAGGAAGCCCGACATGCAGAGGCCACATTGAGCTCCAAACTCATCTGATTTACAGTACATGGAGGTATAAACTATATACATGCAGTATACAGTACATGTGGCGGGCGTGTGATATACAAGTGTTTGCGTACAGAAAAAGTCAGAGCGATGCAAAGCAAGTACAGGTATAAATAGGTTTAAATCAGTCAAATTAGAGAGATAATAACGCATGTCCTATGGATGTGTTTGAAGTAGCTGCAAAAAAACCCTTTCAAACCCTGATAGATTAAAACAGGACGCCGCCACTTACGCGATTATACAAAGACCATAATTAAATTGTGTGGGTATTCACATCATCTGAAAACCGCAAGTCAGTAAACTCCTGAAGCGAATGAATATACTTGAAGGGACACGTACGTCAAAATTTCCCTGGTATGTCTGACCATTCATGGGCTCGGCAAAGTCCCCAGGGAATGTGGCAGACATGGGAGATATCGAGCCAGACGATGACTCAATGTCGAAGCCTTGAACAGGGCCATGTTGAAGGGTTCGGGTGTCCGAACTTCTGGGAACCGGGAACCATGCGTTCGACGCGAAGTTCCCGTAACTGTACGCCTGGCCGGATTTGGGGTACTCCTGGGGAGGCGCGTCGGTACCGAAGCAGTTTTGCAGATCCTCGTATGAAAAGTCGAAGTGAGAATCAGGCAGGACGGCAGGGGCTGGCGCGAACGTGGGAGCGCCATATTGAGCAGGGTAGGCAAATGTGTACTTTGCCGCATAGACACACTGCTGACCCGCTTGCATGATCTCTTGGAATATCGTGTATTTCGTGGGATCTGCCCGTGAAGTCAGTTAAGATGGTATAGCCGAATAGAACGCCATTTCACTGACCGTTACTCTCGGATATGGTCTTCCAATAGTTTGGCACCAGTGACGTCCTGTAGAGAAGACATCCATCGGTACCGGGCGGCACGTCCTTGGATTCCATTTCATAAGGAGAGAGGACGGTCGACTCTTTAAATACAGGATGGCCCTCCGAGTAGACAGCGAACTGGCAGTCTGCAGCAACCCGAGAATGAGAGACAAATGTGAGGGTCGGATCGATAGTGCGGATGTGTCGGGGATGCTCAGAGAGCCTTGTAATACCTTCCGAGAACGCGGAAGCGGAGGAATTGACATCGAGACCTGATGGAAAGCGCGATTGACCGTTGCAGTCGCTCGGAGACGCACGGTCGTCTTGTGGAAGGATGTCAATGCAGAAGGTTTGCCTTGCAGGACTGCGTTTCCCACCGGGGAAGGAATAGGGAGCTACTTCGTCCGTTGGCGTAATTGGAACACTGCCGCTTCCATTCGACGACGCAGAATCACAATGGATGGTGGACGTAGAATCGTACGCAGCATTGGTGAGCGGAGCCGGTACCTGCCGCCGACAAGGTGACAACAGGTCCATAACTTCAAAGTCTCATTGTAAGATGAAAGTATTCCGCGAACGATCGTTGAACGACTTACGGCGTTTCCCTGTGCACGTCTCCCTCAGCTGTTGGAGGCGACTTCCTACTTGCTTTGCGGTGCGTCTGCGTCCTGTCTTCCGGTATATGTACTCGGAAATAAAACGATTTCTCATAGGGAAACGCCCGAGAAGACGCGTTTCCCGCGAATCATCTGGTTGATATTTTTCCAGACCTGTTGGGTGATGAGCTAAGAACGACAATAGAGTCGCTAAACCTACCCTCAATCAAGGCGGCTTCCAATTCCGCAGGCCAGACCATTTCGCCACCTCGTAATGTCTTCCAGCTTTTCCTTCCATTATATATTGACTGGAAGACCTCCATGGCGCCTGAACCATCTGGCGCCTTGAGGTTATCAATACTGCTCGCTCTGGACGACCTCGGTGAAGGCGTTGTAGAGGTGCTGCGATAGGACGCCCAGGACGTGTTGGGGGATGCCATGGTGAAGAATAACGACAGGAAGGGGCGGGGAACGAGCGGACGTGGTCTGGGCGATTGAGTTTAGTTAGAGAGAGAACGTCAAGACAGATCCTCGATAGATGCTTCATAGAACCAAGTCTCTTTAAAGCAACCTTTCTCGGCTGCCAACCTGAATCTGCACCCGGAGATCTCGTAAGGGCTTTTCTTGGTATGGCATGGGGGGTAGAATTCATTCACCGAGCCGCATCGGCATTGATAGGCACTAATCCGCATAGAGGCGTCAGTTCGACTTCGGAAACGTGGTGTGACAATCGTTCAGAATGGATCGAAGCCTAACCAGAGGGATTGTCAACAACTTTTCGCTCCCCCTCTGCTTGAACGAAAGACCTCGGAAGTTTCACGCAACTCCGTTCCTCCCTTATTCGCCAGATAATGAGCGTTAAGACGAAGAAACGGTAATACAAGGCTTTCCAGATTTGTCAAAAGTAGATCTGGGAAGATGATTTCCCAAAACGGTATGACTTCTCCGGAGGACCATTGCACCTGTGAAAACAATGGTCAACAGATCTCGAATAGCTTATGACAGGCGGTGACTAACTTTTGATTTTCGGAGAATGATGGGAGCGTAAGGGAGACTTCGTGTTAATTGAATGATCAAAGTTTACGGTTCTTGCCATGCATTCGAGTCCTGTGAATCGGTTAGTCTTGTTGCGAGTGCTGTGCCATAAGTGAAGCCCCCCTGTGACTATCTTTCCAGAATCCCCGGTTCTAAGCAGAGCAGCTCCGAACCAACAGACTGGGTGCAAGTCATTAAGTCGTTCCGCGCCGCTTTCGCATTTTCTACAGACCGTGTGTAGAAACTGATAACCCAGGCAGAATCATCTATCTGTTTTCTGGGGTTGCAGGATCTCTCCGTAACACGATGCCAGCACATGTCGAGATTATCTCCGAGCGCCCAGATGTACACGCTTCCCTGAGACACGCATATGGAAGATTCGGTCGCCAAAAAAGCTTTTTGTCAACCAGTCGTTCTTGAGCCCAGATGGTCCTGAGTGGTGTAAGGCCTCCGCCAATTCAAATAGTAGAAGCTAGCATATAGGCATAAGCCCTAATTTAAAGACTTCGCCTAGAGCTCGCAGCAGGTGAGGTGATGAACTTTGCGAACTTAGCGGTGGAACAGAACGTCGATCAAGTTACGAGATAGAAACCCGTGCGAACTCCGATCAGACCCGGAGTTTTATCGCGGGCCGGATGACTTTTGCCAACTTTGCATTCAACGCTAATTCAAGGTCTAATAGGTCGATGTCCTCTCAACACCCGCGAGCCAATGACGACGATAGTTGCTTCACTATCACGTACTACTATCTTCGTGGGATGCTTTGGAGCTTTGATGCAGCTGGTTGGTCTACGAAGACCACCCCCATCCCCATCCCCATCCCCATCTGCATCGGCCACGATGTATAGACTTTGAGGACCCTCGACTCGGAGCTCCCAACACTCGGTGTCTCGGAATTGACACTTTTGATCCTTTGATAAATTAATCTGCCTATACAGCCTCAAAGGCTACAGAATCTAGACGAATTGCCCTCCACAAGGCACTTGATTTGCGATCTATCTCAGGACGCCCATCAACTATGATCTGCTTGGGAGAGGCCTTGCCTGGAATGCAGGGTCTTTGGTATTGAACGCTGAATACGAAGCAGCTGTGGACACCCACAGAAGAATCTGATTTTTCTGTACGTTCAAAGTTTGACGGAACTGGCTCAAGGTCAAGGCACTTAAGGTACTTTTTAATTATAGAGTCCCTGAGCTGCTTGCTGCCCTGTGCCGCCGGTTACACACAGGCTCGTTAACTTGTTGCGCCGTGAATCTTCCTGATTCTGAATAGCTATCCTCTCCGAGACCCCAAAACTCCACATGGCTTCAAGGTACATGCGATCACCGCCAAAGTTAACAACTCTGTTTGTTGGATGCTGGGCCCCGACCAGGCTCTGATAGGTACGGATCCGCGAAAGACGCGTTGAATATAAAGCGGTCACGCGCTCAAGTCAACATACATTTCACCATCTCACATCGGTGATTCGAGACCTTCTCATCGCTCAAGCGGGGCGTTACTTTGTGTGCGATGAACGTAAATTCTCTTCACTATCCACGTATCATCGATCCAATCCGCAACAATAGCCATTCGGGCACACAGCAATTTCATCAACAAAAAAGTCCGCCTCGGTGTCAGTGAACTCTGCGAATGTCGAAGCTCTTGTTTGCTCAGACGTTTCCTATCAGCTCGGAAAGTGGGAGAGTCCTGGGTTCACCGGTCCTTTCGCAGTGTCAACGCCACGTCAACTAGACTGCCTGCCAGGCGGCGTACTCTGAGCCTTTGCTAGAATTGGGTCTTGTGCCAGCGAATCCGAGTTCCCCTCACCAACGATGTGAGCTGAGATATCACTGGTCTCGATTGACATAGCGGAGCAGAGCAGTAATGCGTGGGTGGATCGACAGTCGAGAGAATTAGGAGTAGAGAGTGCCACTAACGTATGCTAGCGCCTACTGCTAGAGAAGAAAATCGAGGTTCTCGCGTAGACCAAGCTTTGGCAGCGCCTCGATCCACACCTGTTGTTGTAAGCTACCTTACAGCCCCGCGGAGGAGCTCGCGGGTGAAGACGTCGACAGTCCCCGACTAGTCGTGGATCTTCTATCGTCTAGAAGTATGGCTGTAGCAAAATTCAACCGAGTACAAGGATTCATACCGGACATGGCCACTAAAAGCGACTTTGATTAGTAGCACTACCAGTTACTAGGTCTTTAGTACTACTGTTAGCTATCACTACACAGGACGTTATCGTCGAGATCTACACATCTAGCATGCGAGATGATAGGTGAGGCCGCCACTATTCGCACGATCGATTTATGTTTTCGTATTCGCGAGGACATCTGGGTTTTAATTGCGTCGTCTTGAACGAAGGTCTCGTTGATCCTTAACATTCTTGAGGTGCACAGAAGACACCGGCTTTACAAAACAACGTTGGAATTGCTCGAGATGTGGCGTTAGAGTTAGACTTTTAGATAGTAACTTGATCACAGCTGTACCTGGAAAGCCTCCCTGTAGCGGTGATCATTCATGTGTGTCAGTGGCATCTAAGGAGAGGAATGCACGATAATCTTCACAGCGCGACAGCTTTTCGCTTCATTCTGTTCGTGATAATGAAATGTGAGGAGATTCCATCTTTGCCAGCTGGCGAGATTGACGTTCGAACTCGGATGCCAGATGATTGTACACTTTACTACATTCCTTATATTTGGAAGCCCAAAAAAAACTAATTGTACATACATATCGACTTGCCTTGTATTTATGATCGTACTACGTTAATATACTTACTGTCCTTGTCAATGGGAACATTCAATCACCATTTCTGATTCAACGAGGAGCCAGAGGCTCTCGGCTGGACCTCCTTTGGTTCTTCCTCCAACTCTTCAATAAAAGTGGTGACGATGTTGTCCTCGACCTCTTTCGAAACCTCCCCGTGCTCCGGGACGTGAGAACGGATGGTGGAAGCCATGTTGGGGTGGGCCGCCTCGGTGAAACCCATCTAGGCCGTGACGCATGAATACATGGCGAGGAGGAAGACGACGGTGAAAACGTACATCAGCCAATTTCCTTGTGATTCGCCCGATGGCCCTGTCCTTGTCGGTGATGAAGCCGCTGTGCGTGTTCGAGCGCTTCGGCGCAACGCCAACCAGCTCAACCTCGGGGAATCGTCCACGAGCCTGACTGACAAGTTGGGAAATTGAAGCCGGGCGTGGTGAGGCGGGAGGAAGCACAGAGGAATCCTCCATGACTTGATCTTCCTGTAGACGCGCCCTGTAGAGTGAGTCAGTAAAGGCAGGGCCAACGAAAAGAGGGAAATGAGCATACGATTCCGCTTGCTGGGCCTCATCCAGTTGCATTTGCTTCAGCCTGTGCCTTTCTGCCCTGTCCTGACGATAACGTTCCTTCTGCTTCTTGTAGAGCAACTTGGCAGCTTCAACTTCAGCTCGAAGCTCCTTCGCTCGATTGGGATCTAGAGAGCCTGCCGGTGGCGGTGGGGGAGGTGGCGACTGAAAGAATTCCGGAGGGCCCGGGGGGAACGGTGGGTACATACCGTGTGGCGGTGGTGGAGGGCCATGAGGAGGCGGCCCATGATGACGACCGTGATGATGTGGAGGAGCATTAGGACCAAAATGGCCATATGGGTGACCACGTCCTCGTCCGCCACCACCTCGTCCTCGACCAAATCGACCGAAGGGGCCATCAAAACCGGGGAAGGGTGGTCCTTGATGCGGTCCTGGGGGAGGGAAAGGAGGGAAACCACCGGGTGGAGGAGGCGGAGGTCCATGAGGATGCGTCCACCATGCACCACCATCGCTTCCGAAAGAATCCGGACCATCCCTCGTACGATCGGCTTCCTCTGACGAGACACCTGCCGCCTGAGCGACAGTACGCGCGAGCGATGCAAGAGCCTCGGAAACTCGTCGGCCAGCATCTGCTTCAGCGCGGGAGAATTCCGTCTGAGCCGTTTGAGAATACGCCGATGCGGCTCTGGCAATCGCGTCACGATGAGCGCCCCAGTAGGTACCGTTGGCCGCGTTACGAATGAGATTCTGAAAGCCCTCGGACACTTCGGGATGGGCATTGAAGACGGAGCTCACAGCATCAAGCAAGAAGGAAATATCGTTAGCCAAGTTCGGCGGGCTAGGGTTCTCCAAAGGCGCGAGCGGTGGATCAGGTGCAGGCTCTTCCTCGTCACTGGAAGCTACGGGCGTAGCAGGGCGATGGGTGGGAGTAGGAGCATGGCTATTGCTCTTGGTGCTGCCTTTGGCGCTGTCCTTGCCAACAAAGGGAATGACCGAGTTCTGAGCCCTCTTGAGAGGATGGTCCTCCATACGAGGGGTAGATGACGCGACGCTGTAGAGATTGGGCAGCTCCTTGTCTTGGGGGAACGGACCAAAGTCAGAGACGGGAGCCTTGGGAGTGCTAGTCAACATCTCGGCGTCACCGATGACAGAGGAAGTGGTCGAGTGGAACGAAGGAGTATAAGCGCGGCCCTTGCCCTTGTCGACGGTGGGGATGGCAGCAACGTCGTCGTCGGTCATGGTGGTTACCGACTCGATGAAGCCGTGTTCGGGAGACTGAGCAGGATGGAACATATTGGAGAATGCGGGGATGCTCTGCCAGTCTTCGTCGAGATGGAACTGGAGAATGGGGTCCTTGCCAAAGGTATTGCGGCGAGAGTTGGAGTCGGTAGGCGTCTCTGGGAACGACCTGAGACTCTCACTGGCGGCGCGCGACTGACGCAGGTCCTGCACGACAAACTTGATAACATCACCAGGCTTGTACGAAGTCTGATAGAAATCTGCCAGTTCACCGTTGGAGGATAGAGTAACGTTGTCCCCGTCCGAATCAACGTAGGTCAAACCAATCATACCGTCCTCAGGAATGCCATACAAGGTGTGGATCTTCTCAGAAAGGACGTCCCATGTAGGAAGTTGGTTAAACGATAGCCGACGAGTTTCGCCAGCTCGGTTCAGCTTGAAAGTAGCCATGATTGAAAGTCCTTGATGACTTCATTACCCAGCCCTTTTATATATGGCCGATATTCAAACTCCGACTGCGCAGCTACCGGCACGGCACCGACGCACAGCTCTGCGCAGAATCCAGAATCAAGTGATTCAATTTCCTGTCATTTCTCGCCCATTACACGGAACTTACAAAGCTAATGTACACGCGTCCCATTTACTCTTGAGTCAAAACCCTTCTTTCATGCAAAAATCGCCAACCTAGGGTCTAGCAGCGCAGGATCGTTCAACTAATGGTATATGGTGAGCTTCCACAATATCCAAGCCGTAACGAAAGACGCGTACCCTGACGTTCACGTTGAGACCGTTGATCGCTTTCATCTCCTCGTCCGTCAGCGTGAACTGCAGGTTATCCAAGTTCTCCTGCAAATACTCCGGATACTCTGTCTTGGGAATGACTGCGATACCGCGTTGTGTCGACCAGCGGAACAACACCTGCGCCGGAGCTTGGAGGATGAGAGTCAGAAAGGGGCCAGTACGCGCGTCGACGCGCGTTCATCGAAATGACTCACTCATTCCATGCATTTCTGCCGCTTGCGTAATCACGTTTTGAGAAAACAAGCTGGGGAGGGACTTGTCCATTGCAATCTCGATATAGCCTTGAGGACCAAGAGAGGAGTACGCTGTGACCGCGATGCCGTGCACCTTGCAGAAATCGACCAGCTGACTTTGCGAGTTGTACGGGTGGATCTCGACCTGGAGGACCTGGGGCTCGTAACGCGCGTATCGGAGCACATCGAGGATAAGTTGCGGCTGGAAATTGCTAACACCAATGTTCTTGGCCAGCCCAATGTCGACTAGCTTCTCCATTGCTGTCCAGGTTTCTTGGATAGTTGCCTTGCCTACGCTGCTCGTCAGCTCTTGCTCGCCATGGATGGGTTGAACCTACCAAGGTGCACTTGCTTGTCGTCTCCCCACCACTCTGGCGGATAGCGGTGAGCCGGATCGACATACTCAAGAGAAATCGGGAAGTGTATAAGGAAGAGGTCGAAATATTCGAGACCCCATTCTGCCAGCTGCTTCCTTGCAAGCTGTTCAACCTAAATTGTTAAGTCAATATTAGTGACCAAAGTGTTGTCTTAGTGACTTCGTACCCGCTCTTTGTCATGGAAAGTATTCCAGAGCTACAAATTGGTCAGAATACGTTTCTCGTCTACTTTCTTTGCCTATGTCACCTTGGAAGTAATAACTGCAATACAAGATTATTAGACTCCATCGACCAATATTTGGAAGACTCACATAAATCTTCACGCTTGACAATTCCTTCATCGATCGCCCTTCGAACACCTTCTCCGACTTCCTTCTCATTACCATAGTCGCAAGCTCCATCCAGTAATCTGTAACCAGTTTTGATGGCCTTGTATACGGTCTACCGCCCATTCAGTTTATATCTCGTAGTAGAAGCAAAACATTTACATCAGCGCATGTCGCTTTAGGAACCTTAAACGTAGATTAAGTATACCATGATATAGTACCGTGCGAGGAAACTTACCTTCCATGTACCAAAGCTGAGTGATGAACAATGATTACGTCTCCCTTTACTCAGACTGGTGACTTACCCTACAAGAGGCATCTAAGAACGTGTCAAAGACCAACAGATACGAGAATTAGAATAGACTCACCTCACGGCCAGTACGCTTCAGAGTAATGGTACTCATAGTGCAATCGCTTTCAAAATCAGTCTGTGACGATGAGCACCCTTGAGCGTCGTCCTTATAGTCTCTCCCCGGACCGTGTATGAAGCGAACGCGTGCTCGGAGGAAGGCCAGTCTAGGCCTAGACAACTCTCAAGCGCGACCGATTCGAACAGACGCGTTCTCGGTGAACTGGATCAGGATGGATCATGTCATGAAGAACCTGATGGAGCCGAGTCTACTGCAGATGCTCTTCGATGAGAGACGGACCTATTCCACTATAAAAAGGCTCAGTCTGCCTAACCCAGAAATGCATATACGAGAACGCGAAGGCTAATGACGAAGAGACCTGGAGCGTTACGGGAACACCAAGACCGAACATGTCAAGCGGTCTGCAACCAAACATTAGCACGCATGGCCACGCTCCTGCCTGCGATTGGTTCGACGGATACGCGTACATTCCAGATTCAAAGTCAATCAATTCATCCCAGCCCGAACTTACACCGCTACTATACAATATGCACGCCTTGTTTACTCGACCTTGCACCTGCCCATATCTTACGCAAAAATTGCAATCCGTGGATCAATCTCTGCAGGATCGTTGAGCTAGAACACGGAATGAGTAAGTGGTCATTTATGTGGGAAGACAGTCGCACCCTCAAGTTAATGTTCAGACCGTTGATAGCCTTGATCTCGGCGTCAGTAAGGGTAAAGTCGGTGGACTGCAGATTCTCCGCAAGGCGCTCATGAGTGTTGCTCTTCGGAATGACAGCAATTCCGCGCTGGGTTGCCCAGCGGAGAAGGACAGCTGCAGGGGCTAGGAGGAAGAAAAACATGATGAGGACAGGAAACATATCTCTTTCAACTTGAGTTACCTTTTTGGTGGGCAGTAGCTGCCTGAGTGACGGCGTCGTGGGCCAACAAGCTAGGTGCAGACTTGTCCATACCCAATTCAACATAGCCCTGGGGACCGAACGAGGAGTACGCAGTGACGGCAATGTTGTGCGTCTTGGAGAAGTTGACCAAAGCTTCTTGAGAAAGATAGGGGTGAAGCTCGATCTGAAGAACCTGAGGTTCGTAGCGGGCATATCGTTGAATGTCGAGAATGGTTTGCGCCTGGAAGTTGCTGACACCGATGTTCTTGGCGAGACCTTCGTCGACGAGCTTCTCCAAGGCCGTCCAGGTTTCCTGAATGGGCACGTTACCTATAACTAGTGTTACATCTGAATCGGGAGACTGTTGATTATATCTGCTCACTGAGGTGAACCTTTTTGTCGTCTCCCCACCACTCGGGTGGGTAGCGATGGGCAGGATCAACGTATTCCAAAGAAACGGGGAAGTGTATGAGGAATAGGTCGAAATAGTCGATACCCCAAAGGGCGAGCTGTTTCCTCGATATCTGTTCGACCTGAGATGGGGTTTTAGCACGCATACAAGCGCGTTTAATTGCATTTCTTACATGTTCCTTGGCATGGAAAGTGTTCCAAAGCTGGAGTGTGGGTTGAATGGGTTGAAATTGACGCGATCGGGATCGTACCTTGGAAGTGATGACTGTGCGACACGCCATTCAACACTGCATGCCAATACTGTAGTGGATGAGAAGCACTCACATAGATCTTCACGCTTGACGAGTCCGTCAGCGATAGCCCTCTTGACGCCTTCTCCTGCCTCTTTCTCGTTTCCGTAGTCGCCAGCACCGTCAAGAAGACGGTAGCCCTCCTTGATGGCATTATAGACGGTCTGCAATTCTTGTTAGTAGAAGGTGGGAAGTCTGTCGGCTACCCACATCGGCGCAGCTCGACTTAGTAACCTAAGTCAAAGGTCTTGAGTAGTTGTCAAGAGCAGTAACTTTCAAAAGCTAACCTTCCAGAGGCCAAAGCTGGGCGTCATGAGTGTCAAGGGTCTAGACCACTATGAGATGTCGACGCGACTCACCCAACAAGAGGCATCTACATCGCCTTATTAGAATAGCACAGCTGGGAAAGCACAAGGTGAACGGGCTCACCTTTTGGCCAGTTCTTTTCAGCTCGATGGTAGACATGGTGGTGGTCAGAGAGAAAGCGAGGGATTGTCTTCAAGAACGTCTGAAAAAGTCTTCGATAAGTAAGCCAGTGATTCGTTATCGATGGTTGATGTCGGAAAAAAAGTCATGGGGCACGCGATATCGCGAATAAGTGTGGCTTCGCGGAAGATTTCCCACAGAGTAAATGCCAGGTAATAACCTGCAGGCTGATTACCAGAGATTGAAGTTTATTCAGGCTCTGCATACAGCCAACAAGGTTTTTCCAGGACTACCAATCCCAGTTGAATGCCCCAAATCCAGAGAATGATGCAGCAGTACGCAGGCAGTACGCTACTAGGGAAGTAGCCACGTGCAACTCCTTTCAGGGTCACATTTTTTGACGCTTCCTCTACCAGTCGCACCTTCGATCTTGCTACTTTCTGTTGAGTAGCACGCTTGTTTGTGCTGCATAATACGGAATAATGTGCGCGCCTTGTTATGTATAGCAGTACTATACTCACTCGACGTTGCAGATGCCTCTAACAGAATAGTTGCTTCGCCAATGCGTATCCATCTTGTAGGCGCCGCTGGGCCGCTTGGCTCCCTGATTGCCTACCACTTACGACGCGTCCTACCTGCCTCCGACACAGTCACCACTATTCGCCGCAACTCCCAGCAAATGCGCGACTTTTACAACGTACACAACGCGTCCATTACTGTTGTGCGTAAAGGTGTACCCCATTCGGCTTTCGGATTTACTGCTGAAATTCCGAATACCTCCCACTCTACTCGTGAAGAGACCAGAATGATTCCAGAAGACCATATCGATTCTTTAATCGTCACTTCTCGGACGTACAGCACAATTCCCGTGTTGAACATGCTCTCATCTCGCTTGTCATCATCATCTACCGTCGTTCTTCTTCAAAACGGAATGGGCATGTACGACGATCTTCTCAAGTTTACCTTCCCCGATCCTTCCTACCGACCCCATTTCGTTCTCGCCACCCACTCGCATAGTCTCTACGGTAACGGACAATTTAACGTTGTGCATAACCGTATCGGCGAGATAAAATTTGCTGTCATTCCCAACTCGACCCAAGTGGACGCCGACGCCGGCTTCCATCAAGCTGGGCTTTCCCCCTTTGAACGGCAAGGTCGCTTGAGCGATCTTATCCCTACCAGTCGTCCCGAGTCGTTCAGATTCCAATCTCTTCACGACACCGTCGAGACGCTTCTGAAATTGCGTGAGCTGAACGCATCCTGGGTGTCCATGGCAGACATGCAGACTGCTCTGCGAAAACGCCTGGTGATCCAATCCGTCGTTGATCCACTCACGACGCTCATGAATTGTCCGAATGGCCAAATCTTCCTTTCCCCGCAAGGTGTCTATCTTTGCAACAGGATCTGCCATGAAGCCAGTAGTGCCTTCCAAGCCGAACTTGACGCTCGCATGAAGAACATGACCGAAACCAATCATGTCGCCTACTCTCATACCATGCCACAGGAACTTCTGCCAGGTGAGCTGCATAATGCAGTGATGCAGTACGTTTCCGAGACGAGAAGTTATATTTCCCCCATGTTGGCGGACATGAGATCAGGGCGGCCAACTGAAATAAGATACTTGAATGGGCACTTCATTCGACTGGGCAGGATTTATGATATTTACGTTGGAAGGAACATGATGTTGCATAACTTAATACAGTTGAGGAGCGCAATACCTTTAGATCATGCACTCTAATGATAGGGTTTACCGTTCCTACTTTGACGCCTTTTTGTAAATCGACAGTATTTACTCCGGCGCAAGAAAGGTCGTATTGCAGGCTGTACGCAGTGTTGCAACGACAAACGATAGAGATTTTACGTAGAAGGACAAGTTTAGAGAACTGCCGATGTGGCTAAATAAAGAGACACTATTCAACAACATTCAGGCACGAACTATTTGTGGCGCAGAAACCACCGCGACGTTACCCTCCACTCACAATGGTGTTACAAAAGAATTGACACAAAACAATGACTGACGCAGTGCGATTAATGATAGTAATGAAATGTCCCGTCCATGTGCAACGCCTTTAGAAGTCCTTCTAAGTCTTGTATATAGGATGTTCAGTGATCATCGGCTCCTGCTCTACCCCACTCGACATATCGAATGGCGCCATCTTGCCATGCAGCAACCCGTCTAGCGGCCATGACGGACATAGTCGATCTAGCGGTTCCAACGAAACCGGCGCCGCCGGACTGAATGGCGGCGTCAATGAGGACGGGATACCTTGCTTGAACGTAAGTGTCCCATCTCCGTTCCTTCACGTATCATGACGTACCAGGTTCCATACACCTGTCTGGTGCGGCTATGATCAGGCTTGACCCAGCCTAGTTCAGCAACTTCTTGCCACCACGCAGGATCGTTCTCGTCACTTGTCATCAAAACATGGTTGACGATCAGTCCTTTCTTCTGGAATAACTCATCCTTTACTTCTTGAACGCGTCGTGCTATGGCTGATAGTGGTGCGAAACAGTCCTGTAAAGGGATATCTCCGCATACATCTCCGAAATCTCTGCGGCGCGCATGAATAACAATATACTGGAATAAATTTAATGACTGAGTGATAAAAAAGGTAGAATGACTTACGGCTGGAGTAGGCTCAAGGTCCGGAATGCCGAGTGCCCGATTGATGTAGAAGTTAGCAAGCCTCTCGAGCCTCCGAGTGAAGTGCATGCGCTGAGCGACAAAACGCCAGGCTGGACTGTACTCCCAAGTGTATTCATATGGCTGCAAGAAAGCACATTAGTTACGACAATTAAAGACTCGAGAATTGTTTACCTGTTGAGCACAGACATAATATAGATAATCATAGCAAAGGAGCTGCTCGTCCGGGGGAAGAGAGACGTTGTAGGGCGAGAAACGGGGAGGGCGGAGATTGACATCTCGCGTTTCTGAATAACCAAGTCGCGCTAACGACCAAAACGTCGCGTGAGGATCCGAGTCGACGTTAGCCCATAACTTGACCCAATTCGGCGCCAGTGTGTATGAAATATCTGTTACGGCGCGTCAATTCGAGTAGAAGTATGGCTAGTGATACAACAAACAGACCAAGATTCAGAAATTCGGGAATGTTACTGTATCGAGGAAAAGCTTCCCGATGCTGGGTCGCTTCCCAGATGTTCCAACACCCGAGCTCATCGCGTTCGCCGTCTTCTTCGCGTTTGACATCGTGCCATTCAAGTATGGGAATGTTCATGGCTTTTTGCATCCGTGGAACGTCGAAAACTTCGCCAAAGGGAAGCACCCATGCTTCTCCGTCTTGTAGAACGTGCGATGGCGTGAATGGAGGAAGAATTGGAACTCTCTCCGTGATAACTCCAAGATAAATCATGTTTGCCTAAGAAGCGCGTTGAAACGGCAAGATAAAATCATGAAGGCAAAGAAGAGAGGACGAACCATTGTCATTACATCGTTTGCTTGCCAAAGACAGGAGGTGAATATATGTCGAAAAACAACATTGATGAATACTTACTCCAACCTGCAGCAGGCCATGAAGTGATGTACTTAACGTCAGGCCGTATCGCATCTGCGAGAATGAGTACGTTCAAGTCGTATTATGTTCTGGAAGATCGCGCACCTCTGAAATGCTTTCCAGGGCTTGCGCGTAACACGCGCGCGTCCCACGGTACGGGTTTCTCGGATGAAGCGAGATCATCCAACTCCGAGGTAGACTGCGAATACCACAGAGAGACGAGAGCAAAAGTGGCGAAAGAGATGAGAACCAACAGCAAGGCATTGATTTTCAGAGACGATTTTCTTGCACGTGTAGCAGGCTCTGCACGGCCTGAGCCTTCCGCGGAAAACCCCAACGAAGATCGTAAGAAAGTATAGCTGGAGTCCATAGCGGGCGACACAGCGGGCTATGAATAGATTTGAAGGTCAAGGTGTCATAGGCACTGGCGTCGAAGACAAAGTGATCCCGGTGTGTGAACCGCCTTGCTGAAGGGCGTGGCAGGGTCCATCAAGTTGATCGAGCACCCTAATCGGGCGACTCGATCGACTTTCCCTTATATTCCGTCCGGTCTGTACGAAATATACTCCCGTCTCCCTCTCTTCCCCTCCTCATCATGGCATTCACTTTCAATGTCGAGAGCCTTCAGGTCGCGGCGGTCGTGTCGTTCTACATGTTCGCTGCTCTTGTTGTAAGTCTTGTTCTTCGTCTCAAGCGCAGAGTATGCTCATTCATTCTTTCCCACAGATGGTTTTCGTGTATGTAGCTCACGTCGCCCCCATCATATGTCCTTACCGAGTTTTCTAGGAACAAGGCGGTCCTTAATAGCTCACCCGACCTACCGCTGCTTTTCCTTCTCATCCAACTCTTGATTGCTGTCGCGTTATTACATGCGTCTGCCGCCATTACGCCAAAGGTCAAGATCCCGAAACCTAGTGTAGAGGTGGCGAAAAAGCTTGTTCCACTAGTCGCGGTCAATATCGTCGGCCTTGTGTTCAATACACTTTGTTTACGGGATGTCGATGCGTCATTCTTCCAGGTGAGGCAGAATGGCATGTTACAGATTCATCTATAATTAATCGCGGCTCCAGATCGCTCGCGGGCTGCAATTGCCTCTGACTATCATTATCTCCTCAATCTACACCAACTCGGTTCCTTCTGTCAAGGTCATTGCTGCTGCTGGGGTTGTAGCCTGCGGTTTCTTCGTAGGCGTTGTCCCATCGTCCTCCGTACCCCTCGTAGTCGCGCCGTCCTTCCTTTCCCTTACCTATGGGGTCCTCTCTTCGCTCCTCATTGCGTTCCATGCCGTTCTCATCAAAAGCTCGCTTCAGCACTGCAACAACTCGACTATTGAGTTGGCCTGGTGGACCAATGCCGGCTCAGCCGCATTACTCCTTCCATTTGTCATTTTCAATGGGGAGCCTCTTAAACTGCGCGATATGATGCAGAGCAGCAATTGGAACGGCAGCGTCTTCTTCTGGGGCAGTTTAGTGACGGGATTCTTTGGTTTCCTGCTCTGCGTTGCGGCATTACTCAGTGTCAAGGTCACCAGCCCGATAACACACATGTTCTCAAGTGTACGTTCTCCTTCCTTTCGACATTGCCGTATCATTGACACGTACTAGGCCGCACGGTCAGTCCTTCAAACCGTCTTGGGCGTTTGGATCTTTAATGACCTTCTCACGGTGTACGTTTGTCTTATCTTCCGGTGCCAACTTTCCTGACGCTAACATCATAATCAGCAATCGCGCCACTTCAATTCTTGTCATCCTTGGTGGGACGATGTACGTGAACTCCAACATTTACTCGGAACCTGCTGACTTCGTACTGCAGGGGTTACACATGGGTCAAATCCCAGGAAGTTCCAAAGACTCCTGCTCGCGATCTAGAACAGGGCAAGCAAGATGCTAGCACTTCCGGTTTGTCCCGGGAACCTGCAGATGAAAAAGCTTAGAGCAACCACAACTTGGATTTTTGGGCTATCTGGGTTCTGTATCGATGTGGGGGTATGTATTTGTATGTAGAAGATACACAATGGACTATACGGTTAATTGACACAATTCTTGTTCCACATTCTGCTATGTGCTGTGTTCTAAGAGATTCAGACCCAATTCAGATCATTACTACAGTGAACAGCCCGTTAATGCGATGCGCGAGTCTCTACTTTCTGCAATCGACGTCTAAAACAATGTCGATCTACGGCGTCTTAGCCCGTCTTCCAAGACATGTGGAACATGTTCTTGTTGTTGCCATCGGGGCGCAACATTTGTTATGGCGGTCGCAATCGCAACGCCTTCAGAAAGGCAAAGTAGGTCTCCAATTATACAGTGAGAGGAATACTTGTGGAGGAGGATCTAGAGAGATCTTCTACATTTACTTAATTGCGAATAGCTCGGAGGAAACGTTGGCAGGTGGAACTATACGTTTTGCAATACGTGATCTGAATGCTGTGAGGTACAGGACGCAAATGGCTAGACGCGACCTCGTGTGTCTAAAAATAATCGATCACCCAACTTTCTTTCTTCAATTATTTTAACCTGACAAGTCTATGGCGTTCCTGCGGTTGACATCAACAATTACGGTGATGCTATATTATGTGCCGTAGAACGTTGAAACCTCAGCTCTGTCTCCCCCTTCCCTCCACACCTATCGGAACGTCTTCCACTATGACTGCTCTTGTTGCCTCTATGCCCTTGTCGCCGCCACGCAGTGCCCGCCTTTCCGTATCTACTTTCGAGGCGGAGCAAGAGAAGCATCGGTCCATGCCCGTCGCTGCTGGAAAGGCCAAGGAAGCGTCCTCGATCCCCCGATCCTTGTGCCATTTCGAGAGAACTATGGGCGACACCGAGGCCTCGTACTTCCTGCCCTCGCGCGAAAATGGCGTCAACGACATGTATGAGCTTGGTTTTCAGTGTGCGGACTCTTCTCATTATGTCTCAGGTATCTTCATTTGGGCTTCACCGCGCCTCCCCGCCTCACTTCCCGATCGAGGGTTAGTCTGGTGTGGGCTATCCTTCGTCTCCAGCATCCGATACTTGCTTCGCATGTGACCATGCACAACTACAAGGACATCCGCTTTGTGTAGGATAGCTTTCTACCCTTTCCGATACCACTTATTGAATTGTCTCACAGATACAAGGGCCCTGCCAGTGTTCAAGAAGCTATCGACGATGCCAATCGCAGCATAGAATACAAGAATGAAAGGAAGGACGGTGCGTCAGCTCGTTGCAAGTGCAGCATTATTCTCATGATCTCTCTCACTTCAGACTTGCTCGACGGCTATCTGAATGGACCTCGGACGTTGTCAAACGAACGACTTTCCTACCTCATCATCTCGCCTGGCAGCAACGACTCTATGCCAAGCCCTCCACCAAGTCCAAGGCCAAACGGAAACCATCTTTCTGATAACCACGACATTCTGATATGCGCCACGCATTTCGTAGGAGATGGGATGGCTTTACATAATTTCGCCAACGACTTCTTCGCGCTCCTGGGTGGCCCCGACGATGAGGAGGCACTCCGGAACCTCCTTGAAGAAGAATGGAATCTCCGTTGCAACAAGCCTGGCGACGTATGTGTCCAACATTTTTCTGTGTTTGATTAAAGCTGACTTCGATTTTCACCTAGGAAACGACATTACCACTGTCTCTTGAAGAGCGACTTCCCGAGGTTCCCGACAGTGCGTTCCATAAGGCTGCATCACGGGTTGATTTCCAAAACGTTCAAAGGAAACAAATTGTATGTGGCATCATTTTTGTGCTCTTCTCCGGCTCATGTGGCATAGGGTGGACAAGCGTTTCCGAAACAGTTTGGGAAGCCCCGGCATACCATTATACGGATAGTGTCAATCGACGAAGACCGCACGAAACAGATGCTCAAGACATGTAAAGCTAACCGCGTTTCCATATCCAGCGCGATCTTTGCGCTGTGTAACATTGCCTGGGCTCGGGCATCCCAAAATCGGGGTGAATTACCCTCGTATGTGTCCCCCGAAATCTACTCAGTATCAGTTTGAACTAATTTTATTTCACAGCCTCATGTACTCGGCACTGAATCTGCGTCCGAATCTGAGGGCGGGGAAAGCGCTCAACGATTCCTACTGGTTTTTGGCCATCGGCTACTTCAACGTCATTCTGCCGACCTTCCTTCCGAAGTCAAAGGACGTGTCGAAGATTTTCTGGCACCGTGCCCAACTGGCCAAGGAGCAGAGTACCGCCGCGGCTAAGAGTCCAATGATTGTGTCTCGCAGTCATCTCATGGCGGAAGAACGAGGAAGTAGGGCCAGAGCATGGGCAAAGGAGGACGATGACAAGGCCAACGGCGTATGGACTCCGCCACCCTCTTCCACTTCGAAAGCCAAGACCAGTGAGGTCAAGGCACCGTCAACAGCTCTGATAGGTCTATCGCTGCTGGGAAATCTAGACGGCATCTACAAGCATGTGAACTTTGGGGAGATCAAGCTGCACACGCTGACTACTGGTTCGCGCCAGCGGTCCGGAGGCATGTTACTTTTCGGATATACTTTCGTCGGGAAGTTATGGATTAACCTCGGCTACGATGAGAACGGTTTCGAAGAGAGCATGGTGAAGAAGTTCTGGGAGGAAGTTTTGGTTGGCGTGGACGAATTTTTGGACAATTAGGGCAGTATCGGTGATTTACATGGATGGGCTTATACCACTTCTCTCGGACATGGACAAGACTAGAACTAATTGTATTTAACATTAATGTATAACAACACCTTTCGGACTCTCGTCGCATTTACAATGTACAATGGTTAGCAAACACGATCACAGGTCCGGGAGCTCTCTTTGTATTAATCTGGTCCATGTACTCTCTTTCCACCAATCATCCATAGCATCAATCCTCTCCCACAAGGTTTCCTCATCGACCCCATAGATCTCATACTTCCCTCCGTCAAGTCTGGCGTGTTCACGTATTGCTACATCGATGGCAGCTTTGTTTTCTCCCCTGTAATTACGTTAGTTATACTGGACATCTTGGCAAGGACAAACACGTACTTCAAAAGTTCTAACAGCTCCGTTTTATCCGGGAAGAATAATCGAGGTTCAAGGACAGCTAATATACCCAGAGCGGCGCGATAAAGGAAGGAATCTCCCTCCAAAATTAGCACGTCCCATATCCGAGCGCAGGCTTCGAAGGGGAGATGATCAAGGAATAGAGGTATTAACCAATCCGGGAGATACGCCGCCGGAGATATATGATGCTGCTTGAAGTTGAAGTAAACTTGAACAGTACTTGGTTAGTTTGAACGTCAATACAGAGTTTGTGAACATACTTTTTGGCATCCCGTCCGCGAGTAGAGTATCGAATATCCTAGAAAAAAGTGAGATTAAATGCGTTGATCTTCTCGAAGAGTATGGATTACCGATAATAAGCTTCGACCTAGAGAAAAGTCAGTCAACCCGAAGCGCCACTAGTGAAGAAGACTCACATCCGCCTTAGCACCTTCGCCGCCAAAGAAACTACGCAGACAATGCCGCTCTAATAGGTTCCGCATAACCACGAAAGCTTGAGGCGGTAGGAGATTGAGGAGAAGCATACCCGCGATCCTCGCGGCGCCTAATGTATAGCCCAAACCTTCATCACTGCGAGCTACAACCCACGCATAGAGCATATCCTTGAGATCTGAATGTAGAGGACCGTTCTTCGGGTCAAAAATGTGAATCGAGGGAAGAATGGTAGCGACGTCCTGGTCGATTAATTCAAGTGTCGCTGCGGGAAATGTCCCAGCAGCAAGTGCGCGCTTAGCTCGCGACAAACACGTACGATAGGTGTCTAAATTGGTAAGCGAAATGTAACTGAACAAAAAGGCTATTTCCCAACCTTTGCTTAGTGCTAATGGGTTCCCGACAGCACGTTCCCACATTGTCGATCTCAATTTGGCGGGTATTCCTTGCCACCAGAGTTTCCTCAGTGCTGCGTTTTTGTGCACGACGCGCCAATCGGGCAGAATATCCCGTTCCCATAGATGTAACGACTCTTCAATTTTCTTTTCCCGAAGCAATCGACGCTCGTCTCTCTCCTTTCTTCGTTTCTCAGCTGAGGTATGATAAATTACATGTGGTAGGGATCACGTAAATTCACGTACCAGCTGCTCGGCTCTGTTTCATCATCTTCTCCCAATCTGCCATATGCTTGTTATCTTCCTGTTTGGGTTTGGGAGGGAGAAAAGAAGGTCTAGTCTTGCTCATGACCTTCTCTAGAGCACTAGGTCCAACAGAGCGCGTCGGACGATGACTTGGTTTCTGCGGAAGATGAAGAGAGTTGGCAGAGGCAGAAGCAGCTACCGCAGTTGCAGCTGTTGCGGGGGACAGGGTGGAAGAAGATGGTTCTCCATGGTCAGTCGAAGGACGCTCTGGTAATGGTACAGAGCGTGATGAAGACGGTCGCCCAGGAAGCTCTGATGAGTGACGAGGCGATGATGGATCTGTATGGGATACGCGAGAGTCTGCAGAAGCCTGAGAGTCTGTGGAGAGCGTTACGCGATGAGAGGGAGGTTGTGAAGTATCAATATGCACAGTTGGGTATTCGGATTCGCTTGGTGTGTCCGAGTGAGCACTATGGTCTGAAGTGTTGTCTGTAGCATCGTCGGGATCGTTATTGGAAGGGTCTTCTTCAACGGCCGGGCCCGACTGCGAGCGCGACAGTGATATTGAGACGAACTGGGGGGACATGTCGACCGGGGATAATGATCCGGAGGACGATGTAGCTGGCGATGCCTGGCCAGTATCACCGTTCATGTCGAGAGTTGACACGGAGTCATGTCCAGAGAACAACCCATTTGTATGTGGTTTCTGGACGTCGTTGGATGCATCATCGACGTTTGCCATGGTGCGCGCCATTTCTTCTCGAATAGCATCCGGAGAGAATTGGAAGGAGAGGTCGGCGTCGTCGTCGTCGGTGAAGGCATCGTCAATGCCAAACGAATCAAAATGTTTCTGTTGTACTGAGCTGGCAGCGTCATCCATGAGTAAGTGCTGAGTGTTGTCGGTGTGGGCGTCGAAGAATCACCCTGGCCTGGTGGCTGTGCCCTCACTACAGAACGCCGTTGAGGACACTGATTGCGGGGAGAGCTCCTTATTTACGCGTTAAAATTGATTTTAATTGCGACTGTCAAAGGATTTCCGTCTACTGCAAGCCATGGACAACCGCGTTCAAGCCGCGTTCCTCCACGAGCCAGCACGCCAAGCAAATGAATCCAGGAACAATCGGACCGACCACGGTTGGAACCGAACCACCACGTCCTTCACGCGTTTTTCTACTACGGCGATTCTTTTTTCAGCCCATCTCAGCTACTATGCAGACCTATCAATCAGACTTGGACATTGGCTTCACAGGTTTTGACGATTTCCATCTGCATCTAAACTCGTCGTCTTCCATACTCAAGGAGCTCGCATCTCTAATCCCCCCATCGCCTATACTCGAACCCTCAGATCTATCAGAGTCCTGCACCTCTGCGGACATTCCTATCATCTTATTCGAAAGTCCATGCAATGGATTCGACGTTGATCCCTTCGATACACCTACTGTTCCTCTTGACGTCGAATTGGACCCCTATTTGGACACCAGTGAGAGTGTTCAAACCATCGCTAGCGTAGGGACATTCGGTCCACGTCGCCCTGCAACTCGCCCACCGCCAATCTTTCCTGATCTCCCCATTCTCAGAAATAGTCAAGCAAGCTCATTTTATTCGCCACCCATCTCGCCAGTGGATACTATAGCTAGCGATCGCGACGGAGACACCTCGTCAGTATCAGAAATGTCTGTTGCCAGCTTTCATACCGCCTTGTCGACAGCAGGCTCTCAGTCCTCCTTCTCTTCCTTCGACGGACAGTCGCGAGCCGCCCGTACAAACGAGAAGCCACGGAGCTTGATTCTGAACAAGCATCCATCCCAGCTTTTCTCTGGAAATCCTTCGCCTTTGTCTGCCAGCTTCCCTTCATCCAATTCGAACAATTCCAATTATTCAAACTATTCCAACTATTCCTGCCCCTCGTCACCTCACAGTTTTACTAGCCGCAGTCCGTCTCCCGCCTACGACAGTGACGGACAGTCTTTATACGCCGATTCCCCTGTTCCGCTCATTGATGATTTCCAACGAAAACTGCGCCAATCTCCCAGTCAGTCGTCTATCACCCGCCACCCTCGTGTCCCAAAACACAACAGCAGACGCCTACCAGAGTCTCTCCAGTGGATCAAGCATGTAACTATTGGTCTCCTCATCGATCAAGAAGGATTTCGTTCCGTTCATCCCTCGTTCAGATTTGTTGGCTACTCGGCGCGCTCTCGATGGCTTGATCCTCAAGATGGCGTCGTCGACGGTGGCGTGGCGGAATTTATGCCGAAGAAAAGACAGACGTTCCACTTCCATTATGCGCTCTTTGATGGACTGCCTATTCTCAGAAGAGTCACAGTCAACGACGATGAATCGTACGATTACATTTCAAGGCAGGCGACTCTCAGTCTAAAGTCCAACGGAGTCTACACGATACGCGGAACCGAGACCTCTATCCTCGACCCCAAGTCCGCCTCGGCACCCGACGGGGTCCAGAAATTGCGCTGGAAATTTGATTACATGGTTGACGATCGCAGAGCGGAGGGAACTGGCAAGATCTTGGAGGGCGAGAAGACCTTGACGCCTTTGACATTCTCTTGTTCGCCTTTGCTCCTCCATCCCCTACAAGGCAAGAAGATTCGGCTTATGCACATCGTCAAAAAGAGCGTAGTATCAAAGTTGATCGCGGAAAAGGTGGAACCACCCAGAGCGCGTAGCGTATCTCCTCATTCCTCGCCGGTACTGCAAGTTTCGCCCAAGAAGCCTCATGGTTCGAGTGTCCCGCCCACGAAGAATCATCCCGCGATCGCGCGCGTCTGGAATATACATCGGAGGGTACACTCGCAGGTACCCAGTCCCGAGGCGCACGATCGCAAACACATGCGGGGGTCGTCCCGTTCGTCGATTGCTTCGGATATTGTTGACGAGGTGGATATTCCTGAAGACTCCCCTACCCTAACAGCTCGTCGAAGGAGGGCTTCGTCGGCGGGTGAAAAAGCTCGAGAAGGTTGTTCTAGCTTTGGGCTCGCATTGACCAACATCTTGACTGCAGACGATTTACTTTCTCCACCCACATCACCATTTATGAAGCACATGATTCCTCCTTCTCAATTTTGTAGTGTCTGAATAATCACGCCTTCATATCATTGGTACACCCGTATCTTATACCTAGCTATACCTAGTTCGTCCCCGATTGCAATACACGCACTATATTCATTCGTACCTGACTGGACGCTGGCTCTAACAAAGGGCTGAAATAATGACAAAGGCGATTTCAATTGCACGACATGATCATGAGGGAATAGCCTAGTCACTATTCTAGAACATAGTGTATCCTTTAGGACTACGTTTACAATACAATAGACATACAACACGCAGGTAAAAGAAATAGATGGCATTCAGGCTCCGAAACCGTAGAGGGTACGACCCGACCGCTTGAGGGCATAGACAACGTCAAGAGCCGTGACGGTTTTGCTGTAGTAAGCATAAAAAGTCAGTCACAAGG
The DNA here is from genome assembly GCA_036872995.1 of Hymenopellis raphanipes. Lineage (NCBI taxonomy): Eukaryota > Fungi > Basidiomycota > Agaricomycetes > Agaricales > Physalacriaceae > Hymenopellis > Hymenopellis raphanipes. The sequence goes on from JAYMDG010000001.1 coordinate 3,414,302, forward strand.
CCGGAGCCGATGACGGGAGTCAGTGAGAGCGACGTACCGTTTAGCATGCTCAGTGTAGGTGACAGAGTCGCGAATGACCTAGGGAGGTTGAGGAAATGCAAAGGAATAATGTGACAGGCCACTCACGTTCTCCAAGAAGATCTTGAGAACACCACGAGTCTCCTCGTAGATGAGGCCAGAGATACGCTTCACACCACCACGACGGGCGAGACGACGGATAGCCTGCTCACGCGTTAGTTTGGCGACGAAGGCGACGTTTAGAAAGAACACGGACGGGTTTGGTAATGCCTTGAATGTTGTCGCGAAGAATCTTCCTGTGGCGCTTGGCACCGCCCTTTCCGAGACCCTACATAGCGACGACAATGGTGAGCACATAAAGAAAGGCAAGTGGGGAAGACGAGTGGCTGCTAACCTTGCCACCTTTGCCGCGTCCAGACATGATGATTGATGTGAGTTGAAGGGGAGAGGTAAGGTTTTGAGGAAAGTGTTGTTAGCTTGAGGTGGTGGTGGTGTTGATGCAAGGACAAAACGTCCATGCAACAAGCCTAAATAGTACACGATCGCTGGCTCACGTGAGATTTCAGGGTCCGCGCCTGATATTCACCGTCATCATCATGGGTAGCATTGTTCATATCGGCTCGCTGTCGGAACTCGATGGCATCCTTGGGCGTAGCAAGGAGAAAGTATCGGTGTGTTGATACTCTTATACTGCATCGTGTATGCACTGAAGGACTCGATTTAGGTGATTGATTTTCATGCTACCTGGTAAAGACACGTGCACCACTGCCTCCGCGAGACCTGGTACTCATTACTGTTACAGGTGTGGGCCATGCCATGCTATTGCTCCGACTTTTGAGGCCCTTTCGAAGAAATTCACGAACGTCAATTTCTTAAAATGTGACGTGGATGCTGCTCAAGAAGTGGCGCAGAGGTACCAAGTCACTGCAATGTACGTTCCAGCTTTGGCCACTTTTGCACGAATGACATCGTAATTCAGGCCAACATTCATCTTCCTTCGGGGCTCTACAAAGATAGACCAAGTCCGTGGTGCTGATAAAAGGTAGTCTCATACGTTTCATACAGAATCGTGGCTTACCCCAGTCGATCATCTTAGGGCCTTGGAGAGCGCACTAAACAAGCACTCTTCATCTAGTGCAAGTGGGGCGGCATTTACTGGTACTGGACACACACTCGGCGGCGGGACTGCAAGCAATGCTGCCACCGGCCCAATTATCAAATTGGACCCTCAGATGCAGATTTTCCTTGGTCTTGTCGGAATCTATCTTCTCTTCTGGTATCTCAGCTGAATACATGTAGCTAAACAATTTATGAAAACATGGTTTTTTTATATAACAGCTAAATATCTCAAACTCCTACAAACATTCCTAGTGCATTTTTACGGCCAGTTCATAGTTCTGAAGGCCATTCGAGCAGCCTCTTCTTTGGCAGCCTTTTGACTACGGCCTTGCGCTACGCCGGCATCCTGGCCGTTCACTGCACAATCCTCAGTCAAGCACTTTGGAATACAAAAGGCAACTTACAGCAGCAACGAACTGTCCAAGTGGGTGCATGAGGTGGACCTTCGCTAGTTGCAGGATATGTAACAGTGTATCCTTTCTGCTGGGCTGTCTGATTGACGACCTGAAGCGTAATGAGCTGGTCGAGGTTGCCAGTAGCTGCGCCCAACGGAGGCTGGTAATTCATATTCATGGGAACTGGAGAGGCCATTGGAGGGGGCATGGTAGGTGGCGTGGCCTGAGGCGGCGGCGGTCCTGCGGGTGCTGGGGGAGGGGACGACGGTGGGAGTGGCGGGATACTCTCTGGGTCAATAAGACCAGATATCCAGGACATTACCGTCTCGGCCCCATTTCGTATGTATAGGGCGCCAACATAGGCAAAGAAAATGTGCGTTACAATCTGAAGGTGTATGAATCTACATCACATGACGAAGGAAACGAAAAGAATACATACTTCATTATCGTTGATGAGGTCGTAAGGATGACAGCGAATATGCCTTTTCATATTGTAGGAATCCATCCAGCTTGAAATCTTCGTGTGATGAAGAGCCTCTGCGCACAGTACCTAAGAAAGTATATCAAGTAAGTAGTCGCTCGAGATGCAAGGGGACAATTCTTACCGGTATTTCGGAAGCTTGAATCAATGGGCGCGTTGAATTAGCCAATCCTTGGCAGAATAAGTGATATGTAACAGCTAATTCGGCGACTTTGTGACCCAGCGCTTCCAAACGGGCAACGTCGCCATATTCTGGAGAACTAGCGCCGGTGGTGGGAGGACGAGCAGATTCATGAGTATAGACATCTAACATGATGTCAAAATCGCCAATAATCTGAGGCAAGGGGGGCAGTTGGGCCATAGTGCTGGCGACAGATGGTGGGAGATAAAGCAAGAGATGGGCTCGGATATGGTATAAATACGACGTTAAGCGCCGAGAAGCGCCTTCTGTTAAAGTATCGGCACGTGTTGGGGCACAGATCCTTGAAATGAGTTTCAATTGTGAGAACGAGCAGAACAAGGATCTGGCGGACAACAAGAGGCGTTAGCCTCAAAAAAACCAGGCTGCCCGATTAAGTAGTCAACAGCCCCTGAGTGTGGGGCTCCTGATGCAAGCGGGGAAACAGTGACAAGAACGCGAAAAAACTCCATTACTGTGGGATTTGTATCGACAAAGCTGGTCATCCTGTTCAGAGGCGAGTCTAGCTCCAGCAGAACGGTTGTAGTGGAGTCTGCAGAAGAAACGATCGGTCACCTCACGTGCCATAACAGGCGAATTTTCGAACCGTGCCACGCAAAGTTGTTCTTATACCACCATCACGACGGCAACGACCACTAACGACACGAGAAGGACGAACGCAACCTGAACTTTCAAAGCAATAATGTCCTCCGCCCCGGCGGCGCCACCAAATGCGAAGGCCAAAGGTCCATTACTACCAGAAACGTATTTGGATGCGCCGTCTCAAAGACTTTACTATTTGAGTCTCGGACTACTATGTCAGGTCTGACACTTTCTACTCACTCACTTTCCGACTGACCTACTTGTCTTTAGGCAATCAAATTGTTTGACTTCATTCACTACATTGCCGCGACCGACAGTTCCCTCGGACTATGCAAGAAATGGCTCATGGTCGACTTTATCTATTGTGTCATTTTATCGAATTTGCGCATACCTAGGCTCAATCACAGCTTCTCAGTCGTCCTACTCCAGATTGCATGTCTTTGGTTCATAAACGGGTTACTGTTCGGAGGTGTGAGTTTGAACTTCGGAAAAGGCGCTCACGAACGCGATGGAAACGTGGATCCTATTAGCGGTACGTAACATTTCCTACCTGTTTTCTTTGACTCAATGTTCATAGGTCGCTCGGACTTAACTTCAACCTCTTCGGGTGGTTTCTTCGACTTCCTTGGTCTTTCGTCTTCCTATTCCGGTTCGAATGACGCCCATCTTCTCGGACAGCATACTGTCCGAATGTCTCCAATCAGCACTGCTCAACTCAATCCAAGTGGCGCGACATTCTGCTTAACCGGCCCAAGCGACATCGCCCTTGTCCCCATTCTGCTCAACAATACGAATCCCACCTACATACGATACTCATTGAGCTCATTGGATGATACAAACGTTGAACACTTCGACGTATCCTCAAAGGAATTGAAAGCCATCGAGGCTAGTCGGCTGGCAGCTATGCAGGTCGTCAAGTCTACTGTACCTTCCAAGGTCGATGAGGACTATGACGAATACGACGACGAAGACGAAGGAGAAGAAGACTCGTCCAATAATGACCGCCTTCATTCCTCTCTCCAACGCACCCAGGCACTGAATCATCTACGCCTTACGAAACCTGGTCGTGTACGCCTGGAACGTGTTATGGATTCCTCTGGAATCGAAGCGCGCCTACAATATCCTTACGAGGTTCTAATAGCGCAATGCCCCAAAGTTCAGTTTGTGGATGAGCCTACTGCAGCAGAAGTTCGTTGCGCTGGCCAGGACTCTGATCACCAGCTCATGATTGACATTAGTGGCGTTACGCCGCTAAGCCTTCGTTGGTTCAAGATGGTGAATGGCAGACGCGAAAGCTTCTTGGTGGAAGGTATTGAAGGCGACATTGGTGGACCCAAGTCCACAGAAGCGCTTCCGCGACAACGCGTAGCGTACCAAAGCTTACGCATTCCGTTGTCGGTGTCCACTTCCGCTGTTGGAACGCATGTCTACGCACTTGAAGAGGTTTCAGATGCAGTGGGCAACGTTGTTCGTGTAGGCTCCGATCTTCCCTCTCTAGAGACCGAATCGCACGCGACAACCACGACGCGATCGTTCCAAGTTCTTAGGCGGTCTACAATGTCGTTCAAAGCTTGTGGTCCTGGCCAACCAACAGCTCTTCGTATAGGTGGCGAGGTTGGTCTGACACTATATGCCAGCGATGCCGACACTTTCGATTTGCCTCTGGAAGTCACCGTGGCCTATAAGCCCTCTGAGGCTGATGGTTCTGGGAAACGTGACAAACCATGGGTGAAGACTTTGACGACTCAACAGCACCGTAGAGAGTTAACGTTACAAGCGTCTTCCCCAGGAGAATACACGATTCAGAAAGTGCAAGGAAGGGTAGGCGTACCGTCGCGTTTCCATACATGTGTTGAACCTCATCGTGTTTGTAGTATTGCAGTGGTGATGTTCTCGCGCCGGAAAGCTGTCAAGTAGTCGAAAGACCACTTCCTTCGGCAGAGATCGAGTGGAAGAAGATACATGAGTGGTATGCTATGTTTTCGCGGCACGATCGTTATTATTTACATCGTTCTAGCTCAGGCGATACCGGTGTCTCCGCCTCGCTTGTTATGCATGGCACGCCACCTTTCCAAGTGCACTACCGCATCCAGCGGGATAAGCTTCCGGCCCAAGATATATCCAAGACGTTTGCTACGTCTCGTGGAGACCTTACACTTCAGCCGGAACGAAGTGGACACTACGTTTTCTCATTCCTGCATATCAGTGATGCCAATTACAAGAAGGTTGACTTACATGGTCCCAGCATTGATCAAATCATACATTCCCCTGCTTCGGCCGACTTTGTAGGGGACCGTGGAGCAAAGAACAAGCGTCAACTGAGCAGTTGTGAAGGCTCCTCCGTCGATGTGGAGGTTGAACTAAAGGCTGGTCTTCGTCTTGAACGTACTGCGCATTTACTCACAGTATATGGTTTACAGGGCTCAGGACCATGGAACCTTGAGGTCCAACTTGTTGGCCCGAAGAGCTCGGAGACCATGACTGTTCGTGATATCGAAACGCCTAGAAAGACTATCCAGGTTCCGATACCGCATACGGTTGACAAGCAAGGTGGCACATTTGAGATAGATCTTGGTTAGTTCATTTTCGATTATCCTTCTATCTTGCTTCAGTTCTAACAACCAATAGTTAGCGTCGAGGACAAGTATCAATGCAAACGTCCTGTCTCAGTTCCCGGTGTATCCGTCAATGTACGGAGAGTGAAGGTAAGGTCATTCACGTTCTTTTAATTCACTCCGCTAACTCTCCCCGAGCCAACGGCCAAGTTCTATGGTGAGAATGGCAAACGTCATGTCACCGTGCTGGAGAACGAGAAAGCGAACCTACCGATGCGATTGACGGGTGACGGCGTATGTCCTTTCTCAAAGTGAACGCTCGGCCATCTAATTTTGATGATAGCCTTGGAAAGTGCGATACCACAGATTGGAGTCACCACAGCAAATTTTCGTGGCAAAATTGGACACCCCGAACTCGTTCCTGGGGATCACAGACAAGGGCATCTATGAAATCATCGAGGTTAGTCCTCTACGTATACATTCTTCAACCCACCTCAGTGCTCTCTGTAGGTCACCGATTCTCAATGTCCCGGTACGGTCATTTCCGAAGGATCGACATATCGCGTGGATTGGATACCACGGCCATTCGCAAAACTTTCGAAGCACACGAACGCTACATTTGAGTCTTACAATGGCTCGCATATTCTGGCACCGATTTGCCAAGGCATGGTTGACCACGTTGATCTCGATTTGAGTGGTAGGTCCATACTATGGTTTCTGCCCCAACTCTGACTGACTTCATCATATAGGCCGACCTCCGTTCGAAATCATGTATAACATTGCGCAAAATAGCGATGCAGGCGGCACAAAGTTGATTGATCAACCAACGTTTAACAGCATTCAGCCTCATACTCGTCTCCAATTGCTGACATCGAATCCCGGTCGTGTCTATTATGAGGTCAAGCAAATTGGCGACGCATCCTATCCTCTGGCCAAGCACAGAAATGCAGTTATTCCGCGTTCAGAACGACTGCTTTTCGAGCAACAAGTCTCCATGCGGCCATCCGCTTACTTCAAGAACCGCAACAGGATCCCATATTGCCTGAACGACCAGTTCATTCCTCTGGATCACCTATCTTCTGATGCTACTATCATCTTTGAAGGCACTCCGCCTTTCAGACTCCGCCTAACCATCAAGAACGTGGCTTCGAGTCTGGTTGATCATCGCACGATAGAAACCTACAGTTCGATCTGGAAAATTGACCTCCCGTCTTACACATTCCAGGCGGTCGGACCGTACCTCATTGTCATTGATTCCGTGTCAGACGCGTCTGGATGCGACCATGCCTCGCTTGATCCTTTGGCCAGCACTATCTGGGTCGATGTGGCGGAAACAGCAGCAATCCTTCCATTCGACCGTCGTGAAGACTACTGCGTCGGTGACGTTGCTCAATTCCAGTTGGAGGGCATTCCACCTTGGTCTATCAGGTATTCGTTTCTCTTGCGTCTCCATTGTTGCGTTCTAAAGCCCAATGTTTAGCTACAAAATCAATGGCCGCGCACACGTACAGGAAGCAAAGACATCGCCGTTTTCTCTGGCCCAGTTGCAGCCTGGAGAGTTTACCATCACGTCAATTTCGCATCAACAAAAGATGTGTAAAGCTGCTGTCACAGATCTACATTTCAATATACATGCTCTGCCTTCTGCTCAGGTTGGACATGGAAAACGGATCTATCAAGATATTCACGAGGGTTCGTAATCATCGAGCACTTTAAGCGTATCTTTCTCACTGTCTTTCTAGGTGACCAAGCCGAGATTCTGTTCACTTTGATTGGTGAACCACCTTTCACGTTCACGTACCAGCGTTCGGAACCTGTCATGAAAAAAGGTGGCAAGCCAGGAAAAGTGCTAGAAACACATACAGTTTCACGTATATATTCAAAAGAGTATTCCATATATTCTGCTTTGGAAGGTTAGTCGTCCAATTTGTTGGTCCACCTCATCGTCTCATCATGTCGACTAGGAACTTGGACGGTCACATCTATATCTGATCGCTACTGCAGATATCCTCCCGCTCAATCAGATGCTGCATTAGAGAAGCAGAAACGCTAGTTGTAGCACCCGCCGCCAGAATAGCGCTATATTCGCGCGGTGTTGGCATATGTATCTTCTAAGTATAACATACCTCATTGACATTGTAATATTGATCAATACAGCATTCACACATCCATCACTTGGTCGACCAAGAATGCTTTAACGATTGTATACAGGTTTGGATGATTTTACTACTTCTGCGACATCTAGACTTGCGCAGATGAGATGTAGAACCATTTCGAAACTGAAAAAGATATGAGACTCAAAAAAGACGCGTAAAACAGCCGCATACCGGAAGGATCGATGGGAGCGGGAGCCTTCCTCGAATCAGGCGGAAGGGAAGTGTAGGCGGGATCGTCCCGGCGGAAGAAACCGGGAGAGTTCTGGATCGTGATGTTGCGACTGGAAGGCGCGCAAATTCTCAGCGCACTACTTCAACTTGTTTAAATGGTACGCACATGGAGAGATCGTAGTTGGTGCTCTTGGCGGGAGACTCGCCAGTGATGAGGCGGCGCCATGCTTCGTGGCACTCGTGAACAATCTCTGTAGCGTATCTCTTGTTCTTGGCCTCTCCAGAGAACGCAAAGGTGTTCTCGGGCTTCCCATCGGGAATCTTGTAAATCCTGGATATTAATTAGATTTTAAATCTTGGAATTCGCTCGCGTGACAGACCTGAACCATTCATTGGTCGCCCTGATCAATCCGGGGAGGTGCCTCTCAACATCCTCGATGTCGTTGAGTTTACCGGCGAGAGGGTCCTGAATGTCGACAACAATGACCTTCCAGTCCGTCTCGCCTTCATCGAGAAGAGCCATGATACCGAGAACCTTGACCTGCTTGACCTGGCCAACGTATCCGACTTGTTCACCGATCTCGCAGACATCGAGGGGGTCGTTGTCACCGCGGGCCTTAGTCTCAGCGTGGGTCTGAGTGGGGTCTTCCCAGGTCTACAGAAATCAGTCAAGATCATATCGATAAGCACGACACGGCGTGCGCTCACCTGAGGGAAAGCACCATAGTTCCAAATGTAACCATGATGAGGGAAGCAGTTGCGGACGAAGCGCAGCTTGCCCTTTTTGATGTCCTGCTTGATGGGATTGAAGGGCTCTTCCTTGCTGATCTCCATCTTGGCGTTGGTCCAGCGAGGAACCTCGACGATCATGTTCAGGATACCCTCGTTCTGGTTGGCAAAGAGCGGGATATCATGGAAAGGCGAGATAACAGAGCCATTCTGCTCAATGAAGACGCGATGGTCTGCAAGGTGGTAAGCGACACGTCAGGGGATCAATAGAGTCGGCGAACCGAGGGTATTCGGCGCCCCAACGAGGCGAGGGGTGTATTCTGCAGGAGAGACACCGTCAACGCGCTGCAAAATGCCTGTAAAGCGAGAAAAACGTACGAGTCGACATCGATGATGATGGCACAGAAGAAAGGAGCTTAAGCTGATGTGCCAATCGCTCTGCCGGATTTGGTTTCGAACTCATTCGGCGAATCTGTCCGCTGCAATGTTCGTCACCGTATCCAACGACAACGACCCGAAAACCTCACCTCTGTGCGAGAGAGAGTCCTCACTGACCCGAGTAGTCTTGCACGCTGGGCGTAGGCAAGCATAAATAGTGTCGAACGCAGCGGAAGGCGCCGTAGATGACCGTTTACGGCACGCCCCAAAATTATTGGATAGTACAACAAAATTATACAAAAAAACATGTTACGCGAGGCCGCCTTGCGCGAGAATATTCGCGTTCAGCTTCTCCGTTTTATGAGTATTCGAAAACCCTCCGTTAAAGTCCAAACGCAATAACAACCGCTCGATGTGTCTTCGAACGTCCCCCAGTCCTGCATCATTCCCTTTCCCAATCTTTGAAATACTATGATTTGTTAAATGAGACGTGGCATTCATTAGAATAGATTTCGACGCGTCCGTTGTCGTGAATGGTTGCTGGGAAGTCGACAATGACAGTTGTTCATAAAAAGAATCCAGTAAGCCATGAAGTGTCTGTTGATTTGGTCAATTACATTGCAGGGTCAAGCGATCCACACTGACCTCGTTTACCTCGAAGACTACTTTATGGCGTTCCTTGACCATGACGCCAACATCTTCTCCGCCACCCTTTAGGCTTCCCTCAAACAGAAGGGCGGGCAGGATGTCTCCTCCCCATCGTTCCACTTGCGCTACGAACCTCTCGCAAATCTCAAATATCGGGAGCAGAATGGATGTCAACGCAGCATTTGTTAACAAACACCCGGCGAGAAGGCGATCCAAGTACATGGAGTGAATGGCGCGCAAGCTCGTGAAATCGAGTTGTGGTGCGGTATTGGACGCAGAGCTTCCTAATGTACCCGACGCCAGAGGCCGCAAGCTACCGGAGTTTTGGGGAGGAACTCGCATTTCCTCTGTTCCCAATAGTTTCTTCAATCGGCCAAACTCGACGTCGATCACATCTGTCATAGTATAACCAAGGAGGGTATCGAGGAACCATCCCATATCGCGAACAACTCCCCAGCCACAGCGAAGGAGCTGTGAACGTGCCTTGAGATCTTCGACGGTACCTCCTTCACCCAATCCCGTCCACCGTCTCCGAGCTCTTTGAGAGTTCGATAAGGATGTCCAACACGTATGTATGCGCGTGTGGGTTTTGCGTAGGGCTGAGAGGTATGAAAACAGACTCCCGTATGAAGAGAGATCTGAGCTCTGAAGTAAGAGATCCAAAGGCCATGATACTAGATATGACAGCTCCAGTTGTGTGCCAAGTAGACATGTGTTGAAGATTGAGGGATCGATAAAGCCTGGAAGCTGGGTGGATGATGCAGCCGTCGTAGTATTGAGAGAGGGTAACAGGGGATGAAGTGGTCCATCAGGCAAGGTAAATCTTAAACGGGATAAGGAGGGGTCGTGTTGGGCGGTTGTGCCCAACGACGCCCGGAGTAATGCAAGATTAAGATCCTGCTCCCGAATCATACCAGAGTGTGCAGTGAGACGCGATACCTTGAGTCGTTCAATCTCGCGTATCAGTGATAGACTGAACTCTCCATTTCGCAAAAGAAAATAATCTGCCCTGTGAGAATGATAAGAAAGAGCAAAGAATCAGAAGGAACAAACCAACAAAGAATTTACAGCATCTTCGACATCCTTATGCGTCAAGACATTTTCCCAGAGAAATTCACTGACGCCTATGCGTATCTGACCAATTACAGTGTCAAACGCGTGACGATCCTCGGGGATCACCTTTTCCAAAAGGCTTATATGCTCCTGCGCTAGCGTTCTGGGGAGCTGTTTCTGCCATTTGGCCGCTTTCACTGTGCCAATAGCACGTCCCACGTACGCAATCGATTCGCATGACTGTGTGGATACGCAAGAAGGGATGGCTCCGTCAAGCAAAACATATGAGTCCGATGCTAGTGGATCCGACTGCGATAGAGAGCCGTGAACAACAAAGGCTGCCAATTGTGTGCGCCACACATGTTGCACAGCAATGGAGAGCCGTGAAAGGATGCTAGCCACGCGATTTATGCCTGTTCTTGCTCTCGTAAGGAGAAGATCGATCAGCGGTCCAGGTTTCCACTCTGATGCGCCTTCAATCTCGGCCATGAGCGACACCAGCGCGGCGAATGGGGCATCCCAGTGCGCGAAAATAGCGCGTACGGATGACAAAGGAACAAAAGACCCGCTAGCAACAAGGTTTGCGTCGCGTCTGAGCACCTTTTCTTCCGTTGTGATGACGAGATTCTCATATTCATCTTTGAGGATGCGGCTTAGAGTAGCAGCAAGCGCACAAAGATAGCGCGATGGGGAGTGTGACAAGGATAGGCATGATGCCTTGATTTTGCGGTAGCGTAATGCAATCTGACCGAGTGACTCGAGGCATTGCTGCTCGCCTGGGTGTAGGAGTGGTAGAAACGCGGGCAAGATCGAGTGATCCTGGGGAAAGAGGGATGACTCGTGGCCTGCGAGAATGAGAAAAACTTCGGATATCACTGCTGGAGAATCTGTAGCGCGTCGTGTAAGATGAATAGAGGATACTTACTGTCGCGTATGATGGTGGTTGCCCTTAACTAGGCACCGGCACATCGGACCGCGTTCGACCTTTGCTTTCTTTCACGAGACTCACACGAATGACAGTTCGGCGCTCGCCCTTGGCTCGCAGATCTTCAACGACCTGCTCTTACCAGCTCCTACTAATTAAACCATCAAATAAGAACTGGCATTGACAAGCATTAGCAAAAAGGATTTGGGTGCCATTACGATCATCTGACTCTTTGACAGTCCTACTTTTGGCCTCACATCAAAAAAAGCGAAATTCTACATTCGGGACCGTACGCTGTATCTTAACCTTCCAATCATTCGCATAGTCTTTAACGCCAGTGGCACTCCCGTCACTCTGTTCGAATACATGCATTGAACCGAACACATATTTTACGCACTGTGGTCCTTTTCATTCCGTATCTTTCGGATTTTGTTCTCTACCTTGTCCCGGTTCTTGAGCAAACAATAATCGCCCCATGAATTCATCTGTCGCCACGTCTCTCCGGGTATCCACAGCGCTCTCCCCAACAGAGGTGAATGGACAGCATCCAGGAAAGGACGACAATCAACCTTTTCCCATACATCGGTAAGAGTGGCGTAGCGGGGTTCCAAAATGGATGACACTGTGTTCTCGGGGAAATCCAAATCCATCAGATAGTCACATTGTTCTACAGAAACCTGGTCATCTCCGATGAGTGAATGTAAGGTTAAAGTCGAGCAAAATTCGCGTACGTAGTGCGCCGGCTGCTCGAGGTTGAGATCATTCATCGTCTTCGGGGTAAACCGAGTCTGCGGTCGTGGCCAAATAAACGAGGTATTGACTGGGCTTGCGAGGAAGTGGCCAGGCAGAAGACCGCGAAACTCGCTGTTGATAAAATCGACTCGCACGCCAGTAGGAACAAGGTAATGACCTGGGAATCGGTACCATTCCTTCCCTATGCATAGGGTGAGGTCGAATTCTTTGACGGGCGAAAGGTCGATTCTAGTCTCTCGCGTTTCGCCCTGCTGCGTGCTGAAAGGTCGAGACGGAGTAGGCAGCAAGCCAGAGTCGTTTAAGAGACGAGGTAGCTCTTGCGACTCCAAAGAGTACATAAGTGACAAGGGCGCATGATAATAATACCATAGGGCCATGATACGAGATGTGGAGATAAGAATTGAAAAGAGAACGACGGATGTTGTGAATAATCGAAAGATAGACGATCTGCTAGCCTAGTCCAAGGTCTTGGTCAATGCCGAAAAGCAAGGCAAAAAGGATGACACGTACTTGATAAGGAGAGTTGGTCGCTTTAATAAAGATGACCTCCATCCAGCCACGAACGAGATATAGCGCCACTGCGGCGTTGAAGCATAGCAGCGGGTACGCCGGAAACATGAACCTTTCCTCCTTGTGTTCCTGAAGGGACAAGATAGTGATCCAAAGGTAAAATGGCAGCAGCCTGAGACCGAGTAATGTGAATGGCGAGCTTTCTTCCGATGTAGGCAATGCGAGTCCCAGACGTTTTCGGTCAACAAAATAGGTTATGACTAGTGCTGGTAACGATATCAAGGAGAACGGAAGCAGAATGTTAAAGTTGAGCAGAAGATTGAGGAAGTAGAAATTCCAAGGCGATGTTCCGTACAAGTTAGGGCCACGATCTGAGAATATGTTATATCGGATGATATTCCAAGGCACCACGGCCAATTTTCCGTATGCCAAGCTGTCAATGCCAACTACGGGAATCTGCAAAGGAGTCAAGTCATACAGTGGAGTCCATAAACAGTGGTCGACATACAAAGATCAAAGCGGCAAGGGCACCCGCACCGAAAAGACGTTTCCAGCGAGCTACCATCCAATTTCCACGAGAGGAGGCGTTAACTCGGTCCGCACCGAACACGAACAACTCTTCAAATACGAAAGGTAATGATAGTGCGAGCGCGAAGGGCCAGCCGATGACAGCTCCTGCAGCAAAGGATGCAGTCGCAGCCAGGGTACGGTGAGTGTTGCTTGAAGAAGATGGAACGATAGAATACGCGAACGCGAAAGTCGACATGTACATTGCGAATGATGAAGGCAGGAAAGCTTTCCATAGGTGGTTAGATCGCATTTCAACGAATGCTTATCTCTTACCTGTGGATGCGTTCCACATCCCAGTACTAGATGCCAGCATGAAGAAGAGGTACCTTCCAACTCTATTGTTGACTTTCTCATAGACTTGACGGTAGAGAAATACTTCTGCAAATGTGCTAACTGCTGCCAAAGTTATTCGAAGAGCAAAGAAAGCCGGTCTCTATAGATTGAACGGTGAATATTTCAACCGCTATAAATAGCACTCTGACCTTGTCATCGCCAAAGACCAATGAAGCGAGTCGAACGGGAAAGAGATGCAGAAGAATGTACGCCCAGCTTCTGATCGCGTACTGAGGAGAGACCTCCCAAGTTTGGAAGCCGTAGCCCTTGTCGAAGAAATGAAGAGGTTCCCAGAAGTTGTAAACTGAGGAGGAGGGTTATTTGTGAGGTGGCATAGTTAGAGTTGGTTACCTTCATCGCAGTCGTCGATATTGGAATACATTGCTGTAGCGAAGCGTATCAAGAATAGTATTCGGAACGCGAGACTGAAGCTGGGACTCCACGGGGCTCGGTCAGACCTTGGGACGGAAAGAGATCAGCTAAAAGACGGGTGCGTGTGGACCGGAGAACCTGCGAAGCTGATCTTGGAGAATGCCCGCATGCCTGTCTAGCTTTTTGGGCTTTGGTGAGGGTTTCTCTGCTTCCGGTCGACGAAACCTCAATGTTTGGGTTGCACCCGACATGAAGGTTATGTGGACAAATGGATATCTCCAGACACGTGTAGCGGCTGATGGCGGAGGTTTTTGTTATACCGTGTAGATCACCTGCGTCGTCTGGCGACTCTTACCACCAGGACAACGAGGATAACCACTGGAGAAGCGGACCCGACGAACAATTGGCTACTAGTTGAACTTGAGGATGGACTGCAGCAACCAAGACGTAATAACCGGGCTTTCTGCGCGATAGACGCGGTATCGCAATGCACTTTTTCGTCTGGAAGCACTAAGAGCCGTCTCGGGGACTGTCCTACGTCTAAAATAAGCCATTAAATATGCTTTTACAGTGGACCGAATACGTAGTCTGTGCATAGAAGCGGCGGATGAACTGCTTCGGGGAGCCTGATCATATTGGGGTCTGTTTTCGGCATGCGCCCAAGTTTGAAAGAAGCCCGCCTGAAATACCAGCCTCCATCTTGTCTCCGAACCACCACCACCACCACCAACTTCCCTGATTTCTATACCATGCAGGACTCGGCAGAGACTGCGCGTCATTTTATCTATATCACTCAGATTTATTTCTGTGGTATGTGCTCCTCGTCGTTGTCTGTTGCTCGCTGCTCATGACCGTCGTCCCAGCGATGTGTAATGCCGCCTTTTTCTCGCTCCTGACTTGCATTGACGCGTCCTTTGGCCTTTAGATGCGGTAGTCCTCTGGGACTGGATCATCAGTCTGCACCGGGAATGGCGATTCGTAAATGCATTCTTTTCACGTCCTCGATGCTGCTCACGTCGGCCCAGGTGTGGATGACTCACTGGACACCCGTAAAGGCGGCTTACCTTTTCTGCCGGTATACCTTCGTCTCTATATCTCTCTCGTCATTTTTTTTCACTATTTTTCTTCAAGATATTGGGTCATCGTTGTCGTTCCTTACCTGCTTTACTGCTTCGTCGTCAACCACGATCAAGAGACATGCCAACGCATATATAGAGTCAAACATCCACTTATATGCGTTCCAATGGAATGAACTGATGAATTCTCTGTAGATTCCAGTCGCGCTTGCTATGTGGAACCAGGTTGGATCTGAATGTGAGGCCTCCTTCTCGCTTACCGATGGCCGAGTCTCAAGCATCGATAGCCGTTCTACTCATCCGCACGTATGCCTTCTTCAATCGCAACGTCTATATACTGTGGTTCCTCATCTCCGCCATTTCTGGAGTTGTGGCGTATCAGCTATATGTGGACACCACTCAAATGCTTCGTATGTTGCTTGAAATTCAACACCACCTTTCTAATGTCCGACTGCTCATCTAGTTCTCCCCTTCACACCGCCTGATGTGAGTTTTTTTAACGCATATATGCTATGTCTTCTGACGCCGGATGCTCTAGATTCGCGGTCCTTGTCTCCCGATGTCGAAGCCCCATTCCGCTCACCTTCTTGGTACGTCCATTCTCCGCATGCACCACTACCTATCCGCTCATTATTTTGGTTAGGTTTCTTTGTAAGTTCTTCTGGCTCGACGGTCGTCGTGATTCTGACCTAGGGTAAAGATTGCACCTCTGCTGTTCGACACGCTGGTCACTCTCATGACCATCATCAAGGCATTTGCTATCCGAAGACGTAACGGAGGACCTAACAGTCGTCTCATTCAGACGTTCATCCGTGAAGGTAATCTTACATACCATTGCAATAGCGTGAGTCACTAACTTGGTGTTTTCTCAGGCGTATTCTATTACATCCTGATTTCCATCGCGAACTTGATCAACGGTATTTTCTATCTCCAGTGAGTTCTATGAGCCCACGCACTATCACTTCCTCATCACTCCTTGCAGACCTCGTCAAGTTATTTCTGCTATCAATATTCCACTGAGCGTGATGATGGGCCCGTTATTGGCATGTAGACTAGTGGGTCATTTTCTTCATCTCGCCCTTCAAAGGTTAATGTTATTTTAGATTCTTGATCTCCGTGAGCGTGGCTCGGAGACAGTCTCACACTCGGAAGGAACTGGCATGGCTGCTTTCACCACCAAATCGGTTACGCATAACACCTCTTCACCATTCACTCCTCCCCATCGCAGCAAGTCTGGGATGGGCTTTGGATACGGGGGTCCTCGCCACCAGTCACGCACCATAGACTCTAATATTGTCCTCAGTACGGTCGGCTGCATTTCCGCCGATTTGGAGATGAGTCTTGACCCCGACGAGTCGGACGATATACGCCTCGGCATGGGGCTCGATCTTGGAAGTCTGAGCACCGCCGTTGGCGGTGATGATGGCGAGCCCATACCGGACTCCTCCCGTCGAACCAGTGGCGAGTCTAGCCATGATCTTACCCATACGCCGCGTACGCCTGCACCCTCGTACCGAGCTTTGGAATTCGGCTTGAGGTCGGTACATCGAGTACCGAGCTTATCGGAGAACGCCGGCATAGGTGGCATCCGAGTTGACGTGGAAAAGCAGTCTGCAACGATGTAACCTTCCTCCGCTTACCTTGAACTCTATCTTTCCTCGGTTCCCGTCGCAAATCAATTCCACGGATTCGCGCGGCACCCTTTCTTGTTTTGCTTCCAACGTTCTCTTAACGCCACTCTTTCCATGAAAGTATTCTCCAGCCCTTTGGTCCTTTATATTCCCAGAACACCAAGTCTCAAAATCCGACTGGCTAGCAAGTAGCAAAAGCATCAGCTCTTCAGTTTCTCGTTATGTTGTCGTTGCATTCGTGTTCATAGTTTTCTGTATCATACTCGCTGTCGTGGATGTTGTCTACGATGTGTTACAGTTTTCCCTCGCAGACATTCTGTCACATTGTTGTTTTCCGTCTCGAATTCTAGTACCTAGTAATACTTAGTATAATGTCTTGTTGTTATTGAACATTTGTATACATAGACGAATAGAAATGCCTTGAGGCAAGCCTTAGCATCACGACGCGTTTGAAACGTGAAACCCCATTTGGTAACGTTGGAATGCCAACGCCTGTCATCGCAGCCTCGCCTGCGCTTTGCCTTGTACTACCAACTGGTACTGCATATACCGCAATGTACATCGACTCTCACTACATACCACCGGAAATCATTCTGCATATTTGTATGCGTTGAATTCACACTCCTGCTACTGGCAGCTAACCCAGTGCAGTTTCATATCTAGACCTGCCAGACCTTGCTTCTCTTTCACAGTTATCGCCTCAGTTCGCCACGCTTGCTGCCGATCCAGCGCTGCATAACAATCGCCTCCGAGTCATCGCGCCTTCTCGCGTGAACCATTCGTTATTTGGCCAAAGCCCAGAAGGCTTTCCTCTCCGCCCCACTATCCCCGATCTGGTTCACCGCGGTGTCATGCGTGGACTCAACTTGGAGAGAAGGTGGCGCATGGGCGCATATCTGAGTTCGCAGCCAGTGAGTTACCCGAACGGTTGTGGCTCCATCTGGTTAACAAATGTTTACATAAGAGCATCCTTCAATACGAATCTGGTCAGCGACTTCTCCGGCGCCACGCTGGGAATAAAGTTTCCGTTCAGCTTCAGCGGCGTCTGTCTGCACCGGACAATGCAATACTGCAAGTTCTTCATCAATCGCACGTTCTTCCAGATGTGGAGTCGTCGCGACTGGCCATTTCACGCCGGCTGTTACCCGTTGTGAGGAAGCTGAAGTGGTCTTTCCAGCGTGACAAATTGGCAAAGGTTGCTCGAGATGGGGGTGGTTTCGTAGACTTTGCGCAATGGCTGGAGACACGGGGAAAGGGTATTGTGCCTGAAACGGAGCGCGTCCGCCTGGCCATATGCCCCAATGTTAGGAAGATGGTGGGTGCGTATGAACGGGCTTGCTGCTAGGACCTTGTATCCAGGTATTTATCCCATGTATGTATGTATATCAATCGCACCTCCGCCTTTGCTATGAATGATCTTCGTACTGCGGGTATCGACGATCTGGAAGCAAAGAACTTCAAGAAGATGGACTCTAGCAACATATAAATGCGCCAACTCCGGAGTGTTACTGCAGGATCCTCGGATGCAAAATCAGCCCAACGAAAGGTAGGCCCCCTCACTTCCTTGACATGACAACTTGTTTACCTTTGCGCTTTCAGATTTCGATACACGCGTGAACAGAGAGCGGAAATCCGTTTTCGATATCGGTCCGGCGTAGAGAGGACTGAGCTCCAGGACACGTACAAGTTGTCCACTGCTGTCTTGTGGGCGATCTGCGAGAACGCGGCCTCTGCGTATGGCGATATTGTTGAAGACGACGAAAAGTTTTTGTCAAAAAAATACTGTGGCGACACCGAAGATGTGAGGATGGGGAGTCCAGAGGCTACGCCGCAGCTCGAAACAATCGACATCTCAGATGACGATCGCGAGAGTCAGTTCCGTTGTTTCTGCGCCACCTTTCATGACATCTAACGTTCTACATAGGGGACAACTCTAATGCACCAAGGCAAGCCGCTATTCGAGGTATAACATCACTGCCTGACAGACATTTACCACTCCTAGGAACACACGAAAACGGCCATCCACGTTCGTCCATTTGCGCCGCTCGAAGCGTCTCAAAGAGCGCGCCACACCAGAAGTCATCGACCTCATGTCTAGCCCTACAGCTGGCCCCTCAACGTCGCGGTCCAAGCCAGACGAGGTCATCGAGATTTCGTCCAGCCCAATCCGCCCTCCAACCCGCCCTGCCCTGACAGCCTCACCCACCAAATCTAAACCGGGGATTGGAGATAGCTCCTCTTCTCAGGTTACCAAGTTCCTAAACTCCGTCGGTCGGCTCGATCTGTTGCCCTTTTTCTACAACAGTGGCGCTTGCACTGACGACGAGTTCGTCGAGTTTATTGAGGGGGTACAAGAAGATGCGATGTGGGCGGCAGAGTTTGAGGCATGCTTGACAAAGGAAGCAGGTTGCACAGCATCAGATGCGCAAAGGATTGTCCAGGAGCTGAGGATTTGGAGGGGACATCCCATGCCAGACATCCGATCAGTGTAGTTGTCATTCTGCATTCTACTCATTCGATGACTTCAGCGATTTAACAGGGCATACTGCTACCAACACAGCTTGTACTAGATTCATATTTTCTTTGAGGCTTTACCGGAGTTGACCAAGTGATACAAAGGTGGTATTGTAATATACATCATGCGAAGGATACGAAATGAGAAGAGGGAAACAGTCCGTTCTGCATGTCAGCCGCCAAAGTTAAATAGTAAACGCGCTCGAAACCTCAACCAGACCGTCTGTCAGCTTCGTCACCACCGCCCACTTTGGTAAGAATGTCAAAACCTCCTCAAAAGCGGGAATTTTGCCTCCGGAAGTAACCCCCACGGTACCACTCTCATACTCGTTCCATTCGCAAGCAATTTTGCCCGACGTTTCAAACTGCTTCTGCGCCAACTCGACATCAACGGTAAAATTCCGATCCCAAGTACGACTCCAGATGCGAATCTCCTTGATCCCTTCGGCAGGAACCTCATATCGAGGTTGCATCGCGTCTTCGCTGCCATGTACATGGTAGTGTGTCACAGTGTTGTCGTCGAAATACAGCCTGCAGGATCTCGTGTTGACACCGCGTACCGATATTCGAGCAGATGAACGCCCTGTGCGAGTCGCTGTAGTGTTCAACCAGTCGTCTGAAGTAAAATTGACCGCAGGGGATGGTATCATATCGGTCTCCCAGCCACACTGTTGTAGCGAGAGCCTCGTTGAGGATGGTGTGCATACCAAATCCTTTCCGGCGGCGGATGGGAGGTAAGAAATAACACTGGCGATATGGGCAGCAACACCACTCAGAGTAGTGATGGCATGAGTTCCGGAAGGCGAGACTGTTATGTTTTGCTGAAAGAAAACTTTGAGAGGAGACTCCTGATCGAAGGGGAA
Organism: Hymenopellis raphanipes; assembly: GCA_036872995.1. Classification (NCBI taxonomy): domain Eukaryota; kingdom Fungi; phylum Basidiomycota; class Agaricomycetes; order Agaricales; family Physalacriaceae; genus Hymenopellis; species Hymenopellis raphanipes. The sequence continues at coordinate 3,434,333 of JAYMDG010000001.1, forward strand.
GCTCAGGTATCCATAAAGAGTTGTAGCAACCAGAACAACGAGGAAGAAGTAGGTCAAGGTCTGATGCATTTTAAAACTAAATGGGGCGAGGGGTATCAGCATCAGCACCGCTAGAAGGGCGAAGGCTCCGTAAACTACAAAAGTTATTAGACGAGGCAATGATAGAGATAGGTGTAACACTGACCGGTGATAGGACTGCTTCCGTCGGACAGAGTTTGAGGCAGGGCACCAACGAGCATGGTGGTAATGTGCGATACCAAGATTAGTGGAACCGGGACGACAACGAGAATCTGTATAATCCACCACCCGATGGCACCTGTTTCTTCGCCCCCCAAAATGGTCACATCATGTCTGGTCCGGGGAATAAGAGGAGTGTTTTCGTCAACTTCTTCGAAGTTGTCCGTTCGCTCTTCTGCCGGGGTCGCTTGCTGCAAAATCACGACTACCGGGTGTGTGCCTTGAGCACCAATCATTCCTTCTGCGCCCCCAATGCAACACGCCAGGAAAACCACAACATTCCACATCGTAATGAGGTAGAAGCCACCCATACCAGTCTTGCTAGCTGTCGCAGTTGCCAATAGAAGCAGAATCCAAGTGAAAATATAGGTCTGAATGAGAACTGTTTGTTTTTGCTGTTCCGGTATTTGGGCTTTTACGCCGGGAATGGGAAGATTCAGGACGAGAACCAAGCTGAGGTATGCCAAAGAAAAGAACGATAGGAACGCAACATAAGGTGCTGAATAGGCAATCTGCCTAGTGTTAGAACTGTTATGAAGATGCAGAGACAAGAAAGACTCACAAACGGATTCACTTTGAGATATCCGTAAACCAGAAGGACTTGAAGCGCAACGGTAATAATAAGGGCAATCCAGAACTTCGCCCAACTCCAGAAGCCTTTCAACCATCCGAATCCAATGAACCAGCTCCAGAAGTGATCCAATATGTTATTGGAGCTACCAGGAGCGTCCCCGTTCTGAATGAACCGCCTCCTGTTATGCTGAATGGCAGCTTCGGCAGCGAGAACTAAGATGAAGACGACGGGTCCGATGACCAAGAACACAATATTGAAAGTGATCATTGATGAGAGTGGGAAAAGGATCATCACCGCACCGAAAACTATGAACATAACTTGGGATCAAAGTACATAGAACAAGAATACGCGAAACTTACGGTCGAAATAGACAGCGGAGGACCGGGAATCTGAATGCATAGAACCTGCATCATTGAGGAGCGCTAGGCCCGATCCTTTAGCAGCCTCCATCATAGCCCAAAGAGCCTTCTTTTCGCCGACAGTGTGAGGGATCGCATCAAACTTGGTGTGATATTTACTTCTGCCCTTGTAGAATGCTAAATCAAGACCGCTCATATCTGCTCCATCATAATAGACGGAAAAATCAGTGCCCGAGCGAATAACGCCTCGTGCAAAAGCGTCAGATGATAGGACATTGGCATGAGGATGTGGTACGTTATTATCGGAGAAAGCAAGGAGAGGCGGACTTGAGGTGGCACGGAAGAGTAGCGGTCGCCTGAGAGAGATGTAAAATATATATTTGAGCCAGAGAGTAATGACACGCATACCCGCCAGAAGCAGCACCTTCCAAGTTCAGGAATGTATGCGGAATATTGGACCAAGGATGTCGCAGGAAGCTATTGGTGGTATCAGTATCTGCCGAACGGATGAAGGAGAGGAAACTGACGCGTGAGCTCCATTGAGCCAGTCCTCTTCACCGTTATTGATGTTCCACACGGCCGTCCGTTTAGGTCTATGCTCCACAAAGTATGTTAAGAGTTGAAGTAAAGTCGCGACGCCCATGCCATCATCCGTGGCTCCGGATGCGGTCGAAACAGAGTCGTAATGGGCAGAGAACAGGACGCCGCCTGTTTCTCTGTATTCAGGATCGGTTCCTTCAACTTTGACAAGAATATTAGTGCCTTCGAAATAGACCCCGTATGCTCCAGATGCCCAGGAGCCATTGGACTGAAGTTCATCGTCGACGAACACGTTGTTGTGGCCTGCTGAAATTTCCTTCACCCGCTTGAGAAGATAAGCTCGAACGTTATCATTTGCATGGCTGTTGTACGAGTGTGGGCGCGCCGCGATCTTCATTGATTAATGGACGGCCATTGTCCTACATGACGACTCACTTGATGAAGATCCGCATAAGCTTGTTCCAAGTTCAATCCGCCTTGATTTTTTGGAACATTCGGGAGTTGGTCTGTGACGAGCACAGAGATGAAGACTGCTAGGTAAATGAGAACAACTAGAACGGTCGTTGGCACCGTCCTAAATCCTAGCACAGCGCTGAATTTTTGCGCTAGGGTCATCGTCAACGACGACAGGGCGCGACGTCGTCGTGGTTTTGATGAAAGAATGGTGTAAAGGTCCGATGACGGCACTGTTTGCTCATATGGGTCAAGGCCCTGATTTGTTCCCATCAGATTGGACATCCATCACTTTCTTATCTTCACGCGACGACGACGCGTCTAGCACAATATGGCAGCCTCAACTAGATCGCGTTCTATTACTCTTGAAGTGTGTGTCGACTCTGTAGAATCGGCTCTCAAGTTAGTGCCTCCTTTGGCTCGCTCCTACTGGCCTCAAGGCCCTTCATTTGAATAGTGCTGTAAGTGCAGGTGCTGATCGCCTAGAGCTTTGCGGAAATCTGGGCCTAGGTGGCGGAACCACACCAAGCATTGGACTCTTCAAAGCTGTTCATAAAGCGGCTCCTGGAATACCTATAATGGTCTGCCAGGGATGTTTCTGTGTTACTTCAGACTGACAGCGAATAGGCCATGGTTCGGCCGCGAGTGGGCGACTTTGTATACTCGGACTTCGATATGACAGTCATGCTTGAAGATATCAGAAGCTTCAAACGTTACGGAGCTCGTGGAATTGTCCTTGGTATTCTAACCGCCGAAGGGACCGTTGATGTTGAACGTACGAAAAGGTTGCTCTCTTTTGTACAGTTCACGGTTGTTGTGCTCTAACGACTTCCGTAGACTTGTCGATGCCGCCCTTCCGTTAGAAAGTAAAATCGTGTGCTTTCTACCTCCTGTTATCTGATCTGACAAAGAGTAGTCTGTTTCCACAGAGCCTTTGATATGACCAGAGATCCCATGGAAGGTTCGTTCACCAAGATTCACACGCGTCTTCGGATGGTATCACTCATCTGCTCTCGGGAATGAAGCTTTGTCTGCTGTTGCTAGTATTGGCGGCATATCGCGTATCTTGACGAGGTCTGTGGGTACCCGACACACAGCGCGTTCCCCATGGTTAAAAATCTGACAGTGGGCACGGAAAACGCGTTCTGGATTCCGTCGACACCCTCGTTGCTCTTCACCGTGCTGCTAATCGGATTTCTGGTCGTGAGCCATGGGCGTTGACGATTCTGCCGGGTTCGGGCGTGAATGTGGACACAATTGATCCTATCCTTGTGTCTCTATTACCCGAAGGCCTACGTGAGCTTCATATGTCTGGTGGACGATGGGTCAGGGGACCCATGAAATTCACACGAGACGGAATGGGTATGAGCGTTGGATCTGACCATGAGTGGTCGGTGTGGCAAACAGATCCGAACGCGGTCAAAGAGGTCAGACTCATTGTGGACATGGTATGCGAGAGAATTGCTATGAAATGACATCGAGGTCAGAGGGTTCTGTACAGTAGTGTACTCCCTAGCTATCTGCGCGAGAAATTCTTCCTTGGTGGATTTGGCCAGGCCAGACTAGATTCACGACACGTGTTAAGCTTTACTGATTAACGGATGCAGGGTTCTGCCAGTCTCTACCACTGTGTCCATCAATGTAAGTATCATAGATGACTACAGTATCAGAAGTTGACTATATGCACTAGGCTATCTGTGCGTTCTCAACGTTGCCACGTTCTGCTGCGGAGATCCTTATTGAAATCTTGAGACCGGTCTAAATTACGTGAACCCCGCGTCCGTGCTACTTCGTCTGACCCACCATGGGCACATCCAGTGACGCCGCCTCCCCGGCCGTTCCCAAGATCTGGTGGAGCAATGCCACTTTCTTCGTGTTGGTACATGTTGCCGCCGTTGTAGGCATGTACTACATGCCCGTCTACTCCGTGCACCGAGCCACTCTCTTCTTCGCCTTTCTTACCTGGCAGCTCGCCGATTTTGGGTCGGTTTGTGTCTGTCAAGGATCACATAAACTAATGAGTGTGCAGCATCACCGTGGGCTATCACCGTCTCTGGAGTCACCGTTCTTTCCGCGCCAATTTCTCTGTCCGAGTTGTTCTCGCAGCTTTGGGCTCTGCGGGTTTTCAGGGTTCCATCAAGGTGGTTGTCATCCATACCGCGCGCGCTCTCCAAACTGACAGGCCTCGATTCAGTGGTGGTGTCTGCGCCATAGATTACACCATGTATGTTCAGGAAAACTCGTGTCTTCGTCGTCTAAGCGTCCGGCCTTCCCAGAGGTTTACCGATGACTTGGTACATGACCCGTATGCTACCTTTATCCTACGTTATCACGCCCTGATGGTTGCGAAGTTATGCCGCGACGCGCGGTCTACTCTATTCGCATGTTGGTTGGATATTCTTCAAGCCCACCTACTCAAAAATGGATCTGGTGGACCGGGAGGATTTGGAAAATGATCCCGGTGTGTGTTTCAGTTGTTTACGCCCTTAGCCGGCCATCGTTGACTAAAACACATTTAGTCGTGCGGTTCCAGCACAAGCATTACGGTTAGTGCCCAAAATATGGCGATGGAACGCATTTATTGATGTCACCGCAGTCCCTATCGCGTTAATTCTTGGATTCGCATTGCCGCCGCTTCTTGGAAGCCTTTGGGGTGATCCAACAGGCGCGTTCGTCTGGGCCGGTTTAGTTGCAAGACTCGCGATATGGCATTGCACGTTCCTCGTCAACTCGTACGGCATATCACACGTTTTTCTAACTGAGTTGATACTTGTTCACAGTCTGGCTCATTGGGACGGTCTTCAACCTTATTCCGACGAAGATACTTCTCGGGGAAATCTGGTCTGTGTCCATGTCTTGTAGTATTTGTTGTAAGTCTGAAACTGCAACACAGCTACTCGCTCTGCTAACCGGCGGAGAGGGAAACCATAATTTCGTACGTCCCGCATCCTTCGGTTTCCATTCATTAATTTTGTGCATGCAGCATCATACTTTCCCCCACGACTTCCGCTCGGGTCCATCGCGTATTGACTGGGACCCTTCCAAGTGGATCATATTTGCTCTTAGTAAATTCGGGTTGGCGGCCGGTTTGAGGCGCGCGCGCGCCACTGACATGAAGGAAGCGGTTTCTTACATGAAGCACAAACATTCGCATGGTTACACTGAAGAGACGGAAGGGCCTTGGGAAGGGCCTGATTGGAATCTCGCACAAGTTGAAGCCTTTGTTCAAGAATCACCTGGTCGCTGTATCATTTTAATCGATGACTTTGTCATCGATGCCACAGGATATATGAGGGAGCATGTAGGTTTTCCAGTTTTTCGTCTCTCACATCTTAACGCGTCTCTTAGCCTGGTGGCGCTTCAATCATGCGTAAATATTCGTTCAAAACGAAACTAAAAGACACTGGTGGTTCGAACCCAACGTGGAAGGATGCAACTTGGGCATTCGAGGGTGGCCTCAACAACCATTCTCGTGCTGCTAAACGCCAACTTCGGGAATTGAGGTTGGCTCGGTATATGTATACTGAAGATGAAACCTAGTTATAGATCTCACGGATTGCTTGTTGTCTGATTGCTTCGTCATGTATGTCGGGATGCCTTTTTTGAGCTGCATATAATGTTGTAACCTACCGCGGCTTGATTCTTAACACGGTCTTTTAGAACTGCGTAGATGGGACGCTGGAACGTATAGAGATAGAAACTCGCAGAATATATTTTTCGTGCAAAGACTGGAGCAGGTTCATCAGTTTTGTTTGGACAAGCACTGCAAAACTACAGTGGGGTGGGGCTTACCCGTCGGCCTTATGGGAAGGGGTAGAAATAGACACCAGAGTCCAGAGTTGCTATGAACCTCTCAATAAGTAAATCAATAGCTATGTTTGACGATGATTGTCAGTGATAACGCGACGCGTTCAATTTGTTGAAACCACGAGTCCAGGCACGTGACTCAACAGTCACCGCCTGCTTGAGTCCGCCACCGATATTGTCGTCTCCGCCGTTATTTAGCTCTTTGCTTCTCTTTTCCATTTGCCCCCCAAAGTTCTCCGTTATTATTGAACTGTTCACTGGCAAATGGCGAAGCGAAATCGTGCAGAGGCTGGTCTTACCAATGGAGGGGGATCACGTCCCAAGCGACACAAGGGTCAAGAAATGTCGCCAGAGGTCGATATATCGTCGGACCGTGCATACTCTGATGGTGAAGACGATGGGGAGAAACGAGGAAAAGAGGAGGTGAAACAGCAGGGATTGCGAATATGGCAGACGGTCAAGGACGCAACAAGCAAAGAGTGAGTCGTCACGGCACACTCAGCCTTTCCTTTCTGACCAAATTCGGCCGGTCTTCTCTCTCTTCATCTGTCTTTCGTACTGCCATCATCATGTCTCCAGCAACAGAATCATATCTGCACTCTTCCTCACCCCTCCAGACAAGAGGTTATATCCCGACTATTATATCTATATCAAACGACCGATAGCTCTCAACGAGATCAAGCGCAAGCTCACTGTTCTCGCATACAACACGCTCGACGAGCTCAAGGCCGATTTCGACCTCTGCTTCAACAATGCGCAGACGTACAATGACCCAAGCAGTGCCATATATGACGACGCAAAAGAGCTTCAGGTGCAGTGCCCGTTGTATTCGCTTTGAATTCCGCTGACTTGTTACAGAAACTTGTCGCCAAATTGCACAAAGAACTCCTACCTTCTGAGAAGAGCGAGCACAAGAAACACAAACAGCCCAGTTTCCGGCGAACCATGAAAGCCTTGGTTAACAAGCTCATCGCTCTTACAGACGATACGTATGTGATATCGAAATGTGTTCATCTTACAAAACTCAATCTATTTCAGAGGCCGCGTATTGTCCAGTGCATTCATGGAGTTACCTTCAAGGACTGACTGGGCCATATACTACCAGCAAATCAAACATCCTCAGTGTTTTGATGCTATTCTGGTATGGATTGAAACGTTGTTACCAGTACAAAACTCATGCAGTACCTAGAAACGGATCAAACGAAAAGAATACGCTTCGACTGTCGAATTTGCTGACGACGTGGAATTAGTATTCTCCAATTGTATGACTTTCAACCAAGACCATTCTGCCATCTGGGAAGATGCATTAGCTTTGCAGGTGAGTTTCATTCAGCATCTGCACATTTCCATACCTGTAACTTTAATCGCAGAAAGAATTCAGACACCTCATGTCGGAACTTCCCGCACCATTCGCCATTGACCGTTATGCCAAGCCCAGTGGTCCCAAGATAAAGATAAAAATGCCTGTTGCGTCTACTTCTCGTTTACCACCTACCCAGAGCCCTGCCGCTCCTCCCAAGCCTCTCCCGGCTACTACTACTATCCCGGCTCAACCTGCAGCGCAACCGACCAAGCCGGTCACGTCAGGAAAAGCTAGTACATCCAAGCCGGCGCCCGCACCTCCAACTACCAAACCCGTAGCCACTTCTGCGCCCGCTCACCCACCAGCACCCAAAGCGCCTGCACCCAAAACGGTTGTAGCTGCAGCTATTGAACCCAAGGCTCTTCGTTCCTCTACCGTTTCGAAGCCTCCGACCACAGCTTCCAATGCTGCGACTCCGTTATCTCAGCCACCAGTGAATGGTATTAAAGCAGCACCGGCGCCACCTGCCACACCAGCGCCGCAATCGGTTGCTACTTTTACCCACTACTCTACACCAGCCCAAGCACCAACACCGGCAGCCGCGACTGCACCCGCTGCACCTGCGCCTACAGCTACGGCCACAGTCACGACGAGGTCTCAAGTTGCAGCCCTTGCGCAAACGCAAGCGAAAAACGTGTCACATTCTCCTGCTCCTCCTCCTCCAGCTCATCAGCTCAATTTTGTCCGGCTAAAGAGTATCCCTCGTGGTCGTCCCTTCATTCTCAGCCACCGAGATGGGGTAAAGAGTTGGGCAATACGATTGGGACCAGAAGAGCAAACATTGTGTGTTTCCGACGTGACCTTCTTTCAAGACGATGAGGATGAGAGCAGCGGAGACGAGGACGACATGGAGGTTGACGATCAACCAGCGGCGAAACCCAAGCGTGGTCGGGGTCGACCACCGAAGGCTAAGAGTGAGGCTGTTGGGACCAAAGTCAAAGCGAAGAGTGGAAAGAAGAAACCGAAGCTTGGGGAGATACAGGTGAAGCTCAATGGCCAGGTGAAAGATGTCGATGGGAAGGATAAATGGAATATTCCCGTGCCGATAGGTAACAGTTCACTTGAAATTGGAGAGAAGGGCGGTCTAATCTGGAAGATATACACGCAGCGCGTCGCCTAGAGACGTCGTTTCAGATATTTAGGCGTAGTGCAGTAATGTTTTTATCAGTCGTATCTTAAGTTGCGGTCTTACCATAGACTATTTTCAAGTTTCCTCAGTGCCAGTCCCCAACCTTTCTCCTGCGCATCGCGAAGTGCCCGGTTAATCCCGGCCCGACGTGTCCCGATCGAAAGGTGAGGGAGGTCACGGTCAAGTCTGCTCCATGAGTTGCACGTTGAATTGAACGTCGACCTTGGGCGGCGACGTTCACGTCACCACGTCGACGGCGCCTTATATTCCTCCAGATCGTGGTGCCCTTCCTTTTTATTGCATCTTGTTTCGCCATGCCGTACGGTAACGCGCCCACCGCGTTCGACGTGTCAGCCGAGAACGATCCCGTACCGCCTCCGAAACAGCCAGTGACATTTGCACCGACGATACGCCAGGAGAACACTTCGAAGAAACGGAAGAGAGAGGCCGTTACCGCCGAGCCCTCGATAAATCGTAAACAGAAGAATGATATTGGCGTAGCTCTAGGACCGGTATGTTCCTCGATATCGATAACAACCATACCTTTAACATATGGATAGCCGAAAGCCAAACGGGCGCGCATTGGCAAGTGTACGCTGGAAGCAGCCTGTGATGCCTGCTAACTTTCGACTTCAGAATACACGACTACTAAATACGCGCCGCCCTGTAACGTTAGGGCTCATAAGGAAACCAAAGAGCTCATTCTCTTGGGCGAACTAGACAAGCCTGATACAGGAGAGAACTCCGATAAGCCTGTACGCACTCTCGACCAGTTTTCCTTCTATGACAAGAGCAACGGGCCAACCTTGGCACCCATACATCTTCTGGACAATCCAAATAAAGGACCCTTTTATGCTTCTGGATATGCCTCGCCAGTCCCGGAGGCAGATGAAGATGAAGGCCAGGAGGAAAGTAACGATGACGATCCGGATCCTGAGCAAGCACGCGTATATCTCAATCTTTCAAAGATCGTCTGCTACTGGGTAGACTATACAAACGATGATAGGTGCGTTTAGACGTTTTGTCAGCTGGTGTCCTTTATTTCTCAGTGGTTACTCAGCACGGTCTGGCTCGAGACGGAACAAGCGTGGTACAAACTGCAAGCAGAAAGCACGCAGTACCGACCGCTGTGGGAACCTTTCATTAGAGAGTTGTGCGTGGCGAAAAGGATCATACACTGGTCTACGACGAAAAGTCGGGTTGGAACCGAAGCGTTTCTCAGTACCTTCATTATGGAAAAGGATCCCTTCGGAGAAAGATTCAGCAAAGAAGCGTTATTCGAAGCGGTGAGGATTTTCCGGTAATGTAGTCACTTCAAATCTGACAGGTAGGCAGAAAACACAGCTAATTCGGGGTCTTGAATCACACGAAGATTGCGACAAGCTCGTTGCCACTCCTCTTATACGGTCTATCCTTGGAGACCAAGCACGAAGTGTCAAAAGGAACCTTAATGCGCGCAGAGCACCTCCGACCTCCAACCTTGACAACTTCTACTTGCGCCCCGAGAACCAGGAGCAAACTCACGTCACACCAAACATTGCGATTCTTGCGAACGGCTGGTTTCAGGAAACACTCAAGATTGTTGGTCCCGACCCTTTTGAGAAGGAAAAGAAAGCGCCAAAGAAAGTCGAGGCGGAGAGGCAACGGGCTCATGACTTGGAACACAAACGACTGTCGGAGTGTGTTGAGAAGTGCAACCAGATCAAGAACATCCGATATAAAGGTCGTGGCCGCGACGGTTTCTATGACCAAGTGACCGTGAGCGATATCAAATGCTGTGTGAGGTTTTCGTCAGATTCTTCCGACATCTTGTTGACAGTCGCAGGTTGGCGATGTCGTCGTACTTCGTCCTGACAGTGAGCACATGCCCAAGTTTCCATCCTCGATAGCTCAAATTCCACCTGGCGCCGAACTGCCAGATTTCTTCTGGTAGGTGCCTCTCTTTTAAAGCCATTTTGCATTGACTGGTAATGAGTAGGTTCGGGAAAATCATCTGGATAAGAGAGGCGGGGCTAGCTCACGTGCAATGGCTACAGCACGGCTCGTTAACCGTCCTCGATGAGTTCGGTACATCATCCAAGAGCCTATTCCTTCTGGACATGTGCACCACCATTCCTCTGCAGTCCGTCAATGAGAAGGTGACAGTACGATTCCAAGAAGAAGGAGAAGGGGAGTATCACTGCTTGTAAGCTATTGGCACATTTTTGGGCTCTTGTATTGATGTTGCGAGCAGATACAAGTATCATCCCCATGACGCGTCGTTCACATCCATCGCGCCAACTGATTTACAGGTCGTGGCAGATCATCCTCGTGATACATGTCCGTCTTGCCTTCTCGAGTCCAAGAAAGAACAAGATACACATACGGTGACAATCGAAGATGATCAACCGAAGCAGTACGCATCTGGCTTTATATGGAGAGGATCCAAATACCATTCTGACGACTTCGTTCTTTACCACGACCCGGAGCACGCAAAGAGCCCTGGACAGATTGGAAGGATTATAGAGTTCCAGACATCCTCTCGCGTTAGCGCAGACCCGTGGCCGGTCACGATCCAGGTGCTTGAACGCATTGGTAACTTAAAACATCTGCCTGAGAACGAGCTACGTGATGAAGTACGCCTCATATTTACGTTTTGAAGATGATGGTGTTAATTTCACATCAGCGACATTTGTTTATTACCGATGCCACCAAGAAAATTTCTAGCCAACAGCTCCTCAAAATCATCATGGTCTTTCCGTTCACACTCATCAAGCAAGATGATTTTGATGCATGGATAGCTGCGTCGCCGTTGCACTTCTACATCACCTATCACTTCCCTTCTTGCCAGTCGTCCTGGGACCAACGTACAGAAATTGACGGCCAGGAATTTGACATTTGCCAGGAGTGTGTCGATTTGGATACGAAACGGTTCAGGTCTGTACAGAACATGGCTCAACATAGGGAAAAGCTGCCAACGCTAGACTTATTTGGCGGTATCGGGGCATTCGGTGGTGGCATGTCAGAGGGAAGCGGTGTTATGAAAGTGACCCATGCGGTCGAAATCTCACCATCAGCGGCATTGACATACAAGTGCGTTACAACTCTAATCTCGCTCCGTCGTACTCATCCAGAATGCAGGAAGAATTTTTCTGACGTGAAAGTTCACAACCAGTGTGCCAACAGGATCTTGAAATACTGGTACAGGTATTGGAAGTCGGAACCTGGGAACCGCCCATCTCCTCCTCCAGAGCAGCTTTATGACACTACCAAGAAGGAGCATGTCCCGCGACCTCCAAAGAAGGGTCAAATCAAGGTGATCGTGGCGGGATTCCCCTGGTAAGCTTCCCCAGTCAGAACAATTATTCGAAGTATTCTAATGTCCGTACAGTCAGTCGCATTCCACCTTGAACATGTTCAAGTCGGAGTCGGACAGAAAAAGCAATCTCATTCTGCCGACGTTGTCATTTGTGGAGCTTCTACAGCCCGACTATTGTTTCTTCGAGAATGTACCAGGTTTTCTCCAGTACAGGCTCAACGCAACGCAGGTTAGTCCGCATAAGGTGAAGGGTGGTATTGAGAGAGGGGGTTTGAAGCTTGTCTTAAGAGCACTGCTTGACATGGGGTATTCCAATTCTATTTGTCTCTTGCCATTATTGAATCTCTGTCGCAGTTATCAAGTTCGATTCGGCCAGCTACAAGCTGCACACTACGGGACTCCCCAGCGTCGCGAGCGCTTTTTCCTTTGTGCTGCCAAGCGCGGGTTGCGTCTTCCGGCATTCCCTCAGCCTACACATAACTACCCCGACGCTCGTGACTTGTCAATCAAGAATATACGCGGGATATATGGAAAAATGACCGCCATACAGTGCATCAGTAACTTGAAGGGGATTGCGCCTCATTCTTATGTTTCGGTTCGGGACGCCATCGATGACCTGCCGGCTTTTGATTAGTGAGTGATCCTTATGTCTCCTGCTATGGTGGGGTTGAACTGTTGAATTTTCTTTCAGCAGGCATCCTGGTCAGCAATCAGAGAATCAGCGAGCAGAAAGGGAAACTCGACAAGAGAACGGGATCAAGGAATTTGACTCGGGGAAGTTATGCGGTCGCATAAAAGTGGCTTACAAGCACGGTCCTTCCACTCGATTTCAGCTTGAAGCTCGCCGCAAATCTGGGGGCGGCCAGTGCCTCCAGCATTACACGCGGCCGCAGCGTAAGCAAATAGCGGAAAGGTGAGTAATTGCTCTTTCTTCTGCGATATTCGCTGATGCCCATCGAATTAGGATTCTGGCGGTTCCTCTTAGGCCAAATGCAGATTATAGAAGTAAAGATCTCTCCTGGTTTTCTTTCTGTCGCATTGCCTGACATTGTACTTTTAGGTTTCGACGCTAAGCATCAGCAGTCTTATATGATGTTCAATCCAGTGTCTGCTAATGGCAAGGGTGGTTTCAAGAAAGGTGATTTAAATATTTAACAAATTATCCAAATCTGACTGTTGTTTCTAAGGCATGTTCGGACGTATCGACGCGAGTAGCGTATTCCAGACGACAGTCACCAACGTAGGACCGACTGCCAAGCAGAGCTATGTGCTGCATCCTTGGTGCCATCGTATGGTAACCGTCAGAGAGCTGGCGCGGTCTCAAGGTTTACCTGACTGGTTCGAATTCGTATCTCTCGCCAGTAAGGACGAGAAGAACCCTGATACTGTACGTTGTTGGTTGCTCGTACGCAGTTCTGTTATACTTATTCTATTCCTTGAACAGATTCAGATGCTTCGTCAGATAGGGAACGCTGTGCCGTGGCAAGTCGGAATGGCGCTCGGACGCGAGCTGCAGGCATCCGTTTTAGAAGATTGGGAGGAGCACGAGCTTGAGGATGATTAACGCATAGCATCGTTTTGGAATACGCATTTGTACAGTACGCATGCATTCAGGTTTTCATATGGAGAACTGTTACTTTCGGCATCTAAGAAGTATGGGTCTTCGCGGGAGTCGATTTGTCGAGCAAGATTCCTCAAGGAGGAAGGTTCTTGACACTTCCTTTGTGCGAATGCAAGGTTGGGAGGAGCGAGTCACACGCATGGACTTCGATGATAAGAACAAGCAGTTCGATGAAATCTAACGTTTAGGTATATTCGAGAGTCATGTTATCAAGTACCGACGGAACGAGCAGAGACCCATTTAGCACAAACCATGCCTCCACCATCCGACCATCCTTGTCTGCACTTGAGTCTCCTCCCCAGAAAGTTCTTTGTCGTCAAAGCGGAGAAACTGGATGCGGCGTTGCTTGCAGACTTGACATCGGGAAAGAGTAGCGTGTTCTCGATTACGCGGACGCCAGAGGAAATCTCCGTGGCAGGGGAGGCGTACGAAGGGATGTCAAAGACGTTTGAGGAGAACAGCGGATGGAGGTGCATCAAGATTGCTGGGCCTATGGAATTCAGTGAGACACATGCCCTTTGTCGTTGATGGTCTTTTAACGCACCGTAGATTTGACTGGTGTAATAGCTAGCTTCACCGCACCTCTCAAGACGGCACAGGTCCCCGTCTTTGCAGTGTCAACGTGGTGAGTCGTCCTCCGTAGGTAGTTGCAGGTTTTTCAACATTGTCTTGTAGGAACACCGATTACGTGCTAGTGCCCGACGAAAAGGTGGCGATTGCTGTTGATGCACTGAAGCAGGATGGCTGGGTATTTTCCGAGTAAAAATGAAGGGTATTGAAGAGATAGAACATTGTGCATATTGTAGTAGATAACCAAGTTGGGATCGGCGGTAGCGCCTGGAATAGCAGTTGTTGTATCGTGCCCTTGCTTTCTGCCTGCCACTCGGGTTTTTCAGCCTTCTCAGCCTCCAGAGCTCGCCTGTCTGCGCTCGACGTCTTCCGTGCTACTGTTACCCAGCCTTGCTCTCAAAGAGACCCAGAAAAAGCTCAGTTATGAGCTCAGGACTGTCCCCGTTAGGCGCGGTCAATGCAGATGGCAGGAAAAACGGCGTCCAGCGCGTTCAGCGTGCGCGACGCGGTCCTGCCGTGGCCAGCGGTAACAATGAAATTGACCAGATCATCCTCGACGAAATGAAGCGGGAAGGTGGGTCTTCCTTGTCTTGCTGCAACTGAAGCGCCGCCACCAACCATTATTGTTATGCTACAGTCGACCAGGGTCCTTCGATTCCCGCAGACACGATATTCACTTTCACCACTAATACGGAAATTCTGCCGCCGCACACAGAGTGCAAAGCGCACACATCTGACTTTCGGACTAACAACCACAAGAGCTATTTTGACCGACCTGAAGTCATCGAGTCCTATAGGAATCAACAAAAGGTTGAGACCCCGGACTATGAACTAATCAGCGACGACATGGTTATCACTAGTCGTTTTGTACCTGAAGTGAGTCTCCTTCAGTTCTTGGCCTGTCCATCTCTTGACATTGAATTATTACAGGGAGTTATGGATACCTCCGATGCGGCCTACGAGAAGCGGCACAGACGCTATGAGAGAGTCGAAAAGAGCGGCCGGATACGCGACGTTGAACGCCTCCGGAGCAAGCAGTATCATTTGCATGAGCGGATTGATCAGCTCAAGTCAATAGACAGTACCGCCTTTCTGTCTATCGATGCGTCGTACTTTCACGGTCCAGCCATTGAGGACGAGGACCCTGCCATGGTTAATAGCCGTGCTCTCGCTACTGGAATCGCGGAGACCAGGGAGGGCGAACGACGCCGCCACCAGATGCTCAGAACTGGATTGGCGCTCGAGGCGCGTCTCAAGGCGTCTTTGTCGACGCAGAAGAAAAAGGGAGCTTACAAGGCTTCTCCTTCCCGACGTACGAATGGCGCTTTACAACACGCGTCGACTTCCTCCCTAGCACCTTCCTCTATTCCAGATGATACCACTGATGCCTTCGTTCCGGAAGTGTTGGCGCCAATACCGCAGCAGCCACGGTCAACGGTCAAGAAGCCTTTTTATCCAGTACCGGCGGCGGATGACGACCAGGACTCTGATTATCAGGATATCAATGCAGACGGTGAGGTGGACGACAGAGACGAGTGGTACGACCCGGCGATTTCGCCACCAAAGAAACGCCGTCGTAGTGGTGATGATGATTTTCACGACGATGGGTATAAACGAGTTGTAAAGAAGAAGTTGGGCAGACCGCCAAAGGTCAAGGATATTCCTGCTCCTAGAGCAGCGGTGCGACCTGAGGAGCAAGCAATTCCTTCGTTCAAGATAAAACTTCCTGCGCCGAGAGATCTATCGAGGGTATCTACTCCGACACTTGCCAAAGGCAAAGGCAGGTCTTTGGATCCCTCTCGACTGCAGCTTCCCATGCCCACTCATCCTTCTCTACCGATTCCCCGCAACCTAGCCCGTTCGCTAGATGCTGCGCGCAATAGCTCGCTCTCACCTATGACCTCCATTGACGACACAGAGGACGATAATACGTCGCGTGTACATCATCCTCCGCGAAATCACCACACACGAACACCTCCACGGCCTATATATTCCTATCCAGAACCAATGTCCCAGCCCAATCCCATAACACCGCGGCGTCGCTCGCCCTCACCCTCCACCAGATCTCATGATGGACCTTTTCCGCTTCCTCCTCCACCTCCACCCTCGTCGACGAAGAAACGGAAAGCAGAGGAGAGCGTTGTTCCGCGCAACAACAAGAAGCAGAAAGTCCAGGATCCTGATCCACCACCCAAACGTGGGATTGGACGGCCGAGGAAGGAGGAGGCTGCACCTCCGCCTGTGTCTGTGATACCGCCGACTCCAACTCCAGCTCCTCCTGCGAAACGGCGGAGTCGTTCGATGAAGCCTGAACCGACGCCACAACCAATGCCGGAACCCCCGCCGGAGGAGCCGCGCGCGCCTACACCACATCTGCCCGTAAAGCGCGATCCTACACCCGTACCCATTCCCGCCTACGAGCCCAGCCCCACACCGACCCCACAGCCCGCGACACCTGCCGCCGCCTCGTCGACTTCTCGGCGTTCTGTCACACGCGGTCCCGAGGCCAAGAAGAAGGACGGTCTCATGCTCACTGTGGCGCGGAACTCTAATGGCAAGGGCGGGCGCGCGCCACGGCATCTGACGGCGTTCGGGGTTGCCGTGCCAGCGGCGTTGACAAAGGATGCCAAGGCCTGGGGATCAGAGGCCACAGACTACGAGCTCCCATGGTTCATCGCAGATGATCCTATGGTGAAGACGGGAACGACTAGGATTGAAAAGGCGTTTTTAAAACGACATCGGTGAACATTCTTACATATGGATAGCACACGACTCCTTGATACCAAACGCATTTGTCACTCGGTTGTTTTATTAGTTTATTGCGATTCGGGTGTATGGTGTAGATAAATTACTACTGTGGCGTAAATTCTACGACTACGACGGCGAGGTCACGCCGGCCACTATTTCTGCGAGGCGTTCCTTTTGGTGAGGATGGAAAGACGCGGCGTGGCCTACAACAGCTTGGGCGTGGCGCAGAGCCCCTAGGGCCGCCACATTCTTGCGCAACGCACGCGGTTTGACGGGTAAGCTGCGACTGTAGTTATTTCGCGCAAAGTCGCGGGGTGGGCGTGGCGTGGCGAGAGTTATAGGACGGTAGGGACTAAGGCCTGCCTGGAGCCCGTCGGCTGGCTCATATGGGGGCAGCGCGAAATCCACGTCGGCTTCCAAATACTCTGGCTCCAGAGTCAGTTTTCGCCGGTCGAAGCGCATAAACTGAATGGTCGCAGCGTCGAGCGACTCTGAAACTGTCTCTAGTTCCTCCTCGTTGAGACTTGCGAGCCACTTGTCCTCGTCTTCCTCTTCAATTTCATTTCCGTCAATAATCTCCTCCGACTCTTGTTCCTCCTCTGCTTGTTTTGCATCTATTTCTTCTTGCACTTTAGTCAGGTCTTCAATGAGGTTGTGGGCCACCCATTCTTTGACTAGCTCGCGCTTGTCCTCGTCTGAAAGCGCCTCCTTTTCCTGATCACCAAGGTCCAAGGCTTCCATAGCGTCTTGGATCAAAGCAGCGGATTGCTCCTCGGTCGCGGAGGCAAGAAGTTGGTCGATGGATTGGGAAAACTCTTCGGGTGTCATTTCCTGGGGAAGCTCTTCTTCCACGTCTAGATTCGGTTCACGCTGCCGTTCGCGCTGGACAGGTGCACGGGAAACGCTACCGCCTTGGCGCCCGGCCGCGCGCATTGCAGAAGGAGGCGCGTTCTGCCTGCTCGGTGTCGGCTGTGACTGTGGCGCGCCTTCCTTTCTGTAGGCGCTGCGTCGAACGTAGCCACTTGGACCAACGTTTCCCGTGGTGAGGACTGCCACAGGCTTCCTAGTCCTAGATGGTTTCTTGTCCGCTTCAGGCTCCTTGGGCTCGAAGAACTGTTCGAGGTTTGCGAGACTTTTTTGGAACGCCCTGGCCTTGGGCGACAGTTTGCCCATACCAACGGCGTTGAGAGTGATGGGAGGGGGTAAGTCGAGGAGGATAGGCGCGTTGGGCGGCGGCGGTTGCTGGTCTAGAGGAAGGCTTGGCGCGCTTTCGGACTGGGGCTCGGGATCAGGCGCGCCTCCAGACATGCGCTCGGTTTGTATGCGGTGTGCAGTCAGCTGCTGCGACAAGGGTTCGTTTGCTGTCGTGTATTCAGCGCCACAGAGCCGTGTTCATTATTGAGGACAAAAACATACTGATACGAATGCCGCCCCAGTCACTGGCAATTCTGGGTGTGGCTTTGGGTTTCTGGGGTGCATCATTAGACTGGAAACGAGCATTTTTGTAAAGTAGAGAGAGCCGCCGTCCTGCGACAAGCCGGCATCTGTACATGGCACTTGGCGGGAGCAGACCGCGATACGATTTGTTCTTGTTTGCGCGTCCTTGCAATGCATCCTTCCAGCTTCCTTGGCCGGCTCGTCGTCAATCTCACCGTCCTCCTCATCTGCTTCATTTCTTATTCCTCCCAAATATTTATAATATGGCCCTGGTACGGCCGCGTCGTCTCGGTAGAGTTACTTACTCTCCTTGTACCATTCAAGTCCGTGTCCAATTTCATAATTTACATTCCTTCACTAACATGACCCAGTCTGCTCGTCGGAATGCTCTTCTGGAACTACTTTTTGACTGTTTACACTGATCCTGGTGGTGTACCGGACTCTTGGGCAAGTCCATGTCGAGTCCTACCTTGCACCGCCTTGAACTGTGAATCTGCAGAAACCCGACACCAATGAAGACGGATACGAAGTCAAAAAGATCACTGGAGGGCCGCGCTACTGTCGGATGTGTGAGAAACACAAGCCTCCTAGAACCCATCATTGCAGACAGTGTGATCGGTATGTCGTCGGGCTTGTCGTGTGCTTACTGTACTGATATCTGCAGGTGTGTTCTCCGCATGGATCACCATTGTCCTTGGGTCAATAACTGCGTCGGTCACTTTAACTATGGTTATTTCGTTCGCTTCCTGTTCTTCGTCGACTTGGCATGTTCCTACCATCTCGCAATGGTTACACGACGCGTCTTGGACGAGACGTCTTCATCCTATTGGAATGCTGTCTCTGCCGTAGAGCTAGTCTTTATAATGCTGAATTATGTGACCTGTGTTCCCGTCATTCTGGCTGTTGGTGCTTTCAGGTATGGCTATTCTCCTTCAGCCTTCTGACGCTAATTCTTTCCTAGTCTTTACCATTTCTCGAGCTTGATGAGTAATACAACGACTATCGAGAGCTGGGAGAAAGACAGAGCGACGATGATGGTTCGAAGAGGAAAACTTCGTGAAGTGAGTTTTGTCTACGCCGTTCTTTGTCTTTGACATTAAGAGTCTTTCAGGTTAAATTCCCTTATGTGAGTAGTTACTTGCAAAGCATATCCTGAAACTAAGTATCATTATAGCATCTCGGTCGCCGTCGTAATATCGCCTCCGTTCTCGGAACAAATCCTCTCTTGTGGTGGTATCCATTACCAGCTCCAGGCAACGGACTGAAATACGATATCAATGAAACTGGTGAGTATTCAAGGACTTATACCGAGTCTTCAACTCATTCCAGCAGAGGAAGGATACGAACTATCCGAATGGCCACCGCGAGATCCCATAGTGGAGCCGCCGCCGCCACCAGGCTTCAACCTCCCCGATTCACCTTGGACATACGGCAATGGCTCCATCAATCCCGACCTAGCGCCGTCCAACTCTAAGACGCGCCTCACGCCCAAGCGACGCGTTAGGCGCGCTGCGCATCACTCGACGCTCCCCCCATACCATCCCGATTACCAGGAAGGTGCGAGCTCGGGGTACGACTACGAGGAGGACTCGGATTCGTCGTTTGAAGAAGAGCAGACGCGACCGCTTATACGGCGCGGGTCGGAGGGCTATGAGATTCGCCCTACAGGGAGGGAGGATATGCTTCAGAGGTATCTAGAGCAGATTGGGGAGACGCCGGGGAGGTATCATCGGTATATACCGCAGGACGATTCGGAGCCTGAGAGTGATGATGATGAGGAGGAGGAGGAGGAGATTCCAATTGGACAGATTAGACCACAGACTAAGATGAGTGCTTAATGTATCTATTGTACGATGTAATTATTGGACGCTTTGCTCTACCATTGACTCCAGGCCCTAGCTTGTTAGCGTAGAAAGCGTATGGGCTAATTGACTCGCGGTCCGGAAAGCCTCCTCACCTTAATGTCGATTTAAGGCTTAAACTTAATGCAACACTGGTGTCTGAACCTCCCGCAGCCCTGCAGATCGTACTGCAGTATGAGGATTCTTGCTGTGCCACACGTCTGCTTTCCGCTTGACCGGGCTTCAGTTGTAATCACGTTGCGGCTATCTTGACGCCGATCATTGGTCCCTTTCTTTTCCCCACCACCTGGAATTGGCCTTCCCTCTGCACGCAGAGCCGTTTCCTCCGTGCTGATTGTAGCCATGTATGTCTGAGGTCTTGTTTAGCTTCCGTCCACAAGATCCGTTCGCAATTCCGAAATTCAAGGGCCAGGCCTTTGATTGCATCGAGGCTGACGAGTAACGGCATGAGGGGGATTACATGTTCCCAATGCCCATCGACTCACCACCCTCTCGAGTCTCCAAGCCGTTTGCCGACTTTTTCTGCAGTGGTGAGGATGGAACGCTCCATTCACTACGTGTCGTCCATTTCTCTATATTTTACCTTCACTATCCTTCATGTCGATGCTTCAACCTCAGGTAAACATTCAATTGACTCGCTGTCATAGGCACATCAACGTTAACAGCTAAAGTTTACAGCTAACAGCGCCTTCGCCGAATAAAAAGGAACCTAAGAAGCTGGGATCTTTAGGGTCTCAACCCTCCTCTTCTACCTTGACCTGGCGTCGTCCGACTATGCGGCATGATTGACTCCAACGACTACCAGCCTCCTCGAGCTCTCGTTGACGAAGCAGAAGAGCATGCGTTCTATCTGGAGAATGAGAGCGGATTTAGGCAAATATTTGTGTAGGTTTCTTTGTCACTAAATCCTAGGCCTCTGCGTGATACCAATGGCTTATTTTGTAGAGACAGCATTTCTTCTCACCTAGATGCAGGAACAGCGCCGACACAAGCGGGCTGGGGATCATTTCGAAGAACATCCGATGGTAATCCGCATCTTACTTTTCTTCGTACTTTTCCTCACGACATCGGACGTCCCAGGTTCTGACAGCAGCAGGAGTAACGCGTCCGATTTCACGGGCAGAACAGCGTCTTCTTTAGACGAAAGTCCTTGTGCGTCATCTTTGCATGTATGCCAAATACAGCTGCAGTTGGCTCATCGTATTCTTTCAGTTACGGACGACGACGATTCTATATACCCAATTCCCTCGACAAGTCCCTCCATCGAAGTTTCCCATTCCTCTTTTCATGGGGACTACTCGACCGTCGCAAGCGGACAGACACTGACCGTACCTCCGAACCTGTATGGTCACGACGGATCACATTTGCAACACCCTCAGCCTCGTGTTATGGCTCACTTCAGACCCGCCGAAGTCGCTCGTCGTCATTCTGATTCCAACTTGACCGCACCTCCGCAATACCCCAACTTTCATCGACGTCCCTCCGACTCTTCCACCATCTTAACGGAACAATTTAAAGATATGCATATAGATGGAATGCCCGTCCTGTCCCCGACCTCTCTATCCCCGACGCCTTCACCTTCGGAATATCTGTCCCCCGTTAATACCGGCGACCCCGCATTTCTCCACATTCCCCCTCACCGCATTGAGCGTCGTTATTCGGACTCCATAGGCCAGCCTTCGCATTCAAGGTTACTCGCCATGCACTACCGCAACCATTCAGAGTCTCATCTGGAAGTGCAGGCTACTCATGAGAGGAATAACAGCTTTGACGTACCGCAAGAGGCAATGGGTGCCGCGAAGAATGCTGTAGACGTGTTGCAATACAATGACTTCTCTGGCAGCGCTCTAGCGACGTCTTGGCCCCCGACTTTCCTACCGAGTCTTGATACTGGTTTATCTTCCCAAGGCGAAGCTGCATGGGACAAGGGGCCTATGCTTCCTGTCGAGGGTATGAGCTCTACATCGTATCCCACGAATCCAACCAGTCATGTCGACATGCGGCCCTACGATTATTCTAACTCGTCACCGGTATACAGTGCCCAGGTTCAACACAGTGAAGGGTTTCCGCCCTCTGCACCACTGATGGATTACAGTTCATCCTTGGATGGGTTTCGTCGCAGTGACTCTCGCCAACCGAACTCTGAGAGTTTAGCATTCACGGCTTCGCAGCACTCGTTGAATTACGACCCACACACCCCTAATCCAGACGATGGTCCAATTATGATTGCTTTCGGAGCTCCAGCAGGATACGTTCCAAGCTCCATGGACGTGGACCCTCCGATGCCTGTTCCTCAGGTAGCGACGCCTGGCGCCGCCGATAGTGTCGCTTCAGGATCGATACCTACGGTATCTTCACAATACAAGCCCAAACGCACCCGTGGTGAACGAAAACCTGATCCCAAGGCGCTGGACAAGATGCGTTGGAAAAACAAGGTGGCGCAGTTCTTCTGTGACTTGTGTTCCCCGGCCAGGAGTTTCACGATTAAGAGCGCTCGCGATCGTGAGTTACTCACTCATATTTCGATGAGTTCCTACTCACCAGTGTACTACTATGGGCGTAGGGCATTGGCGAGACAAACACAGCGGCGCGCCTCCCTCTAAATGCGAACTTTGTGGAAACCCGTATCGTGATCAAAGTTCGCTCCAGCGGCACCAGCGCCTTCACCATGGATCGAACGTGACGGCAGGCAAGCCGCGTTCCTCGAAGAAGCCAGGTACATGGAAATGACACTTATTTTGATTATTGAATTTGGACGGGTTTCAACGAAGTTATAACACACTATGATTGGATACTTATGGCCTAGATATCCTTATACCCTATTATCCTATCACGACGCGCAGAAACCCAACGTACTAGAGTCCAGCATCTATGACTTGTTTGGCCAAGATTAGACACCTGTCTGCTGAATGAAAGGAGGCAGCGAGCATTTATGTCTTCGGCTGGTACACGCAACTGTTGCACCTTCAGACTGTTGAATCATTCTTCCTCCAATCTTCCTTGAAACTAAGCGAACTCATTCATCGTGAGGTGGCCTCTGATGTCTATGAGCATGATACTGAGTAAGTATTCCAAACTTGCCGCTGGCGATAGGAAGTCCTCAGCTTTGGTCGCAAATCACGGTTGTATTCAGCAATTCTTCCATCGAGAAGAAACCTGTCCTCCGTCTAGCAGAGCAGCTCCGGCGGTCCTGCCTGCGTTGCGCGCAGTGATCGTATCTCAGGTCACGGCTCGGGACAGCGTGTCATCCTTGTGCAAGGAAACTTGATCGGATTGCTGTATCGCTGCTGGTTCAATTTTACATACGCCATGGAGTTGGGCGACCGGGAACCTTCGCGGTTTACGATGTCCTGTACGCAGAGATCTGTTATCTCAGTGCATACACAGGGGACTTTTTCGAAATGTTCTTGGGGGATAGAGGTGCTGATGGTGAGCTTCTTGATGGTCTTGATGTAGAAAGACGCGCCACTATCCGAGGCGAGTTGGATGGATTCTAAACGATCTGACCTGTCATTGGTGTATCAAGGATAAAAATAGTGATGCGGCCTGGATTAAGTAGGTCCTGTTCTACGCCACACAACTTTGGAACGTGTATCGCCTGTGCCAGAGAGTGCAAATCAAAGTCCAAAATTTCACAGAGTACACGAGCTGCAAGAATAGGAATTAATTGTTTACTCGCAGGCTCATCATCATACCACGGCGTACTTGATAGTGGCGCGGCGTGGAAGAGGGAGGCCCTTTAACATAAGAGCTCCTGGGGGCTGGTTCAGAGAAAGGACCTTTTCAACTCCACACAACTTCGGAACGCGTATCGCGTGTGCCGAAGATTTCAGCAGAGTATCCGAGCTGCAACAAGAGGAATTGTTCACTCGCAGACTTAATCATCGTGCAATGAAGAGTTCCTCTGCCTCGCGAAGTTTAGGTAGTAGAAGACAGCATTGGTTTATCATAATAGCAGTGGCATGAAGTAAAGGTGGAGTGAAACATTACTACCTTCCTATATTTCGCAAGTGCTGGGGTGCACCTCGAAAGGATCAAGATTTGAATGAACTAGGCATTCTTTCGAGGAAACTGACGGAATGGTTGGCTGGCTCGCGGCTGCTACTGGGTGAGATGGCGCAGACGCTGAGGTTCAAAAGCATCTGTAAGAGCTCGTCCATGCTTGTGCGACGAAGTGGGGCATTACGTTACAAGATAGAGACGCTAGGATTGTCATCTAGAGCCCATTGAGAGCATGGAGTGTACACAAGGGACGATACAGGACCTTGACGAGCTCAAGGACGAGGTCGACGGTCGACCTCGCGTGATCGGCCGATCACAAACTTCCCAAAATGGCCACTCAACGTTCCAACGTTCAATCGTCGTCGTTCTCCTTCATCCCGGGCTCAAAACAAAATAAATATTGAGATCCGTAGATCTACCACTCCGGGAAAGCGTGTCATCCTTGTGCAGGGGCCATGCTAATCTTCTCTGTATCGTTCCTGCTTACATAATCAGCTTTCCTAGCCTTTCCTTGCTCAGAGTCGACATACCAATTTTTTCGTATGTCACCCCGAAGGGGACATGAAGCTTTGCAGAGATGGGATGGACATGACGAGCAGTTTTGCGTTGTGTATGGTTTACAGAGTCAGGGTGCGGCTATATGCGGGATAATGCTATACATTTCTCGCGAATAGCCGCCCTGCATGGCAGGCACTTGAATACAGGGAGGAGGGGGAGAGAGAAGCAGGCGAAGAAGGAGACACTGACGCAGAAGGAGAAGGAGAAAGAGAAAAAGAAGAGGCTTGGGGAGAAGCGGACACCAGCGTACACCGATGGCTGCGCCGCGGTTCGATTCAAATTTACGTGCGCGTATCGTCCCAATGCATGAACAGTCACAAGGATATCAACATTGAGATTCTCAAGGAACTGAGTACAAGGGAAGTACCGGTCTCCTATAAGTCCAGAGAAAAAGAATACAACATCCCATCCCTCTTGCCGAAGACTCAGGATCCGCATGCACAATTCGCGGTCGCGGCGAAGACTTATCTCAACTTCAAAGATCAGTCTCCTGTTTAGCTCATCTTCTCCCCAAAAGCCACTCACTCTCCTTAGAACTATTAACATTAACCTTTGGTTTCTAAACCTGGTAAGCTGAACATCTGGATTGTTCACGGGATCAGCTTAGCTGATTACAAGGCAAAAACGCTGCTTACTTCAAATATACTCTCAGAAGGTACTCCCCATCCCCGCACCCCTTCAACGCGATTATCCATGCGCGTTCCCAACATAACACCTATCACCGCGCCACTCTCTGCATCGACAATCGGCCCGCCACTTGAACCCGGAGTGGGCAAAGGTGAAAACAATAAATGCGAAAGCGCATCATACGTTCCAGGCTAACTCAACAATATCAGAAGTTCAAGTAACACTATTATAAACACCCACCTTTGTCTCCCGTCCTGCAAAGTCGCGATACCCTAAGAGAGTCCCACTTACCCACTTCCTATACGTCCCGCCTATCCACGGAACCCACCCCTCATCTTCCGGCAGATGATACGACACGAAATGCGCCTTGATCTTCGTCCCGGGCTGAGGAGGGTACGGCGACACGGGCCAAGTCCGCATCCTCATCCCGGATGATAGCAGGAGCAGATCGGATCGTGGGAGTGACGAGGGGATGGAGGATACCGGAGACAAACGGTACCCTCCCGCGGGTGCTGCTTCTGATGAGAGGACGAACGACCCGGTTGGACGCGTCATTTCGGTGTCACCTTCTATAGTTGCGCGATTATATTGTCGCATTATCTGTCTGCGGGGTTGAGGACTACTAGGTTAAAAAGAAAAGAGGATACTTGCCTGCTCCAAGGTGTGTGCGCATGAGACGAAAAGATTGCCTCCTGGAAGCGAGGATTCGATGGCAAACCCAGAAGAGAGTGTTACCGCTTGAATATCTGGGTCGGGGCCGGCCATACAGTGTGCAATGAGGACTAGATCGCTCTCCAGGAGAGCTTGTCTTGTGGGGGAAGGACGCGATTCATAAGGCAAAACACTGTCCAGGACGTGTCCCGCATTCTCCGTGTACTGTTTAAGCAAAGTAGAGAGTGAGTCGCGTCCGCATTGGGAGAGCAATTCTTCGTCAAGTTTAGACGGGAGATGTAGATGTTCGTTTGTGTTGTTCATGGAGCCACGAGTCAGAACGCCCGGGGATATAGTGGCATAGCCTCGCAACCAACTACGGTGCCACGTTCTGCAAAGGTGTCTGGCCAACATCGCGGTCAGAATATAAGAGTGTTCGTGACGTCATGAAAGTTCTTCATGAGGATCTAGCGTGACATGTGTCGGTAAAGGTAAAAACATTTCATTGTAAAGTACATGGCCCTCAAACCAGGTTATAAATATCAAGTCCTCTCTCACGTACTACGAATCGCCAAAGTATAATCCTGAGAGCGAGCGGTCCCAGTAAAAACTGGAAACACCGTTGTACCACTCGGCTTTCCATCGCTAGTCCACGTTGAAGTACCACCAGACGCCAATAACAAGTCACTGCCGGAGCTCACCTGGACCTCATGATTTTAGCACGCGTCGAGCATTCCCGATAAGAAAGACATACCGCTGAGAACGTCGACGAGACCCCGCTTCCACATGAGAACGCGCCGCTACTTACCCCACAAGTTCCCTTCGAAGAAGTCATGGTGAAACTGGAATTCGTTCCTGTAATCGTGAAGGTGGCTAATGTCTGCGTCGACCATGTACCCAGGGAGAGGAGCCCGCCGACCTGCGATCCGGACTGAAGCGCAACAATAGTGGCTTTGGCAGGCAGTGATCCAGAGGTCTACCGAAATTGAATTATGGAGAAATTATTACGGAAATAGGTATCGTACCCCAGTAGGAGAGGACTATTAGTTGCCAAAGGGGTATGGGTGCTCAATCGGTACTGTAATATCAACCTCCTCTTTAATCACTCACGGAAGTAGCCTACGTCTCGTTCAATTAACAGTACATGAAGGGGTATGCTACTCACCGTCGTCGTACCACTAGAACCGCCGGACTTCGGGGGATACTTGATTCCGCTGCTGGGGCAAGATCCAGCTGTCGGGGCAGCTATGAATAGTATGGTTAATGACGCGACTACAACCTCGGGGAAGGGCATACAAATGGGAACAAAGGTGCCATCGATGACCGAGCCTTTTAGATGGAAATACCAATAGATCTGGTTCAAGTTGCTTCCATTACAATCTAAAGCTGGCGTAAAGCCCTGCATAAGTGTCAGTAAATAAACTCCAGGAACAAGCAGCTCGGTACCCCAGATGCCGTCTTAAGAGCACTAGTCAAGGCAGAGAGGGTATGTGTCGCCGAAGAGCTGGGGGTGATGCCTTGATCCGCAAGCCATTGATAAGTTGGCAGCGACTTGACTGAGATTAGAGTCTGCACAACATGTTCTAATCGGCAGAGTTACCTTGAACAACTTGACTGCCGTTTCAAAGTACGCCACAGCCTTTAATGGTGTCAAGCTAGTAGTGATGTCATGCGATGGTCTTACCTCGGCGCCTTTGGCGCTTCCGCTCGGAAGACAGTTGGTTTCCAAGGTGCTGTCAGGTCGTCAGCCTAAATGTACCGTCCGTATACCAGATAAGCAAATACCTC
The DNA here is from genome assembly GCA_036872995.1 of Hymenopellis raphanipes. NCBI lineage: Eukaryota > Fungi > Basidiomycota > Agaricomycetes > Agaricales > Physalacriaceae > Hymenopellis > Hymenopellis raphanipes. The sequence continues at coordinate 3,461,957 of JAYMDG010000001.1, forward strand.
ATGCAAGTCCCGTGCTTCGCCCACTCATGCTGCATGAAGGACACGTCAAAAATGACATATTGATATCAAATATATCCTCCTAACCTCCCAGAAGGATTCATCATCCCCATTGATGTCGACCCAGTACTGTAAAGCCCAGTGAGTCGATTTATTTATGATGGGTTCATAAACGCATCCATACGGTTTTCATGAAGGAAAGGGTGGAGCTCGCGCCATTGTTGTTCAAGAGCTGTTATTCTATATGAGTACTGTCAACGATCGCTTCGATGGATGTCTTACACCAGCAATGTCCGTATAGGCACGACTCGAGTCGCAACTTTGATCAAAAGTAGAATCGCAGCTACAAGCATGTACCAGTCAGCCTCATGACTGGGGGATATCAATAGCAGCGAAAGCGCACTGGTCCGGCCAGAGACCTGGTCAAGTCTATTAATATTTCCATCGCGACGTGTGGGATGGCATACCATGAATGGTCCAACTGTCGTTAGGTCCCGTCGATGGATCCGTATCCCAGAACTGCATTGGTGAGTGATACTCTCAGTTGAAGCTTCAGAGGCATTATACCTGAGGCTGAACCAAGAGACCCTATTCGAGATGTGTTACGATTAGCTCTAAGAGGACTCAAGTCAAGATGACAACGTACTCCAGGGTATTCAAAGCAGCAGAGATCAGAGACCGACGATGTGTTGGTGCAAGAAGCGGAACCGGAGGTGGAGCATCCAGAGTCAATGTTGAGAGCTCTGTCGAGCAAGTTAATCGTGTGGGAGGGTGAGATGAGTGATTTCGCCGCCCCAAAGTCAAGAAGACTAGCAACCAGAAGGAGAGTATACATGGCTGCAGATGGACGGGTTGACGGTTAACTCGTACGTAGTGCAAGAACTGGGCTTTAAGTACTAGCACGAATCCTGAGACAGGAGCGGGTACGTTCTGCGAATCCTGATTTCGCCCGCGTGCATTTCTAGGAAGCCTGTTCGGGGCTCCCCATTGGATGGGCTGATGCACGCGCCAAGATAAGAAAGGAGACACACGTTGTTCATCGCCGTAAATTGACAGTGACCGTGTGGCAGTTGATGCCAGTGGTGGGAAACGAGTACACGACCATGCTTGTCGAGTGGAAGGAAAGTGGGATCATACGTCATTCCTCATTCACCGAGCGCGATCTGTCCAACTGCCGCGTTACAATCATCCAAAGAGCCCGTTCAATACATTATACTTTCGTGATATCGTACAGCACTCGAGGTACTTCAGCCATAGCATATTGATACATTATCCGCAGAATTCGAATGCAGGGCATCCGATAGCGGTTCCATACCCACTACCACCGTCTACTCCAATAACGGCCAAAAGGGCCTGGAAGACACCGCCAAGACCCTCACCTGCGAGCAAACCAGCCTGAGGGGCCCGTCAATAGGGTTAGCAGATGGTAAGGAAAAATACATACTCCAACAGCAAACATATACATATCATAACCAGCCGGGTTGCGCTTCTTCCAGATGTAGTTGAAGATAGCGCCAAAAGTCCTACGTCGCGATGATTAGCGGTAGATAGAATAGCGACTCGAGTGCCACTTACATGGCAATGGGATAATAGACTTGGGGCACAACAAACCCAAGACCGACAGAGTTCTAGAGTAAGGTTAATACAACAGAACTCTTCAGTACGATGTAATCATTACCCAGTTCGGCATATATATCCAGTACTTCTTCGGAATCCAAAGGTGCTAAAATGGAGTGTTATGAGACCTCAAATAGGTTGACTGTTGACGCACCTTGACAGCAACGCATAACATGGCGAATATCGACAGTCCGATCGCCGTGTATCCCGATGATGCTGGTACAGCTACAAGCATATTCAGTAAAAGTACTACACATAGAGACGAGCCCTTACGAAGTTTGGGAGCTGAGACAGCAACAGCAACAGCAGCCCATGCAGCTACTGACGGAGCTCCATAAGTGCAGACACCTAGCAATATTTAGACCAAGGTTAGACCGACGACGACGAACGTACCATCATCTGGCAGATACAGAATACAAGGAGTTGCTTTCGTGAACAAAATGAACAGTCCCGTGTTCAAAAAGACTGCAACAACAGAGCCGACCAATTGAGCAATGAACTGGTTCTTCGGCTTCGCGCCCAACAGATAACCCGTCTTCAGGTCACCAGTCATGTCCGACGCCTGAGCAGCAGAACCACCGGAAACAACACCAGCGGAAAGATTGAAGGTTTGTGCGGCAGCAAGCTGCATTCCTGATCCCTTTCCAATTCCACCAAAGATAAGTTGAGACGCCTAATGCTGTATGAGCCACAGTATATTGTGTCCAGAAGGGAACACTATACCTTGGCGACGGTCGACACAGGATTGATGTCAGTCTGACCAGATGATTGGACGCCAATGAACGAGAAGATGAAACCGAGAATAAGCGCGAGAAGAGCCTCCCCGACGTTCATGTTGAATTTCGTAGCCAATATGGCGCAAGACATGACCGTACTGCAGAAGACACCGATTGACCACCACGAAAATGGGATTCGGTCTTCCATGGGCGTCCGGTCCTCATCATCGTCCGCAAGCTCAGTTCTGTGTTGGAGCATTGCTTTGATCTTGTTGATATCAAAGCTAACGTCGGATCGGTTGAACTTTATGCCTGGGTCGGGACTAAGACACGGATTCAGGACTTTTTCCCAGGACACTCACTTTGGATAGCAGGTAGTAAACTGAACATAACATCCGCAAAGGAATACAGAAGCATCATCAAAACGCCTGGCCATAGGAGCCAGTATCGAGGCGAGGGGTGGTTCGAGTAGGCATCCGGATCGTCGAACGAGAGACCCATGTACGACCAGATTTCAGGGAAAGTGTCCGGGTACGGCTGAGCCCCAAAGGCCAGTCCGTTCTTGACGATAGACGGAGCAACTGAAATAGATAAGATTGACAGCCAATACGTGAATGTCATGCACTTACTGATACCCCAGGCGAGAACGGCACCACCAACTACGTGACATGTAAGCTGTTTGGCAAGATGGTCGTCATAAATCAGAACATACGGAAACTCAGACTGGCGTTGAGACCGCTAAGCATTCCGGCTCCAAAAAAGGCGGGAGTGACTACACGCAACTCGTCAGGTCAGATAGAATGGAAGAGGAAGAACTTACATTCAATCCACCATCCATAGTTCTCGAGGGCGATGATACTTGTAAAGCCGATGCGTGACAACGTCCAACCGATATGCCAGTCATAAATCTGTTGTTGGAAAAAGTTATGAATGTCAAATTGGAGAAGAGAAGGGAACGTACCATCCCGGGAGCATAACCAGTCATCACCTTGTATACGAACGTGACGGCAAACGAAATCAAAAGGCCAAGCGACTTCTTTCTGGCCACCACTTCACCAGTTCGTCCTTTGTGGAGAGAGCGTATAGTGTAGGCCTAAATAGACTTTTCAGAGCGGTGTAACACACAACCAACGAAAGATATACTGTAGCCGCTGGGGTCGGAAAGACAAGTTTTTGAAGGATAATGTAGTATCTACGGCATTGTTAATTCGCTGAGGACAATCCTTAATTGCATTACGAACCTCCGAAGAGGGATCACGAAGAAGACTACCGTGCGTGAGAAAATTGTTAGAGGACTTGTGTGACGCAACCTCACCTCCAAAGAACCCAGCACAAACTGTCAACGCCACAAGCCGGCCAAAATCATCCTGTGGGAATTCGGACAAGAGATGCAAGCGATACATCGCCGGCATCGCGCCCACAAAGAGGATACCCAGTCCGCCGGATGCTGTAGTATCAAGGAATAACGTCATACTACTGTAGAAGAACCAAACTTGACAGACGAACCGGTAGCAGCACTGTAACGAATCAACAATCAATCGCTGATAATACAATCAAAGTGAATATGAAGGGGCGTACCTTTGGACAGTACAATTCTCCTTGGGGCCAAAAGGACCGCCCAAGAAGCGCCCGAGAAGACCTGACTCGGGCAGAGCCTTGGAAATAGACTTCAAAATAGCATAACCAAAGATGGCACCGAAGAGCTGTGTACCAAGTATTCTGTCAGCAGCTTTTTGGGGGCGGCGTAGAGATAAGAGACGCGCCTGGGGCCCAAAGGTAAAACCGGTTTTCAACCCCAAGTAGATATTGGAGGCACCCACTGGATGAAGTTCAAGATAACAGACAGTATGAGGTTGGAGATAAATAAAATACCGATGGCTCCAAGGACACAACCAACTACGAGGGCACTGATTTTTGGGTGCGAAGATAGTAACGGGGTAGGAAAGCGCGGAAGAGAAGAAGAAACCAATGATTGTTAGGGTCGAGTGACATCCCGACTGTTGAACGATACTCACCGAATGGTAAGCTGATGAGTCTCTTCTGGCTCGTAGGGGTCAACAGGGAAAGGTTTGGAGCTGTCGAGACATATGAGACCAAGCTCCAGCAGAAATGCCAGCGAAAGACGGACACGTCGTGATCATCCATAAGCTCAAGGTCAAATTCAGCGCCAGTTTCGTCAGTACGACTGGTCGACTCGTGGAGAGCTCTCTTCTCCATATCTGATACGACTGAGGGCGCTTTCGCGTGGGGAACGGTGTCGATGTCAGTAGACATGGTCGCTGGTGCAAGGCGAAGAGTCACAACCCCGTCTACATCTGCCCATCAGTTTAAATATACTGGTAAAAGTCCCGTCGAGCACACTTTCGTACCATGTGGAGCTGTTCCGTGCATGCATGTCTGATTGGTGGAACATAACGCGCCTTACACAGGGCTAAGAACATCAATACTAAAATAGCTCGATTGAATAGGCTAAGCACTTGTACCAGAAAACGAACCTCACGAAATGAGTCAGAAGATACTGGCAAGAAAGGATTTGAGCATGCTACGACGGTTCTGATCCATCGTAGCCATTCCCTTGGCCCCAACTCGGATTCCAGTATGGGTTGGGAGCACCATTGAAAGGATTTGCGTATCCCACATTTCCGAAGAACCGAGGATTGATATGAGGCTGCACCATATGCTGCTGTTGGAACTGCCAATTCGCGTAGTGTGGATTGAATTGGAAGTTGTCGTAATCATGAGATATCTGCCCGAGAGAGGAGGCCGAGCCGTCAGGATGATGTCCAAAATTCAATTCAGCATACGCGGTTTGACCTCGCCCGCGTCCGTCCCTTCCACCTCCACGACCCCTGCGATCTCTGTATTGTGGCCTACGAGCACCGTCCGCGCGTTGACTTGATAACGTGGGAGGTCTTACAGGAACGGGTGCACTCTGGAACGGGGTGGCAGATGGTTCGGCTCCAAAATTGTCAGAATATGGATCATCATCATAAGGAATTGGTGGTGGTCGAGATGGTAAATCGTCCATGCCATAGGGGGCATCGTATACACTGTTTGTTCCGAAAGCATCGGTGAGGGGACGCTCAATCAACGGTGTTCCAAATCTAGACGAACTGGACGAGACGGAGCCCTCGCGATTTCCGCGTCGGCTATGGCAAGATAATCAGGGCATGTACTCGATCATCACCACAAGGTGCTCACGATTGTTTTAAATTTCGTTTGAATTCAGCTTCGGCCTCGTCATCAGAGAAATCCAATTCATGGTCCGCAGGCTCTTCATCATAGACATTGCTTGCATCGCTTCCTCTCATACGATGAAGGTCGCGCAGAGCAACAAAATGACTTCGAGCAGGAACATGAAACACAGGACGAGATAATTTGACCTTGTCGGGATCGATTGGATAAGATGTATTGAACTTTACTTGATAGTAGGGCTGGGCGGTGGGGCCAAAGGTTTCGTAGACCTGTCTATCAGTAAATCGGCGGGCTCTGACAGAACGCACACGTGACGCACATATCCCAGGACTTTCCTGTCTTCAAACACGAGCAGCGTATCTGAGTCTAGGGCTTTTTGGCTTGATTCCAAACCAGACGAAGGTAGGCCTTTGATGATGACCACTTTTTCCAACACGCTTGAGATTTCGCCGACTTGATGGAGGATTTCGGAAGGGCCGACATCCTCTATATCTGGAATTGCGATATCGGAGTCGACAATCTCGTGTTGAGAAGTATAATAAGACTGGGAAGGCGCAGTCGGTCCGCGCTCGCCATCATCGTCCAAGTCATTGTCAACTTGCTCCGTTTTGACGGGCCGTTCATCTTCAGAGCTAGAATCCTCAGAGCTATCAGAGTCCGACGCGGAGTCTTCGGGTACTGCGCTAATATTTGTCGGGTGAAAAGGACAAAAATAAGACTTGAAAACATACGGTTTTTCAATGCTCTCAGGAGGTGCCCCAACCAGAGGCAAATCGGATGCAGTTGTTTTTAAGGCAGCTTCGTCGTCATTGCTCATCAAGACATCCACAATCTCGTCTTCACTTCCGTACTCGCTGCCGGAGCTGTCGATGTCGTCGTCGTCGTCAACATTCTGCACTGCCGTCGTCGTCGTCGTGACTGTAGGCAGCTTTTGCACATCGATAGTGCCAAGAAGGCTCTGAATGAGCAACAGGTCTGCTGGGACGAGGCTAGGCGCCGCGAACGAGTCCATCATCGTCGTAAAATTTAAGACGCGGTGTGATTAGTAACGTCACGCGATGCTCTTCCTGCGTCGATCACCCGCTTTCGCAGCCAGACGATGCCTAAAATTTTACTCAACACCCTCCGCTGGAAAGACTAATATCCAGCTCGTCGCGGAACTGCGCAAGCTCACCAGCGCGCCCATTGCAAAAGCGCGTCAAGCGTTGACGGAGGCCAATGGCGACCTCCAGGCAGCACTGAAATGGCTGGAGAAGGATATGGCAGAGTCAGGCGCGATAAAGGCTGAAAAAGTCAAGGGACGCGCTGCCAACGAGGGCCTTATTAGCGTCTCTGTCGCCTCCGGTGGACTCGGGTCGCGTACAGGAACTGGCAACGGCGCTATTCGCGCTGCCATGATCGAGCTCAACTGCGAATCCGACTTTGTTGCACGGACAGACGACTTTGGCCGTCTAGCAAACAGTATCGCGCGCACGGTAGCCGAGTCGACAAAGCCTATTCAGACACCATTCTTCATGTCAATTGGACTACCCGACATTCTCCAGCTTCCGCTTCCCGATTCCCAAAAAACAGTAGAGGCTTCCATACTCGACATCATTGCGCGTATTGGCGAAAACATATCGTTGCGCCGCGCCGCCGCCATATCATACACTCCCGAACCTCCCTTGACTGGTGAAGCTTTTCGCGTCGGCTGCTATGCTCACAACGCATCACCGGGATTCCCACTGCAAGGGAAAATCGCAGCCTTGTCCAGCATCTTTGTGCGTTCTCCGAAACTTGGAGAGAACCTCTCAAATCCCAAATTCATCGAGGATTTAGAACGTTTGGAGACCGCTGTAGCCCGCCAAGTAGTTGGCTTCAACCCAACTGCCCTCGGTGATGCTACAAGCTCTGATGAAATGCACTTGTATGCACAGCCATTTATGATGTACGGAGGCCCCGAGGCCTCCAAGCCCGTGCGCGATGTCCTGGCTGACTGGCGAAAAAAGTGGGAATTGCAAGCTTGCGATGTTGATGGGTTCTTAAGGTGGCAAGTAGGAGAGGAACTATAATGCCACAGTATGCATCAGAGTTCACTCTATTATGTCGCCCCAGCCCAGAAGCACTATTAATACAACCCCACTTCGTATACATAGGATCCGTGATATGCAAGCCTTCAGTTTAGTGCCATACTCTGCGTGTTTGTACCAAGTCGAGTTTAAAGCCAAGCCAACTTCTAGTATGCTCATGCTAGCTCAACTCACTCGCAAGAGGCATGTGTGGACTAGTAGCATTTGAGTTCATTGTGAGCATCTCACTTGGTGGCGCTGGTGAGCTCCAGCAACTCCGTTAAATTACTGTTCTGTTCAGGAGATGATATCAACCTTTCACAATGAGCAGAACGGAAAGTCCAGCAGTCTAGATGTTCGAGGATTTAGAGAGAGCGGTGCAGTAAACCCTAGAATTTGATACACCTTAGGTTTTCCACAGTTTTTAATGATCAATGCAATATTGAAACATCGGCTGAGCAGTGAGCACAGCGCCTACGCCACATCACTCGGTCAAACTAGTGTGTAATCGAAACCGTTATTAACGATTTCTCAACTAGAACCTCTCCTCAGTCATGCTCCTAGATTTTAAGAATTAGATGTCACTAAAAATTACAATGCGCCACAGTGCACACTGCTAGGGTGGCGCAGTAAACCCTAGGTTTTGATCCTCGGGTTTACTGCGGTTTTTAACGGTATTGATACAGTATCGAAACTCCCCGGGGTCGAGGGCTAGGTTTCGATACCGGCACGTGATCTCTCACGTGATGGCCTGCTGGCCCAAGAAGAAGCTGAGAGCGGCGGGCCAGAGGCGGGATGGAGGCGGGAGGGCGGCGCGGCGCCACATCACGTGTTAAATCACGTGCTGGTATCGAAACCGTTAGTAACGGTTTCAAAACCAGGGCCTCCCAGGGGGTCGGTATCGATACCGTTACTAACACCCCCCGGAGGTTTACTGCGCCACCCTACACACTGCATCACAGCACGAACAAAACTGAAAAAGACCCCACCGTGAATCGAACACGGGACCCCACGATCTGCAATCGTATGCTATAACCGCTTAGCTATGGAGTCCTGCAGACACCGCTGGGGGCAAAAGGATCTCCTACAACATTTCCGAGTCGGCTCCCATAATTGGTAATTCTGCTCCCACTCGGCTCCCAATGGGGAGAAACTGCCTCACCTGCAGTCCGCTGCACATCCCTATCGCGAACCATCATCGATAGTGTCGAAGCTGACTGCGATATCAGCGCAGACGATGCCGGAACGGATATTGACAAGGCAAACGAGCAGGGCTTCATTTGTCACCATGCTTTAAATGGTTTACGTTGCCCATCTGACGCGAAAGACGCCCCTCACGGACCATCGCACTACGGCTTAAAGTTGGAAACTCCAGAAGAGCCGACCTCATCCGGCTTAGTGTCTCGTTCTCTGTATATCCTGTTCTCTGTCTTGTGCTGATACCACCATGGCCACCTCTACTCTTGCTGTAAACCATCCCGGATACCATGGCCCGGTGACTGCCACTTTGGACTGGTGTGAGGTCCGTGTCCTCGTTGCCGACCAGTGTCGTTACCGATTGTGTTGGATAGGCAAACTATCAGTTTTCGTATTACATCGCAGAGATGACGAACTCGTTCTCGAACGTCTTTTCCATCGCCCTCGCCTTCTATGGCATCCGGAACGTGTTCCACGAGTCACTACCGGGCAGATACAGCGCCGGCTTTCTGGTGCGCGCGCGCCTCTCGTTGACCTATCAATTACGAGCTAATACTGAACCAGGGTTTCGCTATGGTCGGCATTGGAAGTTTTGCTTTTCATGCGACACTGTTGTTTCACTACCAGCTCGCTGATGAACTCCCAATGATATACGTGGCTTCCTCGAGTCTATGGTTTCTTTATGACCGTGTACCGGGTTTCTCAATGACCAGCCGGCGGACTATAACCTCTCTAATAACCATCGCCGCATTGGACGCGTTATTCACTTGGTCCTAGTATGAACCATCTCACGGTTCTTCTGCATACCCGCACTAACTCCCTTCTCCCCAGTATTCTGTACCGAAACCCGATTTATCATCAAGTCGTGTTCGGCGCGATTGTTCTCGGGTCCGCCATACGTATCGCGTACTTACTCAAATGGTCGGACATTCGCACCAAGATTCCCGACGAGAAGAAAGCTCAGATTGCCAATATCTATACGATGGGAGCAGGAATATTCATCCTTGGCTTTCTCGTCTGGAACCTGGACAACATCTTTTGTGACGTGTTGACCATTTGGAAGACATCGGTCGGGTGGCCCGCCGCCTTCTTATTGGAAGGTACGTGCCATGCTATCATTCTTCCATCAGTCTAATCTGTCTGACGCGTCTCCCGAAGGTCATTCTTGGTGGCATGTGCTCACAGTAAGCGTCTCATGTAGCCCGTCGCTCGCCTATTTGACACATCTTCAGGGCATTGGGACGTATTACATGTTCATTGGAACGCAATGTAAGTGACCCATGGTTTTCTGGTCTTGAACTCTACGCCTAATCATTTCAACCTCGTCACTCCAGACATGTGAGCAGTCCGAGTACCACCACGTCTGTGTTTCTAACTAAGCGTACAGGTCGCTGTGCATTAAAGGAGATCCACGCAATTTCCAGATCCGGTACCAATCTGGACTACCTCTCGTAGCCCGCGTTGGAAAAATCCAGTAGAGCTATTAGTTGTAACATTACGCGTCATATCTTCAGAGTTGATGCGCTGACGAGAATTATTTGGGACGCGGGCGGAAATGCTCTGTACTGCTGTTCCAGCACGAATAGATCCCCATTGGGTTCCCAACCTTTGTTCGCCTAAATTGTGAATTTGTGCAAGGGTCGGAGTGAAGAGTTACCTTTTTAGGCTTACCAGCATGCCGGATTGGGAAGCGATTCAGGGTCGCATCTTTGTTCCCGCCAGCCACCACTCTCTAAGTTCTCGTCGTGTTCGCCTCAAGGCATGATTTCTATCTCTGGCGCTTCATCGGACTGACCGCTTGATGCACAATAGACACTCCTTGCTTTCTCTCGAGTTGCCTTGAACAAAGTAATTACTTGGACCCTCTTTTCTGTGTGGCCATTGTTCGACAAAACCATGCGGTGACTGTGACACGATCGTCCACTTTGCTTGTAGAGGTAATATCCTTGACAATGCGATTGCAAATTGTGGACACACACTATCTCTTGTTGGCCTATATAATGCAACTGCGCTGGTAAACACAGGTCTTATCCCCCCATCATCCTTGCCGCGAGATACCTCAGTCAACGTCTACCCTCTGCTGGTCTTGCGCATGTTCCCGGACTAGACCCTTATCATGCATTGGTCTCTGCTTGATTTCGACGGATACGTCCCAGACGTAGCTGTTTCTCCTCCTCCTCGCTCGGTACGTAGTCGCCATTTATCACCCTCCTACATTCTTGACAGCAAATGCAGGACCGTCAGACAGCATTTCCCTCCGTCGAGATGTACGACCAGACGCGCGCCGCCAGAGCGTTGCTCGATCGTTTTCTCACCGGCGCCTACGAGGACGCTCGTACCGTTTGGAATGACAACAGAGATACCTTGGGACCTGTTTATGAGTATCCCGAAGTGAGTTCTTGTCGTTGACCGTTCCCTGGTCCCTCATCAAGGACTAGGAAACTTGCTATAGCCCAACAAAACCACAAGCCGTACGTTTTCAACCGTCTCCCCTGGCCATAGTGTTGACAGTTCGCCTCAGAGGGTAGACAAGTTCCTACACAAAACCGACTTGCTGTCACAAGAGACCCGTCTTAGACGTCCACTGAAGCTTCCTGTTCCCGAGCCAGAACCGGAATCGATCCCCATTCCGCGTTCTACAGTGTGGCGTGAGCTCGGTCTGATGATTCACAAGTCCCCCCACACGTTCATTCACCAAACACTTCCTCGTCTCCTGTCGTCCCAGCGAGCCCTGGCCTTCCCGCTGATCAAAAGGCTCAGCCCCAAGGCTTTCCGAAAGCGCAAGGACTCTAAAAAGACTCTTGCAATAGAGGAACCAGAGGTATGTTATCTCAAATTCACGTCTGCGTGTTAATTAAGAAATCTCTTTGTTAGCCCCCTGCGGTGCTTCCGCCTCCACCTCCCGTCGTCGAGGTTCGGAGACTATATCGTGCAAATAGTGTAATCGAACCTATGATTACCGCCCCTCCTTCACAACTCCTGGAAACAGTTCCAGCCCCGCCGTGCCCCCGACAGTCGTTCAAAAGAAACGCCGGAGGAATACCATTGACGAGGGCCAGATGGCTTGTGCAGAAAAGCGCCGTGTCGAGATGGGAGCTACGCCCCGGGTCACTTTACCGTTGCCTTCACGTTCTGCGCTCCCTCCCCGTCTCTGGCCGAGTGTGTCGCACGTGGTCACACTCCCGCCTCGGCGTCTCTCGTTGACGGACATCGACAGGCTATCACCCCCTCCTGCGGTACTCCCACACAACGTACCTGCCATTAAGGAGGCCCTTTCAGAGAAGGAGATGAAGAGCGTCATCTCCTCACTTTGGGTCCTCATTCTCATCTTTGTAGTTGCGCTAGGCATTGCATTGTTCAACTTTTTCATTATCGCGCGTTTCCTCTCTTCCCTTTTCCTTTGAGTCTGTTTTTTTCCTTCCGTATCATATGCCCTATGCTATGCCCATTATGCTGTCTTTTTTGCTATGCCTATGCTCTCCTTTTATCGCTCTCTTTTGCTTTCCTTCCTTCCTTCGCCGCGTTACCCCCCTTCCTTTTGCTTTCTGTTGTCGTTTTGCTTTCAAGTTCCATCGCATCATTTATATTCTCGCTATTGTACCAGTAGATGCATGTACTGTAGCAGCGCTACGCCAATGAATACTAGGCCCAATGGCAATTTATGAATTAAGAACGAGATGTACAGTGAATACAAGAAACAACGAATCTGGGAATACACGTGTAGAACGTACAAGTGAATTACGAGGCAGAAGTTTTCTTACTCTTACTCTTTTTCTTTTTCTTCTTCGGCTTTGGAATACCCTCCGGAATCTCAGTCGCAGTCGCATTCGATCCATCATACAGATGTATGCCTTCACTGGTGATATCTGCCGCGAAGATGAGCATTTTCGCCTTCTCGGGGAGCGGCTGTCCTGCAGCGAATGCCTTCTTGGCTTTTTGTTGCAGCTTCCTAGCTTGGCATTCTGCAAGCACGCTCAGCAGTAGTTCACCAAAGAGAATGAGAGGCAGACTGGCCTGATTTGTGGTTGTTCCAATCCGCTCTCTGGCAGGTGACGCTACAATACCAAATCTAAAACGCGTCGGTGAGTGTACATGTGTACAGAGATGCCGGAGAAACTGACCTGTTGGCAGGAGGAACATTTCTGGAACTCGGCTGTACGGGTTTCTCTTCGGTCGCACGAAGCACTTCCACAAGGCTTTAAAGTGACTTGGTGAGCTTCCGATTGGCTATTCACCCATTCCCAGATGTCAGGCTTCATCCACATGTCCTGCGCCAGCCAGAGGTAGTCGTGCGCATCCTCGATGCCGTTGTAGGGTCTCGCGTCATTATTCATTTTCTCTACACCGGTATTGAGATATTTTCGTCAATAACGACTGGAAAGTATTCATTACCTGGCTGCTTGATCTTTGCTAGAAGCTTGATCATGACATGCGGGTTGCCTCTCGCTGCGATTCGGAGATATTGTCGTGATTCTTCACAGTCGCCCCACAGCCTAAACGATGCGAGAGCAGCTGTATAGGTGAGATAACATGTCGGATACTCCAGTTCTTTTTCTCTCTCTGGAGGATATACGGTCCTGTAGGGAGCTCTGAAGACTGTTCCACCCCGCGCCGGGACTGGACATTCATCTCCCTTGGCGGTGTATATAACGAAATAGACTTGCACAAAATAGAGGGCATCAGAGTAGCGCCCAAGACGGCAGAGGAGGGATCCAAGCCACGTGTGCTGATTGAGTCTGTCATCAGGAGAGAGGCGCAGCATCTCAATAATCGCGTCGCTGCAACTTGCTTTAGTTAAAACCGAATTAACCAAACATAACTACATACGCAGACTGTTGAGGCCGTTTGAACTCCAGGGCCATCTTGGCGCGGTTTTGAAGAACACGCATGTAGGGCCGAGTTTCGACGATGTGCCAGAATTTACCGGCACAAGGTCCATCGTCGTCCAGAGCTTTTGGGCCAAACTTTTCTTTCAGAACCTTCTTCGCTGTGATTTGCATTGGTATATTTGCGAACGAGAAGTTTCAAACAATGTCCTACCTCGGATGCTTCCTTGCTGCAGCATTTCAAGGCATTCCTCTGGATTTGGTTGTATCCACGCCAGCTGAATGCACGCGTCCACATTGCGTTCATCCTGGTAAGCCGCATGTAGGAAAGGAAAAGCCTCATTCGGTTGCCTTCGTCGACAAAGTTCTGTTCCAATTTCGAGACTGCGCCAGTAAACGGGTTGTAACTGAACTCGGGATACATGGAATCCTTACTTTTTCAAAGATTCTTCAGATATCCCACCTCCACCGACTCCGACAGTGCTTTCAGCACCAATTCGGTGATTCATACCGGTATTTGAGGCAGTAGAGCTCAATGAGAAAGGAGGACTTCAGGAAACGACGAATACACGTTGAAGTTGCGTTGAAAGAAGTTCGCGAAAGAACGAGGAGTCACGCTACACGCGTAACGCGACCGTCACGCGCACCGAGATACTTTCCGGAGTCCTTCCGTATGTTCTTTCGTTGCATTTATAGTACAGTCGACTTTTGTATTCATGGCTTCTGAAGAGGAAATACCTTTACTAGAAGCTCGCTAGCTGACGGTTTACTGTAACCGGTCCGTGTTGCATTCACACAACTATAAGTACAGATGTACACTGAGTTCCTGTGAACTATGTGGCGTACTCAATACTCTAACAATCTCTCTCCGCGGGACTGTTAGTGTCTCTTCTCCTAAGGATGCTTTCCGTAGTGACTGGAACGGATGGACCTCCAATAGGCCTGCGTTGTCATCATATTCAGGATTGTGGATCCGAAATTGTGATTCTTCCATGGCTCGAGTTATGCATCCACGCGTCGATGTGATTTTCAGTTTCCAAAGTGTGGCTGGGGACGATGGTTGTGATACCGGATCAAAACGCGCTTTGAGAAAAGTTGATTGACCAGCCGAACATACGTCATCCTCTTCCTACCTTACTCACCCATGCGCAAAGCCTGTTACACGGTTGCCCGTCGCAGTCAGCAGCATTTGCGGCATGGCCACCGCGCATTTACAAAGGCAGTCGATCCCTTACAGACCCAGATAACGACTTTGCCAAACAAAATACGAGTCGCGACAGACTCTACGCCAGGCCATTTTTCTTCATGTGGCCTCTACGTCGACGCTGGAGCGCGCTATGAGACTCCAGATATCCTCGGTGCCAGTCATTTTCTCGACAGAATGGCGTTCAAGGTGTGTGAAATCCTTTTAAACAATTCGGCCAAGCTCAGTAGTGTCCAGGGAACCACAACACACTCGGACTTGGAGGTGGCAGCAGCTGCTGATAAATTGGGCGGCCAGATAATGTGCAATTCGTCGCGGGAATCGCTCATGTACCAGTCGTCGCATTTCCACAAGGGCACGCCGCTTGCACTTGAGCTTATTGCCGACACCGTGCTCAACCCTACTTTCCTTCCTGAAGAGCTTGCAGCCCAGCGTGATGCCACCCGTTACGAGATACGAGAGCTGTATGCAAAGCCTGATATGATTCTTCCCGAGGTGCTTCACAAAGTCGCCTACGGAAACCAGGGTCTCGGTAACTCATTATTATGTCCCGAGCACCGCATAGACGCTATCGACAGTAACACCCTCCGACGAGCTATGAAGTACTGGTATAGGCCAGAACGCATGGTCATCGCAGGCGCGGGAATGCCCCACGAGCAGCTTGTCGAATTGGCCCACAAATACTTTGCCTCGTTAAAAGGCCCAGCGGCGCAAACACCACTGACCTACCGGCCGAATACACCACAACCTCAGAGCCCGACTAATATACTATCCGCATCCGCGCCCTCCGTCACTAAGACCTTAACCCGCGCGGCGTCATACCTCTTCCCCAACAGCGTCGATGATTCCTTACAGCTGAGCACACATTCAGGATACACTGGAGGTCATACTTTCATCCATAACACCACTGCCGAGTTCGACCATCTCTATATCGCGTATGAGGGTGTCGGCATTCATGACGATGATGTCTACACAGTAGCGACCATGCAGGTTCTCCTTGGTGGCGGTGGGAGCTTTTCGGCTGGTACGCATCCTACTCTTAATTTATAGTTGACGCACTCATGTCCTTCCAGGTGGCCCAGGCAAGGGCATGTACTCCCGCCTCTACACCAACATCCTCAATCACTTCCCCCAAATCGACCACTGCGCGTCGTTCCACCACATTTACGCTGATTCCTCCCTTTACGGCCTTTTCGCATCATTCGTTCCTTCAAGTGTGCACGGTGGCAGTAAACCTTCCGAGATTCTGCCGCACATTGTTCACCAATTGAGTCTCCTACTCTACACCGATATCAAGGAGATCGAATTGACCAGGGCTAAGAACCAGCTGAAATCGAGTTTGATGATGTCTTTGGAGAGCCAGTCCATCCAAGTAGAGGATCTAGGGCGACAGGTAAGACTTCCGCGTAATTGTTGACTTGACTCTGATCTGTGTTGTCCATAGATTCTAGTTCAAGGTCGCAAAGTACACGTCGACGAGATGACGGCCAAGATAGATTTGATCACTCCCGCCCACATCCGCAAGGTCGCAAACTCAATCTTCGGTCTGAAAAGTGGTGGTAAACCTACAGTGGTGTCCATGGGTCGGGAGGACGTCGGTGACTATGAGGCCACCTTCAAAACCTATGGATTATCCGTCTAATCCTAATACTTTACTGTATATCTATCAATTTAGCTGTCCTGTTTTACAATAGACCCAACGACATACAAAAAATCCGCAGAAGACATAAGCATAAGCATAAGTAAGATGAAGTAAGTCTTGTAGTACATGTCAAACTTCGTGGCGCAGCGTTTTCAGTTTGGTCCATCTGGTATTTCGGGTAGTGGACATGAAGATTTGAGCCCCAGGCGAGTTGTCCATCCACGCAGATGGTTGCGTGGGCTGTAAGTGTGTTACACGACAGCACTCTCCGACTTCGAAAGCGCCAGCGCGTCTTCCCTCAGACAGGTAGACGTTCAATACATCCCAAACCGTCAGCTGTGCCTCCCGATTGGCAGGTCGTCTACTAGACTGCGCGTCCTTCACGACTATCACTCGGAAGCTTCGTACATCCCGAGGTGGGCATATGTCCTAGGACTTGATAAGCGTCATAGTAAACTCAGGTGAGTGATGGGTCTCACATTTAGCTCCTTGTCAATTTCCTCCGACATAGTTTCCTGTTGCTTCTCCATCTGGTGGCGTATCCGCATAGCAAGCCAACCTGCGTCGGAGGAAGGCACCTGCGAAATCACATTCACCGCATCCTCAGGCTCCTCCAGTTGATCATAAAGGTCGTCAATCCGGTCAGGAGGGCCCGCTTCGCTTGGTCGAAAACTAGAACCTGCTTTTCGCTCCAGACGCTCAGCGTAACCTGTATATCGCCTAGACGTTTTCTCTAGATTTTCGCGCAGCTTGGAATGTTCGTTTTCGCGTTTACGCTGAAGGTAAATACGATGAGATGATGTCGCCATTGTAGAAACTGGTTAACCCACCTGCCATTGGTCGCGAAGACGCGCCTCTTCCTGTTCGTTCAACGGGCCGTTGTTGACTTTCTTATCCCCCTTGTACGCGAATTCGAAATAGGCGATAGGAAACGTCTGTCAGAAGAGGTCAGAAAACTTTGAGAGTATTAGACTGTCTGCTACGTGCTTTGACGATAACGAGGTCCATGGCCGCGATCATACCTCCATCTCGAGTCAGACTGCTCATAGTCGCAATTGGCAGGTCTCTTTGGAAACCAAGTTTGGCATGCCACGGCGCTAAATGGGAAGAGTTGCCGGTTAGGACTAGCTTAATAGAGCCATACGCCTCGAGTATTTCCTGAGGATCCTTGCGTTCCGAATCCAACTATAAAAATGATGAGTTCTCAGAAGGTGTACTCTGGTCGTTCCGCATTACCTTGGCATTCACTACAGCAATCTTCCTGCCCACTTTGAGCGTTCCCTTGGTGATGGCTCTCATGAGTGGTGCATCGACTTGTGCACGAATCTTGTACCAGCCGTCCGTAACCTCTAGCTCAGCGACGCGTTCATTGAGTTTCCCATCAAGGCGGCTTGTTTGGGGAAGCCAGATGATGTCGCTGATGCACAGAACCATAGGAGACACAGATGGTGCGTCCTGAGTTGCAATCAGCCGTAGCGGTGGGCGGACGCCCTGATTGAGTTCGCGCTCGTATCTTCAAGGAACGGCATTAGTATCGCGTTTCTCGTCGATGAAGAACCCGTCTGACCTGTAGAGTAACTGTCGATTTACTTCATCCCAACACCAGCGTTTCTGATCATCGTACCACTCGCGTTCAGGTTGTAAATAAGCCAAACCAGCCAATTTCCAGAGAATGAGAGACCAGTGGTTATCAACCCATTCCTGCGTTGCGAGAGAACAACCAGCCGCCTGCATTCTTTCAAAGGCGGCGCTAGGGCCAATTTGAACATCTTGAGCAGATGGATCTCGACTTTTATCCAGAGCGGGACCAAAGAATGAGTAATATGGTGCTAGAGACGGGTGCATCTGCTCTAACTGTCGAACGATACTAAGATATGGGTTAGTTACGCGTTGTGGCCCAGTTGAACACTCACGACTGAGGTAATTCCGAGTCTCCTGGTTCGGACCAACGAGGGAGCGCACCGCAATCTGCCAGCGTCTGTCGATCTGGTGGTTTCACTGGAGGGTTGTTAGCCAAAATACAGCGAGGGACAAAACTATCTACCAAGGTTGAATACAGATCGGGCTGCGGGTTTCTGAAGAGTAGCTCTTGGAGGATTGGCGAGCCGACTGGAAGAAGCCGGTGCAAAAGAAGGAACGGAGGCCGTGGTTGTCGCTTTTTGTATTAACTTTGTATGTCCAGGTTCGCCAGGTCGCATACCAGGCTTGAATGGTGTCACAAACTTTGCGGGAGTACTTCGTAGAACAGTGGGTTTCGGATGGGTTGGCGGGTTGGAGGATTTTGGAGACGCATATAAAGGTGCAGTAACTGGCGCATTGGAAAGTGGGTGTTTGGAGCGGACGGGGGTAGCAGCACCGGCCGGAGGAATGTTCTGAGAGACTGATGCAGGACTAAATGCGGACTTGAGTGGAGGTGGTTTCATTAACGGTGATTTGAACGCCTTTGGCTTTGCTTTTAGTGAGGCAGCAAATGGGGGTAGCGATATCGAAGAAACTGAAGAATGAGAAGACGGGGCAGGAGTTGGCGTTTGAGGAGTATCTGGGACATTTCGTACAGGGCGTAGGGCAGGACGGCTGGGGGTGTCGTTCTTGGCAAGCGATGCTGCCGTCTGAAATAATGCCAGAGTTGGAGGAGGAGGAAGCTTCAAGGACTCTGAGGTCTCCGTTGGCGCGTCTTCTTCCCCGTCATCGTCCCACTCGCGGAGTAATGCTTGGGCTTTCGCAATCGCCTCGGCAGACGGTGCAATGATACCTTTCGATGCTGTCTGGAAACCAGTGGTGAACGATGCTGCAGACTGGAATCCCACAGAATCATCTAGTGGTTTGTTGTCGAACCAAGAGTCGTAGTCTGGTTCTGGCGGAGGTTGTGATGAGGATGGTTCGGGCTCGTCCATGACAGGCAGACTTGCAGCAGATGTGAACATTGCCGCGGAAGTAAATGAGGGAAATCCTGTTTTGGTAGGCGCATCTGGTCCAAATGGATCGTCCGACGATATCTAGGGACATTAGTGAGGTCGGTTGTTAGAGTGCAATAATCAGCTCACCTCATGCATACTTTCGTCGCTGTCGACTGAACATTTCTCCTTATCCAACTGGACAGACTGTGACAAGCCGCTTATTCTCTGAGACTGAGAAGCCTCTATCATTTCAAAGACCTCGATTTCAGCTTGACTGAGCTCCGGAAATTCAATTTCTGGCGACTGAGTTCGTTGCCTTTTGGGATTAGGCGCCGCAGCTGGAGAACGACCTAAAAGCTTCAGTATGTTAGTGCTTTTGAGTTAGAATCCGTACGTACTACGCCGGCTCATAGTGCTGCAGAGGTCGTCTTGAGAGTTAGGAGCAAAAGAGCAATTTAAGTAATCACGAACAAACGCGTTGGTGGCACGTGATCGGCTTGTGGGTCCAGGTGGGTCACCCCTTCATTGTGTGATCGCTCCGCATCCTTCTTTTTGTCGTGCTGTAAAAAGCCGGGTCGGTCTCATGCGCTCTATCCGAAGCTCGGATCGTTCTGTGTAATCAAGTCAAACGTTTGACAATATTTATAGCCGTGATGACGGTCATGTTGCATGATGACATTGGTTTGTTATCTTGCGCTTGAATCACGCCCTAGTTCCGCAACTTACCCACTCCCCACCACCACTATCACATTAAAGCATACTGACAGCCTATCCGATATGCGTGCATACTATTACGACGGAGAGCCTGGGGACCAGCGTCTAGCTCACGACAGCGGTCGATCTGTATCGACCGAGATGCTCGAAGCTTTGAATGTACAGTCGATGTTCGTTCCCGTTGAAAATTACGAGGAAGAGGTTGCTGTCATTGCCAAGCAACAAGGTTACAAGAATCACGATATCATTTCCATATCAAAGGAAGGCTTGGGTGATGTAGGTGCTTTATTCGCTGGCCGAAGTATAGTTAATTTCCAGTGCAGCAATATGAATCACGTATCAAAGCCTTCTTCCACGAGTAGGTATTTATCATTCAATCATCTTCTGCCTGCCACTTCGCATATTCACCAGGCATATTCATGAGGATGACGAGGCGCGCTACATAATATCTGGCAGTGGGTACTTTGACATTCGTGGTAGGTTTCGATTTCGTTATCAGCCTAGGCCTCACTGTGTCTGATGGGTAGAGGCGCACACGAATGCCTGGGTTCGATTGGCAGTGACCACTGGCGACTTCCTCATCGTTCCCGCTGGCATTTATCATCGTTTCACGCTCGACGCCCATGATCAAGTCAAGACGATGCGCTTGTTTAAGGTAGTAGAAAAACCAATAGATATGGTGGAGTTCGTCATTCTCACGCTATTCCAGGACGCGCCAAAGTGGGAAGCTCTTAACCGGAGCGTTGAGACTGACCGTCACCCTGTTCGTACCGGATATCTGCACAACATCGGCCTATAAAGGCCATCATCTGTGATGCTGTGAGCAAGAGCCAATCAACAATTGTACATTTAGTCGTACCTCTTTGACGGGTGATCTGTAAGCCATCGTTTCACAACGCGCGGCATTGGGCAAGCAGTAGATTCGCCTTGGTTCTTTGTCTGGTCATAAAATTGCTGGCAGCACAAGTAGAGCTCCCGAAGTAGATGGTCACATTTGTCGGGACTGTACGTGTGTTTATTGAGACAATCATGGAGATTGCAAGCTATTTATGTTCAAGTTCAGACGCGAAAATGGGTTCATTGATTTCAGCTGACCTTGAGCTTGACATGCAGCCGGAGGCTACCAGAGTCATTATTGTGAAGATTCCGGACAGCAAAATGTGAGTTACTAACCATAGATGAGAGTTTGAACTAAGTGCCGACAAGGCGGAAAGAGTATGGCTTAATTTGTAAGGTGATGCCTGAGGCAGATTGTCAGAAAGAACCATCACCATCGACTCAACGACCTTTGCACTTGTGACGCGCCGAAATCATCCACCATTCCCCGTCACTTTTTTAAGGCGCTTCGCAGAGTTTTGCGCTCGTTTCCTCGGCTGAACATGAACGGCGCATCGGCAGCACCAAGCCACCAAAACGCGTCGAACAGGACAGCAAAACCGCCGCCGACTGGCCCCGCGCCGCCTGCGCCTGTCTCTGCACCACCTGCGCCACCCAGCAACCCTCGACCAGGTCCTCCGGCCCACAATCACCCTCCACCAGTCAATGGTACTAATCAGCATCATCACCACAACCCTCCCCCGTCAAATGCAAAGGGCAAGAAGAAAGTCGACTCTCCCGTCGATCCGGCGACAATGTACGAGAGTCTCAAGAACAGAATAGCTGCCCTCGAGGAGGAAGAGGTTCTTGAGGAGGAGGAGGAACGAAGATTTGGTATGTATCCGTCTTATTCTGTTGACATACACCTCAAAAAACATAGCGGAGGAGGCGCAAAAATCGGTCAAGGGTATGGAAGAAAATGCCATACATGCGAAATACATTGAACTGGTATTGCAACTGCCCTACGCCGTTCCTCACACGCTCATACGACATGTAGTTTGCCGAGTTCAAGAGACTAGAACGGGACCATGCGAAAGAGAAGCAGAAATTAACCAAAGACAAGGATGCCGGTGAGTTTTATTAAATTATCCTTCAGAAAACGACTCATTCTTCTCACAAGCCAAGAGCCAGTTGACCAAGGCCAACCAGACAAAGACGAAAATGGAAAATTTGGCTCGGGAACTTCAGAAGGTCATTTGCTTCATCTTGCTCGCCGCAGCTAATCACTGACACGATTTCTAAGGATAACAAGCGGTTACGAGTAAACACTCGTGTCTACGCATACGCTCTGAATTAATCCGATTTTATAGGAAGACGGCAAGCGGTTGGCCCAGTCTGTAGAGGAAGCTCAAGATGAGGTCCCGTCTCTTCTCAATCTCTTCTCCAAGATCATTCACACGTCAACTATTTAGTTATTACAGATGAGAAGCGACATCAATAAACGCTCAGAGAAAGCCAAGATTCAAGATGTCAAGTATCGAGAAATGCCAGATATTGTCGTCAAGGTTGTATGTCGATACCGCGCGGAGCTCTTCTTCAAGATTTCGCGCAAGACAAAGTTGACAAAATTGTTCAACGCGTGGACGGATCGAATGGAGAGGAATGGTGGGAAGAAGGGTGATGGAAAGGGAGATATACCTTTGAATGGGACCGCAAAGACCGATGCGGCGAGCACATTCTCCGCGTCTTCGTCAACCACTGGTTCCTCCATGCAGTTTGTCTTCACACACAACGGAAGGACAATAGATTCTGAGCAAACACCAGAAGAAGCTGGGATGGAGGATGGGGATGAGATATTGGCCGTCGAGTTGATGGACCTGACGGAGGGAATAGCTGAGGAATGGGTGGGTTCCGTTCAATCCTGCGTTGTGACTTTTCTCAACTTTGTCAAGGAGGAGGTTCTTGAACCTCCGCAGCAGAAACTTAAAAAGAACTGGACCGACGATCCACAAGAGTAAGCCTATGTCAATTTTGCTCGAAATAAATCTAACGCATGCGTAGAGCGAAACGGTCATTAGACGAGATATTCGATGGCGTGTATGTCCTCTTGACGATACGCGATGCATGGATTCACTAACGTTTGTTCTAGCGTTCGAGAACGACTGAAGGAAGTGCTCCGACAGTATGAGTTACGAGAACGACATTTTGAATGTGTTATACGGTCGAAAGAACTTGAGGTTCTTTTATCGCGGGCGCGCGCGGCAGAACAGAAGCAGTTAGCGGAGGGGGATAGAAGTCGGGTGGAAAAACTTGACGAGGAGGTATGAGTTTGTTGTGTGGACCTTTGACTGTCACTTGGGTTCGATCATCGTTCTTCACCCATACACAGATGCATCAGCTCCACAAACAATTGGAAAACGCGGAGAATGGTCAGGCAATGCTCATTGACAAGCTAATACAGTGTTGTAAAGAGGTTAGCATATCTCATCAACATGATCTTATGCGACTTGACGTTGATTCAGATTCGGAACGAGAAGCCTACTGCTGAGCGTACTCAACGATTGTTTGCTTCGTTGCGCGAAGAGCTGGAAAAGAGAGCTCCTCGGGGTGTGACCAATCTCAGTCAGAAAAACTTGGACGAACCTGTTCCTGTTAGTTGACGTTCATTGCTAAGCTGTACACCATACCTGTGTGTGTTTTGAAGAAATTGTTGGCCCCAATCTTAGGTCAACCCAAAGAAAGTACTGAAACGCGGAGGAAATAAGTTGCCTTCACAGAGGGCTGTGCAGACAGTGACGTAGTGATGCACCTACATTGAGTAACAACATAAAACCCGCTCTTGACGTTCATTTACTTCTCCTTTCCTTCTTTTCTTCACACCACCATGTCTTACGACGACCTCAAAGCTCGCTACGACGCCGCTGGCCAAGGCCACCTTCTCAAGCTCTGGCCCACCCTCTCCCCGGCGGAGCAGACTGCCTTGGCTACCCAGCTCGACAACCTCAACATTGAACGCGTGAATCGCATTTACAAAACGGCCGTCAGCAGCGAGGCGACCACGTTGGACCCTAATGCCCCCTCAAGCACCATTGAGCCGCTGCCAAAGGGCGCTTCTGACTCTGTCGGAGACGCCGCGAAGGACAAGGAGTGGAGGAGAATAGGCTTGGAAGCCATCTCGCGCGGCGAAGTCGGCGTTTTACTCATGGCGGGCGGTCAAGGGACGCGTCTAGGGAGCAGCGCGCCCAAAGGCTGTTACGACATTGGGTTACCATCACACAAATCCCTCTTCCAGTACCAGGCGGAGCGGATTGCCCGTTTGCAAACTGTTGCAGAGAACGAGTTCAACAAGCCAGAGGGATCCGTCACTATCCCTTGGTATGTCATGACTAGTGGTCCGACCCGTCGCGAGACGGAGGCGTTCTTTACCCAGCACTGCTACTTTGGCTTAAAGCCGGAGAACGTCATTTTCTTCGAACAGGGTGAGCTCTTCGTTACTCTTGTAGCTCCACTTTTAAACTCGACTTCTTTAGGTACTTTACCCTGCTTGACGATGGAGGGCAAGGTTCTCCTCGATAGTCCTTCTCATGTCGCAGTCGCCCCGGACGGAAACGGAGGCCTGTATGCTGCGACACGTTCTCCCCTGTCCTCCGACGACAAGTCGCATACAGTTCTTTCGGACCTTGCGCAGCGCAAGATCTTGTATATCCACGCGTATTGCGTCGATAACTGCCTTGTTCGCGTGGCGGATCCCATATTCCTCGGTTATAGCATTTCCAAACAAGCTGACTGTGCTGCCAAAGTCGTTCCCAAGACCCATCCCACCGAATCCGTCGGCGTCGTCGCGTATCGTGACAACAAACCCAGCGTTGTCGAGTACTCCGAGATCTCCAAGGAGCAAGCCGAGAGACGCGACGAATCGGGCGAGTTGTCGTTCCGCGCCGGAAATATCGCCAATCACTTCTATACCACCGCGTATCTCAATTCGGTCGAGAGCTTCGAGGAAGAGCTTGCCTTCCACATCGCGCGCAAGAAAATCCCCCACATTGACCTCGAGACGGGGGAAGTCATCAAGCCCTCGAAACCGAATGGCATGAAGCTAGAGATGTTCGTGTTTGACGTGTTCCCTTACACCGAGCGCTTCGCTGTGCTGGAGGTGGAACGTAAGGAGGACTTTAGCCCATTGAAGAACGCGCCTGGGACCGGCTCCGATGATCCTGAGACGAGCCGTCGCGACTTGATCACCCAGCACAAGCGCTTCCTGGAGCGTGCCGGGGCGACAGTCAAGGATGGTGTGGAAATTGAGATCTCGCCGTTGGTCAGCTACGCTGGTGAAGGCCTGGAGAGCGTGAAAGGCAAGACTTTCACCAAGTCGGGTATTGTAGAAAACGTCGAGGAGTTGGACGTTCTGGTTTAGATCATACATGTATTGGGACTCGGACTACGTTATACGGACGGTTATAGGTAGATACCTATACTATACTACATTTCGGAGTAATTCAGTATGTAGATGACACTCTCGTACTTATAGCAGCTTGAACAATTTGGACTACTCTTGTCTTCATGATCATGACCAGGGGCTACATCTCAAACATGGGTGAAAAGTAGTTTCAACGGTAGACAGGCTTGTAAAATGAATCCTTTGGAGGAGGTGGAGGTGGAGCAGGCATTGGTTCGGGGAAGGCGAAAGAAGGCATATAGTTAATGGATGACACCGGATAAGCTTCATCCTGACGGTGATGGGAATGCCCAGCGTGAAGAGTAGATTCCATCCTATCTGCGAGCTCTGTACTCCAATCACCAGAATCAGGAGGAGGTGCTGGATTGACAGATTGATGGTGTTGGTGGTGGTGAGGATGATTGCGGTCCTCGTCCCCATAGCCGGCGCTGGGATGGGTGCGTGTCGGTCGTTCAACATGAACTTTCAATATCGACGTCGTAGACGAGAACTTGCGTCGGTCGCCAGCAGAAGCCGTAGACGAGCCGTGTCCACAGCCCACATCATCGAACCCACTCCCTTCACGTCTATTTCTATTTTCCCGCACACTTTCCTTCGTCAATTTGGTCAAAGTGATTTCTGCCTCAGGTCCCAGCCCGCGAACCCATTTGTTCAGCTCTTGAAGCATGCGTTGCTGAATACTGGAATTCGTGCTCGTAAAGTAGGGATGATGAAAAGCTTCCAATATCTAGAACAACAAATCAACGAGGAAAACGGGGGGTCAGTGGGAAAGCCTTACGACGTCAATAGCTTCATTGGGATCCCGGTCGTCGCTCCAAGCTTGGACAATGATTTCCACAGAGTGCACCACGATTAATTTCGCAATCAAGCCAGCAGGCTCGTTGAGAATAAGGCCAAAGTGGTCCTTGGAAAGTAGACTGTGAGACGGATCTGAAGCAACTGGGTTATCGAAAACCTCATATTGATCGTCGTTGTCAATGATGGCCTTGCTACCCTCGCCAAGGATAGCGGTTGTTTGGCTGAGGATAGGCTACAACGAAGGTCAAGACATAGTCAACGAAAAGCGAGGGGATATACCGTAATATAAGGCGCAAGCGTGGTATACACGTCTAGACTCTCTTGTCAAAATGAGACAGCAGGATAAGCGACATGTCAACTCACATGCATTGATTGCGTTGACCCAGGCCTCGAAAAGCTCGCTGAGTCCGAGGAGATCAATTGTCTTGTTGATGACACGGAACACGTTATCTCGCCAGTGAAGAAGGTCAAGCAGCTGTTTTTGGACCTCCGGAGGAGCAATGTTATCTGGGTCAAAGTGGTAGGCACTAGATTGAGCCTGCATTTGCTCGGCTTGCTCCATTTCGCTTCCCATGCCTAGCTTCTTAAGGATGGCTCGGATTTCTGCAAGCTTCCCAGAGACCTCTGGGCTTTGTTGCGACATTGCATCCTGAAGAGCGGTAACGCTGGCCTGACTGAGGTGGCTATATGCAGAGGCATCAGTGAATCGTTTGGAAGAAGCAGGTGGACATACTCAGTCGCCTCTCCAAGCAGCGAGTGCACAAAATCAGCTCCGCCAAAAGTCCCTGTGACTAGCGGTGGTACGAATTCACCAGTCGGAGCTTCAATAAGAACAGCATCTCCGACATGACAGAATATCTCAGTAAAGCCAAGTTTGCGGAGGGCAATCTCCAGCCAGTTACTGTGTGCCATGAGATCCTCCATGGTGTGAAGCCCTTTTCCAAGAAGACGGTATGCATTATCTAGGTCGGCACCTCTATGACCTTCTGACCGGCGACCGTACTCGATGCATTCAGTGAAGACGCGTCGTATATGCGCAGTCGAAGAGTCCCATCCTTGATCTTCTGTGGCGATATAACACTAGGAAGACGTCAAGAGACTAAAAACCGAGCAATTGATCACTCACTTTCATTCCATTTCGTGGATCGATGTACAATTCACGGGGGTCTACTGGCGGACGGAGTTTGGGATGATGGGCGCGTGCATCGCCATTAGCTTCAGATTCCGCGTATCCCCTAAATTCAAGTCAGGTCACAATAAAATCATTAGGGAAACATATACACACTTGGGGTTGTCTATATGTTCCTAAAGACGCTAGTGGTGAAAGAAAAGCAACGAAGGGGGAAAAATGGGGCGTACAACCGGTAGATATACGCCTAGTCGTTCTGCATTTATCTCGAATTCTTCCGTGGCGTAGCCAAAGACCTGAATATGGCTTCAAGTTTTGTTGATCGTACAAGCGAAATACACACCATGAAACCAAGAACAGCAACTATCAATTGAATGGTTTCTGCTGACAGTTTGCTTAGGCCGGCAATATCCATAGCTTGAGAATAATCTCTCAACCAGTTGCCCTATCAGATTTCGGTACACCAAAAGTATTTACAGATGGCATTGATCACGCACAAAATAGACCTTCTTGATATCTTCCCTGCTGAAACGAGGGCCACTTTTGGCCAGTGCTACTTTTGCAAGCGCGAGAAAACCACCCGCCGCCACCGATTTGACGACCTCTTCCAGAACGTTTTCAATATCGCCATGCCGAAACGCCTTATCGTGAAGGTATGCGAACTGCGGAATATCTCCAGCGCCGAATGCGTACGCGCCAGGAAGTAGCACGGTAAGTGTCGCGAACACCAGAGTCAAATAGAAGGCGGAGGGCTGAGGCATGACAACTCCAGGAGCAAACGAGGGTGAAAGTCACAGGTATACCAACAAGTTACTCGGTGAAGATTTCGCTTGTGAAACTGATTGGAGATGACTCGATGAGACAGCGCCCAACAACTCGAAGGGCTGATCTTGATGAAATGGATTCCTTTGTGAATCGCTTTCCTGAGGGCAGTGCCATAGTCATTCAACAATTCGAGCGCGCAATGCTAGACGTGTCTGGACGTCAGCGACAGGTCGCAAGTTAAATCTAGCCCCAAGTACGGTTCCTCAGCGCTCAGCGCTCAGCACCTGCGAGTGTGGCCCCACCCATCATGGTCGTGGGGAAAAAGTGCAGACCACATCAACGCCGATCAGCGACCAAATAGGAGCACTGCCTTTTCCGTCCTCAGGCCTCTTGACTCTAGCCTCTTGCGTGAGCCTTCATGACGGTCTTCGACGCTGAACTCAGCAGTTTCCGGCACAACTTTTCATCAAACGAATATCATGCGAGGCCATTGCGATCTGTTTTTTGGTAAACGGTGACGGCGAACGAACCTTTTCTCCTCAACATCTACCCAGGTGCCTACCATCCAGCTCTGATCCCACTCATCTCCTTCTCGACACGAAGAAGCCCGTTAAACCTGTGACCAAGGATATGTTCCGCTTTGACTTGAAACTATTAACCCTTCTGCTTGACTTCTGCTGTCAAGATCAACGTAAAGGGCAATCGGACAACAATACGAGATTCCTTGGACTACATCTGTGTTATGGCGTTATACATACCTTGGCGACAGAGTGGCGACAACGACCGAATGGGTATGTAATCCTGGTGATTCAGGCCACGCTTTCATGGCCTGCTTCCGATATAAAGGGATGACCGCGATCCTTTGGTGCGCTTTTAATACCAAATCACTTAAACTTTTCTCATTGAAACACTTTCCGCCTTCAGGCGTGTTGAGTAATATGAGGGTTCATAGTACTTGGTCGTGGTGGCAGATTATAGATTCCATCTGTTGCCACGAGTTTCCTCGCGTTCGACTACCGCCGAAGCCGACGGAAGTTACAGCAAGCCGGAAAGGGAGGACATGCGATGCTCCTTTTCGCTGAATACTCCACGTTCTGTTCTTCTCTTCCAGCTCCGCCTAAAGTACGAAGCGACATACGAAGTTCGAACAGTGGTCTCATGACCGTCAGCTGGAATGCTGTGATGGTAAACAACTGTTGGAAATTGCCTCCCGACTGTTGGTACCAACCCATTTAAAGGCAATGTACCTAGCATTGCGGTGCAATACATCACCACAACAAACTACGAGAATACGACTTAATGCGACGACGCTGGACAGGAAGCTTTGTGCAGGCCACCGAGACGCAGAAGGGTACTAGCTGGGCACTACCCCACAACACGTCAAACACGTGGATCGCTGGAACGCTTCTCCCCGATCGATCACATTTGGGCCTTCTTAAGCCAGAAGGACCGGTTGTTCGCTCAGGTTTCGTCTTTTTCTTCCTCCTCCTGCTCGTTGTCCATGGCCTCGCCTGTAATGCGTGCACTCGCTACCGCCCTTTGTGGCCTCACTCTCTTGTCTCCAGTTTATGCTTTCAGCCCCACATTCGCTTATGGGAGCCAAAAGGTTCGCGGCGTGAACCTTGGTGGCTGGCTCGTTCTCGAGGTGCGTCGGCTCGCCGTTGTCAATATATTCCTACTAACTTTGAGGACTAGCCCTGGATTACGCCGTCGCTGTTCGAAAACACCGGTACCCAACGCGTTTATTTCCACGTACCCGGTCTTACCGATTCCATCAGGCAACGACGGCATTATAGACGAGTGGACCTTTGGACAGTTCCAGGACAGGGGGACTGCCACTGCGGCGTTGACGCGCCATTGGGACTCTTGGATTACCGAATCTGATTTTGCAAGCATTGCCGCCGCTGGGTACACGGTTTTACGGTTATACCCCCAACATCGTTCTTAATTTTCTTCTAGTCTTAATCATGTACGCATACCAATCGGGTACTGGGCGTTCGATGTATCGGGTGGAGAACCCTTCATTCAAGGTCAACTTCCGTACTTGGAAAAGGCCCTGGGATGGGCAGCGTCGTACGGTCTTAAGGTCATCGTGGACCTGCACGGTACGCGTCTGACTTCCGACGAAGCATCTATACTGACTCGCTGACCCCATTAGGTGCTCCGGGCAGTCAGAATGGGTTAGTCTGAAGCCTCATGATGCATGCCGTCCATTTACTTTTGCATTTAGATTCGATAATTCTGGACAGAAGAAGGATTATCCGTCAGTCCTTTCTTGAATCACCTCCCGACTTATCCGCTCAATTTATCTTAGTCAATGGCACACACAACAATCATACATCGACCGCACGAACAATATCATGAAAACAATAGCATCTATGTACCGTGACAGAGCAGATGTCGTAGCTACCATCGCCCCATTAAACGAGTAGGTTTGTTCTGTTCATTGTTCAATATGTGGTCTGATGAACGCATGCAGACCAGCTGGCTATCGCGGGTCAGATGTCCTCAGTGTTACGAAACAAGTAAGCTTTCTCTTAGTTTCAACGATGCTGCTACTGATGGAAGGTTGCTAGTATTGGCTCGACAGTTACGGAAACGTGCGGTATGCTTTTTTCGGTCTGCATTCAAGCTTTCAGTTACTGACGGTGCCCAGATACCCTTATGGCTCTTCGCGCCAGTCAAACAACGTTGTCCTTGTACATGACGCATTCCAGCCACTCAGCTACTGGAATAATTTCGGAAACAACCTTGACGGTGTTGCCATGGATACTCACATCTACCAAATGTTCTCTGATGGGGTAACTTTCGTTATGTGGTCTGTGTGGCAATGGTCATTGATGGTGTATTAGGAAAACGCGAGGAGTAATGACGAGCATATTTCCGTAGCGTGCAGTCAGGGGAGCTCGCTATCGTCATTTCATTTGTGGACCATAGTCGGCGAGTGGACACCTGCTGCCACCGACTGTGCCAAGTACCTCAACGGTCGGTTAGTGAATTTTAATACATGGCTGTAAACTCTAGATGAACTAATGATCATTGTAGCGGCGTTGGCTCGCGTTATGACGGCTCCTACCCTGGATCTTCGCGGATAGGGAGTTGCAGTAGCCTCACTGGTTCTGGTTCCTCGTTTAGCTCCAGTTACAAAACGTTCTTACGGAAATATTGGGAAGCCCAAGTACCTTGTTTTCATTTGACCCGCTGTCATCTTTGTCTGACGTGATGCTAGGTAATTACCTATGAGAAGGGCGATGGGTGGATTCAGTGGACGTGGAAGGCTGAGAATGCCGACGAGTGGACATACCAGGCCGGGCTGGCCTACGGATGGATACCCCAGGACCCGACTAACCATCAATACCCTAACATCTGTGGATGATGTCGGTCAAAAACTTGTCGTTCTTTTACTCGTTGCTTTGCTCGCACTCTATTTTTTACATGACGGTCACGAAATTATTGACCAGCACGACTGTGTCATCTCTTCCTTTTTATTCATCCAATACTTCTAATAATCGATACCTTGCATTTCAGTTACAGTACTCTTTGTCAGTCGCATGTCATTCACTTGTCACTTCTTTCCTTTAAACTTGATGCGCACACGAATCGTGACAGATCATTCAGGTAGCGAGGACAGATAAATTAGGTACTGTAGGTCTATCTACATCGCCAAGCTTCAAGCCTCACTTATCGCCATCTCGAATCGACTTGTAAAGATTTACAATAAGGTCATTGGCGGTAAGTGTTACGATCCTGGAGCTCCGGTCAGTGCCTTTATTGCCAATGAAATAGTATCACGTACGTATGCGGCGCAATTCTCAAGAAATGTGCGGTTGAACCTATGGATACGCCTTTCGGATCCACGCAGTCTATGAGTTGACGAGAGAACGATACCTTTATACCATCCTCGTACACCCTCTACCTTGAAGGTTTTCCACAAACAGTCTATGGGGTTCTTGTACAGAGCGCCTACCAGCTTCCCGGCTTCGTTACGTTTCGTAGGCTGATTGTACATGCGAGTTAGAGCCTGGATTTCGAATGCATTAGTGAGCATTGGAGCGGATCTGTTCTGTCTTACCGTGTCGGCGGGTTGCATAGCGATGCACTAAGACTCCGATATTATTGTGTGAACTACACGGCATGAAAAAATCGTGAACGCACCACACACATTCCAGAAACGGTACTACTCAGTAGGAACGTCCAGGTGCTGTTTGCGGGGAGTATTCCATTGGTAACGAGTTGGTTCTTCGTGAAGTTGTAACTTGGTAGTTGTACCTAATGGAGATTAAGGCGTGAATACCGGGAAGCGGGAAGCATTACTGATGAACCCATTGACGTCCGTAAGATTGCCGCGTCTATACCTCGCACCAGGCCGCGTAGTTTCTCTTGTTTGTATATGGTGGATAGAGCGTGGAAGGCATTCTTGTAGTAATGTTGTGCTCCGACGGGGAGAGCAGGAGAATAGGCCTACAAGAGGGAAGCACGTTTAGAGTATAAATCGGATGGAAGCAAGGACAGACCTGCATGCGGGCCTTTATGAGAAAGAGGGGATTCCCCAGAGAAGCTAAGAGCAAGGGTTAATATGAAGCTGGCGTCTTCTAGTCAGAAATTCGACCTCCAACTGCACCGCTCGTGGCTCCTGCTAACACGGACGTGAGTGGGATTTGTTCAGCGGGATCTCTTCCAATAAATTGGTTGATGTTTCTCCGAAACGGTTCATAGAAGCCTACGGACATTTAGTTTGAGAAATATAGAAAGTTTATGGTGCATGCTTGACCTAGTCGCGATCCGTTCAAGAGGATCTCAAGTACAATTTAGACGACAAGGAGCGCGACGAGAGAGAATTGCTCACTTGGTAGGCGTACTAAGAAAATAAGAACACGCGGCCGACGTGAATACATGCATTACTCACTGCTGGTGTTAATCCACGCTGAAGACCTCGGATGCCTTCGTTCTTCCATGTCTTGGCAAAAACGTCCACGGCATTTTTGTACACCTTTTCGCCGCCGCCTTTGGCCAGTTCACCTTGCAGCTGCAGACGTGTCTTTGCGACCTCGGCCGGATTTGATACAGTGACCTGACTTTAGTCAGTCAAATTCAAAGAAAATATAAATAACAGGCGGACCGCGATGCAGGCAGCAATCCCTCCACAAATGAAGCCCTCGGTCGTGGAAAGGCTGCCTTTCGAGGTGGACATGGGGGCAGACCAGGTGGTAGTAGCGGGTATCTACGCTGACCTAGCGGTAAACTGTCATTAAAACTGGATCGGGTTTTCGGGAATGGCAAATTTGGAGATGAGCATGTGACCGGATTCCTCTCACTGACGGACCACCAAGTGAGCTCACTGCGGGCAACGATGAGCTCGGACGACAATGTCCTCATACGCTAATGTACAGACCGTGCTCGTGGTCGGGCTCGCCGCCGTCATTATTCCTATTATTTTCCGTATTATTTCGTCCCCGCTTGTCCTTTTCCTGATATCGCCCCTGCTTCTCGTTCTCCTTGCCCTGGTATTTTTGGGTCTCCATGTGTTCTTCGGTTATTACCTCGACAAACACTCACCTCCTCCTCCACCAAAATTGGCCCATGCTGCGCGTCCTTTTGCGTTCTCGACTCCGGCGGCTTGGCAAGCCGTTCTGACACGCTCTCAATGGTCCCAGAATACGCTAGTCTCCCTTGCTCCCTTATTCCCAGATTCCCCGGAGGTCTCAGAGGCTCTCAATGATGTCTTGTCAAAGATCCTCAGGGACTTTGTCATGGTCTGGTACAGCAACATTTCTTCATCTCCCTCCTTCCCTACGGCTGTATCTGAAGTCTTGCACGATTCAATTGAACGGCTGCTCGACAGAACCACTGGAATAGACCTACCTGCACTCATTGTAAAACGAATTCTTCCCAAAGTCACTGCCCACATTGAGCTCTTTCGCCAATCCGAGGTCGCCCTTCGCGGTGCGGGGCTTGAACGTCGATTGACGCAATCGGAGGAATTGGACCTGCTCCTTGCCAGCCGTTATGCTGCTGGAACAGAAAGTTCCAAGCTTCATGAGGCCGTGGACAATCTCTCTACTACGTTTACCAAACAAACCGAGGAGAAGCACCTTCGACAGATCATCGACAGAGTTCTGCCCCATATATTACCTCCCACGGAAGGTCGGAGTAGCGCCTTAAAACTCGTGGTTAGAGAAATCGTGGCGTGCTCGGTTCTGTATCCTGTCATGGAAATGGTGTCAGATCCCGATTTTTGGAATCAACGAATTGACCAAGTGGTCCGTGCTAGTTTCATTCATGCACTCGGTATACTAACCAACTTCCTCAGGCCGGTGCCGCTATACATCAACAGTCAGTCGTGGAAGTACATTGTTCATACCTCCCGTCTGACTTGTCTCAGGAAGTTGATAACGAAAGTGCGCAATGTTCTCGAAGCTCAATCACCTAAATCGCAGAATCGCCTGTCCGCCGCCATTCCGTCATCCCCTGCTCGTAGTGAACTCATCACCATTCGGACTGACGCGCGTCAATTTGAATCGTTCCTTCGCAGTATCAATCGCTTTTCATCTCTTCTTGACGCTCGTCGTTTGAAGAATGATGTAGCTGGAGAGATACGACGTACAAGAATGCTTTTGGGTACGCACATTCGTCTTTTTTTGCATGACACTTGATTGATGCTTCAAGTATAGCAAATCACGAGAAGGACGACTGGATCAACGGAGAGAAAACTGAGGATGTAGTCGCCTTCCTTGACAGACTCTATACCGCCAAGCGCAAAGTTGAAGAGCGTATCGCTGTCCTCGGAGGAGGTGGTGACGATCCTGTAAGACTTACTTACTTCAATCGTTACTTACTGACATTTCACAGCATCTTTCAGCTGCATTCCGTGAATCCAGTCCCAAATCTGTGACTTTACGCGATGTCCTTGGGAATCCCAGTTCGCTCTCGTATTTGATGGAATTCATGGATCGGCGACAGAGATCATTATTGGTGCAATTCTGGTTGACGGTGGAGAGCTTCAAGAACCCTTTGGAATCCGTGGACTCTGACTCGGAAAACGATGACGAAGAAGCCATCAAGGACCCATCATCAGCAGTCACTGTCAAAGAGGACATTTCGATGATCAATGATCTCTACTTCTCTAGTCCCACGCCTCATCCTGCGTTGTCTTCGATCTCCCAAAAGTATATCGACAACATACGGGATTTCGCGCGCACCGAAACGACGCCTTCTTTGGCCAGTCAGAAGCGTGTCCGAAGAAGCGTCCTCCATGCACAGAGACAGGTGGAACACGACATGGAACAAGACTTCGAGGACTTTGAACGCTCCGAGCTGTGGTTCCGCGCCATAAGTGATGCCGACTTCGCTCCCAAGAAGACTCCCCTGGTGGAGTCTCCTGATCGTATGTCTTCTGCCACACAACTTTCTCTCCCTTCGAGCACGTCACACCCCAAAACTCGTTCATTGACGCCTCCCATACTACCGCGCTCAGAGACAGCTCCGGGTTACTTAATGTCGCGAACAGCAAGCACCGGATCGGCACCAAGTATTGCTTCGTTACAATCCGGGTCCCGGCCTCATCATCTGTCGAATATAGAAGTTCTAATGTCTCCGGTGGCGGACAATCCTTCAGAGAAGGCTCGTGCGCCATTATTCGACGATCCCGATGATCAGGAACAAAGGGTCCAGGAGCAGCGTATGGAGGCTATTCATGCTGCATTAACTGATATTATGGCCCTCGAAGAGGATCCTGTCAAGGCTCCTGAGGGCGGCAAGCAAAGGGCGTCTTCATATCGCTCCTCTGGTTCTTCCAAGATGAAGCGAAGAGGATTGTTCGATGATGACGAGCCCGACGAAGAGGATGAGCCTGACGATCACCAAGAAGAGGCGCAAGAAGAACACCGAGCCTTCCAGCTTGCGGCCCCGGGCGATTTGCACCTCTCCTACGAGATTGGCCGTCTCAGTGACAAGATTGCTAACCTCGAGGTTCAGGAGACAATGCTTGATAACTTGATCAAGAAAGCAGAACTTGCTGGGGATACATCAGAGCTACGTCTGCTCATGACTTCCAAGTCCTCGATGAACCGGGAACTTCGTGAGCTCCAGTTCCAGAAGCTGCAATATCAACAGCAGGAGTCCGCGAACCGACTATTTTCTGATCGAACTAAGGTTGCTATTGTCAATTCGACTGTTGGAGAGGAAGATGGGAAGCAAGTAGTCAGATATCTGATTGAGGTGCAACAGCTAGCCGCTGATGGTAGTTTCGCATCCGGCTGGGTGGTGGCGAGGCGTTACAACGAGTTTCTGAACATGTACACAAAGCTCCGGGAACGTTACGCATTGGTGAGGAATTTGGACTTTCCGGGCAAACGACTCGTGCCTTCTCTTAGCGGGCATTTCATGGATGCGCGGCGAGTTGGCCTCGAAAAGTACCTTCAGGTTTGTCTTCTATCAATTTTTAAGCTGACTTGCCGTGCTCACATGTGAATAGAGCGTTATCGCAATTCCCGCTGTCTGTGAAAGCGATCAACTCAAAGCCTTCCTGTCTCGTGAATCACCGTTTGTCGCTGCCGAATCTCAGTCTTCGACGCCGGCCAAAACCTCGCAGGCATTTTCAGGTACCGACCTCGTCCGCAATGTGTATCGTTCCGTCGCAGAGAGCATCGACGACATGTTCTTCGGTCCATCCATGCTGGACGTGATGATACAGCGTCTTACTCGACAGGCCGCAGAGTTTGCTGGTATAGTTGGATCGGACGTTACCAACGAAGACCTTGTGGCTCAAGCTCTCAATGCAGCTGGGAAGAACGCTTCCGATGCAGGTATGATACTCTCAGCAGATTTAAAGCCTCTGGACGGAGAGGGCAGTGCCTCGAGCTTCTCGGCACCGATATGCGACCTCATTTTGGCTATCTTCGAACTCAACAAGCAAAACAATGCGAATTGGCTAAGAAAGCAGGCTATCGTTATCATCCTGCAGCAAGTCCTAGGTGGTACCATTGAAAGGTATGTTACGATCGCCTTGGTTTGTGATGGGCATCTTGACCACGTAACAACAGGAAAATCCGGGAGACCGTCAAGTCGCTGTTGGAGGCACCCAGATTGTTGAACTATCTTGATATCTTCCGGAATGGCTTATGGCCTGGAGGGAAGCTCAAACCGCCAGGTATACCTCGAACTGCTGATGAGAAGATGAAGACGCGGGACGAAGCGAACCGAAAGTTGTCGTCGCTCTTTCCTGGTAAGATGATATGCTATCCTGGTTGAACTTTGTTCATGCTCTGTTTAGATCTTGCTGCCAATATGATTGGACGATCTAACGCGAGGCGTGGTGCCCGTCGTATTTTCGCTGTATTGCAGAATCGACGCCTCAATCAACACATAGTATACACCGTCGTAGACGAGGTTGGTGCTCTGCCGATATCTTCAACGATTACTGACAAGCTTCCAGGTTGTCTCTGCCCTATTTCCCGAAATCCTTGCACAATCTGCGCAACCTGCAAACGACTCATGATAACGATGGATGGATACTAATACCCGTGTAATGTTATTGTAGTACTAATATTTTGTTTATTCATGAATCGATGGTCATGTCCGCATGGCCGTCTAGGACGCTACTCTCTGGTACAGCCTGAGGCGTGGCCTCCGAAGATTCTGTCTTGGGTTTCTTGTGCCGATGGAAGCGGCGAGACGCGATGGCAGACGCTTCAGGATCGTCGAATCTAAGGACGCAACATCAGATCGATATCTATCGCCTAAGAACGGACGTACACTTTGATGGCATGGAGGATGAAACCTCCAGAGCCTGAAGTCATCATAGTTGGATGGGTTCGGCCAGGTAAAACTTGATAGCGTCTCAACCACCCTTCTGTGACACTGGGACACAGGTAGCCCGGAATGTTGCGCAATTGGTTTTGCAGATCATTGAGGATTTGGCCGTACTGGCTTTGTACGACTATTGAGGCGGAACCGGCAAGATATGGCACGAGCTTGTCGAGTACAGACATCGCGTCGTATTCCGTTGCCACAATTAATCTAAACGTGGTCAGTAAAGCATGGACACGTCGGTTTTGCTTGTCTTACGCGTCAAAGTCACCTGCAAACAGTTCCTCTCGAGTATTGGTTAGCGCGTCGGTTAATCCCTTGCGCTTCTTTAACCGGGATTTTTGACGTTCAGACCGAATCTCCTCCTCTGGTAAGTCTGATGGAGGAACGACTGTACGGACTTGAGTTCAGGGTCTTGGAAACAAAACGATTAACATACTGGGCTTGTATTCTTCCTCTGCCGTTGCCCAATTTAAGGACGCCAGCACAGTGTTAACCATGGTCTTTTCAAAATTCATCTGAACCATGACGGGGTATGCTGGCGGCGAGTCTGTGTCGCATATTGTTATTAGACGTCCTTCACCTATTTACGCGTCAGGGGAGTTCAGTCGAGTATAAACGCACGAACCTCCCATACGAGACAGAATTCCGGAGACGATTAACCCGGAGGCCTCGTCGACTGCGATGTAACGTCCGCCTGGCCTTATATTGGCGAGGTTTAGTATCTGTGATAGAGTGTCTGCACGAACATCTCGTATACGCGTCTGGTCCTTGTGAAACCAGTAATCACAAACGTTGAATAACGTTGGCTCTATGGTTGTAAATGTTTTGGAATATCTGGGAGATACGTCAAGCCACCGGCAACGATAGAACAGATGATGCGAACTTGGCCTCCTTTCTCTTCTTGTATTTCTCCTTGCTGTATTCGGTCTTAAGCGCGTAATTCGCGTGCATTTCAATTTGCTTTTTGATGATATCCTGGATAAAAGTTAGATCGAAAACAACTGTCGAATTTCATGGACGAACAGAGGCATGCACTCCCGACTGCTTCAGCGCCGTGATCTCGTCTATTGTTAATGGCTGGACAAACTCTCCATCATTTATAAGCTCATTGGTTGCGTCAGTGTCCTCTAAACACGAGTTCAATCATTAGCGTCTTCGAGCAAGCAGACATCCTACCGACTTCCTGCAGCGTGCGAGGTGGGACAACCTTCAATTTTTTATCGACGATTTCGTGGGTGAATCCAAACGGCTGTCCAATCAGCTCGTTGGCATAGAACGAGCCCAAACGCCCGACCGTGATGGTTCTAGAGACCGTCAGACGTCATTGGATAGATGCGGCAGAAAAAAAGTACAGTACGAGTCTTTGTCGGCCTTGACGCCGCGTACGTCGCCGTTTGGGAGGCGCAGCAGAACATGGTTGCCACTTTTTATCGTTGACGATGGGTGTATCGTCGAGGAACTAGAGGGCTCGCCGGTGCTCAGGTCGAGGCTCATGAAGGCAGGAGACAGATCTGTCATCTACCCGATCATGGTTAACGCCGATCGACATCATCATGACTTCAGACAACCACCAACTGGATGAACTGCTGAAAAAGACGGCACATTCTCAGCCTGTTCTTCCTGACGAGCTGAAATATCTCATTACTGCTTTTCTTCCCTCCCAGTCCCCTCATGAAGCATACCTCATCCTCTCTGCCTTTTGCCAAGGTGTTCGTAAAGACAAAACTCCCGAGATCGCTACACAGGCTCTTGTAGATGTATTTTCACCCTTGGTCCTCCCCCATCTTGAAGAGACAAACGAAAATGACATTTTAATCGCCATCACCTTTCTCACCGCTCTATTCCAAGTCGACTGGCAATCGGCAGCCGATATATTCCAGAAGGAGGGTGTACTCGAGATGGTCATGGACAGCGTCGACCTCAAGCCCTCCGATGAACTGTCGTTGCAGGTAGCGCATCTTCTCAGCCAGGCATGTGGCCATAAACCATGTCGAGCTGTTCTTCGTCCTGAGACAACTCAATGGCTCGAGTTCATGTCCAATCCATCTCGATCTGAAACTGTGCGGGCTGCTGCCACGGTTGCTCTTGTCAAGCTTCTGAAAGGGAGCGCGTCAGATACCGCAGAAATAACGGGAGGAGCAACGGAATCTGCGCCTCAGGTCGACAGGACAGAAGATGAACTGGCCATAGTTATGAAGAAGATGGTGATATCCGGAGGCGGGGACTCTTCTATAGCGGATGCAGTCGAGGGTCTGGCCTACCTGACTGTCAATCCCGTCGTAAAAGAGATCATTTGCCAGGATCCGGCCTTCATGAAGGCCCTTTTCGGACTCGTACCTCACCGTAAAGCCTCCACGACTGCAGAAAGCCACTCATCCCTTGTTTATGGCGTCATTCTCATCATCTCAAACTTGTGCACGTACATGCCTCAATTAACGGAGGAGCAGGCTCAGATGCAGAAACTACGCCGTATGGCGAAGGCATCCGAAAGCAAACAGGAGGAGCAGTCCTCTCTGAATAGCGATGAGAAGGTCCGTGCTAGGGTGAAGAAACTCGTCGCAAATGGAGTACTGGACGTGTTCCCGCCTGCTTTCGTGTCATCGAAGAGTCTTGGGATTCGAATGGAGATTGGCAAGGCATTACTTGGTATCATTGTCGACAAAGACAATC
The DNA here is from genome assembly GCA_036872995.1 of Hymenopellis raphanipes. Classification (NCBI taxonomy): domain Eukaryota; kingdom Fungi; phylum Basidiomycota; class Agaricomycetes; order Agaricales; family Physalacriaceae; genus Hymenopellis; species Hymenopellis raphanipes. Next base: position 3,502,454 of record JAYMDG010000001.1, read on the forward strand.
GGGGCAAGGTCTTGAGCAGTGGTGGAGCCAAGGTTCTACTCAAGATCGTCAAGGCGTCCGTGACGGTATCGTCGGGCAAGGCATCACTAGATCCCGCCTACTTGGAGCCCATACAGGCGCTGGCGAAACTTGCCATCACCGCTGCGCCTGTGCAGGTCTTTGGTCCAGATGATGGTGCAATTTACGACGTTGTCCGTCCGTTTTCTCTCGCCCTGCAACATTCTTCCACACTCCTCCTCCAAAAATTCGAGGTGCTCATGGCACTGACGAACCTTTCGTCCCACAGCGCGGAGGTCGCCTCCCGAATTGCCGACGCGGATGGTCTCGTCAATCGTGTTGAACTGCTACTTTTTGAAGACCATGTTCTTATGCGCCGCGCAGCTATCGAGTTGATCTGTAACCTGATCGCGGGATCTGACAAGGTGTTCCAGCGGTACGGAGGTACTGGTAGAACGGATGGAGTGGTCAACTCGAAAGTACAGGTGCTCGTTGCGCTTTCGGACGTTGACGACCTGCCGACCAGGTTGGCAGCCTCTGGTGCGCTCGCCACAGTGACTTCAGAAGCAGGGGCGTGCCAGGCATTACTCGCCCTACAGCTCGAGCGCCACCACGCTTTGCCAATCATTGCACAGCTCATCGATCCTTCTCTCAATGCCGCTCCGGAGAACCCGGAGGTAGTGCAGAGTGATCCAGGACTTGTACATCGGGGAGTCATATGTGCTCGAAATTTCCTTGTTAGCACGGACACAGAGCATCGCGCAGAAATTTTGAAGGATGCGGAGAGCTGCGGGCTTCTAAAGGCGTTGGCGGAAATTGTGAAGAACAATGCGACTCCGCAGATTGTTCAACCAGCTGCTGAAGGATTGAAATGGCTGATTTCTACCTGATGAGATTACATAGCTGTAGCAAAGAATAGCTGTATTATTATTCGCACTAGCAGACTATGAGCAACAGCTGCGGAATTTGCCGGACCCAAAGCGGCAAGGCCCCTACCCTGTCCTCATTCTGTCATACACATACCCTCACCATCTCCTTCATTGTACTTTACATTCTACTACTAGATTCAACAACTACTAGACTTGCCGATTCAACATGGTGCGTCGCCGCCATTCTTCTTGCTCATTGTAATGTTGACCGTCGATGTAGGCACCATCCAAGAAGGCGGGGAAGAAGGTAGCCCCCGCGACAAAGAAATCGGGCGGTGCTGCTGGCAAGGTTGCAAAAGTGAGTGACATTTATTGAGCGTTTGTAACTGGTACTGAGTAGCGTTGGCCAGGCGGACTGGAAAGAGGGTTTCAAGAAGAAACAAGTAGGCGTATCCGACATGACCCTACTGACGACAATCAGCAACGAAAGTATCAACGAGAACCTGCAGAAACGCTGGACGAATGCCGAAATCTACACCTACATCGGCGCTGTGTTAATATCTGTTAATCCATTTCGAGGTACGGCAACAAAGCCATAATCTTTGGTTGCGATGCGCTCAACTGTCACCCAGATTTGGGTATATACACGGACGACACCCTTCAGAAATACCGTGGCAAGAACAGGCTCGAAGTTCCTCCTCATGTCTTTGGTATCGCCGAATCTGCATACTATAATATGAACGCGTATCACGAAAACCAATGTGTAATCATTTCTGGAGAGTCGGGCGCTGGCAAGACGGAGGCGGCCAAGCGTATAATGCAGTATATCGCTGCAGTATCGGGCGGACAGGATAGCAGTATTCAGGAGATCAAGGATATGGTGCTGGCTACCAATCCCCTGCTGGAGAGTTTCGGGTGCGCAAAGACGCTGCGGAATAACAACTCTAGTCGACATGTGCGCAACGCAGTCTTTAATTGTGATTCATGCTTATTCTAATACAGGGAAAATACTTGGAAATCATGTTCAACGCACATGGAGAGCCGATCGGTGCTCAGATCACCAATTATCTTCTCGAGAAGGGACGTGTTGTGGGCCAGGTAGAGAATGAGAGAAACTTCCACATCTTCTACCAGTTCACCAAAGGTGCCTCCGACGAACAGCGCGGTGCGTGTTTGTAACATTCCTCGGATTCGCATCAATCTTATTGTTCGATAGAGCAATTCGGCTTGCAGGGGCCGGAGATGTATGCATATACAAGTCTTAGCAATTGTCTGGAAGTTCAAGACATTGACGACGTGAAGGACTATGGGGACACCATCGTCAGTCTCTACTTTGTGTGCATCTCCGTCCTTGTTCTGATCTGCGTATGTTAGACCGCAATGGGCGTCATTGGATTATCAGCGGATGAGCAGAACGAAATATTCAAGATGTTGGCGATCATTCTTTGGCTCGGAAACGTCCAATTCACAGAGAAAGATGACGGCAACTCGGAAATCAGCGATTCGGGTGTGACCGATTTCGTTGGATACTTGATGGAAGTGGATACTGCTCTGGTACAGAAGGTGCTTACTTCCAAGGTCATGGAGACTCAGCGCGGCGGAAGAAGAGGTTCTGTGTACGACGTGCCTCTCAACCCGGCTCAAGCTTCTTCCGGACGCGACGCCCTTTCAAAGGCGATATACAATAACCTATTTGAATGGATCGTGTCTAGAGTCAACGTGTCCATGAAGCCTCGACAAGCGAAGGCTCATGTCATTGGTATCTTGGTGAGAGAACAGCCGCGATTGTCACCCAATTGGGTACTCACGTATTGGTAGGATATTTTTGGTTTCGAAATCTTCGAGGTATTTCTCTTGCTGAGTCAATCAGTCATGTACTGACAGCAGTTACAGGACAACTCGTTCGAACAACTCTGCATAAACTACGTCAACGAAAAGCTCCAGCAGATCTTCATCGAGCTTACGCTGAAGACAGAACAGGAAGAGTACGTCCGGGAACAGATTAAATGGAACCCCATCAAGTACTTCAATAACAAGATCGTGTGCGATCTTATTGAAGAACGACGACCACCTGGAATCTTCGCCGCTCTCAATGACGCTTGCGCTACTGCTCATGCCGACCCGTCCGCGGCAGACAACAGCTTTGTTCAGCGGACATCCATGCTTTCATCCAATCCTCACTTCGAAGCGCGCGGTGCTCAATTCTTGGTCCGCCATTATGCCGGTGACGTCATGTACAATATTTCTGGGATGACGGACAAGAATAAGGACGCTCTCGTCAAAGATCTCTTCGACCTCATCGGCAGCAGTGGCAATCAATTCCTCCAGAAGCTATTCCCGGAAAGACCAGATCCCAACAGCAAGAAGCGACCGCCCACGGCTGGCGATAGGATTAAGGTATGTCACTCGAAAGATTATCTCTCATGGCAAGATCTAATTTAGAACAGTCTTCTGCTGGAGCTTTGGTAGATAACCTCATGAAATCCCAACCGTCGTACATTCGGACCATCAAGCCCAACCAGAATCGTAGTTCTTCCGAATATGACGTCAAGGCCATTCTCCATCAAATCAAGTATCTTGGATTACAGGAGAATATTCGCGTTCGTCGTGCAGGCTTCGCATACCGCAACACGTTTGAGAAAATGGTGGAACGGTTCTACCTGCTCTCGCCTAATACGTCCTATGCCGGAGAATATACTTGGAATGGGGACCCTAAGTCTGGATGTGAACAGATCTTGAAGGATACCGGTATTGCCAAAGAGGAGTGGCAGATGGGAGTCACGAAGGCATTCATCAAGAACCCAGAAACGGTACGGAGAGCTGTTTCATTTGGGTTCACCTGTTCACACCCGACTAGCTTTTCGCTCTGGAGACGATGCGAGACAAGTATTGGCATAACATGGCGGGTCGCATACAACGTGCCTGGCGGAACTACATGCGATACAAGCATGAATGTGCCCGGCGGATTCAACGCTTCTGGAAGAACAACAAAGAAGGTCTCGCGTATGCTCAAGTCCGCGATTATGGTCACACTATTCTCGGTGGACGCAAAGAACGACGAAGATTCAGTCTTCTCAGTTATCGACGGTTCATGGGCGACTATCTCAATGTAAACGGCAAGAGTGCATTAGGATTAGAGGTGGCAGGGCCTTGTGGCATTGGAGGTTCGTTGAAGTCATGCGTTTTTGTATGCTGAACAAACCTTCTTTCAGGCGATGAAGTTACCTTCAGTGGTAGGATTCAAATCCTGATCTCGAAGTTGGGCCGATCTAGTAAACCCAGTCCGCGTTTCATTGTTGTGGTACGCCTCGCCTTGATCAGAATTCTTCACGTCCTCATTGTAATTCCATAGACTCAAAAGGCCGTGCATATAGTCAGCTTAAATGTGAAGGATGGCCGATCAAGTTATCTTTGTGATCGCAAGATACCGCTGGTGACAATCAAGAGCATCGGAATGTCCAATCTTCGAGATGATTGGATGGTAAGTGCGGCTTAGCAATCTGTTAACGATCTGTCGTTCTAATATCTTGATCAGTGCTTGAACACTAGTGCCTCAGAAGAAGGTGATCCCGTTTTCAGCTGTTACTTCAAGACGGAGTTGGCCGCCAATCTCATGCAACTCAGCCACGGTAGTATCACTTTGAATGTTGGAGCTAGGTTATTCATTCTGGCGTCCCTTCTGTTAAGTATTCTAACATACTTCAATCTAGCCTTGATTACGCAAAGAAGAAAGAGAAACGCGCTCAAATAGCGTTCGTCCGGGATGAGACCATCAAGAAGGATGACATGTATAAGAGTCATGCTGTACATGTTCCTACTGGAGAGCCAGCTGGTAGTTTATCGCGGCCACCTGCTAAGCGCAAGGCTGGGGTTGTTCGTCCTATAACACACGGTAAATTACTCAAGGCAGGCGGTCCTTCAGTAAGTCACGCACCTCAGATGAAGCAAGTCATTTATTTACCTTCTCACCAGAAACCCTCTGCGTCAAGACCCAAACCCACCGTTCGTCCGCTTCCTGGACAGTCGAGTGTTACTGCCGCCGCCGCCCCCTCCACGGTTCCCAAGCCTACACCTAAACCGACTCCTAAGGCTGCCCCCACTCCAGTCTCGAAGACTCCAGTTAGTACGGCCTCACGAGGAGCACCGCCTCCTCCGCCACCGCCACCACCTGCGCCTGCACAACCTGAGGTGCCCATGTACCGTGCCAAGTTTGCCTTTGAAGGTCAAGAGGGTGAGATGTCTCTGGCCAAAGACGATCTTGTCGAGGTTCTTGATAAGACTGACGAAACGGGATGGTGGCTGGTGAAGAAAGGCTCGGTAGAAGGCTACGCTCCCTGGAACTACCTGGAACTCGTACCTCCAAAGGCTGCTGCGCCCGCGCCTCCACCACCGCCGAGATCCAGGGCTCCACCTCCCGCGCCCGGCGTGAAGCAAGCACCGGTAGCGTCTTCTCACGCAAAGGTCTCCGTTTCTTCTCTCACTGCGAACGCGAATGCGAAGCCTGTCGCAGTCTTTCCAGGCATGGCTGCTGCGAATGGCTCGGCCACGCCATGGAAAAAGACGCCGACTTCTAGTTCAACTTCAGACGATTCACCTGCAAGCTCTAGACCATCGAGTTCCTTAGCATCCAGGGGTCCTCCACCAGTTGCTGCGAAGCCTAAGCCGCCGGTTGTAGCTGCAAAACCTGCTCCCAAGGCTCCTGGGAAGCCACCGGTGCCTACGGCACCGAGACCCAATGCTGCTGCGCCTCCAGTGCGGTCTGGTGGTGTAGTGAAGCCTCCCGCGCCTGCAGGTCAGATGGATCTGGCGGCCCTCGTGAGTATTATTGATTCTATGGATCCTTCCTTTCTCACCTCATATCTTTGCAGCTCGCTAGGCGCTCACAACGAAGTGGAGACGAGTAATTTCGTGGCATTTTGATGTACTGTCCTACTCTAAATACCCATGTATTGTACCTTTACCTTCGTGGACTGCACCCGGAAACCTGGATTGGAATAGATGAGGATAGATCGATCGTATCTGAGTCTAAAAAGCCGCCACACATTGTGTTAATTTTTCTGGTTTGAAGAATTTTTACATCGGCTGTCTCCGTGATTGTCATAACGTAACAGGACAAGTATCAAGTTAGGCTGATTGCTCAATCATCGTCTTCTCGTTCGTCGACTTGGTCCTCAGTACTGCAAATATTATCGTGAACGGTCCAGAGGTCATTCACAAGTTCTCTCATGTCGTCTCTTTCGTCGTTTGATGAGAGAATGTCGCGTCTTCGTTTTAAAGTCGTATCCACGAACTCGGCATATTGCTCAAAGATTCTTGCTGTGCCAGATGAGCACGAAAGCAGAGACAACACCTTTGCTGTGCGATCCGTCGAGTCGACGCTGAAAGTATTACACAGGCTTGCAGGTATCGGATAAGCTGCTGCGTGTGTCCTTCGACTATGTTAATCGGAACGCCGAAATGAGATGATTGGAAACTACCTTGTGGTCTGTGACTCTTGCCCAGACAGCAGTTGTGACCACTGGTTATAGGCAGTGATGTGGGACGGCCCAAAGCCTCGTGTAACGTCTCTTTGTGCGTAAATGGTATTCCGCCCTAAGGCCTGGAAAACATCGTGTGAGAGGTCTTATCCTACCTGTACACATGATGGAAGCTTACTTCCAAAGTCACAGAATGTGAATAGTTGAAGATACTCCCAAAGGACAGTGAATTTCCCGGGATGAGACCGCTGATTTCTGCGTATGGCGTGGACACTCCGCGCGCGTTCAATTGATTGGCAAAATCCGAAATGTCATCTGGAGTATGGCACAACCTGTGAAAGCATGGAATCAGCAGTGTCCACGAGCTGGAGAAGACCATAATACCGAAGACCAAGTGTCGCTGTTTCAATGTGTGCTGACAGGACTGCGGACGCATGATACAAGCTATTAGACTAAATGAAAGACGGTTCAGTTGCTCTTCAGGAACTGCGAAAAAATGGCCAACTTTAGCAGGTGAATGCGTGCCAGTTGCCCAGACTGACGGAGATCGTACAGGCACTGTTAACGACACTAGCTCGCTTTCCCCACGTAGATATAATGCATCGTTGAGTATACGTCTGATCGCACGCTTCTGCTGAAAAGGTCAATTTGAAGGCCTGAAGAGGTATTGGTGGGAAAATGCTGACATCCTCAATGTCGGGGCTCCATGACATCGTATCAGAAAGGAACGGGAAACCGATACACGGCATTTTGGTCATTTCATCACGACATAGGGTGAGGAAGGTGTGAATGAAAGGCCCGAACGTAGACGTGTCATTCAGCACTTGGATCCCCTGGGGAGATAAGTTGTGCAAGGGAAGAAGCCAGATTCAAACTCACCTGCAGAGAATCGGATTCCTCGAGGAATAACCGAACAGAATCTTCCATTAAGGAGACGTCCTGACATGCTGTATGATGAGACTGAATAGCGAGCAAAGGTTCAGGATTTACTTCGTTGTATTGCTCGAAACTGCGTTCGCCGGACCGCCAGCTGCCATCTGTCCCCTCAAAATCGTACACGTCTGGTATCATCTGAAAAGACCTCGGGTGGTAATAGACGCGACTGAAATCTGGCCAGTGCCTGATCGTAGGCTCATTGTCGGCCGTTTCTGCGTCCAAGGGGGAGGCACTAGAGCTGATGGCATCTTGTCGATATTCTAAGACATTTCCGTTCCTAGTATACTTTAGAAGGCCGCCCTCAGATCAAACAATGAACCAACCACAGGTTTGTATTCAGTTCGTCGTGTTCATCAACAGCAGTATTTTGAGGTAGAGAACTGTGCGTTTTAGCAGCAGAGCCAAAGTTTTCTGTATATTGCAGCCGTTACGACATGATTAATGCTGATCGGACGAGCAGACTGACCTTTTTTATCGAAGACAAGCACTCTGGGGGTATAACAGTTACCCTACCAGGAGGTTAATGCACGCTGGTCACAAGTCCAGGCCATTCTCACCTCCTTGCTTGTTCCTTCGCGGAACGACGTTTCATGCGAAATGTAATCATTTTCATCGTCCGCGAGATAGGCTTCTTGTGTGTTCCAGAAATGCGCGCCAACGTAATTCGAGAGCTGGCCCGCCTGAATGTAAAGTATTTCTCGCATGTCGATCAATTTTTGAAGTTGAAAGGAAGTGATACCGTGAGAACAGATTCAGAATCATCATTCTATTTCGGGTAGTTCTCAAAGTACTCAACGCCCAACGCCACATATGCACTGGCATTCTTACAGGAAGGAGGAACTAAGGTCTGTCCTAAGAGGAACCTAACAGGGACTGATTGTGTTCCTCGAACGGGAAGCGAATCTTCGTCAAGAAGAGCTACATACTACACTGTCCAAGTACTGAGACGGCAAGGAAAGATATCATAAGACCACTCGAAAGCTATTTAGCGCCCTGCGATCTTCCGGGGTCAGTGGTGCATACCTGTGGGCATCTGGAGCAGGTAGAACACTGCCTGGACCGTCGCTTATGCTTCTGAATAAGCCAGGCCTTCTAGGAGGCTGGAGTGAAGTAATCGAGGGGAGTTCGACGGCCCTTCGCTCCGAAATTTCGTTACTGAACGGAGCCAAATTAACTCTGGCTAGCGGAAGGTATTCATGTCGGGTGAACGGTGGAATGTTAGTCAGAGGCAAGGGAGGAGAGGCGGCGCTAGAAGATGGACTAGGATAATGAGACGAGAATCGAGTCGACTGCGTTTCGGAGTCTCCATCGTCGTCTGAGTACTCAGAGGTACGTTCGGGCCTAAGAGGTACCGTCTTTGTCGTCATGATCGCACCCTGGGGAATCTGTAGCTGTCTCAAGTTATCGTAGTGCTCTATGACGGGCAACTTCGAGTAGTCTTTGACCTGAAAGCGTTGAGAAACCGACACATTGAAGAATGAATGGTATTCACCAGGAAATAAGCAACAACGTGCCATTTTTTGCCTTGGGTAGCACCCGGAGGATAAACAATCGCAGAGTAAGTTTGTTTAGTCAGTCCATGCGGCTTAGATGGTCGATCCTTTCGTCGAGTAGGAGGCGGAATAATAGCAGTAGGATCTGCCGCCCGTTTGGCCCTATGCTTAGGGTGATCAGTGAAACGTCACAAGTAGAACAACAGAAACGTTTAATTCACCGTCTCGCTGCTTTAGCATCGCGCTCATCCTGTGTGGTCTCCACCTTTTCCTCATAGAATAGAAAATCGCCGCGCATGCGACTTTGAGACCTGAAGCGAAAAGTGAGAGCTAGTTCCTGATCAGCAAACCGGTATACTTACCACCGGCGACCATCGGTCCAGCGAATCAACCCGCCTTCTTCATCTGCTTCCTCCCTTTTTGGATGTGATGAGTACGGGAAAGGTACATTATGAGCGCGGCGCACCAGACGTAGACATTTCCCGCACCCAACTCCTTCCTTTCAGCAGCCACAAGTCGGCGCTTTATCAAAGGTAAATAATTTCTTCGGACCGCCTCGAGAATAATCTGTGCGTCACGGGCGTCCCGAAGGTCTTATGGCCATATTCAGCGTCCAAATGGAGCATAGCAAGACGAAAACTCACGAAGAGACGGATGTGTGAGGGCCCTGTGGCTCGTTCCATTGTTGCGATGCGGTACAAAAGACATTGTGGGTTCGGAGTGACGCCAAAGACAATCGCCAGCTAAATGAAACTAGGTGCCAAGATATATCCGATGTATGTCACGGCTACACCTACACAAGGTCCACGCCAGCGGCAGATTCCAGGATTCTTTTAGATCTTGGGAACTTTGCGCGAGCTGGGCTGGGCGAGAAACATATGGTGTTCGTCAGATTCTTGACATGTCAAGGATCGTTCCCAGTCGTATGGTGACTATTCAGCAAACGTAAGTTCGCATCATGGCCTGAATAGAGTTATAATTTCAGATTCCACCTCTCCGTGGCCGATCTGGCTCAGAGCATTCTTAAGTAAGTTCCTGTAGAGGGGAATTATCGGTCCGCCGATGTTTTCCCCGCTTTTGGAGGATAGTAATCCAGGAGAGCGGATGAAGTTGGCCGCTCAAAAAACGACTGCGTTCTGATTGTTCTTCGAGTCGCGCATGTCCCACCCCACCATCCCAGCGCGATCAGAATCGCAGACTCGCGCCCTGGTGAGAGCGCTCAGCACCGTTTGGGATGCCTGTGATATTCCTCCAGAGCAGCCCATACAGACTTTTCGGACTGTGGACTCGGATCCCTTTCCTAGGGTACACGGAGGTAAAATAAGGTCTGTTCTCATGCCTAAAGGCCTGATCACTGATGCCCTGTGCCTGGTGGAGGTCTTGACGTGACAAGCGTCCCGGGAATCGGAAAAGATCTTGAGGTACGGATGCTTCCCTCGGTGCTTCGAGATCAGAGGATCCCAAATCAATCTCGACGTGGAGCGAGCAAGCCATTGCAGGTTTCATGCGGGAACAGGGAATCATTCCGCTCGGAGCACTCAACGCCGCCCCGGAGCGGCTGGTCAAATCACTCGCTCGTTCCTATCACTAATACAGACTCTACGTGCATGATCATCAAAAGTAAATGAATACGAAGATTTCAGAGTCTACATACCTCGCGCACGCGACAGAGGTAACGCGCTGTAATCATAGGCCTAGGCTGCCCGAAGTTTGACACGTTGTAAGGTTTGCGCTATAATCGGCTGCGTGTGGAAAGATCTTATCAGCCTGCAGCTTCAATGCCGTTTCGTAAGGGACCATTATGCTCGCCCTTCGAATACCTGGGCTCATAGAACTACTTCGAAACCGGCTGTTTGTTAGCTTTAAAGATGAGAAATAGCAGTGCTCTGGTCTAAATTCGCACCTGAACTCGGGATTATCGTTCAATAGAAAAAGAAAGGTACATACGATGGTCCTTCTCGGTCCCTGTGGTACCTGGGCAGGTGGGGCAGAAGGGGAAGTCGGTAACATCTCCTTCAAGAAGATTGACAAGTTCATCATGCTGGCATGCTGTTGTTCCCGTTATGTGACCGGATGGCATTGTCAGCGGAAGAGAGCACTAGCGTGAAACAAAGACCCGCCTAATTGAGCGGATTGCTTAAAACCCTGTGAATTTGCGCGGGGTTGCTCGGAAAGTTGAAGTCTCCACCGACGCGAAACCCTTTCACTTGAATCCCAGCCTTATCGTCCAGGGCCAGATAATAATGCAGATATTAAAAGAAAAGATCTTATCCAGTCGTGGGCGTGCATCACAGAGGGGCGACGTAAGTGACGAAGCTGGTTGACGTGGTTCAGAACAGGAACGGCCAGCACAGCCACTGGTCGCACTGTTCCTGATTCACAGGCACGTGGTCGTGAGGATCTTCGAATTGAACAAGTCTCCCAACTCGCGCTCGCAGTGCTTGAAAGCTAGCTTAAGCGTAGTAGCAATGTTCCTAACAGACGGTCCAAGTAAAGACTATCTCATGACCGTACCTTGGCAGGGTCAAGGCCCGATAATGCTGTATGCAAGAAGCAATGTGCATTTGACACGCACGCCGCAAAAGATGACAGTTTAACATTTAAGAGGTCACAAGTGTTCCACAGACTTAGTATGGACTATAATAGCTGCTAATCAGCTCTCTTATTCCGACAACACGAGGAGCCGGAGAACTAAACACGGGCCAGTTATAGCGCCGGAAGAGTCAAACATAACTTCAAGCATAACACCTGACCTTGGCTTGAACCTCTGATCGCTTCAAGTATCAAGTATAGTATAGCATAACCCTTTACAGCGTGGGGTTCAATTTGGTCTAGACTCCTGCCCGTAACTTCTTGCCGAACTCGGAGCGGTGGCGCAATATCTCTCGTACGGTTCCAAGAAGAGAGCCTTCCACCATTAGACACAGAATGCAAGACGGATGCCGCGAATTCGTTACTCTCCCACCCGGACCAAGCCCGAGTCGTCCGAGATGTCCCAGTAACTTAAAGATTTGTTCTAGATCTTGTGTTTACTATAAGTCCCTAGCGAACAAGAAGCAGAACCATGCATGACCGATACGGATCTAGAGTTCCTCGAACGGCTCACGTTAGCCGCCCACCCACAAGTCACAAAGCAGCGCCTTTGCCACGATGTCGGAATCCCATCGCGAGCCTCGATCACAAGCAGCTGCGGTGGAGAAATCAGAGCATAAACGACTCTGCACGTAGAGCGATAAGCCAACAGCGAAGCACAATCATCAGGCTTAAGGTAAAATAGCAGCATGAGCAAAACCCGGCGTGGCGTACATCTTGACAGCTATTCACCTCGTAACACCTACGCCACGTGAAATGGACACTTTGGGGACAGGACTGGGCCCCCCAAAATTCACTCTTGCTTCTTGCTGTCATCTCCTCCGCGTCCGCCTCTTCATCTTCCGTGTTTACTCACCCAACTGCCACACCTTATCGTGTTGATGAAGGAAATTGCCTTGCTTCTCTCTGGGTTCCTTCCCCTTCACTGTCGTTCAAGTCTCGCTTTGTCCATTCACATGTCACATCCATGACACACACAGCTCCCGTTGAGATTCCCCTTGACCTTGTTCAACCTCATGTCGAGCCTCGACTGAGTCACCCGAGAACAAATTGTTCATCTCATCTGATAGGCATTCACTTTGCCGTTTCTGTAACAATGCCATGGGCTTATCTGGTATTCCGAAGAAGTCGTTCCCTCTTCAGCTAATGAACTCATCCTCAATCAAACAGCAGAAACGATGTAAAATCCGAAAAAAATGCATTACATGATTCATAACGAAAAATGGTGGAGAATGTACATATAGATGACGGTCATAATGAATGCTAATAAATAATACGGATAGGTCGTGCTGTCTGTCGTGTTCTACTAGTGATTATGCTCATCTCGTCGCGAGGTGTATGCACGCATGCATGCAAACAGTTCTAGGGAGATTCCGTGACTAATATTGGTGGCGGGCTGGGTGAGTCTGGCAGCGCCATCGCCGCGACCTCGTCCTCAGAATCAAACCCATCATCGTCACCGTTCGTTGTTCGTGGGGGAGGAGGCTCGTCGTCTATCCGCATGCTCGCATCCGGGTCTTCGTCGGGAGCCTCCCAATCTCGCACTTCTTCCGCGCTCAACACTTTAGCGCCACCCTTCCCTTGCTCAACAAAGTCCTTGGGTTGCGTCTCAAGCGCGCGCCTTCCTGTCTTCACCAAACCGTCTAGTAAAGCCTTGACGCGGTGGTAACACTCGTCGCCCTTGGTCATACTCTCTTCGTCACCTTCCTGATCCGCCTCATTCTCGTCATCTTCATCTTCATCTTCCGTGTCATCCTTGTTATCCACAGATGATTTGACGGCGCGGTAGGCGCGCGGAGGAAGGATGAGGCGCGACTCGCGAAGTTTACGCTTTAAATCGCGTATTTCTTTCGCTTGTCGGTGTTTAGTAGCTTCTAAGGTTGCGTTGATGGCAAGCAACGATCGATTCGTTATTTCCAAATCCTCAATCTACCCACCACCGTCAGAAAGAGATTCGATACGTTGGATGAAATAGCTACCTTTCGATTGGTCTTGGCATCTGCCCTAACCTTGCGCGTCACATCGTCAACATCAGTGCCCCGCCCATGACTACTATCATCAGAGAAGTCATCTTCCGTCGTGCTGAACTGCACAAGGGTATCAAGTGCAGAGCGTAAACTTGACGGATTGGGTGCTCCGTTTAAGCTTGGAGCACTGTCGCCGGATTCCGGGTGAGATGAACGCGACGCAGATGACCGGGAGGAGAATGAAATAGCAGACGTAGGAGGAGAGACTGGCGGTAAGGGTATGGTAGTGGGATCCACTTTGGCGATTATGTTGTAATTCACATGCGCGTCGTCCCGCGGAAACGGTTGGTATGAGTGGTGTGCTGGTGGAGAGGCATGAGCTCGACCTGAGCCATATCGGTACGGGTTAGCTGCTGGTGAGCCAGTCGTTATAGGGTAAAAGTTGTATTCGGGTGTGGTGGAGGATGTATTAGCCGAACTGAGAGACAGGTTAGAGGACGACATGGATGGAGCTCGGGTCCTGCCATTCGCTGGACGCGATGAGGGGTGCGATGGGGGAGATGGGGATAATGAGTCGCCATGTTTAACGAGCTTTGTTATCCTTGACTTGATTTTGGGCGCAACGTCCCCATGCATCGCGTCTCGAATTTCCGGGTCCGTGAAAGTGTCCGAGGCTGGAGAAACAGGTGACCCGTGGCTCACTTTGGGTATCGATAGTCCGGGAGCGTCGTGAAGAATAGACACGCTTGAAGTCCTTCTGTGTGGGCTGGTGTTGAGCGGACTTGGACTATCTAGTGACGGTGTCTTGGACAGCCCATGATACATCGACACGGGTGTACCTGGCGTTGAGCTCGACGATACCGTCGGTGGAGATCGTGCAGTAGGGCGAGCTGGGAACGGTCGTGACTTTGGCTGTGTCGGAGGGGTGTTAAAGCGCGGAGGCGGCCTTATTCCTGCAGGAGAATTAGCACGAGGAGTCGTACTGCTCGTCACAGTGGTAGTGAGCCGGGATGGCTTCCTGGTCAAGGAATTGGGTGTCGCTGAGCTGTTGACCTTGGCTTTGACCTTGACTACTGTCGGTCGCGCTGTCGGTGACGCCTGGCGCTTGAGGGGGGATGGTGGGCGAGCATTGTATTTCGATGTATCCGCATGTCCGTTATAGGTGAGCTTAACCGTTACCTATCCCGACTTTGAACGCTTGCCAACGAGGGCGACGAGGAGGAGCGCACCTTTCGTCTAGCGTCACCATCCATGGACGGCGTCAAAGGGGATATACAATAATTACAAGGGCCGCCAAGGCGGCGTCGTGGTGGAGAGAACAGAGGGTTATGATCGGAGAAATCCGATTCAAAATGGAAATGCTTCTTTCCAGGTAATATTACACTTTTTTAATCTATACCAGGCCCTTCTGCGCCAATACATTCAGCACCACCTTCTCGATAAGAGGACGTAGTTTGCCGCCATCGCCTTCCAAAGCAGCATGTACACTTTTCTCGACATATTTCCCAACCATATCTACTTCAACGTTCACCTTGGATCCAACCGCTTTCTTGCTCAGAGTAATCTTCTCTTGCGTATGCTGGATCAGCATAACATCGAACGTCCTCCGAGCGTCATTTACGGCTGTCAGCGTCAAGGACGTTCCATCGATGGTAACGTAGCCTTTCGGAATCAAGTAGGGGAGCAGAGACGGTCGAGACGCTGTCGGTTCCGGGAGCTGAAAGCTCAGACGAAGCGAATCACCATCCGGAGACCGTTCCGCAACGGTCGCCGTCGTGTCTACATGGCCCTAGAGCAGCTCACCCCGTCAGGCGACCCGCCTTTCCAAGTAACCAATTTGTACTTGCCTGCACAAAGTGACCCCCAAAGCGCACATGCGGAGCCATGGCGCGCTCCAGGTTGAGCTGATCGCCCACCTTGCGTTCACCTAAGTCCAAGCGTTGGCGACAATAGTATGGGGAGCGGGACAAGATGGTCCAGAATTACCTAGATCAGTTCGTTCCAACGTCTCGTTGGCCAGCCAGACTTTGAACCATCCACTCTTATCAAATTCGGTGACGGTCAAACAGGCACCGTTGACTGCGATGGAGTCTCCAATGTTGCAGTCTACAAGGATGGGTGCTGCATCCGAGACAGTCAATGTGCAGCCTCCCGCGTCGACGATAATGTCGGACACGGTGCCCAGGTGCTCAATCTAGGGATAAATGTGTTAGAGATCAGTCTATATCTGCTGCGCTGGCAATGCATACTAAGCCGGTGAACATGGTGGTGGTAATTGAGTAAGTACCGAGTAAACGTACTAAACGCAGCCGATCGCTTTCTCATTTCTTGTTCATTTCGAGTTAATTACTCGTAAATACGCGTCGTTCTGCTTCCCGAACCTTCAGTCAATGTATACAGCGCACATTTTTGTGAACCAGACAATTTTTTGCGGTGGAACTCCGCTGACCGCCAAACATCCGGCCCTCAACCGCTTCGCAAGGACTTGCCAAACAATCATCACCATTTTCAAGCCAACCACCTACGCCGCAATGGCTGGTGCGCAACCCCAGAAACCACAACAGCCAGAGCCTCCGCTCAAAACTCGCAGTCTGTTAGAGTCGTACAATGGTATGCGCCACAATCCGTAAATACTTCCGAAGCTGACATCATCACCAGCGCTTCCTGCTCGGACGCGTCGCACTCTAGCAGCTGGGATCTTTGCCTTTGCTGGAATCGGATTACTGGTATCCGACTATCTGGAAGCCAAAATGCCTCCCGAGAATCAGAAGAAATAACATGCTGTTTATTCTTTGCCACCAGAAGGAACGTGTGTTAGAAAGAAATACAATGTGAGGATCGGTTCTAGTATGGCTGCGGTCTGAATGGAGGAATTGGACGCGTGCTTGGGCGTCGGAACAAGGGATCGAGAGGATGCGGGTCATCCCACGCTGCCGCGTACGTCGGCGAAGGAAGAGCGGGCAATCCACCGCCCTTCTCTGCGCCCGAATACTGATTCTCGTTATCGTTTCCTCCAAGCCACGATATCGTTCTCTTCTTCTCCCAGTCCTCCGACAAATCACTATCATCGCCTTTTCTCTTCCCAGTGATAAGACCCTTCAAAAAACCCCACCAGGCGTCGAAGAAGCCGAGCAGCATGGTGATTACGACGGCAATGACAATGCACAAGGCGGTAATACCGACGACCTTTCCTCGGCTCATCTTGGATCCATCTTGAGCTGGCGGGCTAGGGCTGGGATCAGGATCGTTATGAGTAGGAGTGCCGATATGAGTTGTAGGAAGAACAGTGCTGTATTTGGTGCTGCTAGAGCTTGGGCTCGACGTTAATGATGCTCGTATTGAGGTGCTGGACTCGGATCTCGTGGAAGGTGACAGGCTCGTAGTGCTCTGTGTGTGCGTTTCAGTCCGGTGCGTCTCCAAGGTCCCAAACGCCTTTTCTGAAAGAGACGAGAGAAGAGATATAATTAGAGGCGTAGCAGTGTGCAACTCGGCGGTGAGGCTTGTATGTTGCTCCTTGGTCGTAGAAGTGGTTAATGGCGCCAATACGAATGGTGGCGTGTCATTTTCAGGAATGAGATCTAGCAGCTGGCGAGGCGGGATAAGCGCGTAAACGCAGACATGATGAAGAAATAAAAGCTGTGTCAAGGCGAGTCTGAGCAGCATGATTGTTGTCGTTCAAGCGTAAACTACAGACCGCGTTCCTTTTGAACAACAGAGCTAAATATAGACCGTCTAAGTCTCTTATTCTAATAATTTAACAAACATCGTCCAATCCGGACTGCGTCTACACATCTCTCTAAACAAGCCACCCGCACGAAGGAGGTCCTTTGGCGTCCCAAATTCGACCACCTCCCCTTGATCCAGAACCAGAATGCGATCATAGTCGATGATGGTCTTTAACCGATGCGCAATCGTAATTACTATTGCACCTGAAAGCTCTTCTCGAATCGTTCGTTGAATCTTGAAAAAGAATATGTCAGCGGCGTCAAGTCACCGAAAAAGAACTTGCCTGGTCGTCCAGATGAGAATCAATCTGCGAAGTGGCCTCGTCCATTATGATAACGTTGGTCCTTCGAAGCATGGCACGGGCTAGGGCGACAAGCTGGCGTTCGCCTCCACTCAGTGATCCAGCGCTCATGGCCATGCTGAGGATGTTGTCACGGTCGGCGTGGTGAAGAACGGACATCAAGTGACAGCGTTCGACAACATCCATACATTCCTGGGTGGAATGTTGATCCAATGGGTCAAGATTGCTTCGTAAGGTCCCAGTGAATAGGGAAACATCCTGACTGACAATAGTCTGTAAATGATCGTCAACTAGGTGGTCCATAGTCAAGACATGGGATACACACCACTCGAGTTCTCAAGTCCTCCAAGCCGATGGCTGAGACATCGATACCATCGATCCTGGAAAGCACGAATACTTAATGCTGCTCCCAAAGACGGGCCGGGAGAAAACTCACAAGATTCTACCACCAGAAGGCTCGACCATACGCAGAAGCGAAAGAGCAAGTGTGGATTTTCCTATGAGCCGAGATTACGACGGTCTCAATTCATAGTGTTAACACTAACCTGAGCCTGTTCTTCCAACCTACGTATATAACGCCGATTGAGTACAAGTTGAAAGCAAAAGTCGATAACGTACGACACCAATCTTTTCTGAAGGATTGACAGAAAAACTCAGATCCTTCAGCACCGCGGGCAGCTCTGGTGCATACTTCACAACTAAATGATCCACAACGAGCTGCCCCGAACTCGATGGCCAATACGCTGGAGGTCTCGATTTCTCGAGAATAGCTGGAGCTTCTTGAGGCAGATCCAAGTACTCAACCACACGTTCCACGCTATTGAAGTCGAGCTCCAGTTGTGCTGCGACTCTGTAACACAGCGTCAGATGACACGTCGGTAAAGAAAAGGCCGGCTAACCTAACGAGCTGACGACTAGCTTCGGCGAATATGCCAGACTGGACAATCACTATAGCTGCCGCTCCGCTTTGGACCCCCATCCAAAGGGCGAAAACTGTCGTTGCGTAAACGACAACGGAGCCGAGGCCTGGAATGGTTTAGTATTAATTACGCCACATAGGGACACGACGACCTACAGTCGTATCTCCATCGGAGCCATCCATTGACTAGCCACTGGAGTAAAACTCAGCAAGTGACCCGGAACTAAAAGGACAGAACACATACATATACGTGATCGAATGTTTGGAACTTGTCAACCTACTGCGACATGAATCACAAGGAACCAGAACTCATTTTAGATCGCACCTTTGCATAGAATGAATTCTGATACCGCTGCTCCATTCCAAACGCCCTCACATGTGTGAGCCCCCTCAACAGCTCATCAAAACCCGCAAACGCCGGCGACAAAGACACGGACTCCAATCGCCTAAGGTCGCGCGACGCGCGTATATACGGCGGTGCCAAACGGATATACAACCACGCAATGAACAGCGCAAAAGGTGCAAACGTAGGCACCACGACAAGAATAACCAGGAACGACGCCACAAAGTCGAGCACGCCCGAGATGCACGCGCGTGCGGAATTCTGGAGCGCCCCGTCGATGGTGTTGATGTCCGACGTGAAGCGGTTGAGGATGCGCCCGATGGGCGTGGTGTCGAAGAACCGCCCCGGCGCGCGTGTGATGCGCCGGAGGAGAGAGACGAATAAGGACCGGGAGGCTTGGAGACTTGCGTAGTATCCCAGCGCGATGTACACGAGCACGGAGAACGCGCCGGCCATGGAGATGAAGAGATACACCATCAGCCACGGCCGGACGTCGACGCTCGGCGAGGGGAAGTTTGTCCATGGGTACTTGACGTGCACCGCAACGAGAGTGGTCCGGATGTACGAGGCGATGGAGGTATCAGCATTTTGGTAGGCTTCGCCCCATGCGGAAAGGAAGACCTGGTTTCCAATGTTGATGCACCGGATCGTGAGCATGAGCAGGAATGTGAGGATCCAGGAGATCGTTCCCGCTGCGCGGATGTACGTGAGGTACGTTCGGATGGACACCCGCCCCTCTGCACGGGCTTCAGCCATGATCAGTTTTCCGTTGGCCACCTTTTCGGCGAGCCTTGGCTTTCCTGGTCCTTCCAAGACGTCTGCCTCGTTCTCGACCACAGGGACTTCGGGCTCGTCCTTCTCTGAAGCGAAAGGTTCATCCTCCATCTCGATCACTTTCTGAAGTACGCCATCTCGTTCAAGGTCATCTACGTTTCCTTGTCGCAGAACCTTTCCCCCTGATAGCTCGACGAGATACGACGCTATAGGGAGACAAAGACCGATGTGGTGCGTCACAAGGATAATAGTTCTATCGCGGACTAGCTTGCCGGCAAGACAGTTGGCCACTAGATGTTGCGCCGTGTGCATATCTACTGCTGCTAGACTGCATGCATATGCGTCAGTTTGACCAGTGTAATCAAGAATAGAGTGACGCACGGATCGTCAAGAAGTATACACTGCAACATGATTGAAGAGCACATTTAGAAGATGAAATGGTTCGACGTACCGTAGCTTCAGAATACATGGCACGAGCAAGCGCGATACGCGCTCTCTGTCCTCCACTCAGGGTGATACCCTTCTCACCGATTTCTAAAGCGTGTTAGCCGAGCACAGCGACAAACGTAAAAATGTCTCAACCTGTCATGTCTCCAGCCTCCAAAATCTCCAGGTCCTTAATCAGTGCGCACGCTTCTACAACAGCATTGTACCTGTCTTCGTCATACCCGTAACTTGAACCGAAGATGATGTTGTCCCGTATCGTCGCATGCTCAAGCCCTAACGTCAACTCAGGCTATCTCTGGTCATTCACGCAGGGTGAATTTCTTACAAGGGTTCTGAGCACAATATGCAACTTGATGGTGCGTCTTGTCTATCAAGACCTTTCCGGCCGTACAATGCATTTCTGGATCATCATCAGCTCGATAAAAAACGGACTGTCACAGGTTTTATCTCACCTCCCAGTAGAGCCGCCAACAATGCACTCTTACCGGACCCAGTGGCGCCGCTGATTAGCGAGAGCTGTCCTTTCGGGAAGACAAGCGCTAAAGGGCCGAGTTCAAATGACGACGACGTCGTTTCCTTCGGAACAGACTGCCAACGGAATGTGCCCTCCGCGAACCCAATATTCTTGTCCTCGCCATCAGGTGGGCTCTTTGCTGTGAGCGTCGACGCCCATTCCGGTACCTCCTCTTCATCAAGGAAATGCTCTATTCGTTGCATCGAGACGTACGCTACAAATATCATGAGACAGGTGGATGCAAATCAGTTCCGTGGAACTCACCGTGTAGGATAGCAAAGAATTGTCCAGGCAACTCGGTCATCGGCCGCTGAAGCTGGGTGAATAGGGCAATGGCTGTGAAAGCTTTTGAGACAGTGAGGTCCTGGCCTGCTATCAGCGTATAGAAGAAGAAAGTCGACAGCGCTGTCGCAGAGGGAATCCAAGTCCTGTAAGACGTTGGTGGTCAGAGGCTCTAAATCAGGAGGATGCGCACCATATAAAACTAATCATCGTTGCCACTACGTTCTCCTTGACGCGCCACTTGAGCTCTGTTTCTCGTGCTTGTTCAGTTTGTTTTGACCAATGACTTTCTACAATAACGTCAGCCGAGGAAGGTGGCTACAGATTATGATCATCACCCCATCCATAGAATTTCAAGAATCGAATATTCTGCAGCAGTTCATTGACAATACCCATCCGCGCGTCTTTGGCCTTCCAAGACGATCTCGTGATCTGAACAGGCGGATGAATATTCTGGACGACACGAAACATGTCCATGGCGTACCGAGATGTTGTACTTCGCAAGCGGATAGTTCAGCACGTATGCTACCAAGATGACGACCACTCCGGACCAGGCAGCCCAGCCCATAACGCTGGAACTCCGTGAGCGATTTGGCAAGCAGAATCGCGACAGAGACCAACTTGTAGAGGAACACCAAAGCAATTACCAAGCGGATCGGTGCGGTTATGAAGCCGGAGAACTCCCAAAAGCGTTGGGAAACCGCATAGGTGTCGCCTCTTAATGCGATATCAGAGGTGGTCTTGAGATGTCAGCACCACTGTAACGTACTGCATCAGATTGACAATCTTTCCAAGATGCGCTCCTTCTTCTGACTCGTCTTGCCCTTCCTTTTTAACCTGACCATCAAGATTCTGCCTTCGGAGAGACTTGTAATGAAGAGAGCAGAAGAGCTGTCCTCGGGTACGTTCATAGCAGCGTCGCGTATGCCAGCTCTGGAATAAATCGACCTGGGCGAAGGAGAGATGTACTACAAATGTTACGGTAGCCCAGTAGTACGCTCTCCTCCTAGAATCAGGCGTGTTTTCTGCTAGGGCGGACAGAATTTCCTGGAGAGCATATGCAGGGACGAAACCTGATCAGCTAAAATCAGTGGCAGAGGCATTGACAGTAGGATCCGACACACCAACGACAACACTCCACAATTCCAATACGACATCGAGAATCAAATCAAGCGAGTTGGAGACTAGAAGGAATCGGAGCAAGGAATGATTCGGGTGTTGTGTTTTATACTCAAGATACTTCTCAAAGAGATTCTTATGCAGGAAATATGGTGACAACGTCCACACATCCGTCTCATTCAAGGTCCGTGAGTTGGCAAGACCGAAAAGAGGTGAAATGAAAGAAAAAGTACACCAGGACCACAAAGTCACATCATCCTCTGGCATAGACAAAGAGGAAGATGGGATCTGATATTGCGGTTCAACAGAGCATACTTGACACCAGGAGGAAGCCTACATCTTTGCATTGGGCAACATTTAAGGCTGGTCGTACAAGTTGTACAGGTAAGGTGCCGGCCACAAAGACAAAAATGCTGGATACGACAAGGGAGACAGTGTGCAACCCAATAGCGACTCCGTTGTAGTAGTCCTTCAAGAGCTCCGTGATCACATAGACAAAACTGAATACTGCCTGGTAGGTGCCGAATAGGAAGGAGAGATAAGGCACGGTTGCAGGCGGCATAGCCACAGTTCGGAACAAAATGTAGGCCTACGTGAGGTAATAGCCACGAGTGAAAACGCGAGAAAGGCGACATACCCAAGAGGCTGCTGTCACGAGTGAGAGTACGACGTGAGATGTATCATGCAGAACAGCACTATACACTAGACTTCCCAGCCAACCAGTGGCCTGCAAGAATGCTAGACAAGACATTGACCGGATTTTAAGAGGAGACGGCATTGCTGGGGTATCGACTGGTCCTTCCACATCTTGGAGAGTGAGGAAATTTCGAAACGGAGCAGAGATGTAAACAGCGGCGGTATTCAAGGTTTTCGGTAAACGCAGTCGTGACGTGGCATCGTGAATGAGCGTGAATGCAATTAAAGAAACAGACAGAGCCAGGTAGAGCATAAGTCTGTTGAAAATGTCAGCAACTGTGGGGAAATGGACATGATTATGGAGGGCTCAGTAAACCCAGTATATGATCTCAAGTTTTAGACTCGTATAATAGGGAACTAGAAAGTCATCCTATAAGGATAAAAGGGAGCCAACTTACCCTCTTTCTGAGGCGAGCAATGCCAATGGTGGTGGTCAGATAAAATTCCTGTGATAACGTGACGTGACACTGTGATCGCTGCTGACGTCAGGGTTAGCTCGATCAGTAAGGTGGCCAAATCCGGAGCACGTTGAATTCTATCGCCTTCGCCGTCATTCTTCGTCTTCTTATTGCGCCAGTTAGACGGTTATTCGAATAATGTCTTCAACTCAAGCAACCTGGTTCTGCCATGAAGTATGTCCATCGACTGCCCCATCTACAAAGGCTGAGTAATCCATAATAGTGCGGCCGAGAGACGGTACCATTAATGGCGAGTCGTTCCTCAGCAACGATTAACAGTGGCGCTGAAACGCAACCAGGTTCCAGATCCAGCATGCGCAAATTGCAATAGTTCTTTCGTAGAAAAGGTATACTCCTACCCGCGACCGCTTCGTGCCACAAGTGACCGACGCGGTACCTGCAGATCGAGGACACGACCGATGATGACCCACGCGATTTCGCTCAAGATGGGCCAGATATGAATGCCGCCTATATAGGTTTGTCGCCAAGTTACCTGCCCAGCATCATCTCATCTGCATACTAGATCTTATTGAAAGACTAGTTGGTCGACCTGTAAGCATTTGAGCTGATATGCGTCTTGCGTTTCGTTCAATTTTCACAGGCTGCGCGACCATCTGTCATTACCTTCACCTCTGGGAACCGTACACTGAGATTCGGCGGTCCCAACACCTTGAACACTCCAAGTGATGTTCCCACAATGACAGAGTGAGCGCCTTTGCACATTATTTCGCTAGCAGCTTAAACGCCACCAGCTTTATAAGACGAGGTCCACGACCTGAAGAAGGACAGCCCATGAATGGCAGTCTGCTAGCCTCATATATGATGTCCATGCTTGGTCTAGGACCAGGAGGAGCGGCGGGCGGCCTAAATGAAATGTTCGCCCGCGGATTCGGTGATCCTGGAAGTGGTCGAATGGGGGATTATGTGTTCAACCAAGAAGGTCCGTAACACAGATTGCTGTTTGATTGCTT
Organism: Hymenopellis raphanipes; assembly: GCA_036872995.1. Lineage (NCBI taxonomy): Eukaryota > Fungi > Basidiomycota > Agaricomycetes > Agaricales > Physalacriaceae > Hymenopellis > Hymenopellis raphanipes. The sequence goes on from JAYMDG010000001.1 coordinate 3,526,335, forward strand.
TTATTAAAGCATTTATGCCAGACTTGGATGAAATAATAACACACCTGATGGAGAACAATAATCCCTACCGTCCGGTACCCGCCACAGAAGAAATACTGAAGGAATTGCCGCGTGAGGTTCTCGTGGTTGGCTGTACGTCTCGTTGACTTTGCACAGTATTATTTCTAATGAATCCTTTGTAGCGCCCTTGTTGTCCAAGGACTGTGCAGTGTGCAAAGACCAGTTTGCTCTCCAAACCGAAGATCCCGATGAGCAGATTGTCGTAACATTACCGTGTACACATCCTTTCCATGAGCCATGTATAATACCTTGGCTCAAGTCGAGCGGAACATGTCCAGTCTGCCGGTAAGTGGCGTGTCTTCTCTAGGGCGCTAGAGATTCTGAATGTCTTGTAGACACCAACTTATTCCTCAACCTGAGCATCATCCTAATCCAACGGAACAAGCCCATCGACGACCCAGTCCAGAATTGGCGCGGGGGGCTTTTCCTGGCATGTTCCAGTCTGTATTTGGCGGTTCACGATCGGACACCTCAACCTCTGGCTCGTCTTCACGTTCGCCATCAGGGTCAGAAGCTTCGCGGCAACCTCGACGACGAGATTCACGCCGAAGCTCTGGAGGATCTGGGTCAGGCGGCGGTGGTCACCGTCATCTTCCTGGCGGGTGGGACGACTTGGACTGATGCACTACTGGGAACATATTATCTACGTTTATAATACGACTTTTGAATTGTAATTGTGTTTAGATCGCTATGTACATAAGCTTTGTTATTGCGTCGTGTCCTCAGACAGCAATCATCTTAGTCGTGAAGACCCGAAGGTGATCGAACTTGAAACAGTATTATCAGTATGTGGCGTAGCGCAGGTGAGGCGGGGCAGATTCGTTGCTACCTGGAACAAGGTAAGAACTGGTAATAGGAAAGCAGTACCAGGCAGGTGTCGGGCCTGCTGGCTAGGTCGCTATGTCGGCTACTCAGATTCTGACATAATTTTTACAGCTCTCAATAGGTTCAATGCAAGAAGCAATTCAAAAAAAACGAGACCACCGTCACCACGAGAACAGATACAAGAGAAAGCAATGTCCATTAATTTGGTCTAACTACAACTCTCGGACAGCTGTTTAATTGGAGGTGGCGGTAGTGCTGGTAGTTGTGGCGAAACCAACGCGTTTGTTCGTCGTGTCGTAGACGGAGTAAAAACGCTCCAGGAAAGTGTAGCCGTTAATGAAGTCGAGACCTGAACCCGACTTACTGCCAAGGTCCGCGACGATCAAGTATATGCTGTCGGCGGTACCACCAATAGCGGCGTTCAACGTGCGAGGCCAGATTTGCGCGTTGGCCGTCAACTCATATGATTTCTGCAATCAATATGAGGGTGGGTCCCAGAAGAATGGTAGAGGTCTTACATTACCGATGTGGAAGAATAAGCTCTTCAAGTTCGAATATTGCGCGGTTGTGATGCGTAACAATCCTGTGTTGCTGTCCAGTGTTGCGCCAGTGGCATCGACGTACTTTTCATAAGCATCGGTCGCCAGCATGATCAAAGTTGTGCCTACAGAGGCGAAATGAAGCGTGGGGGATGTGAAGTAACTGTACTGACGTACCAGTGTCGACGATTCCGGCGGTGGACGAAAGGATTGTCGTCGACGCTCCATAGGTGATGGATTCGTCGATACCCCAGAATAAGCTGGATGGAAAAGTCGATGTCAAAGGCCTTGGGTGCTCGTTAACCTCCGTGGGAGTGAAAAGGGGAAGACATACGTGTATGAGATGTCGCTTGTGAGCTTGGAGGTATCAACACCGCCTAGTAGCCATTCACATTAGCCTAGTTGAAGCTGACTTTGCGAACATCTGGCACTAACCCCATGTCAGGACTCCGTTCTCAGTTTCCAAAGAATTGGTGGGAGCAAACAAGACGCCAATCTGGTCTTTCCTAATGCTTCGCTGAGAGAAAAGGTTGTCTGTGACTGTGGGAATGAGGGTTTTTTTTGCGGGAGACAATGTTCCTAAAGGAATCTCTTTCAATGAATTCTTTCTGAGAAAGTGTCCAATGACTCACCCAGTGTAAGATCGACAGGACCGATTCTATAATCGTGTTCAAGCGCACGTCTAGGACATCGCGAGATGGAGCTTACCCAAGGATACCATCAAAACCGCCGAAACTAACGTGAATAAGATAAGATTCGAGGAAGAGCAGGAAAAACTAACCCTGTAGATTGCGACGCGACACCAATGGACTGGTGGTCAATCACCAGGTCTTTGGTGATAGTCACTTTGTCAATATATTCGGTACCTATGTGAATGTGCTTATTAGTCTTGGGTGCCATGGAGTACGCATACACTAGACTCACCAGAGAATGAACCGGAGCCATAGGTAACGGACTGGAGCAGGGGATGTGTGGGTCAGTAAATTCAGTAAGCTAGATTGTCATATCGAGAGGACTCACGACGGAATCGTCAGTCTTGATACTGGTAGACGTCACCTGGTAGGGGGTTCCGGCGCCAACCCAAGTGTTGGAGCTTCCGGTGTCAATGAGCAAATCATCTACAGTTCCAAGGTCAGTTCAATTCGTGATCGCGGAGCGGGAAGGCGACACATGCAACTGGTGGCGGGGCAACCAACTTCAACGGAAGCAATATAAACAACCGCGAAGTTGATGGCGGCTTGATTGAACACGGAACGTTTTCCAATCTCGCCGCTATCAGCGATACTCTGGGCGCGTTCCTTGAGAGCTGCAGCACGAGCCTGATCCCGCTGCACCAGCGTCATCGTCCCATTGCCCATGTTGAACCTTCTGGCAATAGGAAGGGTGACGGGGCTTCGGGACACTACCACAGGATTGGCATTGACCACGAAGAGCAGAGCGGCAAAGAAGGCGGTAGAAACGAGCTGCATGGTCGATGCGGTACCCAAAGATTGAGTGTAGTAGTTTGAATGCCACGAGTAGGACAGAGTAGCCTGCTTGTCTGGAAGCGTAAACCCATAGCTTATATGTTATCGCAGTCGCTAACGGGAGAGATGCGTTTAAGACGCAACTAGGAGTCGAGATATGAGTAAACACAACATGTCGAGGAATTTGCAGGTGGTAGGGGTGTAGACCCTATGGAAGTGAGTATCCGAGTAGCCCGGGGAGGTGATAACCCGATCCAGAACATAACTGATACAAAGTGGTTCACTTGCTGCCAGGCGAGTCCCGGCAGTACAGCTCTCCGCTTGTTTTCGCTGCATCCACGGCCGCAGCGCCAAAAAAAGGCAAAGGCGGGCCAAAGATCCGAGGTTAGTTGAAAAATGCGGACGAACCATCCTCGGAACTTGCCGAGGAAAAATGCCGACATTTTGTCCCAAAAGGGCAAATTTTCGAGACGACCTCCAACACGCGTCCTGACTCCTCGCGTCCTGACTCCTCGCGTCGTGCCAGGTCACGCTAGGACGAACCGGAAGTTGAAGTTGACGCTCCCGCATGTGGATGCAGCGAAAATAAGTGGAGAGCTGGACTGCTGGGACTCGTCTGGCAAGTGAACCATGGATCGGGTTATCACCTCCCCGGGCTACTCACTTCCATAGGGTCTACACCCCTACCACCTGCAAATTCCTCGACATCTGTGTTTACTTATATCTCAACTCGCAGTTGCGTCTTAAACGCATCTCTCCCGTTAGCGACCGCGATAATATATAGACTATGGATTTACGCCTCCAAACAAGTTGCCATCTTTCCTACTCGTATACACTATGCAGCTCGTTTCTACCGCCTTCTTTGCAATTGCATATTTTATGTGTCCTCGTGATCTTTCAATTGCTTCTTGCATCGAACACAGTGAACCTTAGGGCTGTAAGTATTTATGTCGAAACTTGAATAGCCGACCTGCGCTCCTCGTATCCAAGATAGCTCTCTCCTGCAGGTCGCAACGGGTCTTTTCCACCTGCGCTACGACACATACCTCTAAATATTCTCATGAATCGCGCATGTGTACTTCGGATTCCTACAGTTATAATGATCAATGTGTTCAATAAAAGTAACGACTCAAGACATTGGGTTTACGGGAACCCATACATAATGGTACAATAAACACTTGGTATAAGTACAACTCGACATCTCACAAACACTGTTTAATTGGAGGTGGCGGTGGTGCTGGACGTCGTGGCGAAACCAATGCGAGAGTTCGCCGTGTCGAAGACAGAGTAGAAGCGCTCCAGGAAAGTGTAGCCGTTAATGAAGTCAAGACCTTCACCCGAGTTACTGCCAAGGTCCGCGACGATCAGGTATACATTGCTGGCGGTGCCACCAATAGCAGTGTTCAACGAGCGAGGCCAGATTTGCGCATTGGCCGTCAACTCGTATGATTTCTAGAAATACATGGATTAATGAGCTTATCCAAGGCAAATGGAGGGGTCTTACACCACCGATGTTGAAGAACAAGCTCTTCAAGTTGGAGAACTGCGTGGTTGTGATGCGCAACAACCCAGTGTTCCTGTCCAATGTCGCGCCAGTAGCGGACACATATCTGTTGTAGGCATCGGTCGCCAGGAGAATCAAAGTTGTGCCTACAGAGGCAAAATGAGACAAGCGGCAAACGTTGTAGCTGTTGACGTACCAGTGTCGACGATTCCGGCGGTGGACGAAAGAATCGTCGTCGACGTTCCATATGTGACGGACTCATCGATACCCCAGTAAAACTTGGCTGGAGAGGTCGTTGTCAAAGACCTTGGGTGGTAGTTAGCCTCATATGGGAGTCAAGAAAGAGAACGGAATACGTGTAAGAGACGTCGCTCGTGAGCTTGGAGGTATCAACGCCGCCTAGTGTTCGTTCATGTTAGTTGATGTCCTCTAAAGACTGCGAGCACGGACTAACCCCAGCTCAGGACTCCGTTCTCAGATTCCAAAGAAGTAGTGGGAGCAAAGAAGACACCGATCTCGTCGTTAGTAATAGTGCCCTGTGAGAATAGGTTGTCCGTGACGGTAGGAATAAGGGTACTGGTCGCGGGAGACAATGTTCCTGAGGGAATCTCTTTCAGTGACGATCCTTTCGGAGGAATTGGATGACCCACCCTGTGTAAGAATGACGGGACCAATTCTGCATCTGTGGTCAATGCACGACCGGGACGTGTGAAAGGCAACTTACCCAAGGATACCATCATAGCCGTCGAAACTGCCGAGGATAAGATAAGATTTAGGCAAGAAAAGGAATGACCAACCCTGAAGATCGCGACGCGACACCAATGGACTGCTGGTTAATCACCAGGCTGCTGGTAATGGTCACTTGGTCAATATATTCAGTACCTTGTGCGAGTGAGCGCATCAGTCTTGGTGTTATGGTGAATGTAGACACGAGATTCACCAGAGAAAGAACCGGAGCCATAGGTGACAGACTAAAGCGAACGTCAGTAAATGAGCTAACCTGGAATCCCACATGGGGAAACTTACGACGGAATTGCTCGTCTTAGTGCTAGTCGACGTTGTCTTGTACGCGGTTCCAGCGCCAACCCAAGTGTTGGAGCTTCCAGTGTCAATAAGCAACTCATCTACAGTTTCCATATCAGTTTCCACGATCACGGAACAAGGAAGGGTACACATGCAATTGGTGGCGGGGCTACCAACTCCAACAGAAGCAGTATAAACAACCGCGACGTTATCGACATCTTCGCTGATAACGGCGCGCTTGCTAGTCTCGCCGCTATCAGTCAAACTTTGTGCGCGCGCTTTGAGAGCAGCAGCACGAGCTTGGTCTCGCTGCAGGAGCGTCGTCGTTCCATTGCCCAGATTGAGTTTTCTAGCAACAGGAAGGGTGACGGGGCTTCGGGACACTACCACAGGATTGGCATTGACCACGAAGAGCAGAGCGGCAAAGAAGGCAGTAGAAACGAGCTTCATGGTCGATGCGGTACCCAAAGAGATGACTGTTGAGTGCTGGTTCAAGGCTGGTTTCTATCCATTTTATACGAGTCTGAGGACTCGCGGTATCCCAGCTGTCCATATGCTTTCGTTGCTTCTACGTGGTTGATTCGGTCGCTATTGGGCGGGCAATGTATGCAACAGATGGCTCTACCATGCCTCTGAGCAGGAGTATCGCTATTTTTACACCAAATCACGTCTTGACCTAAATTTATTTCATAGAGTAGGTACTTGGATCAGAAGAAGAATCGCCAGGTGGTGGGGAGAGACTGACCTGATAACAATAATAGCTTCGCAATCTCGTGTCTGTTGCCCAAGTGGTTGATATGGTATCAGCATTGCGATTCAGCGAGCATCTTGCATTGTTGTCTAGAAGACGCGTAGGTCGTTTCCGCGGGCCTTTCATTCAATAGACATCCGGGTATACGACCGTTCCTCTTGTAGTAACTTAGCAAGTATGCAAACGGAGGTAGGACACTCCTGCCGCGCTGTACATGTGCGCCGGTACCGAGAGCGGTTTCCCACGTATATCCGCTGTTCAGGAAGCCCTCCCAGAAGCCGCCAACGCATGTTTTTCGATAAAAGAAAAACACTTGAGCTATGGAGTGCAAATGGAGTGGAGGCAAAAGTATACGGTAACGTAATCTCCCGATCAAACGATCGGCGACGGCATCCTCCGCCATCACTCAAGGGCCTTGAAGCAACTCTCAAGTGCACTGTCTGCACATAGTCTAAAGTCGGCTCATGCCAAATCCTCCAGAATATGTTCCATGACCAAACGGCGCTAGGTTAGCCTAAGAGATTTGCGGGTCAGATGGGATCTGCCAGGCGAATACTCGTGGTGACTGCCAACGAATTGTTCCCTTCGTTCTCTGGCTTGACAACGTTGCAGTGCATCTCTCGTGCTTCGTATTACCGTTGATATTATTTCAAGTACTCGTATCCGACCACAGAGGCATAGGGAACTCGTCTTCTGCTTCTTCCGACTCGTCTGCAGCAAGTGGCCAGCTGACGATCAAGTCAATGGCTTGCGACCTTCACCATCTGTTACAGCACCTAGAATGGAAGGGAATTGCTATATGTGGATTCTCAATGGGTCTGGCGTTCAATGTGCCTCACGGCCGGCGACTCGTTATTGAAACTGCAGGCGTCATCGCTCAGCAACTCGTTCTTTTCCCATACCTTACAGAAGATCCTGTTTCCTTCTGGTTCCGCATTTCTCACGTCCTACTTGCTGGTACAACGCCTTCTACTATGTTTTTGACAGAGGAAAAAGGGAAATACGACCTATTGTTCGACCGCCTGATGACAAGACCAACCGGCTTACATTGGAGGATAGGAAAAATGTAGTAAGACCAACACTAGCAGCGACATTCGATCCTATCACCGCCGCATTTTGAGGACATGCTAGAATGGATGACATAGGCCAATGCGGACCATAAGTAAGTAGAACCCCTTCAGAAGAACGAATTGACCATTCGTGCCTAGTATTGCAAGCCTGTCGTGCTGTGAGTGCATTATGATTTCGCCACATGACGACTTTGTTGACGAAGGACCCGCCTTCTCGACCCAGATGCTTGGTTGTTGGTTTCAGGGCTTGCATGCGAATCTCAAGCCAGTTCCTCATGGACCTACTGTATTGATCATTCACGGCACTCTGGACACTGGTGTTTCATTTTCCGATGGAGTGAAGCTTCTGAAACTAATCCCGCATGCACGAATTGTGGAAGTCGGGGATTCTGTAGAACAGATTGACAGTCTTGTCTTTGGTCACAACTTGTTCGAGTACTATGAAGCTGAGAGGTGGAGCGCCGTCATCAAGAAATTTCTTAACACCTCAGGTTCCGCGTGCAATCATACGAAGGCCCTCTTGTAAGTGGTTAAAAGTAGCTGCTCTCGAAATATCAGGCGTTTCTTACTGAGCTAAATCCGAGCGGACGAAACCTTCATACCCGATCGCGACATATCAGCGTGCATTCATCATGATGCTTACCGCGGTCCTGCGTCTGCCATAGTATCCACCTACGTTTTGCCTTCATCCCCCAGGATAAATGCTGTGCGGAATGTACGACTTGCGGCGCATATCTCCATGGACATCTCCTGCCAGCACATTGAATGAGGTTAACCGAACACCACCTTCATCGAACTTGGTCGGTATTAATGAAGTTATACTAATTGCCTTTACGTCGCTCATGTCCCGTTATCACTCAGCTTAGCACCTAAGGTGACACCTTCGTCCCCACGTTCATTGCGATTAGGAGTATCAGCGCACGACACTTGACTTGAGATTCCACTCGCAACATAATATGCACCCTCCAACAAGGTTAACCGAGCTCTGCATCCGCTCAAGTCATTGATTATGCAGCTAGGCACGTACTTACAGAATGCCGCTATATCGGAAGTCCAGTCGTTCACTTCTCCGGTGCGCTCTTTCGTCGGTGGCGAATTCGTTTGCGATTACGAGCAACGAAGCTGCCAACAACTGCCTTTAATGTATTGTGCGGAATATATTTACATCACTGTTCTAACGTTACATGCACCCCTAGAGAAGCTTCACGTCGTAGGGCGAAATCACTGGGAGCGCCACCTCAGTTCATGGAAGCTGTCATCCTAGCGTATAAGTAGGCGACCCGCACCTCCAGGTTCCTTAACCTCGAACTTGACCAAGAAGTATGTTTTTGATCCCTCGCGTCATCGTCTCGCCTCATAGTTCACAGTATCATGTCCACCTCCAGAGCGCATTTGGCCTTGTCCGACCATTTCCGTCGTGCTGGCTGGCTCCCAGCGAGCCCGGCTGCCCTCGAGCAGTGGCTCAAGGAAGTCGTCAAGGATATCAACAGCCCTGCCCGCCAAAGGATGGGACTCCTACCGGTCATCGAACAGTTCAAGACTTTGATCGAGACGAACAGCGAGTTGTACACATCACAAAAAATGTCCAATCATAGCTTGGCCTAGTTAGGATCCCAATCCTAGCTGTGCCTAACTAGGAGAGGCAATCCTAACTACGGCCTAGCTAGGATCGCCGTTCATAATTAGGCCTAGTTACGATCGCATTCATAGTTATGAACGCGATCGTAGTTAGGCCTAGCTTAGGCATAGTTAGGGTATACTTTCCCTGTATCTACTACGTAGTCGCGTCCTAGACAAGACCAATCCAGAAATGCTCAGCCTCACTAGGTATGCGAGAAGCTGTAATCAGGGCATCGTTAGGGTATAATTTCGCCGTATCTACTTCATACTCATGTTCGGAACATGACCTAGTCATAAATGCTTGGCCTTGCTAGGCACAGCTAAGGTGTAATCAGGAAGCAGCATAGATATTATTCCACTGTATCCTGGCAGCTGAAGATCTCGATGGAAGAAGTGAAAGCTACGTATATTTCAAGTAAATCACAAGTCGGAAACTAACTAACACGCGACACAAAGTGGAGAGAAATGACAGCCACTGCTCCAACGGGTCATACAAGAGTCGAGCGAAGAAGTCGACAACTAACGCTCGCTATTACTCGCCGGAGACGCGTTGGATGGCGGCGGCCCAGCACTCGTTGGATCCCATCCTGTAAGTTCAACACCCAACAGCGATTTCCTGACTGTGCACTTTCCAGCGTCAAGTCACTCGCTAACAAATACCTGGTCGCTAAGCGGTACCGCGACATGAAGTCGGACAGCTTCCCAAAAAAGTGCCGGGAGCATCACATGCATCCAACGCGTAGTGCGCTGGAAAGATTCCGTCGAGGTCGTCAGGTAGAAATGGGGATCGAGGGTGAGCTTTGGATGGAACGAGCTCAGACGGAGACGGAGACGACTTCCAGTCACGCACTGGTAACGCGGTGAACGACGCGTGAATGTCGATGGAAGAGGATGATGTTGGACCACGGCCGAAGTTGCAGAGGGAATATGACTGTAGCAGCCAAGGATTGGCGGACGATGGGGCTATGAAGAGCGCATTCGAACAGAACTGGCCTGGGAATATGCGGGAGATGACGCGGCAGTATAGCCATATAAGAATTTAACGACACCCACAATGATGCTGCCCATGATATCCTGCAATGTCGGACAAGTCGCGGTTCACAGCTCCCGCCGTCATCGCAGAAAAAGGCCGGCGAATGCGTCGATCACTACATATCGGTCAGAGGCTATGGTTACAAGGCGTTCAGAGATGGTCAGCATACCAGATTTTTCGTTGAAGCTAATCTCAAGAGTCGGTGTTCCGTCTCCCGGCGCTGGGGGCACGAATCTAAAAGTCGGCAAGCAGGACCGCGATGTAAAAGCCGACCAGTAAGGACTACAATGCAGTTCACGATGAGGTTGTCTGGGTTGGGGATGGGCGCGTTCAGCCTGCAAGCACGCCCGAGTCTGTCCTGCGCCGCAAGCAGGTTAGCTCAACCCCATAAAAGAAGAAGGGAAGACTCACCACATCCACATCCGTATCCGACCTTCGCATCGTGCCAAATTCGTCGTGCTCTTCGTTTCTGTCTTCCTCACGCGAAATGGTTCCATCCAAGTTCACGAGTCTTGACGATTCCAATAGTTGTTATTTTCCTTTTGGTTGCATAGTCGCCGCGTTGCTGTGTTCGCTTTCGGATGTCGAATGTCACTGAGGCTCACGATGTGTTGAACAGACGGTGCTTGCATAAGTGTGACTGCGACCTGAAGTCGGGCAGCCGGTTCACGCCGCCGACATGTAGTCGAGTGGTGGTCAAGAAGCAAGAGCAAGGAGTGGTCAATGCCGAATTGCCGAAGTAACGCTTGAGCCAAACAATGCCAACAAGACTTGACGCGTCTTCCCGTCCTTTCGCTCTCTCTCCCCTACCACCACCATCTCAAGCTCGGATACAGTCCGGCGAGGATGGATGTCCCGCGGTCGACTTCATGTTGCCGCTACACGACGCGGCCGATGCTCAACTGTGCGTCGGCGCTGCTATCAGCATATCGTCCAGCTGCGTGCATTAGTACAGTTCGGTGAGCGTGACGTTGACTGCACGTCGCCACAGATGGATTATTACCGCCCGCTCGTAAGCTTTCTGTGCGCCTACAACATCCTGACGTCTCATGTTTGTCTGGCAGCCTTGGAAGGACCGACGATGATCAAGGCCAACGCGGCGACAGAAGCGGGGAAAGGGTCGACTTTTTATCTTCTCGCCGTGCGTGCCCCTGCTCTGGCTTGCCGTACCGATACTTAGGATAGCATGTAGCGGATCGCATATCGGGCTTTCCCCATGACGCAACCGCCGTTCTTATTCAGAAACCTTCTCACCTAACCGGACCAGAAGAGTCGGATTGACGTAGCGCCGAGCATCCTGAAAGAGGTAATGCCTCCCTTATGTTGCGTGATGTTCTGATATCTGATGCTCATCCGATCTTTCTGCAGCGTCTTCAATCCACCTGGCACTCCGCGAATGTGCACTTCCTTTGGAACGGGATGAAGTTGAGGACCAAAGGTATGAGCTTTTTCTCGGAGTTTCCGACGCATATATACACATTTTCTAGTTATATTGAGGATGACGGACTCGTCTATCGTGGTACCGAGGCATAATGCGGAGGTGCATAAGCGCGCAGAAGTGGAAGCTGCGAGGAAGAGACTCCGGATGGCCGACCCGTATCAGACGAAGCCTACGCGTGACGATCAAAGAGGTGGGTTTCTACCTCCCGTTATTATCGCAGGTTGTTAACTCGCTCCCGCCTCTAGTGATGCTTCACAGGTCTGGTTTCTTGTCTGCTCTCACAAGTCACCACCTGATGCTATCTGTAGGTCAAGTCGACTCTCGGCGACGTTGCGTCTCCCTCCCACGTATAGTATGAGTGTGAGTCTTGATTTGTTTCGCGCTGGTGCGATGCTGACTCCGCGTGAAGTCAATATCAACTCAGATGGAATACATGGCGGTGAACTGCTGCTCGGATTGGGCTGGAAGGGGTGTGTTATATTGATACAGTCTCCCGGAATGCTGTAGATACGCTGTATTTAATTGTTGTAGTATGTGCGGAAATTATGACTTCTTTATGCTTTTACTGTGTGATGGCTAGATGTAGCCTACACCTAAGGTGGGCATAGCAACTACATACCTGACCTAACGTAGTTCTAGCTAGGACCTAGGTTTGTGTTAGTGATGGGATACCATGATCATAGCATATCTGTACATTGTCCATAGCTAGTTCATAATTTGATGCTAACATGGCCATAGGATGTACATAACATATGCCTACGTTGTTCATAGCATGTCCATAACTTGATGCTAGTCTGGTTGTAGGTCGGGAGTAGCTGGCGCCTAGCTTCGACATCTTCTAATCATAGCTTGTCCATCCGTTGTTCGTACTCAATTCATACTATAGCCTTAGCTGGTCCGGGGCATCGTAAGTACGCCTAGTTCACACATAGAATAGGACAAATTTGACTTCATTTAGGCCCTAATTACAGCATAGTTTGTGCATAACTTCGCGAGGGGGGTTTCTAAGTTATGCCAAACAAGGATTTCATTCCTAACTACGCGTAGCTAGGCCGAGGGGTCCAAGTTAGGCATAGGTAGGGCTAAGGTAGGTTGGGACATTTTTTGTGATGCATGGGCTTCCACCGTATGTTCGAAAAAGAGTCGCCGCTTTCGAAACATGTACGGTTCTTTGTCCCTAAGTACTTGTCTCTAGGGCTCATATAGGTTTTAGGTCGATTCGTACGTGGTCTTGCTGAAGATGTTCAACAAGATCATCCAGGAGGCGCCGTTCTACGGCGACATTGGCCCGCCCATCTACATGGTCCTGAACCAAGCCATGAACACCCAAGGCGGCTTCACTGCCTTCCTTGACGAGACCTTGAACCAGCAGTTCAAAGCGATGTTCGACGTCTGGACTGCTTTCCTTGATTCGCCTGCTTCCCGTTACGTCCTCACCGCCGCGCCTGGCGGATGGTTCAGTGCGCCGGCTCTAACGTCGATGACAGAACACTTTCCCGGCCTCTCATTCGCTGAAGTTTTCAAGTGCGACCCCGACGTCGAGTTTTACGGATTCGCGTCCTGGGATGACTTCTTCAATCGCACCTTCCGCGAAGGCATTCGCCCCCTCGAGTTCCCCGAAAACCCCGACATCATCAATGCCGCCTGCGAGTCCCAGCTATACAACATTGCGCTTGACGTCCAGAAGCGCGATACATTCTGGCTCAAGGGCGAGCCATACTCCCTCATGCACATGCTGAACAACGACGAGTACGCGCCACAGTTCATCGGCGGGACAGTCTTCCAAGGCTTCCTCCAAGTCACTGGCTATCACCGCTGGCAGTCGCCCGTTACCGGGACGATCAAGAAGATCGTGACCGTTCCCGGAACGTACTTTGCCCAATCCCCAGCCCTTATCGGCCAGGACGATGACCCTTACCTCCGCTCGCTCTCCTTTATCACAGCGATCACCACCCGCATGCTCATCTTCATCGAATCTGACAACCCGCTGATTGGCCTCATGTGCTTCATTGCGTTGGGAATGACCGAGGTTTCGACATGTCAAGCTACGGTGAAGGAGGGCCAGCGTATCGAGAGAGGCGAAGAGCTCGGGATGTTCCATTTCGGCGGGTCATCTCACGCGCTTGTTTTCCGCCCCGAGACCAAGATTCAGTTCTTCGATGGATTTAATACGCCAGGAGATCAAATCAAGGTCCGCGCGGCCATTGCAGGTGTCTCGCAGTGAGGTGATGCTCAAAGGTATGAGTGTGGCGTAATCGGTTTGGACCTTCTAACCTTCGGCCAACAGATCAAATGAATTGCTGAAGTCGAAGTTTTGTCCTTGTACTTGTATCCGTGTCATCTGAATGTTAAAAACGAGATGTATGCCTTCAGTAGCCCATAAGCATGATCAATGAGAATTCCGTTGATTACACGAAGCTCGGCCTCAGACCACAACTCGGAGCAGTGGTGCAACAGTGTCATCTTAATGCTTTTCTTTCGATCGACTCATTGCAGCCTGCACACATGAAAGGTCATAATAGCATGATGGTCTATACATAGGTACATGAAATAAATAGATGCGTAGAAGGTAGAAGAAAATACTAGAGATACAATACGAGTGTCCCAACGCAGCATCCAGACGAAAAAACTAATATCTTCCATGCGACGGAACCTGCGCCGAAGACGCCCCTCTAATCTTCGTCAGCCAACTCCGCTTGGTGGGTTTCTCTTCCAACAGCTCAGGATTATTCGTCAGGTCATTCATAAACGGCAAGGCAGCGGTCGGACGTTTTGGAGATAGCGAAACGAGTGGTTTGTCGCCTTTGCGCCGCATCGGGGTGAATCCCGTATGTATGTTGTTCATGACCTTTTGGAGACGAGGGGTTCCACTTTCGGCGTGAGGGTCAGGCAGACTGTCCACGGTAAAGGCCTGGGCCGGTATGTCTGCAAAATCATCCGGCGCAGCGCGTTTCTTGCCAACAGCAGACGGCGGCGGGTCATGTTTGTCGGGCGAAGCTGCGCGGAGACCGGCTCTTGATAGAGCTCTTCTTTCTGGTGTTTTCGGTCGTGGTAGAGAAGAAGGTCCCGACGCTATACGGTTTACAGGCATCCGCGAATTCGGCGTGGATGAAGAGTTATGCGGAACGGAACTGGTTGTACTGGAAACGGTAGCAGAACGAGAGCGGGAGGAGAATGGTTGGGCGCTAGATGTGGGCGGAGAGACTCGGGAGGAAGAAGAAGAAGCCTGGAGTGGCGGTGACGTTCGAACTGGTGGCGCTCGACTTGAGGCAGCAGCGGCCGTAAATGTAGTCTCCGCAGGGCTCGTCAGCGTGGTGGATCGAGAACGGGGGAACGATGAGAGGGATGGCTGAGAGTTCGCCGGAGAGACGCCTCTGGACGAATGCTCTGAAGTGGGAGCATCATCGCGACTCTGAGCAGCAGTAGGCGGTGGATTCGACGCTTTCGCTGCAGCTAACTTTGTCTGCAAGTTTTGCACCTTCCGAGTGAGAGCCTCGACCTTGGTAGCTAGTTTCTTGTTCTCCTTTAGCATTCTATTATCACCATGAGTACTGATCTATGTTCACTGGTGAAGGGACTTACTCAAGAGTCTTGTCGTCGTTCTCCTCAATCTCGTTGCACTTGGCCCTGAGAAGCTCCTCCATCTCGTTGTTTCGTTCTTCCAGTTCCGCCACGATGTGCTCTAAGTTGGGCTTGGCCCTCAAATTCGACAGTTCGCGCTGAATCTGTGACATTTCCCGCTTGTGATGAGAGCTCTGCATATTGAAGTTGACCTCTGCGGTGTTTGCACTCTTCTCTGTTCGCGCAAGCAAGGCGCGACATTGCTCGTGCTTCGCGGTCTCAGAAGTCAAATGGTCTTCCCTACATAATAAATCAGTGCCGTGCATAAATCAATTTGAGTCTGTCGCTTACAACTCTTTCACTTGACTTTGCAAATAGCGCGTCAATGACATCTCGCGCTGCACTTCAGCCTCCAATGCGGTGTTGTCTTGCTGGTACCGTGTAATTTCACCCTCCAGCTCGGCGATCTGAATCTGGGCGTTGTTGAGCTCGCTTTGGATGAGGTCCACGTCACGTCCGAGTTCAACGTTGAGCGCTTCCAATGAACGGTATCGTTCCCCGCTCTCTGCTAGGTCCTGAGCGTGTGTCGCACGATCAGCATTCCTACCATCGACCTCTGATTCCAGAGCCGAGTTTAGCCGATCGGCTTCAGCGCTGGTCTGAGCAAGCTTGGTAGTCTGCTCGTCAAGTCGGCTAGTAAGAGTGGAAAGCTCGTCTTGCAATCGACGGAGTTGAGAACCACTGTCTTCCTCGCTCCGAGACATCTGAGCCTGATGGAGAGCATTCAAACTGTCGTTGGCCGCCTCAGCCCGGCGGAGATCCGCCTTCAAACGCTCCAGAGTGGCCTCTAGACGAGTCCTCTCCTCTTCCCATCCCGATCGCGTCTCCTGAAGTTCTTGTGACATTCGTTTACACTGCGCCATGCCATCATCAATCGCGATAACTTGCTTAGCGAGTTCTGCTTTCGCCTGCGTAAGCTCCTTGACGCTTTCCAGGCGCTCAGCTTCACATGCGTCATACCGAGTCTGCGTCTCTTCAAGAACGCTGGCTGTTTCAATAAGGCGAGAGTGAAGGTCACCCATCTCCTCCACGTGCTTCATCTTGAGCTGCACGAGCGCCTCCTGCTCGGCGCCGCTGTTTGCGAGGTGCTTCTCTTTCTCGGAAAGCTGGGCAAGGACGTCCTTCAAGGCTTCTCGATGTTTCGCCTCCAATGATGAGATGGTATCGTGGGCATCGGAGATCTCCTTCTCCAGCTCTACCTTGCGAACCTCCCAAGTTAGATCGGACGCCTTGGCGGCCTGGCGAAGATCTTCGAGCTGACCAGAAAGCTCGTCCCGTTCAGCCATGCAAGTCTCCAATTCGCTCTGTAACCGGGCTATGCGTTGCTCCGTGTGCAAGTGGTCATTGTCGGAAGAGTCAATTAACGACGAAAGTCGCCTGGCTTCGACTTGGGAGCTGGCGAGCGCAACGGTAGCCTGCTGCACGTCCGCATTGGAAACAGATAGGTGGTGCTGGGCATCTTCGAGGGCAAGAGATACTTCGTTGATGGAACGGAACGCGTCGTTCCGTTCCATCTCGAGACGTTCAGCATACGCTTTCGAGTGGAGAGCTTCGGAAGTAAGCATGCGGATCCTAGAACGCGATTTGTTGACGGTGTCAAAGATGACGTGAACCAAAGTCTCAGACGTGACCGTCTCCTCGCGGAGCGTTTCTGTCTCTATTTCCAGCACCTCGCATCTCGAAACGGCATCGTCGCGAGCTTCACGAGCGTCTGCGCAGTCCTCGACCATGGCGTTCTTCTCGGCTAACATAGTCTCGAGCTCGCCGGTAAGCTCGGAGATCCGTTCCTCCTGCAGCCGCATATTCGTCTCCATACGTTTGATATCATGTTGATGGATTCCAATCTGCTCGTTGCGGCGCAAGATGCGCTTCTCGAGCTCCTCGATGGTCTCGGAAAGCGTTCTGGTCGCTTCGTTCGAAGACATGTTGGAGAGCTGATGGAACTGGAGGGAACTGTAACGACTTTCCGCGTCTTGAAGTTCGTCCTGAGCGGTTGCCAAATCCGTACTGAGATTCTCAACCTGTAGTCTCAGGGAGTCCCGCTCGGATTCAGCGTCCTCAAGAACATGGGACATATCAGTGAGTTGGGCGTCGAGTTGGGTTACGGCTTCTTTGGCTTCTTCAGAAACTGCCGTCACCTCTTCAAGCTGTTTAACAAAAGCAGCCTCCTTGGCCTCCAGCTGCTTTTGAAGTTGATCACGATCCGTCATGATTTCCTCGGAGGACTGTTGGTTGGCTCCCATCTGAAGACGAAGCTGTTGTAGATCTAGCTCAGTTTGTTCCAAAAGAGCGTCTCGTTGTGCGAGGAGATCGACGGTGTGGTCCGCTTCCAAACTAAGATGGTTGATCACAACGCCTAAAGCAGTGACGGCAAGGTCTAGAGTGCCATAGTCGTCGGAATGAGGGGCGGGAGTAAGGGGAGTCGTGGAGCGCAACTTCTCCAGTTCTTCAAGATTGAATTTGTGCTCCATTTCCAAAAATTTCAGCTGCCGGCGAAGTTCGTCGCGCTCGTGGCGCAGTCGATGGATAGCAGAAAGCAAACGCTCGATGTCTTCTACGGTCTGTTGATTGGGAGGCAGAAAGCGCGAAGAATCCGATGAGCTTTGACTCGCTCGTAGGTCGGTGACGTTCCTGTAACGCAATCAAGTTAGATGTCGCTGACAGAACTAAGGAATACACACCGTTTCAAGGCTGAAATGAGCGTCTCTCGCTCCTCTACTTCGCGTTCGAGCGACTTTATTCTGTCTCGGGAGTCTTCAAGTTCGTCCAGTGCTTCTTCCTTCTCTTGGACCAGTTCAACCTGCCGACGGGTGCACTCGGCGAGCTTCTCCCTCTCGCCTCGAAGTTGCTTTTCCGCCTTCCTCAGGGTGTCACGAACGGCCTTGACGTCCTCCGCATCGCCAATAAGCATCTCCAACGCGTGGATCTTGGCTTCATCCTCGTCTATCCGCTGCATGAGCTCCGCCTCCCTGTCGCCACTACCTCCCTCGCCGTTCCGCAGATACTCAAGCTCGTCCTCTTTTTCTTCGAGGAGCATCTCCAGTTCGCCTACGCGTTTAGTGAGAGTACGCTCGACGGAACTCTTCTCGTTCTCTGCTCGCATGACCTCCATGTTGAGCTTCTGAGTGACTGTTCTGAGCTCCTGCTCCTTGGCTGCGACTCTACCGCGCACATCCTCAAGTTCGATCTCGAGATTTGTGATTCGCATGTTGGACAATGAAGATGAGCGTGCCCGACTCGAAGCACGGGGTAGCTTGGATGATGGGACTGAATTTGAGTTTAAATGCCTTAGATTGGCCTCCAGCTCTTGAACACGATTGGAGAGGGTGGATTTCTCCTTCTCCAGCTGTGCCGTGCGCCCCTTCTGCTCCTCCGATTGATGTGAAAGAGTGTCGATGTGGGATAATAGTTCTCTGTTTTCGAGATCCTTTTCCTTGAGTTGGATACGGGCGGAGTCAAGGGAGACGGTGGTATTTTGAAGGGATATCTTTTCATTCTGTAGGTCATCGTTGGATTTCGCGAGGTCCTTTTCCAGGCGTAGGGCGCGGTCGGTTTCTGATGTTAGCTGGAGGCAAGTGAGTTGTCAGATGAATGGAAGGGAGAACAAAACACGCACTTTGTGTAGCGCATCGTTGAGCGAGTTTCGTATTTCTTCTAGCTCTTCTGCTTGTTTCCATAGTTGTGTCTGTTGAGCGGCGATCTGGGTGTCTGTATGCGCTGGTCAGTTGCTGGTCAACGACCAATACACTGTCGACGGACCTTTGCTGGCGACCTTGTCTTTTTGGGCCTGTGCCTCCTCTGAGACGTCGTTGACGCCTATATTCCAATCCGACATGGTCGTCGTCGGGATTGATCCGCTCAGCAGGAACAATGGTGACCAGAGCTTGGAACCCGGGTCCACATAAACAAACAAATTTGATCACGTGCTCGTGAGCGGGTTAGGGTTAGGGACGCGGAGTTAACGCCGAGTAGCCCCGACGCGTCGTCATGAACGTGCGCTCAAGAATGGTTGGTGTAGGCTCTAGCTCGAAGTATACGCCTGCTATTTCACAAAGTAAAACTTGTAATTAAAAACTGAACGTTTGAACTCCAAGCGACATTTACCCTAACGGTGCCTATCGATGCTCCACCGGCACATTACTCCGCTTGCGTTGGACCAAGACTCCCCTTCCAGTACGCACGCATGTCGCTTGCATGGTGCAACTGTCCTAATGTGGTTCTATACGGATCACCTGTCCTTGAATACGACTGGCGGAACTCATCGCAAAATCGGAAATGAAAGAGAGTTGGGCAGTGACGTCAGGATGACCAGGTGGGAGACAAATGCGGTCAAAAGATACTGAGTTTTTACGTGCATGTTCCAGTTGGGAAGGCCTACGAAACTATAAAGCGTCAGGAGTTCGGTGTTGCTTCTTGATCTCGTACCACCATCATCTCTGCTCAGCCTCCGTAGACAACGCCGGCCAGTAGCCAAGTGTTCATCACCCGTCGTCGTCATATCCGACCACTATATATATATATATCAGTAGGCCCGTGTTTACCACCGCCACCTCCCTTTCTAACTCTACTGCCAGCCATGTCCGCTGCAACTGCGAATCCATCCACGTCGGCCGCGCCGTCTCGTGTAACCCTCTCGCTCGGCCATCTGCCCAGCAAGAAAGACATCAAAGCACCGTGGCCAAGGACCCCCACGCGCGTAAGTTGCCCCCGTTCTGCACCAGACCCTTGTTCACTTTTCTCTCTAGGTCGACCCCAACAATCCGCCGTGGCCTGCGTATCGTGGCTACCATGAATACTCATTCGCTCACGCCACAATGCAGGCGCGTCTGCCCACCATTCTGGGTAAAGCCATCGAAGACGCTACCCGCACTCTCAACGACCAGTCGTCTGAAGAGCTCATCCTTGATTTGCTCGCGTCGATAGAACGCATGGAGGCACTTATGGAAGATCTCAGCGGTAACAAGAAACTCAGGCCCATTGTAGATGATAATGAGGCTGACGTGGCTCTCTGGAACAAGGAGATTGCAAAGTACTTTCAAGGTACGTGTCAAAGTCGTTCTTCGTTCTTCGGGCTTTCCCTGATTTCCAAGACAGGCAAGGACTTCATGAACGCCCCTTGGTTGTTCGCCGAAGCATACAAGTACCGTAGACTGCGCGAGTGTTTCAGCGTCAGCAAGTTCTGGCATGATTACGACGTCTTCTATAGACAAAAGGTGTGTAACCTGCACTTTCCTAGTGCTAGCCGCTCTCTAACGTCCTTTAGTGTGACACTTTCTCCAGGTCGGCCGAAGCAGTGTTTGAGCTGTCGATGCGTTTCGCCGAACCTTTCACCCTTTCGGACAATCTGACGAGCGACAAGAGGCTGGAAACAGAGCGTCTTATGTTCCTCGAGCTGACGCAAGTTTGTCTCTGGGGTAACTCTACGGATCTGTCTCTCCTCATCAACATGAGCGAAGACCAAATCAAAGCTCTCCAGTCGACGGGTGGAGACCATCTCGCTGCAACCGAAAAGAACATCCTCGGAAACCACCTGAATGATCTTTGGAACGCGGTTAAGGATCTCGGAGATAAGAAGGAGCGAAGGATTGACTTTGTCCTCGACAATGCCGGATTTGAACTGTATTGCGATTGCGTTTACGGTAAGAAATCATTATCGAGCGCAATAATTTGTCTCACACGCATTTCAGCCGACTTCCTTCTCCAAAGTGGTTTGGCTACACAAGTTCGCTTCCATGGCAAGCGGTACCCATGGTTCGTATCGGATGTCACAAAGAAGGATTGGGAATGGCTCTTGAACACCATGGTGTACGGACAACTGTTCCCGAAGGCTACGGAGCAGGAGCGCGAATCTCTTCGCCGTCTAGGCCAACGCTGGAAGGTACGCGTCAATGTCATATATAGCGTCTGTTTTTGTTGACTGACTTGTACACAGCAATACGAAAAGGAAGGCAAGTGGGTCTATGAGCAGCATCCATTCTGGTGTACAGGCTACACCTTTTGGGATCTTCACTCCGAGGCGCCTGATCTCTTCCTCCATTTATCGCGTTCGGATTTAGTTTTCTTCAAAGGAGACCTGAACCACCGTAAATTGACCTATGACTGCGCCGCCCCTGCTAGCACACCTTTCGATATTGCGATTGGCCCCATGGCAAGCTCTGCCGGTGCTCCAAAGGTTGCGAGTTTGCGAACAATCAAGAGTGATGTGGTTGTCGGTCTCGGCGAAGATGGAGATACGATAGCGGAGAAACTCGACAAGGAAGAACCTGGTTGGAAGATTAGCGGGAAATACGTATGTGTCTGGTATCTTGGTTTTATCGCATTGTCTAACCATTTCTCCAGGCTGTTGTTCTACTTTCTGAAGGTCGTCCTGGAGAAAAAGTCCGTTTTGCGTGAGATTGCTGTCTAGAAATGTGTTTATAGAGACTGTTATTGCCTTGTATGCGTTGTTCTGTATGTTGAGAGTAATTGTATGAACCTTGCACTCGAACTTCAAAAAGAGGGTTGTACGGGCCGATTTTCCGTGCTAGCGCGATCATGACCAACGCTCCCCTTACCAAGCTAGCTCCATACTATTTATTCGTTGTTGTATCGGTCACCATCGCCTAGGTTCTTGAATGCCTATTTCCTCCAAGTTCGATTTTGCTGCTTGGCCTCCTCGGCTAACGGAGGACCAGCTCGAAGATCTACATCTCAAAGCGACAACTTATGCTCTTGCACACGGTCTGCTTTATCTCCCAGTGAGCCCGCGGCCGCCTCTGCCTACGTCTGCGATACATGCTCCTCTGTCACTGCTCCCTTCTCCATTCCCTCGTCGGCTCTTCGAGTTCTCACAGAGAATACAATCAACGTACAATGTTCTGTATTCCAAAATAGCCATGGATGAAGAGTTCTTGGATCGCGTCATGGGAACCGAAGTTGGCGTTGGAAAGGTCGACAGCTTTGTAGGACAGCTATGGACGGGCTGGAAAGCGCTCAGAGATCACGGCGATGTTGCACAGGTATGCTACTATGGTTGTACCATGGATCCACAACGTCAATGTTCAAATAGCACCTACAACTGGGCCTCTTCAGATCCGACTATCTCTTACATGAATCGGGGCAGGATCAACTTTCCTTACGGCAGGTCGAATTTAACACCATTTCCGCGTCGTTTGGAGCATTATCGGAAAAGGTTGCCAGTATGCACAGGTCAGTTCATCAACTGACAATTGGTGTATATCAACTTATGACATCGGGTGTTAGATATCTGCACTCATCAACAGAGTACTACGATGTCTCGCCTTGGTTAACGCCCGACAATCTTCCTCCAAACAATACAATCGCTGGCTTAGCTGAAGGATTGGCGGAGGCACATAAAGCTTACGGCGTTCCTCAGTACGGCATCTCAAGTTTCTTGAGACGGACCCGTTTCTCATTCGCATAGAGCCCAGATTCTCTTCGTTGTGCAGCCTGGTGAACGCAACGTCTTTGATCAACGGTGGCTTGAATACGAGCTCCTTGACAAGTACGATTCGTCTTAGACTACTTCTCTCCTCATTCTGAGCCATCTCTTAGATACTCCATTAAAGTCATACGACAAACCTTCGATCAACTCGCCCAGTCGGCCTCGGTGAACCCACAGACCTCTGTATTAACTGTCAAGCAGACGGAAATCTCGACCGTATACTATCGTGCCGGTTACACCCCCGTTGATTATCCGGTACAATCTAACTACGACACTCGTTTCCTTCTTGAGCGTTCAAAGGCGATCAAATGCCCGTCCATTCCTCTTCAGCTTGCTGGGGGAAAGAAGGTGCAGCAGGTGCTCGCCCAACCGGGGGTTCTCGAGCGGTTCGTCGACACCGGAGCAGAGGAATTGCGTGCTAGCTGGATGGGGATGTGGGGACTGGATGAGGATGACGGTATTCAGAAGGCATTGCAGAAACACCAGGCGCTGGTGCTGAAGCCGCAGAGAGAGGGAGGCGGGAATAATGTTTATAAGGAAGCTATTCCTCCGTTCCTAGAGACTTTGAAAGGAGACGAGCGACATGCGTGGATTGCGATGGAGTTGATAGTGCCTCCGGAAGGGTTACAAGGGCACTTGATTAGAGCAGAGCAGACTGGGAGTGTCAAGGCAGAGGTGGTGAGCGAGCTCGGGATCTTTGGGTACTCTCTGTTTGGAGGCAAAGACATCGTGAAGGAGAAGGAGATAGGCTGGTTAGTGAGGACGAAAGGGAAGGACAGCAATGAGGGTGGTGTGGCCACCGGATTCTCTGTCTTGGACTCCCTCGTTCTTGTAGATGGTTAGTAAAGTGAATGGGTGCGTTTATAAGGTTTTGAGTTTGACTGTCTTTTCTGACAGTTCTGTAGAACTGTACAATTCGCGTAGACCAACTCATACTAGAGACGAATGTACAGTACTAGGTATACCTTTTAGAAAGGATGGCTACAACCTACTACGAAGAGCGGGTTTCAACAACAAGTGACAAGTGGAAAGGTACACGGACATACTGAAAGGCCTGACGGACTTCGCGAATATTAATCACGCTGCACTGCACAATTGTTTAGGCAAGGACACGGAGACTCTTGGCCGTGGCGATGACGAGGTCTACAACTAATATACAGTAAGGGTAACGCTCAGCGGATCCATTGTGCTTCCCGAGATATGTCCTAGCCCGATGGATACCCGTGCTCCAAATTGCTTAAAAGCTCAGGCTACGGGAGCAGCACGCAACATCCACACATGGCCCTCCGCCTTCTCTTTCCAGCGACCTTGGTGCTCAGCGTTACGGCGTCGATCATCTACGATGGACGCGTTCCGCTCAGCATGAACAGTAGCGTCCTTGACGCGTCGTCGGAGCCATTTAATACGTGCGTTTCGTTCTCTCATCTCTGAAATTCGTGTCCAAGTGCCCCATAGTGCCGTGAAGGGATTTGAGGACGCAAGCCACGTATGTTCTCTATGTGCATACACTGGTAAACCAGCTAATGCACCAAATAGTACACGTCTTTCCTAGGTTCATCATCCGCGCCTACTGCCCTGTACAACCCTCCCCATCTCCTGCCTCAAGAGCAGACCGTCGCAATCACCATCGACTGGTCCTCCATATTCGTGCCAGGAAGCGGCGGGCCGCAATATGGCTTCCGGCGCACAGAGCTCATCGCGCCGTCGTCCTTCAACCCCGCCATGGAGACAGGCACGACTCGATTTCACTTTTCAATCAAAGCGGACGAGGAACACTCGCTCGACTACACGCATGAATACCAAATTGTCTTCATCGAGCCGAGCGACGGATCTCATGTGTTTGGGGTGCAGCTGGGTGGGTTCCCTTCTTCCGCTCTGTAAACCTCTGAGTCTTCTGATAAGCGCGATGTACAGGTTCTCCGTTCACGATCCCCACCGCGGATCTTCTCCCAGCAGTGAACGCCACATCTTTCAAGATTCTGGATCATGATCTCAATGTTCTGTATACAACTCCATTTAGCATCGGAGCATGGCACAACTTCGCTGTCGACGTCGATTGGGACGCCTTGACTCTTCAAGTGTCATATTCCACGAACAAGGACAAACTGAAGAGCGTAACTGGTGTGGTTCCCAATCTCAGTGCCGGCAAGGGAGTACAGGGCGACTTCCACTTTGGAATTCTCAAGGTGAGGAAACCTGTGAAGTCGTGACGTTTTAGAATCTTATGTCGCCTTTGCAGCTTCCGTTGGCTAACCCAGATGATACACCGGAACAGCAGGCGGACGTAGTGCACTATGGCATACAGATGGGAGATCTAGAAGGTCTCCTGTACTCGGGAGTGTTTGTGGAGACCATGCTCAATTAAACGTACAATATTTTCTTTGGCATTGATCGAATCAATCCTATAATCCAGACGACGCAGCCTTGCCTGCCTCTCGGAACGTCTCTAGAGCTTTCCAAGCCGCCCCCGACGTGACACTCTCCATCGCCAACTTTGTTCCTTCCACATAGTCTTTGGCTAATCCTGCCACGACGAGTAATGCAGACGCGTTCAATAGAACGAAATGCAATTGAGGAATGAGATCTTTTGGAACATCCGCCCCGGATGTAAGCAGCTTTTTGAAGATTTCCGCATTCTCTGCCGGAGATCCGCCTGCGACGGTGGACAAGGGATGTACCTCCAGCCCAAAGAGATCTGGATGGAATGTCTGTTGTGTTATGACGCCGTCCTTGAGCTCCCACGCGTGGGTTGGTCCAGCACAACTAATCTCATCGAGACCCTCGTAACCGCAGACGACGAGGGCACGCTCGACGCCTCCATCCCGCAGAGATTTCGCGAACGTTGATCCGATCTCTTTTTCCGCAATGCCAAGAACCATTCCGCGAGGTCGGGCAGGATTGATGAGGGGCCCGAGGATATTGAACATGGTACGGAACGGCAGTGCTTTTCGGTAAGGAGCCAGAAAAGCAAGGGCCGGATGATAGTGCGGCGCGAGAATAAAAGTGAACGGGACGCGCGGAATGGGCATCGGAGTGCCGGGCGTCGGTGCGACGAACAGACAGTCGAGTGATTCGAGCAGATCCGCTGAGCCCGACGACGAGGTCGAGGCGCGACTGCCGTGTTTTATGACTCGCGCCCCGGCGCCTGCTGCGACTATTCCCGCCGTTGTCGACACGTTGAACAGATTGTAGCCATCGCCGCCTTGGAGAGCATTAGATCTGTGTTGATAACGATATTGGAGCATGTACCAGTCCCGACGATGTCCACTACAAAGTCATTCTCCGTGTCCTGCACTGCTGCCTTCAATGACCGTTCTCTCAGCACCGATGCCGCCGCCGCTAACGACTCTGGTCGTCGTTCGACACGATGGATATGCAGTGCACTGAGAAAAGCGCCAATCTGTTCCGCTTTGACGACGCCTGGCGTGAATAGGTGATTCAGCGCTTGCTTGAGATCGTCAGCGGAAAAGTATTCGGGCGTCTCGACAAGTCGCTTCAAGAGCGGGCGGAACGAATCGGTGGTGGGCTCTGCGGGCGCCATGGTCGTCGTGGGCGGCTTCCAAGACATGCTCATCTTTGCAGGCCGCTTTTAAGGTGGTGTGTATGTTTCGAGTCAAAAATAACCATGTGCTGGCATCTCGCATTTTACTCGTTACACGCGGTCACGGCAGTTCTACCCACCGGTCGGCTCGGAGTGGAAGAAATCAAGAAATGCACATAGATCGTAGGAATACAAGAGGAAAAACGCGTTATCATAAGCAGCTTATTGCCGAACGAGCCGTAACAAACTACAGAAGAAGAGGAGAGCATCGCCAGGGACTGTCCAGGATCTTGGGCAACGAAATGGGTTTAGATATACACCGTATTAATCTTACACGTAGGAGATTTATTCCTCGACTCTTACCCGAACTTGAACCATTGTTTCGCCGTCTGCTCAGCTGCCAGACGCTTCGCCTACAGAGACTCCTTTTAGGAAGGCGTTGGGCCAACTTTAAACTAGACTCACCTGTTCCGCCATACTCCTGCTCCCTTGCTCCAACGAGTTAAACTGATCCTCCAGATTTCCCAACATTTGTCCCCGATCATTCAAAGCGGACGTGAGCCGATTGTACAAACTACTTTGAGTCGCTGACGCGGATGCCGCGAGCGATGCTGCGCTCTGGGACATACCACTGAACGACGAATTTCCAGTAGCCTCGGGTTTGGGTTGAGGAATAGGTCGATTTGGACCACCAACTAGTAGGACGAATTTAGACCAAGCCGGTTCAATTACAGCATCGGTACTCACAGAGCTCATCGATTTGGGCCCCAGTGACGGACTGGGTGCCGAATGCGAACCAACTTCCCAAGAGCGAAGCAGGTGCCATCGACACTGGTTGAGGTTGTGCAGGCACACTGCCTTTGGTGGCAGTCAAGTCAAAATCTGGCATCGGCAAGGCACGTCGCATATTAAAAACCGTGCCATAAACAGCGCTTTGCACCATCCCAGAACGCGGATGGAAGTTCCACCCAATAAAGTCTCCCGATTTGTCGACGGACAGCGACCTAAAAGAAAGGTAAAATCCATAACACTTGAGTTGGAGGATGGCTACGCACGATATGGTTGGCGGCATTGAAAAGGTACATATCAACTCGAGATGTGGTACAGAGTAAACAAGTCCTTCATGCCTATCAGTGAACACCACTAGAGCACAAGAACCTGGTACATTCCATGAGACATTAATTAACCAATAATCTTGAAAGGAACTGACCAAGCCTTTCGACGAGTTTCGCAGTCTTCACGTTACCCATCTTCGTCCCCCAATCTACACGCCCAATTCTATCCCCGTCAATGGCATCAAATGTCTTGACGCCTTTCGTACTCGCCACGACTAGGTAAGTGGGTACAGTAGAAATCGGATCCAGGACATTCGACAGCCGGAGTCGAGTTGCACGACAGTGGACTCCGGACTTCCGATTGACTACAAAAGTTCCCTCTGGTAAAGGATCGGCTATAGCATCCACCGGCGTGAAACTGGGAGAACACGTCCAGGCCGAATTAGCGCCACGCTGTAACGTGTATACTTCCCCAGGACCTGAGTTCCTGATGGCGATGAGTCGAAGCCCCGGATTTTTGTCTACAAGAGCATGTCAAGAAAGACGACTGCCACTGTGCAAACAAAAGTATCTACCTGTCGAAAGCGGACTGACGGTCCACGTCAAGGACGTTATCGGTTCAACGGAGCGATGGCCTAAAGGCATAATGGAAAGCCTTTTTGCTTTGCTCTCCGGTCCTTGGTGTAGAAGAATAGTTGGTCCACGCAGGTCAATCACGTATAGAGAGCCATCGCTGTAGCCCACAGCCATAAAACCTGCAGAACAATCAGCTGGGACTGGCTTAAATTCGGCACTGTCACTCACCGACATCACAATTCGCGCATGCAGTTATTGAACCTTTCCCTGGCGAAAACATGACGAATGGAGAGTACCTGTAACCCCTTTCAAGCGTCAAATGGCCCAAGTACACAAATTCTGTGTTTGGCGACTTCCTATATGCGCCAGATTCGTGTTGTCCAGAATTAAGCCGGAATACGAACAGATCACCAGTAGACAGAGTGACCACCACTTCGAGTGATTCACTAGCGAAATGAACTGAATGTATAGCAACAGGTAAATCCGACCGTGGAACGATTCGTTCAGCCACTGCTGGGTCATGTACAATGAGATTCAAGTCGATTGTCAAGTGTGGCAAGGGATTAGGGAAATCGCAGTCCACAGGATCCGGTCGCACAATCAGAAGAAGCTGGGTGCTCATGTCGTAGAAATGGACGGTGAGGTCGTTGGTGTGAGTTATGAGGATACGATTGGGTTGAAACTAGGGCTCGCGTGTTTGAGTGAGGTAAAGCCAGAACGAGAGATCATACCTTGGAACCTTTTGCATCAAGCTCCTCATTCCAGGCAAATCCGCCGCGCAGTGGAAGTCGTTCTGCCACACCCGGACCTCCGCTAGAGACCAAATTCTGATGTGCATCTCGCTCGACCACTCTCATCTGCCCATTCAGGATATTTGAGGACAAAGTCCATGGGAGGACTTGTAGTTTTGGGTCGCTGCTCAGATCTATCAATGTCAATGTTGAAGATAGTTCATCAGTAGCATCCTCATCCGGAGACGATACAGGTCCTGGCTCAGATTGAGGAGATGTAAACGAGGGCGGGGGAAACTGGTGAGCTTTCATGGCCCGTGTTCCACCCGCTGCCTCAGTTATGATAAGGATGGATACAGGATCAAAAACATTGTTGAGATGTGGACTTGACTTTGGAACAAGGAGGTAGTCCTGAACAACTTGATCCGTGGCGTAAAAATGTGCGTTGACTGGATCAACAGAGTCACGCATAGCGGACCGGAAAAATGGATGTAGAGACCCCGGAACAACAGGTGTAGGCGGCCCAGGAGGATTGAATGGAGGAAACCACTGCACGGTGACACCAGGGGCGTCACTTGCACGAAGACCGCCAAGGACAACAAGGGATGTGAAACCGCCACGAGGATCCGTGGAGTTGGAGAAAGAACTCCATGACATCTTGAAAATAGGCTCCCTGTCGACTGGGGGTGGTTTAGCATCAGCGGTCTTTGACATATGAGCCTCGAGAGCGTCTGCGTCTATGACGTGGACATCGGTTTCATCCAACGTCCTAACCAAGAGTGGTTGATCCTCATCCTCCAAGGCCCAGTAGGCTATTATGCCATCCGTATAACCAACCGCAAAGAAGTGGCCTGCAGGATGAACGGCGATACTAGTAACCTCTGGCTTCCTTGGCATAAGAACCTCCTAAGAGAGAATGAAGATATGCATTGAATAGCCTGCAGGTGCACTTACTGGGTCTCCATATCCGCGTCCACCAGAAGCCCCGGGAAGGATGGTCAGTTCATACACCCGTAAAGTATTTCGCTGAGTCTACGGAATGTTATATTGAGTTGATGGGATACATCGAGGAGTGATGACACACAGACAAGATCAGATAAAATCACTCCGCCTGTGGATGCAATGAGATGATGGGCTACCAAAAGGTGATACACCTACCACCGTATGCCACAAAAAGGAGGTTCAGATTTCTTGGATGAATTACTGTGTCTATAGCACTCCCACTATAGGCGAATTAGTCACATAGTGTGTAGCAATTTCGGAACCCTGACGCTGTAGGCGAAGACGCATCGAACATTCCGCTGTTGGCCATTTTATCGGCATATAACTTCCACATGTTGGGTGCAGTGTACGAAGACTTTCTTCGGCAAACTAGATCGTAAGTCCGCACTTCTCCCGAGTTCAGACATAACAGAGCCTATTGGAATGTGAGAACGCGGCGGGAGATATTGTGGATGGTCCAACGTGTGAATGCGACGGAGACAGGGTGAGCGAGCTATTCGGTCTGTTTAGTACTTGGTTAACGCGATACAGCCGTACAACGAACTTGACATTGTCAAATGAAGCGGAGGTGATGTATTTCGGTCTTCCATAATTAGATAGGTCCCATAGATGAAGGCGACTGCGTTCATCTAACTTGGGATGAGTAAAAGGACGTTGATAAGCAGACCAATGCATACCAACGCAGACTAAATGGAAAGTGGACGTGGATATTTGGAGAAATTTCACTGCAGCGCGATCCGGTACGCTGAGGAGGATAGATACGCCAGGCCTGCCAAATATTTGAATGGTGCCGCGAAGTGTACCTTGCAAATTCGTTCATCTAAATTCTTCGAGAGCGGGCCTCACTCACCAGCAGCAAGCAATCCTGAAACGGGATCTACAGCGACGGCAGCAAGGTCCTGTGTGAATTCAAAATGGTTGAGCTCGCCAATGATCCAGTCTTCCTCGTCATGAAGATCCGCTGAGAGGTCTGGGTAGGTGGAATCGTAGCGCTTGATATACTTGCTCATCGCGCTAAGATATGGTAGAAATGGTATCACGAAGAGTTAAGACGCCTCTCCGCGCTGAAATCGGGACAATCGCAAGGGCGACTTGATGAAGGCTTGGAAGCAGGTCGTATTGGCATGACATCATGCCGAAACAGGGTCAGTCTGCCGTTCGTAACCACATAACTGGTTTGTCTCTTCCAACCATGGCAGCCCTCAGAGTCACTAGCCGTCGGGAATGTGGCGCTGCGGAATGTGTTTCAATCCTTTCACGCCTAGTCTGGCTAGTTTCTGCGAACCCCCTAGTCCCACTTCGGACTGAAATAGACCTGCCACTATAATTCTCTTTATTGGCATTCTATCCGTGTTTTTCGACATTATGATTCATCACTTCACCCGCACACCCTCAATCCTTATGGTCGGCGTCTTTGTAGTGTCCCAATTTTAGTCCGTCAACGGATAATGATGGATGATACTATTCGCTGTCCCCGACCCCGATACTCAAGCAATGAAAGGTAAAACACAATCAGAGATGCTACCTGTGCTGTGCTATGAAGCTTGAATTTGGACCAGATAACGTACCTCCTCATCCGAACAATTATACGAATTCTCCGGCTTACCCATTCGAGGCGGATCAGCGTAGTGACCGTATTTGACTGGACGCTGCGAAACTAGGACATATAGGACAGAGTCGAGGCTTATCTTGACACTGGGCGTCTGAAAAACAACTTCAGCCTGGAATCAAGGAGACCACTGAATGGAAGACATGGCGCACACCCTGGTCCATTGAATTTTGCTGGCCGACACGGATTGGATGTCTGCGCCCGTGATGAAGACCGTACCGACCGATGTCACAGACCTTTACAGGTGTCTCGGTGTATCCTTCTCTGCACCTCAAGAGTTCAACATTTTAACATTGCGTTAACCAAAATTAGCCAATTTGGCAATAACGCTTTCCTATCAATGGCTTCGCTTCATCGTCTTTACTTTCTTGCCACCTCACCTACACTAGGTATATGTGGCAACGGTATGTACCCCATACCTGTTTCACTCAACACACATGCTGGGCTTGCAAAGTTCCTTCTACTTCCGATCATCACGATTTTCCGGACAAAACAGCGGACTAACTGGATGGGGCAACACGCGCCTGGCAGGCGCGCCGAGGTGGACCGTTCCGATAACGGGCCTATGCGCTGCACACTGAAGCCATTGCTCCAAAACATAGCGGGTCTTAACTCATTCAGTCATCATAGCTTTAAATACAGCAGAGGGTTGGCTACAATTTCCTCACGATTCGTTCAAACGAATAACAACACACAAACGCCTCTCCCATTCCCTCTTCCAATCCCAATGATCGTCATCTCCTGCCCGACTGGACATCCCACACACAATGAGGACCACCACGACGACCAAGAAACATGTTGCAAACAGCTGAAGCGGTTGGAAGCTCTTGTTCACCATTACTCGAACCCCGGAGTCGCCCCACCCTCTGCTCGTATGACCCCAGGCTTAAAGATCCACGAGCAGCCCGAGTGGAAGTCGTGGTACGCGTGGAAATATGCTTGGTTTGTAGCCACCAAAGGTACGCGATCATCACCTCTACAGCGTGACACTGTCTGACGCGTTATACTTGTCAGCTACTCAAATGACTGGTGACGCGCTAGCTCATACCATCTGGGGTCCACGCAAAAAGTCATGGGGTATTCAGATGACTCTGATGTCAAGTTTGATGCGCGGTGCTGGTCAGCACACCGAGCTTATGGATGTGGTGCGTCTTTTCTTTCTCAAACCAAGTCAAACATGTTGATCTTGCTTCAGCCTTCAATACGTATCTTCATGGGCATGGGCGGATTCGGTCCTCCGCCCGCCGACGCTCTCCTCACGCCCGTCACTTTCCAAGTCAAGCGTAGACGTCTGCGCGGTATCCTGGAGTCCTTGGACGCACAAGAGACTGGGACTCGCGAGCTCTCCGGGGAATGGCTCGTCGGCAAGCGTACTTGGCAACGTTTGCAAACCGAATGGAAAGCTGCCCAAGTTGGGCAGCAGCGACGACACAACCCGCATAAACCGACCGAGCGAGTTATCCTATACATCCACGGAGGCATGTCCGCGTTTCGAGTATTTTATTCTTTAATTAACTGTTTCATCGCAGGGGCCTACTATGTTGGAAGTGCGGAAGAGAAGAGAATTATCTCAGTGCCATTGGCACAGTACACGGACGCACGTGTATTCTGTATGTCCCACTATTATGCGTCGACTTCTCCCTTCTGACGCGTTCCATGTAGCCTTGAACTATCGATTGGCGCCGGAATGCACGTTCCCCGGCCCTCTTCACGACGCGGTCAGTGCATACTTCAGGCTGACAGAGGACTTGCACATCCCTCCAGAAAACATCCTCGTCTCTGGTGACAGTGCAGGTGGAGGACTATCTTTAGCCTTGTTGATGTACCTCCGCGATAACCACTACCCACTCCCCGCCGGCGGTATCTTGATGTCCCCATGGGTCGGTGAGTATAATATCGTTCCCGAGGTTCCCGGTCACTTCTTATTTTTAATGTAGACATGACGATGAGCGGCGCGTCGTGGGACTCGAATGCGGCTTACGACGTTATCCCGGTGTTTTCTCCTGACGACCATATGAACCCCATCGCCAACTATCTCGGGGCGGGCATGGAGAAGTATCTCATGCACCCATATGCGAGCCCGATATTTGGTGATTTCAAGGATCTTCCTCCTCTTCTTATTCAGTCTGGCGACTCTGAAGTTCTCCAGGACGAGATCACACTTTTAGCAAACAGAGCAGAGCTGGCCGGGGTCAAGGTCCGGCATGAAGAATACCAGGATGGAGTACGTGTTTTCTCATTATTTTCAGCGTTCTGGCTGACTAAATCCCTCTAGGTTCATGTCTTCCAGACCTTCCCTTTCCTCAAGATATGGCATGTCGCGTTCATGTCTATGCGAAGCTTTGTACAGGACACCCTTCCGCACCTTCAGCGGGGTGTGCCTCAGCTCTTCTCAGAGAAGGCTGAGCGCTTCATGGAGACGGAAATCGACAACCACACCTCGATGGCCGTCAGTGCCGATGGGCGCGTCGCGTCAGCAGGCGTCAAGGGCTTAGAGGACGACTCGGACGGGAACAGTACCCTCTATGACTCTGACGACGATCATTGTACAGGGTGTGGGCATGGGAAGACGTGGTCGCTAGAGCAGCACCACCCGGATGAACCCGAGGTGAAGATTTCCGTTGTGCCGCCCTCTTCTCCGTCCACACCAGGCCCGGACGCCGATGTGCTTTCGAAAGGCCTAAGGCGATTGTCCGGTTCACACAGATCCTCGTCACGATCGCGCTCGAGAGGCCGTCCTATCATTTCTGAGAAATCTGCACCTGCTGCTGCAGAGCTTTCAAGTGTCGACATGGCGTGGCAATTCTGGGCAACGTAAAATTTGTTCACTCAACTTTACTTTACGATCCTTATTAATGGGCTTCACGATACCACGACTTGCACATACACCTCCAAATACTTATTCATATATTGTATCCATATTTAGCATTAGAGATATAGAATACAACTACAGCTTCCAGATTTCTCATGGTGGCGCACTTTTTTTTTGACGTGTCTCCCAAAGACCATCTTTCATAAGAACTTTCATAAGAACTTCACGTTAGGTACTGAAGTACTGACGCCGCAGACAATTCTGATGCAAAATCATTCGACGACGTAGAAGCCAGGATAAACTCTGAAAGCGTTTCCCGTTGAACCGATAATGGTTTGCTAATTCACTGACAATTTTGAAACGTATACATATTGACGAACAGGAAACATGCGTTGCTCTTATTATCTTTACTTCTTGTCTCCGACTACCTTATCCGTCACGCTAGCAGTGAGCTTCTTTCTGTACTCATTCAGCATGCCAAAGAAGCCGTCTTCTGAAGTGGAAGACTTCTCGTGGTCCCACTCTTCTGTGTGGCGCGTGACTTTGTGAACCGAGTCCAAATCCAAAGTCAACAAAGAGTTGACGACCTGAATATGATGTTAGATGAGTCGGACTTGGGAGCAGCTAAGTTCATACCTTGAGTGGTGACGAAGACGATGCATTCCGATAGTAGGCGACATCTTGGTCAATCAACATCTTCGGGGGCGGGAGGGATGGTGGATTCTCTAAAATACGGAACTTGGTAATATCCGCACGGGGAAAGAGCTGAAGATATATTCAGATGTTATTCGTTGTGGGCGGGACGTACTGCACCTTGGTAAGTCCAATGAACTGAGCGCTGATAGACGGAACGCCGGTAGCAATGCCAACGGGGTCATGGAACACGGCGTCTTTGGTGTAGATATCGAAAGTCGACTGCATAGGGTTAAGTGAATGTTCAAGCGGTTGGGCAGCGTGTACTCACGTTCTTGGGAGAGCAAGAGTACATCTACAAGGACATGAGAACATATCGGTCAACGAAGAGACTGGAACTACCTCTTTCAGAGCAGCGATGATGGGTTCCTCGTGAGAGTGGGCACTGCGCTCCTTCAACTGCTTAGATTCGATGGGAGTGAGGCCAGTGGAATTGACTTTGGAGGACATGGTTGCAATGAGATGGCGTTTGGGGAGAGAGTGATACGATAGAGAAAACATGAGTGCACGCCGGCTTTTAAGGCTTCTGTGTGAGGTTTTGGACGCGTCATTGTAGCGGTCATGGTGAGTGTTGAGCGGGAGAAAATCGGTGGGTTCCCGATATAGCAGTTAGCCTGTCGGCTGCTGTGCCGGATCCACAACATGTCCTCTTACGAGCAACTCCATCGGCAATGCCGCACACTCGAAAATCTCCTCGACACCAAGCTTAATTCATACTCTCAGTTGGTCTCGACATTCTCAAAGGGCAGTGACGATGTCGAGGCTAATGGTTCAGCGGAACGTTGGAAGGATCTGGAGCTCGAAGTAGACGACTTATTGGAGAAGGTGTGTACGTGGCTCTCTACAGAACGCCAAACTAACTCTTTCCAGCTAGAGGAGAATAACGAGAAATTAGCGGAACTGTCGAGTAACCCGGAAACACTTTCACAATCCATGTTACGCGCCATACAGCGGCATCGAGAGCTCTTCCAGGACAATGTTAGAGAAGTAAAGCGGACAAAGGTTTGTTTAGATCCAGACTATACGGCCATATAACAAATAAACGATTGTACAGGCTAGCGTCAAGAATGCCATGGACCAAGCCAACCTTTTGAGTGGTGTCCGAAACGACATTGAGTATGGACTCCAACATAACCCCCTGCGGCCGGTATACTTACCGTTTACCACAGTGCGTACAGATCCACGGCTGCCGATTCACTCCTTGCAGAGCGAGGTCGTATCGACAGTTCCCACCATATGACCGACACCATTATTGAGTCCGTTCCGCATCTCTTTCAAATGTCCAGCTTTGTTCATTGCGTTTAGGCAAGCATATGAAACGCGGGCAGAGTTTGGTCGACAGCGAGTAGACATTTCGAGCATAAATACGCGTATGGTTGGTGTATTAAGTGCGTGCCCTCCTGTCTTTTTCCTCTAGTGGCTTACAATTCTTTATAGACACTATGCCAGGCATAAACAACATTGTCGGGATGATAAAATCGCGCCGTCGTCGAGATTCTATCATCATGGGAGTACTCATCGGGACGTGTATATTCCTCTTGCTTTGGTATCTCTGGTAGAGCGTGACCATTTAATTATTCGCTGTGCTACTACTTTGGACTTTGGATTATGATATAGGTTTCCAATTTGGACTGCTTGAAGTTAAACTCTTGAACGCTCTCCAATTCAGTTCCCGGACCCGCCCTTCAAATTCTTCTTTTTGACCAATTGGGATCCGAGCCATTGTGGACGATGGTGGACGTTACCGGCATTGTTCAAGGTCGCAACAGGATCATGTGCTCCGACCACCTTAAATTTGAAGCGGTCGTTGTCAAGTCCCGATGCTCTTTGTTCCTGCACTCATCGAGTCCCCATGACGATTCCAAAGTACTCTGCACGCCCTCTCTTTTCCCAATTTCATCTCTTCTTCCACGACAAAGTAACGCTCTCTGTGTCAATTTTACGTGCACTCTCGTACCACGAACTTGCCAGCGCTGCTCTGGACAGTGACCGTTTGTACGTTCTCGCCTCCCTCAGTCTATTTGTCAGGGTGAGCTGACTGGTCGTTGCAGGTCCTGTTCCTCGCTTAACGTCACTGACACTGACGATGCGACCCTGTGTGACGAGCCACTAACGCGGGCACAACTCTCGACATTTTCCTACACGCACTACAAGGCCCTCGTATCTAATGATCTCTTCTTCGTTATCACCAAACTATTCTCCCCTCTTCACGAAGATGATACCGAGCGCAGCTTTCTTCAGTCCGAACCCTGGTTATCGTCAGAGTCAAAGTGTTTAGGTTGTGGGCTGTCCATCGAAGTGGATAGCTATGGTTGGATTGATCATCGAGATACGTGCACGGGCATCGAGGATAGGATGCTGCAGTCCGTATTTGTGCAAACCGAATTCATGGGACCTATAAAATTGTTGTGGAACTTTGTGAGGCTTCTCCTGGCTAATACCCATGATTTTCAGCTCATTTTCTGCAGGCTTCAGGTTCAACTTGGACCATACAATCTGCGGACATGGAATTTCCTTACGAAGATGACGAACCACCTTGCACGCCAGAGGTAGGTTACGAGGCCTTGTTCTAGCGTTGAAGACTAATACTAACCTTGTTCATAGAAACTTGCAATGACCAGAACTTTGGTTCTTGATTGGCTTAGCAAGATTGAATAGGTGGTGCATATACCTTAGAACTGTATTAATATTTAGCTGTATTTCTGGCCCTTTCCACCCTTGGTTCACCGGGATCTACTCATGTATCCGAATCTGAAAGCCACTCTTCGTGCCTTTTCTTCTTCTTTGATGCTCGTGACTCTGGCCAAGAATGGTTCCCTGCTTTAAAAGCCTTCCAGTTTGCCTCTAGTCTGTGCACTGCTCCCCAAGGGGCTGTATCCGCCTCGTCATCCCACGATTCTTCAATGTGCCAACCTTTAGTCTGCGCGACAACCTGTAGAATGTTGAAGGTCTGCTGCGTGCAGAAGTTGATGTCATTGTAGTCTGATTCCACGAGAATTTTGTCTGGCGAACACTCCTTGATCAGTGCGATGTGGTTCGAAGACCGAGAGTTGACGACCGTAGAAAGAGATAGAAAGATGTTATTATGCTTCTTCTGAGACTCTATTTGAATTTCCGCTAGACGAAAATGAAAAGAGAGAGCTACCTCTATGTCGCGCCACATCTGTGCACTGAATCCACAACTGTGCAAATCCACGCTAATCCTATTCCAATTGGCACCATGTTTCTTCTTCATCTTATCGAGTAGATCCTTTGTGTTCATCTGCGCCTTGACGCTATGTACGCTGACATTTCGACGGAGATCGACAGCCAGATCTATTTGCGCCTCCAGGATGGCCAGTTGATGGTTGAGGGGCACAACGAAGGGCGTTAGTTGTCGAGGAGAAGCAAAGTAGTCGTACGGTACGCGAAACGCGCGATCAAGCCCGACTTCCCCAAGCATAGCGTTTGGAAAAGCCTCAAGGTTCTGCCTCAGTTCAGCGATAACCTCATCCAAAGGAATGGGATCAGGGAAAGATCGCAAAAGCTGTTCGAGTGTATCTGCGTCACCATCCGGGAAGAGAGAGCGGTAATGCTCTTCCTTTGATACGCGAGGAACTAAAGATATCCAGTGCGAAAACCATGGGTGATACCCTGGTAAATTCCGTTATTTCATAGACACCGCCGCCACAAGGGACGTGCTGACCGAAACATGGGATAACTTTTTCAGGGTAGGCCGTCGCAAGAGCGCGCACGAGAGGTTGATCAGATTGTCTAGACGACATGGCGCACACGGTGATCTTCAAGTTGTCCATTGACTCCGGCGAAATAGACTCGGCATC
The DNA here is from genome assembly GCA_036872995.1 of Hymenopellis raphanipes. Lineage (NCBI taxonomy): Eukaryota > Fungi > Basidiomycota > Agaricomycetes > Agaricales > Physalacriaceae > Hymenopellis > Hymenopellis raphanipes. The sequence continues at coordinate 3,564,572 of JAYMDG010000001.1, forward strand.
GGTGGGATGGCAATGTACATCAACTATGTGATTGAGAACACTTTCGGCCGGAAGAGGGTAGTTCTTAGAGCTTCAATGTCTAGCACAGGCGAAGCAGGAGCGCAACTCACTTCAGTAGACATGGATAGACGTCGTAGTCAAGATTGGTGACGCATAGTTGTTGGTCCTGTTTGGTTCCCACGGGAATCGAGTCAGGGTCGATGAGTACATGTTTTCAGCGACGGTCACTCTGAACAAATTATTGCTGCCCACTTCAGGCAGACACGCGCCGTATTTGGTTTCTTTCAGTCGGTCTTACTTCAAGACAAATATGCCTCGCTCTCTTGACGTGTCTCCGCCTCGCTACAACGGACCGATTCATCCTTTGGACAAGTCTGCATTTCACAAAGACATACCTGTTATTGCCGTTCGCGTGCCTCCCGCCAAAACGGCTTCTATTCTTAAATCACCTTTCCTCCAAAAGTGCGATTCTTACCGTTGAACGATCTTGACTTACTGAAGAATGGTTATAGTTATATCGTTCGCTTCCCAAGGCTCATCCCGGTTGTCCGAGATCCGTCAAATCAAGAAAATCGGCTAGTGGTGTTGAACATATCTGATCAAGGTACACAGCCTTGGAAGCATGAGAAACCTGTGATTTATTCAACAGAAGCTAGCTGAACTCTCACCCGAGGCGTCCGAACTTTTGGAACGCGATGGCGAAGGATTTGTCGATTATACCATCAAGCTGGACTACGACTTTTGGCATGCCTGTACGCGTCGCTATGATGGTTTCCTGCCTCTCAATCCTTACATCACTGTAGCTGATATTCTGGGTGCTGTTCTACCAGAGGAACTTATAGAAGGTGCACCTGTTGGCTTCGCTGCATGTGGCCACATCGGTATGTGTACACGGCCCTTCACGTTCTCGAAATTTAACCCTCTTCAGCACATCTCAACCTCAACGACGAATACCTACCTTACAAGTACATGATAGGCGAAGTCTTCATGGATGTCAGTCTATAAGAACTGGTGCTTCTTCGATACTGATGGGCTGCAGAAAAATCATTCGATCTCGACGGTTGTCAACAAACTGCACAACATAAGCACCCAATTTCGCGTCTTTCAGATGGAACTACTCGCTGGGGAACCCAACTATATTGTTACTCATGTATGTTGTATTCACTGATCTTTTGTCGCGCGAGCTAATGCATGTGCAGTCGGAATCTAATTGTCGTTTCACCTTTGATTTCTCCAAAGTTTATTGGAATTCGCGTCTGCATACCGAACACGAGAGGATAGTAAAGCTGTTGAGTCCAGACGATGTACTCGCGGATATCTTTGCGGGTGTCGGCCCTTTCGCTATTCCTGCTGCCAAGTACGGCTGTGGTGTCCTGGCGAATGATCTGAATCCTTCTAGTTACCAGTATCTAGTTCAAAACATCATGGAAAACGACGTGCGTAGTTCATGGTCATGATTGTAAGAGGCTGACCGTCTTCATTGGTCAGGTTTCCGAGCTCGTGAGAGCCACTTGCGAGGATGGTCGAGACTTCATTCGCGATGTTTTTAGCAGAACTATAAAGAAACCCTTCCCTGCGTATACCGGACCCAAGAAAAGCAAGACTCGCGCGCGGAAAGAGCGGAAGGGCGCGGAGGCAGCATCTGATTATGCTTTCATCCTTCCACCCCGCGACCAGATCACCCACCTCGTGATGAACTTACCTGACTCTGCGATTGAGTTCCTAGACGCATTCCGTGGTGTTTTAGCTGCACCAGAGCTGAGAGAAAAGTACACTACGATGCCAATGGTGCATTGCCATTGCTTTTCTCGTGAAGCGGAGGAGGAGAAGGCTCGTGCCGATATTCTGGAGGTGAGTGTTTAGTTGGACTCGAGTTCTATTCTGATTTTTCTATTACAGAGAGTCGCGTTGAAATTGGGGCGTTGTCCCGCGGAGGAGGTGTCGCTATTCCACGTACGCTCAGTCGCACCGGGTAAGGAAATGTACTGCATTAGCTTCAGACTGCCTCGTGAGGTGGCACTGGATGGGTAGTTCGCCCGCTGGACCTACATACACTACTGTATAGCTAGAAATCTCAAATATTCTACGGGCCAAATTCCGCACAGCCTATTGTTCCGATTCTTCCGAGAGAGGGCCATTAACTTATTAGTCAGGTGCCCTGTTAACCCCGCAAGCAAGCCCGCTGCTCCGTACTGACGATCGTAGAATTTGCCTCCTCTCTACCTCCACACCGTCCCTCTTTCTATACCCCTCTTACTAGACTCTTAGAGACCACAAACGACGAGCCATGGTCTTCCCGCTTATTCCGACGGTGCACTGCGACTCCAACACTACCTCGCTCACTGCCAGCGCTTTGCAGAGCATTCGAACCACGGTAGCCGTACCAGAGAGCGAGCTTAAGCGATGGCGACGGACATTCGATGCGAACGCCAAGGTCATCAATGGCGAAAAGTAGGTTCTATCGTGCTTCATTATCCGGGGCAACATTGGGTTAATTGCGTGCCTACTACCCTTACCAGGTATCTCGACCCGGATAGTTTCGTGAAAGCCATCGCACCGAGAGAAGACTCTTCCAAGATCGCCCTTGCCCAATTTTCCATTCTTTTCCGCGTTGCAGATGCCTCAAAACGGGGACATGTGTCTTGGGAGGATTTTGTCGTGTTCCAGACCGGGCTAAAACGGCCAGATGCCGACTACTGGATGGCGTTCCAGTATTTCGACGTGTTAGTACCATTGAAATCGTTCTTGTTGAGATTCATCTAATCTAGTTCGGCAGAGACAACTCTGGCTTTATCTCGTACGACGAATTCAAGACTGTCTTCAGTGCCAACATTGGGCCGGGTGCGATTCCATTTGACTTCAACTGGTGCGTCGCACGCGTCTGTAGTCGCGCAACATTCACGCTCATTTTTGTTCATAGCGATTGGGTCAAGTTATATCTTGGAAAGAAAAACGGCGCACACGTCCTTGGATGTCGGTATCATCTCCGATATAGTCCGGTCTCTGGCTGACCTTCTTTCAGATAATGAATTCACACAACTCATGAAAGGCCTGCAAGGAGAGCGACTTCGCCAGGCCTTTAGATATCTAGACACGGACCAGGATGGTTTTATTCGTCCTGAAGAGTTCAAACAGATCATCCTAGTATGTCCGATGTTTTGTACCTTCAGTGTAAATTTTATTCCCGCCCACAGGAAATCGCGGGGCACAAACTATCAGACGCCGTCATAGAGCGTCTCCCGACACTTTGCACGCTTACACCAGGACAAAGAATATCTTATTCGGAGGTCATTGCCTTCCATAATGTTGTCCGAGGTTAGTCTTTTCACTTGTCACGTTTTGTGGCGCTGAGACAATTGTCTAGATATGGACATGATTGAAAGGTACGCGGAAAACGATGGCGTCGAGTGGGTCAGTGAATAACGCGTGTATTCTAGGATTATTCGTGAGGTCACCGCCACGAGTAAAGACGGGCGCATAGATCAGTCCGACTTTCTAAATTATGCTGCTGCTAATTCTCGCTATTCACTATTCACGCCTATGGAAGCTTCTATCATCTTTCACTTCGCTGGGCGAGGCAATGGTGGCCAGCGCTTGGCCTTGATCGACTTTGCACAATTGCTCGACGCGCGATGGAAAGCGCCCATCGAGCACGTCGTTGCGAAACCACACAAGGAGTCGTTTCTCAATTCCTTTGCACATTCTACCTACAACTTTGTTCTTGGAGGTCGGTACGCCACCCGTAATATGGAACGTGCATAACGTTGTTGTGTAGGCATCGCTGGCGCATTTGGTGCTACCATTGTATACCCTATTGATATGGGTACGTATACTTCTCTTCTATCATGACGTCTACTCATATATCTCTGCAGTTAAGGTATGGACAATCCGTCAATGTTGCAACTGACATGGCGTATCAATGATATTTCCTCTAGACGCGGTACGCCCATGCGCTTATTTGTGTGATCTGCATTCTCATACAGGAACATGTAGCATGCAAAATCAACGGAGCACAGTCGTTGGACAACTGCTATACAAGAACAGCATCGACTGCGCTCAGAAAATCTTTCGCAATGAAGGTTTCTTGGGATTCTACCGTGGCCTTGGGCCTCAACTAGTGGTATGGCCGAGTGATCCACAACTTTCTGCATCGCATTGCTGATCATTGCACAGGGTGTTGCACCAGAGAAGGCGATCAAATTGACCGTCAATGATCTTATCCGCGGAAGAGCGATGGACCCCGAAACCGGCCGCATCAAGTTGGGATGGGAGCTCTTTGCAGGTGGTATGGCGGGAGGATGCCAAGTCGTACGTCGGCGCTTCATCATCGCGTCAAGAATTGATCCCATTCATCAAACCAGGTGTTCACTAATCCTCTGGAGATTGTGTATGTCCATCTCGTGATGGAGGAATTGATGGTGTCTAAAAGCGTGTCTTCAGGAAAATCCGTCTGCAGGTTCAAGGCGAGACCGCCAAGATTGAAGGTGCCATTCCGAAGGGTGCCATTCACATCATTCGTCAACTTGGCGTGCTTGGACTTTACAAGGGGGCAACCGCCTGTTTAATGCGTGATATTCCCTTTTCTGCCATCTACTTTCCAGCGTACAGTCACTTGAAGAAAGACGTGTTTCAGGAAGGTTACAATGGGAAACAGCTAAGTTTCTTGGAGACATTGGCTGCTGCCGGAATAGCGTGCGTCCATCTTTCTTGATTGACATAACGTTGATGAATGTATGGATCCATGCTGACCTCGATGAAACAGTGGCATGCCGGCCGCATACTTGACTACTCCAGCAGGCAAGCATGCTTCAGCCACACGTCTCAAGTAGAAGCTAATCAAATGTGAACAGATGTTGTGAAGACTCGTCTACAGGTCGAAGCACGCAAAGGTCAAACCCATTACAAGGGTCTGCGGGATGCATTCGTCAAGATCTGTTTGTCACTTCGGGCTTCTCTTGAGTAGATCGAAGCTGATTTCTTGTTACATAGATCGTGAAGAGGGATTCCGCGCACTATACAAAGGTGGTCCCGCAAGGGTTCTTAGGAGCAGTCCCCAGTTCGGCTTTACACTCCTAGCGTACGAGGAGTTGAAGAAGGCGGTGAGTCAATTATGCGGCTGTAATCTGACACGTTTTGACGCGGTCTTTTAGTTACCTGTGCGTATTCAATATGATCATGACAGTTCTGATTCGCTGACATTGTTCCTCAGTACCCCTGGGCAGAGGCACCTCCCAAGGTAGAGACCGCACTGACCTCTCGCCGGGATGAGATGTCGAGAATACGGGCGCGCAATGCGCTGAAGATTCTATTGGATGTACATGGCGATTTTGGACGGCGCGCCGCAGCTCTCAAGGTAGATGGTAGTAGATAGGCGGTACCGAGAATGAGATTGGTTGGTTATCAAGTTAGCCAGTGAAAACGTTCCGACCCAGTACAAGGGCAGACCAATCAACAAGCTGGAATGCATGTGAAGGTGGCAGACCCTGGATACGCCGAGATGACCTGCCGTAGAACATTGATCGTTGTATCCGATCAATTGGGACTCCATACAGAAATCGCGCGCCTCAAATACGCGCATAATTCCGACCGCGGTTCCTTACCTTCTTCTCCCATCTTTTTCGTTCTTTTCGTTTTCGTTAACCCTCCCTTTCGTTCGTTTGCGGTATGTCTGTTCGGCGTTGTTCCCGCCGTCGTGCTCAATGTTCTTGTAGCGCTTGTCCGCCACTTTTGCTTTTTACTGCAAGACAGTTCACGCCGCGTAGACCGCACCATCTTCATTCTTTGACTCTGCACAACACAACTCGCTCGATAGCATCATTCTTTTAATCATGAAGTCAATAATCTTTGGTCTTTCCCTGGCAAGTGTTGCCCTCGCCCAGGTCGCAAATGGCGGTGTGACTATGGTTCCCGCGGCTACCCCCGCTCCTCTGGATAACGGCAGCAGCGGTTATTCTCCCAGCGATTCCTCTCCCTCTGTTTCCGCCGCTCCCGCTTCCTCCTCGGCCCCTTCCATCTACGACGCCATGCCCTACAATGACTACAAGAACGGTGGTTATAAGGACCTCGGATGCGGATATGGATACAAGAAGTCAGATGATGGCTCTTGCCAAGCCGAGAGCTGGGTGCGTACACTTGCTTCCTCTTCAGAACCAATACCGACTTGCATTACAGTACGACACAACCTTCCAAGGATGCTACGCTACCATTATCATCAACAAGTAAGTTTGTTCCCGCTCATCCTCTAACACTTTCTCACGCTATCTGTTAGTTCGGGTGGACACAACTATTGTGATCAGTATCAGAATCAGTATCAACAAACCGTCACCGAGACCAAGACCGAGGTTTCGACGGTTTACAACACTGTGACTTACACCGCTGTATGTCAATTTCCGTGTTTCGTGTGAGCATGCACTCATGATCTTTTTGATCCATCAGACGATGACAGAGACCATGTCCGCCACTGTTACTGAACATGCTACCGAGACCAAGACGCAGAAGGAGGAGGTGACCAAGACCGCTGTCGTTACCTCCGTGGAGATGGTGCCAACAACTCGCATTTGGGTGTCTACCGAGACGATCGACCAGACGAAAGTCCTTGAGCACACTCTCACTGCTACTGAGACTCAGACTCAGACCAACATCTACACTCAGACGGAGGTCAGGACGGATACTGCCACCCAGACTCTCAAGGAGACTCAGACGGAGCAAGTCACCCAGACCGTCGTCAGTACTGTTGTTTACCCCACGACGTACACCAGTGTCTGGGTCAGCACCAAGGTCATCGACAACGTATGTTGCAGTTTTCTCTACCGTGTTTCCATTTTCTAACCCTACCTTGCAGACCAAGACCGTCATGGAAACTCAGACCGCCACGGTCACCGACCAAATGACCGTTGTTCAAACGGCCACCGTCGACCACACAGTGACCGACTTGATGACCGTCACCGAGGTCAGCACTTACGTCCAGCCGACGACGTATGTGTCTATCTGGGTATCAACGAGCATCAAGGACCAGGTAAGTTTCTCGGTTTGACTCGAGAGACTTGTACTCATTCGTTCTTGTAGACTGAGACCATTGAAAACACGGTCACTTCGACCATGGTTGAACAACAAACTTTGACGACGACATATCTCGCCACATCCACAGCGACCGCCACAGAGACTGCCACGAAGACTGAAACGACCGAGGTCGTTCAGACTGGTCTGATTGACTGCCTCGGCCGTTGCAAGTCTTCGTGGGGTATGAGCTCTGGCAACAGCAACTCGTACAACACCTACGCTTCCGCCGCTGCCGCAACGACTGCTGCGTCTTACGGTTCGAGCTACGACTCGAGTTATGGAAAAGGCTACTAGATGTTGGATTGAGGTTTGATTGTCACGTCTGAAATTCATGTCTATAGAGTTTACAATCTCACTTCGCAAGGCCACGGACCGTTTACAATTACCATGGACAGACTATACCACCTTTTGACTTCAGATCGTTGCTATTTATCCTTTGTGCTTAATTTGTGTTTTTGGGGGTCCACTGCGAGTCACTTATTCTTCTTTATCACTACCTGCCCTTCTGTAGCGCCTACAATCATTTCCTTTGCTCTCAGAGGAAAATGGAGCTGTTAAGCATCCGTTCATGGACCGGAGATTTTCGTGGGATCAGTTCCGGTCTGATGTTGGTCGTGAAGGGCATCGCGTTGAAGTTCTTGGCGTTCATAGGTATCCAGTCCTTCGGATGCTAATTCGTGTCGTGGATGACATCAGCTATTCGCCTTCACCTGGCTTTCGGCACCGGCTTCAACGTCTCTTTCTGAAACTCCCATAATGCCACTGGAATACATCTCTGACGAATCCTTCGTTCGCGTTCTTCCCGATCCCGCCAACACGGACTACGTGATATTCTACTCGTCAATCGTTGACGGTCAGCTCTGGTGTCCCGTAAGATCCGATCCATTTCATTCCGTGCGGCGGTTGTCATTGAGCGTGCGATACATAGGACTGCCGAGCGGTGGACGCCCTCGTGAAGGAATCATTTGAGCCGTCCAATCCGGGCACACCAAGGGCGCTTCTGATCTATGTTGGCGACCGACCTACGTGAGAGGATCGATGACTCACAGATCATGATGGTTTCTTGACGTGAACATTGATATCAGGTGGAAAAGCAAGGATAACGCGTACAGGTGATTGCATCTTCAACTTGGCGTTCTCGTATCAGCAACAGTGGAGCCTGATTTATTGTCTTGTGTAGAGGAGATCCATGGAAGATCAACTCAGTCCCAACCATATTGAAGGTGAAAGAGGTCTGTCAAGCATCGAGGCCGAGTGAACGCAGATTCTGATCCCCGTTGATTTACCCAGGGAAAAGAAATAGCACGTCTCGTGGACGACGAAATTCGCGACGGGCTTGGGAAGCTGTTGAAAGATTGAGACCGTTGATGAGAATATCTTGTACAACCACGCGGTGAAGTGTAGGAAACGGTGTTTGTTTCGAATTCGTAGGTATCTACAACTATGATTTCCTCGCAAAGTCACCACTTCTCCCGCCCGATTTCTCCGTCACCATGATCTCACCAATCACCATCTCCTTGCCCGCCACAGCCTTCAGCATGTCCCATACCGTCAAGAGGCCCACCGAAACAGCAGTCAGAGCCTCCATTTCTACCCCAGTTTTTCCTTGACATGACACGGTAGCAGTACAAAGAACACTATGTCGAGTTTCTGAATCGGAAGGTGCTTCTGGGGTGAGATGAACTTGAACGTTAGATAGCGCGAGGGGATGACACAGAGGGATCAAATCCGATGTCCGCTTGGAGCCCATGATAGCAGCAAGTTGCGCTACCGTTAGGGCATCACCTTTACGGCGGGCCTTCTCCACGACCTTGTTCATTTCACCAGATGAAGAAGAAGATGGGTAGGTGCCAGTTATAAGCTGATATGCGACGGCAGGAATGAAGATGCGTCCACTAGCTGTTGCAGTACGGTGTGTTTCGTCCTTCGACGAGACATCGACCATGCTAGCACGTCCGATCTCGTCGAGATGCGTCAGTTTCGCGGGTGTACTGTATGAACGTATTTGAAGATAGCGTGCTGAAGAACGGCGAGAAGAACGACGGAGGCCTGCTGAAGAAAAAATGAGGAACTGTTATAAAGTATCCAAAATGATATGTACAGGAAATGAACACTCAACCACCGATGAGAATCATTGGCCGATTCGTGACAACGTCAATGTCTTCCATATGCGCGTGTTTTTCCTCTTTTCCGGTGACTGCACGACCAACGATCTTCATAAGTTCATCGTCGGAAGCTCCTTGACGCATCTCATCTCGCAAAGAGACCTCTTTGGCATCGAATAGACAGACCTGATATGGAACGTGACTCTAGAACTAGGTAGGTTGGAACGAAAACTTGCCTTTATCTGGCCATCTGCTGTTATCCGTAGGCGATTACAAGACGAACAGAAGTGGTCTGACATGCTGCTAATGAAACCAAAGGTTCCCTTGTATCCTGGGACATGCCACGAGCGTGCTGTATCGTTGACTTCGTCGGCAGTTCGTTCTACGAAGCTATAATGCTGCCGTATCCGATCCAGAAGTTCCTCAGAAGGCACCATTTTCTTCTTGTCCCAAGAATTCCCTAATGAAGATTTGAGTCAACATTAGCAGGTGGAGAGCGACACGAAGGTTTTACCTGTAAACGGCATGAACTCAATGAAGCGTACTGAGAGGTCGTTCTCCTTGGTTAGCTCCACAAAGTCGACAACTTCTGCGTCGTTGAGACCTTGGATAACGACGACGTTCAATTTAACAGAGACGAGCTGAGGAGACGCGAGGGCGGCATATAAGGATTTCAATACCGCCTCGTGTCCTCTACGACGCGTCATGAACTCAAATTTGAAGGGATCTAACGTGTCCAGACTAACTCTTTCAACGCGACCGACAACATGAGCGACAAGTCACGCACCTCAGGTTCAGATGAGTCAACCCATTCTGAACAAGCGTCGATAGTTTTCTAGGTAGAGCTATCCCGTTGCTTGTCATAGCGATGGACTTCAAACCGAGTGGACGAAGTGCGGCTAACCCGCCTATATGTCCCAATTAGACTATGGGGCGACTATGCTGGAACAACAGACCAATAATCTCATCGATACCTTTACGAATGGTAGGTTCTCCTCCTGTAAGCCGGATCTTGGTGACCCCGCTCTTCACGAAGAGGGAAGCAAGACGAAGAATCTCAGAGTTTGTCAAGAGTTTGCCCTGGGGAGAAAGTTCGACGCCTTCTTCTGGCATACAATAGAAACCTGGAGTTCTCTATCAATGCTTCACTCATTCAGCTGGTAAAGGTGGGATTTACACCGCAAGTTGCATCGTTCTGTTAGTGAGATCCGTAGATAGTCATGTCGACGTTGAAAAGTGTCGATCAGCGCAGGCGCAAACGGCCGCGAAGAGTCAATCTGTGCTATCTTGGCCTACCAATCTGTTCAGTTCTAGACCCGGCCCAGTGAATGATTGCTCTCACTCTCGCGTGTGCCTGCTGTCCCGTTGTGGCATATGTTCGCACTACTGCGAATCTGTGCGGTCCTCGCCATAGGTAGGTTCGCATGGCTCCGAGTACTGGCGGTTAACGTGTAATCTAGACCCCCATGAAAGAGATGGCTCGGTCGTTATACGATGAGAACGGGCGAGTTCGGTGGTGGCGTGATGAATGGACTCGCATGAGTCAGCAATTAATTCGGATTAGGTCACGAACGCTTCGTGGCTTTGCTTCCGTCCTTTCTGTTCCTTGACTTCGGCGCTCTTCGGAGGCCTGCTGGCCCTATGGGACGACGAGAACGCACCTTGGTATCATTTCTGGTGCTGCTGTTGTCCGTGGTTGTAGGATGCTATCGGTATTTTGAGCATCTGCGAACCACTTTGAACTGGTTTGGACTCGGCTATACGCAACTTCACGTATTCCCCACTTCTTTTCTCTTCTCCCCCGGCGATGACAGCCTATACCGACGCGTCGGAGGTCACACTACCAACAGGACAGCCGACACTACCGCAGTTGTATTGAATTGGTCGCGTTTTCAGAACGTAGTTGAGATAACCGCGCTCTTCTGTGACCCGTCACTCGAAAACACGCTGCATACAGTTGTTGTCTGGAACAACAACCCTAAGCCGTTGTCGAACTCAGTTTGTATAAATTATCCTCCTGTACGAGTACTATGAACGACCCCGCCCTAGGATTTTTCAGAATGTATCAGGGATAGACTAAGTATAATCAACTCGCCCTCAAATGAATACTTCAAGGCGCGTTTCACGGCGTGCGCGCAGGCATCTACGCCATACTGTTTCATTCAGGTCTGTAGCTTCGTACTTTTTTTTTCTTGCTGAGCTCAATCGTTCAGGATGATGATTACCTTGTCCTTCCAGAAGTGATACTTTCAATGCGTGCGCGCTTAGACTCTCAATCAGATCCTGTATATGTTTTGCCGCCGCACGAAATGCTTTCTACCCAACTGAAGACGACACGAGCCGACCCTTTTGTACACACCTCTGTTGCATGGTTGGGACATGGCTCAATGTTCCCTCGTTCACTCGCTGTCGACTTCTTAGCTCTTATGCAGCATCTGAATATGACAGATGTTGAACAAAAGATGGGCGACAATTACTTTTCTATTCTTCGAAATGTCGTCCCAGAGGCATGGTTTGATCAAGGAATCGAACTCGGTGGGGGGCAGGCTTTTACAGTCGGCACAGAAGGCGACGAGCGAAACAAGAAGCATTTTGTATGCTTCAGCTGATTTTTTTTTATCTTGCCATTCTCACAAATTTGTAGATACGAGCCACTGAGCTGCTAAAGTCAGTTCTTGACAGTGGTCGTTCAGGGATTCCATTCGTCGATACGAGCCTTGGTAGTGCTCATCTGGGTTATAGACCTTCGCGGTCGGTCTGCCGTGGTGTACCGTGTATTTTGGAGACCTCTATCTCGAATCTACCGACAGAGGCACTTGAACTGCAAGTGTCATCCCTTCAGCAGATGCTCACCAAAGAACATGAGTTCATGTTAAAGACTCCTCATCACATAACTAAGCATTATTTGGAGCATTCGCTATCGCGTGCCGTGGATGGACTTCCCAATACCGCGTTTGAGAGCCTTCACAGTGCGTAACCTGGAACTATTCTTGTTGCAATATCCTGACTTTTAATTGCAGACGGTAGCCAAGGAGACTTCATTTCGCTGGACATTCTTGAACCACTAGGTGCCAAGTGGTACAATGTTGAGTTTGTTGCTCTCGTTGACGCCGGAACGGCGCATATCTTTCAACAAAGCAAATTTCAAATGCGTTTGCATGATAGTGATGAGCCGGTACACTTTCACGGCTTACCACCTCTTGATATAGAGACTGACAATTCCTCTTAGGTCACGATATTTGGCAATGTTCGTTGCTCGCCAGCTAGAGCATCCTTGTTTTCGGTATGGCACAATCTGAAGGAATGCAGTGTTCAGATGCTATCAGGCGATCCTATCATCGATCGTTCTGCGCGATTATTTAGTGTGAGACTAGAGCACGATGTGGATGTTCGTTGGCGTATACATGAGATTTGGATGCGCGGTATATATAGTAGTTGAATTTCTGTGCGGAAAATATATTTTTCGAATTTGGGACCCTAACGTTACCCCGCCTTACGTCATTGGGGGTGGGCACAGAGCGGCGGCGAGCACGTCTAACTTTGGCTTGCTTTCCTTCTACCTCGACCTCGTACAATGTTACGCAAGCCTGCTACTAATCTAGCTGCATCGCTGGGAGGTGCACGTCGCTCTATATCGGTACAGGTTGCGAGGATTTATTTACTCAGTGCTGCGGTCTCAAAGTGTCCTCCCTTAGTCGCTTTTACACGGCTCGCCAGAAGCCAAGAAGGCGGGTGAGGCCGACGTTCTCCAACATTCGCGTCTCGTAGGGCGCGGAAAGTACATCCACGGTTTCGAGAGTACGTGCACGTCGTGTCGACGGCGTGTCATTATTGATGTTTCGCAGTTCACAAGGTCAAGCCTGACAAGACTGATGAGTACAAAAAGGCAGCGTAAGTCTTGCGATTTTATGTTGTTGGCGTCGTTTCACATCTATCAGAGAGCGCTACTACACTGGGGTCAAGGACGACGCTGGTCTCAATGTCAAGCTGACAGGGAGTTGGGAGACACTCGTGGGCGAACAGGATACCTTCTTCCATATTCTGGAATACGAAAACTATGGGGGCTACGACAAGACCACTCAATTACTCAAGACATCCGCGGTCGGTTACATGCTCGTCGCCATCAGATTGTCCGTTGACATTCTCGTAGCACCTGGAGGCGTACCGAGCCATGCTTCCATTCATAAATTCGCGGTCCAGCCAACTCAACCAGGAGTTTGCATTCTTTCCTTCCGCTCCACCCCGTGCACAGGGCGGTATCTTTGAACTCCGGACCTACCAACTGAAGCCTGGAACTCTTCTTGAGTGGGAGAATGCCTGGTGAGTACTTGACCCCTTGACTGTCCATGGATTGCTGATCTAGGTTTCCAGGCGGAGAGGCATAGATGCCCGCCGGAAATTCGTTGCTCCTGTAGGCGCCTGGTTCTCACAAGTTGGGCGTCTGCACCAGGTCCATCATATGTGGCAGTATCCGTGAGTTAATTGTCTTGCTTTGTCCATACCCTGAACGCCACCCCCACTTCTTCACCCCATTTGATAGTAATCTCGAAGCTCGCAAGGAAACGAGGGAGAAAGCTTGGCAGCTTGATGGATGGGCGGAAACCGTCGATAAAGTAAGTTTTCTGGATCATTTGTATGCTGCGCGGAGAAGTGACGGTGGGATTAGACTGCCCAATTGGCCAAATTTATGGACGCTTTCGTACTTAGTCCTCTCCCGTACAGTCCCTTGAAATAGAGGATGGAGTGTTGCGGAGCGGGGCGGGTAGGAAGGAAATACCCAAGTCGACGTCAAATCGGGTGAGCTGTTGGTGTGAAGCTATTTACGATCATGAATGAAAATGGTTTGATGCCACTTGCTAAGTTGCAGTTCGTTATCGGCCTGCCGTATTGCTTCAAATGTCAAGGAAAGGCGAGAAGTGGAGGTGCTGGGACTTGCCTTTATTCTCTTTTGTCAGCCAAGGCCAGGGCCATTGGCCAATCGTCGGACCTATCGGATGCTGAGCGCGGATATCGCTACATCGGGTCATCGGACCGAAGCCGGATTGGTTCGCGCATTACGACACATGAATTCCACGCGAAACGTCGCGAGCTCAGTTATGCCCGATTCAGGTCGATCGGCATCTCTGTCATCTTTAACTTGTACTACTACCTTCACTCGACTTTCCGTCCTCCTGCCCAGCGGACCTTTCCCTCCTCTGCATTTTACATTATGGATCAATGGCACGAAAGTTCTGAGGACGAGACCAACCAGGAAACTCAGGCAAACAACAGGAAAAGGAGTAGCCGAGGTTCGTCGTCTTTCCCGGTCTGGCGCATTTTTAACTTGCAGCACTGCAGCCTGTGACCAATGTAGGAAAACCAAGAGCAAGTGTGAACGCGGACCCGGTGACTCACCGCAATGCAAGAGTTGCGCTCAGACTGGCACAGGTCAATCTTTGTGCTATTCTGCTTGTTGAATTGAATACTGATGCTAGGTTATGAGCAGCATGTACATTTCTTGGTATGTCGCAACCTCCTTTGGTGGCACATTTCTCATCAGTTATCAGGCCCTAGTTACAAACGGGGTCCACCTAAAGGCTACATACATGCCATAGAACAGCGTTGGCATCAAGTCGAATCTCTTCTGGGTGCTATCATGCAGTGCACTGACCCTCGTGTTCAAAATATCGTCCAAGAGTTACGGCAGGATGAATTGGCGCGGGAGATACTGGGGCGGGTTGACACAGGACCATATGTGAGCTCATGACCAAGAAGCATTGAATTAAACGTCAAACCAGGTGATGCTTTTCGCAGGGTCCCTCTGGGCGTAGTAAGCGCTTGGGCGCGACCAAGGAAGACTTCTTTGCCTCCGTCCTCAGAAGTAATGAAGCATCCCCGACGCGAGACCCGTCGCGTTCACGACGACAATCAAGAGTATCGCGCGAGAAAGTTTCCTCCGCTCAAGGTAAGGGCTAATATGATCCGTTAAGCAGACTGCTGATCATTGCATTTCAGATCGAGGGCTCTCCGTCGTGCCTACTCAAGAGTGGCAAGACAATTTAGCCGCTCGTCTATCGTCTGGGTCCGCATCGTCATCTTCCTCAACACCCTCCTCTGTATATCGGTTGCCTTCTTCGTCCAATAGCTCTATTCATAGCGAACCGGCAGCTCAAAGACGACGACTTGGTTCAACCGACATTCCACCAAACCCCGATTGGAACAACATGTATACGATGGATCCCGTATCTGGTGAGTATCACCAAACATGCCCACCCTATTCCGTTGACATTGGTACGGTAGAAAATGAGGAGCATGATGGGGTTAATAGTGCAACGGAGCACATTGGAGCGCTATCTTTGGACGAGAACCAAGAGGTAAGCGGCAGTGTACCAAAGATGCAAGACGTTCACTAATGCGAGATAGGTTCGGTACCATGGCAGAGTGAGCGGTCTGCATTTATTAAGCAGAAACAGCCGCACGGATGATCGTAATGAAGGAGGAGTATGGTGAGTGCTTCGAAGCCCTCCAGTGACATTGGCTCACTTTTTACAGGCGATTACCGATGGCTAGAGTTTGGCCGCCATCAAAAGACCACATTCTTCACGTGATGCAAGAAGAAGATGTCGATGTTCAGCTACCACCAACACATATTCAAGACCATTTAATCGAGCTCTACTTCGTATACATACACCCCGTTTACCCCGTTATTCATAAAGCCAGATTTTTGTCTGACTACCGCTCATGGTACGCATCAATTTTGGTGTATTTATCTAAATTCATTCCTTTTGTGTAGGCGTCAAGGGTATGTGGCGTCGATGGACTTGACGAACGGGGTACTCATCTGTTTATCTGATTTCTAGAGACATGCAGCTACAGCGTGACAGCCCCCCTCGAGATGCTAGTCCCAAGCCAGAGCCTTCACAACGATTATCACCACTTCTACTTCTGTCCATGTTCGCCATCACTGCCCGATTTTCCGACCTCGAGTTACCGCTACCAGCCCCGGGCAAGATGTGGGAAGCGGGTCGCAATTATCAGGAAAGTGCCAGAGGAATACTCAGTAAGTCCTGATGCCATCTTTGAACGTGAGCTTAACAGGTCTCTAGCAAAAATATTTCATCGGTCTCGACCGTCGACCGTACAGGCACTTCTTCTTCTGGGCTACCGAGAATTTGGGATAGGAAGCATGGAACAGGGATGGATCTATATTGGTGAGAGATTATTGGCTCGCTTCCGACCGATTCCTCATAACCTGGACACACATTCCCAGGCATGGCTATTCGCATGGTAAATTGAATGATGATGTTTGTTGCTTCCTCTCGCTAAAGCATCACCCATCAGGCTATTGACTTGGGTCTGAATCGGAATTCGGATAATTGGCAAATGCATGATGAACCTATGTTTACGGCTGACGAGACCCAGACTCGGCGACAGATTTGGTGGGTTTGTACACTTGCCGACAGGTTGGTGGCGTGTCATTTATTGTTGAACCCAAGCTGACACATGACTGCTTGATAGATACAGCTCTATATACATGGGTGCGACCTTGAGTGATGAAATCTTTGCGAACTAACCAACATTGTATTCAGGAAGACCCATCATCATTCGAGACGATGATTTTGATACCCCCATCCCAACCGTCACTCTGGTACGCAGAACCTCGGCACTTTATGGCTTCCCGTTCACTCCGATTGTAGGCGGACGAGCAGCAACCTTGGCGTCCATTGTCATCGGATGCTACCAGTGTGACCTACCCGCCTACGCCTAATGTCGTTATGAGCTGCTTCCGAGGTACTGCAACACTCTGTGAGTTGTTCTCGCTGATATGATACAATCATATCAGTAACCTTATTCACAAATCTCCTTAGGTGTCATTCTAGGTGCTATCATATCAAAAATTTATCCGGTCCGTCCAACACCAGGTGTCTCCCGCCGAGCACTTCTGGCGAGCTTCGAAACCCAGCTGGACCAATGGTACATCAGTTTACCTGAGCATCTTCGTTATGATTCCGCGAACAAGCGGAAAGTTCCACCGCCGCATGTGCTCTTCCTTCATATCAGGTACTGGGGCACTGTCCTTCTCCTGAATCGAGCATTGTAAGTGATTTACGCTTGTTATGTCTAAAATAGCGCTCATGATCGGCCGTCTCAGCATTCCCAACTGGAAAGGGTAATTCCTTTTGTTACTAGCGTCGCCACTTCTGACGGGTCATTGAATATAGCGTCGAGAGCACAACGAAGCAGACCACGCAGGAACTGAAATGCTTTGATCTTGCACAAGGAGCCGCGAGTCACATCGCCGCAATAAGTAAGATTTGCCGACCTTGCCTGACGGCAATAGAAGAAGACTAAATCTGTTCACAGTCACTGCTTACCGCGAGACGTTTACTCTCAGGCGCACTTCCCCGTTCATTACGTCCTATATTCTCAGTGCTGGGTGAGCGTAACGCCTGCGTAATGCTGTGTTCAATTCAATTGATATCATGATTTACAGCATCATGCATATCCTGACATGTCCGTGGTGGTTCCTTTTCGCCGGAACGTTAATACTCATTCCCATTTGCAGTAACTCTTCGGCCATCGAACGTGCAGGCGTCTCTGGGCCTGCGTCAATGTCTGGCAGCACTGAAAGAGATGGAGGTCAGTCAATTGATACCTCATCAGAAGAACCAGATACGACTAATAGAAATAGGTGGTTTGGCCTAGTGCGTCCCGTGCCTGGGATCTTTTGAGCGGGGTGAAGCTCAAGTGCGATGCTCCTCCAACGGAGCACAGTAATTCTCCCGGTGGGCAGAAACGCCAGGCAGAAGTGGCTTTTGCGCCCGAGAAATCTTCGGATTACCTGCAGCGTGAGGCGTTTGGGGGTCTCAACAGTAACACACCGCCAGCTGAACAAATGCAACCGCCGGAGCCAGGGGTCCAGGACTTGAGCACGAGGATTATGGCTCACATGCTTGGCCTAGATATTCCGGGTATCGAACCATCAACTTCGTTCTATCCGGGATACGAATGGTGGCCGCGCAATGGGCAGGGTCAGGGAGGATCCCAGCCTCTTTCCCCCGTTGTACCAGGACCCATAGACGCGAGCACGCTTCCCCCTCCAATGAGCATGACAGGCATGGGGTATCCTAATGGGCGATCGGGGGAAGAATGGCTACAGCCCAATGGGGCCGTTGCGGGGATGCAGTATCCGTATAACTTTAATCAGTATGGACTCTGATAGACACTATAGACAGTCCACATGTACAGTACGAGTCGTAGGAGATATGTATCATCTGCTTCCGGGTTTTGATGGGAGATGTTTTCTGTTGTGGGACTCCGTGTGTAATAGTCTGCCGAGGTCAGTTTGCTAATTGATTTGTCCCGATATGGGGGGGTTTGTGGTGATTGTCTTGATGGAGCCGGATCCACCGCCGTGTTGTCGTTTGCTTTGAGTACCGTTGTCGCCGAATGCCGTGAGATCTGAATCTCATCGGAGGGACAAAAAGGGCAATTGGCCCATCTGCAATATATACGAGCCTACACCTGGAGGCGAACCCTTATTTCGAAGGAGCGTCGCCCACCTCGCGATGTCGAGTCTGAGCAACATCCTCAATCCAGAAGACTCGCGCCTCCTAGCTGCTCGGTATGTTACTGTCCTCGTGCTCGTCGTCGCCACTCATAGTCCCCAGGAGACTACAAATCAACGCCGACACTCTCTCGCCCTCTGCCGTCGAGCTCCCAGCGTCACCCGCGTCTGCAAACAGTAACCACACGCTTGACGCCATGCAGGACGTCGACCAGCTGGATCCGGAACCCATGGAACCTGAAGTGCAACCATGGCAGTACCAGGATCACGAACCACACCCAAATTGCCCTGACACGCTTGACTGCCTCCCAGACACCGATGGGCGGCCTCAACACACGCTGCCCGTTATTCTCCGCTGCGCCATACTGGGCAGTCCTCGAAAACGCCTCACCATTCGTGAAATATACGCCGCCATGGAGGGCAAGTACGCATACTACCGTTCTGCAGGTCCGACATGGAAAGTGAGTAAATTCTTTCAAATTTTCGCGAATATTTAACGTATATACATCGTAGCAATCCGTTCGACACCATCTCTCGCTGAATCGCTTGTTTGAGCGTCAGCCACGGCCAGTTACTGATCCAGGTTTTGGGTCGTACTGGACGGTGAACCTTTTGGCTCCACCTGGGACCAAACGTCCGCGCAAGCGTGGGCGCCCTAACAAGGAGAAAGAGGCCGCCCTCCAGGCCAAGAAGCGAGGCCGTCCACGGAACAAGGAAGGGCCGTATGGCTCGCCTACAACCGACCGATCCATGCACGACGAGGAGGAATTCGACGACGAGGGCCAAGGGACAGAGGAGGATGAATTCGAAAGTGAAGAAGACGCGTCGATGCAAGTCGACCGTCGTCCACCTCATTCATCACAGTCGCATCCGACTCACTCACAGTATCCGCCTTCCGTGGCATCCTCATCCATGCCTCGTAACCCATTCCCAATCGACCCTAGTGACGACGCGAAAAATAATCTTATTGAGCGCCTACAGATCGAGGTCGCTGGGCTTCGACGTCAATCCGCGGAGGCAGTTTCTCTGTCTATACGTCTCACGGACCAGCTTGCGCAGGCGCAGGGTGCAGAATCTCGCGCAAAGGCCAGTCTTCGCACTCTCGAGTTCCTCCTCGAGGAAGAATCTAGAAAGCGCCGTGAAGCAGAGAGAGACGCCGACGAAGAGGCGGATCTCAGACGCGGAATGGAGGAGCAGTTGAAGGAGCTGCGTATGCGCCTGGCTACTGTTTCTCGACCGCCGTGATTTCTATTGATATGTATGCCGCCTTCACTTCGATTGTTGGTTCTCGACTTTACGCGTCTGAGCAAGGTCTCTCTATTCGCCTTTAGTTTTCAGGTTTTTCCAAGTCGATTATGCAACTTTTTCATCTGGTTTCTGGGGTGCACCGATACACGACGCCACGTCCCAGTATCCCTGACATGTTATCTTCTGTGTAAACCAGGAAGACTCGTCCTATGGAATTCGACGGGGGAAAAGCCCCTAGCAGCATGTACATAGCTCTGATAAGGACACTCGCTATATCTGTAGATCGTCTTTACTTTTCACCGTCTCCTTATTCTCAGTACCCTGTGCTCCGCCAGCTGTTTTCGGTGACAATGGTGGTCTGAATGACAATGATGAACCGATAGAGCGGGGGAATCACGTTAGTGTTTGATTGTATAGGCAGGTAAGATGTTCATTGTGACTCGGAAAGGCATGGACGCCTGCGCCGAGCATCTAAGAATGTCAGCAAGTCCCCGAATACCCACGGAAAACAAGAACAAAAAGACCAAACTTGACACAATAAAGTGCTTCTTGTATTGCTTGGGGGTAATACCAACATGGGAACAACAAACCGGGGGCTTGTGGAATTACACGCCCGAGCCGACAATGCGACATGTCTTTTTTTGGACAATGGACATTGTCGCTCAATGGGGTTGGCACTTTCTCAACTTCCCATCCATTTCTGATGGACGGAGAACCAAACAGGGCCACCTTCGGTCGTCACGCGTCACGCGTCGAGTTTTTCAATTCCTTTTTGGAAACTGCCATTAAGATGGCTATAGCTGGAAAATCACTCAAAACCGCGTACGTGATAGTTTCCAGGTAAAATAAGCAGCTTTGACTCTTCATAGGTTCAAAAAAGCGCGTACAATACCCCCATTGTACACAGGCGGACCGGTCGCAATTACTTCGGACGGACAGAGACTAATCACTTGTGTCGGGGAAGAACTTTTGCTCACAGATACCTCAACCGGAACACAGATAGCATCTTTCGCTGGTGTGAGTTTTCCAAATTGTCTCAGTTGCCTGAAACTCACTCCTCAGGCAGGATACTCAATCCATCACATCAATCTGTGTCTCCCCGTCTTCGTCCCATCTTCTCGTCTTCAGTTCATCTTTGGCTTTACGAATTTTTGAACTCCCGCGGTCTCTTGATGTTGTATCAAAACCCGTGCAGCCGATCCGTGTCATAGCTAAAGCTCACGAGGCACCCGTGCACGTCTGTACAACAGATCCCACTTCCACTTACCTGGCATCTGGCTCGGCAGACGGCGTCGTAAAAGTCTGGGACATCATCCGCGGATACGTTACCCATGTCTTCAAGGGACATGGGGGTGTCGTTAGTGCAATTGCGTTTAACTATCCGCAAGATCCGTCTTCAATTAGCCAACGCGCTCAAATGCAGCTCATCACCGCGTCTGTTGATACTCGGATACGAATATTTGAGCTTTCGGAAGCTTCAAGGGCTACTAGCAAGCCTGGAGCCGTCCTCGAAGGCCATGTATCTGTTCCGCGAGCTCTCGACGTGTCTTCAGACGGGAAATGGCTCATTAGCGGCGGGCGCGATTCCGTCGTTCTCGTATGGGACTTGTCATCTATGAACTTACAAACTGGATCGAAGCGAAAAGGGAAAGACAGGGAAGCAGTTCCCCGTCTGTTGAAGACTATTCCCATTCTTGAACGCGTGGAGGCTGCGGGACTGTTGGAATACGACGAAGATCTGACAGGTTCCCCTTCAGATCCCACCAACCTTCGCTTCTACACCGGCGGAGAGAACGGGGTGATAAAAATATGGAGCGTCCGTGAGGGAACAGTCCTATTCACGCTCGGCACAGAGGGTTCTCAGATTTCTGATGATCAGGAGGAGCAACGCCAGATCGTAGACGTTTTGTAAGCCATCTTTCATTCCCCAAGATGTTCCGAGCTGACTCGGTTTGTTAGATACAATCCTGCGAGTTCGGGGCTGATATCCGTTCACGCGGACCAAAATATTCTCTTCCATTCTCTCACCTCGCATGCCTTGACGAGGCAACTGATCGGGTACAATGATGAAATTGTTGACGCCACTTTCCTGACCGCTCAGAGCAAGGACTCTCACATTGCCATCGCGACAAACTCCTCTCTGCTCCGTGTCTACTCATCTTCAACATTTGATGCTCGTTTACTAGAAGGCCACAAGGAAATCGTGCTCAGCGTTGACCACAGCGCTGATGGCCGGCTTTTGGCGAGCGGCAGCAAGGACCGTACTGCCAGAATATGGGCGCCAATAGAATCCACGTCAGATTGGGGCTATGGCTGCGTCGCAGTCTGCGAAGGCCACGCGGAAAGTGTGGGAGCCATTGCTATGTCAAGGAAATTGGAGGAAGAGTCGTCGTCCGCCACGCCACGGTTCCTGTTCACCGGTAGTCAAGACCGGACTATAAAGATGTGGGATGTATCTTCAGTTGCTACAACTGCGTCAGAAGGCGTCGACGTGGAACGCTGCAAAAGCCTGACGACACTCAAGGCGCACGACAAGGACATCAACTCCTTGGATGTTGCTCCGAATGATAGGTATCTCGTCTCCGGTTCGCAAGATCGAACGGCGAAGATATTCGAGATTGAGTATGTGAATGGGGCACGCGGCGTCTCTGGCTCTCTCAAACATATTGGGACCTGCAAGGGACACAAGCGTGGCGTATGGAGCGTCAAGTTTGGACGTGCGGAGCGGGTGCTGGCTACGGGCAGCGGGGACAAGACGGTGAAGTTATGGAATTTGGAGGACTTTTCGTGCGTGAAGACGTTCGAGGGCCACACCAATTCGGTTCTGCGGGTTGATTTCATTAATTTCGGGATGCAGCTGGTCAGCGCAGGTTCGGATGGACTTGTCAAAGTCTGGAACGTCAAAGACGAAGAGTGCATGGTCACCATGGATAACCACGAGGACAAGGTAAACTCTATTACTTGTGGTTCGCGTCGATGACTCACAGCATTGTATAGGTGTGGGCATTAGCCGTCAGTGCGGACGACTCGACGATCGTTTCTGGGGCTGCAGATTCTGTGATAACGTTCTGGCAAGACAACACAATCGAAGAGCAGACCGAGAAGGAAACTCAACGCGCGGATCTAGTTTCAAAGTAAGGGTCATTCTTGTTTTTCGTTTCGAACCTCTTGACTAAATACCATGTCTAGAGAGCAAGATTTCCAAAACTACATGTCTCTGCGAGACTACCGACGCGCCATCTCTCTGGCATTGGCGATGGAGCAACCCGGCCGCCTTTTGTCGTTATTCCGTGATTTACACGCGTCTCAGGATCCTACGTCAATCTCAGGTAGCACTTCAGTCGACGAAGTCATCAGAACCCTCTATGGCCCTGATCTCGCAAAGCTTCTGCGGTATGTCAGGGACTGGAATGCCAATGCTAAAACAAGCGTGGTTGCTCAACAGGTGCTGTACACCGTCGTCAAGATGCGTACAGCGGAAGACGTCAGTAAGGCGTTCCATGTGCAGATCGGAGACGACGGTGTCGATACGGCGAAGGCCAGCACAGCATTAAAAGAACTCATCGATGCCTTGCTGCCCTATACAGAGCGGCATCTGTCGCGTATGGACAAGCTTGTGCAGGAAAGCTACATGATCGATTACGTTCTGAGCGAGATGGACGATGGCATGTTCGATGGCGGCGATGAAGAAATGGATGTCGATGGTCTATAGCTATTACTCGTACGAGTCGCTGAAAAGTACTTTATATATTTAAGGTAACAAGTAAATATATCTGTGAATATTGTTCCTCCACCAAGAATACAACTGTTCAAAGGGTCTAGTACCAACCGTTTCAACCCTTTTGTATCTTGCCCACCCGACAACCCAGAACGCTGTTTATTATCAAGACCCAGCTTCCAGCGGCAAGGTTTTCTGGTGTATAGTCATGTCCGGGCTTCGTCTCCCTGAGCCTCCCCTGCTCTACGAGCCATCGCCGAAGGACACCAGGCAGACACCCCGTTCTCTCGTGTGGTGTATACCAGTAGCCCGACTTGTAGAAGGCTATATTTGATATAGAGCCTTCTGTTAAGCAGCGGTCGTTATTATAGATGATGACTTCAGATGTGAGATCGGGAGAGGGTAGGACTGGCAGACCTGCACGAGCGCGTGCATCGTCGTAGTGTTTGCGATGGGTAGTCTTTGTGTAGGTGAATATGGAAGGAGAAGTGGGCTGTGTGTCTATGCGGACATCAAAGATGGTGCCGTACTGCTTGCCGGTATCTGTGTCTGGATTGAAGAACGTGGCCGCTGTTGGATCTTTGGTGGCACTAGCCAGCGGCGGGGTGGGCGAGGCAGAGACGCGGAGGGTCCCCGACTGTCCGAGGGTGAATCGAACCTGGAGTGTGATATGCACACAATCTGAGAATCAGTGCAGAATGCAATCGGGAGGCTGGCCAACCTTGTACGCGTCTGCGCCGGGTTCGGCAGCGTTCGCGACGGCGTCGACAGCGGCGGATTTGAACGATTCGTAGGAGGGAAAAGCGGCGAGCGCTTCCGTCCAGCGATGGTCCTCTGCTGCCTTTCTTAGGCGCTCATAATGGTAGGGGAGAATGAGGAAGGGGGAGCGTTTGTATGCATCGAACGAGTCCTTATTCCAAGACAGATGCTCCAACTGGCGGTCGTACCGCGTTGAGGTGAGCAGCTCGAATTGTGGTGGATTCATCAAAGTAGGCGTGGTTACCAAAGGGGGGTAACCTTTCTGTCCCAATTCAGCTCGGAAATTAAAGTTCTTCGTCGGCGGAACTACGCGTCTCTCTCGACACGCATATGGCTCATACATAGGTACATAGTCCACGGCCAATGGATCCTTGAGATCCCTAGTCTTTTTTAATATCTTCCAACTCCCATGGAGAAAGTCACCGCTCCGCTCTAAGAGAACCACATTTCCTTCTCGGGTTCTACATTCCCCCATACTCTCATTCCCTTTGTAGTTGGCCGTTCTGCCGAACTCTGCGCTGTGACCCGTGAATCCGTTCAGCAGGTCCTGGTATCCTTCTCTGGGTCCATACTGAGGGCTTATCCCCAATCTGAATAACGGGATTGACACGGAATCTGGACAGCGCCTCGTACTATACCTGATCCTATCAAGCAATTTTATGCATCGGAGATAGCTGTCTAACGGTCTTTATACTGGCGCCCACTCCATCTTCCCAACCCTGGTGGTGAAGTGGCCGCCACTGGCTGAAGTCCCGCATCCACAAGTTGATTTCATTCTTCGGCCATCCTTCACCTGTGTAGCCCTATATCCGGTGCCTATAAGCCCCGTCCGGTGATTGATGGAACTGGGCTAATACGCACCGTTAGACCGGAAGCCCCTGTACTGCAAAAAAACTGCAAACTGGGTGACCTACTTGGTGTGTATTAAGTGCCCTCCTCTCCCGTCCGTTACCCTGTATGCGCCGCCCGCCATCTATGCTCTATTTGGCTATTAGTAATCGAACCAAAGACAGATGCCGACATTGATCATGCGCCGCTTTCTCACCCATCCCGCTTGTCTCCCACCACGATGACCACACCGAGCTCCTCTCCGTCGCCATGAAACGATCCACAGCGGGACACCAATTCCGATACCCCTCTGAACTCCTGGCCTTTTAAATAGGCTATGCTCAACATGCCCATATCCTTTTCCCTTTGCATCTCTGCCTTTGGCTGATGTACGAGGGTGCCGACTCCGCCCTTGGACGACGGCAACACATCTCCGCCCTTGGATGATGTGGAGGATGACCTGGACCACGATGTGGAGGATGATGTGAGGACGACATGGAGGACATCTCTCACTGCGTACCTCACACCACCCCGCCTGTTACACCCGTTCCCACAAATGTACCCCCAACCTATGCGACTCCTGCCACCGCATCACCCGGGTGTCCGGCACCCATCCGCTTCCCTCTGTTTTCACCACCGTATTTGTTCACCTCCACCTCCGTACCTATCCTACCACATTCTGCGACCTCCGTACTACTAGTAGCAACCTTAGTGTACTCGTAGTATACCTGGCATGTATTTTACTCATTAATGAGAACCATTTAACTCAATATTGCTACTCCTTAAGTTTTGCCACTAACGGGACTTGAACGCGCCCTCGCATTCAGCGAGATGCCGAGATGCCGGTGTCCAACTTGTCGACGACGGCGGCGGGCTCTCAGACGTCGGGATGCCTCAGTAAATATACAGATGGCCTTTGGAAACACACATCGCAATTATCGAGGTGAGCCCGTGGAATTATACTGGATGGATATCTCAGATGAATAAACGTGAGATAAAAGTTAGAAGAATCTCTAAACCGTAAGTGAATAGCCTTACGATTTTGTGATTTACTGTTGTACCTAGACTATCTTCTCCTCTCACCACGACATATCTCTCGGCCACCCCCACCCACTATTCTCCAACACTCTTCCGATGTCTGTCTTTACTCTTGAGACACGTCACCCGTCATACCGACGCCTTCGTTGGCCTGTCCCGCTGGATACAAGATGGCATTTTACCGATCTTACACAAAACTTCAAAGAGGAGCGCTCTTCGACGGTGGGAGAATACGGACCTCTATGGAATCATGAACTGGTGTGTCCTTTGGTTAGGTATTCGACTACTTGATAAATACAGGCTCTGGCGAGGTCGAGCCATCGATAATCTGGAGGCAGGAACACAAGCGGTGGTTCTCAAGACTCGGACATCACACTGCGCAGGAGGATAAGCCGAAGGGCGCACGACTCCGGGAGAGGTAATGGGATAAGCGGCAGCCAACATGGGATCCCAGGTAGTATGTGGTAGTGACGGCCTGCGCCTATCCGACCTGTCCATGCCGCTGCAGATGGTTCGCCTCCATCCAAGCTCATATTCGATAATGCAACCACCATGATATCCTCCTCGTCATTCCCAGTGGAGCCAGAATGGGCCACGGTTGCTCTACGCCATTCTCATCACAACCTCGCTGCCGCCTGCGGCGCTGCGCGACTCGCCTCCTTGCCAGTGAAATCACATGTACTTTATTTAACAGTTTCTCTAATACAGTATTCATGCTACCTTCTTACACCCAAATTTGTCCCATTGAGTGCCCCGACTCTTGTGTGATCTCAGTGAAGTCGGGAGGCGGGGCGCATGCTGGTTGATGGGATGAATATCACATGGCGCTAGGACAGGCTACAGCATCGGACCGGCAGTTGTTCAACGTTGAACGTTCAGCATGTGTATATGTGGTATCATTACAAGGGTACACAGCGGGACTATGGTATGGGCCGGGATGGCGCACTACGGGAGGGGAAACACCACTTAGTGAGGTCACCCAGTTTGCAGTTTTTTTGCAGTACAGGGGCTTCCGGTCTAACGGTGCGTATTAGCCCAGTTCCATCAATCAGTGAACGGGTCTAATAGGCACCGGATATAGGGCTACACAGGTGCCATCCTTCCTGTTCTGTTCTAATTCACACTTTTTCCCTTCTGATATGGATCGTTGCTGGGGTGCTTTTAAGTTTACTTGTCCCATTGATCAACTCGTCCCACAGGTACGAGTACGCTTATCCGTAATCCCGTGTCTTTATAAGTCCTTGTCGGTCAACGGGCATGTTAGCCCATCTACATCAAGATGTGACACTCTGAAGACTTGATGATTTCGCCCCGCATCCCCACATCTTTAAGCTCAATGACTCGTGTGTAATCGACAACTCTTCACCCCAGTTCTGCTCCTGTTGTTATTGAGTGGCGCTAACATGACTCTGAGCGGGTACCCTTTCGGCAGTCTGATGACTCCGATGACTGACTGGGCATTTGTGGGTCAGCGCCTTTCATGGATGCCGGCGGTGGAGACATCAGCCTCCTACGTACGCCAGTGTGTGGATATAGACGTAAAACTGATTGTATCGAGCACTGCTGTATGCTGTGGTACGGAAGCGCCATAGTATTTATTGCCCTTCTCGTATCTAAATGGGCGGTGTAGACCCAAAAAGGGCAGAGGCGGAGGGACGGCAAGACACGTGGTACGCCGGCATATTATAAAGTCATGTTCGGCAGCGAGGACCCTATTATCCTGGTTACCTCCTACAGTAACAGCATAGAGTAACCATGTTCACCGTCAAGGCCACATATCGTGGTGAGACACGCAAGTTTTCGTTTCCAGAGTCGAACTCTTTTCCTTCTTTTGTTGAATTGTACAACCAGGCAAGTTTGCTCGCTCTGACGCAGCCTGGGCCTTATCTCACGTTTCACAGCTCTATCGTGTTTTCCCTCATCTTGGCCACAGTTATTACCTTTCCAAGCTCTTGTTCTCTCCAGACTCGTCGGAGGCCCGCATTCTTATTGCTAAAGAGGCCCATAATGTCGACGAGTACAGGCGGGCTGTCTCTAACCAAAGTCTGATCGGGCCCTGGCCGAATCCCATGCTCAAGTTTACCGTCTTTGACGAGACTCCCCACAAGGCTGCTTTCTCTTCTTTGCCTGCACCTCATACACCGTGGACACAGGTACCCTGGGGTGTCCACTCGCCACCCGCCCTCGGCCCCGTCGACAACATTGCATTGCCGCCGTCGAACCAGTATACGCCACAGAGTTTCTCAATGGGAGCAGTGCCGCCTCCGCCCATCATTTTCTCTCCTCCTACCGCTACGACTGGCGCCTCGTCTCCGTGGTTCGCACGGTCACCATCGCCGCCCCCGCCGCAGCAGCCGAGGAGTACATTCAACCAGTTTTACCAACAGCCGCAGTGTATTCCTCAAACACCACAGCGTGCTCCTTGCTGCGCCGTGACTGAGGCAAAGGAGGATGTGCGCAATGTTATTGATGACTTCAAGAAGGACCTCGATCGGATCATCCAAAGTCTTGGTCCTTCTGAAGCCGCGCCGCTTCCGAACGGACCATTGGCGTCGTCGTGCGCTTTGCATGACTGCGCGCGTTGCGGTCAAGTATTCAGTGGGCCCTGGTATTCGTGTTTGGGATGTCAAACAGTGATGGTTCGCAGTCCTATATATAATCATCTCTTGCTTATTACTTACATTGCCTCATTAGTGTCGATCGTGCAGGTGGTCCGCACCTTTGTACTGCGGTGTGACAACGTTCCCTCACAACTGGTACGAACAGAAGTGCCCTCGCTGCCCGGTTGACAACGTGGGCATGGCTTTCCCTCCGTCCATCTTCTCCAACGTTGTGCAGACCCCCATCACGCCATTCATTCCTGCACCACCACCGCCACCTCCAATGCACCATCCGCCGGTCATCCCTAGGATGAATGGTTGGGGAAATCCCTTCCCTAGTACTCCTCTCTTCAACGAGGCTCCGCCGCGAGTCAACGAGGAAGCTCAAGCACCTCCCAAGGTTATTCATACTGGTGTCACCTGCAACTCCTGCGAGGCTACGATTGAGGGTGTGCGTCACAAGTGTTTGGACTGCCCCGGTATGCGCCCTGTTTATGTATTTTCCAAGTGTTGCTTACCCATTTGTCAGACTACGATTTGTGCTCGAAGTGTATCGGAGGAGGAGCTGCTGAAAGGCATGATCCTTTCCATGAGTTCCTTGACATCAATGAGCCTGGACGAGTTGTCGTTCACGTTGTCGGTGAACGCGATGCCGCCAACTTCAACCAGGCGCCTAGGTCGGCACCGGCACCTGCTCCGGTATCAGCGAACACGATTCCTGCCGTTCACAATGCGACCTGTGATCTCTGCGACTCTCGGATTCGTGGAGACCGCTATGTGCGTTTTAATCTTTCCTTTGCTCTACTTCTGTCTCAACTTTGACGATAGAAATGCGTGGACTGTCCAGACTTTGATACTTGCAGCTCTTGCTTCGCGTAAGGGTCTTTCTGTACCGCAATTATGAAGCTCATTTTTTATATATCTAGGATTGTTTCTGAACAACACCCTCGTCATTCCTTTGTCAGAATGACGGCGCCTACTGATCTCGTCGTGAGTCTGTCCCCTCGCACACCTTACTTCTCTACTGATAGGACTGTTCAGCAGTCGGCCCATAGGGACCGTTCGGTCCATCATCATGCATCTTGCAATATCTGCCAACAAACCATTAATGGCGTTCGATACAAGGTATATCACATTCTTTGCTGATGGCTGTTATTATCCTAATCACCGACTCAGTGCATGCATCCCACTTGCCCGGACTTTGATCTGTGCGAGCGTTGCGAGGCCCACCCGATCTCGGTCCACCCAGACAATCACCCTCTTTTGAAGATGAAATCGCCGGAGACGGTCATTCCAACAGTCTACCGAGTCGGGACTACGACCTTGATTGATGTGGAGGAACGTGGCCGCCCATCGACGCGTTTGAGCACCCCGCTTTCATACAAGTCGCCTTCGAGGTCGCGGTCGCGGTCGCCGCAGCCTTTGCCATGGTTTTACGCATCTCACCGTCCTGAGCAGCAGAGAATCCCAGGTCAATTTCCATTTGGGTTAAGGACACCGACGCCACCGGCAGTTCCTCTTCCACCGCCGCCTATGGTCGCCCTCTCTCCTTCACCTCCTCCTCTTCCTCCCAAGTGCGGCATTCCCAATTTCTCATATCTCAATAATGCCGGGTCTGTTTGGACTCCGGGTCCTAATCCCCACACCTACAACCTTTCGTCTAGGCCCACTTACAACCCGAGTTATATGAGCAATGAGAGTTTTGGTACTAAGGCCCCCTCCCCTGTTCCTGAGCTCAGGTCGCCCTCGCCTCCCCCTCCGGTGGCCCGTAGGGCTCCTCCGCCTTCCACAGCGGAGCCATTGTACAGACCTGTGTATTTGGAGAACCCGTACCTACCGCCGGTGCCGCCCGCACCAGCCGCTCAGAAATTCACTCCTGTCCCTTTTCCAGACCCCACCTTCCGACAGGATTGGGCGGAACCGAGAACTGCGTCTCCAACCTTCACCGCATCGCCAGCACCGCCTGCGGCTGATGACCTAGTGGAACGAGCCATCGTCCAGTACCCCCCTGTGGTTCCCAATTCGTCTTGGCGTAGTCAATTTCAAAGGAGGCTTTCCGTAGACGAAGTGCAACCTCGGAATGACTTGACTCTTCCGGAAGTGCCCAAGTTTTCGCCATTCAGACGCTCCTCGCCGTCCCCGAAATCAACTACGCCTACGAAGCCGGCGACATCTGTTGCCACCGCTTCAAGCCCCCCGCGCCTTGACTTCTCCACCCACATCTCTGATCTTGCTAGCTTGATGATGCCTCCCTTCCACCACCCAAGCCCGGTCGGTCAAGAGGAAACATTTCTGACGCCTATCAGCGAAAATACGCAATTGCCTCTTCCCGAGTCTGAGCTCACCCAACAATATACGCAGAGCACCAACTCGTCAACCACATCGTATCGCACTCACACCTTGGCTGAGCTTCTCAACGAATTTCCTCCGCGAAGCCGGTTCTCAGTGTCCGACGTTTCCAGGGACAACCAATCTAGCGAGTTCACTCGTGTTCTAGAGACTCCAGTCAGTGTGGCTACGCACAAGGTTGAAATCGCCACTCCGTCTGAGGTGCACAGTCAAGATATCGTGAGCTCTTGGAGGGCTGAGATCGAGGAAGCGCCTTTCAATGCGGACTTTCTCGAGGACATAACTGTTGCTGATGGTCAAGTGTTTCCTCCTGGTGCTGAGTTCGTGAAGTCTTGGAGGGTGAAGAATTCGGGAAGGGATTGGGACGAGTCTACTGAGCTTGTCTTCGTTGCCGGTGAATCGTTCAGCCAGGACAAAGGGGCTGTCGCCATCCCAATCGGATTTTTAAAGCACGGAGAAGAGATTGATTTGTACACGGGCGAATTGAAGGTTAGTTTTCTATCTTCTGCAGGCTTCTCCGTACTCACCTTTGTTTAGGCGCCCGATGCGCCTGGACGATATGTCGGATATTGGCGCTTGAAAAACTCGATTTGCCACCTGTTCGGTGCAAGCATCTGGATTGAGTGTGTTCATTTTCTTTCCTAGTTGAACGTTTTCTAATGAAACTGCAAGTATTACTGTCGCTGAACACCACAACGTTGGCAGTGGTGAATCAAACCCACCGTCTTCGATGTCGTCGTCTTCCGTCATTGTTATGCCTGCTGCGCCAGACATGCGCAACATGACCACCCAGATGCAGAATCTGTCCTTGTCGACCACTGCCGCCGTCACTGCTGCTTCTAGGTCAACTAGCTCCGATGTCATCTCCCTTGATGGGTCCGAAGATTCGTTCTCTGGAGCGTCGTTGGTCAGTGCTCCGTCGTCTGAGGATTGGGAGGATGGACGTGTGAACGCTCCTCCTCCAGCCGTGTCCACGCCGGCTCAGGGAGCGCCAAGATCCAATGCGCTTGAATACGTCATGCTCTACGACGACAATTCCTCTTCTGAAGAGGAAAATTAAAGGTCGCGAGCGTGCGAGCTCTATGGACAATGTATTTTTACAACGTACTCACCGTACTCACAAGTTCTATCTTTGTATGCAGATCTGTCAGAAAACTCGTAAAGCAATATACATGATTGTAGAAGGAGAATTGTGCGCGCAATTTTCTGGCGTGGTCTTGAAATCAGTCTCCTTCAGCTCTGGGTTACTACAATCTACACAGGCGAGTTCTATCCATTGATGCACATCTACTGGGTTTTTCTAATGAATGGACGAAGATGTTTGACCTTCTCGTCATCACTCTTGAACAACTTCTTCAGGCCATTCATCGTAAGAAATTGGTGATCCTCCCAATGAAATCCGGGTACCACCACCTATTAAAAGTAGCCGTTCAACGTTCAGCCTTTCCCCCAAAGTGCATTTGAGTCATACCTCTGTGATAAGGCATCCAAGCCGCGCTTTCTGCTCCTCCGTTTTGGCGTTTTCGAGATCCTCAGGTAGCAGCCGAGACATTTTCCAAACGCCGGTACCGACGAGAAGCAGACGCGTCTCCCCGGCGTTCGTGCCGATGATCTTGGTCTCGACGCGTGGCGGTTCTGTCCCCTCTGGAGGATGTATCAGAGTGTACTCTGCGCGACCGCGATGGAGGACGTGGTATGTCTATTAGCGCGTTAGACGGGGGTGGGGGTTGGGCGTGTACTTCTGGTAAATCATCGTACCACAGATTTGTTCGTATGGAAAACTCCGTTAGGGCTATCGTGCGTGAGGAGGTAGTAGCTTGATGTCGCGAGGGGGCGGGGGGCATTACCTTCAAATCCGAGTCGTAAGTGAATTATCTTTGTGCGAGACAATATGACGTTCACTTACCCACGAAGGGGGAGGGGATTTCATCCTTTTGACAATCTGTCTCTACGAGATAGCCTGTGTTAACGGAAGCGATGAGCCTTGTGCCTCGAGGACGACGTATGGCTTACCGCCCTCTGGGTGCTTGACGAGACCAAGCTCTCGTATGAGGTCTTGTGTGGTAGGACTGCAAGTCATCGACATTCATAAACAGAGAGGCGGTGTGTGTTGTTCGCATTATATATACTATGTGTTCACTTTCATTTCAGTCAGCCCTAAGAGTATAATTAACTGGTACTAGGCGAAACCAGGTGGGGTCTGAACGGCTCTGGCCCTGTGAGGGGCCTTCTTCGCGCGCTGGAAGCTTGATAGTATCGATAATCACGAATACACCTCATGCGTTATCGACCATATGCCGCGTAAGTCTCGCTGCTACGAGCCCTGGTGGATGAGAACCGATTACCCAGCTCGGGCTCCCGACTTGTGAACCACACGCCTTCTTGAGACGATCACCATTTTCGCACGCCATCTTGTGAGGCGCAATCGACGATCCCGAGGCTGCTGACAAGCGCAAGTTTCTGCACTCTTTGTCTTACCGGTTTATTTTCAGAATGAGCAATCACATATGTGTTTCCGCTAGGACTCCAGCATCGGGAGGCGAAATCTGAGATTCTGAAAGGCCTCATACCAAGCGTCTAGAGTTTTCATCGGGATATGAGACGAGGTAAGTGGGCTTGTATTGTACTGAAGTCCCGGAACGCTTCTCCTCCAGCCTTGTTCACGCCAGCTCCGCCAAGATCTAATGCGTTTTAATATGTCATCCGACGACAATTCCCCTTCTGAGGAGGAAAATCAAAGGTCGCGTCGACGGTGGTCTTGAACGCGGTCTCCTTCATCATGGAATCTACGCAGGCGAGTTCTATCAGTATTGATACACATCTACTGGGTTTTTCTAATGAATGGACCCAGATGTTTGATCTTCTCGTCATCACTCTTGAACAAATTCTTCAGGCCATTCATCGTAAGGAATTGGTGATCCTCCCAATGAAATCCGGGGACGACCACCTATTTAAAACAGCCGTTCAACGTTCAGCCTTTCCCCCAAAGTACATTTGAGTCATACCTCTGTGATAAGGCATCCAAGCCGCGCTCTCTGCTCATCCGTTTTGGCGTTTTCGACATCCTCAGGTAGAAGCCGAGACATTTTCCAAACGCCGGTGCCGACGAGAAGAAGACGCGTCTCCCCGGCGTTCGTGCCAATGATCTTGGTCTCAACGCGTGGTGGTTCCGTTCCCTGTGGAGGATGTATTAGAGTGTACTCTGCGCGACCGCGATGGAGGACGTGGTATGTCTATTCAGCGCGTTAGACGGTGTAGGACGGGACGTGTGAGTAAGTTATCGTACCACAGATTTGTTCATATGGAAAACTCCGTTAGGGTTATCGTGGGTGAGGAGGTAGTAGATGGATGTCGCGAGGGAGCGGGGGGCATTGTCTTCGAGTTACACTCGTGGGTGAGTTCTCTTTATCTGAGATAGGGCGACGTTAACTTGCCTACGAAGGGCGAGGGGACTTCGTCCTTTTGACGATCTGTCTCTACGAAATAGCCTGCGATAACGGAAGCGATAAGCTTTGGGCCTCCAGCGCGACACATGGCTTACCGCCCTCTGGGTGCTTGAGGAGACCAAGCTCTCGTATGAGGTCTTGTGTGGTGGGAATGGTAATCATCGCCATCGTTAATCAGATCGAGGGGACGGCGAGTGTCGTTTACATTATATATGCTATGTGCTGACTGTTGTTATTTCATTTCAGTCAGCCCTAACAGCTCAAATAACCGGCAGGACCGAAGCGCATTCAGTTGGGCGGTGAACGGACACCGGCTGTGGCCCTGTGCGCGGGCTTCTTCGGGCGCTCGAAGCTTGTTATAATGAGTACGTCTAATGAGATGCATATGCGGGGTTAGTCTCGCCGCTACTTACACCTGAGCGTTGGCGGATGAGATCCGATTACCCAGTGCGAGTTCCTGACTTACGACCCACAGGCTCTTGACGATCTCTATTTTCGCACGCCATCTTGTGAGGCGCACGATGGTGTTGACGAGCTCAGTTCAAGTTTCTGCACTCATTATCTTACCTGATTGAGCAATCACAACTGCGTTCCCGCTAGGAACCCAGCATTAGAAGGCGAAATTTAAAACTTGCAGATTCCAAAATGCCTCATGCCAAGCATCTAGATTTTTCATCGGGATATGAGACGAGGCGAGTGGACTTGTACTGAAGTTCAGACGAGTACGGTTACTTTACCGTGGCGTCCAAGCAATTGCGCCACTTTCAGGCCGATATATGTACTGTACCTTTGCCGGCTTATGATGAAAGCTCGGATGGTCATGTCAGTACGCATTCAGATAAGTGTGCCAACATTCTTTCCTTCATATATTCATTTGCCATTGAGAAGCTGAAAGAGATTGCAATTTGCACCCTCGAATTTTGGTGGTGTGCATGTAGTCTCTCCTAGACAGACAACGAACAAATGACGAACAAGTAAGTATTTGTAGGTAGTGTGCATGCATATCGAGGCATTCCGATACATTATATAAGCCAATACATTGAGTAAAAGTATGCCAGCTGTGGGAAGAAGTCGAGGACATAGGAGCTGCAATATTACTGTGTGGCGCCACCCTATCTCTCTCAAAGTAACAAAAAATATATGAGATCGCTGGATAGCCCACCGCGAGGGTCGAACTCGCAGCCTTCAGATGCCCTCCTTAACTTTCGCAAGCGGATAAAAGTCTGACGCTCTATCCGATTGAGCTAGGCGGGCTGATAACACTGCCTGAAGCGCAGGATGTTATGACACGTGACCTGAGAAAGTTCTACCAATGTTGCCTTGTTTTAGTGCTTTCATCCAAGGCAAAATCTCTAGCTGCACGTATCCAAAAGAACTCCATGCTTTGGAGCCTGAGACTCATGACTGTTGGGAAACGATCAAGAGGCGGATTTCCTAAATAAGATGTTCGTCGGGCGTTCATTACCGTAGAAGGAAATACACGTTTGGAAGTTATGGATACTGGCAGATGACCCCGCTGTAACGGGGTGTCGAACGGTAGGGGATTGAGGATCGTCTTGCCAACTGAATATAAGCAATTCACAGCCTCGGCTTTGGTGCCCGACGTGCTTCCTTTTCTTTACGTCCATCCTTACCTCCATTGAAACCAGGTTGAAACTGAGCCATCAGTTAATGATGACTGGGACTTTGGCCAAAACACTTGATATTTCAAATGTCACAGAGCCGAAAATGGCGGCGCCACAGGACAACGCGCTGAGGTGCGGGCTCGACTGACGAGCAAGCAACAGTCGCTCAGTGGAAAAATGTAGGACCGGTCTCAGGCGGTGGAGGCTAGGCGACAATGGCGACGTCGGGATACGCTGAATGAAGGAGACATCGGGAGACAGCCGGCTTCAGGCAGTCAGGATCAGATGGCTGTGTACTTTTCCGTTCCTTGCAGTCAACCACGACGATGACGATAGGACTCACGACTCAGCCGTCCTCAACGTCGCTCTCGCGCTACGCGATAGCGAAGTCGCCCGGCGTCGATCTCTATAACGGGAGCAAATCCCGTGAATTCTGCAACTCCTTCTGGGGAGGTGATGCCGGCGTCAATGTCCTCTTTGCCAGGATGCGGGGCGCCGCTCGCACAGCCGATGAGCTACGTGCATTCTGGAAGGAGCGGTATGCCCTGCAATACTTTACGCCGCCTGCGCGCTCATTGTCTATCTAGCGCTGCTATCGAGGAGGAATATGCACGCAAGTTGATGGAACTTAGCAAGGTTCCCTTGGGCAAGGACGAGATTGGGTGTGTTTATATGGCATTACTGCGTGCACAAGATCTGACTTGCATGCAGCGAAGTCCGCAATGTTCTCGACACCGTCAAGCTCGAAACCGAGAAGATGGCACAGGCTCACGTCGAGCTAACCACCCAAATACGACATGATCTGGAGGGTCCAAGCACCGCCCTTCTTACGCAACATGTCGAGCACAGACGCACACACCAGGGCCCTTTGGAGAAGAAGTTTAAGCTTAAGCAGATGCAGGAATCCTATGTGGCCAAAGCTCGGGAAAAGTACAAGGCCGACTGCCTCCGCATCACTTCCTATTCCAAGCAAATCGAAGTGTCTGGCAACAACACAGATCGTCTTCAGGCAAAACTCGACAGAGCGAAGCAAACGGTACAGGCTAACGAGAAGGATTACCGAAACTTTGTCGACAAGCTTAAGGAAATGGAAGACGAATGGGAAACGGAATGGAGAGCATTTTGTGATGAAAGCCAGGATCTCGAGGAGGAGAGAATGGATTTCCTAAAGGACAACCTCTGGGCTTATGCCAACGCCGTCTCGACTGTCTGCGTGGCCGATGATGTGGTATGTTCCGCTCTTGCTCCCTTCATAAGTGTGTGTCCATTTACAAATCGTTCTACAGTCGTGCGAGGCAATCCGTACGGTTCTCGACCAATTCGAAGGCGACAAGGACATTGAAAACTTTGTCAACGAATATGGAACCGGAAATTCGATAATTGAGCCCGCACCCTTTGACGGTACCAGTGACGCTACGTTACCAGAACCTCAACCTGTCATCAAATATGCCACTTTTCCGCGACGTAGGAAGAGCGGTCAGGACAGGAAACCCTTGATGGCAAACACTGCATTGGTAAACGCGGGCGGCAGTGGTGCAGGAACCAGCGCCAACGCAAATGCTCAGGTGCCGCCTCCATCTGCCGCCGCAATTGTCGTTCAGCAGCCAGTCACTCAACCGCCTCCGCCGCCACCGCCTGTTGTGGGCAACGCTACTCTCGCGCCCCCGACACAAAATGGTGCTGCGAGCCCTTACCGAAGGGTCTCGCAACCACTCCCAGAACAACCTGTGATCCATGGACGTGATCCCGTACCGTCTCCTCAGCCTCCAGAGCATCTCGGAGGTGGCATTCTCTTTTACGGTAAACTCATCCAATTTTCTTCTACATCCTTCGTTCTGACTCGCCGCTTTATAGTCAAAGCGTTATACGACTACACTGCGACTATCGACGAAGAATTTGACTTCCAGGCCGGAGATGTCATCGCTGTCACTGCTACACCAGATGATGGATGGTGGAGCGGGGAGCTACTGGATGAAAACAGGAGGGAAGAAGGGAGACATGTGTTCCCAAGCAATTTTGTCTGCTTATTCTGAAGTTCTCGACGATTTTTTACGCGTTGTCACAATTCTATGGGCATTTACATGGACAGACGTACTACATGTAGATTTACTTAACTATTTTTGATCTATTTATCATCGTGTTTTCTATACCATTCACATCCATGCGCGTGCTTTCCTTCGTCGTTGCGTATCAGACGTGCTCGTTATATCCCATATACTTGAATTATATCTTGTCCATGTTGTCCCTCTTACGCGAAGCTGTCTGGGGGGGGCTTGTCCCTTCTCCGTCCTAAGCATCGTCACGAAGAACCCCAGCTGTCTCCGTACAACAAGTCCCAATATCGTCCCCGTTCAAGCCAGAGTCCCGCTGATCTCTAACCCTCGCTAGAAGTAACTGGAAGCGCAGATCTTCTTCACTTGGACTCACATGGATACATATGTGGAATTCGACAGGCTGCAAAGTTATGCCGAAGGATACGCTCACCTGTCCGGATGTGTTGCAATTCTCCTCGACAAAAAGTAACCATTTGGAGGCCGTCAGGCTTGGGAAGGCTCCGACAGAGATCCCTATACGTTGAGGGAAAAGGGGAATTCATCGTGTCATCACAACTGGACTGGCTCTTCAGTGCCCACCATGAGGTTGTGATATACAGACCATTCTGCTGAAGAGCGACACCCGTAGGCGCGCCGTCTGTCCCTTTCGCGACTTGAGACCTGGCTCAGACCGCTTCATACCTTGGATGAACGGCCTGATCCTAGGGCTCAACTCGTATGAGAAAGGTGTCAATGTCCATTCCTGATGAGCGGAGATGCCCGAGTTCACTTAATAGTGGAACGGGTGTCCAGTCGACCTATCAGTTAGTGGTATCTTAGTAGTCTTGACGCCAATTCGCTAAGATACTGCTGAGTAATCCAGGCATGAATGGTTTTGCGCCATGCAGCAGTTACACGTACATAGGTAGCTAGCGCATCGCCTCACGCCACCCAACACTTACGCCAAGTTCTAGGCTTGAATTCCTTTAATCGGGAAGTCGACAGCGCCGTCTCCCGCCTTGTGTATGGTTCAACTCCAGGATAATCGACGTCGAATACGTGAGTATTTCTGCCTTGTAATTCCACCTCAAAGCATTTAGTGATTATCCACAGCAGCCGGAGTTGATTAAGACATGTGGATACATGTTCTCGCTAATGAGCCTTTCTACTAGCCAGTGGACAACCTAGTTCTTCGACTCTTTAAATCATAATGGAGTATCGGATAACGGCATACTGGCGAATACAACAACATCACAGACCCAAGAATACAGATTACGAACGCACTGTGGGCTTCGTTTGTTCGATAGTGTTACGTGCCCAGTCCTCGATTTCTTGATCTGGAACTTCGTTCCACTGCTCAAGCATCTAAGAACAACAATTGAGGACAGCGCCAACTTTAGGAAGCGGACGGGCCTTACCGAATTGAAGTTCTGAAGCAGACGCCTAGTCTTTTCATCTCCTTCATCAGTAGCTTCTGCCGTTCGTCGGAGTTGTTCGATTAAACGATTGTTCTCCTCTTCATACTGGATGTGTTCAGGGAACACTAATACCACAACCATGTAGATCGCACCTGTGCGAGAGTTTCCTGCAACTGTCTCGTTTCCTCTTCAAGTCTGGGAATCGTTCGGGCCGCGATGGCAGCGCGAGGATCTAAGCCGTCTCGCCAGGCATCTTTAGGATCTTCTCCACGCTTTATGCGTGCCTCGGCCTCTTTTAGGACGCGGTGGAGAAGATTTATGTTGTTTCGGACGTCATACTTGGCAAACAGGCCTTCCAATTGTCGCTCCAGCGAACGTTAGCAGCGAGTACTATGGAAGTGCAGCGACATACCGACGAATTTGTTTCAATAAATTCTGATATTTGTTGAAATACAGCCATAGATCCATCCTTGTCTTCGCTAGTGTACAGAGGGAAACATTCCGTGAAATCTTGGTACCTGAAGAGATTTCAACTTGAGCACATAGGGAAGCGGGAAACATACGTCCATCTATACGCAGAACGCTGGATGGCGAGTTGCAGCGCCGACCTGAAATAAATCCATCGGTTGGTATCGTCTGTAGCCCCGGCCGAAACGGACATGATGGTGGTCAACGTTTAAAAAGCGCGTCGCGTGTCTCGTGACCGGCAATCCCCTTTCCGTCGGCGTCTGCCGTAGCTGATGTTAACCACACCCCCTGACCTCAGATTGAAGCACTGAAGCTATGCAACCGACAAGGACAGTTGCTGGCACTAATGACTGCTGTCTACTCTTCCGATATAATTTTTAGCTTGCTGCGCTCATGGACGACCGTGGCTACTACGCGAAACTGAGGCCTGCTGGCAATCGGAACTTCATCGAGTTGAACTGTTTTTTCGTCGGCTTGATTCATAAGTTCGCACCAGGCACTATCCCCTGCATGTTCCTGTGTTTTATGGTTTCGGGATCTTCTTCATCTCCTAACAACAAAATTCCGCGACATGTAATACAGGGGATGACGTCCTCTGCGGCCTTAAAATGCTTACAGCTGGAATTTGCCTCTTTGCTTCCAATCCCCTCCCTCCCTTCTCCGCCATTGTCGCGGTATACGATGTGGTATCCTGTCGTTCTTTTTATCACGCTCTTTTCATCTATCTATTGGGCTAAAGGTACGCACGCTTCATCCGACTTGAATTACGCACTCGTACTCATATTCTCCAAGCGTTGGCCTCGGACGCGTCTGTGGTTCTATTACCTCGAAACACATCCTCCATCAATACCACCACCATTCCTTCCGCGTGCATGGGTGACTGCTATGGAATTCTCATGACAGTCTATGTGGGTCTTCCGCCTCCCTTCATCCCTCATTCCTTGCCAACCTGCTTTTCATCACAAGGGGTGTGGCGCCGCTGATTCCACATGTATGTGCTCTACGGCATACGCAGCGCGGATGGAGAAGTGTCTGCACTGCTACAACACGACTGCTCCGACAGATGCACAGGGAAAAACCTTGGCCAACAGTGCGCGTCACTCTTTATAGAAATAGAGTCACCTCTAATTTTTCTCCAGCATATAAACAATGTCAACTGCAGGCCTCCCCTAACGCCACTACTGGTACCACCCTCAGCAACATCACTACCGGTCTAAATGAAATCCTTCATGGTGGTAATGGCGCAATGGGGCTCCAGTATGGCGGTTATGCTGTATCACTGTCATTTGTAGGACTCGTGTTCATCTCTGGGACAATCTTTCTGTAGCACTGCTCTTTATTTTTCGGGTTTCTTGGTGTTCAGCAGTCGTATTTCTTTGGGAGTCCAGTGTGACTTATGTAATACTATGATTACGGACACGTGTCTCGCTTTCTTGCCTTCTACCCCCAACAACCGACAGAGAGGGCGCGTCTGCGTACACAGAGCTGTTTATAATACTGGCTTTCGCCTTTCTGGTCTCCTACGCCTTCCTATGCACTAAAGCATCTACCAGGAGACAGGCCGCCCAGTCGCTGCGCGTGGGATTGAAGTCAACGTCGATATCGACGCGGCGGCAGATATACTGTAAGCGCGGACCGAAGCTTTCGGCAGTTAGCACGAGGTTCGTCACCGTAGTCTGGTCATGCCGTTCCGCGAAGTCGACGATGTTTTCTTTAGTCCACAATTAGTCCACTTCCCAAACCTTCATTCTCTGCTCCTACTACTGGCGAACCCGGTCATAGGCGACGCTGCGGAATTAGTTGTCCTCAACCGTCTGCTGTACGTCTATAGGCCTCGGGTATTTCCCGGTGCAGCGTTTCTCATGCTGTTCAACATCGCGGAGGGACTACGTAAAGTCCATACGCTATAGTGGCCCCAAACTTGAAGACCCTTCTGAACCGGTGTATGAAAGCAACGGTGCTTCTTTCGTCCGCAGCCTGCTCTTTTCATCCTCTATCACGACTTTAGGAAGACGTATACTTGTAAGAAGCGACTTGATCCACTTGTTTTCCGGCTCTAACTCTGCCACAGCCTTACAGATTGAATGGGTGGCCACCACATCGGCGGTGTAGCTCGAAACGAAATCTCTCTAGACGATTTGAAGGTCTTAACGTACCCGTTTATCGTCCTTGGCCTGCATCGCCTACTATATCTCGGTTTTTGACAGTCGACCTCCGTTCGCTGATGCCGCAGTCGTGTCCGATATAACTACTGTCCTCCCAACTTGAACGCTTACGCGTAGTGCATTTACTCAGCTATACTTTTTCGTCTCCTTGGATTTCGGTTTCTTTTTTGACCTTCGTGCTCGGATGTCGGTATTCCGTAGGTTCTCTTTATTCTTGAGGACGCGACGGTACATGGTTCGAAACAATACAGCGCGCTCTCGAAGTACACGGAGTTACCCGACTAAAAACTCTAACCATTGTTGTTGCCTACGCCTTGATCGGACGAAATTTGTGCTCGGTCGATGTTGAATGCCGGTCATCCGGTCTTTGGCGTAGACTGGATCGCTAGCTCTGCCAGCTGTTTTTTGTCCAACCTTCAGGCTGTTCATATTCTCATCACAAACCTAGCCAGGAGACCGGCGGAACTCGTGGAAGAAAACACATATCTCCAGTGTTTGTTTGATGAATGGAAGTCGGAGATCCTCAACTGTTTTTCGCGACCACGAAGGCCATCAAACAAATCACTGTCACTCTAAGAACGTCGGGCATCTTCCACCTCAGTCGCTGCTTCGTCCATGACTCCTAAATGCGACTCCATCGAGAAGAAACGCTGGTGTATACTTTAAATCTCGAGCCCAGGTCTGATAGCAATGTACGTTGCCATTCTGCTCAAAACGGTCACCCGCGTTAATACAGACCTTTCGCTTAGAGATACTATGCGCCGCAGCATACATTACATTACATCGACTTAATAGCAGTGCGTCTAGTACGGCCTTGCGCAACGAGTACCTCCGCCGGTTGTGGCTAAGGGCTATTTGACAGGCGGAGATGTCTTTGACGGAAGACCTAGCGGAAGTAGCCAAGAGGCGATTTCGGTGAGCGTTGGTGCGCTGGCATGGGCACGTTCGTTGATGTCGAAGCTGTGATCGAGGCTGAAGATCAGCCACTCGCCGACGACGCGCAGATGTCCATGACGCGATGTTACGACCGCATTAAAGCGCCCGCTTGGCTTCTGGGAATGTACGGTCTATTACTGAACACTATATGCCGTCGGTTCAGGTTAGTCGATGACGCGATCCCGCTCATGCTCCCAGGTCAAGGTCAAGGAACGGGAGTAGGACGATCCCAGTTATCAGTGGAGTCGCGAGAACCTTGGACAACTTCTTCGAATGCTGTGGTTATCGTCACCATCATCAATTTCCACGTCAACCCAACGCAAGATGACTCATTGTTGACAGCCTCACTCACACGAACGAACGTGAATATGCAATTCTATGAGCAACTGTAGCGACGACGTAATAAGTGAGCAAAAACTTTAAGCAGGGTATACATAGATATTGGAAAACGAAAAGGACGAATAATGGGTACAAGTATGTGTCGAAATCGTGGCGTGAAATGCTGTTGGTAGTACAGGATGAGATAGATACAGAAATTACGACTAATTTTTTAAGATAGTTCATCA
Source organism: Hymenopellis raphanipes (assembly GCA_036872995.1). Taxonomy (NCBI): domain Eukaryota; kingdom Fungi; phylum Basidiomycota; class Agaricomycetes; order Agaricales; family Physalacriaceae; genus Hymenopellis; species Hymenopellis raphanipes. The sequence continues at coordinate 3,608,480 of JAYMDG010000001.1, forward strand.
CGAATATCATACACTGGCGCATTTTGAAGATTCGTGAATGGTCGTTAGGCGCGGAGAAATCGTTTATGTCCCTGCGCCTCGTCGCAGCGCTGAGCAATGCGCATTGCCACACTCGCCGCATTTTCCACGATTTCGCGCGAAGGCGAGCCGAGATCAGTATGTTTTAGCAGGTCTAGAATTGAATAGATGTCAAAATTGATCCCATGAACGCTAGGCGAAAGAACTAACCCCGGAAGAAAAGAACATATCGCGTAACACGTTGAACAGGAAGAATGCCCAGGTCACGAATGGAGTGATAGTCAACGGGTGGCGATCGCGTGGGAGACATAAGACTCGGAATAGATGTAAAGCTTTTACGCCACATGCTTTTAGAACGCTGAGAAGGGGTATTGGGTTCGGTCAATGCTCGTAGGGGTACCGAGGGAAGTGGAGGCGAATGGGAAGAAAGGGTCTTTGACGATTGACTCCTCCGAGCGCGGCTGAGCTTCCGCCGCCTGTCTTCATCGAACCACCCGCCAACGACACTGCACCAGGTGCTCAACGCATGTACGACCTGGTTTTCAAGCCGAATGAACGCGCGCGCAACCCCGGTAACAGTGGGGTCGGCTTCCATTGCATGCAAGAGACTTTGTGAAGCGGCTGCGAGTGTGAGAAGATGATCACGCATGATGGATGGGGAGGGGTAGGCAGGCCATTGTCCCGTAGCATGCGTATTTTGCATGAGATTATGCAACTGCGAGAGGTAATGTCTCTCGGTGCGCAGGAGATCTCGGGTTGTCAAGAGGGCCAATAGAGTCGACCGTTTGACTGAATCATGGTCGTCGAGAGATGCAGAATGACGGAGGAGGCCTAAGTCATCATACGGATATTCTTCGTACTCGTGGCCGTCCCAGGATGTGCAGTGAGTACGTGTGAACACGGTCTCGGCAAAATCTTGGTCGGTAATGTCCTCGTCTGTCATGAGGGTCCATCGACGGCGACGCTTGGACTCAAGGTCGTCACAGTCAGAGTTCCTACGCTGCAGGGCGACCTCTGACATGTCTACGTCTTTGAAAGAAAAAGATGGACGCGAGAGGGACGTGGGAGGCTCGTGGTTAGAGAAAGAATCTGGGACATGTATGGGATCATTTTGCGTGCTTTCATGATCGTCTTCTTCTTCATCCGAATCACTTGGGCCGATTGTGAATTTGGTTTGACGCGGCGGCGGAAGCTAAGGTGTGTAAGCAGAGTAAATGGCATGGTAAAGCGAGTACAGACCGGAGGCAGATCGCCTTCAAGTGGAGGAGGCGGTGGCAACGCGCGATCGGGTTTCCTGCGGCGGAAACTAAACGACAATGTCGCCCGACGCTTGAGACCGTCGCTGTTGGAGGGCATCTGAGCATAAGAGACAACCGTGGGCTTCTCCTTCTTGAGCTTGCGAGACGGCATCGAAACAGTCCGTTTGGGAGCGTTTTCTGGGCGTAAAAGCGGCGTGGTGGACGTGATTGTGGGGGCATATCGGACCGTACTGGTTGGGCTAGATGGCGCACTAAAAGAATACGGGAAATGGGCGACAGCAAGAGGGTCATCTGGCACGAAACTGAAGCCGAGAGCATGTCCCCCACGCGGCGATTTGCGCAGCTTGTTGGCCCGTCTAGGTGCCGGCGCGCCAGGCGTCACAGGAAAGTCGCCGGGACTGTGCGACGAAGTCGAAGACGACGACAGTGAGTACACAAGGTCGGGGACATTGTCGACTGGACCCAGCATTGACTTGTGGCGGGAAAGACCAAGCACGCTAAACGGTTACCAGGCCAGTTTTTTAGCATTTCTTCATTACGCGGGTATGACATCAAATGTACCCGCCTTGATACAATTTGCCTCTTTGGGCTCTCGGCCGTCGCCCGCCGGGACCCAAGCAGTCCTGATAAGATCCATAGAACACGCATCGACCGTGCTGCCGTTATTCAACTTATTCTGCGCGTCTAGAGTGTACTCGGATTCATCTTTCTCTTTAATAATAAGCAGTTTGTCCCTAGATATCCACTCGAACGCGTCCATCCCTCCACAGTCCGCGTCGAGAATCGAGATAGGCCCTAGACGTCCTGGACAGTAGTCATTCATGATACGATTTATCGAAGCGCGCCATGAACGTTTCTATTCACACGTTGCTTTTTCCCCATGTCTCCCCGTGCTCCAACACCTGTATGCTTTTACTCATTCCACTGAAACACCGGGTGGCGAGGCTCCAGGGTTGGGAACGCTAGCAGGCCTGCTCCCAACTTCGATGTCTCTCCGGGATCTTCGAAGTATAACTAACTCGACCTTCTCAACCGTATTCTGTGAACGGGCGAGGTTTCACCTTATTTGTCTGCCCAACCTTGCGCGTTGCTATTGAGCAAGCCGTTCAGATCGTACAATCGGAGTGGAATTCGTTCCGATGGCTTTCAATGAACACAGCATTACGGACTATTCTCACTCCGTTAGGCCTGTCTGTCGATGGGTTCTTCATCCTTTTATGGCGCCATGCCGCCATCTAACGTCCGAGCTCGCCCTACTCGAATTGCCGACGGCTGATGGATGTCCGACCCGACCACCGAACATCGCCCGCCTAGCTCAATCGGATAGAGCGTCAGACTCTTATGGCTAGGCGATCTGAAGGCTGCGAGTTCGACCCTCGCGGTGGGCTAATCGTTTTGTTGAGGGCGCGAAGGATCCGAACCTAGGGTGGCGAAGTAAACCTCCCCCTCGGTAAGTTACCGGTAAGATACCGAGCCCTCTGGCAGGCCTAGGTTTCAATACCGTTTCTTACCGTTACTTACCCAACACGTGACTTTTCACGTGAGAACCGTGGCGCAATTTCTCGCGGGGCTTCTGGAACTTGATTTTTTGCTTCTCAGAGTAAAATTTGTGCCCAAACCACATGTAATTCAATTCAATATACCCTGTAGCTCCTTGACCACTGTCTGTAACCTATAGTACCCTCCCATCCCCATCCCCAACCTTCTCCTCTGAGTCCCTGATCATGTGATATGTCACGTGTTTGGTAAGTTACCTACCTCTTTGACTGTGAGGTAAGTTACCGGTATGATACCGGTAACTAACCGTAGTAAACCCTACCGGTATCAAAACCTAGGGTTTACTTCGCCACCCTATCCGAACCACAGCAACTTTTTGACTCTTGAAGAACGAGTCCGAGGCCTTAAGGCTTATCCTAGCTTCGGCTGAGGCTTGTGCCGATCTATGTCGAGGAACAATAGAAAAAAGCGTGTTAACAGCATTCTTCGCGACTCAGACACCTCATTCAGACATCACTTGACCGTTACTGCATTGCAAGATCGCGTTGAGTCTCAATTGAAGACGGGTATGGTTAAATGTCTTGTCATCGACAAGAACACAAAGGCGTACACGAGACCTCCATTGTTTCGTTGAGATCTGATCTCTCATTCCAACAGTGCCAGCCAACGTCGAACTACTTCGGATGCCATAAATCCGACCCTGCGAAGATGCGTAGTAATGCCGCAGTGGACGTCGTGGAATCAACAACATTTATATACCTAGCCAGTGGCTCGAAGGTCGCCGCATCCAGTGATCACGTTAACGATGGCACGCTTCAGGCTCGAAAGCACTTCGGCCAACTGGAATTCAATTAGGAAGTATGTTGGCGGTGTTTTGTATTCGACTATTGTGAGGCTCCCGAATCTGCGTCACATAGTGGCGCTACCCCAATTTCATGACCTCTTCTATGATGTTTTGGATATGTTAACGGGGTGCGCAGCCTGAAGGGGCACCCTATACTTAAATGCTGCACGCGTCATCACGCGTCATCACTCGGACCTGAGTATCAGCAAGGGTCGAGAACTCGTGGGTCCTTGTGGATCCGTTATTTTGTGTGGCGTAAGAAATGGATACTCATATCGGGATGTCCCATGGTCAGAACTTCAATTACCAAACTCTTCCTCAGCCCGCCTAGCTCAATCCGATAGAGCGTCAGACTTTTATCCACTTGCCAGCGAGCTAAGAGTGGGCATCTGAAGGCTGCGAGTTCGACCCTCGCGGTGTGCTGTTGTTTTGTTTTGAAATTGAATAACACGACGTACGTCGTACGCCAGCCGCCACAGTGTGGTTCGGCCCTAAGCAGGCCCCAGTGGCAAGTGCCATTTAACGAGTATTATCAAGTAGTCAGTAACATTAAAAACTATCACTTCTATGTGGCGCAATTTCGTTTCAGAGTACATGCGTGCCGCTTACACGCTTGAACATTGTTACAATGTATTCAAACATTCTTAATTACTAGCATGCTATGGGATACAGATCAGGTATTTACAGGTGATACGAAATATGCAAGGATATCTTGGAGAGTGTATGATACGTCAGTACTAATTAAGTAGGATATGCAGGATCCAGAGACTACAACATGGACGGGTTCGGATGTCTGTACATGTGCGTCTGGTTCGCAGGGCCCGAATGCCAGTTGTCAACAAGGGCGGAGATGTCGATATGGCTCGCATTTCGACGCACGGAGGGCGATGGCGGTTGTGTGGGAATGCCCCGCCAATCAGGATGAGGAATGATGTAATGACTGTTCGCGCGCGCGCGACGAGGCCGTGTCGGTGGTCTGTCGCTGTCATCCGATTCCGATTCTGTGTCGGCCTCCAGACGGTCCTTAATCCCATGGACACCAACGGATGTGGTGACGCCTTCCGTGTTGATAACCATAGCATTAGCGCTGTCGATTTCAGTCTCCATGACCTGCTCGGCGTTGTCTGTGATAGCTTGTGGACTGTGACACTGTAGCTCGGATAGTGTCCGGACAAAGTCCTCCATAGCCATGAATGCCCGTGCACACGATTCCAGAAACGGGAACGACTGGAAGATATGCACCTGAAGAAAAAAAAGTCGCGTTAGACCAGCATGAATATCAGGTGCTGCTTGACACTTACCGAATCTTCGTACAGCTCGTGCCGGACTTCCACACCTGCAGCAGAAGCTTTATGAGCAAGTAGCGTTATCTCGTCTCGAAGGACTTCGGAATCCCCTGATTGGATGAGAAGAGGAGGGAGTCCGTGAAAGTCACCAAAGAGGGGACTCGCGTAGGGGTGGGTCAAGTATTTCTCTAGCGATGGACCAAGATACGAGACCACAGGATTGAGATAATCGTCCGCGGCAAATACCGGTACGATATCGTAACCTGCGTTGGAGTCCCATGATTCGCAGCTCATAGTAAGATCTGGAAAAAGTGCACGATGTCAGCGAAAAGTCATTTACGAGAACGGAGGTGCACTCACCGACCCAAGGAGACATAAGGATGGCACCTCCCGGGAGTGGGTACTCGTTATCGCGCAGGTACATCAGTAAAGCGAGTGACAGTCCACCACCAGCGCTATCCCCGCTGATGATGATGTTTTCTGCGGGGATGTTCAGATCCTCCACAAGCCTCAAGTATCCGCTGACCACGTCATGCAGTGGTCCCGGAAATGTGCTCTCCGGTGCCAGTCGATAGTCCAGGGCGAATACACGAGCATCTGTATGTAATGCCAGGGGAACTGAGATCTGTCGTTGTGCGGCGGGACTCCCAACAATGTAAGCACCTAACCCCACACTCAATGACATGTGATTATTGTGAAAAATGCGGGGACGTACCTCCATGGATATAGAGCACGACCCTCTCGGTCTTTTTGCCAACTTTGATGTTCTTCTTACCACTCTTGCGGAGATTTTGAGAGGCTTTCCATTCGGCCTGCAAACGACGCCATGTTTTCTTCCCCACGACCCATTCACCAGAGAGCTCCCTGTGCCCTGATTCCTTGGCGTCAAAATCGGCTAGTATGCCTCTCAAACGACGCCGGCGAACGCGAAAAGTGACTGGTGTTACCAGCGCATCGGAAGGTAGAGGTGCCAAGCCCCCTATACTCATGAAAAATCTTATGGACGGCTATCGACGGCGTTGAGCAAAAACGACGCGGCATAGAACATTGCGGGGATACTCACGAGGTCCATGAGAAAGCTGTGACGGCCAGCGTCGCGCATGAAACTAGAGATCACGGTCATCTCAATTCCCCAAGTCTTTTTTCGAGGACCCCATATTGTGTGGGAGACGATGTCGCCAGTCATTTGAGTGGCTGTAAGCTGGATGTAAGACGATATTATCGATGGAGAAGATGGACACTTGAAGTACCTTTGCTCGCAAGGAACCAGCCGTACTTCCAATAGTGCCAAGGCTTGAAAGTCGGTTGAGATTGTATCTTTATTGTAGGAGTGATGCGGGATGAGGGGGGTGCAACACCAGGAGTGGTGTAATGGTGCATCAACGCCTGGAGATTCTGTTCGCAGGCTTCTTGGAGGTCGCAGTCCTCTTCTCCGTAAGATGAGACGGAGTCGACGGGAGACCGAAGCACAGTCATATCACAGGCGGTGGAGGCGAGAACGGAGGGAAAGCACGAGATAAAAGAGCCACCAACGGGAGAGAAGGGGTGTCAGAGCAGTACAAGGATAAGACTTGAACTAAAAAGAGCGTCAGCGCTTTTAGAGATGATCCATCCGTATGGAGTGGCAATGGGTAAGCGTGATAGCTCCTAATGGAACGGTTACAGCGGCAGCCCGAATGGGGGTTGTTTGGCCAATGGACTGCGTCATACTCCCTGGGCACGCGTTCAGGTGATCGACGCTGCCGCGAAGGATAATCCGTTTCGTGTCCAATATGGCAGTAATGTGGCGGTCCGCCCGCGCCTTGACGGATCAGCTGCTCAATACCTGACAACTGTACTTCCGAGAGTCCGAGACGCCGAAATGCATTCAAGATCATTGGAAGATTGAATCTGAATTGCCGCAATCTTCAGTAGTCGTACTCTATTCACTGCCTTTATTCACGCAGTTATTTTTTGAATTGTGAGACCCCTTACAAGCGATCTGGGTGACGAAAAAAACGCGGCCTGGGCCCCCTGCCCCACGATGCGCTGCCACCCTTGAAAATTGCGTCTACAAAATCTACGTGAGCTGTTGCTCATTCGACGCCGACATGAAACCCTTGGGGTGCATCCGCTTGAAAGGACTTGTCGACGGCGTCACTTGGCGACGCGGTAACTGTCGTCCAACGGATGCTACCTTTTCCGTCAACAGAGATATCCGCGATTCAGCCGAACGGCCTTAACTGTCGGGCTTTCCTGAGAGTCTCGCATTCCACATCCAAAACATAGCAGCGCGAATAACAGTGAATTGAGTATGTACCACTAATAGTCGTCTCCTCGACTAACCACCTCTTTAACAGTCGGCCGAAGTAGTATCGTGTGTTCCTACACGGAAGAATTAGCAGAAACATCGTGAGAAACAACCGACAGACAAATTGGGCGGTCATCGATCCAAGCTGATCGCAAAGCGGAGGGTAATCCTGTACAACCCCTTGCGCCACTAAATGGTTCAGCTACGAAACGCATTAATCCCATATCCAGGTCGCCTGACACGAAAAACGGACCGCAAGGAGGTATTTGCTTTCACCTGCTCTATCCAAATAGCGGCGGCAGAATGGCAACGTCCCAAAGTTGTTGTTGATGGTCTTTAGCAGAGACTTCGCTGAAGTTAGCCTGAGACCCCGTGTCAGCAGGTCAATTCTTCGAGAAAATCATCGCACAGACCGTAGAGGCACATGTGGTGCATCTTTCACTTTCGCATAATGTGAGCACTCGCCCTTCGATCGAACGAAATGTCAATGTCAGAGACGGAGTAAGGAAGAGAAGAAACTCACACTTTCCACAACACGCCCACGCCCAGTCGATCCAAACGTCTCAATGGCAAAATATTCACCCTCCTCCATCTTTGTTTGATCATCATTGGCCACCAACATAACTGATTTTCCACCGTGGATCTGATATGGATTAATGGAGTGACCGCTGAGATTTTCGATAGGCTTGACTGAAAGAAGCCTTCAATAAAGAATGAATAAAATACGCGAAGGACATAAACGCACCGGGGTAGATTTTGCCATTGACTTCGACCTCATATGACTCCATGGTTTCTTGGATAGCAGCTCCAAGTTCGCCTAGTCGGACATCGATGCCAGCCTCCTGTAGACGGAGATTAAAACAATGTGATCAGTAAATCTCCAAGAAACACTTACGCGAATGCCGGTGTCAGTAGCAGCCTTCACGGCTTCGAGAAGCTTGTCGTATGTATGTTCAAAGTTCATCGTGAACGCTGAATCGACGATACGGCCATTGACATGTACACCGAAATCCACTTTGAGCACATCACCTTGTTGCAGGACTGAACGGAGTAGAGATATAAGCGAACATGACAGTAGAAGACCACGGGAGGATTCACCTTTGGTGTCACCTGCATTGGGAGAGTAGTGTGCTGCGCAATGGTTCAGACTGAGGCCGGTGGGGAAGCCCACTCCAGATTCGAATCCGTTCGCTTCGACTAGCGCGCGAGTGCCGTCCTCGATGTTTTCAGCAATCTCCGTCATGGTCATACCAGGCCGAATGGTCTTGCGCGCGTGTCGCCGAACGAGTCGATGCACCTCTGCGGCGCGTCTGATGTGCTGATAGGTCGTCTCCGGATCTTCCATGGCCATCTTTTCGTCATAGCGCTTCTCCTCTGAGGTGATACGCCACGCATTGCTGTGTTTCGCTCAAGTCAGACGCCTATCGGAGCTGTGGATCGGGTTTTGGAGTACGCACTCGTCTTTGTAAGGCTGGAGCTCACCCTCTGGATACACCCCGTTTGGAAAGAATTTTGTGACTCCTGTGCACCAGACGTATACCTGAGTCGGACACTCTCTGCGATGGTGCCTACATACCTATCCGGGGAGGATCACTCTGTTCCAATTTCTTCTTTTTGGGTTTTTTCTTCTTCTTTTTCTTTTTTGCGTCTCCTACCAAATATTATATGAGTGAGTAATACAGCAGCTTTTGAGGAACATACCAGTTCCTGTAGGTGCAATTTCCTCTTCCTCCTCATCATTGTCGTTGTCCTCTATCTCCTCATTCTTCTTGAGTACAGGGTCTTCCTCCGGTGCGGTAACCATCGTGCTAAAGACCAAAATTCAAGACTATGATAACGAGAGCAGGATCTAACGAAGTAAAGTGTGGCAACTTTATCAACGTTCAAGATGAGTTGGGCGGATAGCGCAGCAGTATCCCACAGAGAGAGCTCAGTTCGTTACCGAGCTTGAGTGAGAGAAGATAAAACGTATTGACCAATGAACGACTACGTCAGTGATTGGTTCGTGATCTGCAAGTAAACAAAGCCAGGGCGCGTCGACCTGCCAAGACTCGACCACTGTTCCAATAGGATGTGTTCAATTAACTCTTGTATGCTGATATGTACGCCGGTGGTACCCAGAAAGAAACGAAATCTACGTGCTGTTGCCGCTCGTGCTCAACGATTGACTCCTTCGCTGCATCTCCAGACCATTCTTGAAAATCTCCAGCTCTTCAACAACATTCGTCAACGCATTGCACTCCCATTGCCCGTACAAAAATCCCGAATACAACATTGTCGTGGCCAGCCACGCGATGAAAATTGTAAATATTATGAAGATGGGATTAATCCATGCATGAGGGAGCCACGACGAACCAATGGTCAATCCCGCAAGAATGAAAAGGCATAGACCGAAAACAGATAATTCCCTTCGCGCGCGGTAACGTGAAAAGCGATAACAGGCTGCCAGGGCCTGTATAGTGGTTGATATCGCGGCATTCGAAAGCTCCGTCGTCGGAAATTGGTTCAACGGAACGGAAGAGACAGAGCTCTCAGGCGCGTTCGGTGCATTACTAGCAGTGGCCGGATCAGCATCTTGAATCTGAAGAATCGACTCTAGGCCGAAGTGATCTGAAAACGAGAATGTAGCACCAGGTACTTTCTCGGTGAGCACGACTCTGCACTCGACGCAGTCGAGTCGGGGAACGGGTGCCTCGGTGTACCGTACAGGTTGACGGTAGAATACGTAGTCCAAACGCTTACCCCAGAACTTGCGTGCGTAGGGATCGAGCGGCTTGCCAGCGGAATACGAGTTCATGGGGGAATCTGCGGTAACACCGAATCTCTGGATTGCTTCATGTGGAGGAGGGATAGCGCTCGAGGGTGATATATTTGAGTTGGGGTGCGTCACCGTCCATGAATCAGAGAGTGAGGCGTGGTCCCGGATGATAGTCATGGGAAGAGTGGTAGGAACACTATTGAAATCACCTGCCTAAGTTAAAGTCAATATAACTACACGAGATTTTCCACAGGAAATAGACATACAGCGATAACATAACGTCCAAGCTCGGCAGCCTGTCGGGTGAGCTTTGCAAACTCCCAAGCATTGACCAAGCGATGAGCTCTGTTATGCTCTGGACCGTCTTCACCGCCCTTTGCAAAGAGCTACGACGCGTAGAAGGTTAAAATAGTTGACCAACTTGTCGCCAACGCGCTCACATGTGTATTGAAGATCTGAACATGACCGAGAACTGGGTGGATGACAACAATGCTGGCAGCAGCTTTGCCGACGAACCAGTCGCCCGCTGCTACGTCCATAGGCTCTCCATTTAGTGAGTACGGGTGTACTGCAGTTGCGATGATGGGGTAACGAGTAAATATCGCCAGGCCCGCACCGAGGGCGCCGCTACCAAAGACTCGTGGTGAGGCTCGTACCACGCAATAATAAACGTGATTGGCCTACCTGTAGAAGAATTTGGAGTAGGGAAGACGCTTAGAAACAGAGTCCCGGACGTGTTCGTAGTCAGAAAAGACCCAGAGTTCTTGGAGGGTAATAATGTCATGATTTGAGTTGGCGAGTTCAGTTGCGATTGCTCGTATACGCTCTACTCTGTTTTTGGAGACATATTTCAAACCCCTGCGCGTCCTGTGTGAGTAAATTCGCATAAAAGCATAAAATATAAAGCAGACCAGCAGTTGAGAGTGAGAATGCGTATGTGGTCAGTCGAAGTCATGGCATAAGGCAGGCCACCGGTGGCTGTGCACCGACTTCCTCTTTGTTCCTTCCTCTCATGGCCGACGACCTCTACAACCTCGAATTATTATCGTTGGTTGCCAAAATCACACAGGAGGTCAACAATTACACAGGACTCAATGACAAAACCATTGCAGAGTTCATCATCGACCTCCATGACCAGGCCAACGCAAGTCTGCCTGCCTTCAAGCAGAAATTAAAGGCCAACGGTGCTGACTTTCCCGAGTCATTCATCGAAAATGTCGACCGCCTTATCCTCAGTATGCACCCAAAACACAAAAAGAAGAGCGCGCCAGCGTCGAACGGTACTACCAAAGCCGACAGCTCTGAACTGACGGAGCAAGACAAGAAAAAGCGACTGTTCCCAGGTCTGGCTCTCAAGGACGCAGACCCGAAACCCGCGGTGGCGGACGATGTGTTCTTGCAGGAAATTGGTGACTTGGTGTCGGGGAAGAAGGTTCGGGAACGGCCTTGGGAGGACGACAGGGAATCCAAGAGGCAGCGAAGGTCGGTGTCTCCACCTCGGCGACGAAGTCCTAGTCCTCCTCGAGGGCGGGATCGATATGGCTCGCGTGGGGGTCGCACGACTGTCGACGACAAGCCTATATTGTACAAGATATATACGGGCCGTGTCTCTGGCGTGAAGGAATTTGGTGCTTTTGTGACTCTTGAAGGTGTTGCAGGGCGCGTAGAAGGTATGCTCAATCCTATTTTCTTCTTACATTCCACTCACTACATGTCAGGCCTCGTCCATGTCTCCAATATTCAAACCGGTATGCGCGCCAACTCTGCAATAGATCTTTTGACGCGAGGCCAGAATGTAAAGGTCAAGGTGACTAGCGTGGCCGGCACCCGTATCTCCCTCTCCATGAAGGACGTCGACCAAATATCAGGTCGCGACCTCACTCCCCACCTACGCATCAAGTCCGAAGCAGAGATGGAGGCCGAGCGAGCACAAGCTGCCCGTGCTGCATCATCCGGCGCCAACGCGATGCCTTTACGGTCAAGAGATCAGCCACCTATCCGCTCGACCAAGCGACTGACCTCGCCGGAACGTTGGGAGATCAAGCAACTTATATCGTCTGGCGCGCTTGCAGCGTCTGATTTCCCTGATTTGGAGGAAGACTTCAATAATCCCATGGCTCATGCTGAGATTGAAGAAGAACTCGATGTCGAAATTCGCGAAGATGAACCACCATTTTTGGCTGGTCAGACTAAGCGAACTATGGATCTCAGCCCTGTTAAAATTGTGAAGGCACCAGATGGATCTCTAAACCGGGCGGCGCTTGCGGGAGCTTCTCTAGCAAAGGAGCGCAGGGAGTTGAAGCAGCAGGAGGCGAATGAGCAGGCGGACTCTGAGGCTCGCGACTTCAGTCAGCCTTGGCTTGATCCTATGGCGAAGGATGTCGACAAGACATTCGCGCAGGATCTCCGGGGCAATATGAAGGGACAGAAGGCCGGGGAAGTGCCCAAGTGGAAGGAGCAGACATTCAACAAAGCCACAACTTTTGGGCAAATTACGACGATGAGCATTCAAGATCAGCGAAAGAGTTTGCCGATATACAAGCTACGGGACTCTCTTCTTGAAGCTATCAAACAGGTGTGTATTTTGACACTCTGTCCTAGATATCTCTTGACTTACCTTCTTAGCATCAAGTTCTCATCGTCGTCGGAGACACTGGCTCTGGAAAGACGACTCAAATGGTTCAGTACCTTGCTGAGGCCGGGTTTGCCGACAAGGGCAGGATAGGATGCACGCAGCCTCGTCGTGTGGCTGCAATGTCCGTCGCTAAGCGTGTTTCCGAAGAAGTCGGCTGTCGACTCGGACAAGAGGTCGGGTATACGATTCGGTTTGAAGACTGTACGAGTCCGGAAACGAGGATCAAGTACATGACGGATGGTATGCTCCAGAGGGAGTGTTTGATTGATCCTCTGTGCAGTTCTTACTCCGTGGTCATGCTGGATGAGGCGCACGAGCGAACTATTGCCACGGACGTCCTGTTTGGTCTTTTGAAGAGTACGTTGTCGTTCTCTACATAATTGAATCCGTCCTAATTCTCCACCAGAGGCCGTCAAACGTCGACCGGACCTTAAGCTCATTGTCACATCTGCTACTCTTGATGCCGAGAAGTTTTCGAAGTACTTCTTTGGATGTCCTATCTTCACGATCCCGGGTCGTACATTCCCGGTCGAGGTTCTTTACACCAAGGAACCCGAGAGCGACTATCTCGATGCATCTCTCATTACAGTCATGCAGATTCATTTATCGGAACCTGCTGGTGACATCCTTCTATTCCTCACCGGACAAGAGGAGATTGACACGGCATGTGAAATCCTCTTCGAAAGAATGAAGGCACTAGGGCCCAAGGTGCCAGAACTCATCATCCTTCCCATTTACTCCGCCCTTCCGTCTGAAGTGCAATCACGCGTCTTTGATCCCACACCCCCTGGTGCGCGTAAGGTGGTCATTGCCACCAACGTCGCTGAGACGAGTCTGACGATACCTGGGATTTACTATGTCATTGATCCTGGGTTCTCTAAACAGAATGCTTACGACCCGCGGTTGGGTATGGACTCGCTCGTGGTCATGCCCATTTCGCAGGCGCAAGCGCGACAGCGATCGGGACGTGCGGGTCGGACTGGTCCCGGAAAATGCTACCGGTTGTATACTGAAGCGGCGTACCGGAACGAAATGCTTCCCAACTCCATCCCGGATATTCAGCGGACGAATCTTGCCTCGACTATCTTGCAGTTGAAAGCTATGGGCATTAATGACCTCCTAAGTTTCGACTTCATGGACCCTCCTCCGGCGCAAACCATGTTGACTGCGTTGGAGTCGCTTTATGCGTTGTCTGCTCTGGATGACGAGGGACTCCTGACACGTCTTGGGCGGAAGATGGCGGATTTCCCTATGGACCCGCCGATGGCCAAGATGTTGATCGCTTCTGTGGAGCTGGGATGTTCGGAAGAGATTCTTTCTGTCGTTGCTATGCTTTCTGTACAGTCCGTGTTCTACCGGCCGAAAGAAAAGCAGGGCCAGGCGGACTCGAAGAAGGCCAAGTTCCATCAACCGGAGGGCGACCATCTTACGCTGTTGACGGTTTACAATGGATGGAAGGCTGCGAACTTTTCGAACCCGTGGTGTTATGAGAACTTCATCCAGGCGCGGGGTATGCGCCGTGCGCAGGACGTCAGGAAACAGCTCTTGGGTATTATGGATCGGTAAGATCTCTTCACCTTGGATGTCTGAATCGATGCTGACTTGTTGTTTAGGTATAAACATGACATTCTGTCTGCTGGGCGAGACTACAATCGGGTCCGAATGGCGATCTGCTCTGGCTTTTTCCGTAATGCTGCAAAGAAGGATCCTCAGGAAGGGTACAAGACGCTCGTTGAGGGCACCCCAGTGTATATTCACCCGTCGTCGGCTCTCTTCAATCGTAACCCGGAATGGGTTGTTTATCACGAGTTGGTGCTCACAACAAGAGAGTACTGCCACAACGTGACGGCGGTGGAGCCAAAGTGGCTGGTTGAGGTTGCGCCACAGTTCTTCAAGGTCGCGGACGCCAATAAGATTAGTAAGCGGAAGAAGCAGGAAAAGATTGAGCCGCTGTTCAACAAGTACGAGAAGCCGGACGAGTGGCGGTTGTCAAAGATCAAACGGAGTGCACGTTCGGTATGCTTTCGAGGCCGTTGTTTGTTATGCGCGACTGACTTCTTGTTCAGAGTCAAACATTCGGTTGAGGTGGTTTGTATGCTACAATGTATATCGTGTAATAATGTTATAGTGGATGATGATGTACATTATGAGATGGGGGTGCGCTCACAAGTGGAGTTTGTCGTGAGACTCAACTCATCTGCAAAGAACTGTTTAAACAATCATTAAACGCTACATTCTATTGTCATAATAATTTTATCTTGGGACGCTGGTGATGGGTGTGATTCTTAACGATACAGTTTAGGAGAGCTGAAGTGTCCGTGTTATTGATACAGATGAGAATACTGCAAAAGAACATAAGCTTGTGAGAAGGCAATGATGTTTATACGCACCAATGGTTCGCTACGTAACTTAACCAACAAAGCGAAGGGCGTCTGCGGTGATAAAGTATTTGGCCACCTCTCCAACCTTGCCTGTTGTAGGGTGGTTTGGGTCGGGAATAAGTATAAAGGTCTGCGAGAATACGCGAGGATGGCCGTCTATCGTCTTATTGCCGGTATTCGGAGGATTACCGCTAGCGCCTTTGCCATGGGTGACGTTTCCAGACACGGTTAACAGCAACGAAGGAGGCGAAGTGCCTAGTTCAACAAAAGTGAGCCTTACTTTTGAGGCGTCAAAGCAGATGTACTGTACACACCTGGCACAGGATGGCAGTCGAAAGACTGCATTTCGTGTTTCGTGGGGGGCATGTTTGTTATGAGTTCCTTCAGGCCGTCCACTCCCGTTTTCGAGTTGCCGTTCCATGTTATGGAGGATGAAGGACGGTAGAAGTTGGGGAGATCTCTGAGACGGTTGTACGAGTCGTAGGCAGTGTAATAAAGCCTGGTGAAGGTGTCCGCTGCCCTGGTGACTGTGTCGATACTAGGATATCATAAGTAACGCGACAGAAAACGAGTGAAATGACCGTACTCAGTCTTATTGAATTGTGGCGCGGCTGGCGCGACGGGTACTGCTGGAACTGGCGCAGAGACTGGCGTGGTGGTCACCAATGTTCCCGACTTGTTGCCGAAGGGAGAGGCAGCTGGAGTAGGTACACCGCTCATGGTCGTGGCAGAAAGGAATTAAAATTGCACAGCCACAGAAAGCCATTCGTCCAAAGGTCCCGAATGAATCATAACTCTTGTTTTCTCTCTCATCGCCTCGGCTGATGCCACCTAAGAGAGGCATCGTCAAGTCGGGAAATGCTGGAAATTCCAAGTCCGTTTCGACTAAAGCTCCAGTTATAGACGTTCCAGAAAATAAGCCTTTATTCCCTGCTGGATCCAAATACCCGCTTAGTCTGTTGCATGAAAGGTGCTGCTTTTATGCATTTGGCTTTTTTATTGTTGTTAACGACGTGTAGATGTCAGAAGAATGGCTGGGAAAAGCCCATCGTTAACACGGTAAGGTTTGTTATTTTATTTATGCCGCGAGGTAAGAAGCTAATATGGGCCTCAGAGGAGAAAGAATGCCGACTGGACCTTTAAAATCACTCTCAGGAGGGTGAACAAGAAAGGCGAACACGAGGAAGTGGACTTTGTTCCTCATCCCGAATACGTCACATCCTCAGAGATTGAAGCCAAACACTGGGGAGCGACCTACGCCCTTTACCGTGTTCGTTTACCATTCTTCGTGCTGCCTATCTCATTGTTGACTTGATCGATTGGCAGATATGCAACAATATTCAGCTCAACAGAGTCCTTCCTGAAGGTCCTCGCGAGTATTGGAATAAACTCGCAGCTGAGCATAAAGCTGCGCCAGAACACCTGAAATGGATGTACGACACGGATCCCTTCGCTGCGAAGAAGATGGTCGTCGAAAGACAGGCCAAGGCCGCTGAAAAGCGCGAAGTCGTCTCTGCTGCTTCTACCTCAAGTACTCGTGAATCACCCCCAGTCTCTCGTGAATTTGAAAGGTTCCCGGAAGTCAAGATGGCTCCGGAGCTCCGTGCCATGGTTGAAGATTGTATTAAACAGGTCTTTCACCTTGATCACTTTCCTACTTATATCGTGTTCTGATCATCCGCCAGGCTATGGAAATCGATCCTCTTACAACGAACCAGGATCAGGCCCTCGATATCCCTCCCGAGGATTTGCAGAATGTCATAAAGCAGTTGAACACTCTCGGCTTCAGCGCCGTCCAAGCAAGGAAGGCGGCCGACTTCTTCTCCAAGCCCTCCGGTATCGCAGGTGCTTTACTCGCTTCACAGGGACTCCTTGAAGCGTGCACAGAGTATCTCCTGCTTCATCTTCCCGAATGCGATCTCCCCCAGCGTTTCCTTCCCTCAAAGACCTCTTCGGACGCGTTCATCACCGCCGTCCACGTTGGCACAGATGACTTGAAGACGCGGTGGCTCGTCGAAAAAGCTACCAAAGAAGCCGGATGGCCTGTCCATGTGGTGAGAGAGTGTCTCGTTGATGAGAGGATAAACGGAGAGTGGGAGCTTCTTTTATCTGCTCTGGGCAAGCGACTTTTGGGCGAAGATCCCGCATCGATTTTCGAGCTTGATGGCCACCAATCCTCTGCGTTCGTCATGGTAGCAGAGGACATCGAAGCGCTGGGTGCATACTTCGAAACCCCTACGCATATAATCATGCCTCTCTTCGGAGCGCCCATCCAATGGCACATTCTCGTCGCCCCAGGAAGCTATCCACGTCCTGGCTACACTCCCATGTACTTGACGTCAAGTTCTGTTCCAGCTTACATTCGCCTACATATGCTGTCTTGTCTCCTCGTTGCGCTTCAATCAGAAGATTTCGATGAATCTGGAGGTGGTTTCATTCTAGCTGGCATGGGCGTGTTAGACGAAGAATGGGCGAAGATAGAAGACCACGGACCTCCTAGTATTTCAGCCGTATTCCAGCACTTCATGCGGACGGACGACGTCTCTTCTCAAGAGGATGATGTTGTGGTCAAGGGTCGACCGCGAGATGCTCAGCGTAGTCATAATGCCTCTCGGGATCATAGAAGCGATGCGCAGGTTAAAGCTGCGTATGACGCGCGTCGTAAAGAAGAGGAGAAGAAATTTGAAGAGATGATGACCGTTCGTCAACGCCTACCTGCGTTCACGTCGAAAGACGAGTTCTTAGGCATGCTCGAAAGCAATCGAGTGGTTGTGGTTGTTGGCGAAACCGGTGAGTGCATACTTGGATACAGTTCTTCTCTGATTTTCAACACAGGTTGTGGAAAGACGACACAACGTATGCGTTCATTCTCCTGTTTTAGATTCAACACTGACATTTTGCTCTTCTAGTCCCACAATTCATCCTTGACTCGTTGATACAAAATAATAGAGGAGCCAAGGCAAATATTGTGATCACTCAACCGCGTCGTATTTCTGCCATTGGTGTCTCTTCCCGAGTCTCGGCCGAACGTTTAGAGGACGGGTCTGTGGGCTACGCTATTCGTGGTGAAAGCAGTAGGACCAAGGAAACGAAGTTGCTATTTTGCACCACTGGTGTTGTCCTTCGAAGGTTGAGTTCTGGGGACAAATTGGGAGATGTTACACATATCGTAGTGGATGAGGTATACTTGGCGTTCCGAATGCCTTTTATCTTCTTGTTGACAACTATCAGGTCCATGAACGTTCCGTCGACGGCGATTTCCTCTTGTTGGAGCTCAAAGAACTGTTGAAGGAGAATAAGACTCTCAAGGTCGTTTTGATGTCTGCCACCATCAACCATGAGACATTCATATCGTACTTCGGTGGCGCGCCGCTTCTGACCATTCCTGGGTTCACATATCCGGTCATAGACGTGTACGTTCTCAGTTTGACGCAAGTGTATCCTCTGAATGCTCAACGTTATTTAGGTACCTGGAGGATGTGATGTCCTCGATCAACTATCGTCCTGCTGCGACTAGAATGAAACAGACAAAGGAAAGTGCAGAGGCACAACAGGCTTTCCGGAATGATTATAGATCTATGGGTCTCAGCGAAGAAAACATCACAGCGCTTCAAAACATTACAAGAGCTGACGGGATAGATTACAAAGTAAGCCAACTGGAGTGCCCAACGTCTCGATGCTAACAGGTGTTTACACAATTACAGCTTCTAGCTGCTCTCGTACATCACATTGTGACAACGGCGAAAGCTAAAGGGGGTATACTCATATTCTTGCCCGGTGTCCAAGAAATTCGACAATGCATGGAGACTATACGCGATATATTACCCAACAACATTAGAGCTGATATTCTTCCCTTACATGCAAACCTTTCAAGCGATGAGCAACGGCAGGTGTTCAAGAAGACTCCGAACTGGAAGATCATTGCTTCTACGAATGTTGCAGAGGTCGGTTTGTCTCTAGCCTGTTATTGCTACGCCATTTGACGGATGCCGTTTCTAGACGTCCATTACTATCGACGATGTTATCTTTGTTATTGATTCGGGCAAGGTCAAGCAAACACAGTATGATGGAGACACTGGACTGTCACGGCTGGCAGAGACATGGGTCACTCGAGCTGAAGCTCGCCAGCGTCGTGGACGCGCTGGTCGTACACAGCCAGGGACGTGTTACAAATTATACACTAGGAGGCAGGAGTCTAGTATGGGCAGCTTCGCTGTCCCGGAAATCCTGAGAGTGCCTCTTGATAGTCTTTCCTTGTCGGTGAAGGTAACAAGGGAAAACGAGGATGTTCGAGTGAGGTTTTCTCATGTACTCTTGCAAGAAACGATACTCATTGAGCTTCAATGCAGCATTTCTTGAAGAAAGCAATCGATCCTCCGAATGTCGCTGCAATGGACACAGCCTGGTCTACATTGCAGAATCTTGGGGCTATAGACGAGCAGGATAGATTGACTGCTCTTGGACGACATATCGTACGTGATTTGCATACGGACTCAAATCTGCACTCATCAGGATGTATGCAGTCTTTACTTCCGATTGATCTGCGACTGGCGAAGATGTTGGTCCTTGGAACCATCTTCCGCTGTCTCGGTCCAGTTCTGACTATAGCCGCATGTCTGTCGTCGAAGCCTTTGTTTGTTAGTCCTATGGATAAGAGACAGGAAGCTTCTCGGTACGTTGGGTGTCAAATTCTCTACAATAGTTGCTCATTGACATGTAGGGCTCGAGCACAGTTCTCTGAAGGAACGAGCGACCTTCTCACTGATTTGAAAGCGTTCGATACATGTACGCGCTTGAGAGCAGAAGGAAAGCCTGCTAGTTTTCTTCGTCAGTACTGCGAAGAGGTAAGCGACCCCCCTTCCCTCCGTGGCACCATTGCTGACTGGACTGTGTGTCCATAGAATTTCATATCAGCCGCTACAGTTCGTGAAGTAGGCGGCCTTCGTCAAGACTTCCTTTCAGCGCTTGCAAATATCGGTTTTGTGCCGCAGGACTCCAAACCATCAACGCCTGCTCTCAACACGAACAGCGACAACGAGAACTTGTTGAAGGCGATCATTTTGGGCGGCCTTTGGCCACGAGTCGCTCGCGTCCATCTGCCGAAGAACGCTATCAAGTTTGACAAGGTCTCTGGCGGCACAGTCCAACGTGAAAATATCGCCAAGGAATACAAGATGTTCGACCTTCGAGACGAGCGAGTGTTCCTGCATCCAGCAAGCGTGTTGTTTGATTTTGCTGCGTGGAAGTCGCAATATGTTGTGTATTTCACGAAG
The DNA here is from genome assembly GCA_036872995.1 of Hymenopellis raphanipes. NCBI lineage: Eukaryota > Fungi > Basidiomycota > Agaricomycetes > Agaricales > Physalacriaceae > Hymenopellis > Hymenopellis raphanipes. The sequence goes on from JAYMDG010000001.1 coordinate 3,628,721, forward strand.
ATGAAGACGACCAAGCTATACTTGCGGGACGCCACGGAGGTAAGACAATGACGCGTTTTGTACGTGCGCGATCTCTATCTAACATGGGCGCTAGGTCCCATTGTACGCGATCTTATTGTTTGGCGGGCCTGTCGCCGTGGACCAAGTGAAGAATGGCTTGACTATTGACGGCAAAGAAGGGGTGGTAAAGCTACGAGCCTGGGCGCGAATAGGGACTCTTGTCAACCTGTTACGGTACGTGTCGGCGATGTTTTGTCAATGCTGTAGTCGTTTCTGACATGAACCTTTTAGCCGCCTCCTAGATGCTCAGTTGCAGCGTAGCATTGAGGAGAGCTCGGTCTTGTCGTCTGGTCAAAACAACCATGTTATTCGGGCGATGCTCGCTCTTCTTAGCCACGACGGAGTTGCTGCATCTTGATTCGCATCTTTAGATTATATAGACCTTCCCAGACCTTCCCTTAGTTACTCGCGTCGTCGGTCTCCATTTCGATTGGGTATCGGTGATCATTATTGTTGTGGATATCATCGCTAGAAATACATCATTGCTTCTGGAGTACAATAATTAACCTGAGAATATAGCCTGAACGTCATGAAACCCATTCTGCGAAAATTATCAGTCGTGTCAAACTTGAAACGAGTAGTGGCACGCGTACAATATATGTTTAATTGTAAGGAACCTCGAGGCTAGGGAAGAGCACTGACTACCCTACGGCCCGAAGGACGGCGACCGTATCCAAGAGAGGCCTGTGCTTGCGCATTGGCCTCTTTCTTCTCTACTGTGCGACTAGAACTCTCAGCGACTGTCGTGGAACCACTGCTACGGATGGTGCCTTCCACCTGTAGAGAAAACTTGACATAGTCCTGCGGTGTGCCTACTGGTGGCGCAGCAAAATAGGGATATAGATAGGGTTGCGTGCGCGGCACGGGTGTAGGATTGGATGCTCTCCTGGACGGCTTAAACGGAAAGTAGGAGAAGCCTGGGCTGGACGGAGACGTTTGACTTCCCGATGACCGGCGGCATGGCCGAGGTCGCGAACCTGATGTCATATTGGACGCTTCCGGTGCTGTTTGCGGACGCGACCGTTGCCACATATCGACGAATCCGAGACTGGCACTGCGCGTTGGTTTGGGTAGTTCCTCTAGATATTGACTTTAATAAGAATCGAGTGAAGTAATGAAGAACGAACTCATGATACAAGTCGCGTCGATGGAAGGCTTTCGCGTCTTCTTTCCCAGAAGAGGGGTTTTCATTTTGGACATTCGGTGAGACAGAAGGGACGAGGACCGTGAAGAACGGCGCGAAGAGTCTGAATCAGTTGCAGAACTCTCACCGGCTTCTGATATGATGGGCGGCAACACATTGACGTGTTTGGATGGAGGCGTAGCCACGAGAGTCGATGACGACGACAATGGACTTGAATCGGAGAAGTCTTCAGAATCTGGGTGAACGGCTTCTGGAGGTGCAGAGTAGCGCCTCGTCTTTCTGGCACGAATTTGAGAATCCAGGAAAGAAACATGTCGACCAGATGAATCGGCCCCTTGTGAGGAGGCACTGATTATTGGAATGAGTGGAGAAGGAGGAGAGAGTGAGGAAGAGGTCGTAGACGGGAATAGTATTGGTGGCGCAGAGCGCCTTCGAGCCTTATCCGGTTTGGGCTTCTTCAACTGAACCTCAGGCATTGCAGGACGTGCACGGGGAACAAGCCAGAGGGCCCATACTGCTAAGATGCTCTATTTGCGGGTTAAAACGGGGAAGCACTGGAAAAGCAGAAAACTTGCCACTCCGAGTCCGATAAAGCTGATGGAGGCGGCAAATAAAGTTACGAATAATGACCTCTGAGGGTCGGTCGTGACAGGCATATCAAGGTCGTTCAGAAAATGCTTGAAGCTAAGAAACTACAAGTAGAAGAGGAGAAGATGAACAGGCATTATCCGCGGTCAGCAATCGTCAGACAATGCGCCCAAGACGATCGGCAAAGAAAGGAGAATAAAGGGGCCCTGATCAATGGTTACGTCGGACGATTTTTCTGAGGCGACTATAACATGGACGTCAAGGCGAAAGCGGGCCAGAGCAAACGAGTACTTTGAATCATGATGGCCTCGGTCCTCAAATGGACATTCCAAGTGAGCCCACTTTTCCAACTTTCCGGTTCACGTAAATCATCTTACGAGCCGGAAATCTCTCGGCGCGGCCTCTGTTGACGTGTACCTTTCCCCATTAAGTGTTCACCTCCTCGCACCCTGACTTGTTTTCTGAAACTAAAAAGAATCCTCCATTATTATCGGACTCATACATTTTTACATACGCCACAAACATCAACTGCATATCTTAGGCTGCGCTTGAAGGGTTTACACCGACGGCTGTGGAAACCGTCAACTGGACGTAGGACAAACCTTAAAAAGAAACACTGACTGATATCTCCAATAATGCCTGTTGGACAGTTAGTCAAAGGACCGCACTCGGATATCCAATGCTTACCTTCCGGCCAATCATCGTAGATGGAGAGTACGCTTAAGGTAAGAGATGATGAGTGATTATACCAATGATCAGTCATCCAAATTCACTCACTTGACGATGGCACTGTAACCTCCTCCATTCGCGGCCGCGTAGTTCGGGTCCTGAGAGTTCACCATACGCTGGTTGGTGTTGCCTTGGTAGTCTGCCGTCATTGAAACGACATCAGTCCACCGGTCGGTGAAGAACAGTTGGCCAGTGTGGATGACAGGCGACGACATGGAGGATGTCGCGTGTACGGCGATACTGAAGTGGTTCGCGCCGTCCGACGTGTAACCAGGGAAGATGGTCTGGAACTCAGCAATACCGTTGGAAGCCGTTGTAGTGGCACCGCGCAAGAACGATCCGTATTGACCCTGCGCGTTGGCTGGTGGAATTCATTAGAATAGACGCCACTGTACTGTGGGGGAATATACGTACGAGACCACAACTCAACGAGAACGCCGCTGAGAGGTTGGCACGTCGTAGTGTCCATGACGCCTATATCCAGCGTGAACGCGATACCACTAATGACCTATGAGCGTTGACCGATGACATGTGATGACCACGTACGCTTGACCATCGGTAACATCTTGTTTAATGGGCTGAAAAGAGAGTTAGCGGCACCGGGAGATGTTGCGAGGGTTATTACCGGGTTGGATACATAATCCTCTGGTAAGTACCATGTCAACAAATTGGCCTAGAGTCTACGTAGAAGCTTACTTCTGACCACGTTGGGAGACAGAACGCAGACAGCCTATCAAAACATCATCAAACCATGGATAAAGCGGTTTAGGATCAGACAACTAACGTTCGGGATCGTGGGGTACCAAGTAGATGTAGCCCTCGCTTTCACCGGGGCAGCAGCTGGCAGACCTTTGGATGTAGAGGTCAGTAGCCAATCTTGTGGAGGAATATAGTGCCGCCCACCGAAAGCGGAAGTGGCGAGGAGAGCAAATGATGCAAGGGTAGAGAACAGCATGTTGGACAAAAGATTGAGGGGGCTTGTTCAACGAGGAATACCGCGTTAACCTACGTCTTTTATGGTACATCCTGTCCGATTACAAACCAAAGCAAAACAGAAAGTGGAAGTCTGAGCGTCAGGAGCAATTGCAGTCGGCTAAACTGCGGCGGAGGAGTTGAAGTGGGGTGTCGGCAGAGGGAAGGACAGAGCGTTCGAATATTGATGAGCTATATTTGCTTCGCACCCGTGAATTTTCCACAATCGTTCTCGTGTCCTGAATCGCTTGGCATAATATGAATGGGGGCGCTTCAGTGTGTTGGAAAGCTTTCCTTTCGCAGTGGCGTCGTCGTGGTCGCGTGGAGGTTTTGTTTCCTCTCTGGGATTGATGCACCCCAGTCCGGCCCACGTTAGGGTTAAAGTAACGGGAAAATGTCAACACAAAGGCCCTCAAGCGTGTCAGAAGGCATCTGGGAAACTCGGGGACGCCCGGAGCTACAGCGAGTGATCTCACTCCGGAGAATACTCTTCAAGCACAGCGCAACTATCGTGTTCATCATCATTCGTGAATAGTTAAACTAGTTCGAATGGAGAAGGTGAATATTCCGACGCAACTTCATGCTGTCCGTACGTTGGTTAGGCCGACGGCTGCTCAGTGAACACATATGCACGAACATCATGTGAGGCAATACTGCCGTCAAAGAAGAAAGTATCAACTAGCCCGATGTCGTCGTGTCGCCACAAATCTCTGACGGCATAGCTCGTTCCTTGCTCTAGGTGAGGCGAGTGCGTGAGCGTGAAGTTAAGATCGACGGTCCGGTCATTGAAATTGATGTACATGACCGCGGTGTGGCTTTGATCTCGATGATAGCCGCCGAGCTAAGTGTCAAAGACCAGAATTTAAAGCGACGGCAGGCGTACTTACCTCCAGTATTGCGTGGTGAATGTCCTGCATCAGCGGAATACGGTGGCGAGGACAGGGAGCTTACGCATCCCAGGTTCCATCTGGATTCTTCCCCAAGAAGAAAGGTACCAAGGTTCCCCAATAGCGGTATCTTGGTTAATTTCTAAGATTTCTGGATTCATAAGAATTGCAACGGCATTCTGAGATAGAGCGGAATCCATCGGAGGTGGCGCTAATGAATAAAGATGAAGCTGGTGAATGGAAAATTCGGCCATCGGTTCCTATCAACAGAGGTGACTTGTTCAAGGCCCAGACGGTAAAACGACTTCTTCGTTAAGAGTCAGGTCGCTGTTTCCCATTCTCGAGCATGCTGAAACGATCTAGCCATTAGCAGCAGGATACACATGATGCAGCATTTCTCACCAAGATCGCTAAAAAATTGTAACATTGCCGATGAAAGACGCATTTGAGTTATCCTGGGCCAAGTCGACGGAATGTCGTCGTACACTGTATTATGGCATGAGCGCTCATGAGCCCCGGCTGGAATCAGTGAAGACCAAATACGTACTTTTCCAAGAGTTAGCAATGGAAGGACCCCATGTCCATTCCACCAGAGAATGGAATAGCATTTTCCCTGTCTGAGAGTAAACTTGAGTGAGGGCATAAGTCCATCTTCGAAATCTCTCTTCATTCGTGCCGTCAAAGGCCCCAGAGTCACAATTATCGATCTGATGTACGGCGAGGAAGCACGAGATAGACGACTCGAAATACACCTTCACATAATCGAAACCTATGATCAGAGTCTTAGCTCTCGGGGACCACGGGAGAAGGCAAACCTCGCGTACCCCATTCCACAAAGGTTCTCGCATCAGTCAACTCGTGGTCCAGGATGTTAGCAAATCCAGCGCACTAAGGGGATCAGGACCTCCGGAGAGAAAGCAAGTTACGTGACTAACCGTCGTCAGGTCCTGATCTCCCTACTCAATCGTGAGTTACTTAGTACGCTAGCGGAAGTGGGTGACTAACGTATATGTCGAATGGAATAAGTTTCTAGAGATATGGGAAGAGCCGAAAGGCAAGTTTCATTCCAGCTTTGAAGCCCAGATCGTGCAGGAAGTCTGTCAGATTATTGAGGCCACTCCGGAACTTTGAGGAGTCGGGAACGAGGAGACCATTTGATTCGCGTTCCTTGGTAGACCAACAATGGACCAAGTCGATGTATTCATAACCTGCCGACAAGAAACCGAGGTCTTTTATTTGACGGGCCATCTCTCGGATGAGCGTTTCATTGATGTTGCGCGCGAACCGATTCCACCTGAAGGGCCCAAGATATGTTCAGCGAGTGTAGTGCGCAAAAGAGACAAAGCATGTGTTAAATCCCATAGCAGGAGTCCATTTTCCCAAACGACCTAATGAATGAAGTGAGGAATGTTGGTTACGGGAGCTGAAAAGGCGCAATATTGCAGCGATGAGGGTCATCGACATGTTGGAGCTGAGTCAAAACATATGCCATCTTTCGTCGGGTTAGAACGGAAAGAACCATACGGTCAACCCATGAGAAGTTTGAAGCCACATGGACTAGAACTCTTGCTTAAGAGTCCTGAGCAGCCGAACCTTGTCTAGGTGGCTGAAGAGAGACGAGAAAATAATGTGCCTAGCCTCATGTAGCAGACTGTGTAGCCTGGAAACAGAGGATAAAGCACATGGTAGGTTGAGAGCAGGCTCTCAACCTACCGTGGGAAACGTTGAAACGACTGGCTCAAGTCCCGTGACACATTCGCGCTTGGTCGTTCCAAGTCGGTCGAATGGTCGTGTCGCCGTAAAGAACGTTGGATAAATAAGTAGGTCGTATGTGAGTTATCATACAGTATATATGTACCATCCACTAAACTGAGTCTGCAGACTGAGACGCCTTGGGCTCCTTCTCCCAGAATTTCTCTTTCTGGTCTCTCTTCGTGATCAAGCCAACAACATCGAAAGGATCAAAAAGAGTAAGGAAGAAATTACGTTTATCCTCGTATCCGGGCCCCTCAATCTCCGTAACACCATCCTGCGCCAGATAGATCTTGTTGTTCTTAGGCAGGTATCGAGAAGGATGGAACAGGTTGAGCAGGACGGTATTGGCGAACATGAACATCGCTTCAAATACCCAAAAGAACCACTCGTGCTTGAGAACCGTGCTGATATGAAGCACGTCTGCGTACACGTTCAAGCTGGCGGCCTCGAAGTACTCCACAGTCCTATAAATCGTCCGGATGGTGATAAACGAACAGCTCGTATACAGGACGATCAGAACGGTGTTCAAGTTCTTAGGAAGCGTTCCGGTTTTCGAGCATCTGTACTGATAACGGGCCGTGATACAAACGAAGGCGAACATAGAGGCGAGCTGGAGGATGAGGGCCGCCTTCAGAAGACTTTTTCCGACCTCGATCTCACTGTGGGACAAGCTCGAGTTGGACACACGGGGAGCCCCGATACCAGTGAGAACACCGATGAAAAGGTCGATGCCCAAGAACGTAGACACCACGCGTCCAGGATGTATGGGCGAATTGTAGGGGACGTAATAGAGGATCCTTCCCAGGAGGAAATAATTAGCGCCTTCGTACACCGGCCTAACAGATATGTCAGGCGCGCAAAGTACAAGACTTAGTGTACATACGCGGCAAGAAGAAATATCACCGAGCTAGCGATGAATATACCAAGATTATCGTAGTTGTAGGCTCCCAGTTCACGCGTTACAAACGCGGCAACAAATAGAAGCGAAGCCCATGGAAGTAGGCCACCGACTTTCCAGCACTTGTAGCGGCTACGGAGAAAGGTGAGCTAACAGTGGAAACGGCAATAAAGGGACTGCATACGCACAAGCACTGATATGCATGTACGACGCCTGAAATGGCAAACAGGACGGCGAATGCAATTGGGGCACCTGGACGCGAGCGCGTCAGTCAACATAACTCTGGTGGGCAAGTGCCTACTTGCCTTTATTCGGAGCATAGTACCAATAGCTGCCCGGCGCTGTAGTGATTAACGGTTAGCCTATACGATATAACTTGTTAAAAACGCGCACCATATCCTTCAGGAAGGTCACTGGTGGAATTTGAAGACATGGAGAAAATCTAAGATGGCGTCTTCCAATCGCGCCTTGAGGTTTTATACTCGAGCTCCACTAAGTGCTGTAAGCTGTCACTGATGGACAAGACTGCGGATACTGATGATTGTACAGGTTTCAGATTTTTATCAATGTTGTGCGCTCGATGTACGCCTCAGTTGCGCTTCAGTGTCCAGAGCCGATCCTGTCGGTGAGGCGGTGCTGAATGACACAAACAGCCACAATGGATCTTCCATTGCTGTTACCTCTTGTTCCTTCCGTCGGTTCTCCGAGGGTCCGAAGCCTGTCGAGCGATGATATAAAGCTTCGAACAGTATACCACTCCAAGAAACAGAAAGCGCAGCCCGCAGTTGTAGCTTGTGACGATAGTGCAGGGGGAATGCTCGAAGCCAACACTAGAATAGAGACAGACAGAGATTGATACGCGTCTGAAGCAGGAGCAGGGCACAGTGAGGTGAGCTGCACTTCACACTAAATGAAGGTGCAGCAAGTACATTTTTAGCATGAATAGATACAAAGAAGCTAGACCCGTGTCTTCTCGGGTTCAGAGGCCTCAGTAGTGGGAGTATCAGACGCAACCGTTTTCTCTGCTTCTGGGTTAGATTGGTCATCGGTCAGACGAGGATTGCGCAGAAGAAGTGCGAAGCCCAGCATAGGTACGCAGAGCCTGGAGTAATGTTGTTCAGACGGATTTCTACCAAGGAAGGGCAGACGTACGCGATGCCAGTTATACATAGCAGCCTTTGCGTATGCTTGTACGCATCCACAATGGCGGTTCTCTCCACGGAGCCGAACTCGTACATGAGACCATAGGTCAGAGGACTACCGTAGACTTCTGCTGCTAGTGTGGCATTTCCCAGCCTAGAGGCCAGCTGTTCCGGTAAGACCTAATATAACCAAACGTCACAGGTTCATCCAAACGTCGATGGAATGAACTCACGTTCGTCCATATGGCTAGGGAGGTTGGATCATTAGTCAAGGGTTGCAAACGCATTGTAGGCGGTGAATCGATTTACCTCCGGAAAGCGTTCCACCAAAAGCACTTCCGATGGAGTACCTGATCGTTCATGGATGAGAGATAGCAAAGAAGGCTAGATATCTGATAACGCACGAAGCAAGATAGAGGGCTGTGACAGTAGCCATGTCTAAGAATGGGTTTTAGTGGAGTGAGTAGACTTCGTTTTGACATGCACTGACGTTCGTGCTGCGTGTTAGCTTGTATACTGGCTTGTGTTGGAAATTGTGAAATATGGTGAAGAAATGACATACCCGCCGGCAATACCAAGTACAATCTGAGCCCCGATTATTGCGGAGTGACTACTAGAACCGACTCCACCTCGGAAGCGGATCAAGAGACCAAACGCCACAAAGAAAAGAGAGACGCCAAAAACGATGCTAGGGAGTATCAGGTACGGGCCGTGGAGAAGGAACGTCGAAACCCACAATGGTTTGAGATAGCGCACGTATCGGACTACAAATCCTAGAAATGTACCCGTAATGACACTGGCAAAAGAGTAAAGACTGCTGATTCTTGTCGCCGAAGCAATAGTTTCGCCAAAGGCGACCACTTGACATGCTTCAGAAAACAGAATACGCGCTTTCCACAAGCCGTACTCACCTAAAACGGTGTAGAGATATCTAGATATCGAGTTAACGTTGTACGAAGACGAAGACGATCTGACGCTTACTCTCCCTGCATGTACCAAGCTATACAGGTTAAAAATACTGTACAGCGAGATTTAACATCACGTACTCGTGTTCAAAAGCATGGCAATGCCAAGCGCTGCCCATACGCCACGATCCTGCAAGAGCTACAAATGCGCAGTGAGTTAACTGAATTGGCCTCATCGTGGTAGCCGTCTCACAGGGAAAGGGACCAGCGGATGTTTAGCCTTCATCTCCCAGTACACGAAGACGGGAATACAGAGAACACCAATCACTGATAACCTATGATAAGTTACCGTGTCACGAACGAGGAGATCACATACCAAGCATCGCGATGATGTCGCCACTGCGCCATTTATCTTTCGCAGATCCGGCCAAAGTGAACGGAACAAGGATGAGTGCAAAGACTATGGCAAGCATGAATAAATTGTAAGACGTGCGTCGACTTGCACGACCAACCTGCAATGATCAAAATGATTCCAATGACATCCAATTGCCAGAAAAGGGCAAGGGCAAGTTTCCGGAATCCTAGCTGCTGGAACGGAGTCCGGTAGGCGGACAGAGTTCCATTCTTTTTAGCTTGACGACCAGTGAAGTAAAGAGTCGCCATTAAAGGTAAGGAGCAAACTGGACAGCGGTTAGGACGCGACGAGGTATACGAGGGGTTGACTTACCGAGATAAATGATCGCCCACATGCCTATACCCCATTGCCATGTCGTGGCGCCGAGAACCGCCTCAGTTACATTTCCGCTAATCCAGGTGTTGATCTAAGGGCATTTCAGATGATGCAAGGAGAGAAGAGTGTGAAACATACAACGAATGGAAGAGCAGGAACAAAGGAAAACAAGACACGGTTTCTTAATGATGTGGTATCACCAACCAGGACCTCCGCCAACAGCATGATAGCTGTGTAACCGATCTCGGAGGAGATGAATATCAACCACCGCCAAGAGTACGTCGTTACTTGCCTGGTAGAGGACGGCGCCACCAGAGAATCCATGCACACCGGTAGATGTAGCTTCAATGATAGTACCTGCATCAATGGTGCTGAGTGATGAACTAAGAAATGTAACAGGGACACTAACCGACAACGTAGAAGAGGACAGACACCACAAGCACCTCAAATCGACCAAAGACGTCCATGAGCTTGGCGAGCGTCGGCTGAAACGAGTGAGCATGAGAAAAGAAGTCGGAAAACAGAAATCAAGTGCATACCTGTGCCGCTGCAGCAATAACAGACCGAATGACGTTGATCGTCGCCAAGAGTGAATGAGTAGCATAGGAATTCGTCGCGTATGTCTACATGACAGTCAGTGGGAAAACAGCGAAACAAACGGAACGAAAGTACCTGGTATGTATACCTAATCGATCCATCCAGCCCATACGCATAGGCGACCAAAAAGATCGAGACGAAGAGCGACACCTTGGCCCATTTGGTGAAGGACGCAGTTATAGCTTCAATACGCTGTACACCAGGACTGTTTCCGCCAAGAATGACAGCGTTAGAGGCGGAGACGCTTTCGATACTTTTGCTGTCTTCCATTTTCGCTGGGGAGAAATGGAGGCTAGTACTCGCTCTGTTCGCATGATGCTCAATTTAAAGATGGACGATGGCTGGAAGTAAAAAGTTTGACAGATCGTGATCCGATCATTTGCGTCCGGCTTATCTTTTATCTGATAAATTTTATCAGGCACCAGTCGGCCTCCGAGAGCCTCTCCGCTCACAGAATTGAGGCAAGGCTACCGAGGGGTCAGGCACAGTCTGCGAGCATGAAATCCTAAATTGATTACCATTCTGTGCTAAGGTAAACGGCGCAAAGCCGCAGACTTAAAGTTATACTGCTTGCAGCTTCAGGTGACAACCTGTGATGGCGAACTGTTTCCCTCTCCGGAATCGGAACACGTACCCTGTAGGTGGGGTTTTCAGCTGAAAGTACAATGTCCAGCAAGCAGTTGCGGAACAGTAGTGCAAATTCAACCTGAAACCGAGTTCAAATTTCAGCGCGTGGCGTGGTCGATGCGCATGCGGACGGCATAGCGCACTGCGTACCATTATTTCAGGCTCGGGATGCAGAAGGGTGATAAATGCTTTTGTGGTGTGACAGCCGGAGAATTGAAGCCTGAAGCTTGAAGGGCCACCCTGGGGCCACCAAGAGTTTCATAAAAATTCGCCTCCAGTGCTTGCACTTATGTTCGAATATGCCCGCCGTCGTTGCTTAACGAGGACCTCGACATGTAGGTTCGGGTCAAAAAATTACCTGTTTCATGCACTTTCAGTCCGGTAATCGTTGACCATTTCTGTATGATTTTCGCGCAGGGAATCCTTGTGGCCCAACATCTCCGACTTTGGAACTGACCTTCCATTCGACTGCAGCACGGTCAGGGAGCTGTTCAGTGGTTCATATCCAAAATGTCAGACTAGGCACTATGCAGCGACCAGCTTTGCATAGAAGTCTCGAGAAGCTCTTTACCTTCGTGGACACGGTGAACTGCTGGCAGAACCTGATGGCTTTCGAGTCATAAATTCGAGTTAAAAGCCGACTAGGAAGACAATTCAAAGAGGTAGCCGTACAAAATAACACCTGTTGCTTAAACGCGCTGTGTTCCAAGCGTTCACGAACCTCGCGGGTGGCGCTCCTAACTATTTGGGGGAGCTCCTCAGTCATGTAGAGAGCAGATGGTTTTAACTGATCTTTCGTCAGACTTGGACAGAATTGTAGTGCTTGTTTAGAGGTCGAGGACAGAACAACATCAAGGTACGGTCCAAGGAAGTTTTGATGACTCGAACATGTCCACGTGATCGTTTCGTGTTCAACGAAAACCGTCATCATCGCGCGCGCGATCTCTGGAGCGCCAACCCGTGAGGCGTACCCGTCTGCAATTTACCTGCGAATGCTCAGACTTTTACGGCCTTTGGGACTCTTCCACAAATCCTTGTCATTGGCAACATACTCTGCGGTCGCGAAAATGCCACAATCGGGGAATGACACGGATGAATACTCTGAAGGAGAGTTTGCTGGGCTCACGGAAGAAGACCTTGACAAGCTGGATGCGATATCGTCTCCGAAGAAGCCTCTGGTACGCGCCTCGTCGTGTACCACGGATGAGTTTTCCGACGGTGGCTTTGGATCTCTCACAGAGCAAGACTTCGAGGTTCTGGATGCCGCCGCGATTGCTTCCTCATCGTCGTCATCGTCTAAAGCTGGTTCAGCAGCTCCGGAGGTTCAAATCACCTACGACTTGAACGACTTGCCGGATATGAAAATGCCAGAACGGAGCCCGTTTCAACGGTTTCGCAAGTCGAAGCGGCTCTCAGTAACCGATTTGGTGTCTCCAGCTTGGTACGAAGTCCATTGTCGCGTTACAACATGATCTGAATTTGTCTCGTATAAGGTGTGAGGTACAATATGAATATGGATTGTATGGCAAGCGCACAAAAAAGTTGGAGCACCGCCCGAAATCTTTTGTCTCGCGTCTTGGGAAGACGATTGTCGCGGAGAAAGAGGTTGCCGTCGCCAATGATAAAATTTTGAAGGGTGGAGCTGTAAGCATGACGCTGCATTCTCTGGGGCGACACTCATGGTCACGTAGGCACTTCACAAGAAGCTGGAAAAGCAGCTCAAGCCTGTTCCTGTTACAGTCGCTGTCACCACTGAAGAAGATCGGTGGGGTCTTCGGTATGGCTCTTGTTTTATTCTATATTATTTCGCTCAGTTGTCACTGTAGATTGGTGAACATGTTGTCCGCTATACAGTCAGTCATAGCAGAAGGACAGGCAGTAGGTCAACATTTCATCACCTCGAGGTGTTCACTCACATCTTTCTTCATAGCGCGAAGTACCTGTGTTTGGTATCATTAGAGGGGACATAGTAACAGGGATAATAGTAAGACTCAGATAATCGTGGCAGCAAGGTCTCATGCATCTATAGGATGAAATCGTCAGAGAGAAGATACCAGAGAAAACGAAACGCCCTCGGGATGCGTCTCTCTCTCCCCGGAAGCCGAAAAGAAGTCGCGATAATATCACTGAGAATAATCAATCGCGAATCACCGATTATGCGACCAAGATACCAGATCCCCCCGTTGACTATTCTCCTACGGTTGTCTCGCGACGTTCCAAACCGATGCACACGCTGAGGCTCATCGACACCAAGTCTCGTAAAACGGACTCTTTACCCCCCGACGAGGATACTATGCAATCTCGTCTCCAGCTCATGACGTACCACCACCTTCTGTCCCCCCTTCTGGATACGAAGCATCCCTATGATTTTGTCACATTCTGGAAGGCGGTCGATGTCGACCCAAATTGGACTTTCTCTGACAAGTTCATCCAGGATGCGCGCAGTGTACTTGGAGACGTGCAGTTTTCATGTCTCGACGATTTGACACGCTTATGGACCGAGAGGATCCCAGAGCTTGACATATCCGGTTTAGAAAAGTCATTACAGCTCGTATATCGTCGCCGGAAACCCAAACCGGGCGAGGTATTACCTCCAGACGCAGACGACATTGTCGTGGCTCAACAGTTGTCATTACTGGAGCACTGGAATAAGATGCTTTCCGACAGGAACTACCACGCTAGCAAGTTGCCACGCTCTTCCCTCATACATATTCTGACCTGCTTGTAGGTGCAGATGCATTGCCGCTTCCTACACATTTGCTCGGTATATCTGTTAATAAATCGACACCGCTGCCTTCGCGGAAAGAGGATCCCTTCAGAATTATCGGAACGAAGGAGTTTGAGCATGACCCTGTATTCCTCGACAACTACCTGCGTAGCATACTGGAATGGTGGCATGGCAGACGTCCTGCTGAAGGCGTTTCGATAGAAAACGCCCGGCGATGCAAGTAAGGATATTACTCCTCTGAATCGTCCGCCTTACTGACTTGTACCAATCTAGTTATTGCGAGTATAAGAACGATTGCGAATGGAGGGAGGAGAAGGCTTTGGGAAAACGACAGCAGCTCGGTCCTGCTGACACTGAGCTCGCCCTGTAGATCTAGTATGTAGGTAATTATCTGTAGCATCTTCTTGTATAGTATATATGTATCGTGTACCTTTAGCTCGGAGCTCGTGAACGGATGTGGAACCAAATTTACACATTTTGCCCTGGGGATTGTCATAGAAATGGCTATGATAGATCGGGGCCTTTACCACACTACCTTCTCTTCGCTCATGATTCACCGTCAACTCTTGTCGCGGTAGAAACCTTGATATTTCCCTTCTTCTTCACACCTTGCCAAGTTAACAAAACAAACCTACTTTTTCCGCCACGATGGACTCGAATTGGCAGGACTACCTGCACTGGTCTTTCAGCGGCGCCCACGTTCTCTTACCAGCCATTCATCTTGATTCGTTTTCGAGCTTCATAGCGGGCTCTTTGTTGTCTATAGGGATATGTTTGACAGAAAGGCAAGAATCGAGGATCCTCGCGCGCTTAGTGACAGCTGACGGGTTCTGTCAGGCTGGTTTCTTTCGCGTCGGATAAACACTGGTGTCCTCATTTCGTCGGGCACGGTCGCTGGCAGTACGCGCTGTGGCGGGCGGCGTTGTACTGGGTCGCGACCCTCCTGCGGCTGTATGTCCTTTTCGTTCCCGTTTCCCTATGTTTCACTCATCCAGCAATGCAGATTGTACATGCTCATTGCGATGTCGTTCCACACGGGGTGAGTTGTCCTTTATTCTACGGCGGACGTTGCTCTAATATACTCTTGAAAGGTTGATACTAGTCACAGTAAGCCTCCCATCCATTCCCCCGCCCTCAGTCCCAACCATCTCCATTCCAAGGTCACGACAGTAGCCTTCGCGCAATTCATCATCGAATACCAAAATCATTCCAACTACCAGCCGCTCGAGAAAGAGTACGCGCTCTCCATATTGCTCACGCAGCACCACTCACCGCCCCGCACAGGTCTTACGGCCTAGAGGAGCCCCTGCTAACAGAGTCCTCCACCACCGAAACAACACAGGTTTCGACACGGCCCCGCTCCAAATCAAAGCCCGACCACATATTCATCCACCCCAACCACTCGAATCTCGCGCGCGCCGACGCCGCAGCGTACCAACTCGGTCTCGGGGGCAATACCGAGCGCGTCCAAGGGCAGACGTACGCCAAGGAAGATGCCGCGTGGGAGGCCGGCAAGGGAAAAGAAGGCGCCCGAGCACTAATGGGCCACACACGACGCGACGCCCTACGCCAGTCCTCGTATGAAGCTGCCTCGGATTCGGATTCAGACGCTTAGTCGTACAAGTTTCTCTCTCTGTCCCTCTTCTTACTTATTATTGCTATCTTGCTTCGTGTTACACAAATGGCTGTATCCAAATCGACAATGCAAATGTATATCGAGATCATAATTAGTCGTCGTCAAAACAAGAGTCCAAATAATAATGGTGTGTAATGGTGTTGTAAGTTATCCTCTTCCGGCGCCACCGCTAATCAATCCAGCCCGCTTGGCCACCAATCCGCCTCTCTTCGGGGTCGGCGCTCGTATGTCGGGCTCCGCAGCCTTGCGCTGCCACTGGTCAATGAGTTTACCGACGCCTTGGTACGGTTTCTCTGGAGAAGGGGAACGAACTTCTCCTTGCGCGTTCCTAGCGCTATCATCAACAGTCAGCTTCCGAGCAGGCGTTGGCTTCGACGAAGTCCTAACGGGGGGATGAACTACGCTCTCCTCCTTCTGACCCGGCGGTGAGATGGGTCTCGGTGACGTCCGAGTGACGGGAGCCGCTTGACTGGCTACAGGCTCTTCTGGAACGGGCAGCGTAGCCTTGGTGGGCACAGTATGCTCAGGTCGGGCGCCGCCTGTTGGTATCGATGGTAGACGTCCATTCTCCGTGGGCGACTTGAGGCTGGTCGCCTTGGAGCCGAAAACTCGCGCACTCGCATCGATGGCCTCGAACTTCTGTACCATATCGTTTATAGATGTCCGCCGTGCTGTTCTAGGTTTCGGCTCGTCTGGGGCGGACAAACCCGATGAAGTCGCCGACGAAGGCGCCGGGGAATCTCCACTGGGGAAGATGAACATGGACTGAGGACGGCCACGAGGGGATATGGGCGACGAAGGTGATGCAGCAGAGGATGATGGTTGCTTTTCGTGCCGTCCGGAGGCCGTCCTTGACTTCATGGGTTGAGGAGTGCGACCAGGATCATTCGACGCCACAGGAGGTCGGTCATGTCTGGACTCAGTCGGCGTCGAACCTACCATCATCGTTGTCCTACGCTGAGCCTTCGTGGTAGGCGTCTTGGACATTATCGGCGTAATAGTAGATCTTGTCGACTCCTTCTCCTTCTCTTTGGGTGTAGTCGTCGATGTTCCTCCTCCCCACAAGTCGACCAAATCATGCACAGAACTCTGTCGACCCTTCCTAGTCCTCCGCTCCGCAGGTTTGGGCTGTGGAGATGCATAACGTGGATTAACGTCTTCCGGACCTTCATCAGCACTTGATGAAGACTCCGGGTCCTTAGTTTGAGGCATCGTGGCAGCAACAGGGCTCCAGTTGTCAGTAAGGCCAGGACTCCGCAGTGGAGGAGCGTTACGGTCTGTATTGATTTCAAGTGGAGGAAACACGCGATTCGCCCGGTTGATCATTTCAGTGTTCTCGCTTGGGGCAGTTGATAATGGTGAGGGTGGGGGAAGAGGTGCATGGTCATGCTGGACAACAGATGCTTCGGGTATGGATATTGAGCTCTTTTCAATGTATGAAGCACGCTTCGTAGGTGACTGGCGAAGGACAGGTTGTGGTACATCCGAAGGGCGCGCCGGGGTGGTATAATGAGATGGAATCTTCCCAATTTCGTCGTCGTCACCTGTCAGCCAATCTTTGTTCGAAGGAGAAGGCCTAGGTGGGAGACGAGGTGTCTTCGCGCTGGAGGAAGCCCCAGAAGATGGTGTTGCTGGCGGGCGTGACGGAGTCGACGATGTCAGATTTTCTTTGACTTTGGGTCTCATTTCAACTGAGCGCTGCTTTCGCACCACCGTCGGCCTCTGGAAAGACGACTCTGACGACGACGGAGGTACCCCATTTGTCCTTTCAGGATGCCTTTTCGACTCATAGACCCTGTACTCAGCCGGCGGTTCCTTGCGAGATTCTCTCATGGCGTATCCCGTCACTTGTTCCGAGCGAATGCCCTCTTGGCCGCGAGAAGCGCTAGGAGGGACCATTCTCGAAGAAACTCTGCGCGCCAACCCAGTGGACGCGGACTCATGCAGCCGTGAATGCGGCTCGCTACGCCCAGGTGAGCTTGACAATTTGCCAATATCGGGCGAGGACTTGGTAAACTGAGCATCTAATTCTTCCAACGAAGGGAACCTCGATTCTGGCGTTACACCCTCGACATGCTGTGAAGATGCAGGACGAGAAGGAGGCCGCAGCGCCTGCCACGATGACCCGGAGCTGCTCGGTTTCAATGCTGAAGTCTGAGGAGGCTGCAAGTGCGGTTGGGGTGATGGGGAAGGCCGCATTGGCTGGGGATATGGTTTGCCGTTAGAACCAGCGTATCCGCCAACGCTGCTGTTGTATAATGGAGTTGTCATGGTGGCTAAACCCGTCCTCAACTTGCGCGCCTCGCCTAGAGTGGGTGCTGGCTTATTGTCCGAAACCGCCAACCCGAGTCCTTCAAAGGCATCCCGATCTTTCTTGGAGTTTGACTTTGCACTAGAATAGCCCAAAGTTGCACTGGCACCGAGGGAGGGAGCTTTGGCTGTCGTGGCCTTGGAGACCGAAACATCGGGTGTTCGTATCTTCCCGTCCCATTGTGTCTTGGAGAAATCATCCCCAAAGCCCTGGGAAGCAGCAGGAGCCTTCGCTGTCTGTGACGGGACAGACCACGCATCATCCTTGGTGGCAGTCGGCTTAGACGAAGAGGCTGTCTTCATCGCTGACTTCCAAGCGTCATCTTCTTCTGCGGCAAAGTTGTCGTTCAGCCATTGCTCCTTGGACGTACTAGTCGAGGTCGAAGCAGAATCCTCCGACGTTCTTGCCGGACGACCTCGCCTCATGGGTGCGATTGCCTCTAGAACTTTGTCGCGTGCCTGCACTCCTGCATTCTTTGACGGAGATATGGACGGAGTCATGGTCATTTTGGCGTTCATCGCGACTTGGGGGGCAGCGCGGTACGAAATGGTGCTATCCAAAGGATTGTGAGGGGCTGCCGGTTTGATCTTGGACGGGGAGAGAGGCGGAGCGACACGAGGAGTGTAATGGAATTGTGATTTTGTTCCTCGCATTCGATGAACCGTGTCAAGTAGCTCAAAGACAGATGGTCGATGCACGCCGTGTTCCCTAAGCATAGATCCTATAGGAAGACGTGTCAGTATAATGATAGCCAACGTGTAATCGGAACCCACCGATCAAGGCGTTCATCTGAGGCGAGTAGACAGGATATGGGGGGATCTTGTACATAACATTAAGGATCGCCAAGGGACCGTGTTCCTCGAAAGGCGTGGTGTAGTAGCAAAGTTTGTATAGCAAGACACCGAGGGCCCACACGTCGCTCTTCTCATCTACTGGTCGTCGCAGGTATAGGTCGACCATTTCAGGGGCCCTATATTGCAGCGTGGTATGTCGATTGAGGTCCATCTCGAGAGCGCGAATTTCTTCTGCGTTGTTGGGTACTTTTGATGGTCGTGCGGATGAACCAAAATCACAAAGCTTGTATGATGTTGGGGAGGATTGTAGGATGTTTTCAACCTTCAAGTCGCGATGAAGGAGAGCTGGTCGGGCATTGTGCATATGTGCAACGCCTTCGCATACGTCTACAAAGATGGTAAGGATCTCCGACTCGGTCAGCCGCTCGCGTAGTCGGCGGTTCATCATGTCAATGATTCCGCCGCCTATATAGGGTCGTTAATAATGATAGTCGGAGAGCCTCAATTATTATGGGCTGACCTGGGCAGAATTCCATAAGAATGAAAACCTCATAGCTGCCATCAGGGAGCCTGTGCGACGCTGCATCGATGAGATGGACAATGTTGGGATGCCCTTTGAGAAGTCTCTGAACCGTTGTCAGGCTACCCTACCACTCTGTAAATTACGGTAGACGAGCGCACCATTACATCCACCTCCTGCTTGACCTCTGTGAGCATCTTTTCGTCCGGAACAGCCATGCGTTTCAAGACATGGTAAGTCGTGTTGTACACGGGCGTTGCAGTTCGAACGAGATAGACATGGGCGAAACCACCTAGATGAGGTTGAGGACAAGCCCGACGTAATGAACGCTGCTGCAAAGTTGACCTTGTGAAAGATATCGGTCGACCTGGACAGTATACTTGTTGACGGTAATCATCTGTCCTGGAACGAGTGTACCCTTGTTGGGCTGCCCAAATGCCTGCGCCATCGTCCCCTATCTCGGTGAAAGAATGCCAGTGATGAATTGGTTAAACAGAGGGCGACGACGGCAGGTAGAGCATGCAATGGCAAGGGCTGGAGGAAACAATAATCTGACGTTGTGCAGGTTGCTCTGCAGTACAACTGTGTGATGATGCCTTTTTCGGACAAGTCACTGATTAAACGCGTCCTCGATCTGCCACCACCATGACTGACCATCTGGCATCCCCTTTCCTCCCTGCTGGAGCTGGTTTGCCCTACTCTCGCCCGGCTTCACCGGGACTTCCTCCTCAGATCGGCTTTGTTGGACTTGGAGCTATGGGCTATCATATGGCTCATAACCTGGCCGCTCACAAGCATACTAAACATCCCAACCATGCCGTCCATCCTCTGCTCGTCTGGAATAGAACCAAGGACAAGTCAGAGGCTTTGTTAAAGGAACTCGGACAAAACAAGATTCGTATTGCTGATAGTCTGGCTGAGATTGCACTCGAATGCGACATCATCTTCACATCTCTGGCCACAGATGAGGTCGTGAAATGGGCGTTTGAACAGATGACTGGCGCTCTCAAGGTATGTAGTCATGTACCCTTGTTCATCTTCTCTCAGATCTGTGCTAGGATTCTTCCTCCACAAAACACAGAATATTTGTGGAGACCAGTACTGTAAGTCATCATGTCGCACTCAAGCGGCATGTCTCTAAATCGGACTCTACAGATATATCCCACACTTGCCGGTAATACTTTACCCTTTATATCTTCCTCTCTAATCGTGTTTCTAGGTGAACTGGACCAACTCGTCTCCGCTATTCCTCATGCTCATCTCATTACTTGCCCTGTTGTCGGCCCACCCGCTGTGGCGAAGAAGGGTCAACTAATCATCAGTAAGCCGGGGCGCTGTCTACTTGGCTGGTATTAACCTAGTCACAGTCATGAGCGGCGATTACAGGTCCAAGAAAGAAATCGCGTACCTAATCGTCCCAGCAGTCGGCCGCAAGGTCATTGACTTGGGAGAGAATCTAGAGAAAGGTACGGCCTCTTCGATATCAGCATTGCATATCATTAGACATCCTCTTTAGCGCCAACTTGCAAGCTTATTGGTAACTCCATGATCATCAGCTCTCTCGAGATCCTAGGTGAAGCCTACACACTCGGCGAAAAGTCGGGCATTGGTGCCGACAATGTTCGTCGCCTCGTCCAAGGTGAGCTCCTTGCCAGTGCCACAACCCGCTCTGACAGTGAACTCTGCGTCAGAAATCTTCCCAGCTCCAGGGATGTTGGCCTACTCCGAGCGAATGTACGAGGATAATTTTGACGGCAGCAGTGGATTCGCTATCGATGGCGGAATCAAAGACGCGTCGTACGTCCTTACCAGGAACATGATTGTATCATCTTCTCACAGATCCCAGACATATCCGACGCTTGACAGCTCAACACAATGCGCCGATGCCTTTCATCGATATCGCCCATCAACACTTGATTACCGCACGCGCTTTGCACCAGTCACTCAAGTCGGAAGGCAAGGACGTGGTTGATACACTAGACTGGAGTGGAATTGTGGCAGGATCCAGGGCTGCTGCCGGCTTGGATGCATTTGATAGTGGAAAGGTATGTTCTCCTAGCATCCATGGTCGAGAAGACATGCTAATCCATCATAGCACACTCGGGTTGTTAGAGAGGATTAACCGCACCCAACAACATTTCTTTAACTGCATAGATAAGAAGATCGTGAAGCTACTAAATAAGATGTAACTGTAAACTTACTGTTGTAAACCATGTACCAATCAGGGCACTTCGGCTGTACACTCCATCTCGAAACTGGCGTCCAAGGGGAGTGCGGCGACGCCGACGCAGGTACGCGCTGGCATGCTAGTCTTGTCGAAGAACTAGAAGAAACATGAGTGATGTTCAAACAACTATGACGATCCTACCTCTGCATACACCTCATTCATAGGCGCAAAGTCATCCTTGATGTTAGTGAGATAAATATTCGCTTTGACGATATGCTCCAATCCTGAGCCAGCCGCCTTCAGAACGATCGACAGGTTTTCCAACGCGGCGCGCTAATTATTTTCGCCACATCACTTTACGAGTCGATGCTAAGTCATGATATCATGCGCACCGTCTGAGCTTTTATGCCGCCCTCCACGACCTTGAAGTCTTTCGTGCAACCTATGTTTCCTGAAACGTAGACATATCCCCTAGAGATAACTGCTTGGGCTGTAGTCATTGATCAGTCTGAGTCTATGTCAAAGGCATCCTCTGAATCTCTAGATCTTACAGAAAACGGGCATCGGAGGAATCGCGTCATCAGTATAAACGATGGTCTTCGTCATGGTGGTAGTATGTATGAAAGAAAGAAGCTATTATGCCCGGTTTAGCTCGAACTGCGAGTGGGGTCACGGGCCCTCTATGATCTATCTCATCTAGAAGAATGTCTTCAACCACTTTGCCTCTGACTCCATCTCCTCCATAGACCTTGGCGGCCGGTTCTCATCAGCGTCCATCTGCAAAGGTTGGGGGTGTGCCCCATGCGCCATATCAGACGCCAAATTCTCTTCTGAGCGCTCTAGCTCTGGGTATATCTCGTCGTTGTTCCTCTCAAAACGATCGCCTTGCAGTTTCCGAGGCATCACGTGGAAATGGACGTGCGCGACGCTTTGGCCTGCTGCTTTGCCGTCCTAAAAATTCATTCATAATATAAATGTTAGAGAGCCGTAGGACGATGGGGGTATACCGTATACCTGACAAGCGATAGTCAGCGCGTCTCCGCCGTATACGCGCTCGATTACTCGTCCGACGTGTTGAACTGAGTGCATTAAAGATGACAACTCATTGACTGGGGACGACGTTCAGTCTTGAATAACACGTCATTCAGATATCCAGGTCACCGTTCAGATCAGAAAGGCGGTGAACTACCCGCGTTGGAATGACGAGCACATCTACAGTATCATAGTATGTCAATAAAGTCGTGCTTGAAATTCCAATTACGTTGTATACCCACGCCCGGGAACAATCGGCTTGAGATTGACGATAGCGTAGGATAGCGAAGAACGATAGAATACCTGTCGAGTCACCTCTATAGTGGAGAAGAACAGCGAGGTCATGGAGGAGGGCAAGGTGGGTGCAGTGGTCGGAATTTGAAACGCGGCCTATATAGGTGTGGACCCTTGTAGGCGCCATTTACCATTTACCGTGACCAGCCCTGAAGATGACTGTTCTTACTTCCGCGACGACCGCTCAAGTCGGTCTACAGGATTCTCACTGTTCACTGTTCCACGGCGATGCATTCTCAGAATAGGCTACGATTTCTCACCCCATGTCACCGCCACTGACAGGGATTGACACCTGCCTTTTTACCGATTGAATTCCCAGCTTGTCTCTCTCCATGGGTTCAAGACAAGAAGATATCTCTGTCGCTATCGTAGGCGGTGGTCTCTGTGGTCTGGCCTGTGCCGTTGGTCTCTGCAAAGCGGGCATTACTGTAACCGTATATGAAGCCCATGTGCGTTAACGTTCTCAAGCGCGTTCTTCGACTCCTGGGCTGATAACAACGATAGAGCACTTTCGAAGAGGTCGGGGCAGGCGTCGGTATAGGTACAGATTTACCTTTCGTTGCCTTAATTGTTTGACTCGTGATTGTTGTAGGCCCTAATGCCGTCAAAGCACTACGAGCCTTGGGGGTTCTAGAGACGATACTAGCGCATCCGGGTGTGCAAAAACCGACAAATGCTTGGAGATTCTGGTATCGCGCTGGAGAGGGGACGAATGAAATGTTTTACGATGCAAGTCCCTTCACTCCTTCCAAGTTCTTCATCATATTTCTGTTCTTTAGTATCCTCTTACACGAGAAGATGACGAGGCCTTTGCCATTTATCGGTAAGCTACTTGTGTAAATGTTTCCAGTTCAGTACTAAGGCGACGTTGTAGACCTACCTTCCTCGACGCAGTAGTAGAACTGCTGGATCCCTCTATCATGCACTTCAATAAGCGTTGCATTGCTGTGTCTCCTAACACGGACGGCAAGGCATCCATAGAATTTGCGGATGGGACTGCTGTCACCGCCGACGTTGTCATTGGCGCCGATGGTGTCCGAAGTGTGACGAGAAATTTTGTTCAAGACGATGCGGACACTCAGCATATGAAGTTCACAAATACTCTTGCTTACAGAGCACTGATCAAGTATCAAGACTTGAAGACTGCAGGTCTTCAGGTGGTGTTGGATGAACGTCCAAATTGTTTCGTGGGTAATGGGAAGGTGAAGTTTTGTGGCGCCATTTTCCTTTCGCGGTTAGCTCATAGCTTGCTTGATAGCATATCATCACCTTTCCCGTAAAGGGTGGCGAAGTCGTAAGGACATCCTGACTGATCGTGGTCGCTATGTGGCTCAAAGCTTCTTGACAGATAAATGTGGTCGCATTCGTAGCGAAACACGACATCCCTATGCCGCCTGCACTCCCCTTGCCATGGATAAAGTCGGTTCCCGAAGGCGAAATCTTGGAAGAATTCACGGGTTGGGGACGCGATGCGACAATCCTCCTAGAACACATGAAGAAATCCAGCAAATGGTTCGTCCACGCGCTTTCACCACCTCTCCCGACCTTCAAGAAAGGACGCCTGGTCTTGATAGGTGATGCGGTAAGTGTTAACGATTGACACGGGAGGCGCAGTCCAAGTACATATGTACAGGCACATGCTATGTTGCCGCATCTGGGTGCAGGAGCAGGACAAGGCTTCGAGGACGCGGTCGTTCTTGCCCGTTTACTGCGGGAAGCGGTGTCTGGCAGGTTCAGCTTGGATGTGAGTACATAACTGATGCATATCGGCGAATTACGACGATCCGGTTAATCAATAATATAGAGCGCGATTGAGGCGTACTCGAAGATACGGACGACACGCGCCAATATGGTTCTTACGCGAAGCCAGGCTACGGGACGACTATACGACACTTTTGAGAGGGGAGGAGAGAGTGTTTTGACTCCTCAGTTGGTGGACATCATGGCACCTGTCTGGCATCACGATCTTGACCGGGAAGTGGAGGAGATCATTGACAGTCTTTCCATGTAATTCGATCTTTTTTCAACACCATCTCCTCTCATCAGGCGCAATTTCGCCCATACAAGTTGAGACTGAAATCTTCCGACTTTCCGGGCATGCATATGGCGAAGAAACAGCGGTATGATGCTCCGTATCAGAAGCCGGCCTGCTAGAGCCAACTATCAGAATCGCAAAGCGTAGTCGCAGCAGCACCCAAGGAAGCGGCGGTCTAGTCCTAATCCAACGCCCTCTAACAGTTTGCTAAAGCCTGCCTCACCATAAAGGAGTCAGGATCATCTTCCGTTCAACTATCTAACGTATTTCATCGTCTCTCGGTATTTACACGGTCAGATGTACTCGTGGACTGCATATTTGCACCAGTTATCGCCTCAATGCGCTGTACACCAGGGCTGTTTCCGCCAAGAATGACAGTGTTAGAGGCGGAGCCGTTTTCGATACTTGAGCTATCTTGCATTTTCGTCGGGGAGAAACTTTGGAGGCAAGTACATACTCGCTCTGTTCGCATGATTCTCGATTTAGAGGTGGACGATGGCTGTCAGTAAGTTGCTGCCCAAGAGGTTCGAGCCAAAAAAAGTACCTGTTTCATGCACTTTCAGTCCGGTAATCGTGAACGATTCTATATGCTTTTTGTGCAGGGAATCCTTCTTAGTGCCCAACATGTCCGACTTTGGGAACTGGGCTTCCACCCGACGACGGCGCGCACAGGGAGCTGTCTAGTGTAGTTCTACCACAAGACTAGGAACTATGCGGTGAGCAGCTTTGCATAGAAGTCTCGAGAAGGTCTTTGCGACCTTCGTTGACACTGTTGGCCGAAAGTGACGACTTTTAAGTCACAGATTCGAGTCAAAAGCCGACAGGAGCCCTAGTTTTTTTATTTCCGGTGTCGTGTGGCGTTGCCTTGAGTCATTCCTGGCAAGAATGGCCACGGATAAATTCCTGTGAGATTGTGGGGAGTGGCAGAGCACCCATAAATATTGTCTTGATACTCTGTGGCTTTTCCGGGGTGGGTGGGTGCGCTCCTGCTCATGCACATATGCAGGTGACCCCTACTGTGTGGCGCGCTAGTCCCTATAGGTAAGGTAAGTATACCCCCAGGATTGAAATTGTAACAAATTGATACCTCTGGGTGCCCTACCACTTCTCACCACCCCTTATTTGTTCCCATACTGTTCAGGAATGACTTAAGGTATAAGAAATCATTCCTAACTAGGGTTCCGAGTCGTGTCACAAAGCGTGACGAAGGGGCTTCTCAAACTTTCTCCAATTCCTGATCCGCGGAAAGCGACTCCGTTGAAAACGGCAAAATCTTCGCCAAATTCCTCGGTTCAAGTGCGCTCCCGCATACAAAAGACATCGACAATGAAGGATGGTGACGGTACGGAGGAAAAATATGGAGAAATGGACGCGCATTGGATGGCCAACATGCAACGCACATTTTCCCACGCTTCCAGACCCGTTGATAAACGAACCGAATTTGCTCGCATGAAGATGAGGACTCTGGTAGGCGCCATTTACCATTTAGCAGCCCTAAAGTGATTGTTCTTACTTCCGCAACGACCGCTTACATCGCACGAGTCGGTTACAGGGAGGACAAACTACCACGTGTACGCCACTGGATTCGGGATCAGCTCGTTCGCAGACTAGGCTACGATTTCTCACTCTACGTCACTGGGTCACTGCTGGCATTTGAGTGGTTGGACACCTGCCCTTGTACCGATTCAATTCTCAGCTTGTCTCTCTATGGATTCAAGACAACAAGATATCTCTGTCGCTATCGTAGGTGGTGGTCTCTGTGGTCTGGCCTGTGCCGTTGGTCTCTGCAAAGCGGGCATTACCGTAGCCGTATATGAAGCCCATGTGTGTTTTCAAGTGCCTTCTTCGACTCTTCGGCTCATAACAGTGACAGAGCACTTTCGAAGAGGTCGGGGCAGGCGTCTATATAGGTAGAGACTTATCGATATTGCCCCACTTGTTTGGCTGATGTCGTAGGCGCTAATGCCGTTAAAGCACTACGAGCCTTGGGGGTTCTAGATACGATATTAGCACATCCAGGTGTACAGAAACCTTCAAATGCTTGGCGATTCTGGTATCGCGCTGGAGAGGGGACGAATGACGTGTTTTACGAGGCAAGTCCCTTTGCTACTTTCATGTTTTTCAAGTTTATGTTCTTTAGTATCCTCTTACACGAGAAGATGACGAGGCCTTCGCCATTTATCGGTAAGCTACTTGTGTAAATACTTCGAGTCGAGTACTAAAACAATGTTACAGACCTACCTTCCTCGAAGCAGTCGTAGAGCTGCTGGATCCTTCCATCGTGCACTTCAATAAGCGTTGCATTGCTGTGTCTCCCAACAACACGGACGGCAAGCCATCCATACAATTCGCGGATGGGACTACTGTCACCGCCGACGTCGCCATTGGCGCCGATGGTGTCCGAAGCGTGACAAGGAACTTTGTTCAAGACGATGCGAACACTCAGCATATGAAGTTCACAAACACTCTTGCTTACAGAGCACTGATCAAGTATCAAGACTTGAAGACTGCAGGTCTTCAAGTGGTTTTGGATGAACGTCCAAACTGTTTCGTGGGTAATGGGAAGGTGAAGTTTGTGGCGCCATTTCGCTTTCGCGGTTAACTAATAGCTTGCTTAATAGCATATCATCACCTTTCCTGTCAAGGGTGGCGAAGCTGTAAGGACAGCCTGACTAGTTGTGGTCGCTCTGTGGCTCAAAGCTTCGTGACAGATAAATGTGGTCGCAACCGTAGCCAAACACGACATCCCTATGTCGCCTGCGCTCCCCTTGCCATGGATAAAGTCAGTCCCCGAACGCGAAATCTTGGACGAATTCAAGGGTTGGGGACGCGATACGACAATAATACTTGAACACATGAAGAAATCTAGCAAGTGGTTCGTCCACGCGCTTTCACCACCTCTCCCGACCTTCAAGAAGGGACGTCTAGTATTGATAGGTGATGCGGTAAGTGTTAACGATTGACATGGGAGGCGCAGTCCAAGAACATATGTACAGGCACATGCTATGTTGCCGCACCTAGGTGCGGGAGCAGGACAAGGCTTCGAGGACGCAGTCGTTCTTGTCCGTTTACTGCGGGAAGCGGTGTCTGGCAGGTTCAGCTTGGATGTGAGTAACTGAATCTGATGCGTATCGGCGAATTACGACGATCCGGTTAATCAATAATGTAGAGCGCGATTGAGGCGTACTCGAAGATACGGACGACACGCGCCAATATGGTTCTTACGCGAAGCCAGGCTACGGGACGACTATACGACACTTTTGAGAGGGGAGGGGAGAATGTTTTGACTCCTCAGTTGGTGGATATCATGGCACCTGTCTGGCATCACGATCTCGACCGGGAAGTGGAGGAGATCATTGACAGTATTTCCATGTAATTCGATCGTTTCTCATCACCCCATCTCCTCGACGATCGCCATCAGGCGCAAATTTCGCCCGCACAAGTTGTTGGCAAGTTGAGACTGAAATCTTCCGATGGTAACGGTATGTGGCTCTTGGGTATGCGTATCGCGACGAGTCCGAGCGATTGCGAGTCTATTGTTATTGTATACACTGATAATATTATACACGCTTGCTTGGAATGAGTGGATGATGCAAATATGCAGTCGACGGGTACGTCTGACCATGTAAATATTGAGAGACGATGAAATACGTTAGATAGTTGAACGAAAATAGTCCGTTATGGTGAGGAAGGCTTAAGCAAACTGTTAGATGGTGTTGGATTAGGACTAGACCGCCGCTTTCTGGGAGGCGGTAAGGTGCTGCTGCGACTGGGCCTGATTCTGATGGTCGGCTCTGGCAGGCCGGCTTCTGATATTGGCGGTGGCGCAAAATACGGAGCTTCATATGGCTGGGTACGGGGTCGTGGCACTGGCGGTTTAAGCGATGCTTTTCGGGTCTTCTCTGCAATGCAGAAAGACTTGGCTTTGCTGATGCCAACTACGAAACATCCGTTAGGGGGCCGGAAGCAAAAAGCGGATGATACATGAAAATTAACGTACCATGAGGCTCAGCGCTCTTGGACGATGCTTTCGACGGTATTAACGTCTGAACGCGCGATAACTTGACCCCCGGCGTACTATCTGTAGGTGAAGAACGTGATTGAGACTTTTTCCGCGTCCAGGACCGCCCAATATGGAACCCTCCATGACTTTGTTGAGGGCCAAAGTCGGAAGAAGTGGGGGAAGGAATGAGAGTAGATGAACGCGAGGAAGAGGCAGAAGATCGGGGGGATGACGGGGAGCTTTCCCGCGTGTCCGAAAGCGCGTCGTTAACTGCGCCACTGCGGTCGATGTTGAAATCGGCGACTCGAGTACTATCCGAATTAATGGAAGAGCGAGGGGAATCGGCCACAGGTTGAACGACAAGATTAAATGTTGGTGACACGGGCGGTGTTTCGCCGAGTCGTGGTGATGCGACTGGCGGCGCCAAAGTTTCATCCCTTCGTTGCCGGGAGGGACTAGGTAACCCCTTCACGGGCTGCGCGGAAGTGCGTATTGTGAGTGGGGGCGCCCGCGCCGGGGGTCGTTCATGAATGTCGGGGAACAACAGGCCTAACAGTGCTGAAACAGCACTCTGTACATACCGTTAAGAGATCTCCAACTAAATGTTAAGGAATATGCTTACCAGGCAAAATCCAACGCAAGCGAACAGTATGCTAGCGCTTCCTATGAAAGCGCTGCGGAAAACATGATCCATGTTTGTGCAGGCGACGAGCAATGTCATTTGGGTACTGTGAGGGGAACAGTTTGGAAGATGAACGAAGGGGAACGAAGAGATTAAAGGGAATGTTTAGTAGGGGGACTTGGGACTAGAAGGGAGAGACCGAGTTCATGGTGGTAAGGATTTAAATATGCAGTTGGTATGGTAAACGCGTCTCATTCCGAAACGGTGCCGAGACGCTTTATTGATCACCGAACCTGTCACTCAGATTTTGCGCGGTCTGATTACGCAGTCCGTTAGACGGACGGCAGGAGCATTGGTGCACATCTATTCATCTACTGATACTGTGTCACTTCCACGATCCCCGTGAAAAGAAGACCGTGAATTGTGGCGGAAATTCGGAGAACTCGAGGTCAGCGCGATTACTTCATGTGCCTTGGCCTGGTCTTGGCAATGATTTGCGCATCCCAATAATGATAAAAAAAGTGGTATGTAGAGTACAAAGGGTTATTAGAAGACAAGCGTGCATATTGAATCATAAACTCGAGTCGTTAGAAGTCGTGGCGGGAGTCATAGAGATACGCGGACTTGATGGCACAAGCCGTTTCCATCTCTTCCTATGCCACACCTTACAGTGGTGACCCTCGGGTAGACTGTGACAACGGTTTACCGGAGCTATTGACTCTGAGTCGGGCATCAACGTAATCTCGATTTCTGGACGGCTCGAGAGCGCATCATGCGCCACAATCTCGTCGAGTGGGGTGGGAGCGGGGATGTCTGGCATCTAGATGAGACCGCATGATGCATAATACAGTGAGACAGAGTCCATACCTTGGGCCACAATACTGGACCGGGAGCCATTCCTAGACTTGAAAATGGATTTCGTCTTGAGAATGAGTCGAGAGTACGGGGACCCAATCGCTGCCGGCTCATGGGAGTGTCGAGGAAACGGTGAGAGTGGGCGCGTCTTCTTCCATGCACGTTTCAACGAGAATCCTCGGCGATGGGAGATATTTTCGGAGGAAGGATTAGTGGAAGTGAAAAAAGACTCCTCGGTGGAGGAGGTGTGCATAGATGAAGTCTCCGATTGAACGGAAAGTGCCCGAAGATGGACGGCACGAATGGGAATGTCCATGGAATGTCGTTCTTTCCGTGAACGAATAGAAAATTCATTAGACGTCGATTGGGAGGGGTTGCTTTTCTGATGGCGCCGCCGTCGTCCAGGCAAAGATTTGGCGCGTCGTTTGCGTTGCACGGGTACTCGCGTGGGTAGCTGAGGGCGAAGAAAGGAAGGGAGGACGAGGGTTACGAGAACAGAGATGATGCTCTAGTTAAAATAGATTATCAGGTCCGAAGACAAACACAGTGCAAAGTGGCACGTACCAACGAGACACCCCATGTTGCCCACAGAAACCCAATAACGATGGTGACCAGTTGACGAAGATGTGAGTCCATGCTGGTCTGTCGAGGGACACTTTACATTGATGGTTGGACTGAGGCAAGTCTGGCGACAATGCTAGACTATATAATGAAAGACCTCAGATCGGAGAAGGTGATCATGTCAAAGTGAGATGGTCGTCGACGTATGTGTGTCCTCGCCGCTGCTTTGCGCTAAATTTGAACAGCGGACCCGGTTTGCGGTCGAGTGATCGGAATCGCTTGACGGAGGTCGGTTCAAAGGAGCAGTAGATACTTATGAGTCGATTTTATAAGAGTAGAACGAGAAAAGTGAGTCGAACCACCCAAGCGCGGGAAAGGGTCAAAAAGGCGGGAAAAAGTCTTACGAGGTGGTGATTTGATCAGGCCATAAGATGGTGGCGGGCGTCAGAATGAATGCCTATAGTGCTTCGAGGCGGCCCCAGGTGGTGAACAGTGAGAGAAAGCATAGATGGCCAAGTCGGGAATCACTACTGTCACTGAGTACTGCCTCGCCATGATCAAGTGATGTGCGTCAGTTTGTCAATTTCCAGACAGCGCCTACCGATTCGGAGAATTTATGGGGACTTCAGAGAGAGTGCTGCCTACGAACAAGTTGAAACGAAATTCCGCGTTCCGCGATGGGGAAGCGCGGTACAAATACTTAAGCGCCATGTCCGGAATCGCCGTACATAGATAGCATATAGTCTCCAGTCCTTTTCTCGCTGTAGACTGCGCAGACGAAAACGATGCAGTGAGGGAGCAGTGCAAGAGGCGCGAAGGCCGATCTGCCGAGACTTGTTGAGGCTGTGCTAGTGTCACTCTCTTCCAACTTCGAAACACCTCGACCAGTTGGTCTCCTTCTTTTCAACTTCTACCTTTTTTCTCGTATTTTTATTTCATTCCACTATGCTCATCCGCCCAGCCACACCAGGCTTCATCTGCACGCTCACAGCGACAATCCTACTGGCCGTCGTTTCCTTCTGTGTCCCCTACTTCAAATCGGTCTACTTCCTCGCAGCAAAGATCTCCAGTAATGGCGTTGACGGTACAATAACCTTTGGAACACTTGGTTATTGTCTCGAGCTGTCGAACGGTACCACTTGCTCGTCACCATCAGTCGGATACGAACTGGGTGGGCCTGGCGCTTTGGATTGTCGAGCTTCTTATTCATTTCCACCTAGATATCAACAGTCTCGTAGGAAATTCGCTACCCATCGAAATCCCAACCGTTGTCGTCAAGTGGATCACATATGCCCTCGTCCTCCACATTGTCGCTCTCGCCCTCGCAGCCGGTTCAGCATTATTTGGTCTCTTGGCACATGTCAGAGAAATGTCCATGACCTGCTGTAGTACGTTCGTTTCGGGCCTGGCGGCGGTAGTCGCGATGCTGGCCTTTATCTTCGACCTTGTTCTATTCTTCGTTGCCAAGTCGCGCATCAATGCAGTGGGCAGTGCATCAATAGGCAATGCCATATGGCTGACACTCGCTGCTTGGATTCTCCTTTTCGTTAGCGGCTGCTTCTACACCTTAGGGCGCTGCTGTATCTCCAACCGCAAGCCCAGAGGTGACTGGGATCGTCGAAAGGACGCTGAGCAAGGCCGTCCCGATTTCGCTGAACAGATGCGTCTTGATGCGGTCAAAGCAGAGCAAGACCGCAAGGCCCTACAGAACCAAAAAGAGGTCGGACTGTCTCCTTTACCGGAGGCGCAACCGCTTACAGCGAGAGTTGAGGGCGATCAGGTTTACTTTGATCAGCCATACAGTGATTCAGCTGGATCTCAGTCCGACGGTGGATACGGCGGTCGACCCACAGGAAATGGTGGTTACGTCGGAGGTGGATATTCACCTGCCCCTGCGGGTTCTCGCGCCGTAGATGAATATTACAATCCATCTCAACCAGCGGCCTATCCTCCCAAACCTCAGAGACAAGGAAGCAGCCATACGACGGCGTACGCGCCATCTTCGTATGCGCCGTCCACCTACCATGCTCCTGAACCACAACGCACTATGTCGCCCCCCAACAACCAATTCCTGTCAACGGCTCCAGGACAATACAATGACCCATACGCCCCTAACCATACTGCGGGTGGCTCATCGTGTAAGTGAACAATCCTGTCATACCTTCGCTGAATTTCCTGATCGATGTTTAGATCATTCGGCGGCTACCCATCAAGCATATCCGTCGTCATATTCTCATTACGACTCGTATGATGCTCAACCACAGCAGCAGCCCCAGCGCCAGTATTCTGACCATTACGGCCAAGGTGGACTGTCATCACCCTCAAACGCCTACCCCAACAACCACACATACTTTGCCGCACCACCGACAGCGGAGCGTAACTACACACTAGGTGGTGACGGTTACGGCAGTAATTCCGTACCGCCGCTGCCTGAGCATGAACACAATGCTTATCTCCCTTACCCTGGAGATACACGACACTCTCCTTCGCCTATAAACACTAGTGTGCCGCTGATCCCTGAACAGCACACCAGTCCAGGCGGACCGAGGCCGTACCGAACGATGTCCCCACAGCAGTATGAGGAGAGTCCACCTGGGTATGAGCAGGGACCTTTAGGGGCGGCGAGCACACCAGCATGGGGCGGCAAGAACTGAGGAGCTCTCGTCTAGTACATAACGGACTTTTTGATATTTATATTACTGCGACATGACTATATTTGTTTTCAGTTTTCACGATTGATACCCTATACTGGCATGACTGAATGTAGCGCATCAACATGAACTCAGAGTTCGTCAGCAAGACGTGAATGGTGCGAGTGGTACGGTGTTGGAGGCTCCGTTGCGAGGAACAAGGACAGGAAATCGTGTACCAAATCTGCCGCTGCGATGCCAGTGATTTCAGCTATGAAGCTTTGTTCAGGAACTTCAAATACGAGGGAGGCAAGATCCTCACCATGATCATATGAGGGCGACACCTCAACAAGGTCGGCGCCACTGGGTCAGGTCAATATTGTGGATGAGAAAAATAAGTAGATCAGCATACACAAAGTTCAAGCCAGCCAGACCTCGGATGATCCGTTTCAACTCGCGTGTTGTCCAGCCTCCCGCTTCGGGTGTCCCAGCTATAGGATTGTGAGGAATAAATCTGTAGACGCTGATGCATCACTCACTTGCGGGTGCGAGACCGGGATCTATACAAGTTCGCGTTAGATTGGTCAACATTGCACGAGAATACACACCTATCACGTCGATGTCGATACTGAGATAAACCGGGCTGTTCCCAATCCGTTGGCGAACGCGCTTGATTATCTCTGGGATACCCAGATCATCGATATCATCAGTGGATATCACGTAGAAACCGACTTCTTCGTCGTTCTGCAGGTCTTCGATACCTTGAAGCTTACAACGTATTCCGCCGTGGATGCTATTGTTGCCCATCAAACCTTCCTCTTGGGCCAGATAGAAGAAGGTGCCGTGGGTAACGCGGGATTGCTCTGATGCTTGTCCCGGGTATGCAGCCCAAGTGTCCTGTGCTTCGTGAGTAAGGCTGTTTGCTATGAGGTGCAGTCTACTTACCAAGTGCGCGTCAAAGTGTATCACGGATATGGGTCCGTGCACTTTGTGTAATGCTCGCAGAATTGGAAGGACCTAAGTGTAATAATAGTCAATATGAGGCTTGCTTTCGAGTCATGATGATGGACTTGCGATGGTATGGTCCCCGCCCAAGCTAAACAAACAGTCACAGGAAGTCTTTCGTTAACCTCGGAACGCACCTGACGATGCGCGGGATTGTGGGCGCGACCTCGCTTGAGCTCGTTGTCGGCCGCTTGAGTAGCGTGGAATAGGCAACCTCCATCTGGTCTACCGCTAGAGCATTGTCGAAGGGTGTGACGGGTACCTGGAATGAAAAGTGAGTGAAGCTCGTTGTAGGCATCCGAGCACTGCCTACATCTCCGCAGTCCAGGATCTTGGCGCCTTGTTCGTAGGGATTGCTGCCCCATGCCATGGTATAACCCCGAGTTTCGCGTTGACGCCGACTGCCAGAGCGTATGGCATACGGACCAAACCTCGCGCTGAACAGGCAAAAAATCTATAAATCGATTTGTTGGAAATGGCCCGGGGATGAAAAACCCACCCGCTCCGGTACGTGACCTAGGAAATTTGCTTAGCGAGAACTCAACAGAAAGCGATAAGACGCGTACCCCAGTGTCAAATGGCATGCCGAGGATAGCGATGTCAAAGTTGATGTTATCGTCTTCGAGACACCGCGCGTAAGGCAGATGAGAGAACGACAATGGGCCAGAGAATGGCTGATCAATCTGTGGGCCATACTTTTCGAGCCAGGTAAGGTCCTTTGCGTTGTCCGAGAGTGACGCCTGAGCGACGAAATCACGAAGATCCACATCTGCATGTTCTCCATGCGCGTACACGCAGAGGATAGAAGCCAACGAGACAGCAAACTTGACAGTGACCCACATCTTCACCGTTTAGTGCAAAGCAAAGCGGTGATTGCCGCCGGCTGTTCGATCACTCCGTCGATGAGCCGCGAATAACGGCTGCCGAACTATCTTACAAATGTTATCGCTCCCCAGGAATCCTCTGCAACGTTCACCACATGGACAGCGACAATGACCACAACGACGGCGTCGACGGCGGGGAATCGACCTCTGGCTTTGAATCACCGCTCGCTTCACCCACGACTGTCGCGATCCTCAACAGTGAGCCGATAGTCCTGCTCACTAGTCGTCTGTCTAACTCTGCTTTGACCAGGACTCTTCCAGCTGCAGCGCTCTGGATTTATTCCCGCTGGATTGAGCACCTCTAATATTCTTAATATGCTCCAGCAGCGTCAGTTAGCGGAGGATGACGACGAGGACGATTCAGACGATGACTATTACATGTGGGCGTCAAATCGCCATGAGAAGCCTCCGCCGGAAGGCTGGTTTCCCCAGCCGAAAGAACCGCAAGAGGCTGGTGTCGATCTATTATTCGGGGGTGCATTTGGAAGGATCGCCTACAAGAGCAGGGAGCGCGGGGACATCCCGAACCGGAGTATTGCTCAAACTATCCAGCGACGTCTTGAAGGTAGACGCCATCGGCCGCGACTGACGCGAGAAGACATAGGGAATGTGAGTAAACGTGTTTCTTATAGTCATCCGCTTCATGTTTATTGATGCTCTTTCAGCACCTTGTGCCGAACTCAAATGGAACTGCTGTTGCCTCGTATGGTGCCAACATATACACTGCGCAGTACTCTGCTGGTACTTGATCCCTTCCAATATTGTTGGGTTCAATATAAACTTTTGGTCTCCAGATTCTTCATTTTACTACACCTGCTCACAAGGTATTTAAGTGCTGCTTTGAATCTCTAGTGTATTGTCCTAACACAATTTCAAGACTTCCGGTTGTATATATACGACTCGTATAATGCTGCAGATCAAGCCGATGGCGCGGAAGCTATGCACGACCAACACATTAGCACTACGATGAGTGTAAAGCGGCGCATACAAGGTCGTCCTGGTCGCTGGACGATAACAGACGCGAATCTTTCTCCTGATAACCAAAGGTGCTATTCATTTTTTGCGTATAAGTACCTTTGTTGACTCAATGTGTCCTTGTCAGGTTGATATACTCGTCAATTGTACGTACCTCTCGCTGACTTGAGGCATTTGTTCACACCTTATCTATTAGACACCCACTGTATATATGACTAGCGTGGTCGACGAGAATCCGGTTCAGTACCCTATCACCTTCAGTGGGGATCACGGTCTTTACAGTTGCACGTTCTCTGCAGATGGCAACGAAATTATAGCGGGCGGGAATGGGAATCTATTTGGTCAGTTTAGGTGTTTGTACAATGCTTTTCTAACAAAACACAGTCTACGATCTGCTTGGCAGTCGGGAAACCGTGAACATACATGCTCACGATGCCGATGTCAATAGCTGCTGTTGGGCAGATACCGCCTCTGGAAACGTATTGGTCAGTGCATCAGATGACAGTTTCCTGAAAGTTTGGTATGTACCATACACTGTTGTGTGCATGCTTTAATTCCCCTCATAGGGACCGACGATCATTGGGAGCGTCGCCCAAACCGTCTGGTGTCCTCATCGGCCATACTGAAGGCATAACATATGTTTCAGCCAAGGGTGACGGACGCTATGTTATATCCAATGGAAAAGATCAATCTGTTCGCCTTTGGGATTTACGCAAACTGCGAAGTCCTGCGGAGCACAACAAGATTGCTCGCAAGAGCTACGGGATACCAGGCTTTGATTATCGGTGTGTCACTACTCTCGCATAGAAATGAGTCCTTTCTTACGATATATATCAGGTACCCTCCCTATGGCAAGCCTCGACACGAGAAGACTCCTATGGATTGTAGCGTTATGACTTATCGTGGACACTCCGTACTTAGGACGTTGATTCGATGTAAATTCAGCCCAGCAGAGACGACAGGCAGTCAATATATATATTCCGGCTCTTCAAATGGCAAGATTCACGTATGTCTTCCCACAAGGTTGCTTGCCAGCTATCGCTCACGGACCTTTAGATTTGGTCGCTGGATGGTACTTTGGTTCAAATATTGGATCGGACACAAACGCTACCTTTAGGGCACGATCCTTCTGCCCCAGAGGACCACACTCCTAAGGCAAAAAGGATTGTCTGTGTCCGTGATGTTAGTTGGCACTCTCAAGAGCCTGTGATGATGAGCGCTGCGTGGGCTAGTAACAGCAGGGGAGGAAGCATATTAGCGAGACACGAGTGGAAGGGCTTGCAGAAGATGGGCGGTTCTCTGGAGGACTGGGTATCAAAGCATGCTGAAGAGGCTGCAGAGGAAGAATCTCCTCGTCGGTCAAGGCGCCTGTCTCAGTTGCAGAGGAGACGAGACACCACTTCCCAGATGGTTGGCGCCTATCCCGCCGACGATTATTTCGATGAAGACTATTAATGACTTGATATATGGTTGCTCACCAGTGTAATATTAGCATCTTTGTACCTATATATTGCACAAGAAGGAATCCATTAGCAGGATTGAATCTCTTTGTTACCGTCATGGACGACAACGGGCACTATATACGTTGGGATTGGATTAGCTAGCGGCGAGACATACGAGCGAATGCATGACTTGCGCTGGCCGTCGACGTCGGCCACATCGGTAGTACGCCGACACCTGGCGCCTCCAAAGCACGTCCTACTGCCAATTTCGCGCCTAAACGTCCCAGGCTCTGTATAGAGTCGCGCTCAACGACGCTGAACATTTCATCATTACACAGCCACATTACTATCTTGAGGAGATAAGATCAAAACAATAGCTGCCTTCAACTGACGTCCACCATGGCAGAACGTCTGGGCTCGCCGTTGTCGGGCTCAAAACCACAAAGGCCTAGTACTGCTTCGAGTGAAATGGGAGTCACTGACAGCCGCTTACCGGGTCCGTCATCGTCGTCCACTGCGATGTCTAGACCACTTTCCCCGCCGCCACCACAATCCTCGTTGCCAAACAGTCCTCCCGCAAAAATAAAGCCACTCCCATACAACATGGGTGAAGAGGGTGCCCCCCAGTCGCGTCAGTCGCCCGGACCACAGTCGAAATCTAAAGTATCAACGCCACGACCTCCGGAATCGAGTACCCCTGCACAGAGGTCACCGGATGGCTCGCGTCCATTGAACGTTACTGACGCTCTGAGCTATCTTGATGCCGTAAAGGTGCAATTTCAGGACAAGCCAGAGGTCTACAACCGGTTTTTGGACATAATGAAGGATTTTAAAGGACAAGTGTGCGTAATATGGCCTGCTTTTTTCGTTCCCAGCTCTTATAAATTGTAGCATTGACACGCCGGGCGTCATTCAGCGGGTATCAAGACTATTCCACGGCAATCCTGGTCTCATCCAAGGCTTCAACACATTTCTCCCCGTCGGATATCGTATTGAGGTTTCGGCAGACCCAGCGGATCCGAACACCATTACGGTTACAACACCGACAGGAACAGTTACTCAAAGTACAAACGGTTTCCAGCAGCTTCCCCGTCCACCCCCACCATCTTCCTCAGATATACCCGGCTTCGGACCCAATCTTGCACACCCCCTTCCTTATCCGCCTGGCGTCGCCCTCCCTCCGCTTGGGAGCGGTACATTGTCGCGTTCAATGACACCACAAGCATTCCATCAACCATCCCAGGTCGGTCCTCCGTTCGAAGGGTTCAACTCTCCCTTCCATCCTAATGCATCAACGTCCGCGGCGGCGATCCTCGGCGGCCTCAACAAGAGACACACCGACCCACAACCCCAGGGGAACAAAGAGTTCTACCACGCCATTCAGTATCTGAACAAAATCAAAGCGCGTTACAATGAAGATCCCAACATGTACAAGCGCTTTCTCGACATTCTTCAGACGTACCAGAAGGAACCAAAGATAGCAGCAACCGAGGTATTTCGCAGAATACGTGTTATTGTTGTTTCTAACGTTTTATCAAGTCGCCTGTTTACGCCCAAGTTGTGACACTCTTCCAAGACGCGCCGGATCTGTTGACGGAGTTCAAAGATTTCCTTCCGGAAGCTGGGAGCCAAGGAATGGTCCAACACCCAGCAAGCGGAACGGCGACAGGACCTCCTTCATCTTGGAATGTTCCTCCGGAGACATCAAGCTCTCCCGACAAGGCACCGAAGAAGCCTGTACCAACGCTGAAGCGGAAAAAGCGTGTCCCAGAAAAGGATGTCACCCCAGTGCCCCCAGCAAAACCAGCACCCAGTAATAGGGTAAGTCTGATGGTCATGCGGTGTTCATGAGTTTTCATGCTGTATGTTTAGGTCAAGAAGGCAAAACATCACCACAAAGAACCTGGCTCACCGTCGTTCTCACCGTATGCTGGGCCATCACCTCAACCAGCGCACGCGCACGCGCATGCGCATACGTCTAGTGCGGTACTGCCTCCGCCACCCGTTCCTCATTCGCACGCGATGCAGCCTCCCGTGTCTACACAATCGCTGTCAGTTGCAACGCCTTCGGGTTCTGACAACAAGCTTTTGTTCTTCGATCGCGCAAAAAAGGCGCTTGAGAATCGGGAGATATATGAGGAGTTCTTGAAGCTCTTGAGCCTGTTTTCGAAGGACATCTTGGATCTCAGGACTCTTATAGACCGAAGTCGGGCGTTTTTGGGCGACAGCGATTTGATGGCGGAGTTCAAAGAATTAGTTGGATGGGATTCCAAGCAGGAGAACTCCGAAAATGGTCCGCCCGGTAGTATTAGGACGGGTCCGCCTGAGGCATTATCTGCATTGCCCGTGGATGATGGCGAGGGGCCTAGTTATCGAAGACTACCCGAAAGCGTGAGTTGCCACTTGGATGTGGGACTTGCGATACTAACCATACTGTAGGAGGTCCGACTAGCTTGTTCGGGACGTGATGAACTTTGTCGCTCCGTCTTGAATGACGAATGGGTATCCCACCCCACATGGGCATCTGAAGAAGCTGGCTTTCAAACGCACAAGAAAAACTCCTTCGAGGAGGCGCTACATCGGTGCGAAGAGGAGCGTCACGAATATCACGTTCAGCTGCAGGCTCTGACCGCCACAATTGCCCATCTGGAGCCGCTATATGCCCGCATCGAGGAAATGTCAAATGAAGAACGAGCAACGTTCCGACTTAAGCCTAATCTTGGCGGACCAGGTCGAGGGCTCTACGAACGGATTATTAAAAGAATCTATGGACGTGAGGCTTCCCTGGAGGTTCTTAAAGCGTTACAAGAGTATCCTGCCAATACCGTTCCTGTGGTTCTATCTCGACTAAAGATCAAGGACGAGGAATGGCGTCGTGCTCAGCGGGAATGGAGTCGAACGTGGCGAGAGGTGGACTCGAAGAACTTCTACAAGTCTCTCGACCACCAGGGCATCAGTTTCAAAGTCAATGACAAGAAGAACATAACGGCAAAGCACTTTGTCGCCGATATTGAGGCTGTAAAGCTCGAACAGCAGACTGTACATGAGCATGATCCGATACCTGCATCCGCTCGAGGGTCTCCTGGATCTCAGTTCGACTACGCGTTCCAGGATACCTCGGTTCTTCACGATTCACTGAAGATGGTCTTTTCATTTTTAGATCGCTCGCAGGGCACGTACACACCCCAGGAACGACGTGGGGTTGAAAGTTTCCTTCGAACCTTTGTTCCTGCTCTATTCATGTACCCGCAGGCGGAGTTTAGCGACGCATGTGGGCCATTCGATAATGTGCAAGATGAGGAGCAGGATCTGGAGCGCGGTGGACGACGTTCTAGTGGTACTCCCCATTCGTCGTACGTCAACGGGGTCCGGCCGATAGATCTTCGGAAGAAACTCTTGAAAACTGCCCAAGAAAGGGCTTCCGGGGACGCGACGAGGTCTGCATCTGTTACGGGGTCTCGTGCCGTCTCGCCTGGCGGATTGAGCCGACCATCCCCTTCCCCTCGACCAGAAGAGAGGAAGAACGACTTCGGCGACGATATATGGATCAAAGAAACGATAGCCACCGGCTCTTTCACAGACAACGTCGCATATGATGCTGACTCGGAGCGACCATTCTTTGCTAACACGACATTTTACACGCTGCTGCGTCTTTTGCAGGTAAGGAAGCTTTTGTTGCTTGAATGGGGATAATGTTTGATCGTTTTTTACTAGTTGCTGTATTCTCGTCTTCTCATGTGCAAAGAAATTGGGAAGGCATTGGCCGCCGAAAAGCACGCAGAGTTGCTGGCTAATCCCGTAGCGGTCGAGCTTGGATTGGACGATCCAAACGGACCAGCCACGCTCCTCAAGCAAACGATGGAAATCTTGAATGAGCGCGCAAAAGACGACACTAATGTTGTGTACATGTATCTGCTGGATGCGTGCGAGAAGGTTTTTGCAAACGAGCTGGACCAGGTCTCCTTTGAAGAGCATATGAGGTGGTTTTTCGGTAACAAGGTAGGAAGCCTTTTCCTCAAGGGTCATGCGCATGTCGTTTATTTTTGTAGGCCTATCACTTGTTCACATTGGACAAGCTGATTACCGCCTTGGTGAAACAGGTTGGGGGTGCAGCTATTTGTGTAGCTCGATGTCGGTACTGATCTATTTTGATTCCGCAGGTGCAGACGGTATTATTAGACAGTAAATGCCAGGAGTTGTGGTCTCTCCTACAAAGTGTCCAACAAACCGGTGTCATTACGAATCAGGATGTCATTCGATATCGTCGGGAGGCAGAGCGACATGTACAGGATGACTATCTATATCGGCTTCAATGGGTGAGTGGCGATTATCAATTCGCTATTTCAAGCTGAGACGGGCCGTTATTAAAAAAAATTTAAAGGTGCGGGAGACCAAGACGATTAAAGTGGAGCTCATGACCCCGCAAGACCCGAGTACGAACGGGGTCCCGACTGCAGAGAATCGATGGCGAGGGTACACTGCGAGCTATGTGATGCGCCATCCCACGGAATGGGCAGGGAAACAAGGAGAGCGGCATAACGCGAGGGTATTTCTGTCAAGGTATCTGTCGTGATGTGGCTTCTGGACTCGTGTACTGACCCAAATATAGGACGCGGCAATCGGACAGCACTACAGCCGTATCAGAGGGAATGATGAGCATCCGGATTAACCCGTCGACGTACAAGCTTGTGTATGAGGGTAAGTCTGAGGAAACGATGTGGCGAGAAGTGAACCAGACGTTGCTGGAAAAGGCGAAACAGCGAGATGAGGAGAGGGCGCGGTGGATGGTCTCCGATCCTTTAAAAAGCTAAAGTTCGATCCGTACGACAGGTTTATTTATAGGACGGGGATGAAATTATGTAAATAGTAGGAGTCTGCCAGAATTGTGTCCGTGTTTGGTCCTATATCTCTCGAGACTCTCAGAGCAAACCTCCCCCCCTCAAATACATTCTCTCGGCGGTGCCAAGGACGTGACACCCATCCGCGCCCATACTGAGTCCTTGCAAGACATTACAGGGCGACCCATAATGGCTGCCGGAGCGGGTCCATCCAGCCGCCCCTTTCGTCGTCGTTCAAGACGGTCTCCTCGTCCATTACCATCCCCATCCGCGTCTCTACTCTCCCTACTGGCATCCGTAGCCGCGACAGTCCCCACAGTGGACGGCAGTCCAGCTCCGTTACCCTTTCTCTGCCCCAGATACACTCCAGCTACCGAATTTGTCGAGCAAGCCGCCGTTGTCGATCCTCCTGGCCCA
Organism: Hymenopellis raphanipes; assembly: GCA_036872995.1. NCBI lineage: Eukaryota > Fungi > Basidiomycota > Agaricomycetes > Agaricales > Physalacriaceae > Hymenopellis > Hymenopellis raphanipes. The sequence goes on from JAYMDG010000001.1 coordinate 3,671,504, forward strand.
TTACCGGAAGCTAGCCCATCCACCTTCCTTACACGTAGGCGTTTACCGCCAAAGTATGAGCAAAAGGACGACGGACTGTGGAGAAAAGTGGATACATATACTTTGTATGGTTCAACGATGTGCGCGGTGAGTCCGGCTAGCACCCCTGCTTATCGTGCGATACTCAGTCTAGATAATAGTCGTGTACTGCAACTTCCTCCTCTGTGGATTCTAGCTATCAGGCCGCTGCGACCGGGACTTCATCCTCCGACGTGGCGTCAACTTCTGATGTTGACGTTGTCGGAGATATTCTCGACACTTTACCCACGGGCTGGCGCCCACAGTTTCGCGCACCAAGAACCACGCTTATCGTCACGCTCTCTCTTGTCCTCGCTTTTGTCATCTGCTTTCTTATCATCGGCTGTCTGTTCTGGCGGAAGAATATTCGACGAAGGTTCAGGCAGCATGACATTGAGATGAAGGCAATCACACGACAGCGACGCGAAGGAAATGATGAGGACGAGGAGGCGCTGACCGAGCGGGGCATGCGGCGAAAGAAGAAATTATGGGCTCGTGCGACCGCCAGGTGGAAGGCTAACGCGCGCGCCCGACAGCGGCGAGGCAAGCGCACTACTATCACGAGCGCCAGTCGCTCATCCCTTCATCACGACCCGCCGACCCACGACTCCGGAGATCGTGACGATACGCTCTCCTACACATCGAATTCACGTCCCCCATCGAGACAGACTTCTCGGCGTTCTTCGTCCCTATCTCGAGAGGAGGTAACACCTGTCGTGCGCAATGCTTCGCTGTCCGCGTCATCCTCAAACGTTTCTCTGTCAAACTCCGCAGATCCAGCTTCTAGTTCGCTTTCACCACCTGCATCTCCCCCTGCATACCACACTCCCCGTTTGGCCGTACCTGATATACGGATATTAAATCCTGAAGTAGCCTCCAGCGCTCCAAAATCAGTGTCGACAATGACCTCCCCTCTATCTCCCTCCTACCCCCTTCACTCTAGACGTCCATCCCATTCTTCGTTGGGTCATCTGCCGTCAACTGACGCTCCAGATGGCCTTCCGTACTCTCCGTCCGCGGCCCACGTCGCTACAGATGACAAGTCTCTTCTTGCTCGTCTCAATGAAATGGCCAGCCATCCTCCGCAGGACTCAGGGCACGATCCTTCGGAATCATCTGCTCCTGTGTGGGAGGATGAGGACATTGATGATTTTGAGCTAGATTCGTCTGGCGGTGGTCCCAGCGGATCCTGTCCACCAACAGCTACTGTAACGGCATTCCCACCACCTCCTGTTCCTGTGTCATCCAAGGGTAAGATGGCCGCGGAGTATTTTGATTATGATTATTCGTATTCGACTTTCGATGAGGATATACAGGCTTTGGAGCCTGAGCTTGGGCCATCTGCTCCTCCGTTCGAGGCAGTAGCGAGCGCTCCTCCACTACCAGAGGACGTGACTCTCATGCCTTCCGCGCCGGCCTTGGACGATGACGAGAGCGAGTGCGCGGCTTCGGCGCTGCCTCCGCCGCCACCCGACGTTCAGGTTGTGATATCTCCTCCGCATTATCAATCATAACGATAGCTCTTTTTCGGGCGTAGCCGTTTTTCATTATTCCAAGTTTACTTTATCTTATTTTGACCCACACATTGTTTGTACTTTTACCATGCAATACGTACGCGTAGGACAAGAATAATCGTTGCATCTTACATTGTTCGGTTTGAACGTGAAATCTGAAACTCAGCCACGGTAGGGCTCAACCAGGCCATCTATCCGACACTGTTAATGTCGATCAAACTTTTCGATGGACACAGAAATTTCACTGAGAGTGGAGGTGCTACTTTGGGAACACATGCGGACAGTTAGACTCAAACCAATCTCTACGACCTCGTGGAACTCGGTGTCTAGCGGACAATCCGTGCGCAGTTTGATTCTGTTCGCGTCGCAATAGCATGCGCAGTACCCACTTGAACCTTTTTATCGGCTCGTCCCGTCTACCAGGTGCTCAAGGTGGGGAAAAGATCATCGCGGCTAACCCTGTTGCGTTCCTTCCCCACGATGTGCTTCAATGGCGAGAATTCAGCTACGCTGTATTCGGTGTCGGCTTTTCATCTCATGGGACGCGACGGGAAAGCTCTCACGTGTGGGGGGACGAGAATCGCGCAGTAAAGTGGAACAGGAACTCGCAAACTTGGAACAGAGTCTCACAGTAATCAAAGCTGTACTCACCAGTGGGTAACGTCTACGCCGTACAGCCCGAACGATGGCAGCTTAACTAATCCCGAATACGTATACGTGGTACGCAGCAGTGTGAACAGTCGGCAATGATGCTGCAGCGAGAGACACTGCGGCCAGGTCAAGTGAGCGTTTCAGGCAAAATAGGCGAGTCAAATTCGCCCAGTGTTCCCAAGCATTGGCACAGACAACAGACTAGAAGACAGTGGATCAGAAAAACTAGGCCGCTAGGCAAAGATGCGATTCTATCAAGACGGTTTCTGAGTCTCATGCGATTTTCTCTAGGGTGAGTGTGTTCAGAGACTCAGAGCATTGTGGCCGAAAGAAGAAGGTTAATCGTGGGAAGGTCCTACTGAATCCGGACCTGAATTTTTTGAACGCTGAAATTTCGCTTTGCTGCCTCCGATCATCATCATCATCATGGGCAAGTCTCAAAAACAGCGCGCCATGCGCCGCCACAATCCGATGCGCGTCCCAGACTCGCACATCCCAAAAGGCCTCGCCTCCGCGAGCTCCGCCTCGTCCAAGTCCGAAGCGATTTTACCCATAATACAAAAGGTCATTTAACACCTCTCCCATCTCGTGGAAAAAACCATGTCTGATAGACTTCGAGGCCAGATGGAGAGTCCGGACGCTGCTGAGCGAAAATGGGCCTGCGTGGCGGTGTCGAATCTGATACAGAACGATCCGTCGACGCGTCGGCTGCTGCAAGGCAAAAATATTGTAGGTGCTCTGATCACGCGATTGACGGACAATGAGGAGGAAGTCGTCGTGGAAGCCATGGGATCGCTCAGGTGCTGTGAAATCTGCGCGTGCATGCTTCACTGCATCTAATCTGAGCTGCAGGAATCTGTGTATTGATGGCGGATACGATATTTGTGCAGAGATGTATAACAAAAGTATTTTGACGTGCCTCAAGACGTTTGTTCCAAAGGTATTTCTAACCCCAGGATGATGGGAATATGCTTATATGGATAACAGATATCCTCTACGCTAGAGCAATACCTCCAAAATCCAAAAACAGCACCAGAGAACGCGGCCAAGCTCGTTTATGAGTTTGCCGATAATGTCATCACGACTCTTTGGTGTTTATCGTAAGCTACCTACCGTCGGCCTCTAATCTATAGACTCAACCACGACCTAGGGAAACATCAAACAAGGCGTTGAACGCGATTAACGCGATACAACTTGTTCCCTTCCTGATGTCATTCTTGGCGTCACGAGAAAAATTGCCTTTAGCACCTGTCACGGCTGCTAGTGAGCGCTATCACACTAGAGAAAACAAGTACTAAACTGAATCGCGTAGCCCAATGTCTCTACGTTTTAACTGACGACAATGACCCAGCTATTTACGAGGTCAAGAACAACGGCGAATACATCAGTTGCCTCCTCAGTATCGCGCGCACCGCCGAGACTTCGCAAACGACAAATGGACAGACTGATCATCGACGGCTTACACTAGCGGTCCTTGCAGCTGGTATGATTTGTTTCTTTCTCTGCTGAACATAATTCTTCAATTGATGTGCAGGCATTCTTAGGAATATATCGCCTCTTCCCATGACGATTGCTGCGTCGGCGCTCGATATAGATCAAGAAATAGCGCTTCCTTTGCTCCAACCTGTGATAGCGTCAATATCTCTGCAAGATACCTCCAATTCTGTTCAAGAACTCGTAACTCGACAGGTATGGCCCCGTTCTTATGCCGAGACATCATCTTACCTATCTCTTCAGGCCAGCGAACCAGAAATAGAGAAACTATCGCTCAAAAATACGCCTCAATCAGATCATAGGTCACCCATCGAAATTGAACTTGATCGGCTAGAGAATCAGCTTCGTACTGTTCAGCTCGCATTGGAAATTCTGACTGGCACTTGCGCGAAACTGCCAGATCCCGATGTCACTAAACATGACGACGAGAAAGACGAGGATGAAGACGACATTGCTGAAGATGCTGAAGAAGACGATGCTGGTACGCGTTTTTCACCCTTTCTGAAATATTCATGGATGACGCTGTTTTCATCTAGGAATGGAAGAACTAGATGTAGAAATGACCGGCGATGCACCCGAAAATACTCCGAATGTCGAAACGACATCCCTACTACCTGCACTGGTCCCAGCACTTCTACAGCTAATCCAGCCAACGTCGCTTTCCTTCCCGCCGCTAGCCTCTGCTTCGATACATCCTCCAACGACTTCGGCGCTCAGCGGAATACACATTAGCGCGTTGGAGTGCCTGAACAACATATTCCTATCCCTGGCGAGAACGCCTAACCCTTCTGTCTCTTCAGACAAAGCCGCGGGGAGCGATGTGTGGAATAGCATATGGGCGGCACTGGGTGTCGTTGGGACGGAGTTTGGGTTAGGGCAGGAGCGGCGCCGAGAATTCTGGGAGATCTCTGTTGGCGTACTTTGGGGTGTCGGGACTGTGTGGAAGGGGTCTTTGGTATGTTTCCAACCTCGAGTTCTTGACTGAGTTGAATCTGAATGTGTGTTTCTAGGAACCAAACGCGGGACAGGTCGATCTTCTAGTTCAGTTCTGCAACTCGAGTGCAGATGAACGAGCACGTGTCAAATGCATTGGGACGCTCGAGTGTCTGGCGCAGTACCCCAGTTCAATTGACGGGAATCGCGTATGTTTATCTCCTCCCTTTACCACTCAGGTCCAGCATGTTGTAACCGCAATTTCATAGATCATCGCAGAGTACCTGTTGTCCCTCTTCCCTTCCGCCACCCCGTCAAACGCCGGCGTCGAGCCTACCATACAGGCAGTGTCCGCTATCATCGACATCTACTCGGATGAGATGATGCCGTATGACGTGAACTTCCGGCAGGGTGCGTACCTAGAGCGCCTGGCGAGCAGCATCGATGCGGTGAAGAAGATGGTCAAGGCCATTGATCGTCGGAAACCGGGTGGACGTGAGTTGAGGGTGAGAGGCGAGGAAGTGCGGGATAATTTGGTGGCTTTTGTCAAGTATAGGAAGAACCTGAAGTTGTAGTAAGGTGGCGCTGATTAGACGTACTTGGATATCTCATTCATCTTGCACAGTCTAATCTCGTACTTGAACAGGACCGGATTATCATCGTCTCCCACCGTAGTCGGAAGGGCAAGCAAGCTTAGACTCGATACCAGTCACTTCGCCACTGTCATCGAGTATCTTACTGGCGGATTTCTGGCCTCCAGACTAAAGCAAGCTCAGCTGCACGTACATGCTCACAAGATGATCTTTGAAGATGCTGAACTCGATGTAATTAGTCGGTGTTCTATCGGGGTAATACTAGCCTGTCTATGAGAATAAATAATGCTCTAGGGGTATGTCTATACTCTATGAATTAGGTACTACTAGTTGAAATGGGAGAGAAAGTCTCATACGACAACGAAAACCAAACCAAAAAAAGAAAGCACGGCATGGGTATCATTAGTCGTAACACTCGATCTGACAGTGGCGCATCCTCAGCGCATTATGGTATTGTTCGAACCGCGGGTGTCCGGTGATGTCGTCCCAATCACCGAATAAGCAGACCCGTTCCAAGTTGGGCAGCGACGTGCCAAGGAGCAGCTTGAAATGCCTCTCCAAATGCTCCCACACAATTTCCGGCGTCAGCGCCATATTCCGCGCAGCGTGAAGACCGACAGTATGCACCGCCGTATGCTCCCCCGAGAACTGCGGCGCCGCGGTGAAGAAGACATGGTAGTTGATATCCTGGAGGTTCGGACACAGCTCCAGACACTCCTTCACCTCGTCGCCCATAAGAAAACGCATGTGCTTCCCAAACTCCACGACCTCGATGTTCGCGCCGTGCGCTTCCCACAGGTTTTGCAGCTCGCCGTGGGTCATCACACAGTCTACTACGACGCGCGAGAGTATGGGCATCGAGAGGCGGCTGCACAGCTGGTGCAGCATCATCCCGCCGACCGCGTACAGCCGGAGGGTCTCCAGCCGCGGGAGGCAGAGCGTGCCCGCCCTGAGCATGATGGAGCTCATCATCCCCGATGCGCCCCCGACGAAGAGGTACTCGAGGTTCGGCGCGTGCTCCAGGACGCCCGCGAGGGAGTTGATCCCGCCCGAGCGCTCCGCCTCGTTGTTGTGCCACCACTCGAGGCGCTTCAGGGAGGGCAGGTTCACGGACTCGGCGTCGAACTCGAACGTCAGGGTGCGCATGGCGTACGGGTACGTGCGCGGCCGGATGAGGACCTCGAGGCGGCTGCAGGCCTTGAGGATCTCTACAGGAGTCGACGGCTCGTTCGACCAGTGGTTCGTCACCGTGCTGTCGTACGGGAGGACTGCACGTCGTACCTAGTAGAACGCCAGTCAGGACACATCAAGTCGCGAAGGAGAAACATACCAATCGACCGTACTGATGATGCTCGTCCGAGCTCAAAAGCGCATTCTTGAGCGCGTTCTGGCACGACCCTTGCGTGATCTTCAGGTCCTTGTAAAGCAGCTCCGTGGTCAAGTCGCGCCAGAGCCGGCACACGAGCACCAACGCGCGCTTGATCTTCAAGCTAAGCCCCACCGCAGAGTCGTCGCGCGCCGGACATTCGCAGAACGGACTGTAGTTGGACGCATAGGCGTTATCGGGTATATAAGTAACCCAAGAGAATATCTCCAGCCAGAGTTCGTTGGGCAGGTGAGGGCACATTATCAGTTGAGAGGATCCAGCCAGCATCATTCCAGGCTTTATACTTGGCTGCTTGCTGGCCTTTACGTGTCGCTGAGCGTTGCAAGGGATTCGCGAGAATCCTGTAGATTGTCGAGAGCAGGGCCTAGTGCTTCGGCCCTTATATGCTTTTTCGGGGGTGAGAACGTTTCATGAAAGGGCATATCCCTATTTCTTCCTGGACTGTAGACGGTTCCGTATCTCCCCGATGAACAATCTAGACTAGACGCGCTACATAGCTTATGATTGTACAGACCCAAAGCCTGCCTGGCAGTTTTGCTTGGCTAGACTCGCAGAACCACTCCGCATGTAACAGACCGTCGCCGCCATGCACTCCTCGCTGCACTCCTTTGTCTTCACCGAACCTTTACCTTGATAGTGATGGAAAGTCTGGCATTATCACGATCAGTTTATCACGTCTCCTACAGAAACAAATGCGTACCGCAACCAGCGAGGGTTCGGCATCCATGGCTATCATGAACGTGTCAATTTTCAAACGGCTCCAGCTTCAATTCAGACGCAACAACGCGCCGGGCGGCTTACCTTCCGTAACCAAGTGCCACCAAGTTGCGTTCAAAGGATCATCGGCACCCCATTGAACGATAGACCCGCCGTACGCTTCGCGCGTGTTATATTCGTATCTGAAGAAGCAGTGATTAATTACCGTTCTATCTTTGTGTTTCGGGGCAAGAAACGTACGCATAGATAGGCCCCACGTTCGTTTGATTGTCCAGAGCAGCGAATGTGCTAACGTCGGCTCGCCAGCTGCCGAGCCGTTAGGAGGGCATTACTTGAGGCCAGAGAGATCACCCACGTATGCGCATCGAGAATGTCGAAAGTCTGGATGGTCGATTGAGTCATTGTAAAAAATCATCGGTGGTGAAAGGCGCACTGCAGAATCAACTTCGTACATACGGAAGCCCGAATTGAGATTCGTGATTGGGACAATGGATGGTCCTATCCATGCCACAGTCCCTGCGGATTCCGCACTCATGTTGGTCCCATTGTTCGCGTAGAATATCTGATAGCACGTATCATCAGCAAATGCTCTCACCACGATATGGCCACTAACCGAAATTTGATCCTCGTGTGTGTGGCCAAAGAATATGTCTGTATTATGGTAAGTTTCTTGTTCGGAAAGAGGCAAGACTCGCTTACTGGCAATGACGTGAGGCGTGAAGCGATCAACGCTGCCCGGAACCGTAAGACAAAGAAAGGAAGAAAGCAAAAGGAATATTACATCTGATAGAACAGGTCTGTCGGGTTCAAGAGCGGATTGGAACCATCCCAGCCCGAGAGAACATGGCCGACGATCCAGACTGGCAACTTGATAACCACGGCACGCCACAAATAGAACGAACTTCTTACCGCGGTCACCAGCATCTTCTGCGTCTTGAAGCTCATCCGTCAGAAACCTCAGCATACCGCTTACGTCGGCGTCTGATAGATTCAGATAGTTGAAGTAGTTAGCTCTAGACACGTTCTATCGTTAGTACAGAATCATTCTAGGCAGAAGCGAGCATACTTGTACCCTATACAAAGATGAGCTGGAGCCACGCAATGATATGACCGGCTTACAAAGATCGGTGTTGAGAGTAATGATCCTGAGGCCATCCTGGCGGTTGACCATGTAAGCAGAATAATGTGCTCTAGCGAGGTCTGCCGCCTCTTTCCCCAGCCAACCTTCGTATTCCCACAGGGCTGCCATGTGATCATAGTTCCTACACAAACGTCATTACGGCGCAAAGACAGATTCTTCGACCGTCAACTCACCAGCTGAACTGGTCTGCAAGGCCTTGTCCAATGGCATGAGGAGCATCTTGAGCTCTACAAATTAAATGTGAAGAGGCTGTAGAAGCGGTTTAATGCTGGCTTACTGGTTATAACTGTCATGATTCCCAAGAGCGGCGTAGAAAGCTCCATTTCCAAGCATCGTTTTGAACAGCCCATACAATGTGGTCTTGAAATAGGTCAACTACATCATCATACACAACCACCCAGACTTACCTCCGTCCATTTCGCATAATCCCTTGACAGTTCATGGTCTCTGTCATGCGAAACGAGATCACCGGTATAGAGACTGAATGCAAAACCGGTGTCTTGGGTCTCTGTTAAGACTGGAATGGCTTGGAGCGCAGCCATGCCCAACGCGAATGGAGAATCACTGACAATTCAGTTAGTCGTTTATTTCGAGACCCATGAAAGCTACGCAGACCACTTGTAGTGTCCATAACGAGGTGCGGGGTCCAGAGTCACATCAGGACTATTCGCGTTGACGTTATTCGCGCGACAGCAGAGATCGGAAGTGCAATTAGCTTCGGAACCAGTCGAGTATCCTTGAGAGGCGTAAACATAGTAGGAAGGTACGACAAGTCGAGACGTACTGGGATCAAGATGGAAGTCAGAAATATGCAAAACCTTCAAACGCTTCCCGCTAGGTTGCTTGGGGGGAGGCAACGGGTTTGGCTTCTCCTTTGCGAACCAGCCTGTCAGATCCAGTGGAGTCGTCGGAGGAAGATCACAGAGGTTCAAGAAGTTTTGGCATATCATCTGATTAAAAGTCATCAGTACTTATGAGTATCCTCGGCAACAAATACGACGAACTTGACCATCATATCCACCAACATCAGCGTTGGCGATTACCTGAGTGATCACAGAACCAAGCGCGAGGATGCTGTAATCTCTGTTGCACGTGCTCGAGAATTCGAAGGCTTCGCAGAGCTCGACTGCCAGCGCCGGCCCCTCTTCAGGAGCAGCGAGCGCCAGGAACTTGGCTACTTCGAGACCAGCTTGACACCTCGCGCAGTCGTTGTCGCCAAAGATGGGATTAGCAGCAATCGACTGGATTTGGGCGAACGCCTGCGCGTGAAGCCGACCCGGTGACGCGACAGGAGGCAGAGGGTGGGGATCAACGGTATTGTTCACTGGGATGGTATCTGGGCTCGTCAAGTTCAGAGGGTATACTTCATGCTGTACTGTGTTCAGTTAAAAGTTGCAGCTTGGGCGTTGCACCTACAGATACGGGATCCGATATCTTTGGCTGAACTTGGGCCGAGGTTGCGGTGGGATCGTTGTAGTACTCGGCGAACACAGACGTGGGGAAGACTCCTTGCGCCGTATAGGGGGATGTGGTAACAAGACCCCGCGTCCCCACCGAGAGAATCGCCAGAAAGAGAATGTGCGAGCGCATCACAGCTGGAGAATAAAGACCGTTAAACAGACAAGGCCGCTGTTAAGGAGGCAGAGTAAGCTTCTCTGGACATGCCGTTACCTAACCGACGTCCTGTAGGCCACGTTCGTCCTGGCAGACATCGCCGACGCGTTCGTACGAACGTGATCACCGCGCTAACTGAAATAGTAATTCTACAAATGGAAACGACCCTATTTCACCTGAACACTACGTTTGTCGTATACAATCTTCACAAACGTCCAAGGAGCAGGGTGCTTACGATACATTCATCGCTCTTTGGCAGAGCCAGCATGGCAAAGTTTTAAGGAACAGAGTTTGACAAGATTGCCGGGACTGCCGTAAACTGACGGGACGTCATCGACGACGCATCTTCTTCAAGATCGCGAACTCGAACTTGTAACACGCCGGCATGTTGCGCTGCGTATCGGAGAGGCGTGTATTATGAGGAGAACGTCTTGAATCCAAGCCGGTATCATTTCTCTGCCAATAGGTACGCGCTCCCCCAAGCCGCGGACGTCGCTCCACAGTCATTGAATGCGAACTCCGCTTTGACGCTCCAATGCCGCTTGTTGGGACTGCGAGTAGATACAACACCGATAGAATAGTTCCAAGTTCCAACAGCTGACGGCGGATACGGAGACTGAAATCCAAAATCATGTTGTGCGCTCCACTTGCATCAATTTCCGGAAAACTGACCGTGTACAAAAGCGGCGCAGGGGTCAGGTGTTCCTAGAACCACAGTTGCGAGGAACTCCCATCATTCGAATTCGTGGCGTTGCCGGTGATCTGATCTTCGTCTCTTTGTTGTGCACACCACTGATGTTCATAGATAATATTGAAAGGACGGAGAAGTTTGTTCTTGTGGAAAGTGCTACATTTCGCACGCAGAGGTATATACACATGTACGGGTAAAACAGATTTACCAGCGCATTGTCACAGCTACAGGGAGGAGTCATTGCGCGTGATAAGCCAGTGGGGTTACCAAGAGACCGAGTATGAACCACATGAGATGAAACATACATAACAGCGCGCAGGCAATAGAGGGCTCCAGATGAACAGGGTGTTGGATAGAAAATGGCCAGGCGCCTACGTTTTCCTCGAATTCGGTACGGGGGGAAAGTAAGTTGTTGTAAAATGCAAGTAAAGTACAGGAAACCATCATTAACGCATGGAGGCCGAACGTCTGGTACGGGGGCGTATAGATACAAAGGGTGGGGTAGTGGGAGGGTTGGGATAAATAGCTGTATGATGAGGACTGATGATGAGGATAACGAGGGTAGAGCATTTCGATAACAACAGGCAGGACATGTCTGTGGGCATGTTGGCACACGAGAGATAGAATAAAGGAAAACAAAAATACTCACCATGCCAAAGCGACAAGCTAATGCAAGCAACCAAAGTTGAAGCGCTTCTAAAGCGCCACCGCTATGTTCTAGAGACATGATGGGATGTTGTAGACGAGGCGGTGGATGATGATGATGACGTGGATGACATGGATGGTGAAGACGAATGCTGCCTCGACGCCCGCGCCTTTGCTTCCTCCGCCTCCCTCAAATCCGCCCGCTTCGCCTCTTCCTCCACAATTCGTCTCGACTCTGTCCAGAGTCGAAGGGTCCAAGCATGTAACGAACGCGCATAAAGCACAAAGGGGTCCGTCTCGTCGCCGGCATTGGCGCCTACGGACGGGTTGGTAGAGAACATGCTGATCGTTGGGGAGGGACCGAGAGAAATTAAAGCGAACGAGCAGAAAGGTGGATCAATGCGCTTTATGTATAGCCGACCACCCATCTCCCGGATCATAGGGCCGTTGAAACCCTTCTTGGCTGCTCCACGCTTGCCCACGAATCTTTTCCAGATATTTCCCAACTCGGCGTTCCTGTGGAGTCAAAAAAAAAAAGACATTGCTACTCCCGCTCCTTGGGCTGCGCCAAAAAGGACGAGCAAGACGCCATTTACAGCCGACTTTACGACATAAATGGGTCGTAGATGCCGCCTATCGTGAAGTGGAGCCAACCTGTTACATTGATTCCAATCGATAACCTCCATGAAAAGGGACCAAGCTGGAGGGGCTCTTGCTCCTCCTCCGAGACCTAAGGCGTTCGCCCTGAGCATTTCCAGAGGCGGCGGGTGGCGGAAGTCGTGCACTGAACCTCATGTGTGTTGGTGATCTTCAATTAGGCGGTGCAGCCTAATTGGCTGCGTTATGTCATTGGTCAGCTGCCTCAGGCACTCTGGGCCCAGACCCCATCAAAAGGTGCCTGCGAAACAGACAACAACGACACCAACTCGGAACGCGTATATATCGCAAGGAATAAAACCATCCGAAAGGCCTGAGCTCCGAATAAATTCCCCAGGGTGTAATGGCATTTTCCGCCCACATGCGTATCTATCTGTATTTCGGGTTTTCTTCTTTGCCTGCTATCAGATGGTCATCTCCGAAAAACTTGTCCAAAGCACAACGATTCATCATAGCATCTCGAGATAAAATTAAAATGTCAATATTCAATACATCAGATCCAACACCCAAGATCAGCAATAATAAATCAGTCCAGCAACAGTAAAATCGATACAACAGTCCGGAAGTCATCTAGAGGCGAGTACGTCAACGATGTCCTTGTGTTGGTGGCGTTCTTTGGAGCATAACATCGTCCGTCGCTGTCACATCCAGGGTAACCTGCAGATCGTGGTATTTCTGCAGGTCCACAGCTTCGGAGCGTGCCACCCCAGCTGAATCATTAGGCAGCCAAATAATGGGCGGAGGGGCCACGAGTTCTGGCGCGTACAAGATCCCTGCCATATCTTCCGCATGATCAGTAAACGGAAGGGGTGGAAGATGCGGCGGAGCATCAGGATGTGTCCTAGCAGCACGTTCCGTCGCTGTGAGGTCATCCAACGTCTCCGTTTCTACAGGAAAACACTAGATCAGACATATTCCCACCAACTCTAAACTCATTAGCACTTACGCAATGGAACCGGCCCTCGATTATGTGACGACGAAGGCATTACAGCCAGGGTAAGGCTCATCATCTCCAACACGGATGCCATTGAGCCCCGCGTTCTACCAGCGCGGCCGCTCGATACATGGCTCTCATCGTCTTCATCAACGGGAACACGCCGTTTCGCCGTATTCGTAAATGTCGTTAAAGAGTCGCGCGTAATCGCACTGAGCGAACGCCGCCCGGGTTGTCGCGTTTTCCAAGACGTGTAAATCTCGACAAAGATGATAACGCCCACACCTGTTCCGGCCAAGACGCCGCCTTCAATCCAGATCTCATTTGCTAGGAATATGAGACCGAGGAGAATGGGCTGGAAAGCGACTAGGGTGCCGAACCGACGGAGTAGCCAGATCTGTAATAGACCTCCGGTTTGAGAATGCGTACGTCCGTAAACATAGCCCACGAGGAAGCGGTGAGCTGCGAATGCGATTAATAAGGAATTACCTCGCTGCAAACGTTAAGCTCACCTATTAATGTTAGAAACAGGAGCAAGACGACAGCAGGCCCGATGAGGGGGAAGATTAGGGAGAACGTTGACGCGAATACGATAGCGAGTACACAAGCGCCAGTCGCGAAAGACGGATCGTACGTCCGTGGATACAACGCTGTCATGGTGAATGCATTATTACCCAACTGTCCACCTCCAAACGTCTTACGTACCTCGGAATCGTTGACGAGGCGTGATGGCTTGCTTTTCAGCGCGAATAACACGCCATAGACGCAGCGGTTGGAGCAGCAGAAGACCAGGGATGATGATAGCAACTTGCATAATAATGCTAAGCGCCAATACCGTCATGTAGATAGAGCCTTTTGCAACGGAGGAAGCTTCATTTGTACCCGTGCTAAACGCTCGTATCGCGAAGAGCAGAGCTCCGACAGCCAGAATGCATATAACACTGGTTGCGGCCAAAATGAAGAAGATCAACTTGAAGACCAATAGCTGGCCACCCGATATAGAGATTGAGCCCCGAACGTTGGCGATCCCTAAGCGAGACAAGTTAGAAAGAAGATATGAAATGGGGTTCTCGGAAGCGTACAGCGCACGACTGCAAGTCCAAGACAGATGAAAATGGTCGCCCCTACGGCAGGGACGAATACAGTGGCAATCCCAGACGCGAGGTCGCCTGCGTCTCGGATAGGTTGCAAGAAGGGTAAGTAGTGAGCAAAGTCTGGGGCGTTCGAGAGGGCTAAGCCTGACGCGGCGGTCACTACACGGGAAGAACGTTAGGCGGAATGAACAGAGAGAAACTGTTACATACATCCACACCCTACGAAGAAAACGATAATCACTATTGAAGCCCACATGATACCCGTGTCAAGAAATGTGCGTTCATGTTGCAATACGTCCCAGCGAATATCTTCCTTTGCCCTTCCTTCGATTAATTGAACCCCTGGAAGATGATATAGGCCTCTCCCAACCATGAGCCACCCTTTGATTCTAGCGCCATCTGCAATATCGTTGTAGCTTATCCGTTGAGCATCCGCGATTTCTGCGTTAATCGCCTTTAGTCGCGTCCTCCACAACGTGATATCGCCGTAGACATCTCCAAGGTACTCGTAATTGATGCCGTCCTGTGGCCGAACGAAAGGCTGAGTAGGTTGCAGTCGAAGATGAGGAGGGGGAACAGTATCCTTTTCACTCTCGACACCTTTTCCCCTGAAGGGAAACGTTTCTCGCCGGGCGGTCGACATGGGTGTTCCGGCTTTCGGCCGTCTTCTGAAGGACGACGGACCCGCGGCCGGGTTCGCATTGATATCCGTCTCATACTCACCCGACTGGTCCTTGACGTCCACCCAATCCTCTTCATCGACTGCTTCTAATTCATCAGCAGACGGATTATGATTCGGTCCATACTTTCTTGGATCCGGGATTGGCGACAATTGATCACGCGAGGACGAGAGACCAAGTTCACCAGTGTTGTCCACTCGAAGATAACTTCCTAGACGATAAGGATCCATGGAAGAAGAGCGGCGATTAACCTCTTGAAATCGGCTACCGATGATTCGCGAGTTGAAGGAGTCGGAAAACGACTGCTGGTTTTCCGCAGAGTCTGCGAATCGGCCACCACTCAGACCATGTACGCCACGAAGTTTGTAGTACTGAGAGGGTGCAACAAATGATGTCGGGGCCAACGACGAGGCTGCAAGTGCTGGATTAGAGCGTCTGCGGCGCCGCTAAAATTATCTGGTTAAGTGGCTGATGGTCATATCCGTCAACAACTCACCGAATTACGCAAGGGAAGCGGTCGACTTATGTGAGGCTTGTTGGGATCTTGCAAACTCGGCGGTTCCCAATCCGCAAGTGAGGGATCAGGAGTTGTCAATCGAAACGAACTGATATAGCGTGTCTCGGCTATTTCCAAATTCTCCAGGATTTGGTCCCGTTCATCGATCAGCAGTGCAATAAGCTCCGTGTCGCTGTGAATTTTGTTCAGTTGAAAGCGAGAATAAGAATGCAGTAGTCACTTACGAAATAGAAAACAGACTCTCCACGTCGATCTCGGGGACTGCGTCGTCGTTGAGCGGCTGGTCTTCGTCACTCCTAGCGCGTCTAGGGGTACTAGCGCTCCTGCTTCCACTACCATTTCTCCTTCGGTTACGATTCAGGGAGGAACTGAGTCCAGACGTCACGAGAAAATCTTTCACTCGTTTTTCTCCCCATCCGACAAACCCTGGCGCATCGGTCGCGCTCAGCCAAGCCATGTCGCGACCCCCACAACGCGTCTGGATCCATCGCTTGCGATAATTCACGACTCTGTTGAACTCCTTGATTATCTTCCATAGCGCCGGCAAAAGAGCTAAAACCAATGCAAGGACGGTCAGTACGATTATACGCGCGCGAAAGTTCTGCGAATCGGTCGCGTCGGCGCGTTTCCGGATGGTGGCCAAGTTGGACGTATCAATATTCCCGCTTTCCAACAATCTCATGAGACGGGAGAGACTGAGGTCCTGAAGCGTGTTATATCCGCCACCAAATGTCGAACTGCTTGGGAGATCGGCGTTACACGGCGTCGATACCAAATAAAGCGGTAACGCGCCCGCGAGGCCTAAAATGGACCAGCCCATACATATGAGGAAGCTAATCCAGATAGCGCGTTGTGCAATTTGCTCGTCGGCTGGAAAAAGAGCAGCGTCTGTTCGCATGGAACGCCCCGCATTTGAAACGTCCGAAGGCATATCCGGAACCAGGGGAGCGTGTGGGAAGAGGAACGCCCAGAAGGAATCGCCGAGTGGCTTTGGTCGTAAACTGTGGTTTGCCATAAGTGCTGGGGATACTAACATAAGCAAGATACGCACTCATGATGGACAAACCACTCTCGGAGACCGTACACTTGTCGGAAGCGTGGCCGTAAGATTGCGAATATAAGCTATGATCGAAATTGAGAAGGAAGATGAGAGACGTGATGTTAACTGCGCACCCATATCAGGAGCCCGATAGCACTTGGAACGACGAGCGAAGCTATTAACCCATCTGAAGCAGCGTCCAACCCTTCCCCAACACACACGGGATTCACGTTTACCGACCCAATTGCCGCAGTAGGCGATGCAGTAATAGAGAGTGCTGTCCCGGATGCGCTTCGCGTGCTAGTAGCAAAAGTGGTGGTGACTATGGTGTTGATATACGAGGTGAACGTGGTGGACGAGTCTGAGACCGTGGTGACAGGAACAGACGTGGTGAATGTTGTTGCACCTACGCCACCGCCCAGTGCAGATGTGGCGGTGTTCGGCGAACCATTTGAGGACGGAAAGGCAGATGATTGGGTATCGGAGGTGGGGGATGGTATATTGGAGGTATCCGAGGTGGAATCAGGTCCGGTGGGTACCAAGGTGGTTGTTGACCCGTCGCTGGTAACCGTTGACCACCAAAGTTCGTCGGTATCGTGGGGAGCCCGAGGGGGAATACTAGCCATAATAGTTACTATAGGGAATATATAAAAGTCGTATAGAGCCTTGAACGTGAGGTCATGAAGCGTTACAGTCGTGGCGGGAAAAGTTGCCTAAAGAAAGTTTGAATAGATCGTGGTTGGCCACAACAAGGACAAATTCTGTGATCGCGCTTGTTCCACAACGATCCTTGACTACCGGCCGCCCTCTCTTCATCCACGTCTCTCGTGCAAATGAACAGGGAGAGTAAGTACGAGAAAGCACAACAAAAAATTCCATTCTCATCCGGTTACACTTGCGGAATGTGTCATGCATGGTGGAGTTTAACTTACATCCGTGGACCTTGATCTCTTTTTGGCCCTGCGCCACTTCGTCGTCATGGAAAGTTCGTGATTTTTGGCGTCAAGTGCGTGTTATTGGTGAATGATAATTAATAAGTATAGGGAAGTGTCCAATCATACAGAAGGAAGGAATGAATTGAGTCGGCCTCCGCCTTTTCAAGTGGATGGGGGGCACCCTGTGGAGTCGATGTCAATTTCGTACGGGATTCAAAGCAACAAAAGGCGTACCTGGTAGTGAATTCCAATGCAAATCTATCCGGCTAGGGATCCTGCTTGGGCTCTGTAAGGACCCCATCCTTCAACACCCATCTAGCGGATGGCTTTGTCCATGGCGCAGATGACAGGTCAACAGGGGACGGTACTTCATCTCGCGGTGGGTTCCTCTTCTTTGGTCGCAGGAATACCGCGAAGGGGGTCTGAGACGTTGACTTCCCCTCATCGCCTTCTAGCACTTTGTCTTTGCTCGGTATGCAGCCCATCGCGTCTGCTCTTCATCAGGTCAACTCGGGAAACGGCGTATACAAACGACTCACGTAGTGGATGTGGAGGGGGGGCAAAATGGCGAAAGAAATGCATCAGTCGGCTGTGATTTATACTCCATAATCTACACGATCGGTTACTGAGTATTTAACCCTGCGTTGTGAGGCCAGCTGATGATCATGAACCTGGAAGGTACAAGTTCACTTGACTTTCACATCGCGCTCAGCGAGAAATCAACCGTACGTTTTACCGTTGTATTGTCCCAGTTGATTGGTTCATCAAACTTCAGACCATTTCATTGGTTAGTCCTTCATCGTAACGATGTTAGAAACTTTAGAAGCCCAGTGCTGCATTGCTTCCCTTGTTAGGGAAAGCGTAGGATAGTGCGATTTAACGCGACCTATTATTGTTATCCATGACTCAAGAGTCAATAAGCCTGGCGGAGCGCGATCCGGCGGGACCCGGTCAATGTGGCAATCTGTCCCTCGTCTGATGCTTCAAGAAGTTTCTCCGCACATTTATTAAAATCCTCGAACCTAGTAGTACCCTCATTTTGAGGACATTAATATAAGCAGATATTAGCGCTCAGTGGTGCTTCGTTCAAGAGGAAGGCCAGAGCGGTGATTTCCTTATTTGGAGAATTCAGAAGGCAGTGCCCCGAAAAGTAAACCTCCACGTGAACGACTTGACCTGGCACGTAACGAAATTGTCTGTGAGCGGCGCCTGTCTCCAATATGGCGAGTCCAGGACTAAAGCAGGTACGCATATAACCCGAATATTCTGCAGATTATGGAGCGTATTGCCAGGCTACGTCGTCAACGCTACAGCAGGCGCAAACAGCTGCTCTACTGTCCCTCCTCAACCTCAATAACCCGTCCGAAAGCGCTCCAGATTCCGCGAAATCAGGCTCAGGATTCAAAACACCGCCGCCTGCAGGCCCTCCGGTGTGGAAGATATTGGTGCTAGACCAGCAAACAAAAGATGTTCTGGCCACAGTTCTACGTGTTCAGGATCTACGCGATGTTGGAGTGACACTACACGTGTGCGTTGCCCTCGTTTACCGCCTCAAGAACGTGCTAATGAAGTCGATAGACAACTGCACACGATGAGACCCCCACTTCCAGATGTACCCGCAGTCTACTTTGTCTCCCCAACCCTTGCCAACGTCCGCCGCATTGCAGAGGATCTCGAAAAGTCTTTATATGAATCCTTCCATCTCAACTTTGTCGAGCCTCTTCCCCGGTCACTTTTGGAGGAATTGGCGGCGTCTGTCGCGCGAGACGGGAGCGGAGAGTTGGTGGAACAGGTACCGTTTTGTTATGTTCTTTGAAAGCTGTTTCTAATGTTTCTAGGTCATGGACCAATATCTTTCATTCATTGCCCCCTCACCGTCCCTCTTTTCCCTATTACCACCTCCACCAATAGCCTCTACCTCCGCCAGTCCACCAACTACTACCATCCCTCAGTCAACTTACGCCATCCTCAATTCACCCTCATCTACAGAACAACAGATAGAGGCGGAAATTGAGCGCGTCGCAAGTGGTTTATTTAGTGCTATTGCTACCTTGGGTGAGTAATTGGTCTTAGGATTCTCCTCATATTTTGTTGACTTCGTTCAGGACACGTTCCTTTCATTCGGTCTCCAAGAGGAAATGCTGCGGAAATGGTCGCCAAGAAGCTCGAGGGCAAGATTCGTGATGCTATTATCACAGCGTCGCGGTCTCATGGATCATCCACGAACTTGTTTGCTCAAGACACTACAGGATTGTCGAACCTCCAACGGCCGCGTAAGTCATATCCATCAACGTGTCATCTACCATTTTAAAGGCCTGCTGCCAGTGCTCCTCATCTTGGACCGAAACGTTGACATGGTTTCGATGGTCTCGCACGGATGGACATACCAAGCGCTGGTTTCCGACTGTCTTGAGATAAAATTGAATCGTGTCATTGTGGAACAGCCGCAAAAACGTTCTTATGATCTCGACGCGAAAGATTTCTTTTGGGCTCGAAATGCCGCCAATCCTTTCCCTCAAGTGGCCGAGGAGATCGACCAAGAACTGAATAAATATAAGCAGGACGCGGCTGAAATAACGCGAAGTACCGGTGTCAGCGATGTTAACGACATAACCCAGCTGTACGTCGTCAGAACTGTCTGAGGACCAAGGTTGACCCTGGTTTTACAGAGACCTTTCGACAAATGCCGCACATCTCAAAACTGCCATTACCCAGCTTCCGGAACTTACAGCCAGGAAAGCGACGCTTGATACACACATGAACATCGCTACTGCGCTTCTCGAAGAGATCAAGAAGCGCGGGATGGATGAACTCTTCAGCACGGAAGAAGCCATCAACAAACAGGTTTGTGTATCGTACTCGAAACATCATGTTTTGACTAACCTGGACCTCCAGACAGTAGCGAGCTTACTAGAAATGATGCGAGCGCCACGAGCAGACGGAAACTTCACTGCTCTCGACAAGTTACGGCTGGTTATCGTATTCTATCTCTCATCGCCGGACAACGCGCTTTCGAAAGACGATATCAGCGAGCTAGAGAAGGAACTCAAATCTGCCGGTGTTGATGTATCCGCTTTCGACTATGTTCGACGGACGAGAGAGATATCTCGTATGACTCTATCGGCTAGTATGGGTAGCTCAACGCCGACGGGAGGAGGTGCTGGACAAGGCGGACAATTGTTCGGCGGCTTCACCAGTGTCTTTGGTAATAGGGTTAGTTTTCGACCCGGTTTATCGATTCCAACAGCTAACGTGCGTGCTGCCCTTTTAGTTGACCGACAGACTGCAGGCCGGCGGTTTGGAGAACTTGATATCGGGGGTCAAGAACTTCTTACCATCGAATAAACTGCTTCCTGTTACGCGTCTGACAGAAGCGCTAATGGACTCCTCGGCTGCATCCAACCAATCTCTTCAAGAGACCGACGACTACATCTTCCTCGATCCTCGTACACCCAAGCACGCCAATGCAGGAATGGCTGGTGCAGGAGGAAGCGGTGTCACTCGAGGCAAGCGCATGGCGTTCGCGGAAAGCATCGTATTCGTCGTCGGCGGTGCGGGCTATGTGGAGTATGGTAACTTGGAAGAATGGGCGGCAAAGACGGGAAAACGTGTCAGTTACGGAGGAACAGAGATTCTGGATCCTGAAGGGTTTGTCGACATCTTACAAGAGCTGGGGAAATCGGGGAGCATATAATTTATTCTACGAATCGCTTATTGACTTTCAAGAATTCATTCATGTTTATTCTCGGGGAGGTGATGATGATACATTGTTTAAGTCAAAATACAGTGGATGAGGGAAGTATGAAAGAGAGACCAAATTTATTTCCTTCTGTTACCAGAGAAAGCCATGATTTGCACGAGGCGGATGCTAAAGCAAGTCAGAGAGTGTATGAATGCTCGCGTCGAGGGAAGGCTCACAAGATGTTAATCATGTCCAACTCCAAGTGAATAGATTCCGAAAGTGGATCCGGCACAATCCTGCCTTCCTGGGCCATGCGGGCATGGAGAAGGATCTTCTGAGTGCTGAATGAACAGTCAATGGGCAATCTCGTCAGTGTCTGTCAGGACTTACTCGTAGAGGACGTAGAGACTGAAAATGCCGAGACCACCATAAAGACTGATTGCCTCAGTGATTGCAAGAGATCGTAAACCCAAAGGAAGAATCATTGGTGCAAGACTAGAAGCGGCAACGACAGTGAGGCCACAGAGCAGAGGGCCTCCCATCCAAAGGTATTGGTCACTTCTAGATAGTGGGTTAGATAACCACGCGCAAAGACATTAATGTCTAACTTACTTGGCTGTCGCGCCTACCCACGATAGAGAGCCGACGATCGCGCAAGTATACAAAGCAGCACGGGCAAGGATAGCAGGTGCGAAGAAATACATCGGACTGAGCATAGCCGCCTGGCACCCATTGAATGCCTGAGGGAATGTTAGTAACACTAGTAAAGCGAGCAGAATTAGATGTACGAACCAGCCAGAACGCGTGCTTCTGTACAGCGTTTTCGGGGCTTGTGCGAATAGTGCCTATCATGGTGCCAATGCTGCCAGCCAAACCGACTCCGAAAACAACCCCTTCAGACATGTCAAAACTCAACAACCATTGCAGAAGCGTAAGTTACATACATGGGTTAGCGGTCATGAGCCTGAAGGTGAACCCCGACATGAAGAGACCACGAGCAGCCAACGCGGTAAGGGCTAGACCTCCAGCCGTGTACTTGAAAGTATCATGCAGAAGAGATTGCTCAGCAGCAGAAAGTCCCTCACGGGTCTCCCTGTTCAAGAACCCGTCTATGAGGAATACAGAGCCTGCCACGCCGCCCTAATATGATTTTGTGAGTACAACGCCACTTGAACCCGCGATCCATACGCACTGCGATGAGCGCCGTTCGCTGCCAAGACACACCCTGCGCCTGCTTGATAATAGGCGACCCATTACTCGTAAAGTTGCGCGCCGCTCCTGCCAGTCCGCCGCGAGAAAAGAGCGTAGACCGCTCCTTGAGAGCCTTCAAGACGCCATTGGCACGGAAGCTGCTGAACTGGCGCGAAGCCTGCGCCGGCGATTGTCGTACAAAGTTGGTGAAAAGAGGGCGGGTAGAGCTGATACCAACCCGGAGCATGGTGGTGGTAAGAAATTAAGTGCGCTTCTGCGTCGTCGATGTGTGACTTATAAAGTAAAAGAAAGAATGATGACGAAATTCCGACTGCCGTGGGAACGACGTCAGCCTCGGCAAGTCCGCCACTCAACGCATCCAATTTTGCGACAGAAGAGTATCGGTACATTCTCGTATCTGCCACTACTTCAACCAAAGCGAAATCTTCGGTGGAACTCCGGGGATTCTCGAGTCACCCTCTGCATCTCAAATATACAAGATGTGGTACAGAAAACAGTATCCAACTTAAAACAAACTACTTTTTGGCCGTCCCATTGACGATAGCCTTCAACCGCTTTACATCAAACACCACCACATTATGGTCCTCCAACGCGATAGACATGAATTCCTTCCCGTTGTCCCACGATCGCCAGTCTATATCAAAGATGCCCGGACGCTCTCCGTTGCAGGTGTAAGTCCAAGTCTTCTTCTCATCCTGCAAATACCAATCAGAGACTACTCAGAATCACATCAGTCAAACCTCACCTCAATATTATACACACGAAGGCACCCGTTTGCACCTGCCGAGGCGAACCATTCTCCGTCTTGAGAAGCAGAAACGGCATAGACCGGTCGAGTAAACTCCCGGACGATTCTCAAACACTGTCCGGTAGTCGAATCCCATAATCTCGTCGTCGCATCAAACGAGCCGCTGCATATATACGTGAGTATCTCGCTCTAGAATAAAGGGAGTCGACTAACGTGGCTATGATCGAACTCTTCTTGCTTTCGCACCATGCGAGAGCAGTAACGGCATGGTCATGAGCAGAAAGCACAACAACGCGACTACGGTTCGTTGAAAGACCGGGTATCGTATCGTCAGTCGGAGCTGACAGATTAGTGATATCCCATACTCGAGACGTTTTGTCGTCTGAGCACGACGCGAGTCGCGTTCCAGCAGCGTTGAGCCGAATTTGGTTGATTTCATTGGCATGTCCACTACAGAATGCTATGAGCGGAAGGAAACACGCATGCAAGGCTTTACTTACGACAGTATTTTAATAGGTGAAGTGGTATCTACGTCTTGGATGTAGATCAACGAATCAGCTCCAGCGCTAGCAAAGGTCGTGTTGTTTAGCCAGATGATGTCAAGTACACAGTCTGCGTACAAAATGAGTGTACCGAACCAGACGAGGGAGAGGAGCGCGCCAACCTTTATGACTCTTGAACCGTCGTTTCAAAACTTTTTTCAAGACGTCATACATGCACGTCGTTCCATCCAAACTAGCGGACAAGAGATATCTGCCATTCGGAGAGAACCGAGTTGTGAATATAGGACCCTAGTTTGATGGTCAAGAAGGAATGTGGCAGGCGACAGTAACGAACATACCTCATGATGTTTGAATAGTGTGTGTATCTTGCCATCCAGTGTGATTAATCTGAGGGATGCATCGTAGCAAGCAACTGCCACTAGAGATCCTTCCGAATTCCAGTGCAGAGACGTTATATCGACGCCGTTTTGCGCTGCACCAAACCATACGTTCGCTGGGGCTACTGAGAACTGTGGGGTGTCGATGGGGTCTGGTAATGTCCATATCTTCAATTCGGCATTCTTCGATCTATATATGAACAGTCAGACATGAAGCAGGCACAGTTGAAGTAGCGCACCCCGTAGCCATTACTTGAGAATTCACGGGATTGAAGAGGGATACGAACACCTATCTTGGAGTCAATATAAGGCAAAATACCGCATATATATGGTACACGCGCCTCTGATGTGTGACCGGTCAAAACCCGGGAAGCATAGTTTCGCTTCACCATGATGTCTATATCCGCCGGATTTATGAACTGCTCTGCAGGTTCTTGCGCTGGAGCAGGTGCTGAATCAACAACCATGTCAGTCGCTGATGTTGGTGGTGCTTCCTCAGCGAGTGCACTAGCCCTAGATCTAGTGTCTACTCTTGGGAGAACTGTAGGTTGTGGTATTGGCTTCGTAATAGATATCGCATGCGGTGCGTTCAACGAAGGCTCTTCAGGAGGAGGATTGGAGGAACAGACGTGTGGTTCAAGTAGGGAAAATGGAGCCCGACAATGCGCTACAGTTTCTCCTCCGCGGTAATGGGATTCGACTTCTGAATAGAGCAGCGACTTGGAGAGGAGTTCTGCAAGTTCACCGCGTGGTATGTGTTTCTTGAACTTTGGTGATCTCTCGAGGTGGCCTTCCTGGCAAATGGTAAACGCAGAGTGGGTGAAACCTGTTGCTGTTAATCGTTATTTTGTGAAATACGGACCCAAAAGACGCACCACAGTCCAGGAGATAAGAGTAAATTAAAAGGTTGATTTCCTCAGAGTTGATGGTAATCGTAGAAAGCGGTGTCGCGGTCATCGAGAATCTAGCGATGGGGTGAAGACTCTTAAGAGCAAGTAGCGATCGAGGCGAGCACGTGTCATGCAAATTGAATCTTATCTTATCTTTAGGCCTTGATTTTGACCATCAGCTTTTGCAGCCTCTACTCAGTACTGTTCCTCTTTTTTTTGTTAACGACCTTTCTCTCTACACGGAGTTTCATTTCTATGGCATCATGGCTTCTTCATGAGTCCGAGAATGGTGGCGTATTTCAAGTCACTGTCCTAAGCCAGGCTGAATGCCGCATCCATCGTACGAGAAGGCGCATTCCCTCGACATGTCTCGTATTTATAGTACAGGTACGCTTCTATTGACCTTATCTGTTGGAGAGATCTGTCCGGCTCCAGGAATCAGCGGTAACGTTAACCAATGATATTTTTTCACTGTGTTTATGTATGTGGCGCCACATTCATCCTGTTTCGCCACCTCAGTCCTCAGGGTTGAAATCTGCTTGAATTACTTATCTCTCGCACGTTTGATTCTTCTTACTTTCTTCCCAGCTTATCAATTTCAGAGGAATCCCCAGGCTCAACGAAACTCATTCATGTCAGCTCCCGGACAAGTTATCTCCATGATTCTGTTCGCAGTCACGGCCGGAAATACTGGTGGCGGCAAATGACACTCTTTCTATTTTTCCAACTACCTCTCGCTAACTGAATCCAAGCCGGGGGTTTCGTCTCCGGTACATTCAGTTGGGACGAACATAAAGCTGTCAGACCACGTACTCACAGAGGTGTGTTCCCCTCCACTCTTATGACGATGACACCCCAAGGAAACCTAGCACTCGTTGCATCCCAACTTCGACCTGTAAGTGTCTTTGGTCTTCTCGCATACGTTGATTTAATGGTTCCTGCAGTCCCTCATCAGCGACGAAGAACTCAAGGAGATCAGAGACATCTGCCTTGAGCTCATTACACACTTCGAGTCAACCTCCAACCTTCCGGACGGCCATGACCCTACTCTCTTCGATCTCTGCTATCAAGAGGCCAAGTTACGAGGTTATCCTCTGGACGATCCTTCACTCGCCTCATTTTTTGCAACTTGGGTTCCTGCAGGAATCAGCATCGCTAGCATATCGTACGGTCATTTAGAAGACCCTTCTCTTCGGGTATACATTGCCCTGTACACGGCGTTCCTCGTGTATCTCGACGACACCTTCGCGAGCGATGTGAAAGGTCTTGCTCCTTTCCTCGGCCGATTCTGCAGAGCAGAATCGCATGGGAACGTGGTGCTTGATTTCTTTTCGAGCTTCCTGCGCGATACGCATGCCTACTTCGATCACATGGCAGCGAACCTCATCATAACCTCCGCACTCAACTTTGCTACCGC
This sequence comes from Hymenopellis raphanipes, assembly GCA_036872995.1. Lineage (NCBI taxonomy): Eukaryota > Fungi > Basidiomycota > Agaricomycetes > Agaricales > Physalacriaceae > Hymenopellis > Hymenopellis raphanipes. The sequence goes on from JAYMDG010000001.1 coordinate 3,697,626, forward strand.
TTTGGTCCTGGAACAGCGCGCGAAGAACATAAAGGTTCGGTCTTAACACACCTTACCACAAAGTCTAAACCACCACCGCCCCCCACAGTTGTTGCCCACTGCTAAACAATTCCCAAAATATACTCGTGGATTATCTGGCGCAGCAGACGCATACTCATTCTTCATATTTCCCCGTGAGGTCCCAGTGGATTCATACATCCATGCTTTGCCAGAACTAATGGGAATCCTCACCGGAGTAAAGTATGTGGTGCAATGTCCCTTCCCACCAAGGTTCACTCATACCTCCACCAGCGATGTTCTCTCTTTCTACAAGGAAGAGGTAGCAGGCGACGAGAAGAATCTGGTGTCCATCACCGCACGCTGTTTGGGCTTGAAGAAAAACGTTGCCCTCCGTGGCCTCTCTAACGAGGTCATTGAGACCGACAAGAACGTGAGAGTATTGCTGGAGTCAGATTGTGCCGCCTTGAAAGCGTACGATGCTTTCGCGGAACGGTATGTCGCTTTTCACAGGAGTTTCGCGCGGTACAGGTTGGACGAGTTGACTGAGGGCCAAATGAATTGAGGTCACGTATTCTCAATCCTTACAGACTCCGTTCGATTACATGCAGAGAGTGTACTTACTTACTTGAATATCTTTGTATAGAGTCTCGAAAGCAATCGAGGATGCCGTCTATGTTGTCATGTTCAACAGTAAATGGGCAGGCAATCATTCAAGAAATGCCTCGACTTCTGATTCGATGCGCCACATAGGTTTACGGGTTTCCGGAATAACGATGTATAATAGCCATAAGACGGTAGAAGTGGCCGTCTCGTGAATGAATTCGCCGTGGTAGGGCATCGGTTTGCCCTAACGCGAGCCTTCACACGAACAGCGCGATTGCAAGCGCTTCCTTCTTCGGGCCTTAACCGAGTAGCTTAGTTCAAAATTGAAACTCTACGAGGCTTCAGAGATCTACGGTGAGGCTCTACGTAGGCTCTTCGAAAGATTTACTGAAGCTTGATGTCACAGCAAGGATGCAGCCCGTTGGAGGCTCCTGGCCCGATGGAGTGGCGGCATAATCATGCTGCGACACCAAGCTTCAGTAAATCTTTCGACGTAGAGCCTCACCGTAGATCTCTGGAGCCTCGTACTCTTGCTTGACTGCCTATTAGCTATAGCTTAGTTCAAAGTCGAGGCTTTACGAGGCTCCGCCGCCAGATTTACTGTGTGATGTATTGTGACTATGTATCCGATTTAGTACTTGTATGTCAAGTTGGAGGCGGTCAATGAGGCCTTGATATGAGATTGTGGGGTTGCGAACGTTTGGCGTGATCATGTACAGCATATACCGCTGAATGAAGAGATCGCGATTCGCAGTGGAGTGGCGACACGAGCCTCCGACCGAATCACGCGTAAATCACGCGTGTACCGTTGCCGAGAAGCGCGTGTGACATCAAGCGTGATTTAGGGAGCCTACGTACAACCTTAACTTTGAACTACAGTAAGCTAATGTCCGGAAGGAGACTAGTTCAGGTGGATAAAGTTGGCAGCACATTCAAGGACTCATATAAGTGTGCTTTAGGCATGGTTCTCCCTCCAACCGTCGCTCAACGATGACACCCCAAGTGAATCCAGTAGTTGTCGGTCTCTCACCCATTTCGTCGAAATCTGGATCTGTGAGCATCTTTAGTTTTCCTGCATACACTGACGTGATAGTTCGTGCAGATCAGCGACGAAGAATTCAAAGAGATCAGAAATATTTGCCTTGAACTCATTACGCACTTCGAGTCTGGTGGCACCTCCAACCCTCTGACCGCGACCGCGACCGGGCATGATCCTGCTCTCTACAGTCTCTGCTCTCAAGAGGCCAAGTTACAAGGGTATACTGTGGAGGATCCTTCAATGGCCTTATTTTTCGAAAATTGGCTTCCTGGCGGAATTAGTCTTGCCAGCATATCATTCGGTCATTTAGAAAACCCGTCCTTGCGAGTATACGTTGCGCTGTACTCGGCGTTCCTCTTTTATCTCGACGACGCCTTTGCGAGCGATCTGGCGGGCCTTGCTCCTTTCCACGATCGATTCTGCAGAGCAGAATCGCATGGAAATGTGGTACTCGATTTCTTTTCGAGCTTTCTTCGCAGTACGCACGCCTACTTCGACTATATGGCAGCGAACATCATCATAACGGCCGCACTCAACTTTGCTACCGCTTTGGTCCTAGAACATCGGGCGAAGAACATAAAGGTTCGGTCTGTATCAACGTCTCCACGTAAGTCTAAACCCATACCACAGTTGGCATCCACTGCGAAAAGATTTCCGAAATTCGTCCGTGGTTTATCTGGCGCACCAGAGGCATACGCATTCTTTATATTCCCTCCTGAAGTCCCAGTGGATTCATACATTCACGCTCTGCCGGAACTAATGGTAATCCTCAATGGAGTAAAGTGAGTAGCGAAACGTGTCTAGCAACCAATCGCTACTTAAACCTCTAGCAGTGATGTCCTCTCTTTTTACAAAGAAGAATTAGCAGGCGACGATAGGAATCTCGTCTCCATCACCGCGCGTTGTTTGGGCCTGAGGAAAAACGTTGTCCTCCACGATCTCTCCAACGAAGTCATTGAGGCCAACAAGAATGTGAAATCGATGCTGGAGCCAGGCAGTGCTGCCTTGAAAGTCTACAATACTTTCGCAGAACGGTTTGTCGCCTTTCACCGCAGTCTCACGCGGTACAAGTTGAATGAGTTGACTGAGGTGAATTGAGGTCGCTATTCTCAATACTTACGAACTAAATTCAATTACATGTAGAGTGTGTAATCCATGCTACTATTTCTGACTTACTTGAACATGGCGATATTGCTGTGCTTCCTCCGACTAACGTACATTCTCAGAAGCAATTGAGGATGCGGTCTGTGCCATTGTCATGTTCACTAGCAAAGGGAAATACAAGACAATCATTCAGGAAATGGGCATTAGGAATAAAACCTAATTTGATACGCCACATCAATTTACAGGTGTCCGGAATAATTACGTTTAATAGATGCGACAAGGCATTGGATGGTACGCGCATAGAATTACATAGATGATCATGGAACCAAGCTTGAAAGGTTGAAGACAACAGTCTTCAAGCAGCAGTGCGAGCATTGACAGTTCGAAGAGGTACGATCTGCCATCGCCGCCTGTTCCTCGCCTTCTCTACGAGATGATGGTCGTCCACTGCTGAATTGACAATGGTGAGCATCCGCACAGGCCGAGACATCTCCGGAGAATCGTCAACCTCTGCTTCCTCCCCGCGATCTTCCTCCAACACTTCTTCCTCCTTTAAATCTACGCCATTCTGGAAGACATCTTCAGGCGTCGCCAATGTGGGAGATGTAGTTCCAGAGAAGAGAGAGAAAGGAACGGCAAGAGTGGATGATATGAACTGCGTAGCATCATCAAGGATTGTTCTGGGCTTGCGTACGGGTATAGACGTTAAGAGATACGTTTTGCCTTTCCACGATCCCGAAATGCGAGCGGAGGCGCGGGGAGGGTATGTGGGATCACAGAAAAATTCAACGTGGATTTCAGCGGTTTCTTTGTTATATGAAAACTTGGGCAGAGGATGAGAATACGGGTTCGGGAACGGAAGCGACACAGGACGTCGGTGGCGCAATACGAGACGGTCGTCTAAGCAAGAGTATATCAGAAAGGACAGGCGAGCGAATAAGCATTCAGTCACCTTCAATATCGAGAGCGTGACCAGACGAGCGAGAGCATAGCGCACCAGAGGTGTCAATGAAGAAGACCTAAAGTAAAGTATTAGCTTCGGATCTAGTCTCTCTTATGAGACGAGCCTGGTTGTTAGAATTAGGATTCCTTCGGCCTTTAAGGACAGAGTAAGCTATTGTTGACCACACGTACAAAATGATGAGCTTACTTTCGACGAGAGATGTCTCAGATTCCGGGAAGAGTATCACGTCGGCGCCATCTTCGATAGAATCCTGCGCAACGTCCAGCAGTCGATTCGAGGCTACCGAGCGAATAATGAAGTAGCCCTCAGGAAATCCGTTCGTTTGTGTACTATGTGCTGTCATGGTGGTGGTAAGAAATTAAAGCTGTAATGCAAAGTCAGGCACCGAATGTCATCACACAGCCTCGATCGATCGCGTTAACCAAACGCCTGTGCCGCAGCTGCTGTAAGGTTGAAGCATGAACTTCGCGTTAGACCATATGCATACTACGCCGAACAGACAACCATGTGAGTACGTAGATATAAATGATAGAAATACAGGTATGAGATGCAGTTACAACAGAGAAATGAGGCTATGGTACAGTGCAGTGTAATAAAGAATGTGTCCGCCCTACGTTTCGTAGTACGTATATATCTCAGTAGTGACTTCGAACAGAATACATGCTATCTTTCCGCATGCGGCGAGCGTAGATGTCGCTGATCTGAGGCTCATCAACGCGTCCATACTTCTCCTCCACAGCCGATAGCTCTCCGCAGGACGAGCGACAATGATGCCTCCGCGCATTGGCGAAATCAATGATACGAATGCCATTATTGGCAAGAACGAAATGACCTCCAGATAGAATATTTCCGTGATAAATTCCGACTTGGTGCAGATTAACGGTCGCAAGCATAATTTGCTGACTGTTCAACGTGTTAAATATAGCTCCCATGCACAAGGAATTTGACGAATCACCTAAAATCTGCACTCCGGAATGGCTGATTGCAAAATTCGAGCACTAAGCACGAGAGAGATTGCCCGCCCGCACGGCCCTTAAAGTACCCGTAGCATTTTGGAACCCCACTGCCCTGCAAACCCCTCAGGTCATTCTCGTACAACTCGGCCTCCCAATCTAACGCTGACACCTGGTCAGCGCGTGCGATTTTGACAATGACAATTCGTGTAGGGTGCTCGCCAAGCGGGCCCATAAGCGCGGTGAAGACGTGGTTGCGTAGGCGTTGCTGGACGCGAATAGTGTAGTGCTGGCTATCTCCGCCAGGAGAGGCCGTCCAGGACCAAAGCTGGAAAACCTGACTGCGGTCATAAACCAGTTCGAGGGTGCTAGCCATGTCGACGTGTGACGCGATGATGAAGAATAGAAAGGGTGTCGAGAAGTGGCGTAGTAATGAGGAGCAGAAGAAGTCGTGGAGGGCGAAGAGAACGCGAACACCTTAAGTAGACGTCGAACAATGGCTCCCGGTCCACCTCTCGTGGCCACAGTGGACTTCTGCTTGGACCTGTCTGCAATCCACATAGATAGATTGAGAGAGATGCCCGGAGCTAGTTACCAAAATTAGCTGGCGAATATATATCATTGTCCACACATGAACAATGGCAATCGCCGGATAACATGAATGGGATTACGAACATGTTGTTCGTAAGTGCAACGGTGTGGGAGATAAGTCCTAGATCAAGAGCTGTAGGGGAAACACGGTCTTCGCACCCGCAAACGATAAGCGAGAACTCAGAAGAGTGAGCATAAGCATCCTACAGATATTGCTGTTGGTTCCTTTTGTACACCCGTCCAAGTTCCATTTGGACGCCATGGCCGCGATAATGATCGGGTCATGACAAACGCCACAACACGAGTCCCGGCCCCGTATTTAAACGAGGAATGTGCGTTGAACCGACATGATGGAGGGTGTAGACGCGTTCACAAGCTTTCTAATAATGTGAAGACATGGCGGTTGAAAGGAGGAGAACACTACGCGGCTGCACTGCCACCCCCTTTTCTCTTTTAACTTCGACCATCATAAAGTAATCATTCCTTCAGCGAATAATGCAGTCTGGCCTTGAAGATGAACGACGTCTGCCTCCTTCTCCCAAAGGACCCTCAAGTTTCCTCCTCTTTGGCTCACTTGTTTAACTGAAACCAAGTCACCTCGAGGAATATCCTTCTTCGAGAACCAGTAGGGAATGAGCAGCGAATGCGTCGAGCCAGAGACGTGATCTTCTCCAGCTTGAACCACTGCAGGCGCAAACGCACGGGAAATGAACGCTTCTTCGCCGGTCACTGAATCGGTAGTGATGACATGGATGCTATAGCCAGTCATTTTCTACATAAAGATGAGCTCTTCCTCCGAATGTCAAATTATACTAGACTCACTAGCGCATTTGCATCAACTGTACTGGCCTTGAGGTCCTCATTCGCATCGAGCTCCACCACTAGATACGGCGCAAAACTATCACGACCCCTCCCAATATAATTGATCGCCACGACGCGTCCAAACGCGTTATTCATCGCCTTCTTCAACGCGCGCGCCTCATCTGACGAAACTTCATGAAGCGTCGCGCTCGGAAGCTCGACATCGAACCAGCCCTCCTCCTTACGATACGCCTTCAACACCCCAGCAGACTTGGTCTCCAGCTCCAACACCTCGACTTCATCCGGGACTAGCTTCTTCGCAAACATCGTACCCGCCACAGCTAGCGATCCATGCCCACATAACGCGACTTCGGATAAGCTGTTCGTCAAGAAGCGTACTCTGCGCTTGGCGATCTTTGGATCCGTCGATGGCTCGCGAGAGGGATAAACTATCAGAGAAATAGGCTGGCTGAGGTTCGCGCCCAGTTTCATGAGTGTGTCCGTGTCTTCGGCCAGGTCATCGTCAACGAGGACAACGGCGGCGGGATTCCCAGCGAAGGAATCGTTCGAGAAAGCAGTGATAAAGTAGAATGGGAATGTCTTGGACATAGCGCGACGACCACGGAGGTCGCGTCCTCGACTTAAGTATATCGTACCCCGAGTTTTAACCGATGACCGGCGTGGTTGTGCACGTTGCTTCGAAGCGCTGGCTGCGCAAGATGGGCGTCGCAAGTAGACGTTGGAAATGGAGAGAAGAGCAGATTGATATATTATGAGTGGTATTGCATGAACAGATCAGTACATAGTAGTTTACAAAAAAATTAACAGGTTCAGATGGAGCACCCCGCTAGATAACCAACTCACGAAGCTTAAGGCTCAATGTCCTTCCAATCCGAGTCCAACATCCTAACACCTCTCCTAGCTAACCTCTTCCTCCATTCCCTCATCGTCCCCTGCACCCCAGCTTCTTGCGCCACGGAGTTCATGCCCTTTCGCAGCCATTTCACATCCCTTGCTCGAACCGCGCAAAGATTCGGGACGTGAGGGAGCAACCTCGCGAGAAAGTCCCAGGAATCATTATTCGGTCGAGGTATGGACAAGAATTGAAGAGGATGATTCCCCTTGATGACAAGCGTCGGTAATGGCTGTTCTAACGACATATGCCGTAGGTTCGGCGATGTGGTGAGAATAGAGTTCGGCGATGGGTGCAGTCTTGTGGGCCAAGACTTTGGCGTAAACAACAGTAGAGACCGTAGATGCGCGCCGTGCGTTTCGATGAACTGGGATACGGGAGAGCCGGGAAGGTCGTCATATGGTGTGATGGTCAGCTTCTCGAGCGACGGTAAATGAGAGATAAGCAGGGTGAACAGCAAGGGTGACGAGTGTATCGACAGCAGTGTTAGTACACGTAAATGCGGCAGGAACAAGGGCCCTTTGGACGCGTAGATCTCTGGGTCCTCGAATGTGGTCCAGTCCAAGTCGGATGGATCAGGACTGTGGCCAGTGATTTCTAGTTCCTCCAGATGCTGGCAGCATCGGAGAAGACTGACCATGGATTCCTCTTCGCCCTGCGTTTGCGCAGGGACGTAGGTTATCCCCTCGAGAGAGCGAATATTCACGACACCTGGCCTGTATGCGAGGGACGCGATAGCTCGGCGGCTCATGACGAAGAGCGGATTCATAGATAAATGCGTCAGACATGGAACGAGTGGAAATAGTGGTGTGAGCAGCGAATCGAGGAGAAACGCTTGTGCATGGTCAACGAATGTAACTGTTGTAAGGTCGAGGGTTTGCACCCACTGATCGAATGCATTAGTTCGTGTTCAGCCATGATAGTAAGATACAGCACATACCCGACCAGGAGTTGAATATGGAATTCTTCGAATACTATCCCATTTCTTTTCAGCGTCATACAGTCGGCGATAGAACTTTTCTAATTGAGAGAGACTGTGAATGTGGACACGCTTGTATGCGAGGGGTAATGCCGTAGCCTGTAGTCGCGTCAGCCACGTCGTTGGAATAAACGGAAGATCACATACCATAAAGCCTTGACTGACCCGCGCGACACACCATATTTGTTTATCGCCGTCCTGCGCCTCGAGCACAAACTTGAATATTTCCGTCCAGATCTCTGATGGTAAGGCCTTGTGTGGTTTAGGCTTTGGTAGGAGAGGTAGCAGCATGAATGAACCTGCATGCGCGGCATACGGACGAGGTTTCAAGTAGATGACTCCGTTGGCTGGCGCCACAGTAGTGGTGGTAGTACTCATAGAGAATGGTGGGAGTCAGAAAGCAGACACGCTCTATTTATAAGATGTCTTCCCATCAAAAGTTTAAGTAGTGAATGGCCGATACGTATTTCGCCGAAGGGCTCCCGAACTGCAATACATACGCGTCAACCACTTGTACCACAAGACTCGATATAATAACGAGAAGATAGCATGTATAGCTCGCGTATACAGTCGTTATTTCCTACTTATTGCCCAAGATGTCACCCATTTCCTCGACAAACTTGGCATAGTCGTCCTTACTCTTCTCCATATCTGACTTCGGCTTTACGGATACTCGTCCCGAAGTACTAGGAACGGTCGGAGCGGGTCCAAATTGATCCTGCAGAACGGAAAGCAAGTCGGGACGCGCTGATTGCTCGGCAGCGTCTTCTTCGTCGAGGACGCCAGGCGCAGCATTAATCCTGCTTGAACCGGCTACACCTGTACCCGCTTTTCTTCGTTTCAAGGATGCCGGTACGAATGATGTCGCTTCCTTCTTGAGGTTCCGTAACTCAGGCTCGGCAGACACAGTCGCAGCGACTGCTTGAGATGACGCGGGGTTGAACTGGGGTTTGGGAGGTAGCGACGAATTTGGGGGTGGTGGCGGCTGGCTTCGATGACCTTGAAAGGTCTGATACGGTACCGAAGATAAAGGATCTTGCATAGAGCCAGATGGCGTTCCACGAGGGAAAAACCCTGGTGGTGGCTGAGGCATGTTCGACATGAAGTTTGGAGGCATTGGCGGTGGGGGTGGCACATTTGGTACAACGTTTGGAGGTGGAGGTGGAACCATGACTCCTGGAGGAAAGAAAGCATTTTGAGGCGGAGGAAATGGTGGTGGGGTAGGATACATATTTGGAGGAAATCCACCAGGTGGGAATGGTGGAAACGGAGGTGGAGGCATCGGAATATCTGGTTCTCCCTCCCGTCCTGGTGGGGGTCCTTCAGGCATAGGAATGTCCTCGTCGCTGTCAACGATATCCTCTCCGTTGGGAGGTGGGCCAGCAGGCATCATAATATCATCATCTAAATTAACCTGTAAAGAGAAACGGATACGTGCTGAAAGCGACTGACCATCATCGGAATCAGCATCACTATCAATCTCTCCTGGTAAAAGATCTAGAAGTATTTCAGGAAGTGAACCAGTGGGGGAATAGAAAGCGCGCATACCTCTTTCTCGATACGGCATACCAGGAGGAGCGACACCAAAGGGATTCATGACAGGATCATAGTAAACACTGCGTTCTGGATGCCTAGGCAGTCCATTGGGCAAGAAAAGATTTCTTTTGGGTTTAGCTGCGATCAACTCTTGTTCAAGCTTCTGAGTGTCTGTCTCCTTGCGCGGTCTGTACACGAGGCGTCGATGTTCAGGATGTTCTGCGACCCATTCTGCCTTTTTCTTGTTGATCTTTTCAAGTTCTGCTTTGAGCTCTAGTAGACGCGCTTTGTCCTGGTCGTCGGGTTTGCCTACAGATTCGAGGCGTTCAATTTCATCCTGAAGGTCTATATAATAATGAGGAAAGAAGGACAGGAATTAAACAGAGGAGCAAACCCCAAGTATCCTTCTTGACAAGTGTAAAATCGCGTGCTTGGCTGCGAGTGGCCTTGTTCTACTACATAATGAATTGTTGAGTATGAGAGGGACGCGTTTTGGGGGGGAATACCTGCCTTTTTCAGCTCTTTTTTGCGCTGAGCCTTTCCTGCACGACTCTAAATTTTAATACAACCAAATTATTCACGAAATACGCACGAAACGAGTCTGCTGGATTAAGATTCTTCTTACCCATGGCCGTTTAAGGCAGAGTTCAATTCGGAAGCGCACGTGAATGGATTGGAGTCATGCCGAGAATGGCATCCAACGCTTTGAGCTGGTTCCCTCCCTCTCTCGTAGGGGAGCCCACAGTTGCGCTCCCTTTTTATTGCCTTTTCCCCTACGAATTATCGACCGCCGAGCCATAATGGCCAGCGTCCCGACTCCGCAGACTACGCCGAAGCGAGCGTCCAAGATGAATTCACAGGCGGTCAACGTGAATCATCTTCTCAACTTTACCTTGCCGCCCAGGCAGTCCCAGCCCATGACGGGTCTGCCGCGTAGAAGTCGGCGGACGGGTGTTCAGGCCATCTGGAACAAGGAACGTGCGTGCCCAGTCGAGTCGTCGCTGATGAGCTGGTGTTCACCACGTCTCGATAGGATTCGTCAATGCTCAGTATCGTTTCGTGATGAATCCCATGGGTGACTATACCGTCCATTTTGCGGATCCGGACATGTTAGTATTATTTTAATCGTTTATGTTGCTAGACTAACATCAATTAGCTTTTTCCAGTGGAATGATATCGCTCAGGTTATCATCCCGCGTTCATCTGCACTCGCGTCTGTAGCGGCAGGCCGTGAACAGAGCTCTCAAGATGAAGGACATACTACCTGTCCTATTTGTCTGTCGCCTCCTACTGCGTCCCGTATGACGAAATGCGGTCATGTCGGTACCCACTCTTATCTCATCCCGTTCTATTCCTTATCGAGTTGTTGGCAGGTTTTCTGCTATCCTTGCATTCTACACTATCTCAACACTTCCGAGAACAAGTGGGCAAGATGTCCTATCTGCTTCGACTCGATCAACGATAATCAGCTCAAGAACGTTAAATGGTTCGACGGTCCAGTATTCGATTCGCCTTTAGACGAACCCTCAGGCGGGGCATCATCCTCTGCCTCCTCTTCCTATGCAGAGCATCCTTTCGATGCTCCTCGCGCTGGTTCCATGTTCCGCATGCGACTCATGCAACGTCCTCAGATCACCACTCTGGCATTACCGCGCTCACACACATGGCCTTCAGATTTAATTCCGCCCCACCAGGCGCCTTTCCACTTCTTACCCGACATCTTTAACTATTCCAAATTCATGCTTGCGACACCAGACTACCTCATTGAAGATCTGTCCAAAGACCTGGACGAACTCGCGTTGGAAAGGCGCCAGGTCGCTGGCATGAATGATGATCTTGGCGTCTCGTTCATTGATGCTGCAGAGCTGAAAGTTCGCAACCACATGACGAGAGTTAGCGCAATGGATAATCCGATACTACGAGAACAAATTGATAAAGCGCGACAAGCTCTTAACGACATTGAACCACGACACGCTCTCAGTCGACGCTATGATGGAGATTCAGCTAATTTCGCTCCGTCTACCGACGTCCCAGAAGAGTTCCTCGCACTCCGGTCAGCCGCTACACCCGCCTTAACGCCACCGCGACCAAGTTCAGTAACCAGAAATGGTCCTAGACAGAGGCGTAATCTAAATCCCCCTCCTCCCTCGACGTCGACGTACTACTTCTACCAAGCTGCTTCTGGTCTCCCGATATTTCTGCACCCGCTCGATATCAGGATATTACTGTCTCATTTTCAGAGCTACCCGGCTTTCCTGGACACTATCGACGTTCGCGTCGACGCAGTATCAGAAGGCACGGTCAACGATGATTTGCGAAAGCGATGCAAGTATCTTGCTCATATGCCCGAGGGCGCAGACGTTGTCTTTATCGAAGCTGATCTAACCAGTGTCGTCGGCAAAGAAGGCTTGAAGAACTTTGAGGGCCCCTTGAAGATGCGGACGTCGAGGAGGAAGGAGAAGGGTAAGAAGGATGACCGAGCCAGAACACGAGCAGAAGAGCGGGAGAGGGAGAGACGATTAGTCAACACGACTTCCTGGAGTGCACCTGCTGCGCCACCTACTGTGATTATCGAATCGGACTTTAGCGCGACCGAGGAGACTATATTACCACCAGCACCGGTTTCCGGAGCTTGGGGATCAAGGAGTTTTGCGTCGACTCTTTCGTCTCCCGGGACACCGAGGCAGGGCGCGAGAGCCAATCGGAGAGACGAGGAGGATGAATGGGACATTGACGCGGCGTGGCATGAGCTCGAGTCGCGAAACGCGAGTGGTACAGGTGGTCGAAGGAAGAAGAGCAATAAGCTCGTGTTGATAGGAGGACCTGGACGAAGGCGTTGAGTGCATCCCAACCTTGAGGTCGTATATTGAATGTATCAACACATGAGCGCATAAGACGGGTTCAGGTTCTTGAATTGGAGGCTCTGCTATAGCGCAGCTGCTAAGGCGATGACCCGGATATCAGCGGTGCGCTGCGCAGTAGTCATCAGTGGAAGAGAAGGACGGCATCATGAAACCATGGGAAGATACCATTGCGCAAACATTAGAAGCGTTTACGATCATGGATCATGTCAGTAAAGTTTTCTGCTCTAGAAATTGAGTTGTGGAGGCTGTCTCGATGGCTTTTATATACTAGTTTCTGTCGCACAGCTGTTGTCTAGAGTGTTCGTTTGAGAAAACTCTCTTTTGTCGGATTCGGAAGTGACGGTGCGTAATTACGTCATTCGTATTGAAACCAAACACAAGTCACACTGCTTTACTTCACCTTCATCTTGAGCTCCCACCACTTTTCTTCGTTTCTCCTCTTCAGCCATCATGAATCGCGGCAGTGGCAGGGAGCTCGACTTTACTCCAATCTTGACCCATTATCTTTTTCTTCTTACCACGATTCTAGCAGTCGTCCGTCACTTTGATTTTTTCGGCTGTTTTCAGTACTAATTTCCGACTAGGCTGGATGGTTTGTAGCCTTTATAGGACAGTGTATATCAGCAGCCAGATGTGCGTTACCTTGCTTTTCCTTGGAGCACGAGGTTCATATCTCCTCCAGTCTCATCCGACCATAATACTGTCGGCACACAATGGTTCGGAATATTCCTACAGCTGTTCCTCATCCTGGGCGTGCTGTACACCCTCGCGAGTGACTCAATCGCCATGCACCGTCTCCAGATCTGCGTCTTTGGAGCGGTCACTATCGTCTACGCTGTTGAGGGAGTCCAGAAGGGAATCTACTCTACCGACGGCGCCTTGAACGCCATGTCCGCAGGCTGGCTCATTCTTTCATTGGTGGACATTCTCTGGGTGTTGTACTTTACTTCGGAGGACGACTCGCTCACTCTCCATCTCTTCAACTCCATGGGCACGGGAGGTCTAACTCCTCCTTCCCGTCGTCGGCGCACGCGCACCACAAATTCGGTCCACAACATGTCGACTGCGAACGGCAACTATGCGACAAACTATGCTTCTGGAGGCATTGGATCTGATATGTACAACAGCAAAGCGGGCAGCGGAATGGTTGCTGGTGCAGGAGGTTATGGTGCTCCTGGCGGTGTCAGGAGCACTGGCAGTTTCACGAGTGGGGACGCCCGAGACAAGAGCATGGGAGGCGGTGGTGGGAGCATTCATAATGCTGCGAGCACAACCGGACCCGCGTCTCTAAATGAGCCCAACGCTCCAGGCTCTCCGATTGGCGCTGGTGTTGCCGGCATTGGAGGAGGGAATGGTTTGCCCCTCTCTGACCCAGCATCTGCAGATGCGCCTGCTCATAAAGCAAAGGCGCTGTATGCCTGTATGTGTCGACTTTCGTGCACTTACTTGTCGTTGCTGACATACCCGTAGATACGGCATCGCCTGATGATCCGAATGAGTTGACCTTCAATAAAGGCGACATTTTGGACATTATCGACAAGCAAGGAAAATGGTGGTCAGCAAGGAGAGCCGATGGTACAACAGGAAGTACGTTGACCCTTTCATGACTGCTGAACATATTGCTAATCCCATTGTTAGTTGCACCATCGAACTACCTGCAACTGCTATGACCTGCTGCTGTATGACATCTCCTATATTTACGTACGTTTACGCCCACGACATCACTAATCCTTGGGATACCGGTCCTAGCATGTCATTTCTCTCTTTCACCTACCTACCTTTCTGTCCACGGGTTGTATACCCGTTTATCGCGCCTCGTTTCGCTGATTTTTGCTATGCTTTTTTGTTTTATCTATTGAGATACCATCTTCCCGGACGTTCTACTCTCACAGTCGCGACGCAGACCGTGTTGAAAATGTCGATAATATACATGACACATATTTTTGTATCATTAGACGAAGACTCCGATGACGCCGAGGGCTTTTCTTTGCTCTTTCCACCAATATCACCAGATCACCTTTCCCTTCTTTTGGGCCTCTGGAATGGCTTCACTGGATATTTGTATGTTACGGAAGACACAATTGTTGGTGGCAGATGCGTGTGAGGCGTTGTAAAGGTAGTTGGTACGCATCGTGATATGTTCGCAGGTAAACATCTATATGTTGTTTCTTGGTTCTCTTCGTGATGGATGACTATCCTGAAGAAAGGCTCGTATTGGCGGCTCGTGCTGCGTTCGCCGGGCTGCGCGATGCAGGGTTCTCTTTCTGCCTTGTCGGCAGTACGGCGTGTTACGAGCATGGTTCGTCTAGGCTACCCAACGTGAGTGATTGGCTACCAAGCCCGTGCTTCCTATACTGATAGGTCGTCTAGGATGTGGATATTCTCGTCCTATCCCCTAACGTCACTCAAGAAGAGGTACACAATGTCCTGGTAGCTGCGGATCCTAGCTTCAGCGCAACACCACCTCCCAACAAGCCCAATGCCACATACCGCGTATTAGTCTACGGAATCGGGCCGTCTTCTTGTCGCGTCGACATTTTTCTCCCGGGAGTCGCGAAATTGCCCTCCATCACGTCCGATTTTATCGTTGAGAGCGCGCGCCATGCCCTCCCCGTTATGCCCCTGCTGCCCGCGTTACTGCATAAGGTCCTGGCTTGGGTGTACCATCAAAGCTCGCGTAAGGAGCAGAAACAGGTCAACGACGTGATTGA
Organism: Hymenopellis raphanipes; assembly: GCA_036872995.1. NCBI lineage: Eukaryota > Fungi > Basidiomycota > Agaricomycetes > Agaricales > Physalacriaceae > Hymenopellis > Hymenopellis raphanipes. Next base: position 3,712,684 of record JAYMDG010000001.1, read on the forward strand.
CATTACCGAGCTATTACGGATCGCCGTTGCTCGACGGCTTACCTTGCTCCATGCGCATTATCTCCCCAATGATTTTCTTGTAGAGGCGCTAGCCGGTATTCGGCAATTTTCCTTTTGTCATCCCGAGTCTCTCAGCGGGTGGTCCGATATTGGAATGAGCTTCGACTTGGTACGCGCTGCGTCCTAAGCTTCAGTCTCCTTGGCTGGTGAGTCTCAGTGCGGTCCCAGTTTTGTATGTGTTGATGGAGACCATTCATTTTAACTTCGTTGAGATAGAATGGGACCTGCTGCCACCATTTACAAAAGCCTAATGTGATTGTCGAGCTGGCTGATGCTTTATTTACTCGTGTACTGGACCACACCCGGAGTATCAACGGCCGTCCCAAAGCACAAGAGTTGAGCTATATTCACCCGTGGAAAACGACAGCTCTTTCCTGGGTAGTGTATCATCACTGCGCTCAGGAATTTTGTTTTGCGCGAACTGGGGCCGTAGGATGTTATCCGGTCCGTGATGCGCGGTTTCACCGTCGTGGGTTTCTCTTTTCTTGTTCTTGAAATATCGCGTTACTAACGCCTTCGCTAAAAATTTAGACTCGCGCGTACGAATTTCATCGCGCGCCCATTACTCCCCATGATTGTCGGAGGGTCCAACATCAAATTTAATTCATCGACGATCCAATTGAATATAACAATTCCGGGTTTGACGTCCAACCAGCGTAGGTTACCTTGACCCGTATGGTCATCAGAAGCTAAGAGATTCGTGCCTTTGGTCTACGCAAATCCGGTCTGGATCGGGTCGAACAACATTGTTTTGCCACTCTGCGCAAGGTCGAGACGACCGGTGCTCATGAAGAACTCTCCGTGTCCCCGTTCAGACTAGTATTAAAGGCTAACCATTTTCGCTCGACAATGTCAAGCACTCTTTCGAGTCTATCGACGGCTACAGCTCCATTTCAAACCCAACTAATCCATCGCAATGTCTAGCACACGCAACTGGCCCTCTGAGCCTCTCCTCCAGCTCGACGTGTTCAAAGCCGCTGGATCCAACTCTGGCTCTCGGGATAACGCTCTCGCTCTCTGCAACAATGCATACATGCGCGCTGAGCAGATCTGGAAGAAATGGGGTATGTGGATCGTCATCTGGCGTTTGCAGTCCACTGACAATGCCTTGTGGGTAGGTTTGACTTTTGAGGATATCCTCACTTTGAGTCCCAAATTCTGGAAGATCCACAACGATCCCATTGCCTGGCACGATGGCTCTTCTATTACCATCATGACCATTCACTTGAACTTGGCCGTCGGTACTATTGGAACCTATGCTAAAGATCGTCCCGAGCTGCAGAGGCTCTGCGCTGACATGATGGACTGCAAGGCGATGTCAGTATACATTCATTTTTTTCACGCGTCTTTCCGTCCTAAAATTGTCTATTCAGCGGCCAATTCCTGCTCACTGAAGTTGGACACGGTTTGGACGCGGTGAACTTGGAGACCGCCACGCACTTGCAGGATGATGGAACTTTCGTCATGAACTCTCCGAATGGCTACGCTTCCAAGTGAGTTGACTCGTTGTATCGCTGACAAGTACCTAATATGTCGTGTCTAGGTACATGCCTCCGACCGTGCCCGTCCTCGGCAAGCCTTGCTACGCGGTGGTCTGGTCGCAGCTCTACGTCAAGGGCGAGAAGCGCGGTATCCGCCCATTCGTCGTCCAGCTCAATGACGGTGTCAACATGTGCAAGGGCATTACTGCCAAGTGAGGCTCCATTCATATTATTTTTGTCTTTGAACTAAGTCCTCTTTCTTAGACTCATCCCCACGCGTCACGGAGCGACCCCAGTTAACCACGCCATCACCCACTTCACCAACGTCGCCCTGCCATCTTGGTCTCTGCTTGGGCCAGTTGGGGAGAAGCCCTCCACCCACGAAGACTTCCTCCAAGCCATCTGGCGTATCGCTGTCGGCACCCTCGCCTTAGCCAGCCTTGCCATCCCTGCTCTGCAAATCGCCGCCCACATCGCGTACAAGTACTCCGTCCGCCGTCACGTTGGTGCGCCCAACCCGGTGCCCATCATCTCCTTCCGCACGCAGCAGATTCCCATCTTCACCGCTGTGGCGCAGACCTATGTCTTGCAGGCGTTCCAGAATTATGCTGTGAAGCACTTTACGGATACTTCGGCGAACCACCAGTCCCGCCATGCGATTGCGACGACTTATAAGGCTGTAGTTATGGAGCACGCTCAGGCTTCGCATTTCAACCTCTCTGAGCGTCTTGGTGCTCAAGGTCTCTTTGACTACAACCAGATTGTTACCCAATTCGTGAGTGATGTTTCTTCACAAACAACTATTCTGTGTCTCATGGCGATTTTAGTCTGAGATGCGTGGTATTGTCATCGCTGAAGGTGATATCCTTGTTTTGTGCATCCGTAAGCCTCTCTCTTCTTGGAAATTCGATGTTGATTGAACGGTATGTTCAAGGTCTCGCCTCCGAGCTCCTTCTCGGTCGTTACGGTGTTCCCGCCACAACGAACCCCAACTCGCTCCTTGCCCGCCGTATGTGTTCTCACAAGGAATGCTGATATCCACTTACAAAGATCTATGACAGATGAGAAGGGTGTCTTTGAGGAATGCCGCGCTCTGGCGAAGAAGTATGGTCACCGTAGCCAGCAATTCGCGGACTACATCCTTCCCCGTTCCAAGGACCTTGTTGAGGCCATTGGTCACCGCATGGCATACGACGCCGCTATCGACCAGGGTGTCGACAAGGTGTTGTGCGACATCTACGAAGTCTTTGCCGTCAAGAAGGACATTGGGTGGTACTTGGAGACTGGTCTCCTGAACCGAGCGGCTGTCGCTGAGATTGAGAGCACTGCGATGAATGCTGCTATTCCCAAGATGAATGGCTTTGTGGATGCTATGGGTGTTGCTCCTTGGGTCAAGGCGCCGATCCTGGCTGAGGCGACATGGGATAGGTTTGTTAACAACTTGTACACTTTCCGTGAGGTGCCGGAGGAGCGGGCTGCTATGTAGACAACTTTTCATCGTATAATCTCAAATCTCTTTGTACAACATTATCAATACGATAGACTGTTATGTATTTATTTTGTACTCCAATCCAGAACTTCAAAGTCCCATTTCTTCCCTTTTGCTTCAATAAACTCTTTGTAGACTCCTCGAAAGATGAAACCGTTCTTTTCGAAGACTCGAATGCTGCCTTTGTTTCCAGAGTAGGCTGAGCCAATCATTCGGCGTACGCCTAACAAGGGAACGGCGAACTTATGGAGCAAGGTTCCGAGCGCGTCGGAAATGATACCTTGCCCATGGTGACTTGGAGAGAGATAATCTAAAGGACACGATGAGTAGCTGCACAACAAAGTGTGATAAGAGGTACTTGCACCCAGCGGTCCACAGGATATCAGGATCACCCGCAGGTCGAGCATTGTTTTCCTTCAACAGCGCCTCAGGATCTGATCCCTCAGCAGCTAGAGGATCGACAGCCATCCACGGACAGCGGAAGAAATCTATAGTGCCGAGGAAGATATCCGAGCCGTCATCTTGTATCTCTCTAATTGTCTGAACTGGGGACGCCTTCAGTATAGGTGCCCCCTTTTCGAGTTCTGCCAAGGCTTCGTTGGTTTCGGTGATTTTATGGTTCAGCCACCAATCGGCGTGCTCTGTATTACGCGGGTGGTTAGGGCGTGATAGGCGAATACCAAGTAGTAGTGGTGATACCGGGTTTGTAGGGATATGGGGGCGCTGAGAGCCAGACGCAGACGCGCTCGTCGTTTAAGAGTTCGATGAGAGGTGCGGCGTCGGATAGGCGAGGAGGGGTGATGATGATTCGAGGATGGTTATCGAGGCGGATGAAGAGCTCCCCAGTTGTGGGGTTGCGTTCGAAGGGGGGCGGCGGGAAAGCCATGAGTCAGGCTGGAAGATGGACTGGAGAACTTTATAGGCTACAGCCTCTCATGGTTGAGTCATGCTGATAAGTACAATATAATTGAATACTCTTCAAGCTCGAAGCGTAGTGATCGGCAGGTACATCAAAAGTCGGTCCGAACTGCCTTTTTTGGCTCTCCTCACTTTACGGTTTGTCTGCAGCGTTGCCCGCATTCTCCACGCTTGCGGTCGACCTTCACCCCGCTGCGAATCCGAGGGTGAATTTTGAAGGATTCCTCACCTTTACTTGCTTGCTTTCTTCCTCTAATTCGACAATCAAGCTCCGTCTTCTGAATTTCGGATCTCTTCCACAAACGTGGGGACTCCCATATGCTCGTGCATCACACCTTGAACTAGACGACTTGCTCGATGGATGCAACGATGCAGGCAGAGGTGTATGCACACCCGCACCCGTTGGTGTCGCTGGTGTCGGCTTGTTTCTGGGTAATATGTTCGTAATCCAGCCCTATCTCAGCGTTCCTTGAGTGTTCATATCTAGGACTAGTATGGCTGCTTTCCTGGTTGAAGGCTCTCGTCGCGTTCGTGACTATAAGCGTCCCGAGATTCATCTACGCCATCCTCTCGTATTCCATGACCCTAACGGTGAGTACTTCGTCCTCATGCACGACTATATCATCCTCATCTCCCGCAGCTCAATTTCTGGTCATTTGCAATCTTGTTTGGCGTTTCAGCCGTCGCGTTGAATTACTGGATTCGTTTCCGATATCTGAACGATTATACCCAGCTCAAGGAACCTCCTCTCGTCAAGCCCGACGCTACCGAGTTGCATCCTGATGTAAACACGCCAGGTATTTATACCTCGATCGCCACTTCGGTCGTGTCCTGAAGCTTTCTAGACCCGCCACCCACGTTTCACAATTACTTGGATGAATTCTTGCAAGCAGTTCGCGTGTTTGGATTCGTGAGTCGCGTGTCAATTTCTGCTATTTCAACTATATCTGATAACTTTATACCAGCTTGAGAAGCCTGTAAGTGTCACTCTACTACCATAGTATACGTGCCAACTCTCGTTAGGTATTCCATGAGCTGGCGCGGCATCTACAGACCAGAAGGTTGTTGGCTGGCGACAGCATTTCGTTGGAACAAGACAAGAACTTTTACTGTGTCGTGGACGGTATGGTGCAAGTCTTCGCCCAAGACGACCGAAGACGAGATCAGAAGCAGAGTCTCTGGGATGACGACGAGATGAACGGCTACCAGCTTTTGAATGAAGTGCGCAGTGGAGGCACTCTCTCCAGTCTCTTTACTATTCTAGGCCTCTTCACAGAGGACGTCATGATGAGCTGGCAAGATGAAGATCCTCGGCGTCCAATGCAACATGATGACATGGACGTTTCTCAGCTTGACTTGGGCCCACATATACGCCGCGCGAGTTCCGCGTCTTCCACAGCTTCGACTGTTCATCCATTTGAAGTAGTCTCACCCACGACATCAGGATTTGCGACTCCAATGTCTCCCATTCTCGATGATGACGAAACTACAGCATCTTTACCAAGGTCAGGCCAAGGATCGTCATCGTACCGTCGGCGCGCAACCCAGCTTCATGAGGGCGTCGTCGCACGGGCTAGCGAAGATACCACGCTGGCCGTGATTCCAGCGGAGGCGTTCCGACGACTGACCAAGAAGTATCCCAAGGCTACAGGTCACATCGTGCAAGGTACGTAATGCTGTAGGACTGACAAGTGGCACACACTAAACGTGTTCGTAGTCATTTTGACGCGTTTCTCCCGCGTGACGTTCAGCGCAGCACACAAGTATCTTGGGTTAACCAGCGAAGTTTTGCGTACTGAGAAGGCAATTAACGATATCGCTTGTCATCCGTTACCGGCCTCATTCTATGAGGGCGGTGGGCTGCAGTACCTTCGACAACGTTTTGATGGGACGAACGCCACAGATAGCGATAGTGAATACTTGAATGTCACTGGCACGCCCAGTACTGTATCTGGAAAGAGCTTGACAGATTCGCCAGCGTCATCTCGAACGCATCTCGCTGACCTCCCTCGAGCCCGACCACCTTCTCGTCTGTCTACCTCTTTATCTCAGCAATCCTCGTCACACAAATCTCACGCTTCTCGCAACAGCGTGCAGGCCGGAGATCTTTTGAGCTCGACAGCCTATTTGGGAGATTTTTACCGGCCGATAACTCGTACGCTCAATAGTTTCAGCTCCCCGCGCGGCGCTAAAGCGGCAGGCGAGAATCCGATGGACAGTCGACGAGCGGCGAACATATCAGGTGATGAGTTCGACCTACGGGAAGAAGTAATGTCTTGTATTGCCAAGTCCATTGGTTTACTCCAACCGCCGCTTAGTGGACCAGAGTCCGTAGAAGCGTCGCCTGCAATGCCGCCCTCCGTGGCATCAGAAGGACGACGGTCATCTGGCTCGGGACTATTTGGCTCATCGTTCAGTTCCTTGTCGCTCCTCGAAATTGGAGACGACGCATCAAGCGTGAACGGCGCTTCATCTATCCATTCTCACGAAGGATACATGAGCGGACTTGATAATGAGGTCGAAATGCTCTTCTTTGCTGCAGGGACTACTCTCGTAAAGGCCGGAGAAGTCAATACCGGTGCAGTTTCTAGTTCCGACGTATGTGATGAATCTCATGGCTCTCAGGTTTGTTCTATGTCATTGAAGGCTTTCTGGACATTCTGTTACCCGCGGAACACCAGAAAGATATCGCTGGCTCAACATCAGAGCCTAAGAATGGTCAGCCTGAGCAGAAATTGCTGTTTACGGTCAAGCCCGGTGGAATCGCTGGGTACCTAGGTTTGTATGGAATCTGTTCAAACCCTTCAGTTCTGACCTTCGCACAGCGTCTCTCACGAATACAGCTTCTTATGTCGACATCACGGCGAAGACAGATACCTACGTTGGCTTCTTACCGTCTCATTCTCTAGAACGTATTCTTGAGAAGCGACCTATTGTACTCCTCACCCTTGCTAAGAGGTTGATTTCTCTTCTGTCGCCGCTTGGTACGTTCCATCCGCGGCAATTTCCGGCTATGTCTAACATATTTTAGTGCTTCATATCGATGCATCTCTGGACTGGATGCAAGTCAACGCCGGTCAGGTACTCTGGCGGCCGAAAGAGGCCAGTGACAGCTTCTATATTGTTATCAATGGTCGACTTCGTGCGATATCGGAGGCTGAAGATGGAACTGTAACCATCGTAGGCGAATATGGACAAGGTGATACCGTTGGAGAAGTCGATGTTATTACAAGCTCTCCTCGTCGTACTACTGTACACGCTATTCGTGACACTGAATTGATTAGAATGCCGCAAACGCTTTTCAATGCCATCTCCGCTAGGTGCGTGTTTTCTATAGTCTTCATGGACCGTCTTCTCAAGGTGCCTCATCTAATAGGAATCCTCGGATAACAGCTCAGTGCGCGGAGACCGTACATTTGTTTTCCACTTGTAACTAACTGTCTTCCAGAATTCTTCGCATGATCGCGACTCGCGTCAGGGGAGAGCTAGACAGCTCTGTATCCATGCAGTCTCGCGCAATTCCTTCTGAGCCAGGGTACAACAATAATCTGAAAACCGTAGCCGTGCTCCCAGTGTCACGTAATGTGCCTGTTGATGCTTTTGCGCGTAAGCTCCAGACCGCGCTTGAAGGCATTGGCGCCTCCACGTCGTACCTCAACCAGGCTTCAATATCCAACCAACTTGGGCGACATGCGTTCACGCGGATGGGGAAGCTCAAAGCAGCTGGATGGTTGGCGGACCTTGAGCAGCGGTACCGTACGGTCCTCTACGTGGCCGATTCCCCCGTTAGTAGTTCGTGGACGCAGACCTGTATCAGACAGGTGAGTGTTGGTCTCCCGTGTGTCCAAATGAACACTGACCCCAGAACAGGCCGACTGTGTCATGGTTGTGGGCATGGGTGATGATCCATCTATCGGAGAATATGAACGTCTGCTCCTTTCAATGAAGACGACGGCGCGTAAAGAGCTGGTTCTTCTCCATCCTGACCGTTCAGTTGTTCCTGGAAGCACGCGCGAATGGCTCAAGGTATATCCTTTCCGCCAGTTATTTACATTTTCATGTCAACTTAAAATTGTCGCTGCAGAACCGACCGTGGGTACATCAACATATTCATGTGGAGCTACCCGTATGAATTGTTTAGCGCGGGGATCAGTGCCGTTTTGATGATTCTCTGTTTAGGGTCTAGTGCTTCCCATTCCCAAAGTCACCGCCCCCCCAAAAGGGCCCGATGCAGTAACTGCATTGAAAAACCTAAAAGAGAAGGTTCAAAGCGAGATTCAGAAGTACCGCGGGACCACCATCGATGCTCGGCCTCAGAGATCTGCTAGAGTGAACGACTTTTCGCGCTTGGCTAGGCGGATATGCGGGAGGTCTGTGGGACTTGTGCTTGGTGGCGGTGGCGCTCGTGGTATCTCACACTTGGTATGATTGTTGATTGTTCGTTCGTTCCGAAGTCCCCATTTATGACATTTCTCGTAGGGTTTAATTCGTGCGTTGGAAGAATACGGAATCCCTATCGACCACATAGGCGGCACCAGTATCGGTGCCTTTATCGGTGGATTGTATGCTCGAGAAGGTGACATTTTGTCGAGCTCAGGTCGCGCCAAACACTTCAGTAGCCGCATGGGCAATATTTGGCGAATGCTTTCCGATGTGACTTACCCTATAGTCGCCTATACGACGGTAGCTTTCACTTTCTCCGCCAGCAGAATAATTATATATGGCTAACAACGTTTGAAGGGGCACGAGTTCAATCGGTCGTTGTACAAGGTAATGTGATGTCGGGTCTGCTCCGTTCTCTGGCACTCACCAATGACGAAGGCATTCTATGATACGCACATTGAGGACATGTGGCTGCCGTTCTTCTGCAATACGACCAATATCAATACCTCTGAAATGGAGATTCATGAAACGGGATATGCGTGGCGCTTCATCAGTATGTCCTGTCACGATTCATTATCGTGGTCCTAAAAATGCATCCAGGAGCATCAATGACACTCGTAGGTCTGTTGCCGCCATTATGCGACAATGGGCATATGCTTGTTGATGGTGGATACGGTGAGTGCATCTCCATTGACCGGATCGCGTTCATGACTGACTATGCGTCAGTTGACAACTTGCCTGTATGACTTTCTTTAGCTGCTATTAGATGCGACTGAATTAAATATAGGTTGCGGCGATGTTTTCGCGAGGTGCCAGTGCCGTATTTGCTTGCGATGTCGGATCGGTATGTTTTTGGTTCTCCCCGTCGTTTTTTGTGCTACAACAGACCGATTAGCTCGATGATAATTCGCCTCGAAATTTTGGCGACCACGTTTCTGGGTGGTGGCTGCTGCTTAATCGATGGAATCCGTTTTCCAACGCCCGGAACGTTCCAGCCATTACGGAAATTCAAAGTCGATTAGCTTAGTTAGTCGTTTCCCTTACTAAGTTGATGCAGGCGCTGATCATGACTAGCGTTTCGAGCGTCAAGACACTCGAAGACGCGAAGGTCGCTCCAGGCTGTCTGTACATATCCATGCCTGTTCAGGAGGTCTGAAAACCAGTCGCTCCTTCTTGTTTTGGTCGCTCACCGAAATTGTAGTACGGAACGCTTCAATTTGGGAAGTTTGAGGAGATTCAGAAGAGAGGCTATCATGCGGCGATGGATATTCTTGACAAGTGGGAAGAGGAAGGGCGGCTTCCATCTGCGTTAATCGATGGTCACGACAACATTGCAGGCAAGAAGAAAGGACGAAGCGCTCGTCGTAATTCTATCTGAGCATAACAGACATGGCACACTCATTCTACATTATTTCGTATGATTTTTGAATACCGATGTTGATTCCGAATTTGGACATACGGCGTGACGTAATCCGGAAAAAGATTGTTCGTTCCATCATCCTCCTCTGACAGTGCAGAACGCTCGTTGGACACGTCAGTGCCTCTGGAAATCGCTTGCTTAGGCCTTTAACTGTGTTTGTTCGTCAAAATTTCTCAACAAATGGACTCAACGGAACGTGTCTTGCAGGTCAATGGGCCGAAAGTATGCAATGACTGCGATGAACTAATGTTGTAATTGCGTTGTCCAAGGTCCCCGAACACGAAAGTCTTCCACTCGCAAACTCTCTGCTATACCATACCTCGGTGGCGAAAAGAATTCTTAGGCTCAAAGCGGGACCATTGACGTCGACGAAGCTAATGCTACTCTACCTCTGTCGGCCTTCATTAATACCTCAAATTTATTGCTGGTCCTTATGGCGCTGTTCTATAATAATATGTAGCTAGTCCAACGTGCTGCACAAACTGATCAGACGACGAGTACATGAAAACTTGGCATCTTGTTCACTTCCTCGCCGTTGGGCCACGATATCACTGAAGAGAGGGACGCCCCCCGCGACGTAATTTTTGGTTTCATGCGGTCTAGACGCATCTTTTTTGCTGTCTGTGTTGTCTCTCCTTGGGGCATTCCTTCCAAATTCAAGGAGATTTGGCTGGTGCGATCAACTGCTTCTGCGGCGTCTATTCCTGGCTTAGCTTGCTGTCAAGGGCTGCGAGACACAGCTCTACACGACTCGGCGTAGGTCTTAATTAATTCTCAGGTGCTTTACGGCTTATTTCCCCGAAGAATCGGCAAAGAGAGGCAAAGCCGCCGTACGTATGATTTCTTGGACGTCGGAATGCTGAAATTCTCCAGAGGCCCGCTCATGTCTGGGCCGCTGCTTTACGATGATAAATGTCAAGCCGTTGACGCACCGACACGCTCCTAGGTTCCTCCCGACAAGATTGATGGCCTCGCCGTTTTGAACGGTATGTTGATATGATATCTCCCCTTTCAACCCAACTCACATATGAGGGCTTCATAACGCACTCATTGGCATCCGGAATTGTGCGATTCTACCTTCCTTATGATCTTCCTTCTCAGAGTACGTTGTCTTCTAGCCCATGTGGACCCTCCTGCGTCACTTGTGTAGCCACCTGCCTAATGACCCGTCAGCTACTTCTTCATTTAATCCGGCCGTTCCATTACCCACCATGAGAAAAACAGAAGAGGAAGTACTGTCTTTCATCCTCTGATATCGAACTGCCTATGCGCCGAATTGCGAGACATCAGTTTTTCGGGTGTTCTAAAGCGGTTGGATAAGATTGTGTGCCGCCTGCAGGAGAAGTAACAGGTACGCCGTCGATTTGCCTGTGTTTCAGAGGTCTGATCCTTGCTGAAGACTAGTCGGCAAGCGAAGTCAATTCGTGGCAGAACCTAAAGGATATTGTTGCTCAACGTCTGTGGTCTGTAGTCAAAGCGTCTGAATCTAGGTCATCGTAAGTCACTTCAATCCTTGGCACAGGTGCCTGACAGCAATCCAGATATCGGTTCTCTGAATACCTGTCCCAATGACGAACATGATGCACTCAGGTTAGCCTTGTTCTTGAAAAGACAACAAAGGGAGAACCAAAGCTCACCCTTTTCATTTAGAACTTAGTGGCGTCCCGTAACGTGTTAGCACAAATTCCGGCAATCGAAGACTCGATAGTCCAGAACACTGGCATATTGTCATACTTCGCCTCGCAAGCATTACTACAAACGGAAGAAAGGCCAAGGCCCTCGAAAACCTCTTCCGTGAGCTACTTCACGTGGGTCTACTTCGTTGGAGAGTTATTCGTTACTCGCAGACGTACGGGTACATTTTTCTACCTCTGCTACCTGCACTAACCTCGCCGTCAGCAGCTATCTCAATGCCGAGTATCCTTCCGCCATGTGTGGTGCCACCGAAGTACCCTTTCGTATCTCTCCGGAAATCGTTACGTCTTTTGGATCGAGGACCACTCCGAAGCCCTGGATGAAGCGAAAAAGGACATCAGTTTCGTCTATTCAGGCTACACCCCGATCAGTACTCATCTCGCCCAATGCCTCGCGCGAGAGGTGCCATGCTGCAGACAAAGGTCCTGCCGCGGTGGAGAGCGGTCCTTCGGAATCTACTGCGTGTAAAAAATTCCAGCCGCATACTGGACTGCTGGAGAGCTTTCAAGGACCTAATCTCGCGCGCGACGGACGGCGTTTGGCGAAACTGTTGACCTCGTCTAAAAGCCGGTTCGTGACACCTTGCATGTGCTCGTTGGTGTACGTGCCTTACTTGCATCATGATTTTCAACATCGCTGGCCACACTGAGGTCACTCATTTAGGTGAAAAGAGGATGTCAACGGACATGTCTTTCCTAGGTGGGCACAGTCACCGCGCGCAGCTGCGATGGCTGGCTCGGCAAACGGAGGTGTGTCTTTGAGCCGGTTCCGTCGTGAAAATTCCATGCTCACGGGTTCTCCGCAGGCCGTAAGGTTATTGTCGCCACTACAGGTATTGTCAGTGCTTCAAGCCTGATTGATGGGATCGCCGGTATCAGCAAGTCGGGAGGATCTAAGGATGCTGGCATATAGCATGTGTCTCAGTGTCTCTATGTCATTCTGGAAGGTCAGGCATGGGATTTCTTTTGACACTGGGTAGGAGACCATATCACTTCTTTGTCTCAATGCATATGGTACAGGTTATGTACCTTGCCACACTTGAGCATAGGAACATATTCAGCTATTCAAGTGCTATCCATGTCGGGTCCGACTATTCAGTGTTACGCGACGCGTTTTTATGATCGGTTCCACTTGCAGCTCCGGAGAACTCCAGACACCCTCAGAACCCAAGCGCAAGGGCTCTCGCAAGGTTTGATGCAACTTTGATATCTGATCTTACGCGCCCAAAAAAGTTCACAGCACGTTTACGGTTCTTTCCTCCTTATGGGAAACGATGTTGCCAACTTTGATGTGATCTTCAATTCAGCTGGAGTTGCCCGCTGCATACAATTGAAGGAGCACAAATTTCGATTCGCTTGACACTGGATCTGACAACGGTGCTTACCTCTTATCGGCGTTGAGCCTGGCATCGGAACGCACGCCCAGAAGGTGCCGTAAAATTTCCACTCTTGGGAAGACTAATAAATTGAATCCCAACTTTGCAGTAAACATGCACCTATAAGTGGCTGGGGGACTGGGCGATTGTTCTGAAAATCAACAATCGAAGCTGTCAGTTGAACGGTCTTTTTACTTAAGTAACGCATCCATGAAAAGATGGTGCCCCTGGAAATTTCGTCTCCTCCCAACTTGCCCCGCGCCATCGTGGTCTCCGTCCGCTCGTCCTCTACGCGATCCTGTTCATCCCTCTCGCGCCCTCCTCGGGCTCTTGTCAGGCACTTCGGCCCTGTGCTAAACGTCGCATCACGCGCGTTCGGCCGTAATAACCACCAATCATGCCTCCCAAAGCTGCTGCTGCCTCCTCTTCAACAACCGCTAAGCCGAAGAAAAGTGTGCTCTCATTCTGGAATATAGGCCGCCTGCTCATATTTTTCAGCCAAGTCTTCGGGCTCTCGCGGCGCTAAGAAGAAACTCACGCCGTTCAACAAATTCATGGTTGGATATTAATTGTCCTGGAGAAGACCGTCAAACTAAGTATTTGCATTTGCAGCAAACGGAAATGGCGCGCCTCAAGGAAACAGAGCCCGACATCACGCATCAGGAAAGGTCTGTCGCCTGCTGGATCAACAGCTGGGTGCTCAATTGAATGGTCACTAGGTTCAAGAAGGCTACTGCAAATTGGAAGACGGCTCCCGAAAATCCGAAACCATCTTCATAAGCCTTCGTCCTTTCTCGACAATGCATCTGTACCTCAGATATCCATTCCTTAGGTTCCTTTTTGCCTTGTGTCTTTATTTCTATATACATAATTACCATCTAATTCGTACCATTTCATGTACATGGTTTTTTTGTAGTGCTATTCAACCTGCTCTCTACAACTGCGTCGCTCGTTTTCTGGAGGGTTTCTAGCTTTCTGTACTTGGCCGATTATCTCCTGGTATATGTTATCTTATGCTGTTGTTTTTTTTGGTACATTTTTTTCGATATTTGAACATGCAAGGAGAGCGCGGTGGCAGGCGAAGTCGGCGAAACGGTCAGGATTTCTTCACTCGATCAAGCTTTTGTCCATGATCGAGTTGAAGTTTAGGCTGCTGTAATGTGAGCCGGGATACGTGTTATTAGATGCAGTTATCAGCGAAGGACTGTATCTGCATGGCTGTCCATAGCTTCTTGTTATCGAGCTCGCCAACGGCCAATCTAGTTAGCTTTAGGCAGAGCGCCTCGGATCCTGCATCAATTCGAAAAAGGTTACAGTGCGTTTCAGAATGATGCGGAAAACGTTCACAAAAAAATATTGGTGGCTGTGCCGGCCCGACGACCCCCGAACCCCTGCTTTTGACCACCATCATGGCCCACGACGTGTAAAACTGATGTCAAGCGACGTACAATGACAATTCCCATGTTATACTTTGAATAGTACTGTAGTGTACAGCAAATTAATGGTATTCTTGCTCTCCTACACACATACAATGGTTTTTATTGCATGTTTCTGCAAGGGCCAGGGTGCTTCGGGCCAACTTCCGGGTCTTCGGCAGCCCTTGGGCCGGCACAGCCACCAAGATTTTTCTGTCAACGTTTTCCGCATCATTCTGAAACGCACTGTAATCAGACCCCTGTTTGGGTTCGCGTGACATTTGACCACTTTAAGCTACCTGAGGCAGCCAAAGAGATATTGTAATTGAATCATTTCCAGCGTTATCGCTCCCATCTTTCTCTGCTCTTTCATCCTACGTACGCCCGGATTTTTTCGCTGTATTTCTACCCAGAACGCCTCTTGGCTCTTTCACCCACTTTGTCGTCGCGTTGGTTTGACATCACACTACCCGTTTCGTCATGTCTCTCGATTTACACGATGAGACGCATCCATCCCACCGCCCACTTGGAACCGATAATAATGATACTGTATTCCAGTTTGATTTCTCTGAAGAGCCTACCTTAGAGGCGCTTACCGGTGGGAACGTCCATGTTCCCGCCTCGCTGTCGCCTGCATCCGGTGATATGTCTCCGAGTAACCCAAGGCCGGACAGTGTCGTGGATACCAAAGGGAAAGGCGTTTCCAACCCCATTGACATACCGTCTGGTTCTTCGAGGATGCCCGAGGCTTCGTCTTCGTCTTCATCCGTTTCTTTCCACGTTCATAATCAGGATGCATCCGGATCTGCATCCTCGAGCCAGAATGCAGCCATATATTCCACCACCGAGAAGGGTAAAGGGAAGATCTCTGATTCACCTCCAATACTCCCTCCTTTGGCCTTTACTCATCCCGAATTCAGCTACAGTCATATATCATGGCCGTCGCCTTCATCATTCACGGACTCTGAAGTCGGGACTTCTTCATATGGTTCCCCGCCGATGGAAGGCTCTACTTCTCGGCTCAGCGTACCGGAGCATTCTCCCTTTACAACCTCCCCACCTTCATCTTCACGCGCTCGCACCTTGTCTGACAGTTCCACGCAATCCGACACATCTATTGCTACTCTTTCGCTTTCACGAGTGAAAGTTAAATCAGGGTCGGCGAGTAGAGCTCCCGGCAATCTTTCGCGCAAGCTTCTCTTTAGAAAGCTTGGTCCTTCTCCTGCCAGTGGTGTGTCTGTAGAAGTAACCGGATTACAGTCCGAAGTCTTTCAGACACATCTCGGTTCAGAGAGCGCTCTAAAGGATGTTTCCTACTCCTACAGGTTGTCTGGCTATGATGGTACTCAGAGTTTGTCGTGGCCTGTAACGCCTCTTCCGAAAGGCAAAGGGCGCTCGAATTCCTCTCCGCTACCGTACTCAGTCCTCGACCTCGCCCTCGATACATCTTCACCCACATTCCTTCCGCCCCCGAGGCAGCCCATTCTCCCTAATTATTTCGATGAGATGCCCAAGGAGATACGTATTCGCATTCTCTCGGCGCTCCTCGATGCTCACGAAAGTGACCACCATAAACTCACTTCTGGTCCTTTGTGGTCGACTAGCAAAGCTTCTTCGTCGAAGAATAAATGGATTGGCCGAGACAAAGGTGCTCGCGAACTCGTCAAACTTAGTCGTGTGAGGCTATCTTTATCGTAACTGTCTTTTTGATTACTTATATCTGCTAGGTCTCGAAAGGCTGGCAGATGCTAGTTTCGGACGGCCAGTTATGGAAGAAGCTCGATCTGCGCGCCTTTCATAATATTCCAAAGTCGGTCATTCTTCGATTAACCTCAGTCTCTGGACCGTTTATTCAGAGCTTGGACATCTCCGGTCATGTCTTTATGCTTCCGACCACCCTCCTTGAGATTACCAACCGCCTGTGCATTCAGCCATCCGCCGCTGTCTTCGGTACTGCGATACACACGCAGTTGACGAAACTGAATGTACGCGGATGTACGATGTTGACGAGCCATTCATTGCACCACATCTTGCGCAGCTCCCCGGCTGTGGAGATACTCTGTGTCAAGGGATTGAGCATTGTCACAAATATGACATGCGAAGTCTTGAGCGCTCACTGCCCGAGAATTCGAGTGTTGGATATGAGCCGGTGTCCGAACATGGATGCTGGGGGGATTCGCTCCATTGTTGAAGCCGCCTTGTGGCGCAAGCAGACTTTACCGTTGAGGATCCTCCGCTTGTCGGGGCTTAAGTATGTCGATGATGCGCTGTTATCCGCGCTTGGAAAAGTCACACCGTTGCTCGAAGTTCTGGATCTCAGCTACTGTCGCCAACTGCACAATTCTGCATTGGAAGCGTTCGTAGCATGTGACGATGGGGATACCGAAGAGAAACTAGGTGTAAAGATTATCACTCTTTCGGGGCGCCAGGCCGGGCGCGATATTGCCGACTACAACAAATATCGGAGGCGTGTTACTCGCCTCCGCCATCTCTGCCTCTCTTTCTGCATTCTCCTTACAGACCATGCCTGCTCCAATATCGCTCACTCGGTTCCTCAGTTAGAGTTTTTGGAGATGGCAGGGATTGGCGACGATCTAAAGGATGGTGGGCTTATCAGGTTGTTGGAGACGACGCCTATGATTAGGCGGGTGGACCTGGAGGATTCTTCGGAGCTTACAGACGCGCTTATTGCCTCGTTGACTCCTGCTCAGGTCGAGGACGATGTGCCTGCGGACTCGCCGCATGCCGGTCATGCTTTAGAGCAGCTGGTCATTTCGTACGCAGGCAATGTGACGGACAACGCTCTGCTTGCCCTCATCCGGGGCTGTGCGAATCTCAAGGTTCTCGAGGCGGATAATACGCGCATCGGTTCAAAGGTGTTCAAGGAATTCATCCGCCTCAGTCGCGCCAGGAGCATGTCGAACAGCAAAATCGTCGCAGTGGACTGTCGGACGATCGGGGAAGCGAGTGTAAGGGATATGGTTGCCCTTACACGTCCGAGAATGGGATGGCGGGCGTATGAAGCGCGGAAGCTGAAGTTCCTTGACGCGCGTGATGGGGATTTAGACGATCTCAAGATCGGACAAGACGAGTGTGACGATAAGAGGGTGGTGGTGAAGACGTTTTATTCTTGGCAGACCGTGGACTCGGTCAAGGCTGCTCGGGAGAAGAGGAAGAAGTCTACTTCTAGGAGAGCTGGGAATGGGAGTGACACCAGCGTGGAAGCGGCGTCCTCGGGATCGACTCGGTGGTGGTCTCCGGGTGGTCGCAGATCTGGGACAGCATCCCCAGTGGAAATGACGAACCGCGACAGTTGTACTATAATGTAAGACGATCTGCTTTGACTCTGCCTGCTCATGACTATCTGTTGTATATGTACCATAACACATTACTGACCCTTTGACGACATTCAGACGATATGCGCTGTATTTTTTCCTGTACATAACGAACTGTATACACCACATACTAGACCAGCACAACTCCTGCCTACTATTGTTTTGCTATTTACTACCTTCAACTCCTTTTTACGACACATAATTCACGGCCCACAAGGTCTTAAAAGAAAAAGAGATGCACCTCAGAGAGGCACTGCGGAAATAAAACAGAAAACATTGGTCGAAAAGAAGAAGAGAATTTCTTTCATACGGAGAAAACCTTTCTGATGACGCCACACTGTCCTTCAGCAATGCGGAAGAGTGCCTGGAACTTTGTCAGTACGATCGACAATGGTTAAGCTGAGTATTGGACTGACTGGTAGTGCAAGACGAGTCCGTGTAATGGGCACTGACGTAGCAAGCCGAGCCCGAGTAGTAGTCCCAGTTGCTTGAACAAAGCGATTATCATCATATGGTCAGCGACATTCTAAACTCGACTTACGGATTTCCTCCAACAACCGTGCCGGTAGTGTAGCAGGTGAACCAATAGGGAATATCGCCGTTGAGTGTAGTGACGATTCCACAAGACGTATATGGACAGGCGCGGCAGTTCACCGAAGTGGCCAGGAGACCACAGTAGATCTGAGTAGAGCGCTCAGAAAGAGATGTGGCCTGCGCGGCGGGAATGTAGGGGGAGACGCCAGTGTCAACCTCTGCGACAGGCGCAGGCGCAGGGACCGCACCCGCCATGAAGGCGGCGAAAGGCAGATAGAGAAGATAGAGAAGCTTCATGTTGTTCAAGTTGATTCAATGTTGGTGAGGACTGTCGAAGGTCTGAAGAGCTTTTATATGGTCGTCTTGCCCGGACACAACGGTGTATATCGTCAAGATGAAGTCCATCGCTGCAGAGGCTTGTCCGCTTTGGAACACGGTGGGCGACTAGAGATTGTCTATGGAAGCCTTAGTTCGCCTGGACGGTCCTGTTGTACTCATACGGGCAGCCACTTTGTATTGGCGGTATAGCCCAAGGATGACACTAGTTGACAGCTTGATGAAGGGGGGAATGCGATAAGTCGTGAACCAGGCGGAAAAGCTAACTTCACGCTGGGCGGTGATGCCGAGTTTGGGCAACGATCGGAACTTTAGCTCGATCAGGCACGCAACGGCCAATGTCGAATGAAACGGTGAAGGCCAAAGCAAGGCTTGCTGCTTTGTCCTACTCTTTAACGGAACTGGAAATACACTTGGATCCTTTACTGACTTTACCGGAGACTCTGTTGTCTTTGGAATCTATACAACAAGCAAAATTACAGACGCTCTGGAGCTATGTTACCTACGATCTCATTTTCAGTACGTTGCGATTCCTTTATCGTGTTGGGTATACTAAGCAGCTATAGTATACCTCAAATTTCGTGGAATTGATCCCAAACCCCACCTAGTTATTGGCGAGATAGCGAGTGTGGCCATCCAACCTTTAAACAAGACAATAACGCCGCCATAGGATCGAATAAAACAGTACTTCGATAAAATTTACAAGGCAGAGAACTCAGATACTACCATCAACTCCTTTTTACGACACATAATTCATGCACAACAAGGCGCTAAACGAAAAAAGATACACCTCAGAGAGGCGCCGGGGAAGTAATACAGAAAATATTGGTTGAGAAGAAGAGAATTTCTTTCATACGGAGAAAACTTTCTGATGACGCCACGCTGTCCTTCAGCAATGCGGAAGAGTGCCTAGAACTTTGTCAGCACGGTCAACAATGGTCAATCAGCGCGCTGGACTAACTGGTAGTGCAAGACGAGTCGGTGTAATAAGCACTGACGTAGCAAGCCGAGCCCGAGTAGTAGTCCCAGTTGCTTGAACAAAGCGATTATCACCAATGTCGTAAGTGACAGTTTAAATTCGACTTACGGATTTCCTCCAACAACCGTGCCGGTAGTGTAGCAGGTGAACCAATAGTAGTAATCGTCGTGGAGTGTAGCAACGATTCCACAAGACGTAGATGCGCAGGAGCGGCAGTTCACCGAAGAGGCCAGGAGACCACAGTAGATCTGAGTAGAGCGCTCAGAAAGAGATGTGGCCTGCGCGGCGGGAATGTAGGGGGAGACGCCAGTGTCAGCCTCCGCAGGTGCAGGGACCGCACCCGCCATGAAGGCGGCGAAAGGCAGAACGAGAAGATAGAGAAGCTTCATGTTGTTCAAGTTGATTCAATGTTGGTGAGGAATGTCGAAGGTCTGAAGGGATTTTATATGGTCGTTTTCCCCGGACACAACGGTGCATATCGTCAAGATGAAGTCCATTGCTGCAGAGGCCAGTCCGCCTTGGAACATTGTGGACGACTAGACGGAGTCCACGAGGAGAGGTGGCGCAGATTCAAGTTGACAGCTGAATGCATAGGATTACGGCGACAGGACCACGAGACCTCCTTCACTGATTCTGGAGTAGTTTCATCCGATTGTCTATGGAAGCCTTAGTTCGCCTGGACGATATCTATCAGATACACATGGTCCTGTTGTATTCATACTGACAGCCACTTTGTCTTGGCGGTATAGCCCAAGGATGACACCAGTTGACAGCTTGATGAAGGGGAATATGACAAGTCGTGAACCAGGCAGAAAAGTTAACTTCACGCTGGGCGGTGATGCCGAGTTCTGGCTACGATCGGAACTTCAACTCGATCAGGCACGCAGCTTTTCCATCCCAACAGCCAATGTCGAATGAAACGGTGAAGGCCAAAGCAAGGCTTGCTGCTTTGTCCAACTCTTTAACGGAACTGGAAATACACCTGGATCCTTTACTATCCCAGACTTTACCGGAGACTCTGTTGCCTTTGGAACCTATACAACAAGCAAAGTTACAGACGCTTTTGAGCTATGTTACCTACGATCTCATTTTCAGTGCGTTGAGATTTCTTTATCGTGTTAGGTATACTCAGCAGCTATAGTATACCTCAAATCTCGTGGGATTGATCCCAAAACCCAC
Organism: Hymenopellis raphanipes; assembly: GCA_036872995.1. Taxonomy (NCBI): domain Eukaryota; kingdom Fungi; phylum Basidiomycota; class Agaricomycetes; order Agaricales; family Physalacriaceae; genus Hymenopellis; species Hymenopellis raphanipes. The sequence goes on from JAYMDG010000001.1 coordinate 3,733,283, forward strand.
CCAGTTGTCGGCGAGCTTGTGAGTGTCGCCATCCAACCTTGAAACAAGACAATAACGCCGCCACAGGATCGAATAAAACAGTATTTCGATAAAATCGACAAGGCAGAGAGCTCAGATACGAGTACGTCCATGAGCATTTCTCGTGTTCCAACACATTGACTTTTAACGCGCGTCGATCCAGAGCGCCAAGATAGAGTCGATAAAGCTGCGGCAGGACGCTTCATCAAACATGCTATTACACAAGCCAAACTCGGGCGGCCTCCAGGCGAGTCTGTGGCAGAGGCTCAGGATGCTGCTGACGCTGGTCCGTCGTCAACGCGCGTTCCCATCAAGGTCACGAGTAAAATGCTGGAACGCGAGCAGTATCAAAAGGAGATGAAAGAGCGAGGCGAGGAGGAGGATAGCGAGGGTGAAGACTTGAAAATCATTAGCGACGAGCCTACATCTGGGGTGGACGTGAAAGGTAAAGGTAAGGCTAAAGGAGATGTGCAGACGCCTGTGGCGGGAACGAAGCGAAGGAGGTTGCCCATGGATCCTTTTGCTGCTAGTGGTGAGTTTTACCGTACTATGTTGATTTGGCGGCATTGAACATTGGTGTGTAGGTGTTGGAGAGGAAACAGCTACGCCTAGCAATGAGACCTCGACGGCAGAGACGAGTACACCTGCACCGTCGAAGCCAAAGAAAAAGAAACAGAAAACTAAGGAGGATGGAGCACCTCAGAAAACTAAGAAGAAGAAGACATCTTAAAGTTCCTCCTTCGTTATTCTTTCAATTGATACATTGTGTCAATGCATTTTGTCGTTGACGTTGCAGTTGTACTATACACAAGGTACTTCATGTATCCCGCTAGATCTCCTCTAAGGACAGCCTCTCCCCAATCCGAGGACCGTGTCTCGTGCGCATGAATCATTGGAGTGACGCAGCGCGGCCTTGCTGATTTTGCGAGGGACCGAAAAGGCGACATGCCTCTAGCTCTTGTGGAGTCGTTCTTCTCTAACAGCGGCTCGCGTTCGACCTAGGTTCGACTCCAATGGCCGCCACCATGACAACTATTAGCGTCCAAGACAAGGTGGAGTGTCCACCGCCTACGATCGGACTTTTCGGAAAAGAACAGCGCAGACAAGGGCGGTGAACGCGATCTTGACTCTCGAGTATTAGAGGACGCTACTTCTCCCCTTACGCGATTTATTGCTGCTGGATAGCTATGCATCAGCATTGTTCAGCGAGCTGTTTGGACGCGATCTGTCAAGTTCGGATTTAAAGAATAGGTTATAATTGTACAGGTTCGAAGATTCTGTTGTTTACCATGGCATGCTTCAAATGAGAGTGATGCAGATTCTGTATTGCTGCAAGAGCTGTGCTTAGACGGAAGCCTTGGGGAAGGTGATGCTTGTCTGATGACCTGTCAGCTAATGAAGGCCTATGTTTACCACTTCGCTGGTATTCATAAGACATATAAGGGAGGGCGAACGTCTGCGTCGTTCAGTACTATTCCAGCATGGCGCATGAGTATCAGCGGTGGCGAGTCCGAAATATCCGCCAGCAAGTATAAACAGCCTGGGCGGGCTCCCGCTGCTTGCAATTCCAGAATGAGTGCTTAGTGACTGGCAATTTGTCGTCGGGGAAATGTGGCGCTAAGAATTAGTGTCAATCGGCGCTCAGACCATCCCAAGAGGTGGATGGCCTGTTTCAAAGCCGAAACGGAGGTGAAGCGCGGGAACCAAATTTGGATACATCCATCGAATCAGAAAAACAAGTGTAAATAGTCGAACTCGCGTTAAACCATGGTGAAGCTGTGTTGTTTCGCAAGTAATCTATCCTTACTGATCATTTAGACAGTCTTCGGAGCTACGATATACAGCGAATACACAGCTAGAGCATTGTGAGTGACAGCGTGTTGATTGACGTGGGTTAGTTGAATGCTGACGCTGTTATAGTACACGCTCGTTATACTGGGACCGGTTCGTGGACGCTTTCCCTGTGAGACTGTATTGACCCACTACTTGGCCAATAGGGCATGCGGACTTGACTAAATAGTGAGAGATCTTGACCTTGTTTCCCTCGGGGATACCGAGTAGCTCACATTTAGAATAGTGACTGGCTTACACATCAGCACCGGGATACGCTCGCATCCGTAGTGGGCCACCCTCCGCTGACGTCTTTTCTTGCGATCGCTGACGGCGAGGCCACTGGACGCGTCAAGTTTGAAATGGCCGAGGTCAGTGTAGCTCATGGATTCGTCCTGTCGGTTGCTCAAGCTACTGCGTTGTTTCTAGAAAATGCTCCAGCCGTGCGGGCCGCCGCCCCGCAAGGATGATGAATAGTGGGAAAGTGAGCACAGGTGATGGATGAGGTGCCAGGTAGATATAGATGCTACTTGTAACAAGGCGCTACAAGTATGGTATTGATGGGATAAAATACATTGATTGATGAGGTCCGGGAGCGGAGCCCGCTTGGATGTCGCACCCAAATCGGGCAGATAGCTTCAGAGTTTATCTCCAAAAGGCAAGCGTCTGTATTTGATCAAGGTCCACATCAGGTCCATCAATTTGAATCTGCATCCCACCTAATGGGCTTTTGCTCGCTAGACGGCCGTCTCCCACCAGTCTTCCGACGATTCCCATAGCTGTTCTCCCCTCCCTTGTCTCGACAACCATCTGTCTAGAGGGTGTTCATGTTTTCCTGTTATTACTGTTGATTCCACCTATCCCATACCCCTTCTTGTCACAGATATCCTGCCTCCGATTCCCCGCACAGTCTCACATTTACCCAAGAGCCCATTGTCGTCCATTTATTGCCTTGTGTGTTGGTGAGTGTCCTGCTATATTAGGTCCGACAAAGGCCCTGACAAGGCCATTGTCCGCCCATTTAGAGAGTTGCCCTTTATGGAGAGTGGACGAATGGACAAGGCGTACGGGGCGCATCCTGCATCCTCGCTCTTACCATCATCTTCAAAGCCGCTTTCACCAATCGAACCTGTCCCTGCTTTCGCCCGTCCTCGTAGCTCTCGTGGTCCTACAACTTCACACTATCGCCCTTTCTCTACAACCTACCCCAGACCAGCGACAGCCGACAGTTCTTTGAACCGCAACCGCTCCAGTGTATTCGGCACAATGGTATTTAACAAGACCACCACCAAGGAGCCCGAGTCCACCTCTCCGCGGTCGGACTCACCTACTCAGCGTTCGCGAAAAGACTCGGACGCACCGTCGCGTTTCAAACTGCTCAAAAGCAAACGTTCTCTCGTCTCGCTCTTCCATTCCGGCACAACCATTGCCATTACTCCCCCAGAAGACTCTGACAACGACTTTCCCGTCCTCGACATAGTTCCATCCAAATTGGGCAAGACTTCCTCCGAGTCCAGCTCTTCGTCAGCGTCTTCCAGTAGATCAGCCTCTTCATCATCCGTACCTACGACGCCAACCGACGAGAAATCGCCCATGCGAGTCAGGTTTGATTTTGACCCGGATGTTGACAGCCACGAAGATGTCAAGCAAGAACGCATCTTCGTGGTGAAGAATACCTGGTTCCAGAACAAATTCAAGGCGAGGCTTCATCCGTATCAAGACGAAGCTCCGTATATGCGTTCCTATGAGCCTATGGATTTGGAAAAGTACGTTCCGTGCTAGTTTTCTGCCTACTTTCCCTTACCTTCTGTAGTGATCGCTATTCAGACCTGTTGTACCGCCGTCTGTATACCAAAGACTCACCCACTTTCCACGACTTTGCAAAGCCACCTGAAGTGGTTCTCGATGTTGGCTGTGGGTCTGGCCATTGGATGCAGTACGCGGCAACAAAGTGGCCCAAGGCATCTTTCACTGGATTCGACATGGTGGATACAATGCTTCCCTCAGTCAAAGAGAGTGGAAGAATAGTCATTTTCCGGGGCAACTTGTGCGTTACCATTTCATCGCTCTGCCAATATTGCGACTAATAAATGTACTAGTGTGCAGTACAAATGGCCATGGCCCAACAAGACATTTGATTTCATTCGTATCTGCGATATTGCCTTAGCTGTTCCCTACCGAGCATGGGGTCATATTGTCGAGGAGATGCACCGTGTTCTTAGGCCAGACGGTCGCATAGAAATACTCGAAGATCAGCTCTTTTTCCCCTTCGGAGACGAGCCGCCAATGGCAATTCCCCGTAGTATCACTTGCTCATCAGCTACTATGGCACACAGGCGCAACAAAGGAGAGTCATTTTTCGACATTGACGAAGAGTCTGAAGAGGAGAGCGATGGAGCGAGTGATGTTTTTGACGACAACAGTGTGGGTAGCCATTCATCGTCGGAACCATCCACCTCTGGAGAGTCTCCTTCAACTTCTCCCGACCAGCAGAAGGGTATACTATCATCCGCTGCTCCTCCGCACCATCGGCCGCCGCCCCCAACGCGTCCCATCCCACCCATTCCCGAACTATCTGAGCCAGAGCCCCCTTCTCTGCCTCCGGCCCCATCATTATCGTGGCGTGCACGGATGGGAAATGCAAAGGATTTGGAGTCCATGTTCGAAAGGATGCTTGCTGATCGATATGCTCTGCATCCTCGACCCAGCCAGTTCCTCCAAGAACTTCTCACAGAGTATTTCGGAAACGAGAACTGTGGCAGGAGGAGTGTCCATCTCAAGCTTGCTCCTCCCGGACTTTCAACGCATGGCGTCGCTCTCCCGCAAGCTATCGGAGACAGTGGGTCCGACGAGGACGAAGAATGGCAGACGGAAGCCACCCCGAGGCCACCGGCTGCCATCCCAGCGCCGGCTGCTCCAAAGCGCAAGTGGATGCAGAAGATGAAGGATCGGAGAGACTCATCCGAGACCGATCAGAGGTCCAGCAGCGAAACTCGCAGCAGCAACGATAGCGTGGATCGGACTCTACCTGGCAATATCTCCGCAAAGGCTATAAGTCGGCTGGGTGTTGGTGACGATCATCCTGTTCATCGATCAGGAATACCACCACGCCCACCTCGTCTTCGGTCGACTTCTTCGTCTGCTTCGTCGCGCTCATCTTTGGAACGTTCAACGCAGCCTAGTGGGCTTATACTCTGGCCACGGACATTCCTTCCCATGTCTGCAGCTGAGCTCGAAATGCATGCTAGCAAGCACATTCACACGCTCATTGGTTGCAAGAACGCTTTGGCAGAGTATGTCACCGGTTATCGAGATGAGCAGGGCAAGCCTTATGTTTCCGACACCGAGTTCATCGATTCCCTGTGGGATTATGAGCAGTAAGTGTTTCGTTTCGTCAGGGATCCTCTTATTTATCATTCTTACAGGTTTCGACGCACTCGATTCAATTGGCCTTCTGAACTGCCCTCGTCGAAGACACCCCCAAGCACGGAACCTATTGTACTTCCTTTCACTCCCAGAGCGTCAACATTTCCGGGTCGCAAACCAGTGCACTCAGAGCAGCCTTCCCAGCCCGTAGAAGGCCCTTTTGGCTGGGATGAGCTTAAGCACGTCCGGACCATTCGCGTCTTTACGATATTCAAAGCGAAAGACTTCGTTCCCACTAAAAGATTGAGACAGGACGTCCCTCCATCCTCCTGAATATCCATCAGCATCATCATTAACGGCTTTCTTGTTTATATCATCTGCTTTCTTCGTTTGTACATCATGTTTTCCCAGTTACCATCGGCGTTGTATATCGCCCCACGTTCCTTGTTCTCTCACTCATCATCTTGGCTCTCATCATTTCGTTTTCTTGGTTCGGTTGGTTGCACATAGATACTATCTTACATCGCCTTTCTAGGCTACACACACACACTCCTTTCGTCTTTACATCTACTTTTATTGTCTTGCCATTTCTCAATGTTCTCAGATTCCTACATTACCTGGAACACTCGCACATGCCATAGCGGTTACTTCACTGTATATTAGATGTCTGGCCTGAATAAAATTCTTCAACGCCAAAGATCCATACACGCCAGCGAAAATCTTCAAGCCGCAACGGCGCAACCATCATGTCACATCAGGTGAGCCTTGAGTGACGTGACCCCTACGCGCTTTATCAGCGGCCACCTTGAGGACGCGTGTACAGACGAATGCTTAGGCGAATGTTCTCGAATCTGTGTTGTAATCTTCTGTGAACAGCAAACTTAGACTTACCGATCTTTCCTTTCTGCCTCCATCATGTCGACCGATGTCTGGGTCAAGTCTTTTACGCATCTAAAGGGGCGTCCCAAAGCCGACGAGGCTCTTTCGATGCTGAAGAAGATTGCTTCGATGGTCAAGCCCATTATGCGGTCCCATAAATGGTCCCTTCCGGCGTTGGCTGAGTTCTTCCCGGACCAGACGAACTTGCTTGGTGAGTTTGGCGTTTGCTCTTTTTACCAGCCGCGGCTTGCGAGGTTGACCTTGGGCATTAATAGGCATGAGTGAGTAATGAGAGGAGGAATGCAAGAAAGTCGCTAATGACCTGCAGACGTCAACATGGGCCAAAAGATCTTACTGCGATTGCGCCCTTACCACACGCCGGATAGCTTCTTGGAAATTGAAGAAGTGGTGCAGACGATGTTACATGAAGTACGCTAGTGAATCATGCGAGTTTCTATGGATACTCTTCTCACGCTCATCTTCTTCTTCCAGCTCACGCACAATGTCCACGGACCGCACGACGATAAATTCTACAAGTTCCTCTCGGGGCTGCAAGATGAGTATGATAAGCTCGTGCGCTCTGGGTACGCCGGGGAAGGGTTCTACTCCAACGGGCATCGGCTGGGCGAGGCTATTTCGCACAACGTCCCAGCCCATATGGCGCGCGCGAAGGCTCTCGAGGCGGCTGAGAAGAGAAGACGCATGCAGCAGGCACTGGGCGACGGGGGCGGGCGCAGATTGGGCGGCAGCCTTCCTGTGCGGCCGGGCATGTCCCAGAGAGAGCTATCCGCTATGGTATGGTTGACGTTCAGTGTGGTTGCTGTCAAGTGATAGCTCATCCGCTTGTTTATAGGCTGCTGAGCGGAGAGCGCGGGATGAGAAGATGTGTGGACAGGGTGCTCGGGCGGAGGAGGAGGCGGCTAAGGCGGCCAAGGAGAGCGTTATCGACCTTACGGGTGACACTGATAGCGATGAGGAGGTCATGGTGATTGACGACCCACCTGTTGCCGGTGGGTCCTCGTCAAAGGTGAAGGCCAAGCCTCCCGAAGCAAGGCGGGATAACGCGAAGGAGGTTGCTGGGTCTTTGAAACGCAAGGCTCCTCCCGAACGCACACAGAAGGTCGCCGTTCGTAAGACAGATGAGTGGGAGTGTTCCGTGTGTACATTGTTGAATAGGGCTAGCGCTTTACAGTGCGATGCATGCCTCACCACGCGTCCGGTGGATAGCACCTTTGGATGGACATGTCTAACTTGCGGAGAAGGAGGCATGTCGCCCGACTTTTGGACCTGTTCTTTTTGTGGGACGATGAAGACGACATCATGAGATATTTAACTAGCACTGTACATTAAGTTGTTTTCCTTGTCATTTTCATCAGCTTAACGCTATCGACGTGGTCTACACTCCAATTGACAACATCGCGGAAGTCGTTATGCTCTGTAGGGGTCTTGATATCCTCTATGCTCAATTCATTGTCTGGACGTGTGTTAGATTGATCAAATTGGCAGTGTACACCTACCAAGAGCAGTCGAATGAAATAAATCATGTGTTTCTTGCTTGCGAACGTTCAAAGCAATCAAGGCATAACGATGTCGGGCACTCGACTTCAAGGCCAATGAAAGCGTCGAGATTAGAGCCGGAACAAGACTAGGATCGAATACCTAGGTCAACTGAGCAAAAATACAACTGGTGAAATTAGATCCTACGAGATCAGCGCCGAGGATAACGTCTGCATTGATATCTTCTTGTAATCGTCGTCTTAATAAAGATTGGTCAGGGAGCAGGGCATCCGACCAGTCCAGGGAGCCGAAGTCGATTCGGGTGTTTGAACTAGTTTTGTCTAGAAGAGTGTTGAGGTAGCAGAATAGCATCGTAGGAGAGGCATACTACACGGTAGCTTGACGTTTTTGATGCACCTAGAGACAACATCGGTATTGACATCTGTGAGATGCAAGAACGACTTCTGCTCGGCATCGGGTTCTTTAGGCTCAAGCAACATCTGGAGGTTGCCCACTACGATACCAAGAAATCCAATACCGGACCCAAGTTCAAGAACGCGTCTGTTCACGACATGCTCTTAGTGAGCAAGTTTCAGAAACAAGGTATTAAATAGAGGAGGTTGCAAACCTGGATGGCTGATCAAATAATGAGCCAAATGAAACGCAGCGAGCCAAGTACGCAACCCAGTTGTGCCGCTTTCTATCAGGGTACGTGATTCCAAAAGAGTGGCGCTGATGTACTGAGAGAAATCGATAGATGGCGCGTTTGCATCGCGTTCAGGATTCAATCGCCAGTAATATGTCACATAAGATGGAGGCGGAGGTTGACAAGTACAGAGCCTGGTAGCGGATATGTTTCTAGAATAATGCATTATCAAGAGGGGTAAGTTTCTTAGTGCGAATGCATGCCTGCTGGAGTCGCGTTCAGCCAAAACCGCGAAGACTTGAGAATCGATCTCAATATCAGGGTTCTGGTATCATGTATATATCAGTGCAAATGGCCTACACAGCAGAGTAACATGCCGATTCCAAGCGTCGAATCACCCATTTCCAGAAGGATTGACGATACGACAGAGTTGGTGGAAATGATTCAAAGTGGGGATTTATGATGATGTGTTGGACAAGAAGATCATGAGTGGATTGGTTGATATGCGAGTCAGGAAGATTGAGCTGAAATACGGGGGCCACTGCAGCATATTGGCGCAGGAGAGTGAAGATTTCTCGCGGTAAGGTCGACATCATCGTCGTTCCAGTCTAGGTCACAGCCACCGGGCCTGGGTACATCACGTGGCAGGATAAATTTCTTCAGATTGAAAATTTCGCCTACCATGTTTGCCCGCTCATGTCTCGTTCTACGGGCGGCGCGTCTCCACGCGCTGCAGCCACAGCGGGCACCGCGCATGCGCCCTAGCCTCTCGACGACGGCTATATTGCGCGCCGTACCGTCGCTGCCTCTCGACCAGGCAGCGCAGGACTTCGAAGGAGAGATGGAGGACGTCGAGGAGGACGAGGAGGACATGGACGAATACGACGAGGAACCAGATGACAACATGGAGTCTGAATTTGACGAGGAAGAGTTCGACGGCGGCGGTCGTGATGCACCAGGTATGGGTGATGTGGACGCGAATGATGCGCAGGACGGCAGGCAGACGACCTTGCGCACCTTCCTGGAAGAGAAGTCGCATTTGAAGCACGCCATTCGCCCGCAATGGCTTGCTGAGCATGGGGTTCGTCGTTTTCCCAATAAAGTAATCTAATGTTCATCCGTTTTGTAGCCCTTCCCACTGAACCGGTCTTTCCGACCACAACCACCATTATCTAACGTGTTCCGTGAGAGACTGTATCGCGCTCACATCAGAAACCCAGTAATGAACTCGGTGCGCGAGCTTGCTCAGAGGTACCACCTCAGTATCGGACGCGTGGATGCTATTCTCCGCTTGAAGGGCATGGAGAAGAACTGGGAAGAGGTCAGTGTCAATCTCCTTCCTTCTTTCATATGATGCTGTCAATGATTAGTCTTTAAGACACCAACATGGTTACATCTTTTATATTTTACTGATCCATTCTCTTTCTGCTTTTTGATATTCTGCATACTCACGTCTTATACCACAGGTACACTTTCCACCACTACTTACCGACGTTCAAAGCTCTGACCATTGCTCTCTTCTTTCTACCCTTTCTAGAATGTAAGTCCTTCACCTGTACGCTTCGTGTTTGTGATGAGTCTTCTCATTCATTCGCGAAATGGAAGACATGGTCGCGGTGCCTTACATCACCCGGTCGTTGGTTAAACCTTTTCAACCCCATCTGAACTCCATTCACACCTCGACACTTATCATATTATTGACGCTGACAACTGCATATAGGGTAAACAGCTCCAAACCGGTTTCACCGCAGGTATGGAAATGCTTCTTCGCGTTGAAGCAGATAAGGAGGAGCACCTCAAGCGTTTCGATATGAACGAGTCCGACGAGATTGAGGAGGAAGAAGGCCGTCAGCTGGCGCGCGATCGTTACGAACGTCACTACTGGGAGTCTGTTGACGAAAAGGCAGAGGTACCTCCAAAATGTTACAATATGCAGAGCAGGGTATTAAACTTTCACAGGAAACAATTGTTCCCCGAGCCGTGCAACATGCTGATGCCTTGGCCCGTCGCGCGGCTGATTCTCGTCGCATACATCCGGGAGACCCCAGACTGCAGCTTCGGGTCAAAGTTCCGTCCTACGTCCTCAAACCATACCCTATACAGCGGGTGTCCAAGATTGGACGCCCCGACCTCAAATTCATTGATGTTGGTACTAAATTCGTCGACGAGCGTACTCTTACGCAGAGGTGGAAGCAAGGAGAGCGACGCGTTAAGCGGTCACCTACAAAGCGCGGTCCGAAGCGTGCTGAAACTGAGACGTCGTAGCATGTTGTAACTTATTTCTCTGCTTTCTAATTGCTTGCATCCGCCCAATTCCCAAGCGGTCACCCGCCAAGTATGCTCCGGCGTGTTATGAATGAACTCGGACGTCGCAAGAAGCCTCAAGACTTTGTTCATCTTTAGTGAATGTAGTTACTTCTTCAAGTGGCCGTGAATAGAGCTTCACTGCTTTCATTCTTTGGACCCTCTTGTATGATAATTTTAAGCTCGTGATAGGCATGAAGTGAGTAACCTAGTACACAAATCTGAAGTCTAATCTCGTATTTCCTTCGTCTTTAGTTGTTTCAATGTATTCGTCTTGTTCCTGTATAACGGGTGAGCAATTGAACGCCACATTGTCAAAGGCACTAACCTTTTTTGTCCACGAATTCCACTTCTTGTCCCTTCTCTGATTAAGGTATCGATAGAAGAGGAATGTCAAGCCGTAGAGGACGATGTTTATGGAGCATATGCCGATGAGCGTGCGGTTGCCGCGTTTGTACAGCGGTTTGTCGTCTGCCCGGTATATGTTGGCCTACATAGCAGACTCCAGGTAAGCCAGAGCTCAAGAAGAACAAACTCAAAACGTACATAAACAATCGCACCCGCTTGGACAAACATATTGTAAACACTCGCAGAGACCGTCCGCGTTCTCACACTATACGAGTTTCTGGACGCCCAAGCGACCTCTATTGAATCTTTCCGTCAGCGCCGTTCTCGATGGGACACACACTGACTGTGGACTCGGACTCACGAATGGGGTGGACATAGGGAAAGCCCGTGATCAGCGTGACGACGGCAAAGTACACCCAGTCCGACGTGGCGCTGTTGAACGTGTACAGGGCGACGAGGAGAGGGAGGGCCCAGAATTGGAGTATCACGGTCGCGATGATGCGGCTGTTGATGACTTCGCTGAGGTAGGCGGTGAAGAGGAGCATGATCATGCCGACGATGGTCGAGGGGATGGAGAGGAGATTGGCTTCGGTCGTGTTGAAGCCGAGGTTGCGCAGGGAGAGCGTGAGGTATTGTTGAGGGGGGCCGACGGGCACTGTAGTTGTATGGCGTCAGATAATGGTATGGTTTGAGAGGGAGGGAACGCACTCATGTGCACGAGCCCGAGACAGTAGATTGGCCACATTCTCCAGTCTGCCAATGCGACGAGGATCATCTTTATGGAAAGACCTTCGCGGTTGTGCATGTCCGACTTGGAGGGGTCGTCTCGCAGGACACTATTATCAAAACAGTTATGAGCACCATGCAGAACAGATACAAGAAGTATCGACGTACCGGTTAACCATGATGATTTCCTCTCTACATCAACATTTCAGTTTCTCCCGAAAGTACAAAATAACTCAAAAAGAAGAAATCATACCGTTCGGTAAACCATCCCTTGGGTCGATACCACGCCTTTGTCTGCGTAGGCCCCGCCGGCATCATGAGGTACGATATCAATCCGCACGCCAATGTCAACAGGCCTTCAATCAAGAAGAGGTATCTCCACCCTGCGCGACCGCCGACACCGCGAAGCTGCAGGATACCAGTGGCCAGGAAGGCGCTCACGATATCGGAGACGTAGTTGGATATCCAGAAGAATGCCAGTCGGATCGGTACTAGGGATGAGTTGGGGAGGGCAAGGCGAAAGTTTGACTCGGACTACTTACGTTCTCGTTTCGTGTAAAAGTAGGAGAGGTAGAGGACGACGTCGGGGATGAAGCCGCCTTGTAGGAAGCCGAGGAGGAACCTAAGTACAGGTAGATAAACCGAGCATTAGTTGTGCTGCTTCAAGAGTCGGCGATGGAAGAAGGTCTTGCCTAGTCGTGAGGAAGGAGTTGCGTCCTGAAAGCCAGAATTGGCTGAATGCGACAGTGCTCCAGAGTGTCATCTGAAGATGTATAAGCTAATGAAGAATGAAGAACTTCGGAGGATTCTTTTTTACCTGTGTTGGAATCCAAATATCAGGTCCCACACGCTTGGAAATCAACTGGGAGGGTAGTTCTACGTCATAAAAAAGGTCAGGTCAGTCAACTCAAGAAGAAGTAGGCGATACTACGAACCAGCGATAAGGAAAGACAGCCTGAAGAGCGTGTTTCCCAAGTTGTAATCATTCGTCGTCAGATTGAGGTCATCGAGAAAGTTGTCCGTGTTGGCTTGGGAGATATTCGACCGGTCCAGGTCGAGCGCGAAGAACATGATCGCAGCCCATAGCATGATCCTCCAGTCGATCCTACGGACGATGCGCTTCAAGACGGAGTCGAGTGTCAGTGAGTCGAAGAGTCCATCTCGATCAAAGTAGTATAAAGTATACCTTCTCCTCCCTCCACGTCCACCGCGCCAACGGATCGAACCGATGCGTGTTCTCGTATTGCGGTGGGGGCCGGTACACCTCGAGCGTCAGAGGATCGTCAAATACGGAGGGCTGCGTCGCCACGGAATCCAAGTCGTACGCCCGCTTCCGCCGCGAGAAGAGCGTCACGGGGGTATCCTCAGGTGCAGCGAGCGGCGGCGGTACATTATCAACCTTGGAGAGAGACGACTGCTCTTCCTTGTCGTCGTCGTCATCATACACCGGTCCAGGACGCGCTCCCACGTCCTTTGGCAGTACCGTCGACATGCTGAGGAAGGGAATCAGAACTGGTGGCCTTTCTTCTTCTTCTTCTCATTATAAATATATCCCACTTCTAGGATCACGATATTTTTTGCTTTCGCAGAGCGGCATTGCGTGTACGCGATACAGGATTGCGCGATTCACGCGTTGGGTGGCACGAACGACAAAGTTGCCTTTTCCGGCCGGTTCGAATGAGTGTGATTGGCTGGAGCATGGAGCCAAGGGAAAAAATGTCTACACGGTCTTTTATTTGGGTTGTATACAGTACGCGCTTGAACAGATAAGCGTCACCTAGAGCGTCTAAATATCACCGGCGTCCCATTCCTCGGCCTCGTCCCCTCAGGGCGCGCTGTGCAGTGCCTGGAGGTGCTCTTGGCCCAGCATTTTGCTAACCAGGTCGTTAGTCACTGTAAGAGTGCTGACGGAGGAGGACTGACCTGTTCACTTTGTGGGTTCCTCACCGTCTCGTCTACGCTCAAGATTAAACAAGCAGCTTCAGTAGCACTGCTTATAGCATTAAGCTTGACGAGACTAGGCTCCCAAACGAACGCATCCATGTTGTCGCGTACACCTTCCACACCATCGACATCGACACCAAACCATTTTCCGCCCTTTGAGTGTTTCGCCCGAAGCTTGTTCAAGATGTCCGTAGAGTCAAGACCGGCGTTATCGCAAATCTGGCGCGGTATGATTTCCAACGCCTTGGCAAATGCAGAAATAATGAGCTGTTGCTTGCCGGGAATGGTGAGAGCGTGTTCCCGGATGTGCGCAGACAGGTCCATCTGTTCCTGGGTGTAAGTAAAACAGCCGGCGAAGGCGACATGTGGAACAGACCTCAATAGCTCCTCCACCCGCAACTACATCACCGTTCCGGACGGCGCGCTTCACAACCATGATCGCGTCATGTAAACTCCTCTCAACCTCTTCGATGAACTGCTGGGCACCACCGCGAAGCAATAGAGTACATGTCTTTGCTTTAGGGCACTCCTCAAACATGTTGTAGCGCTCTCCGCCGATCTGTCGCTCCTCGAATTTGCCACAAGTGCCGAGATGTTGGCGGGTGATATCAGAGCATGTTGACTGTATTGAACCGCCCACAGCCTGGACGACGCGGCGCAAGTCACCAGCACCGACACGACCGGCACAGAAGATGTCACGATCTGCAAAGTACTGTGTAGCCAGATCACCGATAGGAAGCTTGCTGAGGACAACTTTGGCACCGGTCTTTTCGATCGCCTCTAATTTTCTGTAGATGATTTCCCATTCAGCGTCGACGATGGCTTGGTAGTCTGAGACGGCTTCCACGCGGACTTCGGCGTTGTCTTTCTCCGCCTTGAGCTCGAGTTCGACGTTTAGACACAGGATCAGAGGGTTGGTGAAGGATTTCGGTTGTTGCTCTGCGCCGGCGTATGTGAACGTCTTTTGGAATGAGACACCCTGGATAAGCATCGAATCCTGCATGCCTCCACCGGCGATCTTTTTTACTCCAATGAGAGATTCATCAAGCTCGTCTTGATCGAGGCTTAGGACGGCGTCAACGACCATATTGGAGAAGAAGGGTTTCTCGGAATGGATGAGCTTGGATGACATGGAGGTTGCGGCGCATTTTAGTAAGAGGGATCGGAACCGTCTGTACAAACCTTAGTAAGTGATGTTGAAACTGGAAAAAGCGACGCACTCTGGATCATTCTTCTCAATCGTTACTTGAATAGCTTTGATACGGTCTAGGGCCTAAGCAAAGTAAGAAAGTAGATCCAAGAAAAGTGAAGAGTACTGACCAACTGGTTTGCCTTCCTGAAGCCTTTCATTATTATATGTGGACTGACTCCTTCCTCGATGTAGCCACGAATCTCCTTCAACATCTGCGAGGCCAAAAGGACAACACTGGTCGTTCCATCTCCAACCTCTGCATCCTGAGCGCGAGCGATGTCTACAAGGGTCCTTGCAGCAGGATGTACAATGTCCAGGAGCTTCAAAATTGTTGCACCATCGTTGGTGATCTGGGCATCACCGCGATCCGACACGATGAGCTTGTCCATTCCCCGAGGACCAAGCGTCGTGGCCAATGTTTCTGATATGGCCAGACATGCTGAAATATTTGAGAGCAGTTGAGGATTACCCTGCGATGTATCTGTGCCCTCCCTTAGGAGGACGACAGTCGGTTGCTGGATAGATATTAAAAAATAAATATTATTCTGATATCGACGAGGCGTACCATGGGAAGGCCACGCTGCATTTTTTGAAGGGGGATGGAGGAAGGGATCGACTTGTTTATCCCTGTTTTTGTGCGATGCTCGTACGCGTTCTCGTGACGCGCATCCGCTTTTTGACTCAACGACCATGGCCGACACTCGAATGCACGACGACGACGGCGACGCACCAGCCCTTTTCTTTGCAGGCTCAGATGACTCTGACGGGGAGGATACCGCCATGAACGTCGACCTCCAGGACGAGGAGAACGATGAAGGCGCGTTTACTGAACGCAAGGAGGGCTCAGAGCCTTTGTTTCTAGGTGGCGACTCGGACGACGACGAGCCGCCTCCCATGTCTGAAAAAGCTAAAGGAAAGCGGCCTATGCCTGACGAAATCTGTGAAGTGTCGTCTGACAGCGACATTGAAGTCAGTTCTGTCGTGGGCGGCGATTTGCCTCGCGCGTCAAGCGTCAGCTCCTTCTCGGATCACGTCTCTATAGCCTCAGATTCTTCACCGCCACGTAAATCCTCCCAGTCGCGACAGCCACCCCCCAAGAAGAAGCAACGCCTATCGTCGCCAGTTGCTCACGCAGACGTACCAGCGGCCCCCTCTGCATCCCTTACCCCAACCTATATCGGCGAATTTCTAATACCAAACGCCTGGGCCAACGTGTCTGGCAAGGGATATGCTCAGGTCAATGATATCGTCGACATTAAACGCGATGAGAATAAGCCACCACCGCCCAAGTCCAAACCCGCTGCCAAGTCAAAAACCTCTGGCAAGAAGCAAATCTCCATTGCGACTATGTTCAAGCCTCAGCCAGCACAGTCTTCTAGCAAGAAGAAGCCAGACACGATCGTTCGTCTAATCAATAAGAAAGGTTTTGGTACGCGACTCTGCCAAATAGCGCGTTCTTCGCCTCCTGATTGTCCTCTAGCCTTCGGTCGTCTTCCCGTAGAGACATCATCGTGGATAGCACATCTTCTTGATCTCAGTATGTCTTATCTCATTGATGCCGTCACTCACTCACGCCATCCTGTAGATGTTGTTGAGCTTCGTGGCAAAATGACGGACTGTCCTGAAAAGCTGACGACCGGCGCGAGTCTTATCGTGACCGTAGATGTTTATATGCTTCCAACGGCTTTTCAGTCCGTCGCGCCTTCAAAAGAGAAACTCATGTTCAATGAGGGTGCTGAAACCCAGGAAGAAATCAATCTTCGAGACCGAAAGACTGGGCTTCTCAAGCTATTCGACGTGATCGGTCTCAAACCACACGCAGGAGCGAACGTCAAGCTCAACAAGGCGGACGAAAAACTTGCCAATAGTGCAGCCAAGAAAGGCAAACTCAAGACGGAGATCGTTGGGGATGGAGAAGAGATCGAGGTTGAAGAAGGCGAGGATCTCTCGAAAGGTGACCTCGATATGATTTATCAAAGGTATTGTCTCTTGCATCTGCTCTCCTTCGTCGAATAATGCCCGGTAGAGCACAGAAGGGCGACAAAACTATGAAAGAGATGGAGCCTGCTGACACTTTCAATATGACGCTTCGCGGTTACCAGAAGCAAGCACTATGGTATGGTCTACGTTCTCGATGCACCATTTAAAGTTGACTTCGAGTGTAGCTGGATGCAGTCATTAGAGTCTGGCAAGATGGATGTTCGTGATGCTGCGTCAATGCATCCTCTTTGGAGCGAGTCAGTCCTCTCCTTGCTACTCTCGCAGCTATTGACTGTTGTAAAGATATCTCTTTCCGCAAAAAGCCGATGGCGATATCATAGATCTTACGGAGGACGATCTACCGTTCTACTTCAATTCTTATTCAGGCGAGCTCAGTTTGAAGTTTCCCAAAGCAGAGCGAAATTGCCGTGGTGGAATTCTTGCGTATGTAGCCATTCTCTTCGGCTTATTTCCTGTCTGATTGATTCTCAGTGATGGTATGTATACCGTTAAATTTCTCAGTTTTCTGTCCTTACCGAATTATGTTCTCGTCGTTCTCCCACAGAAAGTACGTTCCATAATCTTACCATAGTGGCGTAACTGATTAGTTTCTCTAGTGGGCATGGGTAAAACGTATGTCATGGCAATCCTGACTCTCACACGCTTAACTCGCTTTCAGGATCATGTTATCCGCCCTCATACATACCAGTTTACCCTCCGAGAACGATATACCTGTTGAAGATGACCCTGCACCATCAAGAAAACGGCAGCTCAAGCTCAATGCTGCTTTCAAACCAGTGCGGAAGAGGCCGACTAAACCTCCCTCTGCTACGCTTATTGTAGCGCCCACATCACTCCTTTCCCAATGGGCGGAAGAGATGGAGCGCTCGAGTAAGCCTGGAACTGCAAAGGTGCTTGTATGGCATGGCCAGAACCGACTGGATCTTGAGGCGGCTGTCGAAGACGACGATGACGACGACAAACTCAAAATCATTATCACATCATACGGTGTGCTGGTATCTGAGCATGCTCGGTCGGAAAAGTCGCGGTCACCTGTGTTCGAGTGTAAGCGAATGGAACTTTTGTGGCTCTTCATTGCTAATAGGTATCTAGTGGAATGGCTGCGAGTCGTCCTAGATGAAGCACACGCATGCAAGTCTCGTGCAAGCCGAACTGCAAAGGCTGTCTACGCATTGCGTGCACAGAGGCGCTGGGCTGTGACTGGCACTCCGATTGTCAACAAACTGGAGGACTTGTTCTCTCTTTTGTGAGTGCATTAATGACAAGGTCATCACGGCTTGACAATGGTTTTTGAAGGAAATTCATCAACTTCAAGCCGTGGTCGGATTTCACTTTCTTCCGCTCGTACGTTGCTTTTATAAGCAAAAGCGAACATGTACTGATAGTACGCTAGGTTCATTACCGTACCCTTCCTCGATCGGGATCCGAAAGCCATTGAAGTCGTACAGGTTATTCTAGAGTCCGTTCTCTTGAGGCGAGAGAAAAACATGCGCGATGCTGATGGGAACAAGATTGTCGACCTGCCTAGTAAAGAAGTGAGTCGCTCCTTTCAACAAGTCCACTTGCTGAGGACATTTCAAGGTCGCGATTCGCACCCTTGAATTCAGCATGGCGGAGCGAAAGATTTATGATGCCATTTATCAAGGCGTCAAGAAGAACTTTGAACGCCTGAGTGCCAAGGGTCTGATTGGGAAGAATTACACCCACATTCTGGCCATGCTTATGAAGTACGTCCTGAGCTCAAAAACCTCCAAGTAGCTCAATTCTCTGCAGACTTCGACGTGCCGTACTTCATCCGAGCCTTGTTCTCGACGCAGAGGACGGTCGAGGCGCTACTCCGGCCGGCGATGGCTTTGTAGACGTTAATGAAATTCTCAAGTCCATCAAAGCCGACGAGGAGGAAAGCGCGGAGGGCAGCGGAAGCAACGCTTTCGCAAAAGATGTTCTTGCCAACTTGAACGAGAACGAGACTGGGGAATGTCCGATATGTTTGGATGTCATGGACCGACCTATGATCGTTCCGGAGTGCATGCATCAGTGCTGCAAGGATTGTATTTTGATGTTCATAACGACGTGCGAGCAGAAGGGGCAAGAGCCGGGGTGTCCGACTTGTGGTCAGCGCCCTATCAAGGTTTGCTTTCAAGCTAAAACGGAGAATGTCACTAATAGTTGTATAGGCTAGCAAGCTGATTGAAGTTGTCCGGGGTCCATCGGGAGACTCGGCGCAGGCTAACGATGGGCCATCCGAGGTTGGGCTGCGTAAAAACGACTTTGAGTCATCAACAAAGATTGACGCGTTGCTTGAGCATTTATGTATGCGTTGGTTTCCATTTTTGTCAACGAAGGTTCTGATCATCTGCAGCACGTCTACGAGACCAGGACCCTTGTTTCCGTGCCGTAGTGTTTTCTCAGTTTACATCCTTTATGGACCTCATTGAGAAAGCGCTTCGACGGGAGCGATTCGACTCGCATAGATATGACGGTTCTATGGACGTGAAGAAGAGGAGCGCGGCTATTAATGCATTCAAGGAGAACTCTCGGGAGCCCAAGGTGCTTGTCATTAGTTTGAAAGCCGGAGGAGTTGGTTTGAATGTGAGTGGACACTTGCTGCGACAGGTTTCTTGCTTAATGACGCGCCTAGTTAACAAACGCGAACCATGTATTCATGGTGAGTATAAGATCTTTCGAGTGCGGCATACGCTAATCGTTCTCATGCAGATGGATTGCTGGTGGAACGCCGCTACCGAGAACCAAGGTGTGTTTCTTTTTCGTTCTTTGGAAGAGGTATTCAGAAATTCATAGCCATCGACCGTGTACATCGTCTCGGACAAGACAAGACGGTCTATGTGACGCACTTTATCATCTCGAACACGATAGAGGGCCGTATACTCCAGATACAGAAACGCAAGACAGCGATTGTGAAGGAGGCTTTCCGGGGAACCCAGGCGAATGGCAGTGGTGAGAAGGAGAGCGTTGAAAATTTGAAGATTATCTTTGGAGATGACGAGTAATTAATATATACCTGTATCTACTGAATCTTGTCTGTATTTCTAGCTGCACATACGATAGATGATTAGATGGCGCACACCAGCGCCCACAAATTGTACGGCCCGCGATATGCCGCGTGACTGCTTTCGTGACATGGCCAAAATTTGCACCTTTCCCCGACCAAAATGTCGGCGATACTTGGGCCGAGTACACGACGCGTCGTGGGCAACAACATTCGCCGCAACGCTCGTGGATATGCCGGCGGGCGTCCAGAAGAGTCAACAGATCCTAAGAAGGAGATTATCCGACGGTCGCTGTATCCTTCCAACCTTCGTAACCGCCCTAGCCCGACCGGTGGCTGGCGCCACGACGTAGTGCGTGCTCTCCAACACGCGATCCCCTCCGTAGAGGCGCACGAGACCATCGACCGTGCCTATCTCTTGCATAGGCGCCATGTCCGGAAGGCGAGGGAGGCGGAGCTCGAGCGGAAATTCAACTGCATGAAGCAGGCCATGGAGGAGCTGGCTGAGCTCGAGCCGCACTTGTACTTTGAGGCGAACAAGAAGGAGGATCTTAGGGAGCGGACGCCGGCGGAGCAGGCGGTCGCGGGCAAGATGAAGCTGACGGAGCAAAGGGCGCTGGATGCGCGCATTCGGGGGCTGTTCCCGCGCGAGATGAGGGTGCCGACGGATACGCCGTCGAAGAGCGGGTGGAACTATCAGTGGAATCCGTTCCCGAGGCCGTTGTAGTGTGTTAGGTGTGTTGAATGGCCTCTCGATATGTTGAAGGCTTTTTTCTAAACGTTTGACAGTTTATGTGTGCTTTAATATCACCGTTTCTCTATGATATATACTTCGGACGAGAGCAAGAAAGGTTCCTTCAACGCTATATTAAGAATCAAGTATATCCTTCCATGGTATAGTTCCAGGTACTCTGTTTTCTATAAAACGGTGCACTTGATCGAGAACCGGCGATCGCTCGGGTTTGTTCCTCAACCACCATCATCTATACCAGGTTTCCGTTTCTCCCCCCCAGACATCGTCGCCCATACTGACATTCCAGCAGGCTGTATGTCGCCCCGGCTACCTCAAGAGCTTTTTGAGCAGATTATCGACCATCTACATGCCTGTCCACACGACCTGCGAACATGCTGCCTCGTATCGCGGTCCTTCCTCCCCAGATGCCTTTTATTACTCTACCAAAATCTAGAGCTGACGGACGCGGAGCAAGCACTACGCTTGCATGCCGCTCTGTCGTCTGACACCCGTACACTCATCAGGTCACTCGCCCTCTCCACCCATTCCGATTCCTTCTTGATTTCCTCAATGCACCAAGCCTGGCCTGTGGGCATGGACACCATCTACCCCTTTCTCCAGACCCTCGAGCAGCTCACGCACCTCGAGATCCGTCTCAAGATGATGTCCTGCCCCAAAGGCATCCCCCCGAACATTGTTAACACCCTGACTCATCTTGAAACGGCTTTTGGCCGATACTCGACGTACCACGAGCTATGCTGTTTCATTACGGGATTCCCCAACCTCGCCACCCTCCTCGTCATTCTCCCCATCATCGACCCTAGGAATGCTCCTCTTGCGATACAACCCCCGTATCCGCGTTGTGCTCCATCGACCCTGGTGTCGACCGATTGTAGGCTTCTGTCCCCAGACACGAGTCCCCTTGATATAGCGAGCGTCCACACGTTGAAAGCCACGCTCTTCGTGGTCACTGACGTCCATATCCTGCTGAACGCGATCCAGATGACGCGCAGGTGCCTGCGGCATCTCTCTCTCAGTTTGAACAGCTCGGCTGTCATACCGGCGATGATCTCGGGCACGGAACCAGTCGTCGTGGAATGCCTCCAGACGTATTCGCTCGCGTTCACGATAGAGTTTCAAAAGATCCCGGTGCCAAAGTGGACGGAGCTGCTGACGGGCTCCGTCAGTCTTTTGGAGAGGAACTCGCCGCACCTGTCCAAGACGATGAAACGCGTCAACTTTCGCCATTACGTCTTTGAGGACACGCCGAGCTATGTGTTGGCGCAGGCGACGACGTGGAGATGCCTCGACAGGTTGGCGGAGGTGTTGCCTAAGCTGGAGCGAGTGCACATTATGTTCTCGTTCGTTTTGCCCATGAAGAAGAGGGCGCGGTCGGGGTCGACGGGTCCTGGGGTCGTTGAGACCTCGGCTGAGGTGAAAAATATGATTCAAGTCGTGGACAGTATGATGCCCGTCCTGTCGACCAGCGGGTTGCTTTCGGTGGAGGCTTGTGAATTTCGGACGTTGGACGAGGAAGCGCGTATGTAGCACAGTCCCCCATACAAGGTTTGTTGCGGATCCATTGTAATTATTACTCGCTTGTTCGTGACGATGTCAACGCTGTCAGGTTCGTCTGAGGAAACCATCTGCTATGGAACGGTAATCAAACTGACAGTGAATCTGCTATCAAAAAATCACAAGCAGGTTGGCCGTTTTACCTCGTCTGCATTGTGGCATCTGTACTTACAGCATACATGATGTGCATTGTGTCGCGGGCATCAGTAAACATCTAGCATATAGCAATACACGATTTGTTACACTACTCATTCTTCTATTCAAGCTTTCAAGCCCTCCTGGCGTTGACAATGTCGACAAACTCGGGCTTCAACGATGCGCCACCAACGAGGAACCCATCAACGTCAGGTTGGGTGGCTAGCACGAAACTGTAAGCACGTGAATAATCAGACGCGACGAAACACGTACCAAGCTCTTTGCAGTTAGCAGCTGTTACGCTTCCTCCGTAGATGATCCTGATAGACGAAGCCACGGAGGGAGAGACGGCCTTTTTCAAGAATGCGCGAACTTCGGCCTGAGTTTCTTGTGCCTGCGCAGACGTGGCGACCTTTCCAGTGCCAATAGCCCAGACTGGCTCGTAGGCAATGACGATGTTGCTAAAAACACATTGAATGAATAGAGCAAATAATGGGGATCAAAAGTGATGGGGATCCAGACCTCCAGTCGGCTTCTTTGAGGACATCGACGACAGCCTGGAGCTGCGCAGAGCACACGGCGGTGGTCTTGCCCGATTCGCGCTCCTCGAGGGTCTCGCCGATGCACAGGATGACCTTGAGCGACGCGTCGAGCGCTGCGCGGGTCTTGGTCGCGACGAACTCGGATGACTCGTGGAACAGCGTGCGGCGCTCAGAGTGACCTGGCGAGAGCGTCAGGAGAGGATCCGCTGAAGACAAAGATCGTACCGAGGAGAACGTAGGGGATCTCAGCATCCACAAGCTGAGCGGGACTGTGGATCTGTCAATCGGGAGCGGTGTGGGATCATGGTGGATCTCTTCTAACCTGATTTCGCCGGTGAACGCTCCGGATGCCTTGCAGTAGCAGTTTTGGGCAGAGACTTTGACGTCCTTGCGGAGAATGTCCTTCACGGGAAGCAGGTAAATCGTCGGCGGCGCAACCACGACCTCTTTCAGGTAGTGAGCGAGCCCGCATCTTCCTCAACTCAGGAGACGACAACAGACCAGTGTTCGGGTCGAGATCAGCCTTGTTGAGGGTCTCGACGAGTGCGGCCTTTGCCTGCTTTGAAGCAGGGTTCATTTTGAAGTTGCCGCCGACGAAGAATTGACGAGACATGGTGGTAAGAGGTAGAGGAACGGCATTCACTAATTCCGCACTTCTGACGTGTTACGGAACCCGGTATCGATCTCATCGTGCTGGCAACCCCAAAAGACTTACTGGACGCGTCAAATAACACAGTAAATATCGAGTACACTACATCACGGCATGTGCAAATGCTTCGTGCTCCCATGACACGAATTCGCAAGTATCAATCACCAGAACCCCCCGTTCCGCGAGCTTTGGAAGCGCTTTTGTGACTTCGTCTATCATATTATCCACCGTCGACAAGTTGGGCAGTAACCCGGCGGTAGCAGAGTACATCGAGGTCGTGCCTCCCAGGATGAAACCAAATGTAATATGCACCTGCTTCATCTTTGGAAACAACTCGACTAGCCTGTTCAGAATCCTCCACGCCTCTAAATTCGCTAGCACGTTATTAGTAGCAGTGATGCCGTAGCTGCAATGGCGAAATGTGATGGTATAAAGGCTCTCTGCTAGGTTGGAAGCGTTCGTCTCGAGGATATCCATGCCCCACGCCAGCGTCCATTGCGTCGAGTCACCGTGAAATTTGAATGCGAACGTTTGCAGTGGACCCAAAACGATGAATTCCAGCGTGCCCGGTATCATGGTCGATATCTCTATTGATAGATGCTGAAGGGATAAGTGCGTCATTTGGATAATGTCTGCGAATCGCCGGAAGTGATCTTCAGACGATAATGATATGTTGAGCCTATGGAGCTCATTGATGTTGGCGAGATATAGAGGAGAAAGTAGGGTGCTGTGTGTTGTGGTGAGATTCGACAGAATGGATTTATGGGATGGCGAATCGTCATCGCGATCAGCGGGTGCAGAGAGGTTGGCGATAACAGGAAAGAAGACTATCAATGTAGTGAGACTCTGTAGACTCCAAAGCATGCTCCGGAGCTCGCTGAACGAGGTGGATTTGCAATACTGAGTCTCCAGGTAGGTGATTTGAAGATCGGAGAAAGATGTCTTCAAGAGACGCAAGTCTATGTTCCTCATCACGAGGTGATTCAAATGGAGAGACTGCAGAATCGAAGGTATCTGTGGAATCTGCACAGACGCATTGAGATCCGGTTCGGAGAGCGTCAAGGACCTGATTATGGCGCGCGTCTCGGGTAACAGATCGGTGAAGAAACGCTCTGCAGCATCGCTGCTGCGTACGCCTACGCGTTGGAAGAAATTGAAATGACTGCGTGGATGAAAAGAGTGCGAAACGAGGCTGCACGCCTTCAAGTCTCTCGGGGAATCGTATAAATGGTCGATGACCTTGTCAATGATCTCCTGAGGAAGTCGGAGCGGAGTCGTGTCCTGCTTCATGTCCATAGCTTCGGAAGAAAAGATGAGCAGGATGTGATATATTCAATCAATCAACGAACCATGCAAAGCGAAGAAATGGTCAGCAATCTCGTAGATGGTGGTGGTGGATGCAAGGAGAGTTGTGATCGGACCGGTTAGGAAAAAGCTTGACCTCGATCGTCCATCATGGAAATCTCCATCACCTCATCATGGAAATCTCCATCACCTCACCTGCAGACTTTCATGTCCATCTTCGTCAGGGAGCCCTATCGCAACTTGTAACGCCTCATGTCCGTAAAGGAGGTTTCAAATTGGCCTATGTTATGGTAAATCACTCTTCTTTAAGCCTTTTCTCTCTCGTTCTGATCTTCCAAGTAGCCCAATCTCAAACCGCCTGTTACATCTACAGAACAGGCACTGGCCTACCAGGCAGAACTGAAAAAGATTGATGCAAATGTCGAATACCTCATGACTCTCTATCTCTCTCCAGAGCTTACTCCAGACGAGATACGGAAAGCGAAACAAGCAGGAATTGTTGGTGTCAAGTCTTATCCACGCGGCGTGACCACCAACTCAGATGGTGGGATTGAATCTTATGAAATGTACTATCCTATCTTTGAGACTATGCAAGAGGTGGGCATGGTGTTGAACTTGCACGGAGAGATTCCTTCGGATGCTGACGCTGTAAGTCGTTTCTTACTTACATATCTGCCTAAATCTTACGCAAGTTGCAGAATATTCATATCTTGAATGCAGAACCCAAGTTTTTGCCTCATCTTCTGTCGATTCACAAACACTTCCCCAACCTCCGCATTGTGCTGGAGCACGCCACCACGCGTGCCGCCGTCGAAGCTGTGAAATCCTGTGGAGATACAGTTGCCTGCACAATCACTGCTCACCATCTCGCTCTTACGGTAGATGATTGGGCGGGACAAGCATGGAACTTTTGTAAGCCAGTGGCGAAATATCCGGATGATCGCCTAGCATTGCGCGAAGTCATTGCTCAAGGTATGCAATTAAAACTATTCGTCTTGTTGCCGTCTTAATAAGTGTTTTTATAGGACATCCTCGATTTTTCTTGGGGTCTGACTCGGCTCCTCATCCTCCTCATACAAAGTCCACGAGCACTCCTTCACATGGATGTGCTGCTGGAATATATACACAACCCATTCTTCTACCCCTCGTCGCCCATATCCTTGAGTCTTTCGGTCAACTAGACAAACTGGAAGGATTCGTGAGCAATTTTGGCCGGAAATTCTATGGATTCCCAGCTGATGCTGGAGAAAAAGTGCGGCTTCGGAAGATTGAAGAAGGAAAGGTTGTGGAGGAGGTGTATACATTTGAGCAAGAAAGTGTTGTACCCTTCTGGTCTGGGAAGAAACTCACTTGGGAAATTGTATAGGCAGTTTTGTATGAATGATATTTTGTGCTGAAGATTGTCATCACTCGCGACCGTCTAAACTCGATGGCACTCCGCTTTTCGATCAGCTCTGTGTCTGCTTATTCCTCTTTTCAACAAGAGTAAACGTGTATAGCCTCTTTCATACCGCTGTCTCATCTTCATCTGCGCGTTATCGTGGGGATGCTTGTCTTGCGACTGCCAACCCCAACATCATCCCATTCTCTCAAATATCATACACCATGATGGCGACTGACATACTTGTGCCCTTATTTCTGTGTACATTCCAGAGCCTCAGCTTCTGGCTCTCTACGGTGTCAACGGAGCACTGCACTTTGCTGCCATGAATAGGAAGTACAGAACTATCAAGTTTGACGAAGAGAAGATGGAGCTTTTGGAGCACCTCAAGTATGTCTCCTCTCGACCACACTAAACATGGACCCTATCATCGCCCGACGTGTCAAGAGCCTCCATGTCGATACCCCACGCCGTCTCCACTTCGCATCATACGTCGCGGGTCGACCATCTACTCCCGCCTCGTTGTCCCATGATTCTAATTCACAGGCATCCGCCTTGAGAATCTCCCGTTCCGCCAGGCCACCTGAACGTTCTTGATGTGAGGGGCTTGGATTTCAAGCATTCGGATGTCATTATCAGCGATGTCTTAATCGCGGTGCCGTTTGCCTGGTGGAAAAACTCTCTTGACGCATTTCCTCTTGCCTTCCATGCCTATGCAAATGATGCTTGACTTCGATGATGGAATCCGGGGACGCTGGCATGATATAGCCGCCTTGGTAGTGTTTTCAATGGCCGGCTCAGTGTTAGCGCTTAGCACTGGCAACCAAGTCGTGGAACCTCCTGCGTCTTACACCGTAATTTTACTTCAATCCCCAGTTCTTAACCTCCCAGTCCTGGTGAGTCCACATTCAGGCATGTATTCGTAAACTCATGGATCGCAAGCAAGAAGAACTTCGATTCGTGGGCATAGGTTACAACTTCATAGAAACGTCGACATTATCAGATTGCGGCGGTGCTCGCAGCGCCGTGCCTTCATAGTTCTTCATCACATTGAAAAAAGTGGAATACTGAAATTCGCCCCCAAGAGTTTCATAATTGAATGGTACCGGTGCGAGCACCTTGCCTGTCTTCTGTGCTTTCTTCTCTTGTCGCAGAGCCCGGTCCCGGGCCATAAAGCCGTCGCCCAGGGCGTCTCTAAGGTCCGAAATCCATTCCTTGAAACCCTCGAAGGAAGAAGAGATAATCTTATCGGTGTCGAGTGTACTGTAATAGTACCCTGATGCGATGAAGAGACTCTTGTCGTCTGCAAGTGCTTCCCAAGTCCGATGTGAATTAAACCACTCGTTGAGAGGAGAGTGACTCCGTTTCTGGAGTCGTTCTTCCTTGGCCGGAATGTGAGATGGAATGGGTTGGGAGGCCCTAAGCTTGTAGCGAGTGACCACAAGCAGCATGACGTAGAAAAGTGACTCTAGGTCGTGGCGATATATGTGTCCAGGATGAAGACTATACTTTCGCAGGAGATCGATTGCCATGAAAGGTGGCGTGCCCGTGCGTCGGAGCAACGTTGCATTCGTATCGTTGTCGTCAAGGTCAGAGGAGAGGTCCATGTCGTTCAAGACCCCGCATACATTGTGCTCATCGTCGAAACGGTACATGATGTTACCCATGCTAATGTCGCGATGCAAAATGCGGGGGTTGTCGTAGAGCCATTTATGGCCTAGTAGAAGTAGATGAGTAGGATGAAATTAAGGACAACAATATCACTCACAATTTAGGACATCGAAAAACACTTGCGCGAAATCAGACGTTTTGGAAAGGGTGTTTATCGGGAACAACTCTTCCATGATGACAATACGCAATGTCTCTGGCTGCTCGTCGCAAAGAACGCGTTCTTCGTAAGATTCGCAGTGGCAGAAGATGTCATCTATGATTTGCGATATACGTGCTTGAGTCGAACCAGGGATCATTTGCAGGACCTCCGTGTAAAGTATATTAGGCAGGTGTTGCAGAACCCAGTGCGCGTCGCCACCCGCGTCAATCGCTACCTTCCTCGCCTTGTGAACCAGTTTCACCTCTGGTGCAGGTAATGCCGCATGCAGACTGATTTTCATGACGAGACGCGGCGTGTCAAGACACCCAGACGCGTCTATTCGCTGTGCTCTGATGATGTAGCGGTCCTCGGCGATAAAGAATTTCTCCCAAGACATAGCTGCCGTCTCGGGTATCAAGTGTCATGCCTTTCAAGGAGTCGCGGACGTGTGTGGCTGTTTCCAACGGTGCCGCCATGGTGGACTCGAGAATACGTGGAACAAAGGAGAGTTGGATGAGCGCGCTCATTAAGGGACGTTGACTGCGGTAACGTGATCGAAGCCTATTGGAGAACCAGTGCCAGGTGGAGAACTGTGAATCTTGATGCTTCAAAGCTTCAAAGACGAAAGGCGGCGTGCAATGTTAATGAAGAATGGTCAGAGCAGGAAATATGAATCCCCATGGTCGGATCAACCGCTGCCATAGCAGGACTTTGAGCCGAGTCACGCCTGACGTAACGGTGCACTCTTGCAGACGAACGTTCAAGTTCAGCCATTTCCAGTGGCCTATCGGAATCGCCCCGTTAACCTTTTGACTTGCAGCGTTGTGGGCGAGTTAAAATTTACTCGAACGCTGGTGCAATCAAAGCAAAATGACCTCTATGTAAGTTTTCATCGAACCTAGCATCTGAATCCGCTCACGTTCGAGATCTCGCTCAGCAATCTTGAAAAGTACGGAAGTGATATGTCTTGTCCGGCCTGTTGCACGATATTGTCCCATGGAGATGGCAGCGCGACTGTGGTTCAGCGTCGCGTCGCAGACCTGATCTCCCAAAACATTCCTCCCAGCGATGCAGAAGCTCATGACCTGCAACAAACCGATCTAGACCCCTCCCCATACCTTGCTCAAATCCAGCAAAGGATAGACGAGCTCACGAATGAGATGGCCCGGCTGACCGTCGCTCGAGCTCATCTCGAGAGCCATCCTCATCACATCAAAGGCATTCTACACCCCATCCGTTCTCTCCCGGAAGATGTCCTTCGCGAGATTTTCCAATGGAGTACCCAGGACACTGAGGACAGTGATTCATATGACAAGTCCCTTGACTCACTCTATCTCCGCGGACCGCAATGGGTGCTCTCCCAAGTCTGCCGTCGATGGCGAGACATCACACTTGCGTTCCCGCGTCTGTGGTCTTCTCTGTATCTCAGTCTGGGTCAATTTTATGTTGACCCTTCTCCTACGTCACGCTCGAGACTGCGGTTGGCTGCATATCTTGACCGTTCTGCCAACCAGAAAATGACGGTTCTTATAGAGCTTCATCCTCACTTTCGCTCTTCGGATTTTGTTCATCTCGGCCCCCTTCTCCGGCAGAGCACGTCGCGTTGGATTGATTGCAGGCTTCAGACGTCGTTCGAGTTTCTCGACAATATCCTTTCCAACTGCAACTTTGGCAGCCTCGCTTGTCTCCGTTTACAACTATACCGAGAAGACCTCAAATACAAGAAGCTAGATGCTTTCAAGAACGCCCCCTTACTTCGCTCTGTGGACTACCTGAGTAGCTACCGTGGGGACTACGGAATTCAACTTCCTTGGGAGCGGTTGATCACAGTGAAGATGGGCGGGGTCAATGAGCCATTGGCTTATGGCCCTTTGAAGAGGTTGATGAATGTTCAGCGTCTGGCACTGCAATTCGACCTTGAAAGGAGTACCTTTCCGCTTAACCCGCTGCGTCTCCCTTGTGTAACATCTCTACGTCTATCTGCACTCTTCGAAGACAAGGCAGAGCCAATAGGACGGCTGGTATCGAGTCTGGAGATGCCTTCCCTCACGGAGCTTGAACTCGTTTCTGGATATGGTTTAGACTCCGACTCAGAAAGTAATGTTGATGCTTTCAGAATCGTGTTCCCCCCATTTCATTCGTCGGTCGACTTAGGTCGACTTACGACTCTTTCCATCATTTGCCAGCTCGGCAATGACACCGATGGCGTAGAAAAGCTCGCCGCCTTCCTTCGTCTAGTTCCGAATCTACATAGATTTCGGTTCGAATCTGATATCTCGTTGGCGGTTTTCGATACTCTGACGCTCAGAGTTGGCCATAGCAATCTTCTACCCTGTCTACAGATTTTGGACTTCAGCGGGTCTTATCTTGATGAGGACGTCGGTAGTATCACCCACATCTTGTCGATGTTGGAATCGCGATGCCCTTTGCGAGGCAAAGAGAGGAGCAGTTGTTCCTCTTTGACGCAGTTGTGCCTTTCTGAGTCCATTCATCGCAGGATAGGGGGAGGCATGGCTTTCGACGATGGGATTCGAGGACGCTGGGATGAGATATCCACCTTGATATCAATTCGATGAAAGGTTTGCAGTTGAATGAGTACTTGTTTGGGGGGATAACATTTACTTATCGATCAAAATGTAGAGCGCACGAGGATGCTTTAAGTGCAGTGAATGGATCAATCAATTAGTGCATAGTACATACGGAACAGAACGAGAAGCAGAGACCATAGGGTGCCTAGTGTCCCACTTGGAAATCATTCCACTCATCGGTCCGCTTGGACCAACTCACGGCCCTTTCTATCAGTTGTCATTATGTTATTGGAGATGAGCTTGTTGGTTTCCTTCGTCTTGCACCCAAACTGCGTCGGTTCGCGTTACGCATAACATTGGCGGTTTTTGATGCTCTGACAGTCAGAGGTGGCCTTGACGATCTAGTGCCGCACCTGAATGTTGAACGTTCTTGACCTGAGGGGCTTGGATTTCAATTCGGATGTCAGTATCGGCGATGTGTTGTCGATGGTGGAATCGCGGCGTCATTTGCCTGGTGGAGAAACTGTTTTGACGCCATGTCTCCTTCTGTGTCCATGCAAACGATGCTGGACTCTGATGATGGAATCCGAGGACGCTGGCCTGATATAGCCACCTTGGTATCCGTTAAGTAGATATCCTAGACATGAAGCTTGGAAGTGATGATGTCACCTTGCTTTCACCTGTCAGCTTCAGCTCAAGTTGTAAGGACTCTCATGTATAATAGATTAAGTAGGAACGGGAAAGAAACGGGGTGAATAGTAGATACACAAACCTCAAAAATCGGTGAGTTCAAAATATGATCGGTGAGCTGACGTAAGGGTACACTCCTGTAGTCGAACGTTCAAGTTCAACCATTTCCAGTGGCGTGCGCCGCTATCGAAATCGCTGAGTTGACCTTTTTGGCTTGTAACGTTGTAGGATCTAGTTCGAACGCTGATACAATCAAAGCAAAATGACCTCTATGTAAGTTTTCATCTAACATAGCACTGTCTGAATCCGCTCACGTTCGCAATATCGCTCAGCAATCTTGAAAAGTACGGAAGTGATATGTCCTGCCCGGCCTGTTGCACCATATTATCCCATGGAGATGACAGCGCGTCTCTAGTTCAGCGTCGCGTCGCAGACCTGATCTCCCAAAACATTCCTCCCAGCGATGCAGAAGCTCATGACCTGCAACATACCGATCTAAACCCCTCCCCATACCTTGCTCAAATCCAGCAAAGGATAGACGAGCTCACGAATGAGATGGCCCGGCTGACCGTCGCTCGAGCTCATCTCGAGAGCCATCCTCATCACATCAAAAGCATTCTACACCCCATCCGCTCTCTCCCGGAAGATGTCCTTCGCGAGATTTTCCAATGGAGTACCCAGGATACTGAGGACAGTGACCAAGACTCATACGACGACTTCCATGACTCGCTCTATCTCCGCGGATCGCAATGGGTGCTCTCCCAGGTCTGCCGTCGATGGCGAGACGTCACACTCGCGTTCCCGCGTCTGTGGTCTTCTCTGTATCTCAGTCTGGGCCAATTCTATATTGACCCTTCCCCTACGTCACGCTCAAAACTGCGCTTGGCTGCATATCTTGACCGTTCCGCCAACCAGAAAATGACCGTCTATATAAGCGTTCAGTCGCACTTTGACTCTTCAGATTTTGTTCATCTAGGCCCCCTTCTACGGAAAAGCGCGTCGCGCTGGGTTGATTGCAGGCTTCGCACGTCGTTCGAGTTTCTCCATGTTATCTTTTCCAACTGCGACTTTGGCAGCCTCGCTCATCTCCGTTTAGAGTGGTTACACCACGATCCGGACAGTAGAGACAGGAAGCTACTACATGTTTTCAAGAAGGCTGCCTTACTTCGCTCTCTGGACTACCAGAGTTGCTACTGGGAGAACTATCCGGTTCTGCTTCCTTGGGAGCAGTTAACCACAGTAAGGGCGGCCCCAGTCACAATCAACGATTCATTTGCTTTGGGCCCTCTAAAGAGGTTGATGAATGTTCAGTATCTGACGCTGCACTTATCGGTGAACCTTAAGAGAGATACCTTGCTCCTCCTTTCGGTGCATCTCCCTTCCGTGACGTCTCTCCATCTCTCTGGACTTAAAGACGCAGAGCAAATAGGTCAGCTGATATTGAGACTGGAGATGCCTTCCATCACGGAGCTTGAACTTACATATAGCTGGCGTGAATCAGAAGGTCACGACGATGAGATTGAAGCAATAACATTCCCGTCATTCCATTCGTCGGTTCACTTGGGCCAACTTACGGCTCTTTCGATCACTTGCCAGCTCAAAGATGACCCCGATGGTGTACATAAGCTCGTCGCCTTCCTTCGTCTGGTTCCGAATCTGCATAGATTCAAGTTATGCGGCCCTCTCATCTCGTCCGCCGTTGTCGATGCTATGACGATCAGAGATGGCCTTAGCAATTTACTGCCATCTCTAAAGATTCTGGACTTCAGTGGTTCTGATCTTGATGAGGACGTTGGTATCTCCCAATTCTTGTCGATGTTGGAATCGCGGTGTCCTTTGCGAGGCAAGGATCCGGAGACGAACAGTCGAACTGCCTTGACGCAGTTGTTTCTTTCTCCCTCCACCGCTCGTACGATAGGAGTGTTGTGTTCAATTGACGATGAGATTCGAGGACGCTGGGATGAGATATGCACCCGGATATCAGTTCATGAAAGGTTTTCAGCTGAACGAGTACTTGTTTCAAGGGGGGATAACATTAAGTACTTACCGTTCAACGCATGACCGAGGCTGCCCTTACCTGCAGTGAATGGATCAAGGTAATGTATACCCTCACAATACTGAAGTACATACAATTAAATTCAAGCATGTGTAAATAACATCAACACTCCTTGCTTACAGTGCCTACAAGGACTGCGTATTAAACACGTGCTCGCGTGTCATACATTAGCGGACCTTCGCGGACGGGGATGGTATGAACGCCCCATGCTACCATCCGTTCCAGTTGTGCAATTTCAGGCAGTTGGAACGCAAACGTCTGCAATGGGTTCAGACGTCGCGTGTTGGTCGCGCCTGGGCCTAGATCATTCGACATCATAATCGACAGATGTCGAAGGGATGCGCCCTCAAGCTTCAAGTCCCTAATCATGACTCTGACTCGAGCTTCGTCTCCCTTCACTGATAAGTAAAGACAAAAATGGTGTTACATGCGAAACAGTACGAACGACAAGCAAAGTTACATTCAACAACAAATCACCATCTATCATCACGTATTACCTCGGGCGGTAGGCCTATTTCCATCCGACTCCCCGTGCTCGTCTTGCCAATCACTGCATTATGAACAGACTCAATAGTCTCCGTCCACTGCTTGAGAGCCGTATACCGCTTCTTCTCCAAGCTTTGTCTACACATAACCGTCAGACCGTGTCGCAAGAACGAAGCACGAGACGACTTACTTCCTGTCCAACTCCAAGCGCATGCCAACCTGGTCTATGCGGCCTTCGACCTTGCCCTCGAGTATGAGACCAATCAAGATCTCTTCGACTTCTTGAATATCAACGTTCAATTGCTATAATGACGTGAGAACGTTAATCGGCTGCATGTAAGGCGATTTTACCTTGGCAAGGAAGCCCAGCTCTAGGCGAGAATATGGCTTGATGAGATCGATCAAGTACTGTGTTCTTAAGCTGCGCAAGAGCTCCCCGATGTAGGATTTGATGAAGCTGTCATCCATAATCGTCGCACGGTTATCTAGGGTAACGTTAACGTCTTGAAGGACGTTTAGTTGAATGAAGCTCACCTTTCAGAATCTTCTCGGCTGCATGAACCTCACGTCGCTGGTAAGCATCGACCAAGTCAGTCATGGCTTTGATTTCAGGATCATTCTTATATCTGTCTTGATCTAATGAATGTCTGTGTCACCAGAACGAGTGAATACGTACGGTTTGGTTTCCTGACTGTCAAAAGGGTTGACTTCGCTTCCAGTTAACATGTTGGCCAATACAAGATATTTGAGGACTTGTATTCTCTGCGGCGAACCAGCTTCATCGTAGTTGCGGAAAGATTCAAAAAAGTCTTCGCTGGCGCGATTCCATTGCCCTGAGAAAATTATTCAACATGGTCTCGGAAAAGTGCAGTGGGTTCACATACGTTCACCCATCCACATTTTGCCACCACACTCCTTGATGACACCCATAATACGCGGGTGAGGAATGGCCGACCGAACATCGTTGGTGGCATTGTAGATTTCCTATTACCAAGCTGTTAGTTGTCATATATGCGATGGAATATGACCGACTTTTAACTTCTTGAAATTACGCGTCTCGTTGTACATTTGAATTTCCAAGGCGTATATTTCGAGCAGTTGGGTGCCCTTCTGAGACTGGTCGTCGCCATCGCCGCCACTAGTAGCAATGTGGAGATCGCGTATGAGCTGGGGAAAGACGTCGATACGTGATATGGTCGAAATAAGCGCCACTAACCTTGGACAAGCGGCTGTACTCTTTACGATCGAGCCAGAGTTTGGCCAGTTTGAGGTTGGTTTTGGCTGAAAGACGCTATGATACGTCGTGAGAATGCGTCTTCAATTACGGATGAGAGGAACCTACTTCGTTCTTGGCATCGACTAGTGCTGTCTTGGTTGCTTGATAGAACTTCTCGAGCACATCCACCTCCACAGGACCGCCCTTTCCACCGCCAACATAGTCTAAGATACCGTTTATGGTCTTTTCAGAGTAATTCCGGGTAACAGCAGACTTGGTGTATGAGAGTAATTTGGTGTATGTCTCTAGTGCCTCTGCCGGGCGACGTAATGTTAGGAAGAGTAACTTTGTGGACTGCTTGAGCGCTTTGAATCCCCTGTATTAAGGCTGATGAGTTGTCAAGATGATATCTAGAGCAAAGAGAGCGTACCAGTCGCCCTTTTCTGATTCCTGTTCGACTATGGCGCGGAACTCTTTGAGCGCCTGCTCTGGATTCTCTTCCTTTTTGCCTGAGAGAGTATATAAGAGTGTACTATTGCGATGAGTGGCTCTCTCCAACCTTTCGCCTTGTAGTACATATTTTCAACGTCAGCACTGCCCGCGTCGTCGGCCTCATCTCCATCTGAATAGTCGAAGCCATAGTCCTGTCAAGAGAGATAAGTGGTTTGATAACGGGTGGCACAGCGAGTAGCATACCTCGTCGTCGCTTCCTTGCATGTAATCGGCGTCATCGTCATCCATGGTTGGGAGTTAGTTAGGAGAAGGACGCGGTGGAAGTATGGAGACAAGGTTGTTGTGGAGTACACGTGACAGGTATTCTTCTGATTAGGACACCTTGACACCACCTAAATGATTTCTTCATGATAGCGCGTCGCCATCTTTCCCTTGGACCATGACCAGCCCTCAGACGGCGTCGCCTGTCATGGCCGCCTTTTCCAGCCCAGTTTCCCGTTCCAGGAGCAGCACAAAGCTCGCAGACGATGTCACCAGTTTGACCTCTTTCAACTTTCTCGAAGAGGACGAGGATGACCAGTCCTCTTATGCCCTCGTAACCTCACTTATATCCAGGGTCAAGAACTCGTTCTCCACACCGCTGTCCGTGACGGCGACTAGCTCCAGCAGCGCTGGCGCAGGCGCCGCAAGTAATACCGCCAATGTGGCGGAACCACGACGGCCATCTTACTCGTTGACAAACCAGTCCAGCTTTTCCTCTCGCGGCTCGGCACCTGACAGACCGACCTCGTTTGCTCCCGTCTCTTCCAACCCTGCCCCGCCGTTGGTATCCCTGACTCCCGCCCAATCAGAGGTTCCGACCTACAACACCGACTATGACCGCTCTCCGTCCCGTAGTGGCATGTTCTATTCGCCCAGCTACGAGTCCTCCGGCGACGGCGGAATGTTCGGCACCTCAATTCCTGGCTTCCCTATACAAGATGACGCAAGAAGTATCAAGACTTCGGGTAGTCTTCACAGGTCTGGCTCCGTATCTAAAGTTATACGGAGAATACGCGGCGAGGGTGCGTCCATATCAATCTTGTTGACATATTTAGCTTATTTCGGCTAGGCCTTTCCAGGGATTATTGGATGGATGACGAGAATTGCAAGGAATGTTATGATTGCAAAAGTATATTCACAACATGGCGCCGTAAACATCACTGCCGAATATGTGGTATGTTCGCATACTCAAGTCTCGACTTTTCCACCCTGCTCACATCTGACAGGCCAAATCTTTTGTTCTCGTTGCGCTTCAAATATAATCAAGGGTTCACGTTTCGGTCAAGATGGAATGGTTCGCGTCTGCAACCTTTGCCTCGAGAAACTCGCCAAAGTCGACGATGACGACGACGATGACCGTCGGTCTATTATATCGGCCGCCACGTCCTTTCCCGCCCATCAGCTTGGGGCTGAGATGACTTTGGCTCATCATCCCCAATCGCCTTTCGCCGCTTCACAGCTTTTCGGCCGCACAGATGAACCGTTCAATCTGTACTCGATTGCTGAGACTAAGCGACCCGTGTCAGGCTCAGACGAGAGTGGCTTTGGGTCGCGTCCGATCACGCCTCGTCTTCGGGAGCGTGATGATGGTATCTGGGAAGGGGCGGCGGAGAACGCAGTGCCCTTCCGAAGGGCAGTTTCAGAGGAGGAGAAGGAAAACGCCAGAGTTTTCAACGACGATGGGTCTCCAAACGCGCATACGTCCAAGACGCCCATCGAGTTTCCGACCATGGGCGATAACGATGGTACTAGCTCAATACAGTTCCCGATGGGTTCACCGGAACACGGAGATAGTCCAGGCAGCAGATTGCGGTCGCGCTTCAACTCGTATGCTGATTTCGATGGTGCCACACCCTTTATACGCAGCCGCGTCCAGAGCAGACTGGATAATTTTGCAGGTCCTGCTGAACCAGGCTGGCGTACCAGACGGGAAAGTACAGCGTCAGTTCACTCATTCAACCATGCGTAGCACGTCTGACTCTCGTTCATAGTTACGCCCAAGAGCTCAATCTGACTTCCATGCTCCACCTGAAGATCATGCTTCGTCAGATGCTCTCGATTGAGCAGATACCAAACATGAAGGAATGGGAAGAGATTTTACTGAAGTTGGCTCTACGCATTGCCAGAGAGTTAACCTTTACGGCTCTGCCCCACCGACAAGGCGAAGACATGGATGTCCGACGCTATGTGAAAATCAAGAAGATTCCTGGTGGCGCTCCTGCGGACTCGGAGTACGTGGACGGTGCGGTCATCACTAAAAACGTCGCACACAAGCAAATGTCGCGGTCACAACGGAACCCTCGCGTCATGCTCGTGACCTTTCCCCTAGAGTTTTCCCGTGTCGAGGGGCAGTATATGCATTTTGGTCAGATTGTCCGGCAGGAAAAGGAGTATCTTGGGAACTTGGCTTCACGTATAGCAGCTTTGCGGCCTCATGTCGTCTTGGTCGAGAAGTCGGTGTCCAGACTTGCCCTTGAGGCGTTGGCGGGATTTAACATCGCTGTGGCGCGAACGGTAAAGCCCTCGGCGATACAGGTTGTTTCGAGAATGACGCAGGGCGACGTGTTTTCATCCATAGACAAACTTGCCTTGGAGCCTCGACTAGGTCACTGCGCACGTTACCGCATACAAACCTTCGATCATCCTCTCATTCCAGGCCGGCGCAAGTCGTATATGCGCTTCGAAGGTTGCAGTCACGATATGGGCTGTACCATCATTCTACGAGGAGATGATATCTCTACCCTGCGGCGAATTAAGAAGGTCACCAGGTTCCTCATCTTCATAGTCAGGAACTTGAAGCTGGAGACGCACTTGTGGAAGGACTCTGTTATCACTCTTCCTAGTTTCAATTCTGAAGCTATACCACATTCCCCTAGCAGTTCTCGACCGCCGGCCTCCAACGTCTCTGTAACGTCCCTGCTCGCATTCCCGTCTTCCGTATCTACTCCTCGCGGTGCGACTCCTACTCTAGATATGTCGTATCTCCGTTTTGAACCCTCCGAGTCTACACAGGATGACTTTGAGGACGATCTTCCTGACGAAGATGCCGAGCAGCTGAGACTTTCTAGACGTATCGACGCGTCTCTTGAACCTTACACTAAAACCTTTATTTCCGTGTCCGCCACCCTGCGATTCCCTCCTCCATATGCCATCCGACGCATGAAGGAGTTGGATGTAGAGCTTGCTGCTGCTAAGAGAGCATGGGAGGACGAGGTCATCCGCAAGGAGGAGAAGCTGGAAGTGAAGCACGAGCAGGAATCGACGGTCTCGACAATTTCTACCATTACGCCATCTGACGCCGAGATCTCAGCTATCACCGAAGAAGAACATGTCGACGACATTAATGAACAGATTGAAGCTCTGCCATCTATTATCCTCCCTCTTACACCCTGCGCTCTTAGTCCTTATTCTCTGATGAAAGAGAACGAGGGTAGTTACTTCCCGAACAATGCGTCAGCTCTAACGATTGCGTCCGCAACGAGTATTGTGGAGGAACCGATGGAGCCTCTCAAGACCACGGCGGATATCGAGCTGCAGAGTTGTTACAGCTTGATCAAGTGTAAGCATGAGGAGCATCGGCGGATATGGGAGTGGTACTTGCGGAAAAACTACGACGACTTTGTCGTGGAGAAGTATCAGTGCATTAGCCTTCTGGAGTATACCATCCCCACGGCCGACTTTGGACAGCATCGCGCTTGTTTCGCTCCACGTCTCAACTACATAACCTTTTACGGCGAAGGGGATTGTACACTTGGACAGTACATCGAGAAGTCCGTCGCTGACACGCTCGTGCAGTTCTTGGATCCCAAGGCGATCTGCACAGGGAAAGGTTGCGACCAGCCTTTGGCACGTCACTGCAAAGTGTACGTGCACAACGAGTCCAAGCTCTACGTCGCGGTGGAACAGTGGGACGGTCAAATCATTGGTCGGAACTACGCTCCTTCTCCTGATCTCATCACGACATGGAGCGCTTGCCGTGTCTGTGGCTCTGCTACACCTTTTATTCCCGTTTCGGAGGAGATGCAGCGATACTCGTTTGCTAAATTTCTCGAGCTCCATTTCTATCCGTCGGATGTCAAGCTCGTTCAGGGTGCGGGTTGTCAGCACAACATTTATCAGCATCACGTTCGTTATTTCGCGGCGAAGAGCATGACTGTGCGCTTCCAGACAGATCCCGTCACTTTACACGAAGTGGTGTATCCTCCTTTCCGCATTCGCGTACGCCCTGAGACTCAGCTGGAGCTCAAGAACAGTGACTTTCATCGTCTACATCAGCGCAACATTTTATGGTATACTGGTCTCATTGATGATCTCAAGTTGATCAGCATCGATGCTGCGACAGGCGACGAGGACGGTGATGCTCGTTTGCTAGCGGACATCAACGCCCTCATAACACGCGCTGAGATGGAGAAGGAGGACGTTAGTCGACTGATCAATCGTATCTACAGGGAATCAGGTCCCGTGGATACCCTCGCTCTCAACCAAGTACGATCTTATCGACAGGACAAGATTGTGGCGTGGCAGCAGGACTTTGACAGGTTACCCAAGCCTCGTCCTCCTCCGACGGTTGACAGAAGTAGTCGCCGGACCTCTGCTTTTGGTTCTGTACGAGCTATGTGGCCGAGACGTTACGATCTCTCTGGAGCCTTCGACACTGGTCATCTACCTTCCTCTAGTGTCTCCGAAGCTGAGGAAGGGCCGCTCAAGATGCGACGCGTTACAGGGGACTCGTTTGCATCTTCAGCATCGGAAGCGTCGGAACCCGAGCCGGAGACCACGCCAGAGCCAGCCACTGAAGCTACAACTGGTTCAGAGTTGACTACACCGAGCGAGAGTGTGCCACCAGAACCGGAGTTGCCGCCTCCGCCCACGGCGCCTTTACCTTCTCCCGCCATGCTTGTACCGCCACCACTGGAGGATACAGCGCAGCAGCCTCCTGCCATTGAGAATGAAAAAGATAAGGACGCTGACTCTGATTCTACCATTGGCGCTGCGCGTGAGGATGCGGCATCGCTTGAACAACCTGTGAGTTTTTGTATATCATGCAATAAATTTTATTAACACGAATATTCTTCTAGCAGGAGGAGGATGCTCGTCCACATGCCATTTCGAGGCTTCCCCGCCGTGCTGATCGCCATCCAACTGTTGCTGAGCTTGTCAGAAAGTATCAAGATTTTTTGCCACCTCAAGGTGTACAAGACTTGGCTAAAACCGCCTTTGCTCCTCGTATCATTGTTTCCGAAAGTGACCAGGAATATCCGCCGGTAGTCCCCCGAAATGTCTCCCGCGCCAAGAGTCGGCACAGGCCTCTGGCCAAGAAGCCTTCGACGTCTGATTTCGAGCAGGGTTATGCTGCAAACATTGCACCCAGGTATCTTACTCATTCGAGGCGGTCTTTCAACCAAGGCCCTCCCAGCGGCAACTCTCGTATACCTACCCTTGTCGGGGCTTCTAATGGTGTTATGGAGTCTCGTGATTCATCGCGTCGGCCATCTCCCGAAAAGCGTAGTGCTAGCGGGAAGGCTAGAGAAATGAAGCTCGCCCGTTCACCCTCTCCACCCCTTCTTGCGAATGGAAAGATCCTGGCGCCGACACCTTTGGGACCCAAAGGTGCAAAATCTCGACTTCTTAATCGGCCAAAGGACTCGACCAAGGTACCTTCTCGGCCGTCCTCGAGCGCGGGAAGTAAGTCCGCGTTCAGGCGACCGGTAGGCACTC
Source organism: Hymenopellis raphanipes (assembly GCA_036872995.1). Classification (NCBI taxonomy): domain Eukaryota; kingdom Fungi; phylum Basidiomycota; class Agaricomycetes; order Agaricales; family Physalacriaceae; genus Hymenopellis; species Hymenopellis raphanipes. Next base: position 3,774,363 of record JAYMDG010000001.1, read on the forward strand.
CGGGAGGAAAGGTTTCCAACATGGCCAAACATTTTGAACGCTTGGGACGTGACGCGGATCGGCGCAAGTACAATGTCATTCGTGGGCGACGTGCACGTCCAGTGGCTACGGCAAGAGCACGCGTCGAGGTTCTCGAGAGTGTCAAGGACGCGATCAATGATGAATCTGAAAGCTCTGACTCCAGTAGTGAAGCCGACGACGAGGGTGATGGTAATGAAGAGCCCACCGTAGCGGATCTTATCAAGCAGTCGGAGTCTCCAGAACAGGAGTCTCCCAAAGACGAGGCTCCGAAGACGGCGCCTGCAGTTCCTGAGACAACCACGGAGGTAAAGGAAGTTCAAGAGTTGCTTGTACCAGCGCCACCACCTGGACCTATATCTCTTCCTCCTTCTCCATTCTTGTCTTCTATGCGTATGGAAGTGTCTTCGACGCCTCCCCACTCCGATCTCGATACAGGAGCCGGAACTGAAAGAAACTCGATATTGAAAGCGCTTTCTGGTTTCTGGCTGCAGCCTCCACCTGCATCGCGCAGCTCGATGGAGAACGAGGACATCATGAACGATCCGGAACACATCTTCCGTGACTCGTCGATGGTTGTGCGAACTGATGAACCGACCTCTATCATCGCATTGGCACTCAAGTAGGTCCCGTATTTACCGCGGTAAAGCCGCTTGAGCTCTTACACGTTTTCCTTCTTTAGTTCTCCTCAGTATCGTGATATGCTCACAAAGTCAAGGGCTGAAAAACGCACTGCTCGAGAAGCGCGTTTGACTGATGGAGGGGAAGCGTTCATGCCGGATGATCATTCTGTAGCTGAATCCACATCGACTTGGGGCGTTGTCAATGTTGATCCCGCAGAGTTGGCCGACCCTACGGAAGATTTGAGGGTTCCTTCGTCTAAACTTCCATGGGCTATTTGTAAGTTCTTTCTGATGCTGTTCTGACCTCGAGCTAAATTGCGATGTAGCTTTCGAAAGTGGAGGTCTCACGATTAGCTGTACTGTTCTTTATCCGGAACAGTTTGATGCACTGCGACGAACGTATGACTGTGAAAAGAGCATGATTGAATCTTTGGCGCGATGTGTCAAGTGGAATGCGAACGGCGGAAAGTCGGGTTCTGCGTTTTTGAAGACGGCCGGTGAGGCTTTGTCTCATTCATGTTGTTATTCTACACAATTCTAACATATCCAAAGACGACCGTTTCATCGCAAAGGAAATGTCGCGACCGGAACTACAGACCATGGAGACATTTGCTCCTGCCTATTTCGATTATATGTCCTCTGCGGTTTCAGCTGATGTATGTTGAAATAAATACTTTACAGACCGTGCGATGAAACTGACGAGCGTTCCAGCGCCCCACTCTTCTTGCGAAGGTGTTCGGCATCTACAAGCTCACCTTCAGAAAGACCGATCATGAATCTGGCCATGGGAAAGCAAAGTCGACGCAGATGAACTTGCTGGTCATGGAAAATCTCTTCTATGACCGTCGCTTCTCCAAGGTGCGCGCGCCCCTCCACGAGATAGAATTACTGCCATCTCATTTGGTCGCATAGATCTATGACTTGAAGGGTTCTACGCGCAATAGGCACGTTCAGTCCACGGGCCGGGAAAATGAAGTACTTCTAGATGAGAATCTTGTTCAGAGTTCGTGTGCTTCATTTATTATGTGCTTGTCATCTAACGAAGCATCCAGCTGCTCATTTATCACCGTTCTATCTGCGCGAACATTCCAAGCGGATTCTTCGCGGGGCTCTTTTCAACGATAGCAAATTCTTGGCCGACATTAATGTCATGGACTACTCTCTTGTTTGTGGGGTGAGATATATATGCATTGTGATTGTGACCCCTGCTAACTCTTTTACGTAGGTTGACAGTCAGAACAACGAACTCGTCGTGGGTATAGTCGACTACATTCGCACGTATACATGGGACAAGAAGTTGGAGAGTTGGGTGAAAGAATCCGCGTTCCTTGGAGGTGCTGGCAGAGGCGAACCTACAATTGTTACGCCCAGGCAGTATCGACAAAGGTTTATCAGCGCCATGGAGCGTTACTTCCCTCTGGTACTGTTTCGCGTCCTCTTCCTACACATGATTTCTAACTACTCACATCTAGATACCTGACCGATGGATGAAGCAAAAAGACACGCCGGAAGAAGAATCAAATACTCTCGTAGAACTGTGGCCTGACTGGTAGAAGCCCGTGGCTTTTTCTAAACATATTTCACATCATCATTTTCTCTTATGCGCATTACTTACACTGTTTTTTACCCACTGCATCATCATCCTCATCATACCCTTGGTCAATCACTCATGTAATAATTGTACACTCAATGTTCGAATAATGATCTAGCAACGGATTCCATTACTGTAATGCCCAGAAAAAATAATTATGCGACGACTTCAAAGTTCCATATCAGACATCAGGCATACTTGGCCTTCTTGTTCGGTTGCGGGGTACCCTTATCAACGTCCTTCCTCTTCTTGTCCTGGCCAGACCGCCACTGATGCATCGCATCCTGGAACTTGCGACGTAACGCCACAGCAACCTGCCCCACTTCCGACTCGAGACCGTTGAACGTTATGGCATTGTCGACCATAAGCGCCATGTCCTCCTCCAGCGCCTCTATCGTCTCGTACTTGTCAGAATCCAGCTTGCCCCTGATCAACCGAAGATCGCGCGCGCGCTTTTTCGGAATGACATCGAAGTACGTGGGCACGCCTAGCAGGACGGGGTCCACGGCCTCCCGGAAAACGAAGGAGCTAAACATCACGTTGAGTCAAGATGGTTTTACGATCAGCCGAACCGACTTACACTGGGTCGTCCCTCAGCTTCGTCAGGATCCCCTGCATGCCGCGCTTCTCCGCCCAAGACAGCTTGCGCTCGACCAGCTTCGGCCACTCCCTCTCGAACGCGCCCTGCACGACGAGCCCACACGCATTCGGGGGAGTCCCAATCGGATTGAAAGCCATACAGTTGCTTATAGTGAGGTCAAAGTCCGCCTTGAAGTCGTCCATCGTCGCGTACTCTCCCCGCCCAAGTTTCGACAGCATCGTGCCAAAGTCCATCGGGTGTTTGATTTCCGTGAGGTAGCTAAAGAATATATGTTTAGCAAGGAAAACTACGTGTTGAAGGCTAACACGACTTACTCTGGACACCCATCCCGAATGGGATCAACAGGCTGCATGAATATACCAGTTTCGGGTATCTTCTGCAGCGTCTTCATCAGTTCACGACACTTCTTGACGTTAATCGGAACAGATGAAGCCTGTTGGGCCTGTTTCGCCTTGGACGGAGTAGCTTCACGAGAATGGAGTATCTCCTTCTCTTTACCCTTTAATGAAGGTCGAGAAACAGCAGACGGCGGCCGGCTTTCAGTCGACTCAGCCTTGGCTTTCTCTTTCTCCCGCCGTGGCTTGGGAGGCGCAGCCTTGGGAGTCGGTGCATGCAAAACGATTCTGCTGGAAGATGCGACGGATGGAATAGGCGCAGCGGGAGTATGTTTCTCCTTCTTTGCAGGTGAAGCCAACTCGAGCAGCGCGTCATCGCCAATCAAGTCTTTGGCCTTCCTCTTATGCGAAGAGGCACCATTGGTAGAAGGTCTGTCTTGGGTTACGCGCTGCTTCTGTTCCTGTTCAATAGCAATGACCTCTTCCAAAATGTCGGCAGATCCATCATCGACATATGGAGGCGGAGGAGGATCAAGTTCAGCAGGCTCGGCGATGGTGACTTTGAGAGTTCGCGGCTTTGGTATATCCTTCGGTTTCGGTGTATCTTTCTGCTTTGGTGTGTCCCTCTGTCTGGGCGGGTCCCTCTGCTTCGGCGTGTCCTTCTGCTTCGTCGGCGTATCCTTCTGCTTCGCGGTCTCCTTCTGCTTCGCAGTCTCCTTCTGTTTCGATGGATCCTTTGCAGAACTCATCGTCAGTTTGATAGTCGGACGTGGCATTTGAGGAGCAGGCGTAGGAGGTGGAGAAAACTTGGCTATCGGGACAGGAGGAATGATGCGAGGGGGTGGTGGAGGCGGTGGAGGAGGGGAAGCCTCTGCCGCTGCATGCGATTTCGCCGATGCTTCAAGCGTCTTGTTGATGACTGACCACTCTGCATTGCACTGTTAGCAGGGTATTCAAGGGCAGAGAAGAGGACGTACGTTTATCGAATGAGACTTCGAGAGAGATAGCCGCAGCGTGCACGAGAGTTCCAGGCGAATTGTAATGCTTCGCGTTCGATATCATCAGCCGGAAATCGGCTTGGAAAGCGAACCGGTCCTTGTACATTCCAGCCTCCAAGCGAGCGCTCATAGTGCCCAGATCCATAGGATCCTTAATGATAGCGAAATAGCTGTAAAGGTGAATCAGTACGGCGACATTATAACGACAGATTTTACAAACTTTGGCGCGTTGTCCCGAACAGGATCCACAGGTTGAAGGAACCACTTGGCATGCTTATTATTCTTGATTTTCTTCAGAGCGTTCCGCGACGCCTTGAGATCCATAAGCGTCATTCCAGCAGATTGACCTTTCGCAGGCTGCGCCGCTTTGGAAGTAGCCGGCTTGGAGGCGACAGGCTTAGGCGGCGCTGGCTTGGGAACAGCCACCGGACGCGCCTTTGGCTTCGCCTTGGGCGCAGGGGCTTCGTGCACCTTCTTCGGTTGTGGTACTGGCGTCGAGAGACGAATCGTAGGCGCTGGAGAAGGTCTCGGACTGGCATCTCGAGTCGAAGCACCATTTAATAGCTTCACTTTCGCCGGAAGAGTTACAGGAACCAAAGGACTCTTGACTGGCGGATTCGAAATAACACTTGGTCTTCGCGGCGGTTTGATAGAAACCTTGGGCAAGACGGGAGGGGTCTCTATGACCGGTGTGGCAGGTGGGAGGTGTAATGAGAACTTGGGAGGCTCTTCATTAAGTGGGCGGATAAGCAAGTCGGCGAGCTTCAGAATCGCCCATCGGACTTGGTAGTCAACATCAGGAGCACTAAACGAAATCAATGGTTGAAGAATCGCAAAAAGGAAACGTACAGCGCAATAGCCATGATGAACTCTCTCAGAACCTCGTTCTTGCCGACTTCACGCTCCTTTCGTAATGCCCTAATCATGGCATCGAGCTCGTTCTTCTTGGATTCCTTGGACTTCTCGGGTAACGAGCCATCCTCCTCGATCAGCAACGAATCGGTGTCTTTCGAACTAGCTTTGATTTCTCCCATCTGAACCAGAAGCGCCAAGCTGTGGCAGGCATTTCGAGCGACATGGCGCCGAACAGCCCGAGACGGGTCGTTGGCAATGACACCCAGAACATAACGCATTATGTTAGGCGCATACCACTTGGTCAGGAACAATCCGTCGAAGGCAGCGATTCGGACAGGTGTGTAATTGCCATATCTGGAGCGCATCAGTCTCATGTATCCGAAAATGGGGGCCTAGAAACGCACCTTGCAGTCGTGAAGAAAATATTCTGAACATTCGGCATAAGATTAGCGACGCCCATTACGAGGTAGAACTCCAAACAAGCGATTGTCACGATGTTATGCATTGAGGGAATAAGCCTGTCCATGCTGACGTAGCGGTCGACTTCACCGATAATGTCCTTGACCAGTTTCACATCTTCCTCATTGTGCTCTGTCCGTACTTCAGCGGGAAGGAGTTCTCCACGTTCAGGCGCAGCCGTTGACACGGTTGAACAAGCTGCAGCCGTTATGATAGCGCATATATAGAACGCGTCGGAATACTACGATGCAGTGTCATTGAGATGCGATGACTACAGTAATTTGGAACACTTACAGGATTGGCCGTGTTATCGTTATACTTCAGCTGGTCGATCAAAAACTGACGGACCACCGACGGCGACTTTCCATTCTCAAAGCGAATTTTCGAAACGGCATCTATAAGCGTCTGAAAGAATGTCAAAAAGACTGTCAGAGTGAAGACAGCTTGTTAACCACCTTTCGAACAAAATACTCCGATATATCCGAAAAATCATTTGACTTTGGGACGTATGTATGGTTGAACAGGTCTTGATTAGGGTCCTCGGGCTCGTAGCAATACCGTAAGAATAATTTGAACAGATGGAAGAGTCCGAGGAACTCTAGTTTCCGAATAGCACACTGCGGATGTCATAAGTCCAGGTTAGGATTAGTTGCGACACAACTTACGTGGACCAGGGCACTAGCTGCCTCGCACCGGATGCGATAGTGATAATTTGAGACCAGAACGGTCTTCGTCAGCGTACTAGACACAATGGCGGTCGGCGCCTTCGATAGAGCGTGAATGGCCTGCAACGAGTGTCAGGAGATGCTAAACGGTACTAAATCAGGAAAGTACCTCGAGTTGAGCTACCACGTCCCGATCCCGCTGCAACTGCGAAACCCACATAAAATCAGGCTGTTCGAAATTTAGGGCGGCCATCCACTCGAAATCGGCGTCCATCCTTATCCACTCATACGTCGCACCGCTCATCGCGCTTTCTTCTTCCTCAGTCCAGTCAGCCACCTTCCAGTTCTCTCGCTCTTTCTCTTTCTCCCAGATCTCCAAACCGAAACCCATGTCAACCATACCCATCGCCTCGGCAGCCTCTGTATCACCCTCCGCAGCTGCTTGGGCAGCAGCCTGACGAGCTATATAACGCTTGGTGTTCCGCCGCACACGCTTATATTTCGTGTTGAAAGGGACTTCATAGCGTTTGAAGGGCGAACGAATGTCGAGTACATGCTCGTAGGGCGTGCCATCGGCTTCGTGAATCCGTATCGTCATGGTACCCTATGAGGTTGTCTAGCTCGCGTCCAGTCAGTGGAATAGTGCACGCACCTCGAAGAATGGAACGGGCTTGTGCAACAGTCGTGCAACGTCATTATGTTCATGGGCTTTATATGCCGGACTCTCCTGCCTCATCGTGATCTCCACCGCCATCTTCTTCCTGTTAAACGTCGCGGAAACACCGAACGCTGGACAACCGCTTCCATATATCCACTGGTCTGCAAAGGTCCGTAAATCCACGCCACTGACTTTCCTGCAAGTCCTCAAGAACGAATGTGTTGACAGTACGTTGTTCACCATCTCTCCTGTCAACGCGGACAAGAACACCTTTGGCAACACTCTACTCAAGCCGAGGGACGTCCCAGACTTGCCCAATTTCCTATCGAGCATATGAAGAACCAAAGGCGCTTTGAGGTTGATGAAGGGCAGGATACTCGCGTCAGGCGGCTCATACAGCGTGGGTTGGCAGATCGGGGGCATGGCACCGCCGTCTCTTTCCAACACGCGCTGCATGTCCTTCTTGAGGCGAAATCGGTATTCGTTGTTGCCGAATAGTTTGCGTAGAAACAGCCCGGTGATGTACAGCGCGAGACCGTTGACCAACCATATATCTGCCCATGCCTTGGCCTGTATATTTATACCAGCCCATTGGCACGCCAACGCATGACTGAGAGTTTGTCGAGACTCGATGGCCTGTTCAATTGCGTCCTCGCCGTGTAATATATCCACTGTCATGATCGAAAGTGTAGATCCGTCGAATCTCTGGACAGGGAGCTCGTCAACAAAGACGACCTTGTACGACGTGAAGGGGTAAGAGCCGTATTCGGCAGTGAAGAATGTCATAGCCGGACGAAGAGCGGTTGTTGACGAGGTCAACCATGATTCATGTCCAGGAAGACAAAACGCATATATGGTGGGTTGGGAGGATGCCGAGGATGTATCGTCTGCCAAGTTGTCCGGGGGTATGGTTAGGATGTGGAATGGGCCCGCTGCCCATGCGATATGCTGGACAGAGGTAAGAGACGGCTGTGAGAAAGTGAAGATGGTCTTGTGCGAGTTGTACGGATGTGCCACCTGAAACATCGTCAGTCATGTACTCTAGGCGCCAAGATGAACGAGGCGTACCTGCTCGACAAGGTCCCCACTGCAAACAACGATGGTTGGAGATAGGTCATTAGGTTCTTCATCTTGGGTCTGGTCTATTTCCTCCAAGTACCGGGGCACAACAAACTCGAATTCCCAGGTGCATTTCTCGTTGACACTGTCAAAACAGGGAACCCAACACCTCGCTGCGTCTGGGGAAGACGGCGTAGTATACGCATGAGGTACACGCTAGCATACGCGTTAGTGACAGAGTATGCACCGAGTGACGTAGGACGCACATAAGGATGAGCATCGTCTGGGAGTACGAATTCGACACCATCGATGGGATTTTTAAGGCTGTATAGAACCCTAACCACCAATGTATTAAACTCTTGGGTGTTTGCTTGAGTCTGAGATTGAGACATGCTCGGCGTCTGCGGTTCAGGAGTCGCAACTGAAGCTACAGCTGGCGTTAACATTGACTCTACTAGGCGTAGTACAACGTACCATCACCGAATCCAGCAAAGAAAGAAGTAGTTGTTGTGGATTTGAGTGAGACTTCCTTGGGGACCGCGATTGCCAACTCTCCGTCGTCACCTTCTTGAAAGGCCGTGTAGAGCTTCCTCTTCAATTCTGGATGATAATGCGAGTTTTTGGCATCCTCGGGGAAGATCCGATGGTGATGTTGGCTATCGGATCCGCGCAGACGAAATCTGCTTCATGGCCGGCCACGAGCACTGACTGAACGGCTGTACGAGTCCGAGGTGAGCAGACTGGCGAGCCGCACGAGCACGAGCCAAACACGCACTGCAATGCCTCGAATTGAGGTATATGGTCCTCAGCTCAGTGCTGGTTGGGATGATGCTGATTTCGGTGTATCCCTATGGTCGAAATGGTAAGCGGCGTCGAGCAGGGCGGTTGGGGGGGTTACTGCACCCAGAGTCTTCCCGAGAAATCAATTTCCAAGACGACCTTTTGGTGACTAGTAATCACCCAAACAAAATGTCAGTACTTCCTAGCGTGGAAATGGGAAGAGAATGGACGTATATGGAGAATCCTCTGCGGGAATGTTCGCGTTGACGACTGTCCATGAGACCGCTGTTCCGCTATGAGCTGTGCAAGACAGCCAGATTGAATAATTATGTCGTCGTCGTTGTCGACGGCGGCGGCGAGTTGTTGGTAAATGAGTCAAAAGGTCCGCCTATACCAAGTCTGTGGTGGACGTCTGGGCGGAAGCTTGAGAGGCTGATGTAAGCGCGATCATTCCAGTCAACAAAAGTCATTCACTCTAATTTGTTACCATCATCATGCCTCCAAAGTCAATCTTTCGCCAACCAGGCGCAAAACACTTTCAGCTCGTCCATCGATCTCAAAGAGATCCTCTTATACACGACCCAGATGCAACTGCACACGTCCTCAAGCCTGTTGTACGAGACAATGAGAAAAAGGTTACTAGCATAAATAATAATCAGCTTTTATACTCATCAATAACTGCAGGGAAAAACACGCGCAGAGCTTGAGGCCATGCTTGACGTCGCAGAGGTGACTCAGGAATCAAACAAAACTACTGGCGAAGCCGCTCTGTATGGCATCTACTATGATGATACCGAATACGATTACATGCAACATCTCCGTCCTGTCGGTGTCCAGGAAGACGGCGTGGACAGTATCCTCATCGAAGCCCCATCCATATCCAAAAAATCAAAAACTCCCCTTGGTCTCCGCGATCTCCCCCAAGGCACTCTCCCTTCTTCCTCAGAACTTCCTAGAACCTATGAATCTCAACAAGCCGTGCCCGACAGTATATCTGGCTTCCAACCCGATATGGATCCTCATCTTCGTCAGGTGCTTGAAGCCCTGGAAGACGATGCCTTTGTCGAAGACGATCTCGAGGATGATTTCTTCGGAGAGTTAGTCGGAGAGGGAGAAAGAGACAACGACGAAGATATTCAATTTCCTTTTCACGAAGACGGGATCTTAGATGGTGTTCCTCAAACCGCTGACGTCGAGGAGGACAAAGAGGCGAACTGGGAGGCGCGGTTCGCTCGCTTCAAGCAGACCCACGCGTCAGCACCCAAAAGCGACTCTGGAGAGGACGAATCTGAAGGAGGCGACACCGTCTCCGGTCTCCCAACCATCTCCGTTATCGGTGGCAAGGGAAAGAAGAGACGGAAAGGATCCAGTGAAGCCTCGGGTTACTCCATGAGCAGCTCGAGCATGTATCGAAATGAAGCACTGCAGACCCTCGATGAACGCTTTGATCAGGTGCCACTCAATGCTTCATCTTTCGAAGACACGTCCAGTACTAAATTACATGACGTCTACAGGTAATGCTCAAACAATACCATGAGGACGATGAAGACCCCCACGCCTCCGTCCCCGACGATTCCGATTCTGATGATGACGATGATGCTCCGGAGCTCATTACCACTCGCGATGACTTCGAATCCATGATGGATGAATTCCTCAACGACTACGAGATCCTCGGCCGAAAAATGAAACCAAAGCTTCAAGGCGATAGCGGAGCTGAGAAGCTCGAGACGCTGCGGAGGGCTATGGGTCAAGATCAGCGTGTCCGAGAATCTTACAGCGACGACGAGGACGACACACCGGACGAAGACCTCTTCCCAGAACTCTCAGAGGATAAAAAGGACCGATGGGATTGCGAAACCATCCTCTGTAAGTCCTTTACCCACCCCGTCGACATATATGTCCTTGACATCCCCCTCTTCAGCTACATACTCAAATCTAGAAAACCACCCTCGACTCATCCGCGCTCGGAATCCCAAACCAGTCCCCCAAATCATCTTGGATCCCAGGACAGGCCTGCCTTCCGTCGTAGCCCCCAAACGAGCCAAACCTACCCAAGCGGTTATACCGGAAGACCCGCGAAGTAATTATACATATCCATCCAGCTTCCTCCGGCCAGCTCCCTGATGCACACACCCCAGATCGCCATCAAGAGCCCGTCGCAAGACCTCGGAACGAATCTCCAGAATCTAAAAAGGCACGCAAGGCCGCAGTTAAGCTTGAACGCGCCACGCGGCGTGCTCAGAAGAAGGCGACAAAGGAAGAGTTCGGCAGCGAGTTCAAGGTTCAGGCCAAGATGAAGGACGGTCAAGTCGCCATGAGGAAACTTTGAACCCGGGCGTTACGTGTTGGAAACTTTATTCGAGCTACATCGTGGTCATAATAAAGACATAATTTTCTTTAACCAGCCAGCGCACGAGTACGACCAATATCTTTCGCGGCGATCAATTATCAAGACGCTGTAACATACGCCCAACGGGGCCTAGTACAAATCAAACGGCCGTTTCAAAGTCGCGAGGGTTCAAACGTTCATGAGTAAGTAAAAAGGAACGCGCACAGTTCAAAATCACACAAGGCCAGATTTGGGAAAGTGTTTTATCATACAGATTCGTAAACTACAGACATCGTAAACTACACGGTAAGTACATGTACAGGTTTACACAATGCAGTCTCATTGACTCGTCAATGAACCAGAGTCAGTCGTCGTCAACGTGGAGGAGGAGGTGAGTAACATAAGGGGGAGGCGGAATAGCATTGTGGAACGAAGTCCGTCACCGTACACGACTAGGTATACAGGAAGACTTTGAGGAAACGGTCCCACAGATGCACTGTACAGGAAGAGGTGCGAACGGGAACATAGAAGCATAGTAAGAGGCGGTACGGGGAGCGGTAGTGATCATTATCGATTCGAGAGTGAAAAATCCAACGACGGTGCTAGAGCTGCTACACACACAACAAGGCGGCGCTGCATATCGGTTTCTTGTCCAGAGACAGGCAGAGCTGGCTGCCACACATCTCGGCCTTCGACCGCCCAATGAACTCCTCGCCGTCAATCACCGACTAAGCAGGAGACGCACAAAGGAATCCACCAGACAGGAAAGAAGAAACCGACTAGGCTCTGCACGCTTCGAAGAGAAAAAAGCGCACTCGAGTATCAATCGACCAAATCACTCGCTCACATCCGTGTCGAACGTGAACTGGCACATCGATCGACCGCCATAAGCTATGCTTCCTTCGCACCACCGATCTACGTGTCAGACCAGCAGAAATGCGAGCTCGTCCAGAGCGAGCTTACGGGCGGGATCGGATGTCATTGAAGCCATATACAAGTGCATAAAAAGACGGGGGGAGTGCGTCAGGGAACGGCGGGTTAATAGGGAATGCGACAACAATCCGGGGGGCTGGGGAAACGGTGATCAGGCGTCTCACCCAGGCGAATCGGTCGGCAAATAATGCGGGGGAGCGTTGGGACAGGGAAAGAGACATAAATCAAAAGATAAATATCATGCGAGACGGGATCCATGTCGAGGGGAAGCGGGGTAAGGGTCCATGCCCGAAGTGAGCGGACGCCGTGAATGTAGATGCAGACGATCAAGGTAGAGGTTGGGCGGCAGAGGGAAGATGGAATTGATGCCAGTGTATCGGCGGTGCGCGAGGCCCGGAACCACAATTAAGGGCCCGCCTACGAGCGCACTGATGGGGTGAGATGTGTTGAGATGCAGAGCGGGACGAGTCGACGGAGAAAAAAACAAGAGAGTGCGGGAGGCCAGGCGAAGCACGCACCCTGCTCATCACACCGGAGTGGAGAGCAAGGATAAACACCTCAAGCGCTGCCTCGAGTCCTGCGTCGGTGTCGCTGTCCACAGCATCCGCCATCAACACAAAAGTCCATCGTCATCCAGTAATCCATCGCGTTCCAACATTCTAGCTCCGGTGTGTCGGAGCCACAGCACAGCTGCAAGAGGATCCGCATAGTCCAATCATCGGCGAGGAGGGCAATCAACGCACGTCCTCGACAGGGATATTGTGGGGAGATGGAAATGCGATGCGTATAAAATAAGAGATAATAGAAATAGTCCGTTCATAATCAAAGCAGTGTCACCGAATTCGTCTGACAACTGACACTTTTTTGGGGGGAGCGATTTGCGTGTGGGTGGGCGAGAGTACACTAGTACTCGCCCAAGTGAAGCGCGGGGTTGGCCAGTGCACGAGCAACCAGCGAGTCGTGCATGCGGCGCATCTTCGCGATCTCGGCGTTCATCGAGTCGACCAGGTTCTTGTTCTGCCTGGCCTCGATTTGAAGCTCCCTGATGTGCTCGGTAGCTAAAAGAGTATCAATCAGCTTTGATTGAATCGAGATCAATTACGAGAGGCTTACCCTTGGCGAGGATGGCAACCTTGCTGAGACGCACTTGTTGGGCAGGGAGGACTTCACGGAGAAGGTCGTAGTGCTTGCGGAGCTCGTCCCGTCGCTTCTGCTCAGACTCGATGCGCTGCTGGCGAACAGACTCGCGGCGCCTATAGAATCGAGGGTCAGTCAGATCAATGAGTCAGTGATAAGGGATATGAATGGACGTACGTCTCGACGGGGCCACCCGAGGTGTTTGAGCCATGGTACTCCTCATCCTCATCGTACTCGTCTGACTCATCGCTGTTCCTCCTCCTCCTGGCCCGCTGAGCACGGCGAGAGGTGGTCGAGTTGCGCCGGGCGGTGGCGGGCACAGGGTCGTAGCGGACCGATCTGGGAACGGTCGCAGAGTAAGGAATGGCAGGAGGGGAGCCAGCGGAGCCGTTAGAGTTGCGACTGCGCCTGCCCGACGAGCGCTCGCCGTCGCTGAGGTTCGAGACCATCGCACGGGGAGAGATGCTGAGCTCGTTCTCGGGCATGTAGGGCTGGGGCTCGGTGTTGCTGAAAGGCGACGCAGTGTACATGTAGTTGTCCATCTGACCAGAGGCCATGATGTCGAACTCAGAGGAGCCTAAATAGATGGGATTGTTAGATCGAGCAGCGGGAATAGCAAGGGCTAACTGACTATTTATGGCACCGTTGAAAGTGGGTGACGGCGAAGGGGGATACGTGAGGTACTCCATGCCGTCGATGGTCGAGGACATGGGCATGAAGGGGCTGTCCGTGACAGAGGACTGGTCGGCGCCGAAAGACGTAGAGCGTGCAAGCATGGGCTCGAAAGACATGATGAAAAAGTGTCTAGTTGTGGAAATAAAGACGAATAAAGAATATAACAACTGTGGCGCAAGGTTAGAGGCGAGAACGGAAGCAAAGGACGATGACAGCGAGCGCACAATTAGTGGGCAACAACGGTGATCAGATGTTGCTGGCAACACTACAGAGAAAATGTAGCGGGGAGGGGAGGGGCGGAGAACGTTGGCAGAGGAGAAGAGGGAGGAAAGAGATGGAGGGTGATTTACTTCCGTTGGCTACTATAAATACTGGCGCCCTGGCATCTACCGCGCCCCTGGCTTCTCATTTTGGGAAACTAGCGAAACGTGTTCAATTATTTATTTATTTACCCCGCAATATATTAGTTTTTTTACTTATCTTTACAGATTGCCCCGTCAGGTTCGGCTGTCTTCTATCCGAACCAGCTTGCCCTCTGACCAGCCCGGCGTCACTGGCCCGGGGCTTATGAGCGTAGCATGCTATCTGTTCCTTCTTAGGCCCGTCCTGGGGCACACAATTGCAGTCTCAACACCGCGCTTCGGTGAAAGACATAACAGCGGATTCCGCAATTGTCGTAGCTGTTACGCTTGGTGTCCTCTTCCTTCGCCACTGATCCGACATCGATTTGCCTCCGTCAAATCAATTGCAAGATCCGGGTCCTCGACCCTATACACTCCGTGCTTTCCCCTTGTCGAGTTTTATTGCCCGAAGACTGCGTTTCGCTGTCGAGATTGATTTTGGTTTCCGAAAAGCTTGTCACATTGACAACCGGCTGTGTCTGGTGCTTGTCAATGATGAACCAGACAGTTTATCGCCCAGACTTTCTCATTCGAACCTGCACACCGTTCATTTCACAAGCATGAGCCGTATCAAATTCGCCTTCTCCTTCGGGTTCAGTTCGTTCATTGTTTCGAAATAGTGTTTAGCTTATGTCGAGTCTCCCCAACATTCGCTGCGTTCCGCTGAGGAGAACGCTGCAAGTGCTCGTTGAGCATTAAGGACCACGAAGCTGAAACTGATAGCGATAAGCTCATCAATCCATAGGATGCTCGTACCAGTCGTTATTGAGATCACTATAAAGTAAACTACTGTCAACGACACATGTAGAGCATTGAGTAGGCAGACAGCGGATGGTAGGGTCGTAAGCGTGAACGGCTATGCCGTCGTCGTAATGCATTAGGATATCGTAAGGTTCATGAGTATAGATAGTCGACGTTAATGATAAAGATGATGTCCAAGACCATAAAGCAGAAAAGGCGGCG
This sequence comes from Hymenopellis raphanipes, assembly GCA_036872995.1. Lineage (NCBI taxonomy): Eukaryota > Fungi > Basidiomycota > Agaricomycetes > Agaricales > Physalacriaceae > Hymenopellis > Hymenopellis raphanipes. The sequence goes on from JAYMDG010000001.1 coordinate 3,789,443, forward strand.
AACGAGGACACACAGACCAGATGAAGCAGATATGCCACATCTATGTGCTGTAGATACCTGGTGGGGGAATTGTCATAGCTGAATTAGTTCATCGCGTCAGAGCAAGTAAATGACGAAAATACTAACTAGTCGGGAGACTGCAATAATGCTCGAGTCGTTTCGAGAAGCGCCAATTTAAAAAAAGCATGTATATCTAGGATCGCTTTCAGTTCTGACATCTCGATATAGAACTTGAAGAGCCTACCTGGCATGCGAGATCGATGAGCAGTGCAAAGATGAACACGGTGACAATACTTGATGCACCAGCGGTGCAAAATGATGAAGGGAATGAAGCAGTGGTATTGTAGCCACTTGCTACAGTCGATGACCAGAGCTGGCCCCCATTGTTGCACTCCCAGGTAATCTTGTCTTTTCTGCAGAGGGAAATCAATATTAGCAGCAGGTCATGCGAGCAAGAAAGACGCGAAAGGTTAGAGAGGGGATCCGGGAGGGTGGAGCGGTAGGAAACTCATACGTACCCGCGGTTAAGTTCTACGATCATCAGGATAGCTCGTATCGCAGCTATGACGATGATGAACGGCCAAAGGAATTTACAAACCCTCGTCCAAATGTATGATCGCTAACAGAAGGATGTAGATTAATGAGGAGCTAGAAATCGGCGCCGAAGATTCTCCCTTACATTGGACAGCGCGAACATATTGATGACTGCAACAGCGGCCACACCCAAGCCGATACCACCGTAGATAAACCTGAACGCAGGTCAACGAACGTACAAAAACCAGAGTCCCGAGAAAACAAATTCACCATTCTGGATATGTGAAGAAGAGATATGCACCATCAATCAAAAGAAATACGCCTCCTGCGATGCTGTACGCCTAGATATGGGGAAAGGATCGTTGGAAACTTTTCCGGGAAAGCGGACGATTATGCACTAACGGCAATGAGGACTGCCCAAGCAATCGCACCACCCCTCTGTAGAAGTATGAGCTAATTAAGCACAGCACGGGCAGACGAGCACTCTCACCAAAGGAAGGACAAGGAGACAGTTGTCGCACCTAAGAAGAGAATAATAGACATTATTACCGAGAAAATTAGCAAGATAGATGGGGGTATCTATGCATACCACATTGCTGCGGGATATATGTTTCAAACGGAGCGAGGGCGGGGTTGCGCACGTAAAAGAAAGAAGAAGGTGAATAGGTCGTTATCCTGGTATCTGGTATCTGGGTATCGTCAAGCCGTGAAGGGGAGGGGCTCGCTGCTCGTCTTGGAGTCGGGTCGTAATTGGCAGCCAAGGCGCAGTCACACATGTCGTCACGATTTTCGGTGCGGGTGGGCGTGGGAATAAAAACAAATGAGCTCCGGACTGACAGGCACGTTCGTCCCGAACCTGCTCGACGCTTTTGGACTCTTTTGGGCAACTACCGCTTATTCGTACTGCCGTCTTGGTTCGGTTGTGCTTTGATTCGGGGGGACGCCCAGGCTCATGCGGTCTCACGTACGGTATCGCTGGTCTTCTGCCGGGACTGGCATCCTGGGTTCCTTCAACACAGTATTGCCTTTGGAACGTGTCGCTAACTCTGCGGATTCTGTGATATTATACCACTCTTCCTCGGACTTTACTGGCTCTTCGTGATCTCCAGCTTCTCCGAGCCCTCTCCAACGCGGGGAGCTGGGAGGACTTTGTGGTTTTACAGGCGCTTTGGCCAAGAATGGCAGCCTCTTCCATCCTTTCACCTCAACGGCATATGGGTCTGCTGTTCATATGTTCACTCTTCTTTCCCAACGGGGCTTCCAAACTCCAGAGCCTCCTTCTCGTGACAGATCTCGCGATCGCTTTGCAAGTGGGTAAATCCTCTGTACCTCAGCTTAGTTCGAGGTGCTGCTGGAGCGTTGTCACCCTCGTAATGACACAACGCCCTCTGACGCACTTCGCTTCAGATTTACACTGTTCCAACGGAGAGAAAGGGATTCCCCATCTGATCTCGTCTGGGGCTTTTCCGGGCATTCAGAAGATGGCTCAGATGTGGTTCATGATCGTAGATTGTCATATGTTCTAAATGGGATAGTCCTTCCCGACTGAATGGGTACTCGGCGTTGGTCTTATTCTCTAATGACGCATGCTCTTCCTGTCCCTCCGCTCACTCGAATCAATTCGCGTATACATACACATCCCCGATCATTGAACTGCCAAACGTAGCCTTGTTCTACGAGGGCTCCTGGGGACTTCCAACTTTCCTTCTTCCCAACCTGGCTCCGATATTCGCGAGGCGTAATCCCCCCACGGGAGCTTAAAGCTCTCGTCAAGGGTCGTGCCATAATCCCATATCTCTGCGCTATCTGCAAATTGTGCTATATTCCTTAACTAGGCGGGTCCGGGTTCCCAATATATAGTTTTGGAATTGTTCGCCGTTCAGTCTTATGCGACGTTGGGAATGAAGTCACCCGCCTTCTGGTTCGCTTGCACTGGTGCTGTCATATCCTTGATCGCCCTGCATCGGACCTTGTCCACAATTGCGCCACCGATGCCTTAAGTAGCCTTTGGGGGAGCATGACCACATATTCTCTGTAGATCTAGAACGTCAGTCCTGATAGAGGTCAAAATTAATGTCGGCATATTCTCATAGCGCTCGCATTTCCCCAGGTCTTCTAGCAGACGGAAGCTGCCCGTGACAGTTCGTGAGATATTTCTGTACTTCCTAACGGTACCAAAAATGTATTGTGCTTCTCCGGCGGGCAGAAAAGTAAGAAGAAATGACCGACTGCAATGATGCAATGCTTTGTCCAGCCGTGATAGCAGTCAATCAATTCACGGGGCCCCAGAAAACCACCGACTCTGAACGGATGGTGATAGGACCGGGGAGCTAGGACCCGCAGGGTAAAGACGCATTGTGTCACAAACAGGTAGCCGGCAAGAAGGATGCGTCGGTACCAGCCGTCTAGGCGAGCCACTGGATGAAACCCTCTCTTTGAAGTTATCACCAATAACGAAACAGTCCATCTGATTGAAACAGCACTTACGCTCCAGCAGCACTTATTTCGAGGACTCGGACTCCGTCGAGAAAAGCGCCGCTGGCTCTCCCAAGTCAAGGAAGCTGTCGACAAATTCAACTTCACGCAGCATTGCATATATCAGTACTCATCGATGGCATGCTCTTCACAAGCAAACGCGAAGAGCAAGACGGTCGAATCGATGGGAGGTGCTCGCCGCAGAACTCTCTGTCTCGCTCCAATGCGAAACCGTTCCGCAGATTCTTGAGCTTCATAGACCCCAAAGAGAGAGAAGATCCGTGTCCGATGTCGCGTATAAGTCTATGTAGACGAAACAAGATTCGTACCCAATGTGCCCGGTCCTATGAATTTACGGGTGAAGTCCGTGCGTATGAGTTCTAGCCTCGGCAATGCTACACCGAAGCGGAAGAGACGGTCGAGTAGGTAGACAGGGCGGAGCATAATTGGAGTCCCGTAAGGGACTGCGCTTCGTAAGACCCGGCTCGAGCTCTGAGAGAAACGGATCTGAGGCTCTTGAATCAGGTTTTTGGAAACACGCACCAAGGGTATTCCCAGGAATAGGAGAAGAAGAGCCCCAGCGATGCTATAAGAAGCAGAAAATCTTCTGCGCCACAGTTTAGTTCCGCTCATTTCGCGACTAGTTCATCGAGAGAAGCTCGTTGACTCACAACGCAAGGCATTGGGGTATCGGTTAGAAGCGACTATGCTCTTGATCCTAGCCATCTTGGAAAATTCCATGAGCAGATATTCAGAGGTAACAAGCCAGAGCTTCAATGGCGGATAGCGAGAGTCCGCGCCACGGTGACCATGGCGGTAATGGGCAGAATTACCTATTGTCTCCCTCTAGGGAAGCATATAGCGCGAAACCAGAACAATAACCCAGCAGAAAAAGCCTCAGCATATATAATAGCCGCATTAAACTTTGTTCCGTGGCGAAGAACAAGCAGCGCCAGATTGAGAACAATAGACCTATTGTTGAAGGAACGCATCGCTGGAAATGGAGAGCGGTCGGAGGCGGAGGGCGCAGGCAGCGGCGACATATCCGCACCGTCCGCTCGTGATTTCAACATTGTGCATCATGGTGCAGGTCGAACCTTGGCCTTGAGGTGGTATCCCAAAAAGGGAAAGATCGGGTCGCCTATTTAAGGTTTTGTCAGGGTTTTCGTGGGACTCGAGAAACACTGTTCCGGAGGGCGATCACCCATCTCCGAATCTGATTAGAGGCTGAAGGACGACACAATGAATGGTTCTAATGAGGAATAACACTCGCGATCTGGAATTCTGAGCTGAGCTCGGAAGTTTCTTTGTGCAGTTCCCTCTGAATCACAGACGCGCACGCACACATTGTGAATCCGCCGGTGTCAGTGTCCTCCTTTCATCTGCGCACATCATCCCGAGAAATACGTGCTACGTGCTGCCAAATATTCTAAACTCAAACTCCTCATACACGCGAATGTTGTGGAGAGTAAAGAAGTGTCACCCTGAAACTCGTCGAGCAATGTCGCTGAGTCCAAGCCAAAACTGATGGACGATACTCTCCGTTGTACGGACACGACTTGAAAACGTGCAAGCAGGTCTTGTCAATGCCCACATGAGATCATCGGAGATCCTCTCTGTCGGACGTGGAACGTCACGAAAGACCATGCTGGTCTGGGATTTCGAAGTTAATCACCACTCTATATGGCGTAGATAATGACTCTGATTGTATCATTACAACCACCTAGATGAACGCGGGAAGACGCCCCACAACCCCATAAATGCGAGAGTCTCAGAGACACACGCCAGTTTGAGTGTCGCGTGTACAGCGTCGTTACAGTGTATACATGCACAACTTGACCTCGTACAAAAATGAAAATGCTAATAAACCTCATTAACGCGCGTACAGTAAAATTGCTCATCTTCGATAAAAGTGTCCATAACGCGGTGATATGCAGGTAGGCGATAAGACCCCAAGTCGCGGGAGATTCAACAGTCCGTCAAGTACCCCAACCAATCCAGACTCCATGACGCGCTCCAGCTCCCGCCGCCGCCGTGTATCAACCAATGACACGTCCTTCGATACCGTCAAGAGAAGGAGAAACGCGGCGGGAGGTCGTCGAATCCAGCTGATCATCATTGGCCCTCGACACAATCTGCCTCCGTCGTCCCGAAAAAAGAGTCTAGATCCATATCCTACAAATCAAATCCTGCGTCCCAGCACATCAAAAGTGAGTCAATTCGAACATTCGTCAAGAATCATGGCAGAGCGTGCGTAGATATTCGTGCCCCTACGGAAGAATACTTTTTGGTGGCGTAGAATAGGTCGTGATATATGGGGTGGCAAATGGGAAGAGTGAGGTCGGCCCCAGGGGGAAGACGCGTGTGCGGCCAAGTGCGCGGCAGCAAGGGAAAGACTGCGAGAATGGAAACATGCGATAGCATTCGATCATCGATCAACGAGATGGGCGGTGCGATTGTAAAATCAAACACGTTGCAACCTCGGTCGGCAAAAGAACACCACGCTGCAACATCAAGAGGCAGGAAAAGTGTTGTGTCCGGAGTCTCTTACGAGTGGTGGCCGTAGGACGGGAGAACAAGGCACTGCCGTTCCCATCGCGCGCCCATAAGTCTTTTTGTGGTGTCTTTTGTACTTTCTTTCGCAATTAATACACGCGTATGATTTTCCTGTTAATGAGGCTGGAGAGAGAAGGGGATGAAATGAAAACAGTGTATGAAATGCCCGTGTGATGAAAATAGATGAGGAAAAGGGAAGATGTGGTGAATGAAGAAAAAAAAAAGACGAGATGGTTAATAGTCCTCAGAGGCAGAAGGACTAGAGGACTCTGATGGAGGGTCCTGCCCTCGAACATTGGCGAGCGAGTGTCCAGGTATGGGAGCCTCTGGTGGCGGCGACAGTGGACGCGAGTGATTGAACACACTGGGTGAGGGTGTGCCCGCGTCTGTGCCGAGTGCTATCTTCTCATTGAGCGTTCGCAGATGCTGCATCTCGGCCTCGACCTGTGCGATACGCGCTTGAAGGCCCTGGTTTTCCTTTTCTAGCGTCTGGATGTACTGGGTAGCTACGGGAGGCGGTGAGGATCGATGGGGCGGCAGATAGGAGAGACTGACCTCGATCGAGCAGAGAAACCTTGCTGCTCTTCTGATTAGAGACTGGCAAGACATCCTTGAGCTTTGCGTAACCATCGCGCAACTCATCGCGACGGCGCTGCTCTGCCTCGATGCGCTGGCGTCTAGTAGCCTCTTTGCGTGAATGGGCTAGGTTCTCTGAGAACAGGACACCCATGTCGTCTTCGTCAGAGTCCTGAGAACGACCTCTGCCTCTAGTACGACCGCCGGAAGAACTTGTAGGGGACGGAGTTGGATTGTAACGGACAGAACGGTGAACTAGACTATTTGCGCGAGACGAGGATGGCGAGTTCTGACCGCTGCTATTGTGGTGGTAAAGGCCGTCAGCGGAGGTGTCTGATCCGGAAATGGGAGGAGACAAAGGGTCGTAAAGGTCAGGGGAAGGAGGTGGAGGGGGCGAAGTAGCAATGGGCATGACATGCGGCTGCTCGGAAGGGGCGTACACGGGTTGCGGCTGCTGATATTGATGGGACTGCTGCTGCTGCTGGAACGGGGGCATAGCGTGGTATTGACCCATCGGCTGCTGCTGCTGCTGTTGCAGTTCCCCAAGCCCTGCAACGAAAGAACATTATCAGATGGATTGACATGCGGCCGACAATGGACTGGTCACCCACGCGTTTGCGGGCTGTTCTGCACAACCTGATAAGGGCTCATGGACGGCGCATAGGCGATGCTATACCCAGGGTCCTCGCCCGGTGGGTAATAGCCAGGATATGGTGCTGCCTCGTTCATGTTGTGGTCCATCCTTGGTGGTATCTTTTTTTTTGTTCGGAGGGTGTGAGCAGATACAAAGTCAAGTAAGAAAAAAAAAAGAGTCGTTAGTCGTCCGGGTCGTCAATGAAGAAACAAATGAACAATGGCCGGCAATGCGGAAACGTCCTCGTAGGGGAAAGGACGAGAGCCAACGCGTTACTATTTGCACGCCAGGCTATTAGACTTATTTGTTTTCAATCATTCTTTCATCCATCCCTATTTGGACATCACACAACTTGTTTACATCCGCGGGCCTCCTCTTTATTATTCCTACTCTACAATGTCCGAGCTACAGGCTATCCAACGCCAACTCAAAATAAAATCTGCCGCCGCAAAACGGTTAGCCATAATCTCCCCGTCCCTTTCGGCTCTTCAACTCTAGATAGTCTAGCCAAAGAGCACAATCTTTATTGCAAGGAAGCCGAGGACCAGAAGCGCAAGCTCGACAAGCTCATCGCTGACGGCGTTGGCCCCGATGAGTGGGACGTCAAGAACGCTGTTCGTCTGCTATATTTCTCAGCAGATTCTCCCGTCCCAACCTTGTCTCACAGACACGCATGCTCGCAGAAGGCGAACGCATGATTGAAGATTCTGCCATCAGAGCAGGAAAAGCTGCAAGCGACCTCAGAGATCTCATCGTACGCTATCTCTCTCCATCCAACCCGCTTCATTCATCTGATCCTGCTCCCCAAAGGTCAGAATCAAGACCAAAGAGGAATTCCAAGAGGATCCCGAGCTCCTCGACGCCGAATCTGTTCTCGAAGAAGTGTCCGTCTAAATATCAAAGAAAGAAAGAGAATCCCGTTATCGAAGCCACTGTAATAATCAGCATTCATGTATCCATACACAGAAATTCACTTGCGGTAGTCATTCATCCATTGGCACGTCTTCCTTCATTCTTTTTAGAGCATCAAGAATACCCGTCCAAGCATCCCGCTCTATCCTACTTTCCTGCAGTCCCTTTGTCTCTTTTCCTTCCACAGTCCTGTCCAACGCTACCCCCATACTCGGTGGCACGAATCCGGCTGGTGGTGCATTAATAGCACTAGGCGCAATACGGGCCCGCCGCACCTGCGCTAATGAGGACCGGATAGCTCCTTGAATCGACTGGATGTGACTTTAGCTCGTGCCAAACGGCGACGTAAGTACGTACATCGAGTTTTTCAAAGTATTCCCCGGCCTCGAGGACGAATTTTTCAATACGTTCCTCGCCTTGAGGTAGCGCGTCGTCGGGGCCATCAGTTTGTGGAAGCGTCAGTAGGGAGATGGACGACGCTGCGAGTGACAGCAGTTCACTTATTTCCTGTTCATCGCGTAAAGAGATAGCAGCTAAATAACTAAATTATAGATACCTTGTCAACAAGTCCCAACGCATATATCTGCCTCGCTGAACGACACGTCGTCCATATAGGATCCAAGTCAGTGAACATCGCGTCAGGCTCGCCGTGGACGGACATTTTGATAATGGTGGCGGGAAGTAAGTGGGTTAAGCACGTCCGGCCCGATCATCCGCTTCTTGGATCGCCGCCACCAACTTGACTAGATGTTCTAGGTACCTCGCTCGTTCTTCATGTCAATAACACTATACAGGGCTCTTCGTCTACGCTGGGCACGGAGACAAGGCCTAGCACGGCATCACAGCACCGGTACAAACGCAGCAGTTGTACATATTCCCAAAGCCAACATATACCGCTTCGGAGACGCTTCGAGGCCCGTATTTTGCGATGTCAACTGGACTGTGAAGGAAAACGAAAACTGGGCGGTCATCTCTTCAGGCTCGCACGAGAAACATGACCTTTTTCAAGTGGGAACACCATGCCTGATCTTGTAAACGCTCATCTGACTCATAATACCGTAAAACAGACCCTGCTTGGCCACCTGCGAATAAGCCCTTACCCTCCCCCTCCGGACGGCCTCTTTCCCTTCATATATCCCCAAGATCCCAGAGACCAGATATCTATTGTGTCCTTTGGGAACAGACGGCGCGCTTCTAGCGGCGCATTCTATGACTACACAGCACGGTATGGCGCCGTCCAAGATGAAGACCGTGTCACTCTACGGCAGCACATGTTCCCCGAAACAATAGACCCCTTTGGCGGTATACCAGAAGAACTCCGTGATCCAGCTTGGAAGGAAAACCAGATGAATGGCGCAGACAGCCTGTCCCCAGAAAGACACGCGTTGTTTGATTCCCTGGTCCAGAAAATGGGTCTTTCCGCACTCTTGGACCTCCCCCTGATTGCACTGAGCAACGGCCAGACGCGTCGAGCCAGAATTCTGCGCGCGATATGGAACCAGCCGCAGCTCTTGCTTTTGGATGAGCCGTTGAGTAGGTGGATTCGCCGTCACTTGTTTCCGTGCTCATTAATTCGCAGCTGGACTGGATGTGAAGAACCGTCCGAATCTATTGAACCTCCTACATGACCTTCACTCTACCCGAAGTCCGCGCGTTATTCTGGGACTCAGACTGCATGATCCCGTCCCCGATTGGATTACGCATGTAGCTTTGTTACGAGGAACCTCCGTAAAAACTGGGCTTAAACATGACATTCTCTCGGAAGAAGCCTTGCGAGCCAACTCGGAGATTACCTCGTCCCCAGCTCTGAGTCTCAAGTCTCACGTCGGAGACATTGTTGTTGATATGAAGAATATCAAAGTTCAGTACCAAGACCGAAAGGCAAGCCAAACCGCTTATTTCAAAACTTCTCTCACTATTTTCACACCCTTGGTTTCGTATGTTACATAGGTTATCCAAAACCTGAACTGGCAGATCCGTCAAGGGGAGCGATGGCACCTCCAAGGCGAGAACGGCTCCGGTAAAACCACCCTCCTTTCCCTTCTCACCGGCGACCACCCCCAGTCCTACACGCAGCTCGCGGCAAACGCCGCTCACCTCCACCTCTTTGGCCGTCCGCGCCACAGGATACCGACGCCGCACCTGCAGTCCCTCGTCGGCGTGCTCTCCCCCGAAATGTTCGACGCCTTCCCCAGGCGCGCGGGCATGTCGGTGTGGGACGTCGTAGGGACTGGCTTTGACGGCACCTTTGTCCCGCGCGGCAGACACGCGGTGGGCACGGGCGTCATGCGTGAACTGACGGAGGAGGACGTGACGTGGCGGCGAGAGCGCTGCGCCGAGGTCATCGCTGCGCTGGGCCCGGCCGCGTGGGGCCCTGGGCATGATGATGATACAGCAGCAGCACCAGCTGACTTTGGGAAGCGCGACTTTGTGGATTTGGGCGTTGGGGAGCAGAGGATGGTGCTCCTGATGCGGGCGTTGGTTGGACGGCCGCAGTTGGTGCTCCTGGACGAGGTGTGGAGCGGGATGGACGAGAGGATGGTGAATGTGGCAAAGCGGTATTTGAGAGAGGGTGGGGTAAGTGACGATCAAGCGGTGGTTGTTATTACGCATTGGGACGACGAAGTTCCGTGGCGGACTGAAGACGGTGTGAAGAGGGTCCGGCTCGAGAAGGGCGAACCAACTTTCTTTTGAAAACAGAATGTCATTGTACACTTCGGATCGACTTGTGAAAGCAAAATGTGGTAAGTCACATAACACAGCTTTTTACCAAGGCTCTTCTTCGTCTTCCTCATCCTGCTCCGACACTGCCTCTTTCTTCCATGACTGTTGATGGCCCTCATCCTTCTTTCCGTCTTTCGTAACTTCCTCTGCTGGGTCACTTCCGAAAGAGTCTTCATCTTCGTATTCGTCCCAGGGTTTCGAAGGTTTCCTTTCACGTTCGGCTTCCGTCTCCCGTCTCTCGTCTTCCTCCTTTGCCTTTCGCTCCAACTTCTCCAAAGCCGCCTTCTCTTTCTCATGTTGCTCCCTCTCCTTTTGCTTCTTCTTATTCTTCTGCTTCTTCTCCGCATCCAAAATCTTTTTCTCCTCCGCAGCCTCCCGCTCCGCAACCTTGACATTGTACGGGCCAGGCTTGAGCGGGGGATCCTCGCCATTATGCTTTTTCCTGTATTCATTCTTCCACTTGCGCAGCTCTTTGCTGTATACAGCGCAGATAGCAGCTTTGCATACGACTTTGTGGAATGAACACTTTGGTGGTTCGTCTTCGGGGTTGCTGACAGGCACGGGGTTCGTATACCCCGTCCATGTATCACTTATCCAGTAGGAGGGCGCATCGGAGGCCCATACGGTAGATGTTTTGTCGACTATAGCAACATCCGGTTCGTCGTCCTCCTCAGCAATAATGATTCGCTGGGCAGGAACGCCTGTCACGGTAGAGCTTGACGCTTCTTGGTTAGCTCGCGATGGATGAACGAGGCCGGGAGGACCATTCTTCAGATTAACGGGAGGTCCTTTGGCCCAAGCAGATTCTGGCGGTGATGAATACAAGTGCGTCATTTGGTTTAGGAAATGAACTTACTCGTAGTCGCCAACGGATTAGCATGGACGCTCCCGTCGAGCGTCACGATGGTAGATGGATCGGGTGGTATAGCTTGATCATCTTCGGTGTTGCGCAATCGGGATTGCTCTTTCGCAGCCTTGCGACGAGAGCCTGGGGACATCGGTCCTGGCAGGTCGATGGGCGTGACATGCTTGTCTGCCATCTGCATGGCTATACCGGCTGACGCCGATGCCTCTAGCTGTTCACCGTCTTCGCCAAGCATTGTAATGGTATTCTGCGTATTGCCTTGGGAAAGGTAAGCGTTTGGTGTTGTTAAGTGATGACGATACTGACCTATGGACATTTGGATGTTGGCGGCTTGATCGGGGTCTTCCCAGGCTCCTGGGGAAGTACGCGAACTTGACGCGACTTGGACAGTCTGTTGATGGGGCGTGAGCAAGAAAGAGCACGTTAAAATATCACAGGCTCACCTGTGGTGGAGGTGACGTAGTTGTTGATTGTTTCGCTGTTCAGTCCTTGTAAACATCTAGAGTATGTTGATATGTAGAGGAAACTTACCTCCCGTTTGATTAAGAGGCTTGTCCCCTATGAATAAAGATTAGGCCTTGCTCTTTATACATTACCTCGTGAGACGTACATGCGCGACCTGGCTGAGTATTTGCATTTCCTCGACCATTACCGCGGCCACGGGCACCTCTGCCTCTTCCACGTCCATTTCCACGAACAGGAGTCCCAGATCTGTCGTTTGCCCATTCAGCAGAACCAGGAACTAATGTTCATCAATATTTCTACGCGAAAAACGCGTCGGTCCCCACCTGCTGGTTTCGGCGCCACCACAGGAGGTGGTCTAAACGCCTTGGGCAACTTCTTACAAAGAGGAAGTCCTGTTATATCCTCGTGCGGCGGTTCACAAAAGTCTGGCGTAGGATATGGGTTGACGAAGCTTGTAGCAGACGCGTCAATGTGACCCTCACCACAAGTTCATGGAAAGACTCACTCCTTTGCCGGCGTCCAGCCCTCGAACCATTCAGGCTTAATTTCGCGGCTTCGCCATCCTGTAATAGAAAATAAGAATAAATATTGAGAGAAATCTATCTCGGAGACGCCACCCACCTGTCTTCCTGACATCGGCAGTACTAGTAAGCGCGCAGGGAAAGATCTGGGAATACCGGTCTTCATCCTCCTTGCTCGGATGGGCGAGGATCTTCTTCCACTTATGTTCACCCAGGATCTTCCTCATCCATTCGCCATCCGACCTCTTCTCGATCTCAAGGAGGATGAACGCAGCCTACCCACCGCGTCGCGTCAACCCTCCTCATCCCGATCGAACGTCCAGTCACGTACCTTGGGTTTAAAGTAGAAATTCCAGAAGGACTTGTGCGTCCCTAGACACGCCGCAATCCAGCGCGCAAACTTGAGCACCTCGTCTGGCCGCTCCCACTCGAAGTTTAGCGGATACGGTTGATTGACGGTAAAGAATTGGCTCTCGTCATAGAAAACGGGGTACGGCTCCCGTTTGACCATGGCGTCTCGGGTCCAAGATGCGGGGATTGGGGCTCGCGTTGATATAGTTATCCGGCCATCAGCGTCCTAGAAGCTCCATTACATACTACGTCGTGCACGTAGAAATGGAAAACATGGTATGGAATGAAAAATTTCGTTCCTTAAAGCCGTTGCCTGGTCGTAGTGAAGACAATCGTTTCTAAAACGCGATCGGAGACGATCGCATCGCGCCCACTGGCACTGAGTTTTCAGACTCCGAAGATGTCTATATCCCCGCCAAGATGTCGAATCGGAAAGGTAGTGCATATGTACATTGGGGTAATTCAAGCTGGTCGAGATGAAAGAGAACACCGATAATGCTTCATTTCATCGTACATTATACGAATACGTCACAAGACAGGCATACAATTCAAGACTACAAAGCTACAGTTGGTACTTACAACAATCGAAAACATAGCAAATGCAAAACATGAAACGTTGTTGGTACATCTTCATTTACCATGGTTCTTCCTCCTCTTCCTTCTCGGCCGGGGCTGCGACGGGAACCGGGCTTTGGGAGGTCCTTCCTCCATTACGGCCCCACGGCGACGTTGCGCGACCTCTTCCGTATCCGCCACGAGCCCTCTTCTTGCCTCTTGGGGTCATAAACCCGTCGTCGCCGCCCGCCTGAGAGCGGCGCTCTGCTCGCTTTTGCTCCGCCTCCAACCTCTGTTGTTCTTTTCTCTCTCTCTCGGCGACCTTGATGTTATAAGGTCCCGTATATGGTTCCGTGATTCCATTAGCGGCGTTACGCTTCAAGAGATCATCGTACGCTTTACAGATACCTTTCTTGCAGACACGCTGGTGAGTGGGGCACAGCGGTTCCTTCTTGACAGGCTTGGTCGGCTCAGCTGCCCACAGGTTAACGACGGGCTCCTCTTGGTTCGCTACGACCACACTTCCCCATGGAGCCCCGAGTCCATCCTCTTCATCGCCCGCGCCATACAAAGCTTCCTCCTGACTCTGAGAAATGGAAACGTGAAACATTCCATTCGCCAATTGGTCGTAAGGGTCTGGAGGTGGCGATTGGGAGCTTGAACTGGATGAGGTAGATTGACTGTCCGACGAACGAACAAGTCCTGGAGGGGCGGAAGGGGGTGAACCTAGGCCAGGTGGGGCAGCAGGCGTAGAAGGAGCAATGGCGGGCTTCTTATTCCCTGAAATGCGATGATTAGAAGAGTTATAAAACGATGAGAGTACATACAAACTGAAACAGCAGGAGCCTTGCCGGGTGGTGCGCCATTCCCGTTGTTTTGAACGATTGGTTTGTTCCCTAAGACGTTTTAGAAGATAAACGACGCACAATAAAGGAGGACTGCACTTACAGGCACCCGACCTTGAATTAGCAACTACGGCTGCACCGCGACCACGACCGGCAGCCCACGCACCGCGAAGAGCAGTAGTCGAATGTGGGTTAGGTGCCGCCTTTGCTTGGGCCCACTGTCCAGAGCCAGGGACTATATAAAAGTCAGAGAGGGACGCGATTTTGGAGATATACGCACCGATTTTGGGTTGCTGAGGTGGGGGTGGCTTGATGGCAATGGGGAGAGGCCGGCACAAAGGCCTGTTAGTTTTATCCTCGTGGGGTGGCTATAACGCTTGAATATTGGGAGTGTTCATTGATGAAAGCGGCTTACCTCGCAAAAGTGCGTCTCAGGATATGGGTCGACCTTGAACCTAGGGCGACGCGTTAGATAACTGACGATCGCGAGACAAGGTGACTGACGTTGCAGAGGGAATCCAGCCCTTGAACCACTCATCTTGCACTCCAACGCGAAGCCAACCTGAATTACCGAGGATATCAGGACTAAACACGAACACGCTTATGTTGAAAGCGCACCATCTTTCTGCACTTCGCGACCATTGGTGTGCCAGCAAGGAAAAATCTGCGAGACCCTGCCACTCTCCTCGAGAGTAGGGTTCTGGAGAATGTCCCTCCAGCGATGCTCGCCCAGGAGCTTGTACTTGTGAGCGTTATCCTTGCGTTTCTCAATCTCGAGAATGATCTTGGCGGGCGCCTGGAGCCACTGTTAGCTAGACAAAGATCAAAGAGGCGAGATATGCGTACGCTTGGTTTGTAGTAGAACGCCCAGACGGCGGCCGGGGATCCAACGCATGCTGCGGTCCAGCGTACGTGATTCTTGACGTCTTCCTCGCGGTCCCACTCAAAGTTGAGAGGGTACGGTTGGCTGACCGTGAAGAACTCTGCGTCTTCCGCCATAGGCGGGGTAGGAATTCGCTTGGGCATGATGATATGGACAGATGAAGGTGGTGGTGATAAGAAGAAGAAGGTTCGAACAGGGGGTGTCACCCAATGCATTCCAAAAGATCGACCTCCCTGTTGGGGGCTGTTTACTTAGACCGTGGTCGTAGGACGTGCCGTTGGCCGGCACCACACATCGATGCGCGACTTCAACACCAATCCATGTACCACATTGTAATTCTACATTCCTTGCGAGTAGTGTGGCACGCACAAGTACTTTGTGTTGTATCCATTAGAAGCGCCAACAACTGATCTTCAACGACATCGACCGAATACTAATCGTACAATACAATCTGACGGAAGCGTTTTGACAGAACACATTGAGCCGTCTGTCCTTTGGGTGTGTTACCGGGCCTCAGTGAAGGAGGCTCCTCTCTCCTTGAGTCTTGCGTTCCCTGCGCATTCCCAATAACTGTTTGATAACTGTTCTTCAATGTCATCAATTCCCGGAATTCCAGCATGAGTGCAATACCGCATCATTACGAAGTTGCTGGCATGCACTGACATCCAATGTCCTTTCCTCACGCTAATACGACGAGAACACCTGAAATTTGCCTGAAATCCAGAACTCGAATTTGGGTGGAAGCCGTGGTGCCGATCAGCACTCGACCACGGTCCAAGTAAACAGCCCCCAACAGGGAGGTCGATCTTTTGGAATGCATCGGGTGACACCCCCTGGGTTCGAAGCACTCTTTATACTCAAAGGACGTCCAAGCAGGTACAAACAACTCACGCGTACCAGCTTTGGAAACGCGTTCGTCCCCTTTGTACGCGTTAAAGACAGTTCTAACACATTTCACGTACAAAGGATTCTAACAATAAAGAGTACGGCAACTACCGTGATTATGGACGCTACGCTTGAATGATTATTAGCATTCATAGCCACTTGCTGAAATGCTCTAGGACGCAATTCAGAACGTCTTCAGCATGTCCTCTCTCCACGAAACTGAATCTTTGATTAGTTTTCCACTGGCGTCGCGTACGAGAACAACTTACCCATGAGGCTCACGTGGATAAATAACCATCTCAATGTTGCCATCATTCTTCTTCAGACCGCGGTATAAACCTAAACCTTGTGCTAGAGGAACACGCTCGTCCTTCTCACCGTGTAGGATCAAGACAGCTGTAGTCACGCCTTTGACTTTGTGTACAGGACTATCCCTTCGCGCCACCCAGGGTTTCACACCTCCAATCGCTGCCTAATCCATGATAAGTTCTTTGTGTGCGTCATGACGACATGCTTTTACATACCTCCAAGTCGGGCGAACTAGCCTCCATGACCATACTCTCCCAATTAGAAACACCTGCTCCGATTATGGCTGCCGCAAATCTGTCCTTGGTTTCTGTAATCCCCCATGCCGCCATAGACCCGCCTTCTTCACGGTTAATATTCTTCCAAGATTGTGGCGCTTCGCTCACCATGACTCCAGCCCGCGATTCCAAGTCGACTGGGATCTGTAATACCCCGAGCGATGACTGCATCTACCATGCTTTCGCAATCAGACCAATCAAGTGTACCAATACCCAAACTGGCTGATTGTGCAAAGTCATGTCCCCTTCCCTGGCCTATCTCTTCCGCGTCAGACACCTACAAGGATTGATGAAGCGCCTAGCACTTACTGCCTCGGTAATTTGGAGATATAACGACGTAGCCTGCCGATGCCAACATCTCTCGCCAATTACAGAAATACGGCATATAATCTTTTCGCATGGTTAGCACGTCCTTTTCCCAGTTCCATTTCAGTCATATCTAACCTGGAACATCTCGTCTGCAGACAGATCAGATACACACTCAGTATCAATTACTCGACGTACCGATACGGGCCACCATGAAGAAACATAACAGTCGGCAACTTTTCTGCTGTCGAACTGTTATATCCCGGTGGATATCTGATCAACCCACTTAAATCCGTTCCATCTTTCGCTTTCCAATGGAAAACCTCCGTCGGAATATGCGGCGCGTCAACGAGCCATTGGAGGTGCCGCGAAAGGCATATCTTCTTGTGCACCACGCCATTCCCATTCACCTTCGCGTCGCCGCGTGCCGGAACGGTCACGGACCACACATTCGGCGATTCGTGTCGTATACCCGAGCTAAGCACCGCGGAACAGACATACTCAACTCCGCCTCCTTCCGTGCGTACCCTTCGCGCGTCCCAAGCCCCAAACCACACCGCTTCATCCTGTGTCTGGAACAGCGGAATAACCTCCAACACGTCGTCCTCGTCCCCATTCCTAGGTGACCTGAACACGACGCCGTCGATACGCGTATCGGTGTCAGAGCACACCTCCACCGCAATCATACCCGTGTCGTCGTTGTCGTCGTTCCTATAAGACATATCCACGATACGCACAGCATCGTCTGTCTCGCCATATAATTTCCGCACCCACGACTTTCGCGTCCACGCGCCCTCTTCTCGGTGAACATAAAGCGTCCTAGAATCCAAGATATTCTCCTCCTCGTAACTCTGCAGCGAAACGACGTGTCCCGAGCGCAGCCAGATGTTAGCTCCAGAAGGAGAACGCGCGTATAACCCGACTTGGACTGGGGGACTAGCGTTGTCGACGGATATCCTTTCCAATAACACCTCTTCTTCCGCCGCCTCTGCTGATCTCCCCTTTCGCAGCCGGTAAAGAAGATGAGTGCTATCCGGCGACCAGGTGAAGTTCTCTATGTGTCCATCACTGCGAATAGTCGTAATCGACGAGATCTCCCCAGTATCAAAATGGAACAGGAACAATCCCAATGAGTTGGTATGGCTGCCCACTATCCTGACATCGTTCGCCTCTCCCTCGACAATAGAGGAAGCATATGCAAGATGCCTCCCATCAGGCGAAATCAGAAACTGCACAACACCCTTCTTTATCACCTCCTTAGTCAACAGCACCGGCTCTGGATTCTCGTCGCGGATGTCGAGCGTATACAGATTAGCGCCCTTCCCCGGATTCCATCGATCCGAGAGAAACACGACGACACCTGGCTTCGTAGGATGGAAAACTCCTAGCTTGTCGTAGTACTGCCCATCCGTCACCTGTCGCGCACTGTACGCCACGCCGGTCTGCGCGACCCACAGCTCGGCGACGAAGCGATCGACGGGCTTGTAGAAGGCCTGAACCTGGTACAAAATGTGTTTTCCATCGGGGCTGATCTTCACGTCCCGGACTTTAACTGTCGACGCAATCAGAGCGGGAGAGTGGGCGGGGTGCATGGTCCTGGAGGGAAGGTTGGAGAGATTATTCCTCACCTCTCAATTACCCCGTCATTATACGCATGGCTTCGTCCGCATAATCCCACCACAGGAAAACTTGGCTAGAAGCGCCTGGGAGAGTTCACATCGCTTCCGAACAGAATTCTCACGATCCCTATTAGCTTGTGAGAGTGTATTCGGAAATCTTTTCGCACTCATTGAAGAGACTAGGACCCACGCATGGAGTAGCTCCATTCTTACCACTTTTTCATGCGGTGGTCGCATAGTCAAAAGAGGTGCTGCGTTATTATACATGATATAACAGAAAGAATATGTAAACTACGAGTCGCGAGATAGCAGAAATTTGGATAGAGATACATCATGAGGCAAGAGCAGGAGACTAAAAACTTGTTAGTTCGACGCGCAATCACCTTAGCTGAGGAGACTCACTACAACTATGACGGCAAAGTGATGCGTTCACGAAGGAAATTTGAGAGCACGTCAGTCAAGTCGACATTCTTCTCTTTCAGATTTAGGACATCGTCGCTCTTTTTGATCACAGGTTTCGCCTTGTCCAATAGAGATTTTAGATCAGCCGCCATCTCCCCAGTCATTCCGCGGCGTAGGCGATCAGCTACCGTCATAGAACTGCGCGGGCCTCGACGATCTTTTGGCATTTCCTGTCGTGGTGCCTCCATATCGTCGGTGTCCATGTCGTTGTGCGTGGCGTCAAAGTCGGGCTTCAGTAACCACATGGCGAGCTGGGTTATGGTGTACACCAGAATGGCTTCAAGGTTGCGACGGGCTGTCCTGACACCTTGTTTCACGTTGAGCGTGCTTCCGTATCGTGTCGACAACACCGGTCCAACTACGACGAGACTTTGACCAGCTGGATGATTGACTAATTCCCGCAATGTGTCCAAAGTGGAGTTTCCAAGCTCCAGTAATGTCCCCAGCGACGCAGGTTCGTCGAGCACAACCTTGGAATGCTATAGTGCCATAATCAGACCAGGTCTCAACAACGTTTTATTAACACTCACAGGTATGATAAGAGCCTCTTGAATCGGCCAATCTTCCTCGTCTCCCAACAACACAGTGTAGGCACGACTAATAGTGATCAACGTGGACACGATATTGCTGGCGAGGCGATACAGTCGATGCAATAAATGGACAACAAGTGGGCGCTTCATCGGATCAGAGCTCGACGCATTGTTGGTGACCAAAAGCTCTTCATCCTCCGTGACCGGTTCGAACAAACTGGCCAACTGATGAGGATGCGTAATGGCGTAATTCACTTGCTGCAGCAAATGGAGAGCACGAGGAGTAAAGAAGCGAAGAGTTTTCTCGACCACCGGACTGCGATGAGACGCAACGGAGCTGCTTTCGGCGATAGAGAAGAACAGATGAACAATTTGCTCAATCTCCTCTAGTAATGGAAGGGAGATGACGTCCCCGACTGACCATGACAGTGCCCGAGCAATCTGACCACTGTACAGCTGCGCCAGTCCGCATACATCCACGCCAAAGTAGTTGTGTTGTCGGTCTAAAGACGATATGACGCCAGATACGATGGAGATCATGGAGCAGTAGACGTAATGAGCTGGACTGCGTTGGCGAGATAGCTCTGGTATCGTGATATCAATCATCCCGGCACTGACAGCAGGGCTAATGGCACTGTTGATGTATGCCGCAAGTAGACCTTTGCCCGCCAGTACCTCCGCAGCCGAGGGAATGCTGGCTAGCGCGGTGTGGAATAATAGAAGATGTGGCACGTAAAGAGGCATGCGACGGTTAACCAGTAAGTTGATGTCAGACAGACCAACAAGATCAATCTGCGAGAACAGCTGTAGACTGGCATCGATGACATCGTGCTGCTGGCATTTCGTTAACCATGGCGTGGACGACTTTGATATCTCACTCCTCGTGCACTGTTCGAAAACTGAGACCAAGAGCTCCATATCCATGTCCAACTCCAGATCGCGTCGAGTTGGGGCACTTGTGAAAACAACATGTAGCCCGTTGATGACCATTTCCAAAGAAGCGTCAACGGATTCCGTGACCTTCCAACGATGGGCAGGCGACATGTTCGGCGATCGCTGGAAGAGAAGTATTGCGTTTTTAACGCAGAAGTAAATGATCTGGAGGAGAGCACGATGGAAGGGGACCATGAAAGAGCCCATCAACGAGGCCAACGGACGTTGGAACTCATTCAAAACAATGCCCCGAACGTTTGCAAGAAGCTGTACAAACGATTCAATCTCATTGGGCTTGTCAACAGGTGCGAACCATGCCACTTCGAGAACGCCCAACAAAACAGACAAGCGCTTTCCGTGGATGGTGGCTACCATGTCGCCCTGTCGTTTCTCCATCGCCATATCTGACGAGAGAGCAGCGGCCAAGGATATGAAGTTATGCCGCACAGATTGATCGGCTCTCAGATACGGAGCAACTTTCTGGAGCAAGAAGTACGCGCTTTCGGTCAAAGACAGCTGACTGTGCGAAAGGGACTGGTTGAGATTAATGGAGAGTAAGTGCTGCTCCAGTACATCGACCGGATCCTCCATCGCATCAGGATCATGGCATCCCTTCAAGCGGCTTTGGAGTAATGAAGGAGACAGCGAAAAGCGATCTCCGTACTCGCGAGCATCCAGCGGGTCTTGGGACTGAAGTTGGGCTACAGACAATCCAGGGAACTGCTTCTTGAGGAGTGTCTCCAACTCATCGAATAGCTCTGGACGGTACGAGCTGACTACTGCCTCGGAAAATAGATCCATGAGGTCTTCATCGTGCCGGAAACGGGACGCGATCGATTTGAAACTCTCGGATTGTGCCGGGGAATCCTTCGTGTAGGTTTGACCGATATCGAGGGCAATGATATGCAGTCCGTACGCCTTGAGAGCGGTACGGTAACAGTGCATTGAGATGTTCTCGTGCATCGTGGAGTGTCGAACATTGTCGATCATAATAAACTCTTGAGCATCTGACTCTGGTAAAGGTCCCAAGTCCTTGCACGATAGCGAAGACAAACGCGTCCAAAACTCGGAATCTTTT
This sequence comes from Hymenopellis raphanipes, assembly GCA_036872995.1. Classification (NCBI taxonomy): domain Eukaryota; kingdom Fungi; phylum Basidiomycota; class Agaricomycetes; order Agaricales; family Physalacriaceae; genus Hymenopellis; species Hymenopellis raphanipes. The sequence continues at coordinate 3,810,736 of JAYMDG010000001.1, forward strand.
CGCAGCTCCTCCAATACGGCTTTATGCTCCAGGTTGTGCTGCCATGTAACATCGAGGAAACGAATGACAGCACATAACAACTGGGGATTGAGTTCCCATAACTCTTCCCAATTCTCAAGCGCTTCCTTCGCAACCTCCACCGCTGTTGTCGCAAAACCCTTCCCTTCGGCTTTCGCCTTCCCTTTGACATCTTTCTTTTCGCCTGACGAGGCGTGGACTTGACCTGAAACGAAGACCTTCGCCAACGCTGGTTCCGCATTCATCGCCAGAGAAATGAAATTCCAAACAGCGAAGCGTAGAGCGAGGTCATCATACGGGTGTTGAACAATGCGAACAAACGTCGCCGCAGTTGCTTCCGGATTAGACAGATGTCCAACGATTGCCGGAGCAGAGGAAACAGACGACAGGGTCTCGCACAGAGCCGATAGGATTTGAATGGATTCAAGCGGGACTATAGCACCAACATCCCGCTGTGCGACATATGCTGCTAGAATGTCGACGGGCTCTGCTCGCGACTGGGATGGGTCGGCAGACCCAGTGTCGGAAACACGAGTGCACAGCATCTGTTCCAAAAGACTCAGCTTGCCTGATTCGTTTAACGCCCGCTTGCGATTCAGCAGCAACCGTATTAATTCAAGTTTGGACTCCAACAATAAAACGACCCTCCTGACGTCCGCTTTCCGTCGAGCTTGGTAGAGTAGCTGTACCATATGACGGCCGGCTGTAACAGACGACACCAGTGGACTGATGGTCGAGTTCGATGCCTTGAATAGCAAGAGGTCAAGGACGGCAGTACTAAGATCGGGGAAAGGCCCATCCTGGACATCATGTGGTGTATGTTGCAAGACTGTGACGAATACAGAGGATAACCTCCGGCCAATGTCGAAGCGATCGCTCACGTTAGCATACCGCCACCCAAGGTGCTCGATCCAGATCTCGCCATGGACAAACTTCAGCGCGTTCAATAACACCTCGGACTTCAAACGCTTCAGATCCGGATTGTCGGGCAGGATCAGCGTCGTCGCATCATTGAAGAGCTGCTGGACAAGATGCAGTACGGAATGGGTCATGGTGTAGCGCCCGCGTGCGCGTTCTGCAGCTAATGCCACTGAGGCAGAGCCCGACGCTCTCCCTGTACCGAAAAGGACCGACGTTGATCTCAAGTATATCCACACCCGCGTGGAAAAGCGAGGGATGGTAAGGATAGCAGAGAGTACACTCAACGCCGAGGTAATGAGTGCAGTCGGGAGTGACGTCTTGACGGAACGTGGCGTGATGGTTGAGAAGGTCTCTTCAAGAATGGTCATGGTGAGTTGGACGAGATCGGGCGAGGAGGAATCTGCGGAGGCTGAGGCCGGCGTCTCAAGGGACTCCATGAGCTGTTCGGCTTGGTCAGGGTTATCTTGCACAACACTGCGTATGAGGTCGAGGACATCGGTGATCAGACTTTCATCAATACCACCCTCCGTCTCTACACCAGCCTCCTCTACAGACAACACGAGGGGCGAGTGCCGATCTGCAGGAGGCGGCGCGTTGGGTTTTCTGCTCCCGGCATAATGGTCGCGCCGATTAATGAAATCGGTAAGGATCTGTAGCATCAATCTCCAACCCGAGTGTGTGTGGTTCCAACAGATCGCCATGTACTCTCCGCCTTCGCTATTGAGTGCACGCCCTACCGAGCCTGGCGGAAGAAGGGAACCACCAGGGAGCTGAATTGGCCGCACATTGGTGTACGAAAGACCGCCAATACTCGAAGAACCAGATCGATCCGGCACCTTCTCATACGTGGCATGACCACCAGTACATGCTTGAGATTGGATGACCTGGGCATAGGTGGGCAGCGAATTGATGAAGTAGAAGACGTGATTATCACAGATCTTTCGGTCCTCTGTCAGCACATCCCGATGATCGTCAGACGAGCATAGTGGATCAGTATCCAGAAAGCCCGATCCAGTCATGGCGCGCGTCAGGCGAATCAAAGGCTTCACCTGGATGGGGAAACGCGATCTGGCGACGTCAAAGATGGCGCGACGAGAAGCAGCATATTGCCAGTCGAACTGCCAATATTGCCGACAGATGGCAGCAACGGATTGACTTTCACTACGACCAAAGAGCGCGATCCAAACTTCAATGAACCCGTCAAAGTCTGGTATCGTCTCCACGGAAGTCATGTCCAGCAAAGAAAGAACAAGTCCTGATTAATTCAAAGTGAGGAAGCTATCATTCCAAGAAGAAATTGAATGTACCTTTGAAGACCGAGCGAAACGCGATCACATTGGAGTCCGTTATTGACGAATCGGCCTTGAAAGCAAGGACAGATACGAAGAAGGGTGACGCGGTGAGCATATGGAATAGTATGCTAAACAGGCCGTTGTCGGGTCTGAGGCATGTTTCGAGTATCGCGTTGTATATTGGTCTTGGCCCAACAATGAGGGAGTCCAAGAAGGGCCTGTAGGAGTCGGGAATGTCCGACATCTCGGAAGCGGTACTTGTTACACGATATAACACGAACGCCCATGCCAGATGTGTGCATACGAATTGACTGCTGTCGTTCTTCAGAACTAGCTCATGTATTCGTTTGAGTGAGGACGGGGAAGAATGGTACAGGTCTGAACGCGAGGGAGTGTCGGATATCTGGAACGAATCTGGATCTACCAAGGTTTCCAGTTCGAAGATTTCGATGGAGATGAGGTTCCAGAGAACAGCTATGTCCTGCTCGATCCTCTTAGCCTCGTTGTCGAAGAAGATGTTCGCGTCAACGTGAGTGTTACCAAGGTTGGTGCTGAAAGCTGTGGAAAGGATTTTCTCCACTAATGGCCCATCGCAGGAGACAGACCCCCACATGGTCCAAAACAAGACTTCAAGAAGAACGAGCTGTTCCTTGAAATCCTGCCTCGCGAATTGATATGCAGACTTTGGATCCTTGGTGAACTCTTTGCCAATTCCATCCTTCACCTTCCGCGTGTACTCGGCTAGTAGTGATTCCACAAACTTGGGCCCATCAGAAAGGATTTGTGGTAAGAAGGATGTGGAGACCTCGAACGCGGGATCGGATGGGTCTTCCTTGGCGCGAAAGAGGGGAATGAGGACGCGAAAGATGGAGAGGCGCTCCGAGAGGTAGAAGGGGGTTATGGCTTCGACACACGCTTGGACCAGTGAATCGCCTGGCTCGGACGAAGGAAGTCCTTGATTGTACATGAACGACCGCAAGAGGATGAATGCGCTGACTTCGTCGATTTTGAAGGCATCGCTGATGGCCAGAATGAACTCTTTGTCTGCGTCCTCTATGCGAAAAACCACGCCGTCACTCAGAGTAACTGAACCACTCTGTATTCGTTTCCTCGACGCATCTGAGGGTTTCCCAAATGGATCTCGGAGACTTTTGAGTTGATTGACACGCGGCGTGAGATATTCCACGACCTGTTTCGGCGACGTTCCTTCAAGCTGGCCAGAGAGAAATTCGTGCAGTTGTGAATATGTTCTGGACAGACATTCGAATTATTAAAAAGAGAGTAGTAGCAGTAGACGCACATATCAACAAGGTTGGATCGTTCATTGGATTTTCCCGACATTGTCCAACCGTCCACTGCCTACAAAGCCCACTGGCGCACTTGGTGGCGGTCTAGAGAAAGAGTTGGCACACGTGACGCAAGTGTGACATGACGCGATCGAGGGACTGCAAGTGCAACTCAAAATTTGACTGAAAAAATCTGCATGATTCTTTCAATTTGCCATATAGAGTGTAATTAATGAGCACGATTTCTACACGTCCTCGGTCGTACATGGAATGGTACGGAAAGCGTCGTAAGTATGTGCGTGATATAAACGACATGATATAGAATAAGTTACATGGTATCATCACCTCATGAAAATGCCCCTCCACAATATATATCACCGTTGATCCTCATCGCGGTCCACCGTTGTGTACGGGTACGTCAGCGAATTGGTAGCCATCTTCGGTGACACGATTTCAAACTGACTCTCGTCTATACTGGGCCCTCTGCCCTCGTCTTCCGAATACCGCGAGCCAGTACTTGACACGCTCTTCGACACGCTGATCATGCTCGGTGCGATACTCGAGATTGATTTGGTGTTGGTATGCGTGCCTGCTGTCTGCTGTTGCTGCAAAAACTGTTCAGGTATCCGCGGACTCGGCGGCATCTTCTCCACACTCGGCCGTTCGCCGTTGTTGGCACTCAACATGCTCGTGCTCCGTGAACGATTACCACTGGAGGAGCTTTTCCACTTCAATATACTCTTCCGCACGCTATTCCGCGGGTTGTCTGGTTGGGGTGGAGGAGTAGGGGAGGACTTCCCTGAAGTCGATTGTGTGGGTGAATCCTTCCCACTCGCAGTAGTGCCCACTGGATAAGTAGTGTTGACTGGCGGCCGTGCTCGTCTAGTAGGATTGGGATAGGGAGACTCCTGATCGAATCTCAACCGATCAAAGCCAATGGTAGTCTTTGGTGGAAGTATTGTGGGCACCGGATCGCTTACATCGGGTATGTCGAAATTACGCAATGACGGCGGACGCGTGGAAGGACGCGTAGGTTTGACTGGAGCAGCGGCAGCGGCAGCCATCGATCCCTGCTGCAAACTATTTCGGTTACTGCTTGTGCTTGAACTCGACCGATGCTGCGCTACAGGCTCTCCGTTCGGAGACAGTCGCCCGGGCGGTGGCGGCATCTGCTGCTGTAGGCTGATGCTTTGCTTGCTGCTGCGTCTCCACAGCCGCTTGATACTTTTTACGCTCATTATGGTGGCGCGATTAGGGTTAGTCGCGGGTTCGCCTTTGATGGAATCGGCCGAAAACCGACTGGAAGTGGTTTTACTATCATCCACCGCGGTGCTACTACTGTCATCCCAGTAAGTTGATCCCCTGGAATCCGGTGGCGGCGTTGCACTAGAAGAGAATCTGCCGAAAGGATCCGGTGAAAGAGGTATGACGGAGTCGCTATCGTTCACCGTAGGAGTTAAATGAGGATACTGTCCACGGCCCGCCCATTCATCCTCCTCTAGCTGCTTCCGCCGTTGGTTGGTCTCTGCGGACGGATTGGCTGATGCAGTAGGATTGAACGATTTAGGTGCCGATGTTGTAATGCCATTGACAGCAAGTCGAGGAGGTGATGGTGCATTAGAACCGGGGTTGTCGAGAGGAAGTGGGGAATTGAGGGAGGTAAAGGGAACAGCAGGCCAACTCGCGGTGGGATTGATAGGGCTTGGAGGAGGAAAGTTACTTGGTGAGAATGAGTGGGAAGCAATCACAACAGAAATAGGATTGAAGACTTACGTTTGCACAGGTGGGGTTTTGGTCTGCTCCTCTTCTAGGTCGATAGAAAGAACCCGAGGTGAGAACTGAGCAAGATTCTAGGTGGCGTTAAGAAGCATGAAACAACTGCGTGAGAAAAGTAAAGGAACCTTTTCGATCTGATCCAATTTGGCCTTGAGCAAGAACTGTGTTTCTTGGGTGTCCTCGAACGACTCGTCGAAGTCGAGTTCAATGTCATCGAACACTCCTCCTCCACGTTTACCGCTAGCCAATGCAACATCCTCCTCGATTTCAGTGTCATCGTCCGACGACTCGGGCTGCTGAAGATAAGGAAGACTGGTGCTAGTGCTAGGAAGGCTACCCGAAGAGTTTGTGCTATTACCAAATGTCTCCAACAGCAGGCGAGGGGGAATATTTTTCCTGTTGATGTTGGGTTTGGGCAAAACAAAGTCTTCCTCTCCAATCATTGAAGCATGCTCAGACCCAGGCGTACGAGGTAGAGTCAAGTTGATTGGGGAATTATTGTTCTCCAGTCGCTTGTTGTAATTGAGATTGCGACTGGTGATCCAAGGATTAAACCATGCGGCTGCTCTAGCGTCTATGTCGAATTCCACTTTTGCGACGATGGGAACATTAGCTCTCTCTGGGGAAGACGATATCACCGTGGTTGAGGGTTCTCGTGTCGACTTTGGTGTGCTGAGCGTAAGAGTGGGAAGCTTCTGGGGAGCTTCCGGAGCAAATTCCACCTTCCATACGCGCGCCCAAAGGTGTTTCCAAATGTCTTCCGATATCCGTGGTCCGGGGTCATCGTCCTGGACGAGGTATAATGTTAGACCAGAGGTTGATGGCAGGGCATACTCGCGTGCAATAGCAGCGAGTTGCAGTTGCAGAGTCGCATGAACAGGTAAAAGAGTGCCACGACGAAAATGAGCGTGATACCCAGATGCCGCGGGCAGCGGTGGAGAGGAGAGACTACTATTAAGGTGCGGTAGAATAAGAGGGGGCACAACATGAACCAAGTAGGAGCTTGTTGGTGGGGGCGTCCGGGCCGGAGAAGCGGGCACGGGGGTCGCTACGCCGAGCGCATTCGCAATTTTCGCGAGGCGGTGAGGCGACAGCGGAGTCTGCGGCGACGACCATGGGCCGCTCGACATTGGGGAGGACAAAGTGGAGACTAGCTTAGCACGTGGCTTAGTGTTGACAGAGGGTTAAGGTTTACCACCATGTACGGACTTAACGGAGATGACCCACTATCACTGATCGACAATGAAAGTCTTCGAATTCAAGCGCGCGCCTTTCTATAAACCTACTTGAAGCAACAGATTTTGCCTAGCCCGAGGAAGGATAAGTAGATGGCTTAACAGTGACATGTGTTGTACAAGTTACAAACTGTGTAGAGTGAATGTCATGCACAAATGCCATTGCAATTGAGCAATGTGTTAGAGCATAACCTCCTTTTTGTTTCGAAGGGATCGCCCACGCCATCCGTAACGTTCTTCGACGCGTCTATCAAGCTATGGAGCCCTATTGACAGCTAAGTTCAAGCCGTCATGAAATTATCGTTCAAAAAGGCAATCATTAACGATAGGGATTCATCATCACGACACCTCAGAGATTCGAACTCTGGCGCACAAAGTGCATTGGCTACACACTCAGAAAGTAGCAGGCCAACCCGTTAACCACTCCGGCAAAGTGCCCTGAGTGATGCTTCCTTGGCATCCTAGTAGTTTCCGAATTATTGCTGTTTGAAAAAATAATGACACTGCCCAAAATAAATTATGTGTGTATGTGTTGTGCGATCATGTCATCGAACCTACCTAATTCCCTTGCTACTCGTCATGTCCGTGTCTAGGTAGCCCTCAGGCCTTGACCAGGCCACTTCTGACCCCAATGAGGAGGATGGGGCTCTACAGCAGCAGCATTCCAGTGCGAGAACGCGTGCAAGAGCTGCCCGATCACAGATACACACATACATTATTTATTTTTGGTAGTGTCATTATTTTTTGAAATAGCAATAATGTTGGTGGGAAGCTAATAATGAATGCCTTCTTCATTCTTGTGCTTGAAGATGAGGCCCAGCGAGATGCTCTCGAAGTTCAAAGCCGATTTTGGGTACTTGAATAATTATAGAAACCATTTTGATTCCGGCCATCAATCTGATGTCATCGCTTGGCGGTCTTGGCGTAGTCTTCGTGGCGCGGTAACGTTACCATCGATTTCTCCTCCCAACCGCCATGTCCCATACGATTCATATTCTACTTGCCCTAACGATTTTGCTTATCGCTTTACCCTCTGCCTATGCATTTGGGGCTGGCGATATTCCGGATTTCGCCTATCTCAACGACAAAGCTTTCCGTCACGGTGATATCGAGAATATTCTTGAGACACTCCTCAAGTATGCTGGACAGGCTTCCGCTGGCGGAGGCCTCCTTGGATTTGCATCTCAAGTCATCAACAAAGCCTCTGGCGGTTCTAAATTCAGCAAAGGTGATATCAAGAAAGTTTATTTTGTACGCTCTGCTCCTGTTCGTGCGCTGTCGGTGTTTGACATCACTAGGGCAACTGGCTACGCGACTATTCTCAATGCATGGATATTGCTGGCCTCAGTAAACTTAGCGCAGATACTCTAGTACTCGTTGTCTCCGTTCTCGGTTTCATGGTCCGTGCTCTCCATTGTGATTGATTCCATATACTTATCAGCACACAGACGTTCGGATTTGCTACGGAAGAGTTCGAGGTTACCGCCGACCGTCTCGGTGTTTACCTCTGTGTCGTAAGTACTTTGAGGCTATCCACATTTCCCTACTGATGCGCCCTCAGGAACACATCGATAATCCCAAGTGCGATGCAACTATGCTGTACCCACAATACAAACTGACATTTGATTACCAGGGGATACGCTGAGAAGGAAGGTGATGCACGTCAATTCCACCCCAAGCTTCGCCCGCCTGTGGATCCCCGTGAGCTTGAAATAGACGAGCGCACTGGTATGAAGGTGGAGGATTAGTGTTTCAAAGACAATCTATCTTCTAATGCATCACTATTCCAGAACTATATGGCTACTGAGAATGAAGGTTGGGATACGTCAACCGCCCACATTCGTCGCGTCTTTAGAGCCTGCATCGAGCACGGACGCCGTTCTGGCGGAGAAGAGGGAGCCGATCTATTCGAGGCCTACCGCCTCCTCGGTACGGGTCTTCATACTATGGAAGATCTCCTCGCACACAGTAACTGGTGCGAAATCGCTCTCCGTAAAATGGGCCATGATGAGGTCTTCTGTCACGTCGGCGACAATGTGCTTGTTGAGGCACCCTCTGGCGATCGCGTCCCGCCTTTGGTGACCGGCACATTCGGCAGTGCAGACTTCTTGCACTCTCTCCTTGGTGAGGCAACCGAGTAAGTCGAGTGCTTAATTGTTTTGTTTATGTTTCTCATGTCATTGTAGCCACCTCAGTCAAGCTAGTGTCACGGCTCTCAGCGATAATTTGAATCAGAGCCAGAATACCGATACTGCCGAAAAACTTTCCGCTCTTAAGAACATCCTCGGAAAGATTGGTGGGGGTGACGACAAGATATCTCAAGGAGAGGAGTTGCAGGCTCAATCTCAAGCGTATCACTTCAACCCAGACGATGTTGCTCCCCCGGAGGTTCAGAGGCAACTACTTGATCTGTTGAAGTGGCGTGATGGTCTTTACCGTGATATTATCAAGAAGATTGAAATGATTCCGGGTCTCAGCGATTTGATGGATGAGATGAGTAATGCTCTCAATGCTTGTAAGTCCGTCGAACCTCTCATTGTGGCGTATTCTTATTCGCTTCAGACGTTTATACCGTCATTGCGCCCTGGCTCACGGTATGTCGATTTGCCCTTCCACCCACATGTCATTAAATGACGGTTTTCTCTTCCAGCCCATTCTCACGCAGGCCACCTCTGTCCTCGGCGAAGGAAGCAAAGCCGTCATCGACTCCGATGACCAGTACCAAGTGTTTGAAGACGAGAATGCATCTGATCCATCGCACAGTCTTTTGTCGAAGGATCACTTTGGTCTTGTCCTCAATGAACCAGCTGGAAAAATTGCTCAGGTCGTTGTCGTTCACACGGTGCAATTAATCGTCTCAGCATGGGCTGACGACAGCGATCCCGACCGAGTTATTGATCAGGTTGGTTGCGCTGCCACTCACGATTGGCGGTACTAAATAGAACTCTCTTAGGCATTGGAAGCTTTCCACCACCCCTACTACGCTTCTGGTCGCTCTGAAATTCAGCGCCAGATGTTCGATGAGATGGAAAAGTGGATTGGCGGGCTGGGTGAAGAGGCTTCAAACATTGTTTCCAAGCTCACGAAACAGAGTGTTCGGGAGGGTAAGAACAAGCGTGAAGGAGAGGCTGCTGAAGAGGCTGGTTACGGCGGGTGCGCTCACGGCGGAGGCAGTGCCAGCTACGCAAAGAAACAATCGTCATACAACGACCAGTCTTCTCAGCAGTACTCTTCTTCCTATGGCGGAGGTGGAGGCCGTACTGAGGACTCTTCTTACGGAGGTCGTAACGAATCATCCTATGGAAGGCAAGACGAATCGTCCTACGGGGGACGCGACGAATCGTCTTATGGCGGGCGCAACGAATCGTCCTACGGTGGGCGCAACGAATCCTCCTACGGTGGGCGCGACGAATCTTCCTACGGGGGTCGCAATGAATCGTCTTATGGCGGGCGCAACGAGTCATCTTACGGAGGCGCCGAGTCGTACGGACGTAACGAATCCTCGTATGGCGGACGTAATGATGAATCGTCCTATGGACGCAACGAGTCGTCTGGTCGTCACGAATCTTCTTATGGTGGGCGCAACGACCATTCTTATGGTCGCGACGAGTCTTCTTATGGCGGGGGCCGTAACGAATCTTCCTATGGCGGAGGGCGTAACGAGTCTTATGGTGGCCGCAATGATGAGTCGTCGTATGGTGGTGGGCGTAACGAGTCCTATGGCGGCCGCAATGAGTCTTCTTATGGTGGAGGAGAATCTTATGGCGGGCGTACTGAAGAATCTTATGGTGGACGCCGCCATGAATCTAGCTATGGTGAGAGCGACAACTCGTCGTACGGACGCGGAGGTGGTGACGAGTATGGGCGCCGCGGTGGCGATGAGTATGGTCGACCTCCCCGTGACGAGTACGGTGGACCTGCCCGTGAAGAGTACGGCGAACCTCCTCGCGAAGAGTACGGGGGCGGACGTCGCCATGGTCATGGCGGGGACGAGTACGCCGGAAGTGGTCGAGCTGGTTATAATCCGAGCTATGGTGACAACCAGGAGACCTTTGGAGCTGAAAGAATGAACATCCGCGACAATAACGAGTATGAGGGAGGAGGCGGTGGATATGGAGGAGGTGAAGGCTACGGACGCCGTCGTGAATATGACAGTGGATATTAGGAGGCGAAGAATGAATGGAAGGACTAAAGATGGGCCTTCAGTCGAATGGACTCATCATTGTATAACAAACGTACATCTGTGAAAGCTCAAATGTTTGTAGACCTTGTATACAACTTGATCAATTGGTTTTCATTTCAACGTATCTCGCTGAGATTGCCTGCCTCGATAGGACTGGACTGCTGGTTCGCTCCAAATCCATACAATGATGTGTGTCAAACTTCCGTGCTTGCGAATTCTATTGACAGAGAGATTGTTACAGATATGCGTTCACTATCTAGTCTCCTTGCAACAGAAGACCGTCTTTCTTAGATTCTTGACCACCTCCTGGACGTTGTGGTACACGGCGCCACACTCATCAACAGGAATCTGTGTGACTTGCCGCCATTTTTCGCGTTCCCAGTAACAGTAGCCAGACTCGAAGCCTGCCGCGTCCTGCAAAGGGATTCTCATATCTCTTCCATAGCTCATGCCAGATGAGCGTCGCCGTACTTGGAAATACAAGATCTTGAAGTTGGAGTTGACCATATCAGGAGGTCAAGCAAGTTAGGGTGCCAGATCTGCGCACTGGGCTTCTAGTACGTCTGAACGTTGACGAGAAAGGATAGTTACCGAATTGCGGATGAAAGCTACCTGATCGACACGTAGAAAGTTGCGCCACGTCTTGACCAATCAGAAGGCTTTATTTTAGCAGGGAGCGAAGGCATTACCGCCACTTTTCGCGGTGGCAGAGGCGATTTTTTATGGTAACGGTCTTCCGATGGGCTATTAATCTGTGAGCATGTTTCGACGTCCTCAATGCTAGGTTCGCGCATGCGGACACTGATCATGATTACAGTCCTCGATTTGGCGCTATGTACACTGTACCTGAGAAGAAGAAGGGAGCTGGATCCGTCGGATATCTAGATACGCGTGTTCAAGAGACAGGAAAACTGGTATTGTTGGAGCCGGCCTGTGGAGTTGCTTCCGGGGTAGGCGATCATGGTTTTTTATACGCGTCTACCACGATCGATGCCTTTTCAGGTTCTAAAGTAGACATGCATTATGAGTGCCGCCTATTCTTGGGACGCAATGACAGGATGAACTTCTGAATCTAGTTCTCGGGCCAACAGGAAGATTGCTTCTGCAATACAATCCGAGTTTTGTGGGTAGACCTCCCGTCGGCCCCAACGGCTGCGATTGGTCATTGGTGGAATTGGTATGACAACGCCTTGGACTTTAAGCTCGCTCGAGAAGGCTCCTGCAACTTGTAGAACCTCATTGAGAGCATCTGAGTAGCCTTCAGTATCCTCAGTTCGAGTTTTTATTCCAAATTTCTGATTGGATAAGGTTTGATGAAAAGATTGCGATAGTCCCTTGGCTGGGGGGTGTGGTGATGAGGGCAAAATATTCCCGATCTGTCAATTTGGCATCCAACCACCATCTCCCATCTCGACCACGACCAACTGCACCATTCTTTTTTTGGGCTACACTGCCCGTCCATTCCCTTTATTAAAGCAGAGCAACGCCGAGCGTCTTTGGTCGAGAAATGGCTTATCGTCAGCCAAACCACGATCCCTATTACTCGCAGCCAGCACCTAATTACAACGCTGGTCAGACCACCTACAATTCCAATAACCCTCACTACGGCAACACTGGTGTTGTCGACTACCCTCCTGCCCAGAACTACGACGAATACGATAACCATTCCAACTGGGAGACAAAGTCTGCCAAATCCTTCCAGAGTAGCTACGCTGGCTCACAGGCCCACCTTGCTCCCTACGACGCCCCTCCCGTCCCCAACATGCCCTTCCAGCAAAACTATCCCCCACCCATGGGCCGCCCCGGCATGTATCATCATCCCAGCAGCGCCGGTTACTCGGTCGCGAGGGAAAAGATGCTCAAGCGTCGCTCTGTCCGACAGGTCGAGCTCTTCCAGGGTAACCTAGTGCTCGATATGGACGTCCCGTCGCACATCGTGCCCTCATCAAGGGCCCACGAAGAGGAGATGACCAAGATGCGCTATACAGCCGCTACGTGTGACCCAGACGACTTCATGAAGTCCCGCTACTCCCTCCGACCGTTCCTGTACGGACGGCACACAGAGCTGTTCATTGTCATGACCATGTACAACGAGGACGAGGTCTTATTCTGCAAGACGATGAACGCGTGAGTCGTTTTGCGGTATGTGCCTTCACCGTGTGCTAATGATTGGGGCAGTGTTATCAAGAACGTAGCGCACCTGTGCAGCCGGAACAAATCAAAGATGTGGGGTCCTGAAGGCTGGAAGAAGATTGTTGTTTGCGTCGTGTCTGATGGCCGCAACAAAGTGAACAAGAGGACGCTCCAGGTTCTCAGTTTGGTGTGTTTATTTCTTTCCCGTAGCCCAATCTATGCTTATAATCGTTTAGATGGGCGTCTACCAGGAGGGTATCGCCAAGGATTCTGTGGGAGGCAAAGACGTAACTGCTCACATCTTCGAGTACACGTCCAGCGTTATGGTGACCGACACTGGTGAGGTAGCTCAGGGATCTTGTCCGGTACAAATCCTGTTCTGCCTCAAGGAGCAAAACAAGAAAAAACTTAACAGTCATCGTTGGTTCTTCAACGCGTTCGGTCCCCTGATCAAGCCCAACGTCTGTATCCTCCTTGACGTCGGAACCAAGCCGACAGGAACGTCGATCTACGAACTCTGGAAGTGCTTTGACAAGCACTCCTACGTAGGCGGTGCCTGCGGAGAGTGCGTTTTCATTTTGCTTAATTAGTTATAACGTGGCCTAATTTATTACGCATTAGAATCTGTGTGGACACGGGACGCAGCTGCAGTCTTCTCCTGACGAGTCCCTTGGCTGCCTCGCAGAACTTCGAATACAAGATTTCCAACATTCTTGACAAGCCTTTGGAGAGTGTCTTTGGATACATCAGTGTGCTTCCCGGTGCCTTCAGTGCTTATCGATACAAGGCGCTACAGAACGGACCAGATGGCAAGGGTCCTTTGGCATCGTATTTCAAGGGCGAGGCGATGCATGGCTCTTCCAGCGATGCAGGTCTGTTCGAGAGGAACATGTACCTTGCCGAGGATCGTATTTTGTGCTTCGAGATCGTAACGAAGAAACGCGAGGGATGGACACTCAAATATGTCAAGAGCGCCAAGGCGTCTACCGATGTGCCTACAACTCTTGCCGAATTCATTTCCCAGCGTCGGCGATGGTTGAATGGATCTCTTTTCGCATCTATACACGCCACGGTCTTCTGGTTCAGAATTTGGACCTCTGGTCAGAATTTCTTCCGGAAATTTGTGCTCATGTTCGAGTTCATTTATAACGCCATACAACTGATCTTCACTTGGACGTCTCTCGCCAACTTCTACCTGGCATTCTTCTTCGTAAGTCCTCTTTTGTTCCTAATCTGGCCAAGTTCCTGACTTTCTATCCAGTTGGTCTCATCAGCAACGTCCGACTCCAAAACGGACGCGTTCAATTTCCTCAGTCAGAATGCAGGGAAAACTGTGTTCGAGGTATTCCTCAAACTCTACATCGCGCTACTCTTCGTCGTCCTGGTTTGTTCGCTTGGTAATCGACCTCAAGGTTCGAAGTGGACCTATAGTTTAGCTGTGGTTCTCTTTGGACTGTGCAATGTCATCACACTGTGGTGCGCTGCATGGACTGTCTACCTTGCTGTACCACATACTGCAGAAGGATGGTCGAATTTCGGACAGTATGTCGTTACCACTTTTTCAATCCTTCCACTCTTATGTTTGTCAGGCTTCTGAAGGATACCCCCGCCCTCCAAGACATTGTCATTTCATTGGCGGCCACTTACGGTCTATACTTCATCAGCTCCTTCATGCACTTCGAGCCGTGGCATATGTTCACGAGTTTCCTTCAATACATGTTCTTCCTTCCGTCTTGTAAGTCCTTCGTCCAGTATTGTAACACGTTCGAAACTAACCACGTCTTTTTTCCCACGCAGATGTAAACATTCTCAGTACGTTCATCATTCCTAGTCTCAAGTCTCATACTGACTGGTACGCACAGTGATGTACGCCATGTGCAACCTTCACGATGTCACTTGGGGTACTAAAGGAGATAATGGTCAGCCTCTCGTCCATTGTAGCGAGTTTAGAACTCATCGCGTCTTTTTTCCCAGGTTCTGCGAAGGATCTTGGAGGTGCTAAGAAGGTCAAGGGCGAGGGAGGCAAGGAGTTCATGGAAGTCGAGATTCCTACCGCGCGAGAGGATGTCGATCAGCTATGGTCAGCTGCAAAGAACTCTCTCAGGCATAAACCGGCAGAAGAGAAAGAGCATCGAGACGCTGCGACGAAGCAGGCTGATCATGACAGAAACAGCCGAACGAACGTCGTGCTGGCGTGGGTCGGTTCCAACATGTAGGTGTTTTCACTGAGGCCGTGATTTGGCGCGCTAATTGTTCGCTCTAGGGTCATGATTGTTGTGTTCACCTCGACAGCATTCACCGACTGGGTTTCCAAGCACGTTTCATCAGCTAGCGGAGGCGCGTTCAACCCATACCTCAGCTTCTTATTCATCGCACTGTGCGTCACACGATTCCGCATATCCTCCTTAACCTGCTCATGCCAGTTCCACAGAGCCGCCCTGTCCGCCATTCGATTCAGTGGCTCCCTGATCTACCTTATTTTCCGCCTGTTTGGCCATTAAATTAAAACAACATAAGCACGGCTTTCTCTTCCCTTTCGCTGCCGTTGTATTATCACTCTGCGAGTTGTATATGATTTCGTTATGGATGGAACTACTGATAACTTCCTTTCTATTCCTTCGCTGTGCGCTATGCATTATTCTTGTTTATTCGTTTTGTCCCGTTTTCTCTGTGTACCTTATTCTATACCCGTTTCTGAGATGAGCGCTTGAGCAATCGAGAGGTGCAAAGAATAAGGTGAATTCGATGGCGAGAGACATGTCGAGGACGCATACTGATATACAAGTAACATCAAATCTTCATCGGCTCTTGGCAGCCTTTGTGCCCTTCTTCTTAGCCTTCTTCGGATCCTCACAAATGTGTGTAGTAGTACATTCACAATCTTTCAAATCCCGATGGCGAGCAGCAGCCGCTTTGTCGCTGTAGGAGACAAGTTGTGGGCCGCTATTACGTCTCACCACCCTAATTGCGGGTGGAAATCTTTCTTTGCCATACTGTTTCTCGTATTTATCATTCGCCCGTTCCAACCTGCATTTCAAGTCAACAAACGAATGAGTTTGATCGAGTAAGATAACCAACTTGGTCTTGAAGAGGTCCTTTCCGATAATGAGCATGGCCTGCTCCGTTGGATCGCCTGGGGGCTTCAATCCAATTTCCAAATCTTTCAAGACGACCTCTCTGCGAAAGGCGTGGAACAGCAAATCAACCCATCGGTAGGCGCTCCCAGTTGCGGCGGGACTGGAAACGTTACTGTTGGGGAAAGTGTAGTATGGCAGCGGAGCCAGCTCTTCCTTCGACTTGAATTTGAAGAAGGTCGCAGCTATAATACGACACGGTGAGGGGTCAAAAGTACTGTAATACGAGCCCTATATGTAGTCTCACCATCGCTGTAATGCATGACGTGCATGCCTTGCTGTTGGTGCAATCTTTCGCCGGTTGGCTTGAGTGCGTGTTGATTGCACCAGGCCTCCCAGGACTGGGGAAGCGCTACTTGAATCCCCGTCGTGCCTGTAGGGGAAGCTGAAGAAGCTGTATTGGCTCGAGCCGTGGCGCGAGGAGCCGGAGCAGTGTGCGCCCTCGCCTGAACTACCTCTGGCGTATCTTCATCGTTGTCGTCGTCTGAGATATCAGCAGCAGGGATATGGGCGTATTTACGCCTCTTTATCAGGGGCGTCGTAGGAAGCGCCAAGTCGTCTGCATGGGGCTTCGACTTCGTCGAGAGTCGTGAAGTCGAAGCCAGGGTCCGAGATAGATCAATATCATCGTCGATGACAATGACATCCACGTCTTCAAGAACCTGGGTGCTCATTAGTATATAGCTCCTCGAATAACCCCCAGGCCTACCGGTCTCCTCTTTGGAGAAACCTGAGTCTCAGCCTGCCGCTTCTTCTGCACCCTCGGCGGCGTACTGGGCGTGAAATCTTCGACGATTTCAATGTCGGAGTCCCCGTCAATATCTGCCAGACTGAAGGGACGTTTAAGAACCGAGGTCATGGTGGTTTGTGTAAGAAACTAGAGCTGATCGAAGATCGATTGAATAGTTGAAACTTAACTTGACAGCTGCTGTACTGGAGACTGAAAATGAATAACTGAAGCGTGCAAACGCGATTCATTTAATCTATACACCGTATTCTATGTCTTCACGTCCTTGTACATAACGGACAACTAGTCATCGTGCGCGCCACACTGACAACTTGGCAAGAGACATCGCCTGCGAATTACAATCCGCGGTTTGGATGACTCTTCGCCAGTATACAAAAACAGTTTCGGGCCTTTCCGTTCCATCCTCGCTCCAGCTTTCAACTTTCCTGCTTGTGCCATCTTCTCCGTTCGCTTCTTGTATCTTTCACCTAAGCGCTTCATACTATACAATAATTAACATCGGATGCAGCAAGCTTAACAACAGACTTACGCCAAGTGGAACAGTATTTGGCCTGCTGTTAACATCGTCTCCTCCGTCTCAGCGCCTGGCTCATCCAAAGCGTGGGCAACGCCTTTAACGAAAGCCTCCTTGCGATACGCAAGATTCAGAAGGTCTTCATAGGGATAAGAGCGAATTGGACGCAAAAAGTGGTACCCAGGAATACTGGAGTGAGGCACAACCCCAAGATCTTCATCTTGAAAGGCGAAATAGCTAGCAGCTAGAGAAGCAGTGCGTTAGGTAGGCTTCCGAGCAGAATAGACGATGACACATACCATCGCCACTGTGCATGATTCGGCAGCCAATTTCAGGCTGAAAAGTCGGATCTGTATCCCACCGATGTCTCTCGCACCAATCCTCCCATTGTTCCTTCCGTTGAGCCTTGAGCTCGGACTTGCTTGGCTTCGGGGGTGGTTTCGGTTTCGGCGTAGTTGCCTTCGCGCTCTTCCTATTGGGCTTAGCCTTGGGCACAGTGACATTCTTGATCGGCCTGGCGGTTGCGGGCTTCACCTGCGTACTATGGTTAGTTGAGCGTTCGTCGGCGATGATAGTTATCCCACCTGCGCCTCGCTAACCAATTCTTGCTTGGCGCTCGCCCTCCCCCGTTTCTTGGGCGGTAAATCGACGGTATTTTCATCGTGCAGTGCGCGCTTCAAACCGGACTCAGGATTGAGTCGTGTAGAACGCCTGAGTGGAACAGTGGTGGTAGTCATGATGGCGTGAGGGAAGGAAAGAAAGAAAGAGCGAAAGAGCTGAAATATCCGTTTATATATCCACAAAAATGGACCCGAATGAGCGGAATTCGCCCTGGAATCGCAGCGGCGCTGACGGCATAGCCTCCACCGATTTGCTACAGACGTCTAGAGTCATTGAGCACGGTCACCGAAAAGAAAGTCAACAAATCAACAACTTGAATGCGAATCAGACATGAGGCTATACGTTGTCCTGCTCTCGCCGTTGGACGTCACGGTCGAGTGATTTTTCCAAGAGGGCCGTTGAGTGTCGAGAACAAAAAGGAGAGGTTTGGGGCAAGATGATATACTAGTTGTAGATCCGACTCGGAGTCTCTCAAGTGTCCGCTAGCGTCGGTTTGTCGTTCCAGAGTATTGTAAATAAGGCGGTATCCATCTCGGGTTCCAGGCTAGCGCTCTAGAGAGTCGAAGAGATCTATGCGTTCGTAGGAGGACCTCTTCAGAAGTTTAGTCCACCAGCAACCAACGGGGTAACGTTGTCCTGGAGCCAAAATTTGTGGTGCAAGAACGAGTTTGATCTTTGGGCCCTTGAAAAATCAATGGAGAAAAGCAAGCCAAAGTCATGGTCATGGTCGACGTCGAAGGTGATCTTGAGGTGATCAATGATCCGACTTCCCACGTTCCCACGCCAAATCTTGAGAAAGATGACATTCCAAGAGCTTAGAAAATACAATGAACTTCTTAGTTTTCCGAGTACAACTCCAGACAACAGTACGAACTACAAATTTGTTGACACAGACGTGGGATTTACGCAAAACGGTCAGTGGCATCCAACACACTCGCCACTGTCGGGAATCGGGGTACAATCTTGCACTCAAAACGTATGGGATGCCTGTACTTTCTGTCAGCCAAGTGGGAGGCCCGCTACAGAAAAAAACGACGTACGCAAGAAGACCATCTTCATACGCCGTTTCATCGACTTCAATCTCTTTCCCATTCTCGTCTTGAACACAGCTGATCGTGAAGGCCCACAGAAGGCCAGCAATGGCAATATAAGCAGAGTTGACAGCGACGTATCGTCCAGGGCAAATACGCCGACTGAAGCCAAACGCCCCCATCGTGGAAGGGTCAGGCTCCGAATTGGGTCCCATAAATCGATCAGGATTGAACACTTCAGCGTTGCGATAGACGGATTCGTCGTGAAGAATGCCCCTACTCGCGGTGAGGGAATTGATCTTGGAAGAATGCAGTGAAATGACTTACCAGGCATTGCCCATCACTGTCGCACCTATACTCTCACATATGGTCAGAGTAGACAAACGAGACGCCACCGACTCACCTCCGGGGATAAAGTACCCTTCAAAGACGTCGTCAGAATGACAGGCATGTGCGATAGCTTCGTGGAAGCATCAGATAGTAGCATCGTTAATGGTTTGAGTATTACCTACCGAGTGGAAGGACGGGTCGCCAGCGCATAGCCTCCATAAATATGGCGTTGATGAAGGGTAGATTCTCCTGGTCTTCGAAATTCGGGATGCGGTCTCTCCCAACGACGGCATCCAGTTCTTTCTGTGCGCGCATTTGAAACTCGGGGTTCTTGAGCATGGCAAGGATTACAGTGAGGGTGACCGCAACAGTCTAAGTACGCTCATTAGAAGATGTAAAGCCTCGAGGAGAGGTGCAGTTACCGTGTCTGCGCCACCTGCCGACGAGGTACCATCAACTCACATTCAGGAAGATGAGCTGTATGCTTACCAGCAAAAGCAACACCAGCACAGTTCTTGATGATTTCCATAAAGTCTTCATTGCCACTAGTTTGCTGAAGGTTCGCCATATTCTCGGAGACAAAGCAGGGAACAGGCTCAACCTAGAGAAGCAAGGTTAAAACATGAGGCAAAAGAAACGCGTCACGGACATCGTTATCTTCAGCGAGTTCAAAAGGTTGATTGACCAGTTCAAGAGATGATTTGCCTGCTTTCTCACCCTCGCGCTTGAACGAGGCGAATGGGAACCAAGCTAAAGTGATGTAAGAACATGGTCAACAGTACTGAAAGGGTAAACTTGCATGGTAGGACTTTGAGCATAGGAACATAGTCAACAAGGTAGTTGCCAGGGATCATGCCCCAAGCTGCCTCCCGTAGAGCGCGATCCGCAATGTCTACATAAGTGTCGCTAGCACCCTGGGAGTCGTATCCATATATAATGCGCAGAATGATACTGCCAGCGTGGCTGGCTCTTTGATCAACATCATGATAAACCTCATAGAGCGAAAGGACTTACTTGCGAACATGGCTGAAAAAATTGTCTGGTGATTTGAGCATGTGCTGCAGGAAACTGATTGTGGCGTTCATTTGGATAGGATGAAACGCCGCAACTTTGCTGGGCTGGAAGTACTGGTGGAAGGTCTTGCGGTGAATACTAAGGAAAGGTCAAGAAGCTTGCAAGAGCCGGGATACAAAATGTGGCTTACCGCCACTTGTCGGAATATCGCATGAAGACGAGATTCCAGCTCCATTTCATCAAGTCAGCAGCCATGTGGAAAGCTGGTAGTCAATATGTCAGATACACGATGATCGCGAAGGAAGACGGAAGACCTACGAGGCCGGTCTGAATAAATGTTTGAGCGCTTCTCAAAGAGTTCATTGGCCACTCTCGCAGAATTAACGATAATAACGGGTTGACCGAATACTTTGAACGAAACGATTTCGCCATAGATGGAGGCCCAGTGGGTGTAAGTCAACCAGGCGTGTTCAAGTGGGCGATCGAATAAGTTCCCGATGAGTGGCAGACCCTTAGGACCAGGCGGAAGGGGCAAAGCTGAGCGAGAACGACGAGAGTAGAGAATAGCTGTGATGATAGCGCAGAGACCCAAGTAATAGAGGGAGTGCATTACGTTTGCGTTGGGCTGACTCTCAAGGACGGCCGTCTTTTATTGGATGGAAACGATGTGCCATGACAGATTTAGACGGCAAATTTCAA
The DNA here is from genome assembly GCA_036872995.1 of Hymenopellis raphanipes. Classification (NCBI taxonomy): domain Eukaryota; kingdom Fungi; phylum Basidiomycota; class Agaricomycetes; order Agaricales; family Physalacriaceae; genus Hymenopellis; species Hymenopellis raphanipes. Next base: position 3,831,671 of record JAYMDG010000001.1, read on the forward strand.
CTCCAGCGAGTCCAGCGACTCCACGCGTCGCCAAACTTCAACATACCTAGTTTCCTAAATGAGAACCGAAATGTGTCGAGTCAGTAGGCTATCAGATTCTTCAAGTTGATGTTTAACACTTGTTAGCGTATTCCGCGAGACAGATGTCGGCATGAGGAGAACTGCAGCCAATGAAATTATCCACGGAGATATCTGTTCTCCATGGCTTCCGTAAAATGCGGGGGCGGGTGCTGTGAAGTCAACAAATGTGTGGACTGATGTTCTCACTCCTAGCTTCTCGTGGAGCAAATAGAAAGATAAGAATACAGCAGGAATACAGTGCTGGACACATGAGGCTGGAATCACGAGGCGAGTATGCCCCTAGACGAGGCCAGGACGATTTCGACAAGATCCTCATGAAAAGAAGTAAAAACTGCCGAGAAGCCATGGCATTTGAATCTCCGACTCTTTCGGCGCAGCACGGCAAGAACTGGCGGGTAGCCGGTTCTCAGCGCCGAATGCCGATGTTGCCCCTCATCGGCGCTTACGCGGACAACGTGTTCAGAAGTGATGACCTTTGACTCCGACGATCACCATCTGATGTGCACGACTTGCAGTTTGACTTGCACGACCGCTGGCCCTTCCTGCTATGTTACGGCTCGACATTCCTTGTATAATAACTGTTCTTCAGACAACCGTACCCAACATCGACCCCTTCGCAATGAAAGCCCAAAGACATAGGAAACAACTGCCCACAGCTCATCATACAGGCGTCAACAATGTTCCACCAAGAAAATAACCAGCTTTTTTCTTCCATGGCTTGCCATTGCTAGAATACGCGTCGGCGCGCGCCGACAGGAGCGCCGACGCCCGGCGGGCGTCCGAGAAGTCGGCGGGAATTTTGGTCGACATCCAACACTTTGGTACGATCTATGGGGTATATAAGCAGGACCCCCACCCATGTCTTTGCTTCCCTCATACCCCCCATTATGCACTCTACTACACGCAAACGCTCGTTGAGTTTGGATGCAGGTCCAGACTCCAAAGTTGGGCTAGTCGACGGAAATACGACTATTACGCCCCCCAAGAAACGGTCCAAGACTACCGTGAAGAAGGAAGTCGTCATTGACGAGCAGGTGCGTGTTCTGCATCTTGGTGGAATTATAATCTGACGCAAGTTGGCAGGTCAAGCACCCTCTCACGTCCAAGCAAGAGGACGACAGCATAGCTATGCCTCATACGCCCGTCAGAGCGACCAAGAGTCTGCCTGCTGCGCACTCCGACGATGAATACCAGGAGCCTGTCTCTCCTTCGCCGTCGCCGAAGCCGAAGCCGAAGCCTGTTAAGAAGGCTAAAAAGGCTGCAGCGTCGAAGCCCAAGTCGCCGAAAGCCAAGAAGGCGGCCGCACCGAAACCTCCCAAGATATCTGCAGCTGAACGCAAGGCACTGTGGGTGGATTGGTGCAATAAACACGCCTGGGATCGTGATCCAGCCTTCAAACCCCAGGCCGGCGAGATATGGAAGGTGATGCACGGCGTTGATGGTACGTGCCGATGGCTGCCCCCCTTGCGCTGTAATATAGACTTATATCATCTTCCTGCAGCGGCCAAGTACTTCAACTTTCAACGAGATGTTGAATTGCGAGTCGTGCCGTACTACAAATTCCTGAACGAGAAAGATCCCGATCATCCAGGTCGTGCGCGTCGCTACAATGATCTTTTGCGGCTCGCCTATCGCAAGTCGGCTTACTTCAAAGGGCGCATTCCCGATGCATTGGGAGAGCCTGGTGCCACTACGGAGCAACCCATGTTAATTGATGGAAAGAGACTGTTTCTTGCGTCGTACGTTATTCCCCATGTCATCATCAATAAGTGCTGAATGTTATGTAGTATCCAACGCTTAAAGGACAGGTACCTAAAAATGCAAGACAAGAAGATTCTGGAGGGAAAGTTGCAACCGTACGAGAGGAAAGAGCGGGAAGGCCCGAAAGTGTACAACACCAATTACCTTCCGCCCCCTATTGATGTTGAGGACGGCAGTGACGAAGAAGACTTCGAGCACGATGAGGAATACGATTCGGATTAGTAGAAACATAACGTCCTTTTGTTTATCTTGCTGTATCATGTACATTAGTTCCCTCTATGGGCGAAATCCTGAATAGTAGCAGTGGCTTTAGTCACCAACACACGTCAACAACGCGCGCTGACTGTTTATAAACTCTCCACTGCACTTACCCTTCGTTTTTGTCCGGGGACCGGCACGTCGACTCTCATGTGCACGTCGTACTCTTAGTCTGAATTGTCTCCATGTATAGGCCATGAATAAGTATGGGAATCTCACTAACGCTGGTACCAGAATATGGATTCCTTCGGCTGATATACTCATAGATCTTCTGACGGGCGGACCCCTCTGTCTTGTTCCCCCCTCAGGGAAGAATGCGCGGCGAGATTGGCGAACCAGTGTTAATTCCGTCACCTTGAGGAACGAAGTGCCTTGTGATCCCGCCCAGGACTATCTTCATTTGCTGTTTGCACGTTCTAGCCTCAATTCTAATGCCGCACGAAGTCTATTCCGAATAGTTCGAGCTGTCTCCACGAGAAGCCGATGGGAGTACGGATACTAATGGCACATCTTTCTCGACGACACAGGACCCGGCTTGCAATAGAACCTCCCCAATTTATCCACTCACGGAGAGTGTCGTTGCTTATCCCCTTTTCTTGTGCTTTGGTCCCACATGAAGGAGCCGAGGATGTCCTCGGGATTGAACTTGACGAACGAATGACGAAAGGATTGACGAACGAATGACAAAAGGTTCGGCAACCTTAAGGACCTGATCGCCTACTTGGATAGGCACTTTGTGGCTCAAGCACTTGACAGAACTGTTTGAATTACTTATGATGAAAATGTCTAGTCGTGGGGGCAGGTTTTCTATGAAATTTCTCATGACACTCGTTTACAGAATAAGAGGCACCCCATCTTTCGGATTCAGAGCCACCCAAACACCATGCAGTCCCTCTACTACTTGGCTCTCTCCGTTATCGTCACTGCTATTCTGTATTCTCGTCGTTCTCGCTCAACGTTGCCTCTTCCGCCCGGGCCCAAAGGTCTGCCACTTATCGGAAACCTCTTCAGCCGCCCAGTCGACCACGCCTGGTTGACTTACACTCAGTGGGCCTCCGTATACGGTGAAATCGTTTCGTTCAAAGTACTCGGTCAACCTGTCGTCCTTGTCAATTCTGCGAGAGTGGCCAATGAACTCTTCGAAAAGCGTTCGAACATCTATTCAGACCGGCCTTGTAAGTCTGGCTTCTTCATTGCTCATCGCATATCTAATACGTTGACTACTTCAAGCATTCCATATGGCTGTCGGCTTGATGAAATGGGGCTGGAATTTTGTCCTCATGCGATATTCGGACAAGTGGCGGTAAACTATGCTTTGCACCAAGGCGCTTAAAATTTCTGATATTTTCTTAGCCTCCACCGCAGAATTTTCCACCAGTACTTCCAGCCCAGCAAAGTCTCTGCGTTCTATCCAATCCAGATGAACGCCACGGTCACAATGCTACAACACATGCTGAAATCGCCTGACAGATTTTTCAACCACGTTCGCAAGTAAGTTCTTCTGCTCTCCAGCCTGAAAATGATGGTGACGCGCCCACGCAAGTCACGCTGGTACTATCATCCTACGCATCATCTACGGGTTTGATTCTGAAGGCGCCAACAAGGCCTACATAGACCTGGCGGATAGAGCTATACGGGCGGTAGTCTGGGCTCTCATTCCTGGTAGCTATCTCGTGGACTACTTTCCTTTACTCAAAGCTTTGCCGTGTCAGTTCCCTCTATGCTGTTGCCCTTGTTCTTACATCTCCTTAGCTTGGTTTCCATTCGCCACATTCAAGGCTGATGGTGCAGCAGCGGCACAGTTGGCCCTTGAATTGCTCAACCGACCGTATGAGCTTACGGAAGACGAAAATGTTCGTCAAAACTTGTCTTCCGTGGTATCCTTCTTGACCACTTTTGAATCGTAACTACAGACTAACCCTATACCTTGCTATGTCTCCGAGAACCTTGCTAAGATACAGCACACCGAAGGAAATGAGGACTTCCTAAATGTTATCAGAGATTCCGCCGGTGTCTCATTCGCTGGTATGTTAACCTCATACCTCTTTAAATATGATCTGACGGAATTTATTCGACAGCTGGCGCAGACACAGTAGTGTATCTCTTCCCTGAACTTTCCATGTTCTTATCAATTGATGTAGACTGTTTCGGTCACACTCACGGTAATCCTGGCAATGCTTAAGCATCCGGAATTCCAAATCCGCGCCCACAAAGAACTGGACGCTGTCGTCGGACGGGACCGTATCCCGAATTTTGAGGACAAGGAAAGATTACCTTTCATCAACGCTATCTTTATGGAAGCCATGCGTTGGCGACCTGTCCTTCCACTCGGTACGTATCACTCGAAGCGTTACCCTATTTTCGCCTGATGTTCCCCCGAAGCTGTCGCGCACGCCTGTCTTTCTGACGACGTATACGAAGGGTACTTTATCCCCGGAGGTCAGTAGAGCGTATCTTGGGTCTCTACTCGGACTAAATTTGAAACTATAGGTGCAATAGTGATGGGGAATGCATGGTAGGCCACTTCCTACTATGCCATCGTATTCTTCACCTTCAACACAGGGCCATCCTGCACGACGAAACCTCATACCGCAACGCCGACGCCTTCAATCCTGACCGGTTCATGGGTCCCAATCCGGAGCCTGATCCTGCTACGATGGGGGCTTTTGGCTTCAGTAGGCGTATTTGTCCCGGACGATACGTCGCAATCAACTCTGCTTATGTCGCGATTGCCAGTCTTCTGTGGGCCTTTACGATAAGCAGCGCTCAAGACGAGAATGGGAAGGAGATTGAGGTAGACGATATGGCGTATGAGGACGGTGTTGTCACGTATGTTGTCTTCTCTTCTATGCCAGCTAGTTTTTAACATGGACTATAGACATCCCGTGCGCTTCAAATGTAAGATTGAACCGCGATTCCCGTCGGTGGCGAATGTTGTGGATAGTACCGAATGTTTTGAATAAATGGGCGGCCCATGCTGTATGCATTGAATGCTTTAGGAGTCTGAAGTTATATACCTCCTCGTTTATGCTTAATGGATTTGAATACCAATGACCGTATCGGGTACTCGCCAATCAAGGCCTGATGCTCGCTTGTGATGCGGCGCCTCCGTTCCACTTTCCTTGAGCGCAAACCGAAACTTGGCGCAAGCCGCAAACGCGCCAGGCGTGACCCTGAGTAAGATCGCGTGGCTTTAATTGCTTGTTTCGCGACCACGACCAACGACGTCCCGATTTTTCTGCGACCACATTACCAACACCCAGATGGAAATAAATAAGGCCCTCCTATGTGCGTAAAAGAGAGTCAAGAGGCGGGTGGCAGCAGACGTGGACCACGTGTCGGCCATGAGTGAATATGGGAATCTCACTTACGGCTAACGGAATGGATTTCTTGGACTGATATACTCACGGGCCTCTTAGCGGGCGGCCCCCCTCTTTCTCCCTTCAGGGCTTGGAACAACGCGCGGCGAGATTGGCGAACTTCAGGAACGAAGTACCTCGTAAACCCGTATAGGACTGTTGTCTGCATGCTTAGCCTAACCTCTAACGACACTTGAAGTGTATTGATAGTTTCGAGCTGTCTCCACGAGAAGCCAAGAGTGAGTACACGGCACATCTTTCTCGACAAATCAGCACCAGATTTGCAATTGAACCTACTCAGGAAGAGTCTGGTTCATTCTCTCTTCTTGTGCCTCTTGTCCTACATGAAGGAACCGAGGATGTTCTCTGGACTTGACAAACAAACGGCCAGAATTCTTCACTACTAACCTTCAGAATCTGATCGCCTCTTGAGATAACGTTGGATAGGCACTTACTGGAGTCTTCGAGCACCGCCGTAGCTCATGCTACGTAGATCCGCCCGGATGACCATGTCCCGCCTCCCCGAGGCTTATCGATCCTTGAGGTATTGTGGAACCTTCTATAGTCTAGTCGCTAGTCACTCATGGTCTACGGTATACAGTCCGTCCCCATATGATTTCTAACAGCAGTTTGGCTCACGTCGTACTTGACAGAACTAGGCCTCGTTTGAGTTATAACGGAACCTCTACTCTCCCTGGTGACACTCGTTCCCAGAATAAAAGGCTCCCGTGTTTTGGATTCGGCGCAACTCGAACATCATGTATTCCCTTTATTACTTGGCTCTCTGCGCTGTAATCATTGCTATTCTCTACTCTTGTCGTTCTCGCTCAGCCTTGCCTCTGCCGCCCGGACCCAAGGGTCTGCCACTTATCGGGAGCCTCTTCAACCGCCCACTACATCATGCTTGGTTGACTTATACCCACTGGGGCTCCGTCTACGGCGAGATCGTCTCATACAAAGTACTCGGTCATCCTGTCGTCGTCGTGAATTCTGCGAGAGTGGCCAACGAGCTCTTCGAAAAGCGCTCAAACATTTATTCGGACCGACCTTGTAAGTCGTCCCCGTCTTCTGTCATTACATCCCTAATGTATCTATTGCTTCAGCGTTCCACATGGCCGCCGACCTCATGAAATGGGCCTGGAATCTCGTCTTTATGCGGTATTCCGACAAGTGGCGGTAAACTACTTTTTATAGCCTGCCACCTGACGAGGTTTTCAATATTTTCTTAGCATGCACCGCAAGACCTTCCACCAGTACTTCCAGCCCAGCAAAGTCGCCGCGTTCCATCCGATCCAGATGAACGCCACAGTCACTTTCCTTCAGCACATGTTGAAGTCCCCAGACCGATTTTTCAATCATGTTCGCAAGTAAGTCCACGTTGGCCGGGTTCATCAATATGTCGATTAACGCGGGCTCAAGTCATGCTGGGAGCATTATTTTGCGCATCACGTATGGCTACGACTCTCAAGGCGCTAGCGATGCCTACGTAGACATGGCAGATCGCGCGCTACGATATGCTTCTTGGGCGATGATTCATGGTAACTTCATCGTGGACTACATTCCTATGCTTAAGATCCTACCGTGTGAGTTCCCACTGCGTCGTCGAGGCTGTTGAGCTTGTTCTTACATTTCATTAGCATGGTTCCCATTCGCCTCGTTCAAGACTACCAGTGATACAGCAGCGAAACTTTCTCTTGATTTGCTTAACCAACCCTTCGAACTGGTAGAAGACGAAGACGTTCGTAATAACCTTTGGTTAGCGTCATCTTTAAGCGACATCTTTTAATCTCCAGTGCAGACTGAGCCTATCCCGTGCTTCGTCTCCGACAACATTGCCAATTTACAACAAAACGATGGAAATGAGGCCTTCATGGAGGTTATCAAGAACTGCGCAGCTGTTTCTTTCGTAGGTACGCTTACGACCAACAATATTTGAATATGCTGTCACCATATCCATTCGACAGGTGGCGCAGACACGGTAATTCCACTTCTTTGGGCTTCGTGTCTCCTAAACGGTTGACTTTAGACAGTTTCGGTCACCCTCACCGTCATCCTTGCAATGCTCAAGAACCCCGAAATTCAGATCCGCGCACAAAAGGAACTGGACGCTGTCGTTGGAAGAGACCGCATCCCGAGTTTTGAGGACCAGAAGAATCTACACGTCATCAATGCTATCTTCATGGAGGCTATGCGTTGGCGTCCCGTCCTTCCGCTTGGTATATATTGCTCAGACTGGCATTGAAGCTGTTGTTTGACAATTCCACGAAGCCATCGCGCATGCCTGTCTGTCTGACGACGTCTTTGAAGGATACTTTATCCCCGGAGGTGAGTAGATGGCGTCCCATTCGTCTACTCTGACTATTTCCGAGAGTATAGGTGCAACAGTGATGGGCAATGCCTGGTAAGTCGTTTTGCCGCATTTTTTCCAAGATCAATTCCTTTACCGCAAGTAGGGCCATTCTTCACGACGAAGCCTCGTACCGCAACGCTGCGGCCTTCAATCCGGATCGATTTTTAGGTCCCAATCCAGAGCCTGATCCTTCCACGATGGGGGCATTTGGCTTCAGTAGGCGTATTTGTCCCGGACGATACGTCGCTGTCAACTCTGCTTATATCGCGATTGCCGGTCTTCTGTGGGCGTTCACAATTAGCAGCGCCAAAGACGAGAACGGGGATAATATTGAGGTCGACGACATGGCGTATGAGAACGGTGTTGTCACGTATGTTGCCTCCTCTTCTATGCCAGTTAAAGTTGTTTGACATCGACTATAGACACCCCGTACGCTTCAAATGTAAGATTGAACCCCGATTCACGTCGGTGGCGAACATCGTGGATAGTACCGAACGTTTTGAATAAGTCGGAGGCGCATGCTGAAGGCACTGAATACTTTAGGAGTCTGAAGTTACATGCCTCTTCGTTTATGCGTAATGGATTTGGATACCAATGACCGTATAGTATCGGATACTCGCCAATGAAGGCTTGATGCTCGCTTGTGATGCGGCGCCTCCATTGCACTTTCCTTGTGCGCGAACGCGTCAGGCGTGACCCTGAATAAGATCGCGTGGCCTCCATCGCTTATTTCGCGACCACGACCAACGACAGCAACGACGTCCCGATTTTTTGCGACCACATTATCAACACCAAGATGAAAATATATAAGACCCTCCTATGTGCTTAACAGAGAGTTAAGAGGTGGCAGCAGATGTGGGATGATGCTTGGTACGTTTGTCCGTTTTCTCTGACACTGACTCTATTATCACTCATCAACAGTGTCTTCCTCTTGCAGAAAAGCCCTTACAAGGAGCGTCCTGAATTCGCCCTCAATCTAGAGTGTTCAAATAACAGTGCAACGCGTTCCCCAATTGGGTGGTGGTGGGTAGACCCAGCGATCGTCACTGGGATATCTAATGGGGGTAAATGCCATTAGTACGCATCTGGCCTTTGAATGTAGTGCACGCTTGAACATCCTAGGCACTCAAACGGGTCGGGACTCGGCAGTCGAGGAGTCACGATGTTGCACCAGTCGCTTATTTTCGTGAAGGTGTTTTATTTTAAACCGCCCATCGCGAGTGCAGACGAAGTGCGCCAGCGGAGTGGTAAGCCATTCAGCAATTTAAATTTTACATGGTTAACCTATTCATACCGGGCTAGGGTTCGTCTGTACGCTTGGTCCTCACCTCTCCTGTGTTCATCGCACTTTCGCACTGAATTCTCTTCACGAGAAGTTGTAAGTGAGTATGGGAACTGCACACCTTTTCTCTCGACAATGTATCGCCAATCTCCGCGAATACGGATATCGACGACTCAAATCCCATGCTTAATCTGACCGATCATTATTAGTTTCCCCTCAGAGAAGAATGCCCTGCGAGGTTGGAAAACTCGCGTCAATCTTGTCAAGTTGAGCCTCTGTAGCTTGCCTAGCTCTTCCGCTGTGAGGACAATCGTCGTTTGCAGTAAGCTTTCCTCAAATCTAACGTATTTGTATTTACTAGTCTCAAAGTCTCCACGAGAAGCTAGGAGTAAGTACGCGGATGGCATATCTCCCTCAATTCTTCACAGTCCACGGAATTCAATTACTAGTAGACAATATCATTCGTTCCCGCCCCCCTCTTCCTTGTGCTTTTCATTCAGAATTCTTGGCACTAAATGGCGGCTGTTCATCGACCTCCGGAACCTGATCGCGGACTGATCTCCAGTTCAATAGTACATTGGGCTAATCACTTGATTGAACTCTGCTTACTGTTAAGTCGCGGGAGCAGAATTTTGCTGCGAATTAAATACGGCATGCCGTTCAAGGAATAAAAGGCTTTCGTCTTTCGGATTCAGCTCCCACTGAACGCCATGCAGTCCCTCTACTACTTGGCTCTGTGCGCTATCATCACTGCTATTCTCTATTCTCGCCGTTCTCGCTCAACGCTGCCACTTCCGCCCGGACCCAAAGGCCTGCCACTTATCGGAAACCTCTTCAGCCGCCCAGTCGACTATGCGTGGTTGACTTACACCCAGTGGGCTTCCGTTTACGGCGAAATTGTTTCGTACAAAGTACTCGGTCAAACCATTGTTCTCATCAATTCTGCGAGAGTGGCCAATGAACTCTTTGAGAAGCGGTCAAACATTTATTCAGACCGGCCCCGTAAGTCTCCCACCTTCCTTCGCGGTTCTCGTATATCTGACATGTTGACTACCAGCTTTCCACATGGCTCGTGACCTGATGAAATGGAGCTGGAACTTTGTCCTCATGCCCTATTCGGACAAATGGCGGTCAGCTATGCTTCGTTCCACAGCGCTGGCAGGATTTTTTGATCTTTTCCCAGCCTTCACCGCAGAATTTTCCACCAGTACTTCCAGCCCAGCAAAGTCTCCGCATTCCACCCTATCCAGATGAACGCCACAGTCACATTGCTAAAGCACATGCTGAAATCGCCCGACAGATTTTTCAACCATGTCCGAAAGTAAGTCCTTCTGTTCTCCCACCTGAAAATGTCGGTGACGAACTCGCGCAAGTCATGCTGGTACTATCATCCTGCGCATCGTCTACGGGTTCGATTCTGAAGGCTCCAGCAATATCTACGTAGACCTGGCGGATAAAGCTATACGGGCGGTAGTCTGCGCTGTCATTCCTGGTGCCTACCTCGTGGACTATTTTCCTTTACTCAAAGCCTTGCCGTGTCAGTTCTCTCCATGCTGCTGGCCTTGTTCTTACATTTCCTTAGCTTGGTTTCCGTTCGCGTCATTCAAGGCTGAAGGTGCCAGAGCAGCACAATTGTGCCTCGAACTGCTCAACCGGCCGTATGAGCTTACAGAAGACGAAAATGTTCGTGAATATAACTTGTCTTCAGTTGTTGACCCCGTTGAATCGTAAATACAGGCTAAACATGTACCATGCTTTGTCTCGGAGAACCTCGCCAAGATAGAGCAGACTGAAGGAAATGAGGACTTCTCAAATACTATCAAAGAGTCCGCGGGCGTTTCTTTCGTTGGTATGTTAACAACTCATGCCTCTTTGAATACGATTTGACGCCATACACTCTACAGCTGGCGCAGACACGGTAACCTATCTTTCTCCCTTGAACCTTGCATCTGCTGATCAATTGACGTAGACGGTTTCCGTCACACTCACTGTAATCCTGGCAATGCTCAAGCATCCCGAATTTCAAACCCGCGCCCACGAAGAACTGGACGCTGTCGTCGGACGGGACCGTATCCCGAATTTTGAGGACAAGCCACGGTTACCTTTCATCGACGCTCTGTTCATGGAGGCCATGCGCTGGCGTCCCGTCCTTCCGCTTGGTACATGTTACTCGAACTATCACTGAAGCTGCTGCTGACGTTTCCACGAAGCTCTCGCACACGCCTGCTTTTCTGACGACGTATATGAAGGGTACACTATCCCCAAAGGTGAGTAGACCACGTCTTGGTTCTCTACTCTGACTAAATTCAAACCTATAGGTGCAATAGTCGTGGGGAATGCATGGTAGGCCACTTCGTCCTACGCCATAATATTATACCTTCATATTTTACACAGGGCCATTCTTCACGACGAAAACTCGTACCGCAACGCCACGGCCTTCAATCCGGATCGATTTCTAGGTCCCAATCCGGAGCCTGATCCTGCTACGATGGGGGCTTTTGGCTTCAGTAGGCGGATTTGTCCGGGACGATACGTTGCATTCAACTCTGCTTATGTCTCGATTGCCGGTCTTCTGTGGGCCTTCACGATCAGCCCCGCTCAAGACGAGAATGGAGAAGAGATTGAGGTAGACGACATGGCGTATGAGGATGGTGTTGTCACGTACGTTGTCTGTTCACCCCCGCTATACTAGATACTTGGCTGACGTGGCCTATAGGCATCCCGAACGTTTCAAGTGTAGGATTGTACCCCGATTCCCGACGGTCGCGAGCGTAGTGGACAACACCGACCGTTTTGAGTAAATCAGTTGGTGAATATAATGAACAATGGAATAGTCTGTATGGATTGCATACGATAGTTAATGGGCGCATTGGATTCTTTCTCCAGAATGAAGGATTATTTGGCTATTCTAGACATGGTCGAATTCTGCTTCTCCTGCACCTTGGTCTGGTTCTTGCTAACCTCGAGAATCACGATACCCGCCGATGCGTAAACCCTAGCCCAGACCCCAACACATCTCACTTCTTCGTTCCCGCGCAGGAGAAACTTTCCCGAAAACCGACTCTCAGACTCACTCATCTGACTTGGGTTTCTGCAGTTCTTGATGACCGATGGGATGAAGAATTGCATTCGAGGCTATTGAAGAATCGATGCGTTGTGAAGCGATCGTATCCAAGATTACTACTTGACATCTTGCGCAGAAACTTCTTGATCCTGATGTTGGTGACTATTCTTCAACGTTCTCTTGTTTACCAAGTGCCCGAAGACTGGGGAGTACGTAGTAAAGTCATCCACCTCCACGTCCCTAACCCACTCGCCAAACTCGCTCTTTCGGATTCTACCTTTATCAGATGATTTGCTCACTCAGTTCGGTTAAACCCAAAACTTGGTCTACAGCGGAGTCCCCGAGATGCAAGAATGTACGTGTCGGCTCTTGTGGGTCAGAGCTCTTGAATGGGTATCATGCTCACCTCGTCTGGGTGGAGATTCTTTAATAACAGGCGGTGTGTTTATTTTAACTCTTCGTTTCGCAGCATCATGTCAAATCAGCAATCTGCATGCTAGAACGGCAAAACCAACCGTACTCACACCGCGCCTTCAAATGTTAACACCCTGACGTTTCATTCAAGTTGTATCAACCAATTTATGTATTCGTTACAAGCAACACATGGACACTAGTATGGTCCAATATATACAATCGACAGCCATCTGCGCCTGAGTGAATGGGATGGGAAGGGAGAGAGGGTACCACACGACAACTGCGAAAATTTCGTCCTTTTTCCGACTGTAACCCATTAACCTCCTCCTCAATGTCAACTCTTGCTCCCATAACCACCACAGACGCGGCGCCCTCTTTCGCTCCGCTCGCCCTCCTGTATAACGGTGGAGGTGGGGATTGAAAGGACAACAAATTCGTGGAAGCCCTGGAAAAAGGAAAAGGGAGGGAAGGAACGTGTATGTATCGTAAACTGGAATATCCATCTGTACGTATACGTAGAATCAATTGGGGGGATGATTGGGCGTTAAGATCTATGGGCGCAATGGAATGGAGTGGGGTGGTGCAGGTAGGTAGATATAAGAATAAATCGGCCAGCCGTTCCGCCCATCCCAAAGGTTGAGAGGTTCGGTCTGGCGTGAAAAGAAAAAGCGTCCATACGTTATGATAGCACGTCGTCGGGATGGGATAGCAATGCTGACTATCGCCTGAACTGCGGGAATGGATGACGGGAATAGTACGAGCGAAAGGAGTGGAAGCCGCGTGTTCAAGAAAGGACGTGACCGGGCGTGCCCCGACCAGGTTCAAGTCCCCCTGCCCACACTCCCCGAACTTCGTCTCCATGTGCGCGGAGCTCGCGACACCAACAACACCAGAAAGCAAACACCTCTGAGCAACACCGTTTCACCTGCCATCCACCCCCAATTTGCTCAGCACCTGACCCGAAAGAACACCACCAACGAGGACTACAAGGTCATTTACCAGAGATCCTCACGACGGGGAGCGCGCTGTTGGCCAACAGCACCGGGTGCCTGCTGTGCCTGGCGGGTGTGGGAGCGCAACCTGCGAAAATAGTTAGACAAAAAGAATACGGTCGCCAATGGAACAAGAACATACATCCTGTCGCTCGCACGGTGCTCATCATCTTCCTGAACAACCTTCCTACGACCACCAGCCTTGGAGGTCCCGGCCGAGTTGTCATCCTGGGCGCCGCGCTGCACGCTCCAGTCAAAGACGTAGTCGTATTGATAGCCCTCGCGAACGAACAGGTCACGGAAAAGCTTGCGCAAGTAGGAGTAGTCTGGCTTGTCGTCAAAGCGAAGAGCGCGTGTGTAGTTCAAGAAAATGCCAAACTCGTTGGGGAAACCGCGGCACAAAAGATCGGTAGGAGTGGTCATCTTTTTCTCCATGATGCGGTCGTACTTCTGCTTCTTGGTGGCAGCTTTGAGACCCTGCCACGGGAGTGCGCCACGGAGGAAGTACATGAGTACGTAGGCAAGGGACTCGAGGTCATCTCGGCGAGCCTGTTCGACACCCAGATGAGTGTTGATTGACGTGTAGCGGGCGGTACCCGTGAGGTTCTTGTTCTCGCGGTAAGGGATGTGAAGGTGGGTCTTGGGATCTCTAAACTTCTTCGCGAGACCAAAGTCAATGACGTTGACCTGGTTACCCCGCTTGCCAATTCCCATAAGGAAGTTATCAGGCTTTATGTCACGATGAATGAAGTTCCGTGAGTGAATGTACTCGACACGCGAAATCTGATCGTGGCTCCATCAGCAACGGGGGAAGCACATCGGTGACGGGAGAATCTTACCAGCTGGTCGGCGAGAAGGAGGACCGTCTTGAGACTAAATTTGCGGTTACAAAAGTTGAACAGATCCTCGAGAGAAGGGCCTAGGAGGTCCAGAACCATGGCATTGTAATCGCATTCAGTCCCGAACCAACGGACAAAGGGAACGCCCACGCCGCCTGCAAGAGTCTTGTACACCTTGGACTCATACTCGAGCTGGGGGTGTTTCGCCTTGACTGATTCGAGCTTGATGGCGACTTCCTCCCCTGAAATAATGTTGATTCCGAGGTAAATGTCCCCTGCAGAGAGGTTCATAGTCAGCAGCGGTTAGAGGCCCCCGTCACCGCCAGCAACGCACCGAAAGAACCTGAGCCAATCTTTTTGCCCAGTCTATATTTTCCGCCTACTCGCAGGTCGAGCCTGTGGGAACCGGTGTCGGCCATTCGAGGTATGAATCAAAAAAGCTGAAAAAGAAAATATGAGTATAAAGGTGATGATGGTGGTGGTAGGAAGAAGAGATGAGAAAGGGTCCGGCAAAGGGCTGGTGGCGGCAAGGGACTACACGTAACCAAAGGCTGTAGAGCCGAGACAGCGACTAGCGGGCGACCTCCGCGCCCGTGTCTGTATCGTCCCGCTCGTCGTCGACGTCGTAGGACGCTGTTGGGCTCGTCCCCATGTATGCTTTGGTCTCCCTCTGTACGCAAATGGGCCACCACCGGCATGACAAAGATGGCACGATGCCAAGACCCGTTGCACAACGCAGCGAGACTGACAATAGGGAGGAGAGACTCACCAGAGAGGAAAAAGAAATAAAAAAAGAGACGAGATGCAGAGAGTACAGTGGCGGGGAATAGGACGTTATAGCGGATGGGAGTCGTTGAATGAACAAGGAGGGAGCCGTGCGAATTTCCGAATTCGGCACAGTAAAAGCGATACAATTGAAACTCAGCTCTGCTAGGTCTTCCTTTTTATCCGACTCGGCCACGCCAGCCCTCTGCACCGGTTTCTGTCATTTTCTGCTGCGCTACTGAGTCTGACTGGTTTCTTACTTATCTGCGCTGGCGAAATACCCGCAGCCTTACTCTTACCTCCTGTTGATACATAGCCCTTACTTTGCGCTGCGATTGTCCTCCCATCTTGTCTCCGGCTTAATCGTCTCAACTCACCGGCCTTCTTTGATTACTTGAACATGGTTCCCAATCTGATCCCACACGTTCTCGTGTCTCCCCAGCCAGCGTCCAGCTCGCAATCTAACTGGTCTAGTTCTACTGATCTCTATCGCCCTATCTCAACCGCCCAAACGCGATGTCCATGATGATGATGCCATCCCTGGGCTAGCTAACTCTGATTCCCTTCTTGGCCACGATGACGTTTTTTTCTTCTCTTCTTATCGTTTCGTCATATCCAGTCTTCCACTACGCCAAAAGTCATGATGCATGCCACATCACCTGTGTCCATTCCACTGTCGATTCCTCGGCTGTCGTGCCTCGACTCCCTGGTTTAACGCCGTCTCCATAACCTGCGGTCCATTCTATACATACTCCCTTACGTTCATCCACCGTTCGGCTACCATCATGCTAGGCGTGCGGTGATTCGTGCTTCCGGCTGGTCCCCTGCTCTTGACAACGAATGGTCGCTGCTGAAGCATTCCGTTGCGCGCGGGGAATGTACTTATGACTCGTCTCGAGTTCTCCACGCCATACTCCCCGTGAAACGTTAAAGTTTTGCATGTTCATGAATTGATACCGAACGGTAAATCTTAGCATGGCTTGTAATGCCTCCAGCTCGTGCTTTACTCTCTGTAGCGTGACAGTAGACTCGAACCAATCTCTATCTATCGTGACAGCAATAAATCAGAGTACTGTTACATTGATCATTCCTTCAAGATGCCTTCTTAACATCACGAGAACCTTTGACCGCACAAAGTAGTCGTCCATCTCGGTCTCGTTGACAGTGGTATCGCCGACGCTGCTAGTTGGCAACTACTATACGGCGGCGCAGCGCTTCCAATACTATTTCGCGATGAAACTCAATCGACTTGATCCTCGTCGCGAGAGCGCGATGCACAGCCACCGCCATCGGACCGACTCTCCGAACTCACCCGAAGATCTCCCGGTAATCACTCATCTTGACTCTTGACAGATTCAACTGGTGCCTAACATTGTCCGTGCAACACGTCCACCAGCCTGAGCAAGGCCTCGAACAGTAACATGCGATCTACACGCGTCCTAAAGCCTCCTGACGCTCAGCAAATAAGCGCCTTCCGGTGTTCTTGAAACCGACCGATTCTGCGCCGCTGGGTCTTATGGTGGACCAGTACAGTACTGAATGTTTCGACAGTGACAGATTCCAGACAGCACTCTTAGGCCTGTCGTGATATCGGCGAATTCAAGTTATCTAATACTAATATCTATCCACACGACGTCGGCTCGGGATTAACATTTACTACAAGTAACAAGTTAGATAAAATCGAAGTCGCTTAATCCCACCAATCGAGAGACTCCCACCTACACCTGGGACCACTCAACCACCCTTGGCTTACATCAAAAGCCTAAGCATTGATCCCAGTTCTGAGTTCGTATCGCTAACGGTATAGACGCGGATAACGAGATAAGAAGCGCGCAAAAAACGATAAGTAGTACCGCAGTTTACGTCTCTCATTTGGGCATGTACATATTTCCTAAAGGCTGAGGTAAACGAAAACATGGTTGACGCGTGCACACCACGAGGAGGGGAGGGGAGGAATAATAATAACGTATCACTAAGTCTCCGAAGTTCGCTTGTTGCGACAACGCGAAATCTTCGACTTGACCCGATCGATGTCTGATGGTTCGCAGTGGCGCATTTCCAGCTTTCGGAAGATTAGCCCGATCAGCGGTTTCAGAGCGGACGCGCATTCCAGACCGTTCGAGCCGCTTGGTAGCTTCAGAGGGATTACCTCTGATTAGTGGGTTAAAATTGAGATAGGCCGATGACTTTGGAGGGTTCAGATTCGATTACGAGATTGACTCGACCTTCTCTTTGCTTCAGGAGGCTTCGAGGGCAGAGCCTTGCTCTTCGATGCACGATGCTGTTCTGTGTTCATCGTTGGTATAACCATTGTGATGGTTTTGCGGACCAACATGTCCTAGGACCGACGTCGACATCAACGTTGGGTATAAAGCGGGATTATAAATGTATTCATTCAGCACGGAGTGCGCCTCCTCGCAGATACTACGAAGGCACCGCCGTTGAGTCCAATAAGCTACGCAGTAACGTTAATAATTGGCGGAAGGTTGAGCTTACCAACTCGGAGTACCGGGACATAGACAGTACTTAGCCTCTCAAGGAACGGACCCAACAAGTTCAAGACGACTTGAAGGAGATGTGTATGGGGAAATTCATCCGTTCGAGGCTTGTAAGGTTCGGCATTCATCTTTCGACCAATCCGTATTGTACCTCCTCCTAAGAGAAACCATTCATGTCATCTATTACAGTAATACTATCGGGTCTTCGTATTCACGAATGGTGCGTTAGCTGGCGCGCGCACGAACAAAAGAATCACGTACAATTTCACAAAAAAGTCCTAATGCGACGCATTACTCATAGTCGTCCTCATTCCTATCGTCAAAGGGCCAGTGAGCCTCAATCTCAGCCCGCTCCTCCGCCGATTCCGCCGCCGCCAATGCATTCACCCTCAGCTGCTGGCTGACCGCCAGGGCCGCCTCGTAGCGCTCAGCGGGCACCCAATCCGCCGCCCCGACACCAATCACGGCCCGGCACTTTGCTAAAAGCTCGTCCGATTTTTCCTGTAGCGTCTCCATCTCCTTAGCCTTGCGTACATCATCTGGATCGAACGCGATAGGACACGGCGAGCGTCCCCCCGTGAGCGTCGTCCACGCCTCCGTTGCTTGTATCAGCGCAAGCTTCAACTCGAGAGATTCGCCCAGCCACGGGGCACGGGTGTGGTGGAACAGGCGGCGGCGGAGCACGCTTGCGGGGTACGTCAATGCCGCGGAATGAAGCTCATTGTACTTGTCTGTGTTATCGACGTAGTGGTAATGGACGAGGCGGCGACGGTATCGTTCCCTCTCTACGCGTTGCTTAGTATTGTCCAAGTTGTCGAAATTGTCCGGTAGCGAAGGCGGCACCATCAATTCCGAAAAAATGTCACCGTAGTTCTGCAGCTCGTTGGGTATACCGGCCTGGAGAAACAAGGGCAGGACTGAGGTGTGTTGCCAGTCGATGAGGCTGTCGACTACGTACGAGTTGGAGTCGGGTGACCAGGAAACTATGATATTGCTTGGCTGGAGGTCGGGGTGGCGCAGGCAGAAACGAACGAGGGTCGAGTCGTCGGGTATCACTGACGGCGCGATACGGAGAAAGAGGTCCAAGTACTCGATGTGATGCGACGGCAGCTGTTCTTGGTACTGGTAAACACACCTCCTTACGCGCCGGAACGGTAACAGTGGTCGACCGAACTGGTGTAGAAAGGAGAGTTCCGTTTTCGCCCCGCTTTCAAGGGTTTCTCCGGCACTTTCGTCTGTTATCCGTTAGTTCGAGGGCGTAACAGAGAGAAATGCAGTAGCGGCCTACATGGTCCTCGATGTACGTCGAGCTCTGATCGCCTGCCACACCATAAATGCGGATGTGTATCGGGACCGACACAAAACCGCTTGTCCTCTAGTGTGATGCCGGGCGCGCTCTGGGGTGCATTTTCCAAGTCTTGGGGAAAGTACAGGCTTCCGCCAGCCGGTAAAGGGATCGACATCACCTTCGCCTCGAGTTCAGCAATCTGGCGTGAAATGGAAATAATGTTCTTTTCCTCCAGCTCATACCATACGGTGGCCAAGTTAGGGCCTTCAACGAACGCCATAAAGATATACTCAGTCTGCGCCGCGTTGTCTGGCGTAGGCGAGTACCCGTAGACTTCAGGTACAGGCAGGCCAGCAGAATGGAGTAGGGCCAAAGTGGCCACTTCACTAGCTACAGCGAGATACTTCGGAGTCGTAAACAGGTACGGGATGCGCGCCACCATCCGGAAACCATCGTGCATGGTGATCAGGAAGGCCCGGTTGAACCCACCCTCAGCTAGTTTTTCCAGGCGGAGGATATCGTCAGGGCTCCGATTGACAGACTCCGCTGCAAGTCGGCCTAGCCCGGCGACGTCGAAGTCACGTCTGCGCTCTGCGTGGCGAAGCTCATCGTTGACGCTAAAGATATTAGATTACGGGTCAAGTATGTATGAGACTTACAGCCAATGCCCCGTCGTATATCGAAACAAGCTGTCGTCGCTAGAAAGATGCCGCGCCACGCTAGAAAACGCGCGACACGACGGACAGCTAGGACGGGGCGAGGAGATGGGACGGCGCAGAGAAAGCCAGACTGGAGGACGGCGTATATAGCTTGAGAAGGAATGCAAACCACGCATAAAGTCTCAAATTGATTTGCACACAGGAAAAGGAAAGCTCATGAGTGTTCAGAGCAAAAAGCTAACCCTAACCTAAGGTAGACCCAAAGATGGATCACATCATCTCTTCTGCGTACCGTTGTTTACAGAAGACTGTGATCCAGTTTGAGAAAGAACGCAAGACGATGACCGGAGGATATTGATATGGCCGAAGCTCTACGGCCAGGAATTGCTGGGGTGGGAAACGAACTACATATACCCCAAGGGGCAGCCACATGCAATGGAAGAGCTACAGTGGACCGACCAGAAATTTGAAGACGGTAAGACAGTTGCAGATATTCTTGCCGGGGGATGTGAGACCAGCTGGAGGGTCGGTACTATTTAATGGGCCTAATGTACTAAACCTTTTTCAAGACACCATCTTGCGCCATCCTCTTATTTCCATGTCGAATATGAATTCCAGCAACAAGACCTACTTCACTGGCTTTATCCGGTATCCATTCCGGGCTCACGCGGACCGCCTCGCCCTGAAGGAAATCACCCACGGTACCGAGGTGGACATCGTCGACGCCACACCCGAAGTCGACTTCGTCACCTCCACATACATCAACATCACAAAATCCGATATCGCTGTCGCCGCAATCGCCCAGGCATCATTCGATGGCCCGACAGATGATTCCTCCTATCGCGAGCACCTCGCTGTAGTGTCAGAAACCCTCGCCCAGCAGGCTCCTACCATCATCTTGGATCATGACGCCCGCCCATTGTCTTTTTCCCGCACCTATCTTCCTAGATTCACACCCTACCGGTACCCGACTGACTCAAGTGAGCGAATCAAAATCGCTCCTCCCATTATCTTCAACCACAACTTGATCAGGATTTACCTCGAGACCGCCGTATCCTTGGGCACGGAGCATGAAAAATCGCTGTAAGTGTGATACTTTTATCTATTATCTACGTTGCTCAAGGGCTTTCAACTAGGGGTCTCTACACCATCATCGTCGTGACGTTCTTTCATGAACTAGTGCATTACATGCGCTCTATGGTCGGTTTAGAGCCAACACCAGAGCTTCGTCAAGGATTGTACACTTCCAATGGGGAAGTTCAGGAGATTAGCGGAGAAGAACATCCGGCGTTGAGTAGGGAGGAAGGTTCTAATACGGAGACGGAAATTTTCGGTCGGCTGACCAGCTATATCAAGGAAGGCGGCGCAACTTTCAACGACTTGGTCGGCCTCTCATTCACGACGAGAGACGGTGGACAGCACTACTTTGCACGTAAGCCTTTCAATGCCCAATATGATTCAGCGCGCTCATAAATGTTTGTCTCCGCAGTGTCACCCAAAGATGTCCCGTTCCTTCAGCGCTTTACTCGAGTCGAATGGGCAGGAGTTAGAGAGGACCTAGAGATATTCGGGTCACCTCAGCGCTCATTTGGGCCGGCGTTTCCTGCGCACAGCGCACCCGGCCCAGATCCCGTTGAATCTCCTCGCAGTATGGAAGGCCTGGGGATTACACTCACATTACCCAGTACTGAAGCCGAACATCTGGAACAGGCCGCCTCCGTTATTGGACGACCTGTTAAGATTTTATATGGAGGTGAGACGGGATGGTAGGTTTGGGACATGGTCATGTACATGGGTCGAGAACGTAGCTATCTGTTGAGAGGAGTTCAAGATATATCTCGTCCATCGCAGTTGCATCCAAGAAGTGTCACTCAAATGAAGCCAGAACTCAAAAAAACAAAATGTACATGCCTTTCCTTCAAGTAGGTTGTTGGAGTGACTATCCGAACACCAAGATAGATCTTAAGGTTCCTACCAATGGTGAAGCCTTCAGCAGGTAAACGATGTCGACGTCCGACGAAACAGTCACCCAAAATATACACAATATCTTGTACTCATACAGCTAGAAAGAGTGGAGATACACAACCTAAACACAACACAAAAGCCATAAATACCAATAATACAAAACACACACACACGTCCATTCCTCCTCCTCCTCCTCCTCCTCCTCTCTCCTTACTCCGCCTTGGTACTATTACTAGGCCCAGCAGCAGCAGCAGCACCCGTATTAATATCCCCCAAAAACTGATCCATCACCAAATTCGGATCCTCCCCATTCCCAAAGAAATTACCATAATCAATATTCTCCAAATTGAACTGATTCCCGTTCCCCTCCGCGTTCCCAGCAGTAAAACTCGCAAGCAGAGTCCCAGGCGACGGCGCCGTCTGATTATTCACCGGACCCGCCGCCTGAGCCTTGGGCTGTCCCTCGAGCGAGAACAAGTCTTCGTTCCCTGCGTTATCTCGTAGGGAATTCAAAAAGTCTTGGTCCTCTTTCGCCTCACTGTCCTTCCCAGCTAGGTCCGGATGCGCAATAACAGGTGAAAATAGATCATCCCCGCCTGTAGCATCTGCATCATTCGACGTGTTCTCGACCGTATCACCAAACAGGTCGCTCATGTCAATGTCCATAGAGTCCAAGTCGAGTTCGATGGGCTTGTCGGCTGTTCCCATCGTCGCATCGATATTCATATTGGCACTACCTTCTGCAGGAGCGTCGGGTAGCGTCAGGTCAATGTCGACACGCCCTGACGAGGATGCTTCAGGTGGGACCGCAGTGAGAGAAGCCATGTCAATAAGATCATGCGGATAATCTGTCGGGCGCGCAGATTTGGGTGCGAGAGTGACTGGGGAGTGCAAGCCATCGGGGATGGAAAACGACGTGACTTCGTCGGGTGATATTCGAAGACCGGGAGCAGACAGGTCCAGTTTGAGAGGGAAAGCAGGACGGTGAAGGGAGGATATCGAAATAGCAGAAGGTCTACGACCTGGTATCGCTGAGGTGGGAGACGAACTGGACGGGATAACCGATACAGCTTCGGCAGATTCAGAAGTCGGTGGGGGTATTGTTGGTTCGGGATTATCGACTTGCATAGCAGACGCCTTGGCAGCTTCCTCCGCCTCCTTGACACGCTGTTCCTCGCGCTTCAAATCCCTTTCAAGAATGGCAATAGCGCGTAGCTAGATAGAATCAATGAGCTAGCATTCGCTATAGTTGAGAACAAATCTAACCAGATGAGATTCCATCGCGTCGCATAGCTGGTCGTACTTCTCCACCTCGCTCCCAAGCGCCGACGTTAGAGATAGAGGCGGTTTCGGAGTGTGCCTCTGTATCCCCCTGCACAACACCAATCAGCACTAGCGAGAACAACGACCAGCACATTCACGTACAGTCTTCGAGTATCGGCACTAAACCCGTATATTAATCCAGTCTTCACCATTGCGTTCTGCGCCGCTATTAGCAGAAATCGATTGAGCAAACAACAATAGAGTATACCTTCAAATGTGTGGATAAAGCTGCCATCTCTGGTTCAAGTATCCGCTTTGGTACCGGCGGTGGTGGCATAGCTTTCGCATCCTTATCAGCCTGTGTAAGATTCCCAAGGTCCTTCGAGGGTGCTGCGGCTTTCCGAGGGCGGGGCTGAGGTCTGGGAGGCATCGTCGATGAAGGTACAAACCAAGTTTGGCACGATCACTTGGCCGTCACGATCGAATCCGACAATTCAAAAGACACACGGTATGTTATTAACAAGGTCGTCTATGCTATGCTATGCAACGAGGAAGGGATGGGGGTGGGTGCTCGTGATACTCGTAACAACTCGTTAATTTAAGTATACTTAAAAAGCCAAGAGGAAACCAAAACAATATGCTGCACCATCTCTTGCACCTTGTACCGGTATATACACCGAAGGTCCGCAGAGAGAGGAAGTAAGTATTCGACTAAAAAAGGAACTATACACAACTAGAAGGGCCACCAAGACAGGAAGTACCATCGAGCGTATTGAAGTCCCGTTAACGAAGAGAATTCCTGTAAAGAGGCTTGCACGCTGGGTTGATCGAGGTGTTCAGTAGCAGGTGCGAAGTAGAAGCCGGCAGTGAGAACAAGATAGCTATGCGCTTGTCAGTGAGGCCGTCTAACTGTATTGTTTAATTCTTACCTGAGAATGAGGATGCTGCCACGATGGTAGTTACTCTTCGCCTCGATGTAGGTATATGTCATCAAGAACATCGACAAGATGATAGCTACAACGTCCCATCTCGGGAAAATGAGCCTGTCATCATGTTAGACCATCATTCCATTCACACAACCAACTTGACATACGTGAACGTCTTGGCAACTTCGCCCATTTTGTCCGGGGCCCACCAAGCGGAGAACGCAACCATGGCGGGTATCTGAAGCAGACAGACCTGAAGGGCATAGGCGGAGCCGATTTCCATACTACAGACGTCTGATCAGATCGGTATGCATCTCGCTAAATTTACTTACCTGAGAGCAATGTTTCCATTCATAGCGAAAGATATGGCGTTCATGAACTCGGTGGTGTTGGGCACGAGCGCAAATAGAGTGACACCAAGGAACTTCTCATCGATGCCTGATCCTTGGAGGATGACATCGACTACGTCAACAAGAATCTCTGGGAATGGCGTTTCAGTCTACGTTCAACTTCCTGCAAGTGAGATCTTACCAGCAATGATAGCATATAGCAACGTGCAGGCCATCAACACACTTGCACTGGTCTTCCTACTCCAAGAAGGCGCATCGTGGCCGCCGTGCCCACCACCCTCAGCTTCAGCACCGGATACCCGATGCGGTGCTGGAGAGTGAGGAGGATGTGCTTGTTGATGGCGTAAAGCACTGACGGTAGCAACTGCAACCGCGCGAGTGAAATCATCTGTCGTCATTGCCGCTGGAAGCTGTATGGGCTGCAGACCAGGAGTTTTCATTGCCTGGTCGACACTCTCCATAACAGGTGTGTACCCGACCGGAGGTTGACCTTGTTGACCTTGATTCGCGTACGAAACACGGCGAGGCATGACGGGGGAAGAAGGTCGGCGGGAAATCGAAGGAATCTGTTGTTGGTCCGCGCGGCCGTCGAGATTCGCCGAATGACTTTCCTTGCGATTCAACAAATGGGCTGGGCCACCAGAGGGAACAAGACGATGATAAATCGACTGACGCGGGTGGACCGGTAGATCATGCTGCATCAACTGTTGGGGATTTTGCCAGATCTGGCTGGCATGCGTTCTGAGAGAGAACCACAGTCCAATAAGATAAGACTAAGGGAATGACGTTTAGCAGGCATGCATCAAACACCATGGAAATTCTTACGAAGAGCAAGATGACAGCACAGAAGTACATTAGACTTTTAACCGTAGATTGGTAGAAGGGATCATCGACCGGATCAGGATGCTGATAATAACACTGGTCGCAAATCCAAGGCATGTTGCTTCTGCCAGGTCCCGGTGCCGAAGGGCAGTCTTTACAGATGAGCTGGAACTACACAACATGTTAACAACGTCAACCAACGCAACCAACGGAGAAGTACTCACGTTTCCATAGGTTTGATAGAAAAGAGTAGGCGCCAAAGTACCGATGATGGCCATAATCAACATCATGCTAGTCACTCCCGCACTCTTAGCGTTGAACTTTTGCTCTTTCCTCCGCAGCGCACCGCTAACCATACTCAGCCCGGGCATGAGTAAAACACCAGCCAACAGGCTTCCTACTATGGAACCCTCGACGAGATGCCCTTTGCTTTGAATCAGAGCCATCGAATAGAGGATGATTTCAATAATAGAACCAAAGGTGGCATTGATGACGGCACCCATACCAATAGATGACTGAGCCGAGATGGAGGCAACCGCCATACCAATGAAGTACGAGAGCGGGATGACGCTGAGCAAGCTAAGGACGAAGACGAGACCTTGGGAAGCAAGCACGGCGAGGAAAGCGGGAACATGTTCATGGCGCTCCTCCTTACGCTCGACCATCGGTAATAGAACGAGGCCATCAAAGATGACGAAGAACACGACAGGCAGGAGATTGACAAAGAGAATGTTGACGCCGCCGACCGTGTATTTGTAATACTGCAACCCTACAGCACGATACGTGCAAAGGAGGACCTTGGAAGAACCTGAAGGAGCAGTCTGACCGGCAGAGATCCTAGGGTGTTTGAATGAAAACTGGGGAACGCCTGCTTCGGCTTCGGACGCGCCATCCGGCGAGTCGGCGTGTTCTGCTACAACTACGGCGGGAGGTGCAGCACAGAAACGGATAGATTCAGGCTGGGAGAAGAGATGTTTGATCAGCGCCCAATTGAGCTTCGCCATTGGGATGGTGACGACCAGGCCCCAGCAAATGAGGCAAACAATGAGCATCAACGGCGCGATTAGGCACACGATGAACAGCCAGAAACACACTTTTCCAAGTACGTCGGAAGTGCTGACTTTTGTGATCTCGGTCGAAGCGTTCGCTGCCCGTGAGGGCGGCGTTGCACCATATGATTTAGATGGGGAAGGCGAATGAATTTCCGAAACCGTCTGGAGCAGGGAAGTGTGCTCGGTAGGAATATTGACTGCGTTCCACGAAAGGGTCTGAATATGGCGAGATGTAGGGGTGATAGTGGCATTTTCGGTGAGAGGGACACCTCGAATCGTGCTGGAGCCATCATCGGTTCCTCGCACGGTGTGACTGGAGTCTCCGCTCATAGAGCGTTCATGGGCGCCGATATCATCTTCCTCCTCTTCAGAATCCTCCTCCGTAGGATCGCCTTCCACATACTTGCCAAAAGGCCAAGCAAGGTACCAACCTAACCCAAATAGAAGAGAAGAATAGCGCCGGCCACCCTGCGGTACAATGTACAGCACTGCGGACGCAAAGAAGCAGGTAACGGAAAGCCACCATCCAAATACGAGGACCCAGAAAATGTTTCCAGGCAAAAGATGGCGCTCTGCCTGGGCAGAAGGAACAGAGTGAAGGGCCGCGTCGGCATAACGAGTGACCGAGCGGGATTTCTTGTATAAAGCTGGTTTCCAGATGGGCAATCCAAAGGGATGCTCAACATTAATGAGACTCTGCCTATCCTTGAGTGTAATGGGATCCTCCTCGCCATCGGATGCTTCGTCCTCAGCATCGTCTTCGTCTTCAGCATCGTTTTCGTCGTCTTCTTCTACAGCTGGTGTCTTGCCGACACGTCGATCGGCGCGTTCTGCAGAACTTTCTTCATCCTCCTCACTCAAGAGGTCGTCATCACGAAAGTTTCTGGCACCACTGCTGACACTGGTGCTTCGCGTTCCACGACGCATGGAATGCGAGGATGAGCTGCGGGCAAGATTCGGAGGTCTGGACTGGAAGTAAGAGGTCCCCTGGTTGTGGTGGGGCGGCGCATCTGATCCTGAGCGAGAGCCGTGACTGAAAGACCGATGTAAATGACTGCGAGGCGTCGGCGTCGACGACACTGGGTCGTCTACGTCGCTGGGCGACGGCAACGAGTAGTTGGACATTGGGAGAAAGCAAAGAGAGACCCCGAGCGGCACTCGGCCATTATTACCACGCCCCTATCTTTACTACATCATCGACGACTTGTTCGGGAATTTCTTAAAAGCAGCGCTGACCTGGCGCTGACTCAAGTACTTAACCCCAGGTCGACATATATAGACTTGAACTCCTTGGAAGAAATCCGACGCCGTCTTACAATTATCAAAGGTCTTCTAGAGACAGCTCGTGCAAAAGGCATCTATAGTGCGTGCAAATGGTACGATGCCATGCTCGTTCATCTCCCATTGTGAATTGGGTAGAGCGCTCTCTCGATCCGGTGAGCCAGGGACCTAGTACTATCTTAAAGCGTGGATGCTGGTGTCAAGCTCCGCCAAAGACGCCCCCGACCAAGTTGGAATCATAAAGGAAAACATTCAGTGAAGTCTACCGTTCAAAATGTCCACCTTCACCCCTCCCGCCTTCGGTCGTCCTGGTGTTATCCATCAAATGACCTTAGAGACAAACAGGATAGGAAAGAGTATCACAAGGTCGTGTCAGATATACTTAGATCGACGAACAAAGGTCAATGTGGACTGATGCAGAGAAGCATGGCGGCCTGTATCCGCCTTCGGGTGGAACTGAGATGCAGAGGTACATGTAGCAAAAAGGGATCATCGACCAGGAGAATCGAGGTAACCAGACAGTTTCAGCCAGAAGCCATAGTTGAGGATGTGCACAACTCATCGTCGACCCACAGCAACCTGTATAGACGAAATGGAGGCGGGTATGGAACGAGTAGGCCGATCACAGCGCCCGCGGGTTCACTGGCAAGGGCGGGTACAAAGTTGATCGTAGTATTGCGCCAGAACGAGAACAAAAGAACAAGTTAGCAGAGTGATGAGGAGATGAAATCCCAGAAGTTGATCAGTATTGCGTGTGAGTACGAGTCCACATAGCGCCTGAGAAATCCTTTACTCGCGAGGCAGAAAAGTACGCGTAGAAAACTGCTAAAGGCGCCAAATAGCGCGAAACAGGAGCGTCCACCTTGATGGTGCTGAACCAAGTAAAAGCCGTCCACATCCACCGGCTATTCCGGTCCCGGATGTTACCATCGAAAGACGAGCATCAGATCCGTTTGTTCCTCCATGTGGACCATTGTGGCTTCTACTCTCTTATAAAACCTTCCAATACGCCTCACACATGTGGTCGTTCGGATTTCCTCGCGCTTTTCTTCTCCGCTGGGCCGGATAATATCGTGACTGACTGCGGCAAACGGATCCAGTGACTGGATTCACGACTCTCTTTAGCTCTACCCCCTCCTTCCGACAACGACGATTCGTGCCAGCCACGAATCTGACCCCTGCTGCATACACCGCGCTTGAGTCTGCCTGACTCGGTTCGTCAGTGTCGGACGTCGGTGCCTTAAAAACATCGTGATCGGGTGTTGTCCACAGCCTTTGTGAGACAATTTAAACGCGACCTCTCCTGCCAGACAAGCTCTCTTACGATCCCCCGCAACCTTCATCATGACCGCCACGTTCGACCCCCAATACGCCTATATCTCCTCCCCTTTCGTGTCGCCCCTCGTCCTGGCAATTGTGCGGCTGCTGTTCGCGTTCTATTCGCTTTTCACGCTCATCTACACCCTCGCTTATCAAGGCTCAAATGGGTGAGCATCCTATCTTATGTTTTACAGGCTGTCCTAACTGTTTTCGTCCCAGGTTCTTCTCTTATTTCACTCACCTCACCTACATCGGAATGACTTCCTATTTCTGGGCTGCGGGCGTGCAGGGGATCGTTTGGGCGTACACAAAGAAACAAGGAGGTGGCCGCTATCTGCTAAGGTCATGGCCCCGCCCTTTTCAACTCGCCCATGAATGGCTTTGGAGCACCATCATGTCGTATCGTATGTCCTCATCTACTCCATTTAGACTCCTCTGACAAGTCTGCCACTTAGCTATCGTCGTGACAATCGTCTATTGGACCCTCCTTGCCTCCTCATTCTCCTCTCTGAGCGATGTCAACACCTGGTCATCCATTTCTATGCACGCAATCAACTCCCTTTTCTGCCTGTCAGAGGTTCTCCTTACGCACAACCCTGCCCCTCGGTGGATCTGGTTGCCGGTCGATATCATCATCCTCGCTCTGTACCTCGGATTGGCCTATCTTAGCAAATATACATTGGGTTTCTATGGTGCGTTTGTTCGACTTTATCCAGACAGATGTCCGATAAGCTTTCGCAACAGTGTATTCGTTCCTCGACCCGCAGAAGGAGGGTGCCTTCCTCGCAGCTTACATCGTCGGTATTGCTGTTGGAGAGGCCATCGTGTTTGCTATCATGTATGGCCTTGTGCGACTTCGTATACGTCTAGTTCCGGCGCCCCAAAGTGCCGATGCGGAGAAAGGCAATGTCATGGACTTGGATCGGACGTCGATGTCCACTGATCGAGAGAAGGGGACGGTCGAGTCTGCATCGCCCTAGGACATTGAGTCAAACATACCTCTTTTCATTTGGGGCTTAGTTCCGCTGTCTATAATACTTGTGACTTCAGTTAATTTGCGCATTGTATCCGTGTCCTCGGAATACAATGAACAGTTCGAGATAGCTAAATGAGACTAAGAACTCGAACTACCAGTATGGTCTTGCTTTGTTCATTGCCACATGGGGTCCCTGCTAACGAGAAGGTTATTTTCCAAGTACTGTGACTTGTCTAGCAAAAGTAGTCCTGAGGAGATGAAGTGCTTATCGAATCCGACAATACAGACCACGCTACCTGAGCACCTTGAAGTTTGAACTACGATGGTGCATAGGATTCCGAGATACAGTTGATTCAGGCTCCACTTGGCACTGCCCAAAAATTGCGCCACACAGGTCACGTGTTACCTCTTGCCAAGAGGAGGCAAAATGGTGTGGAGTACACTAGAATGTCGGTAACTGGAATCGAACCAGTGGCTCCTCGGATGCACAACCACAACGAGGTGATTTAACCCCTAATCGATACCGACATGCACAAACATGTCGTTTTAGTGTCCACCAAAGGAGATTTCCCAAAACATCCACCAATCAACCTCTTTCAAGCTTGAGGAAAGCATTCCAGCAGGTTACACTTGGGTTACACAGGCACATGAAAGTACTTGGCTGTCACCAGATTGTTGAGCTTACAGTTTATTAAATACACAAGTCTTATCAACATCCGGATCTATTCACCACAGTTGTTAAACGAGGACATCTCTTCTTACACTTGCAATCAAGTGCTTCATGCGGAACAGCCTGTGAAATGTCAGACCGCCGCGAGAATCTCGAGCCCGCCAGTCAAAGATACGAACACGTGAGAATCACTGATGGATGACAGGGTACGGACGTTGGGCGGAACCGAGCGATAGTGACCAAGAAATAGCATACACACGACGGTAAGATATAAACATTATAGCAAGATAAACTACTCAGCAGACGGAGGCCTAGCTAGACGTGCTTCGCGACAAGCCTGAACGTCTCCGGACTCTGCCTCTCAATCGTCTCCCCAGGCATCAAACCTCCCTCTCGCAATTTCTTTTGCTGCACCTTTCTGTATCTATATTCCTGACTGTGATCCACGATTAACCTGTGACTTGAGACGAATGCAAATCATTAACTGACCTTGCATTGTATAAAGGCCGACCAGCGTCGATCACTGCTTCCTCCGTCTCGTCGCCCGGCGGTGCCAGAGCATGCGGGAGGCCACGCAGGGCAGCTTCCTTGCGACAGGCAAGGCGCTCCAGGTCCTCCCAACGATACGCGCGCCAAGGCGTGCTGGGATTGCACGGGTTTTCCAGGGAATAATATGGCAACGATAGTAAGTCGACGTTGTCGAACGAGAAATGTTCCATAGCTGTAAACAACGATGAGTCAACACCCAGGACGAGCAAATGAAAATGATACGGACCGTCTGCACTAAGCATGACGCGCCAACCGAGCTGCTGTTGAAAGCTGTAGTCCGGAGTCCAAGTGTAGTGGGAGCTCCAGTTTTGCCATTGCGCGGCGCGCTGGGCCGCAATCTGGTCAATGGTGGGACTCGGCGTCCTGGGAGGAGGGAGAGTCCGAGGCTGAGACGCTTCGCCATAGTGGGTGGTGGTCTGAGAGACCGGAGATGGAGGAGGCGGGGAATCCGGCTCAAAGTCGTCGTACTCCTCGTCGTCTTCTGTGTCGAGAACGACGGTAGGACGCGGGCTCCACCTCCTGATAGGAGTGTGTGGCATACGAATGAAATCGTCGTCGTCCGGGACCCGGACAGGCGTCAAAGGGCGGTTAACCATAATTTCGAACGACGCCATGTTCTGTTGGTCGTGTTGGTAGGCGGGAAAGAAAGGAAATGGGGTGGCCGTCGGTTTTTATTCAACCAATTGTCACCAGAGCCCGCCCCAGCTTCGTAGCGTAGACCATTGCCCGCCGAGATTGTCAATGCGCGCTGACTTTGAACCCACGTTAGACGTTGTAGTAGTACGAGACTGGGTACGAGGCTCACCTATATCTTGGTACAACGCTTTATCTGCCTATCTGAACAGACTTGCTGTAGGAAACATTGCTACAATCCCAATTAACGTGTTTTCTGGCGCAATCTAAATTTGTAGAAAACCGAGCAATCTCGAGTGGGTGGGGCGGGAGTCGGGACGCCGCGGATTCCAGACTCTCTGTCTGCTAAGCGGCGAAATGATTACAGTTAAGGGCAAACTCGTTCTCGTCGTCCTTGAGGCTGAAAGTGGTGGTGCAAGGGTGGACATCAAAGACATCTGTCCATCGCCTCCCCTGAGCACGACGTCTACTAGACCAGTACACCCAGTCGCGCCGTGCCGGACGCCGAGCGGAGTTCAAATTTTGCTTCATCCAATTTGGGAAGTAACTTTGCTCATTTCAGGTCCACTCATTCACCAACTGGATTCAGGATAAACACGACGAGAGCGCACACTCGTCTACCACAAACAACCTCATCAACCACAGTACGAACACGACGAGACAGACAAATGCAAATCTATCGCTCTATTCTATTCACATCGTTAAATATCTATAAGTACCACGAAAACAGCAAACGAATTATATTGTAAAAGGTCCATCAACACGCCTAGTCGTTTAGTAAAGGTAAGAGGTAGGTAGGTAGGTGTATAGGAGTTGTGTGAGTAGGGGAGGAGATCTATCCAGTTATACAATGAATATAGATCGCGTAAGGGGAGGGGCGAGCGCTACACAAAAAGGTAGTTAAACATTACATTGTTGTCTTGTCTTCTTTTCCAAGTCCAGGCTTGCATGCTCTACTCCTGGGCGTAGCCCTGGGGGTTCTTGGACTGCCAGTTCCAGAGGTCGCGGCACATAGCGTCGAGATCTGCCTCCGCTTTGAATCCGAGTTCCTTCTCAGCCAAAGTGGGGTCCGCGATAAGGGCGGGAACATCACCGCGCCTGTAGGAAGGGTATTCGTTAATATCGTAGTGAGCGGAGGGAGAGTTAAGCGCACCTTCGGCCCACCATCTCAATCTTATAATCAAACCCGGACGCCTTCCTCATCGCCTCCGTAATCTGGAGCACACTCTGGCCCTGTCCCGTCCCAAGATTGTACGCCTTGTATCGTACTTCGGTATCATCAAAGATCTTGGTCTTGACCTCCTCGTCAAACTGGTTCAGTGCAAGGACATGTCCAGCCGCGAGATCCAAGACGTGTAGGTAATCGCGAACACAGGTGCCGTCACTGTCAACCCATCAATCACCAGTTACTTTCGAGATCGACAAGTGCACATACACGGTCCCGGGATAGTCGTTGCCAAATACTTTGAGAACAGAGTCGGGTATCCTTCCCACGGCCATATGCGCGAGAATAGGCAAAAGGTTGAGGGCTCGTCCCTTGGGGTCTTCACCAATAAGCCCAGAAGGATGCGCGCCAGCAGGGCTAGTGACAAAATTAGCAAGTTGAAATAGAGTGATGTCATGCGGGGACTTTACTTGAAGTATCTGAGCGAGAGAGCTTGCCACGCCTCGGGAGCAGCTAAACAAGGCGCATTAGGTCCAAGAATGAAAAAAGATTGAATGAGAATGCGCACCATGACATAGATCGTCAATAATCGTCTCGCACATCACTTTCGTCTTGCCATACGGGCTGTGCGCCTGGAGCGGGCTCGTTTCAGGAATGGGCACCTTTGGCGGGGTTCCGTAAACAGTGGCGGAAGAAGAATACACGAATCTCCGGCAGTCAAACTCGTCCATGATTTGAAGAAGGGAAATGGTAGCGGCGACATTATTCTGATAATACGTTAAAGGGATTTCGGTGGACTCGCCAACAGCTTTGTATGCCTGGATCGCGTACGATGAGCGGCGTCGACGCGGAGAAAGGAGGTAGGAGGGCTCACCGCGATGTGGATGACACCCCAGATTCCGCCCTTGCCGTATTCCTCAAAGACGGCGCGCACTTGTGCGGCGTTGGTGAGGTCGGCGTGCTTCGATACGATCTCTGCCGAGTCGAGCAGGTCCTCTTCGGAAACGCCTTCAGGCTTGGTCTCGGTTGCCAGTTCATCCTTGGAGAGTTTGGATACCCGGACGAGGGCCTCGGGCAGTGAATTATGGCCGTTGTCTATTGAGATGACCTTGTACTTGCGGGTCTTGGATAGACAGTAGGCGACATGCGATCCTGCACGAATACTCGGTCGGTAAACACGGTATAAACAGGAGGACACCCATACCAATGTAGCCTGCGCCACCAGTCACCAGTACTTTCTAAATTAAAAGCGTTAACGACGAGTAAAGAAAGGTAAAGAAAAGTGTTGCCAACTTTAAGCTTTGATTCGGTCGGCATGAGTGTGAAATGAGAAATTGGGAAATCGTGTGGTGTAGAGCAAAGAGTCCTTTTTATCTGATCGGGGATGCAAGCACACGCTCAATTTGGTTGCGAGGGACAGCCTCGATCACTCGGAGCTTTCATTGTCTGTTTCATTGCCCAGGAGCCTCTCGGTCGTTCTCTTGCTCAGTGGCCCTCGATCTCGGCGTCTCCTTCCTGCTTATTGGTCTACCGACGCTGGGTCTATACTTTGTCCTCTGGCTCTCTGCTGCTCTGGGTCTATCATCATTACGGTGCCATACCGTATGGACCACTATCTTGTGGTTCTCACTCTGCTTAACCCCGTCCTATTCAATAGCAGATGACGCTCACGGTCCGCTCGGGATGGGAGCTTCTCCCCGCGAGCCTCATGCTGCCTTTTGGGATACATCATACCCCAATACTTACCGGTAACGCCCTTTCGTGGTTATCGCAAGAATCACCGTGTGCTGCACATTGAGCACGTTTGATGTACTCAACAATTCCAGTTTACTGCTCGGACCGAAGTCCCTTGTCGCCATGTGCAAAAGTGCGTAGATGCGACCAATAGACCACACCTAGAAGTTTCTACTGGCGCGCCCCAAAGTTGAACCCCCACCGTCATGCTCTTACACGAATGCTACCATGATAAGAAGAACATAAATCTGTCTGGAACTGTCCTAGAAACTTTGACTACTCAAACAGCACATAATCATCTACATACCGGTACATAGAATAATGATACAACAGTCACCCATCAATCTGCAAAACGCACAGCAGACTTCTTTTTCTTTGGCGTCGACTCGCTTTTTTGCACCACCGGATCCAGCACCCTAACTCTCTTCCGAGGCGGTGGCGCAGGAACATCGACCACCATAGATATGTCTTCCTCCTCCTCTTCTTCCTCCTCTTCCTGCTGAATACGCTTTGAAATGTTGAAGAGCTGGAAATTAACTTGCGGCAAGATTTCCGGAGGCTCGCGAATGAACTGGGGATGCTATAAACGAAGACAAGTATCAGTACCGACGCTAGAAGAATGTAATGAAGATACTTGCCTCAATATAATGTCTCATCCCAGCTTCGTCCAGCAACCGTGGCAGCTTGTGCTGTGTATCTGACCGAAGTAGCTTCCGCCGATGAAGCATATTCTCTTCAGCGGTACCACGAATGGCTAGTGTTTTCACTGCGACGGTATGAGCGCCCGGTGGAAAAAGGCCGTATAGATAGACACACCTGACACGGGCTTGCTTTGGCCAATCCGATGTACTCGCTTTATGGCCTGACTTTCAACATCAGCTTGCCAAACAGGCTCACAAAAGATAACTCTCGATGCTGAAACGAGGTTTCTTGCAAAAATGTGAGCAAGATTCTTACAACCACACAGAGTGACTCACAAGCCTCGAGCACCATGCTTCAGCTCCATCAAGAATATGCGGTAGTTCTCTGACGTTTCGAACGTCAACACCGTTTGCTCACGAACATGAACGGGGACGACGGTTGTAAACCGCAGGAACTTGATCCCAAGCAGCTCCAACGCCTCTCCAACTAATGCTAGAGTCAAGACAGACGATGAAAAGATGAGGAATTTCTCCGTCGCAGCGTATTTCAAGACCTATAAAACAGCACGTTATAAGAGCTGAAGCCGATGAGATACGAAAAACACCAACCTCATTGATTATATAATTAAGCTTGCTCGACGGCGAAGACCCAATCTGAATATTCCGATGAGGAGAAACAGTCACCAGCGTCCCAGAGGCAAGCTCAGTACGAAGGCTCCCCTGCGCCGCAGGATCCGACGGCATCTCCTCCTCATGCGTCTCCAGATGCTCCAAGCGCTTAAGAGCAGCATCCAGCTCCTTCTTCATATCCTGGATCATCTCCGGCGAAGCCGTCTTCTTAGCGCTCGCAGTAACCTGCGTCTGCTTCCGCTTTTTTGCATCCTGCTTCTTCATTATCTCGTCCAAAATCTTTCGCTGAGCCTCGTCTCTCTCCGTCAGAGCAGAAGCAATGTCAAGAAGGCGGGTTTCCGGAATCAGAGGTTGGCGGACGATAGAGTCTCTGAGCGCGATAAGCCGGTCTCCGTGAATGAACCGGTCCTTTGTCGTCGCGTCGGGGAAAGTCGTCCGCGACCATGCATTGAACATGGTGTCAGACAAATTGGTAACTCGATATGGGACGTCGCCTTCGTGCGCGTGAATGCTGCGCCAAAGGTGGTCAGTATTGGCGGTACGCCTGAATATCCTCGTAAGATTAGCCATTACACAGAAAGATCAGCTTTCGACGAACATGTGAACAATTGCTTCGTCTAGGAGATCTTGGTCCTCCTGCGAAGCGCCGCGGTCTTTGGCTCTTTGTACATGCTCGTGTGAGGTTCGAAGAATTTCCTGAGAGTTGTAGAGTCCCTCATCAATTGCCCAAAACAAGGCCCTACAAGAAGCTGTGAGTCCGCATATAAGCTTCGGTGAAACGGGATCTACTGTGTCATGTTCTCGACTGTCTCTTGCAGAGGAACGGCGTTCTGAATAGTAAGGAAATTCAAACAAAGTCATATGTCTATACAGTACAACTCACAGCAGGATGGAACAGATAATCCTGTAGACGGTCAGAAACCCCGCAATGCAACAGAAAGGAGAAGACTCACTTGATCTTTTCGCTCCGAATCAACGGCGTTGATAACGATGCCAGCTTGAAGTGCATTGTACGATTTGATTGCCAGCGGATCCAGGTCCAGAAAGACTGACTCTTGAGTGATAGATGGCAGCACAATGTCTTTTTCGACATCTTCAACTCTGTACATAGAGTATGAGCTTTCTGCGCTAAGCCAACAAACGAACCCTCCTACCGGTGTCGAATCATGACGAAGCTCATCACCTGTGTCAATACCTGTATTGAGCCAGGAAGAGGACCAACACCCTTGGGATTAAGCAAAGCATCAACGACGTGTGAATTGAAAAGATTAGGGTTGACCGCAAATTGTCGAACACCAATGAAGTTTGATATCATGCTGCCAAGTTTGCGAAGGTCCTCTCGATCGTAGATGGTCCATTTCCGTATTTTTCCGCCGCTTTCGTCCTCAACGCTACTATCGGAGGGTGTCTGAGACTGATCCTCAAGTTCCTCGGTACTGCTCGCACCAAATCCAAGCCCGAGTAGATTAGTAGTAGGCGTTCCGGTGACGATCCATCGATGCTCGACACTGAGAGTTTTGACGAATGGTGTCAAGAGAGTATTTGTAGATGCTGAGACGTGACCTTCGTCGACGACTAAACGCTTCCATCGAATCTCCATAAGCGGGGAGACACCACGTTCTCCACAATTGCAATCCAGTAGTCCCGTCTCGAGGAAGGCAGGACAATGACATTGTTTTCTCTTTCGAGAAGGACGGACCTTAGCTGTTACGCTGTGTTCAGCAGTAAAACCTACAATGTAGGGTCAGGTCGTCTTCAACAAGTCTGAAAGATACACACGAGGAATGGTCATCAAAACTATCTGAACGGAAAAATGAGCGTGGCCTCTGAAAATACAAATAATATCTGCCTACATCATAATCCGAGGCTAAGGCTCGTGTGACAGGCAGCTTGGTCTTGGATCGCACGACAAGAACCCTCAGTGGATATTCGCAATGTTTATGAATCTCTCGTTCCCACTGACTGAGCAAATTGACTGGCACGACAATCAGTGT
The DNA here is from genome assembly GCA_036872995.1 of Hymenopellis raphanipes. Classification (NCBI taxonomy): domain Eukaryota; kingdom Fungi; phylum Basidiomycota; class Agaricomycetes; order Agaricales; family Physalacriaceae; genus Hymenopellis; species Hymenopellis raphanipes. Next base: position 3,869,252 of record JAYMDG010000001.1, read on the forward strand.
CGCCGCAGTGAGATACATCCGAGTCATTCGTGATGGGTCCTTCCCACGGCGCTGAAGTCGTTCAAAGTCACTGGGCTCGTCGTCTGGATAGTGATAATAAAATGGAAGATTTTCCTTTAGGCGGTTATTGAGATGGGTGGTTTGGACTCTGTCCCACAGTTCTTGGTGATGTTCATAGGTACTACTGTTCGTGGCCATAGTGTTCGGTAGAGTAACATGTGGAAGTGTTCCTAGACGGTGGAGTAGAATATCTCTGAATGACGGTACGGCAGGAATGGCGGATTCGGCCCTGCCGCGTAGATGGCGCTCGCGCTCGTCGACATAACAGGGAAATGAAGCAAATGAAATCGGCGTTAATACCGAACGTTGCGGATTCGCGATTGATTCCTCTGGCGACGATAACGTCTGTCTAGTTGCCAGAATGAGACCCAATGTCATGACCGTTTTACCAGTCCCTGCACAAATTGTCAAGCAGAGAGTCGACCAAGTCAAAATTTATTCACCTAGCTCTTCACAAAGAATACCACCAGAGCATGTTGATACATATGGCTGTTCTAGCAATACCTCCATCGTGCTAGGCTGAAAGTAGAAGGCGCGCGAATTTAACGCTGTCAATGTAATATATAGTGGGTCGGGAAGTAACTGCTGAGAGGTCTCCCTCATCAGCATGGCTGCGATGGACTGGCGCTGATACGAGTAAAGTGTGGTCCATAAGCCGAGGTCGTCCAGACTATCGTTAAAATCTAGTAGACGAGCTGCGGTCCTATTGGTAGGGAAATGCGATGAAATATGGGGCGACGGTAGGTCGCCATATATTTCAGACAGAGTTCGATTATCCTATGAGTACGTCAACATTACTTTGTTTCAAGACTGGGACGTCATATCATACCTTGTCAAATGAAAATACAGGAGTTGCTTTGGTTGAAGAAAGTTCGCCTTGCCAATCGCTGGCTTGAACTTTCGGCACAAGTATGGAAAGAGCGCGACGAGCACGAGATACAACATGTTTCTTCCTGCATTTTAGCCGACCGCCCATCCCAGGCAAATCGTAAGGAACCAAGTAGACCCTGATTGACATTCCGGTGTTGGAAGCACGGAACGTCGCGACGATGAACTCATTCTCTATCAGGAAGCTGATTTCACTGAAGGGAGAGCTGTCATCGTGGCCCAAGGACGTGCATGAACGGATCTCATTAACGCCAAGTCCGTGCCAGTCGTCTTCTGCATGTGCATGTGAACAAGGTATGGAGGACCCATGGGGGAGTTGGATCGTTAAAACTCCGATAGGAAGCAAATTCTTCAGAGAATGAAGGCCAGTAGAAGTGCCCGCGCGAGCAGCGCCCAGAGCACAGCACGTATTACAACACTGGCAGCTGGGGCAGGAGATGGCCATGGAAGGAGAATTTGAAGTCTATGTTGAGATTCCCTGGAATGTGAGGAGCATAACGGATTCAGACAGAGTGAAAGGGCATAGAGATCCGGTAGACAGTCCACTGAACAGCACCAGCGGAAGCGCGCGTTGAATGACTTGGTGGAAGAAGGTCAAAGTTCCATCAGTGGCTGTGCACCGCTGTCTACTTTTGACCACCACCCAGCCTCGCTTGAAAAAGTCGACGCGTCGACTATGGAGCGCTGTATATCCAGGCGACTCGTTTCGTCTGTACGACGGACATCATTACCTATACGGACAATTAAGGGAACCGTGCGATTCAACTCTACAAATGCTAGCCAGCCTCTGCCTTGGTCGGAATACCTTGAAATGCGGAAAAGCAGACATCGGTGGCAGACAGTACGTGCTTATTTAATTTCCTATATGCTTTCACAACAGCTATGTTGCAGGCTGCGACTTTTCCTGGGAGTCTACTAGGCCTGGGTGGTGGGGCTGTCTACTTTGGCTCACTCGACACAGATCCGACAAAACCCATTATGGTGTGCATGCTGTCTTTTGTATGCCAGCCTTCGATTGACTTTTTTATCCAGGGAATTGACCCGTTCATGTTCTATGGCGCATGTACCGCCTTGTGCATGCGTGCGTGTCCATCTCCTCGTGTTCTCATTTATTCCCTAATGCTCAGCAGTGGTCGGCTTCATGGTTGCACCTACTGCAGGCGGAGCTGCGTGGCGCTTGGCGAAACGGAACCATATCGAACGCTTCGATACGCGTGATGCAGAGTTCTTCACTCGGGTAGCAAAACACCGTGTCGATGCTTCTCTCGTGAGTATGACTCCTCCTCCCGATTATTACGGTATGCCCAGTCCAGTTATCTCCTGTCCCATGCATGCTCATCATTTTCAGGTGAAAAAATTGGTTCTTTGCATGAGTATCGTCTAGTAAGCACGTCCGTCATAAACGGTTGTTCCCAACTGATACCTATAAAGTGGCTTCGGGACCAAGGAAAATACAGACGGAAAGCCATACTGCCTGAGAATTAATCTTTCCGTATTTCTCTGTTTCGATGCAATATGTAAAACACTACTCTTCAAATCGGGTGCCACGAGATCGCGGTCAACGCACAGACTGGCTGTTCAGGTGTGGAACGCATCAACACGATAGGGCGAGGACCATGTGCGTGTTCAGATAATAATAACCGCGGAGATCCAATCACTGTTGCAAGATGAGCTCCATAAATAAGGAGTGTGAAGCTCGTCATCATGAGTTCAAAACAGTAGTGATGCTAGCGCCTCCTTATCTCGAAGCCTCGTTGTGAGCTCAGAACGTGATTCACAGGCAATCGATTCTGACGTTAACGGGCTACTCTAGTATTTATTCAACCAGCCCAACATCCGTCATGCCTTGTAGGCTTGGTACTACACTTATTCCCACAACATCCTCATCATCGTCGCCGCATATCTATGAGCTCGACCTCTCCTCCGTAAGTCATTCCCATCTAATGATACCGGTGATATTTAGGGTCCAAAGGCCATCGTCGGGAACGTCCATTCCACCCACAGATGACCTGGAATCTATCCTTTCCTCACCAACGGTGGGGCATGGAAAAGTGAAGTCTATACCGCGACTATTCCAGATCGAATCAATGCTTTGGAGCAAAACGTTGAAGACATCAAAGGCACCCTCAGCACTGTGCGTACTTCAAAATGTATTGTGAAGAAACTACTGTTACAATTGTTCAGTTAGCAAATGATGTGCAGGCCATGAAAGAAATTTTGCAGTCAATTCAGAATCATCGTCAGTAGGATTACTTGTGGATCAATCGCTTCCTTGAATCGTGACTAGCAAGAGAGCCCGTGTATCCCAAGCAATGGCGAATTTTACTTGCGCAAAGTGAGACATCGCTTTACGAAGTACTTCCACAGTGAGATGAGCCCCGAACAGTGAGTCATCCTCCTTGTCGCTGATTTTAGCGGGCGAGTCAAGTATCTATTCAACTACCACCATGGAAGCCCAACATCCGCCATTCCTTGTACGTTTTGTGCCCCATCTCTTTCCACAACAGCCGACCCGTCGTCGTCGTCGAGTGCCCAAGAGCTCGAGGCGAAGCTCCCCGCTGTGGGTCACTTTTTCCATCATCCAGTTGATAGTAACGGTGATGTTTAGGGCTCAGAGAACCTCTTCTGGAACGAATGTCCCACCTATAGATGAGTCGGAATCAATTCCAATATTGCTTGAAAGTGAGTGTGACATATTCTTTCTGTGATGTTACATTGACACCAGAACCAGACATCGGCCGCAAACTCGATGCTGTGCGTACTTCAAAGTGCATTGTGGAGAAACTAAGCAACCTTTCAGTTAAGCGATGACGTGAAGGAGATGAAAGAAATGCTGAGAGAAATGCTGCAGATGCTTCACGATCGTACTATGAGTCAGTAGTGTTGTTTCGGTAACTGCTTGTTGTGATCAATTGAGAGGAAGCTGTCAATGCTCCAATTTCACAATTAAATAAAATCCTTACCAATATCGTGTGCCCATCCTATACGCCGATGTTCAATGTTACGCTTAATATCCTCTCGCGACGCTGAGCATCTGGCCAGACATTTCACTGAGGTAAGCTGTTGTCTGCTGCACCCATCTGACGACAGGCTCCCCGTGCTAGTTATCCGAATGCTATGATATCGATGTTAAGCAAGTGAAGAATCACCAAAGGTATCGGCGTTTATCTTCCCGTGGCTCATCGTGTTAAGATCGTTCCTTCCTCATTCTAATTCACATGTAAGATACGATTGTCATACAACAACTTCTGCAAGTTCGCGGTCAACGCACAGACTGGCTGTTCAGGTCTGGGGACGCATCAACGTCAAAAAAGAGCGATAGGGCTATGTGCGTGCTCAGATAATCATAGTACCCAACTGGATCCATAAATAAAGAGTGTGTGAGTGTGAAGAAGAGACCGTGATGAGATAACGTTAACGTCCTCGACTATGCGCTTTCTCCGGGACACTAGTAGTGACGCCCTGGCAGTGCTCGGATAAACAAAGCCGGGGGACGACGCCCTTCCGTGCATCTTTACCACCACCACCACCACCACCACCAACCTCTTGAACAAGACACCACCCATCCGCGAATTCCATCAACAGCCGAACAACGTCCCCAGTCGCAATGGAGAGCTCGTCATCATGCGTTGGCGTAAAAACGGTAGTGACCGCCATAAGCCGCGGTAAACTGTGCGGGGATCGTCCACTGTGCGAGTGGCGCTGATCGAATGAAGGACTAGAACGAACGTGGGTAGCTGGAGAGATATCCAGGACCGCCTCGGGAGGAGGGGGAGGGGGAGGAGGGTCAAACAGCGGCGATCCCAACGGGGTATTAGTGGCATTCGCCACAAAGAACACATAGGACGGAGGCGGCGTCCTAATCTCCGCAATAGAACTCGACGCCGGGGTCCACTGGCACTTTATGCTCTTCTCACTCTGACTGGGCGTCTGCGGAACCCAGCGTCCGCTCTCGCCAACGGTGGTAGACACAAACGAGAGGGAATCGCGCTTCTCATTCAAGTCGTTGAGAGCAGCAAACGACTCAACGTCGCCCCCGTCGATGGGGCCGACCATCACCTCGCGGCGACTCCGGCGCGTCATCGCCCACCACCACAAGAGTCCTATGTAACAGTATCCCGAGCGGTCAGACACGAGCATCACTCCGTGAGAGAGAGAACGGACACACCTCCGAGAAGAAGCACTCCAATTATGGGAAGAATGATCGCTAGACTCGTCGAAGACAACTGCGGGGTCACTTCTGTAAACGCGCGCACAACAATCTGAGGCGACGACGACATCCCCACTGGTAAGACTGCTTGTCAACGGACAACCAGAATGCCCCATCTCATCTCCCGATGCCCACTTAAGTACTACCCCACCAAAACCAGCATTCATCATCTCACCGAGGGGGCAGTACGCGTATGATCAACTGTCAGATCAGAGATTCACACTGAGAAGATGACACTGAAATACTCATACATGCAGGATGTCAGTCAAAACAGGTACACACACATGTCACGGAAGATCGATTGCATCCACCAGAAGATTAGATACTGCTCTGTATAAAGACCGTGCGCCCTCCGCCGGGATGAATTCCTGGAGCGCTCCCTCAATAACCGAGTTCAACGCAGCCTTCGAAATGCCGCTGATAATGTCAGTGGAAATAGACTGCAGAGCCTCTGAAGCGATAACCCTCGTTTCCTCCCGTGTGAACGGAACGAATGGAAGGATAGTAGTAACGCGTGATAACACAGAAGCCTAAATGTGATGATCCCTTAGTCAAGCGCGGCTGCAAGTTGAAAACGGTACATACACCCAGGCGGTCCGAAACGCGAGGTCGGAGTTGCGCCATGAGCTCGACGTATTCCTCGCGGGACATGGTCTGATTCGGATGCTTCAAAGAAGCATGATAATCGAAAACCAGATCATGACCAATGTTCGAAGTTCCCAACCACACAACATTGCGAACATCAACGTTCATGCTGTTGGCTTCGAAAGAACATCGACCTAACGAAAGTTTAATAAGAAGTGTGGGAGCGTGGCTGTTCAAACATACCCAGCTCCCACGGGAGTAACAAAGACCATAGAACGCTGTCGTCTTTGGTCTTCTCAATCTCCTGTAGCCAAAATGAGAACGGACAGATAAGACCGAAAACGCCGAACTGACATCAAGCACCACAACACATCGTTTGCCTTCATTGTTGATCAAAAATTCTATTAGAGTGCACGGCGGTCCAGCGGAGCTCTGCCTTGCAGCGTCAGCGACAGTTAGAACAAGTATCTGCCAATGCGCCACACCTGATCGGAACTGATTGAATAAGATTGCCACAAATCATGTGCAGTCCTCAGCGTGGTCATATTGACCGTATGGGTTGGTACATCTAGCAGTGATCCAACTGAAACCAAACGATGAGCGTTGCGATCGCGATCAGAAGAGAATCGGTACTAACACTTGTGCGCCAACATACTCTTGCCGTGTCCACTGGGGCCTGTAAAAATCAAAGATTATGCAACAGGAGAGAGCTAAGCACGCACCACAAAGCAACATAACGATAGGAGTTACCGTTATTTTCTGATTGTGCATGCTGAGAACCCTGAACAGTTGCTCAAGAGCTCGATCTTGACCAACAATCCCATATCGAATCCGCGCTAATGGTTTGAACGATGATCTACGCATGAGCGCAGAAGCTCTGCGCGTCAAAGATGTATCTGCTTGCGACAGATAGTACCTATACCAAGAACACCCAATCAACATTGTTTCACTTGCGAATCATAAAATGCCACTCACTTTGTGGCGTCGTCAATCTCATCCAAAATAGGTTTCAGCTCCCCCTCGGGTGATCCTAATTCTTTCTTAAGTGTAGTGATATCGGCACCATACTCCAAGAGGACTTTGACGATGTCCAACTTCTGTGACAGTTGATCATTCGTGAGCGCAAATGCGAGAGCCGATTGCGGACCCATCGCATCATTGGGACCAGCATCACCACTGGCAAGCACTTGTCGGACCTGTTCAACATCATCGCTCGCAATGGCAAACATGAGCGCAGGCTTTGGGGTCGTGACAAGGCATGACAATGGGCGGGGCGGAAGGACGTCGAGGCTTGGACGCTTTGGAGGTGAATGTACGGGTATAGGTCGTCGAATGGTATAATCGTTAGTAGCGTCATCAAGCTGAGCTTCATCGTCCTCGTCAACTCGGTTTGACAACCGGTGCAGATCACTGGACGTTCGAAGCGGCGAGCGCCCCCAGTTGTTTGGAGGGTCCAAAGGAGAGGACATCGGCGTCTTGAAATGGGATAAGCGACGAGAAGCGCGGTCAGTATCAGTCATTTCCGGAGTAGCAGTGTGTGGTGGTGTATAATTATAATGATCTTCTTGTATATGCGGTAGATGCGAGAGCTGGGTAAAATTTTCAGTAGCAAATATAGAGGATACGGAGTGCATACCAAAGCTTTGTTCGACGAAGTGAATTGTGATGATACATTTGCAGATGATCGTTTCCCTAAAAGTATGAACGGATGAGAAAAGTGTTTCGCGCATCGCTACCATACTCACCTGAACCCGAGTGAGATATAAAACTAGATCTAGATGGAGATGCTGATGCGATAGGGTTAGATGTTAAGATAGTTGACTATACGTGTGTTAGAAACTTCAATGCGAAGTTCAATCCACACTTACTAATCTTAATGGCTTGAGGCCCCTTGAGGCCGCTTTGCTACCCATGGGTGAAGTTGTGGGTGGAGCAGGGTCTTCTTGTGGGGCAGTTGACTCTTCAGTTAAAGAGCGTGGTGCTTGGTTCAGAGTTGACGATGAAGTTCTTGCGCCTCCCTAAAACCATTATTAACAAATTGACTACAAACGGCGAGATGAAGGCGCTTACAAAAACAAACGATTTGCGGAAGCCAAAAGGTACTTTAGACGAAGGTGGAGTTTCCAGCGCATCCTGACTGTCGCGACTGACCTGGGAGTGAGCGGAGGAAGGCACCGACGCAGGGGAAGCCGTTGGACTTTGCAATTTCTGACTATGACTCTGACGCGGCGATGGTCGTTCATTCGCCCTTTGAGTGATGGAAGGACTTGACCGAACGCGATGATGTGACGGAGAGTCCAAGGATGTCCGATGAGCAGAGACAGGTGCCGACGCAGGAGAATCCGCCCGACTCCCGGAATTCTGACTTCGACCAACAGAAACTCGAGATTGCCGTTCATTCGTCTTCTGGGGCATGAAAGGCCTGGACCAAACGCGAGAATGCGATGGGTCGAAGGATAATTGGTGAGCGGAGGAAGGCGCAGACGTAGGGGAATGTATTGAACTCTCTGATATCTGCCTTCGAGTAATAGAAACTGGCGATGGCCGGTCACTTGTCTGCTGCGGTGCGAAAGGACTGGACCAAACACGATGATGAGAGGGGGAGTCTAACGATGACCGATGAGGGGAGGAAGGCGCCGACGGAGGAGTATCCAGTGGACTCTCTGATTCCGGACTGCGAGCAATAGAGATCGGTGACTGTTGTTCGCTTGTCTTTTCAGGCATGAAAGGACTAGACCAAACGCGGTAATGAGACGGAGAGTTCAAGGATGACCGAGACTGAATCGAAGCAATCGACTGACGGGAAGATCTGGGAGGCGGAGGTGTGAAGACGATGCTGCGACGAAGAGTAGAATGCGGGGTCATGATGGGTGGCGGCTCAACAAAGCCAGATTCAGAGCTGACTGAATCCGAAGAAGACTCGATGTCGCTACGAGCGGCCATTTCCGGTGAATCAAGGTCAGAATACACGTCGTATAGAGAGTTGAGCGTGTCATCTTGGCCTGGGAGTGACCTATCGAGATAGGCCAACTGAGCAGTCGGACTTTGGTCAATGAAACCGTCGTCGTCGTCGACATCATCTTCAAAAGCTTCATCCCTTGGGGAAGAGGACAAAGCCTCAGACGCATCAAATTCCTGGGGAGGAGAATCAAGGAAATCCGTTGGGTTTTCCCTGTGGATAGCCTCGTGAACTTCTTCAGGTGTTGTGCCTCCAACAAATACCGCAGTGTGCTGCCCAACCGAGTCCCACCGAGATGTTGGACCGGACACATCCTCCATGGTTTCCGACGCGTTTTCCAATTCAACTTGGCACGTATTTGATTTTTGAGAACCAAATACATCGTCATCGTTGTCCAGATTACGCTGGACCGTGTGTGAAGTGGTCTGGTAGTTCTCCGGGGAGTCTAAATCATCCAAGTTGAGATCGGGCGGCTCGAAGTCTTCGTGCTCGCGGTGTGACGCGGTTGGTGGTGGAGATAATGGGTGTATTCGGTGGAGAAATGCGGCCAGGTGCGGTGACATTATCCGGGAGGATGGTGAACCAAATGGCGAGGAAAGCAGATCGAATGTCGAGGTGAGAGCGGGACTGCGAGGCGGGGAAAGCGCCAACGGCCCCGGAGTAGCCCATGTAGCATATGAAACCTCGGAACCCGCATCGTCGTCGTTATAGTCGCGTACAAAAGACTTTAGTTGGAGGTCCGGAAGCGTCACTGGGGATAGAAGACCTGCCGAGTCGGAATAGGAATGGAAGCCAGGATGGACGTATACTGCATGTGACTCTGTTGAGTCTTGCACAAATGGCATAGGAGGCGGTATTTCAGAAGATGTTGTGGGTTGGTCGTTACTGTCGTGAATGTGAGCATCAGAGATGCTCGTCGGGGAGAGAGTGTGGGGAGGGTCTGGCTCGGGAGAATGATGGGGAGAAGGATGTCTAGAATCAGAGGCTAATCCTGCCAACTCCGGCGGACCGTGGGTCTCGAGTGCATCACTCTGTGCTGGCTCTTCACCAATGACACTTTTGAGCTCGCGAAGGAGGTCTGACATGCGTGTTGAGGGTGCTACCTGCGCACTCCGGTTGAAGAAAGACTTTGGTTTTTTGGGCAACGGGACCTCTGGCTCTGGTTCGACAAGGGTGGTCTCATCTTCCTCCAGAGCGTGTATAAAGTTGCAACGGTCGGAGAAGACACAATTGCCTTTCGCGTAGAATGGGCAAGGTGTCCCTTTGCAGGAATGTCAGATAGGGCCTAGTACGGCAGCAGATATAACAACGTACTCTTCACTCGCCATGCTGGTTCCGACAGAGACATGCCCAGGCATCAACTATTCAAGTGCAACAGTTATCAGCGACAGCGCAAAACTCGGTTAGGAGCGCGTTCTCGTCGTCGTTGAGCGCAAGATACTTTCCCCGATGGTTCAGAATTTCGTGACACGTGACAGTAACATGCGTGTACCGCGTCTTCCACGACTCACTCTTTTCTCCGGTCCAAATTGTTCGCTTTGTGATGTCTGTTTAGCCTCTCCTTTACCTCTCCATCCGGCTCATACATGACAGATAGCGAAAGCGGAGCTGGCAAAAGTCAGGCAGTCCGTAAGCACGCCTGCCTAACAGGCCGCCTCATTTCCGCTCACATAATGTTCTCTGACGCAGAGGGAATTCAATCTGGATGTAATCAACATCCAGGACCCGGGCCAGGAAAAGTGGAAACGCAAATATGTCTATTGGATTCCAGCACTACATCTGGAGGGGAAAGAAATAGCCAAGGGCCGTTGGGACGCGAACATAGTCTCCCAAGCTCTGGAGAAATGGGACAAAGAGAACTGAGCTCGCCTTCCGAAGAATCATTCTTTGTCGATCTCCTTCCCGCCACAGAGTCCAGCTGGGCACAAAGCGGCTGGTATCAGCGACATAGCGCCGACATTTTGGGTGAACAGCCCGATGATCAACTTTATGCCAGTGACGCTAGTTCCAATAAAAGTCGTTGTTTCAACTGCGGCTCCCTCGAGCATGTCGTGTCTTCCTGCCCTGAACCGAGGGATTCTGCTCTTGTCGCGCTTTCGCGTCAGATGTATGAATTCCACAAAGACAGCACATCTATATCCTTCGGGGAACGTCTACATCTGGTTGAGGAGTCCCGCCGTCAGCGTTTACACTGGCTGGAGACATTCAAGCCTGGTCAAATCACTGGGGACCTTCTGCGAGATGCCATCTATCCGGGGGACGGCGATTGGTTGAAACATATTGCAATTTGGGGCTATCCCAAAGGCTGGTCGAGCTCTTGTGATCCTCGCATTGAGGTTCGGAAGAGGATTCTGAATGAGTGGTCTGATGATGACACTTTCCATAGCGATTTATCCATCATTACGGACGAAAATGATGTCGAGGAAGGCTCATCTTTTGCTGCACGCTTTACTGCAGCGACGCCTACCCAGACTGACATAGACGATGAACCGGAGGCTAGTGATCTGCCAGAGCAACGATGGGCAGAATATCCCAACACCGAATTTTCGTCTTCGTTGTTACCTCTCTATACTGGTTTCGCTTTGCCACCTCCGGGCAGTGGGTTTGAAGCAAGCTCCAATTCCGATTCGACTTATTCATTCGAGCGACGAGCTTTATGGAATCACTTAACATCCTCAACTGGCAGGCCCCCGCCACCTCTTTCTCCTCCTCCGCCCCTCCCGCCTCCACCCCCTCCGCCGAGCAGAGAGCCGCCCCCGCTCCCTCCACCGCCTTCTGTTTTTCAGTCGTTCACTTCCTCACAACCCATATCTAATAACATACCTGTATATCATTCATTTATACCTACGCACGCCCAAGATGATGACGACTACATGGATCTTTCCGATTAGTTAATCACCCAGCTTGTAAATACTGTGGCGCAATTGCATCAACTACTTGTCAGCATCAGTTCAACATTTTGAAGCAAAAGCACACAGTGGAAAGTTGATTGCATTCATAGTATTCAAGAGCAGATAAATACAATGGAATCTAACACAAAAAGAAGTAGCACTCTCCATCCCAGCTGCCAGTCCTAGGGTTAGGGTTAGGACCTTCTTCCAACCAAAAAAAAGGAGGCCCACCCAGCCAGAGTGGCCAAAGTGGGACAGGAAAATATTGAGACGGTGCATAAGCCGAAGCCTATACAAGCCGCAGACACCCTCTGAATGGACAGGGTCGCCGTGCTATGAAGGATCTCCACGGCCCATAAATCCGGGACGTGAAGGGACTTATGCCATCAAGGTAAGTATGAGGCGTGCAGTTGTTGGGACGAGGATTTTATAGTGCTGGGGGTGCGCACGGACCATGTCGAGTGCGCTTTCCTTTTCGGGGTAGAAATGCCGTCGGCACTTTGCTTGGATCCTCAACTTTCGCCTCTTAATCGCTTTCCTCGTTCTAGGCGACATGCAACTAGCTGCTCCGATGTGTATTCTACTTGAATACTCGCTTCTTGGACTTAGCTACAAAGAATGCGTTACGAATCCAGAAATGTCTTTACCGGTAGCCTCACTTTTCTTTTCTTATCCTTATCTCTGCTCACTCTTTACATATAAGGTCCCATGGACAGTGATTAACGTCCCATCTTGTTCACATCCGTGATGGGTACCTCCGACCTCCAATTGCCGACTAACGCGGTCGCGTCACCTTCGAGATCGCAACGCGCTAAGTATTGCACGGTCATATGCCTGTCTTTGCTTTGGACCGTATTCCATCTCTTGCAATCGTCCAAAGTCCCAACTCAAGCAACGCGTTCGCTCAAGAGTACCGCAGAGGACAGTCCCATTTGCCCACAAGTGTCTCCTCTACTCCCAGTCCAGAATGCAGAGCTTTGGGAAACAGCTCGCGCCACGATATCGACAGAAGATTTCAAAGTAGAAGCTGCTGCCTCCCTCGGTGGTGCAATCCAAATTCCGTGCGTCGTTCATATGTCATTATAGATTCTCGCTTATATTCCGCAGAACTATCACCTATGACATGATGCCTCCGGTCGGGGAGGACCCTCGATTTGAGATACACGGCAAGCTCCACGAGTACCTCTTCAAAACGTTCCCGCTGGTGTACGTGCAAAGCGGGAATCATCGAGACAATCACCTAACCATGCAATAGTCACGCTTCATTTGGCCTCATAAAGGTCAATACCTATGGACTGTTATACTCCATGAACGGTACAGATGCGACGTTGAAGCCTCTGCTTCTACTTGCCCATCAAGGTACGCACATCTTCCTACTGACTAGATCAGCTCGGTAAACCTTTATAGACGTCGTACCCGTTAATCCCGACACCGTTGACGAATGGACCCACCCACCTTTTTCTGGCTTCTTCGATGGTGAACGCATCTGGGGTCGCGGAACTGCAGACGACAAGAGCGGTTTAATAGGAATCATGTATGTCGTGTGCCTGAGCTTTAAACTCATTCTAGACATTTGCCTCTCAATAGGACTGCCTTAGAACTCCTCTTGAAGAATGGATTTAAGCCAAAAAGAACCCTTGTACTCTCATTTGGGTTCGATGAAGAAGGCGGCGGTTTGAAGGTCAGTCTCCCTCGAAGTCATCGGACACTTCACTGAGGTAGTGTCGATTAGGGCGCTGGAACACTTGCTCCAGAAGTTTTAAGAATATATGGCGAGAATTCCATGGCCATGATCGTTGACGAAGGAGGCGGTCCCGGTGGTTTCATTTCACAATTTGGCACGCCATTCGCTACTCCAGCCATTGCCGAGAAGGGAACTATGGATCTTCTTATTGAGGTCGCAACACCAGGAGGGCATAGTAGTGTCCCGCCGACTCACACGTCAATCGGTATGCTTTCGCGCCTCCTTGTTGAATTCGAGGAGCATCCGTTCGAGATGCATCTTGTACGTCACGTTTCTTGTTACCTTTCGATGTCTATGTCCTGAAGGGTTCAATAGGAAAGACAGACCCCAACTTATGACTTGTTCCAATGCTACGCTGAGCACGTCAGTCGCCTACCCGAGAGCTTACGCGACGAGATCATACGATCGAGGACGTCTGATGAGGCTTTGGCTGAACTCGAAGAAACAGTCTTCCAAGACGTTTCTTACAAGAGCCTCATCGTCACCACTCAGGCTATCGACATGATCCACGGTGGTGTAAAGTCGAATGCACTACCCGAGCAAGCCTGGGCTATAATCAATCATCGAGTATCTGCTCAAAGGTTATCTTTAACGTGCTAGTCTGCATCTGGCTTACTGACTTGTCGTCTACAGCTCGGTAGCTGCTACTAAGGAGCACGATACGAACCTCCTTATCAGCCTCGCGGATCGTTTTAATCTCTCGTACACGGCGTTTGGTGAATCCTTGACAGAGCCAGATGCGCCGCAGAAAGGCAGTTTAACCCTCAGCGCTATCAGGACTTTGGATATCGCACCAGTAACGCCGTATTCTGGGAAAGGCGTCACTGGATATGATGTACTATCCGGAACCATCAAGGCGACATACAACGCCCACCGGTCGCTCGAAGGCGATAACATTGTGGTTGGGCCCGGGATGCCTTCTGGGAATACGGATACTCGGTTTTATTGGAAGCTTACGCCGCATATTTTCCGGTATAATCATCATCATCCTGGGAATGGGACGCTTGGAGCGCATACGGTGGATGAGTGTGAGTTGTCTTTGGATCTGGTGTTCGAGTGTGTTTGCTTACTTTGGTTGTAGCGATTTCGGCGGACGCGTATATGGAGATTATATTGTTCTTTACGACGTTGATTCTTAATGTCGACGAGAGCACAGTAGTCTGAGGTTGCCCGTACATACTTGTGCGAGAAGAATTGCAATTGTTCAAGTACGATGAGAGTTTGTCCGAAGGATATATAGGAATTCTCACCGTTGTTTAAACGGTAAGACTGGCTTGGTAAATTCTATAAATCCACCAAGTAATGCATAGTCTGTCCCATATTGAGAGTAGGTTAAGCCTGGTTATGTCCAAATCGAGCCAAACTGCCAACATTGTTTGAGCACATGGTGAAATTGCAAAATTAACTTTTCTTCCCCGACACGTCCACATCCTTCAGCGACTGCTGTGTAGCGTCCCTTTTGCGCTATGGCCTCCTTTGCGCTAAGCTTCCAGTCCAAGCGGGATGATGAGAGCGGTCTCAGCGCCTTTTACAACAACAAAACGACGATAATACAGGAAGCGCGCGTCTTCAATGAATCGCCCATCAGCCCTCGCAAGTGTAGAGCACTGCTGACACGCATCGTCTACCTTCTCTACGTCGGGGAGACATTTGGGACACAGGAGGCGACGGAGCTCTTCTTTGGGACGACAAAACTTTTCCAGCACAAAGATGTAAGTGCGGTCCGACAATTCCTCAGGAAACGTGTTGAGCTTTCTCCCTCGCAGAGTGCGCTGCGACAAGCAGTGTATCTGGCTATCAAGGAGCTGGCGACGACGGCCGAGGATGTTATCATGGTTACCAGCAGCATCATGAAGGACATGCAGCCAAATTCCGAAGTGATCTACCGCCCAAATGCCATACGCGCCCTCTGCAGGATTATAGATGTGTGTATAGTATCGTTTTTCGCGTTGCGTTCTTTCCTTATACTGTGAATAGCCCTCTATGGCCCAAGGCGTGGAGCGTTTCTTCAAGGCCGCCATCGTAGACCGCACTCCATGCATATCGTCTGCCGCCCTGGTCTCGTCATATCATCTCTTCCCATTCGCCAAAGATGTTGTCAAACGATGGGTTAATGAGGCGCAAGAAGCTGTCAATGCCAAAGCCACCGCCTCTTTCTTTGGTGCTTCTTCCGGAGGATACCTTGGTTTCGGCGGAGCGTCATCCAATGCTCAGAGCGGTCAGCAAACGGTACCTTCTACCAGCTACATCACCCAGTATCACGCGTTGGGCCTCTTGTATCTTATTCGCCAGCACGACAGGATGGCGGTGACAAAGATGATCCAGCAACTTGGAGGCGGAAAGACTACGTCTAGCGCCGTATTGAAAAATCCCATGGCGCTTTGTATGCTCATCCGTTATGCCGCCAAAATCATAGAAGAAGACCCGAAGTATGTTCCTGCTGTCCTGTGAATGATGTTCGTGACTGACGGTTTACAGCGTACAACGACAGATGCTTGAACTGTTGGAGGGTTGGCTACGACACAAGAGCGACATGGTCAACTTTGAGGCTGCCCGAGCAATTTGTGAAATGCGCAATGTCACCGCAGCCCAGCTCACAAAGCCAATCTCTGGTATACACCATCTGCTTTGCGTATTTCTTCTATTGAACACGATCTACAGTATTACAACTCTTCCTCTCTTCCCCCAAACCTGTGCTAAAGTTTGCTGCCACCCGCACACTCGCAACTGTTGCTCTTACGCATCCAGCCAGCGTTGCCGCTTGCAACGTTGATCTCGAGAGTTTGATCACCGACTCCAACAGGAGTGTCGCGACCTACGCGATCACGACGTTGTTGAAGACTGGTAATGAAGCCTCGGTGGATCGTCTCATCAAACAGATTACTGGCTTCATGACCGAAATCAGCGATGAATTCAAGGTCATCATCGTGGACGCTATTCGCTCTCTCTGTCTCAAATTCCCTTCCAAGCACGCCTCTATGCTCACTTTCCTTTCTGGCGTTTTACGTGATGAAGGCGGGTATGACTTCAAGCGTGCTGTTGTCGATGCCATCTTTGACATGATCAAGTTCATTGGTGATTGCAAAGAGCAGGCCTTGTCACATTTGTGCGAATTCATCGAGGATTGCGAGTTTACGAAGCTCTCTGTTCGCATCTTGCACCTGCTCGGTATGGAGGGGCCGAAATCTCCCAGTCCTAAAAAGTTCATTCGGTTCATCTACAACCGAGTGGTCTTGGAAAACGCGACTGTCCGCGCTGCCGCCGTCGCCAGTCTTGCCAAGTTCGGTGTTAACACTGATGACAAAGAATTCCAAGATAGCATCAGTGTTCTCCTCAACCGGTAAGTTTCCATCCAAGCTCAAATTATTGTCCTCATATTCATTTAGATGCTTGGATGATGTCGACGACGAAGTGCGGGACCGTGCTGCGCTTTATCTTCGGACATTTAAGGAGAAACAGCTAGCCGATGCCTACGTCAAGGATGGTTAGTCCAGCTTGCCGCTGCTTACCCGGAACGCTGATTTACGCGTTTTTGTAGATTCGGTCTTTTCCCTGGCAGCGTTAGAGTCAAAACTTGTCGCTTATGTCAAGGATCCGCAGGCTGCTGAGCAACCCCTTGATATTTCCAATGTCCCTAAAATCAGCAGAGCTCAGGCCGCTGCAGATGCTGCTCGTAAGTTTTTACCTGTTGGAGAAGACATTCCCAGTTAATGAGATTTACAGGTCCAAGCTCTTTGGACACGATAGGCGTGCCAACTACCAAAAAGGTTTCTGATGCACCGCCGCCACCATCAGCTGAAGAGACGCGCTCTGCTTATGCTCAGCAATTGGCTGAAGTCCCCGAATTTGCTGAATATGGATCCGTTCTCAACAGCAGTTCCTCACCAACGCAGCTCACTGAATCGGAAACGGAATATCAGGTCGCTTGTGTCAAGCATATATTCAAAGAGCACATTGTCTTCCAGGTGCGTAGCCATAGCTCCAAGTACGCGTCGTCGAACTCAGAAATACGCTATAGTATAACGTCTCAAACACTCTCCCCGATACTGTCCTGGAACAAGTCTCAATCATCATGCAACCGCAATCCGACGATTCTGGCTTAACCGAAGATTTTATCATGCCCGTTCCAAGTCTATCGGCTTCCACATCTCCAAGCGTCGTATATGTCTCGTTTACTCGGGATTCCCCCGATGAGTACGCTGTTGCGTCCTTCGGGTGTGTCATGAAATTCGTGAGCAAGGAAGTGGACCCTTCGACTGGCGATCCTGAAGAGGAAGGCTATGAAGACGAGTATGAATTGGAAGATGTTGAACTGAGTGCGGGTGGCGACTACATAATCCCAAGCTACACAACATTTGGGGCTGAATGGGACCGGCTACGTTCAGGCGCCAGTGCAACTGAAACATTCGCGTTGTCTGCTATGGACAGCTTGAAGGGTGAGACCAGTGTATTTCTTAATTGCCGTCCATTCTAACAGATATCAATTAGCGGCATGCGACTCTATTATCGAGGTTCTAAACATGGAGCCTCTGGGAGGGTCGGAAACGCCTCAATCAACATCGGTGCACACGCTGAACCTGTCAGGTATCGTGTCCGGGGGTGGCGGAAAGGTGCTGGCCCGCTGTAGAATGACATTTAGCAAAGGGACAGGTGTCACTTTGGAGCTTGGTGTGCGGGCGGAGAAGCAGGAGGCTTGCAACCTGGTGCTCACAGCTGTTGGTGGTTAGAAGCAGTTTTGTGCTGTTACCTACTTATTATATGGATTTCATCGAATGTTGAATACCTTGGAGATACGGAAGCCCGTCAGAACCGAGTGTAGCGAATGCTTGTTAGCCGTTGAACTCGGTGTAAAGATAGATAATATGTCTGGGATCGTAAGATAAAGGTGTACCGGTTTCATACCTTAACGGTCAACCGCTGATGCACAGGCCATTTTGTTCTTGACTTTGAACCTCCACGATGCCCGCCAGCAATACGCTCTCGTCGCCGACGCTGCCATCGGCAAAGGTGATCCACGTCGACACGCGGGGCGCCGTTATTCTTTCTGAAGAGTCCCCGGAGGTAAGTCATTATTAGCACCTTTGCCCGCTGCTGTCTGCTTACTTGCTCGCCTCGAGACGCGGGATAGTCGTGGAATATACCTGCCCAACCACATTGAGCCTGTGTCCCATATAGCAGTCGATGTACGCCGTGCAACCACGCTCTTTTGCTCTTCCCACCGGAACTGACGGAACCTCTTTTTCTTCACGCGAATTTAGGTCGGCGGATCCCTCGCAAAAGTCGTCTATTTCACACGGTCGCCATCGTCGCCATCCGTAGTCGCCACAGCAGGCTCAAGCAACCCCAGCACACTATCGACTCCGCGATCGCTTTCCCCATCCAATGAATTCGCCTCCCCGTCGGTATCCGGCATAAAGATGAACGGTGCTCTAACACCGCTTGTGCTGGATACGCCCCATCATGGACTCAGTAGCCTCTCTGCCCTTGACAGCGGTGGACTTTTGCGGGACTCCATGCTCCGTCGCACGTCCCAACATTTCCCGGGAGGATCTCTCAATTTTGAACGCTTCGAGACGGACAATATTCATGAATGTGTCGAATTTATACAGGAACTAATAGAGCGGTCGGCGGAGGTCAATGATGTATCCATCGAGGACATGCGCAAGGGCGTGAAGATAACGGCAACTGGCGGAGGCGCGCATCGGTTCTACGAGCTATTTAAGGACAAACTGCACGTCGAAGTGCGGAGGGAGGACGAGATGGAGTGTCTCATCGAAGGCCTCAAGTTCATCACGCTCATTCCAGACGAAGTCTACTACTTTTCCGACGAGCTTATCCAATCCGTGTCTCATCCAGCCGCCAAGAACGGCGTGAACGGCGTGTTTGAACGTCCGAGTCCCAATCCTCCTACGTACGCGGTCTCTTTTGAACGACATCCGACGCCTCAGCTACCGTGTCTGCTCGTCAACATAGGATCTGGTGTGTCGATCATTAAAGTCGACGAGGACGGTACATTCGAGCGTGTCAGTGGAACGAGTCTTGGAGGAGGAACCTTATGGGGATTACTCAGCCTATTGACGCCTGCTACGACGTTTGACGGTGCGGTTCCCATTCTTTCCGTCATCGCCGTCTGCTGACTGACTGAATACGTTGCAGAGATGTTGGCTTTCTCCGATAACGGCGATAACGCGTCAGTGGATATGTTGGTTGGCGACATTTACGGCCAGGACTACTCCAAGCTCGGTTTAAAGTCGACGATGATCGCCAGTTCGTTCGGCAAGGTGTTCAAGAAGGGCGGGGAGAAGACCAAGTTTGCTCCAGAGGACATCAGCAGGAGTCTCCTTTACGCCGTCTCGAATAATATTGGCCAGATTGCGTATATGAACGCGGAGAAGTACAACTTGGAGCGAATCTATTTTGGGGGATGCTTCATTCGGGGCCATGCAGCGACTGTGACGACGTTATCGTATGCCATTCGGTTCTGGAGTAAAGGAACGAAGAGGGCTCTGTTTTTGCGGCATGAAGGTTTCCTGTGAGTGTACATTAGCTTATCGTACTCGTCGCCCCCTTCTCATTTATGTATTAGCGGCTCAATCGGCGCGTGGATCAAGCATATCCATGAGGATATAGATGATTGAATTATGAATTGTGAGTGTACCCTGCTTGCTTGTGTGGATGGAGTCCCAGTCTAACGTCGACGTGATCAGTGAGAATCTGGTATCTCAGTTGTGGAGGACGACGACGCTGGTACTGAAGATGCCTATCATACCTAACCAAAGGAAGTATGTACACCATTTAATCGCACGTATCATTATTGCCATTGCATGAATATCCACAAAGTCACCGTCAATGATTCCCACAGTGACTTGTCCACTGTCCTGGAGCGAATGGTCGACGTCCGATGTGAATCAACTTCTAGGCTGTACACATCGATGGAGATTGTGACGGTATCCAAGAGCTGGAATCTCCAGGTGATGATGGTACGTGAGATGGGAAGATGCTGCGCTCAATAGTCAGACCTCCACGAGAAGGGGCTTTACGGTACTTCATGACGTTTTCAAGAACACTCCCGGCAAACAAACTGACGGGCAACACGTCTGCTAGCAGTCAGAACAGGTGAATAGCGATATTTGGTGAGTAATTTCATACCTGTCCATTCGACTTTTACCATTTACCTTCATATGCATCGCCATCCAATCGTCATCCACAGCTGCAATCTTGCGCGAACCTTGTATTCTTGGAATCTCCCAAGGTGACGCCAACCTGTTCAAAATTAATACTGAACAACCCCATTCATTCAACGGAGGAAGGCTCTCTTTCAATCTCGACCCGTAAACCCCTGCACGTCTTGGTTCTGCAATGATGGTGTAACGAAGGGGTGTTCTTCACGATGCACGGCTTTTAAATTTTAAACCTTACCCTTGTCACACAAGCAGGGGACCCGAAAGGCACAAATGGGACAATAGAACGAGTGGCAACGTTCGATGTCTTGGAAGACTAGAAGTAACATTCTGTTGTATTCTTGACTTCTGGATCCCGCATGTTCGCACCAGCCGCGGTCAGCAGTCGCGTTCCAGTTGCCACGAACGGGACTCGTGCGAAGTATTCTCTACCTCCTTCCAAAATTTTTGTTGACCAACGTTTTGTCTAGAATATGCTCTAGTACTTGAAAGCTTGAGTGTTTTTCCGGGCACGGCTTCCGGTATTTACGCTTTGACGTATCACCGTGAAGTGATTACCTGGCTCCATCCCCAGGTCATCCGCATTCGCCAGATTTGAGCCTTGATGCGTTCTATCCTGCTACCAACCTTATACCCACGCCCGAGACAGCTATGTTTAGGTGCACGATGCGATCTAAAAGGACCTCTTGTTGACCGAGACCAAGCAACCCTGCACCGATCCGTTTACCAAATAAATATACGTGTCAAACGTTGATTGCCATATACTGCAATATGGGAGCGGGGTTGTGCTATCAACAACGTTGAGACTGTTCACAGCCGATGATGGCCGCAGGTACATGGAATACCCTAACAAGCTTGAGAAAGCGCTGCATCTGCCATTTGTCCCCTCGTTTGCGAGCCACTCGGGGCCTGCTGGATCGCACGCGATGTTGCCTTGACGGCAAGTCAGCACGAATGACGAGGAGTATGATTGGTGTTATCCCAGTATGGAGAAATGCCGCATGGAAAATTAAGGGATACCGAATACAGAGTAATCGTCTGATATAGCATCGAGAGCTGTTGGAGTAGCTCTAATGTAGAGGAGAGAGGAGTTTGGATAGGGAGAGTGAGACAGTGAATTGAATCTGGGGAGACGTAAATGGGAATGGGGATGGATCGATTTCTGAATCCGTGACGGTGTGAACTTTTTTTGAATTTCTGTAATCTGAAGGAGCATATCATCTCTGTTTGTCATCTTAGACGGCTCTTTCTACAAACGTCCATTCTGTCCGTATTGCTTCGTCGTTGTCGTCCTGTCTGTACTCGCCAATGCCGCCTGTCGCGTCCGCGGACAGACCAAAGAAGCCTCGTAACCGGCACTCACCCCATCAGCTCGCTGCACTGAATGAGCTGTATGAAAGGGATGAGCATCCGGCGCTCGAAGTAAGGACGTCTTTGGCAGACCGACTTGGGATGTACGCTTTGATTCCAGTTTACCATTCAACGTCTTATTCATTGACCTTTGTCTTTTACTTTCCCCAGGGAGACAAAGACCGTCAATTCATGGTTCCAAAACAAACGGGCCAGCACAAAGAAAAGGACCGTTTCGTCAAAGACCGTTGCTAACAACGCTGCACGTATAAATTCTTCTCGTCCGTCCCATTCATCCTCAACCTCGTCCACGCCTCGTCCCTCTGAATCGGGTGACTATCCCGACGACGACTACCCCGACAGTCATCACCACGACAGTCACTCTTGGCCATCATACCAGACTGCCGATCCAGAACACAATCTTCTTTCAGAAAGCGAATCAATGGCCCGCCGTCTTCGCCTCCGTCCCTCTCCTGAACAGAAAGAGGCGCTCCGAAAAGCATACGTCGAAAACCCTAATCCATCCAACGACCAGCGTCAGGCATTGGCCGATTCAGTTGGAATGTGCGTACCATTACTATCCCGACTTTTAGACGATCGCGCATATTAATTTCCGATTTCCATTTTAGGCGTTATCAAGGAGTCAACGATTGGTTCCAACAGCAGCCTTCCACTTTGAAAAACTCGGAAGATGAGCCCGAGCCGCTGCCAGTACAGCCAGATGCAGAGCCACGAAACATCCCTGCTTTCCCTCCACCAAGTAAACATCCATCGTTGGGTCTGCCTCCGCCAACACAGCACCCCTCGCTTGCATTATCTAGGCCACGGCGTTCCCCGAGTGTTCATTCATCGAATCCTGATGAATCCTCTCCTTCAAAACGTTCCTCCAGAAGGAGCAATACTCCTTACAGCATCTCATCACGCATGAGACGGGCTCGTCCAGAGCCGCATCAGCTCGATGCCCTAAAGGATCTCTTCATCAAGAACCCCACTCCCACCATTGAACAACGCACTGCTCTTGCTCTTGAAATCGGAATGTATGTTTCACCGCATTGTCCGTCTGATCCCCAATCATTCTCAACGTTTCGCAGGGACCTCGGTAAAGTGACCAACTGGTTCCGCAATCTCCGCCAGACGTCCCGCCGACGTGCGAAGAAGAATGAGGACGATGACGATGATTATGGGTATTCGTACCCTCATCGGACGGAATCTGCGAATGTGTCGCGCTCCACGACGCCATCGACCGAGTTTGACGATCATGAGCGTATGGATCAGGATTACGATGAAGACTCTCATATGGCAGGGCCTCATTCGGACGTGGGTAGCGATGATGAGTATCAGGAGGCCGTAACCCCGTCTCCCCCACCATCACCTCTGCCTGCCAAGACCAAAGTCGACGAGAGATCCCAGGCTCCGCGACATCGACTCGACCTCACTAGTCTGAGTGCATTAGCACTTGATTATGCTGAAGGCGAGAAGGCTGCAATGAAGTTTTCCAGCGGAATCAAATTCGAAGACGCGCTCCTACTCGTCAGTTTCTCCCAGCAATATGTCCACTAATTTGTGCGTCGTTCTGTTTCTCATCTAATCATTAACCATCTGACCACTATCGCAGATAAATCTGAATCGCATTTTAACATTTAAAACACGGCGCCTTGTCGTCTCGGGGACGAGCGACAATCATGTCTCTATTTTACCTCTCTGTCTAATCGCCTCTCTCTCCGTTTTTGCATCTCACTTACATTTGTGTTTACTACCATCCATGATTCTGCTTGTGTCATAAATCGCATCCCCGCTCTCTCCACCGCCCCCAACTCTGTCTGTCCGCCGCTTTCGTTCCGTTTTTTGTTACGTGGAGTCTGCTTTTCTCGTCGTCGCCCCATTGTAGCATGTTGGAACCAAAATGTGATTTTACAGTATTGCTTGTAAATTTTCGATATACCCGATGTTTAACGTACATGCAGTTTCGAGCCTCTGTGGAATTTTCGTTAGAGAGATTGAATGGCCTTTACAAGGCGAAGTTGCAAGTCGTGCCACTGCCGATATCATATCGCTGAGAGTTTTCGAATTGAGTGGAGATCGAATTTGGTGCACCCTTGCTTCATGACACGCAGCTGCTCAAGCGCTCCAGGTGCGAGGAACGATGACAGACGGCCATCTCGTTTCTCGTATACAGTACTAATCGTGTATGGGAATTGCAAAATTTTTTCACGGCGATTTCTTGAGGTCTTGATGGCACCTAAAAGCTCTAAAAATTCGAGGCATTCATCTTTTGATGTAAATGAATGACTCTACCAAGTATCAGATTTTTAGACAATGACTGAGTGTTGCCAGGTCGTCGACGATGAAGCCTTGCAAAATGGCGGGCAATGCAAAATCGGTCACGGTGTGACCGAACAAGCCGAGGGAGGACCCGTGATTATACTACCAGAGGTCTCTTGGAAAGTCCTGACAAATTTTGAAAGAAAATCTGAGAAGGTCAGATGGAAAGTCCCGACAAACGCCACTTTTAGGGCCACAGGTCTGATGCAAAGTCCCGACAAAGCAAACAATGAGCTCGAAAATGTCTGACAAACAGCTAAATTTGGGCTGCCTGAGGCGACCCTGCATCCACAATTGCCTTTTTGGGGCGCCACGAGGCAAACGTTGTGTACCAAACTCAAAAAAATCCTGATGTCACTTGAGAAGTCCCGACAAATCGTCCACAGTGGCCAAAACCGAAAGTCCCGACAATTGTGGCTGAAGGCTCATTTTTCCCCAAGTGACCTCTGGCAGGATAATCACGGGTCCTGCCGAGGGCAGCCGACGCGCTCCGTCACGCTTCTTTGCACTTAATGTTACAATGTTACAATATTGATTCCGCCTACGCTAATTTAATAGCTAAGGATATACCCCGACGGACCTTGTAGTAATAAAGAAAACCTAAGCAAAACGAGTGTTGTAACGAACTCCAAAATCTACGCTGACCCTAACTCAATGACCAAATCACCCCAAAAAGGAAACCGATCCGCCGCAAAGCACCGTGTGCGGGCAGTTTGGCGCGCAGGCGGCGTGTATCCCGAAATATGACCACAAAATTCGAGCTGTGAGCCATCTGGCCTAAACTGCAATAGCAGAGCGAAGGAATAAGGATTTGGGAATGGATATGGGCTGGATGCAGGCCGAAGAGGATGGATGACGTTGCAAAAAGGCTGCTCCGTGCTCGAAAATGAACATGATGCGGCGGTAAAGAATGGAACGGTGGTAAGGCTGGATTAAAACCGCTGCTAGGGCTCCCGGCGCCGTAGACGAAAGCGCACGAATGCTGGGTCGCCTGGATCAGGAAACCGCGGCGTTGGACAGATCGAATGACGGGCGGATGGATGGGAAGCGGTAGCGAGAGGCTGCTAACAGGTGGAAGAAGTGGAAGCGGATGTATACGTGGTGGACGATACGGTGGTAGGCGCAAAAGAAAATGAAAAAAACGCGGTGGTGGTGGCGGAGGTGATGAGAAAAGGATCGGTGGTGGTGTTGGTGTTGGTGTTGGTGTTGGTGTTGGTGTTGGTGTTGGTGTTGGGTGCCCGAGTGCAAGGCTCACGACGGCAATGGTAGGGCTGCAGACCTCACTGCGCGCGCCGGAACAACCAACGACGCCCACACCAGCGCGGTTACCCGGGGCATGGTGGTGGTTGTTGTTGTTGTTGTTGTTGTTGTTGTTGTTGCTTTCAACATCGACGAGCAACTCGTAGTCCCGCTGTATTGGGTATTTTATGCAGCGAAGATGGACCTTACATATACATCTAGCATATATCAGCGTCCCAGCACTGTCCGGTACATCCTCCCTTTTAAACGGTACCATCAATGCTGGTTTTTGCACTCTTTTAAATCATTGTACTCTTTCCACCCATGTTGTCGCTTAACTGAGTACACAGGTGTATAGAATACATGTTTAAGTCCTCAAGATAAAATTACGGAAGGAGGCCAGTACGAGTTGGGCATATGAGAGGCCAAACGCCAGAAATTTTGCACTTCTGATCGGTACCCGATTAGTAGCCATGTATCTCATTTTTTGGGGGATTCCCGATTAGGACGTTGTCGGTCCTTGCTCGCTCACCGTCACCAGCGCTCAATTCTTTTCTCCTCACCCTCCAACTCACTCTCCGTGTTGGGTTGTCTGGATCTGTGTTCAGGTCGAGGTCGGCCTTTCGCCCAAGTTCTCGGCTGCCCGTGGCGATTTGGTTTCCCTTTACACCTTGGTGTGGCGCCTCTCACGGAAACCGCTCCGTTCCCTCAACCGGGACCTCCACCCCAAACCACCCACTAATATCAGTCTCTCTCTCACGCCTCGTGTCGTCACTTAGCTTGGCGTTCATCGGATATTACACCCAAGAGAAAGCTCTACAACAGGGATAGCACCCAATTCGCCTGGTCGTACAGCTGTTTCTTGTATGTGTTTGAATGTTTAGTTCTGGCAACTTTTAACAATGCACACAGGATGGCCTCGATAAGTCATTACACGTATACTTTGCATCAATACATCGATGAGACGAGCCTGGCCCCTCTCCATTCCATTATTCGTGGAGAGAAACCGCTTCTTTCAGATGACCGTGTCAGGATTGCAGACGTCGCTTCCACTTTGACGCGTGAACTCGCCCTTGCGCAGGAACATATAACTCGTTTACAAACGCATTGCAATGCCGTTAGACAACAACTCACACTGTACCAGTCTGCAGTGGCGCCCATTCGCAACCTTCCGTACGATGTCTTGATATCCATCTTTGAACACACACTCCATGAGGAATCAGAGGATCCTTCGCCTACTACGAAGGCTCCATGGACTCTCGGACAAGTCTGCTGCTCGTGGCGCCGAATTGTGCTATCTGCTCGCGGCTTGTGGGCGACAGTGAAGTACAACTCCGAACAACATATCATAAATGCCGAGATCATTCAGGAGCACCTGCGTCGATCTGGGCAACACCCTCTCACAATCGTGCTCTTGGGCTACCATACCCTAACGTACGATCTTATATTGAAGGAATCTTTCCGATGGAAGATTCTTTGTGTCGAGGAGATCGATTCTGCCTTTGCTTCATGCCTCTCATCTTTACCGCCGGAAAGTATCCCGCAGTTGGAGGAGTTGCACATCCGAGATTCACCTTACAACTGGCAAATTGAAACATTTCTCCATGCCCCGCAGCTGAAGCGTGTTTGCGTTTCTCACTATACGGGACTTTCATTGCCATTCATGGAACACATAACACACTACGCGGCAAGGGGTGAGCGATCGTGAAATCCCACACACAGATCTGCTCGCGTGGTTCTCGCATGGTTCTCGCGTGCTCCAGATGCCGCGTCCCGGCATAGGCCAAACATGAGCTGGAAGGACTCAATCTCCTGACATATTCTGGCCCCCAAAGCGACCTCTTCAAGCATTGAACATACTACTAGGATGCGAGTTTCTCCCAGTTTCCTGGTCAGTGGCGGGAAATAGGGCTGAATCAGGACAGCAGGCTGGCCGCTGGGCTGGGCTGCCGCTGAAACACCTCATCTTGGCTAGTTTATATGTTGTTTTATCATTGTATAAGATAAACATATGTCTTGTATGCAAATTGTATCGAGTTTTCCTCATACAATGTGGGGGAGGACGTGCTGCCCACTTGCCAGCATCAGCCTATGCCGGGACGCGGCATCTGGAGCACGCGAGAACCACGCGAGCAGATCTGTGTGTGGGATTTCACGATCGCTCACCCCTTGCTACGCGGCGCCGCTGGCGATGGCTGAGTTGAAAACTCTCTCCCTTCTCCCCTCCCTCGTTGTCTGCCATATTTCAATATCTGACAACCATCTCTCAATCGTTGAATCTGCCTCTCCTCTCGTATGCAATTCAAGCCTCAAACACCTTGAAATTCGCAATGGTTTCAATGTGCTCGACAGGCTGGTGCTGCCTGCATTGATCACGTTATGCCTGAATGAGCATCAGGTTCCGCCGGCCGCTGGCGCTGGTTCCGTGATTGAAGCCTTCGTCCAGAGATCGTCGTGCAGCCTTACCAGACTGATTATCTGGCCCATCCATCACGATGGCATAGCACTCCTCCGTCTTCCATGCCTGGAAGGTCTCGTCGATTTGCAGTTCGCTGTAAACTATTTAGGTCTGGAATCCGACTGTCGAGAAATCACCTCCTCCATTTTTTCATCGACCAGTGTTCTGTCGCATTTGTCTACCCTCACCGTAAACGTCGAGAACATGAGTCGCCTTCTGCCGACGATCATGCGTGAAGTCCCTTCAAGTTCTTGGGCTACCCTCATTGACATTGTGGAGAGAAGGCATGCAGCGGGAAGGCTGAAAACGCTTCGCATTCTTCACGAATATGACTTGCCCCTTTGGATGATGCAGGGCTTGACTGCGTTGAGTCAAAGGTCTGGCTTGCATATCGAAGCCATCACTAAGGCCCCGCTCCCTGGCTTTTTCCGCGAGCAGGAATTTTTGACTTCGGAACTCTGGCATCAGTCCTAGAAGAGTCACATGCAGATACAGTACATGGTCAACCAAGTCCATCTTCCAATTCCACTGTCGGCGTCGGAACATTAGATGATTGGACATGTACAGAGCTCAACTTGATTCATATGAATACCAAACCCGTGTATGTGCAGTACTTGATATGAATAAGTACCAAGGACGAGTCGAGACTTGTATGCAAATAATTATCAATATTTGTAATCACACAATTCTCCTCTCTTCGCACATACAGTCTTACGTTGAGCTTCAAGTTAGTTTTCCCTAGGCAGACTCGACAGAATGAGAAGATGCTATGTAAGTAGTCTTGTTCGCTGACAATCATCCTCACCAGCGCCCTTAGACTCCTTCTACGTGACCAGCTTACACACGAGTTCTCGACTGCTCCCGGCGATTCGTTTCGGTCTTCACATCCTTTCGCAAACCGTTTGAGACGAAGGTAGAGCGACGAACAACGTGCTCGGCAGCCACGGCGCGACGGCAACACGGCATGGACCCTGGTTAGCCCGCCATTTGAACCAGCCGTTGCCTCTTGCTCTAGTCTTCCTTCCACGTTACCCAAGAGAGAGCTCTACACCGGAGATACCCTGGTCGTACAGCTGTTTCTTGTATGTGTTTGAACGTTTAGTACCGGCAACTTTTAACAATTCACACAGGATGGCCTCTGAAAGTCACTACGCGTATACTTTGCATCAATACATCGATGAGACGAGCCTGGCCCCTCTCCATTCCATTATCCGTAGAGAGAAACCGCTTCTTTCAGATGAACGTGTCAGGATTGCAGACGTCGCTTCCGCTTTGACGCGCGAACTCGCCCTTGCGCAGGAACATATAACTCGTTTACAAACGCATTGCAATGCCGTTAGACGACAACTCACACTGTACCAGTCTGCAGTGGCGCCCATTCGCAACCTTCCACACGATGTCTTGATATCCATCTTTGAACACACACTCCATGAGGAATCGGAGGATCACTCGCCTACTAGTACTACGAAGGCTCCATGGACTCTCGCACAAGTCTGCTGCTCGTGGCGCGAGATTGTGCTATCTGCTCACGGCTTGTGGGCGATAGTGAAGTTCAACTCCAGACAACATACCATAAATGCGGAGATTATTCAGGAGCACCTGCGTCGATCTGGGCAACACCCTCTCACAATCGTGCTTTGGGGATACCATACCCTAACGTACGATCTTATATTGAAGGAATCTTTCCGATGGAAGATTCTTTGTGTCGAGCAGATCGATTTTGCCTTCGCTTCATGCCTCTCATCTTTACCGCCGGAAAGTATCCCGCAGTTGGAAGAGTTGCACATCCGAGAATCAGATTACCACTGGCCAACATTTCTCCAAGCCCCGCAGCTGAAGCGTGTTTGCGTTTCAAACTTTTTTGGACTTTCGTTGCCTTTCATGCAACACATAACACACTACGCTGCGCCGCTGGCGATGGCTGAGTTGAAAATTCTCTCCCTTCTCCCCTCCCTCGTTTTCTGCCATATTTCAATATCTAACAACCATCTCTCAATCGTTGAATCTGCCTCTCCGCTTGTATGCAACTCAAGCCTCAAACACCTCGAAATTCGCATGGGCCTCAATGTGCTCGACAGGTTGGTGCTGCCTGCATTGATCACGTTATGCCTGAATGGTATCCAGGATGTTCCACATTCCGTCATTGAATCCTTCATCCAGAGATCGTCGTGCAGCCTTACCACACTGATTATCAGGCCTAGGCTTATAGAATTCCTCTGTCTTCCCTGCCTGGAAGGTCTCGTCAATTTGCACTTCGCTGTAAACTATTTAGATCTGGAATCCAGCTGTCGAGAAATCACCTCCTCCATTTTTTCGTCAACCAGTGTTCTGCCACATTTGTCTACCCTTGTCGTAAACCTCGAGAACACGAGTCGCCTTCTGACGGCGAACATGGGTGAAGTCCCTTCTTGGGCTACCCTCATTGACATTGTGGAGAGAAGGCATGCGGCGGGAAGGCTGAAGACACTTGGCATTCTTCACAGATATGCCTTGCCCCTCTGGATGATGCGGCACTTGACTGCGTTGAGTCAAAGGTCCGGCTTGCATATCGAAGACATCACTAAGGCCCCGCTCCCTGGCTTTTTCTACGACACGGAATTCTTGACTTCGGAACTCTGGTATCGGTCCTAGAAGAGTCATCGAGAGGACCTTGTACATGGGTTTTGTTCACCTTTCAACCCCACCATAGGTCTCGGAACATTAGATGACTCGACAGAGCTCAACTTGATTTATATGAATACTAAAATCGTGTATGTATGTGCAGTACTTACTACGAATCCTAAGGACGAGTCGAGACTTGTATGCAAATAATTAGATATGTTTGTAGTCAGATCTCCTCTCTTCGCGCATACATTTCTACGCTGAGAGTAGACTCGACAGCTTGAGAAGATGCTATATGGAAGAAAGTCGCGCGTCTTGTTCGCTCACGATCATCCTCACCAGCGCCCTTAGACTCCTTCTATGTGACCAGCTTATACACGAGTTCTCGGCTGCTCCTGACGATGTGTTTTGCCCTCCACATCCTTGTGTGGCGCCTCACCGAAACTATCTCCTTCCCTCCGTTGTCTCAGCCAGCAGTTCCACTGACACTGTTATCATTCAGCTTCGTCCCGTCGTGGCGGAGCCGCGCAAGGTACAACGGTACACAAATGTCTTTGATCTGCTTAAGCAGTAACAGCATCCTGGACTTGCGCGAAAGTGTTGTTTGCTCGGACACCAGGCTTTACTTGTGCTACGGCTTTCGTAGGCTCCAGTTCTACATCATTATTATCCTTGCATTTCTCGCAGTGAAGCACCCGCTCCGCGCAGAAGTCGCATGCACCAACGCTAATCCGTTCACTGTCGTTCTCATTGGGAAGGAAGTTCCAGTGATTGATTCTTATTGATACGCATCAACCGCGATCACCCAGTTCACTTTTGAGCATTGGAGCGCCACATCAGAATGGGGGATGATTGATTGATTGCATTTACTGTCCAGCATCTTCGAAATTTTGAACGCCGGTCAACATCTGTGACGTGCGCAGAGCGCTTCGTCGTTCCTTGGCCAGTTACCTTGGTGAAGACGACGGAATTCTGGGCTGCCGGCGACATTGGACGATGTTAAATAGATGAGCGGTGAGCGGCGTGCAAAGTTGAAACCAGCTTCAGGATTGTCTTCTGGCCGCTGTCTATTCATCGCTTTCAGTTCGTTCCGAATGTCAGAGCTGTTTCTGATTCTATTGGGTTCCCTTCTCGCCGCTGTTACCGACGCGAACTGCCCTATAAGGGAATGAGCGCTCGGGGCGTCGACTTGTAGCGTCTCGTTTTGAGGGTGCAGATCAATGGTTGCGGTTCTAAAGAGGCTCCTTAGAATAGGACAATAAGTACGGTCGACTCCGATTCCGGTTCTGCAGGGGCATTAGGTTAAGTAAGATCTGGTCGGAGATAGTGACACTCAAGCTTGTCCATGACCATCATCACACGGTTCTCGAGGCTCACAGGTCACCGTACTGGGGGGTTCTGTAAATTCTGCGGTACTTTTCTATGCTGTCCTCTGCCACTGACGGGGGTATATCGACTTCTGGTTCCTTCCAAATTTTGGTCCCACCAAGCTCGGCGTTCCCCATGACTGCGATTCGGAAGCCTGTGCGCTAGTAACCGCTACGGCTACTTGGGAAATGGGAGGACGATTACGTGTGAGTGATGGGCAGTCTGCGTCGACGCTGTTCGCGAGATTTGAATGTCTACGGCCGGCAGGGCGCCACAGCATGGCCGGCGGGCACCGAATGGACTCGCCCCACAGAAAGCACTCAGTCGGCGACAGTTCGCAGAACACTGGAGGGCCGAAATCTTTTGCTTCCAACGTCGCTTAAGCCGCGGAAGGTTCACGTCATGTCATCATTACGGCCTTCGTGTTCTCGGGCCAAATAAGGCGATTCATCTGCCAGTCTTTTCTTCTGCTTCCGGTGGCCATGCTCGTATATATACGCCCGTTAACAAAGCCTACCTGTTTGGCTCTACCCCATTGTCCACGATGGCCTCTTCGTCCGTCGTCACTTCGCGATCTACCCTCATGCATGCAGCCCTTGCCTATCTCTCCGACGAGATTCGCACCGTCGACCAGGCGATCATCGCGCGCTCGACCCTCCCCAGCACCGTTATATCGCGCTCTCAATTCCTTTCATTACCCCCAGAACTTCTTTCCATTATCCGCTCTCATCTCTTGCTCGCTATCACCGCTCAGCTCATGGACCGTTCAGCGTCCGCGCTAAAGCGCTATGAATCTACCCTGCGCGTGCTGCTCTGCCCAGAATGCATAGCGTACAACCAGGACGTCTATGGCAAGGACGTGTGGAGCTGGGAACAGTTCTCCGGTGCCTGCGGGTGCCTGCAGCGGGGGTGGAGAGTCAAGAACGTCGCCGTGACACAGCCTATTTCGTCCACCATAAATCCCAAACAGTTCATCGATCGGTTCCACTGGCTAGAGTACTATCTCTCCCGAAAATCGCTGCGTTTCCTGCGTGGCCGGGCTTCATCGCCAAGGCGCTCGCCCGAGATCATTTGGGATGCCGTTTCGGTGGTCCTTGAGGATTTCAACTGCAAGCTCGCCCATGCGAAGGAGCGGCGACGGCGGCTGCTTTGTCGGGACGTCGTAGTCGTTCCGAGGGATGCTGACAGTGTTTCTGCGGAGGAGGATGCCGATGAATGGCTGAATGGGCTCACTTTGGATCGCGTGGATAGAGACCTCGGGCTTTCAGTCCATCATGCCAACTCTATTGAGGAGCCCTCGTACCCTCTATCGCCTTCGCCATCCCGTCCATACTACCCCTCCAACTATCAGAAGCTCGATGCGGGGAACTATGAGTTCGCCTTCGTGCAACCCACGCTTGATAGCATCGTCTCCGTACTAGCGACCCTCTTCGCCATTCCTGTTGCGTGCACAACCCTCCTCCTTACCATCGTGTGCTTGTATTCTCGCCCAGGCGCCTTCCGAGTTATGTGAACGGCCCCATTTCATAGTTCTCCTTACGTTTGTAACGAACCTTTGCTTTGTTGTTATGATCTTTACGTTCTCCTGCTTTCGATGACTCTTGCATTCAGTTTTAGGAACCGCATTCACATCCCACATTCATATTTTCCTCGACATTGGTGTACACAACTTTCTTCATTTACATGCTATACTTATATTTTCCCCCCGGTGTTCGTATTTAAATCAACTTGTTACTAGGTAACAGAATACACCGCTGAACAGCTACATAGTGACACTGGCCGCGCGGATTTTCGGGCTTCTTCACAGTGATCGGTGGCGCAACATCGACGGGGCCTCGGAGGCGCGGGGCCGCTACTTAATTTCCGCCTCCCCGACTCGTGCTTTACACAAATCAGAAGGAGCGCCCCCGTGATACGAATTCAACGCCGTGACGTAGAGCGTGCAAGTTGACGAATCCCGAGGCGGTCATCTGCGATAACCCAACAGTTGATATCTGCGTTCTTCGCTATTGAGCCGACACGTAAAGTCATCGATTTCTCATATGGAGTTGACCTTGGAAGCGACTAGAAAACAAGTGTCAAAAACTCTTTTTGATCCCCGGAGTCGAGCTAACAACACAGTTAAACCTCAAAGAGCCTCTGTGCAGGCTGAGAATGAATATAGATCCGCTTGTTTACATTCTAGGGTGTAGATTCTCCGAAAAACGCGTGCCCATGTGTATATGTAGTACCATTCTAGTTTCCCAAAAAACCAGCTCAGCTTGCCGGGAGGCGAGATATCCATCTATTCGCGAGACGTCCATTTTTGAATGAGAGCCATTCCGCGGTCGAACTCTTTCAGTAAATCCATTCCACCGCTATGGGACACGGAATTCGCTGGAGGGCACATTCCCCAATGATCTGGAACACGCTGACCATGATGATACCTATGTATATCTGGGTTTTCACGGCCCCATTGGACGATTCTGGTAATACACTCAGGTGTTGAAAAGGTTTGGTCTAATAATATCACTCACGTCTTCCTTATAACATCCTGGCGAATCTTGAAGTGCGACGCGATGACATCCTAGAAAGAAAGAGATGAGCAGAAGAGACTGTACGAAGGAAGCCGCTCACCGCCCAAATTCCACGCTGGTGTTCCTCCTTCAACCAGTCCACAATCGCCCATCGGGTAGTTTGAAGTGTTAGACCCCGATTATAAGTCGTGCTAGCACTTGTTTTCTTAGCTGCGCCTCTTCCAGGTCTATCAAACTAGCTGGGAAAGAACGTTCACACAGAAAAGAGAAAATTCTCACTCATTGAAATACGGAAGGTCGATGAGTATCATGCTCTGAATGCTCACGAGCACTTGGAGAAGCGTGGACTTGTACGGTTGCCACTGTTCTTCCGGTCTTTGGGGCGTGCGTGAGCAAAAGAACGGTTCTATTTGGTTCGCATACACACACCTTCCTGCCCATGTACCCAGGAGTGACAGACAGACTTTGCCATCAGCATACAAATTGGGATTGAACCCCACGGTCCCCCCACCAGTCGTGCATAAATGAACTTGTGGGGGAACTTGCGGGTACTGTAACGGCATAAAACAGTCGAACTCGAATAGGCCATTAGCATATGGCGTGCCTTCAGGTCCTGCTATCATTATCTTCCTAGTACACGGCGGCGCATCAGCATGTTCTTGTCTAAAAGAGGGTTCTCACGCACAGGATATCATTCCGAACTTCGTCGATTCGCACCCAGATTCCCGGTGGAAGACTGGTGGACATCACTGCTTCTTCCCGGATAAGGTGGACACGATCCTTGGGGTTTCGCGTTCCATTTTCGGACTGACGCGCAGCCGATGCATATTTGAAGTTGGCGTGTGGCTTATGCCGACTGGCACTCGCAGCGACTTTATCAGTGTCTCTAAGCTCGACATACTTAAACGCCAGTCGTTCGCAAGCTTGAGAGTACTTCTTCTCCATTTCCACTGTAGCATCACGTCCTTTTCCCTTTCCTTTTCCAGTAGACGACGAGTCCTGCAGTGAAGCGTCGGAAGAAAGTCCGAGGAGTGAAATGGCGCGTTCCATATCCTCGTTCGCTGCAATTATATCGCCACAAAGCGAAGAACCACAGGCAATGGAATCCAGTACGTCCTCATCTCCTTCAACCACATTGGCTGCCCCGCTTATGAAAGCCCTGCTTTGAGTCGTGAGCTTCTTGAAGTAGTCATAAAGAGGCGGAGCCATCTCGACGTCGCCTTTTTTAGACGTGACCCAAGTCATCTCTTCCTCGCCCCACATCCAGCTTTCCAAGCCTGGCGTGTGTGATCGCTCCTTCCGAGGCTCCAGAAGAACCCGGATGGTAAGCTCGCAGTCACCCATTCGACGGAGTAGCGTCAACATGGCGTGGTATGTAGTACTCCGCGCGGTCCAGTCCGAGATGGAATCATTTCGCAGTAAGCCGGCGAGAAGATCTGTGAGTTGGGACATAATGAGAAGCTGTCCAATGGACGTATGGGGCAGCAAGTCGAAGGTCTGTGGTGTTTCGGCATATGGTTCTGGCAAGAGTTTCGTGATGAGATGCAGCATGGTCACAACCGTTTTATCCCACTGGGATTCATTATCGGTCGTCTGACCCTTCCCTTTACTCTTCCTCTCGTCAGTGTGGCCGCGGGAGCCACCGCGCGCGTGCGCATGGTGATCGCCGCCTCGACTATCCTGACTATAACCAGTCCCACCGGGACCGACTGAAGATACAGCTTTACTAGTCTGTTTTGCAGATTTAACCCTTTTGCTAGAGTTTGCCTTCTCAGCAAGATAGACTTTGTCGAATGAGGCTAATGTTTCGTAAAGTGCCACTGCTCGTACTTGGGGACAACATAGGTGAACGGTGCAGTTGGCATTCTTGGATACCCCTTTACAGGACGACGCGCATTTCAAGGGTGTAAAACAGCCTCTGCAGTGATTGGTTTTACAGGCCCGGCATGATGCATGAAGTAGAGACGTGAGAGTGGGCGGGAATGTGTCGAAGTCGGATGATGTGAACAGCACCTGCGCCATAGGAGTTAATAAAGAGACATCGAGGAAGCAATGAACCTCACAAAGCCTCTTGAAGAAACGACATCTTTGGCGCATTTACTACACGGCCGAGTTCTGGTAAAGAGTCTTTCAAATTTGCGCAATTCGACGCCAGAAGTACCTTCGACGGCTATATCTCGGAGTGTAGAAATAGAAGACGGCGGATCTTCTTTATCCCACTCTGCTGCAAGCTGACGCGCCAGAATTTCGTCGTCGTTGTCATGAGTGACTAGAGTCTGACGAGAGGAACTTGACGTGCCCACTTCGTTCTCCTCTACATCCCATTCAGCAGCAAGCCGACGCGCTAGGGCCTCATCAGACTCTGCTGGCATGCTACTGCTTTCAGCTTGCTTTTCCATAGCGTCTATTTGAAGCATGATATCCGAAAGGTCCTCGTCATCCTGTGGCCGGGGCCCGTCGCTGGTCAGGTCGATGACCTCCTCATTGTTGCGCTCTGTCTTGGCGCGTTTTGAGGGCTTGACAGGCGACGGGTTGCGCTTTCGACGCGTTGACATGTCAGACTGAAGAGGAAAATTTCAAGACGACGACGTGTAGGTGGATATAACGCGCATTCAGACAAAAGGACTGAGATGGTAGTGGTCAAGTGGCAAGAGGCTAGCCGTGATCAAAGTCAAAGTGATCGAGTCTGGCCGAGTCTTACAAGGTGGGTCAAGATTGTGTTCACAAATCAAGTTTAACCGAGCGAATATACAGCGAGCAATGCTTTACACGCTCAAAGCAAGTAAGAATTAATCGTCGGTCTGTCGGGAATGCATCCGAAAGAGGCTGAAATTCACGATCGCCTGTGGTCCGTGCGCAAACCACCAACCCTGCACATGGTCCGTGCGCACCCTCAACACTATAAAATCCTCGTCCCAACAATCGAACACCTCATACTTACCTTGATGGCACAAGTCCCTTCACGTCCCGGATTTATGGGCCGTGGAGATCCTTCATAGCACGGCGACCCTGTCCATACAGAGGGTGTCTGCGGCTTGTATAGGCTTCGGCTTATGCACCGTCTCAATATTTTCCTGTCCCACTTTGGCCACTCTGGCTGGGCCTCCTTTTTTTTGGTCGGAAGAAGGTCCTAACCCTAACCCTAGGAATGACGATGAGGACGGAGAGGAGTACTACAGTTACTTCTACTCGTATTAGCTTCCATTGTATTTATCTGCTCTTGAATGCTATGACTTCAATCAACTTGCCATTCTATGATTTTGCTTCAAAATGTCAAGCACATGCCACTAAATAATTGATACAATTGCGCGACATAGTTTCTGGTGTTATAATGCTCTTTACACAATAATACTTGACAGGATTCATGAAGGCATCTCAGAAAGAGTGCTCCGTCGAATCCTTTCCAACAGAAGACGTACTGGAGGAACCAGATGAAACCGTCGATAGAATGCTATCGATGTAATTGGCGCCACTCCTTGGAGAACATGAGCTGAGCGACAAACTAGAACTGTGGAACGAGAAGGACAAACCATTTCTGGTGCGTCAGGACGTCACAACCAATAGCCTTCTCCTTACGCTGGACAAGTTCAACGTAAGCAAGCATACCATCTTCTTTATAGCGGGCGGCAAGCTCGGCTGAGGGTTCGTCATGTCAGTATAAATCATCAGATGAAATGCGAGGCTAACCAGTCGCTGCTGCGCCACTATGTAGACCAGCAAGGGATATCAATTGCAGCACGAAACTGTAAGACACTGCATCAGATATCTCAATCCCACGATAAACGAGCAGCGCACCCTTCCTTCGCCAGATCCCAAACGAAGTTCTTCAAATCAGCATCTAGTCCCAACGTTAGTAACACTGACAAAAGATGATAAGCGACCTACCTGAGAATCCATGCGCAGACCAGTTGAAACTCGGGCTAAGGTTGTACACGAACATCCTGACATCAATGCTCAACGAGCGGACCACAAAGAGAAACATGCATGGACCCACTTGCCAGGGTACGTCTCCCGTATCTTACGAGCAAAGAATCGGGCTTGCTCCAAATCAGGCTTCTTTGTCTCTAGCCAAAGCAGATCGGCATACGGCGCAAAGGCCATGGCTCGCTTTATCGCGGGCTGCAGTCGTAGCATGTGAGAAATGCCTGTACATGGGATGGCCACCAACATCAATACCGCCAGTACAATGATAATATCCTTCCTTCGTGCGTGGGACTGTCGGTGTAGGCATTAGTAGTTTACAGCTCGAGGAACATGAACAGAAGACATACGGTCGCTATTCCAGAAAACCTTGTGGCCCAGTATATCCTCAGCGACGCTACGAGCATCATCAGTAGATTTGTCGACAACTGCCTTCAGGTACGAATCATAGGCCGCGGTTTTGTCTTCGATAGCAGAGTTATTGATCGCCTTCTCGACCGCTGAATCCTGTCAGCGATAGACGGATGAAGCAGTACATCCGCACTCACCCTCATTAAACGTGCATAAGGGATGCTGCGACGTCCAAATAGCCTCTAATTCTTCGATATCCGCATTGGTGGCACCAGAAGCTTCAGCTTCCGATAAAACTTGCGCGAGAGCTTTGCTGTCTGCATTCGTCGTGCCAAGTATGAATTCCTGATCCGCGACATCCACATTCGAAGAGAGCAGTTTGCCGGATTCCGAATCTGTTCGTGCAATGAGAAGCATCGTCGACTTCATTAGGTCTAATTGGAACCGGGAAGCGACCAGGCGAGAAATGTGAGTCGACGTTGGTACGAGCACCTTGCCGCCTAGATGTCCGCATTTCTTCCCTCCATGAAGTTGGTCTTCCAAATGGATACCGGCTGCACCCTGTCGAGGGCATTAGCGAGAAGTATGAGAAAAGAGGAAGTGCAGTACAGATTCTGCGAAGAGTTTGACGAGCTTCATCACAGCGGATAAACCGCCGTGTCTAAACAGCGTAGATGAGTTTCATGCCGCGTCGTTCCAGACGAGGCGTACCCGGTATCAGCATCCGCGACGATAGGCCGTAGATAATCAACGTATTCCATCTTCGCTCTGGCCTCGGGAGAGGCGCTCATGCGTTCATCATAATGTTTCTTGTCGTGTAGCTGTTGCGCGCGGAATATCCGTTGGACTTGATTGGGCACTGTCGTATAAGGATAGTCACTACGTAGCGCATTAGACTAACGCGAAAATGGTATATGTAAAGGTGACGCACCCAAGATCGGGTCCAACTTCATTACTTGCGGTCGTCAAAACGCTGGACGCGGCCCATCCGGATATGTACACAATCTCTTGGTGGCGAGCCATCTGCGTCATTTGAACGGGGTCGATAGCACCCATAGTATGAACAGGTTTCTTTGCCTCCGCGGCGCGGTTAAGCACGCCAAAGAGTTTGTCAGCCAGTAACGTTGCGGGGAGGGGGACTACAGGAAGCGAGCCCTGTTTGACCACGACAGACGCGGCTGAGTAGGGCCTCTTGATGTTGGCGAATCGAGGGCTCGAGAAGAATGCTTCCATGTCCGTAACCCTATCCTGGAAGCGTTGCGCTTCAGCATCTGGGGAAGGCGGATCCAGCGGTAATGATTGTACTGTCGACGACATGGCGCGTAGTGATCGTCCTGAGGAGGTCAAGTAGCCGCAGATTGGCCGTGTCCTCAACATTGCGAGAAAGCGACAGTCAAGATGCACAACTCAGCACGGGAGACCTACGGGTTAGCTTTTATGTGATCGGCGCCGGAGAGGGACAAGATGGTTCCGGTTAAAGCCATCGTGACCTGCCGTTGGTGTTCCGAGTTGGACGCCGACTCAATTATTCACGAGTACACAGGCTCAAGCGCTCAAGGCTAGCGCATCGACAGGGATGGCGATGCGGGGTAATTGACGGTGTAGGAAACTTGAATGAAATGATTGTAGGAGATGACCCAGCGAGACGAAGGCGATAGAGTCTTACTCAGACAAGTTAAGAAAGAAAAAATAATCAAATAAGAGTCCACACTATGGGAATACTGTAAATACGGTGCGTTCGTATGTTATCCAGGCTGCGAGGACATCTACTTGTTGTAGTAGCAGATGTAGTGGTCG
This sequence comes from Hymenopellis raphanipes, assembly GCA_036872995.1. Taxonomy (NCBI): domain Eukaryota; kingdom Fungi; phylum Basidiomycota; class Agaricomycetes; order Agaricales; family Physalacriaceae; genus Hymenopellis; species Hymenopellis raphanipes. Next base: position 3,909,693 of record JAYMDG010000001.1, read on the forward strand.
CCACAAGGGCCATCGCCAGAGTTGGGGTAGTTGAAGCGCCAGCGGTCGCTAATAAACATCGGTCAAGGTCGAATTCAGCACACATGTTGAGATAGCTTACCCCTCATCAACCATATCATCTGGGTTGCCCCAGCTCTCGTCACCGTGACGGCTGCCACCTTTGCCGATGTAGCAAATGTCTATGAAAGAGTTCAGCTCAACCTGTACTGGACGAAGTGAGAGAACAAGTCTTACAGTGTCCGGGGCAGGCATTGTCGTGGCCATTGGTGGAGCCAAAGTTCAGCTTCCAGCGATCACCCTGGTCAACGACAAGGTCGGGATTGCCATACGAGGTCTCGCGCTTCGTGACCGCGTCCTAGAAGAGGAAAAATGATGAGAAAGTAGTACAACACAAGACGAAAGAGCATATACAGAATCGACGATGGGGCTCGGAAGGGCGAGAGCACCGAGAACAAGAGTCGTCAATGCGATGAAAGAAGTTGAGAAATGCATTGCGTTAAGAGGTTGAGAGAGAAGTGATTGAAGAAATCAAATGAAGAAAACTGCGAAAAGAAGCAGAATGAAGAAATCCAGCAGTGAGTCTCCCATCCTTTATACGAGAGGACTGTGGAGCCTCCCGCATCCTCAAACGAAAAGACGAGACAAATACACAGGAAAAGGACACCGCGAAACACGAATATCCAAACGAGAACAGGGCCAAGACCAGCTAGATCGGCAAGACATTCTGCAGAGACGCCAGGTTGGTCCGCTGGTGCCAACGTGACCACAGCGACAAGTACGGACCATTTCGTTTGATTGAAGCATCATGGATCGGCGCCACTGGTACGCATCTCGTGTTGCAGATGGCCACGGAAAGAAGGAAGCATCATTACTCGAAGGAGTAAACAAAAGAGTTTCTTCAAAGCCAACACTCGTAAAGATCCCCGATAAAGTAGCTTCGTAGGATCGCGATACCTGGATGATTCATGAACGTGTTCTTTCGCGTATTGTAATTCATTTGCGCAGCGCGAGAAACCCGTCGGTGGTAGTAGTAGTCGTGGTACGCCGTGCACTGCCGCAAGCCTTGGTGCGCCTCGAATCTCGATAGCGGGTCGTAAAGTTCTGCTCAAACACGACTAGATACGATCCAGAGCCAAGAAACTGCCTTCGGGAAAATGGGACTTTTGGAACCTTTGGAGTTCAAGGCAGTGGCAGTGAGAGTTCAAGATGGTTCGGGGATTGCCGTTTGGATTGGCGCAAGATTTGCGGTTGTTATTTTTTGGCTTACCGACCATGTTGCTGGGTTCCCACGCCACTGCTAGCTGCCATTGCTAGCTGCCATGGGCTCAGAACGTCGTTCCCGGCGCTGGGCTGTAAGCTCTTGACCTTCTTACATGTTTTAGACCTTGAGCTGAATATATGCCGCTATTTTTCATTCGCTCCCGGCCCCCATACAGCGCGTAAAACGGCAAATGCTAGCTGCCATTCCATTTTTGGAATGGCAGCTAGCATTATGACATCATCGAAACACATTGTTCTTTCTGCCATTGCGCGTGAGGGTCTGTACCGCCAATCGTCGCTCAAGCTGTATGCGGCGAAGAGTGGACAGGTGGTCCTTATGACTCTGCAATGTAATTCAGCCTTGAATCTTAATTTTTCGTCCTACTGTGCCACCGCCGAATCCTCTGAAACTCGTTGTGAATCCCTCTATGAATTCTAAGTCCTCGCTTGCCAATGCAGGCCCCTACCGCTCAGCAGACACTAATCAGTACTCAATCTTGCAGAAACCAGTGATAGATGCGGCATCAGCTGCATACGCTGCCTTGATCTGAACATACTCAGACTTTGTGATTTTCAATAGCACGCCGCAGGCGCTCGAAAAATTTCTCTGAATTATTCACCTCACTGAGCTTGTATCAAGACATGTTTGGTACACAATTAGTAGGTACCCAGAATGTGGCGGCTTTGGGGGTTGAACTCTCCTTCTTCTTTCCTTTTTCCTTCTTCGGACACCCAGTAATATGGCCGGAAAACCGTTATTTTCGGCCCTGAACACAGCTCTTTCAGCCACCATTGTTTAGGCTTTTCGTCTTCCCTGCAGTCTATGCGAGCTTGAAACGCTAGCAGCCTCATACCTCGACATAGGGCGCTTCCGTGCACTCGCGCCTCGCGCAATAATTCTGGATGCCTATGCTCTGCGGAATAGAATCTTAACTGTGGCGCCCATCGACTTTTACCACTCACAATTCCACTGATAATACGTACACGAGCTACTCGTATGTTTTCAGGGTCCCATTATAACTGGTTTCGTGTTTTTGAAGCAGAGCATACTCCTTCGCTTCGTCGGAAAGACATCCGTGAGGCTCAAGGCCTTTGAAGTGCTTGTATTCGGACTCAGGCTGCGCTTAATTTTCAGTTTCAGTCTACACCCCTTCCGGCTCGCTTGATCACGGCTATTCAACAATTTACGATGGCCAACTTGTAACGAACACGAGGCGGTACCATACCGTTCGGCCGCGGGTCTTGGCTCACTGTTCTCGTATAAAAGGCCACTGGTTGTGTTGTATTTCTTCATTCTGCTTCTTTTCGCAGTTTTCTTCATTTGATTTCTTCAATCACTTCGCTCTCAACCTCTTAACGCAATGCATTTCTCAACTTCTTTCATCGCATTGACGACTCTTGTTCTTGGTGCTCTTGCCCTTCCCAGCCCCATCGTCGATTCTGTATGTGCTCTTCCGTCTTGTGTTGTACTACTTTCTCATCATTTTTCCTCTTCTAGGACGCGGTCACGAAGCGCGAGACCTCGTATGGCAATCCCGACCTTGTCGTTGACCAGGGTGACCGCTGGAAGCTGAACTTTGGCTCCACCGATGGCCACAACAACGCCTGCCCCGGACACTGTAAGACTCATTCTTTCACTTCGTCAAGTACAGGCTGACCTGAAATCTTTCATAGACATTTGCTACATTGGCAAAGGTGGTAGCCGCCACGGCGACGAGAGCTGGGGCAACCCAGACGACATGGTCGATGAGGGGTAAGCTCTCTCTCTCGACATGCATACTGAATTCGACTTTGACCGATGTTCATTAGCGACCGCTGGCGCTTCAACTACCCCAACTCCGGCGATGGCCCTTGCGGCGACCACTACATCTGCTACTACAACAAGTAGATGGCTTTCATGACTTTGGAGCAAGGATGATGTTGGCTTGGATAGTAATAGTATACCATCGAGATTTGCTTGGACTTTTTTACAATTCATGACCTTTAAACGACTTTCGGTTGCTCAGTTTCGAGTCCTTGGGAAAGACAAGTAACTGAGAAGGAACAACTAATTTCGAGTACTGATTAGGATACAGTGATGCGCAGCCAAGTCAGGTCGTAGGTTCGCTTGCGAGGTGTCAGTTCTGGTCTCAAATCAGAGTCACTCCTTGTCAGAGACCGACAGGCACACACATTCTGGTCCATTATTGTCTTGTGTTCTCGTTTCCGTCTAGGTTGGAGAGCGGCGCCGAAACTGACTTGAGTGGCGCGTCGGTACCGTATAGACGCGTCACGTGTCTGTATATAAGGCCGGCCCTAAAGATGATCGATAAGACATATTGGTAACCGCCGTGAAAACATCAACTCACACTCTCTGCAGTTGCTCACCGGCTTGTACGACTGCTGCAGACAACTGAGGTTGTCCCAAAACCTTTTCCTAGCGCTATCTGTAAAATCTAGACAACATGGTGTACGCCCTGCTCTGCTCCCTGTTCTGCGTGGTACTGATCGAAATTTTTTCGTCCTGTAGTAACTTCACCGTAGGCAAGTCGTGCAAGAAGTTCAGTCCATTTCGTCGTTGTAATAGTCGTTCTATCGTGTAGATCAGATTCGTGGCCTTATGGACCGGCCTACGAACATTCGTAACATGAGTGTCATCGCCCATGGTGAGTGGTGCAAGTTTTTCACCAGAATCTTTCTCATGATGTATCGCAGTCGACCACGGAAAGTCAACACTGACCGACTCTCTGGTGTCGAAAGCCGGTATCATTGCCTCGGCCAAGGCTGGTGACATGCGGTTTACCGACACAAGAGAAGACGAAAAAGAGCGTGGTATTACCATTAAATCCACCGCAATTTCCATGTATTTCGAGGTGGACAAGGAGGAACTGCCCTCTATCAAGCAAAAGACCGACGGTTCGATCATCTCTACGATCCTTGAACTTGTTTTTCTGACATACCGTTAGGAAACGAGTTCTTGATCAACTTGATCGATTCTCCTGGACACGTCGATTTCTCATCAGAGGTCACTGCTGCTCTCCGTGTCACTGACGGTGCTCTCGTCGTTGTTGACTGTGTTGAGGGTGTCTGCGTGCAGACAGAAACCGTGCTCCGTCAAGCCCTGACCGAGCGTATCAAGCCCGTCGTTGTCATCAACAAGGTTGACCGCGCGCTTCTCGAGTTGCAGGTCGACAAGGAAGCCCTCTTCCAGTCCTTCCAGCGTACCGTCGAGTCTGTCAACGTCATTATCTCCACCTACCACGACGAGACCCTCGGTGATGTCCAGGTCTATCCTGAAAAGGGTACCGTCGCCTTCGCTTCGGGTCTTCACGGATGGGGTTTCACTCTCAGGCAGTTCGCCGCTCGCTACGCCAAGAAGTTCGGTGTAGACAAGGAGAAGATGATGCTGAAGCTCTGGGGCGACAACTACTTCAACCCCGCCACGAAGAAGTGGACCACCAAAGGCACCACTGACAGCGGCAAGCAGCTCGAACGTGCCTTCAACATGTTCGTTCTAGACCCTATCTACAAAATCTTCGATGCCGTCATGAACTTCAAGAAGGATGCCATGGGTCCCATGTTGGAGAAGCTCGACATAAAGCTGTTGCAGGACGAGCGCGACCTCGAAGGCAAGGCCCTCCTCAAGGTCGTCATGCGCAAATTCCTCCCCGCTGGTGACTCCCTCTTGGAGATGATAGTCATCAATCTTCCCTCCCCAGCCACCGCACAGCGCTACCGTGTAGAGACTCTCTACGAGGGTCCCATGGACGACGAGTCCGCTATCGGTATCAGGGATTGTGACCCCAAGGGTCCTCTTGTCCTCTACGTCTCCAAGATGGTGCCCACTTCCGATAAAGGACGCTTCTACGCCTTTGGTCGTGTCTTCTCGGGTACTGTCAAGGCGGGCCCAAAAATCCGTATCCAAGGTCCCAACTACATTCCCGGAAAGAAGGACGACCTCTTCGTCAAGTCCATTCAGCGCACAATCTTGATGATGGGTCGTTACATTGAGCCTATCGAGGATTGCCCGGCCGGTAACATCGTTGGTCTCGTCGGTATTGATCAGTTCTTGTTGAAGAGCGGTACTTTGACCACGTCCGAGACTGCCCACAACATGAAGGTCATGAGGTTCTCCGTTTCCCCCGTCGTCCAGGTCGCTGTTGAGGTCAAGAACGCTGCCGATCTCCCAAAACTCGTCGAAGGTCTTAAGCGTCTCTCCAAGTCGGATCCTTGCGTGCAGGCATGGATTAATGAGACTGGTGAGCACATCGTTGCTGGTGCTGGTGAATTGCACTTGGAAATCTGTTTGAAGGTAACCCCTTTTTTCTCTACATTTTATTCTGTATTGACATGCGCTATAGGATCTGCAAGAAGACCACGCCGGTGTTCCCCTCAAGATCTCCGACCCCGTCGTGCCCTACCGTGAGACCGTCAAGGCTGAGTCTTCCATCGTCGCCCTGTCCAAGTCGCAAAACAAGCACAATCGTCTCTATGTCAAGGCGATGCCCATCGACGAGGAGCTTACCAAGGCTATCGAGGACGGCAAGGTTTCTTCCCGTGACGATTTCAAGGCCCGTGCTCGTGTCCTCGCTGACGAGTTCGGTTGGGATGTCACCGATGCCAGGAAGATTTGGTGTTTCGGCCCCGATACTACTGGTCCCAACTTGATGGTTGATGTCACCAAGGGAGTACAGTACCTTAACGAAATCAAGGATTCTTGTGTTGCTGCCTTCCAGTGGGCAACAAAGGAAGGTGTCTGCGCTGAGGAGAACATGCGTGGTATCCGGTTCAACGTGCTTGATGTTACGGTAAGTCAAGTTGGCAATCGTGTCCGTTCTTTGCGCTGATAGGTTGCAGTTACACGCTGATGCCATTCACCGTGGTGGAGGACAAATCATTCCCACATGTCGTCGCGTCTGCTATGCTGCTTGCTTGTTGGCCACCCCCGGTCTCCAGGAGCCCATATATCAGGGTATGATTTCGTTCGTGGTCGTTGATATAGCCGGCCTAACGTATCCTCAGCCGAAATCCAATGTCCTGAAAACGCCATTGGCGGTATCTACTCTTGCTTGAACAAGCGCCGTGGACAGGTCTTCAGCGAAGAGCAGAGGCCAGGAACACCCATGTTCACTGTCAAGGCTTACCTCCCTGTCATGGAGTCCTTCGGCTTCAACGGTGAGCTCCGACAACACACCGCCGGCCAGGCCTTCCCGCAGTGTGTGTTCGACCACTGGGAGCTCATGAACGGATGTAAGCATTCTACGATGTGTCTTTATTTGCGTAACTGACTGGTATTTGCAGCTCCTCTCGACAAGGGTGGCAAGCTCGAGGAACTCGTCACTGCCATCCGAACACGCAAGGGTCTGAAGGTAACGGCTTTCCTTATCATGGACTTTTCTCATGCTAACACCGTTAATTCAGCCCGAAATTCCTTCTCTCGATACATACTACGACAAGCTGTAAATGTGCTAACCTCTTGTGTTGTATTCCCTAGCCTTCATGAACTGTACAATGTGGAGAGTCATGCTACAGTAGTATTCAATATTGCATTTGTTGTTATCAATTCTCATTCTGTGTATCATCAGTAACTGGGCAAGTGTCCGTTGAAAACGGCGACTTGCACTCCGATATTGTAAGTGGTTCCGAAGGCTCATTCACATTGACTCGGATGGCTCGAAGACGGCACCGCACAAACAATAAATAACGGGGATGCGATCCTCCATCGAAGCTCAGCAAGATGTCAAGCAGTCACCTCGACCTGTCTTCCGCCGGAGACGTGAAGACCTATCTCTCAGGTAGTCCTTTCGCGGTTGATTCGGTTTCAATTTTGTCTGGAGGAACCGCCAACTTTGCATTCCGTGTTCATCTTTCAAAGCCTTATCAAGGCCGGAAGACGCTGGTATTCAAACATGGCCAATCGTTCGTAGCTTCGATTCATGGCATCGACTTTTCTATCAGTCGACAGGTAACTTACTTGTTCACTAACAATGTTATACTCTCTCATTAATCACCGTGCGCATATAGAAATACGAAGTGGAAGCAATGCGGTGGATGAACACTTGGCTGCCATCATCCTCAGCGTCTTCTCTGGTCTCCGTGCCCAACATCTACCGCTTCGACGAAGAAGCCCACTGCATTGTCATGGACGACTGTGGCGACGGCCTGCCCACGCTGAAAGCGTTCATTCTCGACGGACTTTGCACCCCGGAGCTCGCACGCAAGATCGGGGATGCCCTGGGCGCGTTTCTCGCAGACATGCATCAGCGGGGAGCAGCCGACGCCACTATGCGCGCGCTATTTCAAGAGAACGCGGAAGGGAAACGTATCTCTGGATGGGCGACGTACGGCCGGGTGGTGTCGACGCTTAGTGGGAAGGACGCGCTGCCGGCACTTGCTGATCCCCCGTTGGACGTGTCAGAGGATGAGCTGGCGCTGGTGGGGGCGTTTGCGGGGGAGGTACAGACAACGATTGTGTCAGCCACTGATAATGTGAGTTTGATTATAATTATCGATGTCACCGCGCCTTGACCGTCGTATCCAAATCATCAGTTCGTTATGGGCGACTTTTGGCCTGGAAATATACTCGTCAATGTAGAAGGAAACGAGCTCAAGGGTCTGTCGGTAGTCGACTGGGAGCTCGCAAAGACGGGGCTTCCCGGTCATGACCTCGGGCAGTTCTGCGCTGAAGTCCGCTTGATACGCCACTTTTATCCAGCGTTTGAGCAGACGTCGACGATCCTTATCGAGTCTCTATCGTCGTCGTATGCCAGAGCGTCAGGTTTAGATTCTTTGACGTCTGATCCTGTGTTGTGGCGTGACATGATGGCGCACCAGGGTGCTCATCTTGTGGCGTGGACACCGAGGATACCCTGGGGCGGGAAAGAGGCGACGAGGGAGATGGTTATGCAGGGATTCAATGAGTTGAAGCAATGTTGTATGAATTGAATTGAAAGGCGGTGGTAGAATGGGGGATTGTTACCCATCAAGATACCACACAACCACATTGTAGGGAGCCAACGTAAACTGTGGCTGATTGATTGGAAGTGGGTTGGGTTTTATTCTGTGTGGCGGGAGAGGTTATCCATGAAGTAACAATGCGCATTGATGCAGAGAGATTGGGGAGATGGGAAGCAATTATGGGTGATGTTTGTGGGGACTACTCGGAGATCCAGAAGCGCTTCAACGACTTTCTACGTTTCGCGTATTGTGGGGTTTGCCGCATTTGACACTCAAGCGGAAAGTAGTTGAGTGTACAGTATACACAGCATCAAAATTTACCGCATTGAGAGGGGTGTGCATTTGCTACAAGGCCTCGCTCTTGAGTTCACCTGTTACAGCCAGCTATAGCCTGAGAGCTCAATGCTGTACTATGCTAGTAGTTCAGTTCCTTCCTCCTACTTATCGGGATTGTCAACGACTTGGGTCTGGTACTTTTTTGTCTATCCAAAGGCATAGATACTCTTTTCTTTATCCTCTTGAATTAACTGTAAGATACACAAACCCAACGCGTCCGTTGTTCTGAGATTGTCGGCAATCCAGATACGCGTGTAATATTATGAAATTCAAATAGCCCCAAATAGGACACCCCATGGGGCCTCCAACACCTTGCTTTCGACCATCATGTATCGACGTCTACTGCTTCGCCGACCGCTGCTTTCCTCCCGCCTTCACACTTCTTCAGTCTTATACAAATCTCTGAGAACATTCAAGCTCGCCGACATTGGCGAAGGTATCACAGAATGCGAGGTCATCAAATGGTTCGTCAAGCTCCGGCCGCTTTCCGGCTCGACGTGAATTTAATTCCTTAGAATCTATTGCAGGAGTGTAGAACCCAAGTCTACTGTACAAGCTTTCGACCCGCTATGTGAGGTACAAAGTGACAAGGCCAGCGTCGAAATAACAAGCCCGTTTGACGGAGTAGTCGTTGACTTGCTCGTCAAGGAGGGCGACATTGCTAAAGTCGGCTCCGGATTATGTACCATAGAGGTTGATGAGGACGACAATGATGCGGCGGACAAAGTCGAGCCTGAACCTTCGACGCCCGTCCACGCGAAACAGGCAGAGCCGGAACCTTCACCTCCAAGGGAGCCTACGCGACGATTGCATCCCTTGGATCCAAACAACTGCTCGCCGTTGAGCAGCAGTAGTTCAGATGTCTTGGCGACTCCCTCCGTCCGTCATTACGCTCGACAGAGTAGTGTTGATCTTACTCAAGTCTTCCCCGGCAGTGGACGCGATGGTAGAGTCGAAAAGAAGGACGTTGATGCGTTTTTAGCTGGTCAATCGCCCGAAGCGCCTTCCTTTATCCCAACGGAACAGGACACTGTTGTAGAGCTCAATCGGACGCGTTATGGAATGTGGAAAGCCATGGTCAAGGTACGTTTGCCCAAGTGGCAGAAACATAAAGCTTATTCGTGTCCATGCAGAGTCTCGAAGTACCTCATTTTGGATACTCTACGAGCTTGGACATTACATCCCTCTACGAGCTCCTTCCCACCCTTAATGGCCATATCCCGGAACACTTTCGCCCAGCTCCGTCTACTGCACCTCCTCCTCTCGCTGTTGACCCGTCCTCTGTATATCCTGCCCCGAATGGTACACGAGTGCCAGAAGAGAAACAATTTACGCGTCTCACCTATCTCCCTATCCTCCTCAAGATGCTAGCTAAATCTATGATTGAATGGCCGCTTTTCCGCTCTTCCGTGACGCCTTCGCAAGTATCGGATGCTAAGCCGACGTTGACCGTCCGTCCACATGCTGATATCAATATCGCATTGTCCACCCCTTCCGGTTTGTACACTCCGACGCTGCAAGGAGTCGACACTCAAACGATATACGGTCTTGCGTCGTCGCTAAAACACCTCTCACATCTAGGCCGTCAAATTCCGTGCGCCCTTACGCCGAAGGAGATGCCCAAGCGCGGTGGAACGCTTACGGTGTCGAATGTTGGGGCCATTGGTGATGGGGACTATGCATCTCCCGTGCTTGTTCCGGGAGGGGGAGTCGCCATTGTTGCCCTTGGGCGAGCTAAGTGGATTTGGGATGTGAACCGTGGTGATGGGAAGGGTGAAAGGCGGTTGAAGCTTGGCGTGAGCTGGAGTGGAGATCATCGAGTTGTGGAAGGCGCTGAATTGGCCGCGTTTGTGGAGTGCTGGCGTTCGTACGTCGAGAATCCTGCGAGGCTCATAGCGGATAGCGTATAACGTATACCTCAGACGGACTCGAAATTCGTAATGTATATTCTAAATAGGCCTATGTTGAGACTGAGTATCTGAGCTCAAGTTAGTGACATTGAATGTGCGTGCCATTTTTTATGGCATGTACAATCTTGTACAATATCATGGGCTGGGATCCTAAGCGCTGGATTGGGAATGTTACTTTTTTCGTGGCCACCTATATCTTATCCTTGGGCCATTCATTTAACAAGAAGAGAGCCGAGGACAGACGAGGATGGTTCCGAAGGAGGATACTGTTGGCGAGGTACCCCGTTTCACGCTAATCTACAAGTTCGAGGCTCCACATGTCAACAGGATATTGACGATCTGCACTCCAAATACCCTTCTTCTCGCAGCTTGGTGCGGAATTGAAATCGCAGTTCCTCCAGTCAGAGCTCTCTGATACACATATGAAGGTTGTATTGCCGATAACAACGACACACTTTTCAACTTTGAAGAGGCTCCGGGTGACGATACGGATGACAATACGCGTAATCATGGCAGTGACAATGGGCATAAGTACTGAGAACGATGAGATGTACATCATGTACAAAGCCGGAGAAGACCACTGGGCACGAAGACGCCCTGGAGAGAAACGGAGAGCATTCGAACTAATACCTTTGGACTCAATTTGTAACCTGACTCCTAGGTACATTAAGAAGACCAGCAATATCTGGATAGCATGATAGCGCGCACTGAGAGCAAACTCGGGGGAGCAAGAACGCGTCCTGATCGGCGGCAAGGACCGGCCCGACTCTTCATTCTACCCACGAACATGACGTGATCATGTTGGTACTTTCCATTGCCCTCCTTGTTTACAAGTTTTCCGGCCTTTGCAAGACCAACCATGACGGAAATAGGCCCCGAACTCTACGATAAATTTCGCTCTGTTGATCGCATAGACGATGCCGCTCGACTATTGTCTATTCTGCGCGGCATGGTCGAAGGCCACCCCAACGCAGATTTTGACAGTTGTCGTAAAACACTCCAAGAACGGCCGTTGATGTACTACATGCTACGCCAGGCTTTCTTGTTGCAAAATCTACATCGGCTGGAAGATACTTGTGAGCTAGGACTACCACCGTAACAGTTATGCTCAAATGATTATAGCTTTGCTGTCTGATCATCCGCGCAAGCAGCATTGGCGTGACAGGATACATTGCTCACAAACTGTCGAACTTCTCGACAAATTGAAGACGATTTTCGCCACCGCTTGCTCCGCTGAATCTTTTCCCATCGCTGGGTTGTGGGCCAATAATCCGCCCTCTTCAGACGCGTCAATTCGTGCCCATAGCGCATCTGTCGCGATTCCAAAAGTTCCTAGGTCCACTTTAGATCGTCCAATAATGCCCCTTTACAATCTGGGTGGATTCAAAGCTGACGGAAATCTTACTGCGCGCATACGTTCTATATTTCGCTCCAGTGGGCACACGTTCGTCGCTTTTTTCACTTATTTCCTTGCGGGTTGACGTGTATTAGGTTTCTAGTGAATGTATCTGCATCTGGGAAAACAAAACTTCTCTATGAGGGCCTGTGTCAGTACTGGGGATTATTCTTCACCTGTCATGTTGACGAGGGTGGCCTGGGCAACTCAGACATCCAACGTATGATTGGGAAATTCACAACACTTGGCTGGAGCCCATTGGTGGACTCGACGATTGCGGTATCTCAAGAGGTGGAGCAGGATTGCATCGACGCTTGTGTGCATCGCCAATTCAGCGAAATACTCCTGGGCCGTCTTCTACAACTGAAACTCTTTCTCGAGATGGCAACGCCGATGGAAAACCAGGATGATGCCAAGCGCATTTGGCTTTGTTACCAAATACAGGAAGAGCTCGTAGGGGTGGATGTAGGACAACCTATTCTCAACGTTCTGAGCTCAATGGAACGTTGGCACGCAGACAATGCGTTCATCGACGACGCTATCCATGCCACACTTACTGAGCTTTTTTCAGTTTGGTCTTCGATAACTTCTGAACCTCTCTTCATTGCTCTTGACGAAGCCAATGCTGCCAGAGGTGAAGTTGGAGACTATAACTCACATCCTATCCTAAAGGATATTCTGCGAGTATGGCTCAGGCACGTCAAGGACTTCAATGTTTCTTTTATTGTGGCCGGCACCGAGATCAATCGAACGCATTTCAACTGTGACGATGCCGAATGGAGCGCATTTAAACGTTCATCGAACACGGGAGATTTTCTTGAGGACCCGGCACGTCATAAGGCATATATTGAAGGGTTGTTGCCGCCAAAGCTTCGTAATCGCCCTTCGGGTATCAGCTTGGTTCGGCGCATGATGCGCTGGCTGCCTGGTAGGTCAGTGAGTCTAACCGAATTCTTGGTCAAGTTCTGATCATTCCAAAGACATCGATATACCGCCGTTTTCATCAGTGAACTCTTCCGTCACAACTTCAAAAAGCCCCACCAGTGTCTCAATGTCTTCCTCGATGATTTCACGCGAGGCTTTCTGCCCCGTGACGAAAAGCGCATGTACGAAAAGGGTGATTCCGAAATCAACCTCTCGAGACTTTCGAACGTGTCTCTCTTTGATGCAAGTAGGAGATTTTTCCCTTGGGTGGGTGAGCAAATCGATTGACACTTATACAGCTTCTTGTGCAACGGCGACTCTTCATGACGCACTCGTCAATTGCCTTCTGAATCGGGATCACCCTTTGACTTTCGGTTCAGAGAGGACAAGTCTTGTCAGTGAAGGCTTTGGTCATTTCATTGATTCGGACTCAGAAACGGTAACTATTGACGAGCCGATTACGCTCCTTGGGGGCACGTCATGGTTTGTGTCCAAGCGCAAATCAATTTCGGATCTCGCTTTTTATCTAGGTCCCGAATTCTTGCCGTACAGGACTACATCCTGCACTCTTGCCATGATCGCGCTAAGTCTTTCTCATGCCTTGTCCTCTTCGCGTCGGCTGTCTGAAATGTTTTCGTTTCCGGGATCTGTACCTACCTGGGCAGATCAGCATGCTAGATTGATCACCTTGGTGCAGTCCAAAGCTCAAACAGAACCCGAGCGCTATTTCTATGACTACATACCTGGAACCTTCGTTCCGTTATGTACTTTTTCGAATAGTCCATCAGGAGTCGGCACCTGGATAGCACAGAAAGAAACGACGGTCTTCTGCATCCATACCGCTTCTACTTCGCCAACGTTGCTGTTTATGCTAGAGTTGGAGGATGAGAGTACAATCTGGGTCGCTATCCAGGTTGACATTGAGAAATACGAGGATGATCGACTCCCGCTGAGCGCCGTTCGTCGGATGCTTGATCAGCTGCATCCCTCTCAGATATTTGTGGAGCCAGAGGTGAGTTCATCTCCTCGTGATTGTCCCATTGTTCCCTTCTTATGGGTTACTACCTTTCTCAAAGTTGTCGCCCCGCAAAGTCACACGAAGTAGCGCTCGTGGAAAGGTACTTCTCTCGTTCTGCCGTTCTGCCACCCGTTTTGAAATGTTTGCAGAAGAGCGCAGCTCCTTCCGACGTACTCAAAAGGCTACCAGGTCGCCGTGATGACCTCGGTGAATTTTCTCTCTTGCAAGTCGCTGCGCCCGTGTATGCCAAAGCCCAACTCGAGGAACTTCATGCTTTAGACGACAGCAGCCCTCTCGCCACCCTCAACATAGACGCGATCGACGCCATCTCTGCAGAGACATGGTACTATGATATTCAGGACGATGTTGCTGCATCCCTCGCGCGTATGTCCTACATACAAGATAGGGAGCGTCGTCTCGGTCAGGCCCAAAGCTATCCAACGCGTCTCGAACGCGCGTGAAGTCGCCGCATTGATACGATATACATATTCTTTACATGTTACTTTCTCGTTATTGTGAATCTAATAATTATAGTGAGGCTGTCTTCATGGAATTTCTTGTCTGACGAGGGCGAGAGCCCTTAGACGGGACGGCGCGAGGATGCACCTTACTCGCGCTGGTACTTCTTTTCGTAGAAGCTTTGGTGGCCACGTGCACGTGCTTTGAATGATTCCGTTTACTCTTTTGAGCGGCGATACCGGCTGTGCGACTGTTTTCCTTCTTCTGAGATAGAGCTCGCACTCTCGTAGCCTGGTATTCGTGCTGATAAAAGGATAGAGAGCCTTCCGGTGGGTGGTCCTTGGTGATGCGTTTAAGTTGGTCGACGTCTAGCGTGGCTATAGGATGATTGCCATCATCCTGAATATCCGCATGTTTGAGGGGGCCCACAGCTGCTGGGTAGCCGCAAAGCACTCGGAGAAGGTGGTATGTGCCGGTACCATTCGTTGGTGTCCCAGGGAGCCCATTTTCCAAACCTTCCATGGTCTTGGAATGTGGCTCAAAGTCTGGATTCCATTCTCCATCCTAGTAAGTAGATTAACACAGAAACACGTTCGAAGGACCTAAGTACTGACCTTGGTCATGAAAAAGTTCTTTGGGGTTACTGACCTAATCGCATTCCGAACGATTGATATAGGGACCCGCTTCTGATTTCTGACATGGCATAGTTTGGCCTGGACAGCCACCCATAGGTATGATACCTCGGATGGATTACTTGGGGAGTGGAGTTTAAGCACGAAGAGAAGGTCTGGGCCCATATAGTGGCCAGGAAAAAGGATAGGTGCAGGACTAGGAAGAGAATGGGCTTGAAAAAGATGGGTGCCCCACTCATTCTGAGGTACAGTACTGTCGTCTAGCGCACGATATCCAAGAGGACCCGCATACCGAGGTTGGTCAGTCCTCGAGGAAGTTGGAAGATGCAAACTCGCAAACTGATGTGCGCCCTCTACTTCGATCACGGGTCCATCTGGCGCTGGTATCCGAGTACAAGTCACCAACTGAGCAAGGTAAGTGCCCAATGCAGGATTTCCATCGCAAGTGATGCAGAAAACCTCGTTTAATGCGCGTGGTTTCTCGAATGCAAGGGAGAAATAGTATGCCAACAGGTCCTCAAAGCGATTAACATCGGATGATGTTTGCTGAATGTTATGAACCAGGTGCTCGAAGAGCGGAGCCTGCAATTGGGCCGGTTTGCCTGGCGTTGTTTTCGTGTAGGGTTCGTTTATCATAGCGAAGAGAGTCAGACAGATCAACGGTTCGCTGATAACGATCTTGATCTTACTCGCTGCCTGGACATGAACAATCCCGATACCGGACTGAATGAACTCTTCGCTGGCATCGTTGATGGCAGTAGGTCCTTTGCTGTGTAAAAAGTAGTCGCACAATTCGGTTCGAAGGTAAACTTTGAACCAGTCCGCTGTTTGAATCGTCAGCAATGAGCTAGTAGCACCCAACGTGATGACCTACGTAATTTATTAATCTGCGCCACGATGTCCCAATCGTTAGGTTTAGCAACAGCGGCCAAATCCATAGGGTACCGGAGCGCATCCCATGGTTCAAAGTTACCAGACAGGCCAGCAACGAACATATTCAACAAGACGTTAGCATCCATCGCTGCGTGTTGCCAATTCCGGAGGGTATATTGAATGAAGGATGCAGTAAACCTATGTCTGGTCGTCCTTAAGTGATTAAGCAATGTTTCTAAAGGAATTGACTCACCGTCCGCGCAGCCAGATCCAGATTCGATGTTGTAGAATTTTACCATCTTCATGGTCTAACCAGCCGGAAGGGAAATATTTTCGCAAGTACCTTCGTTGTTTTTCTTGGTGCATAAAAGAACCTGTGTGGCTTACTGTCTCCACAACCTTGGTCTTGCCAACGAAAGAAGAAATAGCCATCAAGACAATTTCTCGAGAAAGTCCAGAACCTGTTATAATAAGATGAGGTTCGTAACCTTGCGGAGGTTTGTTTTCCTGTCTCCCAGTGTCAAAGTCCATCACCGTATCAGTGGCGAATGAGAAGACGATTTCCCGTAGAATGGGTCTGGTTTTCACCCCTTCATGGATGCTGACTGAGGAAAGAAATGCGTCTCCCAGGGCTACTGCTCCCAGTTGCGCTTCATCGATGACGATCGGAAGAGAAAGGAATTCATCGGGACAACCAAGCACGAGAGCTATATGTTTGCAAATCACCGACACAGGATTGAATGACTCGTCAAAGCGTAACGGAAGAACGTGTTGCGCGAATGTGGCAAAGACGTCAGGAATATCGTCATCGAGGAAAGGCTGAACCTGGAGATACATCCAAGCGCGCTTCGCGTTTACACTGTGCAACTGTTCCTTGGAAAGGCAGCCAAGGTATTCGAGGAAGATGGCCAAGCGCGCGACTAGGACACTGACCAGATATGAGCGAGCAATCTTGGAATTAGTTCTTCCCACTTTTACAGGGTCCTGGACACTGGCATGCCTCAGATTCAGCGTAAATGACTTGTGGTTGATCAAAATGTCATTCACAGAGGCGAGATCGCGAGACCCGATTTGAGGTGCAAGGCCGCCAAGGTCATCACCGTCTGTGGCGAGTCCTGGCGTCGCGCATGTGAAGTACAGTCCATACTCGAGACATAGACTCTCTAAGCAAAGTCTCGTCTTTCCTGAACCTGAGCAATTCACAAAACATCTGAATGCAAATTTTAGTACGGTTGTCAGTGGTGATCATTGAAGGGAGTAAACGCACTTATGGTGTACTTGGTCAACGAAAGTACAAAGCATCTTTGCCAGGTTTC
The DNA here is from genome assembly GCA_036872995.1 of Hymenopellis raphanipes. Lineage (NCBI taxonomy): Eukaryota > Fungi > Basidiomycota > Agaricomycetes > Agaricales > Physalacriaceae > Hymenopellis > Hymenopellis raphanipes. Next base: position 3,926,753 of record JAYMDG010000001.1, read on the forward strand.
CGGCTTCCTCGTCGGAGTTGGAACCCAGGTCGTGCAGAAGCAGACTGGGCGTTCTCGATCCACGTAACCGAGGGATCTTTAACGCGGTAAAATGTTCGCGAACATCAGCGGGCATGTTTGCCGCGTCTTCAGGCATCCACGTCGGGTACTCAAAATCTCCTGTAGCCAACTTCTTCAATGCCGGCCGAATGCGACGCAGAAAAGGGACACCACCCTCGTCGAGTAAAGCAGGCAGAAGGTCACCGCAAACTTGAGTGAAGACAGTGTCTGTCTCGTCTGGACTGGCATCTGGCAAAGTCATGTCCACCTTCATGGGGCTACCATCTGGAAAGGCGGTACGGTCATTGGTGGCTGAAGGCAAGTGTTGAGTCGCGACTTGGTTATGGACACTAGAATTTAGTCCTGCGGAACTGACCCCGACGACGTTGTTCGTGGGCGGCCAAATAACGGCAGGAGGGGCGTTCATCTGAGCCACGAACAACGCTCTGTCTACAAAGTCGAGTTACTACGTTAGTTTCCCGTATCTGTCAAGTGAAATAAGCAAACACCTTCGGGCTCGAGATTCTTGTATTGTCCCAGAAGCGCTTGCAATCCGGGGGAGACACCAATGTCCGTATTAGATTCGAGGTTCAGCATATTTGGGAGGAGGTTATGAATAGTTCGGTGAGTAGTAGAGGGAATGAGGAATGATGAAGACGGGATGTGTGCTTCAGATTTATACCTTGCCACCATTAGAGGACAAAAAGGCGCCTCTTGTAACACGTTACGGTACGAGAAGAATAAGTCTCTTGTTCGGAATCGATGTACATCACGGCGATCAAGAAAAATACTGTCATGGAACAAAAGATAGTTAGTCGAAGGAACAAGCGCACATGAGCGAAGAAACGACTATCTACTCACAGGCGCGCTACTACGAGTAGATCTCATACCAAGTCGACCGCGGTTCATCGGCGCACACACTAGCTGAGTTGGCCTGTACTAGATGCGTAAAATCCGAGACGTTCAAGACCTTTTTCAACCCTGGTCCAAGCTCAATTGTTCGAATTTGTCGATTCTTGTGTGACGAATTAGGCGTTTATGACCCAAGCTAAGGATCATGATGGGTCAAGAACAACAGGGCGCCAAGAACAATAACCTGTTGTGCCATGTTCGTCTGACATAGTGCAAGAGGGTGTTGGCTCCCATGGTTTCGCCGGAATTGTGAGTATCCGAACCTGGATGCCGTTCACATGTCCCAATTTGTGGCACCGAGCTCACGGCGGACTTTAGGACGTCGTTGTTCTACGTTATGCTGCTGTTTCATATCCTGTCATTGCATGATAAGTTACGAACAAGAGAAAGATGTATTTAGAGAGCACGCCTTTTCTCCAACTCTCCACGATAGATACGCCATAGCTTCTCAAGCTTCCTACCAGTCAGCTCCTTGAAGATTCTATCGGTCCATTCCTGATCGCGCATCGTGGCATTGAGCTCACGAATAGTGCCAGCACCGTACCTACAATAAACGTTATAGCATTGCAAGAACGAGACAGTTAGATGCATACCGTTCTTCAAGCCAATCCAAGAAGTAAGCGGTGCTCTGATAACCTGCATCCCATTTGTCGGGTATGTTATAACGTTTCCAGTGAGGCGGCGCGAGAGAGGCGTGTAAGCGAACGAAATCTGAAAGAAGTTCAATTAAGACATTGAACTCATTGGGAGATACAAACTTACCTGCGATTCCTTCAATGAGTCCTCCCGGACACGTACCCTTCGCATTGTACTGGTAGCAATGCACGACTTCATGGGTCAAGACGCCATTTATCTCGTGCCTCAGGGCCTCCACGCCGTCCTTCGCTTTATTCTGGACATATTCCAAGCTAACGTGAATCTCCTTGAACGCGTCACCGCCCTCGCCGCCGGTCGTATACGCGACTCCTGGCATACTTCTTAGCACGAGCAATATAGAGCCAACATGTTGTGGAGTCGCTGGATTGGAGGGCGTGTCGTACAGGAGATTGAAGGAATAGAGAACAGCAGACGTTAGAGCATCGTTGGGGTTGACGGCCGAGAGGAATGCAGATGCCCCGGGATGCGCAAGATCTGGAATTTGAAGCGAGAGCGTAGGTAGAGGCCAAGAAGATGGGGGAGGTAGCGGCGTGAAGGCAGGAGGCATGGAATGGATGTGGGAAAGTCGGCATTTCCGCGGCCCGCTCCTCTTAAATAACTAACCGAGTCGAAGTCAATAAAAATAGAACTGTGGGATGCCCACGGATGCGAGCGCCAGCGAGGCGGCTACGCCGCAATGAAATCAGTAGCCGCCACGGATCAGCAGTCAAAGGATTGCCAGGAGATCCGTTGGCAGAACCTCTAGACACGAGTATTCCCTCCACGAACACAGTTGAAACGCGGTAGTCTGATTGATATACGCATAATGCAGGCCTATACCAAGTTCCAGGCAGAACGAAGGAGAAATGAACGGTCTGCTTGCCATTTACAAAAAAAAGTGGGTCAGGGCTGGGCGCCGTGAATTTGTTCATGTTTGGTTCCCTAGTCTGATCGGCTCACGAACTCCATGGATGCTCGCTGGCGCTCGCAATCATATCATGGAGTACAATCTATCTCTATTGCCAACTATTGCTAGGATGTTCCTTTGTGTGAGTGTTAATACAAAGCATCAAGAATCGACAGGTTCAACTCGGGATGAACCTTCGTAGAATACACTCGATTCTCGTCGTACATGAACCTCCCCAAGAGACTCGCCATTGATTGTCTGGGTCGCACCAGGTAACATTGTACGTGCCTGCCTCCCTGGGCGGTGGTAGTGGCTCAGCATCGAGGAAGAGCTCAAGACCATTGTGAATCTACATGGGCAAGCCGTATGAATCCGAAATATGTCGAGATAATGATGCAGGTTGAATGCAAGAACCAAATCGTCCGAGTAGCCCGAATCAGATAGCCACACATATAAACCGAGGGCATGGTGATTGGCGATATCTACTCCCTCTCCGACTCCGAATGACTCCTATAACCATCTTCATTCCCGCCATCGCTCTCATCACCATCGTTCTCCCCCTCCTGGTCGGCACCGTTTCTCGTATCCTCACTCTTCTCCTCCCCCTTCTCCTCCTCATCTACACGTCCATACCGTCTCCTATCCCGGTAGCTCAAGAAACACTTCGCGATGAAGAAGAGCAGTTGCAGCCCAATCAGGACTAACAGGATGATGCACAATATGAAGTAAAACTTGTTCGGGTTGTTGACCATGGTGATAGGGCGGCGAATGGTTGGCGTCGGAATGGCAGGCAGTTTGTGAGTGATTGAGCCTCTGCTCCGGTCGACCGAGCGTGAGTCCTGGACCGTGGACGCCTCAGCCCCTCTGAGCATGAACAAGTAGAGGTGAAAGACGAACCAAAGCAACAACGCATGTCAGAGCGAATATAAAGAAGAAAACAAATGTAACGAGCTTCATGATGAAGATCTGTTGAATTGAGGACCCATCGCGGCGCATTCCTTATGTATAGGTTCAGTTTCTAGACTGTGGGGACACATCCGCGCCCGACAACGCCCTAGAGACCGCCGAATGAAATCAAGAAGGCGGTAGGCAATGCAAGTTCACAGCCTTCAACAGAAGCAAGTTGTTTAGCGATAGTTTGAAGCGCGCGGCGATCAACAAGTGAAATCGATACAGCGGAGAATTGGGTTCCATCCCACGGCGATCAGGAAGCGAGACGAAGGACCCACAACGTTCAGCGCTCAATGTCATACACGTTGATTGCACGACGCGAATACTATACATCGGAAAAAGTCGATGTTACACGCATTATCATTGATGATAACACTGCAATACCGTTAATGAACAGGAATAGATGTGTAAGAGAGTGGAACAGTCATGTATCTTGTGCGTATAATGTCGTATTAACTTGGAATCTTGATAAACGACTAGAGAAACACAGCTAATCAGCACATTGCCACAATATTAAACTATCAGGTATACTTGAGTTGGGCGGGCTTCACATCCGTATCCTTTTCGATGAACAAATGCGACCCCAACGCTCGCGCACCTCATCAAGTTCGCTCGTCAAGAGCTCTGGCGCATCGGCGTTGATCCCGAGCCCACAGTTGCGCATAACAAGAGTCCTGGGTTTCGGCAACATTGTTCGGTCCATCATATCAAGGCGGACTCCACGTGGAACAACGCGGACGCGCAGCGTAAGCCTCTCCACATTACACGAAACTCGGACAACCTCGACGTGATTGTCGCCGAAATCACCCATCAATTGGGGTGTAATATGTAGTACTGTCGACCCATCGAGCCTCATAAAAGAACGGAAGGAAAGCGTATAGCTCTCTTCTTCATCCTCGAGTTCGAATTCCGCATCCGAATCTGGAAAGCCGTAGTTACCGAAGACAAGCTCCAATTCCTGTAGAGCCGGCATGCACAGTGAATCCAGTAGCACCCCTGGGAGATTGCCCCGGAGGTCGGTCTCACTGAGTAGCAACGAAGTAACGGAGGGAAGGAAGATAGACGGGCAGGGTGACGGAAATCGGCCATACGAAACCCGAAGTTCAAGTCTCTGCAGCTCTACCATGGTAGGCAATGTGTCAAGAAGCCGCCGATCGATGGAATGTGCCCTCAGCCGAGTCAATCGACTCCAAGGACAACTCCTGAGCTCAGAGCGAGGCAACTTGTACATCTCGTAATCAAGAACGCGGAGGTTGGGCACGTCGGGGAAGTCGCGCGGAAATGTAAAGTAGCTAATGTGCAGTTCTATGAGATTGGTAAAATCCATGTCAGAAAACCACTCCGTTTTGATCGAATCGCCAACGGTGAGCGATTGCCACCGATGTACACTTCCACGGAGAGCTTGCATGAACTGTCCTGTGGATGTCTGCCAAGAGTCAGCAGCTTGGACGTTTACAGTCAACGCACAAGATCCACTGCGGTTCAAGTATAGCAGCAGTCTGCCGATGGCTGCGTTCCAGTGTCTGTCGTAATAATGTCTAGCAAGATCAAGGCGCGTCCATAGGCGAGGCAGTGATAGCGCACTGAAGCGCCATCGCCTGCAGACCTGGGATAGAACCCACGGTGCCCAATAAATGTTAAGTGAATCGGGAGTAGTAGCAGTGGGCCCTTGGGTGCAAAACATGAATATCACGAGAAGGATGTCCTCTGGGAGAGAGCGGATGGGGTGGAGAAGACTTTTAACATGATCAGGATGGGCAAGAATACTCTTTCTAGCCAAGGTGGCGCGCGCAAGCTCCCTGGTGTGGTGCGCGATCTGCTCTTCAAGCGACGCGAGGAGAGGAGCGTCGTCGATTGACGTATGGCGGATCAGAAGGGCTTCGTCAGCATTGGGAGGTGCATTGTGGGAGAAGAGTTCTTCGAGACGATGGGAGGGACAGCTGGAAAAAGTTTCCTGGCAGATTTGACACGCGTTTGGTAGAACATAACTGAGTTGCAGAGTGTAAGCCAGGTAGAAGTAGAGAAAGAACTAGGACTGACGCAGACATCGTGGCTTAACAAAATCAGTGTTGCGATATCTTACCGAAGAGATCTACTGAGCATGCACGAAGTAATCCTCGTGCGACGTGCGGGTTCTGGTCGGAGATGATGACCGTACAAGGCAACGTTCACCATGGGCATGTGATCACTCGACGGCGATCATGAGGTGTTTCTCGACAGTGCCACGTTTTCATCTCAACCATCACCGCGTCGTCTTGCCTCTCCTCGCACTGTGCATACTTAACCGACTCCAACGCAGCCATCAGCAGTGCCACTTATCATCAGGAATTCTTCCTATTGACCCGCCCATCGCTGCTAGTATATCAGACACCAGAACGCCAGAAACAGTTTAGGATGGCAGGAAAATTCGACCCACAAAACGCGCAGAACCTCGTAGAGATTGAGAAACAGTGCGTTCAGTCTCCCCGAGGTATAACACATGATGAGCTGACGGTCTTCCCATTTCTCTCCTCTGTCTGCTTTGATTTACTGTCTGGATCTCGCTCGATTCTGTCTCTGTCAATTCCTGCATTTGACTATCTCACCATCACCATCCCGCCTGGCAGATTCGCCGTGAAAGCTGTTGAACAAGCACAAACCTACTGGAACCTTCTGTCCCTCGTCCCGCCACGTACCTTAAAGCTGACCGCACACGATGACGAGATCTATGCACATGTCCAGGACGCGTTCCCCGAGATCAAAGCAGAAGGATGGGGCAAGTTGGACGAAGACTGGATGAAGACTGAGGATGGAAAGAAGCGATGGCGGGATTTCTGCATCAAGTGAGCCGCCTAATCCCTCGCTTATTATTACGGCTGATGCACGTTTACGAGGTATGAGAACAAAATCAAAGATTACAACTTTGGCTCCCTCATCCGGACGGATGCGGCTGGTGAATACGGCGAGAGGAACACCATCTTCGTTACGCGGATACAGGTCAGTTGCCTTTCTCAGATGGATGTCCTCTTTAATCTTAATTCCTTCCCGTAGTTCTACGCGATAGAAATTGCCCGTAACCGCCTTGGCCTAAATGACGCGGCGCACGAAATCGCGAAGAAAGAAAAGGCGGAGGAGAAGGCCAAGAAGGAGGCCAGGAAGAAGGAGAGAGAGGCCAAGAAGGCCAAGGAAGCGAAAGAGGCTGAAAACAAGGATGAGCTGTCATGACACCGTGCCAGTCGAACGTGAGGTTGATGTCTATGTGCCCCTTCAAATACGCTAGCTACATACCAAAATGCAGTAAAGAGAGATGTCATTTTCAAAAGAACAAGTCAAAGTTCAACGAAAGCTCTTCAATTTTGAACCAGGATGGGTTGAGCTAATGGGAGAGAGAAAACTCAGATGTTAAGTGGATTCCAAGAAATATTCGAAACACTAACAACAGGCATTAATGGGGTAGTGGTAACCTGGGTCGTTGCCATCGACCCGCCGGGGGTTCGATTCCCCCTTAATGCAGTGATGTCCAGAGTGTGATATTTTGCGCCACGCTAAATTGATGTGTGGCGCAATAGTATGCGTTGCAACTTGCGGCGTGCGCAGCGCTAAACTCATCTCTCTCACAAGACTCCGAGCAGCCCTGCGAAGCTAGCCTACCTCAGACACTATCTACCTCATCATTGACAGCTAGTACTAAAGTATCTGCATCTCTGACGTTGTCCGGTGATTCAGAATCACCTTCAAATATTTCTCACCGTCACAGCCTACTTCAAACACAACGGGGGGAGCAGATTTCCTCAGCTGAGGAAATAGCTGAGGAAATCGACGGAGGAAACTTGATTTCCTCAGTACGTTCCCGGGCAGAGGAAGTCTGATTTCCTCGAATGGGGAAGATCCTGAGGAAATTAGATTTCCTCAGCCGTTTCCTCAGCTGAGGTAATCAAATTTCCTCTGTTGTTTTCCTCAGTGGCTTCATTGGTGCTTTCCTCAACTGAGGAAGTTAGATCGGCAGGTCCGAACGGAGTATTACTTAGTGTCTGACTGAGCTTTTCCCCCGGCCCTAGGCCACATCTTAATCCCAACATGTAATATGTCTTTCAATTCTTAACGATGCTTCGTGCGATTTGAATAACGAGCTCTGTTGCCAACCTATCAGAGACACCGGCTGAGTACCGACAATTGTTGTGAACCGTGAAAACGTGGAATGGCGGCAATGGACATCGAACACTGCCGTACACCAGTCCGAAATGGTTGAGTAGTCGCACCTGGGCCTGAAGACGTCTCGTCATGCGTGGCATCAAATCCGTCAACGAGGATTCATGTCACTCGGGCGAATGAATGGGCAAGAAGAAGGGAGTCGCGATTGACTATCAAGTGGGCGAATACGTAGAGGAGTCTAGACAACCGATAATCGATACCGGCGAAAGAGTCAATTGAGAAAGTGTAGGCGGGTGGTGGGGCGAGAGTTATGAAAGCTAACCAACATTATCATATCTGAGAAACATGTTGTTCCGCCGCCGAGTGCTCATCAGAAATCCTTCTCTTGTAAGGACACAGCGTACGAGACGGGGGTTTCTGAACTCTTCAGAAAGACTGAGAAAGAGCGTACATTGTCAAAAGTAGGTGGCCTGAGTATCCCGTTGGGATCGAAGTACATACATAGATGTTTGTAGCGGCGGAGAAGATACCAACAACCGATGCTTCGTCTGGGGAACCGTTGTAGACGCGTCATACGTCGTCCGTTAAACGCTGGCGCGTCGTCATTTCACACGAGGCTGCCGCCGTCGCGTCGGCTACGCTATGAAATTTGCATTAGATCCTGGAGAGCAATTAGTTCGCAGCATACAGATGTTGAGAGGGGACGGACCGTAAGAGACAGCGCAGCAAACCTCTCAGCCTCAATCGCGCCATTGAGAACGGCATCCCTCCATCGTGAGGTATCCTTATGTCTCAGCGCGACAAAAAGGGTACGAAAGCGGGCTTTATATTCTGTTGATGTTCCTTCGTGCGTCTCAAAGACGGCCGCTTCGATGATAGTCGCGAGCGCGAGTATCGCCTCCGTCGCTAGTGAAGTAATGAGGATGATAAGCATTGGGTATGGAGGACATACCCATGTCCGAATCCGGTGCTAGCCCGTCGTACATCAGCTCAATGCACTTATCGCGGATTGGGTCGTCAGTGACTTTGATGGACGTGAGATCTCTCTGAGCAGAACGCTGAGATGGCTTGCCGGGTGGCGGCGGCGGTGGTGACGGCGGTTTCGCTAGTATTTGTCGTCAAAAACTGCTATGTACACACCCCGTTTATACACCCACGAGTCTTGGCGTTTTCCACGTCCTGTTTCCATTGCTTGACGAGCTCCTTGGCTGCATCCGAGACATTCTTGATGGGGTGCGAGCGTAGCTTCCCCACTGCTAATCCTGCTCGCGTTTCCTGACGTGAAACGATGGGTTCATCACGAATGGCGATGTATTTGGCGTGAACTCACCCTCAAAAGAGATTCTTTTACGACGACACCGTTCCTAAGCGTCTCCAACAGCGCGAGTAGTTCCTAGCATTCGAATAAATGAGGGTAGAGAAGTACGTGAGGAGGACGCACCGACTCTTCCGTGAGTTTTTGCATCTGTCTGACATGGCCTTTGAGTTCAGTCGCGTCCATTTCGGGGAATGCAAGAGCCGCGAAGAGCGTGATGTACGCGAGATGAAGGAAAATCGGAACACGCGATTGCGGAATGTCTCAAATTCGGAATGATAAGCATTAATGGGGTAGTGGTAACCTGGGTCGTTGCCATCGACCCGCCGGGGGTTCGATTCCCCCTTAATGCACTCATGTGGCGATTCTGTTTTTGCCCAACGTCGTCTGATACTTTGATTTAAGGTGTTTGAACTTTGAACAGACGTGCAGATTGAAAGGCCAGATCATAAGATATTCATATGCACGAGCTATATACTGGTGGCCTTCAAATGTCAGCAGTATCAGCATCAAGAGACAAGACTATATTATGATTACTACTTACAACTCCTCTCATTTAGAAAGCCATTTTATGATAGGACTCTCGATTCCTTATCGGAATATCAATGTCCTCTGTGCAGGCACATTGTAAGTAAGCAGTTCACCACATAGTAATGGAACCGACTCACGCTCAACCGGAAGAGCGGTAAGGATTATAGGACTGGCCAGCAAGCTGGATGCAGTACTGATCAGGAAAACTGTCACGGCGAGTGCAAAATTCATGTTCAACGTGGTGGGATGGGGTTCTGATGGGCTCCCTCACTGGCGCCTCAACCATAAGCTTTATATCACAAAGGCTAGCGCCACATCATCACTGTATAGAATGCCGCTGAGCGGAAACAGCTGATGATAACTCAGTACTAAGTCTATCACATAGATGATAGGACACTTAGCCGTAGCCGGAAACACACGCGGGGGTCACTCCGTCCTCTCATACCTCCTCGATTTCAACGAGTCTCATGGTTGACCACCCGCAAACCCCGTCTCAGTTCGAGGCATCATCATATTACGCACCTGGTATGAAGCGAATGAATGTCGGTATTCAAGGGGAGCATCGTAAACCTTAGTTCGTCTATGAAAGCTGATGGATTCAAGCCCGGTTGATGTGCTTACAAGTACAGAACAGAGAACCACAACGACGAATAACTCCAGCATCATTATGTTCATCGTACAGGTTCGGAGTTGCCCAGAATTAGCGTGGCAATGATCCCGGACTCTCAATCTGGCTGAGCACGCAATGCCGGTTGTAAGCTAATCCAGAGGAAGGTCTCGTACGTCCATGGAAAAGTTATAAACAGCCGCTAGTTTTGAGGTCGATGGGAGAGGCCAGACGAGGTGTTGTTGAACGGTGATGACACACAGGGACAATCAGGAGCACAGAGAAAGGTTTGCGGGCAGACTATTCCGTATTGCCTGTGGAAGGAAAAGAGGATCCATGAGTAGTAAAACCGAGACAGAGATAGCCAGTTCCTGGAAGATGGAGAGCAAAGCGTCGCTCCAGTGTTGCTTGTTTGTCTAGACATTCCGGCCTGGAAAGCAATCATGATTCACAAGCCCGCACCGCTTCGTTTCCGTATTCCGCTGATTGGAACAGAGCCAAGTTTACGACTCGAATAGACGCGTCCGCCAAACCCGTTCTCTCAGACGTCGTTGTATGGCGCTATGTGGAATCCGGATACATTGATGGTGGTCGAATTTCAAGTTCAGGTTGATCACATGACACAACTCTCTTCTCTTGTCTGCAGTCATGACCTCTCCGAATTCGGGCGTTGACGCGCAACTTTTCTCTCGCCAATGCGACGGTGATTAGCGTAAACACGATTTTGGCGAAAAGACGCGTCAGAGCAATGGCTCATATTCAACGGTATCACGGCCAGGCTTCGGTACGTGGACTGATGGTCGAACTGCTCCGCCCTCTCCTCGTACGGTATTGAGATAATCTCGTCGTTTTTAGAGTTCGGACCAAACTGTGTCCCGCTCTACTAGTTATACGGGGACTCGTGGATCGAGTGGTTGGGGTGCGTCTTCGTTCGCTCACTCACAATGGTGCAGCCCTTCACAACACGTACCAATCCGTGATGTAGAGCTCAGATTTCTCTTCTTCACGTAGCACCGTGGACTAATCGCTACATGTCTACCTCCAGTCAGAATACTGATTCCTCGCAAAGCTTTTTGGTCGCCGACTCTTGCGTGGAGTGAATTTTTGTCTGCAACGTGTGGGCACGACCTCAATGCACAGTCATCATCCCTCCGATTCCTAGAGTTTGCGCAACATCTTAGGTGTCTCTCTCGTCGATACAAGATGGATAAGCTTCGGAGGCGAAAGGGTGCGTCATTGAGTTCTCTTGGCTAGCCGTTCCATACGTGGACTGATGGTCAAACTGCTTTAGTCTCCGTTGTGGTCTATGACGCCTACCTTTTTGTACGGCAGAATGCTCTTGTACTCTGTCGAGTTTCCACTTAAAGGGAGGGCTCATATTTCCCTCGCAGACGAGGCGCTGTCGTCTAATCACTACGCGCTGCATCGTCCGTTTTCAATGTCGGATCTTTTTGGGTTCGAATCAAACGAAAGCGTGTCATCACAACGTACAACATCTTCTGCTGGGATTTCTCTACGTGGACCTGTGGCTCAACTGCTTCAAGTCTCGCCTCCTCCATGCTTTGAAACGAACCCTTTAGTTTTGAACGCCGCCCCGCTCCTCAGATGCTGTTAAACTCTCGGTTCACCGCGTCCTCGCGCTTACATATATGTACAGGCTCAGATTCTCGCACATGTAGCATGCTAGGCAAGCTGCTATGTTGCTACCTAAATGTCGGCAGTTGTTCTTTGGTTTGCGTCGAATTGACATATTGGCGGTGTCTGACTTCCAGCTTGTGCTCACTGCTCATAGTATGCCTTCACGACATCGGCAATGTTGACAACCCTCTCTCAGGGTGTCATTCGGCACTGCTTGATCAATATCTGTTCGTGGACTCGTGGACCGACTGCTCCGAGTCCTTTTGGTGATGATATATTGGCAAGTCTTTTACTTCCTCGGTTGGCGGGGGCACCCGCCGAATCGAATACAATGTTTAGACTCTCATGGCAGGTGTAGCACTGTGGACTAGTGGCTATGGGCTTACCTCAAGAGATATGCATGCAACCTATGTTTTGGCACAGGCAGAAAGGCATGTCATTATAACACTTTCTGCTCTGTTGTGTGTTGAAACTTTTCAATGCTACGGTGCTCCCGATCGTTTGGTGCCTCTCATTTTCATGTAGCACAATTCTCACCTTTCTACATTTAGCATCATGGACTATCTGCTGCCCGCAAATACGACTCTGAGATGAAGTAAGCCTTCTTTTTAGGTGTCAACTTTACTACTGGCCATTGCGGTTTTCAGTCGTTCATCTTACCGGCTTTATTGCAAAGCAGAGTCCCCTTCCCAGCACTGTGGACTAGCTATTCGGTGTTTATCTATGCGGCAGTGATGCAAATTGAGCTAATTTTTGGTATCAACAGAAAAGTGCAGCATCACGACGTGTGATTACTCTTCTTCAGAGTGCTACCTGTACGCGGGCCCGTGGATCAAGTGGTTTGGGTCTTCTTTCAAGCTTACGGATCACCCCTTTTTATTGCCGCCACACACCCAGATCTTTGGTACTTTGACGCGCTGCTACAACCTCTCTTTCACGTGGCGTGATGGCATACGACGAAGACTCCCGAACCTGAATGCAGCCGCACTCTTGGGCCTCTTCGCTTTTGGCACTCGAACACGATTCTTCACGTTGAACATTCCTGGCCAACCTGTGGCACCATAGATTAGCCAGCTCTGTGTCTATCTACATGCGAAAAATCCATTTTTTGCTCGAATCCTTCCTCTAACTGATCAAGGATCCACCCTCGCAACGTCGGTATCGATTACGGGTTACACCTCGCTGTGGTGTTGTTGAACCTATCCGAGGAGCCACATTGGATCCACTGGTTCAATTCCAGTTACCGACAATTGATCTCGATGATACTGTTTTTGCGTTCCCTGACGAATTTCTTCACTGGATTGAGGCTTGAGCCAGGCGGTCTTCACACCGTGAGGATCCCGACACATAGTATGTATGGAATCATGACATGCTCGGGTACTTTCAACGAGTTGCTCTGGCGTTCGATGGTCCCTTGCGTAGTAAGTCATCCTTGATTAAAGTTGTACATGGCGACTAATTCAACGCGCCGTGCTATGCCAACTCTTCTTCCAACCCCCAGCTAGTAGCACCCCCTTCACCGCCTCCGGTCTGGACATGCGGCGAGGATTAACCTCGCCGACGGATCTCGTTAACGCCCCGATGATCTCAGCTTAGAGCATGCGGGCTCCGACTGGTGAGGAAGTCGCGATGAAGAGACGTCCAATTATTACGCTCCGGGAAGGTACAGGCTTGAGGATTTACAGGTCAGTCGAGACGCACTGCACATGTAGACGTCGGGCTATATCTGGAACTTTAATCGCGCGCAAGGCGGGGGGTCCTTGATATGCTCACGGCATGATGCCTTCACAGTGCGTTACTTACTACTCGACGGCAAGGGGCGATTTGGGGGTCACGGCGCGGCCGTCCAGGCATGCACGTAAAGCGTCGTATGGTATGTAGTTCCAGGAGATCAAACGCGAACGGAATAGAGTCGTCAAGACCTCGTACGAACGTGCGCATCTTGCACCAGGAAATTGAATAGACCTCACCTAAGGTGTATTTGACACGGTACGTGGCACGCGGAATCAAGATTAGACGAGTTTGACGTTGAATTTGACTGTTTGACCTTGAAATTTCCTGATTATTTGGATTGGGATTGAATATCTCGTGAGTAGCGTGCAGTATGATCTGCCGCCACACGGTGGTCTCAATATACGACGGTACGACCGCTGACAGGTCTTGCGAGGATCATGCGTCAATCTGGGTTGATGTTGTAAACCTTTAAGAGGGGTGTACGCGTTTCACGAGAAATCAAACACCGTGATGGGAGCTGTATTATTGCTGGTGCATAAACGGTAACTGCCACAAGCGTATGTGAATACGGGATCTACTGGTCAAATTCTCCCGACAAACGATAAACCTCACCTAGTACTAGTAGCATTGCGGTTAAATTTGGATTTTGACAACCTGGACGGCACACATACCTGTGGAGGGTGAACCGCACGGTTAGACAAGTTGGACAAGGCGAGACGACAGACTCTAGGTCGACGCGGAGAGGTATATAAATAAGTTCGTCGCGTCGTAGACTTGGAGAGGTGTAAGATTAGCGTTCGTGCGGATTGGCACTGTGTTTCACGTAGAAGAACGTTGATGGTCGCTGTAAAGTTCGTACGGGATCTGCCACCTCCGACGGTTCAAATTTGACGTTCAGTTCCTTTAGTACGCGAGCGCGTGAGATCTGCTTTGCAAGGAGAGCAAGAGGTCAGAGGACGTGTTTTCGAATGGTGAAGATACACGGGGGACAACCAGGGACACGGAGAAAGGTTTTGGGACAATGGTGGAGAAGAGTACCTTTCGTATTGCCCGCTGCGTGGAAGGAAAGGAGGATCAAGAACAAAAATGTGATAGAGACGGCTGGCGGCGGGAAGACGGGGAACAAAGCGTCGCTGCCATATTGCCCGTATACTTGTGCGTCGTCGTCCGTCTAGCCATGAATATCGTTCCCAAGATCCCGGCCTATAAAGCAATCACAGACGCGCACCTTGGCCCAGTACCTCTTCGTTCCCGTATTCGGCTGATTGGTCCCGGAACTCAGGCAAGTTTACAACTTACGCGCGCGCCAACCGTTCGACGTTCGCCGTTCTCTCAGAGGTCGTTGTATGGCGCAGTTGACATGATGGTAGTCGAATGTCAACTTCAAGCTGATCACATGATACAACTCTCTTCCCTGCGGCCATCATCTCTCCGAATTCCAAGCTTCGACCAGCGTAGAGACAACCTTGGAAGCAGGAAAGCGTGTCAGAGCAACGTCTCATGTTCCACGTCTATACGTGGACTAATGGTTTAACTGCTTTAGTCGGCTTGACAGCCTTGATGTTTCGCTCAAATTTTTTGGAGAACTTGAACACAATGTTGTCTGCCTGCGAGGCCCCGCTTCCGATGCAAGCCCATTCTCCTCCCAGACGGGACTGGGCGCGCCAACGCGGCCGCGGTCTATCCCCGTCATGAGGATAAAACGATGCTTTCAAGTCCAGACCGAAAATATGCCATGCTCTACTAGCTGTACGTGAACTCGTGGATCGAGTGGTTGTGGTATGTCTTCGTTCGCTGAGGTGTTAAAACTTACATGGCGGAGCACTGTTTAGCTCTTCACCGGTTCGTGATCTAAAGCTCAGATTCCTGCTCTTGGCGTGGCGCTGTGGTCTCGCCGCTACATATCTACTTACCATGTTCCCTTATCTTGCTTTTTGGTCGCCGCTTTGTGTAGGGGTGAATTGTATCTGTGGTAACGAGTGTGAACACGACCTCGGTCGTCATCTCTCCGACTCTAGTGTTGGCGCAACATTGTAGGTCTCGCTCACTTGTCGCTACAAGGATCACTTGGGTGAATAAGGCCTCAGAGATGAAAGGGTAAGTCGTTGAGTTTTCTCAGCTAGCCATTTCATACGTGGACTGATGGCTCAACTATTTCAGTCTCCTCTATGGTCCACGGATGCACCTTTTTGTAACACAGAATGCTCTCATACCGCCGGGCTGTCACTCAATAGAGTGCTCATATTCCCCTCTCAGACGTGGTACCTCGTCTAATCACTATATGCTGAACTGTCCGTTCATCGAATCTTCTTGGGTTCAAATCACAAGAAGGTGTCATCACAATGTACAACATCTTCTGCCGGAATTTCTCTATGTAGACCTGTGGCTTAATGGCTTCAAGTCTCGCCTCCTCCATGCTTTGAAACGAACCTTTTACTTTTGAACGCCGCTCCTCAGATGATGTTAAACCCTCGGTTCATCGCTTCCTCACGCTTATGTCCAGACTCAATTTCTCTGTAGCATGCTGGACGAGTTGCTGTGTTGCTACCTAAATTGTCGACAAAGTTCTTTTTGGTTGACGGGTTTGACGGTTTGCGTCGAATTAGACATATTGGCAGTGTCTGACTTTCAGCTTATGCTCATAACATGCCTTCTTCACGGCGTCGGAGCAGCATTGAACAACTATCTCTCAGGATGACATTTGGCGGCGTTTGATCAAGATCTGTTCGTTGACTCCTGGATTAACTGGTCCGCCGAGTCCCCTTCCCAAGGTTTCATGGTCTTTTACCTCTCCGGTGCAACCGCCGAGTTCAATGGAATGCTTAAGCTCTCATCCTAAGTGTAGTGCTGTGGCCGAGCTCAGGCTGTTATGGGCTTACCCTTGTACGTGTTTTCTGGGGCTATGCTTTTGGCAAACAGGTGTGTCGTTACAACACTTTATGCTCTGCTTCATGTGTGCCAAAACTCTTTCAATGCTATGGTGCTCCCGAGCGTATGATGTGTCTCATTTTCACGTAGCACACCTCACAGCACAATTCTTACGTTTCGTTCACGTAGCGCCGTGGACTAACTGCTGCCTACAATAGAGTAGTAGTAAACTTTTTTTACGTTTCCGATTTCTGAATTTCGGTGACCTTCACAGGTTTTGTTATCCTGGTCCATCATGAGCCCAGTATGGATTTTACCACTGCCAGCACGGTTCAGTCGTTCGGCCCACCGGGTTCATCGCAAAGTCCGGATTCCCCTGCCTAGAGTCCCTAGACGTAGCGCCATGGATTAGCCGCTCCGTGCTTACCCTCGTTACAGTTCACTTGCAACCAGCTTTTTTTGGTTTCAACAGGAAAGCGCGGCATCACGATGTGTTACTACTATGCTTCAGAGGACTACCTGTACGTGGACCCGTGGATCAAGCGGTTCCGGTCTTCTTCCCAGTATTGAAACTTTTTAATGGGACAACACACCGGGGCCTTTGGCAGTATCCTTTGGTTTTGGTACTCTGCACAACCTCTCCTTCGCTACGAGTCTACACGTGTACTGATGTACCAGTAAATGTTTTGTGGTTTCCGAGTAACGTGCCGAAGAATTCTCGTCTACAGGTGGGAACTTTTCAATGCGACGACACTCCCGGGCTGGGCCCGCATCACAATACAGTGATTCTTCATGCATATGCTGAAGATTGCTTTCCGACCTGTAGCACCATAGATTAGCCGCTATGTGACTATCTGTGTGAACTGGCGACTCCTCTTTTGCTTTCCTAGTTGTCATTGACTGATCAAGGTTTGAGCAATCCGGAAGGGCAAATTCTGGAGTGTCGGTATCGATTAGGGGTTAAATCACCTCGTTGTGGTGAAATCTTTTGAGACTATTGAAACTCTCCGAGGAGCCACTGGTTCGATTCCAGTTACCGACAAATACCCCTTCAAATCTCGTGGTTCTACGTGCCTCATCGGTGATTTTTTATGAACACCACTGTTGGGCAGGATTGTCATGCTTGAGCACATCATGAGAATTCTGACAATAGTACTATGGAATTGTGGCTTGCTGAGGATTGAGAGTTCACACCATGCTCTACGATGTTCGATGGTCCCTTGTTGTATAAGCAAGTCGTCCTTGATCTTCGTACATGACGACTAATTAACCACATTCCCGTGCTATGCCAACTGTTCTTCCAACCCCCATCTAGCTTCCCCTCGACTTGGCCCACCGCCTCAATCATCTCCTTGGGCATACGCATGCCCGGAGGTATCACTTCCTCTTATCATCCTCCTGAGTCCTACGAAGATTAACCTCGCCGACGGATCTCGTTAACGTGCCGACGACCTCAGTTTGGGGCGTCGGCCTTCGGCGAGTGGTGAGGATGTCGTGTTGATGAGACGTCCAACTATTACGCCCTGGTAAGGTACTTGACTTTGCTCCATATTGGGAGGATTTACAAGTCGCACCGCACATGTAGACGTCGAGCTATATTAGTTTGACTTTAATCGTGCGCGACGAGGGGACCTTGATATCCTCGTGCAGCGCTGTTCCTTGTTCCTCACCGGCAGGTGGCCGGGGTGACGCCACTTGAACTACGTTCGGGTTACGGGATTGGCGCTGTCGTAAGATGTCGAGTATCGTGTGGTCCCACCCAGCGAACGTGCGCATAGTTCGCATGTGGAATGGAATACAATAGGTCTCGCCTCCTGCAAGGTGTAAGTATTTGACAACGGTAAGCGTACCGCGGAATCAAAACGTAGACGACAGTTTCTTGAGTTTGACGTTGTATTTGGCCTTGATAACTGGACGGGATCTGCCAGTATGATTTGACGTTGGAAATCTGAGCCTCACGCTCCTAAATATTTGAATTGCAATTGGGATTTGATACCTCGTCGGTACACGTACAATAAGATCCTCCGCCACACGGTGGTTTCGATCCACGACGGTATAACAATACGTCCAGTGACATTAGCGAAGATCATGCGTCAATCTGCGTTAGCGTTGTAAACCTTTGAGAGGTAAGATTGGCATCAGTACGCGTTTCACGACAAATTAGATACCTTGATGGTGACTGTATTATTGCTTGCGCATAAACGGTATCTGACACTAGCGTATGTGAACGGGATCTGCCTTGTCTGTTGGTCAAATTCTCGGGACAAACGATAAACCTCACCTATCATAGTACTAGTACTAGTTGTTTTGTAGTTGAATTTGGATTTTGACAACCTGGACGGTACGCATAACGTGGAGGGTGAACCGCACGATTAGACAAGCTGGACATGGCGAGACGACGAACTCTAGGTCGACGCGGAGAGGTATATAAATTAAGCTCGTCGTGTCGTAGACTTGGGGAGGTGTAAGATTGGCGTTCCTGCGGATTGACACTGTGTTTCACGTAGAAGAACGTTGATGGTCGCTGTAAAGTTGCTACGGGATCTGCCACCTCCGACGGTTTAAATTTGACGTTGAGTTCCTTTAGTACGCGAGCGCGTGGGATCTGCTTTGGAAATGGACAGCTTCGCCGAAAGGGGGACAGATGAGCACTTGACGCGAAACCTAGCAGTATGGCGACGTCAACCGGAGGACGTGATGGTCAAGAGCAGCGTGGTTAGCGTTGGTCATATGAGAGCGAGTTAATGAACCGAGGAAGTTGTGATGACTGGCATCCGGTCAGGCGTCAGTGGGATTAGAGCGTATTTGCGCCGATGGGCAGCTGGAAAGGGAGGCTGCGGTGTTGGATCAGCGTTAGCGGTTGCGCGCACTGTGGATGCGTTTCACTGTCATCAGATCAAGTGTAGAGTTGCTTCTAGGTCACGATGAGATTCGAGCAGCGTGGTTAGGGGAAAGAGAGCAGCGTGGTTGGGATTGATGGTGGGTGCGGGGCGCCGTTTGAGTTTTTAGCACTGTAGTCTCGACTAGGGAATTTGGCATGACGGAGATGGTGATTAGCGTTGGATCATTTCCAACGCACGCAAGGGTGTTTCAGAGAATCCGGACGGAGGAACGGGCAACGGAGGATCGGAACAAGTTACAGTATTTTCGACGGACGACGAACTAGTGTACAGAAAGCAGCAGCCAGAAACAGTCAATAAAAGAAAAAACTACACCAACGCCTCCCCGACAGTGAAATGGACGTGATCTCCTTCGCCGAGGGTAAGCCTGACGGGCAGCCTGGGGTCGATCCTCACAGGTGCACTACTCCCAACGTAGAAATCGCCCCTCTGGAATCCCCTCGTGATGGCATTCGTTTCTTCCTCTGTGAGATTCCTCGGCCGTTTGGCGGGGCGAAACGTGCTCGAAGATGCGCCGGTAAAGGCACCGTTGTAATCATAATACTGCGTGGTGTGAGTATTGGCGGGGGGAGCGGGGGTGCTGTAGGATGGGGGAGGTGCAGGGGCGGGAGCGGAGGAGAGGAAGGTAGTTTGGGAGGGATCGACGGTGGTAGACGTGGGAGCGGCGGAGGAGGGGGTGGAAGGGGGATGAGATGGATGGTCGGGATCGGGATAGGCGCAGGAAGGGCCGAGGCCGCGCTTGAGGCAGGACTGGCAGGGGAGGACCTCTGAGCAACGGGTCTTGCCGGTGTGGCAGGCGACACAGGCGCGGCGGACGGAGGGTGCTTTGGCTGAAAGGATATGAGGAAAAGGGTATTGTCAAATTCTGAAAAGAATCCATACGTTTCCTCTGAGGGTCTACGGATTGTGGCTGTGGATCAAGGTTGTTGTTGTCTGGAGGAATGGCCGACATTCCGGGGCTCTGGGTTCGATTTCGGACGGCGGTGGTGGTCGGTGGGGAAGGTGCGCCGGCGATATCCGGCCCCAGGGGTTTAAGGGTTATATAAGTAGACACCTGGGGCCGCCCACCAGTCCTGGCTACTGACCACCACGACGATGGACCAGAACCCGTACAATCACCATCATCATCACCAGCAGCTACACTATGATTACCCACCACCGCCCCCATTGCCACCCAGTGCAGAGCTATTCGCACCAGAGGAGACAACTGACCTATTTGGCTTTCTCGACCAGTTTGGCGGGGGTGATCCTCTCGAATATGTTCCACATAATCCTATAAACTTTTGGGACTATCCTGGCCCCTCATCGGCCCCGTTTGACTGGAACATACCAACTCCACGCCATCAGTTGCCTACGCCTCCGACACCCAAGAGTGCTCCGGCAGACGTATACTCCCATCACCAATATCCACCACCTCCACCTCCACCACCAATGACTGCTCCTCTACCCCATCATGCTCCCGCTCCCCCGCCTCCTCCCCCGCAGCAGCAGCAGCAACAACAACAGCCGCCCACACCGAATGCTACACCCCGTACCGCATCCAAACCACTCCTTTCCACTCCACAGAAGCGACTCAATCACATCCTCTCAGAGCAAAAACGACGCAATGCCATCCGCGACGGCTACGCTCAGCTCATCGCACTCCTCGGCGACCCCTCCTCCGCTATGCCAAGCCGCGGTCGTCCAAAGGGGCGGGGCAAGAACACAAAGGGCAAGAGCGGCGTCCTCTTCCGCGCAGTAGAGTACATTCGCTGGCTCGAGGAAGGCCGCGATGCTCTCCGGGAAGAGGTGGAGAGGAGGAGGTAGCCCTACGCGTCTTTTCACATGGCAAACGCGTCTCTGCTCCGCGGATCTCTGTTTCACATGTGATTCTTACTAGCCCTTTCTCTTTCAACCGCCACGGACCCATACGATGCATGTGAATATATATGCCATGACGCATACGTCCCCGCGGTTTGAGGAGGAACACGTACGTTATTCTTATAGCTATACCCGTGTAGAATTATCAAGAGGAATTTGTATCAGCACATTGGAAAGATGCGACGAGGCATGCTCATAAGGGCGCGGACTATTAGGCAATAACAGTCTGATTATAGCAGAGCACATAAGAACACTATATGTACTTGGTCGGGATCTTGAATCCGCTACGAAGAAAAATCCGGTTGAGTCATGTGGAGGCGAGGACATAGCTGGTGGGCTACGAGCCGGCACGTATGCATACTCGGGCTAGGACCTTGGGTCGAAATACTTGGAAACCGAAGGGAAAAAAGCTTCTAGGACATGCAAGCGCAGATGTCAGAACAGATGGCCGACGAAGGGTATCGCTATTATCGTTACAGTGAGCTTCAATCAAAGGACTGATAGAAAGAAAACTAGACCTACGAGTCCTGAATGCCTTCAAGTCACAAAAACTTGAACACAGAGCCGCGTCACAGCTGATCCCGGACAAGTCTATGAAGAGAGTCCACTGTCCTTCACGAGCAAATGGCAGAGTTAGGAAAAAATTCCATATAGTGTTCCCGGTGCAGGCAGACACGTCCAAGTTCTCGCTGGACCACGCGTCCGCGTGTGATTCGACACTACAAGGTCCTGGAGTGCGCGTAAGGATAAGTAGAGGAACTCGAACTTGCTCCCTTGAAAGCAATGTTCGTTGTAGAGTCTTGATATAAGATCAAAGAAGGCAAGTGATCCAAAAGCTATACTGGCGGAGGAGGCAGATCCGCGGTGACTTGTCCAGCTGAACCACGAGTCAGCGTTCAGCATTTGAGTTTCGCGATGAACCCGTTCACTGTGTGGCTGATGTTGGAACAAGAAAAATGAGCTCTTAGAGGAATATCGTGGATGACTAGTCGCCAGACCATCTGTCCACATAGTATAATTATTGCAAGGGCTCGCCAAGGATGTAGAATCGAACAAGAATTCCAAAAACACACGGCGGGGACAGAGTCGTTGATCCGCCCGGTGAATCTGTCGATTACAGGTTGACGCATCGGAGCAAGGATTCCACGTATACCTCGCAGGTGACGCCGCGTTTCGTAGTTGACCGGTGACAGAGCCAGAAAAAAGTTTCCTCCACACGTCCGTCTTTTAGGCGGAGATGATGCCGGTGCGTCAAACGTCCGCGGGAGAGACGAGCAAGAATTCGATGGCCTCGAGAGAAATTCCAGGCAAGGCAGGTGTTTGCTGCACGAGTGAGCTTGGAGAACTCAGATAAAACAGTCGCGACGAAGGTCGTAGCACCACAAACAGGTAGCTGCTGCGCTACGAGCCTGCATGGAATACTTATCGATGAACGTTGAACCTTGACATGTTAATTTTAGTAGCAGTACAAGAAGCAGAATAAAAAAGTCACCGCTACCTATCATTGGGCGAAGACAGTGCCGGTGTGCCATATGCCCATGGGAGAGCTGAGCGAGGATGGTAAGTCATCGTCACAAGAAGCAGGCGCGAGGCAGAGCCGTTCCCTGCCGGACAAGCAGTGGATCTGATGAACTTGAAAAGACAGTGATAGCAAAAAAATTGCTGCTTATATGAGTCTGTCAGAACATACTGTAGCTGGTGGGCTACGAGCCTGTGTGTACAGTACAAGCACTCAGGCTGAGACGTCGAGTCAGTGCACTTAACAAGCAGAGGCAATGGTATGACTGCGTGCGGCACGAGTGTAAAAAGTGACAGAGAACGTATTGACAACAGAGAATATAGCCAGTGCGCTACAAGCCTGCATGTCAATGTACTCCGACTGGGATCTTGAGTCGATGATGAACTTAACATGAAGAGCAAAAGAACTGTCTGTTTCCGACGTCCGTACCACGCATGGCCAACGACACAGTGTGCCATTTGCCTGCGGGAGGATTGGAGCAAAGACACCTCAAGAACCCGGAGGCAGATCATCCTTAGGTATATACTAATGAGCACTCGAAAAATCAGTCACCCGCCTTATGCTCGGAAAAGTCAAGTCTATAAACCTTGAGAAGAAGCAGGAGGAAAAAAGGAATAGCACACATCTTCCATAGTGAGGTGCCGACAGAGCTAGTACGTCAGGCGCCCCGGGCGAGCGGTGAGCAGTCAAGCGGGAATACCTACATCCAACGCAAAGCACCGAGGCACAAAAGCAATACAGTCTGAAGAGAAAAAGAATTACCTAGGCCGTTATCAGCGCATTGGGTGAAGACAGCGCCGATATGCCATACACCCATGGGAGAGTTGAGCAAGAACACCTTACGGGAAGCAAGATCGTGAAGGATGTACTAGCCGTTCGCTGGACGAATCAGCATGAGTGAATTGAATGTATAAAGTAAAAAGCCTACTCTGATAGGACAGAGGACAGAGCCGGTGGGCTACAAGCCTGTGTGTACGACTGGAACATTGCTTCAGTGTAAGTACTTGAGAAGCCGAAGGGAAAAATGATTCTATTACCGGTAGGGTAGACGGAGCCGGTATGCCAGATGTCCACGGACAAGGTCAAGAGATAAGTTACGTCCAATACACAGCACCGACGCAAGAACAAGACCAATACGAACTTGCAAAGCAGAGACTAGAAGAAGTGCTGCCGTCAGCAACTAGTATGAGAGAACCTACAGTTGATCAGAAGTCCATGAATCCATGATGCAGTATGGGCCAGTACCAAAAACATCAGTCAGAAGTCTTCCGCGAGCCACGGCAGCTGCAAGGGATGAGCTACGAGGCTGACGCAACCATTGATCCTCGACGACTTTAAGAACCGGAAGGGGAAAGACTAACTAGGCGGATCCACGTTTGCGCGTGCATATGAACAAAAAAGGTAAAGAAGTCCGAAGAATCACAGTGTCAGGCGGCAAAGAGAACTTACAAATGTCACCATGGATGAGGCTGACGGCGCGAAAAAAAGGACACCGCTGCCTACCAGTTATGCGGACTTGACAGCTAATCTACGAGTCCACAGCGCACAACCTCCCCAGATATAAATGAACTCAACCAGCGACCGTGACCGTAGAGAGTGAAAAACACGTATTGGGACATACGGGAGGCAACTGGCTAGTTGACGAGAAACATGCGAGCCATGCAGTTGATCCACAGGATTGATAAGCAGATGGAGAAGTCCAAAAAATATTTCTCCTGATTAGGCGGACTCACAGACGAAGCCGGCAACGTTAAACACCTACAAGAATGCCTGCATAGTATGAGAACATAAGCCTGAGCTACAAATCCGCCAGGCTTGATACTACCGAGCGCACTTGGACCGCGAGCACAGCTGCAACGGTTCAAAGGCTTGAGCTCCACAAGAAGAATAAAAACCTGAGACCGACGAGTGAAGTATCTCAAAACTTCACGGACATTGACATCATAGCAGATCCGCAGTGACAGCTGAACCACGAGTCGACGTCCAGCTATGGAGTTCCACAATGAAGGCGTTCACTGGCCTGAAGTTAGAACAAAAAATTGAAGAACGAAACTTCGCCGGCTGATAAGTATTATGAGCGATTCAAGTACACACGAAGGATAGAGAGCCACAAGAATTAGGGAGTCTAGAGGGTGACAACGTCGCCATTGATATGAGCTGTACAACGAGTCAGATCCGAAAGCGATCGCAAAAAATTCCCGTTTACCTCGCGTGTACAAATTGGATGTCTTCACAGACCCTAGGAACCAATAGCAGCAAGCTGACTCAGTTCACCGTCTTTCTCGTTGCCTTCAACCGTAGTCTTGTCGGCGTCGTACTCGAGATCTTGAAAGTGTGGCGTCGATGCAGATTCAACGGGGGAGGTCGTTGATCCATGTCGTGTAGGGAAGTCCAGCCAATGCGAGAGTCGCGGGAAAATAACACGGAATGACGCACTTCCCCCCGTGAAATTCCAGGATGTGCAAGTCTGGGGAGGATTTTAAATAGTGCCGGTTGGCGAATTTGCGCCGACAAAAGGAATAATCCGTCATGAAGTAAGGGCGAATGTACCGAGTTGGGCAGACGTCTCGAAGGTCGCGAAGTAGACGGTTTGACTCCTGGAGCGTGGTAAGGTCCACACGCAATGGAATATGAACTGAAAACGTAGCGAGTTTTACAGGAACTTGACCTGAATACTTCGGAGATTGCTGTCAGCTACACGCTCGAACTTTTCCTGGGAAAAAAAGCTGGGTCGAGGAGACCACCATACGCGGGAGAGACTGAGGATTCTGTGTCCTAAGAAATAGAAGTCTTGAAGTGGGAATTGTGGCGTAGCTGCTTCCCAAGCAAGTCTAGTCCGAAGGTGACACAGTAACAAGATAGAGGCGGAGATCCGTGTTGGAATCTAGTTAATTCTGAGAACGTTAGATGAGAAATGGGTCCTGAGGCCTGAGGTCAAATCGAAATGAGAAACACACATTTTTGTCCAGATTGAAAAGGCCGTCCGGCGAGGACAGTCGACGCTTCCCAGAGTGTAACAGGACCGAATAAAACCTTGAGGCGGCGGGGAACTCGTCACTGTTGTCGACTTCAAGTCTACATCGTCATGAATCCTTCAATCCAAGTCAGATTTCAAGGACGTACGAGAAGTACGCGCTCAGAGAAGAAGCACGACACTGCAGAGCATTCTGAGTTCAAATGAGTGAATAATGAGCGTTCAAAAACATCAAGAGCAGCGCACTTTGGCCAAAATCCAACCGGTGTGGGCATTCGCGGCGTGGTCCAAGTCCTCACGATTTGATCGCGGCGTCTTCTGAGCCCGTTTTGCGCCTCAAAGGGTCGAGTCTGTGGTCTTCGAGGTCGCAGACGCGTTGAAACTGAAAATGCAGGTCAGAGCTTAGTCCTGTAACCGAACCCTATATGAGTGACAAGTCGACGATATAGGGTCCTGGTTTTCTCGTCGAAAATTTGGCAGGCAGAACACGCCTTCCTATTATGGTATACGATCGAGAAATTTCCATGTGTCGCTCGCGTGTTGGAGACCCAATTTGGAGCGTGAGATTTAGCTGGCTTGTGGACTAAGGCCTTTGGCTTCAAAACTCAAGATATTTAATATAAGAAAGTGCACAGGATATTTATTAGCTGTCATACAAGGCTTTCTGCCGCTTTCAACGAGCGTTTTCCTTCAGAGAATTCTCCGACACCCCGGTCGTCGCGTGGCAAACACCTGGTAAATTCCCGATCACCTACCATAATAGGAAGGCGTGTTCTGCCTGCCAAATTTTCGACGAGAACTCCCAGACCCTATATCGCAGCTTGTCTTCTCATATATGGTCGGTAACGAGACTAGTCAGAGCTCATCGCGGTTCAAATTGAAGGGATAACTTCCACATTGGGCTGGGTGATCGGCGTCCTCAACGTCGAACGACCATGTCGTTTTAAATGCTGAGCTTTCCGACTCGACAATGCCCTCGATACATCAGCTCGTTGGAGTTCAAATTCCACGGGAAACTCACCTGGGACGTGCTGGGCTGGTTTGAGGCTAAAGACGAGGGTTCTGAGCTTCGATTCGAGAAACTAGACTGCGGCCCACCTCTGGTCAGTAAGCTTGGAATCTTGCCTCTCAATACCATGTCTCTTCTGCCCGTGTTTCTAGACGGTTCGAGTGCATAGTGAACTCGCGAAGTGAGTGTAGGTCGTTTTCTTGGTGTACCGCTCCTCCTTGGAAGTTCATGCCAGAGTTCAGAATGGGACCCAACTCTGCTGTCGTCTCGTCACCTTGGCGGGAAACACACCCAACAGTAATATTCTTCATGGGGGCACTCAATACAACAACGGTGACACGTCCATCAACACACATCCACACGTATACAATCCTTGCTTCCCACCACCACTGCACCCGACGCGACCAGGAAGATACGCGCTCAAAGATAAAGGGAAGACACGCCCTAGGATGAGCCCACCTTGACCAAGACGCGATGGAAACACCTACTACCCTTCTCCGTCATCGATGCATACCCCTCTACCGCATCATGCCGCCGCCTTCTCCTCCTCAGCAGCAACAACCGCCCCCACCGAATGCCACCCCTTGTACCGCATCCGAGCCACTTCTCTCCACCTCTAAGAACCGGCTGAACCACATCCTCTCAGTACAGAAATGACGCAACGCCATCCGCCACGGCTACGCTCAGCTCGTCGCCCTCCTCTGCGACCTCTCCTCCACCATGCCAAGCCCAAGGGGCGGAGGAAGAACACAAAGGGCAAGAGCGGCGTCCTCTTCCGTGCCATAGAGTACATTCACTGGCTCAAAGGGGGTCGCCACGCTCTCCGCGAAAAGGTAGAGTGACTAGCCCTACGCATCTTTTCACATGGCAGAATATGCGATGAGGAACACGTACGTTATTCTTATCCTTGTAGCATAAAGAGGAACTTGTCACATTGGACAATAGCAGAAGACATACGCTACAACTAAATGTATGTACTCGTTTGTGATCTTACATCCGCGATGAACTTGGATACAGTGTATCTCTACCGTACCGGGAAACAGACTTGGTTTCAAATCAGGTCGACGAACGGAGGACCTCAAAAGAACAAGGCGGTCGCCATGTCCAAAAGTATACTATTTGAGCTTAACCCCAAGGCCAGGCAGATCCGTGGTGTCTGGTTCAGCTCAACCACGAGTCTACATCCAGCCAAGACCAAGTTGTTCAGTAAACACTGGCGCAATCGAAGAAATATGCACGACACGAAGAGTGGAGTCTAGTGTTGCCGGTTATCGCTTTGCAGTTGATTCACCACTCCACATAATTCGCAAGGTGACGCCGCGTTTCGTGTTGGCAGTCGGCGGGACAAAAAGTTTGATGAAGGTAAGGACTGTGCAATCAGGCGGAGACTATGCTGGTACGTCAAATGCCCAAGATAGTTGAGCAAGAACACAACACAGGAGGCAAGTCATCGTCAGGTATGAGAACTTGAAAAGCAGGCACCCGCTGGCCACCAGCAATTTATGTATCCAGTGAAAAAAGAATAAATAACACCACAGGTAGACAGATGACAGAGCCGGTGGGCTACAAGCCTGTGAGCAAACCTATTTGGACTGGGACATCTCGATGTACTTTAGAAGCCAAAGGGAAAAAGAAATTGCTGTCCAGGTAGACGGGCCGCTATGCTACGAACGAGGTCAAGACATGTGTCCAATACACAGCACGGAGGTGCAAACAAGCCCAGCGCGAAACAAAGCAGATGCTACGCTGCGATGGGAAACAATGTAAGCAGCCTACGGTCGAAGTACTAGTAGATCAAAAGTTCGGGAACGCCCTTGCACAGAAAGGCAGCTGCACAGGGTAAGCTACGAGGCTGCCACAAGCTGCAACAGCTATCGACGCCGGATGACTTTAGGGACAAGGACAGACTAACGAGGTGGGGACAGCAAAAATCCACGTTCACGGTCATGCATATGGATAAAGAGGTGAAGTATTTCAGAGAATGATCAGGTGGAGCAAGAGATGGAGACAGACTAGGAATGTCGCCGATGCGCCTTAAATAAAGCGACACGAAGAAAAAGATGTCTTTGGGCATGTAGAGACTGCAGAGGACTTGACATCTGAGAGTCCATGAGTCCACGGCCCACAACCTGGTAATGACTATTGGGGCGAGTTTGAGCGAGAGGCGCCGATGACGAGCTGCTAAACCGAACACATACATCAGAGATCAGTGAGACTTAAAATAAACCATCTGATACCAGTCATTCAAAAGGTTTTGGAGGGCCTGAGAAGACAATTTTGGGAAAATGCGCCACATTGTATCTCGTGTATGACCTCGGGCAAGCCGCAATATACTGTGGAAGCCAAGATCAAGGCTTCAAGCCTCAAGGCTCAAGGAGAGATAGAAAAAAATTGCTCAGTCCCGACAAGGAGGAAAACATGAGATTCAACGCCAGCAAGTGGTGATATGCATTAAGGGGGAATCGAACCCCCGGCGGGTCGAAGTGTATTTCGCATGGCAACGACCCAGGTTACCACTACCCCATTAATGCATTGTGTGGCGGTCATAAAAGATGCTTTTGAGTTTTCATGTTGAACCTCGACTCTCACAACTAAGTACTTATAGATCAATAAATTCCCTTGGCGGTAAGCAGCCCTCAATAGTCACATCTCCCACAATACCCGCACTCCTGCCCACAGGCCGCGAAATCCATCCCCGGTCCTTCTCCCGAATAGCCATCACTGGCCTCCCCATCCGAATCCCACTCATCATACGCCTCGTCGTAATTGTCATACGAATCAGCAGGCGCAAAATCCTTACACGCCCGCGTGTGGTCCTGCGCCGCCCACAGCATCTCCTCGTACTGCTCCGCGCCGCCTAGAATCTCAGTGAGCGCCGCGCGCCGCTTCTCCACCCATTTCACCCCAGGGAGGATGCGGCGTATAGCGGGCTTCAAGTTGCCTTCGTCGCAGACGAGCGTGAGATACCCCGGGAGGATGATCTGCAGGAGGTGGATGTAGTCGACGATGCACGGCACGTCGGATGTGAGCGTGTCGTCGTCGAGGATGTGGATCTCGACCTCGTCGAAATTGAACTGGATATTCCAGAACGTCTGGTTTTGGACATCGAGCAGATCGCGGATGCTCGCAGGAATGACGATGGACATCGTGTCATCTTTGAAGAAGGCTTGCCTCTGTCAACTCTACAAGTCAGATATCGACCGTGATAGGATCTTCACTCGACTCGCCTGTGCGTACGCCTTTCCTTTAAAAGCACCGTTAAGTTCACTATCGACTTCTGACTCCCACCCGCCCTGTTTTAGCGGCAAGACAATGTACTGTTGAATGAAGCCTTGCGCCCGTATCCATGCTGTCTCTATATCCTCTACAGACCTATCGGGAAGCATCGTATGGTCGTAGAACTCTTGATAGTTGATTGAGACGTCGACATACACAGCGCTGGCCATGGTTGATGAAAGAATGAGGGGGAGCTCTTTTCGCCTAGAGGTGGTGATATATGGCTACCCGATTGAGGCGCCTAACGAAAGGTGTTAGTGTGTGAGTCATCTAACTTTAACACGATGAGACGGGACATCGTCGGGTAGCTTTGTGTGAATATGGAAGATGGAGCCTATAGTGCGATTGGTTCACCGCGGCGGGAGGCACTAGAGAAGCTTCTTCAAGCTCCGTGATAAATATCTACCTCAAGAAGCTGTTCAAGATAGTTAGAGCAAATTCAACCTGAAAGCTTTAAGACACCTCTGACCTCGCTTGTGTATGTTTTTGTATCGCGCGAAGGATATGCGCTGGCAATCACGGTACAGGCGCCGACAGACTGGAGGACAAGGACACAGGGCGCCAAAGAATCCCCACTGATATCACTGTTCAAGCTGCATCCCATAGACGTTGATGACGACAGGCTTGGCATACGAACGATCGCGCTAAGCTTCCCGTAGCTGTCTATGTCCGTTCTCCAAAATCTTAAAGAAGTGTAGCCTGGTCAATTCAGTTCTTTCATATTGTGAAAATGTACAGCGCAACTACGCAATAGAACTCTCATCCGTGTTTAACACCAACATCGTGAAGAATCGGATCATCTCCATGAAGGCATCAACTTCAATATCTAAAAGACGAATATGTTTACTTTTAACCAATAGTAAAAGAAGAATAAGTACGCACTTTCATTCACTGTGTGGACACCGCCGAGCCTGTTGACAGCACCAAACGAATTCTTGTGATTATATCTGAAGATATGCTCCGACAGCGACCAGTAGTATTTCGTGTCTGAAGAGCCGTTAGTACACCACTCTGAAAACAATCCAGTATGCATACCAGTGTTACCGGTCGGCATTCCAGGACTGACAACGATGTCTTCCTTCTCGTCGTCATCGACACGGTGCGAATCAAACGTCGCCTTTATGGTGCCACTCAAAAGTTCCCAGGGCTCGCTTCCTGCTTTGCCCACATCTGTAGGGGTTCGTGGGGCGGGCTCGAGCGAGTGGTTGAAAGCCTTGCTCAGCGCCAAGCTTCCTTTCGGGGACGACGGAGAATACAGCTGTCCTCCAAACGCACTGAACGAAAGGTCGAAGGATTTCGCGACGTCTAAAAGTGTTTCTGTATCCCGAGCCATAGTTTCTGCCACCGAGCTGCGTGTGGAGATGCGATGGTTTACCACAGCATACGCCTGCTCTGGTAGGGCGTTTGTCTTGACACCACCGTTAATGAGATCAATGGCCTGCGTCGTGCGGACCAGGCTAGCATATGATGGCTCGTCAAAGAGCAACTTTTCAATTTTGCGTAAACCCTTGTCGGAGTGACCAGCCTTTTCGATAGCGTGCTTAAGACGACGAGGGATCGAGGCACCGTGTGCAGCGTAGCACTGAAGCGATGAATATAAGACGTCTTCACGCGTCTAAAGAAGTATCAGTTCTAAAAAAACGGTGTTCCAGAAAATAAGGCGCACCAGCTCCAATGGGTAAGGATTATTCTCTATCTCAACCAAGAGAGCCGACAGCATTCCAATGCTCTGCACATCATCAATCAGTATCCGTATATAAACGATGATGGGTACTCACAGTATGTGCAGGTGGGACACTTGAATGTCCTCCAGGTGCTGCGACTTCAATCAGGAGATCCATGTAGCCCTTTTCTGCGGTCCCAGGTGTGGCGAAAGCCGTGCCGTATATGTCAGTGAATCCTCCTACAAGTGACTTGGACGTCAGCCAGGTCGATGCAAAGGGTTATGCTTGTACCTCCTTCATCGACTACAAGTGCGAAAGAGTTTTCGCCATAACGCTCAAGCATGGCGTCGGCGAGGTAAGCCGCACCCTGCATGCCCGTCCACGTTAAGAAATTTTGAATACAAGCCAATAGCACTTACATGGCTTCCGCTAATTTCTTCGTCGAAACCGAAAGAAAGAACAATCGTTCGAGTTGGTTTAAAACCTTTTTCGATAAGGGTTTCAAGAGTAGACCTGTAAGGAGGTCAATCGAAAAGCAGCTCGTTGGACGGTACACATACATAATACCAATCAATCCGCTTTTGTCGTCAGACGATCCTCTACCCCAAATTCGAGTGCCTGCAATATAGTTACATTTTTAGTATCAATGGTCAAGAAAGGGTGGGTGAGGAGATCACCATCAAAATATCCAGAATAAGGGGGATGCGTCCAATCACCAACAGTGTTAGGATGTACGGGAACGACGTCCTGGTGGGCGGCCAGCATCATAGGCTTCAACGACGGATCCGAGCCTGTCCATTCAAAGAGCAAGCCGTACGTGTTGACCTTTTGGAGAGACAGAGTCGCGTGCCTATTGAGATACGAAGCGCGTCAGATGACTGAAAAAGGAGGAAGGGAGGTACGTACACCTGGGGGAATGCGCCAAGGAGGTAGTCATGGAATGCGCCCATTGGCACCCAGCGAGGGTCAACGCCGACAGGTCCCATGCCATCGAAGGACTCAGTGCTACAAACTTGATTCAGGATTGAACGTCTTTCGAGATCGCAGACAATAGACTTACGGGACTCGGACAGCGCCAGCCAGCCAATCAATCGCTTTAGCTTTGAACGCCTCCGTTCCGATAACGCTCGACATCTCGTCGTAGATTTCTGCATTCTTTTCTGGGTACACAGCACCCACTTGAGGACACATCTCTGCTTTCTTTGCCTTCTGTAACCCGAGGCGGCAAGTGGGGAGCCTTATCTTCGGCGAGGCATACAAGAATAGGAAGCATGGGATAGTCAGCAACAATGCATAGAAAGCACGTCGACGCGACGCAGGTTTAGTGGAAGGTGCAACATTGACGGGTTGTGGGAGAGAGGACGCCTTCATGGAGGGCGTACGCATGTCCTTCTCAGACATCGACATGGTGGAGAGGAGGCTGGAGGAGCGGACGCACGCCCGTGTCAAACAAGAGGAGCATGCTGGGAGCAGGTGATAAGATATGGAATTTGAAATCGCATGTTCGCCGTCGGCAAACGAACTTGAACGCATCCACGTTTCTTTCTCAACCTCCTTCTCCCACATATGCCCGTCAATGGGATTTACCTAACATTATTACAGCTTTCAGCTGGCGCAACTGAGATCCGCTGAGTCCCGCGACTCTCTTAAATCCAGGTTCTTGTCTGAACGCCTATCGACCAATGAATGCCTAGGCTGCTGCTACTGCTACCGGCGCGTGCAAGACTATCATTCCCCTGGATAGTATCATGACTGCCATGTCCGGTTCTCTTTCGCAAGCAGATATCTCTGGTCCTCGGAATATACTGCTCTACTATCTCGACGAATGTGACACTATACAATAATGAATACTGCGGTGCAAGCTTTTCTTCCACGAACCGCCACAGGCTCGAAGCATTGCAACTTTGTGCTATAGCTCTTTGTCTTGGAGACAAGGAAGTCTCTATTAATATGACGAATCCATCAGAGTCCCCCATTATATGTCAGCCAAGAAGGAAAAGATGAGGTGACACTTGCCGACACTCTTCTCATTCATATCATGTCACTCGCCTTCCACAGATCTGACGCGTTCACTGGTCGTTTTCCATGACGTCCAATTCCAGGCTGACTGCTTCCGCTGAGCCCACGTTGGACGTTCGCCGTTTTTGAGCAGCTTCTCAACTTGCATGCGCCTCCCGATGACTTGCTCGCCGCAGATCTCGGTAAACTAGACGAGCTCTCTTTTTGTCTTCAGAACCGCAGAAGTTCGGTTAAAAGGAGACGTCGCTGTATTTCCCTAGCCTTAGTACGCGTCATTGGAGGAAGATGAAAGAAGCAGCGTACTCATCTCGCCGGAGACGCCATAGATCAATGACAGAAGGAAATTACTACCTGGTCAGACAGTGGTCTGGACCGTTTTTTGCTGCTGAAAATTTTCAAGGAGCTTCATCTATTGTTGTGATAATTGTAGTGCTTCGCACTCTCATGCGCTAATATTGACTGACTCGTGGCGAAGACGCCATGCAGATCGCTCTTCCTTGATTTCGACATTCTCGAAGCTTATCCGCGATATTGTGAGATGATGGGATGGCAGCAGATGTGCATGAATATATCTTCTAGGAACGCACCGGGCTGCATTATTACGAGTTGGCTGGATTGACTGAACAAGTCGGCTTCGAAAACGTTTTAAATTTTTCCATTTGGGCGCGTAATGTATGTAAGATTTCCTTCCGGTCCCACATACATTGACTTCTGGCGGTCTTCTACACGTTTAGTCTTGCGTTTGGTCGAAAGTGAGAAGACACCAGTGTTCCCTAGGAAAACGAACATACACTGCTATGCATTGCGATTATGACTGTTGTTTATCGAAGTTATGTTACTTTGAACGCGCTTTCTAAGTAGATGGCTTGAGTCTTGAGAGAAAGAGCAGGCCGCGATGCCGAGAAGCGTTTGCGGGAAAAGCCGGGTGGCCCGCGAGTCCTGACAAACAGGGACGCCGACTTCGACTTGGTCAGCTCCACCATGAGCAACGCGTCGTCGTCTAAAAGCGGGATGATTATGGGCCCGGATGGCAAGCCTTGCAAATCCTGTACCGCGTTCAGGAACTGGAATCCAACCGGCGCGGTCCAAAAGACCAAAAAGCCAGACCAACCACCACCTAACTGTCCCCCGGACGTTGAGCAGCTCGGGCGGTCCACCTGGACATTCCTGCATACCACGGCCGCGTATTACCCTGACAAACCTTCACCCACCCATCGAGCAAATATGCTGATGCTTTTACGCGCCATTCCGTTATTATACGCTTGCAACCATTGCGGGGACGATTTTGGAAAGGATATTGACGTGCATCCACCCGATGTCAGTAGCCGTACGGCGCTCAGTAGATGGTTATGCGAGAGGCACAATGCGGTGAATGAAAAGCTAGGCAAGACGCCGTTTGATTGTTCGTTGAAGAGTACGGATGAGAGATGGAAGGATGGGCCGGCTGATGGGAGCTGTGATTGAATTGGGTTTTTGTTGTAGAACATATAGAGAAATGCTTGAGTATTCGAGCGAGCTCAAAAATCGATTCAACGTTCGTGTTGGGAGTCAAGTTCAGGAGACACGATGAGCCACGTGTGCTCATTACTTACATCACAGCGGAGGATGCACCTTGTTCACGCCTTCTATCTTGTCACGGCTGGTGTCCCCGACAGCCCACAGCATTCCATATTCTCAGGCCTCTGCCCCATAGCCGCCTTGCAACATTCCACACGTCCATGTCATTCAAGGCCATCCTTTACGCCTATGTACTCGGCGGCCTGACCTTCATCCCATTGCTCCTCGCCTGTCTTGTTTTATTCACCATATACACGTCGGTGCCTGTCGGGGAGCTTGATGTCGCCAAACGACGCCGGCACAGTCTCGAGGCTAAGACACAGAACGACAACACCACTCCTGAGCCAGCAGCAACGACGCCCAACGACGTGAATGACTTGCCGAAGACCCGGAAGGGCTGGCTAACAATGCGGCGCACGTTTGAGGAGTCGCAGTTTGACGGTGGATACGTCACCCTCGTGCGCTCCTTCTTGGATGCTAGATCCAAAGATCCCAAACGCTCGCGACCAAAGGATATGTGGTATGTGGTCTTGAAGGGAAAGATCCTATATCTCTATGAGGATGAGGGTATGACGGAATGCGAGGCGGCGATACAGTTGGGCTTTCACGACGTTGTCATCTACCCCGAAGGTCTCCAGGATGGAGAATTATTCGCCAAACGAAACGCGATATGCTTAAAGTCTAAATCATCATCGCCCGGACTTCCTAGCGTAACGAAAGAGATGAAACTAGAGGGCGAGTTGGAGAAGGAGGCCGAGAGTGAGTCTGTTAAGCGGAAGGTTGCAGAGGTCGAGAACGCCGCTAGGGAGGAAGCTTTCGACTCCAATACCCCATGGTTCATCTTCGTTCGTTCCAATGTCGAGATGGAGGACTGGTACTTGTCACTTGTTCACGCCTCGGATCACCCAGCACAAACTCCTACCCTTACCCCCTTGGCCTCCGTATTTCAGCCCGTCGACATGAACAATCTCGTTTCCACCTTGGACGAGCAACCCGACGTTATTCCCATGCGATGGCTCAATGCCTTACTTGGTCGCATCTTCTACAGCTTCTACAGGACAGACCAGCTCGAATCATTCATCATTGGACGTCTCATGAAGAAGTTGTCCAAGGTTAAACGCCCAACCTTTCTCACAGACATCGTCGTCACCGAAGTCTCCGTTGGGAATACGACCCCTACCTTTAGCAAGCCCATGCTAAAGGAACTTACCAAAGAAGGAGACGCGTCGTTGGAGATCCACGTTCTCTACAAGGGCGAAATACGCATTACGGTCGAGGCGACAGCGAATATCAACATTGGCACGTTCAAATCATACAACGTCAAACTAGTGCTTGCGGCTGTTCTGAAGGAGATGGAGGGAAACCTACTCGTTAAGGTTAAACGACCTCCCAGCAACCGCATCTGGTACGCGTTTACGCAAACGCCGCGTATGGTCCTGGAAGTGGAACCTATCGTCAGTGACAGGCAGATCACCTGGAGTATGATTCTTGGAACGCTTGAGTCGAGGCTAAAGGAAATTGTACGTGACCGTTCTTCCTTTCTTCAATCATTTTAACATCTTACGTTGCCTATAGATTCAAGAAAGTATTGTGATGCCAAACATGGATGACATTGCGTTCTTTGAGAGCCTCGAGTACGACCATCGCGGTGGGATTTGGTCGGGTGCTGCCAGGCGGGAACGTCAACAAGTTCCGGAGACTCCGCCAAATGGCCTTGCTTCTGGAGGGGAGAGTTCGGAAGAGCCTTGTTCGGACTCTGAGGCGCCTGTCGTCCAATCTCTCCAGGAACGAACACCGATATCATTATCTGAACCGCCAACAATAGCTTCATCTCTTTCTGCACCGTCAGAAGCTCACTCACGTACGAACCGACGTCGGACGTGGTTCTCGACAGTTCGTGGTGATGAATTCAAATCCCAGCCGGAAGAAGTAGAACAGGAACGGGGTCGGTCGGTGGATATCGAGAAGCCTGAAGCAGTACAGAGGTCGCGTTCGACACCCAGCAAACCCGAAAGCGTACCGGACACCTCGTCTTCCAATGGGGATAGCTCATCTAGCAGTACCCGTCCTACTCCGCCACAAATCAGTCTTAGCGAAAATACTAGTAGTCGGTCTTCATCTCGAAGTTCAGAACGGGCGCCATCGACTGCAAAGCCTATCCCCTTCACGGAACCATCCTCCCCTTCTCCGTCCATCAAGGAGGTGTTACGCGCTAATCCTCCATCGAGTCCTACTTCATCATTCCTGTCCACGCTCAAGTCTAAAGCAGGCGATAAACAGGCTTTGAGCAATTCCGCCAAGGAGGCAATGAGGAAATGGGGCTGGGGCGGTTTAAAGAAGGATGAAGACAAGGAAGCGGTACCCGATCATGGTTCAGTTGGAAATAACGCCCGCCAACGCATTGAGAGTTTCACGCATCGTGCGCGTAGCAGCTACGCTGACGTGCGGGCCGCCGTTGAAAGTCGGAGAAAGGAAGACTCGGAGGCGTTATCACCGAGTGAGGACCCTAGACGGAGAACCGTTAGCACTACTTCGACTTCCTCCTCCTTCTCCCCTGTTGGAGAACCTGCGGAGGAGGAGGAGGTGAAGGAAGCGCCTGCGCCGATCAAAATGCAACCTCAGGCGAAGACGATGTCTATACCCGGGATCCACGCCAGTCATAAAGGGGAGGTGATGTCGATGGGGTATGTGGCTCCTGCCCCGGCGCAGCCCGCCGCATCACCACCGAAGAACCCGTTCAATCGCCTTTGGAAGAGTCCTGCTTCTGGGCCTCAAGAGAATACTGAGTTTGCCGGGAGTGCGGAGCCTTCGGAATCGCCTGCGCCGTCCAACGTTGGCCGTCCAGTTCCTCCTATACCTTCTGCCCGTCCTGTCCCGCCGCCTCCCAGCGCTGCTCAGCGACCGGTGCCGCCACCCCTTCCGCCAAGAGTAGCTGTGGCGCGGCCTCCTATGGAGCACGCACGCGTTGCGTCTGATGCTTCGTCTCAATCTGCGTCTGAGAGCCTAAAGTCGATTGCACGGCGCTCGATATCGATCTCCAATCCTCCGCCGCTGCCAGAACCTGCTCCCGTCGTTGTTCCTCCCACCTCGGACTGATAGCTTGTAGTTTTTTTCATTATACTTGTCGCTCGCTTTTCAATTATTGGCATCAATTGTATAATACACATATAGGTTGCATGTATACATATATAACATGGTATGTAATGTTTTTGGAATAAAAATCTCTACTTTACCAAAGGTGGCGTGGGATGAAAGGTCCACAGGATGGGGGGTGTGGCGCATCGGTAAATGTCGGGTTGTGTAGTGGCGTACCGGGAGGAGGGGTCGCCATAGATTGAGTTGCTGTGGAAAGGACTAGACTGATGGGTGGCGCTCAAGTGTATACCAGGAGATGATGAGATGTTGAGTGCGTCGGTGAGTCCCCATAAGGATTGTATGCTGGGAATTCGATCCATGGAGCTGTAGACGTCGGTATTAGGCTGTGTTCGACTCGGAAGAAGACATGAGGAGCCAGTTTATCTCCGCTGTAGTTTCACGTCGACAAGGTTGTCATGCATAAGAGCTGTAAGCAACCGATCAAAAGCGAAGCGAAGTAAGAGCGGTGGGTGACGTTTTAATATCTGGCGAAATCTTAGTGCGGCGTCGAGAAAGCGAATCCGCAGGGTCGTCACACGAGGAAGCAGGCAGACATATTATGTGTGGACAGTCCCGGCAGCTTCGGGCGAACGAGTACTAGCTTCCTCCACCAAGAACGCGCTGTATATACCGTCCGAGTGCAGACAGACGTCCGTCCGTCGTCAAGTCTCGAGTTAGGGAGCTGTATTGCTCACATGTTATTTAGGTTATGATGCTAACTCCAGTTTCCCCTCACCGGGTCTCCCCCGAGTTGGAAGCAATCTGGCAGAAGCACACGGCGCACATTGCGTGGTCGACGACATCTCCCTTGAAGGATCCAGAGTTCCCTCCGACCATCGCGAGCGTGGAAGGACGGATTCACGCGCTGTCACCCCCACCGCGCGTGCGCAAGATAAGGCGAGCGAAATCGCTACAGCCGTTGGCAGCCCCCCCCTCGACCGGGAATTCAAGCCGCAGACTGGAACAGATCCGCGAGGACGACCAGGACGACGAAGCGATGAGACGTGCATCAAGTTCTGATGATCAGTCAGATGGTAATATTCAGACTGGCACGAGGAGTCGCGTTTGGGGCAAGGTGGTGGACGGTGAGGATCAAAACCGAGGTCGCCAGGACCCGCTGGCGCATTTACGCGAAAAGGCGAGGAATCGGAAGCGACTGACGGTGCGGAGTGCATCCGTATCAGGTGCGTTCATCCAAGAGTTTGGCGGACAAGTACTAAGTGGTTGCAGACTTGAGAAAGAGTACAATGCACCCGACGGGCAATGCGGAACACAGCCGAGGGAGCGGAACGTGTGACCCTGCTGTGGTCGTTACAGCAGCGGCGCGGCCCTTTGTGATTTCCCACAGTCGACAAGGGTCGGGCTCGTCTATCTCGACGGTGAGGATGGGTCCTTGTTCAGACTCATCGGAGGAGACGCGAATAAGCATAGGCAGCACTGCGTACAACGCATCGTCATCCAACATGTCTCACCGACATAATTCAACGGCGGACCGCACATCCTTTATCGACCTGCTGTCACCACAGGAATCCCATTTCCCCATAATAATGTCTAGTCCGCCGAGCACAGACTCGAGTCGCACGACGTCGTACGCTTCCAATAACTTAATCTTTAATAATTCTAATAACAACAACAACAACAACAACAACAACACCATCCGTTCACGCTCACGCTCACCGAAACCGCCTGTCCCTACCAGCCCCAAACCTGATTTTGGATACCGCTCCTCCCCAAACTTGGCTCTCCGGAGAGCGTCCCCCATGCTGACCTCCCCCCGACAACCAACTACCTCCAGCCAGAGACCCGCGCCGAACTCGTCAAAAAGTCGCGCAAGCTCGCTCAGGTCTTTGGCCAGACCCCCGGTGCCGGTGTCATGCCTTCCAGCTTTCTCGATCTGCCTCCTAGCCCCAGGACGCGACATATGAGAGGTGCCATGTCCGTGTCAGACCAAGAGCACCACCTCCACCACCAAAAGCCTTTACCCGCTTCCCCCGGTGGTCCCATGGAACGCCGCCATTCCACCTCCATTCCGCCGGACGACTTTTACATCGAGGTCGGCTCCCAGCAGAGCGAGCGAACGAGCCAGGGCTCCCACCCATACAGTCGCCGCCCTAATGGAGCAGAGTCGCCGCCGACCTCTTTCATTGACCTTTCCGACGAGGAAGACGATTCAAGGCCCTTCTATGGTCCCGGAACGCCTCCGTCGCCTTCTACGCGATCCCTGTGTGAGAGCTTGTCTCCTGACGAGCAGCAAGAGGAAGTCAGGAGACGCAAGCGAGATAAACTCGCAAAGCTGCACCGGTTCCTCGGCTCACGGGTGCCTACCAATCTCGTCCTCGGTCTGGACGAAGGTGCTCTTTCCCTCCCTCCCCTTCCGCCTACACCTCGCCTCGAGATGGAGTCCTCTGATGACAAGAAGGCATGGCTTAGGCGTCGACGAAGCAGTTCGGTCGCCGCTTTCCCTGCTTGGTCAGATGAGGTTGACAGAGTGAAGGATGATCTGAACGATAGAGAGAAGGCTATCAATGTCCGCCGGGGTAAGAAAATGGAAAAGGTAGGTTGTACGTTACACTGCTATGTTTTTACCAACACCTTCCTTCGTAGGTATTCGGAGTTGCGCCGCCTCAGACACTCTATCATACACGATATGGGCCTTCACCGTCTGTCTTGGAGCTTCCGCGCCCCGATTCCACCCTCTTACCTGCCAAGTTCCTCTCTGGGATGCGCACCCCTACCGAGACGGGTCCGTCCCAACCGCCGTCACCCAACAAAAGCTCTGCGAAGCTTCGGTCCAAGAAAAACAGCCGTCCTTCGACATCCGACTCAAGCCGGCATCTCTTGTCCCAAGGCAGCGTCACCGAAGATTCACATCCTCCTCCTGTCCGCGCGCGTAGTGGTTCCCTGGTCTACAGCCACTACCAACACTCCTTAAATTCCCTTGTCGACATTATTGACAGGGTATGTCTTGAAGTTGTCTATGATTACTACTACGTTACTGATCAGATGTGTGATGGTAGGATGACAGGGAGTCCCTCGCAGAGCTACACGAGTACCTCAACACGTCGACTCCCACTACCCCGACCGAGCGCCGCCTCTCTGCCCGCTCTGAGCGCCGCCGCTCCCTGCCTGCACGCACCTCTACGACCTCTCTCGCCTCGGAGTACAGTCTTGCGGAATCGATAACCTCTCCCAAGGCCGAGGTTACGGATTTCCAGCTGCGACGCCGCCGCGCCGCCAAGCTTACCGCCTTTTTCGGTGTCGACTACCGTGATCTTATTCGGGATGTTCTTGATTCTATTGAGAATGGCCTAGAGCATGAGAGGAAACACGGTACGATCAATCCGGAGGAAGCAGAGGTGTGTACACTTTCCACTTTCCACTCACTTGATGATGATAATGATGTGCTTTCAGGACCTCCTCCAGCGCCTCCGCCAGATCAAGACGAAGCGCGACGGCATTTTCTGATTTCATTGGAATCGCCCTGGACAATCATTTTTCTATTTTTCAAAAAAAAGTCTGTTTTAAGTTTTTATCTACTGGGTGTTTTAACGAAAATCTTTTTACCATGCTACGTCTGTCATGTCCTGTCCTCCGCTCACGTTCCCTCTTTGTCAGTTGTATTTTACTTACCCCTCCTTTTAAAAATGTGTACGAGTAGCATTTGGTCATTTAATACAGCTGATGCTTTTTACATATATACGGTTTGATGTTGTGTGGTACAGCTTGGACATCGGAGGGTCTGGATTTCAAGTACTATGAAGCGGTGGGCAGTTCGACAGCTTCTAGCACGGCTTCATCCATGAGCCATCTCGGTAGTTTCAGTTATCTGCTGAAACGTGCAAGGCGCGTTACATGAGGCGGGTGTGAGGACGCTGATCAGAGGAGCCGTCACGGGACTTGGAAGAATGTCAGACACTCGGAGGACAAAATTGATTCCTTGAGAGTGCGCCTCCACAATTTATACGACTGGCACGCGTGGCGCGAAACCACCAACGGCATGCCATTGGCTTCCATTGGTGGTACGCGTAAAAGGGGACGTCATGAAGATCACGCTCGCTTGGAATACTAGTCCGTTACAGCAGCGCTAACGTCTATGATATTAATCTATCGTTCAGTCTATAAATGATGACGTAGAGTACTTATGATCAACAATGCTGTTGAATGAAGGAAAATTTTACAAGCGCGCGTTCCGTGGGAAGACTATTTGTGATCATAGAACGGTCAATCCGCCTAGATCAAGATCAATGAATGACAGAGAAGTCAAAAATTTTCGGGCACATACCGTGTATACCCTGCGGTGAACGTAGGAGCTCTCGAGGTTCAGACGTAATACAGTCGTGGCGCGGCGCAAAATACCATCCACGGAGCTCTGTTCATGCGCCCCATTGACTTTCAATACCCTCAATCCGGAAAAATCAATGGGACACTGTTCGTGGAGGAGAATGTCCACGATCCTCGTCCCGTCCGTGTCATGATCTATTTCCAGTTCTTGGAGGCGGCAAATTGAAAGATCAGCCGTCGTGATGGCGAGTCCTGTCGGAGAGGCAGGCGAACCACCTGCCACATCCGCTGCAATATTGCAATTCTGCAGCGCCAACGAAGAAAGCAACGGGAAAAACCTCAGCATCGCGTAAAACTCCCTCGCGCGCGAGAAGCTGAGGTTGTCGAAGCGCGCCGCCGTGACGCGGCGCGCGCGAAACGCTTCGCACATGGCGATCATCTCTGTCCCCTGGACGCGCGGGATCGACATCCAGCGCAGATCCACCTCCTGGAGGTTGACGAGGTCGTTGAGCACGCCGACGAGGTCCGCGCAGATGCCGTCGTGGGGCTCGGAGTACACCTTGAAGGCGCGTACGGTGGCCCCAAGCCCGGGTAGCTCGTTAAGCGCCTGGCGTAACCCGCCGAGTGCATCGCGGGTGTCCAGGTAGTACGGCCCTATGGTGCGGAACGGGTGCCGCCGTGCGATGGGGCGGAATGCGCGGCAGGTGAGGGAGAGAGCGCAGAGGGCTCTGCGGTCGTTGGAGAGGTGGGAGGTGATTAGCTGGAGGAGCTCGACGGGGAGTGGGAGACGCTGCATATAGGAGACTGTGGGGTTGGGGGAGATGAAGGGCGGTGGTGGTTTGGGCCGTGATGGAAGTCCGAGTGTAAAAGCCGAGTCATTATTTTTGTGAGGGAGCGAGCGCCTACAGCAGCCAGATCTGTATCATTAGTCCGGGAGTTGACTATCGGTATCGTCATTCGTTTGTTATACAGGTCGGCAGCAAGATAGACGCGTGAGCCGACAGGAATGATCAATTCAGGTCCAAGCGTGGGGGTGGTTGCAGAATCTAAGAAGGCTACATATGGATAAATGTGGGTCCATCTTGGGAAGGGAAGGTAGAGCTTAGCCTATGACGTAATGGCGCGCTTCCTTGAACTTGACCATTACAGGATCGCTCAGGCTACGCACGGTTACTTTGAATTATCCTTGGCGCTGTTAGTGCGTTGAAATATCGTGAGTGCATTTCGTGCCTCCATCATTCTAGACGTTCATCTAACTTCTAGTTTAACTTTCAAAAGGGTGCCGTACAACAAAATTCGAACATAAATGCCCACTGTGTACGTTTTCTTTTCCAGAGTAAGCGTGTTCAAATACTCTTTCTCACCATTACACTCAGCGATCATGAAGAGTCTGCAATCTGTTCTGCTTGTTGCGCGATGTTATCCCATGGAGATGGCAGCGCGACTGTGGTTCAGCGTCGCGTCGCAGATCTGATCTCCCAAAACATTCCTCCCACCGATGAAGAAGCTATATCTTGCTGAAATTGACATGTCGGGGCTCACGAAGGAGACGAAGAGCCACCACGATCATCTCAAAGGCATTCTACATCCGATTCGCTCTCTCCTAGAAGACATTCTCCGCGAGATTTTTCTCTGGAGTCATTATTCCTGGAATGATGACGAGACGCGTTATGCATGGTTTTTCGACTCGCTCTATACCCTCCGGCCGCAGTGGGCTTTATCGCAGGTCTGTCGTCGATGGCGAGACATCACACTCTCGTTCCCGCGTCTGTGGTCTTTCTTGTATCTCAGTATCGGCTGGTCAAGTAGCATCAGCGTCTCCAAGGTGCCGTTGGCCACATTGCGGTTGGCTACCTACCTTGACCGGTCTGCAAAACAGGAGATGGCGGTCCACATATACGTTGATGGGGACTTGAACCATACCGATTTTCTTGCTTTCATCCCCCTTCTTCGAAACAGCGCATCCCGCTGGTCTCCATGGAAGGCGCAGGCGTCATTGGAGTTTATCAACCTCTTTTCCATGTGTGATTTTAGCAGTCTTTCTCATCTCCGTCTGGTGTTACCCATAACCACGTGGAAGTTCAATAGCCATGCTATTCACTTCACTTCCAAAAATGCACCCCTACTTCGCTCCGTGGACTGCATGGTGTACGACTTTCAATCCTCTCTGGTTATCCTTCCTTGGGAGCAGTTGAACACAGTGAAGATGACCGCAATCACTGATTCGTTTGTTCTTGGTCCTCTCAAGAGCATGATACACCTTCAACGTTTGGAGCTGCGACTATCAGATATAGAATTG
The DNA here is from genome assembly GCA_036872995.1 of Hymenopellis raphanipes. Lineage (NCBI taxonomy): Eukaryota > Fungi > Basidiomycota > Agaricomycetes > Agaricales > Physalacriaceae > Hymenopellis > Hymenopellis raphanipes. The sequence goes on from JAYMDG010000001.1 coordinate 3,971,515, forward strand.
GAAAGTGATACATGGCTGTCGCTCTCCTCTCTACTACATCTCCCATCCGTTACGTCTCTGCTTCTGTATGGACTTGCAGAACAAGAAGCAGAGAACATAGGGCACCTAGTGTGCCACCTGGAAATCCCTTCGCTCACAGAGCTAGAGCTTTTATTTGGACGATGCTCTGGAATTAGTTCCGACTCAGAGCTTGACGTGCACGATCTTTCAGAAGCTTCACCGATGATCTTTCCCCCATTCCACTCATCAGTCCGCTTGCACCAACTCACGAGCCTTTCTATCAGTTGTCATTGTGCCATTGGGGATGAGCTTGTTGGTTTCCTTCGTCTTGTGCCCAATCTGCGTCGGGTCGCGTTACGCGGCTGTAACATCACGTTGGTGGTTTTTGATGCTCTGACAGTCAGAGGTAGCCTTGACGATCTAGTGCGGCACCTGAACGTTCTTGATCTGAGGAGCTTGGATTTCAATGATTCGGATGTCAGTATCAGCGATGTGTTGTCGATGGTGGAATCGCGGTGCCGTTTGCCTGGTGGAGAAACTCTCTTGACGCATTTCTCCATGTCTCCTTCCATGCCCATGCAACTGATACTGGACTCTGACGATGGAATACGAGGGCCCTGGCTTGATATAGCCGCCGTGGTATCCGTTAAGTAGATATACTAGATATGAAGCTTTGAAGTGATGATGTACTTTCGAAATTGTACTGTGCCAGTGGCATACAGTACGTCCCTCTTTCGCTTTGTTTTCACCTGTCAGTTTCAGCTCGAGTTATAAGGACTCTCATGTATAACATATTAAGTAGGAACAGGAAAGAAACGGGGTGAATATTAAATACACCAACCTCAAAAATCAGCGAGTTTAAATTATGATCGGCGAGCTGACGTAAGGGCACACTCCTGCGGTCGAACGTTCAAGTTCAACCATTTCAGTGGCGTGCGCCGCTGTCGGAATCACCGAGTTGTCCTCTTTGGCTTGTAACGCTGTAGGATCTAGTTCGAACACATACTATCAAAGGAAAATGACCTCTATGTAAGTTTTCATCTAACATAGCATCTAAATCTACTCACGTTCGCAATCTCGCTCAGCAATCTTGAAAAGTACGGAAGCGATATGTCCTGCCCGGCTTGTTGCACGATACTATCCCATGGAGATGGCAGCGCGACTGTGGTTCAGCGTCGCGTCGCAGACCTGATCTCCCAAAACATTCCTCCCAGCGACGCAGAAGCTCATGACCTGCACCATACCGATCTAGACCCCACCCCATACCTTGCTCAAATACAGCAAAGGATGGACGAGCTCACGAATGAGATGGCCCGGCTGACCGTCGCTCGAGCTCATCTCGAGAGTCATCCTCATCACGTCAAAGGCATTCTACACCCCATCCGTTCTCTCCCAGAAGATGTCCTTCGCGAGATTTTCCAATGGAGTACCGGGGACAGTGACGAAGATTTATATGACGAGTCCCATGACTCGCTCTATCTCCTCGGGTCGCAATGGGTGCTCTCCCAGGTCTGCCGTCGATGGCGAGACATCACACTCGCGTTCCCGCGTCTGTGGTCTTCTTTGCATCTCAAATTTGGTCAATTCTATCTTGATCCTTCTCCTACGTCACGCTCAAGACTGCGGTTGACTGCATATCTTGACCGTTCTGCCAACCAGAAAATGACCGTGTATATAAACGTTCCTTCGCGCTTTCGATCTTCGGATTTTGTTCATCTCGGGCCCCTTCTCCGGCAGAGCACGTCGCGCTGGGTTGATTGCAGGTTTAACACATTGTCCGAGTTTCTCGATGTTATCTTTTCCAATTGCGACTTTGGCAGCCTTGCTCATCTCCGTTTTGAGGGGTTATATGAAGGGCTCCAATACAAGATGCTAGATGTTTTTAAGAATGCTCCCTTGCTTCGTTCTGTGGACTACATGCGTAGCTACGAGGACTATGGAGTTCAAATTCCTTGGGAGCAGTTGATCACAGTGAGGATGGCTGAAGTCGGTGCTGCATTTGCTTATGGCCCTCTGAAGAGGTTGATGAATGTTCAGCGTCTGGTGCTGCAATTCTCGGGGTTAGACCTTGAAAGGGATACCCTTCTCTCCTCTTCGTCTAGCCCAATGCGTCTCCCTTCTTTAACATCTCTCCGTCTATCTGGGCTCGCCTCAGAAGACGCAGACCAAATAGGACGGCTGATATCAAGTTTGGATATGCCTTCCATCACGGAGCTCCAACTCGCATTTGGATATGGTTTTGGTTCCACCTCAGGAAGTGACTCGGAGTACGAGATGGAAGCAGCTTCAACAATAACTTTCCCCCCATTTCATTCTTCGGTCCCCTTGGGTCAACTGAGGGATCTTTTTATCGGTTGCTCCCTCGAAGGTGACACCGATGGCGTAGATAAGCTCGTCGCCTTCCTTCGTCTTGTCCCGAATCTTCGTAGATTCTTCTATTCATCCGACTCGCACATCTCGTCGGCAGTTTTCAACGCTCTGGAGCTCAGAGATGGTCATACTAATCTACTACCCTGTCTACGGCATTTGCACTTCATTGGTACTCATCTTGACGAAGACGTTGGTGTCACCCATCTCCTGTCGATGTTGGAATCGCGGTGCCCTTTACCAGGGAAAGAGATGAACAGTCGAACCGCCTTGACGTTTGTTTACCTTTCTCCGTCCATTGCTCAGAAGTTAGGAGTGCTGTGTTCTGACGATGGGATTCGAAGACGCTGGCATGTTATATTTAACTCAATATTTCGGCTCGAGGAAGGGGTTACAAGCTGAAATTTGAAAGAGTACTTGGAGGGATAGCATTGCTTTCATATTTAGTGCGCTGTATGCTTGAAATACGACAATATCACATTCAAGCAGATTCCTGACCGCAGATGTAGGTAGCACCGGCAAGTCACGACCATCGCCACGATTCCCTCACCCACGTCCGACGGAAGAATGAGCTGAGTCATGCCTTCAATCAATATAGTTACTGTTATTTGTACCTGAAGCACTTTGTGCGTCGGCTCATGATATGTTTCATCGGTTACTTCGAATCCGAATTGTCCTTGCGCTGGTTTCCTTCTACGCGTGTTGCAAAAACCATTCGCGCGGACCCCCAGACTAAATCCGGTACGCTTCTGACTGGCAACTTTGAAGAGTTCACTACAAAATGACTTCCATGTATGGCCTTCCTCGTAGTAGGCACTACCCGTCGGAATCTGCTAACATGTCACTCAGGAGCCTTGAAGAGTCCGGAAGTGACGTGTCCTGCCCCGCTTGTTGCGGGATATTGTCCCATGGCGATGGAAGCGCGACTATGGTTCAGCGTCGCGTCGCGGAGCTGATCTCCCAAAACATTCCTCCCAACGATACAGAAGCACACGACCTGCAGCATGCCAATCCGGACCCCGCGCCATACCTTGCCCACATCGAGCAAAGGATGTCCGAGCTCACGAACGAGCTAGGCCGGCTGTCTACCGCTCGCGCTCACCTCCAGCATCACTCCCTGCATGTCAAGGCCATTCTACACCCTCTTCGCGCGCTCCCCCAAGAACTCCTCCGGGAGGTCTTCCTCTGGAGCGCCGGGTCCTGGAATGACCAAGCAATGGACAGAACCCAGGACTCCCTCTCTCATTCCCGGCCCCAGTGGGTGTTTTCCCAGGTCTGCCGCCGCTGGCGCGACATCACGCTCTCGTTCCCGCGTTTGTGGTCCACGCTGTATCTCAACCTCAGTGGACCGGCGTACGCCGACCCAGCAGCGGTGCCACGGCTGGCAATATACCTCGACCGGTCTGCGAAGCACAAGTTGGACGTGGGGATAGTCCTCCCGTCGGCCTTCCTCGCTTCGGATTTCGCGCATCTCGGCCCCCTTCTCCGAGCGAGCGCACCGCGCTGGGCTCGCTGGAAGCTGGACGCATCGTTCGAGTTTCTCGACATGTTTTTCGACTGCCACTTTGCCAGTCTCACGCATCTGTGTGTGGACCTATACCCAGAATACCGCCATAGCAGCGAAGGGAAGGTAGCTTTTAAACACACGCCCCTACTTCGCCATGTGGACTACAGGTCTGCTGTCTATGATGATTCTCGAATTATGCTTCCTTGGGAGCAGCTGTGCACGCTCAAGATGGCCGAACTCTGTGATTCGTTTGTCCAGGGCCCTCTCAAGAGGTTGGGCTCTGTTCAGCGTCTCAAGTTGCAGCTAGCAGATTCAAGAGTGAAGAGGAGTACTTTGCTTTCACTTTCCTCATTGCCTCTTCCATCCTTGACCGCTCTCATTCTATGCGGACTTACGGAACGGGATGCAGAGAAGACGGGACAACTGGTTTCACGACTGGACATGCCTTCGCTTACAGAGCTCGAGCTCATATTCGGAGTGGACGATGGTTCTGATATGGAGGATGAGGATCGGGGAATTTACGCAGCCTCGCCGATAACGTTCCCCCCGTTCCATCCCTCGGTGCGCTTGGACCAGCTTGCGACACTGTTTATCTCTTGTCCTCTCGACAATGAGACGGATGATGTAAAGAAGCTCATTGATTTTCTTCATCATGCACATAACTTGCACAAATTCGTATTATGCGACTGTGATATCTCAGCAGCAGTTTTCGATGCTCTGACGCTCAGAGATGGCCACAGCAATCTATTTCCACGGCTACAAATATTGGACTACAGAGGTTCTGATTTGTACGAGGATGTTCGCATCACGCACATCTTGTCGATGTTGGAATCGCGTCGCCCTTGTCCAGGCAAAGAGACGAATAGTCGATCTGCCTTGACGCAGTTGTTCCTTTCGCCGGCCATTGCTCGGAAAATAGGAGAGTGCATGATGTTACGTTGCGACGCTGAAATTCGAGGACGCTGGGATGTTATATCCACCTCAATCTTAGTTAGGTGACGGGTTTACAGCTGAACGAGTACTTGTTCAGTGCAGTGCATGGTGTAGTTAGCTTAATTAGAAACACACATAATGGGACACAACATCCAAGCTGGACATCAATTGTATTCTCATATGTAAATAACGTCAACAGCAAGTCAACAGATTCAATGAATGGCTAATCGCCACCACTCCTCGCTTGCGGGCCTATAGAGACTGCATCTTTCCTTCCAACAGACAAAAAAATATATGACTGCTTGAAGCCTCACCAATGATATTGATATTTTCGTAGTCTGCCTCACTGACCTCCAACTTGATGTAAATCAAGGTTTTGAGAATACGAGGGAAGGAAGCCGAAGATTTCAACACGTCTCTTTGTCGTGTGCGGTGATACACCCGACACTCTTCCCCATGGGCAGCCAAACGGTCCATCAAGAATCCTACGTACACAGATCCCATCTCACGCGCAAATCTTTACATCCATCCGTAATACTAATTCAAAGAATGACCAAATCCCCACGACACGACGCACACCAAAACACATGCGAATCATCCAAAAACTGAGGCCGCGCATGATGATGATGGGGAAGCTCGCCCCCATCATGGCTATGGCTCGACACCGACATCACAGGCGACAGCCTCCCATTCGCCCCGCCTCCCCCTCCTCCTTCCCGCTCTATCCGCGCCTTGAGCATGCTCAAGCTCACCTTCCGCTTATGCCGCGTCTCCGCAGAGAGATTCTGCTCAATGACGCGGGAGCGCGGAGGTGCCAGGGCGGCCCCGCGGCTCGACGGTCGCGACGGGACAGGCGAGGGCGTGAACACCGCGGGCCGCTGGTCTTGGAGCATCGTAACATGCTTCTGCAGCTCGTGTGCCCGCGCCTCAGCATCGAAGATCGCAGACTCTAGGGACCGGATTCTCGACTGGGCCGCAGACAGCTCGAGGGCGTGAGTCTGCCTCAGCGAACTCAACATCTCGTCGTCCAGAGACGGCGGAGCTTCGTGGGGGACGGTCGCGGCCATGCGCAGACGCTCAATCTCTTCATCTCTGCTTTCAATAGCCTGCCGAAGACCCTCGATTTCGCTCTGGGCTTGCATGAGGTACTCCTGTTCCTCACTCTGGAGAGTAGAAGGACAATTAGATCATGTACGATAGACACAGAGTAAAACTTTACTGACCTGTATGTCGTTGCGTTCATCAGCTTCTTGCCGTAGGGCCGCTATTCGGTCATTTTGTATAGCAGCAGATTGAGACAGACGCTCCATCTCCTGAAGTTGGCGTCCAGCCTCTTGGTGCTGCAAAGATCGCTGCTTCTCCAGAGTCTGAATAGTAGCCAAAGCTGTTTCCAGCTCCTCCATCAACTCTGCCTGACCCGCCTGCAAAGTCTCTGTCGCACTCTTCTCTGCGAGACGCTCCCTTTGGTAAAGGGAAGCATTGTCATTAAGACGTCTCTCAGCCTCTTCCTTCAACTCCCGGTTCTCGTCCAATTCCGCCTCTAGCTTGGAAATCACCGCATCGCGGGCCCGAACTTCGCTCTCGAGTCCGCTCACCTTCTCGCTGAGTTCCAATTTCTCCCCAGTGAGTTCCACGATCTTGGGCCGCATCTCCTCCAGCGAGCGCATCAGATCTGTGCCCTCGGACTGTAATTCCGTTTGTATGCGCTCGGCCTCCTCCGCTCGCCGTTTCGCAGATTTCAGCTCGGACTGGACACTTTGCAGCTGACGCGTCTGTGATGCCAACTCGAGGGCTCCTTGCGTAAGTTTGTCCTGCAGAAGCGTGATATCGGCTTGGATGGAATGCACCTCGGACTGGAGAGAATCTTTGTCGTGACTGAGGGAAGTCTTTTCGGATTCGCAAGTTTCGAGGGACTCCTTGACCGAATTGTGTTCCGCTTCCAGAGCTGCGTGCTTTGAACGCCATGAGTGTTCAGATTCGAGATGCTGTTCGAGCTCGGCGCTGATGCGATCTCGCTCTTCTTTCAAGGAAGTAAAAGCCTATATGCTCCTCAGTCATATGCCACAGTAGATGAATACTGCATACCTGTTTCTGTTTCGAGAGCTGGAGCTCTAAATCAGCAGTTCTATCCTGAGTATTCTTGAGCGTATTCTCAAGTTTCTCAAGCCGATCATCTGCTTGAATCTGTTCTTCCAACTCGCGAAATCGACGTTTCTGCTCGTCGACCTCTTTTTGAAGAGAGGCAGAAGTCGCGTTTGACACTTGCAGTAGGCGTTCCTATATTTGATGTTCAACAACTTTATGGTCATACTCCATTCTATACCTACCTGCTCCCGAGTCTTCTCCGTTAATTCGCGTTCCTTCTCGCGCAGTTGCTCGTTCTCGAGTGATGACTTGTCTACATCCGCTTGAGCAGTCCTTAAACGCTGCTGCAGGTTGCTTGATTGAGCCTTCTCGTCCTGCAATTGTTGCTTTATGGATTCGGCCTCTGATAGAGAGTAAATAACATTAATTGATAGACAGAACAAGGTCTGCCCACCTGCTGCAAGACCCTCGAGACGGTCCAAATTTGAGGTCAACGAAGCCTTTTCAGAAACGAGCAAAGACACTGTTTGCTGTTCATTACGCCGCATCGTTTCCATTTCTTCATGAAGCTTTTGAACATCATTTTGGAGTGCTTGTAGATGACTGCGTTCCTCTTGAAGAAGCACTTCCGTGTGCTGAACCTCTGCAACAATAACTTTAAATGACAGAATGTCAAGTTATATTAACAACGCACTCTCTTCCGATTCCTTAATTTGAGCCGTCAACGTCGTGTTATCCGCTTGGAGAGAATGTATGCGTGCTTGCAACTCTGCATCATGGGCTGTATCAGCGTGACCAGCGCTTGACAGCGACATGCGAGCCGGGCGGAGTGTTGGAGACGTGGGCGCAGCGGCTGGCGGCGGACTCGTCGACGCCGAGGGCGACGTTGCCCGCTGCAGCGAAGATATCCACGAGTTGTCATTTGGATCATGAGCAGAGAAGCTGTATGAGCACACAACTTGAGCCAACGGATGCTACGAAATGGTGCAAATGGACACACAGGTCAGCCAAGTCGCGTTTTTCGGCCTCAACCGGTGCGGCCTCGGATACGGTGGGCGTAAATGGACGCGAAGGCGGCGGACTTGTAGGTGAAGTAACACCAGACGCAGAGGATCCAGCTGCTTTCTTTTGTTGCCGTTTCTTGAGCTAATATATGCACATCATATCAGTCCCTTGGTTGCGAACGTGTCATGACGACTTGCCAATGCTTTCGCGCGCGCCGCCTTGGCCGCGCGGTCGTCTTCAGACATATCGGCGACGACTACTGAGTGCTATATTAGCAGAGCTGGTCGTCACTTGTAGGTGATCGTAATAATTAAGGAGAGCATCATTCGAGAACGTGTTCACAATCAATCAACTTGTTCAAATCATTCCATCCGTGTAAGAGAAGGAACTTATGGATTTGACACTATATAATAGACCTAAAGGTAGAGAGGCAAAGACAGAAAAAATATATAACCGAGGACAACTGCGCGAGATATATATCGCCACATACGTGGTCGTAGTAACGTGCTAAAATAGCAAAGAAAACGAGCGACTCGAGGCGTCCATCCATCCAACAATGTCGAGGGAAATGCGCAGTTAAGGGTATAGAATGAAGAAGTGGATTCCGATGCTATGCCGAAGGAAATAGAGCGCTTGCAGATGTATGGTGAGGCCGGACGAACGTTTATGCCCAGACCTACAATAAAATGGTTAGATGCGTTTCAAAACGACGTTTACAATAACAGTTACCCTGAGAGTGCTATCCCAGCTGCCCGTGCAAAGCGCCATACCGTCCGTGCTGACGCCCAAGCAACTGACACGGTTTTCATGACCGGTCAGGACACCAACACGCTCACCCTTTAGCGTGTCCCAGACATTACATGTCCAGTCATCATAGCCACCAAACAAGATACGTCCAGAGATGGAAAAGGCGACTGATGTTATACCGCAAAGGATGTTATCGTGCGTAAATGCGTTGAGTTCACGGTCCGCCCTGATATCGAACAGGCGGCAAGAAGCATCGTCCGACCCGGTGGCAAAGGCATCACCGTTGGGGAAGAATCTGACAAGTCAAATTCATTTCCAGGGCTCAAAGTTGTCAAACAATAAAACGTACTGGACAGCGTTGATATCCGACTCATGACCAGTAAAGGTCTGAGTAGCTCGTCCACTACGAATGTCCCACAGCTTGGCTGTAGCGTCGCAAGCACCAGAGACGAAAACATTTTGATTCGGTCCCAGGGATAAGCTGTAAGCCGAATTATGTAAGTACCGTGTAAGCTCAATGGATGATAAATGGCAGACAAACCTCATAACATCGCCTGTGTGATCGCTAAATTCGACAACCCGAGCACCAGCCTCAATATCCCAGAGCATGCAGGTCATGTCACCGGAACTGGTAACAATCTGGCGGTCATTGATAAATCTGCAGCAACTGAGGTAGCCAGAGTGAGCGCTAAGCTCACGGGCGCCTTTGAGGTTGGTGCCGTCAGTCTTGTTATTGTTAAGATTGTAGATGGAGCAGATATTGTCTAGACCACCACAAGCGACAAAGTTTCCAGAAGGCGCATAGGCGCAAGTCATGACCCAACTGGAACGCAGGGGGATAGCGTGCACCTTGTTGGTTGTGTAAGCGTCCCAGACGATGAGCTTTCCATCCTGAGAGGCAGAAACCAAATGCCGGCGATCGGTAGCCCAGTGCATGGCGTAAATCTTGGCAAGATGACCGCGGAGAGCACGACGGGGACGCATGACAATACGAGGCAGGGCGTCTACTTCAGCCGCCATGGCCCGCACTAACATAGGGTGGGTCAGGGAAATGATAACCCGCTAAAGGGGTAGCGACTCACAGCTAGTGTCAGCCGAAGACTCCTTCTTTGCACGAATCTTTTCTTTTAAGCTCTCCGCCTCCCTACGAGCAGCGGCGATACGCTCTTGAATGTCGCCTTGGTTTTGAGACATGGTGGAATGTTGTTAGAAAATGTAAACACGAAAGCAGCGCAATATGGCAATCCTATAAAGGCCACAATCAGCTTTCAAGAATCCCCTGCAAACGCTGGAGACAGCCTGGAGAGCAGTACGCACGTTCTAACCGAGGAAAATTGGGCAAGAAAGAAAGGCAGGGGGGTTGTGTTCCGGAAAAGGGTCGGGATATGCAAGCAGACAGACAAGTCGCTCGACGTCGAGACCAGCAGAATAGCAGCGAGTCCGGAACGGGCTCTGCAGTCAAGGGACAGCGACCGGAAAACGGTAGGAGGAAGGGAAAGGGTTGAGGGGGATGACTGCTTGATGGAATTTGATGAGAGACCAACCGGACCACACGGCACAATTCAAACCCAGATTAAAGTTCCGTTGCCTCCTCTTTTCGATTCGAACTTGCAAATCTCTCCTATACCGTTCTGCTGAATGTTTTGACCATGCCATCCCGCTGATAAGCTCCTTTTGACTCCCCGTTCTTCCTTACAAGCTCAGTGGCGCTTGTGAAAAATGATGGCGCAATCATTCGCTGGTCGTGGCGTGGCGCTGAGTCGGGGCCTCCTCGCTTGTGCATGGCAGGTGCAACATACGCTGTCCTTGTCATTCTTAAACCATCTCCACTGTCGCATTTACCTCCATAACGTACTGGTGCTTAGACTATTTCAAGCTCGTCATCATTTGATGATTGACGAGCGTCCTTCCTCCGAGTCGTTCTTGTCTTAAAGGACTCCTGTCGATGTATAACAAGATACAGAGCCGGTAATCCTCTTGATGGTCTGATACATCATTAATTGTGCGACACTCTTGACAGACATCAGTCTCTGAAGGCTTTCTGATGCTCATGAGAATCAATGTCCTATTCCCATTCCTCCGGCCATTTACCCGCCGGCCCACTGTGAAATGAATAACTATTCTCCAGCGCTTGTATCGTACGTTGAAGACTCCTCGTCACGAGTTTCTCATTTACATTTGACGTGTCCTGACGCATTCATCTCAGCTCTTCAGGGATTCACTTATGTCTATCATCATTATCAAGTTGCTTTGTATTATCTCCGAATGCTCGAGTGTTTATGGGCGCCGACGTCTATCCTAGGGTTATCGGAGGCTTTGTGAGCTATTGGAGTTATTACTGCAGTCCCAGCCTTTCCCAAGTTGGGTCCTGAGTCGACGGAATCTGAATTTCTTGATGTACTAGTTGCGCGGTCAAGTGACTTGTGGCTGCACTCTGTAACCTGAGGACACTGTGGCACCGTCCATCTCCGGCGTTTGGAGCTGAGAAGTACGTGTGGCTCACATTACACTGCTTTCTCAAGTACATCTTCGCAAAATGGGGAAACGTGCGACGTTATCTACGTACTAAAAAATCTTTAGCCGATGATTCGGTGATGCCGTTTTCTTTTGTACAGCTCTTCGAGAGTCGAACTCATCGGAGCTTTTGATTCTAGAGTACTGATGGTTATTGTTCAGAATTTAGAAACACGGCCCGTGTCCCGTTCTTCGCGCATTAATCTGGTAACACTGCATTCATTGGTATTATCTCTAGATTGGCGCGTAGTCGTAGTCCTACGAGGTCCAAAAGGTATTTTGGCAAGCTAGTTTCGCGTTTGAGGCATTACATGACGTCAACGCCTTTTTTGGTAGTTTGAACCGAAAGGAATGGTTGATTGTTGACTTTCACGCGACCAGAGCAATTTCAACCACCACCGTTGAATACTCCTCGGAAACCCTTCAAGTTAGCGGAATCCAGGTAAAAGAAGCTCTCGTCTGCTCTTCGGCTCAACCCTGTTGTCTTCTGACGCGTCTTGACAGCACAATGCAGTTTACACATTCTAGGTGCATTTCCGAGTCGTGGATGGCACCCGGGGGTACGTGGTACTATTCTGGTCTAAGGACCGCAAAATTTGTGTTTATCTTTCACGAGGTCTGTTCTGCTCAAAGACTCGGGCCCGATAGGTTTCCCACGGAGCAGAAGACATCCTTCGACCGCTGCCAGACGCAGACGCTCATTTCGCGCGGAATCTGTCCGTAGCGCTATTTCTATTTACTCATCGGAGGCCTTATACTCTGGAAAGCTCTCGAGAATCCATCCTACTGAAGCGATAAACTGGGAATCTCGTATTTGTCTTATATTCGGACTCGGACGAGCCCACCACGTCTCTCAACCTCCAAGTCCGCATCCAACATGGTCTGTCTCTATGAATTGATCCGCATCCGATGCCTTTCATACGACGTGATGCGCTGCTATTGGCTGGACGGCTTTGGAACATGATCTCCTGGCATGGCCCGCAAGAAGGCGCCATACGGAACAGCAACGGTATGTCGCTCCGCTTCTCGACACCGCTGTTCTTATACGCCTTAAAGATGCTTGGCCTCAGTGCCAACTCAGACAGCACACTGCCTGGCCCGCATCGCCCCCGACCATTCGGCGACCGGTGGTCGTTAGGTCTGTCATTCGGGGTGCATGGCGCGCAGACTGTGTTGCATCAAGACTTGTATTTATTGGGAGCCGGATACTACTTCGAACGTGCTGTCGGTCGAACATGAGACGGTACGGAATCTCGGCTTCGAGGTAGCATCGCGTCCAGCAGGTTCAGGAGTCGGACCGAAGGAGCAAGTCGAGCTGATGGACTAGGATCTGCTGCAAGAAACTGGTTCGCAGTTGCACCCTTGATGCTTCGCAATTATATCGTCCTGTTCATTACTTACGTGCCCCAGCCCCGGAGAACCGTGGATGATCCGCCTAGATTGCATTCTTCGGTTTCAACTGGGAGGAGGGTCTCCATAGCTAGAAAGCTGAATGCTCGTAACGGCGTCCGAAGAACATTTTTGGCTGAGATCCGACTGCTTTTCATCACGGAGACGCTCTGACTGCCGTAAAGTGCTCTAAAGACTGAGATATCCTTTTATGTTCAAGGAAGGGTCTCCATCGTGGCGGCGCTAATTGGACCGATGGGATTAAGTCGAGTCGCCGTTCAAATTAAGTTGGGCTGGAAAACTGGTTCGGTGCGTCTTGTCACGACTCACTACTTTTGCTGATTGGACACTACTACTCCTAGGTACCTCCGAGCGGACTTGATGTCATGTTGTTGCTATCAAACATCACAGCCAGCTCGACTCATCAAACCAAAAAAACAGTTCGGCGGTCTGAAATGGGTAATGTGGCTACTCGTCACTATCAGAATATAGAAGCAAACCCCGTCCATTTCAAACCGGCACTGAATATTCTTTATCACCGTGGTGGCACTTCGAAGAAGCATGGTAGCTTCTTGGTGGTTCTACGTGGTAATATGGACCGCTATACAATAACTTGTGTACCTCCGCTCCTTCTTGTCTGTCGAATTTTAGCGCTGATATGCATGTCTAGATTTAGTCCGTTACTGTAAACGATCTGTCAAGCCAACCCAGCCTGCGACTGTGACCATGATCCGTGCTAACCAACCGACTGCCTACGAACCGGCACCCAGCAGCTTACCTACCTGTTTGGTTCCTCGTCTGTCGGCCACGGAAAGGGTCTCTGGGAATGCCTTTTGTCGCCGGCACCTATCTCTGGTGAATCTAACGATTCATTTCAAGTCCTCGTCCCTTTCCCCTGGGAATTTGGGGCGGGGATAACACATTACGAGGCTACCGTCTGGCTAGGTGGATGATGATAGTTCTTCATTACGGTACAGCTTCCTCTGTTATTGTCCCGCTTTGTGAGAGAGGCTGGGTCTTATCATATAAAGGGTTCATCTTTGCGTTTGAAACTGCACTGTTTCCTCGCAGTTGACTCTTCTTACCGCTTTTACCATGCCTAGTGAGTCGTCGTCATCTTCCCGGACTCTGAGGCCATCGCTGATCCGCCGCGCCACAGAATTCGTCACTCAGCTTAACAACTGCACGTCTCTTGCCGACCGCTTGGGGGCGCTTTCTTACCTCTAGGATAGATTTCCAGGCCAGAGGAGACACGACTGCTGTCAGCTACCAAGAGTCGGTCGAAGGGCCATCGGATAAAGCTCAATGGACCGTAATTTGTAAAGGCGAGCGGCGCCATATCCCCCGCACTTTTCTCGTCGTACTGACCCGCGAAATTCAGTATCTGGACAGACCAAGGGCATGGGAAAGGCTGCCTCCAAGGCCGCCGCCAAGGAGGAGGCGGCAAGGCAAACGCTTCAGGTGCGCCATCGCTGCAGTACACAATTGCGAGGCCAATCTTACATCTGTGCAGGCCCTCGGCGTTGCCGTGTAATATCACCAGACATATATTTCTACTGCTGTATCCTATCATCGTATACTCTGTATTCCTAGTGTTTACATGCACGCTCCTGCATGATCTGGAGCCTGAATAATTAATCGAGAACTACCCATCGAGGCTATGGCCAGGAACCACTTGAACTTTCTAAGTCGTCGGAGTTTGAAGCGGGACGAAATAGAGAACAACAGCACCGGGGTTTCTTCAAGTAGCCGACGCTTACTCTCGTTCTTGATCAACTTGGAACGCGATGTCTTTGGCGAGAATAATGCCACCTTTCATTGCGGGACTCATAGGTACAGGGGGGGCCCTCGTTTTACTTGTCCTTCTATGATATTGACGCGACTCGTATCCAGGGGTTGGGTCTGGGCTCTACATATTCTACCCGTCAGTCAAACAGCAGCAGGCGTAAGCTCTTGTCCACTTTGTCGACAATTTGACCCACATCTCCGCTCTCAAAAGGACAACTCCCTCGCCGGGAATGGCTCAAGACTCACAGCCTTCTCCCTCCACCATTCAGTCTGACTCTCCATCAGGACCTAAATCCGAATCCCCGAGCAGTAAACGCGCATAACGATTGTTACATACCACTCTTTCGATGTCATCTTTACTTAAAACGGCGCCCTAGACGTGCAAATGCCCTTGCAATACGGATGATTATGCGAGCCCCATGTCCTTCGCCTCTCGCTTCGACAGTTCAGTTCACATCATCCATCCATCCATCCTTTTTGCGTTCGAATTGAAATCTATATAGTAACACTCAGTTATCGCAGATTCCTCCTTTTGAACGCTGGGCAAATATCATATCCTCTCTGGCTAGCGTTTCGATGACCGAATCGAACTATCCCCCGTGGGCTGGTGATCGTTCTCACCCAAGTCCCAAGTGGGCGTATATGGAGGTCGCTTCAGTGTCAAGATTAACTCTTGACTTTGCATGATTGGCGAGATGTACGCCAACCGCTCTGCTCATGACATCGCCCGCTGATAAGAGCCAGAACACGTAGCACGATGCACGCTGCCTATACGCGAAGATCCCCACAAGTGTGGCCACCAGACTTGGGATGCCAGTGAGCTTACTTACCCGCGTCCTGCGGTTGAATGCACGCCACTCAGGTCCGAACATTTTGCACATTGACGCATTATCTTATCGCCTGATCATCACCACTTGCTAGAGGTGAAACGTAGAAGAGCATCAGCAGACTGCCCCCTCCTCATTTCATTCTCTCAAAGCGCTTCTGATTGAGTTCATAGAGACGCGGCAGCTGCGATGGGATGGGTGATTCAAGGGTTGTCAATGACCCCCCCTGCTTTCGTGACCTGCAGGTACGGATGTGAGTATATAGACTAACGCGAACCTCGGCTTCATTGGAATTGACACGTACATGTAAATCAGTGGTGAGCCACGATCTCACCCGAGTCCGGCGTACCACCTTAGTTTGAACTCTTGCGCCGCCGATCAGATTGCGGCCCTCAATATCCATTTGTACATCTAGTACGAATGAATCAACAGACATGGCTGCGTGAACTTCCGCCGCAGTGTATACGACGATGAAAAGTGTAGTGCACGTGTATTATATACTGATAGGATATGATGATGCGCTGGTAATACAACTGAGATGAGCGATAGATGAAAGAAATTGAGTTGTGTAATACTGTATCGGTCGTCAAGCGTCTTCAGTGGCCGTTTTCCTCAACTTGCGCTCCTTCCTCCGCTCGATGTTCAGCTCTTTCTGGATCTTTTCATACTCTGCTTTCTCGGGGTCTGATTTCTTCTTCTTCTGGAGCTCGTTCTTTTGTCCTTTGACGTTGCCTTTCCCAATATCAGAGCCTCTGAGCTCACGATCCTGCGGTGCATTCTTCGGCGGATGAGGAAAGAGGTCGCCCCACGAAGACTTCCTAGCGTCGTAGTACGCCTGCTTCCCCTGTGAACGCGGGACAGTCAAGCGCATGATTTTGCCTTCCGCAGTGCACGCATCCAAAATGATATGTCCGCCCTTCTTCAATGGAGGAAACACGACGCGCGGCCACGAAAAGGATTCCAACCGGAGAGTCTCATGGACTTTGTCGTGATCCACCGGAGAGACCACTTCCTCCTCCTGGGGCTCTAACTCTCCAGCGCCATCGGTTATTACGACCTGTCGCGGGGACTCTCGCGCCTCCTTCTCCGCTTGTAATGACCCAATACGTCCGACGCGTCCGACCTCACTGGACATGGAAACTCGGTCGGGCCTGGGCCCACGCCGAAGAACAACGTACGAGTATAGAATGTCTTCATGGCCGACACCCGAGTGTTTGGTCCGTCTAACGAAACTGGGGCGTTGCAGTCTTTGACCAAAGCGGCATTGTAATTTGCTACCAGCCAAGGGACACTCCTTCTCATGCGGACAAGGCGCAACGATGTGTACACTCTCGCCTCGGTTGAGCTCGGGCATCTCAGTATTATCCTCGGCATTGGCGGTGTTGCGCGACAATTTAAGAAGGGCTTCCCGGCTCTCGACAACGGCTTTGAAGCCGGGCTTGGTCGCATGATCAACGAGGACGATGGTCTCAGCTCCCGAGTCCCATATCTCCTGAATGATCTGTTTCCGATGTAGGTCTGTCGGCTGAGCGCTTAACGAGAATGCGCTGATAGCTAGTGTATTGGGGACGCGGTCTAGGGAAGGATAGGGATGACCTTTTCTGAAGGAGAAATCCGCCTCCGGGGGTATGGGAATCTCTACAAGGCAGAAACGCGTCAGTTGATTGTCGAGATTTCGCGAGCTTGAAAGCTTACCCCGCAAAATCCTCTTCCCGATATCAGTCAAACCGGCACGTTTATCGATCCCCATATATGATTTGACCGTAGACTCCGCTGCTTTGACATCCTCCAACGGCGTTTCTATGTCGCGCTGGAATGTGTGAAGAGCTGCCCACAGCGCGCTACCGGTCGCAGCGCCCCAATCTACGACACGGTCGACTTGCCAAGTCGGACCCAGTCGGTGTCGTGCGTGCGTTAGAACTGAGAGGATAGCACTGTAATGAGCCGGCAGTGCCACAGTAGCAAATGCAGTTCCATCCCGTTCAGCGTGGCGTTGCCTTTGCTCAAATGATTTGTACGTTGCATCGAACTCGGTGTTCCATCCCCCGTTACCGGCCTCCTCATCCAAGAATAATCGCTTGGCGTCACGGTGAAGACGCGGTTTGTCCGCCTCTAGTAACAATAATAATAAGAAGGTCTAGCCTGGCCGAGAATCAAATAAAACGCGCACCGTTGATGAGGACGGTTATAGCATCCTGCAGTTCGTGTGGAAGAACGACCGCTCCGATGGCGCGGCTCCCATAAAGCGCTGCAGGCGACTTGCGTTCCTCTTCATGAATAGCCATTGGGTCGTAACCCTCGTCAAGCGGCAAGGAGGCGAAATCCTGAACAACTTCGAGTTCTTCATGTGTTTTGGAGTGCATAGAGTCGTGATTTTTGGCAAGACTGGCGTCGATATCCTTCATGAGCATAACGAAGCTAGGGTCCAGCGCTATTCGCGGTTTTGGAGCAGCCGACGCCGTCGTGGCCATCTGCCGGCGCAGAAGTTGTCTAAACATATTAATGTATGTTTTGGCGGCCAACTATTCTAGCACAGAGAGAGGCCGGGGATTGGAAAAGGAATTGTCCGGTCTGTTTTCAGAGTCCATGAGCGTCCGGGCCAAGTGGGTGGAGTACAGGACGTACCAGTTCACGAGTTGGACGCGAACGCGCTGGTCATGGTCGCAAGCCAAATTTTCGATCGCACCAATGAGGCTTGTCAGCTTACCTAAAGTGGACACAGATGGACCCACACCAAACTTCCATTCAATTGGGCGCAGAGTTGTACCACAGAAGGAGATGTACTATATTACAAAAAAAATACAAGCGAAAGAGTTTCACCGTCCACATAAACCCTTAATATTCTAGCTTCAACAAGTACGTCCGATGATTATGAAGAAACAGTAATGAAGAGAAACCCCAAAGTTTACGCCACTACCCACGTAGACCTCGGATGGACTGGTGGAACACCAAACTCTTCATAATAATCCACATTCAACGACGGATCAGATGCTTGGTGACTGTCAAGACAAATGAGCACAACAAAACACCATTCCAACAAATGTACGAACCACACAAGAACATGCTCCCGCATTGACGGCAGAGTCATGAGCTGCTCAAGCTCCCAAGGGTAATCCCGACAATGCATACACCGAAATTTCGCATTAATCGCGGTGGTACGCAGAACACGACAACCCGCAGGCGGGAAGTCCTCTGGTTTCACCAAGTCCAATGAAGTGGTCACCGGGTCGTGGCGCTTATCATAGATGTGGTGGACCTATACCTCTGATCAACGCATCTTGGAAACAACAACATGAAGAACGCCCTCACCATGGATCTCCATCCGAAAAACAGTCGCTCTCCCGCCTCAGTAACAGGATGACAAGTCTGGCACGAAAAATACATCTCCCGTTCATCCAGCTCCTCCGTCGTCACCGAGTCCACCTCAACACCCTCCAACATCTTCTCCACAATCGCCCGAATAGCCGCGCTCCCGCGCAGGCACTCCGCCGACCACGCACGGCGACACCCTCCGTCCGACAATTCAACAGCGGGATCGCGCATGCCAGTGGGGCGCTTCCGCATTCTCGTACAGCAGGGATGTGATAACACCTCGGGATAGAATAACAGCGTGCCAGCTCGCGAGCCGTACGCATCGCAGTACCCACTCTCGCATACAAACCCAATCGCGGGCTGGCGGAGAAAGCGTTCCTTTTCGTCGTATGTGGTTAGTGTACCGAGAGCGCCCGTGTCATCTGTAGCAGCTATGATGACTTTGTCAAGTAGCGTCTCCCTCCAGGCGTTACAGAGACCTGGAAGCGCATGAGTGATTGTGGTAAATGAATGGTCTCCGTTAAAGAGAAAAGGTGTAAGATTTAGTAGACCCTTTACCACACCAAACTCGCAGAAATCAACAATCGATGGGAGAATTTGGGTAGGGGGAAGCAGATCTGGAGAATTCTTGTACGAGCGAAGAGCCTTCACAGCGTAATGCTGCTTGCGGGCTGTTGCGATTGGAGAGCTTGTGATGTTAACTCGGACATTGTCCAGATAACGAAGTATGCCGTCCTTAATTTTCTGCCAAACTAGAGCCAAGTCAACTGGATATCAAGATACGTCCAACAACGCATTGCAGACCTTGGTCAGTTAACGGTTGCGCGCGCTTGACCCCTGGAATCCGTAAAAACATCGCTCGCTGCATTGGAGACATGTAAAGAAGTTCATCTTCATAGCCTAGCTCTACAGCTTTACGCTCAATGCTGCGGTTTGATCACCAAGGAGTTACGCGACTCGAAGAGTCAATGTACTCACGAAGAGATGCGGTCATTTCGGGTCACATCCAATTCCAGCGCGCGCTTACGAGCTTTGTCCTGAACCCATTGCTTGCAAAGCTCAGCATGCTGTAACACCGTTAGAGTCCCTTACGACACAACTCACGAAACTCGGTACCTGCGTCCAGCCTCGCATGAACGTCTGCCGTTCCATGTAATAATGTCCTCGGCCAGCTTCATCTAGGGACTGATATAGAACTAGAGTCTGATCGAAATCTCGGCGCAAGAAAGTGAGATGGCGCCGGTACGACTTGCTCCCTAGGTTTGGTTAACATCGACATCGGACTTTTTTGTGACACGCCAAATCAACGCACGTCCTTCAGTCGTTGGTATGCACGTCATGATGATCTGCGCGATACTTGCCACGATTGAATACTCTTCAACAGCCGTCTCCTCTAACACCATATGGTCTGTCGTGATTCTGCAGGAAAACGGTATAATGATCAGTTCTTCGTGATGATCGCACTTTTTAACTCGCGCACGAACTGGTCTGCAGCGCACGCCGGACATATTCGAATACCGAACACGAAATCGATCTTGTGTACAGCAGCTCTCATACAGAACTATAAAGCAGCTGTTAGGTTCGGGAATCGCATGCAGGGCGGGTAAACGTACATGGCAGGTCGATTCGAAGACAAGAGCGGTCCACGCTGGTTCGGACATCCCAGGTAAAGGCGCGGGCACGTTGTCACCTGCCCGGGTAGCCTTCCAGGCAGACAGAGAGGAGCGACTCATTAGTAGAGAGCGGAAAGTTTTGGTGGTCCTAGCCAAATGCAGTAGATCCAAAGGTTTGAGCCAGCTAAATACCTGCCCGTTTTTTGTTAGCATGTTCAGCGTTTATGAGGCAAAATACGGACTTCAAACCAAACGTCCAGCGGAAACTCCATCAGCTCAGCTAATCTTCCCTTTCGACGCTTCTTCATTCTTGTAAGATTTTGACTAGAGTTCCGTCTCTTCAGCCTGTTTCCGGTCATGGTTGTAGTCACTATGAAAGATTGAAAGCTGTCAGTCATGTGAAGCGGCGCCTATGAGAGCGTCTATTGGGGTGTAGAGGTGATCACAGACATGCTTAAGGCTGATCCGAACTTTGCGGTTCTTCACCCGGATTTGAGCGCGGTTAGAGAGCCGTAGGTGCCAGTGTACACATGTGGCGTGTTTCCAATGACTAGGTTGAGAATTACTAGATTAAGGGTTGACAGTGCGCCTAGGCCCTAAAATTCTGCTATTCTAACCCCAGGTCCCTGTGTCGTATTGATCATGACTTTCTCAAGAGTGGCCACTGAAAAGAATTGAGAACATGGGAAGAAGAAGACAAGGAGATTGTCCACGTACCGCGGAGTCCCGCTTTAACTTTCGCGGGATCCTTCTGCTTCACGTTGCCAGTGCTCACCTTGATCGAGTCCATGACATGATTATAATTTTTCACAATATCGGGAAGTGGCCAGTCAATCTGAAGAATGAATAACGTGCGTATACCCAAATAACAATACGACTCACCCTCGCGAAGGGTACGACTATGTTTCCAGATTGGTCGCCTTTCCATTCCGTTGCACCAAAAAGTTTCTCAATGTATCCAGCGATATCGTCGGTTACCGTGCCTCTGCGTACACTAGGCATTAAACCCTTCGGACCAAGGAACCGACCCAGACGAGGGGTAATACTTTTGATAAGTGCATGGGTGCAGAGAATAGTAGTAGCGCGTAGCCGATTGGAAAGTATCTAAATCACCACGTCAAAACGCAACAGAAACCTCAAGTAGGATAGACATACACCGTCACAGAGTTCTACACCGCCAATTATATGCGCACCAGCACGCTTGGCGTCATCGGCTTGTCGACCTTCAGCAAACACAAGAATTGTCTGCTCGGTTTTGGATTTGGGTTCACGGGGAAGCTTGTAACGCCCTCTTGGTATAGGGATACCACTTCCCATCTTTGCCTTGACGAATAATGACAATGTCGGAGGCCGTGGCGCGAGTGATACTGCCTAGTAACATTCATAAGGCGACGCGCGAGGGCGCGAGATTTTTACAACGTACCTTCAAAACACTAACAGCCGTTGAAAACGGCAGCAGAGTGCTAGGATCTCTATTCTGCGATAGTTTGGCCTTGCGCTTCAGTTTGGCGGCCATGGCCTTCTTGGTGAGTACCCGTATTGGCGAGATCACGCCCTTTCGCGACTTGTACGATGCCTCGGCAATTGGGGTCGAGTGGAATGAGCGACATGGCTGACGCGCCAGCGAGGAGGAGAAGGTCCGACATATGCCCTGGAGGGACATTGCGGCAGTGGAGGAGGAGGCAATTCAAAAGACACCAATGTGTTGGGCGCTGTTTGGTCACTTCTAAGGTCTACCTGCAACCATGATCAGGTTCATTCTTGTCCAGGAATGTCGTACCTCTATTGAACTCTTTCTCGCGTCTAATATACTATTTTATTACTTACAGAATCGCCAAGGAAAGACACGTCTATCAAAGTGGTATGTACCGTATGATGATGACGAAAAGGTAAGCTGACAGGGCTCCTGTTACTTGGGTTATATCGTTTGACAGTAAATAGGTCAGACTACGTGGGGATGTCCACCGTCTAGTCGCGCCTAGGGACCAGAAGTACCAGTCTAACTTTGTCGAGGTGGGAGGGCATTCTATCACAGCGCGACATGACTAACCAAGGTCTTAGTTTCGCAATTACAAGGTCGTCTACCGTCGCTACGCCGGTCTCTTCTTCTGCGTCTGCGTAGATGCCAATGACAACGAACTCGCATATTTGGAGGCGATACATCTCTTCGTGGAGGTCCTTGGTGCGCGTTTTGACGCTCTTATTGATGTTTATTTAGCGCGCCGTAGATTCCTTCTTTGACAACGTCTGTGAACTGGATTTGGTGTTCAACTTCTACAAGGTACGCTCTACGACGAATGCACAATGTTGCCTAATCGCACACAGGTGTACGCCATCTTGGACGAAATATTTCTTGCCGGTGAAATCGAAGAAACAAGTAAAGACGTTGTTCTCCAACGTCTTGAAGAATTGGAAAAGCTTGAATAACACCTTTCTCTCAAAGAATGTAGTATCTGTATTTATATTTGTAACTGGATACCTTTTCACCAATAGTAAGTTCCCTTGTCACTCATATTTTGTTTTACTCAAGGAGGTCAGGAATCTCATGCATTTCTATGCAATCCATTCACATGTGTTTGTCTGTGATAGGTTGAAGGTTCCCTCAAGATGGGCATTAAAATGTCACTTGTTCCACATCCGAGAGGAATTCAAAGAACACCTCGTCGCGCTGGGACAACGACGGTTTTGGCCAGCGACTTTTACTGACGGCGCGGCGCTTTTTTGGTTGAGATCGCTGGTATTCTCGTGGGAGCCGATACCGGTGGTCGCACGCTGGGTGTTCCATACCATGCGCCATTGGAAGGCTTTGTCTTTACTACCCTGTGAGGTGACGGCGCGACAGCTGGATTCATCAGCGGACTAGGTGGTATCTACGTCTGTTTCTGCATTGTTTGTATTTACTCCTCTCCTGTATCATAAGTAGCTAGTCCCTGAGGGGACCAAGGCTGTAATACTACTACTACTACTACTACTACTTGGGCTTTCTCAGTGAACATTGCTGAGTTCTCACGGCAGGTGAATCAGTTCTGTTTTTAGATCCTGATGTTTTTTCGTTAGTTGACACGCCTAAAAAATGGCGGTTTGTGTTCTTATTTGTGCGGCAGAATGTCAACTATCATCAGCGGTGGATTTCTCAGGATGCCCTACGACGCCACACAGTCCGACCACACCGATTTCTAGTTTGATCTATTGCAAGTCCATTGTATGAAAATATTCATTCCGTACACGATCTTGATAACCCTCTGCGAATGTTCTATTGCAGCTGATTTAAGACTTTCTTAGCAATCCCCGAGAGTTAGTCGGAGCGAGACGCTCAGGCTGGACCAAGTCAAATCAGATTTCGAATCGGAAACTGATTGAACTGTCCAAGGAGTGAGTACTTATAAGAGTTTGGTGGGGCACTGATATTAAGAACGAAGAAATACACATATCCATATACTTGGTAACGATACATCGTAGTGGACAGGGAGAAGGGAGCCTTACAGGCTCAACAACAAGAAGCATATCATCTACAGACTCTAAGGGTCGTTCATGGAGACATCCTGTCCCAAAGAGACTGGCACATCCTGCATGCCAACTTTCTTCTTATTGCGCTTGTGCTGGCCTCTCCTCGACGTCGTCGGATACCGGCACTCAATCCCTCTCCTAGAGCACTGGCTATTCACAATCAGCATCGAATCACATCACCAAAAACCCATATCACCCACTTGCACGTCATATCCAAACTCCCGTCCATCGGGCGCCCACACGCAATCTTCCTCCCTCGGCAAAAGAAACACGCGAGATAGCTGCTCGCCATCCGCCCCACAAACTGCGCCCCGCTCTGCTGTGTGGCGGCCGCGGTGTCACTCGCGGGCGAGGGCGTCCACCGCATCGACTCGGCCACGCGGGAAGACGAGCTCGGGGCGTTCACTTGTGCGCCAGAGAGGCGCGCGTAGTACGGACTCTGCGAGATTGCGCGACGGGGACGTGGGCTTTCATAATGGCCGGGGCGCCTAGTGGTGGGCGCTTGATCATGATGAACATGGCTGTATTCATATAGCGATTGGTTCGGGACCGAGTGGGAGTGGTGGTGTGGATGGGTCTGTCCCGAATGTCAGGATATAGACGCCACAGAGTTTATGGTCCGGTTTCACTTACATATGAAGTAGGCGGGGGCACGAAAGAGGTGTTGGTGCTGTAGCTCTGGCGAGGGTAGAAGTCCTGATCATCCTGTGACAGCTAGAGGGAAGAGTAATTAGTTGGCAAGATAATATCGGCGACGAGGCGCATAGACTTACGGAGCGCATGTGGCGTGGCGCGACGCTGAGATGAGTCTGACGAATAGGCGGAAGGACATTTGCGTCTCTGTAGGCGTAACCGCTAGTGCTAGAAGACCCGAATTCGAATGAATCAACGGAGTTGTACTGCAGCGTCGTCCAAGGCGCATCAGAGTTCTGAGCAGGTAACACAGTGGATGATGCCGAGAAGTCATGCATCGAGCTGGTGCTGGCGTAGGATTCGAGCTGCGTAAAGAAGTCGGACATGGCCCTAGAGTAGACAG
This sequence comes from Hymenopellis raphanipes, assembly GCA_036872995.1. Classification (NCBI taxonomy): domain Eukaryota; kingdom Fungi; phylum Basidiomycota; class Agaricomycetes; order Agaricales; family Physalacriaceae; genus Hymenopellis; species Hymenopellis raphanipes. Next base: position 3,996,145 of record JAYMDG010000001.1, read on the forward strand.
AGGCTGGATGGGACAATAGATGCAGGGCAGAGTCCCGGGGTGCATTTAAGTCTTCAAGAAGTGGACACACAACTAATCAACTAGGTTACTCCAGAACACGGACCTTTAGTCGCCGGTTATCTCGTTACTCAGGCATGTCATCCCGAGGTAAGGAATCACTGACTCAAGATTCAGCCCATGCCCACTTCACACCGATCTACAAAATGGTTTCCAAACGAGTAGATCGTTTCACTGGTTTCAGCATGGGGACCACGACATCAGCACGGAGACAGTGATTCGCCAGAAATATAAACTCACGACCAACCGCGCCTTCAAGTGGGCCAACATCATGATTCAGAACTACCGAATAGGAACAATAACGCGAGCAGTACGGAAATGCGATATGTGCGTTGGAAGTCCCAGATCCCAAGATTGTTACATTGTCGACTTGAGGAAAAGGAAAATCACTGATTCTTCCTCCATCGAAGACTGTTGCGCAAAGTCAGAAGATGCGCAAGAACCGAGGAGATAATAGATTCGCTACTAGTCCAAGTGAAGGTGGAACCTCGTACCCAACACGAAAAGAGTGCCTAACAGCTGTAGACGATAGAGAAGGTCCCCGTGTGCACCCAGGTCACTGTTTGCACCTTGGGCTTGATCCCCGATCGAAAATCTCCATAACCATTCATGTTCAGAGTGATCATCAGACGCCTGGTGACACTACAGCATCAGCCCAGTGTGCGTGGCTGCAGTCGTCGTCCCACGAAGTCTCCATCTGCGTTATTATCGGCCTCGCCAATTTCGATCGCGTTTAAATCCTCGTCCACGTTCTGATAAGTAGATCTTATGTAGAACCATAGTCAAAGTGCTGCAACGAGTCAAGGGCGACAAGAGCGCGTACTCAAATGGACACACATGTGATCGAAAAAGACCCGTAGCCATGTAACTGTACGAAACAAACGTATCAGAGGTAGATCATCAACGATGAAAATCATATACGTACGCACTAGAATAGTTCACATCTCTTTGCGCCGGCTTGTCAACTTCTCGGTGAATTCGGATCTTCCGGTTAGTGGGGAGGCTTAGAGTAGCCCGGTTACGAGCGAGTCGGCCAAGAACAGCTATCGCTCGAGGTGATGGACAGCCGTCCTCATGAGCACAGCTTCCCGACTCGCTGCTCCAAATAGGCAGTGTGAGTGTGCATGCGACGCTCGTCGTCATTGTTACTTTGAATGCACAAGATGAGGCCTAATGTCAGCTCTGTTCGCGGGAAGGGAAACAATACAATGACTTGACAATGTCTATCAGAGATGGAAGAAGACGGCGAGACATGATAAATATCCTCAGCAAACAGTACGACATGAACTCACATTGGCAGGCGCCCACTTCAACAATACAATTTCCAGTGTCGTAGAACCGCGAGAGTATAATTTATTGCTCCTGGACTGGGCGCGGCACCACCAAGGACCGATGAAGCCGTTCGTCCACCCACAGCTTTACAGTCCCACTGACTACATCGCCATTCTCGTCGCGACTCAGATTCCCAAGCACAAATTTTTTGGCTATAGTGAGTACACCCTCCAGTATCAGCGGATCCACTTCTATGGATCTCTCCGTGACGATTACCGGCTGGACACTATGCAGTCTCGTCAACTGGCTTATCCTTTTGAAAGCTTGTTGAATGGAATCAAGATATTTTGCTTGGTATGTGGCAGCATCAGCGCTTCGGTCCGTGTAGGAGTCATGGTACGAAACGATCATCCGGGGAGCGGCGCGAAGATGCGGAAATCTCTCTACGAAACCTATAAAATGCGGTCGACGTTACAAATTCTGGGAGGACAAAGGTCAACCTACGTTCCAAATCTCGCATCGGTGGAGGCGGCGCTAAATGCAGAGTATGAATTTCGCCGGAAGTTGCTTGTGGGTTGTGAAAATGATTATTGAAAGTGAACGACATTCCCGTCAGAGCTAGATGTCGGAGATTGGGAAATATCTTGTTGACCAAGACTCTCTCAAAAACACTGACCGGCAGGGTAAGTGTGCGCAGGGAATGAATGACTATGCCGTCGAAAGCTCGGTATAAACGTTCAAGACGATCTTTCTCTTGAAGACCACTAGGGAATGCCACTATTTGGAGGGTGTGCAGGTTTGTAAGCAAGGCTAGGCATTGGGTGAACTCTTTGTACACGGCAGCCGAAGAAAATGCTGTCAGCGCAACATTGAACACCCTACAAATAAATCAGGAGTATGTCCAATGATTCGGCCAGAACTCACTGAACCAAGCTAGCTAGCGAGGGAGCGCGTATGGTCACCACCTCTGTCCAAAAAACAAGCTCAGTCGCCATGGCTCTCGACTTTTCGGCTTCTCGCCCAGTGCGCGGGAGAGCACATGCGCCCAAGGTGTGCCAAAGAAGAGGTCTGAGCATATAGTACAACGCTCTGCAAGTCTGCGACAAAGCATGCATCACGTCGAACTTGAAGCGATAGTCCTCTGGAAGGATACCAAATCTCATGCATGGGATAGGAACCGAGAGAAAGTAGGACAGAATCTCCAAGTGCAGCTCCATTGGAAACGTAGGGAGTCCTTTCGTGTTCGCATCGGCAGATGCAACTGGAGCTGGTAAACCGTCGTTCAATGGGCTTTGAGAGGTGCATCGTTTCTTAGAAGATTTCGCCATCTCCCCGCTTTCGTCGACAGCTTTTCGTGGTATCTGAGCAACGTAGTTACGTCCCCTGTACGTCTGCGAATGTAAACATGCGAGCACGTGTTTCTGCTCATGCACGATAGGCGCTGTAGGCCCCGTAAGCGAGGAGTGTTGATGTTATTCACATAGCAAACAAAAATATGCTTGAATGTGATTGTATGTACTTCAGTATTGTGAGGGTATACACTACCTTGATCCATTCACTGCAGGTAAGGCAGCCTCGATCATGCGTTCTACATTTGGAACGGTAAGTAATGTTATCCCCGCAAACAAGTACTCATTCACCTACAAACCTTTCATCGAATTAATATCAAGGTGGATATCTCATCCCAGCGTCCTCGAATTCCATGGTCGAAAGCCATGCCTCCCCCTATCCTGCGATGAATGGACTCAGAAAGGCACAACTGCGTCAAAGAGGAACAACTGCTCCTCTCTTTGCCTCGCAAAGGGCATCGCGATTCCAACATCGACAAGATGTGGGTGATACTACCGACGTCCTCATCAAGATCAGATCCGCTGAAATCCAAAATCTGTAGACGGGGTAGAAGATTGCTATGGCCAACTCTGAGCGTCAGAGTATCGAAAACCGCCGACGAGATGTCAGATTCGAATCGAAATCTATGTAGATTCGGAACTAGACGAAGGAAGGCGGCGAGCTTTTCTACACCATCGGTGTCATTGCCGAGCTGGCAAATGATGGAAAGAGTCGTAAGTCGACCTAAGTCGACTGATGAATGAAATGGGGGGAACACCATTCTGAAAGTTGCATCAACATTACTTTCTGAGTCGGAGTCTAAACCATATCCAGAAACGAGTTCAAGCTCCGTGAGGGAAGGCATCTCCAGACTCGATACCAGCCGTCCTATTGGCTCTGCCTTGTCTTCGAAGAGTGCAGATAGACGTAGAGATGTTACGCAAGGGAGGTGCAGCGGGTTAAGCGAAAAGGTACTCCTTTCAAGGTTGAATTGCAGTGCCAGACGCTGAACATTCATCAACCTTTTCAAAGGGCCATAAGCCAATGGCTCATTGACCCCGCCCATCTTCACTGTGATCAACCGCTCCCAAGGAAGTTGAACTCCGTAGTCCCCACGGTAGCTACTCAGGTAGTCCACAGAGCGAAGTAAGGGAGCGTTCTTGAAAGCATCTAGCTTCTTGTATTTGAGGTCTTCTCGGTATAGTTGTAAACGGAGACAAGCGAGGCTGCCAAAGTTGCAGTTGGAAAGGACATTGTCGAGAAACTCGAACGACGTCTGAAGCTTGCAATCAATCCAACGCGATGTGCTCTGCCGGAGAAGGGGACCGAGATGAACAAAATCCGAAGAGCGAAACTCGCGAAAATGACCTATACGAACCGTCATTTTCTGGTTGGCAGAACGGTCAAGATATGCTTTCAATAGCTGTCTTGAGCCTGATGTATGGGAATAGTCAAGATAGAATTGACCCAGTTTGAGATCCAGAGAAGACCACAGACGCGGGAACGCAAGTGTGATGTCTCGCCATCGACGGCAGACCTGGGAGAGCATCCATTGTGGTCGGCGCATAGAGAGCGAGTCATGGGACTCGTCATATAACTCCTCGACACTGTCCCCGGTACTCCATTGGAAAATCTCGCGAAGGACATCTTCCGGGAGAGAACGGATGGGGTGTAGAATGCCTTTGACGTGATGAGGATGACTCTCAAGGTGAGCTCGAGCGACGGTCAGGCGGGCCATCTCATTCGTAAGCTCGTCTATCCTTTGCTGGATTTGAGCAAGGTATGGGGAGGGGTCTAGATCGGTATGTTGCAGGTCATGAGCTTCTGCATCGCTGGGAGGAATGTTTTGGGAGATCAGGTCTGCGACGCGACGCTGAACCATGGTCGCCCTGCCATCTCCATGGGATAGTATCGCGCAACAGGCCGGGCAGGACATATAACTTCCATAGTTTTCAAGATTGCTGAGCGAGATCTCGAACGTGAGCGGATTCAGATGCTAGGTTAGATGAAAACTTACATAGAGGTCATTTTGCTTTGATTGTACCAGCGTTCGAGTGAATTTTAACTCGCCTACAACCTTGCAAGTCAAAAGGTCAACGCGGCGATTCCGATACGCGCCACTGGAAATGGCTGAACTTGAACGTTCGTCTGCAAGAGTGCACCGTTACGTCAGGCGTGACTCGGCTCTGCTATGGCAGCGGTTGATCCGGCCATGGGGATTCATATTTCCTGCTCTGACCATTCTTCACTAACATTGCACGCCGCCTTTCGTCTTCGAAACATTACCAGAAAGATCCCCAGTTCAAGAGTAGGCTCCGATCACGTTACCGCAGTCGATCCCTTAATGAGCGCGCTCATCCAACTCTCCTTTGTTCCACGTTCACTTGGCTCTAGGGATTCTCGAGTCCAACATGGCGTCACCGTTGGAAGCAGTCACACACGTCCGCGAATCTTTGAAAGGCATGACACTTGATACGCGAGGCGGCATCTATGTCTTGGGAGAAATTCTTTATCGTCGAGGGGACCGCTACATCATCAGAGCACAGCGAATGAACGCGTCTGGGTGTCTTGACACGCCGCGTCTCGTCATGAAAATCAGTCTGCATGCGGCATTACCTGCACCAGAGGTGAAACTGGTTCACAAGGCGAGGAAGGTAGCGATTGACGCGGGTGGCGACACGCACTGGGTTCTGCAACACCTGCCTAATATACTTTACACGGAGGTCCTGCAAATCATCCCTGGTTCGACTCAAGCACGTATATTGCAAATCCTAGATGACATCTTCTGCCACTGCGAATCTTGCGAAGAACGCGTTCTTTGCGACGAGCAGCCAAAGACATTGAGTATTGTCATCATGGAAGAGCTGTTCCCGATAAACACCCTGCCCAAGACGTCTGATTTCGCACAAGTGTTTTTTGATGTCCTAAATTGTGAGTGGTATTGTTGTCCTTGATTTCGTCGTACTCATCGGACCTCCACTTCTCCTAGGCCATAAATGGCTCTACGACAACCCCCGCATCTTGCATCGCGACATTAGCATGGGTAACATCATGTACCGTTTCGACGATGAGCACAATGTATGCGGGGTCTTGAACGACATGGACCTCTCCTCTGACCTTGACGACAACGATACGAATGCAACGTTGCTCCGACGCACAGGCACGCCACCTTTCATGGCAATCGATCTGCTGCGAAAGTATAGTCTTCACCCTGGACACTTATATCGCCACGACCTAGAGTCACTTTTCTACGTCATGCTGCTTGTGGTCACTTGCTACAAGCTTAGGGCCTCCCAACCCATTCCATCTCACATTCCGGCTAAGGAAGAACGACTCCAGAAACGGAGTCACTCTCCTCTTAACGAGTGGTTTAATTCACATCGGACTTGGGAAGCACTTGCAGACGACAAGAGTCTCTTCATCACATCAGCGTACTATTACATTACACTCGACACCGATAAGATTATCTCTTCTTCCTTCGAGGGTTTCAAGGAATGGATTTCGGACCTTAGAGACGCCCTGTGCGACGGCTTTATGGCCCGGAACGGGGCTCTACGACAAGAGGAGAAAGCACGGAAGATAGGCAACGTGCCTGCACCGGGACCATTCAACCATGAAACTCTTGGGGGCGAAGTTCAGTATTCCACATTCTTCAGTGTGATGAAGAACTTCGAAGGCAAGGCGCTGAGAGCACCGCCGCAATCTGATAATGACGATGTTTCTATGAAATTGTCACCTATGCCCACGAACTTATCGAGGTTGTATAGAAACACCACACCGATTCTTCTTGCTTTCGATCCATAGTAGTAAATTTACGAATACATGCGTGAATGTGGACTCGCTAGGACTGGGAGGTTCAGCACTGCGAATTCAAGTAAAGTTACGGTGTAAGACGCAGGAGGTGACCGGTAATCAACTTGGTTAGTGCCAGGCAATACGAGTGGCACGAGTTATCCCTGGCTTATTTCAGCAGGTTGCAGGAGACATCGAACCAAATGTTAGTTGCATACTGGCATTTGAACAGAGAAGAACATACATGCATACATACAATTGGACTCGATTTATGTTACTATATCCTAGAAACGTTCACGCTATCACAGCACTAATTGTACACTTCAACTTAAATATCTCAACTGTCAGCTTCAAGAAAATGCGAGAGCACCCCACGCCGCAACAGCACCAACGCCCACGGTCGCGACCGTCCTAAGCACCACCCTGCCTACGGTCCTGATGCGCTTGCGCCGGGGCTGAGCAACTTCCAGCTTCTCCTTCTTTGCAGTCTTCTCTTCCTCGTCATCAACATCGTCCCGCTTGCGTTTCAACGACAGCGACGAAGGAACGGGCGCCGCCAAGGCAGCTTTCGCCGTCTCGATGTCGACTAACGCAGTCCGCGCTTTACTAATAACCTTGTTCAGTTCTTCCTTCCATGCCTCCATCTCTTTTGTCGCATGCTTCCACTTTTCCGCCTCCCTCTGGGCCTCTATATTCCTGAGCGCCTCGCGATCCTTGACCTTGTCTTGCAGGGCTCCAATCTGAGCTTGCATGTCGGGGATGTCAAGCCCCGAAATTCCTTCGATTTGCTCGACCAATGTAGTCACAATACCGAGCATGCCCTCGAGCTCGTCAACTTTATATTCTATGTCTTCCAGTCGGTGGTCGTATTTCGTCTCTGAGTCAATACTGGCATCAGGGACGGGGGTGACAGGCGCGACAGGAACGCATGGGAGCAGACCGGGACTGCGTGGGGGCAGGGGAATCGAGGTGTCTGATGCTTCATCGTCGACGTCCGAGTATATCTCAGGAAGACGCATCTCGAGTTCATCACGCGCGGGCCAGGCGCCAATGATCGCTGGCTCAGGCTCGGTCTCCTTGGGGGCAAGAGGTGGTAGAGGAAAGCTTGTGGTGAATGCAGTGATGGCATCAAGATTTGAGAAGAGGGATTTGAATGAATGCGGCCGAGATGGGGAAATTTCCTCTACATCTGAGTCATGATCGGAAGAGAACGAGGAGGAGGACATGGACATGGACGAATCGTCGTCGTCGTCGTCATCTGTCACGGAGAGGCCGTACCTCCCCGACACCAACTTCGGCGGAGATGGAAGGGGAGGGAGGTGCGAAGGAAGAATCTCTACTCGCACAGTCACAGGTCGAACACATTCGCCATTGCGAGCCACAGTTTTCCCGAAGGTAACGATATCCCCGCTGTGCAAAGGATGTGCTTTGTGCTCCTCTAGCTTTAAAGAGCCGACAAACGTCCCATGGTGAGAGCCGAGGTCGGCGATGGTTACCTGTTGTATGATTGACATTCAAAACATAAAGCAAGGCGGAACAAGTCTCACCACCCCGTTCTTCCCTAACGAGATTTCCGCATGTCGTCTGCTCACTACGGGGCATCTAAACATGGCCTTGCCATCCTCTGCCTCCAAGGCAGCCTCTGAAGGTGGACGGCGGCCGATTAGGATCTTGTCGTCCTTTGCTGTCGGCCGCATCGTCTGCTCCCTCCTATCCCCAATGTCTTTCTCTGGGTCCTCGATGTGCAGCACGACACCACGCCAGGGTCCGGGTCTTGAGCCCATGTACTGGATCTCTGAATCGTCGCCGTCGTCAACCATCACCATGCTCTTGCTCATACTTTCCATTATCACTGCTGTGAAGGTCAAAGGCAAGACGGAACCGGGCGGGTAACACTGAACGGAGATGGGGCCGGATGGCCGGTGATAGGAGGAATTATGTCATCAGGTGAATGGAGGTTGTGAACACTGGGAGCGTGGGCCAACGATGATTTATGAAATGTTGGGTACTGGAAAGGGAGTACTGTGTAAGCATGGACGAGAAGAGATGAGAAAACAGCGAACGTACAGATAGTTCTCGTACAACTATACAGTTCCAATTTGATATCCAACCAACACCAAAACGTGTCTTCGAACGAGGCTATTCCATCAAGAAACGTTTGTATTACTGTATGACGTTGGGAATGAACGCGGCATACATTCAGGAGGGGCTGCGGTGCTTTGCAAAACTAGGGCTCAGAGTCTCCTGGCCATCCGAGTCGATATATTCTATCCATCCATCGCGTCGCGTGTAGGTCGCGATTCATACGGTTAAAGGCATGAAAGGTAGTGCAGTGTAGGCGTCGGGACGCGTCCAAGCGAGCAGAGTCTGCACGACGCGCAAAGGTGATCGTGGTGAAGAGCGAAAATTGTTCGGCAAATGCCGGCTGCTTCTTTACTTTTTTCAGCATGCTCCGCTGAGAGACGACGAACGCGTATGGCGCGTTTCGACAACGATATGTTGGTGCTACTCCGGAGAAAGTGCCGCCGCAACATGTCTCCACCTTGTTGAAATGTCACTACTGTTGTGGCTAGACAGACGTCTCTTGCAATTCTTAATTACTGGATCCCTGCCCTAAGCTGACTTTGAAGGGCTCCTCTTCCTCTCCCTCGGTGCTCTCTGTTACTCGTGCTTTCTCTTCTGTGCTCCACCCGTTTCTTTGTTTCTTCCTACCTAGAGATTTTCCGCATTCAGGCTCCATGGAATCGCTAGTCAGATAAACTACGTCCTTAATTTCACTGTGCTACAATCTTCCTATGCGTTCCCTCTTCGCAATATGGTCAAGAATTGCTCTAATGAGTAGATTCTTCTGATCCTGGTATTTAGAGGTCTACGGAAAGAAATCGATGGGTCCCTTCGCCTAGTCAGAGCGGAGATAGAAAGACTTGTGCCTTCGCCGACTTGCAGCAATGCAGCGAGCTCCTTGGCAATCTCAGATGGATCCGGGACTCAAGGACAACAAGGCCTTCAAAAGCTTATTTTCCAGAGTCCACACCATACTACTTACATTTTGTCGTTGGACAGGCCTATTTGTTTGTGATTACAACGCGGACGAGACGAGAATGCTTCGAAGTTGCTTCCTGCCACGTCGTACTGGAGACTGTCCGTGGGGACATCCGTAAACTTTACATCTCTGTTAAGCACTACCTACACCTGACGCTTCACTTGTCTACGATGAACCGGACTCCTGGCAGTCGTGTGTCCCAGGCTTGCGGCGCTGGAAGCTAGAAACTCTTAGTTCACACCAAGGCCCTTCTGGTGAGGACGTTATCAAACTCCAGTCACTAAACAGTTGAATGGTGATGGTCCATACATACTTTCAATACGGAATACATATCAATAGAAAACTACTCTCGCCGGGTTCGAACCCTCGACCTACTCAGATCCCTCGCAAGGCGGTAGGAGCCGGGTACCGGTGCGATCGGTACGATCGGCAGTGTCGATCGACAGCCCAACGCCTCATAGTTTCGTATTTTCAACTTCAACCAAGACCCCTTAGCTCAGCGGTAGAGTGTGTGATTCCAGCCTGCCGGCTTCATGCCGCTGACTAATCCACAAGGTCATTCGTTCGAATCGGGTAGGGGTCATTTTTTGTTGCAAAGTACGATAACAACATGGAAACAGTCCTGTTTTGCCGTAGAAATGCGCAGAATAGCTCCCTGAAAGCCCAGCATTTTTTACTGCTAACTGGTGACCGGCCGGTCGGGCCCAACTAAGTTTATGTCTTACTGCATGCGCCACACTGTTGTTTTACATTGAGTTTCATAGTGGAACAGCCAAAGAAGACCAAGTAGGAATGCTTGACATGCCATATATATGCAACCACATCTGTCCGTGAACCCAAAAGCACGACAAACAAGTACATGTTGGAATCCGCATGAGTCTGTGAGGTGTTCTACCTAAATATTCTATTTGCATACAACAAACCTAGTACGCCATCGATTACGGACCTATGATACAGTGCTTGCCCCTCATTCCTTCATACCGGGGTTCCATAGAAGACCACACCAAGAACTTCGCGCCTTCCAGACGTAACGACACTTGGACGTCATGCAAATACCCAGAAGTCTCTCGTACATATCTATTAACTACACCCCGCCCCAAAGGTATCCAATGGCATCATCGCCCCCGCGTCCAATTGAGGAATCCTATGTACAATATAGTCCCTATCACAAAGACCACAGGCTGTTATGATCATGCTAATTGGACACGATTATCTCTCGCTTTCCTGAAAGAATACAAGTTAGAGTAGTCACAGTGAATACACGATATGACTTACAGTAACCCTTGCAGGACTACCCGAGGAGCCGACAGCGCCACATCCGGGGAGGGTATCAAAACTTGTCGAGAATCCATCACAGACTTGGAAGGAGAATCCACTCTGGCGTCGGTATACATATGGAAGCGGAATATATCCAGAGTTGGACTCTCTGGACAAACGGAGGTTGACACGCCAGCCACATCTTCAAGTGCATCGATGGCTTTAAACCACGCAGCTTCATTCGCCGCGTCGAATTTGGAAACCTGGATGTAGCGTTGGACGACGCTCTTGGCTTTGACGGCGCACGACGGGTCCGAAATAACGCCCCTCACTAAGATACCGAGAAGGAGGTTCGCTATACTTTCAGGTAGCCGTGTTTCCAGGCTAAACGCGTCATCGAGTGCAGTGACGAAGGTTGTTTGGGATGGTACACTGAAAGGAGACTCCCGTTCAGGATTGATCTGGAGAAAGAGCCGACGTAGAGTGTTGGCTGCCTCGTAGGGCAACGCGTGCGGCCGTTGAGAAAGACGTGAAACGAAGTCGGAGGTGAGGTGGAATCCAGCCTGATTGAGGACGCTGCGGAAGACGCGGATGTGGTCAAGGGTACCATACACCATGCCCTCGATAAAGTACTTGTCACTGCTGGATGCAGCCGCATCGACCAACTCTTCCAGATATTGCCGTATGACATCCATCCTTATATACTCCCCAGACCAATGCGGTTGCTGAGAGAACATACTGTCCTCCAACGCTGACAGCTGGACCCTTACGCGCTTCAACACAAGATGGGAGTGCGTCTGCACCACGTGCAGGTTGTGTGTACGATGCAGGTCCGAGCGTTCTGGAGACCATCTCCGCGTCCGGATGAAGCTCTGGATTTCCATTTCCAGTTTGAGCAGCTGATCAAGATGCATGTCAAGCAGTGTACGGGCCACCACAGCGCGAGCCGAAACTACCAAAATGCTCAGATTTAGGTCATTAATAGTATCAGTCTACCCACTTGCAAAATCAGAGATACCAGAAACCTCCTTGTCGATCGTGTCGATATGTTTCAGTGTTTGCTCGTCGAAGCGAAGGGTTTCTCTTGACAGAAACAAATTCTGCGCCACAGGTGCCTGTGAACCAGCCAGCGACATCATCGTCAGAGACCAAATGGCACTCAGACAGGTCCTAGCACGTTTCTGAACTATGGCGTTTTCAGCCCGTAATTGTTTGTCCATACAAGACATGAGCAAACGCGGAATTCGATATCCTAGGCGTATTGTCACAGAGTCGTGGCCCACAAGTCGATGGAGCAGTAGCTTCGCGCTATAATCCGTGGATGCTACAACCTTTGGTATGACTTCAACAAACGACTCTAGTGCGTTGTCATCCCGAAGGGATTCCAGGGTCCAGCACATAGCTGAGAAATCTCGCTCATCCCTTTCAGAAGAGATCTCGATTGCAGAATGTTCCCGAGCATCCTTCATCCCCATGTCCGCCTCTACAGTTCTCTTGCGCCCGGTAGCATCTCGATAATGAAGGAGACGGAAAGTGCGCAAAATGTTCCAAGTAAGCGGCGAAAGAGGAGTGCGATATGGACAGTTGAGACAAAAAGTGGGAAGTAACGTGATGAGCGTGTATACGACCGTGCAGGCGACAAGAATCCCAAGAATGAGGTACGCGACGAGGTCGTTGATCGCCAGCAAGTAAGCGAAGAGACCAGCTAAAAAGAATAATAGAGATAAATGAAGGAGGAAGGGGATAATTTCGACCACGGCCATCATTTTGAATCTGTCAAGGCCTTGGTAGAGGAACGCGGAGATGCGCGCGCGTCTCTGTGGCGTTGAATGATTCCCGCTGGCTTGGATGTAGTTTCGCGTCCATTGTTGGACTAGGGTGGCGAACAGAGCACAGAGTAAACTGAACGATAAGCTCAGATACCAGAGGATATTACAGACCAGCGCAGTGGCTGATGGGGAGAACGGCTCTGCGGTGGGAAGAGAACTCGCAACCAGTTGATCTCCGTTGGCAATAGCGGTGAGCTTTTCAGAAATCTGAGAGAGAAGGAGGACCGTCTGGTCGTCGGTGTCTGGAATCAAATTTCGGTAACTTTCCACCAAGAATGCAGTAACACTGGCTGAAAAGAGACCGGCCTACAGTTCCAGCTGAATCGGTTCAAGCGGACGTCCGACCGAGAACACGTACAAATATTAGGATAGCATCCATGTCGCTCTTCCACTTGTGTGCAAGGGCATTGTCGTACCTCTCCGCTTCGGAGAGATACGCGTTCCATATTTTAGCCGAAGGATCTTCGTACCGAGGTGATTTCATGTGATCTGTGGCAGCATCATGGGGTGCATTCAAAGTCACCGTGTAAATCCTTACCATTCGTGCTGTTCGCTGCCATCTTCGTTCCCTCCATGGCGATGGCTGAAGGCTGAGCAAGTTATCTATGCCAGCTCATAGAGTGGTGCACCGCCTCAAGAAGTGTCGCGCCTTTTGAGTAATACCATCAACAAACCATCAACGGTTCCGTCATATGGACCATGGTCCACTTGCTAGAAGACGAGCCTGGGAAGGGTGGGTTTTACTTACGCCGCGTACGAGCAAGAGCTGCCTGCTTGGGTCCGCCAAGGGCGCCACTGTCGCTCTCGATACTCGCTGCGGGGAGAAATGTTTTACTGGTGTATAGAGCACCCATGACGGAAAGAGGACAAGCAGGGACAAGCCGAGTTAAGCGACTAAGCGGGGATGCGGGGTAGCACTTGAAATTCGATCTTCGGACCGGAACATAACCGGCGCGACAAATACAGGTCATGACCCTCGTTCCTTGGTTTCCTTCAACACCCACAAGTCAGACTGGTCGTTGTCAAAGACGCCTCACATCTACACACTCTCTCAAAATGCTGGCTCGACTATCCATAGGGTCTCGTGAAGCCCTGCATCTGTCTTCGCAGAACGAAGACGATGACAAGCAGGCTCTGGTGAGCGATAGCTGTTCGTTTCCTGGAAAACACTATTATCTGACATATAACAATCAGACAGTAAACATCGACCTACTCTTGCAGGACATCGTTTTCCATATTCCAGATACTTGGCGACGCGCAGCCTCGCTGTATGGCAATTCACTTTACGCCTGCAGAAATATCCAAACTATACTCTCAGACGACGTAAAGTGTATAGAGAAACTCTTCTCGGATCTTGAACAAACGTCTTCAGAAATGGATGACGATGAGCTCGACATTCTATCGGTGCATATCACCCTAGTCGCTACACCTCCGCGTGCTCATTGTTTACAGACATCCGATTTTGAAGACGACCTCCTTCATTCTTCAGAGTCTGTATCTACTCTCCTGGATGCCCATGATGTGCCCGTTGCCTCTTCATCACGAACGTCACGTAGGCGACGGTCACCGTCGGTAAGCTACAGCTATGCCTCTTGATTAACCGTTGACACGCTGCTCAGCCCGACACGCACTGTTTCCTTATCCCAGAAATAATCATAACGCCCTGCGCAACTGAACCACCCGACATGTCCTGTCGCGTACCGTTACAGGATAGCGCCTACAATCAGCGTCTTACGGTACCGAGCCACACCTCCGTCAACCATTCATTCCCCCCCATGCGATCAAGGGCTCCGTCAATACCCTCTATCCAGAACTGGGTTTGGCGGGATGGTCATTGGCAAGCAATACTACCAGGCTTAGAGGAGCAGTCCAGGAAGGGTATGTTTTCGCGCCCTACAAATATACGTCGACGAGCATCGCGCTCGTGTCGGTTGAATCCAGCCCTCATTCTGCGCTCTCGCCGGTGAAGATGCGCATGGTCTCGCTTTTTCATGTCTGTCATCCTGTATGCATACGACTGGATAATATTCAGCATGTTTTTACACGTGAATTTCCACAATGGAACAAATTGAGTTGATTCACAATCCAGCGACATGAAAATCAAAATGCTGTGACTGGGTCGGTTGTGATCTAGGAGTTATATTTACTCGTTTACTTGTGGCGTATCATCCTGAGGTTAGGGTTAGAATGCTCATTCGACCGCAAAAAGAGGTCCACCTCAGCCATAAGGCCAAAGTAGAACAGGAAAATATTGTGACAGTGCATAGGCCGAAGCCTGATGCAAACCGCGGACATCCATACGGAGCCGTAGCCCACAAGTCCAGGTGAATTCCGTGAAGGGACTTGTGCCGGCTAGTTATGTTCTCTATAAGCCTCTAGGAGCAGCGTTATAAGCTGATGCTGGAGCGCACGGACCACGATGATGAAACGAGGTACAAGATTGCCGTTTTCGGCGAATTTGTGCTCTGCCAATTGAATCTGGTGACCAATATAACCACTTGGTGTGCATTGAAGGCCTTATGATCTCTAAAGGTTCTATATCTACTTCTTCGTTCTGCAAACGTTGAGATCGAGCGATGAGGGCGGAATGTTCGAGCGTACCAGATATCTCAGACAAGATGATTGCACATTTACGACGCAGTCTTCCTTCCGGCTCAAAGCTGAGAAATAGAACGATGTTTGACACGTAGAACAAGGTAAGCCTTCGAGACTTCATATCACAATTAGCAATAGTTCAGGACGGGAAGAAAATATTGGAAAGAGACTTACGGCGACGTTCTGATATATGCAAGGCATATCGACATTATACTCCAGTCGAGAAGTCCCCATAGTACGAACCTTGGTGCTGAAAGAAAGCCATGTCCGATGCATAAGAACGACCATACATCCTAGAGCTTCGATTCGAGTCACATTTTGCAACCCCCGGCCTGACAAGAGAGTTGACCTCATCCCATGAAGGCCATAGCAATAATCCGAAGATTCGCAACCCCAAACCCAAGGGGACAAGAACGAGCTTCGTCTGAGCCTAATGGATTGGGGAAATCGAGTGAAGGCAAGGTAGTTTGTGCCAGCCGGTTTTGCTTGATTGAGGAAGCCAAGCGTGCACCCAGTATGATTCGTTTCGTGATCTTCGGCATCGCTAGGCATTGTGAACGCCAAATCCTCCGTATGTCGAAAGTCAGTCAAGGCTAGAACTGATTGCTGAACTAGCCAGAGCGAGTCTTACGTAGCAGAACGAGAGAGAGACGCGAGTGAACCCAGGAGACCCCAAGTGGCGATAGACAAAGCATAAGCAAGCCGTGATAGTCTAAGTCAACGTCAACACAAAAAAAGAGGTGTGATTCTGCACCTGTGACATTCCCCCCACGTGAGGTGACGAGCGCGACCTCAACAACTGAGGCTCGACGCGTTGTTTATTTGTTTGCTTTCCACCACCATGTCGTCAAGCTCAGTTGTGTCGCCCTCGCCCTCGCCGCCTCCGACAACCCAAACAATTAAGAAATGCCAGTATTGCCGCAACGTCATGCCCTCAACGACAACGACGAAGGGCTGCCGACCTTGCTTGGACAAAAGAAGCAGCTACAAGAAGAAGAAAGTATTGGAAAAGAAACAGGAGGCCTCGCGCGTCGAGAATCGCGTGTTGCAGGAAAAGATTGCTGCTGCAAAGAAGCTTCGCAGGCTGAAAGAGTTGGTGAAGGGTGGCAGGAAAATGGCCAAGAAACTAGTAAGTCGCTTCAGTTGGTGGAGGGTGTAGTAGCTCACCTAGGTATAGCCTCCACCTTCAAACATCACCTGTCTCTCCGACAAGGACTTTTACACGTCTATAACCGCGTATAACGCTACCATCACCCAATCCTTCTCCGTCGTCTTTGACCCAGAAATCAACAACCAGCAACGAACGCGTCTAGTTTCGAAGCGACTGGCCAAAGAAGCTAAACTCAAGTTCGAGTGAGCACTTCCGCTGCTGTCTTTCTTCTTTGGCTGACCATCTCGTATAGCTATCACGAAAACATCTTTACCGGAAAGAACACTTCCAACACGTATACACGCGTCTTTCGCTGCACCTGCAAAGACAACCTGCCACAAATTCATGGCGTGCCCAAGCTTGAGCGAAAGCCAAGCGATCTCAGTGGGTGGATTAAGAAGAAAGGAAAGGACCTAGAGAACGATGACGGAAGATGTGCTGGTCGTATCACCGTCATCGCGGAAAAGGACACCAGTCATGTCCTGGGTATTGAGGGTCAAAGGATAACTGTGAAGGTCGACCATTGATAGAAATTGCTTTTTGTTCTTGTACTGCTATCCTTATACTCTGCTTGTTTTCTACTTTATTCTGCTGTAGTCTATATCGATTTATTGTTCAACGAGATTCATCTTCGGAGCCCTCCATCTAGCTCCTTTGGGTACTTCTCTAAGTTCTCTTTGCGAACTGCATCATCTGGAGATAGATAAGTAATGCGCCACACTTTCATCAAGGCTTGTATGTACCTAGTGCGCATGGTCGCAAATAAATTCTCCCTGATACTGTAAGTAAATAAGGCCATTCTATAGTGAAAACTCATAGCTAGAAATGTGCCCCACTGATATGGCTGTCACAGTCTGAACATCTTATGAACGTTGGACAGGAATTAGAGATGTGCGCTGCGTCGGGGCTGGATGGCCCGGAGATCGGACATAAACTTCCCGGAAACGCTACTGCACTGCTGGGCACGAGCATGCAATGCATACGGCGCATGGACATTGGAGCTAAGTATAACCCAGGCATTTCTGGTGGAACGTTTGTTCCAAAGATTGACAGCAAGTCCTGAGACGAATTGACGAACGAACGTCAAAGCTGTTGACGGACAGATCGCAGACGTGTTGAAACGTTTAACGAGGATTGTTCTGATGTAATAAGTACAAATGACATGCAAGAGAGTAACTTGAGCATAAAAATACAGTCCAATAAATCCATACATAAAAAGCCAATTAAAATCCTGCAGCTTCAAGCCCGCGACGGATATCCGCATGCGCAAACTCTGAATGCCGCACTTCTTCACTCCGCGCCCAAAACCACGACCGGTCCTTCATCCCCATCGTCCTGAGATGATTCGCGATAAACTTCTGCGTCGACCCACTCTCACCGATGTCATACGGCTTTTGCTGATGGTGGAGCATGGTCGTAACGACATCATACCACTGACGGCGCTTGATGAAAGAGATCCAATGCGACTGCTCGTCGTCTGAATCAAATTTGTCTTGAATGTGAACAATATCGGTGAGGTACATGCCCACGAAGGGCACGCACGACGTCGAAACGGACTCTTGCCATCTCCGGTACGCAGAGAAACCGCCGGTGGGGTCGTTATATTTGAGTAGAGCGTCTAGATGGGTCTTGCGTCCTACGTGTGCCCACGTCAAGTGCAGGCGTTCGATAACGGCGCTGTTGAGGGCTGTGATCACCGAACTCATTGACGCGTAATTGTTCAGTGCCCGAGATTTCTAATGCCCGGTGAGCCATCTTATTGATCCGTGAAGAAGATACGTACATCAGCAACTTTGATCCAAAAATCAATAGTATCCGCACGTTTCCCAAGGGCTTCGTGAATCAAGATACTGTAGGTGACCCAATTCGCCAGCTTATCGTGCGTGGAAGAAAAGGAACTGAGATTGGACCTCACATCTCCAGGTCTCGAGTCGTCAGGTCGACTCTTGTTTGAGGCAAGACATTCCTGAGGCGTGATCTTGTTGTACAGTCTATATTCGTATAGACAGAGCTGTTCCGCTAGGTCGGTTGGATCTAATCGCAATAGGTCGCCTTTCGGGTCCTTAGATCTTCTGCGTCGTCGTCTTGTGGATCCAATGGGAGACTCGATACACGGACTACTGAATGTCTGCACACGATGGTGTGAAAATGACGGCAAGCTCACAAGACAATTCACTTACCAATCTCTTTATTGACTGCATGATCAGCTTTGCAGTCGTCGCCATGACGTTGCGTTGTGGGATTAAGTTTAGAAAATCAGTGAGCTTCTGCGCGATGTGCGGTTCTTCCTCGAGAAGTCGGTGGTCTTCCAGCCACATAGTGAAGACGGTCATTACGGTGCGCTGAGTTGGTAACCAGCATTTCTCCTTCCAGTCGTCGAACTCGGGCTCCGATATATCCTTGGGATGTTCCATTCCATAAATGTCCACAAGCATCTCGAACAGTTGGTCGGCGGTCATGAACGTACGAAATGTCATGAGAAAGACATTACGAAAATGTGTGTCTTTGGCCGCTTCTACAAGGAAAATGCGATCAAATCGTTAATAAAACG
Organism: Hymenopellis raphanipes; assembly: GCA_036872995.1. Lineage (NCBI taxonomy): Eukaryota > Fungi > Basidiomycota > Agaricomycetes > Agaricales > Physalacriaceae > Hymenopellis > Hymenopellis raphanipes. The sequence continues at coordinate 4,015,020 of JAYMDG010000001.1, forward strand.
CGATCGCAGCAAGGACTCACTGATGGCATCTTTGGACGTGTCCGCCGTGAGTTTCTCCACCAACGCGACCACAGTGCCGGAGCGCACCTGGCCATCGTTATCGTACTTTAGTTGGTCGGAATATTTGGATTTCAAGTACCACGGTGAATTGACCGCGCTGATGAACCCTACGGCATCATCACTGCCCGTAAGTTGCCTGATTTTGTCAAGACGTCGTCTATCAGAAGCAGAGGGCGGATCGCCCTCCCGCATGCCTTTCAGGTCCGCATTCGAGGATACATCTTTCCGGCGTAATGGTGAGAGTGGTATGCTATCAGCGCGAGCGCGTGAGAGGACCTCCTCCGAATCCGGACTCTTCAAGGATGTTGATCGATGCAGAGATACGTAAGATGGCGGTTGGGGAACTGGCGTGATAGGTGAGGGGGGAGGGTGTGGTCGTGAGCGGGACTGGGGGGACTTTTCCACTAATAGACGCCGAGGAGACATTTGGGGCGCTCTGCTGGCCATTGGCTCCGGCACTACCGGTGAGGACTCCTCCAGTTCAAATGGAATCCTAGAAATTGGCGCTGTCTTGTACAGCTGCTCCGCGTCATATTCGTAGACACGAAGTTCCTCCCGTACGTTCCGCAGTCTCTCCGCCATTTCGTGTGAAAGCGGACGGACAAAAGCCTGCGGTATCCAACCAATTGTTTTTCCACCTCTGCGCATGGCAGCCCACCAACCGGTCTCCTCCTGCTTGACAATATCAAGTAATTCATGCTTGTTGAAGGCAAGATGTGTAGGATCCTCCGAGTGGAAATCGTACATACACAGAACCGAGAAATTCGGACCATAATCGGACCCAGACGAGGAGGGAGAGGTGGAGGATGCGTCTGTGCTGCCCCGGGCAGAGGCTGACGAGGGTGTAGACGATTCCGACGATACTCGGAGATGAGGCTGGTAGGGTGACGGGTCGATAGAGAGCTGCAGGCTCTCGCGTACACTACTACACTTTGACGTGGCCATTAAAAGAGGGACAAAGCAGGGAGGCGCAGAGTTGTCGGTAATGGAGTTCGGAAAGAGCACTTGCCCGCAAGCCTAGATGGACTAAGAGCGGTAACCATCAGGGGGAAGCATCACCATTGCGATCAGATCATCCAAGTATACCTCGGCAAACGCCTCCGAGCAGTATGTACCCCGTATCGTTGTGCCTGTCGAGGGTCATACACTGACAGTCTTGGCCTGGCGTATAGCTGGCGGTCAGCACACCCGTATCCCGAGGAAACGAATTAAAAACCTACTTAAGCTGGGACACTAATTTACCATGCATGTGTCAGATCAGTGATTCAGCACGTCTGCTTCGTCATTCAAGTGAAGCAAAAAGGAGCTGAAGGCGATGCTTTCCGCTGGATTCACAGCGGATCTCTATCAGATTTAAACGTACAATGAGCCGCTTAATCAACGGGCTTCAGATAGGAACATATTTCTCAGTGAAACAGCAGCCACCTGTTATTTTTGTACTTCAATTTTATGTTTCTGGGCATCTGCAAAGAAACCAAAGCGTCGATTTTTCGACCGGAGCAGCCTTCGTCTCTCTAATCGTAAGTGGAATTCCACGAGCACCTGTTTATCCCAACAGGTTGAAAAAAGTTATCGGTCACTGTCCAGGATTAGTATGGGTGTGAGAGACGAAGTAAAGCTGCCAGAGATGCTGTCAGTATCGTCAGAAACGTGGACCTGACCGTCTCGACACCTCTTGTATACGCGCTCTTTCCCATGCCGACCTGCATGTTCAATCTCGTGGTTTCTTCACCATACGGTTTCCCAAGCTGGAGACTGATATCACTTACAAGCCTAAGCGAACATTAGAGTCAAGAGCATGTATACATCAATTGAAAAGAGGAGATAGATTGAAAATGATGCGAGGAGTGACGGCACCAGGCACATCTGAATCTTACGGATTTTAAAGTATAGCACGTCGGAAAAAATTCTGGGAGGAGGTTCGCCTTGATCTCAGTGCTGCACAGTATCGCCTTCTGCATCGCGTCTTCTCCTGGCGGGCCTAAGATTGTCGTCGTTTGATGAATATCGTCCTGAAAGCCGGAGTCCATCTGTTAGGTAGATGGCTTAACGGGTCGAGGTACTCAGAGAGGCCATCAATAGCAAAGGCGCGTAGTATCGATGTGTATAACGGAGGGAAGCAGGACAGTTAACCACCCAGAATGATGTCTGGCAGCGGCGTTGACATGCAAGAGAGAGAGACGCGTCCCACTTCGCCCAGTCACCTGATTGTGAAGCGCCGAGATCACGGTGACACGAGCTTGAAAATCGGCAAGCTTTGCTCTGAGTATCGACATGGCCGCAACCGGGACGCAAAATCAAAACTATCAGGATTTGACTGGAGGAAATCCGCAAAAGATTACAATTGCCTGATCTCGAAGATGTGACCAAACAAGTACGCAAACAGATGGCGTAGCTCCGTTCCATCATCTTCACCGAACCCTGCACCCACCTACAGCCATCATGCCGCCTTGGAATCCAGCGAAAGCCAAGGTACCCACACTAGTCGTTCTCTTTGGCTTCGTCTACTTAGGCTGCAAACGTCGAACCTAGGTGCAACTCAAGTAAATGCTCCAATCTCTGGTATCGCTTTACCCGAATCTAAATCATGTCTGTCGCGTAGGATCTCAGTCCAACGTTTAAGGATGCTTCAGCAGAAGAAGGAGGCGCAGGCAAAAATGTCGAGACGAGATATTGCTACCCTGATTGAAAAGGGGAAGCTCGAGACCGCTAGAGTCAAAGTTGAGACTAGTATGCTTTACGCCACTATTTCGCGGTCGTCCATGACCTGATCCTGGATAGTAATCAACGAGGACATTCACATCGAACTTCTGGAACTACTAGAATTGTATTGTGAGCTACTAGTAGCTCGTTTCGGAATCCTGGATATGAAGTACGTTCCAGATACCTGTAAAACCGGTGTCAGCTCAAGGTCTTTCTACGTAGCTCTCGAGAGCCTGATGCCGCTGTTGCCGAGGGTGTTTGCGCGTAAGGCAATCCTACCTGCCCGTCCAATAACAGTCTGATTCCCGGCTCCACTAGCATCATATACGCTTCTCCGCGGACCGAGCTCAAAGGCGCGCTTTAAACCGGTCCCATGCAGTGACTTTACTCTGACATTCTTCCTCAGAGTTACACGTCCTACGTGACATCCTCATGCATAAATACGGGCGCGACTTCTCCGCATCCGTCATGGAGAACGCCGATAATTGTGTAAACGATCGAGTGCGTTGCATTGATATCTTTCGTCAACCGCAGGTGGTTCATACTATCATTGCTAGATAGTTCGAAAACTAGATATCTCGATGCCACCGCCCGATCTAGTGAATGCCTATCTGACAGAAATTGCCAAGTCATACGGTGTCCCTTGGTCACAACCTGGGTCGAATAATACTGGAGATGATACGAATGAAGGAGGTGCCAAGGTACGGAAGGCCGCTTTTCGAGCCTAGAGCTTGATGTTAATGGCACTTCATGGCAGGAACCAACAGAGGCCGACAGGACTGATTCGGCACCTGACAAGGTGGGCGCAGGCCTTACCCTCCCAGAAATCCCCCCTGCGGAAGAGAAATCCCCAGATAGCAGTAAGAACGTTGTTGATAGCCGACCGACTCGACCGAAGTCTCCTCCAGCGGTTCCGGAACCACCGGAAGACGATTTTGAGGCACTGAACAAACGCTTTGCCGCCTTGAAGAAGAGATGACACACCTCCATTGCGACCTATGTGATTTGTTCTGGGTGAAATTTAGTTCGTATCAGCTTTGTATAACCGCATCACAGTAACAGGTACCTGTAGGTCATTGTAAACGTTTGTGTTACATGTTGTGGGGAAGTTAACCCTGCACAGCAGCGGGCTTCGGCCATCGAAAACCTGATCGAAGTGCGCGACACAGAGTCTGCGATTGCTACGTTTGTACTCAACGTCCAACAACTTACGGCATCGGAATGAGGTATCAGCTCTGCTAACAGTTCACACAGAAAGCTCTTCAACTGCTCAGCAACCACAATCACGAGGTTTCTGTACACCTCTTGCATCGTAAGCACGGCTGGCTTCCCGTTGGCCATATGATGGCGTGGATTATCCCAATCGTATAGTATTAGGCCGGATCGGTGTATTTTTGTACGGGACGCGTGCGAATGAGAATTACCAACAAGGCTCAGAATTAGAAAGAGACGAGTTGGGAGGGACACCCTTTCGCCATCTCCATCCAGAACGAAGATTGCGGAAGCAACCGAAGTACAGGACGTCGACGCTCGCTCCGTTAATGCATAGTATCTGGGGATGGCCGGCCAACCTTTAGTTCGTTACGAATATCCCAGGACCGCCGATGAAAAAGGCTTGACTTGCATGGTCCACGCGTGAGCGCTCTGTTTGACATCCCGTCTGGATTCGCAACAACTGGAGTGAGATCTTAGCCACACAGATATGTGAGATGTCAACATGATGGCTTTGATAAGTACGTACAGCAAGTTTCTGAGGCTCCCGAAAAGACACAAAAGTGGCCGTAGCATTTACCAAGTTGGCATTTAATGTCCTAAGCGGATTACGCGTATATGTTCTGTGGCCCTTGCGATAGCATAAGTAGACTAGTCCAAGCAAGGTTCAGATGGGAGCAGACGCGTCCTTATTGTGTAAGATGATCAGTTGAGCCGGGGTAACACGATTGACTTACACTTGTGAACATGCTGCGAAGGTGGCAAAAAGAAGTTCAGGAACGTGGAGGCCATCTCTCTTCATCTCAAAGGAGTATCGTAACAGCCATTTGTGGTCAAGTCCCCGCTATTATCGCCAGCTCCGAGCTCCGATGAGGTGAACAGGCGGAGACAGGCGGAGGGTGGAAGTCTGAGCCATGTTGTCTTTTGTGCGTTTGCACGAGACCTGATCATGACTTTGTTTACCCTTCCGAAACTGCGACGCCATCGCGACCAGCCAAGCTTTCGGTAAGTCTTCTCATCTCCGGACAGAAGAACTACGTAGGGTATACCACTGATTGGGCGAGAGAAGTCGCGCGCTTGATAAAAAGTCCTGTACAACGAAGGAGATCTGTAGAGTCCTTTTCCGATGACCTTCTTGAGGGAGTGAGTGAAAGACCGGTCGGAGGATCCTTGGTGATCCGCCGCGAACCTGCAGGCCATCTCCTCCCGGTTCGATCGTGAGATCAAGGCTATATAAAGTGCAGGGTCTCTATCGCTCTCCATGTTCGCGTCTTAATTTTTATCTCATTGTACTCCACCTTTCTTTTCACCGCACACCTTCGCACTGGCGCGGACATCCGTCTATTCTATGATTTCTGTGGCATATCCTACTATGTACGACAACGATACGGACGACAGCGAGATCTCCTCTGTGTCTTCCCCGCCATTTAGTTCCCCGCCCAGTGTCTCCTCCTATACATCCTATGATGTCTCTATGCGGTCGGGTTCACCTACGCCGTCTGTATGGTCGGTGACGAGCTCTATTCGTGCCAATGCATACAAAGAAGAATATGGGCGCGGCTTGAACAACTACTCTGAGGTCTATCGTCTGCCTGCAGACGCTGAAGAGTTGGAAAGGCTTGGTACGTGTCAAATTTCCTTCCTTCGCCCTTCTGCTTAGTATGTCTTAGATCACCAACACATTATGTTCACCGAAATCATGGGCAAGTATGTCCCGCCGCTGGAAGCGATTATGCAAGACGATGTACCTGGGGAAACGAAAGCCGTCTTGGATTTAGGTTGTGGGAGTGGATCCTGGTTCGTTGACTTATTCCTCTTCTCAACTGTGTGAACCTAATTGCGCTTTCAATTATGTAGGATCATGCAGGTCGCTCACGACTTTCCCAATTGCAGCGCGGTGGCGGTTGATCTCGTTCCCATGCAATCTCCGTATGTGTTACACAGATAGTCATCCTCTCTCCCCCATCTGACATGTCTGCCGTAGTTACATGCCTCCTAACTGCAGGTGAGAAAAGTCTGACTTTGAATCCCCGCGGAACTTAGAAGATTCATAGAAGCGAAGTTGATGATATCAATCTCGGCCTTGAACATTTCTACGGTGACTTCAATGTCGTACATGCGCGACTGGTCTCTTCTGGTGTAAGTGGGTCCGCTTCATTTTTGTTGAACTTCTTCCCATCCTGGTGGCTTTAGATTCGTGACTATGAAGGCTTGATTAATCACATCAGTCTCTGCCTTCGACCTGGCGGATTAATCGATCTTTTGGAGTGGGATTTCCACTGTTACGATGAGCATTTCAACCGGATAAATGTTGATACCTCAACCGTCAGTGGACCCTGGTGGCCACGGTGGCTTGCTTTCTTGGAGATGGCAGTACGCAACCGTGGCGGAGCAGTCGATGCTGCGGGCGATATTCACCATTGGGTATCACACCATCCGCTCTTCAAAAACGTGGTGTATCGGGAGTATTACATTCCGTCGTCAGCTTGGAAGACGGATAGCGCGTTTGACATGCGGATGGGTCAGTACATGAGCGATGATATAACTGTATGTCGTTCCTCCGATTTATCTGCTTGAGCTGAAATGCATTCCAGTCGTTCTTGAAATCTGGTCGCCCTTTGCTCTTGGGAAGCGGACTTCCCGAACACCTCCTCGATGAGATTGAGACAAATTGTGTGAAGGAGGTGACCGAAGCTCATGAACGTTATTACATTCGTGTTCAGCGCGTGTATGCTAACCGCCGCGAGCGGCGCTTTGCACCCCACCATTAATAGGCTCGCTTTGCTTTCTTTTTTTTGATTCTTGTATTGCAGTGTTTTCTCGTCTATAGGTCGCATATAATTTGTATCATTCATTTAGTCCTTACGATAATGCTACTCGTAATGCTCACGATACTTACCGGCGTATGTTGGCTGTAAGCGGATATTTCAGTCGTCTCCGATGTCGGACTCGAGCGGCTATAATGCAACACTTGTGTAGTCAAATAGATTTATAAGGCTTCATGAAGGAACGAACCCTTCAAGGTCTCCATACGATTTAGCAACGGGCGCCGTCGGCGGTTGGCGCTTTGTCCTCCAGGCCGCTCCAGCGTCTGACTCATACGCCGTATTATAGCGCTCAGGCTGCCTAACACAAACGCGAACTTGACGTGTTCTCAGGGATGTTTTTTTGATAGTTTGCTCCAGGATGTTGTCACCACAGTGATTGCTATTGGCCAAGACTTGTACACAACTTGTACATACAGAAAACTGCAATTGAGTTCTTTTTTCAACCTCTGCGGACGGACATCACGGTGTGCGCGATACGATCATCGCGTCAGTTCATTAGGGCGCGGTCCGCGAAGTAGACACGCGCTCTTCATGCTTAGGCATGATCGTGACGTAAGACTGCTTGGACTTGATTGGCAAGGTCCTGTATGTGCTCTTACTCTCGCCGCGACAAGTTCATGATTCAAGTCTCCATGCAAAGTGCGCGCCACAACGAAATTGTTCAGCAAATCGTCCATCCACAGCAGGAAAATGCTAGCAGTATCCTGGAGGAACTCGGTCTTGCCAATCGTCCATCACGCGAACAAATCTACAAGGATATAGAGGAGAAGATCCTTACCCCTCAAGATCGGCTACCTACACACTGGCTCCCTCACTATCAGCTGTAAATAGAGTGTTCCTGCTTGTGTAAATGTTGATACTATTTGAATAGGTATTGGAAGCCAGAGCTCTCGATACCGTCCTTACTTCCCATCGCACCGTCGGCTCCACCAACCAGTCTCTCCTTTGTGAGAACAGGGCTTGATGGTCGCGTTACAGGATATACAGAAGTGGGTTTCTCTTAAGAGGTCGAAATCTCACTAATCCAGCTATCGACAGGTTCCAAATCCACGCGTCCTTAGTGGCGTATCGTCAACCTCTCTCGAACGCGCACCTGGCCCTAGCACCAACTTTGTTCGAGGAAAATCTGGGCATGTACCATTCTGGCCTGGAGGATTGGATGACGTCTTACTCAACTTGGACGCGTCCGTGGAAAACGGTGAGGTCAAAAAGGGCCTGAGGACAATACCGCCGGGATTCAGCAGAGGTCTCCGCCTTCCGGGAGATGAAATTGAGAACGACGTTTTACTTGAGTTGGATGATGCTATGGAGTCTCGACCTGACTCGGCCCATGAGAATGACTTGGTAGGAGTGCAACCGAGACTGAGGATGCTTACTGACTCAATGACTACATTTGTACTAGCCTATCTCAGAGTCTGATGAAGAAACACCTCAGGGACCCGCAAATGAGATCGATGACCTCCTTCCGACGACGGTAAGCCTTTTTCCAGACTTATTCACTTCATTTCCTTTTCAACTTATGCAAATGATAGCGGTCTCATCTCATACCCGCCCAAGCGCCCAAACGCACGCGCCGAACAAACGTCCAGAAACGCGACTGGGCACATGTTATAGACATTCATACACCCCTCAAAAACTTCCATGAACTAGTCCCTGATATGGCCCACAAGGTGAGGCGCCATCGATAAAGTGTTCCTAACTACTAATGGTGTTTTTAGTATCCTTTCGAACTAGACACATTTCAAAAACAAGCGGTTTATCATCTTGAAATGGGCGACTCTGTCTTTGTGGCTGCACACACCTCGGCCGGTAAGACGGTTGTGGCAGAGTACGCAATCGCTTTGGCTGAGAAACATATGACCCGGTAAGTCCCATAAGTCACAGATTTCCCAGAGTTTCCGTCGAAGTCGCACTGACTGAAGTTCAGGGCTATATATACCTCGCCAATCAAGGCATTGTCAAATCAAAAATTTCGAGATTTCAAGCAAACGTTTTCTTCGAATTCTGTTGGTATTTTGACCGGAGATGTGCAGATCAACCCGGAGGCCAGTTGTTTGATCATGACGACTGAAATTCTACGGAGTATGTTGTACAAGGGCGCGGATCTCATCCGAGACGTGGAATTCGTGATTTTTGACGAAGTACATTATGTCAACGATGCGGAGGTGCGTTCTTCACTTCACTTCGTTTTTTGTTTAACGGAATTAACATTAGAGAGGCGTTGTTTGGGAGGAAGTCATCATCATGCTCCCGGACCATGTCAATATTATATTACTCTCGGCCACTGTCCCGAATACGAGGGAATTTGCCGACTGGGTGGGGTAAGGAACTCATCGCTTCAGGCTTCCCGTTTTGAATGCTCGACAGGCGAACTAAGAAGAAAGACATCTATGTAATTTCCACTGCTCAGCGGCCAGTACCTCTTGAACACTACTTGTACGCTGGTCGTGACATGTACAAGATCGTTGACGCGTCGAGAAATTTTCTCGGACAAGGGTAAGCTGCAAGTTTGATTTAACACCTGCATTTACGTTGTTGCTAGGTACAAGGATGCAGGCGAGGCTCTCAGACGTAAGCAGGACAAAGAACGCGAAGCAGCTGGACTACCGCCTGTTCAAAGGGTCGGCGCACGCGGTGGTGCTACTGCCCAGCGAGGTCAACCGCGTGGTGGTCGTGGTTCCACCCCACCGCCTAGAGGTGGTCGTGGCGGTGGACGAGGTGGTGGACCACATCGAGGTGGCGCAGTCGACAAGAATCTCTATGTACATTTGCTTGGGCATTTGCGCAAAAAGGCTCTCCTTCCCGTCGTCGTCTTCACACTATCCAAGAAACGATGTGAAGAGAACGCGTCGACGTTGACAAATCAGGACCTTTGCAACGCGGTGGAGAAGAGTGAAGTGCACGTTGCCATAGAGAAAGCACTGTCCAGGTTGAAAGGTGAGGGATGTCTTTCATTGACAATCATCGTTGACTTTGAAGCAGGTTCGGATAAGAAGTTACCTCAGATCAGTCGCATGCGCGACCTCCTCACTCGTGGTATTGGTATACATCATGGCGGTCTGTTGCCTATTGTGAAGGAGGTAAGTAGGTTTATCGAGATTTACCATTTTGTGCGATGACCGTGTCCAAGCTTGTCGAGATACTGTTCGCACGAGGACTCGTGAAAATCTTATTCGCCACGGAAACGTTTGCTATGGTATGTACGCCACGTTACGATGCCGATTAGCCTTACGGGATCTTGCAGGGTGTCAACATGCCCGCGAAGAGCGTGGTCTTTTCGAGCATTCGTAAACATGATGGTCGTAGTTTTCGCGATATTCTTCCCGGAGAATACACTCAGATGGCTGGCCGCGCTGGTCGCCGTGGCCTTGACCCCACTGGAACGGTTATCATCGTTGTCGGAGATTCCTTACCCGAGGTGAATAATGAACTACATTTTCGCTTGAATTTAACCCGATCCGTTTACCAGCAAACTGCCTTGAATACGATGATGCTCGGTACACCGGGAAAACTGTCGTCTCAGTTCAGGCTCACCTATAATATGATTTTGAATCTCCTACGCGTGGAGGCGCTCAAGGTCGAGGAAATGATCAAAAGGAGTTTCTCAGAGAATGCCTCACAACGGTTACTCCCTGAACAACAACGTCGCGTCATAGAAGTAATGGCACCTTCTCTTTCACATTGCCCTAACTGATAACGCCGTCCAGGGCGAACAAGCTTTGACAAAACTGGCAAAGCTCGAATGTGATATCTGTGTGCCGGACATTGAGTCTTCCTATGACACTTCACAGGCCATCGTCTTGTACAATGAGAGTCTTCTACAGATGGTGACGAATGCCGCTAGAACTTCGAAGTTATTGGCTCCTGGACGGGTTGTTATTCTTCGCGACCATGTAGGTGCTGTCTATTGCTCTAACGGGTGACATGTTCTAATCCGCTCTATAGCATTTCAAGACAAACAATGCCGCAATCTTACTAAAGGCTGCACCAATGCAACCGGCGGAGTCTGGAAAATTGGACAGGATCAAGACTTACTTCGTTTTGGCTCTCGTGAATGATGAGACCAAGAGCAAAGCACATGGTAGGAAACTTAATAGGTCTTCCTTTACTGTAGGCCTTGCGACTCAATCTATCCTTAGATATAGATCCTTCAGGCGTCGTTCCGCAGTGGCCACCTACGGCTGATTCTATGTATGTAGAGGATGGCACGTATGAGCTGACTGCAGTGCCTATGACTAGTATCTGCCTCGTCACTACGAGGACCTTGCCCAAGGTACAATCTCAAGTGAAGTCAGGTGCTTCATCTAAACGTTGGCTTAGGTTGACGTAGTCGCGATTGTGGACCGCCATTTGATATCCCATATGCGGCAAGGCATCCAAAATCTGGGGACCATTGTAAATGAATGGAGAACATCCGGCGGAAGCATACCTGAAGTAGATTGGGGTCGTGGCCGAAGTTTGGAGTTCCAAGAGACACTGAAGGCGCGGAATTCGACTGTCCAGCAACTCCAGAATCGGTCATGCACCTCATGCCCAAGTTTCGATGCACATGTGAGTCTACTCAATGGAGCGGTGTCTGCGGTAGCTCACAAGTTCCGTAGTATGCCCTCATTCACGCCGAAAGGGTTCTGAGGGCGAACATAGATACCCTTAAGCTTGCGATCTCCGACCAGAACCTGGAACTTATACCCGACTACGAGCAGCGGATTGAAGTCCTGAAGGAGCTGAAATTCATAGATGCCAATTCGACCGTTCTTCTCAAAGGTCGCGTCGCATGCGAGGTACAGTGCGTCTTTAAGTAGGAATTCCTATGTTGATACTTGTCAGATAAACTCTGCGAACGAATTGGTTCTCACCGAATTGATATTGGAGAACACTCTCGCTAACTATGAACCGGAGGAGGTTGTTGCCTTATTGTCGTGCTTCGTCTTCCAGGAAAAGACAGAAGTAGAACCGGTCGTTCCTCCAAAGCTTGAAGAGGGCAAGGAGGCTATCATGGCTATCAGCGATCGAGTTGGACGCCTGCAAGACAGATATTCCGTTCCGGTTGAAGACTTCCGTTCCAACCTTAAGTTTGGTCTGATGGAAGTCGTGTATGAGTGGGCAAAAGGGATGGTAGGCGGATTGTTCTTGGCTGTTATCCGCGAGCTAATGCCGTCTCTGCCCAACTAGCCTTTCGAGCAGATCACTTCTCTAACCGATATTGCTGAGGGTACTATTGTTAGAGTTATCACCCGGCTAGACGAGACCTGTCGAGAAGTTCGTGATGCTGCGCGGGTTATTGGAGACGCCGACCTTTTCAAGAAGATGGAGGAAGCACAGATCAAAATTAAACGAGACAGTAAGTACACATTCGAACATTGGCTTGTTTACTCATTATCTACAGTTGTATTTGCGGCTAGTCTGTACTTTTAGAATGTAACGAGAATATTGTGTGGCGCCATCATGTGATTATTTGCAGACACGTCAAAAAGTGAGACAACGTGACGTCACATTGAGACATCTTCGTCTTCGACAATTGCCACGACGGACGCGAAATCCTGTGGAAATGCGTACTGCCGCTACTCGTCTCGATGCTACCGAATCCTGCAAGAGAAAACGCTCTGATGAAGAGGATACACTGTCTCTGCTGCCCGATGATGCTGACGATCGCTCGAAACCGCGTCGAGTAAACCCACTCCGTACGTGTCCTTGCTCGTCTACGCGTATCTATCCTTATCTGCGCCGAAATAGACCTAGCTGCCCGACTTGGACCTGATCTTGTACGCGAAATGGAAGTCCATATCAAGCCGGGCGCATATATGCCTTCGTTTGCCATTCGGAAAGACCTTCAAGAACGCTATGCTGTCGACAGGCGCCATCTGTACGATTACTTTCACTCAAGAGGTATCGTAGCGTGTCTCTCCCGATTGTCTGTTGTGCTGATAATCGAAGGTCTCCGTGTCGCAAAGGAAGAACGCTTCAATAATCTCGCCCGAAGTCGTCAGAAGAAAGCCCAAGAGAAGGCAGCAGCAGCTATGAAGGAGGTACGCTATCCACATACGATGATTTGACTTGCCACATAACTTCTTGTTGTTAGAACACGACTCAGAAAACTGGAGAATCTCGCAAGCGTCAGGCACAAGCAAAAAGACAGCCTCTAACTAAATTGTCAAGCAATGCTGTGTCCTCCCACAAAACACCACCCGCTTCTTCCAGCTCAACACCGACGTATATTCCAAAGAACGTTCCAGCGTCACCTATTAGAGAATCAGAATCTATGCCCAGCCTATCCTCATCTGCCGCAGATACCGCATTCCAGGAAATCACCCATTCCAATCTGTCACCCGACACGCAGGAATGTGCCGAATTCCAAGGTTCATCACCCTTCGAAGCTCTTTCCCCCGAAAAGTCGACCGCGCCTCCCTCGCCCGCCCCCACAAGTGTAGATTGCCTTCCACCTTTCACAATAGAAGAAATTCCTAATCTTGGCGACGATGATACTCCAAGTTTCCACCTTTCTTCCGAGATTCCTGATTCTCCTCTATTTCACCCGTTCGATGATTTGGAGAATTCGCTGTCAAATATTGACGACTTCTTCATGGAGACAGAGCCCTCTTTCGATATCATGCCAGACGCAGAGTCTCTTCTGAAGCCCGAGGAGCGTTCACGGATCTATGGTCTCATTCAGCACGCCGCTACTCTTCATTCCAACGCACTGGACTCTCTTGGGACGTACAGCAGGTATATGTCGGAGCGTAGGAACTCCTACTACAATGCGTTGTTGTCGGCGTATGAAGATACTCTGATGCCGAGCGCGGGAATGCATCATGGACTCGGAGATTCTTTTGTCGACTTTGACAGTTGGCTCGTCAACGACAACGACAATCAGTGTCACGAACTGTCGAAAGCAGCTGTTTCCGGTGATGTCTCATCTGCCCAGCTGCCCGCATCTACATCACCCGCAGACTTCCTCTCCGTGAATTTCCACACTTCTACCGGCAGAGACATCTATTCTGCTCGCGTTCATCCGAGCGTTCCTCCTTTACAGTGGTTCGCACCTCGTGCCCCCGTTATGCAGTCATTCGAAGCACAAATGAGAGTGCGGAGATGTTCTGTTTCGTCAAAAGGATCCTTCTCCAGTGCACGACGTAGAAGTGTATCTTCTCGCGGCATGTAATGGCTGTTCTCTACCCCCGTTTGTGATACGACCCTTCTTACTTTAACCTCTTACTTGCAAGCCTCATAGCATTGAAACCTGTTAACACTTGGGCAGTACATACACGTAACAATGAGCGCTACCATAGAATTTCGTGTCGTCGCAGAAAGCGATATAATACATTTTTCTGCCATTACCATTCGGTGGGAAGACGAATACAGGTTTATATGCTACATCATGCATGTCTCAATGAGTTGCAAGGTCCGAACGCGATGCTATGTATGTACAAAGTATGTATGTGAACCAAAAAGAGGATGCCGTGAAAAAAGAGCCATAATCTACAACCCGGAGTTGTCATATATCTGGTTAGTCTTCAAACGAGCCTGTTAGTGGCCCGAAGATGCAGATGCTTCAAGTGAAGCGGCGATGTCGTTCATCATCTGATAGTTAAAACGTCGAGTTGGTCGGGGTTGATGGAGTGGAATAGGGTCAGGATTAGGCGATGAAATCGATGCCGATGAATGGGAAGGAAGAAGGGTGAAGGCTGTCTCTGCATGCTGGCACGCTTGCCATTGAGATGGATCTGATAACGGGGAGAGAGGGGAAGACGCCGCAGACTCGTAGCTGTACTGGTAGTAATCGGAAACAGGAATCCCATCGGAGTATGTGATAGCACCAGCTTCAGGCGCAGCGCGCAGAATCTGGTACGACCCGTCCTGGAACACGCAGATGCCGGAGGACGCGCGGGGGTCGAACGAGTCATCATAGGATGACGCATCGGAGGGATGCTTGTACCCGTGCACGTCGTGTTTGGGAAGATTGTAGGGCCACTGCTGGCACTGGGCCGGCCATACCTCCATTCCGTCAAAGGAAGTTTGCGAGGGATAGACCGAGTGCGACTCCGGGGCCGGTGGGGGGACCACGTCCATGCCGTCAAGCTCTAGCCCCATGCTGGACATTGTGCCTGGAGTGTACGGATACTCTGCATCGGAGAGAGGCGAGTACAGCGACATGGGTGACGATGGTTCTTCGGTGATACGAGTCGTGTCAAGTGACTGTGGAGGCTGGGGTGGAGCGAATGTATAGGGATCATACAGCGACGCGTAGCTCGCGGAGGCTTGCAGCGATGATTCCCAGTAGTCCTGCTGGGGTGCTGTGGCGCTGTGATTAGACATCTATGAAAGGAAGTCGAACATGAAAGGACGTACTCGGGACTGCGGGTGCAGACGAACATTGGCGGGACACTGTCCGTGATGATTCAGCAGGATAGCTGTAGTAGGATTGCATGGCGGGGAATCAACGCGAGAGAAGGTGGGAGACAGCCTGAGGTAAAGAAAGACCAACTGCCAGAACGAAGGAGGCCCTTATATATGATCGCGGCGTTTCGACGCCTCATTATTCAATCGCAAAATCTCCCGCTTCTTCGCTGGGCACAAATTGTGGCGCTGATCAGGGTTGACACAATGGGTATCAACACACACCACGTTGGGCCGGTTGTCCTGTGGTAAAAAAAAAGAGTTAAATAAAGATGACGAGAGAAGATCAAATAAATAAATGAAGCCGACGACCCACGACTCTGCGACAGCCCCAGAGGCGTTCGCGAACTATCCATGACATGTCAAATTCAGAATCCCAGAGGGCGACATATCGGGGAAATCACAGTTCCTCCTCGAACCGCGACCGAGGCGTGCTAGACAGGCGCCGAAACTGAGTACAACTTGGCTCACGGGCCGCATGAACACAAAGGCAACAAGACTCACGATCACGATGCAGGGCGGAAAACAACATATTACGGATTGACACGCATTTGGATACGTACGTACGTTTTAGGCTGAAATCACCAGCGGAAAGTCCGAAGTGTCATGCATGCATGCATTGCTAACAGCTATCGTTGAATGGAACGGTCCAGAGATATCAGAACACGGCCTGACGACAACAACAGTGGATAAGTCGTGTGAACAGGGTCCCGCGCCCCATCAGCGAGAGCCTTCCTGATCCCAAGGTACCCAAGCAGGCGAAAACCTTGTTTGTGGCGCTTAGCGTGCTGTAACGATCAAGCGTTACTTCTCACCGATCCCCGATCTAGAACCCACGCGTTGATACGCGTACCACTCTCTTTTGACACGGGCATACACTGCCCCAGTATACCACTCTCCTTTGTGTCCTGTCTCTTGTCTAGGTCGACAGCTGTCTCCCCGGTTAATACGGCTCTATTATATCACTACTATTACTCACCAAGTTCAACTACTATATATACCCAGTTATTCTACGAGTATCAGTAGATACACTCCAATCTACACTTTACCCCAGTCATTCGAGTCGTCTCTAAGAAACCCTTCCTTCTTATTCTCCCCATATATCCGTGTGACGGGAAACGTGTCTCCTCGTCACGTATCCCTCACATATTTTTGACTGAGGCTTAATCTCTGCTTTTCTCTTAAACTCGCTCTCGTGTTTCCAGTCGACGGAAACCCCAGGTCTGATCAACCCGGCCATCCTCGACGACTCTCTCTTGTCTCTACGATATGGTTTATAATCTCCGCTCCTCCCGTGGCCGACCCCGCGCGAACTCTGCACCGCCTAGCGCGGCAGGTTCTCCTGGCTCGATTTCACAGGATAATCAAGGTGTGTCCAATGTGTTATCCTCATCTTTGACAGACCCCTCGGTTTCGACCAACTATACCCGCTTGGTCGTTGACCGTGCTACCCCCGCTGCGATCCCTCCTCTTGTTGAAGGGGAGGAGAAATCAACGCGTATCCCTGTGGAAGACCCTCTCGGTCAGGCCCAGGCGGTCCCGCTTGCTTCTAGCAACTGGGCAGAAGAGTCTGCGGACTTGAAGGATGAGGGTGACGACCCCCGTCCTTGGACTACTGTATCCTATAAGAAGAACCGTAGTCTGCATGATAATGAAAGTTCTATTGAGCCCAAATCTCCAGAATCTAAGTTATCTAAGGAATTGACTCCCCGGACGCCAGTAAAGGCTGCTGTCGAGTCACTGTCAACGGCCGAACAGTACCTCATCGATCGACGCAACCAAGGCCTCAAAATTTATGAGCCTGGTGAACGATCGGACAGCTCCACTGACGATGAAGGAGAGGAGCAAGATGCACCTCGTCCAGATTCCCCTGAGCTCCCATACCTTGGAAAAGGGAAAGGGATTGACCCCCGCAACTGGGGGAATATTGCTTTTGAAGAAGAAAACGGTGATGGGCTTATTCTTCAGCAAGCAGCTCTTGCCAGTTTCAGTTCTCGAAGCCTGGCTTCGGGACCAAAACACTTCTCAAGGGACAAGCTCCCCGTCGAAGAAGGCAATTGGGACTACGGGGATAGCTTCACAACCAGTGAACCCGTCACACCTGCCAAAGTTCTTACGTTGAACAAGGCAGGTCGCGAGTTTCCAAAGCGTAAAGCTAAGGTCGCTGTGGCTCTTAAACTCAACTCGAACCTTCCCGAGTCTAGTCGTACTACGCCACTATTCGCAGGCAAGAACTATCGTACCACGATGGAAGATGCTGATCCTGCGGATGAGTCTGACTATGTACCACGGAACCCTGGTCCTTATCGTCTCTCGAAGCACGTCCTCTCGCCCGTAGAAGGATCTGATGACGAATCTGATGGTGGTTATAGTCCTCCGGCATCTCGTGAATCGGTTAATCGTACCCATCGTACTTCATCTGTTGAAATACCAGTTGTATCTGTTAGAGATTCAGTGAATATATCTGCTGATGCGATAGCTAACTCACCTGCTCCGTCTTCAAAGAAGAAGTCTAAGAAGCACAAGTCTAAACGGCACTCAACCACGCCTCTGACTGACAACATGGTTACTCAAATCCGCAACGTGGTTGAAGATCGACCTAGACGTTCGAAATCTAGCTCTATGCCTCAGCAGCTGCAAGACTACTTGAAGCCTTCAACGCAAATTGCGGCTAACAGTCATCTGGCCAAACTCTTGAATGCAAAGACCAAGAAGAACCGAAAGGCGCCACCGCCATCCCCTTCTTCGTCTTCGTCTTCTTCGGACTCCTCGTCCTCGGACTCTGAAGAGTCGAGTTCATCGACGTCGAGCTCATCCTCGTCATCGAGCTCAAGTTCGAGCTCTAGTTCGAGTTCGGGCCATGGCAAGCGAAGGCGTCACCGGTCGAGACGGCATAAACCCAAACGCTCGATCTTGAAGCCTGAGCCGCCTGAGAAGTACTCCGGTACGCCAAACGTTCGGGACTTCATGAAATTCTTAACGGACAGTACGGCGTACGTCCGTGATGGATTGGTGCCTAAGAAGAGTCGTGTTCCTAAGATCGCTCGATACCTGACGGGTGTTGCGCACGACTTCTACATCAGCAAGGTTGCCGACGATGCCCGTAATTGGCGTATGAAGAGGTTCTTCACCGAGCTGTATAACCACTGCTTCCCGCTGACATATCGGCTGGATCAGCGACGGAAGCTTCAGCGCGCTTACCAGTACGATAAAACAGTTCGCCAGTTTACAATGGAACTAGCAGAATTGTTTAATACTATTGGCATTATGGATGAACATGAGAAGGTGCATAAACTGTGGACAAGTCTCAATGCTTCAATTCAGCAAGGATTGTGGCGTGAAAAACTTACTCCGGAGACCGCGTCATATTCTCAGGTCGAACAGACTGCTGAGCTGGTCGAGATGATTGACAACATTGGTCGTCAAGGCAAGAAGGATAACTCTTCCAAGAAAACGGAGAGTACGCCACATGCCTCGACGAGAACAGACAGCCACAAGAAGGATTCTAATGCAAATGTTAATTCTTCTTCCAATCGGCATGAAGGATCGCGTCATAATAGGCGCGACCGTACCTCTTCTCAACCCCAAGCATCGGGTTCTCACCCTTCCGGTTCATCGAGACCGTCCAACACGGCACCACAGAAGCCTAAGCGTGTTGAACTCTCCGATAAGCAAAAGGAAGAGTACCGAGCAAAGGGACAGTGCTTCCGTTGCGGCGGTACTGGTCACATATCAGCTCAGTGCCCAGAAGGAAAGTCAGTTACTGGTAAAGGCAACTCACCTCCGGGACTTCGAGCTGCTGGTGTTCGGGTGAAAACCCCGAAAGCATCCACCTCGTCTTCAAGTAAGGTCCTACCCGGTCTTGAGGATATCTGGCAAGGTTCCGTTCGCTTTGATCTTCCTTCGGGAAATCAGACTTCGCTCCCTGGGCATGAGGAAGATGACGATGAGTGCGGTAGCGATGCCGACTCTGAGTCCTCTAAATCCGGCTGCGAATCTGAGAACTCGGAGTTAGAACAGCTTGAGAGTTTTGTTGAAGCATTACTCGACCGCGAGGAAGTGCTTGAACGCCTCGGTATATCGGTCCCGACCGCGGATGATGACCTGCCTGGTAGCAAGCTCGAAGATGATGATATGCCTGATCTTCACGACGTATCAGATACTGAATCTTCGAGGTCAGATGATGACTTACCTGATCTTCATTCCGTGTCAGAGACAGAATCCACTGTCTCTTGTGGCGACATTCCTGACCTTGATTCTGTATCAGACACCGAATCCTCTGTCTCATATAGCGACTCATCCGAGTCTGATGTCGACGTTCATGGCTGCTTTTGCTGTTCCACGTTGGACAGACACCACAACGATGTGTGTGATGTTCCGTCAGATGGGCTGAGTAATGTCCTACCATTGATAGATCAGATCGTTGACAACGTGCATGATCTCACAATAGAAAGGACTGAACGTACTCGCCAGTATGTTGAAACTCTCCATTTCAAGTACGACCGTACAGAGAAAGTATCTCGCGTTCCAAAGGATTTGACCTACGTCACAGTTAGAAATGGGCGTATCGACACAAACGGACGCGGCATGTTCGCGTACCGAGTGTGGGATAAAGATCTTGAGCAGGACGTTACATTAAGTACTCCTCCTCAGTACTTGGGCGATGTTCGCGCATCCGCAGCTGAGTTTACTCTCGCGCGCGGTGCGCCATATCCGGGAGAAAGTACTACATGGATCGAGGCATCAGAACGTACTTTCTTCTGCTACGAAACCTCGAATACACACCATGTTATCATCGACTCGCACTACATAGGTACTGCTCGTGAGAGTGTGGTAATTCGGTCGAGTGTTTTGCGCCGAGCGGATTTCCCTCTGATCGATTGGTACGCACGCGAGCGCGGTCTTGACAACGGCGTACTAGCTTCGGACTGGCCAGCAGACAATGTCTGGATAGGCGCCGGTTGTTCACCATGGTTAGAGGAAGAGTGCGTGGAAACATACCTCTGTCTTCATCAACCTTTTGCTGGTGACGGCGATGGTCCTATCCGTGGCCAACGATTCGCCGCACGTCGAGAGGGTGACAATGGTCCTATGCACATTTGGGACCTGCATCTTGATGTACGTACCCAGCTGGTATTCGAGCACATGCACAATGCAAAGTTTGATTTGGCACGTTGGTACCGCGTTGAACTCGCTCGTCTTGAACATCAACCATGGGACTTCTGGGATCAGTATCCAGTCTCTGTGTTCGGGGCTCATCTGCAGAGCGAAATGAGAGCGGCCGACAGTCGTTTCCTGTCAGTTTCAATCAGACTGGCCGAGCTCGAGGCCGAATGTACTTACGACAATAATCTTGCCGCGTCCTTTCAATTAGGGCCGGAAGACGATGTCGCGTTCATTCGTTTATCCGGTACACAAGTTCCGCGAGACCAGTTTGCTGCAGTCCAACGGAATTCCGCAAAGGTTAAGGATTTCGCTCGACGGGTGCCTCGCACCATCGTGATTCCTGTCCTAATCAACGGCGAGCCCATCAAGGCTCTGGTTGATTCTGGTTCAATGACAGATATGATCTCTACAACACTGTTAGATCAACTTCATCTGAAACGGATAGAGTTGGACAAACCTTTGCAGTTGCAACTCGCGGTATCAGGCTCGCGTTCTACAATCAAGTTCGGAACACGCGCCCGTTTTCAGTATCAAGGCATAGACGAAGAGCGTTATTTCGATGTCGCTAACGTCTCCGGCTACGACATGATCCTGGGCACGCCGTGGCTCTATCAGCACTGCGTGTCTGTTGGCTTCAATGAGGCGAAGGTCATTGTCGGAAGCGTCAAATGCTTACCTATTGAAGCCGGTCCTTGGGTTTCCAAAGTCGCTGCGAACCGTGTTCACGTCGGCGATGAGGAGTTGCAGCGCTGTCGCCAGGAAATCATGGACTTCGCCCGACCTTTGTTCAAAAAGGTGTCAGAAACGCCGTTGCCACCCCTTCGAGAAATCAATCACGAGATACCTCTGGTGGATGAATCAAAGGTGTACGCGTTTCGTCCGTCTAAATGCCCTGAGAAGTTCAGGGATCAGTGGGCATCTAAGCGTGATGATTATCTACTTACTGGTCGTTGGCGCGTTTCTACAGCGCGAAACAGCTCTCCATTGTTGTTAATCCCCAAAATTGACGACGACAAGCGACTGCGTGTGGTTGGTGATTTCCGTCAGCGAAATCTCAACACGAAGAAGATGTCCTCACCTATCCCTGACATACATGGTATTCAGCGTCGGGTAGCAGGCGCACCGTTTCGCTCTACCATGGATGGAAGTGATGCGTTCGAACAGATCCGGATTATCCCCGAGCACGTCGAGCGTACGGCTATGGCGACACCTGACGGTACTATGGTTAGCCTGGTCATTCAGCAAGGAGATTGTAATGGTCCGGCTACCTTTCAGGCATCGATGTGCCGCCTATTCGCGCCGTTCATTGGCCGTTGGATGGATGTCTATCTCGACGACATCATCATCTATTCAAAGACGCTAGAGGAACATGTGGCTCACGTCAAACAAGTAATCAGCATCTTGGCCAAGGAAAAATTCTACCTGGCTGAGCGCAAAATGCGTATACTTGTGTCGGAGGTCAAGGTCCTCGGACACATCATCGACGATGCCGGTATTCGAATGGACCCACACAAGGTGGACTCCGTGTTGAAATGGCCAACGCCGACGAACCGCGATCTTCTTCGAGGCTTCCTTGGTTCGGTCGGTTATCTCGCGGACGATGTCGCGTCCGTGCGTATCCCAATGGGCATCCTAAGTGGCATTACTGGCGACGCAGTCCCATTCCGTTGGGGTTATACGGAGCAGCGCGCCTTTGAGGATATCAAGCGAATTATTGGCGCCGGCTCAAACCGTAGTCGCGTGCCCTTGGACTACTCTGAGGGCGCGCCGCCTGTTTGGCTTGTGACGGATGGTTGCGCGACTGGCATTGCTGGCGTAGTCATTCAAGGAGCTACTTGGCAAACAGGTAAGATCGCTGCATACTATTCGGCAAAACTGAACCATACCCAGCAGAACTACTCGGTTACGGATATCGAGATGTTGGCGGGCGTCGAGACGATGCTGCGCTATCGTGATATCCTGCAAGGTCAGCATTTCACATGGGTAACAGACCACAAGGCACTGACGTATCTCCCATCTCAGAAGGATTTATCTGGTCGACAGTGGCGTTGGGCTGAGAAGCTGAATTGGTTCGATTTTGACGTGCAGTACTTGCCCGGCACTGAGAACGTGCTCGCCGATGCGTTGTCTAGACTGTATTCCAATGAATCTAAAGGGACTTTGCGTGCTCGCAGTGAATATACGTACCACGACGTGGTTACCAATGATTTATTGGAGAGTGCTGGTGTCACCGCGCCGTTGTTGGCAGGTATCCAGGCGATTGCCCAGCTGGATTTCAACGTGGTTGAGCTGCGTCCTCGGAAGCCTGTTGATTATGGTCCACCGCGCCGCGCTGTCCGTCCTGTGCGTCCTGAATCCGAATCCTCGGCTTTTGCAAAGCGTATGCGAGGCAAGATCGTCCTTCTGGGTCCCAAGGAACGACCTGAGGGCGGGAGTACAGCCGAAACTTCGGAAAACATCTCGCAAAGCGTATTCAACGAGACAGAAAACGTGCCGCGAAGCGAATTCAACGACACCGCGAAAGACAAGCCATTGACAATGGTGGAAGAAACGGAAGCAAAACGTGGTGAAATTACCCCGGAGACCTTCACCTCGGATCAAGCGAATCCCACGGTACCGAACACGGAAGTAAATCCTACAGTACCTGGCACGGAAGCAAATGCTGCTCCGTTTAATGACGCGACTCTCTTCGATGTTCTCAGCGGAGGGCGCGCCGACATAGACTTATTGGTTCAACTGCAGAACCAGTACTCTAATGACAAAGTCTTCAAACTCATACTCTCAAAACCAAAGGAGTTTCGAAACTTTGAAGTTACGGACAACGGTCTCATCTACCTCAAGCTCAACGAGCAACGTTTACTTTGCATACCCGACATCATTGTGAATAAACGTAGCGTTCGAGAACTCGTTATCGACGAGGCTCACTCGGTATTAGCTCATCTAGGCTACCGTAAGACTCTCAGTTACCTCCGAAGCCACGTCTGGTGGAAATCAATGGCTGGAGATGTCGAGAAGTTTTGTAAATCCTGTGCGACATGTGCTCGTGTCAAACCAAGCAATCAGAAGCCTTTCGGAATGTTACATCCCTTGGGACCTCCCTCATATCCGTGGGAGGTGATTGGTGTGGACTTTATGGGTCCCTTACCACTCTCGAAGAACCGTGATAGTACGTTTGACATGCTCACGGTCATCGTTGACCATCTTACGGGAATGGTACACCTTGTCCCGAGCGGATCCACATACAAAGCGAAAGATGTGGCCGAGCTCATATTCGCGGAAGTGTACAAACTGCATGGACTACCCAAGGCAATTGTCAGCGACCGAGACTCGCTCTTCACGAGCCAGTTCTGGTCGCATCTGCACAAGCTGATTGGCACTAAATTGAAGATGTCGTCAGCGTATCATCCCGAAACGGATGGACTTACCGAACGCGCTAATCGTACCATCGAGCAGATGCTTCGACAGTGTATTGGTCCGAATCAGAAAGACTGGGTCTCCAAGTTACCTGCGATAGAGTTTGCTATTAACCTAGCACGCTCTGAGACCACGGGATACTCACCGTTCTTCCTGAATTCAGGTCGTATACCACGCTCGATGATCTGGGACTCGGCTACCAAAACCGAATTCCCCGGTGTACGCGTCTTTGCGCAACGACTGAAACTAGCCGTAATCGCAGCGCATGATAGTATTCTTCAAGCGCGTGTTAAGCAGACTCGTGATGCGAATAGGAAGCGTCGACCCTCACCTTTCGTAGTGGATGATCTTGTGTACATCTCGACGGCGAATATATCATTCCCGAAGGGTACGGCGCGTAAACTCGTGCCCAAGTACATGGGGCCATACCGGATCTTGAAAAACTTCCATGATACATCGTACCGGATTGAATTACCCTCGAAGCTAAAGCAAAGGGGAATTCACGACGTGTTTCATGCTTCATTATTACGGATCCACGTACCAAATGATGACCGCTTATTCCCCGGAAGAATGGACACACAAGTCCCTCCATTCGAAGGCGCGGAAAATGAATGGGCAGTCGATTGTATCACCCGGCATTCTGGAAGTGGTGATGACCTGTCTTTCGAGGTTAAATGGAAAGCAGGTGACATTACCTGGATGCCTCTCGAAAAGGTTGAACACCTGCACGCGCTACCGAACTATCTTGAAGCGCTTGGCATTGACTCTGTTGCGGAGTTGAAAGGGGTCCGAAGGATGTCGACTTTGACACCATGTTCCTTGGCTCCTGTGGGTTATTCCTAGAAGAGGAGTTAGATTCGATTCCTTATAAACAAGATGAACTCGAACCAAACCCCATTCTTAATTTCCCTTCCTTCCTCCCAATCCAGAGTCTCAACCCCATCCCATCCCTTCCACCTACCATGCCCGAGCCCGACTACCAAACCTCCTACCCGTTCAATCTGAACGCTGACCCCGACATACTCTCGTTCGATACAGATGCCGGACAGTTCCATTGGACGGATGACGACGGTATAGCCACCAATGCTGGCGAAGAGGTCGTCCGAAGTTTCGTCAACTTCTCCCGATTCCTCGAACCTCGTGCCTCCGTTACTGAGGATGAGCTCTGGGGCATGTCTGGTCTCTATCTCTCTTCGCGTCGCGATGGAACAGCCAGACCACTATCCGCGAGAAGTTCAACACCTACGACCCGGAGACGTGTCACGTCCATACCACTCCCGTCCACACCGTCCGCATGTACCACCTCTTCGATGATTACAACCCTCAGGAACACTCCAAGACTCCGCGTACTAAGACTCCGCGTGCTGAGACCCCGCGCGCTCGCTCTACTACAGCGAAGGGCAGTCCTACCCCCGAGCCTCCTCCCGTATCCACCAAGTCATCGAAATCTAAGGCCAAGCGTTCCGAGAAACGCAGCCGCGTTGAGGAGCCTCAGGCCTCCTCCGCGGGCCTGACCAGTGTCCTAGGTCCTGAGTATGTCCCAGCACCCGGGGATAACGCGATGTTCCTCGAGTTGATGTTGGACAACGTCCGTTGGACGCAGAAGCAGCGCACGCAGAAGCGTAAGCGCCTTGCTGAGGACGCGAAGAAGAAGGCGGAGATGGAGATGGAACGGAAGTATCAGAAGTTGCAGGCTGCACGGGCAGCGGCGAAGGACAAGTCGTCGAAGGCATCGAGCTCCAAGAAGGCGGACCAGATGGACGTTGACGGCGAGAAATAGACTCTTCCGAGGGAAGAGCCTGAGGGCGTATGTAACGATCAAGCGTTACTTCTCACCGATCCCCGATCTAGAACCCACGCGTTGATACGCGTACCACTCTCTTTTGACACGGGCATACACTGCCCCAGTATACCACTCTCCTTTGTGTCCTGTCTCTTGTCTAGGTCGACAGCTGTCTCCCCGGTTAATACGGCTCTATTATATCACTACTATTACTCACCAAGTTCAACTACTATATATACCCAGTTATTCTACGAGTATCAGTAGATACACTCCAATCTACACTTTACCCCAGTCATTCGAGTCGTCTCTAAGAAACCCTTCCTTCTTATTCTCCCCATATATCCGTGTGACGGGAAACGTGTCTCCTCGTCACGTATCCCTCACACGTGCGCAATGATGCCGCGAGTGATTTCAAACCGTGTGGCCTTGGAAATTCCAAGGCGATAGCGGACGCCGTCGGCTGTGTGGGTGGGGACCGCAGGTGGGCTACGATGGCCAGGAGGACTGCGGAGCGGAATGAAGTGAAAGTAAACACACACCATGGCCGAGTTCGAATGCGAAGTTGATCAGTGCTGATTCGAAGCCCCTTCGAACCGGTGGATGGTGAATCATTGATGGAACGCACAAAGACATAATTAAATTGGGCTCAACAGCTGGCAGACGCCGGGTGTAGACAGCATTGTTCTGTGGCCTTTGTACTATCGAATTCGGTCAGAAGGGGTGCCTTGAAGAGAGCGCTTCTGCACCCATGTCTTCTCCACGTGTTCTTTTTGCAAGCCTGGAATGGAAATGAAAGCTCGGTTGACTGAATTCGCCATTATTGTATGATGACTGGACCTGGCACGAAGTAACAACAAGAGCAAAAGAGTATACATTATGTACTTGCTACTTGTGGGATTACGGCGATGATGGAAGAAAGCCTAAAGGAATGTTATTGGTTACAGTGACAGAAACAGAAGAAAAAATGCCCCAAGCCCTCTCTCCAACAACGCGTCGACAACACATTTCCACCGATTAGTTGCGAAACATCAGAAATAAAAATGAAAGAGCCTCCATATCATACAGAAAAAAAAGAGAAATAAGAATTCGGGGGGGAACAGAGCACAGAGCGCAAAACGTCAAGTCGTGGCGCTTGTCAATCCATCACTCCACCACCAAACCAGCGTTCATGTTTCCGTTGCCGTTGACCATCCTGGGACCAAGGCCGGGATGCCTAACACCCAGTGCCGCACCTAGCATTCTCTTGCCCGGATCACCAATCCTCGGTCCCCCGGTGAGCGAGCTCATGTCGGGATGGAGACTCGTTGCGAGAATGGCTGGATCCGAGGGCGGATTGCTCGGGTTGTTCACCGCGTCCCCCAGGGACGAGCTGATCAAAGAGTTGAGCGTTGGGTGGGTAGGGAGGCTGGGCAACGTGGGGGAATGGTCGCCGCCGTTGGACTGGAACTCGGGAATGCTCACATTTGTGGGCCGAAAGTTGTTTCCGGAGATGGAAGCAGACATGCCGCGGTTGGGGAAGACGGAGATGGAATTGGCACGGGTGTTGTGGCCGCGAGAGGGATTGGAGTTGTGCCGCTGGTTAACGTTCTGGATTACATTTTGGGCGTCCGCTCCGTCGTACGGCCTGATGCTCGCACTGACCCCGTTGGCGGACGTGAGTATGGGCGGCGGGAATGCAAGAGTCTGCAAATATGCACGCTTGGCTACAAAAAAAAATGTTATTAAGAAAAATAACAAAAAAGTCAACAATTATACTCACCGACTGACGGATCTTGGAAGACAATCAAAAGACTAGTGTCGTCCAACCACTTGATCTTGAAGCCGCCGTTACCATTGTCCCAATCGGCAAAGGCACTCTGAATGTCCTTTGTCTTGAGTTCCTTGGGAAAACCGCTAAGGAATAGAATACGCGTAACCGAGGCAGAAAGGCCTGCGAGTGATGCCATGGTAGGAGGCGCCTTTATCAATTAAAGTCTGAGTTAAGGTTGGGCGAATAACGGGGGTCTCCTATACTGCCGTTCAATTCTGAAGCTGGCAGCGTCCAATAAAAGACGGCAAAAAACAACGAGAAATGGACAGAGTATCAGAAAGAGAATGGAGGTTGAACGGGGCTGTTTTACAAGATGGTGGCCGTGCCAAATCAGACTCGACTCTCCCGCCCATCACCTCTTTCCCACGCTCCTGTCCCTGCCATCTCTGACAACATATTCCAGCTGGTCGTGCAACACAACCAAATGACACAACTTAACCTCTCAACGACTTATTTACGTGTATCGCAGTCAACACCTTACCGGTAAACGCGACAGACATAGCACCCAGCACCGAGTTCTCGGGAGAAGAAACAAAATAAATTATCCAAACACAGCACGACAATCACCGACTAAGATCCAACGTAGAGCTGCCCTGCGCTGGCCACATCCTATCCGACACCACAGGAGGCGCCGGAGACGGTGGCGCAGACCAAGGATTCGGCGGTGGTCCAACACCGGAAGGAGGTGCGCCACGTCCCAACGCAGACCCACCTCTCTGGTTTCCAAAGAACGCCGTCCGTCTCGGCACACCCATCCTCATATTCACCCCAGACAGTTCCATTGCCCTCTGTAACGGCGCCCCACCCTGATTCTGCATCTGCTGTTGTTGCTGTTGCTGCATCTGTTGTTGATACTGCTGTTGCTGTTGTTGCTGCTGCTGCTGCTGAGGCTGTGGATTTGTCGGCCACCATATATCCCCGCTTTCCTCCCTCTGATGTCCACTGCCAGGCCGATGTCGCTGTGAAAGCTCCGGGTGCCGACCTCTATCCATTCGCTTGATCTCCGCATCCATATTCACGCCACTCTGCGCGATGCTTTCGGCGTCAATGCCTAGCATCTTGCGCAGCTCTTCATTCTCGCGTTCTAGACGCGATATCTCGTATTCGCGCTCTGTAGCCCAATCTTCGCGTCCACCAGCATCGCCATAGTGCTCGCTCTTGTCGAGGTAGTTTAAGAGGGATTCTAGCTGGGCAGGTGTTATTAACTCTTCTCGGCCATCATAGTCAGATTCGGAGTCGTTCGGGTGTTCGTCTTCTTCTGGGTTCTCGCCGGCCATGGAACGAAGAAGATTTCGAAGACTATGGGAAAGGTTTTGGAGGGAACGCGACATATTTGTCGATGAAGTCAAGTCGGTGGATAATGTTTGGTTTTCGCGCGTCATGAATAGAGCTTCGTAGTGGCGCGTCAGTGTTAGCTCGTGTTGTTGAGCAGCCAACTATGTACTGAATCAGTCAATATACAACCAGGAGGACAATGCACATACCGCGTGGTTTCTAAACTTTGTCATGACGGTATCCAAAGTCGACTCGTACTCCTTTAGCAGAAGACTGAGTTGCTTGTTTTCGTGCAGCAAGGTCTGGTTCTCTATTATGATTTGCGCATTCATACGCTCGAGCTCTGATTCGAAATACTCTAACGGTTTAATTAGCTTTGTGGCTCCATTATGCATAAGTCGTTACACACACCTTTTGATATGTCCGTATTGAATCTTCGCAGAACAAAACCATTGGCGTTATTTGAAGCTTGGGTCTACGCCATTAATCAAGACAAGCTGCGAAACATGGAGTCCACGCGCACCTTTAGGGAATTTGCCTGCGCTTGCAGCGTTGCGGTAAGTTTCTGGTTATGGGCCAGCTGCTCGCTCAGGTCGTGCACAAGCTGCCATATTCGCATGAGATCACCGTCCATGGTATTAAAGGTAAACTGGGGAAACGATAGCGACGAGGAAGAGATGACGGTGGAAGGAGGGTGTCCAAATCGGGAAGGCGAGCCCAGCCGCAAATTGCTGAACGGTAACGCACGCCGGGAGTCGTCATCGATATCGTCCACAACGTCCATGATCATGGCGGAACGCTAACTCGAGTCTTGTATTATTTTGTGTATTTATTATAGGCATTTCGACTTACGGCGGGTAGGGCTCGACCCTCTCAGTTACTATATTACGGAAAGCTAAACCGGTACCCAGGTATAAATGTATGTTCCGCCGTTGGCAGTCGACATGCTGCTCACTTGGCTTTGCTTCTCATTTCCTTTAGAAGATCCTAGATGTCATTGGATTCTTTGCCTGCTGAACTATACCACGCCATCATTTCTTTTCTTGGACCAGAGCATCGTGCATCATCTGTCCTAGCTCTTTCTCGCGCTATCCCTCGCTCCCCTGTACCTACCGATGCTCTCTTTACGGTAATCAAAATCCACAAAGGGGACCGCGTCTTGCAGCTGTACAACCGTCTCCGCGTAACATCCACCAACTCTGATGGCAAGACCGCTACGTCCATTGATTCCGCCGCGTCCAAAGTCCAAGAGTTCCATCTCGAGTGCTGGGACGCAGATGCAGATCAAGTCATCAATCTTGTTACTCTGTTGAAACAGATCAAGAGACTCACCATCAAAATCGGTCCTCGCAACTTTACACCAGAGCACCTCGAAGAAATGTCTATTACGTTGCGGCGTGATATGCCGCATATTGAGCACCTGGAATTTAGGTTTCGTCCATAGTGCGTCTAAATCAAACTATTCAGTTGCCCATCACCATCATCATCACTTAACCCTTTTCCAGCGTCGACAAGGCTACCTATCTGCCGTTCCTCAAGGTAAGACCGCCTCTTCCACTGCTCTATCGGTTTTTGAACAAAGCCGTGCTCCCATCTTACGACCAGCGCTAATCTAGCTGCCATTAGGGATCTTATTTCGACAGCACTCTACTTGTATTATCCGAATGGCCACATTCCGCTCTCAAGTCGCTGTCCATCATTCAAGAGCCTCTGGATCCGTCTATCGTTAATATTCCTCAGGGCAAATCATTTGCGCAACCCATCGTCTTCTTCCGCCTCGACAGTCCCTTGGGCGCGCTCCTATCATGCAAACAAATTGCCAGCCTCCAGTTCCATCTCCCATCTCGCCAACTTTCGCGCGCATTCACACACAACACTGCAGTTACCCATGCACATATGCGTTCGCTTGATCTATCAACGGCCAATATCACGGAAATGGACGTGGATGCAATCATCACCCGTTTCTCTCATCTGGAGCACTTGATACTAGACGGGTGTAACGCTCTCAGTGCATCATTAGGGAATACCGCGATACCAGAAGCGGTAGAGGATCCGTGGTATCAGATTGGCAAGCGGTGCGCCCTCGGCGGTTCGCGAAGAGCTAGGGAGTATGAGAAGATGATTAACAAGTGGTTGGAGGCGACTAATGCGCTCAATCCGCATCTCGTTAATAGCTCGAAGAAGCCGACACAGCCTAAGCCAGTTAAGGTGAAGAAAGGCCGGAGTGGCCTGGCTACTGCAACGATTTCTCTTCGTGAACGAGGCTCTTCTTCTGCAGTGCCAGTTCTTCCGCCACCCCCTCCTCCACCATCTAACGCTCAAAAACTCACTGCTAAAAAGAAAGAAAATGAGCTTTCGCCGCGAAATCAATCACGTACCCCTTCCCCCGTCCCTCCCACTGATCTGCTCCCCGAGAAAATACGCGTCCTGGCTCCCGCGCCAACACTTAGATCCCTCTGTATTCGCATCCCCAACCCATCCACCGCACCCATCCTCGCCGCCTTCAACGCTGGCTGGAAAGCTGGCGTAGCCCAAATCTGTAATCAGCGGCGCACCATTATACGTGCGTGGATAAATCGCGGGTTACAGGATCCAGCATATAATAATATTACCAAGGTGGTGCATTTTGATAAGGATGCGCAGACGTGGGAGAGGCTGGATGGGTATGTGGGGATGACACAGGAGGATGTGGAGAATGAGGATAGGTTTGCGGATGCGTGTGGGGCGCCGGTGGTGTGTTTGCTTGGGGATGCGGCCGAGGGTCATGCAGATGGTTGTGGCCATGTCGCTGCCAGGCGCCCGCCGGTCGAGTAACGCCAGGCTTGGATTTCCCGCATGCAATTTCGTCTACTGTGAGTACTCGACACCGCAGATACGCCTGCTGTTCTAATCTTCAGTCTAGTGTTCGCGTCTTGTATACCTCAAGGAGGTATCTCTTCGTCTGTCAAATGAGACGCCCATCGATGCGTCATGTCGAATTTTCGAGACCTGGACTTCCTTTTACTGGTCTCGAAAATTCGAAAAGACGCCAGTACGTTTTGCGTTTTGAATTGTCGGCAATAAATCCGACTCGTTCTACAGCCCCAAGTTCTACAGAGTCCCTGTGGTTATCCGATGAGGTCTCTAGGACTAACACTTACCCGAACGTCCACTTCTGCTTCTTCTCGAGAACACCATCGATTCGGTTCTTAGTCACTTGCAGCGGCGCTACTGGAAGTTGTTCAGGATGACTAGGGCGTCCTTGCAGAAGCACTGGATTCTCGGTCCGTCCTGATTGTTGGATAGAAGCTTTTGCGCGCATGCCAATCCTCAGTAGATGGATGGACCGCGACGGCCCAAGTTGATTGTTATCGCCGACGTTGACGTGCTTCTCAACTTCGTAGATCCCAAGGGTGAATACTCGAGAGGGTGGACCTCTTCACAGATACGCGCCAACGATTGACGATTGACGATTACTAGTTGCCCGCGGCGCTCCAAATACTCTGGAAATTGGAGCGTTTGTGGCTAGCGATGGATTATCTTATTCCGTATGTCTTTTGGTTCCTGGGGGCGTGTTGCACTCCAGTCTTGGAAGTTGGTGGTCTTGTGCTGCATTTGGAGAGATGAAGGCCACGGCCCGTCAAGGAGAATCTCTTATGCGCGCGCTTTTGGTTTTTCGACTTCCTGCCTGAGAGGGGCCACCACCACAAGGAAAGTGTTGCTGTTTCTGTTCTGCCTAGCGTGCGATGACCGTTTCCTGCCTAGCGTATGAGGTACACAGGTGCTTCCGACATTTCCAAGGACCCCTCTAGGATCGCACGAAATCGCATCTATCTTCGGACAATTGCTGACATCGTGTTGGATAGCACACCATCTTGGTCGTAGCTTCGAGCGCTCTTCCGGAACTCAGTCTAGCGCCACTCTCACTTTGTGAAGCTTTGTCTTATCTCCCCAGTGCCTACTCGCGGGGCCCCAGAGCTATATTCGTCGGTGTGTTACTTGAAAGTCAGCTCTACTTCCTATATTCACGGACACCGCATGAGGATTCGCACCCCGGCCCCTTGTTCTGGGCTCAAATGTCCAGTATGAGCGACTTGCTGTACTGTCCTCTACAGCTCAAACTGTCTACTGTATTCCGGTGCCTGGGAATAGCATTTCACATGGCTGGCTTCATGTTTTTTCTATCGGGACCCGGGGCAGACATGATGCATCATTCGAACTCGTCTTTACTTACAATGCTGTTGACGTCCTTTCTTCCTTTCTTCTTGAACGGTCACTGCTGTTGACGCGCGAAGTTTCATTTCCGATGTTTGCACACGGTCCTTTGAGGTGACATCAACTAATACCTGAGGTCCTTCCGTGTGAGAGCGCTACGGATCATCATTCGAGAGTGCTCTAGCGCGCGGGTTTTTTTTCTTTGGAGAATTGGATCGCGACATGAGGCGATATAGATTGGGGGGAGCATCGTGTGGGGGCGGGGCGTGAGGCTCGTTACTTGTGCAGAGGAATCCTCTTTGTTCTGATACGCGTCGAGTGCATGACGCGACTATGACTCAAATAAATACAACAACATGTTCGCCTCGAGGCTGGCTTTGCGGTCTGAACACACTGCTTTGAACAAAGTGCGACGAGGGCATCCCTAGTCGAAAACTGTCAATCGATTGATGCAAGGATATTCGGGCGATATTATATATGGATTTAGGACAACGAGGAGGGAATGAGGCATTGGACGCAGCACTCGCCGGCGATCGACCAACGCAATTAGAGTGCTTCGGTACGTGCCGAAGCGAACGCTGTGTGTGGCGTTGCACCACCAACTGATCTCGGAGGCGTTTCCAGTCCGCTATCTACTGCCGGCATTCGTCATATTCCTGTCATTCATTCATTCTGTTTATCATGATTCAGATGTTTGTTCGTAACATGCAAGGGATGAATGATTCGGTGAATGGCCTCAGCTGTCGTACATTGTTTACTAGGTTCCGAAAGGGTCGACATCGTTGATAACAGTCCGCCTGAATCCCGAGTCATGCGAGAGCGTGGAGAGAGATAGAGAGGGGGCTGGGGAGGGACGTTGAGTGGCGCAGGAAGGATATCCATGGTTTCTTAGAATAGAAACCGCGAAGTCGCCAAGGTTATTAATCGCGGGCCGGGTCAGTCTGAGTCAAGGCTCGGCGAGATATCGCGTTATTTCGAGAACGGTGATTCACAGGGTGTATTTACAGCACTGAGGGGTTGAGACAAAGTCCATGCAGTGATATGCCTAAAAACCTTTGATGTGGCGAGGCCTGTAGTTGACAGTATAACGTTATAGCGGTTGATTTCGGTTGCGCTGGGGAGGCGAGATAAGGACGAGGCGCATGGGCGGGAGCATTACGTGCGCGGACAAGGTGGCGGCTAGATGTCGTTCTGGTAAAGCTCGAAGTTTGCTGGACGGTGCACGTGCGATTGAACAGGTACTAACGGTGTGAGTCCGTGCACACTGATGTAGAGGGTTGCCTAAATAGAGGTGGTAGAGACGAGTTGGTTGAACAACTCGGGAACAAGGGCGATCTAGCCCAGCCCTGGCCACATAACCACTGCAATGTTCTATCACGGTGGCGTCGTTCTTTCTTGAACCCGAGAGAGCGTATGTGTGCCAGTGGAAGCGCCGCTCATAGAGAAGATCGTCTATAAAGGTTGCCAACCCAAACCTTGAGTCAGAGTCTTCTGATAGGCGGGCGCCACTGAGAACGGGCAAGGAATGAAAGACAAAAGAGCTTATGGGCTGTGGGTCCATATATTGGAGGCGTGTGATTGGACGATAAGTGAATACAGGTGTGGTAGCTGGGGTTTCGGGCGTTGACGACGAGCTGACAGCAAGGTAGGGAGACGGGCTGGACCCAAGGAAGAGCGCCTGAGAGAGCCAGTAGGGAAGGATAACCGTAACCGTTGGGTTGATGGAGTGGCATCATCCGCTATCGCCGTTGGACAGTGTTTCTATCCGAGTATGAACGAATCTAGGAATGAGATCCTAACTGATGCCGGTGTTGAAAGGTGTATGTAAGGTTTCATCAGCCACCGTTGACCGGCCTCGAGGCTGATATCAGTTCCCAGGTATATCTATACCGACGTTGGTTTAGTGACCCTTTTGCATACTTTGGTTCCCATACGTTTTTGCCTCCGTCTGTAGCCACACTGCGCAATGCAAGCGCGCGGACGCTCTCGCCAGATCTCGACGGCGGCGGAGGCTCGTAAGGCGTCTGAGGAACGACTGGCGCGACGACGGCGGATGGTCCCCAGCGTCGTCGTCAATACGAACCTCCCTCCGATACACCATGCTCATGCTCGCTCCAACCAGGTCCACAATCCATCAGGACTGACTGCTCAACGGTATACCCATCGTTCCGAAATATTTGCTTCCGCGGCCGATGACGCTCCGAAGTCCAGCGGTGCGTACAGCCACAAAAGTTGGCCGGTGGCCCATCTAATGCCTTGAATTTTTCATAGCGACCATGCGGATTGATACTCCCCCATCTCGCATGCCTTCTGCGTCGTCGTCGTCGTCGTCACTCTCGTCGTCGTTCTCGATGGCGGGGACTGATCCAGACTTTGACTATTTCTACTGTGATTCACCTCCATCGCCTCCGCACACGATCGAAGACCAGCTCCACGTTGCTTACGCCCACGACGACATTCACTTGGCCAAGATCCTCCTGCTCAAACTAAAGGGCATTGAAGTGTCCTCTGACGACGACCCGCGCATAGCCGCCGTTCAAGAGGAGGATTTTGACATGTGTTTTTTGCCCCATGGCGCCCTGCTCACCGACGAGGAGGAGCAGAAGGCCAAAGAGGCTCAGCGGCTCGAACACGAGAAACGCGAGCGACAGATGTGGGAGCGCCGCTGTCAGAGGATATGGGAGAACGAGAAACTGCGTCTACGCGAAGAGAAGCTCAGAATCCAGACCGCGCAAATAAAGGCCGAGGAACAACGTCGACGCCAGGTACAGCATGAGCTGGAGTCGCGTCAGCGCGCTGCACTCAAGCGGTCTAGGAAACCAAAGCTCTCCTATAGCGCACTCGCGTCGGGCTCGTCGTCAAGCCTGTCCCTGACTACCCCACCTCTCGACTTGCCGCCCCGGAGAGCGAGGCCAGAAGTTGACGAGTTTGACTCGACAATACCCCAGTCCTCGGTCACTTTTGAAGAGGTTCTTTCTTCCATGAATGGCGCGCTTTTCCCCACAGAACGCGGCCACGCCCGTGCGGGGTCTTCCAAATCCATTTCCACACTGAAGCGCGGCGTCAAACCAGACCCTTTGGATGTCCTATTAGACCCAGACATCTCACATTATGAACCTGGTCAGCGCAGACGGCCGGGGCTCAAAGCCTCTCCCTGTCTGCTCTGCAGTAGAACCAACTCCATGTCGAGTTCCATTTCCTCTCCCATCTCTGCTACTTCGGACGACAGCGACTATTCGAGCGCGTCTTTTTCGTCGTTCTCATCCACATTCAGTGATATTACTACACCATCTACCTCTCCCGAATCTACCTCTAATGTGCTCCTTTCCAAACCAATAATTCCTCCCATACTTCGCCTTCCGACTTCATGTCATTGTCGACCGCCTCCTACGCGTCTTGTGGCCGTCACTGACCATCCCCTTGCTGAATCTCCTCTACCCCCCAAACCTTTCGCATCTCCGCAATCGCCATCCATCTCTCGGAGATCATCTCGAAGTAGACAATCTCCCGTTCGCTCGCGATCAATATCGCGACTCGGTCGGTTCTTGGAACTCGCCAAGAGTTTCCAGCACGCATATATGCACGCGATGGTCTATTCTGTGATGCCAACGGTCGATTACGCCGATGTGCCTGACCAACGCGAGACGAAAGTTCGCATGCGGCGTCTCCTCAAGCCGGAGGGCTATCGTGCCACCGCTGAGCTCGTCAACATGTTCATTTCCGAAGTGTCTCCCGAGCCCGAGGTTAATTTGACATTATCGATGTACGTTTCGCTGGATGGCGAGCCGCGGACTGTCCTGCCCTATCCTTTGCCGTACAAGACTCACTTTGAACCGGAAGTGGGGCCTTTACCTTCACCGATGCAGCGGTTTTTTCACCAGAAGCATCTCCGCAATTTGAGGGGCCACCGCGGGGAGCAATACGTTGGTGGTGACCCCGAAGAGTTTGCGCAGTTTTTGAAGAGGCCGTATAAGGGTACGGGCGGGCCTCAGTCGCGGCTGAGGATTATCCAGAATCCGATGTATATGCATCTCAAGGCGGTGAGAGGAGCTGTCGCGCAGCGGGGCGAGTCGTTGGACAGTCCCGGGCTGAAGAAGGGTCCCATGGCGAATGGGACGGAGAAGATGTTGGGTTTCACGACGGAGTGGAACCGCAGGAGTTTGCTTTGCCCAGACACGCGTCTGTAGACCTTTGCTTTGCTATGAACACGTCTCTATCATGCTAATTGCCACGAACACTTCTTTATTACTGTTTACATGCTATGTTGTACTTTCATCCGTTTGCTGTATATCCTTACAATTACATTTACGACCCAGTCTATAGTGCTACCATGAATTTCCTTATAATCTAATGTTGATTGACTTCGAGACAAGTAGCTCGATCGCGTTCGTCACAACGATGTCAACAAGATGTCACGGAGCTGCCTCACGTTTGTTCCTTCTCCTCTTACCACCATGTCGGCTTCTCATTACTACGGCTATAACTGGGGTTATGGAGCGCCCTCTTATAGTACGCCCTCTGCTCCCCAGATGTCTACCAATAGCATGGTATGAATGTCT
Organism: Hymenopellis raphanipes; assembly: GCA_036872995.1. Classification (NCBI taxonomy): domain Eukaryota; kingdom Fungi; phylum Basidiomycota; class Agaricomycetes; order Agaricales; family Physalacriaceae; genus Hymenopellis; species Hymenopellis raphanipes. Next base: position 4,052,418 of record JAYMDG010000001.1, read on the forward strand.
CGAGGTAGTCGCCAGGATGCTAATCCATCCCAGAATTGGAATCCAGCGGGACCTTGGCAGCATTACCAGCAGCAGCATTACCAGCAGCAACATTACCAACAGCAATATTACCAGCAGCAACATCACCAGCAGCTTGTTACGCGCATACAATCGCTGGAACGAATGGTCCAGGCGCAAGCTCAGGAGCTCGAGATATATAAGCGATTGGATCAGAAGTGAGTGCACGAATCAGTAGCACTCACATTGTTTACTTATTGCATTCTTAGTCGACGCCGGGAGACTATCGCTTCAACGCTGGCCCTCTTTACGCCACCAGAAAATCCCGAAAGTGTCTCAAGTGCCCCATCCTCTTCAGATCATGCCCCGCAGCTCGTGCTTCCTTCCTTATATTCCTTCTTGGAATCGCTTAACACAAAATGGTATACGAGGAAACCTTTCTTGGACGCAGTCAAGGCACGCCCTACAGCAAGATACCCAGTCTCTCTCTCTCTGCTTATCTGGAAGACAAGAATGGACAACCCATAGCTCCGCACATAAAATCGGAAGTCTTCAGTACTGCCCATGCCGTCTGGCACGAATTTTTGCAACAGAACTCCGCGCCCAAGAATCTCTCCAAGGCGAGCTCCTATCAAGCGAACTATTTCCGATATGTTCTTTGCAACAAGTTTCCCTTCCTTCTTTATGCCGAAAGCTACTGGAAAGTAGATCGAATTTGGTCTACTCAATACTCTGCCTGGTACAATCGTCACGTCAAACTCAACACGCAACCCTCTAGCGGTAAAAGGCAGTCTGATAGTAACGACATCGACGACGACGACGATAACAACAACGATAATTCTGACGACGACAACAATGGCGACGATAGCGACGATGATAGCGACAGTAGCAGTCTTTTTTCCATTCTTTCAGCTGCTTCAAAATCTACGTTAAAACGCTTGCCCGACTCTGATATCGAAACGGCTAACTCGAAGAAGAGAAAAGTAGCTGCTGCGGCAAGTTGTCTATTTTGTTCATACTCGTCTGTCATAATAACTGTGATAACAGGCACCTCCGGAGACACTGAAGGAGAATTATCCAGAGGTGTGTGCATTCTGCGTATCATTCTTTCCCTCGGCTTCCTCTTTGCTATGTACAAGGTTTCTAATATGTCTGTACAGATAGCCTCGCTTCAATCAATGGCCTCGCGCGCGCAAGTTACACCTTTCCAGTCGCCAAAGATCCCCGCCGACTTGCTAACAGAGCCGTCGGTAACCGAGCAGATGGCCAAGCCACAGTAAGTAACCTTGTTTGAACCAAGAACATCGTCGGAACCCACATTATTTTTGCTAGGACCGTCACGGAGACATCTGCAGTGATTAACCCTTGGGAACCACCGAAAGCGGACAAACCAAGGTTTGTGAGCAGTGTGAGTTGAAATGAGAACTCACATTAGTTCCTTTAGGAACCGATGTGCCAGAGAGTGGAAGAAGTCGCATCCTAACGGCGAGAAATCGGAGTTCGACGCGTATTATGCAGCTTTATCGGAAAATGACAAGCAGGCTAGTCCCCTAATCTCTTTTGCTATCCTTTAATGACTCCCTTTCGTAGGCTTATCGCAAGTATAAGCTTACACGGAAAGATTAGTTTGGTGAGCAGATACACAAGCGCGGTGAGCTCAGACTAATGCAGACAGCAAGTTAAACTCGACTGGATCCAAATTTCTGTCTCTCGCGCTCGTTCCTCTCACTCGAATCGAATTCTTGCACTGCCTTCGTCTTTCGCTTTCATTCTACCTCGCACTTCGACTTCTAGATCGCATATGGACCATGTACTTTGGACATGCGCTTCGTAGACTTGTTTTTGATTTGTGTGTTTAGCTACAGACCGTGTCATGTTGTATGTCAATCGCATTGATTTTCGTTCTTCATTGGTTGTTTGGAATTGGCATCGTAAGTGCCATTTTTTGTCCCGCAATGAAAGTCGAGATCGAGATGGCCATTACGTCGACGAGCGAGATGTAAAAAGAAGACTGAGAAGTTCTGCATAGAGACGCCATCCGAGTACTACATTTCAGTATAAGACGTAGCAGAACTTGGGAGCAGCGTACTGAGCCTCAGCAAGCCATCACCTGATCGGATACGCCTTGTTCCTTTCATTCGACAGTGATGCTCGTGCTATCAAACATTCACAGTCTCCTGACCCAAGTGCTCGAGGTCCCACGACTCCACACGGCTGCCGTGTTCACGCCTGCTGGCCAACTGGTATGCTACGTGTCGGACCCCATACGCCCAAAGGACGAGGTGCTACTGATTGTCGGGCTCGGCGAGGAGGTGTGGCATGGATCCGGCGTCATGGAAAGCGAGGTGTGCAGCAGGCTCCTCCTCTATGCAGTGTAAGGGTTTCTGAGCTTTATCTTAAGCTTGGGAGGATTGTCGTTACGCCTGTGGAGGACATGGAGCGCCAGCCGGGGGACGAGCCTGATAAGCCGCCGCTGATGCTGGTCGCGCTGAATGCGACGCGGGACATGGCGTGGGCCGATTTGGAGGCCAAGGTCCGTGGGCTTCGTTTTTGTGTGGAAGGCGGAGTGAGTGTTGTTAAGTGTATGTGTGTATAGGGACAGGTGCTTGCGGACGTGTTGTCAAAGTCGTGGAGTAAACACCGGGAGCATTTGATTGTTCCGAAGCCTGTGGGGCCGACGCCTGCTACGGCTCTTTCTGGGAAAGCGCCGCCTCCGCCCCCGCCGACGACGACGATGACGCGGTGACATATGCATGACTCTTTTAGTAAGTGTGGCGGTTTTTTGTTTCCTGTGATCTTGATTATGTCTGTAGACGTGAATGAGAAGGAGCGCGATACATATGCATTTAGATCTTAGAAGTTTATGAAGGTGCATCGTCTTGATCCAGTGACGAGAGGTCGAGACTTCCATAGAAGTGGCGGTTTTCTCGAGGGCCTCCAGTTCGTCGTGAATGTAGGAGGAGGGCACTGTATTATATAGCAGCAGTTATCGTACGCGTATGATGGTCTACTGAATTTTCCCGATTTTTTTCGCGAGGGCGACGAAAGGCACAAGCTCGGGCCGACGCCGCCGAAGCAAGTCTGGACCGTTGATCCAGAACTGACATTGAGACCATCATTGTAGTTGTTATCTCACCCTCTCATTAACCTGCACATTGCTGTATTCTCACTTATTCAACGTCTCCTCCTCCTATTCTGTACAACTATCTCATTGGACGCCCCCAAGACCTCTAACCCCGTAAGTCTATTCCGAGGCTAGACGTGACTTGCTTTCCCACTCTTTATGATGGTTCATTAACAGTCGAAGTAGCGTTTTATTATGGCGGAAATACACCCGAGGATAGCAGCACAGGAAGGAGGAGAGACGATTGAGCCGCCGCCGCCGCCTGACGATGCGCCCGAGCCGCCCCCCATCACGGACCAGGAAGTCGGCGAGTACCGCGAACAGGATCGCTTCCTGCCGGTGCGTCTCTTTCTTTTGTCCCCATGTCTCCCCCTCATGCTCAGGGCGCCGCCAGATCGCCAACGTCTCGCGCATCATGAAAGCCTCCGTCCCGCCCAGCGCGAAAATCGCGAAAGACGCGAAGGAGTGCGTGCAGGAGTGCGTGTCCGAGTTTATATCCTTCATCACGAGCGAGGCCGCGGAAAAGTGCCAGATGGAGAAGCGCAAGACGATTGGCGGGGAGGATATTCTGTATGCGATGACCACGCTCGGCTTTGACAACTATGCGGAGACGCTCAAGATTCATTTGGCGAAGCTGCGGCAGGTCGGTTGTTCCGGGTCACGCCTGTTGGAGAGCTAATAGTTAATTGTTTGTACAGCAACAGACTGGGAAGGACGCGAATGATAGAATTGAGGAATGAAGGGGCGGACGGGCGGGGATGTAAGCTCGAGGTTTAATTTCAACTTGTGACGCCTGTGCTAAAGTTCCGTTTTAGATTTGTGTTCAGGACAACTGCTTATTACGATGTCGCTCGACTGTGGAAAGCACAACCAAGATGGCTTCATGACTGCACTCCGTGCAGTTCATTCGGATCAATTATACTTTGTCCGACTGTGCGCCCACGTAGATGGGACCTTCCGCGGGGGGTTTCTATGGATGGCGGGCTTTAGATGGAATCGTATACCTGACATTACGACTATACGCTGCGATTGAGTGTATAAATTTCGACAATTAACTGATGTGACGAGAAATGTCTTTTCCGTGAGGAATCCAGAAACTGAGAAACTTCTTAGTCTCGAGGCCAGACGCCCGCCTATATGTTACTCGATCGGCTTGGTGAAGCGACTGGTGTCGAGTCTAGAAACTTCTCCACTATATCCATGTCCAGAGATTCTGTTTGCCACACATCAGAAACGTGCATACGTGATGCTGGCATTGTCTTCATCCACCAACTTCGACTTGAGAAGAGATTCTATTAGAACGCCAAAATAACCTTCTAATCACTGAAAGCGAAGAGTACAGGTGAGTGGCAACGGGTCTGGAAGAAAAGCATGTGCAACACTGACACAGTGGCACTTCCCAGCACGAACACACAAGGTCGCTGTCAAAAGGATAACCGACATTTTATTATATCCACATCCACAACAAGTATACCGAACTACAGATGCGCAAGCGTCCCCTCAGCGGCAAGGTCCTTCACCAGGTCGTACACCAGTCCAAGAACCTATCAACCCATCAGAAATACTCCGAGAAGAACAGCTATAATAGTACTCACATCTCTCGCACACCCAAAGGAAAGCGTAAAGCCACTTCCGCCGTGTCCGTACGAGTGTATGATCCTACTCCCGTTTTTCCTCGTCTCCCGTTCAATGCGGACGTTGGTACCACGGAACGGCCGCAGACCTTGCACAAGCGGGGCGTCGGGATCGTATTCAGCGTTCTCCAGCCCTGGCACAAAGTTGTTACACCGTGCGCGCATGCGCTGGATTTCTGGGCTGTCCATTTTAAGATCGAGGTTGTATTCGTGCGGTTGGACAAGTCCTGCAGTCAAAAAGCGGTTAGAGACTAGTCTGAGAATCAAACGCCCGGGCATACCTCCAAGGATGAGAATGTTATCGTTGCGGGGGACGATGAACACAATGTCCTCGTCCTCTCCCCGCGTATTGTCATGAGTGACCACGAGCGCCTCAGTGACTTTTGGGAAAATCTTGCCGTCGTTGACGACACGGACGAGCGCGCCACGGAGGGGGTAAACAGTCTTGTCCCCGGCAAGATCGTGTGATCCAAGACCAGTGGCGTTGATGATGATATCGGCATCATATTGCGCGAGGAGGGTGCCTTCTTGGAATAGCAGGTCGCCCTCCACTTTCCGTGTATAGAGGCTGGCGCCCTTGCAAGTGACGACGAACTGAAGCCAGCGCATATATGCGTCGGTGTCGATCATAGGCGACATGTGCTGGTACGAGTCGACGACGCCGGCTTTTTTGTTGACTTGGTGGCGGTGGATGAGAGTGGCGTCCCGTTTGACGCCTTTGATCTGTACACGACACATGAGAAAATTGCAAGCGAATGCTGTCGAAAGTTTACAAACCTCAGACGACATAGCCTGGATTTCATTCCATTTATCCAGCTGGCCCGCATCGGCCATTTCTTCCAGCTTCTCGACAAAGAAGAAATTGGCCATGCCCATCTGCACGCCGTGGTCAAAGGCCTTCAAGTTGCCAACCGGGGGCATCCATTGCTGGAGTTTGTCGAAGATGTGGTACGAGGTCATGCACCAGTCTTTCGACTTTTCGAGGGAGATTACCTAGAGAATGACATGTCAACGAAGGTCTATAGGAACTATCAAATGAACTGACGTCGGTGTGCTTTCCACAGACAGCAGGAGGCCACTCCCATCTACATGTTTATGTTAAAATTACTTTGTCAAGCAGACAGAGATGCACATACAGAGCGCCAGCGATCTGAGACGCAATACGATCCTTTGGGTCTGCCCATTTGTCGGAGACTATGGTTACTTTATATCCAGCATCCAAAAGCGCCCAAGCAGTCTGGTTGTATGCGCTCGTCAGTGACGAACCAGAGGACAAGAGAAACCTTACGGTGAAACCCGTCACCCCGCCACCAACAACCAGAACGCGCTTGTTCTTCGGTGTGGCTGATGACTGGCCCCGTTCAAGAACGAGCTCGTTGTTGGCTTGGGCGAGGTGGAAGTTGGGAGTGTATGCGAAAGACATGTTTTTTTCTGAAGAGGATGATGTTTTTCCTCGCCTTTTTTTGAGCTTTTATACGCCATATTCGCGCAGTGAGCGTATAAGGTATACGTCTGGACTTTCGGAACGTGATGCCAAAGGAGATGGAGCAACAATGTTCGTTTGATGGACGGAGTCTAGCTCAGAACATCTGACTCTAGTTGCGCGCTAGTTGATGTTCAAAAGGATACGCTGCATATTAAGTTGCATTATTGGGGTCCGCGTTTTTGCCCGTCGGCAGGATGAGACGTCTTTACGCGGTCTGAGAAGAAGCGAGATTCCCTTTCGAGGTTGCGAGCATTGATTGGCATCGACAGATGATTGAGTTCCCGCGATGCAGCTTGGTTTGCGGAAAGTCCAGACTGTTGTGTAGTTCTAGTTGAGTGTTACGGGCGTCCGTGTGCGCTCCGACATCGATTCAAAATTAAAAGAGGGTCTAAAGTAAGGGTTAGCTGCGAAGAATTGTAGAGATGTCATGTAGATCAGTACATGACGAACAGACCTGAATTGCGTTGAGTACCCTCTCGGGCGGAGAAACATCAAATCGCGTGATCTTGCGCGACGCCAACGTGGGTTGCGGTTACAGTCTAGATGTCCATTCCGTACTGACGGGCCGGTATAATAGACGCTTTGACACGAAGACGACAGAAACATTTGATGATGGAAGAGAAAAAGAGAGCTCCGATCACGATCATGCGAAGCTGCCAAGTCACGCGTATTCAATCAGGCATCGGCCTGTCCGACAGCTTACCGCCATCGCATTGGCTTGCTCGGACATTAGATGAATGTCGTTTGAGCTCGTTCATTGCGGCAGCAGTGCATCAACCCCTAGCTTCTACCGTCCACGGGAATCGACCCCGTCGCTTGTTTCCAGAACGCTTCAAAACATCTCATGCCATGGCGCCTGAAGTGATGAGAAGTCTTCGCACATGGCGCTCGACATTCTGGACAGAGTCGATTTTTTAAAAAAACCTGGCGCCACAATCGAGACTTGTCCGTGCATTTGATACAACGCCCCGAACAAGATTCTCCACATGATGCCGATTTCCCAGAGCGACGCCACAACAATGTTCAACATCTCTGTGTCCGAGAATGCGATTTGGAATAGCACTGCTGACAAAATACATCAGTACAGATAATCACGTCTGGGGGGGAAACATAGTCAAGCTCGACCAATTTCCGTGTATCTGCGCACCGTTGTGTTCAAATATTCAGTCGAGGTCGTCCGTTCATAACAATGCAAGGATCAGAAAGAAAATCGTTCATAGCAAGTAAGTATCAGAAAAGGACACGAGAGAGCTCTTAAATTATGTATCAATAATAAAAGCAGCCAACATCCAAAATAATCATATGTCTGTACCACGCAGTGGTCTCACCGTTTCGCAGCTTGCTGCTGCTGTTGCTAATACCCACGTCAGTTCATCAAGTCCCCACATTAGAACAAAGCAAGCTCACCAAAATCGACATCAGAGCTTGAAGATTAGGCTGTGCTGGGGGTGGCGTATTCACCGACCCAGGATACGAGCCCGGCTGTTGTCCTTGTCCTTGTTGTAAGATAGCCATGATTCCGGGCGGAAGCGTTCCTGGAGGTGGAGGAGGAGGTGCTGAACCGGGCTGTGGAGTTGATGTAGCGGGTGGTGGATAGGCTCCAGGATATGGCGGCATTGCGGACTGTGGCGGCATGGGAGGCGGAGGCGGTAAGCCTGGCTGATGTTGAATCCCGCCAAAGTAATTCGGGGGTGTCGGCGCTGGTGGGGGAGCTGAGGGCATCGGGGTTGGAGGCGTAGGAGCTGCTGGTTGTTTGAGAGCCGCTAATAACTACGAAGGATTGTTAGCCGTAGTTATGTATGAGACGGGGAGACTGGTTACCTGTTGAACTTTCCGTGCTTGTTCTACTCGATCATCCGCTCCCTAGAAAACAATTAGCACACGTACACAAACTTCAGAGGCATCTTTCTCACAGTTGGGGGTAGGGTATGAGGAGGCTGCTGGACGGGCGGCGGAGGTGGAGGCGGCTGGCCATAATTTGAGGGACCACCATAACTTTGAGGACCCCCGCCGTAAGGGCCTGATGGAGCGGCGCCATAGACTGAGGAGGGAGGTCCTCCCCCGCCGCCACCGCCGTAGGTGGGTGGCCCGTATCCACCACGATCTCTATCATTATAGCGGTCATTGTACCCGCCACGGTCACCATAACCACCACGGTCACTATACCCACCACGCCCTCCACCTCTACTTGGGCGCTCGCCATAGCCGTCATCCCGTGGGCGCGGACGATCTCGCTCCCGCTGGTCAAATTCATCGTCTCTGTCTCGAGGGCCACCACCACCGCGTCCTCCTCGACCTCGCCCACGACCTCTCCCGCCACCACGACCATCGTGATCACCACTAATTAAGAAATCAGGAAACAGTTATCGATCAACAATATGGACGACAAACTCACCGATGCCCGCCGGTGCCGTTGGCTTCAGCTTGGGTATCCCAAGCAAAGACTATATCCATGACGCCATCTTGTAGTCCTTGGTGGCGCAGACGATCATGTGCTTCGAAGCATGCCTGGGAAGACGTTGATAAACGATAGCCATGGGACGAAGGAAACACATACTCGAGTGTCATAGTATTCAACGTAACGAGAGCTGACAGTCAGGTAAGAATCAGGAGGCAATAACTCAGATAGTTCACTTACTCTATGCGATTACCGACTGGCCGAACGCTCTTGACATCGCCAAATTGCTGGAATTTGCGGCGGACTTCATTGTCGTCGATGGGTTGACCGGATGGAGAACTGCGTAGGGTCACTTGGAGCGATCCCTGTAATTCCTAAATGTTGTAAACGGTCGTGTCGCAGGGATAACGGTAAGATCCTACAATATTTTTTGCATCCTTCGAATCGTCTCGAGGAAGTGAGTAATGAACATCAATCTGAATCCCCATGAATACCGAGAAAAAAATCAATCAGATAAGCTCACAGGTCGCCCACTTATCTCGGTGTCTTGTAGTCGTTCTCGTGCACGTTCTGCTGCGCGAAGATCAAACTGAGCGTTGATCAATATCGGTTCCTTAACATTCATATTATGCGTTGACGTACATAGGTAACAAACACCATTCCCCGTGTGGAGATTAAATCAAAAAACGTCTTGATGTCCCCATGTTCTTCGAACGAGCGACGCACGTCTTCACTGTTGGTTTCATACTGACACAGAATGAGTTGAGAGATTTTTGCCACTGGACGCTGAAGCTTGCCTTAATATTACGGATGAACAGGGTCCGACAAGGACGTTCTCGCTGAATTCTTTCTTCGATGATTGAATCGTGAGGCTTGTCCTCTCTGTCTTTGCGAGGCGGCGGTGGAGGACGTCTCGCGCCGCCTTGTCCATAACCACCGCTGTCACCATCGTACGATCCTGATTGGTCTAACACGATAAACAAGCAGTGAGATTAACGTTCCAAGAAGAGAAGGATAAGACGAATATAGACAAGGCATAGCCGAAGGAATGGAATCACGGACACACACAGAATTATCCGTAGATTTCAGATCCAATGAAATCTCAGTTAGACGCTGATTTAGGCAGCAGGCTCAGCGCTCATGTTCCATCGATGTGAGACTCAACGAGCGATCGCGCAGACAATATGAAAGTAGATCGTGGTCGTTTCCCATTTACGCGCCTTATACAGACTGACGGATAATCAAGGCAGACCGCCGCCACGACTAAAAGCTACCGGCTGGCTTAAACTTTAAATCTTAGATGTTAGCGTACCTTCGTACTTGTTGTTGTTGGTGTATCCCGGAGCTGCCGCGTATCCTGATGAGTTCATGGGAGGATAAGGCGCTGAAGCTGAGCCTGGTCCATAGTTCTGATAATATGGGTCTTGCGGAGGCGCCTGAGGCTGCATGTTCCCGTAGCCACCATAACCCATGTCAGGAGGAGGCTGATCATAGGCATTATAGTTTCCGTTCATTTTTCCCTGCTGGAACGAATTGTGACCGCCGCCGCGCCCACGCCCACCCCGTCCACCTCCTCGATAGCCGCCACGATGCGACCTGTCTGGACCAAAGCCCGATGGCGGTGAGGCACCACCGTGTCGCATGGGGCTCTCTCCGTACGGGTGATGGCGATTCATGATGCTCAGAGACGTTGGTAGGAAGATTTGTGACGTGGACCTTTTTGATAGCGGAGAACTGGATGATATAAGCAGACTGTGACGATATACAGCGATTTCAGAGCGAGGGAGACAGTGCCCTGATAGCTCAGCAATAGGTCCAGTACTTGATGGTGGTGGTTGGAGAGCAGGAGGCAACCGGCCTCAAAATGACAGGATGAAAATTCTCGGCAACTTGCGGCATATTGCCCCTGACCACTCCACGCACCAAGCACACCGCCGTCCCATCATCTTGTTAACGACCACCACCATGTCCAAGCAATTTCAGTTCAAACTTGTCCTGCTCGGTGAGTATATGTTTCTCGTATTTAATCAATATTTCATTAATTGGTTCGTCTAGGCGAAAGCGCTGTAGGCAAGTCCAGGTGAGCAGCTGCGGTCAGGCAGATTGTGGTCTCATTCTCACCCTGCGCCACAGTTTGGTCCTACGATTCGTAAAGGACCAGTTTGACGACTACCGGGAAAGCACAATTGGCGGTGCGCTGCCTACCTTGTTCGCTGCGGCGTAATCTCAATTTACCCACAGCCGCCTTCCTCACCCAGACTGTAACGCTCGAAGACCAGACCACCGTGAAATTCGAGATATGGTGAGTCTATATTCTGTTCATGTCGTCTCGTCCTTACATTCGTCCAGGGATACTGCTGGCCAAGAACGATACAAGGTGAGCCCTAACCTTGTATGCCCTACCTCTGCTTGACGTTCCATATTTGTGCAGTCTCTCGTATGTACTATCGCTCCCACACCACCACCTAGAGGCTCATTCCACTACAGGCTCCCATGTACTACCGTAATGCCAACTGCGCCGTTGTCGTTTATGACATAACACAAACCGCCTCTCTCGAAAAAGCTCGTACATGGATCCGCGAACTTCAGCGGCAGGCGGACCCGTCGATAGTCATCGCACTCTGCGGAAACAAGTCGGATCTTTCCGCGCGAAGGCAGGTGACCGAGGAGGAAGCGAAGAAGTATGCAGACGAGGAGGGACTTATGTGGGGCGAAACTAGCGCAAAGACGGGCGAGGGTGTTTCCGATATCTTCATGGCCATTGGTGCGGCACCTTGGTTTTGCTCTCAATTAATTCTTACCATTCCATAGCCAAGAAATTGCCTTTAACGGCACCACCACCGAGAACGAGTGCTCGTGCAGCGCCCGGTGGACGGGCAGGTGTCGACCTGAACAAGCAAGCGGCCGCGGGTCAGAATGATCCATGTGCTTGTTAAGTATTCCCTTCTACTTCACTCTTATTATGTACGTTCTCTTGTAATTTACCTTTCTTCACTTTTTCAAAGACATAGGACTATGGGATACATTCACTAGAAATCAATCGTTCTCGACGTATGTATCAGTGGCGCGCCAGGTCTATGCACTACACATCAAAGACAATTTTAAACTGATTTATAGCTTATATGATGAACCTCTTCGCAAATAATCTCGTCCTCTGGTCTGAGACGGAATGAAAGCCGTATATTAAACTTGAGGGTGATTTGATGGGCATCTGATGATCATACAACCCATGCTTATAAAAGGCTCTCAAGGATATCTCTCTACGTCAGCGTCTTCGATAGGTATTCCATTAATGTTCCTTCTCTTTTCCCCTCACTGACTGTTGGCCAGATAATTTGGATGTTTTCCCAGATGGGTTACGAACTCGAACATCAGAGCGCGCAGCAACTCCAACAGAAGATACCATATCTACGTCGCAAAAGAGCTCCTTACCATAAGCGACTCGTCTAGGGGAGGGAAGCAGCCCACCGTCACATTCCAAGGACAACCTTGCTCCGCGGCTCAAGCCTGCTCGAAAGAGTCATTCTCTGTGAGTGATGATACTGCACCGCCGTCCTGCCTTTTCCTAGGCCAATCGAGATCACAATGGTAGAAAGTACTTCTGGAACAAGGTCAAGGACGACTCATTTGAAGTGACTTTCTTGTTAGGTCGTGGACGAGGACTCGTGGATTAGCTGTATAGTTGTCTGCGACTCTGCATAATTCGCTACGTTCGGATTTTTTTCGCATTCTAGAAGGTATATACGTCGGCTTGAATGTCTCTCACTTGCAAGGCGGGGTGTCCTAGGCTTGCTCACTGTCGTGGTAGCATGTCTTTCTTGTTAACCTCCTCTTGAGGCCATCAATCTAGAGGCTCATCTGTAGACGCATGGTCTAGCGAGCATTCGCGGTGTTCTTTATGGTGCTTTCGTTTTGACACGGGGAGCGCTATGCCTCTTCAACGTGTGGATCGAAGATTCTGCTTGTCATCAATATTCTGAACTTACTATCGTCATGCTTCAGTTGAAAGCTTGAAGCCTTCATCATGCATGGACTCGTGGTCCAGGGAGAACGCGCCCGAAACGCGTCTGGGAAGAAATCTTTGATTTTTTAGATTTTACCGTTGCTCGTGAAGGGCGTGTGGACTGATGCTAGCATGTATGTACCGTGGATGTGTGGATCAGCTGTAAAGTTGTCCGCGCCTCTGCGTTTAGCGCAGGAAGAAGTGTTTTTTGACAATGGTTCCTCGTGCTGGTTGATCATCGCCCATGTTGATTCAGCTTTATAGCTCATGCGCCCTCTTGCATCGCTCCCGCAGCACACATCATCGAGGAGGACCTTGAGCCGAAGACACAGCATGCATATAGTTCTCCTGAATGAGGAATAGGCCCGCAGCATGATGTTGTGTTCTTGTTTGTGATGAGGAAGGACGGAAGACGCGGGTGTGGTATCTGTGGCGCTGGCGGCTATCATGTAGGCGATGATGGGAACCGCCGTTATGGAACCGCTGTAAGAATTTAGTATCCAATGCGCATCCCTCGAAGTCAAAGATGCGGTCCATGCGAACATAAAGTCGATCCTTATGTTGTTATCTAATCTTATCTTACACACTTTTTTCTTCTACGCCGTCATGTTCTTCCTTCGCGTCGCGCGTCCCATCCGCCCCGTCCTCTTCCGGGCCACTCTGCTCACCCAGATACGATGCATGGCCATCAATTCCAATCCATGCTTCAACTGCAACGACGTGGGTCACTTCGCCGACGCGTGCCCGATGCCCAAGCGGTGCTACAACTGCGGGGGCTCAGGTCACTTGAGTGCGGCATGTCCAGAACCCCGGAAGCCGCACGCCTGCTACAATTGCGGCGCGGAGGACCATCTTGCGTCGAAATGTCCCCATGAGCGAATCCCAAATTGAGATACAAGTACATTACGCTTGCGAGTAGCTGTGTCCATGGGTCGAGACTCTTGTCCATATTGAGAAACTCGATGCCGTTAACTCTGCCATCCTCCACCCCGGGCCACCTCTGCCATCCTCTCCACCCACCTCCACCATGGACAAAATGGCGAAGATGTCTCTTTCAGATGGCCAGCTCTCTGGAAATGCTCATACAACGACGGATGCCCTTAGTACTTGGGATTCGCCGAACGTAACAGAAGGGACAGAATCTGACACTGCTGTTGCCGCGACTCAGGGCACAAAACGGGCGGTAGGAGCGGTTCCCATTTCGCGGGACCGCGCTTCAAAGATGCGCAGTCAGAACGAAAGGGAGTGGGGCACAACGAGTGGTCGTCCTGATGATGTCAGGAATATCCTGCTTGAACAAGAAACTCCTTGGAGAGGAATCGAGCGAGTACCAACGAAAGAACTCGCCATGACTATCGTGGATGTGTTGCAAATTGTACGTTGTGGCTATGGTATTCATAAATTTCTAGCTCATATAGGCTTGAAGGAAGTTGATCAAACCCCACCGGATGAGTTCCAGTATCGCAAAAAATGTGTAAAGTGCCTTTGTGCGCTGAGCAGGCACTACGACGTTATTCCGTCCCAACTTTATATCCCGCGTTCAGCTTTCAAAAGCTTCGATGCCTTCCATACTGGTGGTGCTTTCGCCGTGAGGATGGTGTCTATAACATAAATGCTTTCGGAAACTGATCCTCTTCACCTAGGATATCTGTCGCGGTGAAATCATAGGTTATCGTTCTCCTGTTTGCTTGAAGAGGTTGCGGGTTTTCCAGGGTGGGCAGCTGGGCCGCGAAAAGGTGAAGAAGGAAAGGCGAGTTTTAACATACGGCGTTGCGCTCGTTGACTGTTTTCCAGGCATTTTGCCAAGAAACACTTATATGGAGGCAGCTTCGTCATGAAAATATTCTCCCCTTCTATGGTGTCAGCGATGATATTTTCTCTACCGGTCTGTGCTTGATCTCGCCATGTATGGAACATGGTAATATTCATGACTTCTTGGAGAGTCACCCGCTACACGACCGTCGTGGATGGGTAAAATCTCCCTCTATCGGTGGTCGCTGTGCTCATGGCTTACACTTAGGTCTGGGATATTGCTGCTGGCCTTCAGTACTTACACGGTCTTGATCCGTGTATTATTCACAAAGATATACGAGGTGTAGGTTGGATGCTTCTCCTTGAAACTCGTTGTGTGGTACTAAGGTAGTTTACTACTGATAGGCAAACATCCTCGTCAGTCCTGAATTTCGATGCCTTCTCTCAGATTTTGGCATAAGCATTGTCCTTGAGACTCAGGTTCCGGGTACCACTGCGCGTACAAAGGGAGCCATCCGATGGCTCCCTCCCGAACTCATCGACCTATCAAAATCTGATGCCAACCTTTTGCGGCAGGTAGACATTTACTCGTTTGGATGCACGATCATTGAGGTCAGCTCCGTCGGATTCATGTCAATGTGGAGTCTGAACGCTTAGTAGATATATACGGGGAAGCCCCCTTATTCTGATTTGCCCACGGATGGTGCTGTCGTCCATGCAATCATGCAAAAGAGGCTTCCATCTCAACCACCTCCGGATATCCTTCCGCCAGTGTTGTGGAATATGGTTGTGACCCAATGTCTGTCTCCATCCCCCATCTCCCGGCCATTGACCGATGTCATACTTCATACGCTTTGGGAAATATACGGGTCATATCTAGCGGAGTATTTACGTACGCCTGTTCTGCGAAATACTCTGACAAGTCCAGAAGATGTCGAGAATCTGCCTCCTCCGAGTCCTCCTTGGTCTGAGCCTTTTACTATTCCTCCCCTTGATCAATCTTTTCCATCTTCGACATTACTCCAACTCCCTGCATTTTATAACCCTCCCTCTCATTCACGCCTCTCTCCAGTGTATAGCTCTCCCTTGCCGCCTACTTCCCGATCGACTTCTATGGCCTCCGTCGCACAGTCTTCCTTCGCACATGCATCCCAAGGCCAAGGCACCCTTTCACCCCAGGCCCTTCACACTCCTTCTCTCGGGCCGATGATGGGCATCTTGCCATCACAATTTTACGCCAAACCTGCACACTCAACTCCTTCACGACCTTCGCAACAGCTGCAGCCACAGCAAATACGGAATCTCCTGCAGTCGCAGCAACAGCAGCAGCAGCAGACCCAATCACAGCCTCCCCCGCCTCCCCAGCCTAAAAGGCCTTCCCCACAGGAACGTAAAGAAAAGTTACTTGCGAACATCAGACCTCTTCTTGAAGTCAGACCTCTCCTTGAAGTAAACGCGTTCACTGGGGCGCGCGCGGTGAAAATTCTGGTTCTCAAGTTGGATGAATATGGATCTGCCGATGTGGATGCGGCGACGCGTATGGAGATTCTAGCCAAGATCCGGGATGTGGCGGGACATCATTACTTTCGCGCGTGGCTCGAGAATCCCACCGCCATGGACATAACGCGAGAGTGGTTAAAGGCGCCCTTCACGAGTGACGACCAGGAGTTGGTTGACACGGTCCTGCCTTTGCTCCATGTGCGTCGTGCAAGCGTGTTGGATGACTGCAAGCCTCACCTCTTCGTCTTTGTAGATTCTAGACCGTTTTCCGCTAACGCTCGAGGCCCTCAAGGTCACCAAGTTCGGCAGAATAATAGTCAAGCTAACCAAGAATCCTCTGTCGCCTGGTGAGTCTTGTCCCCTTTTAGTTACGCGTCCGTCCTGGCGCTTGTGCGTCCCCATGCCCTTGATTTTGAACGTGCATCTCCGGTTCTTCATAGTAATATACATGAACCTAATGCGTTCGCGCTCTTGTAGCGATCAAGGACATGGCTCTTAATCTCGAACGCAAATGGCGAAACATGATTGACGCTGTCACTGGAGAGGAGAAGGGTGAGTCACGTCGGTTCACTTAATTGAAAATAGCCTGAAATAATTATGTCCATAGAGCCAAAGTCAAAGAAACGCAAGATGGAGACTCCGCCTCCGACGAAGCCGCCTGCGCCTGTCAGAAAACCGCCGACGAGACCGCCAGTAGTGACGAAAAAGGTGGTTGCGACTCCCGCTAATGTCAAGGATGCCAAATCCCATCCCTCATTCTTTTCCGAGAAGGTGAAGAAGCTGCCCAAGTTGACCAAGGCGCCCCCGTCTGTCTCGGTGAAGAAGGTGGAGACGAACATTACTCTGCCGTCATCGCGAGATCCTTTCCAGGAAGCTTTACAAGCAATGGTAAGGAAGGGTTTGAAAGATTCCGCCGCAACACCACCCGCTTCGCATTCTACTTCTGTGACCTCGGAGAGTGGACGGCCAAGTAAGAAGAAGAAGACTCTGCAATGGGCCGCTGATAACGAGCTCGAGGCTGTTCGCTTCATCGAAAAACCTGTGTAACGGGGCATTTCCCTTATGGGAGCCCGATCCCTTACTAGGCCTTACTGGTCGTTCTTTCTCTCTACATACCACAAGAGGAAGAAATGAGCGACACATCAATGCTCGCGTGGTTCTCGCGTGAAGCTCGCGTGTCGTTCAGGGAAGTCCAGGGGAAGTCAGCTGGCAGGCGGCCGTGGTCTCGCTGTTGAAGCTGGAGAGTCGAATATTTCCATACTGCGCCATTACTTTCAGCAAAAATGAAGAGCAATTGAACTGATCATTACCAGTGCCGCCTGTCGTCCTGATCCATGTTCACGATGACCTACGACAACAGTAGCCAAGATATCCTTGACATACAGGTCTAGAAATACAATCAGCTGCGACACTAGGTCGGAAGTAAGTAAATAATGAATGCAATGCATATTGAGAGAGCGTGAGACCGAGACAGCTCCTACCGTGGTGATTCAAACGTTATTGGCTCTATGCTTATCGCGTAACAGCAGGAGTCAACGTTCTGTGTTCTTTGTTCGGCAGCACGATTGGTGGGAGCACTTTAAGTCTGCCGACAAGGTCCGAGGGACTAGCTTGAACCACCTTGTTCATATGATCTTTTCAACTTCACGTCCTCACCAAGGGAACGTTGAGAACCTTCCCCGTACTCCACACTGTGAATGCAGGCAGCAGAACAGCCCAGCTTGACCTTCAGTTACATGCCTGCCGTGAAACTCGGCTGTTGACATAACGCCGGGTAACACCTCACCCTAAACACCAATGTCTCCCACTTTACTCCCGGCGCTCACTGTACTTACAGCAGTTCACAGCAGAGCTTTGCTTCAAATATCAGAGCAAGGATAGCATGACGCGCAATCTACCCCTGGAGGTAATAAGCCAGGTTATCGATCATGTACGTCCTCAAAGAACGAAGCTTGTGAAAGTCTGATGATGAATGTAGCTCGAGTTCAATGAGCTCAAACGCGCTCGTCTTTCGTGTGCTGCCCTCAGAGATCTCGTGTCCCCGATTCTATTCGGTAGTCTGAGTGTCATGTTCTTTGACATTTCGACGCATTCTCGAGGACGCCGGAGGCTAGCGCTTCTCAAAGCAATTGCGAAGCAGACGACCTCTGTTGGGAAGTATGTCCGGGCACTTGTTGTAGTGTACCCGTTTGAGCCTTCCAAACCCGACTCTAAAGTTGCTCGCCTCATACTCCGTTTTTGGCACCGTGTTACGAATGGACAAGACCGATTGTGTGGCCAAGTCATGACTTGGCTTCTCCACGCATCGATCCATTTGGTATCTTTAAGAAGCATACAGTACGTCGAATAGGTCATTTATTGCTTTCTATACTAACGAAGAAAGCTGGGGAAGTTATGATGCCATCTCTCTACCAGAAAGCGCAAATGCGAAAGCGACGGTAGAGAAATTCAATGCCATCGTCCGTAACCTGAGTCGCCTGCCGTTAATCCAAAAACTTTCCATCGAACCCTCATCGCACCCGAGTCTTCTAGACTATATCGACTTCTCTCCCTTTTCTGGCGTAGAAAAGCTGGTGTTCACAGCATTGTCTCCGGCGTGGCAATCCGCACCCATCATCATATCCAAGAGCCCAAACCTGAAGGACCTCCAACTCGGGGATACAGTCTGGGACGACTCGGATGATGACTCGCCACATACCCCACTACCATCTCTCCACGACTTGTTACCTGCGCCATCTTCCGAGCGGAGTTCATTACGCTCCATCTGCCTGGAAAGTGTGGTCTTTCCCCCGGAGGACGTCTCCATCCTCCTTCCCTATGTCAAAGAGGCTAGTAGTATCGCCTTCACGGGTATGCAGGTCCCCGACACGTTTTGGGAGGTTCTTCCTGGGGGATGCGCTTCCCTCCGACTGGGAAGCGCCGTCCTCGGTGCTCCATTCTTCGGTTACATTTCGTCATATTCGGGCATCACGGATTTGGAGTTTTCGATGCATGCGGTATATGATAAGACGATGTGCGTGGAGAATTCGAGAGCAAGGAGGTTTTGGATGCAGATTCTTCCTGGGCATCTGGCGTCGCTTACGTCGTTGCGCGTGAGTGCGCAGGCGGCGGGAGGATGGTGTTTGGATGAAGTTAGTATTGATGCGATAAGCCAATGCCGTGCTTTGGAGGCTCTGTGGGTTACTGTCGACTGGGCTCATATTGGTGTAGACGGTCCTACCAATATCATTGCAAGTCATCTTCTCCATACTATTCATTTCTTCGAGCACTGATTTGGCGCCTAGCGATGTTTCCTGAATTCCTTATCTCGGAATACTTGGCCTTGTATGAAAGCACTTGACTTTCACTCGGTTCCTGAAGAAGAGATGCGTACGATGGTGCATAAAAAGTATGAGTGGTGGACTAGGGATGGCGACTACGCCATTTACGCTCTGGGTAATCTTGTCAAGGCGATTCGCTTCGAGGAGTTTCCTGAACCTATACGGGGCATGGATCTAAGAGTTGGCCGGCGGCTCGTTCTACGCGAATCCAGCGACGCGTTGGGTGTTTTCCAGTTCGACAGGCATTCGCAGATTGAGTTCTCTCAGGACCTACTCGAAGACCAGTTCAAGTGGGTGGGAGAGGATGATTTATGATGATGTATTTTCTTATATCTGGAGTCTCCGTATGTTGTACAGTTACATTTTACTGTTTTCAGAAACTTGCGAAGGGTACGTAACATTGATACTTGGCTGTGTGAAGGTGTGCCACGTCCCGTCAATGACAGGAGGAAGATGAAGATATCACCAAGCTTTCTGGGGTGTTCTTTGCTAGACTTGGGGAACTCCGCCAAAATACCTAGCTGATTTCAGCAGTGCTGTGAATGCTTCCATCGACGATAATTAGATCACGACACGCACAAGTTATCCTCAAAGTAATGCATCGATGTAATCTTCCGTGCCGAAGGACTCGTTGAGTTCAAAGAAGACCTAGAGTGTATTGCTAGAGATACAATAGAGTACAGGGACGCGATATTTCATTCGTCGTTATTGCTTGGGGGCATGATGGAACTAGATCCTGCGTGAGCATGATGTCCAAGGTGATGAACGATGACCTACAATGTCTCTTAGTTGGGCTTGAGCGTCGTTGAATTGTTTCTCTAGATACTTTGACTGATTTGCGTTGAGTGAATGAGAGCACTACTTTGAAACATGCGCACCTTCTTCTGTAGACTTGCAATGTCGTCTGCGAGTTCCTTCTCCTGCGCCTTCAATTCGCCCTCCATTTGTTTACGAGGGACCATCATGAACCTGAAATGTTGTCAATTTCCTGCGCGTACCAAAGAAAATGATACGCACATCTTGCCGACGCCCTTGTACATGTTCACGTCGCCCTCTATCGATTGTAGCTCGTCGAGAGTGAGCTCAATCTTTCTCCGTTCGATGTCCTTGGAGGAAATCTGTTGCTGAGAGATGTTGAAGGCTTTCTGCGATTGAACCGCGGTTGCTTGGATTTGTACCAAGATCTATTAGAGATTTCAGTTGTTTTATTGACAGACAGTCAAGTCGCTGAACCTTGCGCAAGGTGTCGTCGGATAATGACATGGTGGAGGTAAAGGTGACCGGAGTTCAAAAATATTTGTACGCGTTGAGCTTGTCTGCTTCCACCATCACGGGCCTCCACTCTACTTTGCCTCTGCCCGCACACGATCTACAATGGCGTCCATGGACGACTACGATGAATTTGGCAACTACATTGGTGCCGACCTTGACTCGGACGACGAAGACGATGCGCCGACCTTTGGTCAACCGTCGGGCAGCGCTGCTCCCTTGGAAGGATACGACGAAGATGTTTCTATGCAGGGCCCCCCAGGCGAGGGTGCACTGATGGAAATTGATGGTGTGTGTTACCTGGACGGTCGCGCTCTTACACTGTTGACAAGTTTTTCATAATAACTAGAACCTGTTCATAATGCTGTCATTCTACACGAAGACAAGCAATACTACCCTTCTGCTTCGGATGTCTATGGCCCAGACGTGGAGACGATGGTGCAGGAAGAAGACGCGCAACCGCTCACAGAACCCATCATAGCACCGGTCAAGGTGCGCAAATGGACCGTCGAAGAAAAAGATATGCCAGAGACCCGCTTCGATAAAGGGTGCGTGAAAATGTAACTTGTTGGTGTCACCTAAAGGCTTATGATGGTGCTAGCTTTCTGTTGAATATGACATCCTTCCCCGAAATGGTTCGGAATGTTGCTGTCGTTGGACATATACATCATGGCAAAACCGCGCTCTTGGATATGCTGATATTCGAGACACACAAGCTCGTGTGGGACGCTGATCACCCGGTGCGTGACTTTCTATCTTGTTGCCTATTATTCATTTTTTGGTATAGACGCGTTATACTGATACCCACGTCCTCTCGCGAGAACGAGAAATATCTATCAAATCGTCTCCCATGTCCCTTGTCCTCTCTACCACCGCCGGAAAATCCCATCTTATACACTTTATCGATACTCCAGGTCACGTCAATTTTGTCGACGAAGTCGCGTCTGCCATAAGGTTGACGGACGGTATAATATTGGTCGTTGACGTGGTAGAGGGAGTAAGTGTTCTGACTCTAGTCTTATTTGCGAATTCTGACTATTTCACTAGCTCATGGTAGGCGCCGAATCTGTCATTCGCCATGCAATTCAAGAAAACACCAAAATCACGCTTGTAGTGAATAAAATCGACCGCTTAATACTTGAATTGAGGATAAAACCCGCCGATGCGTATTACAAAATCAAGCACACCATAGAAGAAATAAATACTTTCATCAGGTGCAGTTTTTTCTTCATACCCTTTGCCTATCTCATAATTCACATTGTATTGTACAGCAACATCGATGATGATCCCGCCCTCCGACTGAGCCCGGAGAACGGTAACGTTGCTTTCGCCAGTACCGACATGGCTTGGTGCTTCACCCTTAACTCGTTTGCAAAAATGTATGCAGACACGTACGGATCCATCGACGTTCCTGCATTCGCAGACCGGTTATGGGGAGACATCTACTTTGACACCGAGAACCGCAAGTTCACAAGAAAACCTAAAGACGCTGAGCACCACAGGTCTTTCATACACTTTATCCTGGAGCCACTATACAAGCTCTACTCGCAAGTTCTCAGTGAGGATACGGAGAACCTTGTCGAAACACTTGCTGGGTTGGGGATCACATTGAAACCGGTCATGTATAAGATGGATGTACGCCCGCTCTTGAAGGCGGTTCTGGACCAGTTCTTCGGGCCTGCGACAGGTTTAGTCGACGTTATTGTGGATCATATTCCTTCGCCTGTAGAGGCCACTGCCAACAAGGTTTTTCCATGTTTATTGTTTTCTAAGTAAATCTAATATGATACCTATAGGTCCAGGGAACATACAGTGGTCCTCAAACGTCTAGTCTCGTGGCCTCGATGAAGGCTTGTAATCCGGATGGTCCTGTCATGGTTCAAGTAACAAAGCTGTACCACACGACGGATGCTCAGTCGTTCCGTGCCTTTGGTCGTGTCATGAGTGGCACACTGCGCAAAGGTATGGAGGTCAAGGTCCTCGGGGAGGGCTATTCTCCAGAGGATGAAGAAGACATGCTTCGGACGACGGTGGATGATATTTGGATATGCCAAGCGCGGTTAGTTTTCAATATAATCTATCAATTTTTTCTCATTATGCCACTAGGTACTTCATCGCGGCTGAAGAAGTACCTGCTGGAAACCTTGTCCTTATCGGCGGCGTCGATGCCTCGATTACCAAAACTGCCACAATAGCAAGCGTTGATATCCAGGACGACCTTCACATTTTCCGACCTATCAAACACATGACGCAGTCTGTGCTAAAGATTGCTATTGAGCCCATAGCGCCTTCGGAATTACCAAAGATGTTGTCGGGTTTGCGGTCGATCAACAAGTCTTATCCTCTCGTGTCAACGAAAGTAGAGGAAAGCGGAGAGCATGTGGTTATCGGAACTGGGGAGCTCTACCTCGATTGCGTGATGCATGATCTGCGCAAGCTCTTCTCCGAAATCGAAATCAAGGTCTCGGACCCGGTGACCAAGTTCTGCGAGACGGTGCTGGAGACGAGTGCCTTGAAGTGTTACGCGGATACTCCGAATAAGAAGTATGTTCATTTCCTTAGAGTTAATGATGAGTGATGCTTACCTGACTTTCATAGGAATAAAATCACGATGATTGCGGAGCCGCTGGAGCGGGGTCTCGCGGAGGACATCGAGCGAGGCCGCGTTAACATGCGCATGACCGCGAAGGAGCGTGGTAAATTCTTCGAGGAGAAATACCAGTGGGATCTATTGGCGTCTCGGTCGATATGGGCATTTGGACCGGATGAGGGTGGGCCGAATATCTTGGTGGATGATACTCTTCCGTCGCAGGTTAGTTCCTGAGCATTATGTCCTACCTTGGAGACTGACTGCATTTTTCAGATTGACAAGAAACTGCTTGGCACTGTGAAGGAGCACATCAAGCAGGGCTTCCAGTGGGGTGCGCGTGAAGGACCACTTTGCGATGAACGTGAGTTTTCGTCTTGTACGGTTTATGCTTATCGCTAAGTGAAGAAATGTAGCTATGCGAAATGTCAAGTTCCGTGTGTTGGATGCAAGTCTCGCGCAGGAGCCAATCTTTCGTGGAGGAGGGCAAATCGTACCGACAGCACGGAGGGTCTGCTATTCGTCATTCTTGATGGTTCGTCTTTTCATGATCTTCCTGTCAATTTGCTAACGTTCTGGCAGGCAACACCTCGGCTGATGGAGCCTATATACTACGTGGAAGTACAGACACCAGCGGATTGCATATCGGCTGTCTACACTGTGCTTGCACGGAGACGTGGACACGTAACACAGGATATACCGAAGGCTGGGTCGCCGCTCTATACCGTGAAAGCGCTCATTCCTGTGATTGATGCGAACGGGTTTGAGACGGACTTGAGGACGGCGACACAGGGGCAGGCGTTCTGCTTGCAGGTGTTTGACCACTGGTCGATTGTGCCGGGGGATCCTACGGATACGAGCATCAAGTTGCGCCCGCTGGAGCCTGCGTCTGGGCAGGCGTTGGCGAGGGATCTGGTGCTTAAGACGCGACGGCGTAAGGGTCTTGGGGATCAGATTGCGGTCTCGAAGTATTTGGATGATGAGTTTGTGGTGAGTGTTTGCTTTTAGAGTGTGGTAAGGAGGTGCTGATTGGATTTTGTAGCTTGCGCTGTCTGCTTCGGGGCATGCGGACTTGTTGGGTTGATTGTTGTAGAAATGTATAGTGCGGTGTGTATTTACTGATGAATACGCCTTTTGAGCAGACTATCGAGCGACGCTTTATTCTGCTACTTCAGTTCGGATAACGCGCAACGTCATTCAGAAGGTAAACCCTGGAGTCTTCTTCGGGGATGCTTGCTGTCATTGGCAGTGCGGCCATGACGGACATTCTACTTTGCTATGCTGTGAAACTGGGACAGGGAAGTCGCAGGTGGGCGGCCACCGCCTGATCGCAGTTTTGAGGGCACGTGTGATGTCGGTCGCACGACACACGATGTACCGGTCTAAGCATCAGACATTTGTGCTGGGATTCTGTCTCCGGAAAGACATTGTCGCGTGATCTTATCGTGAAGACGCGCGCCGGAAAAATGCCTGGGGACTAGATGTCGTGTCGCGAGAACGAGCTGAGAGTACAAATAATTTTTCTCTGTTGACTGTGGAAAGACTGGGACACTCTGAAACGTCGAGTCGTATTGTTCTAGACAAAGTACATTGTTAGATTAGGCGTCTCAGAGTGAAGGCGTGAAGGATTCCAGCGAGTTCGGAGAAAGGTGAGCGTGAGAATTGACGTGTGCACATACGTGGCAGATTGAGATCCCGTGCCCTATTTATTACGCTCCGAGCGTGCGTGGGCCCCAGTTTACCCTCACCTTCTCTTCCACCTTGTAATTGGTTTTTCTCCCCTCCTCTCTCCTTCGTGCCACCATGCGAAGTGCAGCCTTCTCCGTGCTGGCGTTTGCCGCAACCGCGGCCCTCGCGCAGGCCGACGACAAGCCCGTGTTTACTGTGAGTCGGCTGTTGTGGCAGACAAAGACTCGCACTAACACCCACTGTAGCCGACTGAAATCAAAGCGCCTTTCCTTGAACAATTCACTGACGACTGGGCGGAGCGGTGGACGCCGTCAGAGGCGACCAAGAAGACGCCCGTTGGCGGCGAGACATTCAGCTATGTCGGCGAGTGGAAGGTCGAGGAGCCCGCCATCTCCGTTATCGAGGGCGACTTGGGGCTCGTGGCCAAGACCAAGGCCGCGCACCACGCCATCTCCGCCCCTTTCAGCGCGCCCATCGACTTCAAGGCTGAGCCGCTCGTCGTGCAGTACGAGGTCAAGTACCAGAAGGGCGGCAACTGCGGCGGTGGATACATCAAGCTCCTCGAGGACGGCTTCCAGACTAGCGGCAAGGAGTTCTCGGATACCACCCCGTGGGTCGTCATGTTCGGTCCTGATCTTACCTGCCCTGGCACAAAGGTAATGTCACGTCTGCGCCTCAATTCTTGTTGTTGACTCCTTCTGTCTTAAAGGTCCACTTTATCTTCCGTCACAAGAACCCTCTTACGGGCGAGTTTGAAGAGAAGCACCTTAAGCTTCCTCACAAGCCTTCTATTGAGAAACTTACAAACCTTTACACTCTTGTCATCAAGTATGTCGTGCAGTGTATTCGTCTTTGACCCGAGTACTAATCATAACCGTTACAGCCCCGACAACACCTTTGAGGTCTTCTTCAACGGAGAGAGCAAGCGTTCCGGCTCTTTGCTCGAAGAATTCGAGCCTGCTGTCAACCCCGACAAGGAAATCGACGACGCCTCAGACACTAAGCCTGAAGACTGGGTCGACGCCAAGAGGATCGCTGACCCCGAAGCCGTCAAGGTGAGTCTTGCCATACATGATTGTAAGTTGGACGACTAACGGATTTGCTGCAGCCCGAGGACTGGGACGAAGAGGCCCCATACGAAATCCTCGACGAGGAGGCTGAGAAGCCTGAAGGCTGGTTGGACGATGAGGAATTGACTATTCCAGACCCTGGTGAGTGTTTTCGCCAACCTTGCAGCTATTTTTCTCACTGGTCTCGTAGACGCTGAGAAGCCCGAGGAATGGGATGACGAGGAGGATGGTGACTGGATTGCACCCACTGTTTCTAACCCCAAGTGTGAAGCTGCTCCCGGATGCGGTGAATGGAAACGGTACGCGTTCTTTCCCGTCGTCGTGGTTCTGTTTAGCTTACTTCGTTCATCAGCCCCTTCAAGGCCAACCCCGACTACAAGGGCAAGTGGTACGCACCCATGATCGACAACCCCGAATACAAGGGCGAGTGGGCACCCCGCAAGATTCCCAACCCCGACTACTTTGAAGACCTTACACCCGTCAAGTCCCTTGAGAAGATTGTAAGCAGCCACTGTATTCCGTTCTACGCGCACGTTCTGACCTTCATTTTCTAGGGTGGTGTCGGTATCGAACTCTGGACCATGACCGAGGACATTCTGTTCGACAACTTATACGTTGGACACTCGCTCGATGACGCCAAGGCGTTCGCCGCAGAGACCTTTGATGTCAAGAAGCCTCTCGAGGCTGCTGCCGCCAAGCCCGTCAAGAGCCTTGATGATGAGGAGGATGAGGTTACTTTCGGCGAGGACCCTATTGGTTTCATTCGCGAGAAGGTTCTCGACTTTGTCGACCTCCTCAAGCTTGACCCTCTGCTTGCTTTTAAGACCCACCCTGAGACTGGTGCTGCTCTTGCTGTTTCTACTCTCACGTTCTTGGGAATGGTTGGTGTTCTGTTGGGTCTCATTGGTTCGAGCCAGAAGCCTGTCGTCAAGGTTCGTTTCCCTTGTTCTGTTCTCTTTCATCAAGTGCTGATCATGTTTATAGTCTTCCAAGAAGACCGACGCTGCTTCACCCGACGACAAGAAGAAGACGGAGGCTGCACCTGTCGCGCCTGCCGGTGGTGAGAAGAAGGAAGAAGGCGGTGCGAAAAAGCGGGCTGCTGCGGCTGCGAAATAAGTCACGGTGAAAAGTCTTGACTATGGGGAAGGTCTGACTGATGCTGCTGCGTGCCTGCGTCGATGTATGTGTTCATCTGCTCCCGCTTACCGTGATATACACAATGCTTTCAATGTCTGTCTGCTACATTGGTCTTGATGAGGATTAAATACCAGTGTTTGGGTCGTCTCTGGTTGTATAAAAGTACTGAAAAAATATAATATTTTCCTCTCGATGTGGTGTTCAGGCGGGGTGTAGTCTCTCCGCTTTGGACGACCGTTAACTAACAGATGCGTTGGTCAATGTTGGACAGAAGTGCAAGTGATTCTTTCCATGCTTGTTACTATAGTAGAAGTAAGTTACAATTCCATAGGACACGGCGGAGGCGATCTGAGCGGTTTTCCGTCAAAAGTCTTCATCACTTCAAAGAACGTCGAGAACTGAACATGGCCGCCTAGGGTTTCACGGTTGAATGAGGGCATCTCGAGGCCCAGTTCTAGCGCATTTTCTTCCTCTTCTGAAGCATCGTTCAGAGCCCAAAAACCTTTCCTCAGCGAAGACTTGAGTAACCGCACCCAACTCTTGAAAGTCAGGAACGAAGACGACATGATGTTGTTCATGTGGAGTGGGCTATTGGATGGCTCAACGCGGGTGATGAAGAGACTCTTGTCACACGCAAGTGTTTCCCAACTTAAAGTGGAATCAAACCATGCTTCGAGAGGCGGCTCGCTTCGTTTCTTCAGTCGCTTTCGCAGACCAAGGACGTGCGAGTAAGTGGGTGAGTCGGTCTTGAACTCGTAACGAGTGAACACAAGCAGCATGACGTAGAAAACGGACTCTAGGTCGTGGCGATATAAGTGTCCAGGATGAAGACTATACTTTCGCAGGAGATCGACTGCCATGAAAGGCGGCGTGCCAGTGCGTCGGAGCAACGTTGCCTCCGAATCATTGTCGTCAAGGTCAGAAGAGAGGTCCATGTCGTTCAAGACCCCGCATACATTGTGCTCGTCGTCGAAACGGTACATGATGTTACTCATGCTGATGTCGCGGTGCAGAATGCGGGGGTTGTCGTAGAGCCATTTATGGCCTAGTAGGAGTGGAGGTCCGATGAGTACGATGAAATTAAGGACAACGAGACCACTCACAGTTTAGGACGTCGAAAAACACTTGTGCGAAATCAGACGTCTTGGAAAGGGTGTTTATCGGGAACAACTCTTCCATGATGACAATGCGCAATGCCATCTCGGGCTGGCACTCGTTGCGAAGGACGCGTTCTTCGCAAGATTCGCAGTGGCAGAAGATGTCATCTAGGATTTGCGATATACGAGCTTGAGTCGAACCAGGTATGATTTGTAGGACTTCCGTGTAAAGTATATTAGGCAGGTGTTGCAGAACCCAGTGCGTGTCGCCACCCGCGGCGTCAATCGCTACCTTCCTCGCTTTGTGAACCAGTTTCTCCTCTGGTGCAGTGTGCAGACTTATTTTGATGACGAGACGCGGCGCGGACGCGTCCAAAGTTCGCTGTGCTCTGATGATGTAGCGGTCCCCTCGGCGATAAAGAATTTCTCCCAAGACATAGTTGCTGCCGTCTCGTGTATCAAGTGTCATGCCTTTCAGGGAGTCGCGGACGTGTGTGTGTGTGGCTGTTTCCAACGGTGCCGCCATGTTGGGCTCGAGAATCCGTAGAGCGAAGTGAAAGTGGAACAAAGGAGAGTTGGATGAGCGCGTTCATTAAGGGACGTCGATTGCGGTAACGTGATCGAAGCCTAGGCTCGCTTTTTGGAGAACCAGTGGAGAACTGTGAATCTAATATCTATTCTGGTGATGCTTCGAAGACGAAAGGCGGCGTGCAGTGGTAATGAAGGACGGTCAGAGCAGGTTTAAATCCCCATGGCCGGATCAACCGAGGTCCATGCATAAATGACGTAACGGTGCACTCCTTGCAGACGAACGTTCAAGTTCAGCCATTTCAGTGGCGTTCGCCGCTGTCGGAATCGCCGAGTTGATCTTTTTGGCTTGTAACGTTGTAGGATTTAGTTCGAACGCTGATACAATCAAAGCAAAATGACTTCTATGTAAGTGTTCATCTAACATAGCATCCGAATCTGCTCACGTTCCCAATTTCACTCAGCAATATTGATACATACGGAAGAGATATGTCTTGTCCAGCCTGTTGCGCGATATTATCGCATGGAGATGGCAGCGCGACTGTGGTTCAGCGTCGCGTCGCAGACCTGATCTCCCAAAACATTCCTCCCAGCGATGCGGAAGCTCATGCCCTGCAACATACCAATCTGGACCCCACCTCATACCTTGCTCAAATCCAGCAACGGATGGACGAGCTCACGAATGAGATGGCCCGCCTGACCGTCGCTCGAGCTCACCTCGAGAGTCATCCTCATCACGTCAAAGGCATTCTACACCCCATCCGTTCTCTCCCGGAAGATGTCCTTCGCGAGATTTTCCACTGGAGCATCCAGGACAGTGACGAAGAGTTATATGTCAAGTCCCATGACTCGCTCTCTATGCGCCGACCACAATGGGTGCTCTCTCAGGTCTGCCGTCGATGGCGAGACGTCACACTTGCGTTCCCGCGTCTGTGGTCTTCTCTGCATCTCAAACTTGGTCAATTCTATATTGACCCGTCCCCTACGTCACACTCAAGACAGCTATTGAAAGCATATCTTGACCATTCTGCCAACCAGAAAATGACCGTCTATATAAGCCTTCGTTCGCCCTTTCGGTCTCCGGATTTTGTTCATCTCGGGCCCCTTCTCCGGCAGAGCACGTCGCGCTGGGTTGATTGCAGGCTTGATACGTCGTTCGAGCTTCTCCATGTCATCCTTTCCAACTGCGACTTTGGCAGCCTCGCTCACCTCTGTTTAGAGGGGATGTACCAAGAACGGTATATAGACAAGAGGCTCCTAGGTGTTTTCAAGAATGCTCCCTTACTTCGCTCTCTGGACTACAGGAGTAGGTACTACGAGGATTATCCGGTTCTGCTTCCATGGGAGCAGTTGACCACTGTAAAGGCGGCCGTAATCCAACTGAATGATTCATTTGCTTTGGGCCCTCTACAGAGGTTGATGAATGTTCAGGATCTGACGCTGGACTTATCGGATTTGGCCCTTGAGAGAGATACCTTGCTCCTCCCCTCGGTGCATCTCCGTTCCCTGACGTCTCTCCATCTATCCGGACTTGCAGAAGAAGACACAGAGCAAATAGGACAGCTGATATCGATTCTGGAGATGCCTTCCATCACGGAGCTCGAAATCGCATTTGAATTCGGTTTTGGTTACGACTCAGGAAGTGACGAGGATGAGGTTGAAGCAGCTTTAACAATAACTTTCCCCCCGTTTCATGCCTCGGTTCACTTGGGCCAACTTACGGCTCTCTCGATCACTTGCCAGCTCCAAGGTGACACCGATGGTGCAGATAAGCTCGTCGCCTTCCTTCGTCTAGTCCCGAATCTGCATAGATTCAGATTATGCGGCTCTCTTATCTCGTTGGCAGTTGTCGATGCTATGACGCTCAGAGATGGCCATATCAAGTTACTGCCATGTCTAAGGATTATGGACTTCAGTGGTTCTGATCTTGCCCAGGACGTTGGTATCTCCCAATTCTTGTCGATGTTGGATTCGCGGTGCCCTTTACGAGGGAAGGAGACGAACAGTCGAACCGCCTTGATGCAGTTGCTTCTTTCTCCGTCCACCGCTCAAATGTTGTCTTTTGACGATGAGATTGGAGGACGCTGGGATGACATATCCACCCGGATATCAATTCGATGGTTTGTAGCTGAAGGAGTACTTGTTTAACTTCCCTTTCAAAATGTAGAATGCATGACCAAGGATGTCTTCATCGTTACCTGTATCAAGTATATTTAGGATTAGTTAGTACATCTACTCACAATACTCAAGTACGATCAAATTCAAGCATATTTTTGTTTGCCATGTGAATAACATCAACACTCCTCACTTACGTCGTTACGGTGGCTTGAAGCTTCAGTGCCTACGCGCGGATTGCAAGTCGATCCCGGAGTACTTCCACTACAGGGCACTAAGTACCATAGCAGGCTAGGACCCCGGCATGCCACCTAAGAGGTTCGATCCAAAATCACCTATTTTGGCCGCTTTCTATCAGAGAGTTGTTGACCAGTTCTGTACGATTTTTTGCCCAGGGCATCCTTTTTGGGGCCCAAAATGTCCGACTTTTGGGACTGACCTTTCAGCCGACGGCCTGCTAGGCGGCGCTCACACAGGACCAACAGTACCATGCAGACCATGTTCAGAGTGTCGCGGCTGGGGCGCGTCGCGTTTGCGACGAAATATGTCCGACAATCCGTCCAGACGTCTTATCCTGGTGAGGCTCTGTGTACAACTAACTGTTCGGACCTCACCCCAAAATAGGCTACAAATGTACGACAAAATATTGAACCTTCAGCCCATTTTTCTCCTCAAATGTACGACAAAAAAATCGAACATCTTGGGGGGCATGCCGGGGTCCTAGCAGGCTTTGAGCTGAGTCATCACGCGCACGCTTCAACGTTCACAGTGACGTCCCCCACCGCATGGTCTTCGAATTGTCCCGCTGTTTTCTTGAGCACTCTACTCGTACTGAAAATACCATTCGCGCCCAGACCCCGACTAGATCCGGCACGCTTGGCCTTGAACTCACTAAAAATGACTTCTCTGTATGTCTTCCTCTGAGCAGACACCCGAATCTGCTGACATTTTCACTCAGCAACCTTGAAGAGTATGGAAGTGATGTGTCCTGTCCCGCTTGTTGCGCGATATTATCTCATGTCCACGGAGGCACGCCTATGGTTCACCGTCGCGTCGCAGACCTGATCTCCCA
Organism: Hymenopellis raphanipes; assembly: GCA_036872995.1. Lineage (NCBI taxonomy): Eukaryota > Fungi > Basidiomycota > Agaricomycetes > Agaricales > Physalacriaceae > Hymenopellis > Hymenopellis raphanipes. The sequence goes on from JAYMDG010000001.1 coordinate 4,084,196, forward strand.
AAACATTCCTCCCAGCGATGCAGAAGCACACGACTTCCAACACGCCGATCCGGACCCTGCGCCTTACCTTGCTCAAATCGAGCAAAGGATAGCTGAGCTCACGAATGAGATAGCTCGACTGTCTATGGCGCGCGCTCACCTCCAGCGTCACCCTTGTCATGTCAAGGCCATTCTACACCCTATGCGTGCTCTCCCACAAGAAATTCTTCAGGAGATCTTCCTCTGGAGCGCTTGGTCTTGGAATGACCATGCGCCGGCTGGAATTCAGGACTCTCTCTATCATCTACGGCCCCAGTGGGTGTTTTCCCAAGTCTGTCATCGATGGCGAGACATCACGCTCTCGTTTCCGCGTTTTTGGTCCATTTTGTATCTCAACCTTGGTGGATCGGCGTACGCTGACGCTTCCGCGGTGCCGCCGTCAACATCGCGGTTGGCTACGTACCTCGACCAGTCTGCGAAACAGGACTTGACCGTTCAGATAACCCTTCATTCACATTTCCTCGCTTCGGATTTTGAGCATCTCGGCCCCCTTCTTCGAGCCAGCGCACCACGCTGGGCTCAATGGAAGCTGGACGCGTCGTTCGAGTTCCTTGACATATTTTCCAACTGTCACTTTAGCAGTCTCACTCACCTTTGTTTGGACCTATGGCCAGAAAACCACGCCGACACCGAGATGAAGTTGGCATTCAAAAACACTCCCCGACTTCACCATGTGAACTACAGGTCGTGTAACTACGAAGACTCTCGAATTATGCTTCCTTGGGAGCAGCTGAGTACCCTGAAAATGGGCGAACTCACTGATTCGTTTGTCCTAGGCCCTCTCAAGAGGCTGGTCTCTGTTCAACGGCTGAAGTTACAGCTATCGGATCCAGGAGTGACAAAGGATGCCTTGCTTTCGCTTCCCTCGCTATGCCTTCCATCCTTGACGGCTCTCAATCTATGTGGTCTTACGAAGAAGGATGTAGAGAAGACGGGACAGCTGGTTTCACGCCTAGTCATGCCTTCGCTTACAGATCTTGGGCTCATATTCGGATCGAATTATGGTTCTGATATAGAGAATGAGGAGGTGGGAATGTTTGCTTCGCCGATGACGTTCCCCTCATTCCATTCATCAGTCCGCTTGGACAAACTTGCGACACTTTCTATCTCCTGTCCTTTTGTCAACGAGAACGATGGTATAGAGAAACTCATTGATTTTCTTCATCATACGCATAATTTGCAGAAATTCGTGTTATGCGACTGCGACATCTCGTCGGCAGTGTTCGATGCTCTGACGCTCAGAGATGGCAGTATCAATCTACTGCCACGGCTACAAATCTTGGACTTCAGTGGTTCTGATCTCCACGACGATGTTCGCCTCACCCACATCTTGTCGATGTTGGCTTCGCGATGCCCTGTAACAGGCGAAGAAAGGAACAGTTATTCGGCCTTGACGCACTTGTTACTCTCTCCTTCCATTGCTCGGAAGATAGCTATCATGAGGGGTTCTGATGATGGGATTCGAGGACAGTGGGATGAGATATTCTCGTGGCAGCTCAGTGAGTACTTATTTGGGCAATAACATTCCTTACCTTTCAAAATGTACAATGCATGACCAAGTATGTCTTCATCGTTACGTGCAGTGAATGTATCAAGCATAGTTAGGGCTACAATGTTACTCGCAACGAATACAACAATCAAATTCAAGAGTATTATTGTTTGCCTATGAATAGCATCAACAACGAATGGATAATCACTTTTCTTCGCGTACAGTGGCTGCAGCGCCTACAAGGACTACGTGCGTATTTGTACCGAATGAGCCAGAAACACGTGCTCGCGTGTCTTACATTCGGGGCCGTAACTACGTTGCTCAGATACCAGTCAGATACCACGAAAAGCTGTCGACCAAAGCATGAAAATGGCGAAATCTTCCAAGAAACGACGTGCCCTTCAAAGCCCATTGAATGATGATGTACCAGCTCCAGTTGCATCTGCCATCTCAGCCGATGCGAACACGAAAGGGCTCCCTACGTTTCCAATGGAGCTACACTTGGAGATTCTGTCCTACTTTCTCTCGGTTCCTATCCCATGCATGAGATTTGGTATCCTTCCAGAAGACTATCGCGTCAAGTTTGACGTGATGTATGCCTTGTCGCAAACTTGCAGAGCGTTGTACTATATGCTCAGACCTCTTCTCTGGCATACATTGGGCGCATGTGCTCTCCCGCACACTGTGCGAGCAGCCCATAAGCCAAAAGCCATGGCGACTGCGCTTGTTGTCTGGATGAAGGTGGTGACCGTACGCGCTCCCGCGCTGGCTAGCTTGGTTCGGTGAGTTTTGGCTGAATCATTCAACAAACTCCTAACTTTTTTGGCAGGGTGTTGAATGTTGCGCTGACAGCATATTCTTCTGTTTTCGTGTACGGAGACTTCGCTAAATGTCTAACCTGCCTTCCGAATCTGCACACACTCCAAATAGTGGCATTCCCTAACGATGTTCAAGGGAGAGGAGAGCATCTTGTATATTTATACCGAGCTTTCGACGGCATAGTCATTAATTCTGTGCACACGCTTACCTTGCCGGGCTTTGTTTTCGAGGAAGTCTTGGTCAACAAGATATTTCCCAATCTTCGGCACCTAGCTCTGACGGGAATGTCGTTCACTTTCAAAAACCATTTTCACAACCCAGAAGCAACTTGCGGCGACATTCATTCTCTCCATTTAACTCCGCCTCCACTGATGCGAGACTTGGAACGTAAGTTGGGCTTCGTCTCCCAGAATTCGTGACGTCGACCGCATTTTCCAGGTTTCGTAGAGAGATTTCCGCATCTCCGCGCCGCTCCCCGGATGGTTCTTTCGTGCTCTGAAGCCTACCCGAACCGAAGCGCAGATGTCGCGGCATACCAAGCCAAATATCTTGATTCCGTTCGACAAGCTTTCAAATCGATGAGCCAGTTGACGAGGCTGCATAGTGTCCAGCCGGTAATCAATGATACTACGGAGATGAGGCACTTCTTGACGGGAACCCCAGATGTGGATCCGTTGATTGTGGAGGGTGTATTCACTATAGCCAAGGATTTCGTGCTTGGGAATCTGAGTCGCGATGAGAATCGCGATGTAGTCAGTGGGACTGTGAAGCTGTGGGTGGGCGACCGGCTTCACGGGTCCTTGCTGGTGGCGCGCCCAGTCGAGGAGGAATAAAACCGTACTCTGTTCCGAGGTTATAACAGTGGGAACTATGTATTTGTATCGCAAAATTCAGCCTTTTGATGACTCGCCATCGCGTGCTGGGCTATCATACTCCTACGGGATCTACCTTGACACTGGCGCGACTGTCTTCTCGGCACCTTCTCCGATTATTCAAGTCGCTCGCTGGCTTATGTCTTAGCGACGCACTCCCAGCCAAATGAGTATTATTCAATTCACTCTCTACAGCCACGCCTTGGTAAGCTACTGGACAGCAAATTTTCCTCGCATAACTTTTCGTTCTTCTTGCTCACCCTGATCATTGTATTGTCTCCTCTTGCGAAGTTTTTTCCCAACTGCGTCAATACTAGACCCAATAGCACCCGCGCCCACAGCTACGTCAATCCCAACTCCAACGCGAAGCTTATCTCCAGAGGTCGCGGTGGCGGCGCAGGCGACGCTGTCTTAGAGATCGCTGAATCCTTTATCAAGGTATCGTAAAGTCTATGAGCAAGATCTTTCCTGGAACTATATTATCATTCACACCACTCACGGATAATGGAGTCAAGACTGGACAGTCACAGGCGCCAAGAGCTGAATTTAAAGTTTTGGGAGCTCTGACGATGCAGCCAAAGCGCCCGACTCGACCAGACAGAACTTTTTGGGAGTCGAAGCGCCAAACGCTTTTACGAAAGTGACTTGCCTTTCTCCGTGAACAGAGAAGACATTCGATCAGTTGAAAAGTATTATGACCGTTAGCCCAGAGATGCTTTGCAATGTCTGGCCTGCGCTACACATCGCGGATAGGTGAATGATCATGTTAAGAGACATCCACGAACTGGCGGATGCTTCTGCAAGCGACGCGACGCGTACAGTTCACGTGAGAGGAACGGAAGCATAAATTTTTGGCGGGGTGGTTCAGTTGGCGTACGATAACATGTTGGAATAAATATTGTGGGCTTTCGGGTTAAGCAGTGCGGTGGATGAGGGTCTATATGGGAAAATCACAAAGTGACACTGTTATACGGCCTTTTCCCAGTGCGCAAAAAGCTTCTCTAGGTCAAACCGCGGGTCGTCTGGGTCGGTAACAACTAGCAAGGCGTCAGTTGGCTATCATCAATAAGAAAAGGACAGAATCTCACTAGAATCTGTTGCCTTTGACGCCTGCTTCCTCTTCCACGCCTCCTTCGCCTCTGCAATTAACCGCTCCCGTTCATGCTCAGCGTGCTCTATTTTGTGGGCTGTGTGGGCTGCTTGTAGAGAACGACGGTGGGACCAGCCATATACGATGCCACTGAAGAGGGCCGTGTAACGGATTACCTATACGTGGAATAAGACATGGGGCATAGGAGGAGAAACGGAGGCCAGCGCACAGTCAGAGTCGGCGCCGAGACCATGTTTTCGCCTTTTTATCAACAGGCAAAGCGACGGTTATGCCTGCGACGACTGTGAATAGGTCGTATGGCAGAGTAGGAGAACCTTGGACTGACCAGAAATATGATAATGGGGAACGCAGAGTCGAACAGGGCGGATGATTTCGGCGGCGTACCGCGGTCCGCAACACCGCTTAGCTCAGCAAGGACAGCTTTCTCTTTGCTTTCACCTGGTTCTTATCCTGTTCTTATCTCCTGCGGTTCAATACAGTCGCTTTACTCGATTCCTGAGGGCTCTTTCTATTTTCTGGCTGTAGAAACTCATTACTATCTACCGTCTCTGATAACTATTCTGGATTACAGTCAACTGACTCACATTCTGCTCACACGCTCCATTTCTGCGGCTTCAACTTCATCTACCATGATGGACTCAGAACCAACTCACGAAGGAGCCTGCTTTTGTGGTCAAACCTCTTGGAAAATCGTGGGCAAGCCCATCCTTAGCGCCTACTGCCATTGTACTCTCTGTCAACGTCTCACTTGTGGGCGCAATCTCGTCTATTCAACGCCTCTAAATCTGATGTTGATTACCTCGCAGCCTCCGCATTCATCCATACGATGCACTTCCCTGACAGTGCATTCTCCTGGACCCACGACCCTCAGATTTGTACCGATGTGTACAGTGTTCACAGCAAGCCGTGGAAGAATCGCCATCGCTGCACGAACTGCGGTGCCGCCGTGGCTTCCTATAACGCCAAAGAGAATACCTGGAGCATGTGGGGTGGTCAGCTGGCGCGAGACGAGAACGGGAAGATCAAGGACTGGGATTATCTCAAGCCTACGGCGCACATCTTTTATGGTACCAGGATGCTCGATATTGATGATCAACTCGGCAAATGGGAAGGGTACGAGAATGAGTCCAATAGGATTGCTTGACATGTGGCAAGTGCTTTCAATATGTTCATAATGACCCGCGCCCATAACTCAGTTTATAGGGCCGGCGTCGAAGTACGCGTGTACTTTAGTTGGGGAATTTTGAATGATCATCAAATTTCGCGTTCTTCTGTTTCATCATTGTAGACCTCTCCCAATTAAGGGCCTCTTTCTCATGGAAGGGCTTTATATTGACAGTCTCGAGATCTCTGGAACGACGTCAATCATGCCTTCCCCTTGGGCTACTCAAGAAGACAGTGAATCTCTCTGGTACGAGCAATCTACGTATGCCTCGACTCATATAGCTTCTATTGGTTATGGTACTCCTCTGTCCATCTACGCGTTCGCAGACCGCCGTTGACTTCCTTCTGTAGGCATCCATGCCACGGTCTTCTCCATTGTCATGTACTACACGATCCAGCAACGCAAGTCACAACGCGCCCAAGCGTTTATCGGCCAAATCGTGTTCAACGGTCTCTTGTTCGTCCTTGGTACAATCAACCTGGCATGCAGCATCCAGTTCAACGAGAACGCGTGGATTAATCTGCGCGAGTATCCTGGGGGCGCTATTGGGTACCTCTTTGAGCAGCAGACGGCGCCAATCTTGACTCTGGGAAACTGTACGACTATTATTATCTCCACTATGGCTGACGGACTTTTGGTAAGTGCGACGATATGATGCAGTGCTTAACGAGGCTGACCCTACAGCTTTATCGCGTTATCCTCCTTTGGAACTACCGTTGGTACATTATCGTCTTCAACACAATCTTCTACATCGTGACCGTTCGTACGTTCATTGCTCGTTCTAAATTAACGACCTCCTCACACGAATATCTATCTAGTTCTTTCTATCCTGACTGTCGTTCAGATCGCCTTGCCGAACGCGAATATGCTTCCACTCTCCCTCGCTGTCTGGTTAATTCTCATGATCATCAACATCGTCTTCACAGTCCAAATCGCCGGACGTATTTGGTTCCACCGGAAGCAAGTGCTCGACGCGCTTGGACCCGAGCAAGCAAAGATGTACACAGGCATCGCTGCAATTGTCGTGGAGAGTGCGCTGCCGTTCACTATTCTGAGCGCGGTCCTGTTAGGGTTGTTCGGAGATAGCAATACGGCGCAGAACTTGTTTATTTCGCTTTTGGTGCAGCTGGAGGTATGTCCGTTCGTTTTGATTTGACGATGATGATGGACAATGATAACTTCAATACTAGTGCATTGGACCTGAGCTGATAATGCTCCGCGTTGTTCTTGGGCGGGCGTGGTCGCAGAACACACTGCATAGGGAGAAGGGAGCTCCATCTGAACAGTTGTCTACGATGCAGTTTGGATCAAATCCTGGTCAGAGAAAGATGGAAACTGTTAGTGAAAGCGGGGATAATCATTCCATTCGTGAACGCGACTTGAATGTTTGAATGCACTGTGCTTAGCGCGTCATTTCATTTTTCCCAGACACGATTATTACCTTGACTCACATCGCAGGATGCCGCGATTCGTAGTGAGTACTAGTGAGTACTTGTACCGTTGATAAGTTGTCATTTCTTTACTTCGTACGGAAACACTCGGATATTTCTTTGAACGATATTCTTTGTAAGGTGGCAAGAAACCAATTATTTCCTTCGCGCACGGCAGGGCTAAACCATTTGTGCTGTGTAACAATGTGAAGTCCAGTCCACTGTCCACATTCCAAAAGAGGTAACACGGTATTGTTTGTTTTTGTAACACGCCCACGTGGACACATCTTTCTCTCTCTCGATCACCCATTGTCGAGCCCATTGTTGGCCCGTTTCGTCCACTTTCTGTGCAGTCACGTTACTAAAAGACAATCGGTATAAGATGCTGCTCTACGCTCTTCCGCTCTCTATCTTTCCCCCTTCATTCCACGCGACAGACATGTCGCCTCGTAAGCTCAGAACGCGCGACCAAACAATCAATTACAATGAAGATTCAGACGACGAATCCTCTCATTCCCATAGTCCCCCACTTTCCAATGTGCCGGCGCATCTCCCTTTCCCTTTCCCAGCGCTCCCATCACGTCCCAAAACGCCGACCTCGATCCGGCAGATGAAGGCCAGCAATGATCACCGGCTGTCCAGCATGGACGTGGATAGCACACCAGGCGCCCGTGGCTCAGCTGCCTTGACGGCATATGAGGAGGGTGGCGTCCAGGAAAATGCCAAATACTACCGCGAGAACTTTAAAGCCTATATTCTGGAGGACTTGGAGCACAATCGGGTCTCTGTCCCCGCCGACGACTTTCTTCGTGTGGTCTTCGATGTCTCTTTCGAGACCCGGCAGAGCGAGGCATGGAAAGCGCTGATAGACGAGATAGCGGCAGACGAAGCCTTTGCGAAAGCGTGGAGTGCATATCTCGGCCTCTGCTCTGACAATCGCACGGGCCCAAGGACAGAGAAAGTCCTCTACGATTCACGCGTCTCCGTCTACAATGGTGCTTTGGACTTTCTCTACAAGAAGTACCCAGACGTCGATGCATCCGACCGCATCCGTTTCTACAAAAACGATCCTCTCCGGCTGAAGTACGGTGTCTATGCCGATGGCGTCAGTCCCGACCTTGGATCCGTGTACCAGCAGCTGCTGATACTCGAACAACGTATGCTCTCTAATCTACGTGGGAGGACGCTCGGTGCGGCCATGCTTGTTAGCGTAGAGGAGATGAAAGCGCAAGTCGGAACGTTGCTATATGGTAACTTTGCACGGTTTAGGACCTTGAAAACTCGAATGCCAGCGGGTATGTCGATCATTTGCCTTACTCTATGACCATGGACTGATTCGTGTTTAGGGTTTGATGGGGTTGACGAACTGAAGAAAGACGTCCCAGGTATCCCCGAAGAGACAGATGGCACCGGACTTCCAGACGAAGACGAGGAGGACCTCAACTCTGAGGCTGAAGATGACGCTGACGTGGGGGACCCTGAACCGGGTAGCATGAAGAGGAAGCAGATGCAGGAGCACCATTCGGCCGCTCAGAAGGTCGCTCGCGTCGGCCAGGGCCAAAAGCGCGCGGTCAGATCTCCAAAGAAGCTGGAAAGCGTCCAGGTTCAATGTGCTAGCTACGCCATGGAGGCCCTTTCCCTCACTCCCCTGCGCTCGCATTTCATCATGTCGCTTGTCGACCGTACTCGCTTGCAGCTCATGTATTACGATGCATCTGTCATTATGGTCGCGTCGCCTGTCGACATGTCTAGTGGAGAGGGCAAAGCCTTCTTCCTCTCCATGGTCATTGCCCTCCACCGCATGAATTCTGTGGACCGCGGTTTCCGAAACATTATCCGCGACCACCAGAAGTTCAACCACAATCTAGGATTCATGGCGAAGCAGTTGGGACCCCGCAAAGGCGAGCGTTTCTGGTCCAATCTTTTACAGGATATGGTTCTGGAGACTACATTTGGATGCTTCGTTATCACCCAAGTTCTGTTCCGCCAGGCCGGTATCATTGGCCGCCTCACCTACGTTGTCAGAGCACACCGTCAGGGCTGTCCCACCGAGACCGTGGTTATAAAGATCAGTTGCCCAAGTTTGTCGCGGGAGCCGGAGGAGAAACTAGTTAACGCGGCCAGAGACGCTGCAATCAAGATTGGTGGCGAGAGTCACTGGGTACTCAAACATCTTCCGAAGATCCTCCACGCAGAGGATATCAAGACGCCCGCAGGTTCTACCCAAGATCGCGTTGCTTCCTTCCTGAACGAGGAGGCTTCCTATGTCGACGGTGGAAAGTACCATTACGAGTATCGCACGCTGCATATCGTGATCCTGGAGGAGTTGTTTCCCATTAACACGTTACCGTGTGCGTCTGATTTCGCGCAAGTGTTTTTCGACGTTCTTAACTGTACGTTTAATTGTCCTCCCGCCTTCCCGATGAAATTACTAATTTCGTTTCAGGTCACAAATGGCTTCACGATGTCCCCCGTATCTTGCACCGTGATATCAGCACGAGTAACATCATGTACCGTTACGGCGACCATGGCGCTGTATACGGCGTCCTGAACGATATGGACCTCTCCTCCCTCGTGGCAGACCTCGACGCCCAGAAGGCGACGTCCTTCATGCGCACTGGTACACCGCCTTTCATGGCAGTAGACTTACTCCGTGCTCAAAGCAACGTGACCGTACACCTCTATCGACACGATCTGGAGTCGCTGTTCTACGTTATGTTGATCCTTTTTACTCGGCATCAAATCTCAGGCGATGGCTTCCATTGCCGAGCCCTTCCCGAAAATAACCTGGTAAAACGAGCTGCCCCACCGTTCAGTGACTGGTTTAATACGTCCACCTCCTGGGCACTGTTGGCTTCCACCAAGAACGACTTCATATTCACCGGCTTCCCTGAAAAAAGCCCGACGATGAATATCGACAGCCTTTTCCCCCCTCAATCCTCATTCATCGATTTCCAAAACTGGATCTTCGACCTTCACTTCTACATCTCCCTCGGATTTGAGGCGCGCGCCTCCTACAATCGTCAGCTCGCCATGGCGAAGCGGATGGGTGTTGATCTTAATCTAGCACCTCTCAATGAGGAAACGCTGGATGGGAAAATTCAATATTCCACATTTTTCGGTGTGATGAAGTCCTTCGCAGGCAAGGATCTTCGCGCCCCACCTCACGACCTTACCTTGTAAATCACTTGTACTTATGGTTGATATTTAAATTGGCACATTGTATACTATGATCATTATTCAGTTCGTTGATGTTCCCTTCGAAGCAAGTACGCAGAGCCATTCGCTGCTGGATTCGACACACCAGAGGCGTAAATTGAAGACATGGCAGTTCCCTTGAGGACTTGAGTAGAAATGAATTCAGACTTGCAGGTTCACATTTTCTCTACACTCGACCTAGGCTTTGACCCCGACTTGAGTTACACGCGGCTGATCGCCGCTAACTCCTTGCCACCAAACCACCATGCTTACCTACTAACCTCTCAACGAAGAGCTTCGCGACTCCCTCGTATGACGCATATACCTTTGCTCACGCTATACCCCATCTCCAGTCTTTCATCCTTCATTCAAAGACAGGATATGGTTACTCAAACTTTGGTTGAGGAGAGGCTTTTTGGCTCAGGGCGTTGCTCTTGGATAGGAATACGATGCTGAGAAGATGGGTCTGTCGTTTATTGATTACTTTTAAGTGGTGTTGACTGCTTTCTAGGCCATAACTGGCTTCAACACGTCGTGCTCTCAGCACAAGTAATTATGAGATCATGTTTCTTGTATCGTCGTGATGACGATGGCGCTGTCTACGGCGTCCCGAACGAGTGTCAAACGCCGACGGCGAGGATCATAAGACTTAAGTCGACCTCCTTCATGCGCCACGGCACACCGCCTCTGACTCTAAGCTTGATATACTTGTCGCCAGAGGCGCGATCGCGGGTGACGATCGGCCCTAGTTACAACTCACTTCCTACCATGAGAGCAAATTCTGCTTTCTTCAAAATATGATGAAGGTCTTTGGGAAGTACCGGTCAAGCACTGAGATCCCCATCACGATATGCGTGTTGAAGCTCGTCAGTCACCATGGATTCGCAACCGACTCACGAAGGAAGCTGCTTTTGTGGCCAGACCACCTGGAAAATCGTGGGCAAGCCTATCCTTAGCGCATACTGCCATTGTACTCTCTGTCAGCGTATAACCTGTGGGTGCTACCTCCTCTATAGTCGGCACAGTCGATGATGATCACTTGGCAGCCTCCGCGTTCATCCACACGATGCATTTCACGGACAGCGCGTTCTCCTGGACCCACGGCCCCCATCTTCACACCGATGTGTATAGTGTTGAAGCCAAACCGTGGAAGGGGTGTCATCGTTGCACGAACTGCGGTGCTGTGGTGGCGCCCAAAAGGGTACCTGGAGTTTTGGGGCAGTCAGCTGGCAAGAGACGAGAGGGAAGATCAAGGATTGGGACTATCTCAAGCCTACGGCTCACATGTTTTATGGTACGAGGATGCTCGACGTTGATGATCAGCTGGGCAAGTGGGATGGGTATGAAAACATGTCTAATAGGATTGGTTGACGAGGCAAGTGCCATGATTCTATTCGTCCATTTGTGCGCCCATAACTCATTCTACAGGTCAGCGTTTGGCGCCAGTGTCGAAATCCGTCGCGTGTAATTCAATGGACTTTCTTTGATCATGAAATTTGGCATCCGCTCTTTCATCGTTGTCTTCCAGAATATTTTCATATCTCCTAACAGGACCGCGACGCACCCAATGATGATATGGCCCAACTGAGATTGTGCATAGCAAGGAGTAGGTATGGTATGTGACGGAATTTTTACCGATGACTACCAAGAGTCGATATCGCAAGTTTGGTATGCCTTCCTCTGTTTAATTCGGTCCTTCAAGTCATTCCATTTAAGACATAGAACCCCCGACTGTGGCCTTCACTGTTAGAGTGCCACTTACTTGGTATGACGTGGTCACGTTACCGTAGACGAATGTGCTCCTTTGTCGTCTACTTTCACTCCATTCTACAACACCATTGGTACGGAGGATGGCGACTTTATCAGAACCTGCCATACAACTCTGCGATTCCTTCCAGGGGATGACTCTTGCAACGAGGGGCGGCACCTACATCCTTGGACAAGTTATCTACCGACGAGCTGACCGCTACGTCGTCAAAGCACAACGAACAGATGCCTCTGGGCACCTTCACACACAGCGGCTCGTGATAAAAATTAGTTTCCCTAGGGCGGCACGAACACGGGAGTCGAAACTGGTCAACAAAGCCAGGGCGGCAGCGATTGACGTTGGCGGCGCCACGCACTGGGTTCTCCAACACCTGCCCAATATACTTCACGCGGAGGATCTACAAATCATCGCTGGTTCGACGCAAGCTCGTCTCACGGAAGTCCTACATAACGCTTCTTCAAGTTCCAAAACCTGCGACGAAGGTATCCTTTGTGATGAAAGGCAGACATTGCGCATTATGATTATGGAAGAATTGTTTTCGATAGACACTCTGCCTAATGCAGCTGACTTCGCGCAAGTGTTCTTTGATGTCCTAAACTGTGAGTAGTCTTCTTGTCCTTGATTTCATCGTACTGATCAACTTCTAGGTCATAAATGGCTCTACGACAACCCCCGCATTTTGCATCGCGACATTAGCATGAGTAATATCATGTACCGTTTCGACGACCAGCACAATGTCTACGGGGTCTTGAACGATATGGACCTTTCCTCCGACCTTGACGATCTCGAGGATCAGAAGGCGATATCTTTCATGCGCATTGGCACACCACCTTTCATGGCAGCGGACTTGCTTCCCTCTCAAAGCAGCAAGACTTCACACCTCTATCGACACGATTTGGAGTCACTTTTCTACGTGATGTTGCTCCTTTCTACCCGACATCAAATCTCATGCAGTGGTCTTCATCCCCAGACCCTTCCCCAAAATACCCTAGTAAAACGAGCGGCCCCGGTTCCGTTCAATGACTGGTTCGATTCGTCTCTCTCCTGGGAATGGCTAGCTGTCATCAAGCGCAACTTCATCAAGACGGCTTTTCGCGCGACGATGAGTGTCGAGAACCTGTTTCCCCCTGAATCCTCGTTCGTCGGTTTTAGAAATTGGATCGTTCGCCTGAAATATGCCATTTCTCTCGGATTCAACGGGCTCGATGATTATTATGCTGCGATTGTCATGGCGCGGGAGTTGGGCGATGGTAGCAAACCAGAAGCTTTTAATGAAGAAACGTTGGAAGGGAAAATTCAGTATTCCACCTTCTTCGATGTGATGAAGTCCTTCGCAGGCAAGGATCTTCGCGCCCCACCTCACGACCTTACCTTGTAAATTACTTGTACTTATGGTTGGTATTTGAATTGGCACATTGTATACTACTATGATCATTATTCAGTTTCCTTGAAACAACTTCGCAGAGCCATGTTGTCGCTGGACTCGACGCAGCAAAAAAGGTGTAACTTGAAGACATGGCAGGTACGGTACCTTGAAGACTTAAACAGAAATGAATACAGAATTACAGGTTCAGATGTTTTCTATGTTCAAGCCGGGGCTCCGAGCCCAACTTGCGAGCTTGAGCTTGAGCTTGAGCCCGCACAAGGCTTACACTGAGGAGAGGATTTCCGACTCAGGGCGTTGATCAATTAGGAGTGAGGCCTTGAAGCGTTGTCAGCGTCCGAGTGGAGGCAAACATTGATGGTTCAAATTCAATAATCTGGATTCTGCAGGCTCTTTGGCGCAGGAACGATTTCACCACTGAGATAGATTACATCTGTGATGCCCGGAAATTACTTGCCCGCAAGCGTAATCACCGACAATCAAAGCGTGGGAACCTCACCTTTGCTCATCCCAACCACCATCATGCCTGTCTCCGAATTTCCTTGGGATATGCTGAAGGCCGAAACTCTACGGACTATCAGTCGTGACATTGGGCTCGGCCATGCTACTACGCGGGAAGCTATGTTGACGAACATGCATCTTATTGAGGAACAAGGCCGTATGTGTTTAGCTTTACTTTTTTGTCAGACAAATCTTATAGGGACTCTTAGTTGAAGCATCCATTGAAGAGATTAAAGCGAAACAGCTGTCTTCTCGCTCCAGTAGCAGTCCTAAACGCAAGAACGACAGCGCAAACGAAACTTCGCGCGCCAAAAGACCGCGTCGCTCCGACGCGGCAGAATCCGTATCTACCCCTCGCTTGACCAGAACTACCGCGGCCGCAAGCACGACAGCGGGTGAAGAGTCTCCCCGACGTAGTGCTCGCAAGACCAAGCCGACCGAGAAGATTTCTGCGCCCAAGAAGACGGTGAAGAGCAAAGTCGGACCAGGAAAGGGAAGCGCAGGAAGGAAAAAGACACTGCCACAGTCTGCCTCTGCTCCAAACAGCCGTACGTCAGCTTTTACTGGTGTAGTACTTGCAAGAAAACGACGCGCTGCCGATGCAGAGGACAGCGCCAAAGAGCCGAACGGCGTCGTAAAGAAGACCGAGGATGACGAGGCCTCTTCCAGCATTGGTGGCTCTAATAAAGGTGTGTTCACGGACGATGGACTTGATACAGTTCTAACTGTCTACAACTCAGAAAACGATTTACCCGCTGAAGTAAAGAATGAAGATGCTGCCGAAGACGACGCTGAGGCCGACGCCGATGGGTCACCGGAGCCCGCAGAAGCGCCCGCGCATCCTGTCGCAGCCGCTACATGAGTCACTCTATAACTAGTACGTCTTCGATACCCATCCTATTGTCTCTCTCACGGCACTTGCAGCATATATGCTATAAAATTACTCTAGGATCGCCTTCTGTGTGTATAACAGTGCTATATTTTTCTTGTGGTTATTGCGGGCTTCTTTTTCCCCTTGTTTGTATTATACTATTGATTCATGCTCTTCTCACATCAGTTCTCCAACGAATACCCAACTTCTCCCGCATTCTTTTGCATATCTATGAGACGATCGAGCATGGTCTTTCCCTTCTTTGTCAAGGTGTTTCGGAAGGGTTCCTCTTTCATCCAATTCAAACCGTGCTGTAGGACATTACGCGCACGGACAGACCCGCCTCGAGCATCTCCCATCGACGCATGCAATGTTGCCCGCTTGTGCTTTGCGCTGTACGTTCCTAGGTGCAGGATATTGGAATTGTAGAAGACCGTCTCCCCAGCTGTTGGTGTAAGGCATCAGCCGAGTTGGCGAGCATTCATGGCTTACGTTTCAATGCTACCGCCATGGCGCCAGGCATGTCCCGAGGGTTTTCGGGAGCATCCATTGTTGTCGACAAGCCTCGCTGTTCGGGTGTTCTGGTGACTTTATGCGTGCCCGGAACGACATACAAGCACGAATCGTCGTATAAAGCTCTACGTGCCATCTTGAGAAGTTCTTTCAGTACGTAGCATGCTCTCTACATACGTGTTCCATTGAATCTGGGGATACAATGAGTGCAAGTGTGTACTACGAGAACATTGGTAGCATACGCCGTGATGCCATAAAGTTAACGCCTTCTCTTCTTCCTCCAATGTGGCGTCGCCTTTGACATCGTCTCGATGCCATCGAAGCGCGAAATCGTGCGACGTGGGGTTGATTAGCAAATTGAAGAGCTCTATAATTCACATAAGGCCCTATCCACTTTACTGAACACACAAGGGACAGATAGATACCCATTTGCAGATCCTCATCGCGGCACTGTAGCAGCTCCTTCACGGTATCAGTGAGCGCATCGGACGTGTACCACTTTGCGAATATGGGATGGCCGAGGGCGGGGTGCATGAGCATCTGCACGCCCCACGAGTCGGGGTCGCCGTCGCCGTATGGCGGGAACTGCTTGCCGACTGTGCGGCGGAGCGTCCATTCGCCGCGGCGCGTGCGGGCGACGACGTCGTCGCAGGCGTCGCGTAGAAGGACGAGGTCGTCGGGCGATACGAGGTTGGAGACGATGACGAAGCCGTGCTCGTCGAATTGCGCTTTGAGACTGGGGGTAGGCATTGCCATTTGGCGCGTATGGGTGAGAGATGAGAAGATAAGCACATGTGATGTAGATCCAGACCGAGTTGAAAAGTCATGCAGGTGCCGCTAAGTAAAGATAATGTGGCAAACCGACAAGACAACAATCGATAGGCAGCTTTGATGATGATTACAAGAGTATGATACAAGGATATGGTATACAGGTCAAGTGATGCTCAGTGATCTACAGTGAGAGATAAATGCATTAATGATAACCATAACTTGTATGTTGTAGAAAAGCGAAGTGTAGAAAAAGCGAAGATAGCAAATTATTGATAGCTGCAAAGCACTGAGATAGATCGTGAATGTGTGCCTCTCAGACCTTCGTCTCATGATGGGAATGCAAGATCTCATGGACAGTATGGAGCAGAGAGGACAGAAAGCCGCCTTCTTTTTTGACTTCCTCCGAGGCGGTTGGCGCTTCGGGTTCAACCACGGACTCCAAACCACCAGCCATATCCGCCACTTCAACCGCAACAAGGTCCGGAGATGCGCCGGTGGTAGGAGTAGCGGCCGGAGGCGTCTCGGCTTCCGACTGGGAGGAAATGGAGGAACCCGAAGGTCGAGCCTTTGTGAGTTTTCGTGGTTTGTGCGCCTTCGCGGGCTCTGCCTCCTTCACCTCTT
The DNA here is from genome assembly GCA_036872995.1 of Hymenopellis raphanipes. Lineage (NCBI taxonomy): Eukaryota > Fungi > Basidiomycota > Agaricomycetes > Agaricales > Physalacriaceae > Hymenopellis > Hymenopellis raphanipes. The sequence goes on from JAYMDG010000001.1 coordinate 4,100,748, forward strand.
TGGTTGCATTCGCAAGTGCAGGCGGCGCTGGGGTGGCGTCTTCGGCGAGGTCTCCCGGAAGAACTGGCTCGATAGATGCAGAAGGAGGAAGCGCTGGAAGAATAGCCTCTTTGATAGGCGGTGGTGGAGGGAGCGTATCGTCCTCAATAGCCTTAGTCTCCTGTAGAATTTGGCCGGAAGGACTAGGATCCACTGGAGCCGGAGGACACGTCAAGTCGTACTGCAAGGACAACCTGCCGAGCGCGGGTGGGAGAGCGCTGAAGTATGTCATTTCGAGAAAGACATCACCGCGTTGAGTGTCATTTCTATACAACGGTATCCATTCTACAATGGAGATGAGATGAGATGAAATAAAATCAAGGATAATAAAGACAAGACGAACCGTCAAATTCTCCGCGCCTGAAGGTATCGGCGACGTCGATAACGGCCCTACCCAGGAGCTCTCCGTGGTCTCCTTCGTTCGCCCAAACACTGATGTCCATCGAGGTTGGTAGTCCAGCAGAAATGATAATTCCATCCTGACCCAACCTATGAAGAGAATCATCGTGGTCAGACTTGGGCGGTGCGGTTGGTCACGCTCAACTCACGTTGGAGGGTCGACATAGACAGCAAACCTCAACTCCTCGTCCCACACAGGATGCTGACCGCCGCGCTTGTCGACAGCAGTGACCAAGGTTTGCCCTCCATACGTGATCTTCGTGTACGGATTCTGCTTGGAGACCACATGCTTGTCCGGCAGATTCTTCGCCTTCAGAACCACGACGACAAGCGTCCCGAGTTGACGACGAGGAGGTCCGCCACCAGACAGCGTATGCGCCCTCGTCGGCTGATGCACCTCTTTCGCACTCGCATCGATAGATGGTGGCAACGAGACCGTCGAATTTCTCCTGCGGTCAATCGAAGCACGGGCAGCCCGGATGAGAGGCATATATAGGTGGGGGTGGGGAGCACGACAAAGACAATACTCGCAGAGGGCTCTTCAAAAGGACTGGAAAAAGCTCGTTGACGTCAGATACGTTTCCGTTTCAAATTCATGCTTGGAAATTTGAAGGACGGAGGAAGAGACTCGATCGGTGGGCCTGAAGTGGCGCAAAGGGAATCGAGGGGGGGAAAAAACACGGGAAAAGGCACGGAAATTTGACAATAGGCGGATCATGAAGCGCAAGGTCCGGATTGACCATAACAGTACAGAGAACATCATGCTAGCATCCCGTATTTGAGGAAACGAAGAGACATAATGATGAACGTTCGAGTGCAAGATGGCAACGGGTCATCAATTCGATCACGGGGCTCCCGCTAACGCGCCTGACAGTGACACTGACAGCAAAAGTAGAGTCGACTACGACTGCGAGGAAGCGCGATAATGCGACCGATTGCAGTTTCGGCATGACGTTGAACATGTGCGCATCGCGCCTTGCCGACAGTCGATCGAACGCATTTGGCTGATACGTGACCTGGACCGGTTTTTCCGGCGGAAAATACATGCGCCACAGTTCTACTTGGAAAATGGGGCCCCAAGCCACGTTTCTAGAAGTGGGCTCACAATTTGAAGTGCAACATGCTACATTGCTATTGAGCGTGAATTCGGCAATCCTCTCACCAAGCATTCGTAGACTCGATAGTAGACGTCTGGCCTCAAGACTGTTAATCCCCAATGGCACATATGCAATCTGAGTTCATTTTGAGTGAAGTTTACAAGTCCAAATCTAGAAATCCAATGATTTTAAGTATACACGAATTCACATTCCTACTCCGTTGTAGGTATCTATTTAAGCAGGCGGTTTACTTTGCCGCTTTTGCAAGCTCATCCACTGAATCCGCAATGATCTGAAGCGGGTCATAAGTCTGCATCTCCTTCTCAATCTCCACAGCGCGCGCTTTGTACTTTGGGTGGTCCAACACCTCTCTCACCGCCGTCCTGACCTGCTCAAGCGAAGGCTTGTCCGTCTTCAAATTCACACCCACACCCGCCCATGCCGCACGCGCAGCGACCTCCGGCTTGTCCTCCGTCGCTCCTCCAATAACAACTGGAACACCATGCGCCATAGCGTGTTGGAAGCCACCGTAGCCCCCGTTCGTCACAAACGCGTCGACGTGTTCGAGAATATCGTCGAATGGGATGTAATCTCCAACATACCCATTCTTGGGCACAACTACATCAGAAGGTAATGATGCGCCATGTTTGCCTAGGATGGCGACGGTTATCACGTCCTCTTCGTCCGCGAGCGCGGTGAGGGTTGGGATGATGATCTGCGAGTAGTCGAGTTGAACGGTGCCCTGTGCGACAGCCACGATGCGCTTCTTCTCTGGGTTCGCGATAACGGTCTGCCACCAGTCCGGCAGCTGCACTTCCTTACCGCGGTAACGATGTCCACGCGGAAGGCCGCCCGTGAAACGGACGGAGTCAGGCGCGTCGCTGCGCGGGTACTCGAGACTCGGGCAGCACATCTGGAGGAAGCGATCCGCTCTCAATGCCATCGCATCAAAGATGCTACCTGAAAGCTCAGGCTTCGCCTCACCCAGCGTGGCCAGGATACGCGTGAACTCGTCATTAGGCTCTGCCATGATGACTTCGTTGAACTGCTTGCGCATGCCGGCGTAGGTCTCGCGCTCTTCGGGTGTGGTTGCGGGGGGAAGCCCAGGCCCGAACGGCGCCAGGTCCTCGCTCGAGAGAAAGAGAGGAACGATACCGACGGCGATAGTCGCGTCAGGACGGAGACCCGGCACGCCATGGATAGTCGCAAGGCCACCCAAGAAGGAGCTTTCGTTGAGCAAGACGATACGGCGTGAGGGATCCTTATCACGGAACGACCGCAGGATCTGTTGGATGCCCACATGTTGATCAGGAATGGCCTTGACGAACGCTTCTTTGATTGAGTATGCGAACAGCTCGGGTCCTTGGAACTCCATAACTCTAGGGAGGATTTTGAGGAGGTCGGTGTCGAGGTCGTTGAGATGACCACCGAGCGCGACGAACGCTGCGCCCATCTCCTCAGCGCTCTCGCGGTAATGAGGCCCAGTGAGGATCGTCACCTCGTATCCTCGCTGGATGAGGCCGTTCGCAATGGCGCGCATTGGGGCATAATGGCCCATAGCGGGCATGGAGGTGATGAGGACGAAAGGCTTGGGAGTTTGGGCCATGGTGAGTTGGGAGGGGGGAAGGATGGATTGATGTTAAGCGCTGGATGCGGGTATTTATATTTTAATGGGCGGTCTCTGTTGCCCACTGATTGTTGGAAGTTCCGGAACCTCCTCTGTTAGCCTGCCGCGTCGAATGCATTGTGTGAGAGGAAATTCCATAGCTCCATGAGATTTGTGATTGGACATCGCGTTGACGCCCCTCGTACCCGACCTGTCAAAAAGCTGCTCACCGATCTGAGTTTCAGAGGAGCGTGAAGGATAGCCTAAAGACGAGTTTCGGAAGGTCCACCGCCAATGCAAGGCGTAAGTCGGTCGTGGCGGTACTCCGAAAAGGCAATGATCATCATCCAATCGTGCTGATTAGCGTTTCCCATGATTGAAATGAACGGCTTCAAGTTCATCTAGAGTTCGTAAGCGGGTTGACAAGCTCTCACTTCTTCTTCAGACTCAGTGATGAGGCCAGGCGCTGTGAGGTTAGTAAGTACTTGAGAGCCTGAGAGAATCAGTTGGTCATCAGAAGCCTACCTCGGATCCGGACTTCGTTCAGAATACCGAGCTGTACTACGATGAGCGCGGTGCACGGGCGATCAGACAAGTGAAAGTTCAACAGTCACACAGGGTAATGGCGAGTAACCTAGTGTCGCAATTGCCAAACTGCACTGGCCTGTCGTTTTCTCAAAATTTGAATGTGGCGCCATACCCTCCAGGGTAAGTTAGCGCCCACCAATATCAGTACGGGAAACATCAATGCATACCATAACTTTCAAGAGTCCTCCATAGGATGCTGTGAGCAGGAAGTAAGTATCAAAGCATTTCTCAACGTCGACGTACCCGATCCCGAATCAAAGCATCAATATGCCCGAATTGCAACCGAATTTCCTGGACAATTAACGGATCATCGCGACAGTTGTTATCTCCAGGCGAGGGCCTGCGACGACATAAGAACAAGGCTACACCTCGTCTGCCCTGCACATCACGCAGATCCCCTCGCCCATCCAAAGGTCCAAGCTTCGAACCTTGTTCCATAAGCAGTAGACATCAACTCCACCCTCATCTAGCACGTCATTCCGGCGGCGGCGCGATGTCCTTGTACTCTAATTCTGAACAAGGACATTTCCCGTTATGGACATTCCCTTGTACTCCCCTCACGAGAGCACTACGCGCCACATCGCCTATATAGAGGGCTGATTTCGCGTCGAATGGACACACCAACGAGCTCCTTCTCTCATCTTAGAGATCTCTCGATCGCATCCTCGCTAGACAATAGCGACTCGTCCTATTGTCGCACCTACCTGCCTTCCCTACACGACAATAGCGTGAAAGGATCTCCACCCGAAGAACCGCCAATTGTCTTCATTATCCCACGCCTCCCCGCGTTTTGTGTATATATCACAGCGTCCTGCATACCCCAACCGCAGCTCATACACACCAATAGCTCACGGCGCGGGTATTCGCCATCCATCCATCCATCACACGCTCTTTCTTCCTTTTCACGTATACTACACGCCTTCACGTTCATCATCATCATGTCGTTCATCCCACCATCATCCGCCCCGTCCCGTGGCTTCATGCCCAACGGCGCGACCTCCCCGAACGCGTTCGGCGCCTTCTACCAATCCCCTCGCGATGCCCACGCGATGTACGCGTCCTTGTCGAACAAGACGTCCAAAAAGCAGTCCGGTGCGACGTCGAGTGCACAGAGTCAGGGCTCTCAGAGCGGCCTCAAGAAGCTCATGTGCATGAAATAGAAGGCGACGACGTCCATAAAACGGAGAGGACTTAGAGACAAGTCAACAACCAACCCAGCATGACCATGACACCAAACATCTTCGATCTTCTGCGCACTGTACCACCTTTACCAAGACTCAATTGTATTCTGTATTCATGCTTGATGTTGTACGAAAGCAATAACAATTATCCACACTCATATAAACAGTACATACTTTAAAAGACATGAAATAGAGCAGACCAGCGGAGATCACCGCCGCTTCAAGCTTCGTCCGTCGTCCACGGGCGAACCTCTACGTTTTCTAGGGGAAGGCATCAGCGTCACATTCGGACAATCCACAAACATACATACCGACTCCGATCCTCAGGTTCTCCACTACCAGTTCTACCCCCACCACCTCCTCCATAATCTAAACCGTCAACAGCGGGTGCATTGCCATCGCGATCCTTGTATTTATTCTGATTCCGCGGACCTGTCGGTACATTGGGAGGCAGGGGTGACGCTGGTCGTACAATGCCTCCTCCTAAGGGGTGGTGGAGATTAGCAACAGTGAAAACAATAGGAGGAGGAAGGCCTGCCTTCATAGCTTGGACGTCCGCCCCGACCTCGCACAAATCCACGAGGTGCGCGAGGACCGGTTGCCAGCGGTACTCCACGTCCTCGGTAAGGGACCGGTGTTCCGCCGCGACCACTTGGACCCACAGGCGCGTTCACTGTAGCTTGTGGTCCTTCCATGCCCTGGTACATCTGCTGCTGCACTCCCATCTGGTTTTGATCCTAATAGCTCGTCAGAGACGATTTAGAGCGTGAACCCAATTCGCGTACCTGCATTCCATAGTCACCGCCCATCATCATGGTTGGCCCTCCGCCTGCATATCCTTCCTGCATCATAGGCTCGGGCGTACCATTCGCGCCTGGTATACCCTGGCCTTGACCGTCGGGCATCATGCCCTGCATCATACCCATCTCCGGGTTCATGCCCATAGCCATAGGATTCATCATGCCCATGTCCATCATCATCGCATTCGGCCCGTTGTTCGAGAGCATCGCGTTCGTTCCCGTCATGACCATCTGCCGCACTTCAGGCGGAAGCGCGGTGACTTGCTCTTCTGGCATCCCGGAGAAATTCTATCGCGACAAAATGAACCTTGGTTAAAGCGAAAGAGGAAAGTCGCGTACCAATACGCTTGCCTTGAGAACGTGAGCCAAATCTCCCAGGTCGCGCCGCCGATAGCAATATGCCTCCCATGATATCTCGTCGAAACCATAGTTGAACCAGTCGCTGATATCTGAACCGGGCTTTCGCCATGGTTTGTCGGACAATGCGGCAAGGTCGACTTCTAGTATTGAACGCCCGTCCATAAACCCGGGTTCAGATGGATCTATGGCTGGATGTGACGGAGGAGCAGTGGCAGGGGGTAACTTGGAGGTGTCGATGCCATCGTCTTCGATTTTTGGGGCCGCCGCCACCGTTGTTGGTGCTGGTGTTGCTGATGGTGCCGGAGTGGTTGTACTCGTTGGTATTGCAGCAGTGGATGTTGATGCAACCAGTGGTTTTCCGTCAGAGGAAAGGCTCGCGTGGGATGGTTGTCCTTGCAAGGAAGTAGATGAGACGCCGCGTTGTAGAGGTGTATACTCTGTGGTCACTGAAGGACCTGGTTGTGGCGCTAAAACGAAAGTTGTGATTGTGAAATGGCGGGCTTAATGTTCACGTACGTTTAGGTTGAGTGGTGCTCGCAATTCGGTGAGCGGGTTGAGGTCGGTTCTGCCTATATGGCTGTTAGTATAATATTCCATCTCATTCCGTATTAATGCACCTCAAGTCTAGGGACCGCGAAGTAGGCTCCATGATGATTTCAATCTAGATAAAAGCGATTTATTGGAAGGACTTTTGAACAAGACATGTTACGCACGTCTTCATCGTCGCTCTCTTCTTCTCCAGCCTCCCCTTCATCATCCTCGTTGTTGTCTTCATTCTCGTCCAGTTCTGTAGGCTGCTGACTGGGTTCCGCGTTCTCCGCCTCTGCCTTGGCTTCGAGGTGAGAAACCAGACCATTGGACACTAGACCAGTTTCTATTGGCGATCTTGGCAAAAGTCAACACCAAACGCGCTCAGCGGGAGCAGGCAACTCACGGTTGGGATACTAAGCGTTCACACACAGAAAAAGTCAAATATTGTCATTGAAAAAGAGATACACAAGACAAGGGTTGTGTATATGCGATACGACTCTTACCCTGTAAAGGCTGCACTGGCACCGCAGCGGGAATGGAAGATGCAGAAGTCCCATACAAAAAGTCGTCGTCGTCGTCCCTAGTATTGGCGTCAGCAAAACGCGCGTATCAAATGATTTCACAAACATGGTGGTAGGAGAGAAGCCGAAAAGAGTGACTGTGATGGCGTGACATTCGTCTTTCCTTAACCTATACGACAGCCTACTGCTTGCTTTTCTTCAATCCACGCACTTGATGCTATAGAATCTACCGCTTTGCAGGTCAAATTTTCCCAAAAAGAGGACGCTATTCGCTTCAACTTCTAGTAAGTCAACGTGTTTCTCCATTAACACATATACTTTGTTTTCACCGCAAGGTCAGACCGGTGAAAAAAGGCGAAAATGTATGTTTCACTTCTAGGACTTCACAATTGACGATATCTCGAAAAGGAAGAAGGTGGCGTTCTCAAAAAGGGACTCTTGTCGCGGGATTATTTCCCCTACGCAACTGTACAGTCCAACGACGGTTAAGTCACTACAGACCAGGCTTCCACCACCATGACCTAATTTGTCTATACCCAACGACGAGGTACCAGTTTCGGATCACAATAATTCCTGGAGTTGGCTTCAGCCACGACACTCGTCCTCCTGACCACGGCGGATGACGTGGAGGTCTGTATACCTACTTAATCACCGTCTCCTTCGCTTCTTCACCCTTTTGCTTTCACTGCTTTCCACAGCGTCTCCTGGCGACGCCGGGATTGCGACACCCCCGTCATCTCTTCTAGGCATGAAGATGTCGCCAAGTCTGGAGCCGAGGAAGTGGCGAATAAAGATGGATTGACTACAGGTAAATTCGAAACGACAAAGCCTCCAACGTCGTCATCTTGGGTGCAATAGTAGAGTCGGAGTCGGAAGAGACAACTCGAAGATGGACCTGCTCTGAAGGAAAGTGCCTCTGTCCCATTGGAGGACGAAAGCAAGGTATTGTTCAAGCCCAATTGCTCGTTCTGCACTGACCCGTACTGAAGGATGTCCTGCATCAACCTCGACAGCTAAAGGACTTTCCGCCCGAAGATTCAGGCTACTCGCAGAGGGTGATGCAACTCAATAGTTTGTATGGAACACTTGCACGAGATATAGTTATGATTCCGTATCCATGGTTGTGCTTGTTCGGAAGATCCCCTACACCTAATCAGTGTTGTCCCAATCAAGTTCATTAGTCTTTCTCTGACGCCGTCTGGTTGTTCTCTGGGAGCTCTAGTCTCTAGATCGAATCGGATATACATGGTGCTTCTACGGCGACTGCTAGTTCTGTCAAAACAAGACGTTTCTGCTACCCTGCACTGCATTACCAGATGGTCAAGTCCATGTTTCTTTAGTGTGCGTTCGCCTTCGCCTCCTTGTCCGATACATTCCGATTCCGCGTACAAATAACATTGTTTCACAAAAGGAAATTGGAGTATAGTAGCTATAGTATCGATAGAAGTACCAGAAGTATGTAGATGTAATGTTTATAGACAATAACATAGATATAGAACGTTGTAGGTCTCACTAGCAGAAACGGGTATAGACGAAGAGTTCGTAGCCGTGCAATGGTAGAAGCCGCTTCAACCTAATCACCTATACGCTTGGAGAGTAAATGTTCCAACTGCCGTGTGAACGACCACGATGCCTCAGACTGGCCTACATCATCAACACTCTCCGGGGCGACATCCCTGACTTGGGAGCGCTTCTTGCCCTTTGAGGACGACGCGATGTGTCGTGGCGTATCTCCTCTACTGGTATCAGCCCCAATGACTCTATTTTCCTTCCCGATTCCGCGAGGGATTTCCTTCTTTTTACGAGGGGTACTCGGCGGAGATAAGTGTCGTTTTTTGGAATAGGAATCGGCAGGAGGGGAGCTTGCAATGCGACTTGTCCGCGGGAGACGCGCGTGGGTGTGTAGATCGTGAGGTAGTGGGATAGATGCAGTTGAAGAGGAAGGGCGTCGGCTTTGAGGATTTGACAAGAGAGGAGGATCGGCTTCTGAAGTACCTCGCCCGGACTTCATCGGGACTCTTGACCTGAACGGTACTGCGGCTGGGAGATAAGAGCAGCGGGCGTTTGGCCCAAACGTAGACATGGACATAGGTTCGCGAGAAGTCGGCGGTCTGATTGGGGCTGAACGTTTCGCAACGCGCAGGAAACAGGAAACAAGTTTTGGAGGCAAATGAACGCAAATATCCTGGACAAGTGGTCGCAGTCTCGAAGGATTTTGCTCTGTGTAGCACCACAGCAGCCAGAGGACTTCAAATATAGCATCTTGGGGAATGACTAGGAGGGATTTTAAACTTGCACGGCTCTGTCCGACTGGGAGGCCTTTGAAGAAGAGACAAGAGGCAAGATGAGGGCGAGAGGAATAGTGAAGCAAGCGATATCGTTTGTGAATTACTAGGTCGGAGTTCTGACCATCTGCGGAGACGGCGGGTAACGCCTCTAAGATTGCGTCAAAGCTGGATCGCGAAATGATTGCCTTTGCGAGTGCATCGTCCTCGGCTAATTCTTTCTTCATCTCCAGGTCGAACGAGACCTTGAAAGCATCCAAGGAGGGGTCTAGGCAAGGGCGGGTTCGACTGAAGTCGTCGAGCAAGTTGTGAAGTACTGCTGTTATATCCGTTTTGGAAGTGAACGACTGGATAATGGTAGCGATGGTGGTCATGCTGCTGGAATACGGTCAGACCAGTGGGGGATTGAAAAGCAGATTGGAACGCACCTTGTGTGGAATGGCGAGGCTGCGCGTATTTGCTAGGACTGGACGATAGTAGTAGAAGACAAGTTTGGGGCGCCCCAAAAAGGAACCGAGCTAGCGTTCTCAAAAAGGGACTCTTGCCGCGGGTATCTTTTCGATCTTTTCTCCTTTCACTTGCACTCCCCTTTTTTTTCATCCGCGACTGTACAGTCCAACGACGGTTAAGTCACTACAGACCAGGCTTCCACCACCATGACCTAATTTCGCGCACCCAACGACGAGGTACCACTTTCGGATCACAATATATCCTGGAGTTGGCTTCAGCCACGACACTCGTCCTCCTGACCATGGAGGACGATGTGGAGGTCTGTATACCTACTTAATCACCGTTTCCTCCGGGCCTTCACCCTTTTGCTTTCACTGCTTTTCGCAGCGTGTCCTGGGACGATCATCACACAAATCTGGATCTTGACGCTATTGCTTTAGTTATATCGGTTTATCGTTGTCCTTAGCCTCTTGCATAACACGACAGGACTTAACATCAGTTGTCAACTGTCCATACAACTCAAAGGGCCTTGCATATGTGCAGATCATACCGATCCATTCTTTGGGATCTAGTTAAAGAATCCTGAGACTTCTGTTTTACAATGTCAACTTCTGACCTCGTCTCCATTCCTCACGCAGAAGTCAAAGCTCGATGTGCCATCCATCATCGTCGCTTCGAACAAGATTGATTACTCATACTGTGGGTTGACAATATCGAAAGCCAGATATTGCTGAATCTCCTTCGGATGTGCTCGTCGCTGTCATGCTCTAGCATTGAAAAGCAGAACACAAGTGAGGTGTAACATCGTACTTGGCCTTCTTCTCTTCCCGATGGACAACGCTGCAATAGAATTGTAAGCCTAGCTCCTGCTATGTCATTCCGCTGCGTGTACTGACCACAGTGCATACGTAGATCACGCACTGAACGTCCGGTTTTCAATCTCACTCTCGCGCTACAGATCATGGCCTACTTTTTCAACCGGGGACTTCACGGAGTCTTGATTTCTCAAGTCTGTAAGTATCGCTCGAAGTTCCGTTATGTGTGCACGTCTTCCTCACGCCACGTTAAACCTCTAGCACACTGTCTTTCCCAATGATCGGATTCGAAGGGGCTCGAAAGTCCTAGTCTATCTGTTTACGTCCTGCAGCTGTTGCAGACTATCATCTTGACTCGGGATGCGTATATAACGTGGGGCTTGAACTTCAACAAGATAGCAATTCTGGACGAGCCAGCGGCCCGGGCTGACCTGGTTCGGTGTGCCCGTGCTCACCACTATCGGTATGAACGCATCGTTTTTCCTTTACTACACACTTGCTTGCTGACAGTATCGCGCAGCGTGTGGTCTCGTACAAAGCTTCTTCGGATGGCGGATCTACGTACCGTCCGACTCCAAGGTCGCTGCCGTTGTTGTATGGGTCGTAACGTTCTACCTCTTCTCATATCCGCGCACCCTCGTCCTCGCGAAGAGCTCAGCTCGCCCGAGTCCAATGTGGTGCCGGCACAACACCGGCGATTTGGGCTCCCTCGCTCAAAACAAGCGAGCTACCTAAAGTGACGCGGCCGACTCTCATCGTACAGTCCCTCCCTCCCGTCTCTCTATTGTTATTTGTCGTTCCGGTGATAGATACACTGATTGCTCTACAGGTCATGTGTAACCCCAGGATAACTATCGCTGGTGCACACCCGACCTCGGATCCTTTGAAGCCTGGCTGTAAGTGCACAGTTATTTCTGTATGATAATAATAGTGACCAGGCTCTAATTGATGCTCACTGCTCGACCGTCTGATGACTGTAATGACGAAAGGAGGGCGTGATAACGGTCTACCAACTGTTGTAGACTGCATTTAGATCCTTGGTTGAAATCTCTTCAGTACCCTCGATGGTATCGACTACTAATCTCGCATCGTCGCCGCTTCGAAGTGGTTCCGCGTCGCATCACTCCCACCAATGTCCTCCACTTCAAGAAGGAAAGGCCCCCCCAGGGGCTTCGCCAAAACTCTTCCGGTTCGAGTGCAGGCGGCGTTCCAAAAAGGGACTCTTGTCGCGGGATTATTTACCCTCCGCGACTCTACAGTCCAACGACGGTTAAGTCACTACAGACCAGGCTTCCACCCCCATGACCTACTTTTCCTGTACCCAACGGACGATGTACCACTTTCGGATCACAATATATCCTGGAGTTGGCTTCAGCCACAACACTCGTCCTCCTGACCACGGAGGACGATGTGCAGGTCTGTATACCTACCTGATCGCCGTTTCCTCCGGATCTTCACCCTTTTGCTTTCACTACTTTCCACGGCGTCTCCTGGAACGATCAACACACAAATCTGGATCTTGACGCTACTGCTTTAGCTATCTCGGTTTATCGTTATCCTCAGCAAGTGCCTCTTGGGTAACACGATAGGACTTAACGTCACTGTTGTCAACCGTCCATTCAACTCAACGGGTCGCTTCACTTTCCGACGAGACTATGGAGCTCTAAACATAGACTGGGGTGCACTGGCAGCAGATCCACTATTATGTTCTCAGACTAATCTATAGCAGAAGCAGCTATAAGCGCTGTCCGACAGTAACTGGTTACTGGGCGACTCCCGTTGAATGCTCTCATCAACTTCGAGGTCAATTGTCCTTGAATTCAAGAAGTCGACATAGTTACTAGAACTCACATAATCCAATGGTTTTAGGCGCCTTCACGTTTGTATTGACCCCTTCATTCGGATAGCTAGAGAATCTTGAGACTCCCGCCTTTCAATCAACCGCGTGCAGAGCTGACCGCATCTCCGTTCCTCACGAGAGTGCCGATAACGATTTTGTTGGCTACACACAAGATTGACAAGGTGAATGTTTGGCTCATACAATGGCCACTGATTCTCGGACGGCATAAGTATAGGCACCGTTGAGTTTTGCATGCAAGTCTTCAGCATTGGTCGAGTTAATCTGACTGACGCTGTATACCTTGTCGGTGTCTTTTGAATCAAGTTCAAGCCAGTCGCAACTGCTCTTCGCCGTCAACATACCGTTCGCAATATTGCAAACACCGATGCGACGCAATACACGGAAAAGATAGCATGATTTTAGATCCGTCGTTGTGGGTCCCTTTGTTGGGGGATATCATATCCTCAAAGTTAATTGATGTTGTCTGAATCAAGTTAAAGCCAATCAGAGCCGGCACCCAGTTATACTTCTCCATCAACATGAACATATGCCATTAGAGAGAGAGTGATACAATGACAACGTAGCCATACATCACAGATCGTGGTTCGCGGTCCGTACCGAAGGATCTGCCAGTCGCCATACCGTCGAGCTTTAAGCCAAGGAACCCATCATACATCATGCGAAGCACTTTCACAGTCTACAGTACAACAGTTAGTTCGTAACTCTATCACGCCCTCCTTCTATCGTCATCAAACAGACGGCGGAGCAGTCAGACGCGCCTTGTCCACTCAGTCACTATCATAGTACAGAAATAACTCTGGCACTTACCGCCATAGGCTTCAACGGCAACTCATCGCTCCACGCACTAGTCGCCTGGATTGGCTCCTTCGGAGGTCCCGTTGCTGGACGCAGACTAATATGATGATGCGACGACCGCGGCCTCGACATCGATTCCTGTGAAGTCGAATCTGATGTTTGTCGCGCACCGGCGATAGTTATCCTCCGGTTAAACATGACCTTGAGAGACTCAGCACTGGTTACTGTATCTTTCGCCTGAACGGCGAACAAACGAATATACTTGGCAAACTTACCATAAGATTGTTACTGTACACTTTCCCGATACTGTCGGCGACAATGGTGAAATACGGCGGTCCTGGGATGAAGAACAGCACAATCGTGACGACAGCGAGAACAGCTGAACTGAATGAGCCAAGACCCAAGACGAATTTTGCGTTGAATACGTACCAGTCAATGTTCCTAGAAGGAGAAAGAAAGAGTGAGCTTGTTATCGTTAGCCCGAAGGCTTATGATCATACCCGTTTCAACCACAAGACGAATAATTCGCGCGACAAGCGCGTTCATCTCGCCCATTCCGCTTCTCCGACGCGAGAGCTGCGCACAGGATCAAAAAACCCGTGCGTTGTGTTTAGCGAAATGAAACGTACATAATATATCAAGAGCACTGCGATGATCACGTCGTTTACCGCGGCAGTCAAAAGCCATGTCTAATTCATCGTCCGTTAGAGCGAGAGAGACGGGAGGGGAGAGAGGGAACTGTACAATGAGAGTCGGCCTCGTCACTTGAGGTAGCTCGCTTGTCTTGAGCGAAGAGGACCAAACTCCCTGTGCTGTGCCTGCACCACATTGGACTAGAGCGAGCTGAGCTCTTCGTGAGGACTAGGGTACAAGAGAAGAGGTAGAAGCTTACCACCCATACGACAACCGCAGCGACCTTGGACTCGGACAGGACATAGATCCGCCATCCGAAGAAGCTTTGTACGAGACCACTAGCTGTGCGATCTGTCAGCGTAGTAAAGGAAAAACAGTGAGCCCATACCAATCGCGGTGAGCACGGGCACACCGAACCATGTGAGTCCTTGCTCGTCCAGAATCGCTGGGTTGTTAAAGTTTAAGCCCCACGTTATATACGCATCCCGGGTTAAGATGATAGTCTGCAACAGCTCCAGGACATATACTAGATAGACTAGGGCTTTCGAGCCCCACCGATCATTGGGGAATGCAGTGTAGTAGAGGTCTATTCATGTGGCGTGAGGAAGAATGTGCAGGGCTACGAGCGATGAGTACTTACATACTTGAACAGTCAAGACTCCGTAAAGTCCCCAGTTGAAAAAGTATGCCAGGATCTACCGCGTGAGCGTAAGATGAAAATCGGAGACGTTCAGTGCGTCGAAACAGACATGAGGACCCGATCTACGTATACATAGTCAGCACACGCAGCGGAATGACATGGCAGGAGCTATGCTTACAGTTCTATCGCAGTGTTGTCCATCGGGAAGAGGAGAAGAAAGGCCAAGTACGATGTTACATCTCACTTGTGTTGTGCTTTTCAATGCAGGAGGAGCATGACAGCGATCAGGGCATCCGACAGGAGATGTCAACGATATTGAGGTGTTGATATCATGAACCACGGAAGCTGTTGAGGATGTCAGGTAACCACCGAGTTCCCCGTCCCCGATATCATCTAGCGTATCTAATCCTTCTTTGATCCGTTCGATCTATCTTACACTCTTACCACCATCGCGTGCCTCAAGCCTTTTACTTCGACACTGACCTAGCTTTGCGCTAGTCACGGCATCGATTCCCCAAGGCCTCAAGAGTTCTCCACGACTGCGGTATCCCTACTGTCCCTGAGCCCGATCTCGGCAATTCCAATGACATGCCAGATTGAATCGTCAGGATGAACGGATAGATGGAGGGAAATTCTGGGTTTTTGAGGCCTCAGACATTGAAAGGTACCTGAGAATTGTTGGAGATTGATCCGTCACGCGCTACGTTCCCTCGTGTATGGACTGTACCCGCGTAGATACCCCCCTCTCTGCCATCTTCTCTTTCGTATATTACAGTCTCTTTGCCTCGATTGTCCCCCAGTCTTTTGCTTCCTACCAACTGGGGGTACGCACTTCCTTCAATCCCTCTTTAACTTTATACTGACCCTTACACGTATTTACAGACTTACTCGTTCGTTTAGGTATACTAAATATAGTCGTTTGCTTCCTACCGACTGGGGTGCCGTCGGCGGGAAGTTCAAGGTTCAATTTTTCGTTTGACCTCGATTTCTTCGACTTCAATCGGGCGGTCACCGGTTTGAATCCTCATGTATATGTACATTTTTGGATGATTTTGATTATTTAGAGACTCTAGGGAATGAAAATGTTGTAAAACCTTTATTTTTAAGTTTAAGAGCCATCAAGGAGTCACAAGGTGTCCGTATTACGCGTGGCGCAATTATTTTTGTCACATGACCTAAGAACTCCGGTAAGTTCTTAAAGCCAATCAAAGCCAGCAGCCAGTTATACTTGTCCATCAACATGAACATATGCCATGGAGAGAGTGTGATACAATGACCATACATCACAGATCGCGGTTCGCGGTCCCGAAGGATTTTCCCTCGTCTCCATACCGTCAAGCTTTAGCCAAGAAACCCATCATGCATCATGCGAAGCACTTTCACAGTCTTGGTCTACATTACAACAGCCTGAGTTGGTATAACTTTATCACACTCTCCTTCTCTCATCACCAGACGGCGGCGAAACAGTCAGATGCGCCTATGTAGTCCACCAATTAGCGCTCAGTCACTAATCACAGTATAGAAATAACTCTGGCACTTACCGCCATAGGCTTCAAGGGCATATCATCGCTCCACACGCTGGTCGCCTGCATTGGCTCCTTCGGACCAGGTCCCACTGCTGCTGGCCGCAGACTAATACGATGATGCGACGAGCGTTGGGGCCTCGAGATTGATTCCTGCGAAGTCGAATCGGACGTCCGCCGCGCACCAGCGATGATTATGCGGCGGTTAAACATGACCTTGATTGAGTGAGCAATCATCGCCTGAACGGCGAACAAATGAATACACTTGGCGAACTTACCATGAGATTGTTACTGTACACTTTCCCGATACTGTCGGCGATAATGGTGTAATACGCCGGTCCTGGGATGAAGAAGAGCACAATCGTGATGACGGCGAGAACGGCTGGACGTGGGGGCGTTGAATGGATGAACGAACTGGGAACACGAGACCAAGATACGTACCAGTCAGTGTACCCGTTTCAACCACCAGACGAATAATTCGCGCGACAAGCGCATCCGTCTCGCTCATTCCGCTTTTCCGACGTGAGAGCTGATTAAATCGCACACAGAATCAAAAAGAAGGTGCGTTTGGGGTGAAAGCAAACGTACATAATATATCAAGAGCACCGCGATGATCACGTCGTTTACCGCGGCAGTCAAAAGCCATGTCTAATTCATTGTCCGTCAGACGCGGTGAATAGAGAGGATGGGAGGGGGAACTGTACGATGAGAGTCGGCCTCGTCACTTTAGGTAGCTCGCTCGTTTTGAGCGAAGAAGCCCAAATTCCCTGTGCTGTGCCGGCACCACATTGGACTAGTGCGAGCTGAATAGTCCGTGAGGACTAGGGTTCGTCCGAAAGAGAGATGGAAGCTTACCACCCATACGACAACAGCAGCGACCTTGGACTCAGACAGCATGTAGATCCGCCATCCGAAGAAGCTTTGTACGAGACCACTCGCTGCGCGATACTATTAACAAGCAAAAGGAAAAACGAGGAGCGCATACCAATAGCAGTCAGGACAGGCACACCGAACCATGTGAGCCCTTGCTCGTCCAGAATCGCTACGTTGTTGAAGTTCAAGCCCCACGTTATATACGCGTCCCGAGTCAAGATGACAGTCTGTAACAGCTCCAGGACATATACTAGATAGACTAGGGCTTTTGAACCCCATCGGTCATTGGGAAATGCGGTGTAGTAGAGGTCTATTCATGTGGCGTGAGGAAGATGTGCACACGTAGCGGGGCTATGAGGATACTTACAGACTTGAACAGTTAAAACTCCGTAAAGTCCCCAGTTGAAAAAGTAGGCCAGGATCTACATACAATGCGAGAGTGAGATTGAAAACCGGGCGTTCAGTGCGTCGAAACCGACATGGGGACCCGATCTACGTGTGCACTGTGGTCAGTACACGCAGCGGAATGACATAGCAGGAGCTAGGCCTACAGTTCTATCGCAGCGTTGTCCATCGGGAAGAGGAGAAGAAAGGTCAAGTACGATGTTACACCTCACTTTTGTTGTGCTTTTCAATGCTGGAGCATGACAGCGATGAGGGCATCCGACAGGAGATGTCAACGATATCGAGCTGTTGATATCATGAACCAAGGAAGCCCCGAGTGATGCTACTCGCTCTTCTATCAGTTTCCGGAGTCAGTTAGAAGCTGGGCGCGAGTGAAAAATACCACTGGCTGCCCAAGTGGGGTAGTCGTTTCTTCGATGCCATTCAGTATGATAGTAACCCACAGTATGGGCAATCAAATCTTGTTCAAAGTAAAAGATCATGATGATGGACAGTTCTGGATCAACTCCAACAGGCACACGCTACTTTCAAGAGAAGATTAAGCAAAAAAAACCTCGAATAGGGTAGGGGTAAGAATATACAACGCTATGATGCAGGCGGAGGTGGCGCCTCTTTTTCCTCCAACGCCTTCTTGAAACCCTCCAGCGTCCTGTGCAGTCGCCCTCCACTCGCCTGGCTTAGCACGCCCGCGAGCTGAGTCGACGGGGCGCTCAGCATGCCTACAATCTGCGCCCTCAGCGTGTCCAAGGTGGGCATCTTAGCTACGGTCGGTATCGTTTCCGGCAAGATGATCCGTCCCTCTATTAGGAGACCCAGAACACGCAGCTCGGGTGTCTGGACCGGCTTTGCGCGCTTCATGCGCCTGCCGGGTGTAGTCGGGTCGGCGGTCTTGGCTGCGAGCTCCTTCTCTATTTGCTCCGCCGTCTTTTCCGGGCGCTTCGGCACGCTCCGGTCGAGGGCGCGGAGGATGGCGTTGACGTAGGGGGATGGAGGGCGGGGAGGGAGAGCAGGGCATAGCCGCCTTGGATGCCGTCTATCATTTTCTGGACTTCGTCGAGGTCGAGTCCTGGACGGTTGCGCAGTGCGGCGCCGAATATACCGCTGTTTATGACGGTGAGGGTGGGGGCGGGGAGGCGGTCTTCATCTTTTGGTGGCGGGACTTTCCCGGCGGCTGTTCCGAGGTCGAGACGGAGTTTCTTTAGTCTCTCAGCACTGAAGCCGTCGCGACTGAGAAAGATGAGGGGAGCGGTGGTGGTGGACTTTAGAATGTTCGTGTACCAGTTGTACTGGAATGCCTTTCGACCTGAGAATATACGGGGACCTGGAGTCTGCCTAACCACCTGCAGCGCAATCGCGTATCCACGCGAACAGCTGGGCACCGTGCGCGCACCAACGCGTCGGAGGGAGAACATGCAAAATTAATGTGACTGTTACCGTTCGTCGTGACAGGATGTCCGGGCCGGAGGTGAATACTCGTCGCGTGTCAATGCCACGTTCTTCCTCTCAAGTATACTCTCATCTTCCAACATGGTATGTGTTGCTGGCACCTCTATATCCCATCTAACAATGGACTAGCCCACCCAATTCGAAATGCGCCAACGGAACGAAAAGTTCGCCAAAGACGCCAAGGCAGGCAAAAAACCAACACACCCGTCGCGGCTCGAGCAAAAGGCTAAACAGAGTCCATTGAATCTATGGGTTCTGGCTGTTATTATGTTTGTTGTCATGGGAGGAGGTCCGCGCTTAGCTGTTTCTTTAATCATCACTAACGCTTTCGCAGTAATATTCGAGCTGGCAAGACTCGTATTTCTGTAATGTCAACGCCATTGCATGTACCACCACCACGGTCCACTTCTTATCTTATTCTTATCGGAGGCATACAAAATTCACATTCGTTCCCTGAAATATGTCGTGTCGTCGAATCCGCGAACAACTTCATGGCTCGCCTAAGCGCTACTCTCCCACAGCACTTCATTTGGGACTCAAAACAGGTTTCCAAGCGGATTCCCAAAGTCTCCAACATGCTGTCAACTATTCGTGGACGCAATGTGATTTCCATTCATTCTCCAATACTCCAAGCTTTTCATAGGTGACGACCGTCATCAACACGTTGTGCACCGATGACCGCCAGGCTTTCACCGACAAGTTTGCGCCGTATGCTTCAGCGTCTTACTCCCCATTAGGACTCAGCAGGGCTCACCAGAATAACGCGTCTGAGCGTTCAGCGCTTCAGCCAAAAAGGTATATATATATTAGCACCAGACCGATATAAACGCGACAGTCTTAGACGCAACGACGCACGCCTCTAGTCATCTCCAGAGCTGCTCCCCGCAATATTCGGTTTTTGCTCCTCAATACCCTCCATCAAATCACTTTCCAACTCCTTCTCATCCACCTTGACCTCGTCCCCAGCCCAGATCCGCATCGTCGGCTGCCACACCATCACAATATTGTCCTCGGACGCGCTCGCCGCCGTCCAGTTATCATCCTCGCCTGGGGCCCAGCAGAAGTCGCTCGGGCGCGCCGTATGGCCTGCAAGCACACGTTACCACCAGCCAACGCGACATTTGGGATGGCACGTACCTCCGTGGACAAATAGCAGCTCGGGAGGACCATCTTCAGCATCATCTGGTGTTTGCTCAGATCCGATCAGGGAACAGTCCCATATATTGATTCGTCGGTCGCTGGATGCGGACGCGAATACGGTGGCGCTATGTGGTGACCAAGTAACATGGAGGACTTCGTCGGTGTGTGCCTCGAATGTATGCTTTTTCTGTCCTGGGGCCCGCAGGTCGTGGAGGACTACGGTCTAAGGTAGGCATTAGGTGGATGTTGAAGCAGCCGCCGGCTAACTCACCTTGTCCGCGCTACCTGTCACTAGAAGATGTTCGTTGGCGGGACTGAATGAAACGGCCATGATTTCACGTTCATGAGCCTGAATATTGAGAGATGGTTTTTGAGCCTCGCGTTTGTCCCATATAATGAGGTGTTTATCGTCTCCCACACTGGCAAAGATATTCGCGTTGTAGTGGTTCCAATCAACGTCCTGTCAATCGCCAGTCAGTTCAAGATGCGCCATAAGAAATAATTTAAAAAACATACGCCGACTACAGTATTATGACCTTTAAATATCGTGGTCGGTTCAAGTGTGTTCTGGCCTTTCTGATACGAAGTTACGTCCCAAAGACAAACCGTCATATCGTCTGAGGCTCCAAGAACATGCCCTTCCGTCAACGGGTTCCACGCCAATCCAAACCTACACATATTCAAAACAAATAAAACCAACACGAAATAACCACATACCCATCCCCAGACTGCCCCGTCAACCGTATATCAGGCTTCGGCATCCCACTCTTATCAGGCTCGCTCGAGTGCTTCGTACGGTCAAACACCAGCACATCCCCATTCGTCGTCTTGGTCGCAATCAAGTTTGGATTCTGCGGCATATATCGCGCTCTGTTCACCTCCCCAGGATGGTTGATGCGCTGGATGACGCTGATACGCGGCGCGGGCGGGATGGTGTGGCCGCCCAGCTCGCCGCGCTCGTCGTCGTAGTCGGCGCGGTCGATCTTGTCGGACCCGGCGGACCCGTCGCGTTTGGGGATGGACACGGTGGCGATTTGGAGGTAGTCTTGGGCCTGGCCGGACGTGTGGGTGCCCAGGAGGAGGCGGTGGATCGAGTAGGGCTTGTTGGAGGGTGATTCCTTGTCGGGGAACCATTGGCAGGTCAGACTCGGCCAGTCGAGGGCGTGGGTGATGACCATGTCGTAGAGATATGGAGCATTCTTCTTCCTGGGTCGTGTCAGAGAACTGCTGCTTCATACTTTACAGCAAGTTTTATTCACCATGTTTTATATTCCTAAATTATGCTCAATAAATAATTCAAGTAAAAACGACAATACCCACTTCGTTTATCAGTTTATTATCCTCTTCAGCAGCGAAATCATCTTCGAGCTCCTGATCCTGGTTTTTCATGGTGAACAGATGATGGTGGCAAGAGGAAAAGACGCGACGCGTTATTATTCCCACGCTTACCCTTTCACCTCTTCACAAACATGGGAAAATCCAAAAACCTAAAATCTGCTCTTGCCTCCCAACAAACTAGACTAAAACACAAGGAAAAGTCTGAAAAAGCAGCCAAAGCGACAGAATCGCAGGCGAAAGCAAAGAAAGTGTCCCAGAGCCGGAAAAGCAAGCAACATCTGCGGCCGACGATACCGTTCTTGCCTACGGACACTATCCTGCTTATTGGCGAAGGAAACTTTTCTTTTACGAGAGCCTTGGTTAGAAATCCACCCCCGGAACTTACGCATTTACCACCCGGGAACATTACTGCAACGGCATATGACAGTGAGCAGGATTGCTACTCCAAATACCCAGACGCACAGGAAATTGTCGCCGTCCTAAGAGAGCGTGGGGTGCAAGTACTATTTGGCGTGGATGCATCCAAGCTGGATCGCGTATCCCAGTTGAAGGGACGCCGATGGGACAAGATATGTTGGAACTTTCCGCATGCTGGTATGTCCATCAACTCGCATATGCATTCAAGCTAACGCGATTACAGGGAAAGGCATAACAGACATGGATCGCAATATTCTATCAAATCAGGTTCTCATCCTGGATTTCTTGAGGACGGCGGAGGGATTATTGAAGAAAGGCCCGATACCGAGTGTTGGCGGAAACAAGAAAAAGAAGAAGAAGAAAGGCGATGATGACGACGATGCAGACGAAGAAGAAGAGGACAACGAGGATTCGCGTTCAATGTCTACCGCCGGTGCTCGTGGTTCCATCCTCATAACACTGCGCAATGTAACTCCATATACATTATGGTTCGTCTTTTCTTCAACCATCTTCCTATACTCAAAGCCTACTTTCATAGGGATATACCCAGACTCGCTAAACATCCACCTCCCCCAACAACCGGCAGCACACCCCCGAATCCCTCCTACATCCTCCTTCGATCCTTCGAATTCCACCGCAGTTCTTGGGAAGGCTATGAACACCGAATGACCAAAGGCGAAAGAGCGCATGGGACGGGAAAGACGGGCGAAGGCGGAGAAGACCGCACTTGGGAATTTTGCATTAACAACCGAGGTGTGTTGGTTTTCTTTAGGTTTGAGAGCTGCATCTGAACGTGTTTGTGAATTTAGCATGACTGGCTGTGTTGACACGATCGTAATAAACGAGATCTGCTTTCCCACCGCTTCAAGTTCAAGAGCCTGTTTCTCATTGAAGTAGCTTGTTTTGCTTCATAGACCCGATCCAGGAAAGTCTCATTCACTGCTACAAGTCGCAAAACATCTACCGATTCAACGCAGAGACTATTTCGAGTCTACGTCCGCCTTAGCTTATCGAGGTGTGTCGGTTTCCTTTAGGTTTGAGAGTTGCATCTGTATATGCTGTGTTCGACGATAAAGAGCCTGTTTCTCATTGAAGTAGCTTGTTTTGCTTCATAGACCCGAGTCTCATTCGCTGCTATGCAACTGGCGCAAGTTTCAACGCAGAGACTATTTCGAGTCTATTTCGCCGCCGTCGGTCCTTAGCTTATCTCAAGATGTTCAAGTGTGTGATCGTCGTTGGCATACGTTGAATTCGTTTGACATGAATCAGGTAACGATAAAGCTAAACTTGGCATCACAACGTTATATATATGAACACTCATCTCAATGCAGACTCGTATCTGCGGTACGGCGGATGTACGGTATGTCATTGTGGCGTCGTGAAGCCACCGCCCGTTGCCACCGACGGACTTGGATGCACATTCTCAGTCCAGTACGAATTCAAATGGTGTCGGTTCTGCTAGACCGTCCGCAGGCCATCTCGGTTCTTGAAGACCATGTACAAACTTTCATTTAGGAGCGACTGACAGCACAGCGCTCTTCATCTTGGCCAATTCATTTATTTTTAGGAGCGCAATCTCTGACACTACTTGCAGACAGTGTGTGTGAGTCGTGACCACAACCCTGAGCGTATTCAGCCGCAGCGCACTGTAAACGGCCATAAAACGCTACGTATGAAGCGAATGAGGCCGATGTATATCTTGTCGAAAGTCCTTGAGCATTCGGTCTTCATCTAAAGGAGAGTGACAAGCGCCTACAGACGAGCACAACAACGCCGCTCGAAAAAGGCGCGATCGCTTAGTCATTGATGATTGGATTAGCGTCTGGAAGTGTGGGCTTCGGGATGATCCGAACCGGACAGGGTCCCAGTGGCGGTACGAAACGCGCAGCTTAAATGCTGTTCATTTGCCCACCATGACCCGGTTTCTTTCTTCCTTTCCCCGCCCATTTTCTTCTTCTTCGTTCAGCACTGTTTTCTTTCGTGCGCATTGCATGCTGAGCCATTTCACTTTGACCCAGCCTTCATTTCGGACAGTATACTATTATGCCTAGCCTTCCTTTACTTTTCAAACGCGACAATGGGTTGACGCATCAGGATGGGTCGTTGAATGAGACGGGTGCGGTTGTAATTGCGGTGTGTGTGGTGGCGGGTGTTACGATCGTCGCGTTCATCGTTTGGATCATCTTCAAACGAAGACGGAATAAAGACGAGGAGGCACTGGAAAAGCGCACGTATTCTGTGCATCACAGCAAAAACAACTCGGACACGGGTCATCTCCTAGAGCAGAGGACGTCTTGGCTCCCTGACGCGCACAAGGACGGACTCCCCACTTTTACGACATCATACCGCCCCGATGCCCCACCCATATTTCATTTCCCAGCGGAGACTTTCAATACCTCTGGGCCATCCGTCACATCCACAACACGGTATTCCCAACTCAAACACGCGGGGACAGAAGATGAGGAGTACGATCGCCGCGAATCCTTTGCATCCACTCTAACTCCGCGCGCTCCATCTACGGTCATGATGCTGGAAGAGTCGGCTGTACCCTTCATGCGCGAAGCTCCGCGCGCATCATCACACTCTCCTACCCGCTCGCCAAAGTCCCTTCCTCCACTCGCCATCCCCGGGGTTACAAACACCGATACCGTGTCTACATCGAATTACACTTCCGCACATCCGGTGGCGGTCATGGATACCCCGATAACATCTGCCGTGTCATCCGCCACGTCCGAATCCATATATTCCCAGGCGAGCGCGACCACATCCCGATACCGTCATACCCTTCCTACACCGCCGTCTCCGCCTCCCATTCCATCAATTCCTACACTTATACCTGCCTCCCCGGTCCCCACTCTCCCAGCGCGCCGTGCTCTCCCCCAAATCCCAGCCGACGTCCTCCGGCGCGTCGAACAAACCGAACTGCCCGGGGCTGATCTTAATCGCGCGCCGACCAAGGTTATCGCCACACTGGTAAAAAAGAGAGCTCACGGAGCAGAGCTGAATAGGAACGGGACGGCCGTGTCGCGTATCGAGCGCTCGGATTCTATCACATCGTTTGACAGTCCGCAGGGCGAGGATGGTAATAATGATGAGGGGGTGGAGTTTAATCCATCGACGGGTCGCCGGCGGATGAAGACGACGAGGCGCAAGTGGGAGGCGGCGAGGGCGAGGCAGCGCAGTGCTACGCTTGCGTCGGAGCCTGCCAGTGCCAGTGCAGAGTTGGTGGATGTGCCGATTTCGACTACGGAGACGTCGTTCCCGTCTTTCACGGCACCGTTACGCGTTGAGAAGAGACGTGATGATACTACATTGGACAGTTAATTTATGCCTTTTTTACGATGTAGGGCGCGCTCAAGCTAGCAGTAAATATATGAAAAGGCCTTGTAAACATGTTATAAACTTGATTACCCACATGTCTCTCTCACCTGTGTCAAGACTGGCCAATACTCTGAAGACATTGCAATATTCGAACACCAGCAGTCAAACTAATAAATTGAACTGTCTGAATATTACTCGAAAGGAAGAGCGGCTATACTTCCTCTTATATGTTCTAGATCATCTAACGAGATATCAAACCCACCATACCTTCTCAACGCATCCCTCCGTTCATACTCAGTCTTCGCAGTAACCAAAAGCTCCGTGCCCGCTCCTACATGTCTATTAAACACAGCGCCCTTGACACCAATCCTCCCAATATACCGGGTTGCTGGCGAGTCTTCCACATTAGGATCAGCACCCAACTCTTCTGCTTCCTTCTTTGACAACCAAAAGTGTTTAGAAAAGACAATCTTGTCAGAGAAGAATGTGCCCGCCATCTTGCTCACGACAAAGTTTGCAGCATGGTAGTCCTTCTCGAAGAACTCGACCTCCGTGAACATGTACACGATCCGCCAAATAGGTTCCTTGGTCTCCTTTCCGGCGTGCATCACTTCTAGACGCCAGTCTATAGTCGGTGAGGCTTCTACAAATAAGTACATATGAATGTCAGTGACGACGCGATTGGAACGAATCGACCAACCAACCTAAGCTGCAGTCTGGAAGCGATCCTCTAGTCAGACGATGACTCTCCGTGGGAGACACGCCCATGACCACGTTCTGCGGATCGCAAGAAAGCAGAATCGGGCGCGATGGGCCAGCTCCGCCGCACCCGACATCCATGAGGTACGTCGTGATGCCGTCCCCCGGCTGCACGAACAGAACCATGTGCACGAACGGGGTATACAGCGGCGCCTCCCCGGTAGGCGTCTCCGACTCGTTGACGCGTCCGGCGCCAGAGTAGGCTCTACGTATACGTGATGAAGAGTTACAAAGGAAGAAATAACATACCGATACCCAAGCCCTCGAAGTGCCTCCAAGAAGAATATATTCATTCCGAAGCAGTACGACCCCTTCCCTTCACCGACAATCCTTTCGAACAACCCCTCCGGGGTAATATCCATATCATGATTCTTCGTACTATCGGAATCAGCTTTCCATTCGCCCCCACGCGTCCACTCACTAGTGCATCGCCGTGTTCTCATAGGGGTACTTCACAATATGGAGCCTGTTGATGATGTGCATGTTCTCGAGCGTCGTGGGGAAGGCGCCGCGCGCGAGTTCGTCTGCAGAGTATGAGGTGGGGAAGGATATGGATGAGAGCCATTGGGATATTTGAGATGGGGTATAGCGCGAGGGTATATTCTTGATACGGAGGGAGTCGCGAAGGTCTCCGTTCAGAGGCCAGGAGGTAGACATGGTGATAGTTTGTGGGCAAGGAGTTCCGGCGATCAGTCGCGTGCCATAGTCGCGTGTATATTAAGCCTTGGCGCTCAAGTCCCAAGTCCATGCTTGAGCGCAGCGCGCGCTTGGGCATAGAAAACATCTGAACGTGCAATTCTGTTCAAGGCGCTCAACCGTCTTCAAGTTAAGCCTTTCTTGAGTCTAGCGATAAACAGCTCTGCATAGTTAGTTCAAAAAACTTGGGATATTGTATCTTAACGTCAGCAATCTACCGGGTAAGAAAAGATTCAGGAGGAGCTCGAAGCTCCTTGCCTGCGAAGGACTTCATCACATCAAAAAATGTGGAATACTGCAAATGCCCGTCCAACGTCTCTTCATCGACAGGTGCTCGATTAAGATCAACACCCATCGCCTCCGCCTCAAAATTGTACGAGTTGCGCGCGGCAAACCCTCGGTATACGACCAAGTTAAGGCGGGCTATCCAGTTTCTGAAACCGAAGAATGAAGATTCAGAGGGGAAGAGATTGTCGATGCTCATGGGGTTACCCGTCTCAACGCTGGCGGTGAAGATGAAGTGGTTCTTGGCGGTAGCTAGCTGGTTACAGGTGACCGACGAATCAAACCAGTTACTAAACGGCGGGGCAGCTCGTTTTACTAGGTTATTCTGTGGAAGGGCCCGGTGATGAAGGCCTTCGCCTGAAATTTGATACCGGGTAGAAAGGACCAAAATAACATAGAAGAGCGACTCCAAATCGTGTCGATAGAGGTGTGCGGTCTTGCTACTTGGAGAGCGGAGCAAGTCCACTGCCATTAAAGGCGGGGTGCCAATGCGCAGGAAGGATGTCACCTTCTGATCCTCGAGATCGTCAAGGTCAGAGGAGAGGTCCATATCGTTTAACACCCCGTAGACATTGTACTGATCGTCGAAACGGTACGATGTTACTCATGCTGATGTCGCGATGCAAAATGCGGGGATTGTCGTAGAGCCACTTATGACCTAGAAGTTAATGAGTATGATGAAATCAAGGATAGGAAGACTGCTCACAGTTTAGGACATCAAAGAACACTTGCGCGAAGTCAGCTCCATTAGGCAGAGTGTCTATCGGAAACAATTCTTCCATAATCACAATGCGCAATGTCCGTCTTTCATCACAAAGAATATCTTCTTCGCAGGTTTTTGAACTTGAAGAAACGTTATCTAGGACTTCCGCAACACGAGCTTGAGTCGAACCAGAGATGACTTGTAGATCCTCCGCGTGAAGTATATTGGGCAGGTGTTGGAGAACCCAGTGCATGTCACCGCCAAGGTTAATCGCTGCCGCCCTGGCTTTGTTAACCAGTTTCTCCTCCAGTTTTCGTGCCGCCCTAGGCGAGCTAATTTTGATCACGAGCCGCGGTGAGTGAACGTGCCCAGAGACATCTGTTCCTTTGACGACGCAACGGTCAGCTCGACGGTAGATAACTTCTCCAAGGATGTAGCTGCCACCCCGTGTGTCAAGAGTCATCCTCTGCAATGAATGTGTGGCCGCAGCTTCTGATAAAGTCGTCATCCTCCGTATCAAGGCTTGAGAGTTCAAAGTAAGAGACAAAGGAGCGTCTTGGCAAGCGACGGCGTCGGTAACGTGATCAAGTCATAGTACGGCGCTCTGCGAGTGTTCATGGGAGCTGTCTGAACGCGACAGTCTGGGGTCCTCTGTCTTGATAGTGTGACTTGAAGGACCGAATTAAACAGAGGAAGGCATACCAAGCTCGCGATATCGACTCTTAATAGTCCTCATCGGAATTCCGCGCCCTACTCCTTGCCATGACAATGTCAATTGGGCCTTGTCATCATTTGGTGTCGTGGTCCTCCAAGAAGATATGCACAAAGAAAAAGTCTTAAGACAAAGAATGATGAAAGAGGAGGATGCGAAATTTGATGATTAAGGAAAGCCCGGCGAATTATACACGACGTATGTCGACACCGGCGCTGATCTGCTAACTGTGTTATGGGCGCATAAAATCACGAATCATGGCACTTACCACATACTAGCCAATCCTATTAGACTTGTTTTTATATCCATCCCACTTGCCCAGTTGATTATCAACGTCGAGCATCCTCGTACCATAAAACATGTGAGATGTAGGCTTGAGATAGTCCCAATCCTTAATCTTCCCATTCTCGTCTCTCGCCAGCTGACTCCCCCCCAAACTCCAGGTACCCTTCAGGGCGTTGTGAGCAGCCACCACAGCACCGCAGTTTGTGCAGCGATGACAACCCTTCTACGGTTTGGCTTCAACACTGTACACATCGGTACGAATATGGGGACCGTGCGTCCAGAAGAACGCGCTGTCCGGGAAATGCATCGTGTGGATGAATGCAGAGGCTGCCAAGTAATCAACATCGAATGCGGCGACCATAGAGGAGGTAGGACCCACAAGTTATACGCTGACAGAGAGTACAATGGCAGTACACGCTAAGGAGAGGCTTGCCCACGATTTTCCAGGTAGTCTAGCCACAAAAGCAGCTTCCTTCGTGAGTCGGTTGCGAATCCATAGTGACTGACGAGCTTCAACATGCATAGCGTGATGGGGCTCTCAGTTACTTGGCAAAGTCCTTCATCACATTTTGAAGAAAGTAGAATTTGCCGTCATGGTCGAAAGCAAGTTGTAACTAGGATCGGCCTCCGCGTCACCACCGATCGCGCCTCTGGCGATAAGATAGATCAAGTGCTTAGAGTCAAAGGCGGTGTGCCGGTGCGCATGAAGGAGGTCGCCTTCTGGTAGAGTTTGACTTTCGTTCGAGGTGCCGTAGATAACGCAATCGTCATCACGGCGATAGATGTTACCTGTCCTGATAGTATCACGATGCAAGACGTGCCATTTATGACTTAGAAAGCACTTAACACCACCATCGTAAAAGCAAACAATAAACGAACCAACGAAGACGCCAAAAAACACTTGCGCCAAGTCAGACGCGTTGGTCAATTGTGTTTCTTGCAATGCAAGCATGGACATTTTTTAAACTGATCTTTATCGTCAACATCATCTTACATTTACCTACAATCTGATAGGCATAGGATCTCATAGATTACGGTCTTAATGTAACGAAGATCATATTGTACAAAACCATAGTCGTGGTCTACAAATCGTGCAGAGATTCCGTTGGGGCTCTGAGCTCTTTTCCATCGAAGACCTTCATAATTTCAAAGAATGTGGCATACACAACCTTGCCACCGAGAGTATTGTGGTCAAAGGGTGCTATGGATTTGCCCCGTTTGCGAGCCCTCCGTTCTTCGTTCTCATGAACGTCCTTGGCCAGAAAAGCTGATGACATCTCTAGTTTGAGGTCATCGATCCATTCGTTGAAACCACCAAATGAAGATTCAGGCGGAATCATGTGGTCGATGTCCCTGGGGTTACCCGGCTTGGCGGTGGCGACAACGAAGCCGAACTTGGTGAGAGCTAACTGTTCCCAGGAGAGGGACGTATTAAACCAGTCACTGAACGGTGGGGCAGCTCGTTTTACCAGGTTATTTTGGGGAAGGGCTCGGCAATGAAAGCCATCGCCTGAGATTTGATGCCGAGTAAAAAGGATCAACATAACGTAGAACAGCGACTCCAGATCGTGTCGATAGAGGTGCACGGTCACGTTGCTTTGAGAACGGAGTAAGTCTACTGCCATGAAAGGCGGTGTACCAGTGCGCATGAAGGACGTCGCCTTCTGGGCGTCGAGGTCTGCCACGAGGGAGGAGAGGTCCATATCGTTCAGGACGCCGTATACAGCGCCATCGTCGCCGTAACGGTACATGATGTTACTCGTGCTGATATCACGGTGCAAGATACGGGGGACATCGTGAAGCCATTTGTGACCTGAAACGAAATTAGTAATTTCATCGGGAAGGCGGGAGGACAATTAAACGTACAGTTAAGAACGTCGAAAAACACTTGCGCGAAATCAGACGCGCACGGTAACGTGTTAATGGGAAACAACTCCTCCAGGATCACGATATGCAGCGTGCGATACTCGTAATGGTACTTTCCACCGTCGACATAGGAAGCCTCCTCGTTCAGGAAGGAAGCAACGCGATCTTGGGTAGAACCTGCGGGCGTCTTGATATCCTCTGCGTGGAGGATCTTCGGAAGATGTTTGAGTACCCAGTGACTCTCGCCACCAATCTTGATTGCAGCGTCTCTGGCCGCGTTAACTAGTTTCTCCTCCGGCTCCCGCGACAAACTTGGGCAACTGATCTTTATAACCACGGTCTCGGTGGGACAGCCCTGGCGGTGTGCTCTGACAACGTAGGTGAGGCGGCCAATGATACCGGCCTGGCGGAACAGAACTTCGGTGATAACGTAGCATCCAAATGTAGTCTCCAGAACCATATCCTTTAAAAGATTGGACCAGAAACGCTCGCCTTTGCGGGGTCCCAACTGCTTCGCCATGAATCCTAGATTGTGGTTGAACTTCTGGTGGTCGCGGATAATGTTTCGGAAACCGCGGTCCACAGAATTCATGCGGTGGAGGGCAATGACCATGGAGAGGAAGAAGGCTTTGCCCTCTCCAGTAGACATGTCGACAGGCGACGCGACCATAATGACAGATGCATCGTAATACATGAGCTGCAAGCGAGTACGGTCGACAAGCGACATGATGAAATGCGAGCGCAGGGGAGTGAGGGAAAGGGCCTCCATGGCGTAGCTAGCACATTGGACCTGGACGCTTTCCAGCTTCTTTGGAGATCTGACCGCGCGCTTTTGGCCCTGGCCGACGCGAGCGACCTTCTGAGCGGCCGAATGGTGCTCCTGCATCTGCTTCCTCTTCATGCTACCCGGTTCAGGGTCTGCCACGTCAGCGTCATCTTCAGCCTCAGAGTTGAGGTCCTCTTCGTCTTCGTCTGGAAGTCCGGTGCCATCTGTCTCTTCGGGGATACCTGGGACGTCTTTCTTCAGTTCGTCAACTCCATCAAACCCTAAACACGAATCAGTCCATGGTCATAGAGTAGGGCAAATGATCGACATACCCGCTGGCATCCGAGTTTTCAAGGTCCTAAACCGTGCAAAGTTACCATATAGCAACGTTCCGACTTGCGCTTTCATCTCCTCTACGCTAACAAGCATGGCCGCACCGAGCGTCCTCCCACGTAGATTAGAGAGCATACGTTCTTCGAGTATCAGCAACTGCTGGTACACGGATCCAAGGTCAGGACTGACGCCATCGGCATAGACACCGTACTTCAGCCGGAGAGGATCGTTTTTGTAGAAACGGATGCGGTCGGATGCATCGACGTCTGGGTACTTCTTGTAGAGAAAGTCCAAAGCACCATTGTAGACGGAGACGCGTGAATCGTAGAGGACTTTCTCTGTCCTTGGGCCCGTGCGATTG
The DNA here is from genome assembly GCA_036872995.1 of Hymenopellis raphanipes. Classification (NCBI taxonomy): domain Eukaryota; kingdom Fungi; phylum Basidiomycota; class Agaricomycetes; order Agaricales; family Physalacriaceae; genus Hymenopellis; species Hymenopellis raphanipes. The sequence continues at coordinate 4,132,578 of JAYMDG010000001.1, forward strand.
TCGCAGCAGAGGCCGAGATATTCACTCCACGCTTTCGCGAAGGCTTCGTCTGTCGCTATCTGGTCTATCAGCGCGTTCCATTCCTTGCTCTGCCGTGTCTCAAAAGAGACATTGAAGACCACACGGAGAAAGTCGTCGGCGGGGACAGAGACTCGATTGTGCTCCAAGTCCTCCAGAATATAGGCTTTAAAGTTCTCGCGGTAGTATTTGGCATTTTCCTGGACGCCACCCTCCTCATATGCCGTCAAGGCAGCTGAGCCACGGGCGGCTGGTGTGCTATCCACGTCCATGCTGGACAGCCGGTGATCATTGCTGGCCTTCATCTGCCGGATCGAGGTCGGCGTTTTGGGACGTGATGGGAGCGCTGGGAAAGGGAAAAGGAGATGCGCCGGCACATTGGAAAGTGGGGGACTATGGGAATGAGAGGATTCGTCGTCTGAATCTTCATTGTAATTGATTGTTTGGTCGCGCGTTCTGAGCTTACGAGGCGACATGTCTGTCGCGTGGAATGAAGGGGGAAAGATAGAGAGCGGAAGAGCGTAGAGCAGCATCTTATACCGATTGTCGTCTAGTAACGTGACTGCACAGAAAGTGGACGAAACGGGCCAACAATGGGCTCGACAATGGGTGATCGAGAGAGAGAAAGGTGTGTCCACGTGGGCGTGTTACAAAAACAAACAATGCCTCACTGAGTTACCTCTTTTGGAATGTGGACAGTGGACTGGACTTCACATTGTTACACAGCACAAATGGTTTAGCCCTGCCGTGCGCGAAGGAAATAATTGGTTTCTTGCCACCTTACAAAGAATATCGTTCAAAGAAATATCCGAGTGTTTCCGTACGTACGAAGTAAAGAAATGACAACTTATCAACGGTACAAGTACTCACTAGTACTCACTACGAATCGCGGCATCCTGCGATGTGAGTCAAGGTAATACCCGTGTCTGGGAACAATGAAATGACGCGCTAAGCACAGTGCATTCAAACATTCAAGTCGCGTTCACGAATGGAATGATTATCCCCGCTTTCACTAACAGTTTCCATCTTTCTCTGATCAGGATTTGATCCAAACTGCATCGTAGACAACTGCTCAGATGGAGCTCCCTTCTCCCTATGCAGTGTGTTCTGCGACCACGCCCGCCCAAGAACAACGCGGAGCATTATCAGCTCAGGTCCAATGCACTAGTATTGAAGTTATCATTGTCCATCATCATCGTCAAATCAAAACGAACGGACATACCTCCAGCTGCACCAAAAGCGAAATAAACAAGTTCTGCGCCGTATTGCTATCTCCGAACAACCCTAACAGAACCGCGCTCAGAATAGTGAACGGCAGCGCACTCTCCACGACAATTGCAGCGATGCCTGTGTACATCTTTGCTTGCTCGGGTCCAAGCGCGTCGAGCACTTGCTTCCGGTTGAACCAAATACGTCCGGCGATTTGGAGTGTGAAGACGATGTTGATGATCATGAGAATTAACCAGACAGCGAGGGAGAGTGGAAGCATATTCGCGTTCGGCAAGGCGATCTGAACGACAGTCAGGATAGAAAGAACTAGATAGATATTCGTGTGAGGAGGTCGCTAATTTAGAACGAGCAATGAACGTACGAACGGTCACGATGTAGAAGATTGTATTGAAGACGATGATGTACCAACGATAGTTCCAAAGGAGGATAACGCGATACAGCTGTTCATGAAACAGGTTCAGCTTCATTAAGCGCTGCATCACATCGTCGTACTTACCAAAAGTCCGTCAGCCATAGTGGAGATAATAATAGTCGTACAGTTTCCCAGAGTCAAGATTGGCGCCGTCTGCTGCTCAAAGAGGTACCCAATAGCGCGCCCAGGATACTCGCGCAGATTAATCCACGCGTTCTCGTTGAACTGGATGCTGCATGCCAGGTTGATTGTACCAAGGACGAACAAGAGACCGTTGAACACGATTTGGCCGATAAACGCTTTGGCGCGTTGTGACTTGCGTTGCTGAATCGTGTAATACATGACAATAAAAAAGACCGTAGCGTGGACGCCTACAGAAGGAAGTCAACGGGAGTCTACGAACGCGTAGATAGAAAAAATAGTACCATAACCAATAGAAGCTATGTGGGTCGAGGCATACGTAGATTGCTCGTACCAGAGAGATTCGCTGTCTTCCTGTGTAGCCCAAGGGGAGGACATGATTGACGTCGTTTCAGAGATCTCGCGACTGTCAATTTAAAGCCCTGCCATGAGAAAGAGGCCCTTAATTGAGAGAGGTCTAGGAGAGGTCTACAATGATGAAACAGAAGGACGCAAAATTTGATGATCATTCAAAGCTCCCCAACTAAAATACACGCGTATTTCGACGCCGGCCCTACGAACTGAGTTATGGGCGCGGGACATTATGAACATAGTGAAAGCACTTGCCACATGTCAAGCAATCCTATTGGACTCATTCTCGTACCCTTTCCATTTACCGAGTTGATCATCAATATCGAGCATCCTGGTACCATAGAAGATGTGCGCCGTAGGCTTGAGATAATCCCAGTCCTTGATCTTCCCGTTCTCGTCTCGCGCCAGCTGACCACCCCACATGCTCCAGGTATTCTCTTTGGTGTTATATGAAGCCACGGCGGCACCCCAGTTTGTGCAGCGATGGCGGTTCTTCCACAGCTTGCTGTGAACACTGTACACATCGGTACAAATCTGAGGGTCGTGGGTCCAGGAGAATGCACTGTCAGGGAAGTGCATCGTATGGATGAATGCGGAGGCTGCGAGGTAATCAACATCAGATTTAGAGGCGTTGAATAGAGGAGATTGCGCCCACAAGTGAGACGTTGACAGAGAGTACAATGGCAGTAGGCGCTAATCCGTACCGATTGTGGAGTGAAAGTGAGAGACAAAGGAAGGGGTTTCGAATCCCGATTCGCCTAGCGGTAACGTGATCGTCATACGTTTTCATAGTCTCCCCTAGGCAGACTCAAATCTCGACAGTTTTCATAGAGCTCTCTGAAAGTAATAGCCTGGAATCCGATGTTTAATGAGGTAAAACGAGTCAACACAGGAAAACATACCAAGACTGCGATATTGACTCCGAGTCCTCATCAGGTAAATTTCGCCACACTCCTTACAACGAAGAATGCTAACGTTGCGTCATGTTGTGGGTTGTTATTGGGACAAGTACGCGAGGCTTGAAGACAAAGATGGAAGAGGCGAACTTTAATGATCCAATTTTCAAAGCTCGATGTAACTGGGAGGTTGCAATTGGCAGAAGAGAGAGACGCTCGAAGCGCGTTCATGTATTTGTGTGTGTTTGGCTGTAGTATTAGGCACGTATATGCTGTGGCGTACGCCTCGCCGTTCTAACGCGTACTTTGCCGCCGGCGCAAACCTGAGAACGAAGTTAGTATGGGCGCATAAAACCGTGAACATCCTGCAGACACCCGCCACACACTAAGAAATACTATTCAATGCAGATCGACTTAGCGGAAGGCTTGATTGAGTTGTGGATTGAATTTACTAGTACAAAGTCTGTAATTACAAAGGCATTTAAGATGAGCTGGATATCCAGGTCGTCATATTCGAAAACCCGCCTGGGACTCGCTTGGGCGACTTCCACGACTGATACTCCAAATCATTGGAAATGGCCTGCATTGCCTCGTCAGTATGGGCGTCGATAAGGTCTTGTACATGACTCTGAATCGGCTCTAAACTCTGCGCCCAGAGCATCTCGAAAAGCCTGAACGCCTCATACGGCTCGGTGATATCGAAAACGTATCTGGAGTCGGAAATCTCCTGCACCATGTATTTCTGCGAATCCCGGCGGTCAATTACATGAAGTCATCCTGAACCCGAAACGTCCGCGTACCTTGCTTTCTTTATTAATCCATCCAAGCACGACGTTGACCTTATTGCGGTCAACGAGAAGCCCAAGGATGGTCGCAGAATCGACACAGTGCATTTCCCACACTGCGAGTGCGGTGCGCATGACGATGGCGAGATGGGCGAGATGTTTGGCTCTTTCCTCCGCATTGTCATGCGTGAGCACGAACTCCATCACGGAAATTGGCAGTTCGGTGTCCAAGTGTCCAAGGCCTTCAGCTTCTAGGTCAATTGATGGGCTAAGATCACAGATTACTCTGTCGCCATCGAAGCCTGCTGCTGTGAGCCTGTTCCATTCAGCGACATGCCGACGACCAAGGGATTTCGTAGAAGTAAGGAATACGATATCCGGCCGAATCTCATCTAGTGGGTTCATAGAAATAAGATCGGCTCTGAGGTCACCGTGAACGGCCCATGGAGGGTTGTACCTAGTAATATGGTCAGTACGAGAATATCAAGGGTGAAAGAGATTTATTACCGCAGCTCCATCTCGTTGAAGCATCTCCAAGCTGTCGCAAAAAAAGTGCGATAGAGCGTCTGCCAACGCGTAGTGTAGGAATGGCCCACATCGGAGACTTTCTGTTGCAGATCTTGGGCATGAGAACAGGCGGTTATAGAAAATTGAAGACTGGCGCTCATGTACTTGATGAAAACTTCGGATTCGCATGATAGCTCGCCAATGATATCTGCACGATGAGAGCGCCAGAAGGCATCCACAAGGCGCTGTGTGCGATCTGTCATGCCTTTCTTGCAGTCTGTCACAGCATCCTGTGGATATCCAGACTACGTTAGAGTGTCAGTGAGGTCTACTAGTGATGTGTACGTTACCAGAACACCGGTCGCAGGTCCGCGGATCTCGGGCGACAGCAACTTTAGCCATTCCTGTGCATGAGTTGGGAGAGCACCCGTTGGTTGAGGTCCCGGGACGATGGTGATTTTACCGTCCTTAAGCCAGCCGTCAATTTCGTCCAGAGATCGGCCAAAGATGAATCTGAAAAAGAAAAGGTTCATACTGGTTCGGATCAAATGCGAGATTCCTACCTGAGAACTAGGTCTTCCTCAATCAATGGCGGATGCACACTGTCAATGGCAGGCCTGTGTTCTTCGGACCATTTTGGGCCCTTTGATGTCGACCATTCATGCTTCATTTCATTCGGCTCGAGTTCGTTTTCGTTGCGAAACGAAGGAAGAAGACGTTCAGAGATCCCTTTGGCAACAGTTCGAAGATTCCACAGCATTGTGTACAGGTGAAATATGTGAACTTTGTCCCTGAGATTGAGGATGGATTGGATGGCTTTGGACACTCGAATCGGATGAATGGTAGGCTAGGAATGAATCAAAGTTCGTCAGCATTGTGAATGCAAATGAGAACATCTGCACACCTTTCCCCGTTCATCATGGAAGCCGACGAAAATGATGACCGCCCATGCTGATTTGAAGTAGAGTCCAAATACGGGGTTGTTAAGACCAAGAGCGTTGTACAACGCTAAGGTAGCACTCATGGAAGCGCATAGATGATCTTGGTGAGCGTCACTTCCATCGATTCCGGCACCTTCGGTAGTCTTGTTGTACTCGACAAGGAGCAACGGAACTTCCAGCAACTCGCTCTCAGAGTGGACATTGTAAGCATATGCAGGATGACGTTGATGAGCGTCCATTGCATAAGGGGAGAGCCCAGATTGCGACTTGGGAATCTGAGCGGAAAGAACAACATCAGGAATGACGACTGGCCATCCCTTACCGTCGTGTTCACTAGCATACATGGACCAGCGAGGACGGAAGCTGGAGCCCGTCAGTTGAAGACAAGCTCGGCATGAACAGAAACTCTTACTTCAGGGTTATGTCTGCGTCGCAGAGCACGTCATGCCAGACATATTCGAACAGACAGTCATATGCTGGTGTGGCGAGAAGACTGGGATATAGCAGCGGCATCTTCGCAAATTGACGGAAACAGTGAAAAATTACAGCGGTGTGGACGGAGGCTGTGCGATGTAATGCCAGGTTCACGACGCCTTGATTCTCAGAGCGAGAGATATCAGAGTCCTTCCAGGCTAAGTTGAAGCCATACTCCGTTGAATTTGACTGCCAACGAGCAATGTTGTAATGTGAATTCATCTTCACGGAGTGAGCCGATATTAATGGAAGAGTGGCGGCCGAGGGTACATTGGCATTCTGAAAACCGATTATCAGCGCCAAAGATCCCACCAACAAACAGAAGAAAACGAAGTACCTCGTCAGTCATCCATTCCGGTAACGCACACTTCAAGACCTCCTGGATAGTCTTGCCAATAAGAGGGTCCAGGCCGTCCAGCACATGGGATGGGCTCGTACCAATCACGATACTGTACTGTTTCGACCGGAAATTCGCATAACGCATCACGCGGTCGCCTGAACCTAACTTAGAGCTTAGGATAACGCGTAACGGAGCTTAATTTCAGGGTCCAATCGCTCAAAATGGCAATTTTTTGGGCCCGCGATTTCTAAATTAGGTCAAAATCGGCCTGGTTCCTGGTAACGAACTTAGTTTATATAAGTTCGTACCATAACGCGTCACAGGCCGCGAACCTAAGGTCGAAACAGTACAGTATCTATGTTACGCAGTGGCGCAATTTCAGGACAGGAAGCGATACCTGCAGCGGTTATCTTAGCGCCGTAATGACTATAAAGCCACCTGTCAAGGTTCACAGACGTTAGGAACAGGCAGAAATATCTGCATGGAAGGCACATACGTTCGCACTTCATCATCAACCATCATACAGGTGGTCGCGTTCCCGTACCGGTTTCATCACCTGAAAGACTACAACACTCGCACCGGTGCACCTCGACGGGAGCGCCGCTACTCATCAGGATGACTGCGTGGGTGTCGCCTTGACTGGTTGCCCATCTGCGGCGGAGGCAAGCAACCCAATCCACTTCGAACAGGATAGCACCCCTTACCAGGTGGCGATTTGTGAGCCCAAGGATGAAGGCATCACCAGTGCACCTCGGCGACTGCGCGGCAGCTCGTCAGGACGGCTGCGTGGGTGCCGCCTTGGCTTGTTTCTTCAGCGGAGGCGCGCAAGTCCCGCGTGGATGCGTGTCCTTCGATAAATGGAGCGTGTCAGTCGTCCTGAGCTGCTCTTCACCACAGAGGGTCGTGCAGTCAAAATAGGAGTTCTGGTGCGGACTGTCACGGGTGTCTGCCGGCAGATGTCGGGTGCGAGCCGCAAAGACAGTGTTTCCAGGGGTCGGTGTTTCTGTTTCGAGCATTTGGGACTATTCTGAGACTGGAGGACCCGTTGGAGAGAGATTACATGGAGCTTGCGCCGCGCGGCTGGCCAGTAGAGAGTTGTACTCTGTTGAATGGTCATCATTTCTTAAAAACATCAATCCGGCTTATTGGGACGGCTACCATGGGGTCTGGTGGTCGTCCGTCACCCGTCAAGTAGTGTATGCAAACGGCGGCAACTTGAGTGCCCACCCACATGTGACATTGCTTGGCGGCCGCGGGCGTGTGGCCGGGACACGCTGGCGCGGGAGCCATAACTGATACTATATTGTAACAGGGATGGTTAGCCCCTACTCATACTCATACTCATACTCATCGGGACAATTTGAATAAGGGTATAACTGAGTAAGAGTTGGTAAGAGGACGTGTTTAGACATATGATTCGTGTAGAAAAATATGGGCTAGGAGGCAGGTTAGTAGATGGTGGAAGACTGAAGTGTTGTTGGTGGATGCAAACGAGTGTACTCCAGTTCTTACAAAGGCGACCTCCGTGCTTGAGCTGCTAAGTTTCGTTCACCTTAATTTTTGGCTACCTTTAACGAGAGGGCGATCGGGCTGTCTGTATCATAGAAGTAGGAAGTGTTGTGCAGCTTGTGTGTAGCTTGGAAGAACAGGGACGATCGACTTGTCCGTTTTTGGCAACGTGCAGGCTGTCTTTCAACGTTCATGTCGACTTTAGGAAATGGTATGCATACCCTAGTTTCTCCTCGCGTGCTCAAAAGTATTGCTATAGGAGTTCCCTACGACTTCCCCTTGGAGTTGATCGATGAAATTATCGCTGGCAACCAGGATGACATCGCTTTCCTGCGCTCTGTGTCATTGGTGTCGAAAATCTGGCGCGCGGCTGCCCTTCGATACCTCTTTTCTGAGGCGTCCTTCCTTTGCAAGAACGATTTCATTAGATGGGGATTGATATGCGCGTCTCTACCCCACGTCGCCCAGTATGTTCGCAATGTGGTGGTCAACCTGGGGGCAATACGGAGACTGCAGGACCGAGCAAAGTCTGCACGAACGGGGTTCGTTGGGCGCGCAAAGGCTTCGCTAACTGGGGTCATGGGGATTCCGGTGGAGAACATCGAAGGGGCTACTACTTACACGAAGCGGCTATTTCCCACTCTTGATTGCACGTTTCCGAAAGATTCAGACTTCGAGGTGGTCCTTCCCACCATGAGCAATGCGACCAGTCTCGATTGGACGATGCCCTCTACGAAGGACGGATTCGATCCAACTTCTGCCAATACCACACGCTTCCTATCGTCTTTCCCAAACATCACCCATCTTTCTTACTCTAGCCACCTTCTTCGCACAGAGGTCCAAGGGCACTTCATGAGTTTTTTCCAAAACCTTCGTAAATGTACATTTGCAATGTGGGGCGGATCGGATTCGGAGCCTCTTTACGTCTTCTCTGCCAGATCTCGAATCAGTATATCTCAACTCGAAGAGATATGGTTCGAGGATTGTGAGCTAGGATCGATGGATTGGCTTCTGAATGTACTCGATAACTCTCCTTCTCCTATTCATATCCGCAAACTCGGTTGGAAGTTTGGAGATCCTCCTTTCTTGTCCAGCAACTTTGCTCGCCTTCTAGGCATAACTCGAGGGGCATTGGAGGAACTTTGTTTCGGACCACCATGGACACCAGACGGTTAGTGCCTATGAAATCGGGAATCCCGGCATTGTAATTCAGCACTGACGGCCTGGAATGTAGATCAGACGGCCTGGAATGTAGATCTGCAGGGTTTCGAAGCTCCTCCGTTTACCTTCAACGACTTACCTGTCTTGCAAATCCTCTCTTTCAGAGTTTTACACATCTCTATCGAGCCTCATCTTATCATGCAGTGGCTGAATTCGATATTTGTCGTCTTCCCGTCTTGCCCCTGCCTTCAGAGACTTGAACTCACATTCTATCTGACAGACTCCTTGGAAGTTGAGAATGTGTTTGCTTTTGGTTTCCTTGACTGGAACTGGTTGCTAGAAGACCATTTCCCCTCTTTGAAGGTGCTTGAATTCGAGATTATGGTGGAATATGAAGAAGATTTCGATACTGCCGAAAGAAAGCGCTTGGAAATTCTCATTCGACAAAACACACAGATGGTCAAGTCTGAGAAGTTTGTCATACGGTGGAGTGCGCACGCTTTTGACGATGATTCTTCTCATTGAACGAACCTTCCTCTTCTAGGCCCGGCGCGGGAGTCATATTTTTGACCTAGTTAGGTTCATTCCCACTTCGAATGTACCTGTGTCACAATCGAGATGACGGACGGGGAGTCGCCAGGTGTTGTTGAATCCTGCTTGTTTCTGGGCTGCGGATACGTCCCTGTTGGGAGGTAACATTCCGCACTAGCCCCAATATCAATGTCCGATACTGCCTTGGCTGCTCAACGGCCACGGCGTCGAGCATCGGCGGAAAGACAATTGCACTTGCCAAACCATCACGCCCAATCAAGCATCGTGCTTACATAGGTCTAAAAACGCGTTCAGGAATTACATTCGCCACCTTCTCTTTGTCTGCTTCCTCATGAAGCGTTAGCTGCCTTCTTGTGGAAAAAAGAAAGCAACCGCCGCAGAGCGACATCGATGAATTTCATGGGCGGGCCCAAATCGACGTTACAATGGTGCCTACGCGACTGTCAAACTTATTCAGCGGGACGTGATTCGGCGAGCAATCTGTTCAGTGATCAATGGAAATCGCACTGCTTGCAAGCGTGCGCTCTGAACTTCGCCCTTCGTCCATACTAATAGTCGCATGGGCGTGCGATGGTGGCTTCACTTTTTCCTTGCAACGCACACAGAATAGTTAACGGTCTTCAAGGAGAATATTTACACACATGTCCATATAGGTGCATAGCATAGGTTACTGTCGTAGTAGAAATGAGTAGTACACAGTTACAATTCCATAGTAGCATCATCATAAGATTGCGGAGGCGCTCTCAGCGCCTTATCCCCAAAGTTCTTCATCACATCAAAGAAAGTGGAATACTGGTATTCACCGCCAAAAGTTGCATGGTCGAACGGTGCAGCCGCCTTGCCCGACTTCTGTGCTTTCTTCTCTTGCGTGAAGGCCTTGTCGCGGGCAACAATGCCGTACTTCATCGCCTCTCTAAGACTCGAAATCCAATCCTTGAAATCCGCGAAAGAAGAAGAGATCATGTTATCGGTTTCGAGGGGACTGTCGGCTGGCTCAGTGCGGAGAAAGAAGAGCTCTTTCTTTTCCGCAAGTGTTTCCCAACTGAGGGCGGAATCAAACCACTCGCCGAGGGCCGCTGTACTGCGCTTCGCTAGTCGCTCGGCCCGATCTTGGATGTGAGAGGACGCGGGTTCGGAGTCCGTGAACTCGTAACGAGTGAAGAGAATTAAGATGACGTAGAAAAGAGACTCTAAGTCGTGGCGATATATGTGCTCGGGTTGGAGACTGTACTTTCGCAGTAAGTCGATTGCCATGAAAGGCGGCGTGCCGGTGCGTCGTAGGGATGTTGCCTTCAAATCCTCGAGATCGTTCAGATCAGAGGAGAGGTCCACGTCGTTCAAGACACCGCGGACATTGTGGCCATCGTCAAAACGGTACATGATATTATTCATGCTGATGTCGCGGTGCAGAATGCGGGGGTTGTCGTAGAGCCATTTATGGCCTATGTAGTAGAAGTGGATGAGTGCCATGAAAGTAAGGACACCAAGAGCACTCACAATTTAGGACATCGAAAAATACTTGCGCGAAATCAGACGTCTTGGACAGAGTGTTTATCGGGAACAACTCTTCCATGATGACAATGCGCAATGTCCCTGGCCTCTCGTCGCAAAGAACGCGTTCTTCGCAGGATTCGCAGTGGCGGGAGACGTCATCTAGGATTTGCGATATACGAGCTTGAGTCGAACCAGGGATGATGTGTAGGACTTCCGTGTAAAGTATATTAGGCAGGTGTTGCAGAACCCAGTGCGTGTCGCCACCCGCGTCAATCGCTACCTTCCTCGCTTTGTGAACCAGTTTCTCCTCTGGCAAAGGTAATGCCGTGTACAGACTGATTTTGATGACGAGACGAGGCGTGTCAAGACACCCAGACGCGTCCATTCGCTGGCCTAGAAAATAAATGAAAACGCCGAGATACAGGCAGAAAAGGCCACCGACTTACAGTTGAGGATGTCGAAAAACACTTGCGCAAAGTCAGACGCGCTGGTCAAACTGTTGAGTGTGCGTGGTTCTTCCTTAACCACAACTCGTGATGTATGTGGCTTGTCATGCAAGGACTGTCCGCAGACATTGTGAAGGAGTTCCACATTTTGTGTTTGGGCTGAAACAAAAGTAATTTGTTGTTCGTCCGCGCAGGGGAAGTGCGGGAAAAGACGACCATCAGCTTCAATCGCCACCTCCTAGCTTGTATGCAGGGTTTATCCTCGGTAGTGCGCCAAGTCGTGAGAGGTGCACAAGCGTGTCCGCGCTCCGAGTCCTCGAAATGTGTGAGGACGACGTAGCCAGCTCGACCAGACAGAACTTTTTCAGAGACAGAGTCTGATGTTACAAGAGTCATCGAATCGCAAGGCACTGACTTGATTGTCGACTGGAAAAAGACTGAAGAGAGAGAAAGCCAAAGAGTGATCGATGATCGCTCGTGACGACTTAGTCACACCCATCCACGTGATCCGTGACACGCGTTTCTTGCAGCGACCACCAAGTCTGGCTGGTCGATTCGCCTATAGGTTATTCTTCAAACGCCCTGTCCAAAATCTGGTCTGGTCAAACGCCTCCCTCTTATCTCCCGAGATCATGCCCAAAGCCAAACCCGGTTTCTATGCTGTGAGAGTTGGCCGAGAGACGGGGATTTTCGATACCTGGTAAGTTTTAATCTACGCGTTCAAGATGAGGGGAGGCGAGTGACTGGCGAGGGACTATGTTTTGCGACGTATTTTTTCCAGGATCAGCGCGGTTCTAATCGGGAAGGCTCATCAGATGGTAGGATTCCGATGAACATTCGTTAGATCCCCCGCGCAGGCTGGTCCTTGAAATAGGATTTCTACTTTCTGACGAGTCTACTCTGGGCGGACGATGCTGATCCTGTTCTCGCTTGACATGGTCCTTCCTAACTTCCTAAGTTACTTCGGTTGGAAGACCAGAATGACAAGTAGACGCTGGGAAAAGCCAATTTGATAAGAGTTTTAATGACGTACCAGCGGGATTATGACCTCAAAAGTGATAATGCCAAGAGTATGGTATACGGCAAACGGGGGGCTCCAAGATGGATACTTACTATGGCTTGTCGAGCGACATCTGCGTTGACGTGATCACTCCGCTCTTCGCGCCTTCGTAGAAGCTTTTTAGAACCGAAAATCAGGATTTCTATGTGTATTATGTTGTGGTTCGAAAAGAACGAGTAAACAGAGGATTGCATACCAAGACCGCTCCGCTCGCGTCCTCATCGATTAACATGCCACCACATCCCATGCCTCTCCCATACTCCTTAGTGTGCACCTGGTACCCTGGTGCAGCTAGTATTCATCGCGGCACAATCGAGCGCTCTGACCTTGGCGTTCGTAAATAGTGACCCAAAAGCACAAAGGTAGCTTTTTCCTACGCAGGTTTTGACCCATAGACTTAAATTACAACGCACACTGAATTGTTAACGGTCTGAAGGAGAATATTTACATACATGTGCATAGGTGCATCGGCATAGGTTATTGTCGTGGTAGAAATAATACTAAAATTACAATGCCATCCACCAAAAAAAATTACAATTCCATAGTAGCATCCTCTTCAAGAGATTGTGGGGGCGCCCTCAGCGCTTTACCCCCGAAGTTCTTCATCACGTCGAAGAAAGCGGAATACTGAACTTCGCCTCCCAGAGTTTCATAGTCGAACGGTGCAGGCGTCTTGCCTCTGATCTTTGCTTTCTCCTCTTCCCGCACTGACCGTCTCTGAGCGTCGAAGCCGTCTTGCAGCACCCCTTTCAGGCCTAAGATCCAGGCCTGAAACCCCTGGAACGAAGATGAGATCAGGTTGTTCGTGTGGCGTGAGTTATTCAATAACGGCGCGTCCGTGAGGAAGACCAGTTTCTCTTTCCCAAGCGTGTCCCAGCTTAATCTGGAATCAAACCACTGGCTGAAGGGAGGGTTAGGTCGTTTTTCTAGTCGCTCTGCTCGGCCCTGGATGTGAGAGGAAGTGGGTTCGACCTCGTTAACCTCGTAACGAGTGAAGAGAATCAACATGACGTAGAAAAGGGATTCTAGGTCGTGGCGATATATGTGTCTGGCGTGAAGAGTATAGTCTCGCAGCAGATCGATTGCCATGAAAGGCGGCGTGCCGGTGCGTCGTAGAGATGTTGCCTTCAAATCCTCGAGATCGTTCACGTCAGAGGAGAGGTCCATGTCGTTCAAGACGCCGCAGACGGTGTTGTCGTCGTCGAAGCGGTACATGAGGTTACTCAGGCTGATGTCGCGGTGCAAGATGCGGGGAGTGTCGTGAAGCCATTTATGACCTAGAAATGACTGAGAACGACGTACTTAGTAATGATAAAAAGACCACTCACAATTGAGAACGTCGAAGAACACTTGAGCATATTGAGAAGGATCCCCCAACGTGCTAATGGGAAACAACTCTTCCAACACCACGATGCGCAGCACGCGATACTCGTATGGGTACTTTTCACCGTCTTTGAACCGGTCCTTATCTAGCAGGAATTGTGCGACCCGGTCTTGGGTAGAACCCTTGACAATCTCGATGTCCTCCGAGTACAGGACCTTGGGAAGATGTTTGAGTACCCAATGATCCTCGCCACCCTCTTTTACCGCCGCCTGTCTGGCCTTCCCGACTAAAGCCTCTTCCGAAATCCGCGACATGCTTGGACAGCTAATCTTTATGACGACCGACGGTCCCTCCACGGTAAGATTGTCTGGATGTAGCTTGCGCGCTCTGACGACGTAGGTCAGGCGCCCGACGATGCCAGGCTGGCGGAATAAGATATCCTGAATCTGGTAAGGGCCGTTCTTCGTGTCGAGGATCATGCCGGTCAACATGTTCCTCCAGTGGGGTGGACCACCGGGCTTGGTCAATTGAGACCCGAAGAAGCTCAGGTGGGTGTAGAACTTGGCATTGTCACGAATGATGTTTCTGACGCCACGGTCCTGGAACGACATACGACGAAAACCGACGATCATTGAAAGAAACACCTTCTTGCCTTCTTCTGTCTTCATGTCGACAGCAGGTGAGACGAGCATGACGGAGGAGTCGAAGTACATGAGCTGTAACTCGGTGCGATCGACAAGCGACATGATGTAATGAGAACGAAGGGGAGTGAGAGAAAGCGCTTCCATCGCATAGCTAGCGCATTGGACTTGGGCGTGCTCCAGCTTTCCGGTCATCGGCCCATCTTCGTCCGCCTCGTCGTCTTTCGTCGCTCGCGCCTTGGACTCGCCCAGGCTATAGTTTTCGATGCGGCTAACTTTGTTGGCTGACGACTCTTTTTGGCGATTTTTCCTTTTGTTGGCGCCAGCTGCCAGGGCAGATGCGGGCAGATCCTCGTCTGAAGCAAAAGGATCGCGAGCGGCACTTCCCGGCGGTACATGCGTTGGCACTACACCATTCGAAACGAAAGGATCGTCGTTGGGAATAACGTCGGCGGCGGGGTCACGATCTAAAGAAGAGTGAGTTGTTATATTTTGCAGGGAAAAAGAACACTACTAACCATCATTCAACTTCAACGCCCTGTATTTGGTGTCGTTCGCGGTAGCCATCTGGCCTGCTTTGGCTTTCAACTCCTCCGCTGCAAGGAGCATGGCCGCACCAAGAGTCTCCTGCCCGATAACAAGATCCTTCTCTCCATCAAAAAGGAGTCCCGACACCGCCCCGACATCAACGCTAAGGCCGTTAGCGTAGACGCCGTGCTTCAATCGCGCAGGGTCATTGACGTAGTAGCGGATGCGCTCCGAGGCGTGGATTTTCTTCGAATCGTGGTTGTCCAAAAAATCGAGAGCCGCATTGTACACAGAGACGCGCGGCTTATACAGTTTCTTCTCTGCCGTCCTACCGACACCAACCTTCTTGCAGCACGCAAGGTAATGGGACCAAGCTTTATCGAACTTTTCAGAAGCTCCAAGGTCCCGGATGAGGTCCTTGTGCGCCTGGCTGTGCCTCTCTTGGAGAGAGATGTTGTAAACGACGTGGAGGAAATCGTCCTTGTCCACAAGGACGCGGTTGGTCTTCAAGTCCTCCGCGATGTACGTTTTGAAGTTGTCGCGATAGTATTTGGCATTTTCCCTGATGCCGCCCTCGTCATAGGCGGCCAGGGATCCTGCACCGCGAGATCCGGGGGTCCCCTGGAGGTTTTGACTCGCTACCAGGGAAGCAGTCAGCGACCTCAACCTCCCGGGGGTGTTGAAGGCAAGCGGGTAAGGGAGCGTTGGTTGGGAGAAGGAGATCGGGTTGGAGGAGGAGGCAATGTGTTCGATGTCAGTGTCCGAATCGGACTCGTTGTAGTCAATGTGTTCGACGTCAGTGTCCGAATCCTCGTTGTAGTCAATGTCCTTTTTGGCATCTCTCGCGGGGATGACCCGAGGCGACATGTCTGTCGCGTGGAATGAAGGGGGAAAGATAGAGAGCGGAAGAGCGTAGAGCAGCATCTTATACCGATTGTCGTCTAGTAACGTGACTGCACAGAAAGTGGACGAAACGGGCCAACAATGGGCTCGACAATGGGTGATCGAGAGAGAGAAAGGTGTGTCCACGTGGGCGTGTGTTACCAAAAATAAAAGCAAACAATACCTCACTGTGTTACCTCTTTTGGAATGTGGACTGGACTTTTAATTGTTACACAGTGCAAATGGTTTAGCCCTGCCTCGAGCACATTGTTTCTACGGCGGAGGAAACAACCCACCTCCGAAACAGCAAGACATAGTATTGGAGCGGGATAACGCATAGTGTGGACGACCTTGTATGAACTAACATCGTAGACTTTCACCATCTGATCCAGAGAAGAACTCCGGAGACAACGCTACAGCAACGTTGTAGGAATACGCGATTTCGTGCTGACTCCAGCGTGGTTTAGACCAAAAATACTTTGCCAACACTCAGCTTTGTCGTTGCTATCGATTGGAGTACAAATCGTCCTTCTACGACAAACCCTGGGGTTGATCAGAGAAGGAATGACGCGCTAAGAGAACCAGTGCACTAGTAGCATCATCATCGTCATCAGAACAAGACGAACGGAGGAACCACCAAAAGCGCAATGAACAACTTCTGCAGCAGAACCGTACCCAGAAACGTGAACGGCATGACAACCCACTCTCATGGCAAATGTTAAGTACTGCGCGGGATAGTCCGCACACCTGTTACAGCTGGAACGCGACCAAGCCATCTTGATAGAATATACCATAAACAATGCCAATATTATAGGGTCCCCGCCTCTCTGCATAAATACGATGTGTGGTGGTGTAACGCGACGAGTACAGATGCGTGCTATTAGAAAAGCAAGACAAAGGATGCGATAACTAAAAGAGTGTATGTGTGAAAAACAAGAAAATCCGACGTGAGTAATGAGGTATAAGGTGGTTATGAATGGATATATGCTGATGGTGAACAGGAGCCCAGGGTTCCCCGAATAACGATAGCGAATAAAGATTTAGAGCAACGCTGAACCGTCTTTGCCTTCAGCTACAAGACGCTTCCAGTCTTCCCGCCAGGAAGCCATGCTCGCGCGCAGTCTCTTGTCACCAAGAGTCTTCTCTATCCAAAACAGCAACGCGTTCTCATCCTCTGGTACAAAGAAGGACGAGAGGAGGGAAAGCACTGTTTCAAAATTCGCGTTGTTCGCGGTTATGTGATCTGCGGCGCGTCAGCAAAAATAACACGACTGCGGAGGGGAAATATGGCTCACCCCGATATGTCCATACAATACTGACAGCAACCGCCACAAAAAGATCTTGGCCTTCCAATAAAAACGCGTCCCAAAGCCGTAATTGAGTCTGAAACGGCACCGAATTGGCGAAGAGCGTGATGTACCATTTGGTCGCATACGACGTGGTCGATATCATGTGCTTCTTGAACGCAGCATACACATCCGGCATCATCTGCTGTGTTATCCGTTCCTGCACGTAGATCGCTTCCAAAAGGCCCGGGAAACCTGGGCTGAAGATGCTATGTAGCGCATAGGAATCATGTAAGCGGACAAGCGACGCATAGACGCGTTCGGGATCAAAGTAGCACAGCAGTGTCGCGGCTATGGGCCCCATACCCTGAACATAGCCGCAGGTAGAACACCGAAGCGAGAAGCAGTGGAGCACATGGAACAGTGAGCGCTGTCTGCAAGGTGGATCAATTTAGCATCCAAGAGAAAGCGACAGCTGATGCTTACCCAGCTCCGTATCTCGTGCGGAACATGATATGTCCACTAATAGTACGTGGAACATCCAGGTCAATCTGGATGTCATACGTCGAAGGCTTCTCCATCGCCTCTCTATAGTCCTGCCCTAATCGGATCGTATCTGCGTTCCCGGTCCTCGAGAACTGACGAAGTAGCAGCTCCCAAGCGGCAGAACGCCAGCGGTCGGGGATACCCTTGTATGTCCGTGCAGACAGTTTTGGTCGTTTGTGCGGTTTTACGCGCCATATCTGGATATTAGCACCCTCGTCTCGCTGTTCTGCTTCCAGCATTCGGTTCCACTTGGCTATGCGAGAAGTCTCGCGGATCGGAAGCGGAGTAGGTGGTAGGGAATTTAATGTAGTAGCGGAAGTAGATGCGGTAGCCGGGCCAGCGGGTACCCGCACTAGTCGCTTGAGAAGGGGTGCTGAGGGAAGAAGGACGAGGCGGTCATGAGACGGGACTGAGAAGAAACCATATCTAAGTCAAGCTCAGGACAAGATTAGAGTGAAGAGAATAGAATTCCCACCGGTCAACATTAGCAAGGGCTTTGATTTCCTCCGCGTTCAGATCTCGTGTCTTTTCTGTGCCGTCCCCAAGCGCATTTTCAGCATTTAGCTGACTTGCTCGGCTTGCGCCTATCCGTGCGCGAGTTCGCTCTACGCCTTCGTGGTAGCCATCCCCTTTAACTCCTGACATTTCCAGCTGAGCATATGTATTACGGACATGAAAGGCGTCCAAGTCTTCGCCTTCTGATGGGACAAGGGACGTTTTGCTCGCCGCTAATGTCGTGTCTACTGGATGCTTTAAAGGTAGCGACGATGGCGAACCAGCGGGAGTAGAAGTGCGGCTCCCATGGGTGGGGGTGGTAACGCGTTGTGGAGGATATGATGCGGGGTTCGGAGAGAGGGTATCGCGATTCGAAACGAGGGATTTTCGCATGGGAGAATCGTCGGAGATGGCAGAATGGGTCCTCGACGACAGCCTGGACGATGAGTACGATTCCTCAGAGTGCGTGAGGTCGCTGTTGCGAAAGTTATCGCTGCCCGATACTCGCTTGCTTTCAGGGACGATGTAAGACAAGGGGCGGTGATATCCATTGCCGTTGGGCGCTGCGTCAGTGAGGTCGACTGGCTCCGAGTAGTACGCCAATTCAGTGTCAATTTCGCCATTCAACGAGTCCTCTGGCAATGCTAGGGTGACCTGCGGAATGATACCTTTGCCAAGGTCAGTGGAAAGGGCGCGAGAGGTTGCCCAGCTGTTTCTGTCTGCGCCGTACATGGAATAGATGGAGACAATAGCCGTCTCTGAGGACTGGCGCGGGGCCTTGGCTGTGGATACTCGTCGGGAATCTGAAAATGATGAAGGCGTCGTTCTCGAAGACGACGTTCCCGACGAATACGGGGAATTGGAAGGTGTCGCAGAGTACGGTCTCGACGGTACCAGCACCTGCGAGGCGTCCATGAAATGAAAATAAGGAGGAAGGGTGATGGTCAGTGGCAAAGAGCCGATTGTGGTAGCACGCGCCGCTTGTCTCCGCTTCTCGGTCTTTATATTCTGCCTGATACACATCCCAATATAACCTACTTTTCTTTATCCAAACTCTACAGTTTCAGCCTTTTTGACGTGGTAACTACTCCATTCAACCATGCCTTGCGGTCAACAAGTTCTTTCGCAAGTAGAAGGTCCGAGCATATTCATTTTTGGTCATCGCTCTCGCAGGCCGTCTACGACCCACCTTGTAGTCTCAGAACCCGACTTTATAGGAATGCAATCCTGGAAGCAAATAGAGGCATATCCGTCTCGTTACACGTCGTTATTCAATAGCGGCTATATCATATATACATCTGGCCGGCGCCGTGCTCAATCAATCAATCACTGAGCTCGAAATCCTCGTCATTTAGCGCGGCTAACTCCACCAGTGTCTGAAGAATAAACAGTAGTAGCGAATACTGACGGAAGACATACCTCTGCGTCGAGATTGGACGTGCCCCGGTCGACCACGGGAGCTTGACGTCTCCTCAGCTCCTCCTGAATCTCGTCGTCCACAATCTTCGCAAGCATCTCCCAATCCCGCTCTTCCTCCTCCGGAAGAGTAGCACCGCGGTTCGCCATGAGGTCAGCCATCTCGTTCCCTTCGATCCCCGCATGGCCCTTGACATATTCAAGCTTGACTTGACGCCCAAAGAACGTCGATCGCTCCAACAGCTTGGCCAGGTAACGAATGAGACTCGCATTCTCAACCGCGGTACCACTCGACGTTCTAAAGCCATTGTTCTGCCACTTTGGAAGCCATTCGGTGACACCTAAACATTGTAAGTGTCAAACAGAAAGGAGATCATCGACGTACATTTCATGCTGTACTTGCTGTCCGTTTTAACTCGAACAGGGTGAGTCTTGTCCTTGCATTGCTCAAGGACGCGAACGATACCCTTCAGAATAATCAGTACTGTATCAGAAAAGATCAATACACTAACGATGAGCTCGGCGCGATTATTCGTCTGCTTTCCAGGACATCGCTCAGCGAGATTTCTAACAAATTAAAAGTAATTCCTTTGTCAAAAAGAAAAAGATGCATACCGCGGATCGTCGTGGCCCCACCATACACCCACTCCAGCAACGGAACCAACCTTCCCGTTGCCTTTGCAGGCACCATCTGAAAAAACAAGTACTTCATCCAGTGTAGTAGGTGGATCACTTTGTGCTCGGGCAAAGGCATTGAAACTGCCGGTAGATGGTGGAGCTACAGTGGCCTGCTTCACTGATGAATTCGATGACACTTGTGACTTTGATGTAGAGCCTGAGGCTGGCGTTGATGCGGACGAAACTGGTTTCGGGGTCGATGTCGGTGGTGCGGAGATACTGCCAGACTGTAACCACTGTTCAGCCTGCGCCCGTGTGGGCAGTTTCTTGTGTTGATTCCCAGGAAACCCGGAGATAGAGGCTTCACATCTTTCCCTAAATCTAGTCAGTTATGCGTTTTAGACTGAGAAGGACAAGGTGCATCGATAACCCAAGTAACTCAGGAAGGACCATGTTCAGCGAGAACAGGATCAGCATCGTTCCGCACAGAGTAGACTCATCAGAAAGCAGAAATCCTATTTCAAGGACCAGCCTTTGCCGAGGACCTAGCGAAAGTTCATCGGATTCCACCTGATGAGCCTTCCACAGTCAGAACCGCGCTGATCCTGGCAAAAATACGCCTCCACACATAGTCCCTTGCAAGTTACTCGCCTCCCCTCAACTTGAACGCGTAGATTAAAACTTACCAGGTATCGAAAATCCCCGTCTCGCGGCCCACTCTCACAGCATAGAAACCGGGTTTGGCTTTGGGCATGATCTCGGGAGATAAGAGGGAGGCGTTTGACCAGACCAGATTTTGGACAGGGCGTCTGAAGAATAACTTGTAGGCGAATCGACCAGCCAGACTTAAGTTGGTGGTCGCTGCAAGAAACGCGTGTCACGGATCACGTGAAAGGGCGTGACCAAGTCGTCACCAGCGATCATCGATCACTCTGGCTTTCTCTCTCTTTTTTTCAGTCGACAAGCGACATCATGCCAGTCCCTTGCGATTCGATGACTCTTGTAACACCGGACTCTGTCTCGGAAAAAGTTCTGTCTGGTCGAGCCGGCTACGTCGTCCGCACACATTTCGAGGACTCGGAGCACGGACACGCTTGTACACCTCTCACGACTAAAAGCACTTGGCGCACTATCGAGGATAAACCCAGCACGCAAGCTAGGGAGGTGGCGACTGAGGCTGATGGTCATTTTCTCCCGCACCTCTCCTTCGCGGAACAAGTTACATTGGTTTCAGCCCAAACACAAAATGCGGAACTCCTTCACAACGTCTGCGGACAGTCCTTACATGACGAGCCGCGTACATCACGAATTGTGATCAAGGAAGAACCATGCACACTCATCAGTTTGACCACTGCGTCTGACTTTGCGCAAGTGTTTTTCGACATCCTCAACTGTAAGTCGGTGGCCTTTGCTGCCTGTATCTCAGCGTTTTAATTTATTTGCTAGGCCATAAATGCCTCTACGACAACGCCCGAATTTTACATTGCGACATTAGCCTGAGCACCCTCATGTACCGCTTCGACGACCACCACAATGTCTGCGGCGTCTTGAAAGACATGGACCTCTCCTCTGATCTGAAGGCAACATCCCTACGACGCACCGGCACGCCGCCTTTCATGGCAATCGATTTACTGCGAAAGTCTAGTTCTCACGCCGGACACATATATCGCCACGACCTAGAATCCCTTTTCTACGTCATGTTGATTCTCTTCACTCGTTACGAGGTTAACGAGGTCGAACCCACTTCTTCTCACATCCAGGGCCGAGCAGAGCGACTACAAAAACGACCTAACCCTCCCTTCAGCGAGTGGTTTGATCCCAGATTCAGCTGGGACATGCTTGGGAAAGAGAAACAGGTCTTCATCACCACCTCGCAGCCAATCGATGACCTACTTGAAATCGATAACATAATCTCTGCTTCTTTCGCGGATTTCAAGGATTGGATTTCGAGTCTGAAAGACGCGTTGAGCGACGGCTTTCGGGCCCGGGGCAAGGCTTTGAGGGAAGAGAAGAAAGCAAAGAAGCTGGGCAAGGCGGCTGCACCGTTCGACCATGCAACTCTTGGTGGTGAATTCCAGTATTCCGCTTTCTTCGACGTGATGAAGAACTTCAAGGGTAAAGCGCTGAGGGCGCCCCCACAATCTCTTGAAGAAGATGCTACTATGGAATTGTAATTGTGTACTACTTATTTCTACTACGACAGTAGCCTATGCCTATGCACCTATATGTACATGTATGTAAATATTCTCCTTGAAGACCGTTAATCATTCTGTGTGCGTTACAGTCCAGGTCTATATGGGTCCAAACCTGAGTGGGAAAAAGTGAAGCCATCTTTTGCCTTTGCACGCCCATGCGACTATTTACGAAGAGCGAAGTTCAAGGCGCACACTTCAAGTTGCCTCGCAAGTACTAATGCTGCACTATTGGACCAGGTGCACGCTAAGGAATATGGGAGAGGCATGGAATGTGTGGGAATTTTTACGGATGAGGACTCGAGCGGAGCGGTCTTGGTATACAATCTTCTGGTTACTCGTTCTTTTGAATCACAAGATAATACATTTTGAGTGATGTGCAGACCACAATTTCCATTGATCACTGAACAGATTGCTCGTGGATCACGTCTCGCTGAATAGGTTTGGCAGTCGCGTAGGTACTAGGCGCTACTGTAACGTCAACTTGGGTCCGCTCATGAAATTCATCGACGTCCACATGGCCCACAGCTGTGTTTGCTTTCCTTTTTCCACAAGAAGGCGGCTAGGCTCTTACGCTTCATGAGGAAGTAAACGAATAGAAGGTGGCAAGTGTCATTCCTGAACGCGTTTTTAGAGCTATTGGGCGTGATGGTTTCACAAGTGCAATTGTCGCCGCCGTGGTCGTTGAGCAGCCAAGGCAGTATCGGACATTGATGTTGGCGCTAGTGCGTGGCGTTACCTCCCAGCAGCGACCTCTCCTCTCCACAAGCGCAGGATTCAACAACATCTGGTGACTTTCTGTCCTTCAAGCATCTCAAGTGTGATACAGGTACATCATGGAAGTGAGCCTTAAGTAGGTCAAAATATGACTACCGCGCCGGGCCTAGAAGAGGAAGGTTCGTTCAATGCGAAGAATCGTCGTAAAAAACATGCGCACTCCACCGCATGACAAACTTCTCAGAGTCGACTATCTCTGTGTTCTGTCGGATTAAAGTTTCCAAGCGCTTCCTTTCTGCAGTATCGAAATCTTCTTCATATTCCATCATCATCTCGAATTCAAGCACCTTCAAAGAGGGGAAACGGTCTTCTAGCAACGAGTTCCAATCAAGGAATCGAAAAGCAATCACGTTGTCGATCTCTACGGAGCCTGCCAGATAGAACGTGAGTTCAAGTCTCTGAAGGCAGGGGCAAGATGGTAAGACAACAAATATCGAGCTCAACCACTGCATGGAAAGATCAGGCTCGACACAGATGTGTAAAGCTCTGAAGGAGAGGATCTGCAAGACAGGTAAGTCACTGAAGTCAAACGGAGGCGCTTCGAAATCCTGTAAATCTATACTCCAGGCTGTGAGTCCTGAATCATAATGACGGGATTCCCAATTTCATAGGCACTAACCGTCTGGTGCCCATGGTGGTTTGAAACAAAGTTCCTCTAATGTCCCGCGAGTTATGCGTACGAGTTGAGCAAAGCTGCTGGACGAAAAAGGAGGATCTCCAAACTCCCAACCGAGCTTGCGAATACGAATAAAAGGAGAGTTATCGAGTACATTATTCAGAAGCCAATCCATCGATCCTGGCTCACATTTCTCGAACCATAACTCTTCGAGTTGGGCTATGCTGAGTCGAGATCCACCAGAGAAGACGTAGTTCGGTTCCGAATCCGGCGCGCCCCACATTGCAAATGTACATTTGTGAAGGTTTTGGAAAAAACTGATGAAATGCTCTTGGATCTCTGGGCGAAGAAGGTGGCTAGAGTAAGAAAGATGGGTGATGTTTGGGAAAGACGTTAGGAAGCGTGAGGTATTGGCAGAAGTGGGATTAAATCCGTCCTTCGTGGAGGGCATCGTCCAATCCAGACTAGTCGCATTGCTCATGATGGGAAGGACCACGTCGAAGTCCAAATCTTTCGGAAACGTGCAATCAAGGGCGGCAAAGGACGGGAGCGCGTAATTATAGTATGCTTCAGCTTTGAGGGCCACTTTTGCGCGCCCAACGAACCCAGTCGGCGCAGACTCTGCGCGTTCCAGCAACCTCCGCGTTCCGCCTAGGTTGACCACCACTTTGCGAACATACTGGGCGACATGGGGTAGAGACGCGCATATCAATCCCCATCGAACAAAGTCATTCTTGCAAAGAAAGGACGCCTCAGAAAAGAGGTATCGAAGGGCCGCCGCGCGCCAGATTTTCGACGCCAAGGACACAGAGCGCAAGAAAGAGATGTCATCCTGGTTGCAAGAAATAATTTCATCGATCAACTCCAAGGGGAAGTCGTAGGGAACTCCTATAGCAATACTTTTAAGCATGCAAAGAGAGACTAGGGTGGACATACCGTTTCCTGAAGTGGTCGACATGAACGTTGAAAGACAGCCTGCGCGTTGCCAAAAACGGACAAGTCGATCGTCCCTGTTCTAAACTCCTACATTTCCACGTCTGCGGACAGTCCTTGCATGATGAGCCACGTACATTACGAGCTGTGGTTACTTAGGGGAGAACCACGCACACTCAACAGTTTGACAACTGCGTTTGACTTTGGGCAAGTGTTTTTTGACGTCCTTAGTTTTGCTACTACTACAAATCGGGCTAGTTGCCAGATCGTACGTTGCCCGAAAATCGCACATTCAAATAGAATGTATCTTCTCAACGCTCGTTAACACAGCCTGGAAAACATGGCACCAGGACTGTCTTTCTTAAGAATCCACCTCCATAACCCGTCTCGAAAACTTACTCTTCATCCGAGTAGTCGGGCCATGGAAAAAGAGGACCTATTAGTATAGACACGGACAACGTGGGGTGCCGTTCATTGTGGAGAGAGTAGAAAGCTGATTGTACAACTGTGGCGTGAAAAGAGGGCGTGTGCGGCGGATTGAGCTGATTGCAGATCCAATGTAGTACGAAGAGTCATGACATGGATATCAGCCTGGAGGGCTTGTTCAAAAGGATTGTGGGTGAGAGGAAGCTGTTTCGGAATGAACACTAGAACTTGGGTATCGGTATGTTTTTGGCTTCTTTCCTAATAACTCTTTCATCACGTCCATTCAACTAGAGCTTACTCTGGCGCAGGACGCGTCAACGTGTCGGAGACGTCTACGGGGGAGCCTCCGCTGTATAACCAGTTGGGGCATATGATTCTCTTCTTGCAACCGGGAGATGGTATCACGACATACCTCATGGATGTCGGGTGTGGCAGATCTGGTCCATCGCGCCCGATTCTGCTTTCTTGCGATCCGCAGAATGTGGTCATGGGCGTGTCTCCCACTGAGAGTCATCGTCTTATCAGAGGATCGTGTCCTGACTGCCGCTTAGGTTGGTCAATTCGTTCCAATCGCATCACTGACGTTCACATGTACTTGTAGAAGCCTCACCTACTGTAGACTGGCGCCTGGAAGTCATGCACGCCGGAAAGGAGACCAAGGAACCTATTTGGCGGATCGTGTACATGTTCACGGACGTCGAGTTCTTTGAGAAGGACTACCAAGCCGCGAAGAGCTGGGTGCTGATCCTAATGCGGGAGAGTCGCCGGCGACGCGATACATTGGGAGGATTGGCGTCAAGGGCGCTGTGTTTAATAGACATGTAGGAGCAGGGACGGAGCTTTGGGTTACTGCGAAGACTGAGCATGAACGGCGGTATGGATTGAGGAAGTATGGCGGATTTGATATCTCGTTAGATAATCCTTTCGAGTAATATTTAGACATGTTGGATCTATCTCATTCAGCTCATACCTGATCGATCACGTCCCGCTGAATCGGTTGGGCGGTCGCGTAGGCGCCACTGTAAGGTCGACTTGGGTCCTCCCATCCTTCCGCGGCCGACAGCAGAGGTCGCTCTCTTTTCTCCACAAGAAGGCGGCTAGTGCCTCATGGGAAAGCAGACGGGCGTAAGGTGGCGAGTGTACATTCCCGGACACTTTTTTAGGGCTGAGGACAGATGGTTGATTGGGCGTGATGGTTGGGCAAGTGCACTGGTCTTCCGACGCTCGACACCGTGTCATCAGGTAGCCAAGGCAATATTGGATAATTGACGTTGGGGCTAGTGCGAAACGTTACCTCCCAGCAGCGACCTCTACGCAAGCTAGAAACTAGCAGGATTCAACAACATCTGGTGACTTCCCATCCTTCATCTCGATTGTGACATAGGTG
Source organism: Hymenopellis raphanipes (assembly GCA_036872995.1). NCBI lineage: Eukaryota > Fungi > Basidiomycota > Agaricomycetes > Agaricales > Physalacriaceae > Hymenopellis > Hymenopellis raphanipes. The sequence continues at coordinate 4,158,962 of JAYMDG010000001.1, forward strand.
CATCCGAAGTGGGAATGAGCCTAACTAGGTCAAATATGACTACCGCGCCGGGCCTAGAAGAGGAAGGTTCGTTCAATGCGAAGAATCGTCGTCAAGAACATGCGCACTCCACCGCATGACAAACTTCTCAGAGTCGACCATCTCTGTGTTCTGTCGGATTAAAGTTTCCAAGCGCTTCCTTTCTGCAGTATCGAAATCTTCTTCATACTCCATCATCATCTCGAATTCAAGCACCTTCAAAGAGGGGAAACGGTCTTCTAGCAACAACTTCCAATCAAGGAAACCAAAAGCAGACACATTGTCAACCTCTAAGGAGTCTGTCAGATAGAACGTGAGTTCAAGCCTCTGAAGGCAGGGGCAAGACGGGAAGACGACAAATATCGAGCTCAACCACCGCATGATAAGATCAGGCTCGATAGAGATGTGTAAAACTCTGAAGGAGAGGATTTTCAAGGCAGGTAAGTCGTTGAAGGCAAACGGAGGAGCTTCGAAACCCTGCAGATCTACATTCCAGGCCGTCAGTGCTGAATTACAATGCCGGGATTCCCGATTTCATAGGCACTAACCGTCTGGTGTCCATGGTGGTCTGAAACAAAGTTCCTCCAATGCCCCTCGAGTTATGCCTACAAGGCGAGCAAAGTTGCTGGACAAGAAAGGAGGATCTCCGAATTCCCAACCGAGCTTGCGGATACGAATAGGAGAAGAAGAGTTATCGAGTACATTCAGAAGCCAATCCATCGATCCTAGCTCACATTCCTCGAACCATATCTCTTCGAGTTGAGATATACTGATTCGACATCCGCCAGAGAAGACGTAAATAGGCTCCGAATCCGATCCGCCCCACATTTCAAACGTACATTTGCGAAGGTTTTGGAAAAAACTCATGAAGTGCCCTTGGACCTCTGGGCGAAGAAGGTGGCTAGAGTAGGAAAGGTGGGTGATGTTTGGGAAAGACGTTAGGAAGCGTGTGGTATTGGCAGAAGTTGGATCAAATCCGTCCTTCGTAAAGGGCATCGTCCAATCGAGACTGGTCGCATTGCTCATAGTGGGAAGGACCACCTCGAAGTCCGAATCTTTCGGAAACGCGCAATCAAGAGTGGGAAATAGCCGCTTCGTCTTAGTAGCCCCTTCGATGTTCTCCGCCGGAATCCCCATGACCCCAGTGAGCGAAGCCTTTGCGCGCCCAACGAACCCCGTTCCTGCAGACTTTGCTCGTTCCTGCAGTCTCCGTATTGCCCCCAGCTCGACCACCACTTTGCGAACATACTGGGCGACGTGGGGTAGAGACGCGCATATCATTCCCCATCCAATGAAATCGTTCTTGCAAAGGAAGGACGCCTCAGAAAAGAGGTATCGAAGGGCAGCCGCGCGCCAGATTTTCGACACCAATGACACAGAGCGCAGGAAAGCGATGTCATCCTGCTTGCCAGCGATACTTTCATCGATCAACTCCAAGGGGAAGTCGTAGGGAACTCCTATAGCAATACGTTTGAGCACGCAAGGAGAAATTAGGGTGGGCATACCATTTCCTAAAGTCGACATGAACGTTGCAAAACAACCTGCGCGTTGCCAAAATGGGACAAGTCGATCGCGTGGCCCTCGTCGTTATGATGTTACTCATGCTAAAGATGAAGATGTTGTCGTAGAGAAATTGATAGCCTAGAAGTCAAATGCGATGTACGTAGCTCATCACGCAAGGACTGTCCGCAGACATAGGAAGCGTCGTCTACTGCGTCTTGATCGACATGGACCTCCTCTGGACACAAGCTGCCTGAATGGACAGTAAGTTACGCACATCAGTGAGCAACTTGCACCCACACACTCTTGACTTGAAAGACGTTCAGGCATCAGACATATTAATCGTTCGCAATCACTCGTTCAAACCGCAAGGACCATATCAGATGAGCAGACTCAGACGTTACGATTCCCAAGAAACGTGACGAACCCGACAAACACTTACACGGAAGTCAGAATTGAGTATCAAGCCAAGGGTACGCTGGCGTCACTCAATTTTCTTTGGCTACTGTACTACAACAGGCCGGGCTAGTTCCCAGACAGTACGTTGCCCGAAAATCTCACATTCAAACAGAGATATGGAACATTGTGCCCGAGTAACACAGCCTGGAATATAGCACCAGAACTGTCTTTCCTTCCTTAAGCCTCCACCTCCATAACCCGTCTCGAAAACTTGCTCTTCATCCGAATAGTCGGGCCGTGGAAAAAGAGAACCTAGATCCACGGACAACGTGAGAGGCCATTCGCTGGGGAGGGAGTAGATACATACAAAGGGGATAGGAATCATCATAGCAGCCAAGCCGCCAAAAATCGTGCCGCCCCAGTGGAAGCCAAGCTGATTGTACAACTGGGTCGTGAAAAGAGGAAATCCCATTGCTGCCAAGTTGCCTGGAAATTCAATGAAGCCGTTAAAACTAATGTCCGTAGAAAGGGTGCTCACGACACATGCTTTGCCCAGCTAGCGCGGATGACGCGTACGGTCCATACCTGTCGTATCCTATTCAGCCAAATTCAAGTAAGAAACCCGAGATGTCCTACGTGTCCGCGAGATACGCAAACGCCGCGACATATATGATATAGATAGCCCACATGACGATCTACAAAAGACGTCAATGCTACTCGGAGAAGGAAATATAGGGAACGGAGGTTCTCACAACAATCCCAAGGCAAGGCACACTCCAATGAATGGAGGAGGAAGACGTCCAGGAGTACAGAAAGATGCCGGCTGGGAGCATAACGGCGGCAGCACAGCTCGAATAGAGGCGCGCTTCAGGCCCGCGGTTGGCGTGGTTAGAACTAAGGTTGAAGCGTCAGATTGGTCTTCACACAAAGGCAGAAAAGCAGCTTGTACATACTGATACAGTCGTTCTTGATATGTGTTGGAGAGATATCCGAGAATGCTTCCGACGCTGATGAAAGCATGAGCGGCAGCAACGAACGGAAGAAGGAAGGTGTACATCATGGTAGCAAACACAGAACCTACTTCCCCTTTACTGAAGCCATACAGAGTTTCGAACGACAATGAAATTGACCTGAATAAGGAATCATAAAAAATCGGCAGAATACAAGTGGACAGACGGTCAACGCACGAGACGAGGGCGTAGGTCATACCCCACGCAAATCCGACCCATAACTTCCTTCGATTAGTATAGCGATATCAAAGGCGGTACTAAGTCACTCACACTGAAACTAAACACAACCGGCTCCGCAAACAGAAGATCTGCAAGTTCCAAAAATCAGCATCGTAGAACTCAAAAAGTAGGAGGCACATACATATTGGCCTTGTACACGAAATGAACACCAGTTTCTTCAAACTGGGACCTTCGACCTCAACCCGCGCGCGATACCTAGGGTTCCCTGTCTCCTTCCTAGTTTTGCGTGCAATACCGCGCAAAACAATAGACGCGCGCGTTTCCTTCATGACGATCGGCAGCAGGAAAATGAAAATGGCGCAGATCCTAAAAGCAGGTCCTGAAGTTAATACAGCAAATATATATAGGGAAAAGAGAAGACCCCACATCATAAGCACCCATTCGATCCACTTCCACTCCAAGTCCTCATTTTCCTCTATCCACCCAGCTATCATAGGGCCGAACCCTGTACCACTGATAGCTGCGGCGGTGAATATGGCCATTGGTACGCCACGTCTGCCAAGAAGAAGAAAACGATTTACACGGGACCTCGAACGGGACGCGACGCGATCACTCACTGGCTCGGTTTCCAGATATCCGAAATCGTGCCCCCCACCATCGTATTCCACGTCGACCCAAAACTGCCCTGGAGAAATCGGCCCAGGAGGACCGTTTGAACGTTCGGTGCCCTTCAAATCAATATAAATCGTTAGACGTAGACACGCATAATTCGGAAAGGTGTCGCAACGTACAACGCGATCATGAGGTATAAAACGAAGAACGAGCCGCCCGCGACAAAGTACAACGGCTGTCTCCCGAATTCCTCACTGAACGACGCAGTGACGAGGGGCACGATGCCGAAGCCGAGCGTGTACATGCTGATCCCCACAGTAGCCTCAAAGTGCGTGCAGTTGAGGTCGGCGCACATCGAGTCCGCGCCGAGGATGTACCCTGCGGCGGTTATCGCTAATAAAGAGGGCGTACGTTATTTATTATGCAATGGGCAGAGGGAAACACGTACATCCTATAAAGGTGGAGAACGACGCCAGGAACGTGATGGACCATTTTCGAGGAGAAGAAAAGTTGACTGGGTTGCGCGGATCGTTGCCGTCTTCGAATTCCACCTTCAAGTTGAATGTGCATCATGATTTATTGGTGGATGGCCCGGCGCCGAGGAGGAGAATGAACTCACGAAAATGGGCGTGTCGAACGCGTCACTGTCAGCGGCATTTTCTTTCTGAATCTTGGCTTGCTCTGACACGATCAGCTACTACGTGCACGTATGGATGGAACGAAAAAAGACCTTGCGAGGACGCGACCTGGGGATGGGCAGCCATGAAGGGAGAGAGAAAACGAGGTCCCGAGTCATATAAGTTTTCGAGCCGTTTGGCCCTTATAACTGCAAATCATGAAGAGCCCCGGGCCTGGGTGGAGTCATTTTGGGTGAGTAAGAGATAACAAGTTCACTGTAACGCACACGCAGAAGATATGTAGTACTCCATTCAAGCTCTTCACATGAATTGTGGGTCGCTGGTGACTGTTATTGTTCAACACCACAACGAGAGAGCCAAGTTCAATTGTGCCGATGTCACCGGCGGCAGGCATTTCTTCCCCTTCCCCGTTGGGGTTGGGCGCGAAGAGCAAGGCCCTCATGTACTTAACTTACCTGGGTATGAATCTGAATTCTGATCTCATTCTTGATATCATGCACCTTTGAGGTCTTCTGAGCCAATAAATGAAGGTACACTAAACTACATCCGTTCACATATCCTCGCCCGGAGCGGTCGTCCGCGCCATACAGGCACAGCATGAAACCGAAACTCCATATCCTTCTCACTATCGATAATAAGCACCCATCCATCCAACAATTAGCAAAAAAAACAAACTGACCTAGTCTCAAACAGCTCCATATCAAGCTTCCGGAACAGATGCGCAAACATCAGGTACAGCTCGCACCACGCCAGGCTACCACAGTCAGCGCAGAAGATTGAATGAAGAAAGTACTGTACATACTTGATCCCGATACAGCTCCTCGGTCCTCTCGAGAACACGATAAGATACCTCTCCAGCGAGGCTTTCGAATCCTGAGGCTGCATCCACCGCTCCGGTTTGAACGTGTCCGGGTGGGGAAAGAGTGTTTGATTCTTCAGAATGAATGTGGGTGCTTGACCGACGACTACCTGGAAAGGGAAAGTCAGCAGGTGCACCGAACACCATCATCCACTGAAGAAAGCGTACCCCAGGCGGAAGAATCTTGCCGTCAATCTCGACGACGCCGTTGATAACGAGTCGCGGTAACGGAACGAGTACACCCATGCTTAGGCGGAGAGATTCCTTAATGACACCTGTCTGTTAACACGGCGGTGAACATGGCATCTCAGATGACAGTACAGTACTACTCACGAGATATGGAAGCTTCTCCGCCATCTCATACGTGAACGGCATATCCTTGTCCGGCCATACAGCGTCCAACTCTGCCTGCAGCGCTTTCCGCACAGAAGGAGTCCTGAGGACGTGGAAGAAGCCTATAGTCATGGTATTACTGGTGGTGTCTGTTCCCGCGACGAGGAAATTCTGAGCCTGGACTCATTCACTTGAGTATCAGCCATCTCCCTTTCAAGACGATATACGCACCTCTTGTAGCAACGACACCTTGGACGGCAACTCCTTGAGTTTCGCCAATTCCGGCGTAACAAGCCGATGATATATCGTCTCATGCTCCACCGCGTTCAACGAGTCCGGATTTTTCAAAACGCCGTCGATCTGAAGACCCAAGAAGTTGCGGAGTTGTACTACACCAGCGATAGCCGGATTCAGAAGCTCCGTAACTGCTGGAGGTAGCTTATTCAGGTAGTTGAGGACCGGGAAGTGTTTCGCGATAGTGGCGATCGGCATGACCGCTTCCATGCTGACGAGGATGGGATGGGCAAAGTCCCACGCAGATAGACCATCGAAGCTATGCGCGTAGCAGTACGTCGTTATGATATCCATAGTCACTGCTCGGAAGCCTTTGAAGAGATTGGCGGGCCGCCCAGTGGCAGCGTACTCCCCAATTAGTTTGTCAATGAGAATGTCAACCTGACATTCGTTTGGTCGCGTCAGACCGAAACGCGTAGCGGTGGCAGTACATACTACACGCACCTTTTCTTGGACCATGTACTCGAGCTTAAGAATGGCGCTTCGCGAGAAGAGAGGGTTGAGAATGTTTCGTCTCTTTTTGTGATCCTGGGGGTCGAGCATCCCGAAGGACGACTGCGCCGCGTCGAAGCCACCATAAAACCCTTCGTCTTTGGTGAATCGCGTGTGGGATGGGTAGATGGAGAAGTACGCCTCCGGATTGCTAAAATGTAACTATGGAGGTTGTCAGTATTAATTGTCTAGTGCTAAGGGTTTCGAAGTCACCTCGTTTGGAAGGATACGAACGATGGGTCCTGTATCGCTGTAAGTCTTCCCTGCTTCGTTTGTGCAACAGTGGAACATTCGCACCATACTTCTCGTGGAGTTCGTGCATGTGATGTACAAAAGCTCCATCTAGCACAATGTCGTAGTATCCTTGGTAAAAATGTGTTACAGCAGCTAGTTTTGGTCCGGGATACGCGCTCAGAGGGTGAAAGTAGAGACGCGTTATCACGAGGTAGAGCAGACGGAGGACGAGGAGACCCGCGGCAAGTTCAACATAAGATCGCTCGAGAATGAAATTAATCGCCTGGGAATGGGAAGCCATCATGGGGCTGGTGGCAGAATCGGAAGTCAGAAAGCTGCATTTCTCTCGTCTCCGTGTGCTTAAATACCCACACACCCAGGTTCTTTGATGGAAATTACAGGGTCAAATATGAGATGGGTTCGATGTGAGTCCACAACAGCGCGGGTGCATAATGATCTTGAGACGGTCTAGATTCAAAGAAGGACACCCATGGGAAATTGAGATGCCAAGCAGTGGAGATTTATGCAGGCTTCGACACTCATCCTGGTCAATGCCTGAGTCGACGGTATAAGTTCGTTCTGCTTTGCTGCCAAAGATTTGCTAGGTGGGGCAAGCCACGTTGGTTCGGTATCACACGCGCGCCTCGATGATGTATGACTGGGATCCAATGATATCACGCCCATTGCTCGGTGTTGAATGTAACAGAGATTTCTCAGTCGCCTGAATGCCGCTTCTTTATAGCGATGGTGGTGGAAGTCAGGAAAGAGAATGTGGCTGTGCACTCGCTGATCTCCTTGAAGTTGAGGCGTTGAAGGTGTCCTACAGGCCGGATTCACCTTTAAACGAGTCACGTCCCAGAGTCTTACATCGGCTTGCTGGCTCAGTGGAAGATTGGACGCAAGCCTTGAACGAGAGGGAAGGGATTTTTAGCTGTTGTTGTATGTAAGTCTTTGTGCACACTTGGGGGGGTGAACATATTAAGTAGATTTGAAGTAACCGGTACACTTCCCAATATACGCGCTCTTCGCATATTTTGACGCGACGCGAGTTGATTGTCGCAACGATTAGCAATAGAAAATACGTCAGGGACCGGTGTTACGGACCGGACTAAATTAGGACGCATTGTCTCATCGGGATGTTCTCTGAATACGCCCAGCCTCCACGACGCCAACAAAGATGCCGCCATCGTCAAGAACAGCGACGGCCAACGCAGCTGCAACCAACACCGCTACTGCCTTTACCCTCTCTTTGCTGTCCGAATACAGCCACACTCTCGACTCGCTACCACTCGACCTTTCGCGCAACTTTGCCGACCTTCGCGAGCTCGACGCTGTGCTGTCGTCGCAGATGTCGCAAATAACGGCCAAAATACACGACCTCACCAAGAAGATTGAGGACGGCGTCGTCTCCAAGGAGGAGCGGTTATGGCAGCTGACGGAGATTGGCGAGGAAGCAAAGGGCCTCAAATTGGGGCAAGAGGACAAAATTCGGGTCGCCTGCCTCGCAGCAGACAACGTCAGATCACACATGAACCACCTCCGCACACTCGCAGAGCAGATACCCGGTTTCGATGCCGCCGTGCTCAATCGCCAGACCACCTACCCCCATGTCGCCAGCAAAACCTTCTTCCCCGTGGCGTCCCTCGAGGGCGGCAGACGCCGTCGCGGCCACCAGGGTTCTCTTTTGGTAGGCTCCGCAGATCCGAGCCCCGTCAAGCGAAAACGGGCTCCAAAAGAGGACGATGGTGGCTCTCCCCGGAAAGAGCGGGTCATTGAGGCGCCTACTACGAAACCACGCAACGGCGGACGCGCACGCAGGTGTGTTTCCCATTTCTTTTTCCAAAATACACATATTTATGAATATTGCCCTAGGATCGATCGTGCCGGTTCTCCCACTGAATCAGTCCTGTCTGTCACTTCGCATGCCCCGGCGCCTATTACCAGTCAAAGTCGCACTGCGGGTAGCTCGCGCACCAACGGCAACGGAAACAGCCACAGCGGCAACAGACGCTCAAGAAACACGACCGGTAGCCATCGAGGTGCCTCGCCGTCCCAAGAGCACTACGCGAATGGAGCAGGGTTCGACCCGCCGCGACGCGAAGTATTCAACGTTCCTCCATCCACGTCCCACCCATCCCTACCACTGCCCCAGTATCACCCGAACGGCCACGTCTTCGACGCCCATATGCCAGTCGTTCCATTATCTGGACCTGCGAGCGGCGGCGACTGGCCTATGCCGCGGCAGTTGGAGGGTCCGGGTATGCCTGTAGCGCGCACTTTTGCAGATCCCGGTCTGTCAATCAGCAATGTCGGAAACTCCAGCTCTCATTCCGCCAACGATCCTAACGCAGAAACGGAGGAGCCTATAGAAGAGGACAAGAAGTATTGCACCTGTTTTGGTACGGGTATTGGGGACATGGTGGGCTGTGATGGGCTGGATTGTCCGAGGGAATGGGTATGTGGCTTTGCTCTCAAACATGGTGATTATGCTCACGTCGCTTGTAGTTCCATATATCCTGTGTCGGTCTGAACCATATTCCTGATGGCAAGTGGTATTGTGAAGAGTGCAACGCGAAGCGGAGTACCTCACGGCGCGGTGGTAGAGGCGGTCGACGACGCGTCGCAAATGGTCGAGTCCCTCGCGGATAGGTTGTGCTCATGTTTATATCTCCTCATGCTTTTGTATCTTATAGTGTGCATGTACCAGTATACCTGATCAAGTCGATCAAAGATTTGTTTTTAACATGTCCTCAGTCAAGTTTTGAGGTTTAGATTGCAATAGTACCAGTCAGAGTTGTTGAACGGTGTGGGCTACAGTTATGCGCCGGCCTTAAAGCATTACAACGAATGTACTCGCAAGTCCGATGCACAGAAAACACATCAAGAATTCCTGGGTAGTGTTGTCAATGTCATTAACCTATACGGCTGTGCAATGGCTGTTCGGCCGTTACTGAGAAAGCTAGGGTGGCGGGACCAGGCGCAGTAAACCCAATGTTTTCACTGCGCCACCTAGGGTTGCGCAGGATACCTCGAATATCGCGCCGTTGGATATTTAACCGGTTAATAACGGTTATTAACCGGGTTATTAACACCCCCGGCCAAAAGGTCAGTTATTAACTCATCACATGATGCAGTCATGTGAGCAGGCATGGCAATGTGAGTGCGTTGGGTGGGATCGACGGGTGGATGGTGGGTAATGAGCCACTGGACCACATGGATACATTAGAAGATCAGTAGAACTTAAATTAGATGATTTTGAGGCCACCAGAGAGGTTTCTGAGAGCCTGGGAACAAATTTTAGCTTTACACCAGGAAAATACGCCACATTCTATCACGTGGACAGTTATAGATAGATATAGAACATATATTAAAGAACTTTCTCGGTTTAAGCTGCCTAAAGTGAAACTTCCGGTACCTGTCCTTCGTGTCTCTCGGTGCTCCTCCTGATCTTGAAGGCTCTGTAGTATATCGGTTAATAACCACAGCAGGTCCTGACTTCGAGGCAGAGTGCATCCTTTCTGTTAGTTTACTTCAACCTTCAGGCTGACAGACACGGGGTGAAGAATGTGTGCCGTCGCTGTGGCATGTCATGTACCTTTGTTTTTTCTGAGTTCCCTTATGCAAGCACGGGATCTCGCGAGGGAGATTCCATGGCTCGAACGACTAGACTGGCGTGAAATCATCGAATGCTGTGAGTAGTGACAGCCCGTGGAACCCTTTTGATGATCCAATCATCGAGTCCAGTAGAGGAACGACGAAGAGCCTCCCGCAGCCCGCTTCCGCTCAGGCGGTCACCCGTGTATATACCCTACGGACCACAAATTCTGACATTGGACTGCGCTTAGTTAGCACTTTATTAAAGCAGCCTAAGCACTACTCATGTCGGGGAAGAAATACATGATGCAAGGCACATCAACTCCACAAAAACAGTGCAATGGAGTTGTGCAGTCCGTGTCAAAGGAATTGATGATGATGGATGAGAAGCGTTGCGGCCAGCTTCAACAATCACGGTGTACTGTACTCTGTCATACTTACAGTCTGAGGTACGGTACTAATGGAGACGGAGCGAAGCGGAGTCAATAGCTTGTTAACTGTTAGTAACACCGCAAAAATGGGGGTATATTCCGCCGAGGTTATTATTGCCGTTTGCAAAAAAGCTGGCGGACCTGCCTTTTTCGGACAAGCAGTGATTGTGCGTGATTTTTGGCTCTGTATTATATCTTATGTTCTAGCCCACATTTCCATGTCATTCTTTGCGTGTTCTGAGTCAGTTTTGAGTGTACAATGCGAGAAAATTGTCCGTTTGAGTGCGCGAGTAAGCGTTCTCATATTACGCCCTGAGCATGATCCATGCCGTGCAGGCACTGCCAGGCAGCATAATAGTGAATAGCACCCGTAGTTTCATGCTGTTGATACTCGAACACTTCCATATACATGTAAAAATGATAGCTGTGAAGTTTCAGAGCCAACGGACATCGCGCAGTAATATAATCTGCCAGTGAAGTATAGGCTACCGATTACAGCAACAGGTAGTACTCGGACTTGTCTTATTCCTCCTGCCCCAGTACACAGAAGTATCAGTACAAGGACATATAATATCGCCTGTTGGGCCCTCTAGAGCCTCCCAGCTTGCAGCGGGGACGCGCAATGCTTGGCTGTAGAGAGGTATGAAGGCTTCCTTGAAACTCAGTCTACGGCCTTCCCTTAGGTAGATCCCATGGCCTGTAGACCAGCATTCAACCCATATCAAGGCTTCTCAGTCAAATTGGGGTGTGCAATGTCTAGAGCTGCTAATACTGAGGCGGGAGACGTCTTCCGATCCATTCCGGAAAGCTCCGATCAGGTGGAACACCCGTTGTTCACCCACCCGCCACCATGGTGGCCCAAGGAAGAGGAAGAACCATTCAATGAATGTATTAAATAGTATTACAAGCTAAATAGCTCTGTAGTATACCCTCCATCCGCCTGCACTGCAGAAGTAAGGCTACAGGAAGAATAAGAGAACGCAGACTCGGATGCTCAAACGGACAATTTTCTCGCATTGTGCACTCAAAACTGACTCAGAACACGCAAAGAATGACATGGAAATGTGGGCTAGAACATAAGATATAATACAGAGCCAAAAATCACGCACAATCACTGCTTGTCCGAAAAAGGCAGGTCCGCCAGCTTTTTTGCAAACGGCAATAACCGCCTCGTGGAATATACTGCGCGACCCTAGGTTATGGGCCTAAACTTCTGACTGAACAAAAACAATTGGTTCCACGTAAAGTTTTATACACCGAAGGGGAGTCGAACCCCTGCCGCTTGCTTGGAAGGCAAGCATGATAACCGCTTCACCATCGTTGTATTCGCTGTGCGGAGAATGACATCTACTTCACTGATAATGTGGATGGATCCTTCACGGTCAGTCCTAGAGTTCAGATGCATGAGTCCATTCAATTCTAATTTGTTGTCGTTGATCTAGCAAAAATGCGCCGGCTGTAGTTCCCTCAGTGCTTTGTAGAGACCGAGTAATCTAATCCGCATCGTGAGCGTAGGGTAAGTATTTAAAGAAGTGTTTGCATCTACCATTGGAACGATACCTAACGATTGCCGTGCGCGTGATGGCAGGCGCTGGGACTGGTTCTTCCCGAGCGATGACCGCGATGTGCGTTTCATGCTTCGAATAACGTAGAATGGCGTGCACTGGGATGCACACCCGCGCTGCAACAACACCAAAAATTAAACTTGTGAAGCAGTTCCATCCGTGTGGAGGACATCGAACAGAACATCGACAGGGAGCACGATTAGACGTCTATGGAATAGGAGACGAGGACGTGTAGAGTAGAAATGAAGCTCCTAGTGGATTGTCGATGATGTCTTGAGAGTCGTGAGCCTCGGCGGAAATATCTAGTAGCGCGTTAAGAATGCGATTATAAGAGGAGCGTGACATGATAGTTTTTGTTGGCGGGCCTTCCAGAAGGTGAGCACGACGCGCTTGTTTGTAGATACTCTGTTCGAATAGCTGGAGATGACGCGTCGCGATTCAAATAAACGCGATCTCAAATACAGTCAGCGACCAAGTCATGGATCATGGCATCAATGTCGGCTTTAGGGCTAAGGGCGCGAAGTCTATTCAACAAGGAAGATCAGTGTACATCGGCGATTTAGAAAAAAGCAGAGGAAAACTTACCACTTTCGAGTAGAGAAGGGTGGTGGTGGTTGTGGAACAAGGCCGAAAAGGAAGGGAGCACCTTGGGGGGCTCGGATGCCAAAAGAGACTATGTGGGACGACTGTCATCGATCTTTAGCCAGTCACACCTCTTTTCTTTCATCCACAATAGTCATTTGACTGTTGAAGTCAGCGTAGACCAGGCCTCCACCACCATGACCTAATTCACAGCCCACCTCGATGAGGGACCATTTTCGGGCCACAATAAATGCCAAATCACCTGTGTGAAGTTGGACGTTCCTGAAGTTGCCTTCGGCCAGAACACCCCTCCTCTAGATCACAGAGGAAGGAGTGTAGGTCTACATACCTAGATAGGTCCCCTTTCCTCCTGGTTCTCGCACTTTTGATTTCTCCCCTCTGTGCGGCGTTCAGGTTTGATCGAAACTATACCTTTCATGCACTTCGAGTCTCTCATCATCTGGATCTCTCATATGACAAGGAAAGCATGTATCACGAGCGTCAAGAAGAGTGCCTAGGAACCAGAATGTGAGAAATTGTGTCCACTCACAGGGAAAGACCCTAGAGGTAACGGCGGTGCCAGTGACGGAAAGAAGGCAAGTGTGCTTATATTTGAACTCCGACGTGGATGAATACACAGCAACTGAACTTCGAAAGTACTATAAGTACGTTCATTCCACTTGCACGTCTCTGGATTCCGAAGCAGGCGCTTACTGCGAGTTTCATTAGCAGCCAAAATCTGTCAGTCGGGTATGTCCCACTTAATAAGCCTGACTGAATGCTCGCCCATAAAATCGCAGACGATTTTGAAGAGCATCACCCAGCATACGCACTTCATTTCAGCGAGTCAGTCTCATTCAACTTAATGCAGCAAGAACATCTCCCGACTGAGGCCCAGGCTCTAGTACCATTCCCCATCCCATCCGCGCTTGATCACCTCGATGCGCCATTGCGCGACGTATGCGCGTTGCATCCCGAAAAGCGACTCACCGTGGGTGTCGCGATCGTCCTCCCCACATCCGAGTCCCCCCAGCAACTACTGTTGCTCCAGAGGGCCGCAGAGGAAGACATCCTGCCCAACATGTACGAACTTCCCGGCGGAAACATCGATCCCTTGACAGACTTGACTATATTCCACACCGTTGCGCGGGAGGTGTTGGAAGAGACCGGATTGGTCGTCAGTGCTGTTCTCGGAGAGTTCGAGAGCTTCGAGTACACTACTAAGCGTGGGGAGGCGCGTCAGTTGAATTTTCTCGTACAAATAGAAACGCCTTCGGGCCGCCCCATTCCCACACTGAGTCCTAGTGAGCATCAGGCGTACATCTGGATTGATAGCGTGGAATCCCTCGATTCGCTACCAATGACCGACGGGATGAAGCAGGTCGTCGGGAATGCTTTGAAGGCTATGCCGGCGCTCGTCACCATGGAATAATTGATTCAGTGTAAGTGGATCTTCTGTTGATTGAATCCTATTCAAGCTTATGATGCGACGCAGGCTGCAGCACGGAATGAGAATCAAGTGTACACTGTAGATTCGAACGAAACAATAGTGTATGATGCCCGCGTGTCGTTTTCTTGGATCTGCTACGATCAAAATGAGTGTCGTCGAGAACGCTTCTCCCAAGCCATTCACGACGTCACAATCTCTTGACTGTTGAAGTCAACGTAGACCAGGCCTCCACCACCATGACCTAATTCATAGCCCACCTCGATGAGGGACCATTTTCGGGCCACAATAAGTGCCAAATCACCTCTGTGAAGTTGGACGTTCCTGGAGTTGCCTTCGGCCAGAACACCCCTCCTCTGCATCACAGAGGAGGGAGTGTAGGTCTACATACCTACTTAGATCCCCTTTCCTGCTTGTTCTCACCCTTTTGCTTTCCCTCCTCTGTGCAGCGTTCGCGTGTGATCGAAACAAACTTGAACTTGTGTAAACTTGGGCCTGGCGGAAAAAAGGGTGCGATTGTACTGTATCTCTTCCTGCATTGAGTGCGCGTCGTCAGCTACTTGATTGGGCGTCAATTATATGAACGAGTCGACCATAGGGGCCAGGAGGCACCCTACCACCCCTCCTCCAAGTGTAAGCATCATTTCCATACCACTTCGATACACGAAAGGACCACTGTTGAGCTCGAGTTCATTGTCACTCAGTGCATTGGGGCCAGCCAAAATACTTATTCACTTCTATTCGTTATTATGTTAGAGTTCATCTGACGCCACAACCGCTCAGATGTAGGGTGATCTCCCACCGTCCGTGCGACCCAACCACATCTCAAAATCAGACTTGTACAATGAGTGGTTACCTAATTTCAGTGAGAAAAGATCCACTCAAAACATAAGAGCACGTACTCATGAGTACTTGGATCGAAACATCAAGCTGGCCTTGATAAAACAAAGTTATCCGAGCCCAGTCTGTGCTCCTTTTGAATTCTTCGATCGCTGAAATTGACCGGAATGGTCTAAAGTCAGGGAATATTGCCGCATGTGTGAAGAATCGAGGAGGTGCAGAGTGCGAAGGATAACGCATTTCCAACATGTCACAAAGAGCATCTGCACTAGCTCGACTAAGAGGATAATCATCCAGGCTAATCGCACTATGTTCTCGTTTGAGAGTCAAGCGTTCCAGTAAAGGAAAGACATTTCTTTCGACATCATCGAAACTCGATGGTGCTGGGGTTAAGAGGGCGAAGATGGTTGAAAACGTGTCTTGCGACTGGCCCGGGCCATAGAAGCTCGAGGTGTGGATGGAAAGGTGGGTAAGAGCGTGGAAATGTACAGCAACATCAGCGAGAGGTTGCGCAGTCAAGGGAACGTAGCCTTCAATGTTCAGCGCCTTGATAATACATTCGGAGCGACAAATCAGTTCCCGGGCTCCATCAACCACGAGGACGCCCTTATTCGAGCCGCGAACCATATCATCCCAAATCGTGAGCTCCCGCAGAGCAGGAAGGATCAAGCTGCCAACAATGTATCTTCCTCCTTCGAATGAAAGGCGCGTGAGCGATGGGATCATAACGGACGAAGGCGGACTGGTACAATTGTGGAGGGGGTCACGAATCGACAGTTCCTTTAAGTCTCCAGAAGACCCAATCGAAACGACGCCGTTACAGATGAAGCGCGAGATTGCGGCGGCTCCACGTTTTGGTAACCTGGTAGACAGACGAGTAATCTGATGCCAGGGAATTTCAAGGCGTGGGAGTCCACCGTTGTTGGAGTGGAGGCGTACACTACGGAGACTTGGAACGACGCTGAAGGCATTGCAAGGCCACATCACGATGGGCGCTCCCCAAGCACCTTCGTTCACGTCGAACGATAAATCCTCCAGGAGCGGCAATTTGGCATGTAATGGGTCGAGGAATGACCAATCAATTTCAGACCGGAAACTAAGCGACGCCGCCTTCCAGCGCGGAGAGGTTCGAAACAGGACAACAGATATGTTGCGAACCTCAGATACCGCCTCAGCCCCGCTGTACCACACAATCTCGACCATGAGTGGAAAATTCTTGGCAAAGGACAAAAAGGTGTTTAATGCATCCCACCAACTCCAAAGAGCGTGTCCATTAGCCGAGGCCGCGCTAGGGTGACACTGAAGCGAAACATGAATATTATTCCACAGCGAGGGAATGCCAAAGGCAGCTGAACGCCAGGCGCTGCAGACATGCGCGAGTCGCAACTGGGGATATCTAGATTTTGGCCGCAGTTCGTAACGAACAGCATCTTGGTCGAAGGAAAATATGGCTTGCAAGATTTCGGTGGGAAAGGAAGAAATAGGAGCCGCGTCAACCACGGTGGAACGCATCTCTCTTGAGATTTAACCTTGAACTATACGTATATTGAGGCTAGTGAGGATGACAACAGAAACGAGACGTGCAAACCGCGTTTTCTCCGTAGAGTGGATGGAAATAGAGGCAACTTAGGTGGCGTGTCGGAAGTAGAAGGGAAGGAAGAGGCTGGGAAGAGGACACAGGAGATCGCTACGCGACGAACGCTCCAGGCAAATACAGACAAACACGACTCGCATTTACACACCTGATTTCGTGAGCCATTACTACATCAACACTTGAGCTCGGTGGCATTAGTTCAAAGCACAGTATGGTTTAATGCCCTGCCTCCAGGGCTAGGTTGCTACAGATTGAGAACTTGACTGATCGACACCAACATCTCATTATCTTCCAGTAATATCATTCCTTTAGGACGTCTGCATTGCCATAATGGAGCTTTCTAAATAACACGCACCTGTGTGACCCTCGGTGCCACACCTAGTAACGAATAGAAAGTACAGTACTTATAATACAAGTGCCAAACCAAGAATCGATGTCAGCTTGAGCCTGTCTACGACTACTTATAGCCTGTTAGTAGACTTGAACCAGTCGCTGCTGATAGTAATGTAATAGATATATAAAAGTACAGCATGAAGCAAGTGGCGAGCATGGAAACCGTCGACCGCTTCGCATAGCTCCAAGGCTACCAGTTTTCGTCCCAACGCCTCCTCCGAATGTAAGAATCATCTCCATAACAATCCAACACACCTAGGAACCGATGTCGAGCAAGAGTTCATCGGAAGCTAAAGTATCTGATTGTCACTCGGTGCGCTGAGCCCGCCAAAATACTCATTCACTTATATTCATTATGTTCGAATTTATCTGACACCACAACCACCTCAGAGGCTCAGACGGGTCATCTCCCACCCTCCGTACGCCCCAACCATATCTCAAAATCAGACTTGCAGAAACCGTGCCCTAATTTGAGTCAGAAAAGATCGCCTCAAAACATAAGAGAACATACTCATGGCGAATCGGATCGAAATATTAAGCTGGCCTTGATACACGCGAGTTATACGAGCCCACTCGGCACTCCTTTTGAATTCTTCGATGAAAGTTGATGGGAATGGTTTATCACTAGGGGGCGTATAAGCCCGACCTACACTCCTTTTGAATTCTTCTATCAAGGTCGGTGGGGGTGGGTCAACGCTAGGGATGATTGCCGCACGTGTGAACAGTCTAGGAGGCGAGGAGTGCAAGGGATAACGCAATGCCAACATGTCACAAAGAGCATCGGCAATAGCTGGACTAACAGGAACATCGTCCTTGTTAAACCACTGATGTTCTTGTGCGAGAGTCAAGTGTTCAAGTAAAGGAAACATATGTCTTTCGCCAGCTTCGAAACTCGATGGTACTGGGGTCAAGAGAGCCAGGATGCTTGTGAACGCGTCTTGCTTCCGGAAGCTAAAACAGCCGACGCGAATGGAAAGATGAGTAAGAGCGTGAAAATGGACAGCAACATCAGCCAGAGGCTGAGCAGTCCAGGGAACGTATCTTTCAATGTTCAGCACCGTGATAGTACATTTGGAACGACAAATCAGTTCCCGTGTTATTTCAAACGCGACGGCGTCCTGAGTCGGCCCGCGAAGGTATTCCCAAACTGTGAGGTCCCGGAGAGCAGGAAAAATTAAGCTGCCAACAAGGTATCTTCCTCCATCGAATGAAAGGCGAGTGAGGGATGGGAGCACAACGGATGAAGAGGGACTAGCGCAAATGTGGCGAGGATCATGAACAGACAGTTCCTTTAATTTGGCTGATGACCCAATCATGAGGACACCGTTACAGATGAAGCGTGAGATTTCGGCAGCTTCATCATGTAGAATCTGCGATCCGACAGTCATATCTGGTAACGAGGTAGACAAACAGGTAATCTGATGCCAGGGGATTTCAAGGCGTGCAAGCCCACCAAGCCTGGACTGAAAGCGTACACTGCGGAGACTGGGAACGACGCTGAAGGCATTGCAAGGCCTCGCTACAATGGATTTCCAACTTGGGTTCCAAACGGCTTTGTTCACGTCAAAGGATAAGTCTTCCAACAGCGGCAAGTTGGCGTGTAACGGATCCAGCAATGACCAATCAATTTCATACTGGAAACTGAGTGAGAGAGCCTTCCAACGTGGAGAGGTTTGGAATAGGGCAGCAGATATAGGGCGAAATTCAGATAAGGCCTCAGCGTTAGACCAGTTGTCCCACCACACAATCTCGACCATGAGTGGAAAGTTTTTGGCGAAGGACAAAAACATGTCGAGTGCATCCCGCCAACTCCAGAGAGCGTGTCCATTGGCCGAGGGCGCTTCAGGATCACACTGAAGCGAAACTTGGATCTTACTCCACAGCGAAGGAATGCCCAAGGCGGCATAACGCCATCTTCTGCAGACATGCGCAAGTCGCAGCTGGGGATATCTAGGATTCGGGCGAAGTTCATAACGACGAGCAGATTGGTCTAAGGAAAATATGGTTTGCAAGATTTCGATGGGAAAGGTAGAAATGGCAGCCGCGCCGCCATCGATGGGATGCATCTCTCTTGAGACCCTGGGACTATATTGAGACTGGTGTAGATGATAAGAGAAATCAAATGTGCTCACCGCGTTGTTTTGAAGTGGGTATTAATAGAGGCAACTCAGGTGGCGTATCGAAAGTGGAACGGAAAGAAGACACCAGGAGATCCTACGGTAACGCCAGAGAGCGGGATAGTGACGGACGCGACGCTACCAGCCTGGTAAGGTCGGGCAACGACGCGATGACTGTAAGCTACAGGCAAATACAAACAAACACCGTTTTAGCGTTGCGATTGACCAAGCTAAATGACAACGCGTGATGAGGAGAGAGCCGGTGGTTTGAGGTGAGGTCCCGGCTGGGGGAAACAGCAGATGAGAAGGAGGGAGAAACCGAATCGCCACAGACAGCCGAGGACTCGGTTGGACCTGTCAGACACGGATCCACACGTACAGGGAGCTGGAGATTGGGAAGAAATGAAGAAAATAGTTGAGCGCTGGTGATGGTGAGCGAGCAAGGACGCGCGACTTCCTAATCGGGAATCCCCAAAGCCCATCAAGCCCCTCTGTCCCTTAGACTCTGACAGACGCTCTGAGGCCCTCATTCCTCGCGCCTCGAACATCTGCGTGTAAATCAGGTTCGGAGCAAGCCCATTTCCAGTTACTGCCAGTTGTGATTGAACACATACTCGCCCAGCCCTCAGCGCCCCACAAATAGCAAACGAGTAGAAAGTCCTTGTTATTTATTAGGTAGTAGGTAGTGCCCAATTAAAAGTACACAGTCGATATCAGCTTAAGGTCGAGGACTACAGCCTGCCTGCCTGATAGTAGTAATGTAGTAGTAAAATATACACGAGAGAGAAAACGACTCAAGCGCAGAAGCGAATCTACCGCTTCGCATAGCGCAGGAAGCGCGATGCTATTATAGTCGCGAAAACATTGAAAACTAGCATCGTCAGCTAACATCGAATGAAAGATGAGAGAGAGACACGACGCACCAAAGAAGGAAAAGAGAATAAACACATTCCGCCACCGATCTCCATACTCGATATTAAGCGGGGTGTAAAACTGATCTCCAACCGCATACTGGCAATAGTGACACGCATCGGTCGCATTGTCGTTTTCGAGATATCCACCATAATACCCCATAAAGTCCCCAGCCCATTCAGCACAAGTCTGGCCCGATGGCGGGTTAAAGACTACGAACTCTTCAGGCTTGCACTGTATGACAAGACCACTACGAAAACATCAGCAACTCGAAGCACATGGGAACGGCGATGAACGTACTGAAGCTCAGTAGCAACCATCGCAGAAATACTCCAGGTATACGGATTCAAGTAGTAGATCCAGCTACGCCAAAACTTGATCATCGTCGCATACGGAATCGTCACACCACAGAACGTGACGAGCACGAGCGAGATGAAGGGGTTGAACAACACCGCGACCTGGACACTGGGCGACAAGGCAGCGATCAATTGACCGAGGGATACCCCAAACATAAAGAAGAAGAGAATGACCAGCAATTGGAAGCCTGTTCCATTCGTGCCAGCGCTGCCGTTGCCGAAACCAGTGGGGTAAACCTGTGCGCATTGATATCAGACGGTGGGAGTAACGAGAGAAAAAAAGACGAACCATGAGGACCCAGTAGACCAAGGCGCACATCGTATTGTAAGGAAGTTCACCAATCAACTGACCGAGGGCGAAGATGTATGGTGAATATATGCGACTTGATGATTCTACAAAGTCACATAGACTCAGCACACCGCACGAATATAATGAAATAGACTGAACAAACCTCTGATGAAAATCCTCCGATTACTGATGAACAACGGTTCGATTTGAGACATGATAATTGCGGGCAGAATGGTAACCCAGAAACTGGCAAGAGCGATTAGAACGGGAATGGAGCGCAAAAGGTGACCGTAGCTTACATGCTGAACATTCGGAATTGGAGATCCCGAGTGCTGTTTCCAAGGCTCAAGAACGAGAGTGATACGAACAGTGATACGAATGCCACGACGAAGAGACGCGAGAAGATATAGTCAGGAGACCTCCAGAGAGCAAGATTGTTGCGGTAAACGACGATTTGGAGTTGGTAAGCGAGAGGCGTCGCGACTATCAAAACCGTAAGTCAAAGGAACACGCTGCAATATTGTTCACTCACATGTGCTAAGCGACTTCTTATCAGCTTCAGGAATAGCTAAACCTCTAGCCTTGATCGCGTCGATTTCCTTCCGAACGACCTGGTACTCCGGCGAGTCGAGCCAAACGTCTTTCCAATCCTTGTCGCCGATCCGTGGACTGACACCGGCACCGATGGCTTCCAACATGTACTCCGCAGGGTTGACGTTACCAGGACAGACAGCGCCATGACGGGCAAAGTACTCCCGAAGGACATGAGAGTCCGCGCCAATGTCGCCAAAGTACACAGTTTCACCACCGCGCTCGAGAAGGAGAAGACGGTCAAAGCTTTCAAACAGAAGTGATGAAGGCTGGTGAATGGTGCACAGAATAGCTTGACCCTGGTCGGCGAGTTTCCTCAAGAATCGGACCAAGTTCCAAGCACTCTGGGCATCCAGGCCGGATGTGGGTTCGTCCAAGAACAGCAGGAGTTCGGGTTTACTAGCGAGCTCGACACCGATTGTCAACCGTTTACGGGCTTCGACGTTGAGACTCATAACGAGTGCCTCCGACATATCCTGTAATTCCAGCAGCTCGATCATCTCCTCGACATATGCGTCCTTTTCTTCACGGGAGACCTCGAATGGCTGACGGAGGTACGCCGAGAAGCGCATAGCCTCACGGACAGTAGCTGTACCTTCATGGACATCCATCTGTTCGGCTTCAACGTGTGTCAGTAAAAGCGAAATGAGTGGAGGCGAAGAAACACACCATAGGCAGTTCCACGAGCAAAGTCCGAAGTCAAAGGACGACCGTCGACCAAGACATCGCCAGTAATAACACCAATGTTCTTCCTCTGAGCAAGGACATCCAAACACGTTGTTTTTCCAGCTCCACTAGCGCCCATCAGCGCAGTGAGTGTACCAGGCTTGACGAATCCGTAGACATCGTGCAGCAAGCGACGAGTACCTCCAGGGACGGGAACCGTATAGTTGAGTTTTTCCCAGGTGAATGTCTTCCTGTGGCGGGTGCTACACATCGAATGAGCAATTATCACAAAATAATCTAAGAAATGCATACTTGACTGCGGCGGTCTTTTCACTGTCGGTGTCACCCAACTCGACATCGTGGTGCTCGGGTTGAACCTCCATGGCTCTTGCCTTTGCTTCTTCGTTAGCCTTGGCCGATGCCGCCCTGCGTTCGCGTAGAGCCTGGTTGAGCTTCTTGAGCTCATCGTCCTCACGAGCAAATATGTTGATGCTCATGTTGTTGTCATATTGCTGAACACATTGAATGAGCCAAACCTCTGAAGACACAAGAATAAGACATACAGGGAAGAACTCCAGAGCGATGATCTGAGTTAGCTGGAACGCAACAGTAAAGGCGCAGAGTACGACGAAACACTTCTTCCAGAGGTCGGAGGCGTTCAAAGAAAATCCAGCATCAATGTAAGCCGCGCCAGTTACAACGCTACTACCCTCGGAAGCACCAAAGATCGTGCACACTTGGTTGGGACCGAGCTCAGTTCTATGAACGTGTCAGCCCACGTTAGCATTATAATGTAATCGATAGCATACGGATAAGTCGAGAATCCTGGACCATTACGAGGAACGATGTAGTCCCCATTGCAGTCCATCTTAAGCGTCGTGAGTGGAAGCCACATGAACCAAAAAAGTTCAAATACCGAAATACGCATGAACTCGTTCTCCATACAACCTTGCCAGGCTTCAAGAGAGTTAGCTTGAAAGTATATGAGAGAGGCCGATTAGACTTACCATATGCGACTGGGTTGACATAGTACTGCGTGATGGTTAGCTCTCTATAAATGATCACAAGTCGAGGGACTCACGATCCAGAACAGCCAACGCTTCATACTGTCCACCGGAATCATGTACCCAGAGTACTCGACACTGAAATGATCATCAGCTCAGCACCATCATCCAAACTGCAGCACATACAAATTAGGAATAAAGAACGTCGCCAACCGGAACGCGACATCAAAGTTCTTGCACAGCAAACCAAAAGTCCTGAAGAACCCCTGCATGGCGAGATACGCCACATAGTTGAACACATGGAATGTAAAGAAGCCCCCAGCAGACCGATTGAGATTCGTCATGAAATACACGACGACGTTGAAGATGAGGATACGAGTGGCGGAGAAAGGAATGTCGGCGATGGTGTTTGCCAAGGACACGGCAGCGGGGCGGTACATGCTGTAGTTGGTCTGTTTACGGAGGATGGGTCGACCGCTCATTTGCATGGGCATCTCGCCGAAGGCATCGAGGCATGTCGTGAGCAGAGCGGCGAAGATGACACTGTCAATGAGAAGTTAGACGAAAGAGTTATCAAACGGGGCGAATAGAACATACCCTCCACGAGTAAAGGCGCCAGCAGCGGTAAGAGGTTGTCCAAAGTAAGCACCTCCAATGACGAATGACAAGACGGTGGTCAACGTGAAGCTAGTGAAGAGCTGGAACTTGTCCTGCATCTTCTTCTGGAACTCACGTTTCGCCAATGAGCGAACCTGACCAGACAATCCCAGCGTATAAGGACTCTTCTTCGACACACCCTTCTTCTTGTCAGCTACCACGGCAGCTCTGAACGCCTCCTGGTCGATCTTCTCCGTTACCATATGCAGGTTGTACTTGTCCAACGACGCCGCAAGCTCTTGTCCATGCCTCGAAGCCAAGAAAGCTTGCTCGAGAGATTCGGGCGAGCATGGAACATCGCGCGAGGAGCGGCCGGGAGCAAACTGGCGTTCATTGGGATCCGTGCACCCCGTAAGGTAATCCGGGGTACTCTGGCGTGGGAGGGACTTGTAACCGAGGTCTTCAAAGTAGGTCCGTGCTTCCTTGGGCGGGCCGTAATACACCTGGCGTCCTTGATCGAGGACGAGGACCTTGTCAAAGAGATCGTAGATACCTGTGGTAACGGATCAGGGCTGGAAGATCATGATATTAAAACAGCGGACATACCTTCACCGGCTTGGTAGAGTGACACAAAGGTTGTTTGTCCAAGAACGTCCGTCATGATCCGCAGACTCCTGGCGAAATCCAAGGCCGTTGAGGCATCCAAACCACGAGTAGAGTTATCCCAAGACTGAACACGAGCGCGTGTGGCCATCATCTCCGCGATGCTAACACGTTTGCGCTCTCCGCCAGAAACACCCCGTACAAACTCGTCGCCGACGAGAGTTTGCGCCGTGTGTGAGATGTTGAGCATCTTCAAAAGTGTCGCCAAAACCTCCTCATTGAATTGGTCTTTGGTGACGCCTGGAAGACGACCGTTGGGACCGGGTGTCTTGCTACGGGTACACAAAAAATGAGAATTGATCGTGATAATGAAAGTGTCATGCCGACTTACGTAGAAAGGGCAAAGTCGAGCGTCTGCGCAACCGTCAAAGTCGCGATGTGTCGATCGTCTGCGGTGGCGGCGGCGGCGGATTAGCATTGGGATGAAACGCGAGTTTATCTATATACGTACCTTCCTCGTTATATACGACTTCCCCCTTGTAGAATTTAGCCATTTCAGCGGCGTCCATACCCGCATAGAGGACATTGCCCGAGACGTTGGCATATCCTTCGCGTTGGTTCGCGATCGTTTTCAGAAAAGTAGTGCAACCAGAACCGGGGCAACCGAGGACGAGACACATTTCGCCAGGTTTCAGAACGCCTGATGATCTAGATGCGGAAGGTCAGAATGTGGAATGTGGCGCAAGAGATGGACTTGCTTGTGTAAGATGGGACGCGTTGTTATTTGTTTGGATGGAAAGAGCGGTGCAATTAGACCCCAAATGAATAGAAAGGGAGCCAGGAAAAAGTTGAGAATCGCGCCTACAGACTCATGAGCACGACCAAATAAAAAGAGATTACAACATACCGCCGAAAGTACCGACGTAGATCTGAAAAGACGCGTTAGAACGTATACAAAATATATTTTTTAAGACAGACTTGCCTTGCTGTCAGCACTTCCAACGACATCCACCTGGAGGTCTTGCCAGGTCACGCCGACATGCTATTACTCGTTCAATAAATGATCGGTGAATACGACGCGACGATACATACCTTGTGCTTGATGCCGGCGCCCTGGTAGGCGTCGTTGGATGACGAGAGATACTCGCGAAGGTCAAAGACACCCGACTTCTCCGACATTGTATCGGCGCCCTTCTCCAGATCCTTCTCTCCCTTGATAGTCAACATCGAACGTTGCCATTTGAGGTGATCCCCAGTTTCAGAGCGCGCCGTGAGTGTTCGCGCCAGAGTATTAAAGTCCTCTTCAGCTCTGTGTATATCGACACCGCTGTATTCACTGCGAGGGGAGTCGGCGGGCATCGCGTGCGCTCTGAGCCTGTAGTCCTCGTCGTTCAAGGTGGCGGTATCGCCGGGAGTCTCAGCCATGGTCACTGAGGAAAGAATAGGGCAGACAAGCAGCCGCTGGGACAAACGGAGCACGCTTATAAACAGTTGGATTTCCCATTTACCTGGGAGATTGGTCAACAGTAATTTTAGAAGGCAAGTTGCGGACTTTGAATTGAGCCGTGTCCCTTGGCAGATCAGTTCGGTTCGTTTATCCGTCTATGACGCATCATTGCATTATTCGTGCCAGTCGATAGGAAATATGTACTTAGTTTGCGACAATTCATGTCATTTAGTACATTATACCAGATTCAAGCTCGATAACACGTACTTAGCCGTGCTTCCTGATTTACCAACAAACTTCCTTTTTCCCAGGATTATTGAAAGTCAACAAAGCAAACCAGTTTTCGCGGCCGCCGTGCAATGTATCTCGATAGAGTAGAGCCGTGCTCAGCGGTTTAGGCTTGTATGCGACAGAGGAACCGAAACAACTGAGTCGCGAACATCTCCATCCATCCATCCAGCAAACCGCAGGGCCCCGCAGCGATGTCACTACATTTGACACAACAAGATCTATAGCATATTCCAGTTATCTTCAACCAAAGCCACGGTGATTATACAACGATACGAGGCTGATCAAGCTCCTCGGAAAGTCCATCGCACTCCGCCTCGTGCATTAGAAAGGCAGTCGTTGCAGCACTTTCCTTGATTCTGATTGGCAGGAACCTGGTATCCCGCCATCAGCCTCGCACCGACGCAACGGCGTCTCGCCTGGCAGTTCAATCGGCTCGTCCCATAAGCCAATGAGCACCGGAACTCCACACAGCGCAGGTGAAAGGGCGGAATGCGGTGACTTTTTCATTCGGACTCGCACTCGAGTGGGTCGCGGCGACGAACTGTGATACAATCTATGGCTCCGATTGACACAATGCCCGAAAGTCATCGGAGGCATTGGGACACCGAGTGCCAGACTGAAAAACGCGACCAAGGCGCGTCGAGGGGCACGTTGGATGGAGAGCGCGTCGATTGCTCAGGGGCGTGGGAGATGCTGACAAATGGTCCGGCATTGGGCGGCAGATGCTCAATGCTACTGTACTTTGCAGTCGACCACTACTTACCATGAAGTCCGTCCTGTGGTTTTCACTCTTTTACCATGCTCTGGCGCACGGAGGTCACGGCCCTTCTGAAGGCGAGTCAATGAAGCAATATGCTGACCGACACGTACGTTCCACGCACTTCAGGGATCCCATTCAGTTGACAGTGAAATATGCAGATGGCCTCGGAACATCATATGCAAGTTCATTTCGTTATCAAACGTAAAACGGGTCGCTTATACTCAACAGAGAGGCGTTTGACTTGAAGAGTTTCTTCCAACTGCATGATCTTAACCGGTCCGTACACACATTGACCATAACCCGATAATCATTGATACACGCTTAGGGATGGCGTATGGGACAAGGAAGAGATAGAGGCCATCTACGGTGTTCACCACATCTATTCGCAGAAAAAGTCGAAAGTACTTATCATCAATTCCCGACCGTGGCAACCAAACTGAATACCGCACCCTAGGACGATATCGAGCACCAGAAGAAGGCAGATACCATCGTCAAAGTCGTCCTCGACCGCCTTGACAAGAACCACGACGGAAAGATAACAGTCGAAGAATTCGAACTCGTCGGACTCGAAGGACTACCCAACTTTGACAACCTCGGCGCAGAGGGCCACCACTACGACATCGAGAGCGGTACGTGCCCCTTCGTCCGTCAAACGCGTATCTCACTTCTCCTTTCTCTCGTATAGAGTTCTTCCTCCACCACGAAGAAGAATTCCACTCAACACCCGAAACCCAAACCGACGAGTCGTACAACCACCCCGAGGACATTGAGCATTTCGCGCACCACGAGCAGATCGAGCTCAAGGAGGCAGAGAAGGAGGCGCAGTACCAGGGCATAACCGTCGAGGAGGTCCTCGAGTCGCACGAGCCCCACGAACACGTCGAGCCGCCGCCCCAGGACCAGGAGCCCATAGCCGCACACCCATACGCCGACCCTCTGCACCCCGTCGACACGCCTCTCCAGGACCCGCCAAAGCCCAAGATCCAGCGCACCACTCCGCCGGAGAAGCAGGACCCCTCCGTCAAATACCAAGGCGCCAAGTCCGCGGGCCAGCAAAAGGCAGAGTGGGGCGCGGGCGACGACGGCTATCTACCGCCTACAAATCCGAGCGACAAGATGCGCAAGAACATGCCGTACAAGGTAATGCACCTCTGCCATTATTCTGCAGACACGCTGAGGTTAAACAGTCGCGGATGCAGTACAAGTTTAAGCGTAACTGGAATGATTTTTGATGTACTTAGTGGTGGCATATTGGATTCCTTCTTTTGGTTAAACGTCTTGGTGTGAGTACGAATATGCTTGAGCCGCCGGCCAGTATACATGCATGAGCTATTCAAAAACATAAGGTATCACGGAGAGCAGATGAGAGGTATCAATACAAGTATAAAATGCTATTAGTTGTAACGTAAAGTCATGAAACCCGTTTACCGTCCGTCGAACAAATCGTCCATAATACCCTTCTCTACCGCCTCCCAATCTACATTCCCCCCGCTCTCATACACACTCTCATACGATGCTATACTGACATTGGAGAAAAAGATGCCCAGATCCCGGATACTCTCAATCTGCCGTACGCTGTTCAGCAGAGGCCGCCGCATACCGCGCCGTATCGAATCCGGACCCGTAGTATTGAACAGAGCGCCATTCTGTGACTCCGACTAGAGAGGCTCTTGTCAGAAAGACCGTAGAAGACGAAGAAAAGTAAACCCACCCGTGGCATATTACCCACAATCTCCGCAAGCTGATCCAGCATCGCTGAAGGCGCCCACTCGTTCGGTCGATATATAGCATCTACGGTGTCAGTGATGAAGATCCATTGATGTCTAGCGCTCACATCCATCAGTACCACCGCTCATCACACTAAAAGAACTCACATTTGGAACTCTTCAGTCTGCAGTACAAACAACAGGTCAAGACATTTACACGCCGACAGAATCAACTGCAAGTCTTCCGAGCCATCAGACGGCGGACTCGACATGGCCTGATCAAACAATCGATACTGGTTCACAAATCGTGGTTCAGTTCGAGGACAGGAGAAAATATCGCAGGCTTACCAGCTCCGTTAATATAACCGGCCAGAAGCTCGTCAAATTATGCGGCGACAAACGACACAACAGCACCCGGATGCACAAATAGACTTCACTCTGCACTATAGGCGCAGTCACGTTCTTCAATATATCCACAAGCTTCTCCTGTATCGATGGCAGCTGCGTCAAGAAATGATTCTTGTCGCCCGCGAACAGCACAAACGAAAGCCGCCGAAGATTCAACGACCGTAGCAGCATCTCATATTCGCGATTAGTGAAAATGTTCGTCGACGGTGCAGTCGCCACTTTCCCTGCAATGATGTTAGCTCATAATCAAAACACACGCAGAGATTGCTTACCGAGAAGCTCGGGAAACGCTGTTTTATCAGCATCGAACAACGATTTAACAATGGGCTTCCATTGGTCAGCCACATCCGCACTCCCGTTGAACAGCCGATTGTCATTAAGCAGCTCAACCACAGGCGCCTTCCAAGCTTTCAAAGCAGCCGGGATCCGCGACATGTCCTGGATAATAGCCACAGTAGTGGTATCCACATCCATCGGTCTTTCAACAGTCAGAAACGCGGACATGTTCCGAATGACTGAACTTACCTAGATTTACCCTTCATAGCCGGACTTACAATGTAGTACACGATATTACTACATGCCGTCGAAATCTTGTCATTGTCGATGAGGAAACGCCGTAGGTGCGGGACGCTGGATGTCGCGACAAAGTCATTGATCTGAATACACGGCGTCAAGAACTCTCCTGTGACGAGTGCGAGATAATTTACCTGATAGATAAGCTCGGACGACGAAGCTATACGCGGACTTTCAACAGGTAACGAAGACACGCTAGCATTCAGCTTTTCATCGATCTTAACCTCTATGTGTGATCTTGAGCATAAAATAATTCGGGGTTGCGAACATCTCTTACCACTAATTGCTCGAGGAAGGGGCGAATCTCTGCCGTTAGTTCCCAGCGCATCCTTCGCAGTCCGTCGAATCCAAGAACCCTGGTCGAAGGAGCGTCCAACAAATGCTATGCACGAGTCGAGCAGTTTTCCATAAGTCTCCTGTTCATCGCGTCAGTCACTGACCATCAACAAAAGTACCTCAACTCACCTGAAGATCCTTGCGGATTCGTCTATCCTCTACAGCGGTTGTCTGTGTAATCTTATCCGCCAACACTGTTAAACATCTAAATTGCACATTGAGAAAAAGAAATCGCGACGGTGTAACAAGGCGTACCTCAACGTAGGATAGTTTTGCGGCTTAAAGTCACGACCACTACTGCCAATGATATCCTTCGTCAGCTGCAAGAACCGGTTCCAGACCTGAAGCGCTATCGGGCCCTCCAGCCGCGCCATGTACAATTCAAGAAACTTGAAGAGAGCATTATCCGATCTGCTCAACATCCTCAGGGGGACACAAACAAATATCAAACAGACAAACTCACAATTCAGGATTAACAGCCTGCTTCCGTGTCCTCTCAAGTCCAGATACCCGCCACGAGATACTTTCACACATCATATGAACCGCGTTTTGCGCGTTCGAGATGAGGACATCCGTGAGATCAAACGCACAGTTCTCGCCAATCGTCGGACTCTGTAAAACAAAATGAATACCCTGCGGAAGGTATTGAGAATATGCGTACGCCAACATCCTTATTCCAGCACTCCACAATAGCCTCGAAAACCTCCGCGGCCTGCACCCGGAAAAGGTGCTCGAGAACTCGCCGACATCGTACCCGTACCCGAGTAAATATGAGAGCCAACAATTCATCTCTGGATGACCGCGCTTCGCGATCAGTCCACGACAGTGAACCCCATATTGAATAGAGTATCCGAACGGCATCTTGTAATGCACGATATCCAGAAGAACGCGCCTAAAAAATGAAGAAAGATCATTAGCACATAAAAATGTCCCCATTCCTTGACAGGACGCACAGTCAACTGTTCCTCCGTAGCCGGTTGTGGATTCTCAGAACTAAACACCGTCGAGACATACCCCAAGAGCCCGCCCGACTCCGCAGACTTGTCGCCGGCAGTCGCATCCTCCTCCTGACTGCTAATCTCCGAGGTGTACGCCAAACTGATAAGAACAAGCCGCTCAAGCCCATTCAACAGCATCACACACTCCGCATCCGTAACAGTCGAATTAAAGTCGTCATCAAACTCCCTCTCCTTCGTCGCCACCTGTAATATGTCATCCAACGCAGTCTGTAGTTGCTTGCATATACAGTCATTGAGCGGCGCTACGACGGCCTGCAACGCAGGTTGGAACTGAGGAACGGCCATCAGGATGAAATCCAGCCAATGCTGCAGAACCGGCCGATTCGTAGGAACTGAAATGCCATCCACGAGTGTCTGTATCAGCAGGTTGTTGAGGTTATATCCGCGGCCATGCGTGTCTGCAGGGATATCCACAGCCAACTCGGGAGGTCGTTCGCCTTGGCGTGGTTTCGGCGTGACAGGAGGTCTCCGGCTAGTGTCGTCCATGGACAGTGATGCCGAGATCAAGGAATGAAGGACATGAAGCAGTTTGTTCTGTAGATCGAGCCGACCCAGGTGTACGCAGTAATACAGCTTGCCCACGACGATCGCCTCGATGGATTCAACGAAAAGCGAGTCGATTTCACCCCGAGCAACGATGGTTTGGAGAAGTTCGACTGATGTCGTGTGGATGACGGCGTTCTGAGGCTGCATCGTTGGTGCGCCGTTCTTGCTAGGTTCTGATTGTAGGAAGCTGGATAGAGGGTCAATACCAAGATGTTCTCAACAAATAGAAGCAGTCATACCGTAGCAAGAGTTCTACTAGCACTTCCAAGTAACTGGCATCAGTATCAGGAAAGCCAGCTGTGACACGTTAAACAACATGGTCTCATTCACGTAGAGCAACGAAAACGCACCGGCTTCCACCCGCTGCACGAGTCCCGCGTGTTGTGATCGCTTCACAAAACCGCCCCGCGCCGTCTTGGCGAAACCTTGACCACCAAACCGTATTATCGAAAGCAACATCTCCAAGAGATGGTGCGTATATCGTTGATCAAAGGGCCGCTCATACAAGAACCCTTGGATTTCTTTACCACGGACCTTCATCGTCGTTGGCGTGCGGCGAATCGAAGGATCCAACAGCTCGAACAGGATTGGATCTAGCACCCTGTGGGTCGTCAGCTCAGACGACCTCAATACCAATTTTTCGTGTACCTCAAATAAGACTTCAAGCTACACCGCATCCAAGTTTCGCCTATCCGCTTGAGGCTGGGATCGTCATTCTTGAGAGTGTCCAGCACAATCATCATCGGAACTTTGAACCGGAAACCGGGAAGCATGTTATCCTCTGGCAGCAACGTTAACCGATAATTCATAAGGACATGAAGAAACATACCAGTAAGCCGCCACAGCACACCGAACGCTTCATAGGATTCTTGAATATTTCGCGACTCGGGTGATGTCATGGTCTGAGCCAATATCGATTCAACGTGCGGTTTCTTCGTTGTTGACTCCAGGCTCCAAATTAAACTGACAGACCGAGCATGGTACGGGGAGCAGTCGGGGCGCAGATACCGCAAAAGCTTCGAAACCATTTTATACATCGTCGCCCTTTCGTCGATGTGGATATTCGGATGTAATGCATGTGCTTGGCACAGAACGACC
Source organism: Hymenopellis raphanipes (assembly GCA_036872995.1). Classification (NCBI taxonomy): domain Eukaryota; kingdom Fungi; phylum Basidiomycota; class Agaricomycetes; order Agaricales; family Physalacriaceae; genus Hymenopellis; species Hymenopellis raphanipes. The sequence continues at coordinate 4,191,296 of JAYMDG010000001.1, forward strand.
ACTAGGCTGACCGTTCTATCCACAGTCGTGAAGTTGGCGGACTACAAGGCTTGAGTATACGGTTGACAGATAGAGAAAAATCTTACTTCATTTCCAAGACACTCGAGCACCGTAGACAGCCATAGAGCAGGGTTCCAAGAAACCTGAATTGAAGTCGACCCAAGCCGACTCGCCAGTTTACTCATGAGCAGTAGCGACTGGCATAGGGCTTCTCGTGAGGTTTTCAGATTGACCCCTGACATTGTTTTCGCGAATATCGACGTCAACGAATACAGACTTTCGAAGGATGATGAGAAAGGTATCGAAAACGATCCACTGGGCGCATGCGACAATTTGGGGGTGATACCGTATACCGCGCACGTAAACGCATAAGGGCCTAATGTTGCAGTGGTAGACTTGGCTTCTTCTGTAGGCTCTGGTCGTTGTAGTAATGCGACATGGGGGATTCGATGAATCATAAGTTCCAGGAGAGACAAAGTCTCCTGCACACATTTGCCGGAAGGTGGTTCCGCGTCTTGCAGGCGCGTCTATGAATTCTAAGTATCAGTTGAAAGACGGGAAAAATAGTAAGATGTCTCACGTGTAGAATATCCACAAGAGAGGCAAATATGACTGGAAGATGAATAGTTTGAATCTCTTCATCTTGAGAGAATGTCTTGAGAAGGAACTTGAAAAGCGATATCGCCTATGTTGCGATGATGAGATCAATGAAATTCAGGGTTGCTTAAATGGACATACTGGACAATCCTCCAAAATCCCAAGGATTTCGTTAAATACGGCGTTCAAGACGTGTTTCCAGAGCAATGGCGGCTCCACGGCTTCGTATAAGGTACTTGCAGTCATCGTCACCTACCAAATTGGTTAGCAAAAGTCTGTGAGGCAAGCTGTGAGGAACATACATCCTCCGCGCCGTCTGTACCTGACTCGATGAGGCCCTTAAGAGCCTTGAAGGCGTCAAGGACCAGAGCATCAGTTAGCGGACCGCCTATCTCCCACTTGTCCAGTAACGAAATGAATATCTTGAACGGCCTTGACTCCGAGTACTCATCTGAAGGCGAAGACATATCCTCGTTCAAGGTCGCACAGAGCAAACCCAATGCATTCGTCCTCAGATACGCAATTTGGGTGTCCGCTTTCTCATCCGAGCCAAGTAACCACGTATACAAGCGCCGATTGAGAGACAGGTCGCGCCTGAGGACAACTGAGACAGCCGCCCTCATCAGGATTGTGCGGTCGTCGTCTTGAGCCTTCTTCAGGGCATTGCCGTCTAAACGAAGCGACTGAACAAGAAGATCCAACGCCCCTCTTCGGACGAGGAGATTATCATCCTCAAGTGCTGCCGCAAAAGCACGGATCATCAGCCCGATGTCTTCACCGACAGTGGAAATGATATCCTCATCACCCGTGAGGCGCGGAAGACGGCGGGCGAGCAGATTAAGAGCAGTCCCTCTTGCCGATGGTGTTGTGAGCATGATGAGCCATATGTTCTGGAAGAAGAAGGACAGCGACACGGCTCCGGACAGACGGTCAAGCAAACTCAAAACCTAGATAGTGTTACTTGCTAGCTGAAACGACGCGAACAGAAGGGGGCCTGCCTTTTCGAAGAACTCGCCCGTTTCTTCTTCGAGGCCCGGTAAGAGTGCGATGATGAATGACTTCATGACAGGTCGGAGGCCGTCCTGCAGCGGAAGATAGTGTGTATCGTATAGGTTTAGGAGAGTAGGCTAAGGGTGTAAGTGAGAATGCAGATAATGCGGAAATAGATAGATATGATGTGTGCGCACCTTGACAGAGGTAGCGGCATACTCGAAGAATGGAAAGAGACCGGATGACCAGAGCGGTAGGTCGCGTTTGAGACCTTCAGACTGGGCGACGATGAGGGTAATGGTGGTATGATTGGAGAGGTAGACTCACACCGAGGACAGGCAGGATATGGGCGTAGACATCCAGTGCTCGCTGGTGGACGCCAGTTGGGAGAGCGGGATTCAGACACTGCGAGAGCCGTTTGGCAACAATCAATTTTCTTGGAATCTCCTTGAACTGCATATAAGACTGGAAAGTCTGCAGTAATGATCAGGATTTGTTATGCTGATACACTATATACACACCTTTAACAACTGCTTCAAAAAAGCAATACAATCCGCCCATTCGTGTACATTGTCAAACGAGTTGAGGCACTTTTCGACCTGTTGAGTGTACTTTTTGTACTTTGGGTCGGCCGCATAGGCCTGCTGGGCGGCCGCTACAAGAGTTGACATCCAACAAGGAAAGATGGTAAATGTTCAAGGCACCCACCACGTTCACTCGTCCGCTCAGAGATCCACGCGGCGCTCTTCCCCGCCGGCCCGTCGCCTCCCGATAGCAGCTTTGACGCCATTCAGTATACACGCGCGCACTGCCAGCGTCGACGTGTAGTAGATGGTAGTTCAACGTAACTGCGGTCTATACCTTTTCGATCACACGTCACTGCCACCGAATTGCAACAAATGTTCACTCTTAACATACAAATAATACAGATATACACTAAATACAGCAGCAGAATACAGTAAAGTATAATAATATTAACCCATCATATCAGAATCACCCGCTTCAGAAGAAGGACCCAGCATACTTGTCCTCATCTTGGTCAAATTTCGAACAGGTGGAGGTCCGTCTCCAGCCACAGACTCTGAACGAGAAGATCCCGCCGTTAGCGGCAGTGATTTTGCTGTCTTGACTTTGGGCTTTCCACCAAGCAATGCAGGCAACCTTGGAATAGCCAGCGCTGCTTCCGCAATAGCAATCTTCGACCCAGCATACTCGGATTGTTTTTCGCCGACCCAGGAGCGAGTGAACCAACGTCCGCCCGCAATACCTCTAATTTCTCGGTTGGCTATGCGCCAGTGGCGTACTTTCTTGCTGCTCCGGTCTAGAGGTATAGTAGGCGCGTATCCGGTCGGAACTTTTGGGGCTGGTTGCACGGGAAAAGGTTTTGTTGGGAGCGCATACACCGGGATAGGAACGTTCTCCAAGTTGATTTCTTTCTCTTCATCAAACGGAGACTCTGATGGTGGCAGCATCGGCTCTGGCTCTGGACTGGGCATGGTCACAGGTGAAGAAGCAGCAGTGCCAGTGAAACCTGACAACAATAAAGTTGCAATTATAGGAAGAAGATGGGGACAAACCTTCGCTAACGGCACCAGAATCCTCTGCAGCGAGTTGTGAGACAACGGTCTTGGTTCTACGAAATCCATGAGAACATGGAATAGAACTAAAGACAAAACTCACTTTGTAACACGAGGCTTGACCGTTCTCGGAGCAGCGGGAGGTTTTGCAGCTTTTTCTACCTTTTTTCTCTTCGCTGGTGGGGCACTGACAGACTCGGTGGGCGTCACAGTCAACGATATATGATTCGGATCGAATCCAGCAGGTTCTTTACCAAATCGCGTGAATAAAATATAGAATTAAGAAGAATTAACACGTACCATCCTTGACATCCATTTTCTTCGCCTTGCGCTTGGCGGGGGCCTTTCGCTTGGGCGTAGCAGCAGGAGCAGGCGCTGCTTCAACCGGAGCTGAGACACTCCCAGCGACCTCGTCGTCGTCATCAATAAGCTGGTCCTCCTGGTCGTCCTCCTCGTCTTCGCCCTCGTCGTCCGAGCGAGCCCTTTTCGCCGGGACAGAAACAGCAGGTGATGGCCCCTTGTTAGACACGACAAGCTTAACACGTAGTCGGCCATTGCCACTGACACTGCCAGCTGGCGACGACGCCGGAGGCGTGCCCTCGTCCCGCAACGTGGAAATCTGCGGAGCGTCCATGTTGGAGTCGTCGTCCATGATGATGGTGAATGTCAGATCGCCGTCGTCCACGACGAAGACGAGCTCTTTTCTCACGAAGCACTTCCCAATTAGGACTGATATCATGACGTATAAAGACCCTGAATCTATTTATGATCAATGTAGGGCCGCGTCCTCGTTGCCTTTTACTCCCATGGGTCGTTTTGCTGCTTATAGAGACGTGCTACTTGCTTATGGTGTATTGCAGTGAACAACTCTGACGCGGAAACAAGCCCATTTCTCGGCTCCGATGCCTCACCGAAGCCCAGTGGTGAACGCAAGAAGCTAGTCAGACAACCAGGCGTTCTTGTTGGCGTCATCGTGGCTATCATGCTCATAGCCTTCGTCGTCTTCTACTGGAAACCGCATTACAATAAAGGTGTCCCTCAGGTATCAACCTACGAGGTGGGACGATTACCGTGTACGTATTGGTCCTCATGTTCTGAACGCCGGAGCTGAATGAGATGCATGCAGTCATGGGTTATAATAGTAAATATCAGATTGGCTTTCTTGCGATGAGTCCCTAATCTTGCTACAGCATGGAACGCTTATTGGTGCAACATTGATGAAAACCTTATCCTCGACACGTCAAAGCTGCTCGTATCGCTCGGCCTTGCTGTGAGACAATTCCCTCCGCAAGCTCTAATTTCTTGCTAATTAAATCTAGGACATCGGATATACCTACATGAACATTGATGACTGCTACTCTGAAAAGAAGCGGAACGAAAACGGAGACATCGTCGCCAGTACGCTCGACATTGCGCTTCGTTCCATATCGTTCTCACTACCGTTCAGATAAGGAACGATTCCCATCTGGAATGCGTCCACTCACGGACAAAATCCACGAGCTAGGACTGTACGGTATCATTCTTGCCTTCCGCCTACCTGACTCACATCTTGCAGAAAGGCTGGAATTGTACGTCCACCGCAAAGAACGTTTCATGATCGTCTAACATGGCACCGCATGCGTAGTATGGAGACTCCGGCTGGTATACGTGTCAATACTACCCCGGCTCTTTCCAAAATGAAGAAAGGTCATCTGCTTCAACCATCCCTGCGTGCGGTCCGTGCTGAGCCTCTCGATGACAGGGACGCCAAGCTCTTCAGTGAAGAATGGGGCTTTGACCTGCTCAAGTAGGTGATATTTCTAGCGCGCTCATTCATGCTGACACCCTCTTCAAGATACGACAACTGCGCCGTTCCCTTCGACGACGTTATTCGGGAGGGTCAGATCGGCAGTAAGATTTCCTCTAGAATCAAGTAAACTCCAGAGAGCTTAGCGGTGTTGTTCAAGAATTTACTAGGATGTCCAACGCCATCAAGGACCTTTCTCAATTGACCGGTAAGGCTCCGATGTTGTTTTCCCTCTGCCAATGGGGTCGGGTGCGTTTTTGGCAGTCGCAGAATGTTCGTTGGCTTACTCGACACAGCTAGAACCTTGGCTATGGGCTCGTCAGCTAGGCCAAACGTGGAGAGTAAGTCTTGATCTGTCATTTGTCGCCGTGAACAATTCCCAGATCGTTTGAAAACTGCAGACTACGGATGACATCGGTGAGGCGTCGTTCAGAGACTGAAATTACTCCCTGACCACGGTGTAATGCAGGCGCCAACTGGCCGTCAATCGCCAACATCATCAATCAGTGAGTGCTTCGCAGGAAGCCTCTTACAAGATTGTGCCAAACGAATGTTGGTAGAAATTCTTTTTACGCTTGGGCATCCGATTTTTATGGTCACAACGATCTCGACATCGTAAGTACACATACTGAGCGTATCGTTACCTAAATCTTGACTGTTTTGTAGCTCGAAGTGTACGAACTTTCAGTCTATGAATCCGTTTCTCCTCCTCTAATTTCGTGCAGTGGTAACGGAGAGCTCACCTACGAAGAATCAAAGACACATTTCACCGTCTGGGCCTTGATGAAATCCCCCCTCCTCATCGTGAGTCGTGTATCATATCGCAGCTACCTCCAAAACACTGACATTCATAACAGGGCACCGACGTACGCTATTCCCTCATCTAAATCATCGGGATAGCAGCTCACTCACCTCCCAGCTCACCTCAATCTCCTCCGAGACCCTCAGCATCCTCAAAAACACCGAACTCATCGGAATCAACCAAGATCCCGTCGTCGGCACAGGCGTCACGCCATTCCGATGGGGTCTAAACGTGCGTTGTTCCCTTTCGCTCTTCCCAAGTGTCTCATCTCCCACAGCCGAACTGGTCATACAACTCTACACACCCCGCGCAGTACTGGAGCGGGAACAGCGAGAACGGGACGGTGTTCATGCTCATCAACACGCTGGACGAGCCCACGGATATGTTCTTCAGCTTTGCAGAGTCGCCGTGGATTCGCTCGGGAAGGCAGTATGCTATCCGAGTGCGTGTTCCCTTTTCACATACGCCTATTTTGAAGAGATTTCGCTGAGCGTCGAAATAAATAGGATCTCTGGACACACACGGACAACGGGACGTTCGTGCGCAACTTTACTGCGCGCGCTGTTCCGCCGCATGGTGTCGTGGCGTTGCTCCTCCGGGATGCGGGCGATGAGCCTGGGGGTGTGGTGCCCCGCTGTGCGGCGTACGAGCCTTGGTCGAGTAATTGGTGCATTGATCAAAATGGGACGCATGTTCCTTGGGAGCATGGTGTTTGAAAAAGAACTTTGAAGTCAAGCAATGCATGAACAGTTGAAACGTTTTGAATGCTGTGTAGTTTTACATGTTGTTGTACATTTTTTAACTAACCATTTTGTTGTGTCAGTGTCAAAGTGCCATAGGCTCTAAGTGCGGAACCCCCGTCACCAAAGACTTGAAAGGCAGCTCTCTGCTCAGGTCTGCTGCATTACACGAGTCAGGCATTATCACTCAGAGTTCGCTCCGCCATTCAGTAACCTCCGTTTGGCAACGTTCACGCAACCTGGAGCAAGTCCACGGAGAGACAGTGCTTGGAAAAGCGGCTGTCTGCCAACAAATTGACCATCGGCAGGTAGCCAAGGGTGTGGAGTGTAGTGGGGCTAGTCTGAAGGATGTTGCGAAGTTGGGGACTTTGGCGATGATGGTTCGATAATCGGACATCAGGTACGTTGGTAGTTGAGCAAGATGCACGCCCTCCACGGCATGGCGCGCGCAGAGCACCAGACATAGAACTACAAACCGAAGAGGTAGAATCTTGGAATAGACAGAGACACACCTCCAGCATGTCACAGGCGACAACCCAAAACCGTGTCATTAAAAATGTGTCTGGATCGCTGTTAGTACCACAAACGAAGAAGGATAAAAGACAACCGACCTTCAAATTCTTTCTCAACTCGACAACTATAGATGATATACATCCTGAGAAAGAGCGTTTGAAATCGCGGCCTCGTCGCGAGTTCTGCTCAAGATTCCAAAAATTGTTGAAACAATGCACAGAGTGCAATGCCAGGACCGCTTCCAGCTTCACTGTCCGGAAGCACCTCCCCGTGGAGGGCCGTCTCAGCCTCATCGCGGTCCAAGAGAGAAGGATAACCCGAGTAACCCAGGTCGAACTCTTTTCTCACGCCAGAAACTCTAGGACTGAGGCACGTTTGAGCCGCCGTTGTATTTGACTGCACGAGACCAAAGCTGCTTCGACTTCTAATTGTTCACGGCCATAGACAGGGCGCTTAACTGCTCTCTTGCTCCTGCTCCCATAGCTACTCGTGACAATGAGCAACGAAGACCTCACAGCTGAAACCCAGGACAAAGTATATCATCCTGACTGTGGGTATACATGCCTTTGCTGGCTTGCCTCGAGGCTAGATCGAATTGACACGGTTCAACGTAGTCGACGCCGCCGACGCCGATGTCTGTGTACAATCCTCAGATGGTGTCATATTCAAACTGCACCGCAACAACATTATCACCCACACCACTGCTCTCCCTCTCCCCGAAGGCGGCGATCCAAACATCGCCATCTTCCAGGAACCTGCGAAAATATTGGAGATTCTCTTCAAGTTCCTGTACCCAACTCCCCCGCTTCCCGATCTAAGCAATCTGGACTTTGAGATGCTAGAGGAGCTCGGTTACGCCGCGCACAAATATCAAGTAGCTTCGGTGATGGCTTATTGCGATACATGTCTTGGGTTGGGCCTTTTCTTTCACATTTTTGGTGACGACTGATATTGGTGCTGCAAGATTTTCGCATGTGTCCACACATCCAACACGTATGTTGAAATACGCCATCGTACACAACTGGAACGAGGAGACTATCAACAGGATTGCGAGGGAGACTATCGATATCCCTGCGCCGCGTGCTTGGGACGTGCTAGGCGCTGCAATTTATGTGAGATGGGTATGTATTATTCCTCTTCTCGTTGCGGAAATCTGCTGTACGTTGTTTCGCCAAGTCGCTTTACAGGGAGAAATGGTTGGACCCGGAAAATGAAGCTGTCTGGCAGGCGTCGAATGTGGATGCGAGAAAGGCCTTCGGAGCCTCTTCTATTCGTTCAGTATGTGTGATGCTTAGAGAATTTGCTGTCAAAAGCTCAGACAGTATTGTTATCCGTCCGAGAAGATCTTGGAACGCGGCTGGGGATTCAGATGGCGAGTCGGAGGAAATAACTCTTCCTCGATTCGTGTAATGTACAAACATATCTATAATACTAGGCAGTGCTATATCCAGACATTCCCTGCGGCACAAGCGCATCAAACCAGTCGGATTGAACGAGTTCACCTCCACATCGCACAAGACAGACATGCCCCCTTGACCAGACCTTCGATGCTTAAATACACTCCGAGCGACTGATCGAGACAATACTGGCACGTCAAGAAGCAAAAGCGATTTCTACTACGTGTCATAACGGACAGCCTCTATATCTATTTCGTATCGACGTCTACTAATACCCGTTCAGGATCTACTCTGTACACGTGCGGCGTGCGCAAGGGTTGAAGGAGAGCAAAAACTGAAGAGGTAGAACCTGGGATAGACAGAGACACACACCTTTAGTATGGCATGGGCGGCAAAGCAAACCATGTCGTTCAAAAAAAGTATCTGGAATGCTTTCAGTACCACAAACGAGAGGGAGAAAAGACCTGTTGAACAGACCTTCAAATTCTTTGAACTCGACAACTTACTCAGAAAGAGCGTTGAAAAATCGCGACCAGCCTCATTGTCCGGGGACACCTCCCCGTCCTCAGCCTCGTCGCGAGTTCCGCTCAAGATTCCAAAAATTGTTGAAACAATGCACAGAGTGCAATGCCAGGACCGCTTCCAGCTTCACTGTCCGGAATCACCTCCCCGTGGAGGGCCGTCTCAGCCTCGTCGCGGTCCAAGAGTCTGAGATAAAGATAACCCGAGTAACCCGGGTCGAACATATCTTTAAGGAGTGTGACCTTTTCTCACGCTTGAAATGTCTAGTTCTTATGATAGGCACGTTTGAGCCGCCGCTGTATTTGACTGCACGAGACCAAGCTGCTTCGACTTCTAATTGTTCACGACCATAGACAGGGCGCTTAACTGCTCTCTTGCTCCTGCCCCCACATCTACTCGTACAAATTTCATAAACATGAGCAACGAAGACCTCCCAACTGAAACCCAGGACAAAGTATATCATCCTGACTGTGGGTATATATGCCCTTGGGGGCCAGATCGAATTGACGCGGTTCAACGTAGTCGACGCCGCCGACGCCGATGTCTGTGTACAATCCTCAGATGGAGTCATCTTCAAACTGCACCGCAACAACATCATCACCCACACCACTGCTCTCCCTCTCCCCGAAGGCGGCGATCCAAACACCGCCACCTTCCAAGAACCTGCGAAAATATTGCAGATCCTCTTCAAGTTCCTGTACCCAACGCCCCCGCTTCCCGATCTAAGCAATCTGGACTTTGAGATGCTAGAGGAGCTGGGGTACGCCGCGCACAAATATCAAGTAGCTTCGGTGATGGCGTTCTGTGATACACTTCTCCGGTTTGGAAGCCTTCCTTCTGCATCTCTAACGGTGACTAAGATGATCTATATACAGGGTTTCGCATGTCTCTACACACCCGGCCCATATGCTCAAATACGCCATTATACATGGTTGGAACGAAGAGACCGTCAACACGATTGCGAAGGAGACCCTCGACGTTTGTGCACAACAGGCCTTGGAAATATTAGGTGCTGCCCTGTATGTGAGATGGGTATGTAGTCTTTCTGTCCTCGACCTAGAAATTTGCTTCATGCGACATCGACAAGTCGCTTTACAGGGAGAAATGGTTGCGGCCATCAGACGAGTATGTGTGGAGGGCGTTGAAGATGGATGTCGACAGTGGGGCTTCCTCGATTCATTCACTCTGTGTGAAGCTCAAAGCCAGTGCTGTCAAATCATCAGATACTGTTCGTGTCTCTAGACCGGCATTATATAATAGTTACCTATATACTCTTCCTACATTTTAACATCTGTGTGGCACGACCCCGTCAGAGTATGTAGAGCATGTGCTTATATTCATCGGCCGTGTACAGAAGCCTCTGTCAGAGAAAAGGTACACTATCTCGGCAATTCTCAGTCAAAAACAAGGAGACGCGTCGCGATATTGAGAATCGACGGATATACGCGTTGAACTTGAATCTTCGGGCTGGAACTGGACCACCTGCCGACCAGGAGGAAGAGACTCAGAAACAAGGCATGCCCAGATCCTTAGTCCAGATATACAGTAGACGAAGGAAAGCAGGTACAGTTATGCGCCGAGAAGCAGTGAAGATGTCTTGACCGTGAAGGGAGGGGACAACGATGGTGGTAGTTGGTTCGATAAAGCGAATAAATTATGTTGAGTCTACCCTATACCACAAGCTCGCCCTCCACCGCGCCTGGTTCTAAACCGAGACGACCGAGGAGCATGTCCCAGCGCACGCGATCAGTACGCTTCAGGTAGCTTAATATGCGCGCACGCTGGTAGACGAGCTCCCGCAGGTGTCGCTTGGCGTTCACGTCCTTCCTGTACCGTTTACTCGTCATGTGCTTCCAGATGTTGCGTATACGATAAGTCAACAAAGCAGCTACAGTGCTTGTTAGTCGCATAAAGGATAAAAGTATTGTCAACAGACCTTGCACTTCTTGACGCCCAGGATTAAACGGTCTGTCTGGAGCGGAAAACTCGCGTATGATGCGCTGTCTGTTCTCGAAATGTATACCGTCCGCGTTGGCATTGCGGAGATCGACGACCATGGAAAACTGGGTGGTTTTGCGTACTTCGGCCTCCAAACCCTCGTCATGGAGTATGTTCATCTTGTCCGGCATGTTCTCTAGGAGGACGGGTTGTTCGGAGGACAGCTCTGGCAGGTCGTTGAATAGCAAGGCCGCCTCTGACTCTCCTATGCCGTACGAAAACACCCTGGGCATGGGTACTGTCCCTATTTTCGTCTTGGTCTCCACAGGTGGCTCCGTCAAGTCCTCTTCGGAGACGAGAATCTTGGCCAGGTCGGATCCTGTCCATTTCTCCTCCTCGCCCCGCCTGTGTCCAGTGATTGGATTCGGGCGATTGGCGGCCTCCTCCGCCTTGTCGGCTATCTTCTGTTGTCGTCTTAGTTTGCGCGACAGCTCAACTTTGGCGCCGGCGTGGGCCTGGAGAATAGCAGAAGTGTGGAGGAAGGATGCCGAGCTCGTCGACGCGACCGTCCGCGACGCTGTGGCCCATTCAATCACAGATGATGTCCTGCCTGGGATATATGCGCACCTTGAGCCAGACACGACCTCAACATCTTTGCTCCTCGTCGTCAACTTTTTCGTTTCTGCCGGCCGAGGCCCATAGCCCAAACGGGTAACTCAAAGTCACATGCTCGTGGGAGCATCTGCTGGCGTATAAACTTTCGTTTTTCTCTGTATCGACTCCTCTTTCATGGGCTCATGCCACGCTGCCCGATGTAGTACCCTACCGCCGAGGCAGTGCCAGAGACTTGTCTTCGACTCGTCCTGGATCCCGAGACTAACACAGGCTAGGAAGTGTCGTTTTGACCATCACCAGAAAACGGCATGTCGATTATTTTCCTGCGACATTACTTTCGTCTTACTAGTCTACTTGTATGCTGTTCTGTGCAATGCTATCGTGTGGTTTTATCCTTCCGTGTGTCTCGTTGCATCGCAAAAACGCCAGTATGGACAATCGTTGACTTGAGGCTCAATATTGTACAATGGTAAACTTTCAATTTATGGTATTAGACACCTAATCGAATCCATCAGATTCCCAATTAGCCAAAACCCTCTTCTTAACCTCTTCCGTATACGAATGCTCAAAATCCGCCGCCTCCCAATCCCTCCCAGTCGTATACTCAACCGGCAACAGCGCATCCGAAACAACCTTGCCCCCCACATCCTTACACGCACTCCCATGGCTCATATACGGAATAATCTCAAACCCCTTCACATCCTCATAAAACGTCTCGTCCGTCCCGGGCCTGCACCGCGTCGTAAACGCCCACATCACATCCTTCCCATCATACACATCAATATCGTCCCCGACGAGAATGAGGCGGTGGATCGTAAATCCCGGCTTGGAACGGAACACGAGATCCCCCACGCGCTTTGAAAAGTCGCTCGAGTTTGTGTTGAGCGCGCGCAGCTTCGCCCCGTCGACTTGGAGCGCGACCCACGTCATCTGCCCCTCGAACGGGGAGAACGCGTCCTTGATGGGGAGCCCCGCATCTTTGCATAGTTGACCGATTTGCGCTGCGGCGAGCGTTCCGATGAGCGTATGCTACGACGTCGTATGTAAGTACGAACTGATTGTGGCGCTAGTAAGTAAGTAGTAGCCTTACCGTCTCATCCGTCAAGCGCCCCGTCGCCGAAACAGGGAGAATAGCATTATCGCGATGCGTGATGCAGTCGACGTGGTATCGCGGCAAGTCGATAGCGTCCGCAAAGAACACGTACCCATGCATCTCACCATAGGGACCTTCGGGCGCGGTTTCGGTAATGGAGAGTGTACCCTCCATAACGATCTCAGAGTTCGCAGGGACGAGGAGGTCGTTGGTCTCGCATTTGACGAGGTCCAAAGCTGTTCCAGTGAGCGCACCGACGTAGCCCGCTTCGGAGACTCCGTCCGCTGTTGAGAGATATTTTGTTAGCAAAGTCGAACAGCACACCCATGACTCGGAGAGGACTTACGAATTGGCATACTAGCTGCGACGATAGCCGCGGGAGGTACCTGGAAAAATGCCCTTGAGTCTGAGAGAGAAGAGGAGGAATAACAATATAGCTTACACCCAAAGCCAACGCCCACTTGCAGTCCTTTCCCGTCTTCTTCCACATCTGCTGAATCTGCCAGATATGCTGCGGCTCGATAACAGCTCCAACAAGATGGCGTTTCCCATCCACCATCGCGCGCGCAACCGACCAATTCGTCCACTTCCCATCAGGCGACTGCACGATATGCATCCCGTACGTCTGGATATACTTGCCCCCGTCCGACTTGTGCACGAGCGGCGCAGGGATCGCAGTCAAATCAATATCGTCCCCGAATATCTTATTCTCCTTACACGACCCACTCTCCACAACATTCGGCTCAATCGGAGGCGCATGCGCCACAGAAACCATCTTGTCGAGGATCTCCTTCATGGACGCGGTGGGCTCCAACGCGAGGTGGCGCGCGAGGCGGCCGTAACGCTGGGCAGGGTCTTTCCTCAGCGAGGCGGGAGCCCCGAGGCACCTGAAGAAGCCGTTCTTCGCGCCTTTGACGTTCTCGAATAAGGGCGCTTTGCCAGATGTCTCGCTGACGCGGCGAGTAATGGCGGCGACCTCGAGGTGAGGATCGACTTGGCGTGTGATGGAGACGAGGTCGTTGTCCTGCCGCAGAGCCTCGACGAAGGAGCGGAAGTTGAGGTGAGGAAGATCTTGGGGAGAGGTTGGAGGAGACATCGAGTTTGTGTTCGATGTAGATTTAGATTCCTAGAGTTGGGGCTTTTATCCAGATGGTGGGATACTATGTTGACAAACCCAGGATTATTAGAAGGCGTGTTCTGTCGAGGACCACCCGACCGCATCGGCTAGGGCGAGTTGATAACCTGAAAGGTGATTGTCTTTATCGGTGGTTATGTGGGAACTCGAGAGATCGTCGCCGATGCCCGAGCTTGTTCAAACAGTATATCGTCTGTTATGGTGCCTCGTGAAAACTTCAGGAAACCACCTCTGCATGGCAGTTCACTCAGAATTGCAACATGTTTTGCGAGAGCTTCGTATGGGCGGATAAGTAGTATGAATGATAACCATATGTGGCGCCTAACCTTTAGCGCCAAGCACTCGTCGGCGATACAGCTACTCGAAGCCCGAGGCTGCTTTCTTTGTAGTCACCCAGCTTACTTCCATTGGAAACACTTTAACGCCTAGAGCTTTTCCGTCCGCTACATCCCGGGTACACTGCACGCACGGATGGATGGATGCTGACTGCAACGCCTGACGTTGCTGCACTACTTAACATCAGCACAGCTGAACTTGAAAGCTTCCCGGTCGAGCCTCTGCACCACCCGTGATGATGCCCCGCGTCATCCCAAGATTATCCGCAGCTATTCGCCAGGTCCCCAGACGCACATACAGCACGGCGAATTCAAACCCACGCCCTCGCCGCCTCATCATTGGCATAACAGGTGCCACCGGCTCCATCTTCGCCATCCGCATGCTCGAGATCCTCAAGGCGCTCGACATCGAAACCCACCTCATCATGAGCAAGTGGGCCGTGACCACGATGAAGTACGAAACATCCATGTCAGAGGACACCGTGCGTGGTCTAGCCTCCCACAATTATACGTTCAAAGACATGTCTGCGCCACCCTCGAGTGGTTCCTTTCTTCACGACGGTATGATCATCGTGCCGTGCAGTATGAAGACGCTCGCGGCTGTGCGGATGGGGTATTGCGATGACTTGGTGTCGCGTGCGGCGGACGTGTGTTTGAAGGAGAGAAGGAGGTTAATGATTGTCCCGAGGGAGACACCGCTGAGTGAGATACATTTGGAGAATATGTGAGCGCGTCTTCGTTCTGTTCTTATTATCGTTGATTTTGATGATGTGGGTTGTAGGCTCCACCTAGGTAAAGCAGGCGCAACAGTATTTCCACCCGTGCCCGCTTTCTATACGAGGCCGGAGAGTATCGAGGATTTGGTTGATCAGAGTGTGGGGAGAATGCTTGATGCATTTGGAATCCATACAGATGGGTTTACGCGGTGGAGTGGATTTGAGAGGTAGACTAAACAAGAAACTCCACCTAAGAGACAGTTAGCTCGTATACATCCACGAATAAACGTGCAAACAAACAAGGTGTGGACAAGCAACGTACTATATTGGTGGATTGAATGTCGAACAGAGAAATCGAGTGCAGAGATAAGAAACTGTGATTGATCAATGTGAAACTACACATGTGTCGAATTTTCATCATCCTCACTCGACTCGGGACCTGGCTCATCCTCGTCTGAAAGAGAGGCGTGATTGGGGTTCCGCAACAACAGGTCCTCTCCGTCCTCACGTTGTTCATCTGACACGATGTAAACAAGTTGAACAGGCGTTGACATAGACGCGATGGAGATACCTTTCTCTCTTCGTGAGTCTTCGTAGCTTTTCTCCAAATCGGCGATGATCTTGTCTTGCATAACGCTGATCTGCTCTGACGAGGTGCACATCTGGTACTGTTCAAAGTATGCCCTTCCATATAATCAATAACAACTCACGACAGGGTAACAAAAGGCGTACTTGTTGACACTCCAAAATGAGCCACCCCAGCCGAATCCAGAAAGCAGTTTTTCAGCATAGGAATCAAAGCCAGTTATATAGAATGCTGCTGCTAGTGCCTCGACACAATTTAGGCGCCACGGCTTGCCGTAATTTGTAGGATTGGTTGCGATGAGATATGGTACTATCCAGGAATCAGAATCAACCATGCCACAGAGTGGGTCAACGTGCATAATCGCTCGTGCGGGCTCGCAATCTTGGAAAACGGTACATCGTCCAGGCGAGCCCAGGAGCATTCCACAACAGCCAGTCCGCCTTGTAATATGATTTCTCTGTCGGAAGGCGATATAACTGCAGTTCCTTTCGGCCTAGTAGCCAGTCAGTCGAAAGATGGCAATAAATGAAAACAGACGCACGAAACGACGATACCTCTGAATCTGGCGCCGACTTTAAGCTCCTTGATTAGACCCAGCCTGGATAGTTTCTTTCCAGAACAGCGGCGGGGATCGCAGTGGTCAAAATCCTATCTCTCCCAAGCGTGAGTTGGGGGGAAGATGACGGTCGTCAAACGCAGCCTACCCACATTGCGACTGGCACTTCAATTTTGACATCTATGAATCCATGTTTATCGACAGATCCGTATGTTGGTAGTAATAAGAACACACCTTCCGAGCCCGATTCGCCGTCGTTGTCAGATACATGATCGACAGCGCTGTCTGGACGAACGTCAGATGTCATGGCGCGTTCTTTTTGTCGCGATCCTCCGCCTCTGCCACGAGCGCGGGTAGTTGGTCGCCCTCGTTTCGAGCGACTGGACGATGCCTGATCCGAGCCTTTCTTTGCCATGGTGGTGAGAAGAAGAAACGTAGGGTTAGGGTTACCCTGCCCTGACGGCGCGGTCACGCAACGCCGGCCCCACTCGACCACCTGAGAAAAATTGGCAGCTCTACACGTTCTATATCGTTCGACGCGTCATTGCTACATATAAGCGATTGTATTCGCGCTGCATATCTTTTCGAGAGACGACAAGGCGCGATCTTCTTGTCCAGCAGAAACAAGAGCAGTGAGTTGGTTCAAATAGTTTGGGATTGTAGCTCATTGTACTTCGTCGAATCGGCGATCCTGTTAGGTGAAAAAGATGTAAAAGACCGTCAAGAAGAAAGTTGTTGGGAGGCGATTTCTGCCACGTGTCGTAGATAGCCGTCAAGGATGGCCTCTATCTCTATTTCGAATCGACGTCTACGAAAAAACTAATACCCGTTCAATCTCTACTCTATGCAAAGGTCGTGAAATCGTATATACTCATCACACACTTGAGCTATTCTTCTTCCTCAATCCAGTCATTCCCGATATGATGAGGTAAATCTCCGTCCTAGATTCCCAGATGGGAAGAAGACTGCGAGAAAAAGGTGAGAACCGTCTGTCGTGTAGACGATGGGAATTAACTTACATGCAGAACGCTCCCGCCATCAAGAGCCAAATGATCGACTAAAGGCAGGCGAGTTAGATGAAATACGACCAACGACAGAAAGTATCATACCACAGCGACCCAGCCGGTGAAGAACTTGCGACTGAAGACGTAGCTCTCGCCAAACATCGGCATGGGAATCAGCTACACAAGGAGTCAGCTTCGCTCGTCACTGGTTATTACGCGACACGTACTATGGTTATGATGAAGGCCAAAATGAGTGAAACCACAGCAGCCCTCTTGAAGACGCGCTGGAGCTCGTCGCGGTCGAGCGCAGCATTCTCAGTGACAACTTCAACCGTGTCCTTCTCCATCTCCTTCTCATTGTCCTTCTCGTCGATCGAACTTGCCTCAGAGTCGGAGGCTCCAGCATTTGAGATCGCCCTGGTACCTTGCCAGTCGTAGTTGTCTGGGACTAGAAACCAGGTCCCTGTCAATGGCCGCATTCAATGAGACGAGCATCAACTCACATATCCACGCCAGAAGGAAAGTGGCGATTGTCGACATAACCAAGCCGGGCGCAGCACCGCTGATTGCGGCATATGGCAGCGCTACATCGAAGACATAGTGAGTTCACCGCTACAATGGAATTGACCACGAGCTGACCCAGGTTGGTGACGTTGATCGACCCATAGATCTTCCAGCATCCGACTGCAACTTTTTGAGCATGAATCAGTTCCTGAGGAGAAGGGTGCTCACCCATCCAGCCTAGCATTCCACAGACGGTGCCAAACAAAGTTCCCCAGAGGGCGGCATGTTTAGAAAGCCGTTTCCAGCACACAGTGAGACCAATGGGTACGACGGCCGGAGTGAGAGCAACTCCTTGAATATAGAACAGCTGCAGTGGGAGTCCTTTCAGAGCTAGACGAAATTAATAACAAAAGGCGCCACATACCCAGCCGAGATCTAGTATACAAAACGTCAGAATGCTCGGAATTTGGTATCGGAGGAATACACACCGATGCCAACTTGATGGAGAATGGTTGCCTACGGTGAACCATGTCAGCCAATCCGGACAAACAAGGGAACTCGCCATACCCAAACGCCCATCCAGATTGCCCACACTCCTGTGATTACGATGAGATTCGCACTACGGGTAACACATGAAGGTCCCACCGATGATAATGTGCGAGTAGAATATAACCTGCTTCCCGCTAAGTGGCTTCCAGTACGTACCAAGTAGGTCATAACTATGGACTTGAGAGTTGCGAATGATGACACAGTTGAAGAAACATACACTATGATTGACGAGACCGCGATCAGCTCGGCTGGGCGCGAGTCGTCAGATGCGTTGCTTAGAAGTAGATCGAAGTACCCACCAGAAGCAGCCGAGGTTGCAGCCATGAAAGTAACTATAAGAATCGCTACAGCGCCGCCTTTTCCCAGCATTGTTACGGCAGCAGCAGGAGCGACTAGACCAGCGCTTTGCTGAGCGGCCGACAGGGCATACGGATACGTCGGGAATTCTGGGTTCGTACTGAGTGCTCGCGCGCTGAGACCCATCACCGTACCGAACCCCCAGGGAATAGCACTATGCAGGTAGAACTCAGAGAGCATTTCACGGGAATGGGGTTAGGGAATACTGACAACCACGAAAGAGCTCCAAGCATATAGGCCTTGGTGGTGCTTTCCGGTCTCGAAGCGATCGCTCTTTGCCAGTAACCTCACGAAGAATCATGAGTACAAAGAAGTGTTGATATCTTGAGAGTAGCTTGCCTTGGTCGCAGAAAACGCCTGTTACAACAGAGCAAGGTTTAGAAAGTGGGCGATACAGAGAAGGGATAACACTGACCGGAAAATCCGGCGGCAATAGTACAGCCAGCGAAAACCACACCGGGATTGGACCTCATCGTCACGTAGCTTCCCCCAATGTTACCGGATACTGGATGAGTGATGGCAGCCTGTTGGAGAAGATCCCACATTTTCCCTGAACAGTAGTCAGTGACAACGAACAGTCGAGGTGTAGTGAGATGTACCAGGAGATCCCAGAACGTCCGAAGTACCATAGGCCGTGAAGATGAAGATGTAGATGATGACGCTACAGGCATGGTGTGAGCTCCCGAGGGTACGCGATTCTAAAGAGACTTACAACAAGATGACAGTGTGAATGACTGAAAAGGGAAGTCAACGGCTACCCCAATATCAAGGCTACCGCGTTACTCACAATCACAGATGAACGCTGAAATAAGGCATGAGCATGGCCGAAACAAAATGAAAGCGACACGTACTAGCTCGAAGTCCTCCAGCTATGACGCTAAGGGAATTTAGCTCCAGACAAAAGGCGTCAACGGTAGACACACTATACAGCAATGCCAATCGGCAAAAGGAAGTTACAAGCATTAACAGACATTCCAGTCAGGGCGTTTACAGCTGATGGTACGTTGACATCAGGAGACTGAGAATGCCAACTGGAACAAATCGCTTACTGGCCGAAGCACCAAGAACAAGAGATCCACAGACGACGTGAACACAGACGAATGCGTACTATATGACTTGTCAGCGCGTTGATTGAAAGGCGAGACTCCGAACATACAAACGTGAATAATAAGTGACACGGTACTCCGAAGCGCGCCTTGACGATCTGAAGAAACGTCGTGGCACCATTGGCGTTCATCTTAACCTTGGCCGCTATCATGCTGAGAAGAGTAAGACGTATTTTCATCAATAGTCGGGGAATCCGTACGCAAAGAAGGCGATTTGAATCGTTCCGCTGTGAAGGCCCCGATCAGAAGATGTCGCGCAATACTGAAGCAACGAGTTACCCGACACCGTACCACCACGACGCGCTAACTCCAGATTGGTATGCTTGTCAAGACTGTTGGAATCATGTGTAAAATGGCGAACAAATGTATTACATACTTGCTGTCGAGCTCTGCAAAAGTGTAGCACTCCAAGTCCATGCTGGAATCGCAATCTGTGAGCAAGGACTCGTGTCGACTCAGAGCGGAAAACACACCGCTCGTGATTCCACAGCAAATAAGTCCGGCCTTGATGGAGCGACTGGCAGTCTAAAATAGGCGCGAATCAGAGACTTGTATAGATGCGACCAATTCACTGTTGCATACCGCAAACTCGGAAGCCGCGTTCGGGTTCATTTGGGTGAACTTGGCTTGCACCCAAGTCAATCCAACTAAATGAACGTTAGCTTTGAAGGCGGCGCAAAGTGGAAAACGTACCCATGAGAATGGCAAAAGCAAAACTGACGAGTGGCGACTGTTAGCTACAGCTGGTCGCGTCTGAGAGACCACAAAACACGCACCCAATTCCAACGACAATTCCGTATCCATAGCTCTGTCTGTGTGTCTATCAATATTGGAAGCAATGGCGAGCACAGACACTTTACCCAAGTAATTTGGTAAACTCTTTCTCGCCTACTTCAGCCATGGTGATGGAAAGAAGTCTTGACCCCGACCAAAGTCCTGGTTACTTCAACATTCTGTATAAGAGGCACTAGGATAAGACAAATTTGAAGTTGTTATCATTGACGCTATCGTAGTGTACGCGCGTACGATAAGAGACGAGACCAAGAATAGCGATAGGGCTTGAGCTCGGTGCCGGGGTTATGGAAGTGGAAAAAGACTCGACAACGTTTTAAGGTTTGCGCCAATCAACCCTTTCACGTGACGCGATTAGAAATAGAGTGGTTGTTGGCTTGTTGGTTTGTCTCTTATCGGAGCACTCAAGTACTCAGTACTCAGTACCCAGTACCCAGTCGCGACTCACGCTCACGACGCGAAGACCGCGCCCGCGCGCTGATATTCAACTTTCTTCTGGTGATAATCCGACTCCCGACAAAATGCACGCACAACTCTCGTCCTCCGAACGATTTGCCCGGACCATTACCCGGTCGTCTCACCAGTATTAGCCACTATCGCTGCTAATCACGCCTTCTTGAGGAATGCTTGATAAAGCCCGGCAGGTACAAGGCCTGCTTTCCTGGACTTCTTCTCTCTTCTCCACACACAGACTCCCACACACCGATAATTCCTATCATGTGTTGTGAAATTGTCCGGAGCGACGGCAGAATCTCCTCTGTCTCCGGTTCATTCTTAGATCTGTAATTCACTTCGAGTCTTCTTATCTACGAGTCGTGAAACCAGCCAACTCTCATCGTTTCTCCCACATTCGTAATGTCTTGGCAAGACGCAGCAGCGCAGAAGAGAGCGAAGCTCGCCTCCCTCATTCCTGACGAGCTTAAGCTCCCGACGCTCCCAGGCCCCGAAGTCCTCAATGTTACCAACTACCCTTTGGATAGTGTCTTGTCGGCGCGCGATCTTGAAATCACTAACACCGCCGATGTCGGTGTCCTTCTCGAGAAGCTGAGTACCGGGACGTGGACGGCTACCGAAGTCACAAGCGCGTACTGCAAGCGTGCTTTGGCTGCTCATCAATTGGTGAGTACGCGATCCTCTTGCTTGTGCAAACGCTCACGATCACTATCAGGTCAACTGTCTTACGGAGATATTCATCGATCAGGCCATGACGCGTGCGAAGGAACTCGACGAGTATTTGAAGACTACTGGCAAGACAGTAGGACCTCTTCAGTGAGTTGCTGTAGTCATTCTGTCTATAAACCAGGTATCAATCGTTCCTTAGCGGTTGTAAGCTGTGATTTGTATTCCACTGAGTACTTTCTGATGATCCTCAGTACCTATCAGTCTCAAGGACCAAATCGACGTCAAGGGCATCGAGCTGACCATGGGCTACGTCGGCTGGATCGGACGCGTCTCGAAGGAGAACTCGGTCTGCGCCCAACTCCTTCTTGACCAAGGAGTACGCAATGCTTTCTTATCCCTCGGATCTCATCCAGACAACCTTTTCAGGCTATCATATACGTCCGAACCAACGTTCCGCAGGCCTTGATGTTCGGAGAAGCAGTAAACAACGTCTTCGGAACAACCTCTAATCCATTCAACGTGAGTAAACATCAGCTGCTTCGGTAACAACCCTTATAACGGCGTAGCGTAACCTCACTTGTGGTGGATCCTCAGGTGGAGAAGGTGCATTGATTGGCATGAAGGGGAGTCCCCTTGGAGTCGGATCTGACTTGGGTGGTTCTATTCGTATACCGGCCGCATTCCAAGGTCTTTATGCTTTGCGACCATCCTACAATCGTGTGCCTTACTGTGGGTCGACCAACTCGATGGAAGGTGAGGTTCCTTACGTGCCCTAGAGTTGTAACGCTGACGTCGATTAGGTCAAGAGGGAATTCCCAGTGTACTCGGACCTCTGAGTAGCTCGATAAACGGTCTCAAAATATTCATGAAGGCCATGGCTGATGCGAAACCTTGGCTTCACGACCCAGTGGCCTTACGTCTTCCATGGAATGAAGACGCATACAATCTGGTTGACCATGGTGGCGAGAACGGAAAATTGTGTTTCGCCATCATGTGGGACGACGGCGTTTGCAAGCCGATGCCTCCCTACAAGCGTGCGCTTGAACAAACTAAAGCGGCTCTGGAAGCAGCCGGACATACAGGTATTTACCACGAACTTCTCTTGTGCGACCAGGACCTGACCTGGGACCTTGTTAGTTATTGACTGGGTCCCATACGACAGTGCCGGAGGCTGGCAAATTGTCAGTGATATATACAACGCTGACGGAGGCGTGAGTGTATCTGCCTCCTCGTTCGCCAGAGTTTGACTCTTGCCCCTGTTGTTAACAGCATGATATCGATTTAGCGTGTGCCCTCTCTGGAGAACCCCGAATGGGATGGGTTCTTAACAAAGACGCCAAGCACCTCAGCACATACGAGTACTGGCAAGTATGTCGTACCAAATCAATATGGATTAAGAAGCATCTCGACCATTGGACGGCTACCGCTTCCTCCACTGGAACAGGGCGTCCCATAGACGCCATCATATTGCCCATCAGTGCAAACGCGCCGCAGCCTCATGGGAAGAGCCAGTGAGTTCCTTTCCGGTCGTTGTGTTATTCATGAACAACCCGGTAGACCTAACACGCCCTGGAGGTACATTCATTATACAGCATTGTCGAATCTTTGCGACTATACCGCGAGCGTCTTCCCGGTCACGGCGTGCGATCCCGCTATCGACGTGAAAGTCCCAGCGCATGAATTCCGTTCATCAGCTGATAAGATGATTTATGAACTGTGTAAGCTGAGCCGATTCTGTGTTCACAGACAGTACTGACTATACCGTGAAGACGAGCCGGAGATGTATCGCGATGCTCCTATCTCCCTCCAGTGCGTTGGCAGGAAGAACGAGGAGGAAGCGGTTATTCGGTACGTTCTCCGAATTGATTGCACCTGGAGATATGACTGACCGCTGAGCTCTTAGGATGACTGAAATTATTGACGCAGCGCTGAAAGCATCGAAGAAATGAGGAAGTAACATAGGTAGAATGCAGAAGATAAAATACAAGAATTTGTTTCTTAGCAGTGCCGCGGAGTCACTGGAGACGAAGAAAGTCCATCCGCCGTCTGGGCCAAGTGTACCGTCTTGCAAATCGAGATGATGGCGGATATTTATGATACCTTCTCTTATCGAAGCGTCTTGATGGATGTCTTTCAATCCTCCATTCCTGTGGCTTTCGAAGGACTCATCACAAGACTGTTTAGATTCAACCTGGATCTAATCTGACTATCAGAAGGAGAAATGTCCAGCATGCTAAACCACCTATCCAAAGTTTATTGCCTGTGATACAAAGCGAAATGCTATCCGCAGTCTAAAGATACCTCGCGGCGTAGGCGGTACCGTAAAGAAAACCGCGGCCCGGCCTGTGAAATCACCCAACTGACCCGTTGAGATCGAAGAAGACACAGAGAAGAAGCGATCCAGATTTCTTGGTACTCAAAACTAGCTCACAGGTACGGTGTGGCGGCCTGAGCTGCTCAGGGAGACTTGTCAGAAGGCGGTCCCGGCAAAGACCGGCCTCCACGTGGGCCTACATAAGGCTTCATCAAAATTTCTGCTGCTTCTTCAGTGCACTCAAGTCAAATTGCAGCTGGCCCAGAATCCACGGTCGGTCTGTGCCAAAGTAGTGCCTAAAGCGACTTGGATGTCTTAGTGCTCTGAATTCTTTATTCTCGCTTTCCTCTTCTGTTTGGGTCAAGCAGAGCCGGCAGTTCGTACAACTTTTGGTGTCGATTTAGAATCCTATTGGCTTTATTGGAATGCAGCGATTCATCCCCTCCCCTCTACGTTCTATGGTTTTTATCCCGACTCAGGCGGAAACATGACTACGTGGCCAAGTCAAATTACCTTTTTAACGAAGGCGCCCCGGCATAAAAAGTTGGTTCTCCGCCAGTTTTCTCAGTTCCGCCTCCATCTCAGCTTCTCCAGTAACGCGCCGTAATGATGATCCCTTGAACTGATTGCTAGAGTAACAATATCGATAGGACACCGTAGGAGCTGGGACGCGCAGAACATTTATGGAGTGTGAAGTTGAATGTGCGTTGAAATCTACGATTAAATTCGAGGCTTCTTCTCACTCAATATCTTATTGTAGAGCTTGTCAACAATCTTCAAACACCACCACGCCTGCCTTTTTTCACAATAATACGCTCCCGACTCGAATTTCGATCTCAGCCTCGAACAGCAAAGGAGTTGGAACTTGCTCGGTGCTACGTACGGGTCCGGGCAAGGCCGCTACCGTCCAGTGGCTTGTCAGTACGTTCGCTTCCGTCCTCTGCGCCCGTCCGCCCTCTCTCCGCTATTCCTCAGTTTTAAATAGCCGTCACGTCCACGAAGCGAATTCTCTCGAGGTCTCAACTCCTGGATCGAAAGAGAAAGAGAAACGGAGGATATCCTACTAGGCGTTCATCGGTTTTCAAGCCCTCATCCGACGCTACAGGGCCTGTAAGTCGTAGTGTTATGACACCGAGTACGCACGGTAAAAGCGCGTCTGGTTTAGTGTGGACGAGTTCTCACATATCGCGTTAGAGACATCAAACGGAACTGTTCCTGGACCGTCATTGGCTATGAATGGCCCTCGTGATACCCAGCCGCTGCAAGTCATATCGTCTATTACGGGACTCTCTTTCAGACAGTCGATCTTGTCTACCACCATCAACATGCCCGACGTATTGGTCGCATCTATCCTCTCCATCGCATTATTGGCGATCTTCGTCCAATTTCAGATTGCACCCATAGTCGAGACTCTGGGATTCTTTCGCGTTGTCGAGACAGAGAACAGGCCAGAGCACTGTCTCACGTTACCAGAGGTTACAGGATGCGAAAGTCAGTCTTAAACTTGTCATGTTGTACTAAAGCCTATCTATCGCGTCACAGAGGTTGTAGTACACCAAGACACAGGTCTCCTATACATGGCGTGCGCTACCATAGACCAGAGGTTACGCTGGATGAATCCCTCGAAGGACTTTACAATACCCGTGGACGGCTCCAACTATCTCGCCATACACGACCCGGAGAACGAACCCTCCGTCAAACATATCACTTTACCGCACTTTGACACCTCCCGCACGATCGCCTTCCATGGAATGGACGTTGTGCCCTCGGAATTCAACAAGGACGAAGTTTTCATCTACCTCATTCATCATAGAGTGCCCATAGACCAGGATGTCGGTGTAGTGGGGTACGACTCTTGTGTAGAAATCTTCAAAACCGTCGTCGGCAGCACCATCGCGACTCATCTTCACACGGTCGAAGGACCCGTTATCCAAACACCGAATGACCTGGTGGGGGCGTCTGATGGCAAGTCCTTCTATTTCACGAACGACGGCAAGGCGACTCTCAAGGCCGGAACGGTCGTATGTCATTTTACTCATGTGCCGATGGATAATGAATTGTAGAACTCCTCTAGTTGGCCGACATCTGGCAGATGATTCGCCCTACGTCTAGCGTTGGGTACTGTCACGTCGATGATGGCTGTAAGATAGCCATCGGCAACCTTCTTAACCCCAATGGAATAACACAAGCTCCGAATGGCACTGTCTATGTCGGGTGCGCCTTGTTGGGCGGCGTTAAAGTCATGGAGCGGCAAGCCGACAACACTCTTATCATTGTAGACATTATACCAACAGGTATGAAGCCCTTTCCTTCGTCGTACGGTGGTGATTAACGGCTGATAGACACGTTGAACGACAATCTGACGATCGACGAGGACGGATTCGTTTGGGCCGCTGGTAGCGTCTTCGATCGATGCATGTCGTAGCGCATTATTGACGCTGTTCGTAGGAATCCCAAAAGCAGCAGAAGCAGGAAATACGATGAGGAACATGTCGCATCCTTGTCCTCATGTTTCCTGGAAACTGGGCATAAACACTGGACCGGACTCGTTCTACGGGAAGAAATACAACGTGGAGAAGGTGATCAATGCTGCAGTTGATTTTCGAATGAAGTAAACTTGATTATTGTAGGTGCTTCAAGACGATGGTGAGCTATTATCGTTTATAACGACCGTCGCGTATGATAGTCGTCGCGAACGCCTGTTCCTGCATGGTAAGCCTTGAGCATACCCGTTCCTGTCAACTCGTCTGACCAGTTTTCATGGCAGGACTGGGTTCCCATTGGCTTACTGTTTGTGACCTACCGAAAAGCATATAGATTACCGCTTCATGAAATTAAATCTTTCTTTTCGCCAGTTTTCAGTATGGCCAGATCGCACTGTTAGATGAACTCTTGCCTCTCCACGCGTTGTTGTATGTTTATGGATATAACTTTATACGCTATCGTACGCTACCTGTTGGGTCATCCCCAATTCGGTCTTATTCTCTGCGAACCTCGATTCAGAAATGCAAGACATTGAGAGTTGAGAGACGCATGTGCCCCTCGGACACACTCATATGTGTGCCTGCTTCGCCGACTCGTTAAGCCCGTTGCTGCAAAGGACCTGGAACATTGCAGTAGCATGGAATTAGGACTAATAACAGGTTTAACAGGTTAGTACTTACATCGTACACCTAGGTGACAGGACCCAGGTCCTACTTAGAAGATTCGCCACGACGCCACCCTATTATTATAGAAGTTAGAACTAAGAACTAAGAACTTAGAACTTGGAAGTTGAAACTTGAAAAAGGCTAGCTAGCAAAAGGCAAAATGTGGAAACAAATGTCGGTAACTGGAATCGAACCAGTGGCTCCTCGGAGGTGTTGCGCCACAACGAGGTGATTTAACCCCTAATCGATACCGACTACGACAAGATGTCCTAGATAAGATACAGATTAGGATCTGATTTTGGATTCCGCATAAGTGAACAGTATCCGCGTTGGAGACACTGTCCCTGCACAACAAAAGCGGTACATGCAATGGATTAGCCAAGGTATAGTTTTCAAAACGGGCATGAGGGCGTAGGTGATGAACTTGGACAGGAAGCGGAAATGCTGACGTCGGAAGTTGTCCTACCATTTTGTAGAAACAGTGAATTGGGCTAGGTCTATACTCGATGTCATCCATGGTCGACCAATAATCTTACATCGGTCAAGGTTACCACCGCTAGAGTTGCCGCGTCTCGACGTACAGACTAATAAAATTACACCTCCATCCTACTATCCTCCTCCACTTTCTGCACGCTCTCCCTTTCCTTCTCCCTCACCTCGCCCTCCATCTTAACCACCGGACTCGCCGACCCACTCTCCTTCTGCGGCGCCTCAATGCCTTTGATCAGCAACTCCACATCCCCCGTCCCAATCTTGCTGAACAGCGCAAGATGCTGATCGCGCACCGCGCGCAGCGCCAGCCACGAGAACCGCTGCTTCGCCTCTTCGCTGCGGTGGATCTGCGCATCGGTCGAGAATAGTGCTTTCGATATAACAGGTGCCAGGGGCGCCGGGGGTGTATCTGCCGCTACGTCTGGTTTGGACTCGGGAGGAGCCATCTTCACGTCCTCGTCAGCCGGTTTATCTTTATCTTTGTCCTTGTCGGCTTCTTCCTTCTCCGTGGCCGGTTTTTCTGCAAGAGCCTTGGCCGCTTTCTCCTTCGCCACCTTGTCAGCGAGCGCTTTGGCGCGTTGCTCTGCCGCCCGCGTCAACTGCTTCTTCCGAGCCTCTATCATGGCGCTCTCCCTCTGGATGAGCTTCCAGTATGTCTTGACGTCATCCGGCCCTCTTGAGAAAAGTCAGAACAAGGTCTACAAGACAGCAGTCGACTCACGAGAAACTCTCCAAATCGCCCAGATCACGATATCCCATTTCCCATACATTAGTGAGATCCGCGCTCCCATAGGCGTGTTTCCATAGCGGTAGCGGCTCGCGCATCTTCTCTCGCAAGTCTTTCGTCGCCGCCTGTAGACCCACTTTCTTCCCGTCGACCTCAACAGACCATGGCGCCTTATCAAAGGCAGGCGTACAAGTGTCGTTCTTCCACTTGATCCAATTCTTCTCCCGTTCAAGTATCACGCTAACAGTTTCTGCAAACACGCGTCCATTTGGAGCAGTCTGTTTAAGCTCGTCCATCGCCTTGGTTATCGTCTCCTGCACCCACTGCGCGTCGGCTGGCTCGAGCGTAAACTCCATGCTCAGAGAACGGTTCTTCGGAGACTGCCACGCGTCCTTGGCAGCCTTGGTGAATGTGAGGAGGTGATTCAGAAGGATTACGAGCTGGAAGAGGAATTGGCGGCGGAAATGAGTGTCTTTGAGCTCCAAATCGAGTAAATCAGGACTAGTGAGGAACTTGGCAAAGAAGTACTCTCCAACGGCAATGGGTTCCTCGCCCTCGGATTGTTCGCGCTTCCGTTTGAGACTATTGGGACCTGTGCGACTGCCCATCATGATGCGCTCCTTGGTCGTGTGCTCTTTGATGACGGGGAGAACCCTGTTGACCGCCTCTTGGAATGTAGAGAACGTTCCGGAATTTGCGAACAGAGGCGGTCTAGAGAAGGGAAGCTGGAGGGACCAGAATACACTGTAGAAATCGTCTTCAGCCTTCTCCTGTGCTGGCGGCTTTTCGTCGACATCCATCTTGTTCTCGTCCTCTTGTTTCGTCTGTGCAGAGTCCTTTGTCTTATCCTCCTCGGGCACCTTTTCCGCCTTCTTGAAAGCGGTCTGTACGCCCTCCCACATTGGGCCATACTCTCCGCGTAGATTAACACCGCTCCGTTCGCCAAGAGCGAACACGCCGCTGAGAAATGTGAGAATGCGTCCGCAGAACATGGCATTCGAGCCCATTTTGGAGAGACGGCGGAGGAGATCATTGAGCGCACGCAGAAGCACGAGAGCCTTTCCCTTCTGAGGAACCATCCCGGCCGTTAGCCGTGGCGCGCGCAATTCAAGCCAGGAGAAAATGTGGGAACAAGATGCAATGGTTTGGGTGTCGAGTAGATCCTGAAGCAGTAAGAAGATGAATGACTGTTCACAGGCATCTGTACAAAGGTTAGTAGACGCGTATACAATGGATTGAGCACCGAACCAAGTGTAGTGAATTCAAGCGCAACATCCAGCCGCGTTTGTAGATCATCATAGTAGGTTGTATGCTCGTCCTTGAGCGCTTCCCCTTCAGTTTTCTGTTTTCGAGTTCAATGATCCCGTTTCACCGTGAAATGAACACAAAGCATACCGCCAACTTGAACACTTCAGCTCTCAGCAGGTTCTCCCATTGACTTTTCTTCACGTCTACTGGCAATTTCACCTTTTTTGCCTCTTCTAGCGCCCTCTCGACATACTTTTTGATATCAGGCTCCGCTACGGGCGGCGGTGGCAAGGAGTTGAAGAGAGAGGCAAGTAGTGGTCGGAGGGAACCCATGCATGGCAAATGCCGAGACGGCCTATCCTCTTCAAGTTACCACCACCACCATCATAATGGCGAACGAGAAACCCAATGGTACCGGCTCGTCGCTCGACGCCGACCTCGCGCTTTTGTCGTCGTTGCTATCGCAGGACAATCTAGATGAGACCGATGAGGCCAATGTCGCCGTCCTCCTCAGCCGCCTCGAGTCAGCGGACGGTGTTGCGCAGGGTATGGAGGACAAGCTGGACAATCTGCTGGGAAACTTGGATACACTGCTTGCTACCCTTGAACCGCAAGACCAGACTGTGGCGGCTGAGAAGCCGGATGGATCGGGCTAAATGTGCGTGCCACCTTTCCTTAGAAATGCTTTCTGATTATTCAGCAGCTAACAACACATTTGGAATCTTTATGCACTACTAGCGATAACGCATACTGGGAAACTGTATGCAGAGGGCAGACTGAGTGAATCTACCCCTTCCAGCTGTAAACCCCACTTGGTCCAATCATGCCTGCCACTTCCACCATGGTTCTTAACCCATAGGATGACGTTGCATTGGGTCAGGGACCCCCAGTTCCTTAGAACAAGGACAGGACAATTTTGTAACAACTCTTTCAGTAAATACAAGTAACTAATACAGTCAAATTGCTACAGGGTACTACCAACCATTTTGCTATACTCATAGCCGTTCACGATGCGGACTATCATACCATCCGCTCTCAATTTCCGTAAGCACTCTCTACCATCCTGGTCTAGTTTACCAAGCGCCCCACACTCCGTAACCACATCTACTCTTTTCAACCCTTCTCCATCGGTGCGATACCGCACACGAAGCATGTCGACAAAGGCAGAGTCGATGAAGCCAATCGGCACGTCCGTATTGACATGGTCAAAGTATTCCATGACCTTCAAATGCGGAAGGAAAGTGGGAATGTGTATCCCGCCGGCACCTTCCGTCACTAGTGCCAACATCTTCATAATGTCCTGCATACTGAGATCAATCAAAGCCCCCATCGCAGTACTATGGCGGATCGAAATGTGGATAGACAATTCCACCAGACTCGGGTTGAAATCCAGTATAGCGGCAAGACCCTCAATTTCGAGCAGGCAGTCATCTACACGAAGCGTAGACAGACAACAACGGGATGCCTGGATGAGATCGCGGACGTCAGGAAGAGCATTCAAAATCCCGCCTCGTGGACCATGCTGTGACGGCATCACAGAAAGAGATTCGAGTTCTGGCAGTTTCAACACCTGTAACAATGCAATATCGCCTGTGAGGAGCGACTTTAATCCGTATTCGATTCGCTCCGCAGGACGCGGTCGGTGTATATCAGGGCGCTCGGAGTCAAAATCGAAGAGCTCCAGTATGGGGCACTTGTCCAGAATTGCAAGCGCTCTTTCGACAGAAGTCGCGGGGGAATAGCGACCGTGGTGCACCAACGAGCGGAGCTGCGAGAAGGGCAAATTAACACCGAGTATAGGGATGTTGTATATTTTGACGTCGTTGAGACGCGGGCCCCCGATAAAGCCGTAGTTATGGGTAGGATCAGAAGGGATTGCGTCGGGGTGGAGGAATACCTCTACACTTCTCAGCTGAGGATAATACCCCTGTACTGGGAACAAAGTCGGAATTGTATCATATGGCACATTGATAATGTGAACTTCCTCCCACTGGGACGACCGCTCGACCAAAAGCTCAATGACCTTGACCAAAAAGCTGTGGTACTGGTTCGAGATATCCCAAAACCAATGATTGATAGTGAAGCAGAGCAAGTGGGCTCCGCATCGTTCAAGAAGAGTTCGAAGCCGAGTCAGGCCGTCACGATAGCCCATCCCTGTTCTGGTGTTGATAACCATGTTGCGACACCAGATGTTTGGATAATCCAGCGCGACAGAGCGCCACGTTGTGCATACCGCAGCGAGAAGCCCAGGACCTGCAGCGGTGTTGAAGACTGACCAGCCTTCACGAAGACCAGCAACATAGTCCATGAAGATTTGCCCCAAGATTTCGGGGGGAAGGTGCTCCATCAGTCTGGAAGAAATCGCGTTGCAATGCCGTAAGAAGAGCGTTATGAGCGTGTAGCTTAAAGGTAGTAAGTCCACGTACAGAGAAAAGCGAGACCTTCAAGTGATTGTTCCAACCAGTGGAGGCTTGAGAGAAGAGAATCAGATGCTTGAGAGCGATCACCGACACGACACGTGGTCAAGTACAGCTTTCTTCAGTGACAAACTGAGCGCTCGAGCCAATCTACCTGCCATCGACCACCTACGTCTCACACAGCTAAACTCAGCACGTCAAACTTTCACAAGCCACCGAAGAATCTTTGAATTTCATTCTTACTTCCTCCGCCTCTCGGAGTTGCTTCTGGATTTACTTAACACACTCCTGCGCGTGTTGTACTCAAGCTCATTTAGGACGACCTCCTGTTCGTCGTAGATTGATCTTGCGAGGTCGTGCAACACAATGCCCCCCTACTACTAGTAGGTTATTCTTATACCACTGGCACTTTTAGATTCCCATTGTGCGTCCCTCATGCTACTACTGGAAACTGGATCTCGACTTTGAAGACATCAGGCCTTCGTGATTGACTGCGCATAAAGGTGTATTTCGACTCTTATGAATTGTACTTATTCCAGCGCATAAACCGATCAGTTAGGATTCGGAATGTAGACAGACGTTCAACAAATCACACTCTTCCTCTTCCTCGGGCTCTAGGGCACCCTGCGACATCATGCGAGTCTTATGGTCAGTCCGGTGGCTGCTTCCTGCAGTCTTGTGTTAAAGTCATATGCGGATCTCCTCGCCTACACGCTTGACAATGAACTTCATACTGGGAACGAGCAAGGCGTTCTTCTACCCGTGGAAAATGAGAAAGCTCTTCTTCAATTACCTTCATACAGGACACGCACCCCGCTGCGCCGCGTTGTGATTGCGATTATCCTCACTTCCCTGCTTTCTACCACCACGAACGCTATTCTGGCCGGCACAATATCTGTCACGACATCGAATTTTGAAACCTCGGTTGGGCTAAAGGAGCATTGAGTGCAATGCTCCCATCATTGTTGTTGTCCATATTGCGACAAGGAGTTCGACCATGATACAAGTGCAATTGCTACAGCTACTGCAAAAAATGAGCCAGGTTATTCGTCAATGACTATGGACTGAAGGAACATTTCAGGCAGTCGTCCAGCCACAGCTACTGCGTGGACTGCCAGCGCGACTTTGCCGACGACGGCGATCTCCAAGACGTACGCTTCTTCTTCCCCCATTACCGTCGCGTACTAAAATTTACTAGCACGTGAACCGTGTCCACAGTCCGGAGGTCTTCTGTACCTTTACGCGCTTGGACAACGAGATTCGACTGCGCACATTCAGTGCTCCAATTATTATCCCGACTTCGACACCGTCGTTGGACTGATGGAACACTACGTTCAGTGCCTCATTCCTACTGTCAGTACTGTCGAATTCACTTCGGCCATGAAGAATACCGAGCACAGCTATTGCGACGATTGCAACAGGGTATTGGTCGACGATTATGGACTACAGGAGCATTACCACCAATCCTCACGCCACAATTTTTGGTAGCGCGCGACTTTCGAACGGCATCCACTGAACGTGTGTTCCTTCCATTGCCTTATCGTGTCCTAATCTTTGTTAGAACACTTGCATGAACCTGTAAATATCCAAATGCTGTATTCGTACTAGCGCGAACGTTACACTGGCGGGACTGTTTCATGTCTAGTCACTGTCATTCTACCTGAGAGAGCAGATCCATTTCACGACCTCTAGCGAGTCGCTTGACAAGGCGTACTTTCATTAAGTTCGAACACTATACCTGGACCAGAATGGTAGTCTTTTGCAGATTAAATTAGCATGCTCGACTTGTCAGAAAGCGACAGTGCTCCGCGATTTCGCCTCCAACTCGCACCCTATGGTCGACGCGGACAAGGTATGCAGCAACACTACCTCTTGCCTTCCATTTCATGCGTCGTTCTAGTATCAGTGCCAACAGACCTCAGACAGACTCCCGCACATCTCGGGCTAACTAAACGTCTATGATTGTGCTCCACTATACCTTTGTTGAGCTTCAATTTTGGGCGTCGAGGACAACATTCCACACCAACTAACGTTGAATGTCGGTAGTTCTAGTTAGCATGCTCCACTACTTTATCATCGCAATGGAGGAACAGACTTGCCAGAAACAGGCCTAGCTCAAGCATGTTACACTTTCGAGGACGTACTACACCTCAACACTTCATGCTTGCTGTCGTTGTGTCGACACTCTATCTAGATCGGTTCCAACACTCTATGCCCGACGAATGAGCTAGTTCCCCTGTATATAACCTCCTTCTTGCAAGTGCCAACCCAACGACTTCAAAGGTCATAACTCACTTAAAGCCATCTGCACAATGAAGCTCACCCAAGTCTTCACTGCACTCGTCACCTTGACATTCATCAGCGCCGTCCAGGCTTACGACTGCTCGTGCACGGAGCCTTTGAAGAGTCTAAGTCTCACTTCGAATTTCCTAATTAGTACAAGGTATGTGTTGCCCAGCTGGGCCCGTTCCCGGTGCAATACACTGTCATTGGCTGACTTCTACCAACAGGAAATGCTGCAAAGATGCCACGGGGACCGACCTGCTGCTCGACACCATCTACTGTGACACCGGCAATAATGATACTCGTACTAAGGAGTTTTCGAGATGCTGCGTCAAGGACGAAAACAGGAACTTCCGGTGTGTCGGAATTGTTGGTTTCTGAGATGCCGTCGGTCGTTAGCCCCTGTTGTATGGCTTATGTAGTCCGCGAGCGGATGGTTTCACCCATCCGTTTGTCTCTCTCCTGCCGTCATCGAGAGGGCAATCAAGCTGTTTTGACTTGGGATTGATGAACCCCCACCATCTATTTCAACAGGAATTAGTGAGTGAAGTTGGATGACTCGAAGAAGATTGTTGCGGGTGTCAATAATGGTCGTTTAAATCTAGAAATGGGCGTTTCTTTGTACTGGTGATATGTCCATGTCAATGATTGTTTTCATGGAGAGAAAAGGGAAGAGGGAAGATAGTACAACACCAGTGCTAGAGATCTACGTGCCATGTCAGTTCGCCATCACCGCCTTTGGAGACCTAGTCACACTGGATTCCTCAGCAGAGTTCCACACCGATTTCAAGTTCGCGTCCATGGCCTCGGGCCCAGCAAACTGTGGCAAATTGCCTTGGGCTTTCTTCATCTCATGCACGACAACCGACCAAATGAGATTATGAGAATCTCCAGCTATTCGAGCCAGCAGAGTCATGATCCTGGAGCAAGAACTTCCCGAAGCCACCGGTGGGCGCGAAGACACGTTTCCTTGTATGATGAAGTCATGGTCTTCGAGGTGCGTGATGAACATCTTGAAATTGGGATTTATTTGTGTGGGTTGAAAGCAAGAAGGATGAAGGTGGAGAGTAGATCTCATCGCGCGCGCCGCGACGTGATGCCATGGGGGGTAGAAGATAAAAAGCACTGCTATCTTGCTCAAAATGGCAAAATATTACGAGCCGCTACACATGAGAATTTAGTTGCATAGCAGAGCTTTTGGGACAAGTTGTTGCCATTCGTCGCCGCGTGTGAGAGTGAGTCAGTCACCGCGTTTGAGAGAGTCGTTGATCACCGCGTTTGTGACAGTGGTCGATCACCGCGTGTGTGAGAAACGTCGAGTGAGAGTCATCGCTCACTGCGATTCACAGTCGTCCACCGTGTTTCACAGTCATCGCTGGCACTTGTCAGAGTGGGTCGCATTTCAGAGTTGTTGACCGCCGGTTTTGACCTGGTCTTGACAGACGCGATGCATAAAAGTACCCGGGTCCGCGGCAATTTCCGTCCGGGGGTTCGAGTCCGACCGGGTGTTGACACCGTTTTTAGTTGCTATTATTTTCATGTTGCTATTTCTGGGCTATTTCCATAACCAAAATATAGTGATTTATGCTCTCATACATTCTACTGAAGACTGGGTCGTCTCTGAGAGCTTTTCTGCCCGTTCTGTATGATGTTTTGAGCCCAATAGCATTGCTGTGCAAGCACCTGCATTTGGCACTCAAGAACCTCAATAAAACTGAAGTATTGATTTAGCATTTTCCTCCAAGATATTTAGATTTCTAACAACCCTCTACTAAGTAATCTACCACTAAACGCCAAATGCCGGACGCCACAGTTCGACTGTGGCAGTGCTTGACGTCATGGGAAAACCTTACCAACCTATCGCCAAGAAGACGTACTCTCTATATACATTCTAACCACGGGAATGTACACCAAACCTACACCAAACACGCTGCCAGTAGCCCGGAAACGGCCATATGAAAATAATAGCAACTAAAAACGGTGTCAACACCCGGTCGGACTCGAACCCCCGGACGGAAATTGCCGCGGACCCGGGTACTTTTATGCATCGCGTCTGTCAAGACCAGGTCAAAACCGGCGGTCAACAACTCTGAAATGCGACCCACTCTGACAAGTGCCAGCGATGACTGTGAAACACGGTGGACGACTGTGAATCGCAGTGAGCGATGACTCTCACTCGACGTTTCTCACACACGCGGTGATCGACCACTGTCACAAACGCGGTGATCAACGACTCTCTCAAACGCGGTGACTGACTCACTCTCACACGCGGCGACGAATGGCAACAACTTGTCCCAAAAGCTCTGCTATGCAACTAAATTCTCATGTGTAGCGGCTCGTAATATTTTGCCATTTTGAGCAAGATACTCTGCCATGGCTAATCAGCGTCAAAGAACAACAAGGCATGTTCTCAGTCTCTTGCTCGTCAAAGTCAAAGAGGGGCCCTGCACGT
This sequence comes from Hymenopellis raphanipes, assembly GCA_036872995.1. Taxonomy (NCBI): domain Eukaryota; kingdom Fungi; phylum Basidiomycota; class Agaricomycetes; order Agaricales; family Physalacriaceae; genus Hymenopellis; species Hymenopellis raphanipes. The sequence goes on from JAYMDG010000001.1 coordinate 4,227,710, forward strand.
GTATGGTTTCCCACGGTACACCCTTGACAATGCACTCCATACTGGGAACAACGAACAAGGCGTTTTGCTACCCGTGAAAGATGGAAATGCACCTCTTCAATTACTTACCTTCATGGCCAAGGACACGCGCCCCGCTGCGCCGCCGCGCTTCCTGAGAGACTCCTTCCATCCAAACTCTGACTGTTACTTGCGTCGCGTCCCCCTCACCGTCCTCGTTGATGATATCCTCTTACAACTCTCCTTGGCGGACATTCTCAGTCTGAGAATGGTGAGATTTTTTGAGCAGATCCTCTGTGCGCCCCGCTCAGAGTATATCCTAGGTCGACAAGGCTTTCTTCATCTTGACACACGAAGTCACGATATGGAAACACTTTTTCTGGCAGCTCGATATGCCAACTCCGTTCTTTTACGAGAATTCATGCCGGTTTGCCATCGATCCTCGTGAGTTTGACTGCGAGCGACTCGTGGCACGTTCCATTTCGGTGGAAGACAACTGGAGGAGCTCCTATACGCGCGCTGTCCACGTGGATACGTTTGCCTTTGGTTTCGAAATCTTCGAAATGAAGGTCATGCCTGGGGGAAAATACATCGTGGCCTCTGCTACAAGATGGCTGTCTCCGGATGTGCAGCGCGAGTACTTGGTCATTATCCTACAGCTGGGCGGCCCACCGGATCATATTATACCTAAATTGCTGCTTTGTCTTAATACCGACACGCGGGTGTATCGACTGCAGGCGCGCTTTATGCTTCTTGGGGGACAGCGAAGTTTGGCTATAGCTTTTGTGACGAGACGCTATAAGCGGGGGTATGAGGACAGGTATGGTTAAGTACTCCTTGATGTTTGCCTCTGCTTAATGTTGGTGATTTTCAGCCTTGATTTAACGGAATACGAATACGAGGAGAACATCGACGCTCGCATCGATTATTGGTGGCATTGCGGTGGTATTTCTATAGCAGATCTCGAGTTGGCTCAGCGCGACTCGGTGGTTTTGGACAATTGGCGCCACATAGCGACCCATGCTCATGACAAGCGTATCGATTGTCTTGTTCTGGGTATGCAAAACGACACTCCGATAGCAGCGTTTATCGAGCAACCGAACAAGCTCATGATCTATAATTTGGACACTTATGGGTCTGAGGGGTTGCCATTCCATTCTCCTAGTCCCAATGTACGTGATCCTTTTTGCCGAGGGGTATCGACTCATTTACTTCCAAGACCTGGGTTCGTAGCTTGCGACTTTTGACTAGCCAGAATCGCGTCATGGTCATTCGGACCTGGAGGATACAAGGAGGATATGTAGGTGGTGTTGATCAACACTACGTTGAAGTGTACGACTATATCAATACGGCGATACCCCAGCCGCCTGTGATTTTCGTTCCCCTCAATCGCGACGGCCGGTACACGTCGTTCATGATATCTGAACCAACTCAGATGACGGAGTTTCCAGCGAACGCGCCTTTTCCAAGAGCGAAGAACATTCCTTCTCATCACCTCCACCCGCCCATCTCTGTATATGCTATGCGCCAGAATCCCCGCAGTCTTGAGCACTTTCTGATATGGGCCCTGGATGCAGACAGTGTCTCTCCGACATACCAAGTTCAATCCAGCTGTTTCATACCAACATCGCGGTATGTCTACGAAACGTTGAAGGGGAATGTCGAATTAATCCCATCTGTGCATCGACCGTTGGTGTATAATTCGCACCCTTACCGTGAATGGGGTGTTGTCACCGATCTTCGGCGTTACCTGCCTAGACAGACAAGTCTTGAACGTGCGCCATATGATGGGAAGGCGTCGTTCGAGCGCGCGCCCTTGGTACGGAGGTCATGGCATGAAACGTGGCAGCCGACGAGGGCGCTGAATTCGATTGGGCTAATACCCGATAATGTGTTTTCGGTTTTCAACGACGCATCTACGTACTGTGTCGGTTGGGACGAGACGAGTGGGCGCGTCTGTGTTTGTACTGGACCGCCGTGGAAGATGACGGTGGTGGATATGGGTAGAGATATTCAGCGCAGTCAGTACTTGGACATTTGGAGAGATCAAGGGCGAAGTGTATGTTTTTAGTGAATAGATATCCTTTTAGACGCGTCTTTGAGGTATACGCGCAAGATACTGATGCTTACATAATACCCAGCCTCGTCAGAGCGGGAGCCACTAATGGGGTCCTTGTTTCCTGCCTTCACGAGTCCCCCGCCTGCGCATGTCGAGAGCGCCACGATCTGTGAGGAAATAATAGGGAATATCTGGGATATTTAGGCCATTCTTGCCGTCTTTTTATACTGAAAGTTTGATACTATCAGTTCGTCCCATTTGTAAAAGCAAGTTTTGTGGACGGAACGCATGTTGATTATCTGCAGACCAACATGACTGCCATCGATGATTCGGATGTCGACAAATCGCGCCGCCCGCTCCCGACTCCTGGCCCACCGCCTGTACAGCGGCCGAACACCCCAGTCCCAATGGAGGCCATCCCGCCCGCCCAGTTCTACGGCACTCGCGGCGCTCTCCAAGTCAATCCATCGTCTGTACCGCCACCGCTGCCCCATCGACCACGCGGCGTCGGGTCCAGCCTGACCACGGTGCATTCGGTCGAGCAGCCGCCATCGTACTTTCCGGAGCCAGAGGTGGAGGACATCCGGATTGACGACGATGCGATGCCGAGTCTCATGTCTGCCGAGCCCAGTTGGCAGCAGTGGGACTATTCGACCCCGTCGGGCTCTTCATGGGATCCCAGTTCATGGGCAAACACTGGGTGGGGACAGCAGAGTGGTGTCAAGATTCAAAGGAACATGCAGGAGGAGGACCACTGGTGGGACGTCCCCAGTCGCCCTGGGCCTGGGCTGCTTCCGCCGACAGTCGAAGGGATGCTACATGACCAGGACCACACTCTGTTCTCTGTGACCGCCACCGTCCCCTCCAATCCCCCGCCGAGCAGTATCACCCCCGCTGCCAGGCCCCATGCCCCTCCCTCCGAAGCTGAAGTCCGCACAGCGATTCCCCACCCCCATGCGTACTATTGCCCCAAGGACAACGCGTGGGTTCTCATCTCGTGGAAATCCTCCGCCATGGACCCGCCCAGTTCCAAAAAGTACACCGATCTCTTCAAAGGCCTCCCAGCCCTCCCTACTCGCGCGCAGAATTCGTCGTGCGACAACAAGGACACCGCGTGGGCCAACAACCAGACGCATCATCTGCACAAGTATGAACGCGTCACAGACTCGTCGCAGCTCACGCCACCGTACTATGGACTTGATGCGGAAGAAATCGTCAAGCAGAAACGGCGCTCCGTGGTGATCGTCGACGACGACCCGATGCTGGTGGATGGGATCGAAGTAGGGCCAGAGCTTGAGGAAACGGGATTCGCGTTAGATCTCTACGTGTGCTGTCAGTGCCCGATGCACTGTCTGGCGTCTCCCCCGATACCAGGTGTTATCGACGCGTCGGTTTGGACGACATATACTAATGACAGGAAATCCAATCCTCGTGTGGGTTATTCGGGCGAAGACACTGTTTTTACCTCCATTGCCAAAATTATGGGGTGCGTAGCGGTCTCTTGAATTATATCACTCATAGCTCTGACATGGTGCAGTATCATAGAAGCTCTCCTTTGGCACGGCCAGTCACGCAGTGTGAAGATTGGAAAGACATTCATTGATACCATTGGGTTCAATGATAATGTGTAAGATATTTGAATGTCGGTGGAGAATCATTCCCTGACGATAATTATTAGCCAAACGCTTTTCGCCAGTTTCGGATTCACGTTGCTTACCAAGGAAAAGGAAACCGAGCAATTACTGGAGCCCCCAAGTTTGGACCCCACGGCAGCGGGTCGTCGGGACCGCTCCAAGCTCCTGCGTGTGTGGGTTGAAATGGGTGCCTGGTTGGCTGATTTCTCGCGAAAAAATGGTAAGACTACATTATCGTGGTGGCTTTAATTGACTGTGTTCGCTTAGCTTCCAAGCTAACCGAGGGCAAGACCTCCTTCAAAACATCTGTTACTCTGACCCCTGCGAGAGAAATGATACAAAGTGGTATCGGTTCTCACCTTGACCAAAGTATGTCATATCCTGTAGTTCTCTGTATATGACCTTACACGAGATTGTAGTCCCTCGCGAAGACTTTACTCAAGAAGTTCTTTACGTTATGTCGCAATCCCCTCCCGCATTTTGGGAAGATTTGGGCCTGACACGGACGACAGCAACTGCTGGTAAACCATCATCTCACTCACGTCTTCCTCGCTAATAATACCACAGAGATGGTGGAATTCGCTTACTATGCTCAGTGTCGCTGTGATCCACCCAACACCCCCAAATATTTCTCTCACCTCGCGAATTACGTCCACGCTCTTGGTATGGTTGGAGCTTGTCCAGCATCGCTAGAGGAGCTAGTTGCGCGCGAGCGCTCGCGCGGTCGCTTTACATTGGAAAACGTAGCAGAGGCCGCTTCTATTCTCGGCTTTGGTCATGATAAGTCACTACATATACCGTATGAACCCGACGAAACCGACGACACGTTCATCGAGAATGCGTGGACGCACGTCGTTAAGGAGTCATGGCGGACCATGAACGACAACGCTCAGAGGGAAGCCGACGAAGCGTTGTTCGTGCTCGCTCAGATGAGAGGCAGCAAGTATCTGTTGGACCTTCATGCGAATGCCCAAAAGAACATGATGAATCCTGAAAGGGCTTATCAGGCCCTGGAGGTTCCGTCGGATGTGGACGATACGATGTTGATGACAATTTACAGCATGCGAGTGCGTTTATATTATATCTATCCGCTGTCATTGAACTTACGCGTAACTTTCTTCTAGACTGAAGAGCAACCGCTACAAGGCGACAAGTGGCGCGCTGTTCTGCGCACCCTCGCTGAAGTGAGGAACAGCGACCGTCTACGGCAATTCGCTGATTCTGGCACGGACCGTAAGTTGTGTGCTGGCGTATCCATGATTTCTGGGTTCTCACATAGATTTAGCCGGGGAGGTCTCCACCATCACTCGTCCAGATTGGCCTCGAGGACTGAATCAACTGGGGAACACTTGTTATTTGAATTCATTACTCCAAGTGTGTGCTCCAATTTCTGCATTTGAGCGATCAGTGACACCTGCTTAGTACTTCTATACCATCAAAGATCTTCGAGAAGCCGTGATACAGGCTTCCAAGTCACTGGATGACGATGAGAAGCTCAGCGATGATGATTTAAAACGACATCGCGTTGGTGGACGTCTAGTAACGAGACGGGAGATCCTAAGATCTAAGAAATGTGGGTTCTATACTTTCAATTCGCACCATCATCTCTGATTCGGCCTGCAGTCGTCGCTCAACTCACTCAACTCTTCTTGCGCTTAGAAACCGAAGTGCAGCCTGCCGTCACGCCCACTATCGAGCTTGCCAAGCTTGCGTTGGTAACATCCAAAGACGAGGAAGAAGACGAAATTGAACAAGGTGGCACTGAATCTTCTAATGACACGGACGCCACACTTGTTGACGATGGTCCAGTAAGAATACCTGTGGAGCCCGTTGTGACGTCACCGAAATCTCCATCTCGTTCTCCTGGTTCGGTACTCGGGAAGCGACCGCGGGATCTTCCACGTCGGGGAAGTGCCATGGATGTAGATTCACCATCATACACTCCCATGAACGACTCTCCCTCACTCTCCGAGGATAGCCCTCCTCCATTGATACCCGTGGATTTTCAAGAGGCATCCGGTTCCGGATTGGCGTCTGGGTCGCGTAGGGATTATGATGTTGAGATGCAGTCAGTATCCACCTCGAAGAACCCGCCGCCCCTGCCTGCTCGGAAAAGTACACAGTTAATGTCGGATTCGGATATGATGTTCGGTGGGTCCTGTTTTCGGCTTGGTCTGCGTGTTTTGCTCATCTACTCGTAGGAAAGCAGCACGATGTCGCGGAATGTATGGATAATTGCATGTTCCAAATCGAGACGGCTTTGTTAAAGTTCGATGGCGTGAGCGATTCGCAGAGTGAGAATGACAAGACGAGCGTGGTGAAACGGTATGTTGGTTCTGTAGCTTTTTACTTGAAGCCGATTCCGAAGTGCAGGTTGTTCTATGGCAAGATTCGCCAGAATGTCTTGGCTCAGGACGAGAATCTTGAGAAAGAAGACCTCTTTTCGCATTTGCCTGTGAATGTCGGCGAAGAAGGGTTTGATATCTATGATGGTCTCGGGCAATACTTCTACGACGTTGTTGATTACAAGGATCAGAAGGTGCCCATGCAATTATCGATTGTAAACCTGCCGCCACTTCTTCACATACAACTTCAGGTAGTTCAAGACTGCGTATTTATTAGGATGTTGTTGCTGACGTTTTTTTTTCCAGCGTGTTCGGTTTGATCGAGAACTCGTCCAGTCCTGGAAATCGCAAGCCTATGTGAAATTCGAGGAGACGATCTACATGGATCGATTCATGGACGATGCGGATCCACGAAAGAAGGTTCAATCGCGTTTTATTGAGGACGAGCTCAACAGGTTACGGGAACGATTGAGCACATTACAACGCGGCAAGGTGGGTGTTTCCATATCCCCGTCGTTTCTTTGGCTGAATGTATGTCTAGAATGGATCATTCCAGGGCGCGTTGGATCGCACTCGAGATTTCCTGTCGCAGGCATGCTCCGACTTTGAGGATGTCAACGACGAGCTTATCCAGGACATGGACGAGATGTCGCGGGTCCTGCACCAGGAGATCGAGGAGCTCCAGCCGCAGATCATGGCGCTGAAGAGCGATCTGGAGGAGATATGGGAGAATGAGCGCAAGGTCCCGTACGAGCTTACGTCTGTGTTCATTCATCGCGGGTCGACGCCGACGTTTGGGCACTACTTTTTCTACTCGCGCAACTTGCCCGACTCGCCGGACCAGTGGTTCAAGTATAATGATTCGGAGGTGTCGGTTATTTCGAAGGAGGAGGTGTTGGCGGATACGACTGGATCGACTGCTAACCCGTATTTGGTATGTCTTTTTTTGTGCTTTGGTTTGAGTGACGCTGATCGGTGTGTAGCTGGTCTTTGCGCGCAAGGACAGCAATGTTGTTGATACCGTTAAGCGCTATGATACGCTTCCTGAGGCGCTGGTTTGATTGATTTTTTTTGAGAGAGAGAGTGGTTGTATTTAGAGGCATCTGTATATCTATGCAACGGATTCCCCCCCCCACCTGCGGACACATTTTTTTACACTAATTATGTATCTTTTGGGAAGTTGGTTGTCGTTTTCGTGGACTCTACTCTTTTGATCGGAAAGGTAAAGCGACTATTGGAGGGCAAGTTTGTGATACGGTGATGATGCAGACGATGTAGGCGACCTCCCATTGACCAAGGCTTGGTTGCACTTATACAATGATGAGACATAGTATAGGAAGTCAACTAGACCTGCCTTCTAGTACCCTGATATGAAGCAAGTAGGTAATATTAACACAGTGCCAGCGACAATATAAGGAATTGAAAATGACGCGCGTGTGTGAATGATGTAGGGCGCGATATGCCCAAGAACATAATGATTTAGCAGTTACTACGACCGATTCTGCTCAGGTCGAAGAAAAGAAATTTGCGCCACACCATAAGTACATAAGTATTCCGCAATGCCCGGTACAGACCAGATAAGTCTGTGTGTTTCATGATGGCTCTTGTTGAAGTAGTCGGCGATGTACAAAGTTCCGCTCCGATCGAGGATGCTTAATCTCGCGCTTCGAAACGACGAGCTTAGTCTAGTTTCGCTGTGGGGGATCAGCGCTCAGCGTTTGAATTCGTGGCTAAGTAGGTTCCGCCGTTCTATCAGCGTCGGTGCTAGGGCGTCACCTTTACGTGACCTTCTTCCTTGCTTCCTTCTTGACCCACCTGTCGGTGATTCCTACTAAGCTTTTTTTGCGTCTGTTTCTTACAACCACGCGTCGGACTTACTTGCACTCCTGCGTCTCGCGCCCTTATTGTTCCAAGCCGTGTCTGCGTTATTTTTCCTCTGGCCACGATGATACCTAGTTCTGGTGTCAGCTCCAGTACGTTTACGAGCACCAACATTATTTCGTTTCTGGTACTCACATTCATATATCAAGATGCCAGATTGTGCTCTGTGTGTAGCAGGATCCTCGCAGACAGCAATAACACCGCTACATGCAACACCTGCAGGAAGGCGCGCGCAGATGCTCCTGATGGTATGTCCAATGGCAATGCATGACGTTTATTTATTCACGGCTACAGGCTATCAGTATTGCGTTCGCTGTGATCAAAACGTTGTTGAAGACCTGTTCTCTGAGGAGGGTAAGGAGCAGACACGGTGCGACGGCTGCGTCGAGAAAGTGCGCCAGAAATGGGCACCGGTCACGGCCAAGATATACGACCTGCTCCTCGGCCACCTCGCCGTAGACCCCGATGCCAACTGGGACACCATGAAGGAGGATGTCGTCAATTACATCGATGCTACCGTCGTGGAGCGTTTTCGCGCCGTAGGGAACATCGAGACGGATCCCGCAGAGCGGCCAGGACCCCTTGATGCGGGCGGCTCGGGGGAGCGAACATGCGTGGACGGGAGAAAGCCGGTGGAGGACAGAGAGCCTGGTTCGGGTCCAGCTTGATGACTGATGTGTAGAAGCATTAGCAGCGAACAAGAAGGCAGCATTTGGGCAGTCTTGTGGTGGTGTATTCAAGGGAGTTATGTTTGTCGACTGAACGATGTAAAAGTATGAAACCAAGATAGCTTCGTAGTCCAAGGCCGGCGCTCATGTATGCCTCCTTTTGCTGGTTATAGCCCCACTGAAGGTTGGAATGGGAATCACGAAGGCACGGTAACGGACGATAGGAAGTTCAGCGTTTTTCTCACGGGCGCTTTGCTCTTCCTACCATCATCTCGTGACGACCACAACTTCTTAATGGGTCGCAAGAGACGATTACACACAGACGATAAAAGGATGGCAACCAGAGCGCGATATGACGCGGAATATCACGTCCGTGAGTTGAGTCGGAAATGTCGGAATACATCCATTCTTATTCCTTTTATACAGGAATGGGACGAAATTTCTGATAACCAAGAAGCTCAATATCGACAAGAAATGAGTGGAAAGAGGGGATTTGTATGACATCCCTTCTCCGAAGCGGAAGCAGTTGGGAGCTGGGTATGTTTGGATTGGGGAGTCGCATTCGAGGATCTGACCGCGCTTTTAGACACGAGGCTTGTCGAAAAACCACGGTTGAAAGACACCTTTAACGTATTGAAGAGCCTACCTACATCATGCCCCAGGAATCCAGTAGGAAGTGCGAAGAATTTGCTGAACATGACAACGAGGTATATACTCTTTCGTGGTGTTGATGATTGCGGTGGCTGAAGAGGCTTGCTGGGTTTTCCTTTCAGACGCGTCTTCTACCTCGAGGATATCGTAGAAGTGTGCACTGCGGTTTCTAGTCTTGACCGGAAACTTCTTGCTTCTCTATAATCTATCCCTCAATGCGATCCGGCCCCGGTACAGGCTCCATTTCTACCATACAGAACGAGCTTGTCACCGAAGTCATACTTCTCACACTGAATGTTTTGTACATAGTACGCACTTTACTTCTTGTGAATGTGAGTGTGATTGCTTTAATTTGTCAATGAACACTCCTTATAGGGCTCTACTCAGCCCTTCAGAGCGCACATTCCAGCCATTAGAAGGAAACCCAGGAGACACTTCTTCTCCCCCGCCATCCCAGCCACCTGCCATCATGCCAATCGCGTAAAGAAGCCCCCCAGAGCCCGGGAAATACGGCGTAGGCACCCTCACTCCGCCTACCGGCATACCGACATCGTCAAATTGGAACAGCGGGTCCAAGAGCCAGTCAACCGCCTGCTCTGGATCTCCATTGCGAGCGGAGGACATTGCAAGCATTGGAAAGTCCCATCTGCGCGTGGTCAGTGCATCCGCCTTAATATATTATATATATCCCGGACTCACCCCCAACAGTTAGTTAGATTCCAATGCTCGACGACCTTTTCCGCCGTCGCTTTAGCGATATCCAAATCCAGCCCCGGTGTCTCTGGAAGCCATCCATACAGCCCAACCAATGCTGGATGGTCATTCGTATATTCGGGGTCTGTCCAGAAATCGTCCTCTAATCCTTCGTACACCTTGTATGTGCCGTTCTGAACAGGGAGTGGCGCCAAGTTCTCCTTGACGAGAGTCCAATTCGCCGGAACGTCCGCACCTAAATCCATCATCCACTGCTCAGCATATTCGAGTCCCAGCCGCCAGTATGATAATTCGAAAGCGGGATTTATGGTGACATTAGGTTGAGTATCCTCGCTGACGACATACATAGGCGGGCCAAGATCAAAGACGTTCGTAGTTTCGTTCCACCACGCGAAGCTTGCCATCCAATCGGCCGTGGCCTTGAGGACTTCTTGCCACTTTGTGAGGGTCTCATCCACAGGACGCGCCCTATACTCGTATTGCGCAAATACAAACGGATGCGGCTGTTGCCAGATTAAAAGGTTATTGATCTGCCCTGGTGAAGAGCGGCCAGACGGGTCGGTCATCTTGGGCCAACGAGCGCCGGCCGCCCAACCCTGCTGAACTTGTGCTCGGGCGATCGAGGAAGAGAGGAAAGAGTTGTAGACTCCAGCCGAGCGATCCAGGAGATCCCAGTTGTTCCATAGCGCCCAATGCGCGGCATGCCAGAAGTACATTTCCATGTGGAATTTTCTGCCATCGACATTTATAATCTCAAGGTTTTCGACTGGAGGAATGTCGCGACATACCCGTACTGGAGGATGAGTTTTAGGTTAGTCAATCAATGCGTGTTTTCATTTATGACTTACCCATCCATTGTTCACTAGTCCAGACTATTCGTGAATTATCAGTCGCCGGTGGCTGAATAATCACAATTGGCATACCTCTTGCGGAGGCGTATCTCCAGCTTCATTCACGCGCATCAAGTACCGCGACAAGATGATCCTTCGTTGCAGCTCATCCGCGCGGCTGTCGGTTGAACCAGTTACGACGTCCACAAATCCACTATTGCTCCAGTAATTCTCCCATGTCTGTCGCGAAGACATAGAGATTTCCTCGAAGCTTGATGCATCGATTTGACTGGTCAGCCCGAAGGCTGTAGACAAGGAAAAGGTTGTGTCCGTAATGTTAGGCCGAATGCTGTACCGATGTGCATCTGGGGAGTCTCTGTCAATTGTGAACGAGCTTCCTCCCAGAGACACGTAAAAAGTGGCATTATCGAGGATGTGTGTAATCCCGGTTTGACCACCTTCTGTCTGAAGCGTCGTTGTGTGGTTTGCTGTCATGTTCCACTTGCCGACAGTTGGTGCGCTAAATTTCGACGACCCATCGTTCCAAGGGAAATCAATGAACAGACCCAGTTGTTGGTCATCCAGGAGATCCGACTCGATGGAGATGCCTATAGCATCGCGCTCTTGGTCGCATATTGTCTTCACCGTGACCAGCGTACCATTGAAGGAAAACCGGCTGGTGATGGTGCCCGTCCAGAGATCGAGGTTCTGCCCAACCTCAGTTAGATCATTCTCAGTGATGTTCAACGTCTCCCCCTTGACCGACGAGAACAGCAGTCCCACTCTTGCAAGATTGACGCGGTTTGGATTGGATATGAGCCACGACTCAATCTGCGGATCGCCTCCAAAGTCATATTGGACCGGACGACCGTGGTTATCCCAGCTTGCGCCTTTGTAGTTTTCGACATCTGTTAATGTCTTGCCGGGGGGCAAGGAGTCGTTCTTCCAGCCCCACGAGGACATGATGGCGAATGGGTAGAAGGTCTGCAGGCCTGTGATGTCGGCGCCAAAGGCAAAATTGCCGTTCCCGACCTGCATCGGCGTGGTGGGGCTGGACGCGTTTCGGGTGGGGTTGTACTGCGACACGATAGCATGTCGGTCAATAGCGGCCAGCGCATGCTGCGCGAGAAGCAGGACCAGCGGGGCGATCATGACGGCGAGCTAGATGTCATCGCGCTTCCCTGCTCCAGGTCGTTATATGTTCGGTGGCGGCCCGGATGGATATCGGACGCGCACTCGTGATGCTGCAGGTGCTATGATTTCTGTTTCCCCGCGACTTCTCGCTTCTTTTTAGAATGCTGGTACTGTGTCACGTTACGGGATGATATGTCGGCTCGTGGCGCGCTTGCCGCTGTCTTTCTTGACCAAGTCACGGGCAAGGGTCTTGAGCCTACGGCGAAGGACTTATGACCCCAATAGTACTATGGAAGGTCGTTCCGCGGTTCGCACAAAAATTAGCCCAAAATTGAGTCAATGCCATTCCGAGTTTGAAACAAAAAGTAGTCTGCTCGAGCCTATGGACTGTGTGCTGCTGAGCCTCAAGTTCGGGCATCGTGGTCAAAATTCTACGTCTGGCCGCCAACTTTTGAACGTCTGCGGTTCTCGTTGAAAGGCCGGAGAATACGTTTTAACCCTTTCCAAACCTGCTTAGCGTTGGCATGTACGCTTCAGAGGGGGCGCGTCATCAATATTTCAATTCCAGGCGGTTTGGGCTCAGCGATTTTCATAGACTAGTGGAGTCGGAGACCTCTCTATACCTCGGACTTGACGCTATTTTTCCGTGGTCTCCTATGAACGAGTGCTTCAGAAAACGTCTTCAGGGCATTAAGTAGTACAATGATCGGAAAACCCTTCTTCAAGACTTCTTCTCCAACCGTTCCACGACACGTCAGGTCGAGAGAACACTCGCAGTAGCCAAAAATAATCATTGTCAACGCGCCGAAGGTGATAGTTGAATATTGAATCCTCTCGCATTACATTTGACATGTATTACCAGCGAGCTTCGAGTTACCGGAGATCTTGGGCTACAATTCGCTTTTGGAGATTCAAACAGCGCTTGGTTTCAAATTGTATGTTAACCCAATTTCGTCTGTTCTACCCGGGGTCTCACGAGAAGTCGAAGCAATAGGTAAATCCCTATCGGCGTTTCGTGCTTGAACAGCGCAGATACGGGAGCTTCTAGTCTTGATGTTTGCTGCTTCCTATAGTCCGGAACACCTTCAAATGGCCTTGACGCGTTTCTTGGGTACTCGCCTGTGGACAACGCTTCTTCATCTGTTGAGCTTCAAGTTCGGGCATCGCGGACAAAATTCTACGTCTGGCCACCAACTTCTGAACGTCTGCGGTTCTCGTTGGGATGCTCTCCTGGGAAGAAGAAGGTTTAATACTTCCCAAACAGGCCTAGCATTGGCATGTAGACTTCGGAGGGGGGCATCTAGTTGCTTGGTACAATTCCAGGCGGTTTGTGTTCAGCGATTCCACAGTTGAGTCGGAGAACCTCGGACTTGACACCATTTTTTGCGTGCTGCCCTATGGACGAGTGCTTCGTTGTATTCGCCTAGTTGAGCTTCGGGCGTCGTGTACAACACTTGATGTCCGACCAGTGGACCAACTGAACGCCTGCGGTCAAGAGCGATATCTTGAAATACTCTTCGGCGAGTCTGCCGATCTCCATCGTATGGTCCTTGGAAACACGGTGGGCCAGTTTTCGTTCATGAAATCCTGCGCATGAGATGTCGGCGTAACCGCAGGGTCAAGTGTCGCGTTGAGGTCTCAATAGAGTTGCGGGGAGTTTACTATTAATAATCGTCTGAAAGTACGCTACACCTGTACTAGCGCAACGCAATATTTGCTGAATCAATTCGCGTGCTGGTCTTGTCAGAAAGCAATAGTTCTTCGAGACGCCACCTCCATTTTCTCCACGGCACGCTATAGTCAATTCGGACTAGGTTTGCAATACTACCTCTCGCCTTCCATTTGACGCGCCGTGCTAATAGCAGTGGCAACAGAGCTGAGCCCGCACATCTGGAGCTAACTGAACTTTGAACATCTGCAGTTGTTTTTCTTGTGCTTCGCTATACCTTTCTCGAGCTCACTAACTGAACATTGAACGTCCAAACGTCCATGGTCTAGTTAGTGTGCTCCACTACTTTGGAGCAGGGGTCGACCAATCATCGCAATGGAGGAACTTCAGACTTGCCGGAAACTGGCCTAGCTCAGGCATGTCGTACTTTCGAGGACGTACCACACCCCAACACTCCATGCTTTCTGTCGCTGTGTCACCACTCTCAGGCTGTCCAGATCGATTCCAACACTCTACACCCGACTAATGAGCTAGCTTCCCAGTATATAACCTCCTTCCTGCGAGTACCAATACAACAACTTGAGTACTTAGCATTAACTCACTCAGAGTCATCCTAACAATGAAACTCGCGCAAGTCTTGACTGCACTCGTCACCTTGACGTTTATCAGCGCCGTCCGGGCTGGGTACTGCTACTGTCGGTACGACAGTCCCGAGCCCATTATGTCGTCTACAAAGTATGTATTGCTGCCTCCACCCAACCCGCAATACACTGACTTTTCCAGGCAATGCTGCCTAGACGTCACGGGTACCGACAAGCTGCGCCGCGTCTTTCTCGGCAGGAAGAAATACTGCGACACAGACAGAGATCCTTACGAGGTATGCTGTGAGAGCAAAGGGGATCGCATGTACTGCCGTTAGTGGGTGAAGTTAGCGAACTCGAAGAAGAAGGGTGTTGCAGTCGAGTCGATGGTCATGTACATTTAGAAATGACCATTTTCTTTACACACCGGTGATATATGAGTACATGTCAACAGTTGATTTCACGGAGCTCATTCGTCGCCTTCCTGAGCTTGTCCAGGACCCACATCAGGCTGCAGTGATCATCAGGTTCGTGTCCGTAGCCGACCAACAGACTCTGGACTCTCCGGGTCAGTCCGTTTCCACACATAGTAACACAAAAGAAATGGCAACGAACATAATCGAAACATGAGGAGAATTGGAGAGAAATAGACTAGTGCGGCGCGATCAAGCGATGCCAGATAAATAGATGCAAACAGGCTTGGACCGAACGTCGATCTCCTACGATGTCTTTGGAAAGCTTTAACATTCGTGTGGACAATTTTGGTCTCATTCCTGACCAGCAACGGTTCACGACCTTAATAGACAGGATGGACCTCAAGCAAGACCGTATATCTGAGATGATCAAAGATGTCATGCCCAAGGTGTGCTGCCGGACAGATTGGCCATGGATTATACGGTTCTATGATATATCGTCGTCTAACATCCCTCTGACTAGCGACGATATTCCTGAAACTCTGCCTGCCCCATTACGCCAAGGGTTGACTTTAGACGAAGCGCTCTCAAACCCGCAGGAGGAGATTAGTATACATTTCTACGCAACTTTCACTCCAGCTCAATTTCAGGCACTCCAACCTTCATCTTGGCAGTATTTCATCGAGAATAGTCCGCTCGCTACTCAATCTCCGTCGAGTGTGGCGAAAAACCCGGCCTCAATACAAATCAAGGAAGATGTCCGCATCCTCAATGACAGACCAAGCTCCGAGGAGGACATCGCCCCTGCCGCACTCCTCTACCCGCCTTTCGGCAGATTTATCGACATCTTCAATGGCGCGGACGATGTCACAGAAATCGATGAGGTCGCGTTGCGGGCCCGGGTAGAGGCATTCGCCAGAGCTGGTCGAGGGTATTATTCAACGAATTTGTGAGGAGGGCAGTGATGCTCCCCATCTTAAATGAAACCTTCGACACTCATGTGGATGGAAAACTGTGGCCTCCTATCCTCGAATCCGCGGTAAGTACCGACGGACTCGGACACAGTGACGGTGAGTTTGGGGCGACGGATGTTATGACGGTGTGGAAGAATACCATCACTAGCGAAGCGGAATACGAGGGCGTCGCGCATGTTACTCAATCTCACGCTAAGGCGACAAGCCAATATCCTGATGTTTATGCTGCTAACCGGATGCCGGTACTCCTCATCACTGTTCAAGGTATTTTCTTTCGCCTTGCTCCGCGCCCGCCTAATTTTTCTTACAGGACCGCACATCTGCTTTTTAGCGGTACTCATTCTGCATCGTCCACGAGCCGTCGAGTTGACTCCAATACTCGGTCTTCGACACGACGGGGCCAACGTCAGCGCCCTGGATACTCTATGTAGAGCGTTCCGTGCTGCCTGCATTCTACGGGCAGAAATCAGGAAGGACATGGCCATGATGATGCATCAATCTCCACGTCGACCACGCCTCCTGCATCCTGAATTCCCAGCGATTGACAAGTGCCAGTCCTATCCACCTGGAAATGAGCCCATCTCCTTCGAACTTGTCGAACGTTCTCACGAACAACTCTTGTTTGCCGCGCGGATGGGTTCAACCACGGTCGTTGTAAAATTCACACGTTCATATTCCCCAGCGCTTCATACCTTCTGCTACGATCTTGGTCATGCGCCCCAGTTGTTGGGTTATCAAGAGCTATCAGGCGGCTGGTTCATCGTTGTAATGGAATTCCTTGAGGGCTGGATGCAATTGTATTCGCTGCGACTCTCTGATACGCAGCGCCTCGCTGCATGGGAACAGATAAGGACTCTTGCTGACGCATTTCACAAGGAGGGTTTTGTACATGGTGACCTTAGGACAGCAAACATTCTTGCGCCACCTGGATGGCCCGACAGTAATAGTATGCCGACTTCGACTTTTCCCAGACTGAGTCTCATCGACTACGACTGGGGAGGAGTATGTGGGACTGCACGGTACCCTACTCCGCTCCTAACTAGCGAACTTTTGACTCGTCTGCGCCCCACGTTACGCGATCTTATAATTACGAAAGAGGATGACTTGCAACTCCTTTTGCGCACTTTCCAGATACGTACCCCAGACATAGTTACGGAGGAGTACTTAGCATCGTCATCATTCTCAATACTGTCCTTGTGCTAGTTCTACACCGACGGGACTGTTCTCTATCATGTTGCATAGGGGAAAGTCAGAGAGTGCATCTATTCTACAATCTCGCGAATCGCAAGGGACTATGTGTTAGCAAACTAAGGTACATGGGTCAGTACGTGGCACCGGGTGATTGGTACCTACTACCAGGTCGCAGGTGATGGTACCGGGTCGGTGAACATGAATGCGCATCATATGAGTCCGTCATGTCAAGACAAACGAGGGATCCCGCTTGAACTCCAATAGACTTTCCGAAAACATGTCTCTAGTACATCACTTCCGAGAACAAGCCTCTCCATGTTTTCTGTCATAGCGTGGCCGCTTTATTCCAGTTGTTGCCGGAATAGACCATGGCGTGCGATTCCGTCGACCAAGGGTCAAGACAAATGAGGTATCCGCCTTGGACTTCCCGAAAACATATCTGTGTATCACCTCCGAGAACGTGCCTCTCCATGTTTTCTGTCGTTGCAGCGCCGCTTTATTCTAGTCGTTCCCGGAATAGAATGTCATTTCACGCCCGAAGAGTACGCTGTCCCTCCAGTATATAAGCTGCTTCGTTAGAGTAGTACCAATCCAACAACGTGAAAAAGCCATAACCCACTCAAAGTCATCAGCACAATGAAGCTCACCCAAGTCTTCACTGCACTCGTCAGCTTGACGTTCATCAGCACCGTCCAAGCTGGGTACTGCTACTGTCGGTACCTATCCCTCGATCCCATTATGTCGTCCACAAAGTACGTTTCCATTGCAATACAAGAACCGCCATTGACCGACTTCTACAGGCAATGCTGCCTAGACGTCACGGGCACAGACACGCTGCACCACGTCCTTTTCGGCGACGACATCTACTGCGACACAGGACTTCAGTCCGATAAATACGGAATGTGCTGCGAGAGCAAAGGCGATGTCTTGTACTGCAAGTAGTTGGTGGTTGACGTTGGCGGACTTGAAGAAGACTGTTGGCGTTGTCAGTGGTTGTGTAAATCTAGAAATGGCCGTTTTATTTACATACCGGTGATATACGAGAACATATCAACAGTTTTCAACTGGAGCGCAGCATGCTCATTCGTCGCCTTCTTGAGCTTGGCCGGAACCGACTTCAGGTTCGTGTCCGTGGCCGCCGATTATCAAGAGAATGATCTAGTAGTAAATCGTGATGGTGAAACTTACACTGCTGGAGCCCTAACTTCATAGCTCTACTGTGCCTAGTTCCAGAGAGCGCTAGAACACGGGCTTGCTCAGCGAAAAAGTCGTGGCTATGCGAGAAAGAATGTAACTGCTGGACACACCACACTAACGCATCACAACAGAGATGGGTGACATGAGCCACCATGCTGGCCAATAGTCCCAATGCTACACCAAGAACAATTCAAGAAATGCCCGACTTGATATAGATAATGCAGGACTCGATCGACATGCACCTAACCTGATAGGAATGAGACCGCCGCCGAAACCCCAGCGGATTTGCAGACCGCCCAATAGACACAAGAACATCGCCAAGAGCCCAATGAGTAATGGCAGCGAGGCGGACGAATTCCGATTCAACTTCGCGGAATAAGGTGCTCACCTCCTGTCTATAGAATAAGTATGGAGGGGCGACAAACTCCCAGCCAACTTTGCGGCGACGAACTCCCAATCTCATCATGAGGATTGAAGGGAATGCAGGGCTCAACGGAAATGGGGCGGAGGAGCGATAACTCTCAAAGCAAACATGATTGATAGGAAAATGCCGAATACAAACATAACCGGAACCAGCAGCAGACGAAGTCCTTAAGGTCGAAGTTTCCCAATCGCAAGACCCGACTGAGAACATGTCGCAGGTGGAAGATGGAGCTTTAGCATCGTCGGTCAAAGGCAAGTGCGCCAATCCGAATTGAATACATCGATTGGTGTAAACGATATCCTTAGAGAAGAGCGTTCGAGAAAAATAGGGCGCCCGAATGTGGAAGACCTAGGCAAAGATCACAAAGGACAGCAGGATGAGCTTGAGTCTATCCTACAGACTTGTCTCAAGGAACTGAAACGGACAGCTTTGGAAGAGATTGCAGAACCCGCTAGAGCATAACTTATCAAGAGCCTTCCGCGTCGGAGGGGGAGCCAATGTGGACCGAGATGTATTTTCGAGGACTCATGAGAGAAGTAGCGAGCGGGGCAAGTTGTGCGCCTCCCGCTGAATATTCAAACCGGTATTTTCAGAAACCACCTCGCTGGAACCGAAAACAATCGAAAGAGGAGACTTGGAACAATTGAAACGAAGCGCATCCAAAGCCACGTGTTGGCGAAATGAGGATCAGACCGGTCCGACTCGATCCGGAGAATTGCGGCGAGTCGCGGCGTCGCCCTTTCTCAGTACCTTATCTTACGCTTAGACCAAGAGCTCGTTCCTCGAATTAGCCTCAATTCCTATTGCCGCGGGGTCTCTCTGTATATCGTTTAGAGACGAAAATGGCCGAATGGAACTGGATTTCGAATTACGACTGACGCCGATCTCGAAGCACTTTCAGCAACGTGATGGGCTGCCTCTCAATGAGGTCCTGCATATCAGATGTTGGTCTATGTAGCCGCGTCTACGTATTAACGGCAGTCAAGGTAAGTGCACTCTCGAAAGTACACTTAGCCAGCACAGTGAAAATTTGCAGATTGAACGTTTTGTCCGAGACCGCCACTTCTTCAAGACTTCTCCAACCGCTTCACGACACGTTAGGTCGCGAGAAGACTCGGCGTGATAGCGCGAGAATCAGCACCAGCCAAAAATAATCATTGTCGACATACGAAGGTGACGGTTGAATATTGAATTCTCTTGCATTCCATTTGACATGTATTACTAGCAAGCTCCGCAATCACGTACATACTGGGCTACAATTCGCTTTGGAGACTCAACCACCACTGGCATGGCAAATTGTATTTTAAGTAACGCAATCTCGTCGCGTTTTGACAATCTGCTCTAAGGGGGGATCTCACAAGCCGAAAAGGCGAAGCAATCAGTAAATCCCTATCAGCATTTCATTCTTCAACTCATCTGTATTGCAGATACAGGAGCTTCTAATCTTGGTGCTTGCTGCTTCCTATAGTCGAGAACTCCTTCGAACGCAGGCTTGACGCGGTTCTTGGGTACTCGCCTGTGGACCGCTACTTCTTATTTTGTTGAGCTTTAAGTTTGGCCATCGCAGACAAAATTTCACGTCTGGCCGCCAACTTCTGAACGTCTGAGGATCTCATTGGGATGCTCTCCTGGGGAAGAAGGTCTAATACTTCCCAAACAGGCTTAGCATTGGCGTGTATGCTTCGGAGGAGGCGCATCCAGTTGCTTGGTACAATTCCAGGCGGTCTGAGCTCAGCGATTCTCATAGTTGAGTCGGAGAACCTCGTTAGACCTCGGACTTGACGGTATTCTTCCATCCTCCCGTATGGACGAGTGCTGCGTTGCATTGTCCTAGTTGGGCTTCCAGCGACGTATACGACATTTGAAGTCCGACCAGCAGCTGAACGTTTGCGCTTCCAGTTCTCGCGCTCCACTTCATCTCACTGCAGCAACAGACTTTCCCGAAAAAGGCCTATGTATCGCCCCCGAGGACGCATCGCATGCAATCTCCATGCTTTCCGTGGTTGCATCGCCGCATTATTCAAGTCGTTTTCGAAGTAGAACGCGATTCCACGCCCGACGAGTACGATGGCTCATTAGTATATAAGTTCCTGCGTTCGAGGGCCAATCCAACGACTTGAAAGCCATAATCCACTCAAAGTCATCCGCACAATGAAGCTCACCCAAGTCTTCACTGCACTCGTCACCTTGACGTTCATCAGCGCTGTCCAGGCTGCGTGGTGCTACTGCTCAAAGGGCCTTCAAAACAAGGCCGTTACGGGGATAACAAAGTATGTCTTGTTGTCTCCGCCCAGCCCGTTCCCTCATTGACTGGCTTCTACAGGCCAGTTTGTAAAGAGCTCACGGGTACCGACACGCTGCACCGCGTGGGTCTCGGCGACTACATCTACTGTGATATAGGCCCGGCGTCCCCCGGATCGTCTAGAAGGCTTGAATTCGTCAACCGCTGCAGGCAGAAAGGGAGGGGGGAAGGGGTGGATGGGATTTACTGCAGGTAGTTGGTGGTTGGCGAACTTGAAGAAGATTGTTGCCGTTGTCGATGGTTGTGTAAATCCCAAAAAGGCCATTTTATTTACATACCGGTGATATACGAGTACATGTCAACAATTGATTTCATGGGGCAGAAAGATGGAAAGAAAAGATAGTACTTAGTTGGATACCGGTGGCCGCCGGAAGGAGTGCGGCAGGCTGGTGAGGATGGAAGGAAAGTGGGCGGTACAGATACACAAACACGAAGGGCCAGAAGGGGCCACATCGTACCCCTCAGATAGCTGGTGATGCTTACATGGGAACAGTGTAGCGTAGCATGTAACCCGGATGAGAGACCCAGCCACAGAAAGTACACAGGGTGCTAAACTTAGAAGTAGCGGAGTGGAATGTAGCATAGTAAGTGTGTCCCAGCCAAGAAGTGCATTGCCGCCCAACTTTCTCAACGCGACGATGACCGTGGCGGAGGAGCGCTCGGAAGAGAAAGAGAATTGATCGCATCACTGACGTGTCCAAAAACCTCAGTTTGCCCACCCCTCATGAGTCTGACAATCTCACCATCTACGGTCGGCCCTTTTCTTTCGCTTCCTTCTCTTCTTTTTCATCATTGATATCTATGTGACACTTATCCGCCTTAAAACCACCACTTGAATGTAACAAGGTGCGCAATTCCTTCCCGCCCACCACCTCCACCACGATGTCCACCCCAGGAAGAATGCTCACCTCCGCCGATGGCACTCCCATCTATGCAGATGCCACCGGGGATCCTACCAAACCAGCTCTGGTCTTCATACACGGGTTTTCCCTCGCTGCATCAGCCTTTGATGGCATATTCACCGATCCCAAGTGGTCCGAGTCTCTATACCTGGTGTGCTCGTCCCCTTGCCCTCGACGCGTCGTATTCATAAACACGTAGGTCAGATACGACACGCGCGGTCACGGGCGGAGCGGTAAGCCCACTGAAGCGTCCGCGTGGGAGTCGCGCCGCCTCGCGGAGGACTTTGACGCCGTCGTCGACGCGTTCGGGCTCACCAAACCCTTCGTTTTAGCCTGGTATGAGTCCCCTTTTGTCTCTCATCCGCGCCCTGACCAATTTATACTCGTCTGCTGCAGGAGCTTGGGTGGTACGCCCTTTCACTCTCACTGTACGCCAAAGTGACGCGCGCCTGCAGGCACACATCTCGTTGACATCCTCTCCTTGCACCCGGGGTCGTATTTATCTGGTGTCATCCACCTCGCTGCGGTGCCGTACATGGCGAGCGTTCCCATCGCGGGAACGCCACACGCACTCAGCTGCCTCGCGCCCCTCGCGCAATCCACAGACGTGGCTGTGTACCAGCAGGCCGCGATCAAGTTCGCGAGAGGGTGCTCGCCAGGCGCTTCGTGGAATGTGATCACGCAGCTCCTGGGCCAGATGATGATGCTTCCTCCCGCGGTCACACAGTACGTTATTGCACGCACCCAGGATGAGAAGGGGCTCTTGAAAGCGGGCGCTGAGGGATTACCGTTCCTTTCGGTGGGCGGCGATGAGGACATTATTATCGACTGGAAGGCAGCTGCGCCTCTCATGGATGGATTCACAAACAAGAAATTCATTGAGATCAAAGGTGAAGGGGCAGATCATATGCCATGGTTGGCGCGCTCCGGCGAGATGTGCGGTCACATCGTCAGTTGGATCGAGGAAGTTGGGAAAAGTCTAGCTTGACTGTGTATGCAACCGTTATACCAATATATACCACAAAGAATCTTGCTCTTAGCTAGTGAATTCTGCTTTACTCTGCACTGTGTTAGCATTTGTTTCGATGATTTAGTCATGTAATAGTTCATTGGATATCTACATTTCCCTTCAGTGACATCCTTGCGAGGCTGTATTCACACCATTCTGTCCCTCTGAGAATGCTGCAACGCTATGCGGATCCTGGATGCCGGGTACATCCATGCTAGGATTCTTGTCAAAGAACGATATAGGCCGGAAGATGACACTAAGGTGTTCAACAGGCATTCTAAAACAGAATAAGCACATGAGCGCCCAGCAGAATTAACAGACACTTACACAGGCCAGTCCTCCGGGCGCGGGATATGCGTTACACCTGTGAAAATGTTAACTCACCGTCGAAATCAAGAAGTACAAGCAACATACCAATCGTCAGATACACCAACAAATCCTCATTCTCCACATTCTGCTCACCCTTAACCCACGAACCAACCGAATCCTCCGGGCTCTCCCTCGTCTGCGGGACATACTTCCCAGCCGGCCACATCCTGCTCCCCTTCTCGCCCTCCACATCCTTGCACACCCACACAGGGTAATGCGTAAACGACGCCCTCTTCAACGCCCACCCGTCCTTCCGCGCCATCATCGGCGTGATCCCGCCTTTCATCTGGATCCCATACCCCACGTCTTTCCCACTACAATAATGCTTCCTCGCCGGATTCGTGATACGCCACCGGCGCTCCTTGGCAAAGTCATACGGACGCCCGGCTTCCTTTGTGAGGACAGTGTCTTGCGAGATGAACGCGTTCCCGGCAAAGTTCATCGCCGAGCCGGTCTCTGCGTCAGGAAGGGGAAGCACGTCAGATTCCACGACGGTATTATGGAGGCCGTCGATCATGGGGTCGACGCGCACGCAGAACAGGTGCTGATGGTAATGCGCATTCACGTTGGGCGCCACAATGGAGCCAAACTTGTTCGGCTCCCCGTCTGCGGCGACATAGGCCTGCAGGATGCCGGTGAGACGAACTTCGAGCTCGATGTTGCCATCTTGGTAGAACATGTAGTTCCAGATGTATTCTAGTAAAGGTGAGTACTTATGGGGTGCCACTATTATACGAGAATATTCATACCGTAATTCGCCAGCGTACAAACCATACTGACGACCAACCTACGGCGACGGACAGTTTGGGAGCGGCCTCCGGGGCGGTAATCGGTGTGTTTCCAGAGGACACCACTGTCCTCCTCGTGGATGCAGATCACATTCTTGATGATAACGGCGTTTCCGTCGTGGCCAACATAAGCACCAGGCTACAAGGGAAATGAGCTGACTGGCATCATCCTCGCTATCTTGTACGCACGAGATAATGGATCTGCCCCAAACAATCGCAGCCCAAAGAAAGCTCATTCGCCATCGTGCCCATACCGTATTCACCGCTACCCCATTATGTCAAAGCGCGTCTAACTGAAAGGAGCAGCACATACGAATCAAAAGCAAACTTCCTCGGATGCGGGAACTCTGGGGCGCCATATGGCACCACCATCTCGGCCAATGAAAGTCTATAAATGACAGGTCGCACCTCCCCATGATCGTTATACGTGATCGTCGACAACGCGATACCTTCACGATGGCTGAACGCGATGTGCATCTTCCAATTCTGCCACTCCAACTCGTTACCATTCATCTTGAAACTGACGCCCTCTGGTTGGACGATATGCAGCGGCTTGACGTCGTCCCGGACCTTGAAGTTCGCATCGTTCTGGGCTAGGAGATCCGGCAAGAAGTCGAATGCTTTCCTTGGAGGGGGAATGCGCGCTCGATTGGATTTGGCTTGCGCGTCGTCGGTCAAGGCTGGCGGGAACGTATCCTGCACACTGAGAACAGCGCCATTGGTGCTGACTTTATAGTGTGGTGGGAAATCTAAAATTGTTCAGGACCAGTTCACTGGTAGTTGAAGGCCAAGCATACCGATGTGAAGTACTTTGTCGGCGTTCGCGTCGACCACAGGAATGAAATCCTGGGAATCGTTAGTCATTCGAGATATCACTTTCAATGAATGAAAGAACCTACCATAGGATGCGCGTACAAATTCTCATGCTCGCTGAAACGGGCAAAAACTAGAGCTTGCTGAATACGTTGGCTCTTCGGGAACCGGTCGTCGTATCCGATAGACCACCCATCACAGTAGATTTGCTCCGGAAGGATGCCTAAGAATAGGACGTGAGTCCCAAGATCCGCAAAATGCAAAGTCGCGTCGACTGACCAACATCCTTGGCAAGCTGCTGAACTCTGGGGTCGGCCTTGACAATCGCTTCACACGCTACGAGTTCTTCGACCGAAATCTGGGGTTGAACACCCTCGGGAAGCTTCTCAAAAGTGAGAATTTCCCACTTGCTTTCCTTGAACGCGAGGATGACATTGTAGGCGTGTCTGGAGATACTTGAAATTCTGTTCAAAGCTTAGAGAATAGAGTAGACCTACCCATTAACACAGTCAAGGAACTAAATTCATATCCAAATGAGCAAGAACGAGCCAAGGACTCGAGAAAAGTTACGTACATCTACTTCTGCCTTCCTGACGATGGTCACAGGCGCCTCTGGTGTACCACCTGGTGTCAGGGGTATACCGAGGTGTGCAAGAACGGCTTTCTTGGGAGGTGGGAGTAGATAGTTGGTGATAAACTTGATCGCTTTGACGCCAGGAAGCGTACTCGCAACATACTGGCGGACCGCCAGAGAAACGGCCGCAATCTTAACCTTATGTTAGAAGGACATTCTTCGTGATCGAAAACGAATGTTGCACTGACCTCCTCAGGAGTCAATGGATCGAGCGGATGTTTGAAAGCAGTGGGGAGAGGACCTTTCCCAGTGGTCGCATTACTTGGAATAACAGTCGCCATGACGGGCAGTGTAGAAAGTGGGCGGATGCAGATGAAGGCAGGAGCTAAGCTGCATTCAAATACTCTCAGCCGGAAGCTGATTAGATAGAAGGATCACCTGATTATTGGTGAGCGGGGAGGGTATCAAGTGAAATGCTATCGGGTGTCCGTCTACACGCATGGATGGAGTTGTTGCCTGAGTCGGAAGCTTGCTAACTAGTCTCGTAATTCGCCGTTCTGGCACCCTCGGACAATCGGACCGGACATGTACGGCGAAGTTGCAACTTGCAAGAGAGGCGCCTTGGGGCGCGGCCAGAAGATTCCTGTCCTCGTTTTTGTCCCGTCCTCCACGTACATCGGTCCTAATCTGCGACTGCTGCGAGGAGGGGGCAAGCATCTCGACAGAACTGATGTAGTCTCCCGTGCTGTACACCTCGTGTTAAGAGAACGGATGGGTACAAGACTAGCTGAGGGCCATAGTTGTTCCAAGAAGCGTGAAGACGTGCGGAAAGCATGATAAGAGGTCTGTTTTCAGTAGTATCCGCCATGGCGAGCGAGATAAGAGCTGGTCCGAGAAACATATCGGTAAGGAAATCTGTTCGGAACAGTGTGAATGATTGACATTTCACCTTGAGCTGACTACTTATTGACAGTTGGCGTTATAGAAAAAGAAGTCCAGGCCGCTTAGGAACCGTCGTGACAGGTTGGAAAAAAGTCAGGTTCATCAACGGTGCGAGATCGCGCGCTGAGCGTGAGCGCTGATTTGCCTCGAGGCCTGTGCCTTTACGGCGCTAATTTCCCTTTTCTTTAAACTTTAAGCTCTCATCGTCGCGGTTGTCGTCGTCGTCACCGTCCAGCTCGCTGTCAACGACATTCATCAAGACCATCCACGATGCCACGAGAGAACAGCTTTTCCGACGAAGGGCGTTCGCTGACCCCAGATTTGAGCGAGGAGGAAGATGCCAACGGTGGTGCTCCGCCAATCTCGCCAACGTATTCAACGTCACGACATGCCCACATCTTAGACCCAGTTTCACCGACGTCGCCCACACGACACGAGCACAACGGAGGCGGCGTGCAGCTCTCTTCGCCGTCGAAACATTCCGTCCATTCTCGCCAGTCCCGTAAAACGGTGCGGCGCCCGCCAATCACCCTCACGCCCACAGAACGATTTAGGACGGCGGTACGAAAAGTGATGCACATGCGCCGTGGCACGTTTAATCTGGCGCGCGGCATGGCTGGTGCTGAGCCTGGTGTCGATCCACGACGGGCCAGTGCCGACCTCCAGTTTGGGCATATCCGCCAGAACTGCATTATAGAAACATTTGATTATTCGGTACGTTGTCTCGTCGTTGTCGACACTGCTGCTAACTCGAAAACCTGCAGGCAGTGCGCAATAGTTATGGGCGTATGACCAACAGGGAATTCGTAAATTTCATGCAGGATCCAGAAGCAAGCGCCCCAGAGCCATGGGTGAAAGTGAGGTGGATCAATATTGCTGGAATAAGCTGGGATGTCATCAAGGCCGTTTCACTCAAATACGGTAAGTCGGCAAGTTGATCACCAACCAGTCAACATGCTGAATAAATTCGTGTAGACATACATCCTCTTGCCTTGGAGGATGTATTTCATGCACGTAGTCAGACGCGCTCCAAGGCAGACTACTACTCTAAGCATCTCTTCCTCCGCGTGGTTGTCCACGAACTCGGCGATCCCGACGAGCCTCCAGCGCCAATAACTAGCGAGGCCGCTTACGGATCCACTTTGACAGCTCTTCCACGCTCTTCCTCGCCTTTGCCTTTCACCGAAGATGATGAAGAGAATTTCGAGATGAAAGAGAACGTCATGATTGATGAAGAGATGACCATGTATGGCAGCGGCAACTCACGGCGCAGCAAGCCCTCTCTCCGCCGACGCGCAACACATAGTATGTTCCAGAGCCCCAAACGGGACGTCGAGAAGGTTGGATCAACATTTAGTACGCGCCTCGGCAAGCTCGGTCTCCTCGATCCCGACATCACCGCTCGCAAGCGCGCGCGGGAGGAGGAGGTCGCCCTTTCTGCTTTGAAACGCGAAGGAGACAGCGTCAATGTCAAAGTGTACCCGATGTTCATCTTCTTGTTCCGTGATGGCACCATCATCTCAATGAACTCGAAACCCAACATTAACCTCACCCAGTCGATATCGCATCGTCTGAATTCTCGAGATACGGTTTTACGATCGTCGGCCGACCCGTCGCTTCTCGTCCAGGGCCTGTTGGATCTGAGTAAGTTCCTTTCGTGGTGTCGTATTGACTGCGCGCTGATGCACTCCACCTTCATGAAGTCGTTGACAAGGCATTGGAGGTTATTGATGAATATCAGTGCGGGTTTTCGGTTCGTGTCGCGACCGTTTACTGATTCCTTTTCTTCTTCTAGGGTCAAGATCCAGAAATTCGAGCGTGCGATCCTGTACCAGCCCCAAATCAAGACTGTTCGTGCATGTACGTTCCGATTATGCGGTTTCTTGTTTGATATCCTCATCATGATTCATGATCTCAAGTGCACATACTCAATGGCGACCTTATCCTGCATAAACGCACTATGGAGCCCATCAAGACGGTGGTCTATGGACTTCGACGCTATGATCTCGATCGATGCGCCGCTCTCGTTGACACTTCGCAAGCTGAGAACGCTAATGTCCGGGTTGTTGGGTACATGTCGCACAAGTCGAAGATATACCTAGTGCGTCCTTTCTTGGCTTTCGTCGTCGTTGTCTAACAGACTCTCAGGCCGATGTTTATGATCACGTTGAGTACATGTTGAGCAGTCTCGACATGTTCGCAGATATCAGTCAGAATCTGATTGATTACACCTTTAATGTAGTTTTATTTGCCAGACTGTCATCCACGTCTAACATACTTTCTATAGATGACATCCTATGGAATGAACGAAGACATGTAATTACTCACCGCGGTTCACTCTTTGGACTAGTCTGATTGTTGGAATAGGCGACGACTGACACTCGCGACGATTATCTTCCTTCCGCTTACCCTCCTCACCGGTTACTTTGTGCGTAGTCATCCATCTTGTCCTCATTCCGTCGATACTCATCCCACTCTGCAGGGAATGAACTTCAGCCCCATGTGGTCTGTAAACCAAAACTCAGACTTACTGTACGTGTTCACGTTTTCTCTGTGATGTTCCATTCAAGCTCATACTCTTGCATAGATTCTGGGAAATCGCACTGCCCGTCATGGCCGTCGTAATACCCACCTTCCTCGCGCCAGACATCCGGCGATTCATGCACTACATTCACAAAAGGATGATCACGAAGCGGGCTATCAAGGTCTGTTCTTTGTTTCCCCAATCACCTTCCGAGTGAAACTGACAGTGATTTGGTCTTGCAGTCATTCAAGGAGGCATGATGATCAACTCTTACTTAGTAAAATCGCATATTTAATCGGACTCTCGATGTGTTTGTTGCTATCGCATTCCACATAATCTCCGTGCATCGTATTTTGGACTCATGGGCTGCTGGCGGCAGCGTTATATTCATTCACTCGTTTTACCTCTCGTCATATCTACAGTGTTCTCGTATTGTTTTGTGTCAAGGAAGTACATATGATCGGAAGTGGCCGGCGAGCGGCGGGTCACAAACCGATGTCTCCTTCATTCAAGCTACTACTAGTACAATCTTATTTTTTCGTGGATGAGCGACGAGGTTCGTCTTGGTCTATAATAACTAAATACTACGACATCATTGTGATGTCCGAACAACCGAGCAAGCGAGAGATGCATCGGGAAAGAGAAAAGAGGGCTACATTCGTTGTGGCCATGGGTGGTCGTTCCGCTGCTTGTGATCGTCCTCGTCACTTTTCCTCGTCCTCCTCGTCCATGCTGCCTCGTGTCGTTGACGCTTTCGCGTATCGAAGGCGTCGCGGCCCAAGACACTACGTTGCAGTCAACCAAAGGTCTAGAGTAGGAGATGAACAAGGAAGACTTACTGCTGGGTAAAGTCATCCAGGACCATCCTCGCTGAGTCCATGGTGGAAGCGCGGTGCACAGGTAGCTACGGCGAGAGCGATGAGTGGTGTAGGCGACGACGAGGAGGGAAACTTAGTGCCCAAGGAAGGCCCCGACGGCCAAATCGACCTCTAAGAAAAGAGCGGTGAGTTAGTAGCGCCATTAGCCTGCGGGAACGATGACGCACCCAGTAACTTCTCAGCCTACACGATATCCCATGTAGGTCCTATAATGCCCTGGGATGTGGACGGAGTTGACGCCCTAAAAGGCGAACAAATTGACACAGCCAAATCATGACGCTCTGAGCGGCGTCGTTGACGTCCGTGGGCAGTGCGTGTCATCAGCCTATAAAGGACATCCGATTGGCATTAATGCTAAGCTGAACATAATAGCAAGAAGCCTACCGAGGGAGGCGGCACCGTTTCAATAACGGCAATAGTCCTGCGAGAACGCCAAAACATGATAGTGAAGAAATAACCCACCTCGGGCTATCTCATATCATCCACGCCGTCTCGACTCGTCCATGTACCGTTGAATCGTCGTCCTCTTCCGCAGCGCTGTCATCGTGGTTGTACTCGGTCGTGGTGCTCTGTAATCGTGGTCTGGTCGTCGTGATGCTGGGGCGAAGCTCGTCCTGTTTGTGGTCGTCGGGCGCGTCAACGCCGTGGTCGAGTCATCCTCCTTGCCATGGTCATCCTCGTCGCGGTGTCCGAGTCCTCCTCGTCGCCAGTTGTCGAGTCATCCTGGTTTGTTGAGCCGTTGTCGGCAGCGACTCGTATCATCCACGCTGACTCGAATCGTGCATGTTGTCTCAACCCGTGAATCGTCGCTCTCATTGTCTGAGGGGTCGTCGTCCGTGTCATGGATTGCTGTCGTGGTCCGTTGCCCGCGGTGTTGTCGGTGGCGCGCTGACGGCGGGTGTCAGCAGCGAGGAAGGTGATGGACAGAGACAAAGTTGAAGTTAAACTTGGACTTCGAAAAATCCGAAATCTAACATGCACGTACGTTTATAGCCCATTCCGAGGCTCTTTTTTGCGAAGACATCGTGTTCAAAAGGACAGCGAGGATGACGGGTGTCTTAGATGCGCACGTTCTCGAATTTGTCGGCCCGAAGGTGTAATTTGGATTTGGCGGCCGTTAAGGTGGAACTGGCTGAAAACATGGGAATACATAGCGAACACTATACATTGAACTTTCGACATTAAAAGACACGAAGGAGAACGACGAAGGCCGTCAAAAAGAGAAGGCAAACACAGCAAGAATGACGACGATATTACATAAGCACTCGCGCGAGTGACATCACAGGAACAAGAAAAAACCTGGGGGGTAAACACAAACCTTAAGATCGGTTTGTGAATATATTGGACCAAATTATTAATAATCGTTGCATGCGTGCTACAGATGGATTTTGAACTATTTATCTCTTCCTCTTACCATCACTTTCGACGGAATGCATATAGAAAAAGCTTTACAGACAGGCGAGCCTTGTTCGTGTCATCACCAATACAGACGATGGGATTTCAGTAGTCAGACTGGGACTGTCATTGCGCTCGTCAGTTGACTATCGGATTTGGTCATCAGACTTTTTGTACCCCATGGATCCAAACGTCCTCGTAGTTATGGGCACTTGCTTTCCTCAATCTGGCGCACATCTCCTTCATAGGATGTTCTATTTCAATCCCATACTACTGTTGTAACAGCCGGTCTTTATACTCTCTTCACCGCTGTAGGGTCGCTCCAATGCAACACGCTGGCCAACACGAGATGATAAACACCCTGGCTAAATACCGCCGCGCACCCCAGCTCCCTCGACGCCGCACAAGCCGCGAGATTAAGCACACCCAATGTGCCCCACATCACCACTAAACCCTTGGTCAGCCGCGATTGGACGAAATATAACGGAAGACGACTCACGGATGGAGGGTTTCACAGCGGGCCCCGACCGAGCAGCGACGACGTGCGCGATGCCAACGGCGGCGGTCATACACGCGATAGCCTGATTAAATCCTCGTGAGCCTGAGGCGTCAGCGATGCGCTGCAGACGACGGTGAATTCCAATTGATCTGAACTTCACGAAACCGACGTACGAGTCCAGTGTATGACGCGACAACGCGCGTGAGAGGATTGTCGTAAACGGTGCTCGGGCTGAATGTGAGGAGGACACCGACGAGGACGTCCGCATAGCCTTTGATTGCTATGAGGGAAGACATGGTGGTTGTGGAGGACGAGGGCAGCAGGGCTGATGAGATTTTTAGATGCAGCGGCTACATACAGTACTTACATGTGTTTCAGCGATCGGTTACACGAGCTCAGTAAAGATGGACGTAACCCACCATGTAATCATTTCCAAACCATCTTCGGTTAAGCTGCCGAAGAAGGGAGACTTTGCTTTGTCTTGCAAGTATCCAAATACCATACACTAGCCGTTCTAAAGGTTAATCTTCTTCTTGACGTCGATCGAGAGGCCGCTCACATACATTAATACATCTTGCGGAAATTTCTCGCCCACCACGTTTGGAGCGTTACAAGAATGAAGCTGGATGTATGCGCGATAAATAGCGGCCAGGCAGGAAATGGAGCCAACATACTAAGCACTGCCGTCCCTCACTGGGGTGATTCGCGTAAAACAGACGAGAGTATTTGCAGACGCCAGCCATCTCCATCTCGTCTCCGAGAACGAAGCGTCACGTCTTCGCAGGTTTTGAAGCCAATTCGGCTTGTGGGCAACAGCGGCTCAGCGTTGATTCACGATGTAAACACTGTCGGCAGTACCTTGCGCCATACATACAAAAAGTCCACTATTTATATACCACTGATATACCTAGAACCCACAAAGGAATGAGCGATACAACGTAAACAAGGAAAGATACAAAATAAAACAACCACATTCAAGCCGACTCCGGCTGAGGCCACGCCAAAATCTTCTTCGCCTGCCCCACCAACTCAAAACTCGCACCCAACCTCCCCGGAACATCAACCACAAAACTATACTTCCCAGGATACACCCACAAATCGCCCGCCTCATCCGCGCGCGCAATAGCCCCAAGCGTCACATCCAACCTTGCCGTCACACTCGCACTCCTCGCCACATCATGCACCCTCGTATACGCCACAAGCCGCTTGTTCGGGAACGGCGCCGGCCCATGCGTCCCATTCACAAACAGCAGCGCAGCGTAATCCGACTTGACCCCTCCGACATTCGTCACCTCCACCTCAAACGTCCCGACCGGCGCGAGGTCCGCGTGTCCCGTCTTATTAGCGCCAGAGACGAGCTTCTCAATCTGATATGTCTTCGCCGGCCCTTTGCCCACTTCAACTTGAACTCCGTGTAATGTAGCCCAAACCCAAACTCGTAGACCGGCTCGCCGCTGTACCAGATGTACGTGCGACCGGGGTTGGAAGCGCTAGGGCGGAGCGTCATATCGGTCATGGCAACGTCGTCGACGTATGAAGCCGGGTACTGAGTCGAGACGAGTCGACCAGACGGCGACACTTTTCCCGAAATGATATCAAAGAGCGCGCCTCCACCACTCTGGCCGGGGTACCCAGCCCACATAATCGCGTTGACCTGGACTGACATTAGATTCACAGGTAATTCATCCACCACCTAGGACGTACCGAATCGCTCGCCTTGAGCTCACTGCTATCAACTTGGCCACCGCCGAATTGAACAACGACAAGCGGCTTGCCAACAGCTTCCAACTCCCTAATCAAATCGAGCTGGTTCCCAGGCCATGCGATAGCAACACGATCTTCATCCTCTCTCTCAATGGTATTGTCGATACCGCCAACGTATACAATGGCATCGGCGTCCTCGGCAGCCTCTACCGCAGCAGCAAATCCACTCGTATCTTGGGAGTTCATAGCAGTTCCAAACACAAAGGTGACGTCGTATCCGGCCTGCTCTGCGCCTTGGATGGGCCCGACATAGGCGGCAGCTGGTCCCTGGTAGTTGCCAGTCATGGTGGCAGTGGCGTTCGCCCAAGGACCAATAAGCGCGATCTTCTTGATGGATGACTTGAAAGGGAGCGCGCCGTCATTTTTAAGTAGAGTGAGACCTTCAGACGCCGCCTTATATGCAAGCCCTTGTGCTTCCGGGGTATTCACATCTGACCACGCGAATTGTCGATACGGTTGCGACGCCGCCGGGTCGAAGTAGCCCAAGCTGTGAAGAGCTACTCAGAACAATTCGACAATGATAGATGCGCAACGTACCGAACCAGAGAAATATAAAGCCGAGTCAACGAGTTCCTCAGCTTGTCCTCGGTCGTCAAGCCCTGCTCCAAAGCAGCCCCGAGCTGTTCTTGGTATGCGCTGCCACAATCCACATCTGCACCCGCGTTCAAACCATCGGCAGCGCCCTGTGGTGCCGTATCCGCAAAGTGGTGCGCCGCAAAGATGTTCCCAACAGCACCGCAATCGCCCGTGACCCATTTGTCCTCGCCCAGTTCAAGGTGATCCCTCAGCACGTCTTGCAACAGGAAGGAGCTCGCGCACGATGGGACGCCGTTGACAGCGTTGTAGCTGCACATCACGGAAGCGACCTTGGCATCGCGTACGCAGCTTTGGAACGCGGGCGTGTAGAACTCGCTGAGGTCTTGCTGAGAAATGATGGCATCAAAGGAGAAGCGCGAAACGCCTTCCCAGATTTCAAGATCGTATCCAACGAAATGCTTGCAGTCGGCCGCGATGAGGTACTTGGCTGGGTCGAGGCCGCCTTGTAAGCCGAGGACGAGGTTGTAAACGTATTGGGATGTGTGGTACGGATCCTCTCCGGGCGTTTCCTGACCACGACCCCATCGAGGATCTTTGAAAGGATTGATATTGGGCGTGAAGTAGTCCAGACCGGCCCGACCAGCGTTGTTGAACGCTCGTGCTTCCTTGCCTATGATGGAGGCGATTTGATGGACGAGGTCATCGTCAAAGGCGGCCGCAGTAAGGATGGGTTCTGGGAAGGAGGTCGCAGAGCTAAAGTCGCCCGAAGCGCTGAAGTTCAGGCCAGGACTAAAAGCGACGCCGTGCTGATATGAAGGTTAATTCAAAGAATACTAGATAGCTAAATTAGCTTACTAGAGCTTCACTCCACCATTGATATGGAGGAAGACCGAGGCGCTGAACGCCGGCGGCATTGTTGCCACTGTTCGCGACGAGTTCGTCAATGGTCAACAGGTCGACCAAAGCCGTAGCTCTCGCCCTTGGATCCAGAGACGTGTCGCAGACGCCAGTTTTGGCCAAGGGACCATTGACGCAGTCCGGAAATTCGGCCGCCACCTGTGAAGTAGCAAGACGAAGAGACGCAAGGACTAGCAGGGCGTACAGAAGGCTCAACATGATTAGTTCTGCGATGTTGGGAGCCCTCGGTCTCGGAACGCGAGGCTTTATGTGTTGCGAATGGTACTCGTGAGCATCCAGAAGAAATCTTCGCCCCTTGTCAGCTGCAGAAAGAAGCTGGCGTGGAACCTCCATGTTCGCCAGACGTCAACGGCTCCGCTGTCGGTCCGTGAGCGGACACGTCTACTACGACATCAGGCTTGATGTTTGAAGCACGGAAATGCTGAGAACCGACCTAGCGTGCCGTGAAGTGAAGGGCGCGCACTTTGAATACCCGTGTCAGGAAGGAAGGAAGGGCAGCCTCTGATTAGGCCGCTAAGTAGCGCGCCACGTGTATACCCGCACGGCACGCCTGATCAGTTGGAGCTGATTTTCTGTTTGCACTTTCAGTCTAGAGGAAAACACGTCAAAACTCGCGGTCCCGTGGCAGAAGTACGGCAGTTGCTTGCATGGAAGGGTAGTCACCAGATTCGCGATCTGATTGCTGTTCTTGAAAGACGGTGATCAAGGAACGAGATTACGAACCGCTGACGGCTGTACACCCACTGACCAGCCTTCGCGAAGACCAGAGACATATTCCATGAAGATTTGCCCAAGGACTTCGGGGGGGAAGTTCCCCATAAGCCTGAATTCAGCTTTAAGAAGGGCGTCAAACGTGTATCTTAAGGAATAGTATGTCCACGTACAAGGCAAGGCGAGTGATTGTTGCAACGATAGAAGAGGCTTGATGGAGTCCAGTTTGAGTCAAGAGACGATCAGCGACACGACACGTGATCACGGCTTTAAACTAGGTGCAACCTCTGCGCTTCTAGCTCGATCTCCCTTCCGTATCTTCAATTGTACTTCCTGACGAAGAGTCCGGGATTGACCCCATACTTACCCCACCGTCGTTCTTGACCACAAATTGTTCCTCGCTTCAAGCTGGGACGCCGGTTTCCACACACGCAAGGGAAAACGCGTCCTATTCCAGCATCGAGGCCATCCTCGCTCAATGCTCTGGGGGTAGAACCCTTCAAGTATGAACTGTAGACGGATTTCTCTCGCTGAAAGCCGCACCGGAATGGCATCAGTTCCGCGAGATATAGGCTTGTGTCCACTGTCGAACTAGCCCGGAACTCTACTAGACCGGGAGTTAGTGGCCATGTAAACCATAGTTAACGGAACAAGGTGGGCACAGAACGGGCGAATGTTCAGATGAGACCTGGGACACCAGGAAGCACAAAAGGAGATCGGCCATTTTGACACCAAGTAGTGAGTAGGAGTGCCTCCTTTATCATATCAGAGAAGAAATAAGAAACGGTTTCTCCACTTAGGTGCT
The DNA here is from genome assembly GCA_036872995.1 of Hymenopellis raphanipes. Classification (NCBI taxonomy): domain Eukaryota; kingdom Fungi; phylum Basidiomycota; class Agaricomycetes; order Agaricales; family Physalacriaceae; genus Hymenopellis; species Hymenopellis raphanipes. Next base: position 4,263,802 of record JAYMDG010000001.1, read on the forward strand.
GCATGGAGGATAGATGTTGGTTTGTTAGATTCTGTGCTTAAACCAGAGCAGTCAGCATGACTACCAAGGAGAGATCTATTCAATAATAATAGCTTCATCTAAAATTTGAAGACCTGAAGCACAATGGTCAGCAAGACAATTTCCGTCAATTACACACGCACCTGGTCCTCAGTATACCCGAGCTCCTTCAATACACCCCCAATTGGACCCTGTTGATATCCGGCCTTCTTCCCAGCAAGCGCAGCAACCTGTGGAGGGGGCCCGCACACGAACACTTTCACCTTCTCTCCAAGACTAGCAGGCGCGACATGTTCCTTGATAATGTTCTTGTCGATGAACCCCTTCGGGCCAGTCCATCCTGCGGGCGGCTTGTCGAGGAGGTATATGGTCTTGAGAGTGTCGGGGTGCGCCTTGCTAAGCGCGTCGAATTCTTCGCGCATGAGAATGTCGGCTTCCGTGACGTTGGAGAAGAGTAGCGTGAATTTGGTCTTGTTGGCGGGGTTGGCGAGGGCGTGGCTGACGACTTGGTATAATGGGGTTATTCCACTGCCACCACCGATGAGAGCGACTTCATCGAATCGGTTGTCTGCAAGTAGATTAGTAAAGCATTATTAGACGCTTCAACGGCTCAACCCGTCAAGCTACTCATTTGTCACGCAACCTGTAAAGCTGGTTGCGTGATAAGCTTTGGTGACAAAGCCAACCTCATTTGTTGAAGGTGGACAATGATGCCACAGTTGTGAGAAAGGAATAGACGTACGCTCATATTTCCACTTGACGATAGGACCTTTGAAAGAGAGCGAGTCTCCCTCCTAAGCTGGATGAGTAATACACTTGCGGAAACGGAAAAAACGCGTACTTTCATAGAATGGATGTACTTTGACGCGTTACCGTTGTCGTATTTTTTGACCAGCAATGTAAGAACGCCCTTCTCATCGGGCTGAGAGATGGGGGTATACGGGCGGATAATGGGCTTGCCCTTGGGATCCAAGAGAGCCTCGGGATCGGAGGATTTGACCACCAGGCAGGAAGCGACCGGCATCAACGACGCATCGTTGTTGGGGAGTTCAAAGACGAACCTACAAACATATGAGTACAGCGTGAGAGCTTGAAGTAAACCCATACGTGGAAGTGTTGTGGTTGTAAGGAATGATCTTCTTGAGCTTAAAGTCAACAAAATTCTCGGGATCCAGAGGGCTCTTTTCCTGCTTCTTCTCGGGTATGCCACCTAGGTAGGCGTAGGCAGCAAGTCCTGCACAACCGACGCCCATAAGATAAAAGGGCGCATTTGACGGTTTGTCAGCCTTGGGCGCACCGCTGGTGTAGCCACGAGCAAAGGCAGTGCGGGTCTGTCGAGTTCAGTGAGCAGATTGCCTTTAGTTGGTAAGGGAAATCGTACCACAAGACGGGCAGAGGCAGCTGCTCTCAAGAAGGACATGGTTGTCAGATTTCGGGAGAAGTTTGATGAAATTGTTTTGACCACTAAAGTAATCGCCTACGTCATCAGCTGTCATTGGCCTCAAAAAGAGGGCCAAGAAAAATTACAGAGGGGAAGTGGAACAAGAGTGAACAAATCTAGGCCGCAACAGTAAATTTCCTGGCAAAATGGAAGCAAAATGCGGTCGGAAAAGAAGATAATAATTTGCGGTGGAGATTTGATCAGATGCGGTAATCGTTGCTTCGTTCTTGCCTTGCTCTTGACCAGCATCGCACTTTCTAACGACCCATGATGTCCTTCGTTAAGCTTTCCATCTTTGGCACTTCCTTTGAGGTTAGCGTCGTCGCCGTCGCTGTGCGCATCGTTGCTCACGCCCATCGATTATCAGGTTACGACCCGTTATGTCGACCTGCAACCAGTCGGAATGGGTGCGTCCGCTTTTACCTTTTCTGCTGCTCCTTCTCATATGGCCTACCTATCGTAGGTGCCTTTGGACTTGTCTGGTAAATTTCCACCTCCTCGCGATCCCGAATTAGGGTCGCAGGTGTCTCTCGACGACCTGGTTGTACTTAACGACCTCCCAGTTCTGCCAAGGATCAACTTACGGGCTCGTCTGTCGCGATCAAAAAGATCATGAAACCCTTCAGCACGCCCGTCTTGAGCAAGCGCACTTATCGTGAACTCAAGCTACTCAAGCATATCCAACACGAGAATGTCCGTCGCTACGCCGCCTATTGCGCGTTACTTCCGCTTACCTTGACATAGATCATTAGTCTCAGCGATGTCTTTATCTCCCCCCTCGAGGATTTGTGAGTTTGGTCGTCTTTGAACCGGTCCCTATCATAACCATCCGTTCAGGTACTTTGTCACTGAGCTCTTGGGAACCGACCTGCACCGGCTCCTCACATCGCGGCCGCTTGAAAAGCAGTTCATTCAATACTTCCTCTACCAGATTCTCGTCCGTGCCGCCTTTACGCGTTTCTATACACATCGGCTAACCCTTTTTCGTTCAGCGCGGTCTCAAATACGTTCATTCCGCTGGCGTCGTACATCGGGATTTAGTGAGCCTCCTCAATCGTGTTCCGCCCAGCACCCGATCTAATACAACGTCCCAGAAACCGAGTAACATCCTTGTCAATGAGAACTGCGATCTCAAGGTATTCCGTCATTCATTCATTTGCTTTGCTCCTCGTGCTGATTGATTGCCGCCAACGTGTAGATTTGCGACTTCGGCTTAGCGCGCATTCAAGATCCCCAAATGACAGGATACGTGTCGACTCGTTATTATCGAGCCCCTGAAATCATGTTGACCTGGCAAAAGTACGATGTTGCCGTCGACATCTGGAGCACAGGCTGTATCTTTGCCGAGATGCTGGAAGGCAAACCGCTTTTCCCAGGAAAAGACCGTGAGCCCGAGCTTGACTTGCATTTATTCTCCCATCATTGTTGACGACGTGTTTAGACGTGAACCAGTTCTCAATCATTACAGAGCTGCTCGGTACTCCTCCCGATGATGTCATTGAAACTATTGCCAGCGAAAACGTGAGTTCGTAATTCAGGCTATTGGGACTTGGCCCGCTCATAAACACGTTCGATAGACATTAAGATTCGTACAAGGTTTACCAAAGAGAGAGCGCGTCCCTTTCAGTTCCAAGTTAAGGACTACTGATCCTGACGGTGCGTGATACGGCGCCATATCTCAATGCTATTATATTGAACAAGGTTCTTATGCTAGCTCTGGACCTTCTTGAAAAAATGCTTGTGTTTGATCCTCGCAAACGCATAAACGCCACGGAATCCTTAGCGCACGAATATGTTCAGCCGTATCACGATCCCAGTGATGAGCCAGATGCGAAGCAGAAATTTGATTGGAGTTTCAATGACGCCGACTTGCCAGTTGATACCTGGAAGGTCATGATGTACTCTGAAATATTAGGTACAGTTGATGCCATCTCTCCTTCGTCCATTCTTTGATGCTTGTGGCGCTTAGAATTCCACGAAGTCGACGCAAATGGCTCTGGTGGACAACAGCAACAACCTCAGCTGAGCCAAGGGGTCCCGCAAGGCGCCTTAGCAGGGCCAGACATGCCCATACCTGTGGCAGAGTAATTCTCCCTGGTAATATTCCCTAGGCCCTCTTCTTTGAACAATACACGGACTCTTTCGCTATTATGTTCCACCCCCACCAACCTTTCATCCTACAGTCCTCAGGTGGTGATTTATTTGCTTTGTATAGTGCGTACAGTACCAGTAGTAGTAGTACCCCTCAAGCGCTCGAGAAATATATGTATAAAAAGTGTATCACAGAAAGAATTGTAAAATATATACGAAAATTGCAGTTCCGAGTTGTGCGCGATGACTATTCGGAGGAATTGTGGCGCATATATTTGGGCTGAGAGCTCACATGCTGTTTGGTTAAAATAGGATTGTGGCGAGCCTGTCGAGATGTCAACTCAGCCCGAGTCACGCCGCGTTTTGCCTGTCTAAAGTGCCTGCAGAGATGTCAACTGAGTGTCGAGATGGCAGAGCGTGTCCGAGCAGGGCATTATCCGAGGCTGATGTGTTGATGGCAGGGATGCAAATCATCATCATGCACAAGCGCCGACGGACCCAGGTCTGCCGCGAGGCTCCGTCAAAGTCGCGATCGCCGATATCTCCGTTGCGATACTTGGGTCCGCCCACGACCTTGTTGCCAAACTTTCCAAGTTGGGCGCGTTACACCGTTTTCCGTGCTGATCATCTGCTAGTGTTTTGTTAGCACAGCTGATTTATGCGTCATTCAGGCTTCCCGTCATCAAGGGATCGCGTCCTCTACGATTCAATGGGTGGCCTTGCCTTTGAGTCTACAGCGGAGATGCGATGAATGCGAATTTTCAAAACGCTGTGAGACAGAGGACGCTGCAATCTCTGGCTTATTTGACTTGATGGTTTCTTCAAATCGGACTTTTGGAAATGCGGATCGCTCTTAGAGCCTAGATACGTGCTGGACTACGGCACGAGTCCTCGGTGTCTCCAAACTTGGGATGTCGTTTCCTAAATCATGCTTCAGGTTCGTTTCAATAGATCCTGGCTGAGTTCCATTTACAGTGCCCTGCATCCGCGCTGACGTTTACTGTCTAGCGTGGAGAAGGGCGCCGTCGTCCCCCTCAAATCTTTGTCGATGGGGGTGTTGACCATTGTGGATCACTCTAAACCGCTATTTAGCCAGCCAAGGAACGCAGGAAAGGGGCGTGTATCCCTCTAAGCGACTATCTTTACCACTTTGTTCCGAGGTGCTCTAATCGTTCGGTGATGGTCTCACCCGGTGTTCCCTTCCCCTCCGCGCTGTGCTTGCTTTGAGAGCCTTATTGGAGCTGATTTACAACAGGGTACCGCGGACGAACAGTTTCTTAGACCAAGTCCGAGCGTTGACCAACATGACTTGACTTGGTATATAAGGTGTGCTGTATATTCCCTTTGAGCACCAACACAATCCCAGTAGCTCAAGTTCGCAATGTCTGTCGCCTCAGCTCCGAACTTCTTCTTATCTCGTCTTGGTGATGAACTCGTTCTACGCCATGGCCAGCCCACACCAGTCAACCCCGTCGTTCCCAAGAAACGCGTCCTTGTTGTGGGCGGTGGCGTCACTGGATTCACTGTAGGCCGATACGACTCCGACGCGTCTTCTCGTTTACTAATTTCGTATACAGACGGCATGGGCACTGCTTGACACCGGCTACGATGTAACAATCATCGCGGAGCGCTGGGCAGACCCTAAAAACAGAATCACGTCTCAGATCGCGGGTGCATTGTACGTACACAGGCTTTGACATTCGAGTATTGCCGCTTACCGCTTTTCAGATGGGAATGGCCTCCCGCCGTGTGCGGAAAGCATACCGATGTTGTTTCGCTTCACAACTCAAAGCGATGGTGTATGACATCGTATCGCATTTTCGACAAACTACAAGCGACGATGCCATCAGACGACTACTTTGAGCATGGCGTGCGCATGAGGATGGCCAACTTTTTCTTTGACCAAGTCCTCGAGGACATGCCGGATCGCGGTCAGCTTGACAAGTACGAGGAGATCGTTTCACAGTCTGAGGTGGGTTCCCGTGTGCTCCTCGTCTCGGATTAGCGGCCTGATGGCGCCACACATAGATACGCGGTGTCCGACGCGACGCTAGCATCATCAGCGAGCATGCAGTAAATCAAACGTCTGGCGTCATCGACGCCTATCAGCACCTGGCACCAGTCATTGACACGGACGCATACATGAACTGGCTTCGGTTCGTATTGGTCTGCAAGGGTGCGAACTTGGCCACACGGAGAATCAGTGGCGATCTTCTCGACCAGGAGGACCAGCTTCTGGATGAATACGAGGCAGACGTCATCGTGAATGCCACGGGTCTTGCTGGCCTCGAGCTTGCAGGGGACCAATCGGTGTATCCCCTGCGTGGCGCATTGATACGAGTGGTCAACGACGGAACGAGATTTCCCAAGGTCACCGAGGCCCTGGCTGTCACCCACGATGATACGCGCGGGGAAGACGAGGACATTGTGTTCATTGTTCCAAGGAACGACGACACACTCATTCTGGGTGGTAAGTTCGCTCGTTCCTGTCTTTTTTGAGAATTGTATTGCTGACTGCCTTCCAGGACTTGCACAGCCCGACAAGTACGAGCTCGACCTTACGTTGGACAGTCCTGAAGTGGTGCGCATGAGACAGCGCTGTAACAACTTTGTCCCGGGTTTGGAACACGCGGCGTACGATCCGGAGGCGCCGCTCGTGCAAGGTCTACGGCCCTTTAGAGGCTCGAATGTCCGAGTGGAACGCGAGCTCCGCCGGAAGGCGGACGGTTCTGTGAGCCGTATCGTGCACTCTTATGGCCAGGGCGGGGCCGGATTCTCGCTCTCCTTTGGATGTGCAAACGACGTGCGTGTTCCAATCAAGTTGCCGGACTCAGTGGGCTGACCCGCACTTTACTTAGGTTCTTGAGTTGATCGAAGAACTCGAGCATGGCATTCTTCCATCGCGGATGTCTATGACCTCTCGGAGAAGAGCATGTCCGAGACGGAAAGAGGAGGCTGAGGCGGAAGAAGATATGTTTGCGTATGCCAGTTTATGAGCCTGAGACTCGGAGCGCGTGCGTGTAAGAGTAGATTAAGTTATTATCTTATTTATTGGGACACATGGTGTCCGTTCAGGCTCTGCTATCTATTTAATATCTGTTAATCGATGCCATGGAAGCCAGCCCTCGCCGGAAGTGAAGCGACGCGTCTGTACAGGAGGTCAGGTGCGACGCTATCTTTGAAGGCATCGGATCGAGGACAATGTGTGTTGCCTGAACAGGACCATAGTGAAAGGAAGGAACATGGCGGGCGATCGCCCACTATAGCCTCCACAGCAAGGGGGAGGCCTGCCAAATCTCGTACTGAATACACGACAAGAGTTCAAACTGACACGGGTTAGTATGTATGTGGCTGAATGCGAATAACAAACCATCCCGGACCGAGACTAAGACTTGGAATGATGTGCTACACCGCACATTACGCGAAGATCGCTTTGAAAGTTGTTTTAGCTGCAAATCCTTGTTCTACAAAGACAAACCGTCAATGGTTGCTCTTCATCGACACACGAAGTCGACGCGTCAAACCTACAGGCGGTTCGCATATGACTTCAACACAAGACTGAAGCAGCCACCGGACTGACCATGAGACTCGCATGATGTCGCAGGGTTCCCTAGAGCCTGAGGAAGAGTGTGATTTGTCGAACGTCTGCAGCTGTCTATAGTTCTTCACATTCCGAATCCTAATTTGTCGGTTTATACCTTGGAATTCAATTCATAAGAGTCCAAAGTCACCTTCATGTATAGTCAACCGCAAAGGCCTGATGTCTTCAAAGACGAAATCCAGTTTCCAGTAGCACGAGGGACACAGTGGGAATCCGAAAGTGGTATAAGAATAACCTAGTAAGTAGTAGGGGGGGGGGGTTGTGTATGACGCAGATCAATATATGGCGAACGGGAGATCGTCCCGAATGACTTTGACTACGAAAGAGAACGCGCGCAGGAGTCATGTTGAGTAAATCCAGAAGCAACTCCGAGAGGCGGAGAAAGTAGGAATGACATTCAAAGATTCTTCGATGGCTTGTGAAAGTTTGGCGTGCTGATTTTAGCTGTGTGGGACGTAGATGGTCGATGGCAGGTAGATTGGCTCAGTTTGTCACTGAAGAAAACTGTACTTGACCACGTGTCGTGTCGGTGATCGCTCTCACGCATCCGATTCTCTTCTCTCAAGCCTCCACTGTCGTTGCAACAATCACTTGAAGGTCTCGCTTTTCTCTGTACGTGGACATACTAGCCTTTAAGCTACACGCTCATAATGCTCTTCTTAAAGCATTGCAACGTGACTAATTCAGACTGATGGAGCACCTTCCCCCAAAAATCTTGGGGCAAATCTTTTGCAAATCTTCATGGAATATGTCGCTGGTCTTCGCGAAGGCTGGTCAGTCTTCAACACCGCTGCAGGTCCCGGGCTTCTTGCTGCGGTATGCACAACGTGGCGCTCTGTCGCGCTAGCTTATTCAAACATCTGGTTATCAACACCAGAATAGGGATGGGCTATCGCGACGGCCTGACTCGGCTTCGAACTCTTCTTGAGCGATGCGGAGCCCACTTGCTCTGCTTCACTATCAATCATTGGCTTTGGGGTCGAACCAGTGGTCATCGAGCTTTTGGTGGAGTGGTCTAGTCTAGGACTTATGAGTAGGGACCGTAGTAGCACTGCCTCATCTCCATGATCTCGAAATTAAAGGCAAAAGTATCCACATGGACAGCGCGCGTATAGGCGCTCCTCCAGTTATCTTCCACCATAATAGAACGCGCCACGAGGTCGCTCGCAGTCAAACTCGCGGGGATCGATGGCAAATCGACATGAATTCTCGTAGAAGAACGGAGCGGGCATATCGAGCTGCCAGAAAAAGTGTTTCCATATCGTGACTTCGTGTGTCAGGATGAAAAACGCCTTGTCGACCTAGAAATACTCTGAGCGGGACGCATCGAGGATCTGCTGGAGAAATCTCACCATTCTGAGACTGAGAATGTCCGCCAAGGAGAGTTGTAAGAGGATATCATCAACGACGGCAAGTGGGACGCGACGCAAGTAACAGTCCGAGTTTGGATGGAACGTTGATGGAACGAGTCTCTCGCGGCGGCGCAGGGGGGCGCGTGTCCTGGGTCATGAAGGTAATTGAAGAGAAGCTTTTCCATCGCCCACGGGTAGAGAAACGCCTCGCTCGTTGTTCCCAGTATGGAGTTCATTGTCAAGTGTGTGCCGTGGGAAACCGTGCACCGGCAGGCGTTTGATCCGCGCCCTCCTCGCTCGAACTTGACTTGGAGCTACTTGGAGTCTTGGACAAGACTTTTGGGAGAACGATGCCTTGTTGCTTTGACGCTGATTAGCCACAGCGCGTTTTATCTTTTACCCACCATTTTATCACGTCGCGGCGCACACAGACGCAGCTTCATCCTTCTTCCTTTCAACCCACACAAACAAATCCCACTTCAAGATGCCTCGATTAAGATGAAAGGAGACGTGGAGGGCGCCCACTGGTGATTTCGGGAAGTTCTTGCTCAATGACTCTGCTGGCTGGAGCTTTCTCATCATCTCATTTGTTCCATCGGTCGATTCTCGCGCATGAGCTAGAGAAATCCCAGGCCGTTTTTGTGCTCGATCCTAGGCCACGGACGCGAACTTGAAATCAGTGTGGGACTCTGCTTAGGAATCCAGCGTGACTAGGTCTCAAGGCCCTTATCTCTAGCACTGGCGTTGTACTATCTTCCCTATTCTCTTTCTGCTCCATAAACTCAATCATTGACATATCACCACTACAAAAAACGCCCATTTCGAGATTCAAACGACCATTGACAACTACCACAATCTTCTTCGAGTTGCCCAACTTCACTCACGAACTCCGGCACACTGGACGCCCTTGTTTTCGTCCCTGCAGCATCCTTTCAACTTCTGAGTACGAGTAACATTATTGCCGGTGTCACAGTAGTCATCCATGAAGATGTTGTGCGGCGGTTCAGTCCCCTCGGCCTTTTTGCAGCATTCCCTGTTGGTAGAAGTCAGCCAATGACAGTGTATTGCACCGGGAACGGGCCCAGCGGGGAAACACATACTCTGTAGTGTAGAAATCCGGAAGGACACCCAAAATCCCACTATCTCGCGTGCACAAGCAGTACTCAGCATGGACGGCGCTGATGAACGTCAAGGTGACGAGAACAGTGAAGACTTTGGTGAGCTTCATTGTAGAGATGACTTTGAGTCGGTTATGGCTGTTCAAGTCGATGGATTGGTACTCGAACGAAGGAGCTTATATATTGTGGAACTAGCGTACTCGTCGGGCTTTCATTTCGGAAACGGTCTAGATAGAGCGGCAACACAACGACAGATAGAGCGGCAACACAACGACAGATAGAGCGGCAACACAACGACAGCAAGCATGAAGTGTTGAGGTGTAGTACGTCCTGAAAGTGTAACATGCTTGAGCTAGGCCTGTTTCTGGCAAGTCTGTTCCTCCATTGCGATGATAAAAAAGTAGTGGAGCATGCTAACTAGAACTACAGACGTTTAACGTTAGTTGGTGTGGAATGTTGTCCTCGACGCCCAAAACTGAAGCTCAAGAAAGGTATAGTGGAGCACAGCCGTAGACGTTCAGTTAGCCCGAGATGTGTGGGAGTCTGTCTGAGGTCTGTTGGCACTGATACTAGAACGACGCATGAAATGGAAGGCAAGAGGTAGTGTTGCTGTATCGGTGTCCGGATGCACTTTTATTCCGATCACCCGCGTGCATCAGCGGGCACCGACGCGTACCTCATAGGATAGTTCCTCCTTCAGAGCCGCTGTATTTAAACAACTGTCCCGAATTATTCATATTGTAGGACATGCTGGATACCTAGTTACATGAGAGGAAGACTACATACAACCGTGATTCGGAGGCAGAGTTAACTAGTAAGTAGTAGACGACTTGAAAGCATCCATACAAACGAAAACAGGCATCAAGGCAAATATTCGTAAGGTGAACACGAACAAGGAACATAGAAGGAGCATGGAATACTATGGTCATCGTTCCAAAGGCTTGAGAAGGCGGACGGGTTCCAATCATAGCGCCGTTCCCAGAAGTCGATGGACCGACGAAGCGACGAGGTTGAGCAACTCTAGAGCGGACATTGCTAACAGGGCGGGAAATGGGTTCGGGCGATGGCGAAGGTAAAAAGACTACGTGGGTGAAAATCAGACTTAGCACCAAGCACTTACGGGCCTCAATCGTTGCTATTGTTGGAAACACCTGTAGGTTCACAGGTGACATTGCTCGCTACCACGAAACAACCGCACCTGATTTTCAACTATCTCTCTCAGAATCATGCTGCCCTTCTCCGCTCGTCTACGGTCTCGAAGCCAAGTCACAATCAAAGCGTAAGCAAGTGCCAGAAAGTGACTCGGACACGGAAGTGCCTGTTACAAAGAAGCCTCACAATTAATCTAGTTTCTTACAATTGAGACTTCAGCATACCTTGCTGCTCTGGTGCGCTCTCATCGAAAGGAGTTATCTCTTGCTCGACTTCCGAAGACGACTCGAAGACGTCGTTGCCTGTGATCCTCCATTTTGAATAGACAACTTTCAGAATCTGGACCGAGAGAGCTACCAAGCAAGTAAGTCCTTGCCAAGTCGGTAAGAGCAGACATACCGATGTAGATGCAGTGAGAACTAGACTTGCTTGCTCGAAGTGTACCCTTGAAGTCGTACAGATCATTTACGGGAGGCTTGTGAAGGGGAACAACATCGAGGAGTGTAGAGTTAGTTTGCCGAGTACAGATACACCACTTGACAGGTCGCCGTCTATAATGATGACTGTGAATATACGGCAGAGAGCTGTTGAAACACGACGAAAAGATACCAGTGTCGATTTGGATCCGGATCTGAAATGATTTCGGATTCGTCGTCATCCTCAGAGCTATTCACTGATCGGAAATCCTTGATTGGTCGAAACCCAATGGATTCGGGACGAGTTCAAGTTGGTGAGTTCGGTCGAGTAGACGTTGAGTGTTGACGCAGAATGATGGAGGTCGTGGATTCCGGGAAAGGTTATATGGGCGATGTTCATGGATGCCGGAAAGCGAATTGCAGAGCTACCCCGATTCAGAGAGTTAGACGGATAGGAGTAGAGTACTTACATAGACGTACCTTGCTCCCTGGACTGGAAGAACAGAATTTTTTCTTCACTTATCATACAGGGTATATACACCCATCGCGAAAGTGAAAGGCTGAGTATCATACAAGACAAAAGGATCAGACATATCACTGCACACAGTAAGACATGTGTATCGGTGAGAGGCTAGATACTTACCTAGATATAAGGTATGATGAGTGTACATGGGCTCCTAGCGTCGTCGTCAACTGTGCGCGTAAGGGAATTAAATGCGACGCGGGCCTTTGATGCACACGCGGGTGATCGGAATAAAAGTGCATCCGGACACCGATATTGCTGCATACCTTGTCCGCGTCGACCATAGGGTGCCGTGGAGGTGTTGGAGGCGAAATCGCGGAGAGCTGTCGCTTTCTGACAAGCCGAGCATGCTAATGTAATCTGCACCGTATACTGTAGTTTTTCGATAGTAAGTTCGCTCAGGAACGCGTCACGTGACAGTAACGCACTTGGCGCTAGTTCGGTGGTCCGGGACATGTGTTACGGTAGCATATCTAAGTTCAACAAGCTAGCTAAAATACCTCTCAATAGGATGCCTTACAGCTGTTTCTGGCCCAGAAGTATTTCCAAGACATGTAGAGAAGAAGGAACATCAATGCTGAATTTTCGAGAATTTTTTCAATTTTTTAGGAATTTTTTCATTTAATTGCGCCACATTTCAGCGTAACGCTACTGGTTCGGGACCGCAGATCGGTGCGTGACGTAACGCAAAATAGGTTCGGTTCGGTGGTCCTGCGTTACGCGTTACGAACTTGTAATCGAAAAACTACAGTAGTGTGACTTCAAGTGTACTGTAAAACGACTTAACTCACCTCTGTCGAGACCTCAGCCATTGTAAACGAGACAGAAAGGTCAGACAGCAAGCAGAATGTAGGTATGGCACTATACCGCATTGAGCCGTAATCGATTATCGCGCCAGTGGCCACTCCCACTCCCAGAGTATGAAAGTACGCCTTAAGCGGCTTGCTCGAGATGTTGGAATGAATCCTCGCCCGGTATTAGCATGACAGAAAATAGAGGCGAAACAGTCCCGGTGTAAAATTCGCGCGAGTACTACAGCAAAGTTCAGGTATTTGCGGGTTCATGAAAGTGTGGTAAGACGAGATTAGGACACGATAAGGCCGAATGATATGAAACGAACGTAACTATAGGGGACGCCGTCTAGAATTCGCGTGTTACCAATAATTGTGGCGTGAGGATTGCTGGTAATGCTCCTCTAGTCCTTGATCGTTGACGAACACCCTTGCAATCGTACAACGCGGTACAACGCGGCGCAACAGCGGAGCGCGCCGCCTTGGCCATGAAGGTGATCTAAGAGGAGCCTTTCCATCTCCCACGGGTAGAACAACGCCTTGCTCGTTGTTCGCAGTATGGAGGGCATTGTCAAGAGTGTACCGTGAGAAACCATGCACGTGCACGCGTTCGCTCCCGAACGTGACCTTGACAAGATTTTTGGAGATGCCTTGTTGTTCTTTGACGCTGATTAGCCACAGTGCTTTTTATCTTCTACCCCCCATGGTATCACGTCGCGGCGCGCGCAATGATATCTACATGCTCTCCACCTTCATCTTTCTTCAACCCACACAAACAAATCCATTTTCAGCACTTCAACATAAAAGGAGCCGTGTATATGCCGGAAAAAATGATGGGGCAGCTCCTACTAGGGTCCCCCATCAAACTCCAGACTTAGTAGTGGTAGGAACGACTGTCTTCATACACCTCACTAATTCTGGTTACGAGACTACGCGCACTGATGATTTCGGGAAGTTCTTGCTCTATGAGCTGGCTCATTTGTTCCATCGGTGCGCATGAGAAAGAGAAAGCCGAGGCCATTTTTGGACAGATTTTGGCACAGTTTGCTTGACCCTACGCCACGGACGCGAACTGGAAATCGATATGGGACAAACTGAATCTGCACAGAGATCCACAATAAGTATGTTTCAAGGCCTTAGCGACCGGAGTGGCACATATATCTCTAGTACTGGTGTTGTACAATCTTCCCTCTTCTCTTTCTACTCCACGAAATCAATCATTGACATATAACCGCTACAACAAATTCCCATTTCTAGATCTAAACTACCATTGACAACTGCCACAATCTTCTTCGAGTCGCCCAACTTCACTCACCAACTCTGGCACACTTGTCGGAAAAGTCCGGCTTACCTAATAAGATAATCTCAGCAATCTTATCACGTCCAAATACTTCGTCAGCATTATCTTATCATCTTTTAAGGTCCTGATAATCGTCTTATTTATTCGGACTCTTTTCTCGTAACCCCAAAAAAGGGCCTCCGGCAGTCCAGTCCCTCATAAGGCCTAATTTGGCCTTATTACCATTTCCGACACTGGACGCCCATGTTTTCGTCCTTGCAGCATCTCTCCAAGGCCTCAGTACGAGTAATATTATTGCCGGTGTCACAGTAGATATCCATGAAGATGTTGTGCAGCGGGTTAGTCCCCCCGACCTTTTGGCAGCATTCCCTGTTGGTAGAAGTCAGCCAATGACCGTGTATTGCACCGGGAACGGGCCCAGCTGGGCAACACATACTTTGTGGTTGGTAAATCCGGAAAGAAACCCAAAATCCCATTATTTATGTCCGTGCACGAGCAGTACTTATGATCAGCATGGACGGCGCTGATGAACGTCAAGGTGACGAGTGCAGTGAAGACTTTGGTGAGCTTCATTGTGCAGATGGCTTCGAGTGAGTTATGACCTTTCAAGTCGTTGGGTTGGCACTTGCAAGGAGGTTATATACTGGGGAACTAGCTCATTCGTCGGGCATAGAGTGTTGGAAACGATCTAGATAGAGCGGCGACACAATGACAGCAAGCATGAAGTGTTGAGGTGAAGTACGTCCTCGAAAGTGTAGTAACATGCCTGATCACTGTGAGCTAGGCCTGTTTCCGGCAAGTCTGAAGCTCCTCCATGGCGATGATAAACCATTGCTCCAAAATAGTGGAGCGCACTAACTAGAACTACAGACATACAACGTTAGTTGGTGTGGAATGTTGTCCTAGACGCCCAAAATTGAAACTCAACAAAGGTATAGTGGAGCACAACCGTAGACGTTTAGTTAGCCCGAGATGTGCGGGAGCTCGTCAGAGCTGTTGCCACTGATATTGGTACGGCGCGTCAAATAGAAAGCGACAGGTAGTGTTGCTGCATACCTTATCCGCACCGACCATGGGGTGATGTGGAGGAGTTGGAGGCGAAATCGCGGAGAACTATCGCTTTGTGACAAGCCGAGCATGCTAATTTAATTTCCAAAGACTCTTGCTCTGGTACAGGTATAGTGTTTGAACTTGTGGTGTACTTGAAAACAACTACTAGACTCACCGCGACTCCGCCGAGATGTCAACGCGACATTTTGAACGAAACACAGAGAGGACAGGCGGCTGCCAGCGAGCGTAATGTAGGCCTGGCACTAAACTGCATTTAGCCGTAGTCTGGCCACTCCACTCTCGGCGTAATGAAAGTACGCCTTGTCAAGCGACTCGCTAGAGGTCGTGAAATGGATCGGCTCTCCCAGAAGCAGAATGACAGTGAATAGACGTGAACAGGACGAAACAGTCCTGCCAATGTAAGATTCGCGCGAGTATGAATACAGCATTTGGATATTTACAGATTCATGGAAGTGTTCTAACAAAGATTAGGACACGTTAAGGTCAAATGAGATGGAAGGAACACACGATGCCGTCTGAAAGTCGCGCGCTAGCAAAAATTGTGGCGTGAGGATTGGCGGTAATGCTCCTGTAATCCATGATCGTCGCAATAGCTGTGCTCGTCTTGGTAGTCCTGATGAAGGTACTCGTCATCGCCGAAGTAAATTCGACAGTACTGACAGTGGGAATGGGGCACTGAACGTAGTGTTCCTTGAGTCCAACGATGTCGAAGTCGGGATGACAATTGGAGCACTGAATGTGCGCCGTCGAATCGCGGTGGCCAAGTGCGTGAAGGTCTGCGAATGACAGAAGACCTCCAGACTGTGGGCATGGTTCGTGTGCTAGTAAAATATCAGTACGCGAGGGCAAATCTCGGAAGAAGAAGCGTACGTCTTGAAAATTGCCGTCGTCGGCAAAGTCGCGCTTACAGTCCAGGCAGTAGCTGTGGCTGAACGACTGCCTGAAATGTTCCTGCAACCGGTGGGCATTGACGAACACCCTGTCGCATTTTTTGAAGTAGCTGTAGCAAGTGCGCTTGTGCTAGTAGCGTGCCCTGACATCATGGTCGAACTCCTTGTCGCGATGTGGAGAATACCAATGACGGGAGCTTTGAACTCGATGCTCCTTCAGCCCAACCGAGGCGTCGAAATTGACGAAGCAACAGTAGCAGATATTGTGTCGGCCAGAATAGTGTCTGTATTGGTAGAAAGCAGCGGAATGAGGGAATCGCGGTCATAACGCGGTGCAACGGAGTGCGTGTCTTTGGTCATGAAGATAATTGAAGAGGAGCCTTTCCAATGTCCCTCTCCCACTGGTAGAAGAACGCCTCGCTTGTACATAGTTGGCTTGTAGAGAGCATTGTCAAGTGCATATCGTGGGAAATGATGCACGTGCACGCGATTGATCCGCTCGGCCTGGTTCCCGCACTCTTTCAATTTGACATTGATTCCCTTCTACCTTCACCATCATTGTGACGTTGCGGCACCCACCCGCTTTGTCGACTACATGGACGAATCTGTACGCTGACTTCTTTTGGGGTGAAGAGCGGAACGTTCCCTCATTCAACCCTCGAGCCTTTGTGTAGGGAAGCCCTGTGGCGCACCACATGGCCGAATCTAAGCATAAATTTCTTTCAAGTCCCCTTTTTAGTGTCTGAAAGGTAAACCAACGCGGCGTCTTGGCTGTCTCTTTTGCCTTTGAACGGCACAACCCGCATGAATGAACTCCTTTGACGATGTGGCTGTTGTAGAGGTTAACTTTGACCAAAACTCTAGACCTTTCTGATGGATCAGACATGCTCTTATATGAGGACAGACCTTGACATCTTACCAACGATCTCTTCCTCTACCACCCGGACAAACTATATCCTCCCCATGTCGACCTTCTCGTATTCTTGGATGACTTGGTACGTTGAACTATCACAGCAATCGTATCCGCTACTAAGCAACGCAGGCCTTTCAACAGTGGTCCTGAGTCTGCCGTCACTCATGATATCGATTCCAGGCAGGGCGACGACATGAGCCAATCCAACGACTCGTTTGTCGGCGCTGACGCTTCGCAGTAAATTCATTGTCGTCATCGCCCATTTTCACGAGTTACTTACTTTCATTCTCAGGCTACAGCCAGACGAGGACGTCTCAGATATTCACGATGAGACTAGATCTGAAAGGTAAAGACTCGAACTCTCCCATATCTTACATGTTGACTCGGCCTTATACAGCCCAGTTTCTGAGTTTTCGAACATCTCAGCTTCTCCCACACCCGAGTCCGGACATATTTGCCAGTCTGAAGAGGAGGAGACTCTTTCTGTTATTCGCAACAACCTCTCCGATCCCAACATTTTGGCGTGGTAATAACTGTTTCTGCTTCCATTATTGCGTGTTGGCGTCTAACTTGATTGATAGCGATGTTGATTCCTCTGTATGCTCTCCCAACTCCGATGATACTGCTCCTATTGGCACTGAAAACATCGGCGACCAACAGAGCACAGTAAATCTGGCGAAGAACCTGGAAGAGAAGTCAGTGTTTTACGATTTTTTGCCAGGCGTCAATACTGACTACTTATCAGCGACCCAGAGTCCTTGTCTGCTGGCATCATTCGTACCACAAAAAATTGTACTGAGTTTACGATCTTGTTGGTTGGCGAGACTGGTGTCGGGAAAACGAGTTTTCTGTCACTCCTGGCCAACATTCTGGACGGCCGTCGACCGGAGGAATTCATCCAGGCCCACTTGCAGACGAACGAGTCGGGCGGAAGTCATGCAGGCAGTCAAACTCAGAAAGCCACGGTGTACGAGTTCCAGAGTCGGAACGGTATCCTCGTACGCATCATGGACACGCCGGGCCTTGCCGATACGCGGGGGCTCGCAATGGACGAACTCAACAAGAAGAGCATCGCAGAGGCCATCCAACATCACATCACTACCATTCACGCCGTCATCATTCTCGCCAACGGGACGCTGGCTCGCCTTGGTATCGCCACAGACTATGCGCTGACCACTCTCTCGGCCATCTTTCCACGTTCTCTCGAGAGGAACATATCGTTTCTGTTTACCAACGTCAATAATCCTCTTCAATGGAACTTTCAGGAGGAGACGATTCCCCAGTTCCTTCGCGACGCTGATCGTTTTACTCTCGATAACCCGTTCTCGATGGAGATGCGGCTACGCGCCTTGCGCGAGATTCCACAGAAGGCTGCGTTTCTGAAGCGCATGAAGGCAGCAGTCGATAACACGTATACGGAGACCATTGACGAATTGACGTTGTTATTCAACTGGATGAATACTTTGGAACCGCAGCCGACAAAAGAGATTTTGACGCTGTACCATCAAGTCCAGGAGATCGAGATGCGTATCGGGGACGCGTTGGCTTCCATGGAACAGGACAGTACTAAGAGAAAGCAGGTTGAGCTGATTCAGGCCGACGTAGCGAAACATGGTGTGGTATGTGGCGGCCCGTATTCTTTCCATCCCGCGTTGACTTCCTGTTCTAGAGTATGAACACATATCATGCGTACGAGAAAGTTATCAGCCGACCAGTCTGGTCGCAGATCGAAACGCCGCGCCACAACACCCTCTGCACTGCCCCGGGGTGCTATTCCAACTGTCACCAACCTTGCAAGCTCGATTTCTCCCTGGACCCCAAAGCAATGTACGCTTGTGGTGCTATGAAGCGTGGCAGGAAGTGTAAACACTGTTTGCATCTCCCTGAACAACATCGGCATTTTAATTCGTTGTGGGAGCGGAAGAACGAGGAGCAGATCACTATCGACGAGGATGCGCGCGCGAAGTATACGGCGGCGAAGACCGAGAAGGAGCAGCAGGAATTCATGTTAGAGGAGATGAAAACGCAGTGCGGGAAGTTCTCGGCGCGTATCAAGGACCAGACGATGGAGATTGGCAGACTCGCCGAAGAGTATTCCAAGATATCGCTCTCCGGAAACATGTCCGCCCAGGTCGAGAAGGCTGTTCGCATGCTTGAGATGCACCAGGAGACTATGCGCGGAAAGGGGACTGACCCGGAGACCTTGTCGGCCATGGATATAAACTTGAAAATGGTTCGGGACAAGTTGGATCTTCTCAAGAAGGCGACGAGTGAGCGTGCCGCCAGTGCGACTAAACATTTGGTTGGCTACCTAGGTCTCAAGGGCCCGTGGAGATGATAGCTGGTAGCTGAGTAAAACTTTCCCATATCCTCATAGATTCCCATTTCTTTAATTTTCTTGTACTCAATTCTTAATATGATGGCACTTATCAGAGCAAGTATGCAACAAGGATGTGACCAACTCTCGAAGACACGGCGGAAAAAATTGGTAGAGGCACGTTCTTCGAACCTTTGGGGCCATGTCTGATTTCCTGGAGTCACCGGCCAAACTACTCATATAAAGGACTCATGCGAGAGGTCCATATAGTTGTCTGTACATATCTACATCAGACGCAATCTTCGAGGATCGAACCCTACTCACGGATCGGGTCGAAGTCGGAAGCAGTGTTGGCAGGAGGGCATCCGTATGCTATTAACCAATGAATCAACAACTACATAGAAGATTGAAGCCACTGCAACATACTGGGGTAATATTGGGAAGGTATATCAACAACTTCATCACCTGTCCCGGAACAATCATCCTGGAACGTGTGATAGAGACCAACCTGTGCACCAGTTCAGTCGCAAGGCACGCAAATTGGCGAGAAAACGGTACCCAATGCCCAACTTGATGCGTAGCAATGTGTCCTTTGTTATAGTGACTCTGATTTCCCCCAGGGAGAGTGGTATAGGAGAGTACTACACCGTCGTTTGAAGGGTTGCCCGCGTAGCTGGCAGTGAAGGTTGCATAGCCCAGCAGCCTTTGGCGCGCGCTGAAACCAACAGTGTAGATGTTCAGTGCCGATGCGTCACCCTGGCGGAGCTGCCGCTTCATCTCAGTCTGTATGGGGCTGCAAGATGATTCAGACTTGGGAATGAAGAATTGGGAAGACACTTACTCATCTGGAATAATATTTGAGAACCATTCCTCGTTCTCGACATATGTGGTATTATCCAAAGTAAACTTGAGACCCGTGCCCGCGTAGTCCTCGTTGGGAACAGTCATTTGGTCCGCGATCTGTTGCTCACTATCAAGGCGAGACTAAACGCGTTGCTTGGTACAATGTTTATGCACGTACGAGATATACCCGCTTGTCTCGTCCTCACCGGCATAGATGACATTGAAGTGAACCTTGATTTCCACGAATTGGCGAGAATGACGAGTTTTGTTTCTGCTGATCTTGTTCAACTTGAAATCAGCCTCGAAGGCCATCTTCTGCTCCGAATTGATATTGGTAGCGCAACGACTGCTACGTCAGAGTGTAACGCTGGGTACAGGCTAGGGAGAGAGAACAAGACATACAATTCTTCGTCGCGGCTGAAGAAGTCTCTAGATGAAGGTCAAGGTGACAAGTGCAGTGAAGGGGTGGACGAGCTTCATTGTGCGTACAACTTCGAGTGGAATATGACCGTTGAAGTGTTTGAACTGACACTTGCAAGAAGGAGGTTATATCCTGGGGAACCAGCGGATTCGTGGGGCTTAGAATGTTGTTTCATGTCGGAACCGATCTGGATAGAGCGGCGACACAGCGACAGCATGGAGTGTTGAGGAACGGTGCGACCTTGGAAGTGTAACATGCCTGAGCTGCAGCGCTATGCCCGTTTCTGGAAAGTCCGTTCCTCCATTGCGATGATAAACCATTGCTCTAAAGTAGTGGAGCAATCGAACGTTGGACTCCTGCGGTTCTAGTCATTGTGGTGTAAAATATTGTCGACGCGAAAAAATCGAAGCACAACAAAGGCAGAAATACAACTGTAGACGTTCAACGTTCAGTTAGTCCAAGATGTGTGGGACGCTTCCGACCTTGGCAGAGCCTGCTGCAACTGGTCGTAGTACGACGCGTCGAATGTGAGGCGAGAGGTCATGTTGTGGTCCGAGTCGATTACAGCCTGTCATGAAGAAGTTGGAGGCGAAGTCACGAAGAACTGTTACAAGCCGAGCATGCTAATGTAATCTGCAACAGGTATAGTGTGACTCCAAGTGTACTTTAAAACGACTAAACTCACCGCGACTCTGTCGAGACTTCAGCACGACATTTGTAACGTGATATAGAGAGATCAGACAGCGAGCATATAATACTACACCACATTGAGCCGCAATCGATTACCGTGCTACTCCTACTCCTAGCGTATGAACTCACGCTTTAACTGGCTTTCTCGGTATGTGGGAGAGCCTAGGATTAGCATGACAGAAAATAGAGGCGAAACAATCCCTAAAATTCGCACTAGTACGAATACAGCATTTGGATATTTACAGGTTCCTGTAAGTACCCTGAAACGAAATGAGGGCACGATAAGGCCGCCGGAGATGGAACGAACGTACCCACAGTGGATGTCAATCTTCGCATGTTATCAGAAATTGTGGCGTAAGGCTTGTCGGTCATGCTCCTGTAGTTCATCATCGTTGACGAACACCCCATTGCCGTCGTCGCAATAGCTGTGCTCAGCTTGGGTGTGCTGATGCAGGTACTGATCGTCACCAAAATGGATTTGACAGTACTGACAGTAGGAATGTCGGGGACTTTGAACATAGTGTTCGTTCAGTCCGACCAGGGTGTCGAAGTCAAGATGACAACTGGGGCATTTATTGTGTGCGCTCGAATCTCGTTCGTGTTGGTCGAGCGCATGAAGATCGGGGAAGAACCTATCGCAACGATGACAGAAGACCTCCGGACTATGGACCTGGGCTATGTGCTAGTAAATATCAGTACGCGACAGTAAATCGGGGAAGAAGGAGCGTACGACTTGGAGAACACCGTCCTCTGCAAAGTCACGCTTGCAGTCCACGCAATAGTTGTGGCTAAATGACTGCCTGAAAAGTTCCTGCGGCCCGTAGTCATTGCCAAGCACCCGGTCGCATTTTTCGCAGTAGCTGTGGCAATTGCGCTTGTGCCAGGAGAGGTCCCCGCCATAATCGAAATCCTTGTCGCGATATTGGCAATAAGCATGGTGGGAGCTTGGAACCCCATGTTCCTTTAGCCCAACCGATGTGTCAAAATCGACGTCGCAGCCGTAGCAGATATTATTGTGCCGGGCAGAATAGTGTTCGTGTTGGTGGAGGGCAGCGGAATCAGGGAAACGGCGGTCACAACGGGTGCAGTGCGCCATTTGGAGAAGCTAAGACATCTCAGCTACGCGTCTTGCCAACGTCTTGCAGTTATTATTGACGTACCAGATGTGCGAGGTATTAAGCGAGTGTCCGTCGTCGCGGGGAACCGTAAAGAGGATGGGACCCATAATGGAAATGAGTGAACAAATGTCTCAGGATGCCTCAGCCCAGTACTTCTTCACACCTTTCACAAGTCATACCGACGTTTTCCCATCGAGTATTGACAGAATTGATTGGCACGAAAGCTACACACAATGGCATAGAAGAGGATAGACTGAAGCGAACAGATAATCCAAGACATAAACTTGTAATCCGTATAATCTACTCTGCATTGCATCGAGGCATCATCTAGAGGCGTAGATAATCAGTAAGGATGCCGCAACAGACAGTAGCAGAGCCAAAAAGAATCAGACATCCAAAGGAAGGACATTACAACCCGCATCGCGCCACCCCCACTCCACATCCAGCGCAACCAAAACGGCGGCCCACGCTCCCATGCCAATGGGTTCAACATGTTTACGGAGGGGGAATATGGATGCTTCAATGGGGGAGTTCTCGTAACGAGGACGCTCGAGTGGAAACTGCGAATGTACGGAAATTTTTCATCGTGCGTGCATGATAACATGGAAACAAGAGAGGTCGACGCTCACCTTATGATTGGCGAACCATGACCGGGAAAATCTGAAAGGAGGAGGTTAGAAAAGCACGAGAAAAAAAGAGGCAAAGAAGAGAAGAATCAGACTAAATGGCACTGGCAAGTACACTGTGCGCCCCGTAGGACGCGTGTTCGTTGCGAACGAACAAGCTCTATTACTCGGCATAGACGTGTAGGACGGGGAAGAGAATAAAGTCATCACGAAGACATATGGGAAACAGTACGCACCTCAGGACATCATGGATGTCGGTGAAAGAGAGAAAAATTTCTATATACTGCCGAATTCAAACTCCGCAGCATACAGCCGACGGCAGTTCAAAGATAACGCAAGCACGTGGTCCTGCTTATTCCCGCCACCATGAACGCGCTGTCTATTTCACTAGCAGGCGGCGTATTGGCCACCACTTACTTGTTCAAACCTGTTCGCTGGTTACGCGTAGATGACTTGATATTGGACCATTCGATCCTAGCTCTGGGACTACCCCATCACCCAGGATTATACTGTTTGGGACACGGGGGACCCCAATGACGGAGAAGTCTTTGAACGTGATAGGAGACGACTACTGCGCATGTGGCGCTTCCTTCGACCATTCTTTTCTTCGCGTGGATATCACCTATATGTCCCCAGAGATTCAGTCGACATAAATAGTGATCTTGTCCCAACTACCCCCAAATCAACTGGAAAGCACTCGTTTCCATTTGCACCGTGCTTGTACAAGACAGACACGGAAGCGCAATACTCTTTCTATGTAAGTAATCCTCAAATTTAGCCCCCTCAAGTCCCTTCTAACTGGCCTTAGTCTTCATTGGTTTGGCCAGCAAGCGACAGGATTGGCCGAGACGTTGTTATCAAGTCAGCTGCTGTTTAATGTTCCAAGTTTTTTTTTGGTTTCATTTTATGCAGGGCAGTTTCTGGTTCCAGACCGACCAAAGAGCTACAGGCACTCAGTCTCTTACACCCCGCACCTCCAGTATGAGACCGCTGCTTACCGCAAGATATAAATTCAACCAGGTGGCAACCGTGCCGTACAGGCGAAACTGGATTGATATGTGTACAGTACGTTGTAGTACGACGATTCGTACGAGGAACTTTAAGTATCCCCTTTTTCCAATCCCAAGTTACCGTGCTCCAATCTCAATGTGTATCCCTCCGACCGCTCTGATTCGAGAGTACTGATGTCAAGCTCCCTCGGTCGCATTAAATTCCAAATCGCCAATCGCTTCAAAATCTTCCTCGTCCATGTAGCTTCAGGGCTATTACCTTGGACCTTACTCAAGTCGCCGTTGTATCTTGACATGACTTCGGCACGCTCATTAGGGAGGCAAGGTTCGAAGGCATGCGCCGAGATGAACTCGAGGGTATTGGCGAGTTCCTCTGCTTCTAGACTTTTACCTGTGTCGGCGTGTCCTTGGATGACTGTTGGTTTTGGTGTTAGTGTCTTGAAGATGAAGGATGTCGCGACCTACTCGGTTTGAAGAGATCAAACGCGCGATCAAAGTTGTCTTCCTGTTCAGTTGAAAGCACCGGCACCGACTGATGGCGTATCTGCTGGTACGAACTCAGAACCACCAGTAGAAATCTGTCATGTTGTGAGCTTTGCAAGCATGCTTCACGTAGCGGGGCGCCTAACTGTGTGAAGGAAGTGTGAATCTTCGCGTTGTGATACTTCGTTGCCGCGTCCTCGGTACATTCTCCGCGGATGACAGCAGATACTTGCGGCAGCGATAAGGCCACCGACTAGAGCTAGATGTACGCCAGAAGAGAAGTACGGATCAATGAAAGCTATGATTATACTCAGCTAGGTTCGCGCTTGGAGCAGCCCATTGATCTTCACGTACCAGCCGCGTCACCGACAAGTCGGTAGCCAGACCCAGCATATGAAGTGGCTGAATATCTGAAATCGCTGGCAGTGTTGACCAAGGATATACCGGGTTTCTGGATGAGTTTAGCATCGCCTATGAGTTTGAGGATGGTTGGAGAATGCTGTAGCTCGCGGTGATAGTGCGGCACGGCGGCGCTGTCTTTTCCCTGTTCCTTCGCGCGCTTCTTTTTCTCATTCGGCTTCTCATGATTCATCACAATTCCCACAGATGTTGTCTCGTCATGGAGCGGGATGAACCACGCCCAACCGGATTCGTCTAGAACCCGGTACAATGTCAACACCAAAGTCAGCGGCTAACAATAGCGTACCTGTAAGTGCCTCAAAGAATGGCGAGTTCTCCCATGATGTGTTCGGGAGGTACTTCTTCGTTCCCTTCCAGTATCCCCAGCAGGCGACATTCTTAAGGGAATCGTTGTATTGGCGATTCTTCAAGTACTTCGTGGACATGACTCCAGCACGTCCGCTGGCGTCGACAAGGTAGTCGAAAGATATTTTTCCAGAACGGGAGTCTGTGGCCTTCCAGTGAGCAGAAACCGGACGCTCATCAGAGAAGTCTAATTCGAGGACTTTGATCTCTTCAAAAACTTGCGCGCCCACACGAGCCGCATAGCGAAGCATGATTTCGTCGGCTTCTGAACGAACCTGTGAATTATTAATGCGACAAACCTTGGGCAAGTTGGATCGAACTCACGACATTCCACGAATAGTTCTTTGGATCCTCCGAAACGAAGTCGGTGTCTACGTCGATGCAGTGAGTAGTGTGTACAAAGGTAGAAAGAACTGCACAAACATCCTTCTTTCTTGTATTGGTTCAATTTGAATGCTGCGCCGAACTACTTGGGCATCTGTTTAATATCTCTCAATAGGACAAAGTGCAACGAACGTCCAACCTTTTTCTGAAATCCAGCAGCCTCGAACTCATCTTCCAAGTCAATGAACCGAAGAAAGTGCCGAAGCGACGCCAACTGACTCTCCCCGACGTGATACCTTCATAACACGTTAATCGAACTTCATGGCTGTACGGAATGCAGAAGTACCTGGGAAACTCATCCGCTTCTAAGAGGACGACATCCACACCCTCTCTTGCCAGAACTGTCGCTGCATACGATCCGCCAGGGCCCCCACCGATAACTGGCAGAGTTTTAAAATGAGTCGCGGTGTGCACACATCACTGACCTAAGACCTTCGTCTTTCCAGGCTGTAGGCATTGATTAGATTGCGGCGGGCCCTACAAAGTAATATATGGAAGCTCACAATGGATGTCATGGGCGTAACGTTGTACATGAATCCCCTGCCTTCAGATGACGCTATATAGTCTGAGAACCTGGCCAAATTCGGTGACTGCATCCAGGAAAAGCCTTCTTCCAATACATGCCAGGCAGGGTCATAATGCGCCAACCGCGGAGTCGTGGATTTCATCGAGGCGTGTACCGAACTCCACTCGTACCATTCCTACTTAGACGAGATCGAATTATGCAAGGTCGGTCACTCTAACGATAAGGCTCCTTCAAAATTGAATGAAGTCGGTGTCAATTGAACTAGGCTAGGTAGGAGCTCTAGACAAAGTAGTATGCCAGCTCGACAGATCCACTCGGAGCTTCTGAGAAAGGACTAGTCAGTCTTTGACCATCGAAAACGGGAGTTTATATGCGCTAACCTCGATTCCAATGACCTGAAGTGCCCTTTCTTCGGCTCTTTTCACTCATCTCTCTCTGAGACAATTACTTGCAGTGGTCGGGTTGTCCAGACCGGCAGGGAATGGTCACGGAAGACCATATCCTCTTCACTGTCGAAATCAAATTAGCATGAGGTATCGGAAACACGAGTAAGAAAAACGACGTACGTCGTCTCGAATAACTGCATGTCAAACTTGCGCATCAAGTGTGCAAACGTTAGATACAGTTCACACCATGCTAAGCTGTCACGTCATGAGCTGTCCACCCATGCGCGCACTGCGAAACGAGAACTACACACTTGACTCCCAAGCAGCTCCGCGGTCCTTTGGAGAACGAAACAAGGTACTTATCTAGATTCCCCTTTGACCACCTCTCCGGCTTGAACTCCGATGGATTGGGAAAGATGGCGAGATTACTGAGGATGAAGGGTGCCCCAACGCCGACAACCGTCTAAGTGGGATTGTGTCAGATTAGCCTAGGATCCAGATAGTGCTTACTCCAGCCGGGACACAAATGCCGTCGATGACGGTCGTCTCTGTAACCACGCGAGGAAGAGCCATACATAGGTATACCCGTACTTAATCGAAGGCTCTCTTTAATAACGCCTGTCTGGAATCAATCAGTATGAGTAGTTGATGATTAATCGGTATACGCACAAGGTAGGGCAACTTTTCCGCCATCTCGTATGAGAAGGCACTGTCCTTCTCTGGCCAAGCATCCCGTAGTTCAACCAAGAGTGTTTCCCTCACCTGCTTGCTGAAGAGAACATGGAAGAAGCCGATTGTCATTGCAGTACTCGTGGTATCCGTGCCTGCAACAAGGAGAGAGAACGCCTTTCATTTCGTCGTAAGTGTCGGCAGAGAATTACAATGGGAATAAATACCTCATCAACCAAGTCCTTCCTCGACGACGTGCCTCGCTTTCTCGCCAAATCTGGCGTGATCAAATAATGGTAAATCGTTTCGTGTTCAGCGTTTGTCAAGCAATCCGGGTGCGCAATGAGAGCATCGATCTGTGCAGCAAGGAAGGCTTTCATCTGGACTACACCGCCAAGGTCAGGATTCATCATGATACCTAACCATTTTGGAATGAGATGAAGGACGGGGAAGAATTTAGCCGCGGTAATGAAAGGTATGGCGCCCTCCATGGCGCGTAGGATGGGGTGGTCAAAATCGGGCGTCGTCAGCCCGCCGAAGGAGTGCGTGTAACAGTAGGCGGTAACGACGTCCATGGTGAGGGCACGGAAGCCGCGAAACAGGTTAACGGGTTTTCCCTCATAGCCGCGCATCTGCTCCATAAGCAAATCTACCTATAGGCATACGATAAGAAAGAGGTGAATGATAGAGTTTAGGACACCTACTTTCCCTTGGATAACGCCTTGTAGCTTCAATATAGCGCGTCTGGAGAAAAACGGGTTGAGAGCGTCTTGTTGCCGCTTGTGTCGCTTTATGTCAACAGTAGCGAAAGTCGAATTATCGATACCGATGGATGTATAGAATATGGGATCTTTCGTAAATCCGGAGTGTGGAGGGTATATGGCGAAATATGATTCGACACTATTAAAATGCAACTAGAAATTTACTGATATCAGTCGCTTCCAGGTCACAGCCGAGCTCAAGTACCTCGTTTGGCGCAATTCGTACCACAGGACCTGAACGTTAGTTGTAAGTATCCACGAGGATGAAATTGTCGCCATACCATAGAGTTTGTGCAGCTCCACAAGGTGTTTAGCCAGCATGCCATTCTTCCAAGTGTCGTAGTAGGCTTGATACCAGTATGTTACTGCTGCCAGACGAGGACCGGGAAACGATTTCAACGGATGTAGGCGTAATCTGTAGAACACGATGGTAATCAAGCCGAGGAGAGAGACCGCCAAGATGTGGAATACTGTAAACATCTTGACCGATAGTGCAACAAGGCAAAGGAACGATAATTATACCCCTTCAAGGATACAAAATGAACGTGGTACAAGTTTCTCATCGTAGCCGGCGGAAAAAAGGTAACAGAAAGAATGCAACTAAAACGCCGCGGATCCGAAATGAACGCTACTGCGTCTGGCATGCGCGTATTGTCCTCTACTGCTGGTGAGTATGGGTAACGATGGCCGTGGACGAAAAACAAGGGCAATATGATCGGGATCGCATGCTTTGAAGATGCGCAAACAATGATCGATATCCGTCTCCGTCCTTACTTTACTTGTGTGGACCGTAGGAGTGTTCGACAAAGACGACGTTCCCTGACATCTGATTGGCGAACTTGGCCTCTCCATCGCTGCCCAGCACCGTAGGTAGTTTTTCTAGGACCTTTTCCAAGAATAAACCTTCCTTCCCCCGCTGCTTGCCCGCTGCTCTTCACAGCGTCACGCGTAGTAGTCTAGGGTGAGGCCGCGAATGTAACGCGTCCTCTAGAACGACGGTCTAAGGCACCATGACTGTCAACCCGGCCAGTAGGCTTCCCGCCTGACAGATCACTGGCGGCATGAATCTTTGGAGCACTCGTAGTTAAGTACCGTTAGAACTGTTGCTCGTAGTCCAAGGAAGAGCGACCATGAATTTACGAAGCTACTTACAAGGTAATTTGATGGAGGATTGAACTCTGTAGTCTATGGAAGCCAGTCTAAGGCTCCGGTGGTGGTACTAAGTGCTTTACATATCCCGGTCTCCTCAATTCTTCCCCTCTAAGTACTTGCAAGCCTCTTTGATCTTAATTGAAACTTCACTGATCTAATGAACCGTTAGTCAATTGTATTGCAGAGGATTCGGACTTACGTTGTTTGAATGGAAGGCCTCGAAATGGTTACCGGGAATGTCAAGGACTGGTACCTCTCTTCCAGTAAGGTCGTCCCAGCCACCGCATGTTCGTGTTCTTTTGTCGGACAGCCAATGAGGCACATGAGTATTATTGATTCCGGGAGGGATGAAGGCGTCCTTTGATCGCAGATAAACGAGAGACGGACACTCGCCACCGGTGGCATACGGGTCGTAGGCTTTCAGCATCTCCGCGCTCATTGTGAATTGAACGTTTACAAGTTGCCGAATTGTAGAATCTCCCTCCTTGGGAAAAGCACGAAAGACGTCCGCCGACATTGGTTCAAAGTTTTTGAGCGGGGGAGCATCGATGAGAATAATGCCTTTCACGGAGACGCCAATATTCGACAGCTGAAGAGCTGTTTCGTACGCAACAACACCTCCGAGTGACCATCCTAGGAAACGAATTGGTATCTCAAAATATGATTGGTCAAGAAAGACGCACCACCCAGGAGAACAGGTCCATTCGTCATCTGAGACACCTTTTTACAATACGTTTCAGCCATCTCGACCAGCCCGCTCCAAGGCTCGGAGGTGAGAAAATGGGGGTTGTAGATTCCCCAGACGGCCCGATCCATACGTGAAAGGTGCATGTAAGAGTTGATCAAGCCGCTCCCGTCGTGGATGAGGAAGAGGGGTAGGTTATTTGACGAAGAGGCGGTGTGTATAGGGTACGGGAAAGTGCCATGGCCTAGAAGCCTAGACAGCGCTCCAATGTCCAGCAAGGTGTTGCGCGACGAGTCCAAGTACGTTTGGATTGCGTTCAGGGTGGAGTGCGTTTGGAAAAAGTCGGAGGGAAGATTGAGCTCGAGCTCCGAGTGGATCATATGCAAGGCTTCAATAGAAGCAAGGGAATCAAGGCCAAGAAACCCGAAGTCGCTGGTATCTTCGATGTCTGCAGGCGAAATACCTAAAACGTTCGCGACAATACGTTGGACGTCGGCGACTCCCACAACGTAAGATGACCGCACGCGAGCTTCGTCGCCAGAAGATCTGTGCTCTGTGAAACGTATCTTTGGAGATGCGACGGCGGTCGTGCTCGCTGACACGATCTTCTCAACGAGCGCCCTGGAAGTTTCACAGCTGGACAATGAGCTGGCATCCAGTTCGCAAGAGAAGAAGTTCTGGAGACATCCAAATATTTCAATAAACATCAGGGAGTCTACGCCAAGGCTGTCAAGCTCTGTGTCCAACGTGAAGGTGGATACGTCGATTCCACAAGCATCCGCTACAACTCTGATGACAGTTGATTCGACCTGTTCTATCGCAGGCGCCGATGAAGAGACGGAATAGAGTGGTGTTACGGGAGGCGGCAGCTTCGGCGACATTGTGCTTCCCGCAGTTTTCGCCAGTTTTTGCATGAACAAGTCGCGCCGGATGCGCTTGAAGTGTATTCCCTTCATGAAGGCAACGATGTGAGTAGAGTCGTTCTCCTGGAATGCCCATGAGTCACCTGTGATTTCGTTGGAGGCGTGAAAAATGCTGCAATAAACAGTGTAGGTAGCCTTGAGGTCGATGGCGGTGAGAACCTTGACGGCGTCAACTTCCACGCAAATAAAGCCCTCATTCTCTCCAGTGTCCAAGTTTGCGAGTAATCCAGCCACATGAAGTACTGTATCCAAAAAGATGGGGTGGACAACATGCTTTTCCTCTGTATAACCGGAAGGGAAACGAAGGCGAGCAACGGCTTCCGTATGACGAGGGTCAAGGACCACATTTTCGATGATGTGGTAGTCCTTGGAATAATTCACGACGCGCTGGAAAAGGTTTCGGTAGATGGTGTTTGAGAAGAATGTTTCGTGTTGAAGGTGGGGAAGACGAAGAGAGGAAACACCACGCGTGATAGCCGGGATTGCGCGGGAAAACTTGTTCATCGTAGCCGCCAATGACTGAAGTTTGAAGTTCCCCTGAGCGTGCACGATCTGGGAGGCGTCGTTTCTGAAGGTGCTAACGGTGAACGTCCCGACATCGCCGTCAAGAGTAAGGGAAGTCGTGATGATGCAAGGCACAGCCGCGTCATAAACCAATGGATTGCTGATTGTCAGTTTCCGAATGACTGCATGTTGGTCCTTCGTCACGGTCCACGACGTCGCAATACCAGCAAGCACTTGCTCAAGGTACACAGAAGCCGGACAGAGGGAGGATCCTCCTACACGGTGTCCAGAGA
Organism: Hymenopellis raphanipes; assembly: GCA_036872995.1. Classification (NCBI taxonomy): domain Eukaryota; kingdom Fungi; phylum Basidiomycota; class Agaricomycetes; order Agaricales; family Physalacriaceae; genus Hymenopellis; species Hymenopellis raphanipes. The sequence goes on from JAYMDG010000001.1 coordinate 4,295,035, forward strand.
TGAATTTGTCGAGATGTGCACCCGGCGTCTCGAAGACTGACGTGAAACCGTTAGCGGCAGTAGGTCTCTGAATCCACCGGTCTAACATGACATAGTCCGAGATATCAGGTTTCCCGAGGGTAACCAAATCTGGGATAATCTCTTCGACAAATGGAACCCAGAACTTCGACGGCGAGAAAGGATAAGACGGCAATGGAACACAGACTACGCTTCTGAGGTGACTAAACGTGCTTTGCCAGTTCATATCTACGCGCGATTGGAAGAGCGATACAAGGCTGTTTGTCAACGTTTCCCAAGGGTCGTTCTGCTTCTTCAGGGAAGGGAGAAGCAAGGCTGAAGTACTAGTACTAGTAGTAGTACCCAGAATGGACTTGATCATCGGAAGGCAGGGCGTACATCACCTGACTGTCCCGTGTTTGATGCCTAGTTAGGCCTCATACCTATGCCCATGTGTGAAGCCTAACTAGGCCCGATTGACCTCAAACGCCGGTCAAGCACTAGTCATCCACTAAATAGGTAGCTAATGGACTTTAAGAGAATTTTTTTCAACACCTTCTGGCGGGTATGGGCGCGCGCGTCCATTCCCAATTGGGAATAATTCTTATTTTTCGTTCGCACGCGCTCGTCGTCACTCGGACCACGGTCCGTCATCACTTGCTCACCCAAATCGGGTAGCCGCCCATCATCCCGCCGCTTAGTTCACCGTGTCTCGTAGAAAGACTGCAAAATGGCAGCAAAAAATTACGGTAGATGAAGGATTATATAGAAATGAAATAATAGTATATTCTACACCAAATGATGCGACTACAGTGGCAGTGGGCCCATCAAAGTCGTTGTTGACTCGTTGTCGTCAAATTCTCTGTTCTTGGAAGGACTTAGCAGCTACCCAATGCTCCTCGCCGCCAAGGCTCATCTCCACCTCGTCGCGGTCGTCGCGTTCGCTAAGTATGTCGCCGTGCCGTGCTCGTCATCGGCTAAGGCTATCCTCGGACAATCAGGACAATATGCGAGGCGACACCGGCCAAGCTCGTCCGACTCGCATAGTAGTAGGCGTCCTTGCCACCGTATGCATCAAGCCTGGTATGGGTAGGCGGCTCAAGCGCGATGAGGCCGAGTCGGACGAGAGTCCTCTTGCGCGACTCGACATCGTTCGCTCGGGAGCAGCCACTGGGAGAGAATGGTGGCAAAGCTACTCTTGGGACAAGGCCTTCATTACGTGGCTGAACGGTTGAGTCGAGGGCATGGAAGAGCAGTAGTTGAACGGATACATGTTTAAGGGTGGGTCTTGGTGTCTGCGTAGCGTAGTTCAAATAAAATCAAGAGAAACGAGGTAGAAACACGCACCGTTCTGAGGTGGACGCGTCCGCGACGTCGCCCAGCCTGAATCCCACCTGCTAAGCCAACCTTTGGAAGCCGGCGCTGTTTCCTGAAATGTTGCTGCTGCTCCACGTTGGAGGCTTACGCGTTCCGCTGCCGGTTTATGAAGAAGACGTGGCCAGGAATATGATAGGCGGCGTCAGCCTATTCGTCTGGCATGTAATATGAACAGGATCGGCCGCCTTTGAGCTTCGGTGGGGCGCGCTTAGCAGGCGGCGGCTCATCAGAGCAAGCCTCCCAAGGAGAGGCAGAGATGTAGTGGTGATAAGAGAAGTGATGAGCCTCAAGAGCCAAAGTGTTTGGAGAGTAGTTGCAGGTTGGGTGTTGATAAGAGGAGAAGATGTGTAGTGAACGAAGGTAAAGCACAAAGTTGTAAGGCATTCCACTTACGATTTTGAGAGTCATGAGACTTTTATCAGACATAAACCAATTCTGACATTTGTGCTCCATTGAATAACCTGAACTCACTGTGATAATCAAGCTATATCTTCATACAACCCATCTACCTATTCAAAAGCTCCTTCCATGACGCCGTTGCCCGCCACCGTTGTCGACAATGTTCGCCCCGGCATCCCGGCATCCCAAATTCCCACCACCAAGTACTATCGTGGGTTCGATTCTCGTCGACGACAACATGAAGATTTGGCTCGGGGGAGACGGACCGCGAATCCGAATACTGTTGGGATTCGTTGCTCTCACTCTTACCACCACAACCAGCAACCAGCGGCCTCCACGATTGTGACGGCAACCACTATGGACGACGATACTGTACAGATGCGCTCAAATTACACCCCACGCGACGCGTAAGCCCCCGGAATGGGCAGCATATCATGAAACATGGTCACCAGCCAGTGCGACGAAGTCGCCACCAGCAGGACATGCGGACGATAGCTGATGCCGACTACTACTACCACAGACACTGGCTGTGCCGTTACCCAGGGAGAATTCCTGAATACTTTTAACCCGGCCCACTGGCGAGTGGGCTTAAAAGATGGGATCGGGTCGTATAATAGATTGTGAGCGCTGTATCATCTGCTGGCGACGCAGCGCTATTGGGTGAGTTCTTCCGTTTATTTTCATTTTGTGTTGACAGTACTTGCCTGGCACCGTCAACGCTGCTCTCTATACTACATCCTTTTCCATGCCTCATCGCAATGTACATACGCCTCCCACATTGGCGCCGGCCACCCTCCACGACACACGACGAAGGCGGCAGAGAAGTGGACGAAGCACAAGAGAAGACAGCGCTGGCCGAGCCACATGATCTAAGCAGTGCACGGCTACGGTGTTGAGCTTGTTGAAGCCTCGGGAATTCATCGTCAGCGGCGACAGGAGATTGTGGTACCTAGCTACTATTCTGTGCTCTCTATGTTACCATTTACTTAACAGAATTCTATGTGAATTTATCTGGTTATTTTTTTTTGGCATGTCATAGTGAGCTGGGCGGCGGGATGATGGGCGGCTACCCGATTTGGGTGAGCAAGTGATGACGGACCGTGGTCCGAGTGACGACGAGCGCGTGCGAACGAAAAATAAGAATTATTCCCAATTGGGAATGGACGCGCGCGCCCATACCCGCCAGAAGGTGTTGAAAAAAATTCTCTTAAAGTCCATTAGCTACCTATTTAGTGGATGACTAGTGCTTGACCGGCGTTTGCATGGGCATAGGTATGAGGCCTAACTAGGCATCAAACACGGGACAGTCAGGTGGCGTACATCACAGAAACCCTGTGCCGCATGTAAGCCGATTGTATGTTCCCACATCGGTTACACATACTTACAAAGCCCAACCTAGCCTCTAGTCGACTTGTAAGTACGTGTAAGTCAAGGAGGCAAAGTATAAATGTCGAAATACACACCGTTTGTATGACCTTTGTATATAGCTTTGTATGTAGCTTTGTATATAGCTTTGTATCTAGGTTTGTATATTGCTTTGTATCTAGGTTTGTATATCCTTTGATCCTCAATGTAGGGCCCTCTTCACACAGTGTTCACTTTCACATCACACATAGTCAAGAGAACCAGGCAGTGATGAGTATTTAACTCGAAAGTACAGCAAGATAGCAAGATACAATAAGGTAAGCAGTAACTACGAGTGGACACACCACATGTATACAAACTCACGTACAAGCAAACGACTTGATGGATGCTTCGCGATTGGATCCGCTGCAAGCCAAGCAAGTTAGAGATGAGAAGCGGGGAGTGCGAACAAAAGTGGATCGACAACGTACCAGTAGGAGAGCAACTTGAAGAATTGGTGACTTGGTCGACGATGAGCACAGTGGTGACGTGAGCCTGACAACGAATAAATGTTGAACAACTTCACGGATCTACACATTCGGACGAAGCGAACCCACCTGATGACAGTCGAGGCGTCAATAATGACTTGAATCAAAGATGAGCCGATAAGCAAGTGAATAAAACAGCAGACCCACAACGTACCGACAGCAGCGGCGAACACCCCAAGGCGGGTAAAGCCGACGTCGACAACGGTAAGAAGGTCGAAGACTAGAAGAAAGTTGTCAGTATGTTGAATTGACGACGAGAGAAAAGGTAAACGTACCCCAGCGTTGATAGAGGCCACCGTGAGTGACAAATTCGAGCGAGTCCGGAGCCCACCCTAGTGTCGTGTCAGGGATAGAAGTAGTCTACATCGCTTTCCCGAAACTAGGCCCTGCATTGCGAAATCAGTAAAATTGAGCGCATATATTGGGGGGGACACCAGCTACCTGGCCAGTAGAGCAAGCGCAGTTGCCCCACGATTACGGGAGTCGGCGTCGGGGCAGACGCGAATGCCGCGTTGGCGTCGCGGTTGTCCTAGCGCGCTGGGTTCTTGTTAGAGGCATTTAGAGTTGTCGTCGCGCCAGGTAGGGACTGCGGGGGCACTTTGGACAGGTCAATGTCAGCACCACTGTCAAGGAAGGGACAGCCATAGAACGGAGGTACGCTGTCGTCGTTGCGGACAGTACCGTTGTCGTGCCCAAGATATTGTCACGCGGACAGCGCCGATAAACAATCGAGTACCGCCTGCGTCGTGCAGCGGCGACATGCAGTCGACCGCGGGTCGTCCATCCTCGCCGGACTGAATCCGAGCTGGAGATGGTGGTGGTAGGAGAGAAAGAGCAGAAGGCGCAATGACGCGCCAAGTCTTGTTGGCATTGTTTGGCTCCAGCGTTGAATCGGCAAGTCGGCAAGTACCGCTTGCTCTTCACCGCCAAGCAACCACCACTCGACTACTTACAAGTCGGCGGCTAGGACCTGCTGTCCGACTATAGGTCGCAGTATCCTTTAGCGACTTATAAGTCGCTCTCCAGCTTGGATAGGTGTACACCGCCCTACCTGCCCTAGTGCGCAATATACCCTCTATTCAAGAGGGCTTCCCAAAATACGCGCCGTGCTCAAGCCATTTGTGATACACGCCTCATGTTCACCCATTGCGACGACTGTCTTCTTCTCGTTTGTCGGACCGTTAGCCTATTACCATGTCTTGTCTGCAATAAGGCGCTCGGCATTCTTCGCGACCTGGAATCCAATCACCCTTCGCCCGTCACGCACTGTACACTCTAAAAAATGGGCCAATAGCCGCGAGCATTCCTGGTACCATATGCGGTCGGCCGCGGACAGCTCGCTTATTCAGGTCGAACTAGAGCAGGTTGTCTACGCGCTTGACTCTGTTCAGAAAGGCAAAGATGCGAGTAACAATTCACTGACATTGCTTAACCGTTTCTGATCTTCTGTTAGGCCGCGCCCTCCTCCATCTCACTTGAAGTACCTTCGCTGTCCGAGTCGAACTACGCCATGTCCAAGTACGCGCAGGATTCACTCACTTATGCTTCCGGTCGTCCGTACAACTACGCATGGCACCATCCCTCTATTGCCATGCCCAACCGACCACCCTTGTTGCTTCTCCTCTGTTACCACTAAGCCTCGCGCGCTCATGAAGACGTTCTCGGGAGGACATTGTGACCGCTTTCTCGCGGTTCTTCAAGTGAACTCCCATGACGAGTCTGACGTCGGATTCGAACTTGAGGCGCGCGAGCAGGAGAACATTAGCGACATGAAGGGCAGCAAATGACTCGCGTATGCTCTCTGGGCCGTTTGTGATGCGCTTCTGAGATGTCACCAAGGTTTGCATGTCCCATGCCGTCCAACATTCAGGATACTAAATGCTTTCTACAGAAAGCAAATTCGTTGGACATCATCCTCACCCTGGCTACATCGTCATGATGACCACCTTGTTCATTCTAGCCTCTCGTTCATTAACGCCAAGGAGCTCACTGCCTTTGACGTCGAAGAGGACGTGAGCATTCTTTCCAACGTTCACCCTCCTCTCCACGTTCGTGTCATTCCCTCACCAGCCATACTTGCGGCCGTCACCCCCGTCGTCGTTCCCACTGTCGGCCCTCGTGAGACCACCAAGCTCGTCCAGAGCTTCATGTCCGCCTGGTCACATCTCGCCAGTCGAGGATCTGCTCCTCTCCGAGTCCCAGTGGATCGTCGTCTTTCTCGCCATTGACCATCAACTGAAACAGGTACCTTCTCAAGGCTATTGGTGCCGGCGTCACTGGAAAGACCAACGCTGTCAAGAGCGGCGGTGTCCAGTTCAATCACAAGGATAGCGAAAGTAATTTGCGATACACGCCTGACATTCCCATCGCGACAATTTTCTTCTTCTCCATTGTTGGATACTTGGATGTGTTGTATGCTATAAAGCACTCGGCACTCTTCGCGATGTCGATTCGAATCACCCGTCGCCCGGTGTAGCACGCGCTGTATGCTTAACAAGATTGGGTCAATGTCTGTGAGCATGCCTGGCACCACGCGCGGTCGGCGGCGGACAGCTCGCTTATTCCCGTCGAATTATAGCAGGTCGTCTACTCGCTTTACTCTGTTCAGGAATGCAAGGACGTGAGTAACACGTTACTTGACATTGCTTAACGGTTTCTTATTCTCTCCAAGATTCTCTCCTGGCCCGCACCCTCCTCCATCTCACCTAAACTCTCGTCGTTGTCAGAGTCGACCTACGCCATGGCCAAATACACGCAGGATTCACTCACAGATACTTTCGGCTGTCGGTACAGCTCCGCATGCCCCCTCCCTCTATTGCCACACCCAACAAGTCTGTTACTGACAATCCACCCAGCTTCTCCTGTGTTACTACTACACCTCGCTCGTTCACCCCGACATTTCTTTTCACGCCCAGATGTCAGGAGGACTTTGTGACTGCTTTCTCACGGTTCCGTTCCCGCCACCCTCCCGACCGCAGGCCCTCGTACGACCACCGAACTCATCGAGAGCTTCATGTCCGCCTGGTCTCGTCTTGTCGGTGATCCTCTGCTTTCCCAGTGGATTGTCGTCATCCTCGCCTTGAGCATCAGCTTAAATGGGTACCTCCTCAAGGCTACTGGCGCCGGTCTCGCTGGCAAGACCAACGCCGTGAAGAGGAATCATACACTGAGCACAGCGAAAGCTGGAAAAATTAGTCGCTCAGTGCAGATTTTCGCACAAGGTATAGGTCTTCGCCTCTTTAGGTGAAGCACCGCCTTGACGAAATGAACACTCTTCGTTTCGGGCTACTCCACACTTACTGTTGTGGAAGGGCATGTCGTGCGCAGCCACGAGACGCGACCGCGGCGACATCCACCTGGAGCACTTGAACAAAGGACAAGATACTCCAGATGTAAGTTATATACACGATATATACAAAGCTTTTACATATGGATATACAAAGCTACTACAAGGCTACATACAAAGCAACATACAATGGACTTACATTCAGCACAATTCTTTACATTGATTTTGGCCCCATTTATTGCATTATCGTGTTCTACATTGCCGTATGTGAGTCTGCATACATTCGGCGAAAATCTGTGTAAAGGTGTGTCGGCCATACAACCGCGTACATGCGGCGCGCACTTTCTGTGATGTATGCGGACCGATCTCTAGCCAAATATCCACGTTCCCAGACCGGAGCAAGGACTCAATTCCACGCTGGAACTGAGTTGGCTGCAGACAATGCTGCGAGAAGTACGCCGCGTGGAATGCAGATGCGTCCCCAGGACGGACCGTCTCTCCAAGAACGGTCGAGACAATAGGAATGGTCGGGGGTTTGATTGTAACGAGTTTGGCAATTTGTATGAGGTCGTCTGCGACGGGATGCATGGCAGGGCTATGGTACCCAAATGGGGCCGGTAACAAAATATTCTTCCCAAGGTTGTTCACATCCAGGTATTGCTTGAACTTGGACAGTGATGTCAACGGTCCGGCAACTAGACAGTCGGTAGGACTGTTGAAACACGCGACGGAGAGGTTTTCGAACGAAGGGAGGTGACTCGCGATGGAGGAAGCCGACAGATTGACGGCCATCATCCCTGTAGATTCTGTTTTGCATTCTTTCAAAATGATGCGAACGCGGTTGGCCACGATAAGAAGCGCGTCTTCAAGAGATAGAACATCCGCAACAACAAGAGCTGCGAATTCACCGAAACTAGCCAGATATATTAGAAACGAGACCAACGGAACATGACAGTTTCGTACCTGTGCCCGACAACTGCGGATGGTGCTAAGCCCCACGACATCCACAAGCGCGCTAAGGCATACTCGAGCACAAATAGCGCAGCTTGGAAGGCCTCGAGCTCGTCCGTTTTCGACAGGGAACCGCCTACACCGTCTGGTGAAATTATCGCGAGAACACCGACAAAACCAGCCGAAATGAGGAAAGTGTGACATTCATCGACAATGGCATGAAAGAGCGGCGATGTTTGGTAAAGAGCTTGGCCCATTCCCAGGTGTTGCGAACCTTGTCCTGAGAAGACAAACACCACCTTCGGGTTGGCCTTCAAAGCAGAGGTGTCAACGAGTTTGCTCGTCTTCAACTTTGTAACTGCCTCTTCTCTATTCGAGGCCGAGATCGCCGTGCGATACTGGTAGAGCTGCCGGCGCCCCGTGGCGGTGTAAGCAATATCGCTCCACACCTCTGTACATGCTGAGCTCTGCATCCACTCGATATATCGTTCCTTTAACCTGCCCAACGCCTCTTCCGTCTTCGCCGAGATGCCCAGCACAAGGCATCGTGAGCCACGGTCAGAGACGGCTGGTACATGCTCTTCAACGAGAGCCGCCGTGTTTGAGCCAGTAGCGCTGAAGTTATTAAGAAGCGCCATCAGCGTCTGTCCCGTACGGGCGGGACTCCAAGGCGTCGCCACCTTGTCGAAGACCAACCCATCCCCTGGCTGGATATTGGCGTTAAGGGTGTGCAGAGAGATACACGGAGGAATGGTGCGATGACGGAACATAAGGAGGATTTTGGCCAACGAAGCAGCACCCGAGGCAGGCTCCAGATGACCGATGTTTGCCTTGATTGAAGTGACGTGCAAGTCTCTGTTTTCGTCACCGGATAAGAAGACGGCCCGGATGCTCTCAAGCTCGCTGGGATCTCCAGCTCTAGTGCCTGTACCGTGTGCTTCGACGACGTTGACTCGACCAGGAGGGATCGCAGCATTTTCAAGCACGGTCTGGAAAAGTTTGATCTGCGTTGGAACGTGAGGATGGGTGATAGAAGTCGCAAGCGCATTATGGTTGACATCGACGGCACGAATAACGCCCCAGATATGATCCTGTTCTGCCAGCGCATCGGAGAGGCGCTTCATGACAAAGAGCCCACATCCTTCAGAGCGAGAGTAACCGTCGGCCGATTCATCAAAAGACTTGCATTGGCCGGTCGGGCTCAGGAAATGCCCACGATCAAGGCCGAGGAACATCTAGATAATCATATTAGTAAAAGAAACTTGACGGAGTAGACCAACTTGCATGAGGGCTTGTAAAGACATTGACGCCGCCCACAAGCGCTGCGTTACAGTCGCGGTTCATCAAGGCACGAGCACCTTGATAAACAGCAACGGCAGAAGACGAACATGCCGTATCAATGACAAGGCAAGGTCCACCAAGTCGAAGAACGTAAGAAAGCCGCCCACTCAAGAATGCATTCACGTTCCCTAAGAAGACTCCGAGTCAGCAGTCGTCATGCATAGCTCAAAGGCACGTACCAGTGACGTAGTAGACGTCGATGTCGTTGCGAAGATTATGGACGTAGTCATTACCCGTCGCACCGATATAACAGCCAAAGGTGTCCGGGTTGAAAGACTCCGTTGCGTTCGGGACGTATCCTGCGTCTTCCAGCGCCTCGTAAGCGGTGTGAAGGAGGACGCGTTGCCGAGGGTCCATGCTCTTCGCTTCGCGCGGGCTTATTTTGAAGAACTTGTTGTCGAACTCGTCCGCATTGTGGATGAAATTGCCAGTGTGTGCCTTCATCTTCCTGTTTCCTTCAGTATAAGCTGAGACGTTGAATCGACTTTCTGGAATCTACAACGAGGTGAGCCCATCATTTCGGTACGAAATTACTCACCTCTGATATCGTATTAATGCCCTGTTCCAGAACCTCCCAAAGTTTGGAAACATTCGGTGCGCCGGGCATATTCACGGCCATCCCGACAATCGCTATGGGTTCCTGCTTCGGAGCACGAGCAGAGGGCGATCGGGAATCGCAAAGGATGGGAGCAGAGACATGTTCGACGATGGAGCTATCACCATCTTTCTTCATAGTAACAGTGGTGTTCGACATTGTTTGTAAACGAGGGTCTGAGACGCCGAGTCCCAGGTTAAAATACCGGCGGTAGAGAGGTGGAATGGGGGATGCGTCGATGCGAGCGATACAGAAGATAAACTTAGTGACGCAGACGCTGAAATAATCGTTGAAACCAGACTAGAATGAGCCTGGCATTTGGCAAACGATGCAAAGAGCAGACGTCGGGAGAGGCACTGCTCGTTTTAGGCGGAAAAATTCGGTTTTTAGAGCGCTTGAGCCCCATTTCTCTATCTTGGAAAGCTCTGGGAGGCGCTGAAGGTCAATATGAGTAGCAAACGGCGCCAGCTGGACGATAAATCGATATTGGATTGCTATCGAGAGCAGTTTCAGTCAGGGTACAACGACAGATGGCGTCAGCACCGCGTAAGTTTGGAAGTCGCGCCTACTTCTGATATGGTAAAAGGAATGTTTGTGACAGAGAAGATGGTAGGAAGAGCTAAGAGGCACCCGGACACGCGGATTAGTTGCCGCATTTAGCTGGCATGCGCTTTCGCCAGAAGTTGAACCGTCATCAAAATCGGACGTAAACTTGACATCACTAGCTTGAGATGGTGAATTCATCGTACTAGAACTACCTTAACAATGCTAACTAGACTGCCATAGCCGTTGACATCGCTGTATCGCTACCTGTGCGCGGAAATGGAGCTCTCATCGCTGCATTTCGAGTGTTTGCTCTCACAGATACAACTATCGTCTTAGTTTCATTCGGGTAGCTTGTCAAGCTAAGTATACAATTCGAAAAGCGTGAAAAGTTGGCTCTGATGATCGGCAGGACCATTCCTCATGGACCTCACAGTGACTCTATACCAGAACCGTGATTGGCCTTGAAGTACAGCATGCACGATAAAAATTCTGCTCTGTCCTTGATGCTTCTCTTCCTCCCAAACCCCCCCTCCTCAGGGAAACATTCTGCCAAAGCGTTCGCTCAGGCTTAGGTCTTTTGGGAACAGGCGCGCTTGAAGACCTACATCTACATTCCCGGGTTCCTGGAAGGACGTAGAATTGGGAAACGTGAATCAGCCCTGGCTAGTGGCTCGATCTTGGGCTCGATGCTGCAATGGGACTCCGCTTTAGCCTTGTTCGTGAACAATGCGGAGGTCGTCCTCAAAGCGAGGACGCTTGACTTCCCGTAAGTCTGCCGGGGAGAGCAGACTCTCAGGGAAATGAAAGCCTCCGTGCTTTGCGAAGGTAAGGTCGCATCTTTACTCGTAGCTCGGTTGGGGAATACCATCTCAGGCATCACAAATTTCGCCTGCGGTCAATCCCTCCAAGCGTGTCACCCCCTCGACGGACGATACTAAGGATTCAAAGTTGTCATGAAGGTATGACCAACATTAGCTCAAGACATCATACACAATTTACTTGTGAAATGTATCAATATGGGGTTTGTAGTCAGTTGATGCTGAACGTCCATCGTGTAGTACCTAGAGTCCATGGTTCATCGGATAAATTTGAGATGATGTACACCTTGCCCGTTGTCTGCGCGCTTGTCGGTAACCAAATGTTACTCATCTTTCACTCGGTCACTCATGCCGTTCTCGGGTTTTGACATTTCGTTATCATGGCGGTTTGGATTCAAAAAACTGAACTGACTCGACCGCGGTTGGCAGGTGGGATTGTTTCCCATTAGAGACCAGCTTGGGATGTCTATCCTAAAATGCACGGTAATCAACACCTTCCTACTTGACGCAGTCAAGACTGCTCGACTGTGCATTCATGATGAAGCGTTTCCAGTTGATACCCAGAATACTTCAACATAGCTTACCTTCCTCCTCTTTCTCTCCCCCCTCCACGTCAATCAACTCCCACTCAAAGCTCGGCGTGCGCAATTACGAGTACAATAATACATCTGGACCATTGAAAACATCAAAAGGTATACAAAAGTAATGCTGGTCATTCTCTGCAACAAAATTCCTTCGCTCTTCCAGCATTTGCATCGTAACCTGATCAGCCTCGTCATCTTCCATTGTCCAATGCGCGCAGTCAACGATCTGCGCGACCACCTCGCGAGGCAGTCGCACATCGATATACTCATGCAAAGCCTCTTTAATCCAATCCCGCTGTTGCGGGCCCACTGTAGCGGTGGACGGTATAGGCGGAATATCTGGGTCTACCAGCAGGAAGGAAACCATACGTAGGAGTCCCGGCTTGGAAGGATCGGCGAGCCGCACGGGTTTGTGCCGGAACTGATATATGTTGGGGAAGACGACGGCGAGACCTTCGCGAATTCGGACGCTGCCAATGTATTGATGACATGGATCTCCGTCGCTGAGCCCCCATGTCCGCAGAGTGGCGCCGTTGTCTCCTGCGCTGAAGCCGCGAGGAAAGGTGACGGCCATGCGAAAGTTTATCCAGGCGTCGTCGATATTTTCCTGGGGAGAGTTTAGTTGTCTCTACTTTCTCTCTTCTAGAATGACTTACCAATGAGGTGTAGTAAAAGCCGGATGCGACGATGCGCTCGTTCTTCATTCCCTGAACCCGCCAGCGATGTATGCTATTGTCGACAGTTTGCGGCGGCTAGCTCAGTTATTTAGCCACTGTATGAAAACAATGAAAGACACCTACGACTCTAATCTCAGACGCTGCGATGATAACTTGAACCTTTCTCCCGGCGAGCGTTACGACATGTCGTCGGTCCTCCAATCCACCGAGATAACCTTGCTCGGACACATCTGGTAAATTTATGGGTCGATTCGATAACCATTGCCACATATCCTTTTCGTACGTTTCCCATCCTTCGTCGTCGTCGGAATACTCTGGGGCTTCCGGCTCGTCCCACTGAGAGTACCACGACTGTCCTGGGATGCGCTGTTGCAGGGGGTTGATCCGATGCAAGTCTGTCAACGTGTGTTCAAACAGGGGGATAAATGCCTCCAATGTAGTCTGGAGAAGGTGATAGAGATGTCGGTGTGATGGATGGAGATTGTTGATGTAGGACAGGAACTCTATAGTCTGGGAGGCGGATATTTGAATGTCGGTCGGGAGGAGAGCGAAGCGATGAGATATGGAGTAAAGGTCTTCTGAAGGTAGGGGTATGGGAAGTTGGTCTTGAGCGGACACGGTCTTTCCATATATGAGAGGATAGCGATATGGATCTATGATTCCTATTGACGAGATTCCACCGCGCATTGCCAAGCGGACGGGAACCAAGGAGGCCAACTCGCTGTTCAAGTTTGCCAATGTGGAGGGTTCTAAGAGGCTGTCTGACTGCCATATGCGCTCGAAACAAGATGGTTGACTGTAACCACTATCAGAAGCGCAATATGTAGTAGAGACTAGTGACCCACCATTTATGCGAACTGTCGTATAATGCGGCATATCCAGCGAGTTCATCCAGCACATACTGGATCTGGTCAACGAAGTTAACAATTGTGAGAAGACAAGGTTATTCTATACCTGATTATCGTTTAATTTGACTTGCGTTATCGACGTCGAGGGCAAGATAACGTCCCATACACGATCACATGCTTCTTGTGCCCATTCATGTCGTCGATTGTGATGAGTCCGCCACCAGTCAGGTTTGTGACGAAGTTCGGCCGAAAACTGGCTCATTGCTAGGTCGGAGAGCTGTTGAAAGCAGAAGAGTTCAAGACTTGATCATAGGTTCTTGAAACAAAAACTGACGGTGCGGGGTTGATCTGTGAAGTGAGGGCGTCAATCACCTCAGCTTCAAAGATGCTGGTAGTGGCCCCACCGCCGACGCCTCCCAGGTAGAATGTGCAGTCATTGAATGGGTGTCGGTAACCGCGCGAATCAGACATTTGTGCCAGCGAACGACAACGTCGTGGTTTAGAAAGAAAGACTTCGGCCCGGTATCCGAGTCTAGTCTGTACTTGACAGCAAACCATCACCAGCCACACAAGAGCCTCCAAGGATCCACCATGGTTGTGCGTCTATTTCTACAACAACACGATGTCCTATTGCTTACTGTCTGTAGTACGAAATTCGCATGTCCAATTCCAAAAAGATGCCCTACTTTTTCAATACGGAAACGCAGCAGTCAACATGGGAACCACCTGCAGGAATGACGCGAGAAGAGGTCGAACAGCTGCAAGGCGCACACTTTCTCAAGGGCGGCGCACAGCCAGTCGACAGGTCAGGCCAAGTTCGGGCCAGCCATCTCCTTGTGAAGCACAGCGGTAGCAGGCGTCCCGCCAGCTGGAAAGACGTACGCCTCCCTACCACCTGTATATGCACTAAACTACATCTGCATCATCAAGCCCAACATTACGCGTTCCAAGGAAGAAGCCATCGAGATCCTCAAAGGCTACCAAGCCGAAATCGGCGGATCCAAGGAGAAGTTCGCAGAACTCGCGCAGCTGCACTCTGATTGCTCGTCACACGAAAAGGGCGGAGATCTTGGGTTCTTTGGGCGTGGGCAGATGCAGAAGCCATTTGAAGACGCGGCGTTTGGGCTCGAGGTTGGGCAGATGAGTGATATCATCAGCTCGGATAGTGGTGTGCATATCGTGTTGAGGACCGCTTAATGTGGCCTCGATGGATGACGATGGATGAGAAGTTAACAAATGCATGTAAAACGGAACACTAAAGTGTAACAGTATAGGACTGGAAGCAACAAGAAACATCATGTTGTACGAACCGATGGCTACACTCCGTCGGTGAGCAACGACTTGCTTTAGTGCATTATATGCAGACTCTAGTCTACATATCTATCGCTCTGAGTACGCTGTATATCGACAACATGTTGAGTCTTGAGACGAGAGAGAGTGAGCTCGTATATTTGAGCAGTTGTTTAGTGCCCTTTGGATTGCCAAACAACCGCATCAGACACCTTTACTTACCAAAGGCGGCCATCCTCCGCCTCACCCTGGATTGAATATTCCTGTAAGTCCATGTGTTCGCTATTTGAAAACGGACACCATTCGAAGCAGAACTTTAGCGCCTGTCGGGTCATTCTCGCCTGTTTAAGCGCTGAGTAGAATACTTAGAGCTTCTTCCTCGAAACAAGGTTACTGTCATGGCTTCACACCATGCATATGAGGATCTCTTGCTACGGCTATCTGCGGTTCCTACAGAGACCGTCGCTGCCTTACTCGCTTGTATTGCCGGCGCACTAATTCTGCTTGTTGTCTTCCGTCGTTCTTCGCTTAGTCATGCAAAACCTTCCTCTACACAAGCTGTCTCTTCGTCTGCACCCGTCAACTCCCGGCTACGAATCGCGACTATTGACGCGTCGCGCCTGAACGCGCCAAATTATGGTTACGACGATGTTCGCGTCTCAAAGTTGTTAATTCACCCCATCAAGGTACGTATATATTTGGTTCGAGTCATCGCGTCTCAAAAGTCGTTGATTTACCTATAAAGGTACGCATATACTCGGGTCAAGTCGCTCTCTAAACTCGACCATTAGAGCTGTCGTGGTATTTCTGTGCAGTCGGCGCGATATACGCCTGAAGGCCTTGAGGTACGTGTCTAGGCACTCATTGACGTGTCATTGAGCAGCCTACAGAATGATAGGCTTTGGTCTATCGTCGATGCCGACACAAAGGCTGTTCTAACAGCGCGAGAGTTTGCCAAAGTAAGATCCGAGTATTTGACACCCGCGACCGCTGACAATGCTAACCTAGATGGTGCTCATAACGTCGCGGATAGACGTCGATAAGGGTGTCCTAAATGTCTCTTTCCCAGATGACTCGGGTTGCGAATCCTTTGAAGTCCCTCTACGTCCCTCGGAGGCCACGATGATGACCTGGCAATCGTATGAATCCCGGTATTACCGAGTACAATTAAACTAAGGCACTATCTCAAGGATCGAAGTAACACTCTGGGGGTCAACCATTGACAGCCGTGTGTGCGAAGCCGTAAACTCCACCACGGATGCAACCGCTATTCTCTCAGCGTACTTTGGAAAGCATGTGTATCTAGTCTACAAGAGCCAGAGACCGCGACCGTGCGACGCGACGGACGCGTTCCCGGAACTGAAAGCGACGGCCGTGTATCAAGATGGATATCCCCTCTTGTTCCTTTCTGAAGAGAGCATGGGGGTTATAGAAGACGAGACGCGAGGCCAGGTGGGGATACAGGGGGTTGATGAAAGCTGGAGAAAGAATAGAATGGTGATTGAAAGGTCGGTCTCTTTTCGGCGATATAGACGGCAACATGTGGAAGCCTCCATTGAATTTCCCTCGTCGTATTGCCTCGGGTCCACAACCATCAGCTGATGCCTTGTGCGTAGGTTCAGGCCCAACATTATTTTTCAAGGAGGCGGACCATTCGCTGAAGATTTATGGGAGGAGATCGGGATCGTCAACCAGACAGCATCGAGTACGATCCCGAGCTTTCTGGTCGTGTCCAAGTGTGCCCGATGTCTGGTGCGTGCTATCAGTTATTTCGACGTCATTCAGGACAAAGTGCCTTATTTCGATCGCAGCTGCCAAATGTTTCTCCAGAAACGGGAATCAGGGACAAAGCGGTCCCGTACAAGGTGTTGATGAAGATACGCGTCGGTATCGATCCTAAACAGAAGTGGAAGGCGTGTGTGGGTTGCAATGGGGTTCCACTACAGAGCGGGACGGTATCTGTGGGAGACAAGGTTATAGTTAAGCGGATGCTGAGCTCCGTACTGAACAATGCGGCTTAGTGTCCCCCGCTTTATCATTCTTTATCCGGAAATACTATAGAGAACTCTCTGGAGTTGATGAATTTGTAGAGTTACACTGCGGCTGCTGCACGATTGGTGAACTAGTGAGCTGCGCCGAGTCGGATGACCTACCGAGGCCGCGGACCCGCAATATAACATGTCGGAAAAGCCACAGCGAGTGAGGTTGAAGACAGTGGAGATTATTCGAGGTATTCAGCGTAAAAAAGCTGAGTAGGGCCGGAATCCGGACCCATGAGGAGAAAATGGATCACGTGGAAGGGTGTGCCTGCCTCCATAACGAGACGAGCTAAACTTGATCAGAACTCTCAACATCAACGTCGTGCTAGACGCCGCAGAAGGACGAGCAGAGTGCTGCAGATATACTCGCCGGGCTGACGGAGGTCGCCCATTAGTATGGCAAGAGCAAAATGGATCTTTGGTGCACCCCAGAGTCCGTCATCGGCCGGCGCAAAGGCAGTCTCCATCCCGCCCATATCGTCAGCGGATGCCAAGAAATATGGCCTCGAGAACGTGTGTAATTTTACTTGAATATTATTGGGATTAGACTTATCACTCGCTTTATAGTTTGGCAATACATGGTGAGCAGACACGCCCACAACCGCCCGCAATGATAGCTGATGATGAGTAAAAGTTATGCCAACTCTGTGATACAGGCCCTCTACTTTTGCACGCCTTTTCGCGAGTTACTCCTTCAGGCGGAAGACCGCCCTCTTACCGACGCTTCCCAAGATGCACTTCCGACGGCCTCCTCCACGCCTCCACCCTCCTTGGCGCCCGTGCGTGGCAAACCGGAGCGAAGACCATCCACTTCAAACGGCGTCCCCGACCCTACACCCTCAGAAACGTCCCTTCCAACATCCGCCGTCGCAATTCCCCAATCTCCTCCGACCCTCTTCTCCGCACTCCGTTCTCTCTACCTACACATATCCACAAGTCCATCCGACAAAGGCACCGTCGCTCCGCGGGCTTTCATCGACAAAGTCAGAGAAGGCAACGAAATCTTCCGCACCTCAATGCATCAGGATGCCCACGAATTCTTAAATTACCTTCTTAATAAGATTGTAGAAGAAGTAGAAGAGGACCGAAAGCTACAGCAAGAGTCGGCCGGTGAAGATCGTAAGCCTCTCTCTTTATGCGCGCATCTCTTACTCTTAACGCGCGTTCCAGTATCCAACTCTGTTGCAACTCTTGCTTCCGGAGTCCAGCCTACTATAATAACAACAACTACTAGCTCTAATTCCGGAACATCCCCTCAGGATGCAACCCTCGTGCACAAACTATTTGAAGGCATCCTTACCAGTGAAACCCGTTGTCTGACCTGCGAGACGGTACGCGTTCTCTTGTTCTTCCTGCCCTGGTGATATTAACAATTCTTAGGTCTCATCTCGGGACGAGTCTTTCCTGGATCTGTCAATCGACATTGAACAAAATTCTAGTGTCACCGCCTGCTTGCGGCAGTTCAGCGCTAGCGAGATGCTGTGCCACAAGAACAAGTTCTTTTGCGATTCATGTTGCGACTTGCAAGAGGCGGAGAAGAGGTTCGGTCATCTCGTTTACCGATTCGTTCACTGACAGTTTCATCTAGAATGAAGATTAAGAAGCTACCGAATGTATTGGCCCTACACCTGAAGCGCTTCAAATACCAGGAGGACCTTCAAAAGTACATCAAGCTCGCTTACCGCGTCGCTTTTCCATTCGAACTTCGGCTATTCAATACCGTCGATGATACGGATGACGCCGACCGGCTCTTTAATCTCTTCGCGATAGTCGTGCACATAGGAAAGTGCGTTACTCTTCTATTAATGGTTCCAAGCTCTGTAACTGATGCGATTATATTGCTAGCGGTCCGCATCATGGGCACTACATATCGATTATTAAAACGGGCGGCTCTTGGCTTGTTTTCGATGACGACACAGTGTATCCCCTGCCGGAAAGCGAAATCCCCAAATATTTTGGAGAGTCAAACGCTGGTTCCGCCTACGTACTCTATTACCAGGCAGCTGACATTGACCTTCCGGGCCTTGGTATCCGTCAACCGTCCCCTGTGGCACCCGACCTCGTGGATCCCATCTCTGAGCCCGTGGATCCCTATGCATCACCAGTTCAGCTCTCAAACCCTCCATTACCCCCGGGCTTAGTCGAAGAGGAGAATTCCTCATATCTCAGCGATCCTCCATTTCCTATAACCCCGTCACAATGCTCATCTCCATTACTACAACCGTCAGACAAGCGCCAGCCACTGGAAATCAAAGTAGTTGGCCTTGATGACTTCGCGTCACCTTCGACATCCGCTGGCCCCTCTTCACCTTCCGCTATCACGCCGACGACAACCGCAATCCCGCGCAAGGGGTTGTTTGGCACAGTTAAGCGGCGTCCATCAACGTCCGCGGCCGCAAACGGTCCGGACAGCCGGCAATCCTTGGCGGAAAGGTCGGGCATGCCACCGGTTTCGTCGCTAAATGCAACAGCGGTGAAGGAGGGCGAGGTCACATTACCCCCGCGACCACCTACTAGCCCGGGGCCTGGCACCCCACGAGAATGGGATGATCGGCCGCGCCACAAGGAGCCAGAACGAAAGTCAAGCCTATGGTTCAAGCGGAAATCGTTCAAAGCTGGCGAGAAACAGACGAGACCTGGGAGCGAGCATGGCTTATCCGATATACCGTCTTCTCCGGTGCTGAAGGACACGGGCGAGGGTTCATCGACGTGGTTTAAAACACAGCCACAAGCACGGAAGGAAAGACGCCCTTCTGAGCCCAGCTTATCCGATGCCTCTGTGGTTCAGTCGCTCGCGAAAGGACGTCTACGCCCGAAATCGTCAGGTGGCGGGCTTGTCGTCTCTGATGATCGGCGCCGAAGGCAAGGCGACGAGAGTTCATCTCCTGCAGGGTCTGCAACTTCGTCTGTGGGATCATTCTCGCATGGGCCCTCAGCGTTATCAACTTCACCACCGTCTGCATCTGGTTCGTTTGATTTACCTCCATCACCTAGAGGCGGATCCCTGGTGGACAAGTCTTCAACTGTGAAATACCCCAAACACGAGAAGTCTTTCCCACATCTGCCAAGTCAGAAGGACAAAGGGAAAGATCTCGATAGTCTACGCGTTACGCCACCTCCTCGGCCTGCCACAGCGACAGGTACTGCTCGTACATCATCACCCTCAATTGCTCCATCAGTTCCCCCGATACCTCACCATTTGATATCTCCAGAATCTCCGCCCCGCAATTTACCCAACGGGACTGGTAATGGGCACGCCATTCCTGACAAAGGGAAATCCAAGTCAGAGCTTTCGCACACGCCTGACGCGCCATCACTACAGACCCTTGTTGGTAGCAACAACAGCACCGCGAGCACGTCGAGCAGTAGTAATGGGGCTTCACATTGGAAACGAACGAGTCGGAAGCTTAGTCTGACGGCTCCGATGCTTGGTCTTGGATTTGGGAAGAGCAAGAAGGAGCGGGAGCGGGAGAAAGAAAAGGAAGGCAAGGGGCCTCCAAGCGCTTTTCCACAGTCGGTGATGGCGAACCACTAACACTATGCTAACTTGGAGTCTGGACGGATGGACGGTCTATTTGTTCTGTTATTTTATTCACTCTGTAACTTCCATCCTGGAGATTGGATGGATGTACGCATACGACCCCCAGTCATTTTCTTTGGGTGTCGTTATGTATTGCTTTGGTTCGTCGGTCCCCCATGTAGGGATCACTAATTCCAGTATTCCTAGTGCTATACCACAAATGCAAATGTATAATACCTATATCAATCCAGGCTAAATACCTTTTTGACGACGTTCTTGGTGGCAGTGGTTTACTGTATTACGTAACAACGACCTGTTTGCTTTTCTTCCACGATGGCCAAGCGGAAACGTAGCGCGTCTGCGTCCGAATTCGAAGGCAGCGATGTCTCTTTCGACGAGGCCCCCAAAAAGAAACCCAAAGTTGCCAGGAAAGCGACCAAGAAAGCAGCTAAAAAGGATGGAGAAGAGTCCGACTTCGTTTCAGCCACTCCGCATGGTAAATCCTTGCATGTCATTGAATCGGCCAAAGATATCTGCGATGCGCTATTGAAATGGTATTACAACGTGTATAAAACGCGTGCTATGCCTTGGAGGAAGCCTTACAATCCAAATCTGACGAAACAGGAGCGCGCTCAACGGGCGTATGAAGTATGTGATTATTAACGCGTTTCCGACGGCCACGACTTACCATCTGACTGTAGGTATGGGTTTCGGAAATAATGCTTCAGCAGACACAGGTGTCTACTGTAATTCCTTACTATAACACTTGGATGACAAAGTGAGTTTGCTCGTTCACGCGTTGCGTTGACTCAAGACTAAGTGGAACGCCAGATTTCCAACTCTACGCGACCTTGTACGATAACTCGTTCGCCCGGCGACGCGCAATTTACTCACTCCGATACTTACTTACTAGGCAGCCTCTCGGATAGATGATGTAAACGCCGTATGGAAAGGCCTTGGCTACTACAGTCGCGCCAGCCGTCTCCTCGCCGGGGCTCAGAAAGCCGTAAAGGAGTACGACGGCCTGCTACCTGATAATGCGCGTGACATGGAGAAGAACATCCCTGGCGTCGGGCGGTACACCGCCGGCGCCATTTGCTCGATTGCGTACGGTGAACGTGTGCCAGTCGTAAGTGACACCAGTCATGACCAGCGTTGTGTTCTGCTAATGCGCGATGTATCAGCTCGACGGCAATGTGCATCGACTTCTAAGCCGCTTCCTTGCTCTGCATGCTTCGCCGAAAGCAAAAATAACACTTGACATTTTGTGGGCGGCAGCCGACGCCATCGTGAAGACTGAGCCTAGCCAAGAAGGTGAGGTGTTGCCTATTCTGCTTACGATGCGACTGAGTAATCCTGAGCAAGAGCCGGGCAATGACCAACACGAAATGGTCAAGAAACGGCTTGCGGGCGATGTCAACCAGGCGTTAATCGAATTAGGCAGCACCGTTTGTAAAGTTCGCGCCCCGGAGTGTGCAGCGTGCCCTCTGAGTTACAAATGCGGTGCTTATCGATCTACTCAAGTCGTAAGTGACCTGGGGTTGTTGTCGTTTCGCTGTTCTAATGAATAAGTATCAGCCCGAGAAGGAGCCGGACATGGAAGATCTCTGCACCATATGTGAGCCGCTTACGGAGGCTGGAGTCACTGCGTATCCAATGAAAGTCGAAAAGAAGAAGGCCCGAGAAGAGACTGATTTGGTCAGCGTGGTGGAATGGGCTTCATCCAAGCATCCAGATGACCGATACTTTCTCCTGGTGAGACGGCCGGATGAAGGTTAGGACGTCTATTACTCCGTTGACGATAATTATTCATCCATTCTGTCAGGCTTATTAGCAGGCCTATACGAATTTCCTGCGGATGCCAATGTGACGGGAGCGTTGAGTACTCAGCGCTGTATCGACTTGCCACACCAACAGCTTTCGTCATTATTTGAAGAACGTCTTTTCCCGCTCCCTTGTAGTAACAACAAAGAAAAAGCAGACGCCGAGGATCAAGAGGCAGAGCACTATAGAATTCACCACGTCAAACCTGCTGGCGACGTCTTGCATATATTTTCGCATATCAGGAAGACGTATCGCGTGCAATGGGTCAAAATAGAGGGGGGTGACTCGCCACCGATGTTATCGAGTGCGAAGGCCCCAGCTATGTGGAAGGCTCTGCATGATGTGGAATCTGCGAAGTAAGTGCTCAGCTATACCTACGTGCTTATCCGTGTTGATTTACGAACTTCAGTATTGGAACTGGTGTAGCCAAGATATGGAAACTGGTTCAGAAACTTTGGGCATAGCTTTGAAGGTGTCTTTTATTCTTCCTAGGTTTTAACGTAGATGCATGGATCCTGGGACATACGGATGACCTACGTTGTCAACAAGTATGGCCTGGCCGTGATAGTAGTGTTCGGACGTTCGTCCTTGGTTACCTTGCTTGTCAAGGCCCTTCGAAACTGGAAATTCATCCATAATTTCTGATCGGTATCTAATCAGGAACTTGTCTTCTCATCTCACTGTCAGTTCAAAGCTGATACTACTATGCTACCATGCCTCAAATTCAAGCTGTCGTGGACTTCGGCTCTTCTCTCAGTGTTTTCTCATGTCGTCTTTGCCGCGGCCTGTACAAAACCATCACCCCACAACAACACTGACTGCGAGAGCCTGGACGATGGCTCCAGCCAACCACGGGAGTGGACTGCAGAGGTGATGACCCGAATCCCAGACTTGATATTAACGTTTTAACATGCAGACTCTGAGCGGAGAACACATGATCAAGCATCAATAAGATGTATGACGATGTAGACATCGCCGACGCGACTTTATTTCCAGCATCCAAGTCATGATGCAAGGACTCTGTGGACCCGACTCTCCAAAGATTCGTGCCAAAGTCGATTAAATAAACTTCTTATTGTATAATTGACTGTACGCAAGTGCGCAAGGGTCTGTAGGTCTACTGTTCATGTATTTTGTGTCAATGCATCGTATTCAAGTTTCCGTCCATACAACTACTTGAAAATCATCCTATTCTGGTGTATGTAGAACTGAATCCTGATCAACTTTGTCACAAACTCAATCTGTTTTCCAGACTTTCAGCACAAGCACGGTTCTCAGCCGGCGCAGATGGCATTTCCCGAGTCTTTCCAAGTCTTGAGCTTATGGGGGGTACCTTCAGAGGGTCACTTCAGAGTTTGAAAGGGCAGGATGGCACCACCGGAGATGTCCGTGGCCTGATTAGAGCGATGATCCTCCTCATCGCTCAGTCAATGCGCTCGTCTCCGCTGAGGAGAGGAGAGGGGAAGAGGGAGAAGTAGCGAGAGGAGAGAGTCCTGTCAAGGGATTGGGAACAAGATGACATTGTGGGAAGACCGGTTCTCGGGTGCCCGAAAGGGGACAACCCCAGCTAACTACGGTGGTATGTAATGGAGTAGGTATGAAATGTAGTACAGAAGTAGTATGAAAATGTTTAGTGGAGGTGGGTGGGGAATTAAAAGTACGCGACGACACGGGAAACTGCGAGCAGTGAGCAAAGAGACTGAGATACTGAGTGGATACGTACCTGCGAGCAGTGAGCAAAGAGACAAGCTCTGTCACTGCTCGCAGGGTCTATATATACGAGGAGAATGAAAGGAAAAGCGAGACAAAGAGAAACGAGGACGTGAACGCGTCGATCGGCGCATTGACCCTGAACAAGCCTCCACTTGTTCACCCTATCTCATCTCGTATAGCTCGCAGGACGCCTATGTCGCGTTGTGGACGGCAGATCTCCATTAATATGCAGACTCCACTTGATCAACCGAACTTACAGGGTCACCGAACTCGAGGCAGCTCGACCTCGACTCGCGGCAGCGGCGGTTTCACGTTATTCGTGGCTTGGTTGAGTTACTAGATGAAACAAGCCACGAATAACGCGAAACCGAGAGACGAACATATCGTATCTGCAGTAAGTTCACTTCAAACAGTCGTTGCAAGCGAGCGGTTATATCGTACGATCTGATATAGACTGGATATATAGAGCCAGCATGTTGCAACATTCCTTCCGTAGTAGCGTTTCTCCCGTCCTCCGTCGCCGCATCCCTTCCTTTTACCGCACTATGGTAGCCCTTTTATTACTGTTTCTGCGTATTTTTGCTGATTTTCGCGCAGAGCATCGAAGCCGTTATTGTCGCCGCGTCCAGGACACCAACTGGATCCATCAACGGCACCCTCAAGTCGTTCACCGCGCCCCAGCTCGGCTCAGCGGCCTTGAAGCACGCTCTGCAGTCCAAGAACATCGACCCCGCCATCGTCGAGGAGGTATACTTTGGCAACGTCGTCCAGGCCGGTGTCGGTCAATCCCCTGCCCGCCAGGTCGCGCTCAACGCGGGACTTAGCTCAAGCTCCGATGCTACCACCATCAACAAGATCTGTGCTAGCGGCATGAAATCCGTCATGCTCGCTGCCCAGAGCATCGAGGGCGGTCACCGGAGTGTTGTCGCGGCTGGCGGTATGGAGAGCATGAGCAACGCACCCTTCCTCCTTCCCCGCCACAACCCCGTCTTTGGCAAATTCACCACCATCGACTCGCTCGAGTACGACGGTCTGTGGGATGTCTTCAACAACCAGGCCATGGGCAACTGTGGTGAATCTGCTGCCGAAAAGTGCGGCATCACCCGTGAGGCTCAGGACGCGCATGCCATTGAGTCATATCAGCGAGCCACCAAGGCCTGGAAGGAAGGTGCCTTTGACGCCGAGATTGTTCCCTTAACTGTCAAGGGAAAGAAGGGCGACACTGTGGTCAGGGAGGACGAGGAGTACAAGCGCATCATCTACGAGAAGGTCCCCTCTCTCAGGTCTGCCTTCAAGCAAGGAGGCAGCATTACCGCTGCCAATTCCTCTCCTCTTAACGACGGCGCAGCTGCTCTCATTCTCATGTCCGCAGAGAAGGCCAAGGAGCTCGGTCTCACCCCTCTGGCAAAGGTAGTTTGTGAGTATATCACCTGTCCTTTTTCGCTGTTCATCTTAACTTTGTACAGCCTACGCCGACGCTGGTGTGGAGCCCATCGATTTCCCCATAGCACCCACTGTCGCCCTCCCGAAAGCACTTGAGAAGGCCAAACTTACTATCGATGACATCTCGCTCTTCGAAATAAACGAAGCCTTCTCTGTCGTTGTCCGGATCGCAGAACAGAAACTGAAGATTGACCCAGCAAAGATCAACGTTAATGGGTACTTGTCTTTTATTAATTCCGCGTCAGCGTTCTTATTATCTTCGTAGTGGTGCTGTTGCCCTTGGACATGCCATCGGCAGTTCTGGCGCTCGCATTATAGTCTCGCTGGTTCATGCTCTCAAGTCGGGTCAATATGGTGCCGCTGGTATCTGCAATGGGGTGAGCAAGTATCTTCTCGTTGTGAATTGTTTGTTAACTTCTCACAGGGTGGAGCTGCATCTGCAATTGTCATCCAAAAGCTCTAAGTAATAGACTTTCCACTCTCATCGCCAGGATTCAATACTTGTACACAGATGACACAATAAACCGCATAAGCATCGTCCTTGAGGCTCCTCGTTAAATTCGCCCTGGCCAACCGACATTCGATGCTGTACTCCCTGATGAGTCTGATGTTTATGGGACTGTCTTCTCACAGTCACCTCATGTCGTCTCACTAGAAGCGGAGACGTGTTCGATAACAGATAAGGCTACTATAAAGTAGTTGGGTCATGTTGCAATGATACTCATCCGTCTATCATTCACACAGAGACAGAATGAAAGAGCGATGCTTCCATCGAGGAGAAAATTGCTCCAGACGCCGAGAAAGTGTCGATAGCCTCGCTTGACGTTTCTCGCGGTGATGAGGCTCTACGGCTTGTGGGTATCGAAAGAAGTGCCGAATTCAGTGAAGAGTATAATTTGCGCCTTCGGAGGAAGCTGGCAAGTGGATTGTCCTTTCTCGCAAACCGGAGAACTCACTGGACCCAGGACAAGCGCCTCTATGCGCGGCCGTCTACATAGAGTTCGCGCCCCGGAGTGTGCAGCATGCCCTCTGAGTTATACATGCGGTGCTTATTTCTCCGTGTTGATTTGAACTCCAGCATCGGAACTGTGTAGCTAAGATATGGAAACTGGTTCAAAAACTGTGGGCATAGCGTTAAAGGCGTCTTTATTCTTCCTACGTTTCAACATAGATGTACGGGACGTATGGACGACCTACGTCGTCAACAAGCATTACTTGACCCTCATAATAGTGTTCGGATGTTCGTCCTTGATCTTTCCAAGTATCAAGACATTCCGAGTGATGTCAGGTGCTAGATCAACGATAGTCAACCTGCAATCTGGGGCTGTCGCAACGCAGACACGCCCGCTGGTTTCATCCCACCCGACGCAGAACGATTCCTGGTGTCCGAATTGCGAGAATACGTTGCCCGGTATCAACGAGACCGTACTGATCATTCGTGTAGACTGCCATGTATCGCGCCATTCCCTCTTCACCAAGGGGTCTCTATCGAAGTGGTACTGCCCGTCATATTCGGCGCGAAGCTTGGCCCTGTCCTTTGGCAGGAACCGTCGAAGATTCGTGATGACCGTACGTCCGCATTGATATTGCTGGTTGAATATCAACGGACGGTGGACCGCTGGAATGAGGATTGGGTCAAAGTCGAATGACTCGAAGACGTAGCGCGATAGTGGGATGAAGCAGTCAGACTCTACGATGTACGCTTGTGGCGTCACCTCGTCTGCGTATTTGGGCCTTATGATATAATGCTCAACGCACCGGGGATGCTCTCGAACACCATATATTGATATAGGTGGATGGAGGGAGTGACTGGATAGGGTGGTCTGCGATGAACCCGAATTTGAAGAAAATTCAGTCATTTGAGTAGGTTCTGATATTGAGAAGGATGAGAATGGTGAGTTGAGAGATTCGAGTGGAATGGACAATGATGGTCGACCGTGGGCGTTGGATAAAAAGTCGTAGAGTTGAACGTAGTGTCCGTGCCTTTGCGCATCATCCTTCCGTGTTCGGATGACAAGGGCTTCATTGCGACTCATGAGAAGTCGGAGGCATCGAACTTCTGACTGCACGGAATTCAGTGTCAGGTATGTCAAGTGAAAAGAGGGTTTCTCTGAACTCACATTCGGCCCGACAGAATCCAACATAACCATTTTGGAGACACCGGCGTCGAGATCGTGAACAACTAAGATGAATGGTTGGACGATGTACGCCGCGATGGGCCTACCGTCGCCCATAGCAAGAACGAAATGGTCGATGCGCCCCTCTCGATGGTCGTGGCCAAGTTCATGCCAATCCTTTACAAACCACCAGTCGGAGTTCGAGGCAAAGTCCAGAGCTGCTAGGGATGTGAAGCCAGCATGCCATTCATGCTCCATCGGTGCAGGTATGTCTTCATCGTAGCTCAGCTCCCAAAGATCCCAATTACTATCAAGCGTGAGTTTTGATACGGCTGTTGTGGTGTGAACGGACAACTCACCTGCCGGGAAAGTAGGGCTTAAAGCTCCTTGTCACATATGATATGACGAGCCCCTCCTGTGACTGATAGTGCATGAACCGCGCTTGAATACGATAGGCTCTTTTCTTCAAATCTACACAGTACACCATCTTTGACCGAGGGCGGTCCGGAAAACCAGAAAGTTCGAGAATTATGATCGCATATTGGGGATGTGGGTCGAGTTCGAGAGGAGGTTTGTGTTCAGGAAAGCCCTGCACAGATGCGACGATGTATTTCCCTCCTGGAAGGATCTTCATCTCCAGTATCTCGAACCAATATTGGAGAGAGTTGACGTCGTAGGCTCTGGGAATTGTACTGTGCCAATTGTCCTCTAACGCGATAGCACGCGCCACCATACGCTCGCAGTCATGCTCTCGCGGATCAATCGCGAATCTCGAGGGATTCTCGTAAAAGAACGGAGTGGGCATGTCGAGCTGCCAGAAGAAATGCTTCCAGATGGTGACTTCGTGTGTCAGAATGAAGAAGGCTTTATCAACCTTGAACCCTGATGAAGTACAACGAGTGGAAAAGGAGGAGGCAGCCTACCTTTCTCAATCGCAGAATGTCTTTCAATGATAGTCGGAGAAGAACGCGATCGACGAGGACGTCAAGCGGTACGCGTCGTATGAGACAGCGCGCATTCCGGTGAAAGGACTCTGCCAGGAAACGGGGCGGCGCCGCTTCGCGTACCTGTTGTGCCATGGTAGCAAATGCAGAGCTGTAGAAACCATAGCGAGGGAAACCCGTCTATTTTGGGTCTTTGTTCCCGAACAAGATCAACATGGGACGCGCCTGACTAAGCGTGATCAACAAAGTCACGATCATGTGGTCCGTGCGCAAGCTCTTCAACTTCTTGTGGCAATCTCTGGTCAGATGCTGCTTTTCAGGAAGGGAGTGTGTCGCGTGTCTTTTGCAATTGGAATCAATCATTCAAAATCGTTAACAATAGACGCGTGTCGACACGCTGTCGCGCGAGCAGAGTCGCGACTATCTCGCCGGTTCAACACATGGCGGAACATGCTGAATATACGACATCTTTATAAGTACAAGTGGCGGGCTATAACCTTTACATTTAATTTGTACCCTGCTTTTTCTCCATGTTTACGACGCGTTGACG
The DNA here is from genome assembly GCA_036872995.1 of Hymenopellis raphanipes. Classification (NCBI taxonomy): domain Eukaryota; kingdom Fungi; phylum Basidiomycota; class Agaricomycetes; order Agaricales; family Physalacriaceae; genus Hymenopellis; species Hymenopellis raphanipes. Next base: position 4,323,786 of record JAYMDG010000001.1, read on the forward strand.
TTAATGACGAGCTTTCCAGTTGTCTTTCCACCCACCAAGTCCTTCTGCGCCTGCTGAACACCCTCGGCAGTGAAGGGATATTCCTTGTAGATGTTGACCTTGAGGATCCCACGTCCAATGAGATCATACAACTCAGTCGCATAATGCAAGATCTCTGAGGGAGTAAAGGCGTAGTTACCAACACTAGTCCCGACGTGTTAGCAAATAGGTACGCCATTAGAAAACGACGTACACAGGACGAACGAGCTTCACATTCTTCGGTGAAAGTTTCAACGGCGGGAATGGCGGTACAGCACCGGAGGCGTTTCCGATACTGACAAGTGTTCCCTTGCGTCTGATTATCTTGAAATTGTCCTCGAAGCTTAAGGAGATCGTCAGAAAAAGGTCTAACCAATGCAGCTTCGACTCACGTATCCTTCCCGACGCCATCGAAGATAGCATGCACACCCTCCCCATTGGTTAACTCCAACACTCTATCCGCAGTGTTTTCCGAAGTGTAAAGGATGACATGATCAGCTCCGTGTGCCTTGGCAATCTCCGCTTTCTCCTTGCTGGAAGTAGTGCCAATCACAGTGGCACCACGATATTTGGCGTATTGTGCCAAGTGCAAACCAAGTCCACCGGCGACGGTGTGGATAAGGACAATGTCTCCTTGGGATACATTGTACGCTTCAGTCATGAAGGTTATGGCTGTCATGCCTTGGAGGTAGGCCGCGACGCCGACCTTGGTGCTAATAGCAGCAGGTATAACACCCACTTTCTTCCAAGGAAGCGACGCGTAAGAAGCGTGTATTCCCGTGTCGTTCTGCTTTTTCATAAGCGGAGGCGTACCATCCACAAGTAGAAGAAACTCACGCCAGTGACTTTAGATCCAACGGAGTAGTTCCTGGCCTTGTAGTCTGGATCGTTCAAAACCTTTTCATCGGTGGGAAGTGCAACAATCGTTCCAGAGACTTCTTGCCCGAGGACAGCAGGAAAGTCTTTGATTGGGTACAACCCTTTGCTACAAGGATTGTCTCAGATAGATTCATACGAAAGTTCAAGAACGCACCGATAGTAGGTATCGATAAAGTTGACACCAAAGTACTCAGTCTGTGCCATAGTAAAACCAGACCGCTAGAATCAGTAGCACGTTTCTTACCTTGATTACAATATGGTCTGAGTCAACCTTGGGGAAAGGCCTGGTCGTCTTTTCGATAACGTCAAAGTCGCCAGTCTACCAATGTCAAGCGCGATCAACATAAGAGGATTATACCAACCTTAGCAATCGTGACTGCCTCAACAGTAGAAGGTAAAGACATGGCAGAAGCGGCCGAGAGCTGACGGTAAAGCTGGATACTTCTGAGAGTAGCAAGTCGGGAAATACTTCGATGCAGTGTGAACATTGCTGGATTCGTCAAAATCGCGTCAGTTCAAACTCTTGGCTTACCAATGGCTTACTGAGCTGTACTCACGGTGCCCTGCTGAGCTCCTGACTGTCGGACGAGAGCCGTGCCGTGCCGTATTGAGGACCCTGTGAAACTTACACAGCCACATGAGAGAGGATCTCCGGTCACGAGATCGGCGGGTCGCGCTGACTTGAAATTTTCCCCCACCTTCGGAAGCGACGCCCTCACACTCCTTACCTCCTGCAATAGACTGCGGACTCTGTGGGCCACATTTCCAGGCCTGTACTACCTGAAACTGAGCTGAATTCAGGAAATGTCTGTTACCCTCATTCCCTCGTCCTCAAAACATGCAAACTTGGCCAAGAATGGCTTCGAACACCACGCGGGAGGGCTCTTTCAAGACGAACTCGAAGAAGACATGAATACCTCAGCGGACTTGGACGACATACGTCGTCTGTATGTCGGAGATATTGACCTGCCAGAATGTCAGTGCTTCTTCGGAACTAGCCGCAGTTGAACTAACATGTTAAGCAGCGGAAGAACCATTACTGAAAGAGTCAAAGCGTCGCTTCGTCCTTTTCCCCATACAATATCCTGAAGTGCGTTGTATCATCGTTTTCTGACTGCAATTTGCTCAAGTCGTTCAAGATATGGAAGATGTACAAGAAAGCGGAGTCCTCGTTCTGGACGGCGGAGGAAATGGACCTGCAAGTCGACCTATATGACTGGAATAACCGTCTGAACGATAACGAAAAACACTTCATCTCGCACGTCCTCGCCTTCTTCGCTGCCTCAGATGGGATAGTCAATGAGAACCTCGTCGAACGCTTTTCCAACGAAGTCCAGGCAGCGGAAGCTCGCTGTTTCTACGGTTTCCAGATTATGATGGAGAACATACATTCTGAGACTTATTCCCTCTTGATTGACACCTTTATCAAGGATCCGAGCCAACGCGAGTACCTGTTCGACGCCGTAGAGACTATTCCTTGTGTCAAACGCAAGGCGGATTGGGCTCTCCGGTGGATATCCGACAAGCGGTCTAGTTTCGCTGAACGCCTGGTGGCTTTTGCCGCCGTTGAGGGGATCTTCTTCTCCGGGTCATTCGCCTCAATCTTTTGGCTGAAGAAGCGGGGACTCATGCCGGGATTGACTTTCTCTAACGAGCTCATCAGTCGCGATGAGGGCATGCATACAGATTTCGCCTGTTTACTTTTCACTCATCTCAAGCGCCGACCGCATCCGCTGGTTGTGCAGCGCATCGTTACAGAGGCCGTCAAAATCGAACAAGACTTCTTGACTGGTATGTGGCCGGCTCTTGTAATACAACCCCTCTCAAGTTTCCTAGATGCGCTACCCGTTGGACTCATTGGAATGAACGCTGGGTTGATGCGACAGTACATCGAGTTCGTAGCGGACCATCTTCTGGTCGCCCTTGGAAACGACAAAGTCTATAATGCAACAAACCCCTTCGACTTCATGGACATGATCTCCCTCCAAGGGAAGACCAACTTTTTCGAGAAGCGTGTTTCGGATTATTCAAAAGCGAACATGAATATGACCGGGGCTGTCGACCAAGTTCAGACAAAGCTCTTGTATGTCTGATCCATTTCGTCGCGAACTGACGCTGACATATCCTGCAGCACGCTAGACGAAGATTTCTAATCTCATGACTGTTTTCGAAGATCCTACGGACATTCTATCTCTCCTTGCAAGTATCACTCGCGTCACCACCACTCAGTTCCCTCTCGCTATCGACTCCGCTTCTATATTATTGTCATAATAGTTGTATCATATGTACTGTAGGCATAGTATTTGTAGCCCTCTCTACACACCCAACTTACCGTCTTGTATCAGGAGCAGATGGCTTAGAAGTCCGATGTGGCGCAGAACCTCAAGGTGACAAGTACTTTCCGCTTATGAATATTGCACGAGAGTAGATATGGACAAGGCCTAAAGCAACGTAAGGATTATTTGTGGACGATCGCTAAAAATGCAAGTGCCGTTCACCATGCAGTGCGTACTAAATAGCCTACCATACCCCTGGCTAAATTGGCTGCTCGTTCACTCGTCGCCTTCCTGAGAAGACTCAGCTTGTCTCGCAAAGATTTCATGGCTTTCTCCATTTCCCTCGTTTCCTCGTTCGTTCCTTTGCCTTGCATAGTTTCTTGGTGGAACTCGAGCATTCGAACAGCCTTCTCGACCTGGGCGGACATATTGCCCGACAGAGAGATCCTCGAATACTCCTCGGCAAGCCTACCAATCTCCAATGTCTGTTCCTTGATACGCGCCGAGAATTTCTGAAGCTGGAGTTCCATCTCTTCCAGCAATAACTCCTGCCTCTCCTTCTCAGACTTGGCCGTCGTATATTTCGCCTTCGCGTCCTCGTCAACAGTGATCTGCTCCTCATTTTTCTTCTCCCACACAGCGTTGAAGTGGCGATGCTGTTCAGACTTGTGAGAGCAGACGTTGCATTTCCTCTCACCGAGACGCGAGCCCATAGCATAACAAGAGTTCATCGTTTCGGGATTGAGGGAGAACTCGAGCTTGCAGGATTGGTGACAGTTGGAATAGCACCCCGGGGCAGTACAGAGGGTGTTGTGGCGCGGTGTTTCGATCTGTGACCAGACGGGTCGCCTGATAACTTTTTTGTACGAATTATATGCTTTCATGCTCTTCAAGGGAAAGTCAACGCAGAAGAAAAGGGTAACGGATCCCACGTACAACACCATGTTTCGCTACGATCGCTTGAATCATCTCGACCTCTTGTCTCTTGGTATTATCCTGTTCCATGGAAGCCAACGCGTCCCCGATACGCGTCTCGATCTCCTGGACCTGGAGGTACAACGTCAAAATTTCTTTTGTCGGTTGCGGCTCCAGTTCATTCATCCAGTTGAATAATGACGCCAGTTCGTCAACAGTCTCCGTATATGTGTTATCAACTGCCGCTTTCATGCGCTTTACGAACCCAGGCTTTTGTGGGAGCGTAGACAACTCCCGTAGCCTCATCTCCATTGAAAAGGGGTTATCGATAGTGAAACAATTGGCGTCGTGAAGAAATTGGGGAATGGTTTCCGCCTGAAAGTTCCATTGCAGAGGGTTACTGACGTTGGTGAAAACGAATGAGATGTTCTTTTCGAGTGACCTCGGAAAGATCGAAGAAAGCGTAGTGAGCGCATAATCGGTGGCGATTCCGAGGCGCGCAAGGGTGCCATTTGCGAGAATGATGACCGCGTGGATAGTGGTGATATGTTGTTGGATGGCATCCGCGATGCTTTTCTTGTGGAGGTCATCCAAAGCAAGGCCCCGCGTATCGGCTAAACCTGGAGTGTCGAGTACGCGCACGAGTATCCCATTGCGACTTCGGAATTCGTACACCATGGCTTCCTGAGTCTGGCTACCGGCATAACTTCCCCCCGCCTCATTGGACTGGTAGTGGGCCTGGACAAATTCGTCTGGACGTCGCCCCTCCACAACGTTGGCAAGGAGTGAGAGAAAGCTCGTTTTCCCGACACCCGTCTCTCCAACCAACAAGATGGTAAGTTTGGAACGGTTCTTCACGGTACGAATGATTCCATCCGATAAGGACTGTAGCTCGCTAACATGCCAGAATCAGGCTTAGGGATGAACAACGTTGTAACAGGGAAGACTGACTTGGTCGCTTCGATGTTCGTAGCATGTATTGAGTCATCCAATTCTTGAGCAACCTCCGGCGCGGAAGTGAGGTCGCTATCGGATGTCCTATCCGGAGCAGAAGGTGTGGCGTAGGCGTCATCACTGAAAAGAATGATATCGTCAGATGGAGATGTACTGCAAACGGGGTAGGAAAGAAGGAAACGTGCCTGTTCGAAAGACTGGGATCCGTAGGATCTTGTAATGCGCCAACGAGGGCCAGAGTATCGTCATCGCTGAGAACAGAAACGGGCGAAATTGAAGAAGTCGTGACATTATGAACAGATTCCCCGCTGTTTGAGGACGAACCACTGCCCAAAATTTTAGTATTTGTGCCAAATAGAAAGTCCACTGATACGTACCCTTTGCTATTCGATCTCTCAAGGGTGGCTGGTTCTCCTTCGACGTGCTCTTGCACGCTGCTGTTGACGTCGGCGACAGTATCCGCTTCATCGAGAGCATCAGACAAATCGCTATCGGTCGAAGAAAGTCAGGCACTCGGTCAAGTCACCAAGGGCAGCCATGAATTTACTGGGGAGTATTATCCGGGATCGCATTGGATGCGATATCGATATCTCGGGCGTTCGGTTCAAGTTCTATGAAGCTACCGTCGAGCGAGACAGTATCACCATCAACCAAGTCGTTGGTCTGCTCAGCAGTGGAATTCATAAAAGACCTAGACATTCGAAAAGATTATTCCATCTAAACATTTACGAATAACTCACCCGATAGCGGATTCGTCTTCGAGGGGAGGACAAGCGGGCTCAGAGTTGGTGGCATCTTGATTGTCGAGCGGTATCTTGGTGTTTGAGTCGGCTGGCAGAGGCGCGGGAGCAGAGCTGTTGAAGGGCCTGCGTTCCGTGAGATGAAATGCCATAGCTACGACTAGAGTCCTAGACATACCTCCAGCTCTTCCAAGAAGGTGGGAATAGCGACATTAGGAGGACAGTTTTTTCGTCTGAGCGTAGTAGGTAGGTAGAACCGGCACAAGGTGTGAGGAACGGCCGTGTGTATGGCGGGCGAGACCCGATTTCCACCTGTCGAGTTCGGCGTGTGTTCAACACGTTCACTACTTAAACTTAGAATCAGCCAACCCACTGATCATCACATTAAGGAATCCATTTCTGCATGACAACAGTATGTCATGAAAAAAGCAGGTCCAGGCGAGACGATGGGAAGATGCGCACCATATGAAGTCAATTTCAGACTTCAATACCTATACTGTAACTTGAAAATAAGAGTGCGGGTAGATTCTAGAGAATATCATTCGTTTGCCAGGTGTCATGGACACATTTCGATGTCACAGAAGTTCAACCGATATGGCATTTGGGTGTTGGAATCTATGCCCTTTGCCCTGTCGCAGTCCTAGCTGAGATAAAACGGGTGGACCCATCAGCATGGGCGACTTGCATGAATTGACGGAAAACGTACTTTGCAGTCTCATACGCCACGATATGCAGTCTTTACAGTACAATGATTTTTGATTTTCGTGCGCGGCTGTGTTTGACTTTCGAAAGAATTGGGTATCGACTATTTCTGTAATCGGGATTCAATGCATTACTTCTCAAGGTCATAGGTTGACGTCCCATGCGATCTACTGCACATCGAGGCGGTTCCTCCAGGGTTCCTCCTAAGCCGCTCTGCAGTCCGTACCTGGAGTTTGTATGCCTCGGCTCTATAATCGCCTCCCGCTTTTTTGACTAGACTCGCGTGAGTGAAAGATAATTAGAATCTGATTACCGACGAGTGGGCGGACAACAGGCAATGTGTACCATCTCAGAGAGATCGGCCAATAGCATGATTGTTACACAGTGAGCCAAGCTAACGTTCAGCTTCGACTGAATACAAAGCCCCATACTGATACAAATATCACAGTCTCTGCAGAAGATTTCAGGCAGTGTAGGATCTTCAGCCGATAGCATTCATACCTTCACGACAACATCCCAAGCGATTCGATTGACATGTTACTAGGCATTGTCAATTTCCAAAATATTCTCCGGCACACTCCATTCTTTGCGCCCGTCTTTCGTGAACTTGACAGCGTAGGTCCAATACTATTGGTTTTACCATCAGTATCGCGCTCTAGATCTACCGAACCGGTTGAGAAGACATACATATGCGTTTCCCCGGCCTGTCTGCCACTTGTCTTCAATCTGACCAGCGTCACCTTTTTTGTACAGCCTCAGGTTGTTATTGTTGGTACCTGGCGGCTGGTAGTCCTGGGTGAGCTTCACGGTGTCGTCGAGGTTGAACTGAACGTATCACGTTGAGAAACTGTTTTATCGATAGGAAGCTGAAGATAGATACCCGTGCTGGCGGATGTGAAGACATGGCGGCGATGAACGATGACTGTAGGATCCAAGGCGCTTAAACGGAGAGGGTCGAGGTCATCCGGTGGGAATGACTGTTATCGGATCTTACACTTTTAGGCACCGGTTTGAGGCATGTCTTTATTGTTTAACTTTAGAGTTTGCAACTTCGGCAGTGCACCGGAGAGGAATACTCATTCAGAGATAGAGAATCCATCATTAGATCTTGAGGACTCACGATGTCTGCGCGCTTGAAGTTTTGTGGGGCAATTTATGCGCCTATGAGGCGGCTCAAGGGAGATACTTTATTTATAGGCAAGTTCCCAAGTTGAAGCGTACCGAAACAATTTCGTCGAAGAACCAATTCGGGCACGCGTGAAAACGGCTCGTTCATTGTTTTCTTATTAACAGTCTGAGAGGTACACTGGCGGCGAAACACGATATTTGAAGCGTCCTGAGAAAGGGTGAGGCTTTTCATAGCAGCGTCGAATGTATATCCATACCATGGCTCCAACGAGTCGCTTTCACCTCACGCCGCATATCATCCGAACTTAGGAAACTGCATATTTCTTCGTATCGAGAGAGCGCAGCAGCAGCAGTGGGCTGATGCGGGTCATCACAGTTTTTCATGGAATCGAGAAGTGTAACAAGATCGGGCATGGCATCTTCAATACACTAAGCGAGGAACGTTAGACTGAGTTTTACGATCATCGCGATGGTGCTCACGCGAAGATGGATCTCAAGAGTTGATGCCAAATCACCAACCTCTCTCTTCGAGGCGCTCGTGAACTCGGGTGCAGGTGGATACGATTGGTTGAAATGCTCGCCATTGAGGCTCCTGCTATCAGATGAAGGAGCCGGCAATGTCGCCGTTTCGAAGTCAATCAAAGCGTACTTGCGTTCAGGTCCACGAACGCCCGCAAAGCCGACACCGAATGAATCTGGCTTTGAAACCATGACATCCATAACCATGTTTTGCAGATCGATGTCACCATGTACCATATTGTGCTCGTGAAGGAAGGCCGTAGCCTAAGCGAGGATCTCTAAATCACCACATAAATTCAATATAACGGACTGACCTCGAAGAATGCTTGACCGTAGCGGACCAGTTCGCCAACCGTGGCGAAATCAGCTTGGATTGCCCGAGTCCATCTGTTGGAAGTTGGAACTAGTCAGCGAGTAAGCGAGAGTCAGGACTCGCCTCGGCATCACAGCGAATATTTGACCATTAAACTCAACGAAATCAAGCACGGGTATAGTATGGTTCCGGGGATCGTCTCGAAGGGCATCGGAGTGTAAGAGACGGAGTGCCTGTAGCTCTTTGGTCGGTCTGGAACCAGAAACTGCCCTGCACAAAATGAAACAAGAAAATTTGGAACACTAGGCGGCGGCCCACTTAATTATGACGTCTCGCCCAATCCTGTCCCGTGCTGGCCAAACCAATGAAGACTAAGGCTAGTTAGAAGGGACCTTGAGGGGGCTAAATCTGAGGATTACTTACATAGAAAGAGTATTCCGCTTCCGCGTCTGTCTTGTACAAGCATGGCGCAAATGGAAATGAGTGCTTTCCAGTTGATTTGGGAGTAGTTGGGACAAGATCACTATATATGTCGACTGAATCTCTGGGGACATATAGGTGATATCCACGCGAAGCAAAGAATGGTCGAAGGAAGCGCCACATGCGCAGTAGTCGTCTCCTATCACGTTCAAAGACTTCTCCGTCATTGGGGTCCCCCGTGTCCCAAACAGTATAATCCTGGGTGATGGGGTAGTCCCAGAGCCAGGATCGGATGGTCCAATATATTGAGCTCCAGACTCCATCTACGCGTACCCAGCGAATAGGTTTAAGCAAGTAAGTGGTTGCCAATACGCCACCAGCTAGTGAAATAGACAGAGCGTTCATGGTGGCGGAAGTAAGTAGGACCACGTGCTTGTGTTATGGTTCTTCAACTGCCGCATGCCGCGGAGTTTGAATTCGGCAGTATATATAGAAATTTTTCTCTCTTGCACCGACGTCCATGATGTCCTGAGGTGCGTAATGTTTCCCATATTTCTTTGGTGATGACTTTATTCTCTTCCCCGTCTTACACGACCATGCCGAGCAATAGAGCTTGTTCGTTCGCAACGAACACGCGTCCTTCGCGGCGCACAGTGTACTTGCCAGTGCCATTTAGTCTGATTCTTCTCTTCTTTGCCTCTTTTTTCTCGTGCTTTTCTAACCTCCTCCTTTCAGATTTCCCGGTGATGGTCTCCAATCATAAGGTGAGCGTCGACTCTCCTTGTTCGTGTCGATGCTATCACGCATGCACGATGAAAATCTTCCGTACATTCGCAGTTTCCACTCGAGCGTCCTCGTTACGAGAACTCCCCCATTGAAGCATCCATATTCCCCCTCCGTGAACATGTTGAACCCATTGACATGGGAGCGTGGGCCGCCGTTTTGGTTGTGCTGGATGTGGAGTGGGGGTGACGCGATGCGGGTTGTAATGTCCTTCCTTTGGATGTCTGATTCTTTTTGGCTCTGCTACTTTCTGTTGCGGCATCCTTACTGATTATCTACTCCTCATAGGTGGTGCCAGGATGCGGAGTAGATTATATGATTGCAAATTTACGACTTGGATATCTATTCGCTTCACTATCTTTTCGTTGATCTTCTGTGCCATTGTCCATGGGTGTATGTCAATCAATTCTGCCAATACTAGCTTGGAAAACGTGTGAAGAAATGTACAAGTATTTGGTTGATGCATCCTGAGACATTTATTATTCATTCGTTCCCTCTTTACCGCCATTCCCGTTACCGGCGACGACACACACTCGCTTAATACCTCGCATATCTGGTACGTCAAGGATATCTGGAAGATGCCTAGCTGAGATCTCTCAGCATCACCCCAAAATGGCGTACTGCAACCGTTGTGACCGCGATTTTCCTCATTCCGCTGCCCTCGACCAGCACGAACGCTATTCTGCCCGGCACAATATCTGCTACCGTTGCGACATTGATTTTGACTCCTCGGTTGGGCTGAAGGAGCACCGGGTGCAAAGCTCGCGTCATGCGTATTGCCAATATTGCGACGAGGAGTTCGACCATGATGAGGAACTCTACGAGCACAAGTGCAACTGCCACAGCTATTGCGAAAAATGCGACAGGGTGTTCGTCAATGACTACGGGCTGCAGGAACATTTCAGGCAGTCGTTTAGCCACAACTATTGCGTGGAATGTCAGCGCGACTTTGCCGATGACGGGGATCTCCAAGACGTACGCTTCTTGTTCCCCGATTTACTGTCGCGTACTGATATATTTACTAGCACATAGCCCAGGTCCATAATCCGGAGGTCTTCTGTCAGCGTTGCGATAGGTTCTTCCCCAATCTTCACGCGCTTGACCAACACGAACGCGACTCGAGTGCGCACAATAAATGCTCCAGCTGTCAGCTCGACTTTGAAACCCATATCGGATTGAAGGAACACTTTGTTCAGAGTCCCCGTCATTCCTACTGTCAGTACTGTCGAATCCATTTTGATGATGACGAGTACCTGCACCAGCACTACCAATACGAGCATAGCTATTGTGACGATTGCAACAGGGTGTTCGCCAACGATCATGGACTACAGGAGCATTACCGTCAATCCTTACGCCACATTTTTTGATAACATGCGAAGATCGACATCCACTGTAGGTACGTTCATTCCATCTCCGGCGGCGTTATCGTGCCCTGATTTCGTTTCAGAACACTTACATGAACCCGTAAATACCTCAATGCTGTATGTGTACTTGCACGAATTTTACCCCGCGACTGTTTTGCCTCTATTTTCTGTCACGCTAATGCTAGGCGAGGATCCATTCCCACATTCCGAGAAAGCCACTTGAAGCGTACGTTCATACTCTGGGAGTGGGAGTGGCATGATAATCGATTGCGACTCAATGCGGTGTAGTACCATACCTACATTCTGTTCGCTGTCTGATCTCTCTGTATCTCGTTAAAAATGTCGTGCTGAGGTCTCGACAGACTCGCGGTGAGTTTAGTCGTTTTAAAGTACACTTGAAGTCACGCTATACCTGTTGCAGATTACATGATCATGCTCGGCTTGTAACAGTTCTTCGTGGCTTCGCCTCCAACTTCTCCACGAGAGGCTCTAATCGACTCGCACTAGGTTTGCAGCGACATGGCCTCTCCCATCCCATTTGACGCGTCGTACTACAACCAGTTGTAGCGGGGTCTTCCCAGGTCAGAAGCGTCCCGCACATCTTGGACTAACTGAACGTTGACGACACGTTCGAAACCTTCCACGAAGAACTGTCCTCCGCAAAGCGCGAATCTCTCAAGGCATTTGGGAATGATACTGTGATGATTGAGGAATACATCGAGCGACCACGGCATGTGGAGGTTACAGGTGTTTGCAGATACGTTAGGCAACACCGTCAGTCCGTGGGAGCGCGATTGTTCGGTGCACAGGAGAAATCAGAAGATCATAGAAGAGGTTTGTTGGAAACTCTTGACATGACGATGCTGTCTGACCTACATATAGGTGCCTACACCTGGCCTTTCCGCGGAGCTTAGAGCAGATTTGGGAGAGAAAGTCGTGGCGGCTGCAAATGCTGTCAAATATGTTGATGCTGGAACGGTCGAGTTCATCTTCGACAATGACATCCAAGATTTCTACTTCATGGAAATGTTGGTCATACCATCTACTTCACAGAGTGCAGCACTAATGATTGAAGCCAGGAATACGAGACTTCAAGTAGAATATCCGATTGGATTTAGTCGAATGGCAACTAGAGGTTTGCACTCTCCTGTTGTTTATTGATAGCCGGCGTTCACCAAAGCCCTAGGTGGCCGCCAGGAATCCTCTCCCTCTCGATCAATCGTCAATTCCTCTCGTTGGACTCGCTTTCGGGGCGCGTATCTACGCCCCTAACCCCAGAAACCACTTACTTCCCGACTCTGGAACTCTGCTTTATCTGTCCACGTCCACTCCAACACACGTCTTCGCGCCCACACAGACCGGAGATGTATCTCCTTGAACAGGGCTTCAACCAAGTATCACAAATTGGTGTATTCTACGACCCCATGATTGCAAAGGTGATCACCCATGGTCGAGATCGAACAGAAGCGCTTAGAGTGTTAAGGAAAGCATGGGACGAATACCACGTCGTAGGAGTGTCAACCAATGTAGAGTTCTTGAGGAGTCTCGCAGGAATCCAGGCTTTTCTCGATAGAGAGTTGGAAACAGCGTTTATTCCCGTGAGTCGACTTTGGCCTGGTTGTATCAATATTGTTTTGACGAGGCCATCCGTTAGTGTATTAATGGAAACTGTTGCTTCAAATCGACCGTGAATGCTGGCGGGGAGCCGACTGCCTTTTCGTCGGCCACAGCACGACTGACATCTCCCACTACACTGTCCGTGCGGATCGAGAACGCGTTTGGGGAGACGACGATTGTGTCACAGAAACCGTCGCCTTCTACGCCCGCATCTGCGTCGCACAATACTCTGGAGCGCCTGCATCTTTTTGTCGGGGGGTCAAAAGGCCACGCTTGTGCTTCCCTTCCCAAAGTGGCTGTTGTGATTATATGCAGACATCCTCGGTGCGTTGAAGGGCGGATTAAAGGCGCCTATGCCAAGTTTGGTTGTCGATGTTAGGGTAAAAGTTGGCAAGCCGGTGGAGAAGAGACAGGTGGTAGTCGTGCTAGAGAGTATGAAAACGCAGACAATTATGCGAGCGGACATGAAAGGAGTGGTGAGGTCTGTGGGGTGGAAAGAGTGGGGAGATGGTTGAGGAGGGGAGGGAGTTGATGGATATTGAGGAGGAAGAAGAGGGTCTTCATTTTGTGTATTTTCTATTATGAATTGTAATACATAACGACTGCACGAAGTGCGGCATCAATGTTTTGTGGCCGAAAGCAAGTTGAGGTCGAGTCACGTGTTCGTCATGCCCCATCTTTCGAACTCTCATCTAATTTTGTCCTACTACGAATGCTGAATGTGTATCGACGTGTCATTATCGGATATCCTGGACTATGCTGCCGGCTTTCGACGATACGTCGTCCGCGCATCCCCACTGCCGTGAAACAAGTGCTCGAGGCGAACTATGGCGAAAACCGTTATCCTACTCGCGAACAGTTCGAAAAGATGTCGTGCGAGCTTGGAGAGAGCTACGATAGGATATCTGAATGGTATAAGGTGCGGTGAGTTACCTACCACTTCGACATCTGAAGAATCACCTTCATAAGACTAGACGTGTGAAGGAACGGAAGACGTTGAGGAGTGATGAGATAGAATGTCATCCACTGACAGAGAGCGCTCGTTCACGCATACCTACTGTCGTTAAAAGAGCGCTCGAGGCCAAATTCAACGACAACTATTTCCCTACACGCGACGAGCTTGGGCAAATGGCGCAAGAGCTGGGGGAGAGCTACGATAGGTTGTACACTTGGTTTGATTACCGGTGAGTTACATATTAACCAGTTTCCTCCTGTATTTGTCTCATAACCCACAGGCGCAAGAAGGAGCGGCAGATACTCAAGGCTATAGGCATTGAATCGCATCCACTTTTGGAGACTGTTCGACCGCGGTTCTCTACTGCCGTGGCAGCATCGCTTGAGGCCAACTACATCAAAAATCGTTATCCTACATACGAAGAAATCGAGAAGATAGCACAAGAGCTCGGGGAAAGTATTGACAGAGTTTCGGCTTGGTATGAGAAGAGGTGGATTCTCATCCCACCGTGACCCACGACGCGTTTAACTTATGAATGATAGACGCTTCAAGGAAAGACAACTGCTGAAAAGTACTGGAATGGAAGAACACCCTGGAGAGTCCCGAGTTCTGGTCAACCGTTTAGACTTAAAACCGTGCCGGCCGCAACTGGAAGCCGTGTTCAAGGGGGATCTATACCCGACTGTTGAAAGAATAAAACTCCTTGCAGAAGAACTCGCGGTATCCTGGCTATCCATTGCCAAATGGTTCTCATACCGGTGAGCGCATCTCCTTTGTAATCGGACCCTTCATTCCAACCATATAGGCGTAATAAAGAAACGGCGCTTCGGAGAAAGGCTGGACTTGAGACTGCCGAATTTGGGCGGATTCGTCTCGCCAAGGCGAGACACCTGCAGGAATTCCTCGACAGGACTCAGAACCTGCATTTATCGGAAAGAGAGGTGCATGAGCTAGCCAGCAGAGTTGCAGTGCCGGTCCGTGCGGTTCGCATCTGGTTCTACAACAGGCGGCGTCAGAAAACTGGTCAATCTCCGAGGCAGACCAGGCTCCAACTGTTGCCCAAACAGGTGGCCTTACTTGAAGAGCGCTTTGCGCGATGTCGGCATCCCACACAGTCTGTCACTCGGGAGATTGCTCGAGAGGCGGGCATCCCCAGTGCTTGGGCAAAGCATTGGTTCCTTCTTAGGTTTGTGTCGTTCCATGCTACGCTTGAGCGACGGACATTGAATTATTTGTTTCTGTAGAAGAGCGCGCGATACGGATCGAACGAGAAGGGCCCTTAGGCGCCGCGATGCATCCCCCAACATATGATGTCGTTTTGAGTTCGAAATAGGCGAGATTACGAGCCAAAGGGTGTATTGCTGCTACTGTGCGCTAGCTCTTAGTGGAGTGCTTGAATCCGTGTCATGCTCTAGACAACTTGGTCGAATTTCAATATTGTGCTGAGTCACGGCGTATCGCCTAAGTAAGTAGGAAGTAAGTCGCCATTTGAACTGTTAGTACATATTTGCTTTTCACTTGTTGGCACAGAACACTCACTCACGATTCAGCGGCTGGTGTACGAGGATGTCATCGCAAGAGCCAGGATCCCGAGTTTCCGTACCGACAAGCAAAGTGGATGGGTGAATTCAAGATTCCCTTGTTATTGGTTCAAATCAATTCGATCTTACCGGGAATGCGAGTGGGGAGCTGACTACCTTTCAGCGCGACTGACATGACCCTCCGCGTGAATCGGGAAAGTGTTTGGGGAGGCGACGATTGTGTCACAGAAACCGTCTCCTGTATCGCACTGCCTGCATCTTTTCGTTGGGGGGCAAAAGACCGCGATTGTGCTTCCGTCGCCAAAGTGGCTTTTGTCATTATGTAGGTGGAGACATCCTTGGTGCATTGATGAGCGGATTGAAGGCGCCTATGCTGAGTGCGGTTGTTGAGGTCAAGATGAAAGTTGGCGAGCGGGTGGAGAAGGGACAGGGCTGGAGAATATGAAGATGGAGATGATTATGAGAGTGGATATGAAAGGAGTGGGGAGATGGTTGAAGAGGGGAGGGAGTTCATGGATATTGAGGGGAGGTGGAATGATTGGACAAATCTTCATTTGTATATTTTTATCAAGAATTGTAATACATAACGACTTGGTTGACTGCACGAAGTGCGTCGTCGATGGCTTGTCCGCCTCGGCTTGGAGCTCGACGGCAACATTTCGGCAGGCGGAGTTCCAATCTGGACCATATAAATAACCATGTTCTTCTTATCAAATCACCTCCATGACCTCTTCAAGGTGTGTACCATTCCCAGTTTTTTTTTCATGATGACTTTATTCTCTTCCCCGTCCTACACGACCATGCCGAGTAATAGAGCTTGTTCGTTCGCAACGAACACGCGTCCTACGGGGCGCACAGTGTACTTGCCAGTGCCATTTAGTCTGATTCTTTTTGTTTCTGCCTCTTTTTTCTCGATCTTTTTGTAATCCATCCTCCATTCAGATTTTCCTGGTCATGGTTCCCCAATCAAAAGGTGAGCGTCGCCCTCCCTTATTCCCGTCAATGCTACCACGCATGCACGATGAAAATCTTCCGTACATTCGCAGTTTCCACTCGAGCGTCCTCGTTACGAGAACTCCCCCATTGAAGCATCCATATTCCCCCTCCATAAACATGTTGAACCCATTGGCATGGGAGCGTGGGCCGCCGTTTGGTTGCGCTGGATGTGGAGTAGGGGTGACGCGATGCGGGTTGTAATGTCCTTCCTTTGGATGTCTGATTCTTTTTTTCTGCTGTTATCTTGTTAAGACATCCTTATTGACTTGTTATCCCAGGATGTACTGTAGAAGATACTCCATAGATTCAATCAAGGATTCAATGCGAATAAACGTTTTGGCCTTTGTTACGTGTGATAACGTCAAAATGTGAAGAAGTGTGAAAATGTGAAGGAGCTGGAGGGTTACGCGACAGTCAGGGTTGGCGTTGGCTCTTTCATTCGGACCACCCAACGCCTTTCCCCGCCATTGTCTTCGCTGCGGTCGCCGCTGTCGCACGCCGTTGAATAGCTGACTGTCATCGTCTCAACCATTTACAGTACGTCGTGCACCGTTCGCCTACCTCGCAACCTGATTCGTCCCTAGGCGTCCAATGGCATACTGCGACCGTTGTCAGCGATACTTCCAGACATCCCGCGCGCTTGACGAGCACGAGAGGCATTCAAGTAACCACCATATCTGCAACGACTGCGGCCTGGACTTTTCGACATGGGTTGGCCTCAAAGAACACTACGTTCAGAGCCCGCGCCACTCGTACTGCCAGCCGTGCAATACCCTCTATCCTTCAGACCAGAGTCTGCGAAACCACTATCACAGCCAGCATCATTACTGCGAAAAGTGCAACAAGCTGTTCGTCAACGACCGCGGATTATTCGAGCATTATAGACAGTCTCCGAACCATAGTTATTGTGTGGAGTGCAAGCGCGATTTTCAGAATGACAACAATCTCCGCTCGGTACGTCCTTGGGTATCTGTTGTCTCGACTGCGTATTGACTATCGCCTAGCACATGAATTCTTCGACGCATAAACCCAAGGCGTTTATCTGCCCCGGTGCCCGCTGCGGCCAAGGATTCGTCTCCCGCTCTGCTCTCGTACTCCACCTGGAATCAGGCTCGTGTCCGTCTGGCGCCACGCGCGCCATCGTCAACGAGCGCGTGCGCCAGTACGATACCAGCAACGTCATCACCAACCCGTCGCGTCTCCTTACCGGCGGCGACATACAGTACTCGGCCAACTCGAGTGCGTGGAACGGCCACGCATACGAGTGTTACCTCTGCCACTCGACGTATTCTTCGCTCAGGGCGCTGAACCAGCACCTTGCGAGTCCGAAGCATCAGCAGAAGATTTATTTCTGCCCGCTAGACACGTGTAGGGTGCAGTTCACAACTTTGAGTGCACTGTTGCAGCATATCGAGAGCGAGAGGTGTGGAGTTGCCAAGTTCAAGGTTGTGCAGAACACACTCAATGGATTGATGAGCTCGCGGATGTTGACTTTCTGATTCCATACCCTCGTGTATGTATACCTGATCATACAAAGGAAGTAAAAGGGAGTTGGCTTGCCGCTTGCTCTTATGTTATCCCGTTGCATGCACACTACTTAGTTGACAATTCAAGAGTAATTTGACAGAGTACTGATAACACCGAAGTGCTTGAAGAGTGTCCATATACAGGATAACAAAGTCCGCAATTCTGAGTAGTATTAAAGATGCTCAAGATCTCAACTTGAAGGTTTGAACACCACTGCTCTTAGTGCCAGCACAGTGCACACAACTTTCTCTTTTGTTCTCTGGAAGCTTTGCTGGAATTTCTGTTAAGAAAATGTAACTGAAACACATCTATGCTCACCTTAGAGCTGCAATATCTCCTACAATCTCTTTCATCTTATCAAATCCTTCCTGAGAAAGAATATCGATACTCCAACCGTCTTTAAGAAAATCCAAGGGCATAATACGAGCAGGGTCCAACAATGAATATTTGGGGTTCATATCACCGTCACCAGTAGCAACATCACCACAGTAAACACGAAGTGAGGTTCCGAGCAGGCTTAGACCCCAGAAGCGAGGGAGAGGACAGTCATGACCCATAAGTCTAAACCACCAACGCATGTGTTCCTCCGCTTTGGACCGTAGCCCCGCGTATTGGATCCAACTGTCATCCTTGATGTCTGCGAACATCACAGGACGACGCAGCTGGTCATAGACAACTATAAAAGCGTAACAGTTGACAGCTTTAAACGAATCTTCGCCACAGGGCCCTTCGTTAGGGGCTCCGGGAGTGACGAAGAACTCATATGAGTTTGGGCCGAAGCAGTACGAGAATAACTTGGTGTATGGTCCCCAATAACGGTTGTTGGGCGACTCGCGTGCTTGGCGGCTTACGCGGAAGTAGCTTTGTAGGCCATCAGGCCAGGTCGTATCGGTTGAGAATGGCGCGCTTTATAAGGGAGAACAATAAGTATTTATCATTGAAGTTAATGCGCTAGTTTACCTCAGGTGGTGACGAGTAGTCGAGATGTCTGGCGCCGCTGTTGAACTCCATAATCAGTATATGCTGCCAAGAAGCCTGTTGGTGAGGTGAGCTCGTACATAATTTAACCTTGTTCTTTACTAGAGTGTTGTGGAAGGACCGCGTTTCAGCGGAAGCCCTGGGCAACTTGAACCTTGTCATTGACGTTGATGGCGTACTGAGCGTCCGCCGATTCTGAAGTGCACTGAAATGCGGTATGGGGCACAGTTTGGCTATGCATCGAGGAGTGAGCGAGAGCTGCATTGGTGGTCGTCGTCGTTGGAAATGAAGACACGGGATAGACAGTCTGTGACACTGACCAGAGCCGCGAACTTGTTCCAGAGACTCCGTGTACAGCCACCGGCAGTTTCCAGTTCTTGATTCTATCAAAATCAGATTCTTCAAGCCAATGTCTATACCAGGTGGGGTTTATCATTTTTGACGCAGTTAAATCTAACATTATTCCTTAGTTGTTTCTTGTCCTAATTGTGGTTATGATTCCACGAACGTCTTCCCCTGCTTGTACGACGCGCCATCGCCCTTTCAGCATCTCTTCGATAGGCGCGCATCGCGTGAAGAAATCAGTGCAGCTCGCCCCGAAATAAAAAGCTTCATCGATGCCGTGCGCGCAGAGACCAGATAGCCCGACTTAGGTGTTTCCGGATTCCAATCACCGGAGCACCTAAGTGCGGGACCTAGGTGTAAATATGCGTAGGTAGACAATACATGTAGTCTTTAAATACACCAAGCGACACCTAAGTGCAACCCCGAGGTGCCACGGCACCTAGAACACCTTTCAAGTGTCACCTCGATTTAGCGCGCTGTGAGTGACATCTAGGTGTGTCCAAAGGCGCGATGGCACCTAGGTGTCGTCCCCAAGTGTCGTGCGCCGTACGGCTCCGGCATCGTCCTGTGACACCTAGGTGTACCAAGTCCCGGGAAAAGAACTCCAACACCGACGCGCCTAAGTGCTCTCGAAGTGGCGCTTCGTTCCAATCGCGTGTTGCGGGGGTTGAATTGGTGTATGGTCGGCGGCGCGTCGCTATTCCTCGGCGCTGTCGGGCCTCCGCAGGGAAGCTGGCACTGGGCACTGAGCGACGACATGGTGGTTAAAGGACAAGAGAGAGACCTGTCACGTGTCATCTTCATCCTAACTTCATTGTTCAAATGTTGTCCTCGGCCTTGACTGGCCATATGTCATGTGCTACCTTTGTTCCGCGTCGCGTCGCGAGTTAGAGTGGCTCAGTGGCTGAAGAAACGTGGCGTAGCTGCAGCAGGGTGTCGCTTGATGGAGTGTTCCGTAGGACATTACCGACCACTATGATTGAACTTTCGAAGTCGATGATGCCGCCACTGATCCATGCTCGTGGTGGTGGTGGTAGGAGAACAAATGCACATGATCGAGCTTTGTAGTCAAAATGTTGTCTTCCACCTGGACGCGCGCATCATACTAGAGCCAGAAACATGATTAGTCGCAAGTAGACATAAATGTAATTGTAAGTGAATCTCAATCTCCAAAACTTCATCAACACTGTTTGCTTGTAGTTGAAGTCCATCGTGATATTTCCCTACATGTTTAACCCCGGGCAACCCTTCAGAAGCTTCAAACCTTCATAGAGATTGTCGCCAGTGCCACATAGTTTCTTCCGCAGACAGATAACATACATCGCCGCCCGTCGTGTGGCATCGCCATCAGATGTGATCACCCACAGCGGACCCCAGACTGATTCACTAAAAGCAGCAACCTTCCACACTCAGCTCAAACCCATCATAATGAGATGAATAGAGTCCGACACCGTGCCTTGTTTACAAGTTGGAGACAAAAGGACAGGCTTCGAACCGTAGCGCGTTACAGAATGAGGTGTGATTGCGACACAACTGAACTCCTTTCCAATGGGCAGCCGACCGTCTTTCACGGCCTAGGCTGCTTCGAGCATGTTCGTCAAAACCGAGGAAAGACACCCGAGGTGATTCCGGCAGAAACCACCCATTTCATCTGTGGAAGCAAGATACGATAACCCCAGCGTGAGGACGGCAAGTGGCATTGATGTTGGTAACAGCATCGGAGACTGTTACATCGGCAGCTGAGATCTTCAATGCAAAATTGCGACATTGTAGGCAGATTGTTTTGAGCCCCGGCAAGCTGATGTGTAAGTGGTTCACCGCATAGACTGCAGCTGCCAGCAGCGCCGCCGAGGTCATACAAAAGTATAGCGAGATCCCGGTCGCCATTGGTATAATCTCGCAGACAGTACAGGCCCGCAATAGCACGTTCTATACGGTCGAGCAAACCACCTAGCCCATCGCTATGTTCAGGAGCAAGGCGATGTATTCTGGGAATCTGATGGTCGGCGATAAGTCGAATAGGGCATTTGTATTCGCTAACGCGCAAGCGCGAGGCAGTCAGATCTCGCTTTAAATCGAGAGTCTGTAAAGAATAATTCACTCAGTAAACAAATCAGCACTCCAGGAAAAGAACATACCTCGATTTTGACTTGGTCTCTGGCTTGTGCTAGCTCATCAAGGATCTTCGAGTAGGAGTGTATGAGAGTAGCACTAGCATGGTCCCGTATCGTTTCGACAAGCAGCGCCTTCCTTTGAAGCTCGGCCACGACAATCCTAGACTCGATATCACTCACTTCGCCAATTCGGTCCGGTCAGACCCCTGGCGAAGTACTGGCGGGCGTCTGGCCTCGAGACTAGGTTGTGGCGAATTGTGATAGCGGCCGGGTCGTTTCCAATTGTGTGAAGGTAATACTATCCAGGATTTGATAAGGAACGGATATGTTCTAAAGAACGCGTCGCCCTGATTAAGAAGATACGCAGGGCATGATTCTAGATTCAAGGCATTAAGTCGGCTGGCGCAGAGGATGGCGCGGCTTGGTTCTGCGGCAATTGGGAAGCGGAGAGCGGTATCCATAGCCAGAACAGAGAGTTGTAGAGGGATATATAGGGTATCTTGTGTATGGCACATGATATGGTGAGGGTGTTGATACATCATTTACAGGAGCATTGCGAAAAGGTTCCAAGGTGATTTCTCAGATGACAATGTCACCGACGCGGTTCATGCGTGGAAGAGACGCGTGTGATTGAGGGCTAGCCTGCCCTCTTTTGATGGTTCGGACCAAGATTCGAAAATAGTGGTGACTAAAACTTGTGCCGGTGCCATCATCAGTTCAGCACGCGAGCGACACGCGAGCAGATCCACCCCGATTTCTCGATCGACCAACTCTTGATTGAAGAAGACGCGTTTCGGCGCGTTAGGTGAATAGACACGCGTCGTACAGAAAAGTTTTCATATCTAGCAGACCTTGACAGTAGAACTCATAATGATGAGATGAAATCTCAACTTTGTTATCAAAGGAGTGAATGGCCATGTAAAGCCTGGCGTCTCAATGAATAATGTTACGCCACTTTGCCTTGAAAGGCTCTTCGTACTTATGATCACGAGCCATAGCGGCAGTCAAGGCCGAAGACAACATTGACCAAGCATCACCACGCCAAAGCAACACGTGATCGAAATCTCTTTTGCCTTTCAACCACGACCACCCATTCAGTGGCAACGCCGCCTCAAAGTATAACGTCGCCTAAAACGTGCCACGCCGCTTCAACGTACAGCGCTGCCTCAACTTCTTACGGACGGCGCCGAAATTGTGGCTCGGCTCATTGGGCGCGCCAGCAGGAGGCTTGGGCTCGGGACATTACGCGACGTGCTGTTTCTTGATTGCTAGTACGTTGATACGGGTGCGTATCGACAAGTAGCGCGACTTTCTTTTTATGACTGACCCGCGATCAAGGACATTAGGACCTCATGACGACAGGCTTCGTTGAGCCACTGGCTTGGGAAGCACCTAGGTGGCGGTCGTCGGTGCCAGAGATACGTGCTAGCGCTCAGAGCACACCAAGGTCCAGCCGACACCTACGTGCTGCACGTAGGTGTCGCCCGCCAGTGTTACAGGTGTGTCCTACAATTTTGCATCACACTTAGGTGTTGCTCACCATATTTAAAGTCGACTTGTATTATCTAGCTACGCATGTCTACACCTAGGTCCCGCACTTAGGTGCCCCGGTGATTCGAATCCGGAAACACCTAAGTCAGGCGATCTGGGTTCATGTGCGCGTTGAGCTCTACAACACCAAGGCTCGAGTCGCTCGCCTCCGTAATGCTCTGCAGGCAGCCGAACAAAATCACGCCAAAGCCGAAGGTGTCCTAAACGCGCACATTATCCCGAACCCTCCCGTCCAGTTTCTGTCTCCCGAAATTCTTTCCTACATCTTTTCCTTGACTTTCGAGAAGCCTTTTCATATCCCCAAGTCTCGATTACCATGGCTGCTCGGACAGGTGTGCAGGCATTGGAGAGTGGTTGCACGACAGGACCCTAGCCTATGGAACTCGTTCGTAGGTGAAGAGTCTCCGCGAACGGCTTTCCATGGACCTATCCTCGAAGACGTTCTAACCCAGTCGGGAAACGCCCCGTTAGAGGTCTCTCTCGTCAACCTCACACCTAGTAATGCTAGTATCCTGGCACGACACGCATCACATTTATCGGAGCTTCAGGTTACGTGCTGCTTTGATAGCTTATATGCTCTCAATTGAATAACGCACCGGAGATGAGTATGCTCACAAAGTTGTGTCTCTTCTTATCAGCGTCCAAGGCCATATACGAGGACTCTTGCTATGGATAGCTGGATAGCTGTGCTGGCTGCTGCCACGTGGGACAGCGCTAACACGGTGATACCGGTGTCACCTTCTTAGCGCTCACAGATATTATTAGATCACAGTCATGCGTCGAGTATCTTCTTCCTGTTTCTACACGTTTCTATAAGTTTCCTTGTCTTAGATACTTAAACTCAATTGTAGTAGGTAGAACTTTATCATACTACTTGTTTACAACACTCATCTGCACTACGTGCCAACACTCATAAGTCGAAACCGGCATCTGCAACGAAGCAGTGCCACTTCTATCGATTTCGTGAGTCTTTCGGTATCACTTACCGAACCTAACCAACATCATCGAAGGTAACACTTCGATTCTCATTCGAGTCTACTGACATTTACGTTACAGTATACTCGAGATTCTTAACAACTCTCCAGTTTACTTCGACGTCACGTCCAAAGCTCCTCGCCTAGCACACGTTGTTCTCAATGCGCCAGTCCGTGTCAATGTACTCCGCATTGTTCTGCTACCCTGGCCCTAGATTACCCATCTCCGGCTTGAGGTTATAGACATGTCGCGCACATCTTATCCCAGGGTCAAAATCTTGTATCTTTCGCGGAAACTCATACAGGCTACCTCATGATCAGGGAATATACTCTTCAAGGACCGGTACCAACACGCTCCATTTACGTCCTTCCGCGCCTTACATTCCTCGCTGTACGCAGTCCCTGTGCCATAGGCTTGTCATGCATGCAATGCCCCGCTCTCCAGACGTTTGCCCTTCGGGGCTTTTCGCAATGCGCCAAATTCGTCGACTCGGAAATGGACTGGGCTAATTTTCATGCGTTCATGGACAGATCGCGATGCACACTACAGGAGGTACACCTCGTCCCCGAGGACGATTGGAGGAAAGGCTTATCAATATCCTCACCGCCTCTAGAGGAATTTCCGACTTTCGTATCGCATGTTCCGAAATTGGTACTTGACCTCACTGGTGTGTCATATGGAGGTCTTGTAGGAATCACTGAGAGCGTAGGGGGTGTGGTTGCGTTCCCGGAGCTGCAGATGTCGACTCTGAGGGCGAACGCGACGGCACTCTTGAAGTCTGAGTCACAAGCAAATGTGTTGATCAGGACTGTTGAGTCGAGGTGGCGGGTTCCCGCGCTGCGATGATATGTTATGACGGGTTTCTGGACCACAAAGATCATGAAAATTCCGAGGATCTAGATGTGAAGAAACTGCATGCAAAGCTGGGGGAGACCGAGTTGTTGAGGAGAATGAAAATCCTCAAGGATGAAGGGCTGGATGTGTCTGTTGCAGTCTGTGAGCACTGGTATGGTGTGGAGTCCTTCTCTCCATGCGGTCACTGATGGTGTTTCTTCTACAAGGTCTAGTCTTGGCACTTTGCCTATCAAGGAAAGCCGAAGGACGTATCTATAGCGTGGATCTATTTATTTCGTACTAAGATCATCTCCGACGGCTTTATCGCGTCCTCATTTTGTCTGAGGACACTTGCATGAACCTGTATATGTCTAAATGCTGTACTCGTACCAGCGCGAATTCTACGCCGGCGGGACTACTTCACGACTATTCTCTCTATCATGCTACTTTCGGGAAAGCGGATCCATTCTACAATCTCACCCGAGTCGCTTAGCAAGACATCCTTTCACACGCTGGGGTGGCAAGATTATGATCTCTCTGAGTATATAGGGTTTAACAATGTCAGTTCTATAGCGGCGTGTTAGGAAAAGAACTAAGTAAGGTACATGAGTCAGTACGTACGTGGCGCCGGTAGGTGATGGTAGCGGGTCGGTAGTAACGGGAGCGAGTCGGTGAACATGGGAGCGAGTCGTGCGAATCCGTCGAGCACGGAATGTCAACACAAACGAGGTATCTCGCTTGAGCTCCAACAGGCTTTGCGAAAACATGTCTATGTATTGGAACGGGGAGGCGGGATCTCCTCGGGAGGTGTCAGAGCAGAACCATTGTATAACAACCTGAAGAACCTAGATACTACACGGGAAACACTGCCTAAATGCTACGAAACTCCGCCAAACTCTGCCCAGGAACTGCCGGTGCCGCCAGGAACCTCTACTACAGTATCACCTCTAAGAACGCATCTCTCCATGTTTTCTGTCATTGCGTCGCCACCTTATTCTAGTCGTGCTTTGAATAGAACGTCATTCCATGTCGTGCGATTCCGTCGAGCAAGGCATCTCCAACAGACTTCCCAAAAACATATCTATGAATACCTCCATGTCATTGTAGCGGTGCATTATTCCCAGAATAGAATGTCATTTCACGCCCGAAGAGTACGCTGTCCCTCCAGTATATAAGCTGCTTCGTTAGAGTACCAATCCAACAACGTGAAAAAGCTATAACCCACTCAAAGTCATCAGCACAATGAAGCTCACCCAAGTCTTCACTGCACTCGTCAGCTTGACGTTCATCAGCACCGTCCAAGCTGGGTACTGCTACTGTCGGTACCTCTCCCTCGATCCCATTATGTCATCCACAAAGTACGTTTCCGGTGCCATACAAGAGCTGCCATTGACCGACTTCTACAGGCAATGCTGCCTCGACGTCACGGGCACAGACACGCTGCACCACGTCCTCTTCGGCGACGACATCTACTGTGACACAGGACTTCAGTCTACTCAATACGGAACATGCTGCAGGAGCAAAGGCGAAGTCATGTACTGCCGTTAGCGGATGAAGTTGAAGAAGACTGTTGGCGTTGTCAGTGGTTGTGTATATCTAGAGATAGCTGTTTTATTTACATACTGGTGATATACGAGAACATGTCAACAGTTTTCAACTGGAGCGCAGCACGCTCATTCGTCGCCTTCATCGCCTTCCTGTGTTTGTCCGGGACCAAATTGAGGTTCGTGTCCGTGACCGGTGATGGTGAAACTCGTAATGCTGGAGCCTTAACTTCAGAGCTCTACTGTTCCACAGAGCGCTAGAACACGGGCCCTAAGCATGCTCAGCGAAGAAGTGGTGGCTATGCGAGCAAGAGAATAACTGGTGGACACTCTGAGGCCTCACAACAGAGACGGGCGAGATGAGCCACCATGCCGGACAATAGAACAATTCAAGAAATGTGCAGCGATATAGATAATGCAGGACTCGATCGGCACGCAGCTAACCTGATAAGAACGAGACCGCCGCGGAAACTCCAGCGGATTTGCAGACCGCCCACCAGACACAAGAACATCGCCAAGCGCTCAATGAGGAGGTGGACGAACTCCGATTCAACTTCGCGGAATAAGGTGCTCATAACAGGAGCTCCTGTCTATTGAATAAGTATGGAAGGGCGATGAACTCCCAATCTCATCATGAGGATTGAAGGGAACGCACAGCTCAACGGAAATGGGGTATAGAGGACCGATAAATTTCAAAGCAAACATGACTGATAGAAAAATGCTGAATATAAACACGACCGGAACCAGCAGCAGACGAAGTCCTTAAGGGCGAAGTTTCCCAATTGCAAGGAGAACATGTCGCAGGTGGAAGGTGAAGTTTTAGCCTCGTCCTTTCGGAGAGGAAAGATTCATGTGGCGTTACACGACCCGTCAGAGGCGAGTGCGCCAGAGTGGATTGAATACATCGTGGGTCTAAACGCGATCCTTGGAGAAGAGCGTCCGAGAAAAATAGGGCGGAATGTGGAAGAGCTAGGAAACGACCACAAAGACAAGCAGCAGGAAGTGACAACAGGTTGAATGTCAGAATCGAGACCAACAGCGTCAGAAGAACCCGCTGGAGCTAGCACAGCACATCCCGAACTTCCAGATGAGGGGTAGGCAGCGGCATAGTGGGAAAGGAGAACGCACGCCATTTGGCCAGTAGGAGTTGGCCGCCTTTTTCGGGTCGATGTATTTGCGCGACCATGATTCGCGAGTAGCCATCTTGTGGATGTGAGTTGGGCAACTCCGCAAAAACCTGTGACTGCAGAAACCATCCTTTTTTTTTTTTTTTTTTTTTTGGAGGAGCGTTTGTGTAGCCTCGGGCAACTAACTTGGTTAGCCTCGTCGGCCCGCTGGTTTTGCGAGGATTTGCACCCCGTCTAATATAGAAGAACCTGTTTAGTTAGTACGAGTTACCGATGTAGAGATCGTCACGAGTCGGCCGAATCCGCGAGTAACTCGCGACTCAGCTCGTCTCGGGCATCTCGGTGTTCAGATTCGACTCGACTCGCGAGCACAACTGACTCGAGTCTGCCAAGAGTCCTGAACACAGGTCTCAGACCTTCCGACTCGCGGAGTACTCGCAGAGACTCGCTTGTCTAGATGCACCAGTACGGATGGGCAGCTCGAACGTCCCGGCACTTGCCGGATAATGATCGGATGCTCGCGATCGCATCTCTTACCTCTTGCCACCATCGCACGACGTCGACGTCGAGCTCGTCAGCCCCAGAACTTTCTCTGGGGCTTAATCTCCTTCTGATCTTTGGTTTCTTTTGGTTTTATTGCGAGTTTTGGGCTCGCGCCGACTGCCGCCGCCCTTGGATGCGTTCCGGGATATTTTGCGCACTCGTCTTCGCGACGGTGCCGCTTGCTGCATGGATTTGGGGGACCGCGTAAGCCCTCAGATGCGAGGCGGCAACAATGCTGAACATTTCCTTTGGATTCTCGCCCGGGATTGGCTGTCTGCCCGCCCTGCTGCCTTCGGATACACTGGTGCTCGTCTACACGACGACACCAGTTCGACCAGACTCTTGAGGCCCGGAACGTGCGACGCTCGTCTTCATTGTGGCGCCATTTCATACCCACCGAATGGGGCTCTATGAACGCAGTAAGGGATGAGTGCGAGTACGGGCTGGAGGGCGTCGTGGACGCATCCCGCCCTCAACGGTGCGTGTTTCCTGTGCTTTTTATCATTTCTCGAACTTATTAAATGCATATCATTACATGCTACACTCTGTTAATGCCCTCAAAGTCCCATCCTCTCACGCACGCCGTCTCCTTATTCCCCCGATTCTGTCCCACATCCATCACCCACATTCTGTTTGGTCCCGGTTCTTGTTCTTTCAAGCAGCCGGGATCCAAACTTTATGTATCGTGCACGTCGTTGGCCTCCGCGCAATTGCTCGGGGGTCGGCGGCGGGCACGAAAATGATCAAGAGATGTGGGTACTTATGACAAGTACTCGCACACCCGCGAGGCTTGTCAGGATTGGCGAGTACTCGCGAGTCAATTCGCGAATACTCGTATATACTCGAGTACTCGCTGTACTCGCATTGACTCGATTCGTTCGGACTCGAGTTCTGGTAGACTCGAGTCCATAGCGAGTTATGAACACTATGATGGGGTCACGAGTACTCGCCTGGCGAGTGCCGAGTCAACTCGAGTAAGTACTCGTGGGGATCTCTAATCAAAAGCGCACAGCGCTGCAGAAAGACGGGGGCACAACGCCCAGCTAGCAATGGTGAAATGGGGGGGGAAGGACCTCAACGGTTAATTCCCGAGTGAGACTGAGATATGGAAGGCCACGAAGAGTAGAGAAATAACTAGATCGACAAGAGTACTGATCTGGAGAAGCATTCAAAATGCGTATGGAATAGGGAAGTGGTGGTATCACACGGATACACCTTGGAAAGGAGACTGCCCCAAGTGCCAGGTGGAAGAATCAATGGAACATATTCTGATGGAGTGCGAAATTCCCGGGCAGGAGGTCGTCTGGCAGGAGGCAAAGCGAGTATATGAGAAAACGGGCAGAGAGTGGCCGGAAATGACCTATGGAAGAGCGATGGCAGCAATTATGGCATGCATAAAGGGACAAAATGGGAAGCTCGACAAAGGAGCCAGTCGCCTATTCAAAATTCTGGTCACAGAATCGATGGACCTCATCTGGAAAATGAGGAACCAGAGAAGGATCAAGGATGGAGACGATGAATCCAAATGGGCAGGAAATAATGAAATCAAGAACAGATGGCTCTACAAGATAGAGCAGAGGCTTGAGCTGGATAGAGTCATGACGAACAAGAAGAGGTTCGGAGCGCGGGCAATCAAACCCGGAGTAGTCTACACCACGTGGGCAGGTACGCTAAAAAATGAGCACACTGTCCAGGATGACTGGGTACGAAATCAGGGGGTTTTAGTGGGTATATGGTGCCGATCACTTAAAGGCCGCTACTTTTATGCAAGGCAGTTCCCACGCTCACCTGGGGTTGGCCGGATATGGAGGCCAAAATCTGATCTGATAGAAATGATTAGATTGACGAATTGATACTTTTGTCAGAGCGGTTTGAGAAAATATTGAGAATTCAAAAAGTAGTCCTCCAACCATTTCGCCAAATTTCCTTTTATAGTAAGAATACTCAGGGTACGTGGCTGTGCCAAAAAATCGGCTGTTCACCAATCGACTCAAAGGGCCATGTTTTGGTTTTGAAAATTTTTGGTCTGATTTCGCCACTGCACAATTGATGCGGCCTCTAAGTGATCGGCACCATAGGGTAGGCGAGGACGCCTGCCGAGCCCCACACTGGCTGTAACAGGCCGTGCGGAAAAGCATTTCCTCCTTTGGGCATACAGACATCGGTATAGAGATCCCCACGAGTACTTACTCGAGTTGACTCGGCACTCGCCAGGCGAGTACTCGTGACCCCATCATAGTGTTCATAACTCGCTATGGACTCGAGTCTACCAGAACTCGAGTCCGAACGAATCGAGTCAATGCGAGTACAGCGAGTACTCGAGTATATACGAGTATTCGCGAATTGACTCGCGAGTACTCGCCAATCCTGACAAGCCTCGCGGGTGTGCGAGTACTTGTCATAAGTACCCACATCTCTTGATCATTTTCGTGCCCGCCGCTGACCCCCGAGCAATTGCGCGGAGGCCAACGACGTGCACGATACATAAAGTTTGGATCCCGGCTGCTTGAAAGAACAAGAACCGGGACCAAACAGAATGTGGGTGATGGATGTGGGACAGAATCGGGGGAATAAGGAGACGGCGTGCGTGAGAGGATGGGACTTTGAGGGCATTAACAGAGTGTAGCATGTAATGATATGCATTTAATAAGTTCGAGAAATGATAAAAAGCACAGGAAACACGCACCGTTGAGGGCGGGATGCGTCCACGACGCCCTCCAGCCCGTACTCGCACTCATCCCTTACTGCGTTCATAGAGCCCCATTCGGTGGGTATGAAATGGCGCCACAATGAAGACGAGCGTCGCCGCGTTCCGGGCCTCAAGAGTCTGGTCGAACTGGTGTCGTCGTGTAGACGAGCACCAGTGTATCCGAAGGCAGCAGGGCGGGCAGACAGCCAATCCCGGGCGAGAATCCAAAGGAAATGTTCAGCATTGTTGCCGCCTCGCATCTGAGGGCTTACGCGGTCCCCCAAATCCATGCAGCAAGCGGCACCGTCGCGAAGACGAGTGCGCAAAATATCCCGGAACGCATCCAAGGGCGGCGGCAGTCGGCGCGAGCCCAAAACTCGCAATAAAACCAAAAGAAACCAAAGATCAGAAGGAGATTAAGCCCCAGAGAAAGTTCTGGGGCTGACGAGCTCGACGTCGACGTCGTGCGATGGTGGCAAGAGGTAAGAGATGCGATCGCGAGCATCCGATCGTTATCCGGCAAGTGCCGGGACGTTCGAGCTGCCCATCCGTACTGGTGCATCTAGACAAGCGAGTCTCTGCGAGTACTCCGCGAGTCGGAAGGTCTGAGACCTGTGTTCAGGACTCTTGGCAGACTCGAGTCAGTTGTGCTCGCGAGTCGAGTCGAATCTGAACACCGAGATGCCCGAGACGAGCTGAGTCGCGAGTTACTCGCGGATTCGGCCGACTCGTGACGATCTC
Organism: Hymenopellis raphanipes; assembly: GCA_036872995.1. NCBI lineage: Eukaryota > Fungi > Basidiomycota > Agaricomycetes > Agaricales > Physalacriaceae > Hymenopellis > Hymenopellis raphanipes. The sequence continues at coordinate 4,354,874 of JAYMDG010000001.1, forward strand.
TACTTTTGATCCTTCCTTCCAGTTTCGTATCGCCCGGTAAGCCATTGCTTGTGTCAGATTCGCGAGGCTAATACCTTTCACAGTATTCTCTTTCGGTGGTTCTTCGGTGTCCTCTACCACTTCCTTAGTTGCTCCTTCCTCAGCCAGCAACCTTGCATCTTCTTTCGCGGCCCGTTCTTCGTTTGTTCCAATTTTCCTGAAGGTCGTTATCCCTTTCCTCGACCTCATCAGGGTAGCTAGGTCTCGCAATCTTCTTCTGTTTGCCATACTGACCATTGCTTCCTTCTCAATCGTTTTCAGGCGTACTGTTAAGGTTTTAATGAGTGACACGCTGCTCGTTTGGACTCTTAGGTTTGAATTCGTGTCCACCTCTTTAACCGCTCTTATAAGCACTTCTATCTGACCCCCTTCTACATTTTTGCTGTCCGGTGGAGCCCGAACCGCAACATTCCTCGGGTCTTGTTCCCCGAACCATGCTCCTCCTCCGTACTGGGCGTCCCCATGTTCATTCATTATTCTCGATCCCTCTATCGTGACTGATACGGTGTCTTGTCCTTTCCTTGGTTTTGTCACCATTGGTACCTTCGTCTCTATTTCACTCTGACGGACGAAAATCTGGAAGCAGTCAGATAGCGTGTTTTCTTTAGGCAGCGCCGGATCGAAGACCACGTCTCCCTGCACCACCTCTTCAGTGTCTTCACTTTCTAGTGGTTCATCCGGAATTTCTGCTGCCCTTGCTAAGTTCCATTTCTCCGTAAACTGTGTAAGCAGCGTCTGGGCATGGAGATAGCATTTATGCGGGTTGTCGCACCCTTGTCTTCTCGCTTCCTTGCACTTATTGCATTTGCAGTTCCTTCGACCTTTGTGTTCTTGCTTGGTGAGAGTTCTACAAACTTCTTTTGCGTCGCGGACTGACTTAACTCCGTGCGCCTGGCGTAGACACTTTGATTTCGGCTGGTTGTTTCTTTGTCGCGTTGCACTTGATTCTACAACGAATTTGCTGTGCCAAATCGGCATGCTCTCTAGGACCTCTCGCGCGGGGTTGAGCGCTTCGAACGCTATTCCGTACTTTCTCGCTACTGCTAATATCTCTCTGAAGTCCTTTGGGATCTCTTTTGTGTTCACCGTCCACGTTTGTAGGAGGAAATTCACAACTGCTTCATCCTCTACGACTGTTCCACTAGTAGCCCTGTGTTTTTTCAGGGCACTATCCATTAGGTACGTCCATGGCGCTCTCTCTCCTCCGAGGTTTGCTAACTTCTTCAGTTTCATCAGTAGAATCGCCTCGTTTCTAGCTTCTATATCCAGGAGGTCTATCCCCCCTTTGATCTATTTCTTATATAGTGTTTTGAAATCCACCGCCGACTTCTTTCGTTCAGAGTCCCAGAGATACGACTTGATAATCTTGACAAGTTCTTTCCTCACTTCGGCTGGCATTCTTTGCACGAAGGTTGCATACTGGGTCATCCCCCCGCTGAACATTTGCCATATAAGTCGTTTTCCGAAGATTGTCGGGAATGTTCGCGCCCATTGCCTCAACTTTTTCTCAAGTTTGTCCAGGATCGCGCCCCATGGTTGCGCTTCTCCGATGTCATTACCAATCCACGCTCCCAGGAATCTGATTGCCTCTTTGTCTGGAACTATGTGCATTGATTCTGGGATGTTGCTTCCCTCTTGCGTCAGCTTCCTCGTTGCTATTACTCTCTCTCTGTACTCCTTAGGTCCCATTGGAATCACCATAGCTTTTGAGTCGTTAAACTTCGCTCTTGATGCTATGCACCACATGTCCAGTACCCTTCTCAGCTCCGCAAAGTCGTCCGCGCTCCTTAGGTATACTGCTGTATCGTCCGCAAAAAGTGATGCGATAATCGCCTCGACGACTCCTGGGATCTCCACCCCTGGATATTTGACTTCCGCAGCAATTGTGCCAGGGGCTCGATAGCTATGTTGAAGATTAGGCACGACAGCGGATCTCCCTGGCGCACTCCTCGTATGATTGTGAAGTACGTGCTTAGTTCCCCATTTATCATAACCTTCGTTCGTCCGTTTGAGTAGAGCGTCTTTATAGTTTTTCTGAACTGGTCCGGGAAGTTTGTCGCCTCCAGTACACGGTGGAGGTAGTCATGGCCAATGTTGTCGTAGGCTTTTTGTTGGTCCAGCGCTACCAGGACTCCTTCGATCTCCTCAGTTTCCGAATACTCGATCGTGGACTTGGCTAGTTGTATCTGATCCGTGATACTCCTACCCGGCATGAACCCCGCCTGGTTCGGGTGGATTATATCTGCGACCACTTCGGCTAGTTTTAGGGAAAGCGCCTTAGTGAACAGTTTGTAGTCCGTGTTGAGGACGGTAATAGGTCTGTAGTTTGATATCTCCTCTTTGCTGTTCTTTTTATGTATTGGCATCATCCAGCCATCAGGGAAGGTTGTCCCTTCCACCAGTCCATAGGTTTGCAGAAACCATCCTGCTGGAACCGTCAGTGACAGAAAAGAAATGGCAACGAACCCAATCGAAACATGAGGAGAAATTGGAGAGAATCAAGAGCCCTTACTCGCCAAATACTGCCAAATAAATATACGAAAAGCTCCGGCCAATCAGCCGGTGAAGGGGCTTGGACCGAACGTCAATCTCCTACAATTATAATGTCTTTGCAAAACTTTAACGTTCGTGTGGACAATTTTGGTCTCGTTCCAGACCAGCGACGGTCCACGATCTTAGTAGACAGGGCGGACCTCAAGAAAGACCGTATATCTGACATGATTAACTCTGTCATGCCCCTGGTGGTGATGGGGAGGTGGGTTTTCCGTGAAATCTTCCGTGTTTCCCGTTTGAACCATACTCGCAGCCGCTCAGATTGGATTATACGGTTCTATGATATATCGTCTTCCAACTTCCCTCTGACCAGCGACGAGATTCCTGCAACTCTCCCTGCCCCATTATCCGAATCTCTTCATTTAGACAAAGCGCTGTTAAACCCGCAGGAGGAGGTAATACATTTCTACGCAACTTTCACGCCACCTCAATTTCAGGCACTCCAATCCGTTCCACCTGCGCAGCCGTCATCTTGGCAGTATTTCATCGAGAATAGTCCGCTCGCCACTGAATCCCCATCGAGTGTGGCGAAAAACCCGGGCTCAATACAAATCCAGGAAAGCGTCCGCATCCTCAATGACAGACCAAGCTCCAAGGAGGACGTCGCCCCTGCCGCACTCCTCTACCCGCCTTTCGGCAGATTCATCGACATCTTCAATGGCGCAGACGATGTCACAGAAATCGATGAGGTCGCGTTGCGGGCACGGGTAGAGGAATTCGCCACAGCTGGTCGAGAGTATCATTCAAATGAATTTGCCCAGCGGGCAGCAATGCTCCCCATCTTAAACGAAATCTTTGACACTCACGTGGATGGAAAACTGTGGCCACCTATCCTCGAATCCGCGGTAGGATCGTTGAATCGCGTTGGTACAGATGCATACAGTAACGGTGAGTTTGGGGCGACGGATGTTGTGACGGTGTGGAAGAATGCCATCACTAGCGAAGCGGAATACGAGGGCATCGCGTGTGTTACTCAATCTCACGCAAAGGCGACAAGCACATATCCTGATGTTTATGCTGCCAACCGGATGCCGGTACTCCTCATCACTGTTCAAGGTATTTTCTTTCGCCCTGCTCCGTGCCCGCCTACCCTTTTTTACAGGACCGCACATCTGCTTTTTAGCGGTACTCATTCTGCATCGTCCACGAGTCGTCGAGTTGACTCCAATACTCGGTCTTCGACACGACGGCGCCGACGTCAGCGCCCTGGATGCTCTATGTAAAGCGTTCCGTGCTGCCTGCATTCTACGGGCAGAAATCAGGAAGGACATGGCCATGATGATGCATCAATCTCCACCTCAACCACACCTCCTGCATCCTGAATTCCCATCGATCGACAAGTGCCAATCCTATCCACCTGGAAACGAGCCCATCTCCTTCAAACTTGTCAAACATTTTCACGAACGACTCTTGTTTGCCGCGCGGATGGGTTCAACCACGGTCGTTGTAAAATTCACGCGTTCATATTCCACAGACCTTCATACCTTCTGTCACGAGCTTGGTCATGCGCCCCAGTTGTTGGGTTATCAAGAGCTATCAGGCGGCTGGTTTGTCGTTGTAATGGAATTCCTCGAGGGCTGGACAGACTTGTATTCGCTACTACTCTCTGTTCCGCAGCGCATCGCTGCATATGAACAGATAAGGACTCTTGCTGATGCATTTCACAAGGTGGGTTTCGTACACGGTGACCTTAGGAGAGCAAACATTCTCGCGCCACCTGGATGGGACAGTACGCCGACTCTTCCCAACCTGAACGTCGTCGACTACGACTGGGGAGGCGTATGTGGGACTGCACGGTACCCTACTCCACTTCTGACTAGTGAACTTTTGACTCGTTCACGCCCCACGTTACGCGATCTTATAATTACGAAAGAGGATGATTTGCAAGTGCTTTTGCGCACTTTCCAGATGCCTACCCCACACGTAGTTATGGAGGAGTAGCCTGCTACCATTGCCATCCGTATCATGCTGTACCTACATTGTTATCGTTTGTCTTTATCCAATGAGGCCCGTTCTATTTACATGCCGGTGATATACAGGTACACGTCAACAGTTGATTTCATGGAGCACGCATAAGTTCTGCTTGCGATCGAGTCTGCCAATGGGAGACTACTGTCCTCTTGCTAGCGCGAACTCTACATCGGCGAGACTGCTCCCGTACGTATCTATTCTCTGTCATGCTACTTAGGAAAGAGCAAATCCATTCTACAATCTTGCCCGAGTCGCTTCGCTGGGGTGGCAAGATTACGATCATCTCTAGGATTTAACAATGTCAGCTGTATAGCGTGTCAGGAAAAGAACTAAGTAAGGTACATGAGTCAGTATGTGGCACCGGTAGGTGATGGTAGCGGGTCGGGAGTAACGGGAGCGAGTCGGTGAACATGGGTGCGAGTCGTGCGAATCCGTCGAGCACGGAATGTCAAGACAAACGAGGTATCCCGCTTGAACTTCAACAGACTTCCCGAAAACATGTCATTTCCGAGAACGCGTCTCTCCATGTTTTCTGTCATTGAGTCGCCGCTGTATTCTTGTCGTCCTTGGAATAGAATGTCATTCCATGTCGTGCGATTCCGTCGAGCAAGGAATGTCAAGACAAATGAGGTATCCGCCTTGGACTTCCCGAAAACATATCTGTGTATCACCTCCGAGAACGTGCCTCTCCATGTTTTCTGTCATTGCAGCGCCACTTTATTCTAGTCGTTCCTGGAATAGAATGTCATTTCACGCCCGAAGAGTACGCTGTCCCTCCAGTATATAAGCTGCTTCGTTAGACTACCAATCCAACAACGGGAAAAAGCCATAACCCACTCAAAGTCATCAGCACAATGAAGCTCACCCAAGTCTTCACTGCACTCGTCAGCTTGACGTTCATCAGCACCGTCCAAGCTGGGTACTGCTACTGTCGGTACCTCTCCCTCGATCCCGTTATGTCGTCCACAAAGTACGTTCCTGGTGCAATACTACAAGTACTGTCATTGACCGACTTCTACAGGCAATGCTGCCTCGACATCACGGGCACAGACACGCTGCACCACGTCCCTCTCGGCGACGACATCTACTGCGACACAGGACTTCAGTCCGATGCATACGGAATCTGCTGCGTGAGCAAAGGCGAGATCTTGTACTGCAAGTAGTTGCCAGTTGGTGGTTGACGTTGGCGGACTTGAAGAAGACTGTTGGCGTTGTCAGTGGTTGTGTAAATCTAGAAATGGCCGTTTTATTTACATACCGGTGATATACGAGAACATGTCAACAGTTTTCAACTGGAGCGCAGCACGCTCATTCGTCGCCTTCTTGAGCTTGGCCGGAACCGACTTCAGGTTCGTGTCCGTGGCCGCCGATTATCAAGAGAATGATCTAGTAGGAAATCGTGATGGTGAAACTTATGCTGCTGGAGCCCAAGCTTCATAGCTCTACTGGGCCTAGTTCCATAGAGCGCTAGAACACGGGCTCCGAGCATAATCAGCGAAGAAGTCGTGGCTATGCGAGAAAGAATAGACACACCTCACAACAGAGACGGGCGAGATGCCATGTCCGACAATAGTCCTAACACTACACCAAGAACAACTCACAACAATGCAAGAAATGCAGACAAACTCCCATTTAACAGGGCTCCTGGTCTATTCAATAGGGCCCGCGACAGACTGCCGGCCAACTTCGTAGCGACCAACTCCCAATCTCATCACGGACATTGAGGGGAATGCACGGTTCGAGGGAAATGAAGTGGAGGACAGATGAATTTAAAAGCAAACATGATTGATAGGAAGATATCGAATACAAAAATGACCCATAAACAAGCGGCAGACGAAGTCCATGACGGCGAGAATTCCCAATCCCAAGACCCGACTAAGAAGAGCGAATCTCGTAGAATAACGGCATGTCGCGGGTGGAAGGCTGAGCCCGAGCATCGTCCTTTCGGACAGTAAAGATTCGTCTAGCATTGCACGACCCGTCAGAGGTCAGTGCGCCAAGCCGGATTGAATACATCGATGAGTATAAACGAGAACCTTGAAGAAGAGCGTTCAAGCGAAATAGGGTGCCTGGGAAACTGAGAGCAGGAAGTGACAATAAGAAAACTCAGCTGGAATCTATTTTCCATGAAGCGAGCCGGACAGCTTTTGAAGAGATTGCGGAACCCGCTGGAGCACAACGCGTTACTTAAGAGCCGCGTCGGAGAGGGAGCCAACGTAGACCGCCGAGGAATCATGAGATAAGTAGCGAGCGCGTCAGATCCGCCAACTCGTCGCAGTATAGTACAGGATCGAGTTTCAAGTTTAGTCACGTCGGTACGATGTATTTAGCACATCCCGGACTTCCGGATGAGGGGCAACTCCGCAAAAAAACCTGTGACTGCAGGAACCACCTGCTGGAACCGTCAGTGACACAAAGGAAGTGGCAACAAACACAATCGAAACATGAGGAGAATTGGAGAGCATAGCTCACCAAATAAATAGATGCAAACAGCACCGGCCTTGGACCGAACGTCGACCTCCTACGATGTCTTTGGAAAGCTTTATGTAACGTTCGTGTGGACAATTTTGGTCTCATTCCAGACCAGCAACGGTTCACGACCTTAGTAGACAGGACGGACCTCGGGAAGAGCTTACCAATCCCCCATCCTACATTTTGTCGCACATTCTGCTTTCAGATCTTCGTCCAAGAGCTTGCGCCGCGGTTTTGTTGCGGTCTAGTCCCACGTTTGTCGTCGTGTGTATTCTCTTATCGATTTTTCTTACCGTTATCCCGGTGACTTCTCCACTGATCCTCACTACCTTCGCACACGTCCCTTGTCGTTGGAATTACGCTGCGTCCTCTTTAACAGCCCTATTCGTGCACCGTCCAGCCCATCTGCCATGTCGTCTCCTATATCTGCCGATCTCGAGGCCGTCATCGTGGACACTTGTACAGCACATGAGGCGGCGCACTTGAGGGACTCTGACTACCGCCAGTGCGTATCTATCGGTACACAATACTTCGTAAAGTTCGGCAACCCCCAGACTCTGTGGCCTGAAATTGCAACCCAAACCTATATCTTCCAGCATGCACAATGTCACGTAGATGCGCTACGCATTCCCAAAGTGATACACCACTTTGTAAACAACTTTGGAGATTACAAGATGATGTACATGGTCATGGAGCATATCACCCTCATGGACCCCCCTCCGACAGACCTCCCGGAGAGGACAGCAGAGGCTGTCAGATGGCTTTTGGGGGTTCCAGTTCCTCCCGGCCATGTGTTTGGTCCCTTAGGAGGCGGTCGCATCCGACATCGCTTCTTCAAGTGCTATAAGGCGCCCCTAGTTTTCTCGAGCATTGGGGCCCTAGAGCGCTACATAGAGAAAGTGCGCCTATGTTTATTTTCTTCTTTCATTCACTCACATCTAATCTGATACAGGGGCGCACGTTGCTCTCGGGCTTGGCCAAAAACCCAGTGGAATCTGTCAGTCTAAGCGGTGAACGCCTAATGTTCATGCAGGCGGACATGCATCCCAGTAACTTTGGCGTCGATGAGGACGGAAACACGGTCTTGATGGATTTCGCGCAGATAGCGGTGTTGCCGGAATCCTTCGCAGCGTACACGTTGCCTTCGGACATGGCCACGTCCTTGGGCTTGTCGAGCGGTTCTAATTTGTACTCCATGGCTGTAATCTCCTCCTGTTTGTGGATGGTAGGGAACCCGAAACTCGGTGCGTCAACTTGTGCCTGATATGGGGCTCGACCAACTTTGTTCGGGTAGGCCTAGACGAGGACGGCTATCACGAGTCGTCCACCCGCCCTTGCAATCTTCGCAGTAAACGCAGTGAGTAAACCCATCGACTTGCTTTAGAGAGGCCTAAATATTTGATGCGAAAGCAATCTAGAAATATAAACAACCATTGTCCTCAGCCTTTGTCGTCCGCGTCCCTTTTCTTTCCTTGATCGCAACTCCCGCTTTCCATCCCTGCTCGTGCTTCCCAAATCATTATTTATCTCTGGCTTTGATGTGCTCTGTTCGTCTTAGTTGTCAAGTTCTGCGCTGTCAACATCGATGGGCTGTAATACATATTACCGTTCATCGAGTGTGGCGAAAACCCGTTCTATTTACACGCTCTGCGGACCTCTCAGACTTGGAAGTCACCATGTAGCACAGCCACCCAATCCATCGTCTTCCCATCATCACCTACGCGTGTGGTCGGGATCCCCTAGTTCATCGCGGTCTTTCTGTATCTCGTTTAGGGATGAAAATGGCCGAATGGAGCTGGATTGGTTCTTCTGTTTGCAGAATTACGACTGACGCCGATCTCGAAGTACTTTCAGCAACGTGATGGGCTGTCTTTCAATGGGGTCCTGCATATCAGATGTCGGTCTATGTAGCCGCGTCTAAGTATGAACGGCAGTCAAGGTAAGTGCACTCTCGAAAGTACACTTAGCCACCACAAGGGAAAATTTGGTTTTGTCCGAGACCGCCACTTCTTCTTCAAGACTTCTCCAACCGCTCCAGCGCGAGAATCAGCACCGGCCAAAAATAATCATTGTCGACATACGAAGGTGACGGTTGAATATTGAATTCTCTTGCATTCCAGTTGACATGTATTACTAGCAAGCTCCGCAATCACGTACGTACTGGGCTACAATTCGCTTTGGAGACTCAACCACCACTGGCTTGGCAAATTGTATTTTCAGTAACGCAATCTCGTCGCGTTTTGACAATCTGCGCTCAGGGGGATCTCACAAGCCGAAAAGTCGAAGCAATCAGTAAATCCCTATCGGCATTTCATTCTTCAACTCATCTGTATTGCAGATACAGAAGCTTCCAATCTCGGTGCTTGCTGCTAGTCGAGAACTCCTTCGAACGCAGGCTTGACGCGGTTCTTGGGTACTCGCCTGTGGTCCGCTGCTTCTTGTTTTGTTGAGCTTCAAGTTCGGGCGTCGCAGACAAAATTTCACGTCTGACCGCCAACTTCTGAACATCTGAGGATCTCATTGGGATGCTCTCCTAGGGAAGAAGGTCTAATACTTCCCAAACAGGCTTAGCATTGGCATGTATGCTTCGGAGGAGGCGCATCCAGTTGCTTGGTACAATTTCAGGCGGTTTGTGCTCAGCAATTTCCATAATCGAGTCGGAGAACCTCGCTATACCTCGGACTTGATGACATTTTTGCGTGGTCTCCTATGAACGAATGCTTCGTTGTATTTCCCTAGTTGGGCTTCGGGCGTCGCGTACAACATTTGATGTCCGACCGGTGGACCAACTGCCTGCGGTCCCAGTTCTCGTGCAGAGTCGCGCTCCACTTCATCATCTCACTACAGTAACAGACTTCCCGAAACAGGTCTATCTACCACCTCCGAGGACGCGACATGGCTCAATCTCCATGCTTTCCGTGGTTGCGTCGTCGCAAGTTGTTCCACGAATCGAAATAGAACGCCATTCCACGGCCGACGAGTACGTTTGTTCCCCAGTATATAAGCTCCCTCGTTCGAGTGCCGATCCAACGACTTGAAAAGCCATAACTAACCCACTCCAAGTCATACGCGCCATGAAGCTCACCCAAGCCTTCGCTGCACTCGTCACCTTGACATTCATCAGCGCCGTCCAGGCTAAATACTGCTACTGCTACAAGTCAGGCCCGCTAGGTTACAGTCCCTCTGAAAAGTCTACAAAGTATGTCTTGTTTTCTCCGCCCAGCCTGTTCGCCATTGACTGACTTCAACTACAGAGACTGCTGTGACGATGTGACGGGCACGGACAAGCTGCACCACGTCTGGAACGGCAACGACGTCTACTGTGACGTAGGCGACGCGTATCATCAGCGTCAGTTCGAAGAATGCTGCGATGACCTGGAGGCGGATGGCACGCACTGTCGTTAGTGGGTGAAGCCAGCGGATTCGAAGAGGAAGACTGTTGCAGCTGTCGATGATCGTGTAAATCTAGAAATGGCCGTTCTATTTACATACTTACCAGTGATATACGAGTACAATGGGGGGGGGGGCGGCGTTGCAGGCGTCATAGTACAATTCTAGGCTGTCTGTGCTGGATAATTCCCATACTTGAGTCGGAAAACCTCGTTATACCTCGGACTTGACACTATTCTTGTGTGCTCCCTATGAACAAGTGCTTCGTTAGTTGAGCTTTGGACGTCGTGTACTACACCATTTGACGTCCACCACCACCCGAACGCCTGCGGTTCTAGTTCTCGTGCTCCACTTCAGCAGCAACAGAATTTCCCTAAGCAGGTCCTCCTAGGACGCGTCGCATGTGTGACCGGCTCAATCTCCATGCTTTCCGTGGATGCGTGCCACATTATTCAAGGCGTTCCTGAAATAGAATGCCATTCCACGGCCGACGAGTACGCTGGTTCCCCAGTATATAAGCTCCCTCGTTCGAGTGCCAATCCATCGACTTGAAAGCCCTAACCAACCCACTCCAAGTCATCCGCACAATGAAGCTCAGCCAAGTCTTCACTGCACTCGTCACCTTGACGTTCATCGGCGCCGTCCATGCTGAATACTGCTACTGCTCGGTGGGCAATGAAAATGCCTTCGATAAGAGGACTACAACGTATGTCTTGTTGTCTCCGCCCACCGCTGTAAACGGGCCATGGGTACCGACCAGCTGCACCAATACATGTACTGTGACACAGGCGACTCCGAGGAGAAATTGGATATTTTCGAAATATGCTGTGAGGACTTTTCCCATGACACGTACTGTAATGTATATGATTAGTGGGTGACGTTGGCGAACTCGAAGAAGACTGTTGCAGTTGTCGATGGTTGGTAAATCTGGAAATGGCCGTTTTGTTTACATACCGGTGATATACGAGTACATGTCAACAGTTGATTTCAAGTACAGTACATTTCAACAGTTAATTTCATGGAGGGCAGAACGCTCATTCGTCGCCTTCCTGAGCTTGTCCGGGATCAACCTGTGTGGCCAACAAAGTCTCCGGATGCTAGTCCTTTTTCCACGCATAGTCTCCTACTGCATCTCAAGAAGCCTTCTCGGCTTCATGTTTCTGGAGAGCGATAGCTTGGAATACTTTCAGCGAGGCTGCCGATCGCCATCGTGTGGTCCTTGCTACGCGCTGAGTTTAGCATACTCTACGTTCTTATTGCTCCTTCTCGGACTTTGCCGCCGTATAATAACTTCGCCTCGTCTCCTACATTACGCCTCGATGCTTCGACGCTCAGTCTTCCGACTTCGGCGATCGTTGCCACAGTAGTGGACCACAGAACATACACACAAAAATACAGTTGATTTGCTGATGGTATCTAATGCTACAGATTAAAGCTGATGAAGCCAGAATTGAGCAGAAATGGTAAATGTAAATGAGCTACTGTTGAAAGTAGATGCAATGCTGATCAATGTTAGTCTAAGTCTAGAGAATGCTGACTTTGGGCCACTTGTATTGCGGACCGACCTTCGAACTAATGTCAGCTCCCGGGAAGAGAACACAACTTGAATGAACATACCTCCTGGATGCTCAGAGAAGCAAGCTTGTGTCCAGCCTCGACACACTCGTCGACCGACTTGCCGAGGACATACGCGCCCAGGAAACCACCGGCAAACGCGTCACCCGCACCGTTCGTGTCAACGATTTGGTCATCCGAGAGCCTGGTGACGCCAAATTCCTTCGCCGCATCCGGCGCATCCGAAGAGACGACGATGGTGGACTCTGGGCCGTGGGTGATGACGGCAAGTCGGGGACGAGCAGAGTTGTTCTTCGGCAGCATGGCGATTGCCTTTGCGACAGACTTGAGATCGGTGGGATTAGGGAGACCAGTGGCGTTGGCCCATGCTTCTGCTTCGGCCTCGTTGCAGATAACAATGTCGATGTAGGGGAGGACGCTCTGGAGAGACGCCGAGAAGAATTGGGCGAGGAAGGGAGCGGAAAAGTTGATAACGGAAACCTTGCAGGTTGTTAGTTTTACGTTCAAAACAAAGATAAATCGTGTTACCTTGCCGGCGGTAGAGACCTGAGCTGCGAGATCGACGATAGTCTGAGTCCCGTGGGTCAAGAAATAGCCTTCATAGTAGAAGACCTTGGCACCGTCGACAGCGGCCGCGACTTCTGGGGAAGACAAGTGCGCCTTGTCGAATTTTTCGGAGACACGCAGCGTAGTGACGAGTGACCTGAAATGGGCGGTTCAATGGCGATACCAATCTAAAAGACGACAACATACCTGTGGTGGCCGGTAATCACAACAGCGCAAGCACCAGTCTGCTCGCCCTTCTTGATCTGGTACAATTCTTGGAGCCCCTCTCGCTTATTGGCGGCCTTCAGCTGTTCTGCGAGGGCATCGTCACCAACGCATCCAGTGTACACGACAGAGCCAGGAGGAAGAATATACTGCATCTGGGTTAATTCGGGTGGGCTGACTAGAGATTGGGATGTACTGCGGCTCCTCGGGCAGCGTTCTGGGCAGCGCCGCCAGCGACATAGGTCACTTTGTAGTTTTTGGCGACTTCGTCGTAGCTGATCCATCTCATCAGCATTGCGCCCAACGAGACAGACATTGGACGTACATGGGTGCATGCTTTTCCTCGGCCAGAATAGCATCGTTGGCCTTGAGCCCGTACTTTTCAAGCAGGGCCTCACCGTTGGTGACCTGCATGTCGAGCAGGGGGTTTCCAATGCAAAATAGGGCGGGCGACATGGTGGTACGAGGGAGAAAGACAACCTGAATTTTCCGGTTTCATCGATACCGATCAGAATAGGATCAGAACCCGGCTCTGCTCCCGCCATCACCGCAGTGATGCTCTTGTCGGCGGGCTCGAACGCTCGTGGCCAGCTGGGTAACGGCTCTGTCGACGACGCGCATACGTTTTCGACTTGTATTATTGAGGACATTCCTCCCAATCATCGGATTCTCGACCTCGCGTGTGGCGCGAACCACACGTTGCTTTTGATTGAAATTACACGCGAAACTGGGGACACTGTCAGAGAGCTATGGGGTAGCGGGGACGGAAGAGCCGGACAATTTGGTCCCATCCACAAGGATGAATATACCACTTTTCGTCGACTTGATATACCCCATGGTCAAGCTGGCTACGCGCCAAAGTTGATCTGTGCAAGCTGGCAAAGCTCTTTCATCGTTCTGTCCTGTCCTGACAAACCTGATCTTCTCATATCTATGGGAGGCAATGACTGGGGCGACCTTGGTGGCTCTCCATTTGGCGAGAGAATACCTGGCATGGAGCTTGTTCCCTTTGGTAGCCTTAAATTCGAAGAGGCTTCACTTGCCGGCGATATTGCACTGAACGCGATAGCGGCTGGTCCGCACCACGTCATCTGCTCTGTTTCCACTGCGAGTACGTCGAGGCCATGGCTAGTCGGCTGGGGCGCCGCGAGACACGGGCAGTTGGGCGATCCGAGATACTATGGTCAACCAACGCCTATCGAGCGGTTTCCAAAGGTCATTTACCACTATGGCGAACCGCAGTCGTTTGCACTCGGCGCTCAGCATACTGCCATCCTTCTCACGTCTGGGCAGCCCATCGGCCATGGGTCGAATCGTAAAGACCAGATGACGGACCTGCGGAAAATGAGTGGTGTCCGTATGGTTGGCTGTACATGGAACGGAATATATGCTGTGACAGATCATGGGATCGTGTCGAAAGGGCTGAATTCCAAAGGTCAGCTAGGGCGCGGTGAAGATTCGCCTACCGTGGAGTTCCCATTCGGTTTCACGTCGCGGGCCTTGAAGAAACTTGCCTGCGGTTCAGAACACGTCGTAACCCTGTTCGAAGACGGAGAGGTGTGGGGTTGGGGATGGAATGAACACGGTAATCTGGGAGTGGGTAACACGGAAGATATCATTCGTCCGGTCAATCTATGGTCGGACGCGAGCGAGAAGGATGTGAATATATGGGCTGGACCAGGCACGACATGGATAGCAGTACAATCGTTCAACTGAGGACCTTGTGTCAAAATGTTGAAAATGAATAAGTAATTCAAAATGGATTGGAAGTTGTCGAACTAAAGCAATGTGTCAATAGCCTGACCTCTCATCTGGTGAGAGCCAAATAGAGATCTATTTTGTTCACCCTAGTAGAAATAGTAAATATATGCGCTCGCCGCAGGAAATAGACCGCCAAGCTGTTTGATAACTTCCAGGCTCTCCAGCATTTGCTGAACGTCCGTAGTCGATAAACATCGCGATCTGTCAGCTTGGCTGTAACACACGAGCACAACAGGGATATATGCGCAGTAGTTCGATGCGAGAATAATTACACTTTGAGATACAGTTTGGGTTGAGCAATACAGTCGAAGATCAAGAACAAGCACGGCGACTCAATTCAATCAGTAATCGGCAGATCCAATTCAGCGTGTAGTTGGGCGAGTGTCACTTCCTTGTGCGATGCGAGCTAGGCGGGCGTGTGAGCAGAGTAACAGGAAAGTCTGTTGAATTCACCTTGCCGATAAGAATCTGCTCCGAAAAGAAGTGAGCGGCAGCTGAGAGGCAACTGAATGACCGTCATACCTGCGTAGCGTCCTTCGCTTCATTATACTGATGTAGAAGCTTGATGTGCCTCTTCACGATGGCCTCTGCGTCGACATTTTCGCTATGAAATCGGTAAACGAACCGAACTGCAGTGCGAGCTGCGGAAGGAGGCCTACCCTAGAGCCTGCTGCAAGGTACGAGTTTCCTCTTCCAGAGCAGCGATACGAGCCTCTTGAGCCTATATAGCCATAAGAGGGAGGAAAATCAGACGAAAGAGGAGGTACTTTGGCAGAAAACGCGGCGTGCATGGTGGTAGGAGGTCAACAGAACGCGTCTTTGTTTACGCGTTGTTTGGCTACACCCTGATCCGGCGAGCTCGGGTCGACGCTTTGATCTCAATTGCCGAGTGTCGTCATGCTGCCATCTTTTGCTGTCAAATTCTCATGCTTGGCTATGGCTATAAAGGTCCGATAGCCTGCTTTTGCTCTCCTTAGACATGAGGAGTCTTTTCTGGCGTCAATTTGCCGTCCTCTTCTGGAAGAATTGGATAGTCCTGCTCAAGCATCCATTCGTGAGTCGTTCTGCGTTGTCATGATAAAGGTCAAGCTGACAGCAAAGTACAGTTAAACGTCTTGCGATGCTTTCTGCTTCCTGTAGGATACGGAATATTTCTTGCTGTTGCTCAGATCTTTCTTTCTAAACCCAACAATGTACGAATATTTCCCATTTCTTTCGTTTCCGGGGTCTCATACGTTGGTAGAACGGCATCGGGGATTCCATTCCAATATACGAACTCCAACGGACTTTTGACGCTAGCACGTCACTCATATGGGCCGATGGAACAGGCGGCGCAAGTACACCGTCCCCACAAGATATTATCTCCCGTATCACACGAGACTTTTCATCAGCGCAACTAGCAGCTGTCCGACAGCTTGAGTCGCCAGATGATATCCCTTCTGCCTGTCCTCAAAACTTCAATCTATTCTCCGAATGCTTTGCCGCGATCGCGTTCAACAGTATCCCTGACGTGGGTCCGATCAATTACACCATTCGCGCAGACGCGGGGCTTGCGCACATTGACGTGGTCAAGCACACGAGTGATTTTGAACTACGAATCCTTCCTCTGCAGTGGGCCATAGACAAGGTTGGGACTTTTTTTTGGCTCCCGTTCGCGCCTTATACTCAACTCGATCACTAGGCTATCATAGAATTGAGAACTGGCGAAGAGGTTCAGACGCCAATACAGTGGCCGTTCACGCAGGTAACGAATGCAGAACAGGATAGGGATATTCGGCTTAGTGAGTTTTCCTCTTCATTTTAATGCATCCCTAACGACGTCTATCAGGCTACATTCGAGGACTACGGACATTGTTGGTGTTGGCGCTGTTTATTTGCTACGTCGGAATAGCGTACCAGCTTCCTGGCGCCGTCACGTCGGAACGGGCCAACCTAGTCACTGCCCACATGAAGAGCATGGGCCTCCTGGACTCTGCCAAGGTCATATCCTGGCACGTCAGCCTGTCGCTCATCTACCTCCCCGCATGGATCATCGTCTCCATCATATGGCATTACCGCATCTTCACGGAAACTAATGTGGGGCTTGTCCTCATCGTGCATCTGCTACTCGGGTTCCTCCTTGCCAGCTGGTCCTTCTTCGTCGCAGCGCCCTTCGGGAAGAGTCCCCAGCTGGCCGCCGTTGCGTCGACGTTCTTGTCGATCGTCTTTGCTATCATAGCTCTAGCGTTCAGCCATGCCGGAAATGGAGCTGCGTTTATTTTTACGATTATTTTCCCTCCCGGCTTCTACATCTTCGCTATCCGGGCTATTTGCGGTTTCGAAAACCATGTCATTCCTACGGACGTACTGAAGGGTGACCCGGACAATGGCCTGATGCTCTTACCCTTAATCATCGCTGCTATTGTAGGTTTACCCATATTCTGTTTTGTGAGGGATATTAATGTCTATCTGCAGATTGATATCTTTTTGTGGCCGTGGCTCTCAGTGCTCTGGGAACGTCGGCTATACGATGCCCGGAACCCACGCCCCAAAAGACGCTGGTTTTCAAAGCGACAGGCGACAGTCCTTCCGCAGTTGAAAGATGGCCTTGCGATCTCTATCAAGAACCTTGGGAAAACCTTCAGGACATCATTTTTTCGACCAAAGAAGAATGTCGTTACAGCTGTTGATGATCTTACTCTTGATATCCCAAAATACGGAATCTTCGTGCTCTTAGGATCCAACGGCGCTGGAAAATCAACAGTTCTTTCCATTCTCGGCGGCTTAGCTGGTCGTACTCGCGGCTCGGTGCAGTTTGAGGGTGGGTTAGATCGTCCTGAGCCTGGTACACTGGGAATAGTGCCGCAAAAAAACGTCCTTTTTCCAGAGCTGACGTGTCTTCAAACTCTTCGAGTGTGGCGCGCTATCAAGTGGTCGAAGCACTCGGAGGATGATGAAGATCTTGTCCAGTTGCTGAAGGACTGCGATCTTGAGAAGAAGATTAATTCGAATGCAGCGACTCTGTCCGGAGGGCAGAAGAGGAAACTGCAGCTAGCTATCGGCTTGGTTGGAGGGTCTAAAAGTGGGTATTTCCGCCATCCTCTTTTCCTCGTTATTGATTTTTCTGGCTTAGTCGTTCTTGTTGATGAATGTACTTCTGGTGTCGACCCGTTGTCTAGGCGCGCTCTCTGGAGAACGTTAACGTCTTTCCGTGAAACAAGAACGATCATATTCACTACACATGTGAGTATACACTACGCATCCTCTCGTTGTCATCTAACTGGAAACAGTTCTTAGATGAAGCTGATCTTCTCGCTGATAACATCGCCATCCTTGCGGCGCCTGGGAAACTGGTAGCCGAAGGAACTCCGGTAGCCTTGAAGCGGGACCTTGGTGAAGGGTACACGGTCTCAGCCTCTATAACATCGTCGCGTCCTGAGGAAAAGGGAGACCCACACGTTTTTACTGATCTTCTACATCGCATCAGGGAAATAGCGCCGCATGCTTCTCTCTCGATTACATCAACGTCTCAAGCATCCTTCCATCTGAGGTCGAAAGACCCGGAACAGGTGGAGCGCGTCTTACAAGTTTGCGACGACGAAGTGAAGAACTCGGTTCTGCAGTCGTACGATGTCATGGGCACGACTATTGAAGACATTTTCCTTGACCTGATGGCTAAACATGATTCTAACGAGCAGGAGGCTGGAAAGCTTTCGAAGCATAGCTCCGCATCCTCCGTCGATTTACCGGCTCTGCCGCCTTTGGAGCTTTCTAGAGGTCGTCCGATGGCGCCGTGGCAGCAGGCGCTGACGATTTTTATCAAACGCGGACTCGTAGTGCGTCGAAGTTGGCTGACGCCGTTACTGTCCGTCCTCGTCGCCATTGCTGGTTCCACTATTCCGCTCGTATTCCTGAGCGGACGACAGCCTTCCTGCGTTCGTCGCTTTCACAATTCGACGAGCTTTCCACTGTATATGCCAATATCGCCTGCTACCTTTGATGTCGTCAACGGTACTGCGCAGGTGCTCAACTATCCTCCAGGCTTGATCGCCACTCTGGGTAACAGCACGTCGATAATGTCGATTGCGGATGTGGTGGATAACCGGACGTTCGTGGATACAATCACGAACTCGTACAGGAGTCTCGAGTATGGCGGTATATCTATGGATCTGGATGCAGGGACATCGTTTATAGCTTGGGAGGCGTCGTCTCCGGGTTACACAGGCGCCGTGTTGCTCAACTTGGTTGACAACATCCTCTACAACAGCGCGCAGAATAGGTCTGGTCAGGTGGCTCTTCCTGCCGCCTTGATTCAGGCGAACTACGAACCGTTCCCGCTTGTTGCTGCTGGGACGCTTGTCGCGCTCAAATGGGTTGCGTTTTTCGGGGCTGCGATGGTGAGGTTTTGGTCTCCTCGATTTTAGGAGTATAATTCATAGCATTTGTCCAGGCTGTGTATACCGCGTTTTACGCACTCTACGTCTCTAATGAGCGTCGTTCCGCTGTGCAGGCCATGCAATTCTCAAATGGTCTTTCCGATCCCATAGGGTTGTGGTTGGGTCACTTGGCGTTTGATGTTATGTTCTCGATTTTATCTGCGTCGGTCATTATCATCATTTTTGCCGCCGTGTCCAATCAATTCCACGGGCTTGGACTCTTTGTACGTGGGCTTTTCCACAACGGTGTTCAGTGAGCTGATTAGTTTCTAGTGGGTCGTGTTGGTGCTGTATGGCTTTGCGGGTACATTGTTCTCGTACTGCGTTTCCTTGATGGTGGCAAGTCCCTTGGCTGCATTTGCTGCCGCCACGGGGTATCAGGTCGTCATGTTCGTGGTACGTTGGTTACGTCTACTCGCCGTTCGCTTAGAGCTCACCCCACGAATTGTAGCTGTATATGGCAGCGTATCTTTTGACCTTGACATATGCGAAGACGTCTAAAGCAGATTCCATAATCACCATCATCCACTTTACGCTCTCCATCCTGTCTCCGGTTGCAAGTGTCGTAAGTCTTGTTGAATTCGCGCCAGTACTAGGCGATCTTGCTGACGCAGACCTATAGATGCGAGCCGCTTTCATCTCTGTGAATCTTTTCTCGTTATTATGTACGGGTAACGAACCCGTACCAACTTCAGAAACTGGTACCATCTTGCGTTATGGCGGCCCCATCGTCTACCTCATTGTTTACTCCTTCATTTTATTGGGCATTTTAGTATGGGTTGATTCAGGCTCGTTCTTGCCTTCACGGCCCAGCTTAAACTTCTGGAGACGAAAGTCGCCTGCGGATGTTGTTGCATCTGAGATGCACATGCAGGAGAAGTCGGATGTTGTGGATGAAGCGCGTCGTGCTTCATCTTCTAAGGATCTTCTACGCGTCTTGGGCGTGTCAAAGACGTTTGGCAACAACAATGTGGTTGATGATGTTACCTTGGGTGCATCGAAGGATACTATGTTCGCCCTGCTTGGACCTAATGGAGCTGGGAAGACCACGACTTTCAATATCATTCGTAGGTTTCTCCTCTCATAAGTAGTGTATATCGTCTAACTGTATTCTAGGCGGTGACGTTAAACCTGATAGTGGAGACGTTCTGATTGCTGGAGAGTCAGTCATACAACATCCCAAGAAGGCTCGATTCGCGCTCGGAGTCTGCCCGCAGTTTACTGCCATCGATTCTCAGCTTACGGTCAGAGAACATCTCGAGATTTATGGCCGCCTTAAGGGTCTCAGCAATAAGGCTGTGCTTCGCAGTAATGTAGAGTCCTTGCTGGGAGCGACTGCGCTCCTACCGTACGCCGACCGGTTAGCGAGTAAGCTTTCCGGTGGGAATCAGAGGAAGTTGTCGCTGGCTATCTCGCTGATAGGTGTGTATCTTTCGCGTACTAGGATACACGTCGTGCTCAGTGTTAAATAGGCAACCCATCGGTCGTGCTTATCGATGAGTTTTCGACGGGCGTGGATGCGAAGATGAAGCGAGAAATGTGGGTCACGCTTAGGAACGTTGCTGTCGGAAAGGCTGTCATTATAACGACGCGTAAGTAATGTGGAAAGCGCCTCAGTTGAAGGCTAACGACGTTCAGATTCGATGGAAGAAGCATCTGCGTTGGCGAACAAGGTTGGCATTCTTGCCAAACGCCTCTTAGGTGGGTAGACATTGTACTGTTCGATATTCATGCTGATGATGATCGTAGCTGTGGGGACCATTAAATCACTCTCGTCGCGTTATGCGACATACGAGGTCCACTTTACCTGTCGGACACGGGAGGAGTTGACTAAAGCTCAAGTTCTGATGTCTCGAATACCTGGGAGCCGGATGGCAGACGATGTAGCAACCCGGTTCGAAGTTCCGATTGGGGACGATTTTTCGTTGTCGCAGCTGTTCCGTACTCTGTGTTCGTCTGGGGAGTTTTCGGAGTATACGGTTGAGAAGGCGACGTTGGAGAGTGTTTTCTTGAAGGTTATTAGGGAGAATGATGTCTCTGAGGAGGATCAGGTTCAAGGACGGACATGGACGTGATTTTAGGATGCAGATTTGGTTCTGATTACCTAGCGTACGGTTCGTAGGACCGCGTCTTGTTGTAAGTACTCAGAGAGGACATACATCAGGTTCTAGATCAGAGGGGAATCGAGGCCTTTTGATACGGGTCTGTATAACTGCGATGGATGGATGGTCTTTGGTCGAGGCTCTAACGCGTTCCCAGAGAACGCGATGGTCCCATGCAATATACTTTGCGCGTCTTTGTGATTTACTAGATGTGGCTTTGAAGGATGGGATGGGGACTGTTTTTTGCGCTCGTTTTCTTACTAGTAGTGAGTATTGTGGAATATCTAGATCTATGTTTCATACGTAGTCAATATACCTCAAGAACAATCATACGTCGATGACTGGATGCGACTTGGTGGCGTCAAGAAGCTGTAGATCGCGTCAATTCGAAAGTTCTAGTCTCTGGAAGACTCAGGTGGCTGTGTTGCGGGCCATTTCAAACTCCGCTACCCCGCCCTATATAAGCCTGGGCGCCCTTGACAACGCCCTTCACTTTCACCTTTCACCTTTACAACCCACTCGCCTTCCAACGATGCAGATTTTCGTGAAGACTCTCACTGGCAAGACCATCACCCTCGAGGTTGAATCCTCCGACACCATCGACAACGTCAAGGTTAGTAATCTCTCCAGCGCAGTAACACACTGCTTATCTATCGTTAAAGGCCAAGATCCAAGACAAGGAGGGCATCCCGCCCGACCAGCAGCGCCTCATCTTCGCTGGGAAGCAGCTCGAAGACGGCCGTACGCTTTCGGATTACAACATCCAGAAAGAGTCGACCCTCCACCTTGTCCTTCGTCTCCGTGGCGGTATGCAGATTTTCGTCAAGACCCTCACGGGCAAGACTATCACCCTCGAGGTCGAGTCTTCGGACACTATCGACAATGTCAAGGTAACCGATTTCCCTTTGCGATAGATGAGCGCCACTCATGATCCCATCTAGGCCAAGATTCAGGACAAGGAGGGCATCCCTCCCGACCAGCAGCGCTTGATCTTCGCCGGCAAGCAGCTCGAGGATGGTCGCACTCTTTCCGACTACAACATCCAGAAGGAGTCCACCCTTCACTTGGTCCTCCGTCTTCGTGGCGGTATGCAGATCTTCGTCAAGACTCTGACCGGCAAGACCATTACTCTTGAGGTCGAGTCCTCCGACACCATCGACAATGTGAAGGCGAAGATTCAGGACAAGGAGGGTATCCCGCCCGACCAGCAGCGGTTGATCTTTGCCGGCAAACAGCTCGAGGACGGACGGACTCTTTCCGACTACAATATTCAGAAGGAGTCTACCCTCCACTTGGTCCTTCGTCTTCGTGGTGGAATGCAGATCTTCGTCAAGACTTTGACTGGCAAGACCATCACTCTTGAGGTTGAGTCGTCGGATACTATCGATAACGTCAAGGTATGTGCTACTTGTTGCCTTTTCTTATACGCGTGCTAACGTTGTTTGTGTAGGCGAAGATCCAGGACAAGGAGGGCATTCCTCCCGACCAGCAACGTCTCATTTTCGCCGGCAAACAACTCGAGGATGGACGTACTCTGTCAGACTATAACATCCAGAAGGAGTCTACTCTCCACTTGGTCCTTCGTCTCCGTGGTGGAATGCAAATCTTTGTTAAGACGTTGACGGGCAAGACGATCACTCTTGAGGTGGAGTCTTCCGACACGATTGACAACGTCAAGGTGAGTATCTTTTTCGATGTGATTCAGACGTGTAATACTGACTTTCGTGCAGGCCAAGATCCAGGATAAGGAAGGTATTCCTCCCGACCAGCAGCGCCTCATTTTCGCTGGAAAGCAGCTGGAGGATGGCCGTACCTTGTCCGACTACAACATTCAGAAGGAGTCGACCCTCCATCTGGGTAAGTTCATATACCACTCGCTGTATTCTTCGGTTGTCTCATTCACTTCTAGTGTTGCGTCTGCGTGGTGGGAACTGAGTTTTGTCGTTTCGTTAGAACATTGTCATGTCGTTAGCTTAGCGCTTTTTTGTATCATTACTAGCCGCATGTGGTTTACGCCCATTATCTGAATTTTGAAGTTTCCCAAAGCTAGTTCATTCGACATTCGTCATGCACTGTCTGGTACGCGTGTCAAGAGGGTGCAATTCGATTCGCTTGAGCTCCAGCTAACAGTCTTCTAAACAAAGTAGTCACTAAGAGACCCGATTGTGATCCTTGCAGAATCTCGTGAGTCGTATGGTGTACAATTTGTTGCCAATGTGACTAAGTACTGTATTTTCATTCTATAACTGGTGTTGGTGCATCGAAAGGCTAGACCATAACAATTAGCTATAGATGTTCTTCAGGATGAAGTAAAGCATTTGAGTGATTGAGTTGGAGAATCAAAAGATCCGGCCAATGCGGGGGGAAAAAGTTGAGGGATATCCCAATATTATGCACCAAAACCACACAACTTGAGCAAAACGTCGCGTCGTTTTATATTGAGGTGATGGAGCAAGTTGAAGTTAAAGCGCCGGGAATATGTTCAGATATGTTCCCACGCCCCTTGCCGCTCAACCATATTTTGATTCGGCCTCTCGTAGCATAAATAACCCGTGATGGAACGTATCTGCATGTAAGTACTATTACTATCTAGGTTAGAGGACTATCATATCTGAGCTCAATAGTTCATCACCAGACCAAGCTTCTTTATGCGGTGAGAGCGACGTTACTCCCATCATAACGCCTCCCGCATCTTTCCAAGATGCAACGAGGTAGATTCACCTCACGCCCCTCCCGCGGCGGCTCTGCCAGAACAGCTGCTCAGAGGACCACTTCTGACGATCGCGACATCAAGGATGGGCTCCTCCCAGACGTTATCGAGACACTGCTAATCCCAGAAGATGCCGTGTCTGATAACGCCAGAGATGTAGCCATCAACGACGCCCGATGCATTGGTTCCTATAACTGGCTAGAGGAATCTACGTCGTCTACGCCTGTGATACTCGTACCGGGTATGCGAGGTCGCGATGATGCTTAATGAAATACTTACCCGACCGTCTAGGCTCTCCGCCAGAATGGCAAAACAAATCCACCCCGTACAAGGTACCGCCAGACGAAGGGCTCATGTTCGTTGATCAAAACGGATTTCGGATGCCCAAGACGACTTTGCTCCCTCTGATGGCGGCGGTCGATATCGTCACAGACTCGCCGCCATTTGACTGGTCCTCAGCCGACTTTATAACGGATCGTAATGGGCTGCGCAAACTTCTTAGGTGGATCGCATGCCCGCGCTCTCCCACCGATAAAAACCAGAAAGAGTTCCGCATCGACACCCAGCTTGCAGGGCATACAACTGTCCTCTTAAATCGGTGGGAGAAACGGTACCAAGAAAGCGCACTCGGGTTTACGTATGGTCTCAACTTTGAGAAGGAGAGTACCGCCCCTGCGAGTGGGTGCAAATCCTCGACTGGGCATCACCGCATCGTTACCTATGTACGTGTATTCCATCAACGCCAAGTTCTTTGGTGCATCTGACTGACCACGCATGTATACATAGGACTTGGCTGGCCTTAAAATGGTTGTCCGTTTCGAGGTTGACGCATGCCTGCCCCACGAGTCAGAAGCTAGCAGCGTCGACACCCTAGCCGACGCTCTATCTGGCATTTCCCTCTCACCGTCCGCCTCCTCCGCCTCCTCAGTCACAAGAATCACAGGCCTAGGAAACCCACCCCAGAGCCTCACAGTAAAACGAGGCGGCTTCCTGGTGCCCCAGAGCGCTATCCTCGAGCTCTCTAGTATATCGCAAAAGCGCGCAGACACCTACGATTACGCTGAGACCCTTCCGCAGCTGTACATTTCGAATACGCCGCAGCACTTCCTCGGCGTGCATAATCATGGCGTGTTCCAGCGGTACCACAAGCAGCGCACGGTCAATATGCAACAGGGCGCGCTGATGCAGAATCTCGCGGTTCTACGTCGTGTTCTGCAAACGATACAGGAGATTGTAGTCGAGCATGGGAAGGAGGGGCGACTGACGCTCGTACGGGATGGGCCTGAGATCAAGGTGTATGCACGCAAGAACGACGAGGCCTGCCTTCCAGAGGAGTACCTGAAAAAATTCGAGATTGATTGATACGCGTTGTTCCATATCATGCAGAAGTGAAACATGTAATGTACATCTTGGAAAACAATTACTTTGAGCTACAGTGAAGTATCTGTACAACATTATTATGAGAATTAACACACGGTTAAGGAGACTGCATGCTGTTCATAATATCCGTTCGACGAGGAGAGGCAGCCCTTTTCGCTCAACTCCCTCCTTCACAACTGATGGTGAGATAATCTGGGACAGATTCCACACAATCTCATCGGTCGTAGACTTGAACCGGAAATTGAGCAACAGCGTTGATAAGAGCACTTTCATCTCCACTTGCGCAAACTTGTAACCACTAGCGAACACAAACCTAGGCATTAGTTTCCGTGAACAATAATAAACGATCAGCGACTTACATGCACGACCTGTTTCCGCCCAAGAACGAGAGCCTGTCAAATATTGTGATTCAGTAAAGGATAACAGTTCATTGTGGGACCAGGACACACATGCCATGATATATCCCCGGGCGTTCAATGGGCGTAGACGAGAGCCATCTCTCCGGCTTCCACTGTTTGGCATCCGCGCCCCACACACTTTCAAGGCGGTTGAAGCCAGCGATGCCTACAAACAAAGTCGTGCCCACCGGGACTGTAACGGTCTCTTTCCCTTCAGAATAGGTCAACACCCGCTCCTTGATCGCACTGAGAGGATGAGATAGGCTAAAGATGAACGCCAAAGAAGGACATACGTTCGTCTAACAAAGGGAACCGGGGGATACCTAGACAACACCCATCAGCATCGTCGTTACGTTCAGTTGAGGGGGGATCTCACAACCGCAGTGTCTCCTTGATAATCGCATCCAAGACCGGGAGCGTAATAATATCCTCATATTCCAGCTGACCATCCGGACCAGCCTTGCTCTTGATTTCCTCGCGTACACGTTCCTGGATATCCAAATCACGCGAAAGCAGGAAAAGAATCCGGGACAAGGCAGAAGATGTCGTGTCCTGAGCACCGAAGATCAGTACCCTAAGTAAAGGAAGCGTTTAGCATGCAAGGCCGATACACGAGGAAATGAAAAGAAAAACGCACGTCATCTGACCCGTGAGCTCATTCTCCGACATCTTCTCACTAGCAGCGGCCTTGTCGTTCGCTCGTACTACTCATTGGGGCAGTAATAAGCAGTCGAAGAGATGGAATGGGGGAGCAACGTACATAAGACGCTAATGATATCCCGGCCTTCCTTCTCGCCCGTACGCTTTTCGTTGAGGATAGCGCGCGCAGTATCATGCATGACGTCGCTCATGGCTTTGACTTTCTGAACGGCATGGTGTGGCGTACGCTCGACTAGCCACCGCCTGAATGCCGGGGATCCCATGCGCGAGAGGAACGGCGCGAACTGGCGCACGAGCGAGAGGGAGAAGAGTGTGGGGCTACCCGAGGAACCATCAGTACGAATGCGCAAATTTAAACAGAAATAAGGATGGAGAGAGAAGACGTGAGGTAACGTACATGAGTTCTTTTATAGCTGACGTGTAAGGATTGTTGTGCGGCGTGTCCAGTGGGTCGAAGCTATATCCTAGGACGGTCTGTCCGATCATTTCGAGTGCTACGCGCGACATCCATTCGGACATGTCTAGCGCAGATCTTACGTCGTCTCCTTTTTCCGAGAGAGCCCCATCGATGGCATTGACGAGCTGGTAAGGCATCATTAGCTTTATGCCGCATGGGATACGAAGACGGAAACCCACCCGCTCGGACACAGCATAAAACACCGGCATAAGTGCCTTGAGCTGTGTTACCGAGAAGACAGGTGCGACAAGTTTACGCTGGCGCTTGTGTTGTTCGCCTACGGAGCATTAGCAGTATTCACGAACAGCCTTAGGATCACACCATTCGTCGCTACCAGCCCTGGTCCAAAGATCACTTTGTTTGTTCTAGACAACGTGTGCGTCAGGTACTATCAAAAGGAAGGAAGGTCTATTCGTACTCCAAGAAGACCGCGGTCTCGTCAAACGCGTCTTGCTCCTTTCCGAGAATCGCGTTGACCGCTAGTGGATCGGAGATGTAGAGCTGTTCATCCTGTCGCCAGATAAGTATTAGGTGTGCAGATGAGCATAAAGAAGCCGACGGACACCGAAGAAGCCGAAGACCTTGACCATCCCACCATAGGTATCCACTAGACCTTGGTGGAAGGGAAGTCCTTTCGCGCTGAAGAGCTGGGAGAGGTTGCCTGTAGAGTCCCAGAGTTGTCAGCTAGTTACTAGATGAGGAAAAGAGACGACACACCCATCACCCATGATACGGGAGGTGGACCATGTATATGCTTGAATGTTTTCGGTTGGGAGACGAGCTTGAATACTGCAAAAGCGACGACAGCGAAGAGGATGAGCAGCAGAGGGATCATGAGTCAGATTGTGGGGGTCTAGCTCTCGACGCCATCGCCGTAGTTTTATAGCTATCGGGAGTCACCGAACCATGATTCGTGCACTGTGCAGGGACTGAGAATCAACCGCGAAAGAGAAAGCCGCGACACCTCCGCGCGTAATGGAGAATAAGCGCGCGGTGTCACTGCCTTCTACTGTGACTCCACGGTAAACTGTAATTAGACTTTTAATACGTGCTCATGGACCATCATTCGAAGACAGGCGTTAAACGGCGTATGGGACCAAGAAGGAGACCGTGCGATCGACATGATCTTTGAAAGGTCCGTCCGAAATCAGCGCAGGCGGGAGGTCATACGTTGGACGGCCTTGCCAAGGCGGTTTCGGGAACCCGTCGTCATCTGCTCGGGAAAGTGTGCAAGGAGTAAGCGCTAAATTGGCAGTCGAGCTTTGATGTGGAATGGAAAGCACGGCAAGATATCAACCTCGAGGCGCAGGGTACGGTCGAGGCATCAGTCCTCCCAAGGTGATGGTGGCATTAATAAGTGACATGCCGCATCTTTTCATTGGTCCAGTTTTCCGATGTGTCAGGTCGATTCGATTTGGGCGACTCGGAGACACTACAGCTCGCATAATTGGCTATTTGTATGACTATAATTGGTATGTTTTCCGTTATAGGGTTGCAAACAATCGACTCACCTTGCCAGTCGCGCCACGTACAGAGTCGTTGGCGTTGACACCAAGGGAGGACCCTGTACCGGATGATGCCGCTCTATTCCTTATTGGGAAGAAGGCGTCAGGGGCTACTTGTCCAAGGCAGTTCTTCCTCCTCCACCGCACTGTTTTATAGAAGTCACAACCCGAGTACGACAGGTGTGCGCTAGTTCTGCAATTGATACGCAAAGGGAGCGTCATTGTTCGACTTGGCCTGCTTTCGGGAGTTTTGAGGTTGATCAATGACATACCTCGAACTGTTCATACTGTCGCTTCCTCGTTGCGACTTTCTCTCCGCCGATGAACCTGAGGAAGTCGCTCGGAAGACACTACAGGTATCGCAGACTTTCGATTTTCTTTAGAAAACTATTGGCTCGATTAAGCGATGTCGCTAAGATCGTGGCGCGACTTGCCTTCGCAACAAACATCTGGTCATTGAAGTTGATAAACTCCTTGGATCGTCTCGAAGGGCGTAAGAGGCGAAGCGCTTGAAGCTTCTTGCTCGGCTTCTGTACTACAAATTGAGCGGGGCACTTCATATTATAACTTGTTTAACTAAGACCCACTTTATGTCAACATCACTCCCAACGTGATTCCGCGCTGGCCTGACGGGGAGACAGTCATCGCCTGTACGCATAACCGACCAATAACCGACTCTGAAATAATACTCACAGCAAAATCAAATGTTGGCGTCAGAATCTTTCCGGTAGAAGCATTGCAACTTTCAATCCGTCGATCTAAGGTTCCTTGGCTATGTATGTTGTCCGAGTCGACAGGGATGTATGGATTGGCATCCCCACGAGACAAAGAAAGGTCGCAAGAAACACCGCATACGCAAGTGTCGTCTTCCGTCGCTTTCAAAACTTGTTCGTCGTTTGGATCACCCGTATGCCAAATAGTATAATCTTCAGTGGTAGGGTAGTTTCCAGAACCAGGAGCGGACTGTCCAATAGACCGAGCTACAGACGCCGCATACGCGTACCGGACGGATTGGCCTGAGCAAGTAAGTGATAGCTAGAACGCCGCCTACAAGAGAAACAAAAAGAACGGTTCTAGTGCTCATGGTAAGTAGGAAAGCAAGTCGTGGGTCACGTGCCCGTCATGCTTCATTTTGAACTCTCATCATCCAGCTACGAATGCTGGGTGTTTATCGACGTGTCGTCACCCAATATCCTGGACTATGCTGCCGAATTTCGACGACTCGAGGGACCCCTCGGTTCCTCTCCCCTGACGTGAAGAAAGTGCTCGAAGCCAACTATCGCAAGGACCGTTATCCTAGTCGCAAAAAGATTGAAAAGATGTCGGTCAAGCTTGGAGAGAGCTACGACAGATTATATGCTTGGTATTCTAAGCGGTGAATTGCCTAGCAATCCTGCGTCTGGAAAATTTCGCCTTACTAAAACTAGACGCGCCAAGGAACGGAAGACGCTGGGGACTAAGGAGATAGAATCGTATCCACTTGCAGGGAGTACTCGTCCACGCATTTCGGCCGTCGTGAAAACAGCGCTCGAGGCCAAATACAACGACAACTGTTTCCCTACACGCGACGAGCTTGAGCAAATGGCGCAAGAGCTTGGCGAGAGCTACGAGAGGTTGTACACTTGGTTTTTCAAACGGTGAGTTTCACATTAACCAAGCTCCTGCGTTATTTGTCTCATAACCCATAGACGCGAGAAGGAGCGGCAGATGGTGAGGGCTGCGGGCATGGAATCACATCCACTTCTAGAAAATCTTCGACCGCGTATCTCTACTGCTACGATGGCAGCACTTGAGACCAAGTACGCCAAAAATCGTTATCCTTCATACGAAGACATTGAGAAGATGTCCAAAAAACTTGGGGAAAGCCATTATAGAATTTCGGGTTGGTATCACAAAAGGTGGGTTCTCATCCCAGTGTAACCCACGACGCGTTTAATTCATTAAAGATAGACGTTTCAAGGAAAGGAAAGTCATGAAAATCGCCGGAATAAAAGAACAACCTGGACAGTTCCGAGATGCGCCCAACCGTTTAGACTTAACGCCGCACGGGCCGCGACTTGAAGTGGCGTTCAGGCAGGATCTATATCCGACTGCTGAAAAAATAAAACTCCTGGCAAAAAAACTCGTGGTACCCTGGGTATCCATTGCCAAATGGTTCACATACCGGTGAGGCCATCTCTTTTACGGTTGAGCGCTTCATTACAATTATACAGGCGTAATAAAGAAAGGGCGTTTCGGGCAAAAGTCGGACTTGATACAGACGAATTTGACCGGATCGGTCTCAAGTTGCACGCAAAGGCGAGACATCTACAGGAATTCCTCGACAGGACTCAGAACCTGCATCCGTCGCGAAGACAGCTCCGTTACCTTGTGAGCAAAACCGCAGTGCCATTCGCTTCGGTTAGCAGCTGGTTTTCTAGAAGACGGTATTGGGCGCGTAGCGAATCCGGGCGGCGGATCGCACATCGACTATCACCCAAACAGGTGGCCTTGCTTGAAGAGCGCTTTGCTCGACATCGGCATCCGACAAAGTCTGCTGCTCAGGATATTGCTCGGGAACTGGGCATCCGAAGTGCGTGGGTACCGTCTTGGTTCAGAATCAGGTTAGGCGATTCCACTCTATATCTCAGTGACAGGCACTGAATCCTTTGTTTCTGTAGAAGAGAGCGTGAGATGACACGGCCCGATCATTAGGGCCTCCCTACGTCTTGAGTTCGAGATCGGCCCGACTACGAACGGGTGTATTGCGGCTATGCTCGCGGTGGCTACGCCACCCTTCGAGGAATGGAAGTGCTCGAGTCCCCATGCTCTAGGCAACTCGGTTGAGCATTGTGTTGAGTTGTTGAGTCACCTTCTCTATGTAGTTATTCTCATGCGGCACTGCTGTCTTAGTCTCTACATGACAATGCATGTATGTCCCGAAAATGACGGACTGGCGGCAGTCATGCTTCGATATTTGGTGCCTACACATACGCGAATGTAGTTCTGGAGTCTTCACATATACTATAAAAGGTATCCGTCTGTTGAGCTTCGACATTGAGATAACTGAGACGCTTTGTCGAAGGAAGATCGTTCAAGGCGCTAATCGAAATATCCAATCCTTGCACCTTATATCCCCTCAACGTGTCAAAGACCTCTCTCTGTTCGGCACACACCAATTCAGCTGGAAGTTCGAGAGAAATCTCAATCTTGTCTATGCGAGTGATAAACTCGCCGAGCAGTGGTGTGAATCGGGATGAAATGAAGGAACAAAGTTGTGGTCCGATGAAACCGATTTTTGCGTCAGAGCCCTGAACATGTATGCGCAGGACGCGAAGGTTGGGCACAACATTTGGAGTAGAAGAGAGATAGGATAGTAGCGAAATGAGATATGTATCGCAATGGGCCTCCCAGCGCATGTATTTTAGCTCCAGTCGTTCAAGCTGTGGTGCAGAGTCAAGAAGCTTGGCCGTGTCAGCGAAAACGGCGTCATCCACGACACTGAGAGTTTTCAAAGGACATTTGGACTGCTGAAGAAAACATACAACTGCTTCGACTGTGGCTGAAGGATATGGGTTAGGACAGAAATCCCGTCCAACGATGTAGAGCTCTTCCAAGGCCGGCAACGAGATGCTTCGGATGAACCGATCATCCGAGACATGGAGAACCCGTATGCCTTGGTGGACTCTGGGAGGGCTGGCGGGAGCAAGCGTTCGTAACTGGAACCACTCTTCCTCAAGTGGAAAGGAATCATGGACCATGTGAAATTCTTTAAGATATGGGCATTCATCTAGGTAATGAAGACGGTCCAAAGCCACCCCAGGTCCGTCCAGGATGTACCAGCTTACTGCCAGGTAAGACAGTTGATGAAGTGGAAGGTCAATCGTTTCAAACATCATCTGCTCCAGGGTAACTCTCGTCAGGCGTGGTGCGATTGCAAAACCGCGGATTGGGGGGTAATCCTCTAGCGCGAGGTCCGTATCATTGGAGGCAGATAGATAAAGACTCTCCAACAACGGCAGGCGACCGCGCAATTCATCCAATAACTTCAAAGGGAACGAGTCTATGGCAAAGACTAGTGAGGCCTCAACCCAACGGTGCGCCTGCGCAAGTAATATGGCGAAGATCTCAGCGATCTCGCTATGGGTATCGCGGGGTGCGTCTGCGTGGTAGGAGAAAGTGAGGGAGGAAGAAGCGCTGAGAGACATTGCTCTTCTCAGCATCTCTCGATCCCGTGGACACTTGAACGCAGGCTTCCAGGTATTCAGAGAAAAGTTGGCCCATAATGCGGGTGTCCCAAGGACTAGATCTTTCCATCGAGTGCATACTCGGCGTAGGAGCCACGGGCCTTCACTCTCCAAGCCAACCTCGAAGCCGCGACAGACGTACATGAAGATCTCAGTCAAGATCTCGTTCGGGAAAGACCTAATTGGGGACACCGCTCCACGCCAACGAACTAATGCTTCCATAAGAACGCCTCTGCGCTCCGTCAATTGGGAAATCTGATCATCAAGAGTGCAGATATTTTCCGCGGCTTTCGACAAGATTTTTTCCGTGAACAAAGCCGTATTCTCTTTGGACGTTGGGTGGTTGCTTCGCAGGGCTTCCATAAATGACGATTCAACGCTGGCGGAGACCGAAATGCCAACTTGGCTTGGAGCAACAGGGAATAATGGAATATGGGACATGGAGGCAGCGATATGTGGGGGCAGTTGTTATGGTAGGGCGACGAGCTATTACTGAAGGTGAATATTCATAAAAGGCGCTCGAAAATATACGCGACTTACAGCTCGGTCTTCCAACTTGAAGCTAAGTAATGATGCGTGACAATGAGAACAGCCGGACGGAACGGTTTTGAGAGAGGCGGCACACAAGGGAAGCTGAATGGCTGAGAATTGGGATAGAAGGCTGAACTGTACCCAGCCACAGATACAGGCAATTCGAGAAGTCGACGGTTGAGGGTGACAAGAAAAGACTTGAGCGCTGGGGAGGGTAAGCAGACAAGCTGCACGACTTCCAATTCAGGAACCCCAATGTACACGAGATCACTGTCTATACGAGAATCGAGGAGGCCGTCTGAGTGTCAAAGATCGTGGTCAAAACTCAAAAGTCAGGCTGTTGCTTGGCGCTGTTTGGTAGACGCGGGAACTGCAAGGTTTCTCGTATAGCAGGTTTAAGTTATATTACTTTCCAAACACTTCATTCGCCGTGAAAGGATGTTCATGATGTTAAGCAGATAATAATCACACTCGAGTAAGTACGCAATAATAGATTGTATGACCAAGTAAACTACGTTTCTCGACAATCCGACAAGGATACTGAAGAGGTTTCGCGATATCTTACACATGCTGAAAGAAATGATATCTTCCTGAAGATTTCCGAACTTGAATGAAGCTACCGCGAGTCCAACGAACCCTCCCACTCCAGATCTTCCTCACTGAGCGAAGGGCTACAGATCTCGTTATATCGAGTAAGGGATCCCTGTTAGTATCACACACCTTCATGAAATCAAAGAATGGTCCGATTTCGGGGATAACATCCTCGATACACTACATGAAAGGGCACAAGTGCAGTCCGGCGAAACCGATTTTTGAGCTAGGGATCCCAAAATCCGGAACATGTATGCGCAGGACGTTAAGGTTGGGCACTATCGAGCGTGAGGTCGGGTTGCCGTATCTTAGCATCCTTTTGCTTCGGCCATTTTCCGGGGAATATTAAAAGCTTAACCACTGTGGCGCGAAGCACAAAAGTATACAGAATAGATAGCGAGACGATGTTGACAACACTGTATCAACCATCTGAGACGTATACAGAAGGAGCCGGTCGTAATGTTATGTGTCCTGGAAAGCCTTCAATCGTCGTTCTCTCCAGCAAAGAACGTACTTACCCTCATGCCAATAACGCCCTTGAACTTCGAGCTCCAAGTCTTCTGGAGAGAGTGAGCTGCATATTTCTTCGTAACGAGAAAGGGCAGCGGCAGCACTAGGCTGTGTCGGGCTAGCGGAGTTCTTCATAGAATCGAAGAGTGGTACTATGTCTGGAATAACGTCTTCAATACACTACAGAGACACCGTTCAGTACTGGATCAATAATAGCGTGCAACACTCACACGAAGATTGAACTCTAAGGATAACGCCAGGTCCCTAACGTCTTTCTTGAAGGCGGTCAGTAGGTCAGGACCATAATCTACATTGGCGGTCTCGAAGTCAATGAGGGCGTATCGACGTCCAGGCCCGCGAACGCCCGCGATGCGAGGGTCTGTCGTCTTCTTGGACTGCTGAATAAGTGCGTCTGTCATTATGTTTTGGAGAATAATGTCGCCATGAGAAATATTGTGCTCGTGAAGAAAAGCAACAGCCTAAACAAGGCTCTCATCATTCACTACAGGAATGAAGACAGCGCACTTACTTACCTCCATGAACACACGACCGTACCGGACCAGTTCGCCGACCTTCGCAAAATCAGCCGCGGTCGCCCCGTTCCATCTGTCAGAGATTGTGAGTGCATCTCAGCAGGGGAGGTGGTCGTGTGTTTACCTCGGCATTACAACAAACACCTGGCCGTTGAAGGTAATATAATCCAGAACGGGGATGGTATGATTTCGCGGATCGTCCCGAAGGGCATCAGACTGCAGGAGACGGAAAGCTCTGAGCTCCTTGGTCGGCTGCGGACCAGAGATAGCCCTGAACACGATAAGCCCAAGATTCTGTACAGGACACGATGATTGACTTGAGTATTACATCTCGCCCTAGCCTATCCCGCGCAGGCCACACGAAGGGAGACTGGTGGTATTCTTGTAAGCACCCACAAGCATCAAGTCAAGACCTACGAAGAAATACGTTTGGGCATCTGCATCCGTCCTGTAGAAGCATTGCGCGAATGGAAATGTCGTCTTTTCGGTTGACGCGGGGCTACTTGGAACAAGGTCACTAAATATGTCGGTCGAATCCCTCAGGACGTAAGGGTGATATCCACGCGAAACGAAGAAGGGACGCAAGAAGCGCCATATGCGGAGGAGGCGTATTCTGTCGCTTTCGAACACTTGCTGATCGTTAGGGTCTCCAGTGTCCCAGATGGCGAAATCTTCGGTAACGGGATAGTTACATAACCAGGAGCGGACCGTCCAATACAACGAGCTACAGACGCCTTGAACGCGTACCACACGAATTGGTCTGAGCAAGTACGCGGTGGTCAGGATTCCACCGACGAGGGAAACAGAAAGAGCAACTCGAGTGTTCATGGTACGTGGCTAAGTTAGATTCAGCCTTCTTCGGACTTCAAAATTCGTTTGATAGCCGATTCCTTCAGCTCCACGACACCGTGAGGAGTCTTTGCTCGCGGATATTAGCGTTGTATACTGCCTTCCTTCATCTCAGATGCTAGACTTGGATGAGGAGTCCCAAATGTTCAGACCCAAAACACAAGTAATACAATTCCAAGAGCCACTTATACTAGAGTACATTGAATTGCGAACTTAAGAGGAAGACATGGAAACGAGATGCGCCGAACACGAAGTGGACAGCAGTGCCATCTAGAGTGTGGCTAGCTAGACTATCAGTTCCGCAAACATGACTCCCTCCCGGCTTTTCTGCGCATCTGTAGCATTGTTCAATCAACTTTTTTCAATTTCGTCTCGGGTACGGACATATCTCCACGACCGTCCTTGTCGAACACGATGTGGTAGCTGTAATACTACCGAATGTTCAAATGAGCAGCTGAAGTTCAGATCTGAATTCGCAGCGTACATGTGCATTGCCCGGGGCAGTTCGCCAGCTTCCTCGAACCTCGCCTCTATCGCCCGCTTCATAGCGGCTGTGCGCCTGTGTCAGTGCGACGGTTGTATGGACGGGAAACTTGACGCATCGGTGCATGCTCAGTGGATTGCTGATTGACCTGGAAGAATGGACGTACTCGTGGCGCAGGGTACCCCGACATGTTGGCTGAAGGCAAAGTGGGCGATGGTAGGATGATACAAGGAGGCGCTTAATGTAGAGATGCGCGATTCCCACGGAGTGTGTGCGTTGTCCTACACCCTCAGGCACGTTCATGTGCTCACAAATCCGCAGAACAACGATAAGCGCTATGGTCAATGTCATGACATCACTAGGCGCCCGGAAAATGTCTGTAACTGCTTGTTGAGGAAAGGGTCAAACAATATTCATACTCGAGTAAGTACGGAGTGGATCGTGTCAACAGTCTGGCACGTATATCGAAGGTGTTTCGCGATATCTCAGACGTCCTAGTAGAGGGAAGTGAGATCTTCGCAAAACTTGATGAAGAAAAGACCGTGACTCCACCTCCCACTTGCACCTCCCGCCGTGCCAGACCTTCATCACTGAGTGAACGACGGATCGCGTTATATCGAGCAAAGGTAACAGCTGTAGCAGGCTATTTTTCCTATTACAGGCCTTCATAGAATCAAAGAGTGGTCCCATTTCGGGGGTAACGTCCTCAATATACTACAGAAGCTGTGAACCAGTTCTCCAACCAGGGAGAAAATCAGCCATGGCGTCGACTACCGAGTACCATTCAAGTCAAGTTAGTAATCGTGGAAAGGCGCAACGGTAGTAGCTTACCTGGGCATTACAGCAAACACCTAATCAATCGAAGTTGAGATATTCAAGAACAGGGATGGTCTAGAAATGCGTAGACGGTCCATATTGTAGAAACTGCGCACATGTCCTTCAACCTACGCTGGCCAAACGAACGCGGCCTTGTAAACCCATTCAATGAAGGTGCGCCAAATCACTAGACTTGATTGGTACGTACAAATATAGAAGCGTTTCCGCCTCTGTCTCCGTTTTGTAAGCATATACATAAGAGCGACGTCTTTCAGTTGACGGGGGGCATGCATCAACTGAATCCTTCAGGACGTATGGGTGATATCCACGCGAAGCGAAGAAGGCTCGCAAGAAGCGCCATGCGCGTAAAAGTCGGATTCTATTGCTTTCAAAAACTTTGGACCGAGCTACGGGTGTCGCGTACGCGTACCAGACGGATTGATCTAGGCATTCAGCAAGGAAGTGATAGCTAGAACGCCGCCTACGAGAAACAGAGAAAGAGGTCATGGCCCAAAAAAACAAGTTTGCGCAGGTCACGTGTCCGTCATGCACCATCTTTTGAACTCTCATGATCGAATTTTGCCGGCTACGAATGATTGGTGTGTATCGACGTGTCATTACCGGATATCCCGGACTATGCTGCCGACTTTCGACGATGACTCCTCGGTTCATCTGCCCTGCCGTGAAGAAAGTGCTCGAGGCCAACTACCGCAAAGACCGTTATCCTACTCGCGAACAGTTGGAGGAGATGTCGCGCGAGTTGGGAGAGAGATATGACAGGTTATATGGTTGGTATTATACTCAGTGAGTTTCCCACCAGTTCGGCATCTGAAGAGTTCACCTTCATAAGACTAGACGCTGCAAGGAACGAAAGACGCTGGGGGCTAAGGAGATAGAATCGCATCCACTGGCCGCGACTGCTCGTCTACGCATTTCGCCTCTTATAAAAAGTGCGCTCGAGGCTAAATACAACGACACCTATTACCCTACGCGCGACGAGCTTGAACAAATGTCGCAAGAGCTTGGCGAGAGCCCCAATAGGTTGTACAGATGGTTTGATTACCAGTGGGTTACACATTAACCAGGTTCGCGCGGTATTTGTCTCATAACCACAGGCGCAAGAAGGAGCGGCAGATGGTGAAGGCTGCGGGGATAGAATCACATCCACTTTTGGAGATTGTTCGACCGCGTATCTCTACTGCTACGATGGCAGCACTTGAGACCAAGTACGCCAAAAATCGTTATCCTTCATACGAAGACATTGAGAAGATGTCCAAAAAACTTGGGGAAAGCCATTATAGAATTTCAGGTTGGTATCACAAAAGGTGGGTTCTCATCCCAGCGTAACCCACGACGCGTTTAACTCATTAATGATAGACGTTTCAAGGAAAGGAAAGTCATGAAAATCACTGGAATAAAAGAACAACCTGGAGAGTTCCAAGTTGCGCCAAACCGTTTAGACTTAAGACCTTACTGGCCGCGACTGGAAGCGGCGTTCCAGCAGGATCTATATCCGACTGTTGAAAAGATAAAACTCCTGGCGGAAGAGCTCGCGGTATCCTGGCTATCTATTACCCGATGGTTCGCACGCCGGTGAGCACATTTCCTTTACAGTCGAGCCCTTCATTACAACCAAATAGTCGTCGCAACGAACGGGTGCTTCGGGAAAAGACTGGACTCGAGACTGCCGAATTTAGGCGGATTGGTCTCACACCCGCAAAGGCGAGACACTTGCAGGAATTCTTTGACAGGACTCAGAACCTGCATCCGTCGCAAACAGAGGTTCATGAGCTCGCCACCAGGGTTGAAGTGCCGGTCCGCGCTGTTCGCCAATGGTTAACCAACAGGCGGAAACAGGATGGGAAGCTGATTAGACGTCATCTGTCGCACGAACAGGTAGCCTTACTTGAAGAGCACTTTGCGCAATCTCGACATCCCAAAAAGTCTGCCATTGAGGAGATTGCTCGAGAGGCGGGCATCCGCACCGTGCAGGTACAGAACTGGTTCAAGACTAGGTTTGCGCGATTTCACGCTCCTCTTGCGTGACAGGCATTGAATCCTTGCTTTTTGCAGAAGAGCACGCGAAAGGGTATCGCCCAACGAGAAGGACCGCGACGCATCCCCCGACATGATCATTTGATGTCGTCGTGAGTTTGAAATTGTCTACATTACGAACCAAACGGGCGTACTGGATAGAGAATCGGGCTGAATAGAGTAGTAGTGTCGGAGTGTTCAAGCAAGGATCTCTGCCGACCAGGGAGGCATAGGAAGCCTGACTGTGAATGGGAGTCACAGAAGGGGGGAAGGCGGAGGACACGTCTTCTTCGTGCTTGACAGAATTTAACTTGGGCTAGTCAGCCCAGATACTAAGGGAGTTGGACAAAAAGAGAGCCAGACGAACTAGTAGTAGTATCAAGGGCCGCGGAGGCAGTAGTAGATCAAATTGTCTAGCCAAAAGCAATCCATCGTCTCTACATTCGGGTGCTGAGGTTGCCTTACATGGGTACAGTTCGAGATAGTGGTAGTATTTTCATAGTATTTGGTTGTGCCTGGGGTAGTCGTGATTCTGTGAGCGACGTTGTGCCTGCTCCTCTCAATAGCCGACAACACTAGTATCCTGAGAGATAAATGTGATGTTGTTGCTGCTGTTCGTCGATCTGTCAAGGATTCCTTCTCCACCAAACAGAAAGGCAGATTACCTCGCTGACTATCGTCGAGTCCAAAATCATGCACAGATGGGCTGTTGCTGTGGGATTCGATCATCATGATTGCTCGTCCAACAGTGCATGTTAAGTAACTACTTATCAACGGATACCGTCTGACAAGCATATAGAAGGAGCGGGTCGAAATGTTATACGCTCTAAAAAGCTTTCAGTATCTTCGTGCTCTTCGGCAAAGAATGTGCTTGCCATCATGCCAACGAAGCCTTTGTACCTCGAGCTCCAAGTCTTCCGCCGAGATGTTTCTCCATAACGAGAAAGGGCTGTCTAGAATAACGGGCCCGATACACCATGCTGACGGTGTTCGGGACTTCGCCAACAACACTGTACAGCACTCAGACAAAGATCGAAGTCTAAGGATGAGGCAGGGTCCCTAGCATCTTCTTGAAAGCAGCAGGGTGGGACTGTAGCTTACATTGGCTGTTTTAAAATCCACGAGGGCGCATCGATGGCAAGGCGCACGAACATCCGCGAAGAGAGCATCATCGGATGGTTTCTTGGACTCTGGAGTAAGTACGTCTGCCGTCATGTTCGGGTGAAGGACATCGCCATGAGAAATCTCGTGAAAAGCCCGAACAAGGAATTCAACACTCACCATAAGAGGTGAGATAGTGCACCGGACGAGTCCGCCAATCGTCGCAAAATCGGTCGCGGTCGCCCCGCTCCATCTGTGAGAGACTGCGAGTGCACTTCTGTGTTGGCTGTTGAAGTTGAATAAGCAAGGTATGATTCAGCAGGTCACCCCGAAGGGCATCAGATTGCAGGAGACGGCAAGCTCAGAGTCCTTT
This sequence comes from Hymenopellis raphanipes, assembly GCA_036872995.1. NCBI lineage: Eukaryota > Fungi > Basidiomycota > Agaricomycetes > Agaricales > Physalacriaceae > Hymenopellis > Hymenopellis raphanipes. The sequence continues at coordinate 4,395,081 of JAYMDG010000001.1, forward strand.
GGTTGGACTCTGTGGATCAGAGATAGCCTTGAACACGATGACTGTACAGGACATGGTGATTTACTTCAACTTGAGGATTATATCTCGCCCCTGCGCGCGCCACACGAATGGAGACCGGAGGTAAGCAATCGCGTTGATTAAAGGCCTATGAAAAATTGCATCCGCATCCTTCCTGTACAAGCGTTGGGCGACTGAAAAAGTCGTCTTTTCAGTTGACGCGGGGCTGCCTGGATGTCACTAAATATGTCGGGAGATATCCGCTCGAAACGAAGAAGGGACGCAAGAAGCGGCATATGCGTAGAAGACGTATTCCGTCGCTTTTGAAAACTCGCTCGTCGTTAAGGTCGACGTCCCAGATGGCATAATCTTCAGTGTGACCGAATAGTTCCATAATCAGGAGCAGAAGGTCCAATAGAGGGTGCTGAACGCGTACGACGCGGATCGGTCTGAGCAAGTACGTGGTGTTCAGGATACTACCAACGAAGGAAACAGAAAGAGAAACTCTGGTGGTCGATGCTCATGGGCCAAAGCAAATGAGAGCGGTCACGTGTCCGTCATGCTCCGTCTTTTGAACTCTCATCATCGAATTTTGCCGGCTGGGAATGCTGGGTGTTTATCGACGTGTCATTACCCCGGGATATCCTGGACTTTGCTGCCGAATTGCGACGATGACTCCTCGGTACATTCCTGCTGCCGTGAAACAAGTGCTTGAGGCCAACTATCGCAAAGACCGTTATCCTACTCGCGAACAGTTTGAAAAGATGTCGTGCGAGCTTGGAGAGAAATACCATAGGCTATATGAATGGTATCAACAGCGGTGAGCTACATAGCAGTCTGGCGTCTGATGAATTTCGCCTTAATAATACTAGACGCAAGAAGGAACGAAAGACGCTGGATATTGAGCAGATGGAATCGCATCCACTGGCAGGGCACACTAATCGACGCTTTTCTGCTGTCGTAAAAACAGCGCTCGAGGCCAAATACAACAACAACCGTTTCCCTACACGCGACGAGCTTGAGCAAATGTCACAAGAGCTTGGAGAGAGCTACAGTAGGTTGTACGCTTGGTTTGATAAACGGTGAGTTCTACATTAACCAGGCTCCTGAGGTATTTGTCTTATAGCCCACAGGCGCAGGAAGGAGCGGCGGATGGTGAGGGTTGCGGGCATGGAATCACATCCACTTCTAGAAAATCTTCGACCGCGTATCTCTACTGCTGCGATAGCGGCACTTAGACCAAATACACCAAAAATCATTATCCTTCATACGAAGACATCGAGAAGATGTCACAAGAGCTCGGGGAAAGCATTGACAGCCTGAGAGTTTCGGCTTGGTATTGGAGAAGGTGGCGTCTCATACCACCGTGACCCACGACACCTTTAACTCATTAATGATAGACGCTTCAAGGCAAGACAACTACTCAAAACCACCGGAATGGAAGAACAACCTGGAAAGCTCCCAGTTTCGCCCCAACGTTTAAAACTGAACTTGCCGCGACTGGAAGCGGCGTTCCAGCAGGATCTATACCCGACTGTTGAAAAGATAAAACTCCTGGCGGAAGAACTCGTGGTACCCTGGCTATCCATTGCCAAATGGTTCCAATACCGGTGAGCGCATCTTCTTTGTAGTCGGGTCCTTCATTACAACCAAATAGTCGTCGCAACGAACGGGTGCTTCGGGAAAAGGCTGGACTCGAGACTGCCGAATTTAGGCGGATTGGTCTCACGCATGCAAAGGCGATACACTTGCAGGAATTCCTTGACAGGACTCAGAACCTGCATCCGTCGCAAAGAGAGGTTCATGAGCTCGCCACCAGGGCTGAAGTGCCGGTCCGTGCGGTTCGCCAATGGTTCACCCACAGGCGGAAACAGAAACATGGCAAGCCTGCCAGGTGGCGCCGACTGTCGCGCGAACAGGTGGCTTTACTTCAAGACCTCTTTGAGCGATGTCGGGATCCCACGAAGTCTGCTATTCGGGATATTGCTCGAGATGATGATGATGATGATATCCATTTAACGTGGTTATCAGGCCGGTTACGGCCTATGTCCACGATCTACGTATGTACACCCCGATCGACTGTAAGTAAGTAAGTAAAGTACTTGACGATAACCGAGAACGTAGAAATCTAAGCGAGAGAATGCATCTAAAGTAAGTAAGAAACTATAATCGTGATGTTGGCAAGGATGGGGAAGAAGGCGGCGTGCCTTGGAGTAGTCGTTGGGTTCTGTCTGAAGATACCCGGATGCTACAGAGTAGGTGAGATATAGAAAAAGAGATAGAGAGATAGAGAGATAGAAATGATATGAAATGTAGAGATTGAAAGAGATAGACTGAAAGAAATCTAGGGTGAAGAAAACGTGTCGTTCGTGATGTTGGCGTGGCTGCTCCCCGTGGTGGGCTCGTCTAGTTCCTGCCCGTTGTGCGTCGGCGCTTCCGGGGCCTCTCGCCATCCAGCTCCTCCATATTGGCGTCATCGATCTCCAGATCAACGCCCTGAAGCCTCCGCTGTGGGTCGCCTCTGCTCAGAACGTGCCGCCCAAGCTGCCTGTACGCTCTCGTGACCCGACCGTTGTTGTATTGCTCGAGAGGCGGGCATCCGCAGTGTGCGGGTGCGGTATTGGTTCGATAATAGGTTTGCGCGATTCTTCGCTCTGCTTGAGTGACAAGAGGCATTGAATCCTTTCTTTGTGTAGAAAAGCACGCGAAAGGAAACCCCCCGCCGAGACGGCCCTTGGGCCCCACGCATTCCCCGAGATCTGATGTCGTCTTGAGTTCAAGACTTATACAAACTGGCGCTATGCGATACAGCAATAAAGTAGCAGTGTCCGCCGTCCAATACTCTATGCAATTCGGTCGTAGCCAGTGTATATTACCGTCTTGTCCAAGTCAGTAGAAAGTAAATTTTAACTTCATTTGCTGCCAGCCAGGATACAGCAAACATGTCATGGATTTGGGCACTTATCTCACACTTGGACTGGTTTTGTTCTGTGTTGGTGAGAAGGCCCTTCATGTAGGTCAACCGATTCGGTGTACTGGGGCGACATCGAATGAAGACATTTATGTGCAAGGATCAACAATGGAAGTATGAACGTACCGTTCTCTGCGACATTTGCCATCTCATCCCGATCATGGCAGCTCACTTAGCAAACTGTTTTGACGATGTAGTGACCTGCTGTGATTTTTCTTGGATGACAGTCAACACTTACTTGTATTCATTGGATGAAGAAAAACAATGACAATGTAGCTACTCCATAACTCTGTCTGGGACACGTATCTGGAAAGTGCGCAAAAGCACTTGGAGATCATCCTCTTTTGTAATCATAAGATCACCCAATGTGCGGCGCGGCCGACTGAAAAGTTCGCTAGTCAGCTGCGGCGTAGGGTACCGTGCAGTCCTACATACTCCTCCCCAGTCGTAGTCGACGAGACTCAGTTTGGGAAGAGTCGGCGTATTACTGTCGGGCCATCCAGGCGGCGCGAGAATGTTCGCTGTCCTCAGATCACCATGTACAAAACCCTCCTCATGAAATGCCTCAGCAAGAGTCCTCATCTGTTCATATGCAGCGACGCGCTGCATCTCGGAGAGCCGCAGCGAATACAATTGCATCCAGCCCTCGAGGAATTCCATCACGACGACGAACCAGCCACCTGAGAGCGCTTGATAACCCAACAACTGCGGCGCATGACCACGATCGTAGCAGAAGGTATGAAGCGCCGGGGCACGAACGCGTGAATTTTACAAGGACCGTCGCGGCCGTCTGTGTGTGTGCGGTAAACAAGAGTCGATCGTCAAGACTATCGAAATGATCGACAAGGTTGAAGGAGATCATCTCGTGCTGGTTTCCTGGCGTAGGCGGATAGAACTGGCACTTGTCGATCGATGGGTATTCAGGGTGCAGGAGGGGTGGTCGAGGCCGATGCACCATCATGGCCATATCTTTCCTGATTTCTGCCCGCAGAATGCATGCAGCGCGGAACGCTCTGCTTAGAGTATCCAGCGCGCTGACGTCGGCGCCGTCGTGCCGAAGACTGAGTATCGGAGTTAATTCGACGACGCGTGGACGATGCAGAATGAGTATCGCTATAAAGCAGATGTGCGGTCCTGCATATACGAAAAATTACGCGGAAGGCTAGGGGCGAAAGAAAGAAAATACATACCTTGGACAGTGATGAGGACTACCGGTATCCGGTTAGCAGCGTAAACATCAGGATATATGCTTGTCGCCTTTGAGTGAGATTGAGTAACACACGCGACGCCCTCGTATTCCGCTTCGTCAGTGATACCATTCTTCCACACTGTCATAACATCCGTCGCCCCAAGTTCACCGTCACTGTGTCCGCCGAGTCCGTCTGTACCTACCAGAAGAGGCGGCCACAGTTTTCCATCCACGTGAGTGTCAAAGATTTCATTCAAGATGGGGAGCATTGCCGCCCGCCGGGTAAATTCATCTGAATAATACTCTCGACCAGCTGTCGCGAATGCCTCTACCCGGGCGCGCAACGAGACCTCATCGATTTCTGTGACATCGTCCGCGCCATTGCCATTGAAGATGTCGATGAATCTGCCGAAAGGTGGGTAGACGAGTTCGACAGGGGTGTCATTGAGGATGCGGCCCGTCATTTGTATTGAAGCCTCGTGTTTCGCCACACTCGACGGGGCTCGAGTGACGAGCGGACTATTCTCGATGAACCACTGCCAAGATGACGGGTGCGCAGGTGGTGGTGGAACGGGTTGGAGTGCCGGAGATTGATCTGGTTTGAAAGTGGTGTAGAAATGTATAATCTCCTCCTGCGGGTTTGCCAGCGCTTCGTCTAATGGGTCAGGGAGAGTTGAAGGAATCTCAATCTCGCCGCTGCTGATCAGTGGGATGTTGAACGACGATATATCATAGAACCGTATAATCCAATCCGGGCGTCTGCGTGTATTGTTAACGTTCAAATGGGAAACACGGAAGATTTCACGAGAAACCCACCTCCCCAACACCACCTGGGGCATGACCGCTTCAACCATACTGCGTATATATTCGTTCCTGAGCTCGGTCCTGTATACTACAATCTTGGACCGTCGCTGGTCTGGTGGGAGATGCCCAAAATTGTCCACAAGAACGTGAAAGTTTTGCAAAGGCAAAGGCATCGTGGACCTGCAGAAGATCAGGAGAACGCGTTCAGGATCAAGTTCGATTTGCTTACAGTTGTTATAAGTCAACCTGGCCGGAACCAAACACCGTCTACGGCGCAATATAACTTGTCTTGAACGAGCGAATCTAAGCCAATTCCGATGGGCCACGCCACGCAGCCTGCCGGCACCCCATTTTCGCGCTCCTACAATGCCGTTGCAGGAGGATTATCTCCCTTTGCGCTCCGGTGAACGCTCTAACGAAGAAGAGGCCTGGTTCCACGACGCATCCCCCGACTTCAAGACTCTGTATGCAATTCCGTCGCAGCCAGGACTTGTTCAAGTCTGTATAAAGTAAATTTGAACTTGAATTGCTGGCAGCCAGGATACAGCACGCATGGATCTGGGTATTTAACTAACCCTTGGACTGCTGGTGGGAGTCCTTCATGTAGGTCAACCGATTCGGCGGGAGGGGTCGTACTGGGATCAGAGAGACTGAAGACATTTATGTCAGTGCAAGGATCAACAATGGAAGTATGAACATACGATGAGATTTAGCAGGTATATTCAATTTCACTCGTCCGTGCATGAAAAAAGTCCACTCGACTTTCCTGCACCTGAGCCGGGACGAGATCACCGTTATCCAAAGAAGTAACTTCAACGGGTCGTAGACAAGCCTTTAGCCAATGCTGAGTGCTCCTGAGGGGACTGGAGAGGCGTGCTTTCGGGTATCTCAAAACCGTAGGTAGGTAGGTAGAACCGGCACAAGGTCCCAATGAGGAACGGCCGTGTGTGGAAATGTTATGGCGGGCGAGACCCAATTTCCACCCAATGACTGAGCATCTGCGGGGATATCCGCATTTAAGAAGGTCCCAACAAACCTCTGGCCAATGGCTCAGAGAACATACTTCTCGAATACCGACCTATAGTCGGTCGCCCGTACTACGGGGAGAGAGAGAAAGCAACAGAAAGAGAGGGGGGTCCAAAGCAAGTAGATTCCGTGAAGATAAGACTAAGATCTGTAGTCCGAGTCGCAGTCCGAGTCGCTGTCTACTAACGGCGCATGAGACGGCTGTTTTTTCAATCCAGGTATCCTCCGGTGCCATGTGCGCACGGCGGGCAAGGGTGTCGAACGCGTCGGCCGTTGGAGCTCGAAGGTCTTGAAGAGCTCCATGGTATCGTAAACGAGCTCCGCGACAACAGGCAGGCATGTGTCCTGAAAAATGAGCGCACGCAGAAGCACCAAGGCATCGCCACTGTCAGTCGGCAAGGCCAGGTTGAGGTGAGGGAGTTTCGGGTTGAGGAGAGTCATGGCGGCGGTACGGAGGCCCACCAAGTCCGAATCAGCAGTACAGATTAGTTATTTGCGCTGCTGCGACCGAAACAGGAGCGTGGTGGAAAGAAACTTCAAAAAGAGTTATGGATATTCCTTCGCCCGGCGCAGATTGGGGTGTACTCATCGTTAGGGCATCCAGTGTAAAAAATAACCAGAAGCGGATGCCCCAATAGAGGCGCCTTGAACGCGCACTGCGCGCGCCAGTGGTCAGGATACTGGCGACGAGAGAAACACTGATCCTCCACGTTCGAGAAAGAGTGAAACTTCTTTCTACCGAAGGAAGGACCGGCCTGGACCTAACAGTCGATTGGAGGCTTTGCAGCTCTGAAAAGAAATGAGATTATCCCCAAGTCATGTTCAGAAGAGGAACTCGCCGTAAGAATGACCGTGACGAGAATGTGCAACAGCCAAAGCGTAGTAGCGGTAGCTGCAGGCATCATCTACATGTTGCATAGACCACCACCAAGGCACAGATGAAGGCAGGCCAGTCGTCGACATGTGCACCGTGTCTGCACTATCTAAATCTATACATGCCTTCCTGACCCAATTAGCCAAATCCCCTATCAAACGACAAGGACTATTTGATTCGGATGATTGTACATGGACCACTGCAGGATGCCCGTCGGAACGGTAGTAAGTATATCACGCGAGATTTAGACTAAGTAGTAACACATAACTGTGAAGAATTAGCACAATTTCCCAAAACAAGAGAGAGAAAGCACATACAATAAGATAAAAGACTGTTATACAAGTTCAGAAAAACCCAGCTAATAAGTATAGAAAGAGAGGGAGAGAGAAAGAGAGTTCATGAAGGCGGAGGAGAAGCGAGCGATTCCTGCGTGAGGAGTTCTGCGGGGTTGAGCATCGTCTCCCCGTCCTCGGTGAGCACATGCTCATACGGCGAATGTGAGTTGTTGATCTCTTCCAAGCTCACACCGCGGCTGTCATCGGTATGATACTTGGCCTTGAGCATTTCGGCCAACGTACCGTCAGCGAGGTGCATCGAGAACTGCTTAATTTGCTCCTCCGTGACGGTCATGTACGGCGCACCAGCATCACTCGCCGCCTCCGGCGTTTGAGGGCCGGATTGCGATGAGTTGCTGTCGTTCTGGGGCGACCCAGACTGTCGAGGAGAATCTGGAGTGGGCGGGGAGGGCGATACGGCCTCGGTGTTGTGTTGGCGGTAATATGGGGATGGTGCTGGCTGATAGACGGTGACGTCTATGGGGGGTAGGTACGAATATGATGCGGTGGTCCAAGGACTGGATTGGGACCAGTTTGTCGCAGTGTTGAGACGGGTGGCGGATGTAGGAAGGGCGATATGGGCGTATTGCGGAATGTAACCTGGGGGCAAGATGTATGAGACTTGACTGCGGGTGAAGTCCGCTGGTACGCACCAGTTGTCATTGCAGTATGCTGGCGGTAGTAGCTCGAGTGTCCAGTCGCTGGGGTGGACGAGTTGAGGTGTTTGGGACCAGGTTGGGTGGTCGGTATTGCCATTGGCATTGGCTCTTTGCCCTTTAGCGATGGGGATGATGGTCCGGCAATCGGCTCCTGCTCTACGGGGTCGATTATAACGCCGTTGTGTCTGTATTTCGGTTAGCATGGATCCTGGAGATTGCACAGAGTAAGAATAACCTTGACTTTTGATGTCGGCGAAGAGCATCGGTCTGTTGAACGCGAGTCAGCGATGATCGTCCACAGGAGCGCGAACAAGACTCACTCTCGTAAAAGTGGCGTCGCATTGGGGACATTGACTGCGAATAATAAACAATAAATGTGGATAAAATTCGCGAAGACGCACTATCCAGGCATGGAATGGAGTTTGGTAGTCCGTTGATGGCGTTTGAGGTCTGCCTCCCGCGCAAACTGCTTGTTGCACCCGCTAATCTTGCACGGCCAGATAGCAGCACCAGACGCCTTCTTCTTCGACACGCTCGTCAACTTGGTCGTCGCATCCTTTCGTTCTTTTGACTGTCCAGTATCGGTCAGACTCATCTTTGCGATATAAACAGCGCATACCTGGTCATTGGACGTCACCATCGTTAGTACATAGACCTATACAACAGTATTAGAGTCGTGTAGCACGAGAAAAAGAACAGCTACGAGCTAAGAATCCTCAACGAGCAAGTGGTCATGGACGTCGATGAACAACCTGGAAGGGTAGGGGATTTCCCGATCACCTGCCTTGGGGAATACGAAATTATATCTTGCTCTGCCCCTCATTGCTATAGCCTACTCGTTGCTCTATAGCTGTTCAGAAAAGCCATGAATCACCGTGCTGTCAAGCTTGCTTAAACAGCATCTATACGGACAAGTTCTAAGCTAGAACATACGCGACGCGTTTACCTACTATCCCACGTCAAAGCTGCGAAAACTCTACATTTTACATTATCCGTCTTCTTCCTGCTCTTGGTCTTCTATACCACCCTCGCTGCCTTGCCGAGCCCTCGACGGACTTCACAGTAATACTAATCGGATCGTAAGCCCCCCTCTACGTCGCGCTTTACACTTCGGGACCTCGGAGGACTTGACGACTCCTCGACCCCCACGCTTCTCCTGTGTCGCGCCTTCCGATCACGAGAATACCACCACCTCCTAGTAGGCTCCTTGCTGCCTATGCGTCACGGATGTCTACCTGCTCGACATGTATACCTTTGGAGCCCGCCACGCCGTCTTCGCAGCCACTTCAGTCTTTGGTACAAAAACCATAATCACCACGCCACACTCCTTGATGCAGACGACAAGGCTTATACCGGAGAAAGCCTATGGCATCCCAAGTTGATCTCACGTCGGACGTTACATTGCATTCAACCCTCTCTGGGTCGACGAGCATCAGCCATCACTTTACTGTACAAGGAGGAAAGTGCATCCCCTTTGTGCGCCTTCCGATATCTGGTGGGCTGCTGCTACATCGAGATTGAATCCACGGTACCGCCGGACACACCCCGTCCACTTCAAACACCAGTAAGTACATATTTTCTCGAGATTCACATCTTGAATTTGTTTATGGTTATGGTTATGCATCACGGGTGGAATATCGTGCAGTCAAGGAGCCCGAAAAGAAAGAGAAGGCAACGTATAGCACAGATACATGACTCGAGCATGAACACTCAATTTGCTCTTTCCGCCCGCCGGTGGCATTCTGACCTTGCTCAGATCAATCCGTGTTCAAGGCGTCTGGGGAGACGTTGCTCAACCCAGCAGAAGGAAACGCTCGCACCTCCTTCACCCTTCATGAACTCTCTCTCCCTCTTTTTCTGTACTTATTAACTGGGTTTTTCTGAATTTCTTTTATCTTATTGTGTGTACTCTTCATCTCTTTTGAGGAACCTCTGCTGATTCTTCACAGTTATGTAGTCTAAATCTCGCGTGATATGCTTACTACCGTTTAGACCTGCATCCTGCGGTGGTCCACGTACAATCACGGCGATGATCAAGCACACCCCAACCTGTGCCGGGCTCGTCTGACAGACATAACTCTTTCTTTTCCACCGCCCACAGCAATCGCAGTAGTGCAATTATGGACCTCAGAAGCACTCAAGGTTACTCGTGGAAGGCCCATCTGGCTTAGATTCGCCTGGAAAGATTGCTCGTTGGAGGCATATACGTTCAAGACAAGTTATACTGTGCCGTAGACAGTATTTGGTTCCGGCAAGACTGACTTATAACAAGTGTAAGCAAACCTAACTTGATCCCGAACGCGTTCTCCTGATCTTCTGCAGGCCCACGATGTCTTTGCCTTTGCAAAACTTTCACGTTCTTGTGGACAATTTTGGGCATCTCCCACCAGACCAGCGACGGTCCAAGATCGTAGTATACGGGACCGAGCTCAGGAATGACTATATTCGCAGTATGGTTGAAGTGGTCATGCCTCAGGTGGCGGTGGGGAGGTAAGGGTTTCTTTCAGTGTTTCCCGTTTGAACAATACCCGCAGACGCCCGGATTGGATTATACGGTTCTATGATATATCGTCGTCCAACATCCCTCTGACCAGTGACGAGATTCCCGAAACTCTCCCTGACCCATTAGACGAAGTGCTTCATTTAGACGAAGCGCTGGCAAACCCGCAGGAGGAGATTATACATTTCTACGCCACTTTCAAACCAGATCAATCTCCGGCACTCCAACCCGTTTCGCCACCTGCGCAGCCGTCATCTTGGCAGTGGTTCATCGAGAATAGTCCGCTCGTCACTCGAGCCCCGTCGAGTGTGGCGAAACACGAGGCTTCAATACAAACGACGGGCCGCATCCTCAATGACAGCGTCGCCCCTGTCGAACTCGTCTACCCGCCTTTCGGCAGATTCATCGACATCTTCAATGGCGCGGATGCCGATGTCACAGAAATCGACGAGGTCGCGTTGCGCGCCCGGGTAGAGGCATTCGCGACAGCTGGTCGAGAATATTATTCAGACGAATTTGCGAGGCGGGCAGTGATGCTCCCCATCTTGAATGAAATCTTTGATGCTCATGAGGATGGGAAACTGTGGCCGCCTATCCTCGAATCCGGACACAGTGACGGTGAGGTTGGGGCGACGGATGTTATGACGGTGTGGAAGAATGGTATCACTGATGAAGCGGAATACGAGGGCGTCGCGTGTGTTACTCAATCTCACGCAAAGGCGACAAGCATATATCCTGATGTTTACGCTGCCAAACGGATGCCGGTACTCCTCATCACTGTCCAAGGTATGTATTTTCTTTCTTTCGCTCCTCCTTGCTCCGTGCCGCCCGGCCTACTAATTTTTCTTTTTCTTACATGCAGGACCGCACATCTGCTTTATAGCAATACTCATTCTGCATCATCCACGAGTCGTCGAGTTGACTCCGATACTCGGGCTTCGACACGACGGCGCGGACGTCAGCGCGCTGGATACTCTATGCAGAGCGTTCCGCGCTGCATGTATTCTAAGAGCTGAAATCAGGAAAGATATGGCCATGATGGTGCATCGACCTCGACCGTCCCTCCTGCACCCTGAATTCCCATCGATCGACAAGTGCCAGTCCTATCCGACTGGTTTCCACCAGGCGGACATCTCCTTCAGACTTGTCAATCATTTCGATAGTCTTGAAGACCAACTCTTGTTTACCGCACAAGCTGGTTCAACCACGGTCCTTGTAAAATTCACGCGTTCGTATTCCCCAGTGCTTCATACCTTTTGCTACGATCGTGGTCATGCGCCCCAGTTGTTGGGCTATCAAGCGCTACCAGGCGGCTGGTTCGTCGTCGTGATGGAATTCCTCGAGGGCTGGATGCAATTGTATTCGTTGCGGCTCTCTGATGAGCAGCGCCTCGCTGCATATGAACAGATGAGGACTCTTGCTGATGCATTTCATGAGGAGGGTTATGTACATGGGGACCTGAGGACAGCAAACATTCTTGCGCCGCCTGGATGGCCCGACAGTACTTCGACTTTTCCCAAACTGAGTCTCATCGACTATGACTGGGGAGGAGTGTGTGGGACTTTGCGGTACCCTACGCCGCAGCTGACTGGTGAACTTTTGATTCGGCCGCGTCGCACGTTGGGTGATCTTATGATTACGAAGGAGGATGATCTTCAAGTGCTTTTGCGCACTTTCCAGATACATACACCAGATGACTAGTAGTAGTATTATGCTGTACCTTTATTGTCATTGTTTTTCTTCATCCATGTTGACTGTCATCCCACACTTGCTTCAAGTACATTGTCAAAACAGCACTGGTCAGATTGCTAAGTGAGCTGCCATCATGATCGGGATGAGATGGCAAATGTCGAAGAGAACGGTACGTTCATACTCCTATCGTTGATCCTTGCACATAAATGTCTTCAGTCAATGTCACCCCAGTACACCCCGTCCCACCGATTCGGTTGACCTACATGAAGGGCCTTCTCACCAACAGTCCAAGGGTGAGATAAATGCCCAAATCTATGACATGCTTGATGTATCCTGGCTGGCAGCAAATGAAGCTCAAATTTACTTTCTACTGACTTGGACAAGACGGTAATATGCACCGGCTTCGACCGAATTGCATAGAGGCGGACACTGCTACTTGATTCCCGTATCGACTACTAAACCCCTTGGCTTGTATCAGTCTTGAACTCAAGAATCTCGGGGAATGTGTCGTGGGGCCCAAGGGCCGTCGTGGCGGGGGGTTTTCTTTCGCGTGCTCTTCGTAGGAGGCGTATTCTGTCGCTTTCGAACACTTGCTGATCGTTAGGGTCTCCAGTGTCTCAGATGGCGAAATCTTCAGTAACGGGATAGTTCCATAACCAGGAGCGGACCGTCCAATACAACGAGCTACAGACGCCTTGAACGCGTACCACGCGGATTGGTCTGAGCAAGTACATGGTAGTCAGAATACCACCCACGAGGGAAACAGAAAGAGCAACTCTGGTGGTCATGGCCCAAACAAGAAGGTAGAGTAGGTCACGTGCCCGTCATGCTCCATCTTTCGAACTCTCACCATCGAATTTTGCCCGCTCCAAATGCTGGGTGCCTACCGACGTGTCATCACCCGATATTCTGGACTATGCTGCCGACTCTCGACGAGGACTCGTCCAAACTTCTCTGCTGGCGTGAAACAAGTGCTTGAGGCCAACTATCGCAAAGACCGTTATCCTACTCGCGAACAATTTGAGGAGATGTCACGCGAGCTTGGAGAGAAATATGACAGGTTATATGGTTGGTATGAACAGCGGTGAGCTACATAGTAATCTGGCGTCTGAAGAATTTCTCCTTAATAAAACTAGACGCCACAAGGAACGGAAAACCCTGGAGAATGAGCAGTTGGAATCGCATCCACTGTTACAGAACACTCATCGACCCTTTTCGGCGGTCGTAAAAACAGCGCTCGAGGCCAAATACAACAAGAACCGTTTCCCTACACGCAACGAGTTTGAGCAAATGTCGCAAGAGCTTGGAGAGACCTACGATAGGTTGTACAGGTGGTTTGATAAACGGTGAGTTTCACATTAACCAGGCTCCTTCTGAGGTATTTGTCTTATAGCCCACAGGCGCAGGAAGGAGCGGGGGATGGTGAGGGTTGCGGGCATGGAATCACATCCAGCAAATCTTCGACCGCGTATCTCTACTGCTGCGATAGCGGCACTTGAGACCAAATACGCCAAAAATCATTATCCTTCATACGAAGACATCGCGAAGATGTCACAAGAGCTCGGGGAAAGCATTGACAGAGTTTCGGCTTGGTATTGGAGAAGGTGGCGTCTCATACCACCGTGACCCACAACACCTTTAACTCATTAATGATAGACGCTTCAAGGAAAGACAACTACTCAAAACTACCGGAATGGAAGAACAACCTGGAAAGCTCCCAGTTGCACCTCGCTGTTTAGACAAGACCGTATCGGCCGCGACTGGAAGCGGCGTTCCGGCAGGATCTGTATCCGACTGTTGAAAAGATAAAGCTCCTGGCGGAAGAACTCATGGTACCCTGGCTATCTATTGCCGAATGGTTCCAACACCGGTGAGCGCATCTCCTTTGTAGTCGGGTCCTTCATTACAACCAGATAGTCGTCATAAAGAACGGCGCTTCGGGAAGAGGCTGGACTTGAGACTGCCGAATTGAGTCGGATTGGTCTCACGCCCGCAAAGGCGAGACACTTGCGGGAATTCCTTGACAGGGCATCCATCGCCAACAGAGCTTCATGAGCTAGCCAGCAGAGACATCCCCCGACCTCCCATGTCGTCTCGAGTTCAAGACTGGCCCAAAGGCGCGTACTGATGCTATGTGATAGAGGAATGCAGTAGCAGTGCCCGAGTGCTTGACTCCGTTCAATACTCTGTACAATCCGGTCGAAGCCGGGGCAGAAACACGGCGAGGAAGTGCCCAGGTCGTGGGAATGGTTCGATCGTGACGCTCTGCTACTTATTCTTCTTCTGCTTTCCGCCACAACCGCCAACGTGTGACACCTACCACCTGTATCTACTGTTCCAGATATTTCTAAACTCATTACGTAACGCGACCGCCTCGTTGTTGCCGCTTTCTCCTGATCCTACAGACCTCGAGTCACCCTTCGCGCAATCGCATCTTTATCTCGCGACTTGTCCTCATCTCATCACCCAGGCCGCTACAAAACAGCAACAATTATCATACTACTCGGAAATGTGAACGTGCCACGATTGGCGTAAGTAGCAAGGCTTTCCTTTTCATGCCGTCGCAGAGCCTCGTGCAGACTCGATATCTTAATCTTCAACCTCACGGATAGCATTTAGACCTGAAGCTGTGACGCATGGCATCAAATGGTACCGAAGGAAAGCCCTGCCACTTCAAGCACGTCTACGTCTCCAGAGAATCGTGCGCATGCTGGACGGGTTTCCTCGGTTAGACAATTCCTCTTTGCCGCAATGGGTGGGAAAATAGACTGGTACGTGTGTGGACTCAATCTTATTTCCGCGCGCTAATCTTGACGTCAAGTGCCAATCAAATACGATTATACCAACACGCACTGGCAGAAGGATGATTGCCCGCTGTCTACCTAGCGTTTTTGGTATCCCCGCTCAAGATGAAAGTGGGCCATTTTGTGGAGCAACCGCCGATGCTGTTACTCCGACATCATTCTGCTTATCGACCTTATCCTAGAAGACGCAATGCTTATCGTGCCGTTTCTCACTTTGGACTTCCTGTCTCTCACGCCATCTAATACCGGTCCCGCAAGCTTCAAAAGGCAGCGGAAAGCGGGGGAGAATCAAGCTGTAGCTCACCATGTCTTCGTCCTGGTCCCCCGCAGAAGACGCCGCAAGCATCTGGTACGAACAGTCAACGTTCATCTCTACTCACCTCGCTGCGATCGGATATGGTTGGTCAAAGTTCTCTTTCTCCTTTCTCGATACTCATTTGCGCCTATAGGTATACATGTCTCGGTGTATTCCATATTGATGTACCACACCCTCCAATAGCGTGTGTTGCAAAGGCGGAAGCTCTTTTTTATGCAGCTGTTTTTTAATACGGCATTCTTTGTTCTCGCCACTGTCAACGTGGCGTGTAGCATCCGTTTTAGCCAGAACGCGTGGATCGACTTTCGGGCACATCCTGGTGGCCCGCTGGGGTATCTTACTGAGGAGCAGACGTCCGTTTTGCTGACGATAGAGAATGCGACGTCGATTACGATTACAGCTATGGCTGATGGACTGTTGGTCAGTCTTTCAGACCATCTTTATGGTGGATGAGAATTGACGTTCTCTGTCAGCTGTTCCGCGTCTTGCTACTTTGGAACTTTAGGTGGTACATGATCCTCTTCAACGGTCTCTTTTACTTGGCTACTGTTAGTCAGCACCATGTTTCCTTCCCCCTCCTCCATGCTGACATTATACCTGCCCGGCAGTCCTCTCAGTGCTCGTCGTAGTCCAAATCGCCTTACCCCAAATACACATGATGCCCATCTCCTTCGGCGTGTGGATCGTGCTCATGATCATCAACATCGTGTTCACAGCCCAGATCGCGGGGTGCATCCTCTGGCACCGCCGCCGGATCTGTCACGTCCTGGGCCCCGACCACGCGCAGACGTACACCAACATCGCCGCCATCGTCATCGAATCAGCGCTGCCATTCACTCTGCTCTCAATCATCCTCCTCGGCCTCTTCGGAGACAACAACGTCGCGTCAAACTTGTTATATGTTTGCTCACTCAGATGGCGGTACGCATAGTTTTCGTCAGTTTTTCATTTATGTACTGATGAAGGGCGGTTGTTTAGTGCATCGGCCCAGAAATGATCATGCTACGTGTCGTGCTCGGGCGAGCGTGGACCCAGGCGACGTACAATATGTCGGTCGAAGATGGCCAGATGCGGTTTGAGCGGAATCCGGAGGAGAAGATGCACGGGGAGTCCGTTCTGGTGATCTCGCGCGAGACGAACAGCGACCCATCTGGTCTGAAGTCGTAGTACTTTGACTCTCTGAAGTCGGTGGTATTAATAAATGTTACATTTACAGGCGTATGTGAAGCTTTAGCCTACCAAGCGGGCTCAGCGGGAGCCCGGTCGAAACATATACTCAGCTCAAAGTCCCCACTGCGCTTCGCCCATCGGTATATCTTGTCTTTATTGTTCCTCACCGAAATCTCCTTGACCGACGTCCCATACCCTTCACCGCCGTCCGATTGCATGACGAACGCGTGCAAGCTCCTCTGACGGTCGTATATGAGCAGACCGTCGAGTCGCGACGGGACCTTGCAGTCGTCCAATATGAAATGTACATCGTCCGTTTTCTCCTTGAGTAGCACCCTCGGGTTCCGATTGACGTCCGCAGGGGCCGTATTGAGTTTTTGAATCTTGACGAGGAAAGGACGATCTGCGTGGACATTCGGCGGAGGAGTGTCATCCTGGCTGTCGGGATACAGCGGCACGACGTTGTCCATGTTTGCAAAGCTGGCATTGTTGAAGATCCCACTCCGCACCTTCTTCCCTCCAATCTCGAGCCGCTTTGAAAAACTGACGCGTACCCAAGTGCCGTTCTTCATCGTCTTGCAAAACGCCTTGTGGTCGTGCCAATTCGCTTTCTGGCAGGCTGGGTATGTGCTCAGCAAAAACAGTTATCTATAGGTGTTTCACGAGGTACTTACCTGAACTGCAGTAGGAGGCGGATAGACATTGGGAGCAACGACTGACGGTCTTCTTTCCACAGACCTCACAACCCGTGTGCGAAAGTTTCCCAATGTCCGTCTGAGAAAGCGGGTTCAAGGGAAGGAGGAATGATACTTTGAATGGAAGTTCGCATTTCTTCCTTGCGGGTTTGAAGTCGGGCGAAAGGCGCTGCGAGTTTTGGAATAGTAGTTTCCGCATGAGCGCCTGTTCCTGCTGACCGCTCTTGATTTCAGGGAGCTTCCCCTCGAGCATGTAGTGCGCGACAAAGTCCATTGACTCTCGTGGGGGAGTCGTTCTGTCAGCTGCTAGATATAGGACAGCGATGAGCGGCGTGATTTCGTCGAGCTGATAGATGTTGAGGATCTAGTAGAAAAAGTAATGGTTGGTGGTAATGACAGAGAGACGATGCATGGATGCCTACTCTCATGCATATCGCTTCGGCGTGCTCCTGAGTCTCGTTGAGAACGAAGACCGATTGTCCCATCTCAAACAACAAGGCAATCCTGCGCAGGGTTCCGCGCGCGTCCATAAACGCGCTAGCATAGAGTGGGAAAGGATTGGGCATTTCCATGCGTAGAACAGCTTCAGCCGTACTACTTCGAAATATTAGGTCGGAAGCTCGCGAGTTTATACCCTTCTATCGCGTTAAGAGATATTAGACAGGAACTTGCGACAAAGGCCATACCTTCCATGGAGACAGTTTAGCAGGATTGAGAGGGAACATATTGGATGAGGATATGCCTTGTGAGAACGTCAAGGCCGTGGCGAGTTTCTTCTCCAAGTCTTCTTCAGACAGCTTTGTCGACGAAGGAAGTTCTACACCCATAGATTGCAGTAATCCCATCAAGTCCGTCCTTGTTTGTACTCGACCTTCCAATTTGTAGGCTTTCTGAGTCGCCTGGCGAATGATGACTTTAGGCCAGTCGAAGCACTCTTTGCAGTCGGGGCTTTGATGCTCCTTGCATTGATAGATGTCATAATCGCCTTCCTTCTGACCTGAATTGACGGCCCCGAGAGTATAAACCAGTATGGCTTTTCGCATCTACGCGTAGAATAGTGTCGTATCGATCCCTAGACCGCGCTGTACTCACATGTAAATCGAACTTTGGACCAAGTTTCGCAAAAATGCGGGGGTGCTGGTCTTCAATCATGTAGGCGTTGCCCAGGCGGTGGTCACAGCAACATTGATTGCAGAATTCGCCTCCATGTTCGCGACAGAACATGAAACGGTTGACGGTGATCATATCTGCAAACGGCATGGTGGTCAGTAATATAAAGGCAGCCCTTTCAGCAAGACCTTGATGATCGACGTCCGGGCCGACTAGGCCGTAGCCACCTCAGATCTTCCTTTGTTCGACACTCCTGATGAGATTGCTCGAGACGTTAGAAGGAAGAAAATATTGATCTAATAACATATAACTCTGACACAGGTTACTCGGTACGTGTACTAGCGCGTCTGGTGCTCTTACCACGCCGGCTCACCTGGAGCACGGTCCCAGCAAATACTGAATTCAAAGTCAGCACTCCGCTTCGCCCATCGATATATCTTGTCGCGATTATTCCGCCCCACAATTTCTTTTGCTAACACTCCGTAGGCTTGGGCGTCTTCAGCCTGCATCACAAACGCATAGAAAGACCTCGCGCGATCATACACAAGAAGACCATCTGGATGTGGGACATTGCAGTCTCCACCTCTGTCTGTCATAAAATGAAGATCATCCATGACACCGCTTGGGTCGAATCCTGCGTCGAGGCGCGCATATTTCAGTTTTTGGATCTTGACAAGGAAAGAACGATCGCCGTGGGCGTTGGGAGGCGGGCTATCATCTTCCCGATCATTGTACACGACCTTGTCCATGTCCAAAGGGCCGGAGTAGTTGAAAATTCCGCTATCCATCCTCTTTCCATTGACGACGATGTACTTTTGGAACTTGACCGGAATCCAAGTGCCGGCCTTCATAGTTTTGCACAGCGCTTTGTGCTTTGGCCAATGTTCCCGTTGACATGCTGGAAAATGTTTGGTGATAACACTCTCCCGCGGTTCCTGTGACTTACCTTTCCCACAATAAGACACCAATAAGCACTGTGTACAGCGGCTAGTCGTCTTGGCGCCACAAACTTCGCATCCGGTATGGGAGAGTTTCCCAACGTCGATCTGAGATAGTGGATTTAGTGGAAGTAGAAAAGACGGCTTGAATGGTTCTTCGAAGCGCTGTTTGGCGGGCTGGTATTCTGAAGAGAGGCGCTGGTGATTCTGAAACAACAATTTCCGCAGTAATGCCTGTTCTTCTTGCGCACACATGATCTGATGTATACGTCCCAACCGCTGCAGATGATACTGAGCAAAGGTGGCAGTATTTTCGGGAGGTGTCGATTTGTCTGCATTGAGATACAAAACGGCGACAAGAGGGGTGTTGGTTTTCAGCTCGTAGATTTCGAGAATCTGCATATTACTATATCAACAGGCGGGTAGAGATGAATGTTTGGTCCTACCCGAATGCATATGGCCTCGACGCCTTTGGGATCATTGAGAATAAGGATGTCTTGGCCAAGTTCGGTGAAAGCCTTGGTCACTTCCAGTAAGGTGCCTCGAGCATCCATGAATGAGTTCTCGTAAAGAGGGAAGACGTGATCAAGAGGCAACTCCATCCTTTTCGTCAATTCAGCGGGACTGATTCGATAAATTGCTTGCGAGGCAGGAACATTTGCATTCTTGGTCTGTAGGTACGTTGTTAGGGGTGAATAGGACTCATATCGTCGCTCACCTTCCACACAGGTAGATTCAAAGGATTGATGGGAACTTGACCAGAAGAGATGTTTTGGGATAGGGTCAACGCTGTCGCGAACTTCTTCTCCAAGTGGTCTTCTGACAGTTTCGTGGTTGCAGGGAGCTCGATGCCGATAGATTGTAAGAGTCCCATGAGATCCGTAGTATTTTGTATGCGGCCTTCAGATTTGGAAGGTTTTCGCTGAGCTTGGCGAATGATGACTTTCGGCCAGTCAAAACATTTCTTGCAATCTATGCTGCCGTGCTCCTTGCATTGGAAGAGGTCGTTACCCTCGGCGTCTTTACGACCGGATGTGATAGCACCAAGAGGATAAACAAGAATAGGCTTGCGCTCCTAGAATACGATAAATCTGGCTGGCACTCGTGCATGGAGTAGTAGTGTTTCACCTCTATGTCGAAATCAGCTCCGAGTCCAAGCTTTGCGAAAATTCGACGATGCTCTGCTTCGATTCTGATGTTGTTGCACATTCGATGGTCACAGCTGCACTGAATGCACAGCTCCCCACCATGGCTGCGGCAAAACATAAAGTCATTGACTAGTATGTACTCAGTGCTCATGACAGTTGGAAGCTAAAGCAGAGAAAGGAGTTGAACCCATATGTGACTGTCTAAGATAATCTTATCTGTTATCTGATATGGGCTGTGGTGGCATTGGGAAACCCATGGCTAGAAACATATGCAAGTAGTCTACAGCTGTGGTCGTAAAGTATTCAGAACGAGTGCTCATCAACAGACTTCGATGAGAATTTATCGGGAGAAATTTGGTAGACACATTCTTCTGAACCAAGCGAAATTGACGCCCAGTGGGAGATTGATGGTGTATATAAAGGTGTAGATTATCCGGACAGTAAAGAGTGTAGTACCATCGTGACAGTTGATCTACAGGCTCCTTCAGCTAAAGAGCGAGACGAACCCTAACCCTAATCACCCTCAGACCCAGTTCAAAGAGCGCCACAATAACATACTTAGAATGGCAAACTACATTTGATCTACACTATGGTATAAGTACACTGTTGGTATAGGACATGAGGAATAAGTTAGATCTAAATGAATGATGTTGTCCAGTAGTGAGTGATGAATAAATAGATGCTACAGTGTGTGAGAGAGCGTTGTACGTGCAATAAATAGTTCGTGTCCATGCGTGATAGGTCCATGCTCATGCGCCCGCGTCCTCCTCTACAACATCATTCTGTCGAATGACTTTTAAGAATATACTTTCCAAGGACGCCTTCTCGACCGTGAACTGAGGAATATCCCCAGAGGACGATAGAATGTGGAAGAGCTGCGATAGCGAGAAGTTAGGCCCTATGGGCACCTCGAAACGGGTGGCGACGTCGTCAGCCATTCGGCTCCCAGGGATTTGCGACATCAGCACTTGGGCTTGGAGAGTCTCGTCTCGGGTCCGGCAGGTGAAGTGTACTTCATATGACGCGTACCGTGCGGCCAGAGAGTCAATGGTTCCGACGGCTACGTGTCAGAAATATATTAGTGCATGCTCCTCCAGAAGCAGAGCGATGAGCTTACCCAACATGCGCTTGGCAAGAATGCCGACCTTATTCGCCAGCGCAGATGCCTCTTCCATCGAGTCTAAGAAAGGACTATTAGTATTCATTGGCCAGCGATCGTCTCGGACTTACGGGTTGTAATCACGACCGCCTTCCCCACCGCGACATTTTTCAGCGTTATCCACATGTCTCGCTTCATCTTCGCATCAACCCCAGTTGAAAATTCGTCGATGAGTATGACAGAAGGATTGCCTAACGAAACGTGAACAACACGCTTGAACACTAAAAGAAAAAATTTACCCATGAGCGCGATAGCAAGCGACAGTTTCCTCTGATTGCCTCCGGAAAGTTTACTTGCCAACCTATCGGCGTACGAAAGTAGACCGGTGGCGCCCAGAAGAGATCGAACATTGTTATGGAGCACCGCCCCTGTGCCTAACCCTTTCAGACGTCCGTATATTTGCAAGTGCTCCTTGACGGTCAACTGGGAGTCGATGGCTGTGAACTGAGGGCAAACTCCCAGCGAGAACCGCGCCTTCTTCGGGAATCGTTTGATAGACTGGCCTGCAATGAAGACATCGCCTGTATCCGGTACAACATCTCCACCTAGAGTTATAAATGTGAACAATAGTCATGAGGTATTAGAAAGAGCAACATACGAATCATGTTGAAGGTCGTAGTTTTCCCAGCACCGTTAGGCCCGAGGAGCGCAAATATGGTGTCACTCCCAGCGCTCATCGTAACATCGTCAACAACCTTGTTGCTTCCATACGTCTTTGAAACGCCGAGCACGCGCAGAAGATCATCCGAAGCAGCGGTATGGCGAGCTTCCGCTCGGACGTCCGCCCTCTCTTGGGAACCAAGTAACAGCTGAATGTCTTGAGACGATTCTGAGCGCCGAGGCTTCGAGTTCCTATGTCTGAACGGCCGAAGCAAGAAGCGATCTACTCGAGTCAAGACCCCCAAGAGGACGGCAATGTGGAGTAGGAGATAAACAATGGGCCCGCCGTATCGCATGATCGTGCCGGTTTGCAAAGAGGATACAGTTTCATCGCCTGTGCATAATAGGGAGAACAAATTGACTGAGACAAAGGCGGCACGTTCCTGCGAAGAATTAGAACACGATTAAATGGCCGGACTAAGATGGACTCACCACGCTAGCGACCGGGGAGAGTAACGACAATGTGAAGTTCAGGATGGTGATGATGTGGTCAGCGTCCGACGTCTTGGCGTAGGTCAACGTGAAGAGATAGCCAGCAAAATAAATCTGTATTTTGCTGTCAGTCTTGTTTTGTAAGAGTCGAAACAACGTACTAAAAACATGACCGCTTGATAACCAGCAGAAGCAGCAAATGCACCCAGAGGACTTGAAACGACCAGCGAGAAGCAGTACGAGAGGAGTGTCGCGGCGATACCATACAACACCATAACAAGCCACTTGGAGTTTGTTAGCATACAGAATCTAAAGAGTAAAGAAATCGCTCACAAAGAGCCCAAGACCATGGAACTGATCAGATGCTACAATCCCAAAGATTGCCACGATAATGGATGAAGCAATAACCGAGAAGATAGCGTCAAAAGACAAATGTCCCAACCACAACCCAAACGGATCTGAAAGCCCATTGGAGAACTGCATCGCTTGCACAGCCGAACTCCGCTCCTGCGCTACATACAACGCGTAAAATGCGGGAAACACGGCCTACATCGTCAAAGTTAGTCTAACTTTCAAACCAAGGACTAGTGATCATTACCATGGTAGCTCCAAAGAACGTGGCCCACTTGAGCGCATCAAGCGTGCCGGCATCCACAAGCGGGAACGGTTCGTAGTTCGCTTGAATCATCGGCGCCGGAATCGTAAGCTGACCGGACTTGTTCAGAGCATCATTGTACAGGATGTTATTCACCATATTGAGTAGGACGGACCCCGTATACCCAGGCGACTCCGCTTCCCAAGCCAACATCGACGCACTGCCATCCGCATTCATCGAAATTCCGCCATACCGGAGATCCTCATACGAGTCCGTGATAGTTTGAACGAAAGTCGTGTTGTCAACCACGTCCGCAATGTTCAACGTCGACGTCGTATTGCCCAAACTGTGGATCAATCCCGGAGGGTAGTTCAAGACCTGAGCGGCAGCCTGTCCAGTTTCGTTGAATATTGCGTCCAGAGCGACTGGTGAAACTGGCATGTACAGCGGGAAACTCGACGTCGCTTTGTAGCGGGGAACACAAGCGGGTTCTCTGTCGCTTATGAAGACCAGGGGTACCGTCGCACCACCAACTGCGATGAGAACCGAGAACAAGGGCGTGAGCCAGCTCCTCCGGGCGATAAGCCTCCGTTTGACGAAGATCGTGACAGTCTGCTGCCACGGCGACATTTGACGTCCCCGGGAGAGTTCTAGGGCAGGGAGAGAGGGCTCCTCGACCAAGGTGTCTGTTGAATTTTGCCATTTCAATGAGGACAAGGAAGGCTTCAGGAGTGGGGCCAGTTCAGCGTCGCTAGGCTCGCGTACAGCCAACTGCTTCAGACCGTTCATCAAGTCGAGGAAAATGTCCTCGATGGTCGTGCCGAGTACATCATATGAGTGAAGCGAACCGTCCTTCACGTACTCCTCGAAAATGTGAAGAACGTGCTGAACCTTGACGGGATCTTTCGTGGCGAGATGGTACAGGGCTTGCGAAGAACCGGTGGTCGCGATAGACGCGCCGGGGGTGATCTCACGAATGCGATCCAGGATCTCGATGAGTACGGATGATTTCCCTTTTCGTTCGATTGAAGCCTGGACGGTGTACCCATCTCCCAAGTCGCGCTTTAGAGCTACGGGCGAGCCTTGAGCAACAAGCTTTCCAGGTGCTGCGAGGATGGCGATTCTATCGGCCAGAAGATCGGCTTCGTCCAAAAACTGCAGCATTTAATTAGACAATTGACGGCGTTGAATATAATAAAATCACGTACATGTGTGGTAAAGATGATGGTCCTTTCGTGGCGCACGGATGTTAAGGTCCTCCATAGGGCTCGTCGAGACAAAGGATCAACACCAGATGTACATTCATCGACAAGGACGACTAGAATGGATAAGCAACAATTCTAAAATCTCGATAGTTTCAACTTACTTTGGGACCCTCCAACCAACCCAATAGCCAACTGCAACTTCCTCTTCTGACCACCAGAAAGTGCCGCGGCATTATAGTGGATCTTATGACCAAGATCGCAGTCCTTCAAGAGCTGAGTAATATCCTCATCAGGCTGCGAAAGCGGCGACCACTTTATCGCCCGCCACACATGCAGATTCTGATAACACGTCAACTCTGGAAACAAAACATTCTTCTGCGGCACAATCCCCAGGACGCCAGGCTCCGGCCTATCCATTCCGTTCTCAAACTGCACCGTACCGCGCGTGCGCCCCGTCAAGCCCGCGAGGATGGACAGCGTCGTCGACTTGCCCGCGCCATTCGACCCGAGCAGCACGAAGATGCCGTGCTTGGGGATGTCAAGCGTGAGATTGTCCACGGCCGTGACGACGTGTTTCCTGGAGCGCACGATGGAGGGCGTGAACGTCTTGCCCAAGTTCTTGATCGAGATGGCAACGCCAGGTTTCAACGGCTGTGGAACCGGCACGGGCCGCATCGAGAACCAGCGCCGCTTCTTGGGCTGTGGATTGCGGGCATCGTATAGCCGTCGTTCCCAGAGCACGGAGAGCGCTGGCCAGAGGATGATATCGATCTAGTGGTAAAAATCAGTCTTAAGTGGATAAACATCAGCAGGAAGTTCCGAGTCGCACGTACGATGGCAGCGATGATCAGTGGTAGGAGATACAGCCCGTTGTCAGGATCTGCCTTCATGGCATCCGCAGCGATTTGATGGTTCTCAAACCCGCAGATGGCGCGTATAGCAAAGACGTAGAACCCTGGAGGGAAGAGGACGGTGAAGATGACCGCCGTGTAGTTGTTGGAAATGGGACTGAACGTCAGGGCGACGACGGCGAAGATGACGGCGAGAAATGTCGACGCCACAGCAGCTAGTTGGGGACTCTTTCCGAATGGGGCGGCGACGAAGAATGACCAGCTGGCGAGAACTAGTCCGAGGAGAACGTGGATGAAGATGATCATCACGACACTTGATGCAGAAAAGATGCGGTAGTGCCACACGACAGCGACGGCGACCCAAGCTGGGAGGTAAATAAGGCACTGGCTCAGGTGCCACGAAATGACCTTGGCGGAATCCATGAGGCCCATCGCCTTCATGTGCGACGCGACGAGGTTCGCGCGCTCGGACGTCACGGCACCCGGAAGCTGATATGCGATACCAAGATAACCAACGAATAACGCCAATACTAGGAGCTTCCGAATTCCTCTAACATATCCTGATCTAACGTCAGTAACCCAACTCAACACTAGGAAAAGGTGCACGTACTGAGGCGATATTGGAGATCCTGCTTTTTATTCGTCTTCTGTGTAAACGGCCATTGAATAGGCGTGACGACTTCTTCCTGAGTCCGCATTTCAATGATGGCCTGCCGATCTTCGCGTCAGAAATTCGCGGCACACGACCACCAGAAACCAAAACAGACCTTGTCAATTGCCCATTGTAAGGGGAGAATGCGCAATTCGAAGTCACTGTTGTGGTCGACATCAATGTGCGCGACTCCTGCGTCGGCGCGAAGCGTGTAATTGATAGGTCGTACTTCGGACAAATCGTGGAACACCACGGCTGCGAAACATTCGGAGAGCAAGTTGAAATTCTGGGGACACTCGTTCGGGATGTTGTCGGACGAGTCGACTTGCCTCACGGCCGAGAGCTGGGCGGACGTGAAGTTCTGTGTTATCCGCGAGATGATGTCTTTTGGAGAAGGAGATGTCGTGCCGTTCGTCGCGTCCGCCCAGATGAGCGTCGTCTTGCCATCAAAGGTCTTGTAGAGGTCATATATTGGTATGGAGGTGCCTATGCCGTACTATCGGCGCGTCAGTGTCGCTTGAACAGAGAACGAAGTGTGCGCCACATACGTTGTTGGGCCTGGAAAGAAAAATCTGAGCGACAGAGAGGAATACCCCGTAGGCTATGGGGAGCAGAAAGCATCGTAAAATGTTAAGCTGTCAGGCAGATTGGTATCAGTAGGTATCTTGGGAGGAAAGGACTCACGAAAGGATGTTTAAGCAGGACTATCCAGTTCTTCCAAAAGAGCACGCTAAACTGGCGCCAGAAGAGGCTCGCCATGAGTATATGGCATCCGACGGGAACTGACTCCGCCCTTATATACCTGCACGACTCAGATTTCGCATCAAGGAGATATTTAAAACACGCTAAGAAACGTCAGGGTCATGCTCAAACTCTGAGAGGTGGTGCTAATCATCACTTGAAGGCGGTGTACTCCAATTCCCGATACTCTGCGAAAATGGAGAGATAAAATATCCGGACCTGCCTATATTTTTGGATGACTAGGATGCTGCGTGAGTAACCAACTTTGAGAGAAGACGATTGGAGACTTGCTTGGGACTTACCAAATGATTACTACCAATGCGCGTTGCCAACTTGGAGATTACCAAGGATTGGCGCAAGATCAGCGACGCGTATATGTAAGCACATTGAAAGGTTAGCTTAGTGACGGTTTACGAAAACGGCCGCCACGTTTGAAGCGTATTTGACTGGGCGTGAACCATTGATCCTCAAGTCAACGATTGTCCATACTGGCATTCTGGCGATGCAACGAGACACACGGAAGGATAAAACCACACGATAGCATTGCACAGAACAGCATACAAGTAGACTAGTAAGACGAAAGTAATGTCGCAGGAAAATAATCGACATGCCGTTTTCTGGTGATGGTCAAAACGACACTTCCTAGCCTGTGTTAGTCTCGGGATCCAGGACGAGTCGAAGACAAGTCTCTGGCACTGCCTCGGCGGTAGGGTACTACATCGGGCAGCGTGGCATGAGCCCATGAAGAAAGAGTACAGAGAAAAACGAAAATTAATACGCCAGCAGATGCTCCCACGAGCATGTGACTTTGAGTTACGCGTTTGGGCTATCGGCCGGCAAAAACGAAAAAGTTGACGACGAGGAGCAAAGATGTTGAGGTCGTGTCTGGCTCAAGGTGCGCATATATCTCAGGCAGGATATCTTCTGTGATTGAATGGTCCAAAGCGTCGCGGACGATCGCGTCGACGAGCTCGACATCCTTCCTCCACACTTCCACTATTCTCCAGGCCCACGCCGGCGCCAAAGTCGAACTGTCGCGCAAACTACGACGACAACAGAAGATAGCCGACAAGAAGGAGGAGGCCGCAAATCGCCCGAATCCAATCACTGGACACAGGCGGGGCGAGGAGGAGAAATGGACAGGATCCGACTTGGCCAAGATTCTCGTCTCCGAAGAGGACTTGACGGAGCCACCTGTGGAGACCAAGACGAAAATAGGGACAGTACCCATGCCCAGGGTGTTTTCGTACGGCATAGGAGAGTCAGAGGCGGCCTTGCTGTTCAACGACCTGCCAGAGCTGTCCTCCGAACAACCCGTCCTCCTAGAGAACATGCCGGACAAGATGAATATACTCCATGACGAGGGTTTGGAGGCCGAAGCACGCAAAACCACCCAGTTTTCCATGGTCGTCGATCTCCGCAATGCCAACGCGGACGGTATCCATTTCGAGAACAGACAGCGCATCATACGCGAGTTTTCCGCTCCAGACAGACCGTTTAATCCTGGGCGTCAAGAAGTGCAAGGTGTGTTGACAATACTTTTATCCTTTATGCGACTAACAAACACTATAGCTGCCTTGTTAACTTATCGTATACGCAACATCTGGAAGCACATGACGAGTAAACGTTACAAGAAAGACGTGAACGCCAAGCGACACCTGCGGGAGCTCGTCTACCAGCGTGCACGTATATTAAGCTACCTGAAGCGTACTGATCGCGTGCGCTGGGACATGCTCCTCGGTCGTCTCGGTTTAGAACCAGGCGCGGTGGAGGGCGAGCTTGTGGTATAGGGTAGACTCAACATAATTTATTCGCTTTATCGAACCAACTACCATCATCGTTGTCCTCACTCCCTCCATGTCCAAGGCCGCGTCTTCAACCGGCTTTCCTTCGTCTACTTGTCTGTTCGGAAGGGTATTTGGACTAAGGATCTGGGCATGCCTTCTTTCCGAATCTCTTCCTACTGGTCGGCACGCGTATCTCCGTCTATTCTCGATATGGCGACGCGTCTAAAGTGGGCCGTCATTGACTTTCAATCACCCTACTTGTCCTCTGATTTTGATCTCAAAATTTCTCTCGTTCTCTCTCTGCTTGTTGCTTTCTCGTGACTCTTCGGCGTTCACGTCCCACAGACCATACTTACCTCTTGTTGACTTCGCATGTCTTAATCAGCCC
Source organism: Hymenopellis raphanipes (assembly GCA_036872995.1). NCBI lineage: Eukaryota > Fungi > Basidiomycota > Agaricomycetes > Agaricales > Physalacriaceae > Hymenopellis > Hymenopellis raphanipes. The sequence continues at coordinate 4,423,779 of JAYMDG010000001.1, forward strand.
CCGCACGAAGCAACTTTTACCAACAGAGTTGAATCCGTGATCGTACTCTCCTTGCTTTTCGCCATCGTCATCGTTTTTGCCGAACTTTGTTTTCCTCACTATCTACGATGGCTACCAGCCCCAAAAAATGTGGAAAGGACGCCGCACTCTGCATTTCTCCTCTATGTAACCGGAAAAGCCTTTTGGCATTGCTCCCCCCCCCCCCCACCAATACTGCAGCACCAGCACAGAATGTGGCTGCCCAAGGCCCACGATTCGTTGGAATTGAACCCCATAACCTCTGGACTGCGATCCAAGATTTCGTTGGAACGTCGCTCGACGTGCCATGATACGGAGGGATACTTTGTTGTGCGTTCTAGCAGTAACAGTGCGTCTTTCATTTTACATGCTTGCCTTTCTTAACGACGACAGCAGGTACCCTAGCCATTCAGAACCGACTCGAAGCACGACCAATTTGTCCTCTGTCCATGCATCGTTCGCTAATTGTCGATGGACGCTCCTTTCCGCTCCTTCAAAGCCGTTTACAAAAAGCAAAGGCGCGGTGGTCCATTCTCGAGCAGAACGGAGATATGTACGCATGGGCAGCAAGCAGCGCTTCTTGGAGCTTTCTGGGATGTACCAGTCTGGCGGCTACTGGTTTTTGGTAAGTTTTTGTTCGCGTTGCCGCTGCCCCGCTGACTGGTGCTCCTGACAGTCTACCTACCTCTCAAACATGTTACGCCCTCTCTCTCGGTTCTCCTTCGTTGGCGTATGAGCGTACCATATGAGCCTGAGCACCGTACCGTCTCCTTTGCACCGGCTACCGGTACGTCGCTTTTTTGGTTAGCTACTTTAAAGCGCTGAACACCGATAGATTAAGCGTTTCGAGGTTGTTAGAGTGCTTGTCGCGCCGATTTATTAGCACAGCACTGCTTGTCTTTTGTCAGCCCTACTTTTACACTTGAACATCGCGTGGGACTGGATAAGACGAAGTTTGCAAGCATCGTCGTATTATCACAGCGCACATATTCAGGAAGTCTAACGACATGAGGACCGACCAGCGGGTGTCAATTACCTGATCCGGCACTTGCCCTCTGACAGTGACCACGACTTTCGACACACCGTTCCGCGACCCAGAGACGACGACGACATCAAAGCGAGGAGCAGCGACCTCAGATACAATGGAGAACTGTTCACACGTAAACGCGAAGACCGCGTGTTACGGTGCGCGCGGATCCTCTGAACTTTATGGATATGACAGTGTTGCGCTTTAGAAACGCAGAGACGATTTCTTAGGCGGTCTTACGGTACTCGAGGAGGAGTGCATACAATATTGGGAATCTCTTCAGTAGTGCTGGCTCCAGTGCATACAGGTACGAAGTCTTTGATCCATATTTCATAACTCTGACGACGTTTCGTTCTATCTATCACACCCTCGACCTGCCAGGTTTCGCGTCGAGCATCCCCACCCAGAACTCACTCCGTTGCCAGTCCTCTTGCAGCGTATAGAAGACGAAACAGGAACAAGTCCTAGAGCAAATGTCATTATGGGCGTTGACTTGAAAATACTCTCAAGGTACGTACTTTCACGCCGTGGCGTAAATACTGGCTCAGGCCGGGCTATCAGTTCTCGACGCTGAAATGATAGTACCGTCAATTTAGGAATGTACGACTTCGACAACAAGGTACGTACCGTCCTCGCGATTTCCCGGGTGATGAGCACGGCGTAGATTTTCATCTCGTGAATGGCTCGGGTAAAGGAATGACTCTTGCAACCCTCGTAGCGACGGGCGGATCCACCGAGGGAGCATGTTGAGGCGACCAAGATTCAAGTGGACATGACGAACAAGGTAGCTTACTTTTAATTTTACCCCTCCAAGACAACCCGTGGAATTAATGCTTCACACCAACAGATCCACATCGCCATCACACTGTCGGACTGGGGTGAAGTCGTTTTTATTTTCAGAAGAAGTGTGGCGTTAAATTTCGATGGGTTGAAATGGGGATCTAACGCGGATTCAGCTGTTGATTATAGCGACAAATAGATTTCCCTCCGTGATGCGTATATCCTCGCTTACTCCATGGCGAGTCATGAAGGAGTTTGAAGTGGGGATGGTTGGACATAGATCGCCGTAGCATTCGGCGGAGGAACTAGCGCAGCCGAAGTTCGACATCAAATTGACGAAAATGGTGGACGATCCATCTGAGACTGTCTGACGCATCTTTCCTTACGACAACGATGCTACACACTATGCAGTGCTCGCTTGCTCCTCGATGCCTACCCCAATTACGGTCAATGCGATATTTCACTACATTGCACAAACGGCCCTCGACGTCCACGACAAGGTTCAAGTGGGTTTCTGTTGAAGCACGCGCCTTCCATAACTCTTCCAAGGACAAAGCTGTACTACGTACGCGTTCACCTCACCAAATTTGCGCCGCATACTGATTCCGAGTCTTTTAACAGCAGCTGCAGACAGCTCAACTGCTCCTCACCACCACTTGCAGAGGTAAACGCCACAGCGCAATAATAATGATATACTCATGTTCTTCCTTAGCACGCCCTTCTCAACCGATACGACCTGGCCTGAAGGCCTACTCGCAATCTTCCGCACATTCCGTGAAGTGCCGCGCCATGTACTCGGCAACCAGCTATATTGTGGACCATACAACAAGCTGCTCACGTACTGCTTCGGCGCCGACTCATTCGAGTTCTTTGTCGCTCCCGAAGTCCCTTCTGAAGGCCCTCCCAGCCCTCCTGGTGATAGTGGTCGTCAAGATCTCAGATTCTCCGTCTTTATAGTCGTCTACGACCAGCTCCGTCGTCCTGTGATGGTCGCAGACATCCGGGATGTCAATAGTGAACCGTCACGGAAGGACGCAGATCTAGACATGCGTTGGTGGTTCGATCTTATGGCGCATGACTGCCCTCTTCCTCGCTTCTATGGTTTAAGTTTCTTCGGAACGTCCCTCCGCGTTTATTCGTATGGCGTGTATACCGGCGAGACAAACCCCAAATTTTTGGCAAATCATGAACGTTATTTTGATGCTGGTCCCCGCGATTTTCTTGAAGGGGCTTGGAATATTGATATCCTGTCTCAAGAAGGGTTTGACAAGATGAAGGACATTGTTGAAGAAATTGTTACAAGTGCTGCAGCTCTGAAGGTGGATATGAATGTTGTATTTTTCTGTTATATTTCTAAAGGCAAATTCCAGCAAAACGAAGGGAAGGATCTTAGGGAGGAATTGTGAAGGTGGTAGCAGTACTAAGCGACATTCACATTATAGATTTCGGACTATTATCCTTGGATATCTCGGCCACTTATCATCATTCTGTCAAGTGTTGTTAATTAGCAGCTAACATAACATGTTCGAGTTGATGTTGAGAACAACTTGAAACGCTTCGTATAGTATACATCCTTCGACAGGACCGCTCCCGGAAAGTGTGACAACGTGACCCAAACGCGTTTGCCGTTTACGCTCACATTGAGTTCTGCATGACTGCTACGACGTCGGCGCCGTGAAGGCAGTGACTCCGCCATGCGGCGCAAGTTTGATACCGGTACGTTGTTGGAAAAGGCCGTAAACAAAAGCTGACCTTTTGTATCCAGGTTCAGCCTGAGACTCGGGCAGTGAAACGGATTCCAGTCGCGTCGCGTCTAATTCACGCGGCGCCGCCCATTCCATACTGGTCAGCGAATCCCCATCTCACATGCGGCCATCCGTCGCCTCAGCAGCCATTGAAGGGAATCTGATTGACACGCTGTATACTTGTGTCTGGAACATGTCTGGCAGCTACTCAGACTGTCTGATGCATTGTCCTTTCCTTCCAACGACGATGACGATGCTACAGGCAATGCAGCGCTCCCTTGCTCCTCAATGCCTACCCAAATTACGCCCAATGCGATGTATCGATGCATTGCATAAACGGCCCTCGACAAGGTTCAAGTGGGTTTCTGTTGAAGCACGGTCCTTCCATAACTCTTTAAAGGACAAAGGTGCATTGCGTACGCGTTCACCTCACCAAATTTGCGGCGCATACTGATTCCGATTAACAGTACCTGCAGCCAGTTCAACTAGTACTCGTCACCACCTGCAGAGGTAACCGTCAAAGCGCATTAACAACGATATACTTACTCGCTGTTCTTCCCTAGCTCGTCATTCTTAACCGACACGACCTGGCCTGAAGGCCTACTCACAATCTTCCGCACATGCCGCGAAGGGCGCGCGGCACCCAACAACCGCTATTGTGGACCATACAACCAGCTGCTCACGTACTGTTTCGGCGCCAACTCATTCGAATTCGTCGTCGCTCCTGAAGCCATTGCCGAGGATGAATTGTTTGATTGCTACCAAGATCCCAAGAACTACGTCGCCATAGTCGTTTATGACCGGCTCCGTCGTCCCGTGATGGTCGCAAACGTCCAGGACGATGGTTGGGCCACTAATGCAGCACTACGGCTGGAAGCAGATAATCGGATGCTTGATTGGTTTGATTATATACCAAGTTACACCTGCCCTCTCCCCCGCTTTTGGGGTTTAAGCTTCCTTGGAACCTCACTTCGTGCATACTGTGATGAAGTTAACGGTGACATGAATCCCAAGTTTTCACGGGCAGAGCGTGCGGGCTCTTGTGATGTTCTTCCCCGTGATTTTCTTAAAGGAGCTTGGAATATCGATATTCTTTCTCAGGAGGGGTTTGACAAGATGAAGGAGGTTGTCAGAGACATTGTTGAGAGTGCTGCAGCTCTCAAGGTGAGTATCGGTGCTGTATTTCTGTTGCATTTTCTAAATGGAAATTCCAGCGAAAAGAAGTGAAGGATCTTGGGAAGGAATGTAAAGAAGTGTAAAGGTGGTACTGTAGCGTTTCGACCGTAACTTCGTGGCAATTTACCGTGACACTAGACCCTGAATAAGATATAGCTTCGCGCTCAGGCACACCAGCGGGAATTGCCTTATTCGGATGCCCCGCCGCTAGGCGGGGCGGAAAATTTCCATTTTAAGCGATCTGTGCCTGAAAATTTTGACTGTGACCCGATATGCACTATGTATAGCTTCGCTTCGCGAGGCCCCGTGATCCGATATGAGAATTAACGGTCGAAACGCTACAGTAAGTTAGGATCTTGGAGTCTGTGATAGCTTAAACAAAAGTCTTGTTATCGACGACATCCGTAATGTCCAACCTCGACATCGTATTGCCGAGGCTGTGGATCAATCCAGAGAGTAGTTCGAGACTTGAGCGATTGTCTGTCCAGTTTCGTTGAATATCGCGTCCAGAGCGACTGGCGAAACAATGGGAAACTCGAGGTTGCTTCGTAGTGCGGAATACAGGTCACAGGTGGTTCTCTGTCGCTGATGAAGACCAGTGGTACTGTACTATTTCGACCTTGTCTTCACGGGCCGTTACGCGTTATGGTTGTGAAGAGTGGTCGTTACTCTTCAAAACCGGGGTAATTGCCTTATTTAGATGGCCCGCCTAACGGCGGGCCCCGAAAATTGCCGTTTTCAGACATTTGTGCCTGGCTAGAAGGCCCGTTATGCGTTATGGGGGCCCAGACTCTTCATTTCACGGGTCCCCGTTACGCGTTACGTGAAGATGAGACCGTAATAGTACAGTATTGCCACACCATCGGCGGAGATATTTTCTCGACCAAGGTATCCATTGAATTTTGCCATTTCAACAACGATAGTGAAGGCGTCAGCAGTGGTGCCAGTTCAGCGTCGATCGGTGCATACAGCCAACTGCTTCAGACTGTTCAACATCGGGTTGAGGAAAATGTCCTCGATGGTCGTGCCGAGGACATCATATGAGTGAAGCGAGCCGTCCTTGACATACTCCTCGACTGAGGCTCGAAGACATGAAGAATGTGCTGCACCTTGACAGGATCTTGTGTGGCGAGATGGTACAGAGCTTGCGAAGAACCGGCAGTCGCGATAGACGTGCCTGGGGTAGTTTCACGGATGCGGTCCGGGATCTCTACGAGGACGGATGATTTCCCCTTTCGTTTGATCGAAGCCTGGACGGTGTACCCATTTCCCAAGTGGCGCTTTAGAGCTACTTCAGCGACAAGCTTTCCAGGTAGTGGGGGCGGCCGAACACAGGCGGGTTTGTTGCCTATGAAGCACTGTAAAGGCATAGGACTGATCGTGAGCACGTTGGGCATAAGGATAATCGTTCACAATTCATGCTAATAGTCAAGAATCTAATGCGGATGTTCATACTGCTACCACCTTCACACTTCTTTTCATTCCTCCCTAAGATCCTTCACTTCTTGTTGCTGGAATTTGCCTTTAGAAAGGTAAGAGAAATCTTACAACATCCATGCTCACCTCAGAGCTGCAATATCTCCCGCAATCCCCTTCATCTTATCAAATCCTTCCTGGGAAAGAATATAGATATTCCACCCCCCTTCAAGAAAACCATGGGGATAAATACAAGCAGGGTTGCACAATGAAAGATCTGAAAACTGGGGGTTCATGGCACCGTCACCGGTCGCAACGTCACCACAGTAAACACGAAGTGACGTTCCGAGCAAACTTAAACCCCAGAAGTGAGGGAGCGGGCATTCATACGCCAAACGTCCAAACCACCAACGCATGTGTTCTTCTGCTTTGAGCCGAAACACTGGGTTATCGACCCACCCATCATCCTTGATGTCTGCGAACATCACAGGACGATGCTGCTGATCATAGACAACAATAAAAACGTAGTAGCCACTATATTTACACCAATCTTCACAGTGGGGGCCTTCGTCGGGGGTTTCGGGTGCGACGAAGAAGTCAAATGAGTTGGGGCCGAAGCAGTACGTGAGTAATTTGGTGTATGGTCCGCAATAGCGGTTGTTGGGTATCGCGCGCGCCTGGCGGCATGTCCGGAAGATTGTGAGGAGGCCTTCGGGCCAGGTCGTATCGGTTGAGAATGGCGTGCTTAGGGAGAACGATGAGTATCTCTATATCATTATTGTGAATGCGCTGTGGCGTTTACCTTAGGTGCTGACGAGTAATCGAGATGTCTGGCGCCGCTGTTGAATTTGAACGCTATAATCAGGAAATGCTGCCAGGTTGGTGAAGTGAGGACGTACATAATGCAACCTTGTTCTTGACTAGAGTGTTGTGGAAGGCCCGCTTTTCAAGTGAAACCGTGGGCGACTTGAATCTTGTAGATGGTGTCGGTTTCTGCAGTGCACTGAGATGTTGTATTGGGCACAGTTTGACTAATCGATGAGCAAGCGAGCGCTGCATTGTCTGTAGCATTGGTCGCTGTGACTAGAACTAGACTGAGACTGAGACTTGCGCCAGAAACACCAGTGTACAGCCACCGGCAGCTTCTTGGTTCTTGACTTCCACTGCCAATCCACTGCCAGCTGGTATTTTGAACTTTTGAAGTCACTGTTCCGTTCCCCATCTTTGACTTGATGAAATCTGACATATGGTCCTCAGGTCCTAATGGTGGTTATGATTCCAACAATGTTTTACCTCCCTTGTACGACGTGCCATGACACTTCCAACATCTCTTCGATGGGGCACGGGGCCATCCCGTGAAGAAATTAGCGTTGCTCTAAGCCCCGAAATAAAAAGCTTCATGGATGCGGTGCACGTCGAGACCTAAGACGTGATGCTCCGTGAAGCTCTGCACGCACCAAAGTGTCCTGAACGCGTGGCATATTATGCTGAACCCTCCCGTCCACTGTCTGCCCCTCAAATTCTTTCCTACATCTCTTCGTTGACTTTTGAGAAGCCTTTATCGTTAACTTTCAGTCACCAGAATTCTTTCTCAGTCTCTCCCCCGGCTGTTGCTTTCTCTTCAAGACTCTTGGGCATTCATGACCGACACTGGCAGAACATGATATATCCCTTGAAGTTGACTTGACGTATCTCACATGTCTTGTTTAAGACTTGAGTATCGGCGTTTGGCCAACGCTCCGGTTTAGGTGAGATTCGATTTGTGCTTTGATCTCTTCGATGATCTGATATATCGTTACAGCTTTCAATTTCGCGCCGTCTCATTAAACTGTGGAATTCTCCTCTGCGAGCTTACCGCACTTATGACCTAAGGTACATTCACAATAATTTCTGTTGTACATAAACTGAAACAATTACTACCAGCATTGTTCCGTCTCCCCAAAGTAAGGATCGCGGTCGAGGCAGACCTTCAACTCATAATCGCCCACTCTAGTCGCCCACCTGTGCATCTTCTGCGTGTTTTCCCTGGCCAGCATCACGTCTAACATCTTCTTGTAAACCTTTGCGTTTTCCGACTCCAGGACATGCCCACGAATGGTCTGCCGATCGTCATACAACAGCATACACTTCGGAGCATCTTCGTCAATCCTGACGTTCTCCGGAAGCGCGCGATCCACCTCGTCGGCTTTCAACTGTCTCTGAAGCTTGACCACGAACGGTTTCTCGCCATAGATGTTGGACGGCGGGCCGTCCGCGTCTACCTGTAGCCTCTGTTCGCTAGTCTGGTGGTTGATATACCCAATCTTCCTCTTCTCGCCGTTGATGACGACGCTCGTCGATATCCTCACACTCGCCCATGTCGCTCCTTTCATATACTTGCACCGTTCCTTGTGTTGTGCCCAATCGCTCTTTTGGCAGACTAGCAAAAAAAGTGGGTCGTTAGCGCAAACTCTGCGGAGAGGCAAATATCTTACCTTGTCCGCAGTACCAGACGAGGCGACACTGCGAGCATTTAGTGGTCGTCGGCTTGCCGCATACCGCACACCCAGCATCAAGCTCCAACGTCTGCACCTCTACGTCACTTGGCCAATGTATCGGTACGACGAACGAGGGCGTGAACGACGTCTCGAAGCTTTCCTTCTTGGGCTTGTACTCAGACGATAGCAACTTGGCGTTGTCCGCGAGGAGCTTTCGCAGCATCGCTTGTGCGTGCAGGCTCGCCTGGAGCTGGACGAGGGACCCGCCTTTGATCAGGTTCTGAATGAAGCCCCTAATGTTCTTGACGCCTGTTGGCTCGCTGAAAGTCGCGTCTTGATATACTAGTGAAACTAGAGGCGTCTTATCGTTGAGACGATGTATGCCGAGGATCTTTCCTTCATGTCAAGACTAGGTAAGGGATTGAAGTGTAAAGTGCTTACTCGAATACAGATGCACGCCGAGTCGTCTTTGAAGTCATCGCGTATAATAAGCGACTTGTGGCCCGCGTCGAAGTACTTGGCCAATTTGACAACGGTCGAGCAGAGGTCGTTGAATGCGCTGTCTTCTGTTCCAGTCTCGTCGTTGTGGGACTCGCGCCAATCGCGTGTGTCCATAGCGCAGCATACAGCCTTTGTGTCCTGGATTCATTGTCAGGGTGACGTTCAGGTAGACCTTAAGAAATAATGCTTACCTGACAGTGCGGTAGCTTGGATGGATTGATGGTTTTGGGTGCGAATGAGGCGAGTCTCTGAGCGGTCGTCAGCAAATCACTGAGTTTCTTCTCCAACACACGGATCTCCCAGCGCCTAGTACCCTTGGGGCTCAGCCAAATGCCAACAGAGTCAAGAAGGCGCAATAGCTGACGGCGATTGCCGACATCTCCTTTGACAAGTGCCGCCTCGTCTTTGATATACTTCAGCCAATTGAAGCACTCTGGGCACGAGATGGACCCGCGATCGCAAGAACATCTGTAAAGCGCCCAACGACCCTCTTCATGGTACTCCCCATTTTTGTACGCACGCGTCAGTTCGAAGACGTTGCAGATGGGTGGACGGTCCTGGAAGTTGTGATTAATTAAAAGACTGGACATGGACGATGAAAGGAACACTCACCATTGCGTTCACCCCCGGCCAGTACTTCTGAGCGAACTCGTGGTACATCTCGTGGGGCATCCTGACGTTGTTGGAGGCGCGATAATCGACTTGACATTTGTTGCAAAACTCGTGTCCATGCTTTTTGCAGAACGTGAACGCGTTGATGACTGCAAACTCCCATTCGTCGTCGTCCTCTTCATCGTCATCCGACTCTGAGCCTGATTCGAAAGCCAAGTAGCAACTGCATTCAGGGTCGGAGCAGTAAAAGTCGGAAATGTCCTCATCTGACGAGTACGAGAGGTCGTCTGAGTTGTCTGAGTTGTAGTCGTCAACGACATCGGCGTCGTGGTCTCCATTGTCGAGGAAGGCAGAGCGTTTATCTTGTGAGCTTGACATTGCAGTGAGTGGCGCTGGATGATGAGGTCGTAGTCCAAATGAAAGAACCCATCAAAGGTCGTGGTATTTATAGTCCAGATCCCGTCGGCTTCGCGACACAACCGCATTGACTTGACTCTTTCATTTGGTAAGAATCCAAGCGCGACTTTGTTCTCCTTTCATACTAGTACTCCCAAGTATTTTCTCTTTTGTTCCACAATCGTTCTTTTGATGCGAGAAAGATTGATTGATAACTAAGCGCACTTGCCCATTGAAGATTTTCCGCGTTGTGGGCGTGAAAGAGCAACGAGGCTGAGGAAGCGGAGTCCTTTGACCTTTGGTCGCGCGCACGTGACCGTATGTTGCAAATTGTTTACGACCCTTCCGGCGCGGCTCTCCCATTGACCACTGCCACCCAACTACAGACTTGCTTGAAACCCATGTCGACGACTCCAGAACTTTCGGAACGACTGTCAGCCATCCTCAGCTACGGTGACTACGACCGTGAGTTGGTTGGAGACTACTCGGACGAGGAATATGGAGACAACTGGACTGATTCGGAAGACGGCGAAGAGATCGACTCGGACGAACATGCACACTCTGACGATGACTCGCAAGAGTCTGATGGAGAAGGCTCAGACGACGAGGAAGACGAATCAGAGTCAGACGAGGATGATGATGACGACGACGGTTTCCCTTTTGCAGTGGTCAACGCGTTCACCTTCTGCAAACCACACGGAAACGAGTTCTGCAACAAATGTCACATCGACTATCGACTCGGCAATAACGACAAGATGCCGAAGAAAATGTATCGCGAGTACGCGCAGAAGTACTGGCCAGGCGTTAAACCAGATGTGGGTGTATAATTATTCACTCTTTCAACGATAGCCCAGACCTAATTAGACAATGTAGGACCGCCCTCCCATTCGAGACGTCTTCAAACTGGCTCACGCTTACACCAACGGAGAGCGTCATCCAAAGACTGGCTGGGCGCTGTACACATGTTGCTGTTCTCGCCAATCTACCGACTGCCCCGACTGTTTCAATTGGCTGAAGTATATGAAAGACCAAGTGATGCGCCCCAGGGGCGATATTGGTAACGGATGGGGAGAACTGTATCAACTTCTTGACTCTGTCGGCGTGTGGCTAAGTCGCGTGAGCACCGGGAATTGGGAGACTGCTCTACTAGAGAAAAAGCTCAGCGATGCTCTCGCCACCGCTCAGCGACTGACTTCGTTCAGTCCTTCTAGCATCGATCCGTCCAAGCTTTCCCTTTGGCAGGCGAGTGGCGTTTTCTTCGTTATTGTCTCACCTGTCTTTGACAATCATGAACAGGAAAATGTATCAAAGAAGGCTTCTTCTGTTATGTACCCACGTTCGGGACAACAGATGCTAAACGCCATATTCGGGTCTAGCGAGGACGAGACGGCCACGAAAGCCAGCGCGTTCAAGGATCTTTGCTCATCTGTTGCTGAATTGGCCAAGAACTTTGAATCTGGTCGCAAGTCGGTCATCATACGCGACAGCGATGACTGCGAATGCATTTGTATTCGGGTGGGTACTTCGTCTTCTGATCAGGTAAAAGCTGAACAATCCATTGCTCATAGATCCTTGGTATTCATCACCTGGACGACAAAACACCTCTTGTCTCCCTCGTATATCAAGATGCTATTTTCAGCGAACCAACAGGCGTCAAGAACATTCGTGGATTCATGGAGAAGATGATAGAAGGAGGATTCCTAATCCAAATCCGCGCCAGTGTTCATGAACAGGCGTTGTTCCGTAAGTTGCTCGCGGATAACGCGAAGCTCGTTTCCTCCGAGTACAGACCCAAGAAGGAGAACTTTGAAAAGTCATTTACGCCCTCGTTCGTCGTTCCCGTGCACCAGCTAAATGAGGTGGAGGCTAGCACGCTGCGGCATAATGATGGGTGTAAAGATTGTGGAAAGCCAGCGACCACGCGATGTTCCCAGTGTCAATTTGTTTGGTACTGCAGTCGAGGTACGTCCTAGCGCCTTCGTCATTGAGCTCGTGCTAAAGCCACCTCTCGTCCGTAGCCTGCCAAAAGCGCGACTGGGCCGAACACAAGGAACACTGCACGTACATGAAGGGAGCGACGTGGCTGTCCTTGAAGATATCGACGAGCGTCAAGATCGAGGGGCAGAAGAAACAACTCGGGTTTATCAACGCTGCCCAGAGGTTGGCGGTGGTGGAGGACGGGCCGCCGCCCAACATCTACACCGACAAGCCGTTCGTGGTGAAGCTACAGAGAAAGCTGAAAGCGGACGAGGTGAAGCGCGACCTTCCGGTGAACGTGCAGATCAATGAAGAGGGCCCGAGATGCTTGTTGGTGTATGATTATCCAAAGAGCGTGCAGGGGTATGTTGTGGAGCCGGAGAATGTCGCGGTTTATCAGAGAGTGTTGGATGTCATGATGGCGGGCGAGAATACGCAGAAGATGTATAGATGGGCCATCAGAGGGGGAGACTATGCGTTGAAGGTGTGCGTCGACCGCGATCCTGACTTTGGTGAAAGGGACCAGCACTGGTGGTAGTCGTTTGGATCAATGGCACGGTTTGTGCAGAGTCTATCAACTGTACGCAGACTATACGTCGCACGCTCTACTAAGCATAACTAGTTTATCAGACTTTACGAACTTTCCGTTGGAGAAGAGTGAGAAGAAGTCAGGCCACCTCAATAGGACTAGTCTTTCAACAGCATTGGGAGGGAAGTGCAACAAGGAAGCGTTCAGTCCAGTTGATAATTGTTTCAATCACAATCAACATTTCCCGCAAAGCGAATCCAGTGGAAGTACAAATATGAATACAACAATTTAAGCAGTTTTACATATCAGATGCTCGAGTACATAAAGGTCACCAAGTGGGGGGCGGAACGGGCTCGCGGTCTAAGCACACACTGAGGTCATTAGGACCAATCCTCTTCGCCCACCTATACATCTTATTCTTATTCTTCCCCGCCAAAATCTCCTTAATCACCCTCTCATACACACCGCGATTATTCACGTCCCACACATGCGCACGAAAGCTCCTCTGCCTATCATACACAAACATCGACTGCGGGCCCTTCCCATTCCCACTCGACGACGACAGCCCCGGCATGGGCATCTCCTCATCCGAGAGCGGCCGCTGCAGCTTGACGAGGAACGGCTGGTCCCCGTGCACGTTCGGCGGCATCTGCATCCCGTCCGACGTGTCGACCGACTCGACGGGCAGCCCGTGGTTGCTCACATGCACGTTCTGCATCACGACACCGTTGAGCCGCACGTGCGTGTGCATCTGGATCGTCACCCACTCCCCGCCCTTGAGCGAGCGGCACATCGTCTTGTGCTCGGGCCAGTGGATCTTCTGGCAGGCTATGTCGGATGGGAGATTTAGATGAGAGCGAGTTTTGCGTGGACTTGGGGAAGGGTGCTTACCTGGACCACAGTACGACGCAGATTGGCATTGAGAACAGCGACTGGTCGATTTGTTGCCGCATATTTCGCATCCGGTGTTATGTGTGAGCTTTCCGATGTCGATCTGGCTGAGTGGACCGATGGGCACGACGAAGGAGGGCTGGAATGTCTTCTCGTAGCTTTCCTTTGGTGGCCTGTATTTAGCCGATACTCGACGTGAGTTTTCTGCCAGTAGTTGGCGGAAGAGAGCTAGTTCTTCAATAGTAGCATGGATCTGGGCCCCCCGTCCGTAGCGGCCAAGATGGTACATAAACTCGAGGGCGTTCGCGATTTCATCGGGATTGCTGTATGTCACCGTTTCGTAAATGAGAGAGATCAGTGGCGTGTCCTTGTCCAATTTGTAAACACCCAGCATCTGTAGAAATAGTCAGAAAGTGGATGAGCTGGGGTTGGAGACGTACACGAATACAAATAGCTTGCGCGTTGTCTTTATCTCGCAAAACTAAAGCCTTGTGGCCTTGTTCATAGTTTCGAGCTAGATGTCTGCTTGTCTGCCGGGCGTCCATGAAGGCATTTTCGTACAGAGGGAAGGGGTCAGCTGTTCCGGCACGCTTCGACTCCTCAGCGCGTAGTGTTTCTGTTACACTGGCGCGGTTCATCGCTTCAAACGCTGACGTTTTGCCAGTTCCCTGACAGAAAGTGAGTTGTTTAAATACAATCACGGAATAAATAGGCTCCTCACCGTCCATTGCGGCAGCTTCTCCGGACTTATGGAGGAAGCACCATAAGAGGAAAGAGACTGCGAAGCGGTGAGGGCAGCGCTAAACTTCTTCTCCAGCACCTCGTCCCTCATCTTCGTGTCCGGTGGTAACTCCACACCCATGGCCTTCAACAATCCAAGAATAACACGGCGGTCGATCGTCGGTTCCTCCTTCTTTATCTTTCCTTCCAAGACCTCCATCCAGTCAAAACACACATTACAGTCGATCTCATGGTGGTCGTGACAAGCGTAAAACTCGTATCTCCGGGTCGGATGGAGCTCTCCAGTAGGGATCGGTTTATATTTTTTGTAAATGTTGTTTATCGGCGGACGGCTCTGTCGAATCGGACCGTTAAATAATATGTGATTAAACAGGAGATTGAAATGATACATACTAGCGGACTTATCCCAGCCCAGACAGTCCTTTTCAGTCGGTTGTAGAGACTTTTCGGTAGTGCGTCGTTGTTATTCAAGCGGCAATCACCCTCGCATGGCGTACAGGTCTCGTTTCCATGATCTTTGCAAAATTGAAACCCGTTTATGATGACCATTGACGAGTTGACGAGCTCATCGATAGTGTCGTTGTCAATGGCAGCGTCGACATCATTCATCGCAGAAATGTATGCGTCCGCCATCGCATTGGCGATGGCTTCCTCGTCCATGATTTGCGGTGATGGAAGGCAAAATGAAAGATAATGACGTCACGTGTTCGTAGCGATTTGAAAAAATGCATTTGCTTCCGTAGGTTTGCCCCTTGCAACTTGGAACTTACCAAGTAGGAACTGGTACTGGTGATCGATCTAAACAAACACTCAACTCATGATCCCCAACCCTCTTGGCCCACCTATACATCTTCTTCTGATTCTCCTCCGCCCAAATATGCGCAAGAACCTTCTCAAAAACCCCCGCATTCGTGAAATCCCAAACGTTTGCACGGAAACTGCGTTGCCTATCGTACACCAGAATCGCTTGGCGCCCCTCGGACTTTCTCGATTCCTGAGAAATGAAAGGCAAGGACATTTCTTGTTCGGACAATTGCCTCTGCAGCTTGATAAGAAACGCCTGGTCACCGTGGACGTTCACAGGAACGTCTGATTTAGCTTCGACGGTATAACCGATTGGCCCCTGGTAGTTTATATGCGCGCACGTCAGAAGCTGGCCGTCGACGCGGATGTGTGTATGGAACTTGATCGTCTGCCAGGTTCCGCCTTTCAGGGACTTGCACATGGCCTTGTGCTCTGGCCAGTGTGCCCTTTGGCAGACTAGAAGCCATGGTGAGTTAGAAAGTAGACGTATGAGACAGACGGGACGGTACCTGATCCACAATACGATGCAGACTGGCACTGCGAGCAGCGGCTGGTCGTCTTGCTGCCACATATCTCGCATCCAGTATTATGGGTGAGCTTCCCGATATCGATTTGACTGATAGGACCAATGGGCACGACGAACGATGGCTTGAACGTTTCCTCGTAACATTCTTTCTTTGGTTTGAAGGAGACTGATACGCGACGTGAGTTCTCCGCGAGAAGTTTACGGAATAGAGCTTGCTCCTCGACGGTCGCGTTGATTTGGGGGACACCGCCAGAGTTGGCAAGATGGCTAATGAAGGGGATAGTGTTCCTACATCCATTTGGTTCGCTAGATGTTGCCGTTTCATATATGAGAGAGATTAAGGGTGTGTCTTTATCCAACTTGTAAATTTCCAACAGCTGTCGAGTACTTAGAAGACCTTTCATCAAAATGTTTAATCACTTACGCGAATACAAATGGCCTGCGAGTCGCCCTCGTCTTTCATAACCAAGGACTTTCGGCCGGCTGCGAAATGGTAGGCAAAATGTCTGCTTGTCTGGCGAGCATCCATGAAGGCATTTTCATACAAAGGAAACGGGTTCTCCTGCCACTTTGTTTTCATAGACGCGTAACGATTCGTTCACGTTCGTACGAGGCATAGCTTCAAATGCTGAAGCTTTGCCCGTGCCCTAAAGCATGATGAGTTCCTCCGACACAATCAGTTTGAATTGAGATCTCTTACCGTCCATAACGGGAGCTCTAGAGGATTCAACGAGGACGGTCCATAGGAAGAGAGAGATTGCGAGGCCGTGAGTGCGCCACTCAACTTCTTTTCCAACACGTTGTCTTTCATCTTGGTGTCCGGCGACAGCTCTATGCCCATTGACTTCAAGAGACCCAGAATTTGGCGCCGATCCGCAACGGTGCCTTCCTTCTGCTTCTTCTCTTGGAGTATCTCAACCCAATTAAAGCACCTTTCACAGTCAATGTCGCGGTGAGGCTCGCAGGCGTACAATTCGGATCTCCGGAATGGATGGATTTGACCGGTGGGAATGGGGTTGAATCGCGCATATACGTCGCATATCGGTGGTCGTTTCTGCCATAAGATTCGGTCAATATGAGACAGCCGCGTTCTTGAAAGCCACTGAACAAACGCACCCTAGGATCTATCCCAGCCCAGATAGACTTCTTCAGCTTTTTGAATGCAGCCTTGGGTAGTTCGTCATTGTTTAAGAGCCGAGAATCGCCCTCGCAGTGGGTGCAATATTCGTTTCCGTGGTCCTTACAGAACTGGAACCCATTGAGGACGACCATAATGGAGTTGATGTACTCGTCGAGCCTGTCGTTTTCAATGGCCTCCTCAAATTCGTCCATGCACCTCGAGGCTATGGCATCTGCTACGGCTTCCGCGTCCATGTTGCTGAGTGGCGCCAAGATGACGGCGGAATGAAAGAGAGTCGTGTCACGTGTTCGTGGTGACACCTTTAAATGATTTGGCGTGGTCCTCTTCCACTCCAACTCCGCCCACAGCTGGTGGTACCCTTCTGTTTTGCTTTGGCTCCACTGGTCTAACTATAAACTAGCTCACGCACTCTGTGGATGACACCGCTTCCTAGTGCTTGTGCTTCCCCATCAAACTTTACGCTGCTCATTGCGAAAGCCAATAGTGATTGAGGCACATCACCCTTTTTGTTTTGATACGAATGATAACAAACTCGTCTTCAGGACTCTTCTTGAAGGCTTCTCGATAGTACTGGAGCGATTCCATGTTGACAAGCTCAAAAGGACAGAGTTTGACCGTATCGGCGGATTCTAGGATTGTTGTAAGAGCCCTTGCACCGAGATTTGCCGACCTCTTTGCGCTGGTGATGAGCGCCATGTGTATGGCATCCTCTGTAGCGCCCAGTTGGCTTTGAGCTACCTTGTGTTGGTACGTGTTTCTTATTTTTACTTCTGCGCCTCACGGGAGGCCAATGCATATGTGACACATGGAATACTAGTATCTTGAAAAGCACTAGAGCGAAAAAACTATCGGCATGACAGAACGAGCAGCTGGAATGATGGCTAGCAAAAACAATGGACGAGGCGGAAGCTATCTTATGAAACTGGACGAGAATGAGATTGACTGTGGCGCTGCATATATTTGCACTGCCCACAACCACGCGCAAAGACGGCCAATCCTTGGGCGGTATGGTATGAATTCATGCGATCTTCATCTCGGTCTTTTGGCAACTGCTGTAGTTGTTAGCATAGGTTCCATGGTGGTAGAGCGCTGCTATGTATTTTTGAAACAACTCATTCGCAAACCACAGGGCGAGATCTGTTCTACACCCACTCGATTTCGTGCTCGTGACCCATATAACACGCCTTTTGCACGCACTTGTTTCTGTGTTGGCGCTCCTACTTAATCGCGATCGTTATTCTGTCCCCGGCCTCCCGAATAAACCGGGTTTGAGTTGTTTCTCTACTTTGATTTACTTACATAGCTTGAACTTCGCGAAGTAGCTCACTTGTTGTCGTTCGTATAAAGGATCGACATGATGCCGACGGCAGAAATTGGCTTTTTCAACAACCATCACGACGACCTTCCACTAGCGTCAAACCATGGCAATAACTCTCCTTTCCGATCTTTCGGAAAATAGGCTTGCATCACACCTTTACCAAGTGAAGAGGCGTCAACAACACAACGGTTGAACAACTCTAACACCATCAGTATTGTCTTGGACTCGTCCAGTATGCATTGCATTCGCCTTATCACTAGAAAATAGCACCCGCTCCATTCCATTCGGCGCCGCTCTAAAAGGATACGATACATACGGATTATTAGTCCCGATTGCACGCTGAGACTGCGGGAACGAGTGTCAAACTGAATGTGCGTCTTTTTGGTGACCGGAAAAGTCGCCTCTAAAGGTCTTTTCTATTCTCCTTGTAGTTTGACCGGATCGTAGCCAGCGCTCGGCTTGATGCGTTGGCAATTCACTTGATGGCCTTTTTCTCTGCACAGACGCCCACTTTGCGGTGTAACTCGGCGATAACCCAACTGGGACCACGGTGCTACGCAACTCTGTTCATCAAAATCATTTTACCAGTGCGCGTGTCTTGGCTACATAAGTACCCAACGTCGGTTTGATATGCACTTCCACACCTCGAACCCGTCCCCTCCAATATTCTCATGACGATGGAGCGCAGTCTTTCCTTGACGAGCAACTCCAGCACCCTCTCGACGCCCGAGTTGTCTCCTCATTTCTCAGACTCAGAGTCCTCAAATGACGGCGGTTCTTTCTTCTCGGCATTGTCATCCACGGACGATACTCCTCACGATGTCATGGTTGCAAGCCCCCCTTCCGTCGGCTTTCCCTCTCTGGACTCTGAAAGAGTAGATGCCAAACCAGCGTTCCGCAGGCCTGCCCCTCTACCGCTCTTCGATATCCCTCTCACATCCCCACTTGCATCTATACATCGGAAGTTGAGGAAGTCAAAGCCCAAGGATGCCGCTTCAGAAACCTCGCCTTCCAACTCCCTCTTTTCCAGACCAGTCAGCCTTCTCCGGAGAGCCACAGGCTATGAACCCATGGGGCGGAAACGGCGACCTAGACGAAGTTCACTACCATCGATCCCATCGGCTTCGCTATCCCAGTCTACGTTTCGGGAACAGATTATCACCCGCACCGTCAAGTTCCAATCACCGTCAAAAGAACGCGAGGTAAGCATCATCTCAATTGAAGGGAATCTAGGTATTGACCCGGCATCAAGTTTATGTGTTCACGCCATCGCGTCGCACGTTCCCCATATCCAAACCCTAACACCAGTACAGACGCGCTGGTGTCGTTGGCTTGGACTGGCGAATTTCCATCACAATCCAGTCCCGTCGAGCCGCCAAAGACAAGTATTGGTGACACATTCTTTCACTCCTCCATGGGCATCGCCAGTACGTCCCTCCGAAACGGGTGGAAGTCAACCTGGAGTCTGTCTGGTTCCGCGGATGACGACGAAGACGGTTCCCCGGATTGCCTCCAAACTCCCGGTGCACTTGCCCAACTTCCGCGACAACCTCGGGATCCCAAACATGGTCATCGACGTCGCTGGACTCTTGCCATGGCTATAATGGACGATGGGATATCAGACGAGATGCTCCTGGACGAGTTGGAGAAGATGCGCACCGTGGAGAAGATGTGGCGATCTGAGTGGCGTAGACCTGTTGATGGAACGACTCCACAGGCAACACCCACGTCTCGAAACGACAGCCCAGCCGAAGACGAGGACGACATCCAGGCTCCACTGAAGCCATCACTGCCGTGTTTATCTGACCCTGCGCTAAGTGCAGTATGGCAGTCCGCTCGTCGTGCACTCCTCATTTGTCGAGAACTCGTCCGAACCGAGCGCCACTATCTGTTGGGGCTCCGCACTCTCGCATCCAGCGAGACGCTTACCACTCCGCCACCCTTGATGCTGACCTACCTGCCGGCCCTCGTGGAGGTCAGTGAAACCCTCATGACCGGCATGGAACGGAATCCCAGCGCGCAAGGGGTCGCGAACGCTTTTTTATCGGTTGCAGACCAATTGGAGGCCGCGTTCGTCAGCTGGTGTGGGGTGGTCGGGGGCTTTTTCGTCGACTCTGGTTCGTCGTCGAAACGCGAACGTGCGAACAGCGCATCACCGTCTCAGAACGCCGCGGCTGATGGGAATCCCATCAAGAGACGGGTCAATTCATGGGGAAAGAGGATCAATTCGATTAAAGCTTTGACATCCAGCAATCCCTCGACTCCCATTCATGGCGTCCATAAGGAGCGCAGAGGCCCGGCTGTGCGAGACTTGGCTATCTTGCCCACGCAGAGGATCATGAGGTATACTTTGCTGTTCAAAGGTACGTCTGCTTGTCATCAGGCCATCCAAGGGAGCTAATCAGCGTCCAGATCTCTTCTCACATACGCCTATCGATAATGCTTCCGCATCTGATGTAGAAAAAGCCATGAAAGCCGCCATGTCAATCGCTCAAAAATGCGACAGAGCGCAAGACAACGCTGCGTTCCTCAACAAGTCTGCTTAAACCAACTAAACTTACATGTATGTTAATAATTTCGTATCATTATTTTACTTCTATTTATGCAAGAAGAAAACTGGTTTTCGCTCTGTGTAATTATACTGTACTAGATTCACTCCCATTAGGCATTTTTGTATCATGACAAGCAGAGCATACGGTCTGCGAACAATAATTTGTTGACTTTTCCCCAAGCGGCGCAAAGACGTCGTTAGAACCTCGTGATCTCAGCTCCGGATACCTGTGGGTGCTTATTACTCTTTCTTGTAACCCACCATGAGTCTTAATAGCGAATCTTTGTCAGGCTAGGTCATCGCAGTATTTGAAGTAAGCTCGAGTTGCGTCAGTCTTGGCGGTTCGCGGGATTCCAGCAAAAAGAGAGTGGATTGCATGGCTATGGCTGATAGGTAATGGTACTCATCTGTCAAGATTCGGGCCGCCGTGACTAAATGAGTATGCGCTTTGGGAAATGCCAGCTGAGCTATTTGCGATAAATACCGAGCCACTGAGGATGCTTCTTTCCCATCGTACCTCATTGACTCAGCTCAGATGGATCACTCGCATACAAACGGTGTCGCGGACAGTTCCTTCCAGCTGGGAAACTTTAGCGTCGATGAACACCGACCTATGAAGGTCGTGGTCGTCGGGGCTGGTTATAGCGGTACGCGTTCAATGGTCTCCAAAACCTGCACGTTGTGCTCAATCAGCGTACTGTAGGCATTATCGCTGGGATAAGGTACACTTCACCCTCCAGCCATTCCTTGATCTTCTTATCCTTCTTCATTCTTCTAGGTTCCTCCAGAAGGTGAAGAACATCGATCTCACGATCTACGAAGCCGCTGCTGGTGTCGGTGGAACTTGGTTCCACAACAAGTACCCCGTAAGTGTATTCTCGAAGCCCCAATCGTCGTTCGCTAATCCACAACAACCCGCAGGGCCTCACTTGCGACATCCCGTCTCACTGCGTAAGCCTTCTCTTCTTCTTCCTGATGCCCTTGGCGCGCAGTACTTATTAATTGCTGACGTCCACCAAACCAACACAGTATCAGCTCACCTTTGCCGTAAATGTAAGACGCGCGTCTCCACTGTGGCGCTGACCCCAATTCTAACTAACGCGTAAACCCGCAGCCCCACTGGTCCTCATTCTATGCCTCGGGCCCAGAGATTCTTGCCTATCTCCAGAGTGTGGTGGACAAGTACAAGCTCATGCCGTATATCAAGCTCCAGCATCGCATGGTGCGCGGGCGCTATTCAGAGGCCGAGGGTAAATGGAGGCTAACCGTCCGGCGGCCTGTCTCTGGTGAAGAGGCGCGATATGAAGAGGTCGAGGATACGTGCGATGTGCTGTTCACGGGGACGGGAACGTTGCATAGGTGGTCGTGGCCGGATATTCCGGGGCTGAATGATTTTAGGGGACAAATTATACATAGCGCGGCTTGGGAAACTGGGGAAGGAGGGCCGAATGCGGACTGGCGGGATACGGTAGCGAGCTGGGGAAGTAAGTCTGTTGGTGTTATTGGTGTTGTGAGTTTGCTTTTGTTCGCTGGGTGTCGCTTTTCTGACTAGGACTCGATTGTTCTAGGGCTCGTCGGCTATTCAGCTCGTTCCTGCTCTTCAACCTAGAGTTAAGAATCTTGTCAACTTTGTGCGTGGACAGACGTGGATTGCTGCCAACTTTGTGCGCGAGCACATCGTAAAGTTGACTGGCGACGAAAACAAGGCTGAAAATTGTAAGTAATGATATCACTTGAATCAATTTGAATTCGAGCCTGACCGGACTAGATGTGTACACTGAAGAACAGAAGGCCAAATTCTCTGAAGATCCAGAGTATTACAGGCAATATCGAAAGGAGATAGAATCTGACTTGAACGTAAGTTTCACACTCTCATTCTTCAAATAGCTTACATTTTGTTTTTAGTTCGCCCACGCTGCAACTCTTAGAGGGAACCCGCTGCAGGTAGGCGGGAAAGCAGCCTTCACAGAAATGATGAAGAAGAGGCTTGTGAAGAAGCCCTGGATTGGAAACCACAGTCAGTACCAAGTTTTATTAGTACGCCACTATTACAAGTGCTTATTATTTCCATGCACAGTTATTCCCGACTTTGGGGTTGCATGCCGGCGTCTTACTCCAGGCCCCGGCTACTTGGAAGCGTTGTGTGAGGACAATGTAAGAGCCAGGCTCTTCTCCTGTTCTATCAATATGATTGATCAATGCTCAGGTCGACTTCGTTCCCGCTGGCATCGAGCGCGTCACACCTACCGGTGTCCAGACCGCGGATGGAAAGCTTCACGAATTAGACGTCCTTATCTGCGCCACCGGTTTTGATATTACGGGCCATCTTCCGTTCGACCTCATCGGACGAAATGGCGTTACCCTCGAGTCTAAATACACGCCACATCCCCGGACGTATATGAGCGTGGCGGTCGACGGCTTCCCCAACTGGTTCCAAGGTCTGGGCCCCAATTCTGGTGTTGGTGCAGGATCCTTGTTGTTGCTTGCGGAACGTCAGGTGGACTATGCAGTCGCGGCGACGCTGAAGCTGCAACGCGAACGATTGAAAAGTATTGAGGCTAGGCCGGAAGCCGTTGCTGACTTTGATGAGTATATTGATGTGAGCAGTACCCGTTGACGTCGCGCAAGTAAATCACTGACAGATATTCATAGAGCTATTTCCCTACGGTATGCGAAAATAGTGTTGCGAATCATGCGGCTCACGAGCCTTATCCATGCAGACCGTATTCGGTGAGAAGTGTCGGTCGTGGTATAAAGCCGGAAAGGAAGAAGGCCGTGTCGTAGCATTGTGGCCAGGTTGGTTGCCGACCTGATAAGTCGATGTTGCTCATGTTCTCGTAGGATCTTGTACACATGCTGCGCGCGCATTGGCAAACCCTCGTTGGGAGGACTTCACGTATGAGCGCTTGCCCAAGTCCAAGAACAGATTCCATTGGCTGGGTGACGGCAATACAGTAGCCGATAGGCTACCCGAAGCTGACAGTACGTCTACTCCCTCTGCTCCATATGCATCTAACGAGTCTCTGCAGAGGCGTGGTATTTGGATGCGAGTGAAGTCGACATCCCGCCTGGTACGTTGGCCGTCGGCTAGATAACCGCAACGCTGAGTGATGTATCTTTAGTGCCCTTGGACCGGTAGTGCTCTCCAATTGGTAGTAAGAACCCATAGAATTGCTTTAGATTTTATTATTAGTCCATCATGAGATATTAGACTGTGCCGGGAAATGCTCACATCATTCTTCTGCGAGTTCATAGCCCACCCATATCGTCTCGGAGCAATTGGTGCAACCAATCAAGTGTTCATCATACTCCATCTGCTTTTCTGTGATCTTGTATTGCCCTCCGCAACGGCAGCTATGTGACCACGAATCCAGATCATCTTCAACGAACACATCCAGGGAAACCACCTCTGCTGGTCGGGAGCCACCAAAAGGCCGCCGACTTTTGAGTTCATTGTCGTAGGTTTTTCTCGAGGACTCTTGGGAGAGAATCTCGTACGCCTCTTTGATGAGCGTCACGTCGACGGATTGAGTATGCGATCCGGTATGTTTGTCAGGATGATGAAGCAAGAGCATGCGACGATATGCAGTCTTTATTTCTGCAAGAGAAGAGGAGGGCGAAACCGAAAGGATCTCATAGAAGTTGGCATTCTCCGGGGACGCCAGGTTGATGACGGTTTGAGGAAGAGCAGCCTCGGCTGGCGGAAGCCGAATCGGATACCGCCGAAATGATCGATCGAGGTATGCTAACCAAGAAAGAGCTAGCTTGAGGCTCTTGCATTGACTATCATGATCTTTGACTGGCTACCATGGTTTCTCGACTTGATGGCTGACTATATGGTAGGCTAAGGCGATAAAACAGTGTCTCCCCAAGCTGCTCCTTCCTTCACCCCTCTGCAATCATTGAAGGATTGCCGCCTGCTGTGCTGTTCTTGGGCATGACCTAGATATGGCCGGCCTCAAGAACGTTAGTTTCGACGACAGGGACTCTAGCATCAAATATTCGACTTTCGGCTGGTCCCTAGACGGATCGTGGAACGCGAGTAACGTAGGACGATCAGGCACTTTGACCTCTGCACGAAATCTCAGCGCGACACTGACTTTTACCTTTCCTCGTACGTTCATTTACTGCCAACTTTCTTCATTGTCACAGACCGCACTTTACAGAACCGGCGAATGCTTTCTATTATTATGGAATTCCCCGGTGTTGTGGCGCCAACTACTCCATCTGTGTCGACTGCTATCCGGACGCGCCTCAATTTAGAACTATTGACGCCTTGAACGCTTCAGATGATGGTCACAATCCTCCGGTAGGCCTTGTCCTCAGTTGATGTCGGTCAGTTATTTATTACACTTATTGAGGTCGTTCTATTTTCGCAAACCTTTGATGACTTTACCGTTCATTCAATCACCCTCAAGAACGAAAATGATAGCAGATTCAACAAATCCCAGATCACTGTGGATCAATTCGTTCTCCAGGTGCGGGATCCGGATGCTGGGGCAAATTCAACATCGACGTCGCCGTCCTCCTCCGCGTCGCAAGCATCCGTTGTTCCCACTCCATCATCCAAGACGCCCACTGGTGTCATAGCCGGCGGTGCCGTAGGTGCTGTTGCGTTTGTTGGTTTCCTGTTCGCGCTTTTGCTGTATCGGCGCCGGCAATGTCGTCGACATGCTGCCACCCTTGGCATAGAACGCGGCATCAGAGAGATCCCACGTCCGTTCCTCATCGGTTCAACAACCACTCCGTCTTCCTCGTATCCTTCAAAGCATTCCGGTGCCAGAAGCCCTCGAGTCACTTCGGCCTCTGATATGATTCAGAGTGGTGTCGGCTTATTTGGGACGCCGTCGCATGAATCGTCGCGCGACCGTACGCTTCGGCGCGAGACAGATGCGGGTCCCGTTGAGCCCGAGGCAGATAATGATCGTGATGAGGTCGCTACACTGCCTCCCGAGTATGCGCAGGTGTTCCGTCGTGCGGGATCACGTACGAGGAGGGTGCCTCCCCCTCCTCCAAGGTCATCATCGTTGCCAGTTTCGCAGAAGCAGTAATACAAAGATGTTTGTTCATTTTCCTTTTGTCTCTAGGGTTTACTTCATCGGATTTCACTGTATTCTTCCATTTCAGTCATGTCTATTATTTGTACGGCTATTTCAGGATGGCGCAGCCCTTGTCTGATAGAATGTGGCGTCCATGAACATTTTCTGGAGTTGATTCCAAACTGAACTTGCTGCACTAGCCTCGCACTCGGGCATATTCATGGGTCATAGGCAAGAGCATGCGCTAATATGCTGTCTTTTATGGCGCATACCAGTGGAGGATGGGAAATGATGCAGAGATTGATCAATCACCAGCAGCTATTTTTCGCCATCGTTTCCACACT
Organism: Hymenopellis raphanipes; assembly: GCA_036872995.1. Taxonomy (NCBI): domain Eukaryota; kingdom Fungi; phylum Basidiomycota; class Agaricomycetes; order Agaricales; family Physalacriaceae; genus Hymenopellis; species Hymenopellis raphanipes. Next base: position 4,449,788 of record JAYMDG010000001.1, read on the forward strand.
CAAACTACCATCCTTCGAATCGCTACCATGGTTTCCCGTCCTGATGGTGGCCTCTATCGTACGCTGAGGCATGATTGTCTGCTGCCTTTCTCTGCAAAACTCGGAGGACTGCTCCTAGGTCCAAGACGTTGACATGGTCAACCTAAAGAACGTCACCTACGACGACCGGGATTTCGCTGATTTATATTATACCGGGACTCTATCTACAACGCGGGATGTTGCCACCGTGACTGTGGTGTTGGACCCGAATCCTGTCTCGAGCTCCAGCTCGAGCTCGACGTCGTCCTTATCGACAGCGCGGGGTGTTGACGCCACCGTGACTTTGGTGTTGGACCCGAATCCTGTCTCGAGCTCCAGCTTAAGCTCGACGTCTTCCTTCACGCAGACTTCGCCATTGTCAAGTTCAACGAGCACTGCCTCTACTCCGTCCAAGACACCCATTGGCATCATAGCTGGTGCCACTGTGGGTGGTCTCGCGGTTGTTGCCTTCATTGTCGCGCTCTTACTGTGCAGGCGGAAACGTCGGCGACGCGCTTCTGAACCGGAGCGAGGTGCTCCAGAGACGCCCCAGCCGTTCTTTATCGCATCCGCTACGACTGCGTCTACCTCGTATTCCTCGAAACATTCCCGCACAAATGGCTCTACAGTGCTTTCGTCCCCCGAGATGAGTGCGAGTAGTAGCGGGAGTACATCGGCCGCCCCGTCACATCCGTCGCGCAGGCGAGAGACAGATGCGGGGCCCGTGCAGCCTGAGCCTGGCGATGAAGACGATAATGATATGGCGACACTGCCTCCCCAGTATGACCAGGTGTTTGGGAGGGCTTTTCAGAACAGGCTTACGAGGACGTCGCCTCCTCTTCCTCCGTTGCCAACGCCGCAGAAGGAATTGACGTCTTGATTTCTCTTTTTAGTGGGGTAGACTTTATTGGACTTCAGTTCAGTACAAGGGGTTGACTTTGTTGGACTTCAATTCAGTACCAGTTTTATTCACGAGCTACGTGTTCAATCAGCTGTATTGAAAAGTACTCATACGCGTTGTTTTTGAGTCTTCTATACCTAGTAACCGGATTCAATTTACTTTGACGCACAGGTGCATTCAAACTATCCCTTACGAGGAGGGCCTCTCCTCCTCCAAGGTCATCATCGTTGCCAGTCTTTAATACAAAAGACGTTTGTTCATTTTCACTTTGTCTCTAGGGTTTACTTCGTCGGATTTCAATGTATAGCACCTTTTCTTTCATCTCGGTATTGTACAGCTATTTCAGGAGAGCGCTTTGCCTGATAGCTTGTGGCGTACATGAACTTTTTTTGAAGTTGATGGAAAACTGCACTAGCCTTGTGCTCGGGTATGGTGGGAGACAAGAGCCTGCACCAATATGCTGTCTTTTTTATGTCGCATATACAACTTTACAAGAGGAGGAAGAAATCGACCGACGGAAGATGCCGTCAATAATGCCGAGATTGATCGATCACCAGCTATTTTTCGCCATCGTTTCTACACTCAAACTGCCATCCTTTGAATCGCTACCATGGTTTCCCATCCTGATGGTGGCCTTTATTGTATGCTGAGGCATGATTGTTTGCTCCTTCTCTCTGTACTCCTCGGAGGATTGCTCTTAGGTCCAAGACGTTGACATGGTCAACCTGAAGAACGTCACCTACGATGACCGGGATTTCGCTGATTTAAAATATACGGGGGCGAGCTGGTTCACTGACGGTTCCTGGAATGCGAGCAACGTAGGAAGGTCGGGGACTCTATCAACAGCGCGGGATGTTGACGCCACAGTAACTTTTACGTTTCCTCGTGCGTGCAGTTCTTGAAATCTTTAAAAAGTCGTTATAAATACTGCTTTTTAGAACCTGCGAACGCGTTTTACTATTATGGAATCCCACGATGCTGCGGGGGCAATTATTCGATATGCGTGGATTGCTATCCCGACGCGCCCCAGTTCAAAACCATTGACGCCCTGAACCGCTCGGATGACGGCCGCAACCCTCCCGTGTGTATTATCTTTAATCTGAATGCTTAGCAGTCATATGCTTCCCTTCCTTCAGGTCATATTATTCTACCAAGTTTTCGAAGACTTTGGGATACACGAAATCATCCTCAAGAATAATAACGATACCAGATTCAATAAATCCATGATTACTCTGGATGGATTTGTTTTGCAGGTGGAGGACCCGAATCCTGTCTCGAGCCCCAGCTCAAGCTCGACGTCTTCCGTCTCACAGACTTCGGCATTGTCAAGTTCAACGAGTACTGCGGCTACTCCATCCAAGACACCCATTGGCATCATAGCTGGTGCCACCGTGGGCGGTCTCGCGTTTGTTGCCTTCATTGTCGCGCTCTTACTGTGCAGGCGGAAACGTCGGCGACGCGCTTCTGAACCGGAGCGAGGTGCTCCAGAGACGCCCCAGCCGTTCTTTATCGCATCCGCTACGACTGCGTCTACCTCGTATTCCTCGAAACATTCCCGCACAAATGGCTCTACAGTGCTTTCGTCCCCCGAGATGAGTGCGAGTAGTAGCGGGAGTACATCGGCCGCACCGTCACGTCCGTCGCGCCGTCGAGAGACAGATGCGGGGCCCGTGCAGCCCGAGCTGGATGATGAAGAGGATAATGATACGGCCACATTGCCTCCCGAGTATGACCAGGTGTTTCGGAGGGCTTCTCAGAACAGGCTTACGAGGACATTGCCTCCCCTTCCTCCGTTGCCAACGCCGCACAAGCACTTGACATGAAAGATGTCTTGATTTCTCTTTTTAGTGGGCCTTACTTGTTTGGACTTCAATTCAGTACCAGTTTTACCCACGAGCTACGTGGTCAATCATCTGTCTTCAAAAGTACTCATACCCGTTGTCTGTACGAAGTGAGTCTTGTATACCTGACCGGATTCAATTTACTTATGCGCGCACAGGTGCATTCAAACTATCCCTTGCCAGTGCATTGGGGAATGAGTTTGCTATACACGGCTCGAGAAATCTTCATATCATGATATCTGCCAGGCTTGAACCGATGGTCGATGACTATCACCACTAGAAGCCCGTTTGCAAGAAATCGAACATTGGAACAACCATCACGTCGAGGATCTTGCAGATACATATTCGATACGATAGTCAGGACAATCAAGGGTTTCTTCGATGCACTTTGAGAAGTCCCGCGCGTGAACGAACCAGACGAGTCTCAAACTGCTGGTGGCTGTACAGTTTCGCCCGCATCTTCATTTCGAACGACGACGCCGATGCTTCAGACCACTCAGCGCTTACTTACTCCTCGAAGTATACACCAATTGCGCCCAATAAGACTTGGTGCTCTGCAGAAACGGACGCTTGGCGCCCGATCGACGACATCAACGACAAAAACAAAGTTGCTGAGAGTTTCTGCTCAAACGCGGGCCTTCCACAGCTCTTCGAAGAACGATATCGCATTCAGTATGCATTCACTTTACCAATTTTGCATTGCATACTGATTCTGAGCCCAATAGCAACAGCGGACAGCTTCAAGACTACGGGCCACCAGCACTACCGGTACGGGTAAACGCCACCGCGCATTAACAGTATACTCAAAGTCATTGTGATTCCTTAGCATCATCGAGTCTTTTTTAACTGCTAAGGCTTGGCCTACTGGCCTTTTCATATCCTTCTTGGGCCAAGGGCACGGATCCCTACTCGGAGGGGACGGCCTTACACCATACGATTTATTACTCCATTACTGCGTCGCCTTTGACTTTCACATTCGTCCCTCAGCACCTCTCATTGGACCGGATCCCCGTGAAGCCATCTTCTTCGACTTTCTAGTTGTCTACGACAAGCTCTTTCGTCCTGTCATCATCGTGGAAATGAGCGCTCTGATGATGGTTGGATCAACAGGGGAGGACTACTACGCGCTCAAGCAGATGAACGGATGCGTCGGCAGTTCGAGATTATGTTCGACGAGTGCGCTCTCCCTCACTTGTGGGGTTTGAGCTTTATTGGAACTTCACTTCGCGTTTATCGAGGTGATGTCGCTACCAGAACCATTGAGCCCGCTTTTGAAGGTCATCCAAGCCCTGGTCATGATCATCCCCATGATTTTCTTGAAGGGGCTTGGAATATCGATATCCGTTCTCAGGAGGGATTCGACAAGATGAAGGAGATCATGGGAGATGTTATTGGAAATGGTGATGCTGTAAGTGCAGTCTGAGTGAGCATGGATGTGTTTCTGTTACTTATCTGTCAGACATGAATGTAACAACGATGGACGATGGTCATCAAAGCTCGATGTAGATCACCGCCAGAAGCCCGTTTGCAAGAGCCTCAACTCGAACGTTTGAACGTTAACATCCATCACGCAGGAGATCTTGCGGATAGGTATCCGGTACTGCTTGGAAAGCGAGACCGCCGAATGATCAAACTTACACCAGTGTGCACAATATATGAGCTCTCGAGGAAATGCGCATGAACGACACAGACAATCCTGTAGGCTGTACAGTCGCCTCGGCCAGGCAGATAACGACTGATGAGGTTGAGAAGAGGTTCATCAAAATCAAGGATGTGCGTCTGATCGGAATTATTGGCGTTTGCTTCCGGTCTCCAGTGACCCAAAGGCAGCGTGGCGACTAGCCTTCTAGACAAGTCATGTTTTTCAAAATGGGGAGCGGCTCTACCCGCGCCATCTTCGCTTTTTCTCACCATTTGCCAATCCTCGAAGGATTGTCCTTTTCCCCTTTGTCTGAGCGGTCGTCGGGAATGTGCTGGCTATGGTCAGCGCAAAGAATCTTACCTACGATGACCGGGATACCAACCATCTGAGATACGCGGGGTTCTGGTTTAATACGGGGTCCTATAATGCGAGCAGCGTGGGCCAGACGGGGACGTTATCGTCCACAGAGGACTTCAATGCAAATGTTACTTTTACATTTCCTGGTGCGTCGCGGTCGTCTGTTCCTTCGGTGAGGTATTGAATGGAGTTGATAGAGCCTGCGAATGCGTTTTATTATTTTGGAATCCCGCGCTGCTGTGGCGGCTTGTACGCCATCTGCATCGACTGCGATCCCAACGCTCCGAACTTTATCGATATCGACGCTGTGAACCGGACAGATGACGGCAAAAATCCTCCAGTACGTGCCCCACCGCCATATGCTGTGCTGTTTACTGTATATTTATCGTTGCCATAGGTTGCACTATTCATAAAGACCTTTGACGACTTTGGAATACATGAAATTATCCTCAAAAACCAGAATGACACCCGGTTTGGAAACTCGCAGTTGACGATAGACCGCTTCGTCCTCCATGTGGAAGACCCGGATGCTGTCTCGAGTTCCAGCCCGAGCTCTGTTATCTCGTCGGTGTCTGTGGCATCCGCGTCTGCCTCAGCGAGCATCATCAGCGCCTCGGGCTCATCTTCCTCCAAAGTCGTTGGTCCGATAGTGGGTGGCATAGTCGGGGGCATTGTAGTCACTGCCCTCCTCACCGTCTTCCTCCTATGCCGGCGAAGACGACGCCGCAACCTCGCGGCACCCCAAACCGAGCTGGGCATGTCCGAGACCGACCCCTCGCAGCCCCGGCCCTTCCTCCTCAGCACCGTTACCGACGCATCCACGCTGACGGGTACCGTCACGTCATCTGCGTCTTTCTCCCAGCCTAGAGGGTACACGAAAGGTACTATAATCACTTCGCCAACGGAGACTACGGTATCGCAGACGTCGAGACTTGCGCCATCGCGGCAGGCATCGCGCGACAGGGTACCGCGGCGAGAGACGGATGCTGGACCGGTTCACGCTGATGTGGAGGACGACGACGATGCGGTGACGCTGCCGCCAGAGTACGACCAGGTCTTCCGCGGGCATAATGCAGGGCCATCTCGGACGTTACCTCCCGTTCCTCCAATACCGCCGCCTCTACGGCGCAAGTCGTGATATCCGTTCTTACTTATTATTCTTTCCTCTAGTGTTTTTTATCGTTGGATTTAAATTAGTTGTATTCACATTCGTTCACTGTTCATATACTTTATATCTTACTTATCATCCAAGTGTACAACATGGATACCATAGAACTTAAAGTTCCTGTATATCGCCGCGCTTGCAGACTAGTCGACATCTCTACGTTATTGGCAGAGCGAGTTAGAGGCTGGTCTTGTGCATGAAATGACTGATTAATGATAGTAGTTTACTTTGGATAAAACCTGCTGCAGCTTGCAGCAGATCATAGCCTGGAATAAGAGGATCAAGGTGGTGTACCATTGGGCAAAGAGGACAGGAGTAGTGCGTACGTACAGTATAATCCAAGTGCGTGCATGGATCTATTCGAGTAGACCTAGCAAGGTTAGTAGATAAGTATCTATAGGGATGGCACTTTTAAGTTTACAATCCGAAAATACCGTTCAATGGTCCAAGGCATGAGGAACGCGATTCAAACTTTTGTTGACGGCAGGCACTTCGGACATACATGGCGTATTGTCGGAACGCGGCACAGATATGTGAGGCTGACGCCACAACATTTTCGATCCCCATCTTACATAATGATTTTCGTCCGGACGAGCAGGATGAAATCCACTGAGGAATAAAGACGCCACACGGGCCCGATCCTTTCCCTTGGGGAGATCAAGATCGGCAGAGCGATGCCAGATCTAACCGGCTACTGCCTAGCGTAAAGAAACGATCCACTAGTAGGAAGAACGTAAGGCGCTAAGACATATCAGGCGACTCGGTCCCAGCCACCGTATCTGAGCACTGGGACGGTCCCCAACCAGGGTTTGTATCAGTAATCGGCGAGTACAGTGCGCCACGGCTTGTTCGTTCTCATTTCCAGACAGGCAGAATTCGGGTTCATTTCCGACCTCGAGACATGTCAAGTAATCGTAATCAGGCCATCTTCATCCTCTTCGCAGGTGATTTGGAATATCTATCCACCGAGAGCAGCATGTTCGATGAGATGTTGGTCACGACGGCGAGTGCTCCTTCCGCTCAGCTATTCTGGTACTAGGTAGACGTGCCGGGGCCTGCGGGAACTTGCTCCGTATTCTTGCTGGGATTCTATGACAGCTCAGATGAGGAGATATCCGCCGGATCCGAGACCTAGTCGCTCACCATCTCTATATCCGCATTCGAACCACTCATCATGCCGTAGGAGTCCAATCCAATGCACATAGTCGAGTCCAATAGGTCGGTTGGGGCAGCCGAGCGCCCCAGAGGTAACGCTTTTCGCGAACGCTCGTGGACGGGCCGGAAGTTGAGGCTTGCTAGCACGGAGTTGACGTAGACTTGAAATGAAATGCGTGAGCAAAAAAGTGAATCATAAAGCACGAAAACATTCGGCATACGCTTGCCCACTGCTTGATGAAATGGCTGCCAGTATGTGTGATCGGGAAAAGCCACATTCTGTAGCCAGTAACAGTCAGCCCACCAACAAGACAAGAGTCGAGGGTGCCACGGCTTACAAGGATCATGAACATAAGTTGACAGATGCTGTAAGTAGAAAACGGGTCAGAAAACAGACGTGTCCGATCTGGCGATTGAAGACCGCACGCAGTCAAGGTCCCGCGAGTAACAGCATACAAGATCAGGTTGTCGACGAGGACCCCAGTGCTGTAGTGTCGTCAGTCATGCGCTGTCATGCGGTACACAATGGACTCGATTTGAGTAGGAACTAACGAGCGTATGCCGCTTCGTGCGGAATGCAGATAGTATATCAAGCTGGCCGTGATAACGATATCGCAAAGGGCGGCCAAGCCCTGGCTGATTGAACCAAAGACCTAAGAACAACGATTTGTATAAAGTGCGTCGATTCTAGAAAGAGTTCGGCACTAACGTAGAGTCCAGGGTCTGCCAGTACGGCCACAGTGAAATCCTTGAACCTGGGCCGGGAAGTCAGGTTGTATGCATTTCCCGAGGCGTAGAGGGACGTGCATTAGGTACGTTACCTCTATCATCGGTGGCAACCGTGAGGAGGTATAGCGAATTCACGCAGGAGGACTCACTTATGTCGACGGCTGTCAGGAATTAATTCAGAATAGATACAGGGCGGCAGTAAAGAAAAAGACCCCACCAAAGGCACCCAGAGCGAGTACGAACTGCGAGTGATTCAATCATCTCCGTGCGAGAACTGTACGAACGGGACGATAACGTACAACTGTTGCCGGAAGCACTTGATGGGTACCGACTAGCGTTCAGAATTCAGTGGTGCGAGCAGCACGTTCGTCGAGAGGCATACCACGAAAAAGTTGATAAGCGAAATAGCTGCCAAAGAAGGCGGCGTTCCATCAGAGTCATAGCGACAAATACGCTGTCGGCCACGTACCTCTGCGCCATTAGTGTGATGATGTCCTATAGAACGAGTTTTACGATATCTAGAGATTCAAGTGCCTAGTTTGCGCTCACCACAATCTCACTTTCAAGCTGAAGCTATTGTTAGGAGCTGCGTTGTAGAGGAGCGAAATGGAACGCACTATAAAACTCCTAGAGGGCGAATCAGATCATGAAAGCATCATCAAGACAATGACCAACCATGGTATGAAGGCGTCTCGCGATATATCTGCAGCGTTGAAGACCAGGTACACATACAGCGAGTGCGACACCAAGACAGTAGTGAACGTATCCAACACAAAGAACGTGGCAACCTGTAAGACGCTATGATCAAAATCCTTGTGGAATGAAAACTAAGATGGCCCACCGTTAGCTTGACGAGAATCGGGTCTAACGGATAGTACCGGAAATATAAGTAAGTCTGCAAGACTGTCACCCCATATAATCTAGATCGGTGGCGCTGATATGTTAGCTCTATTTGGTGCGGCGTGCGACTCACGTCGTCGCAATGGTGAACCCAATGAGAATACTGCCCAGTGCCTCCTTGACGGATGCTACGAACACTGCGAGTTCAGCAGAACTGTCTTCTGACATGGCGATGGTGGTAGATGGGGACAAGATGAAGCTACGCCTTCAGGCTGATAAATCCTCCCAATGTCGTCGTTTGTTGGCCGATCAAAGAATACCCCAAAATGATTACGAGCATCTCCGAAGATCAACCTGTTATGGTTGTTTTGACCGTGAGGTGAAGCTGAAGAACACGGTCGTGAGAAGAAATATGGCATTCCTGGTCACGTTAAAGTCGAGTAGTCGTCCATTGACTACTGAGAAGACAAGTGAAGTGGAAGTCCTTTCTCATGATTTAATCATGGGGTAGATGGTAAAGCCGGTTGCAGCTTCTCCAGACGCCACAACACCTCCAGAGTCCACCTTACCCTTTCCCACAATCACTTCTTCGACTACCTAGAACGAGGAGATAAGATAAACGAATATGCACGTCAACGATGATGTAGACCCGCCTGGAAACCAAGATGCTCATACCGATCTCGAGAGTAGGGAGTCGTCGACTCTAACGTGAAGATAGCATCAGGCGTATGCTCAAACGCCTCACGAATAAGTTTAGACATGAATCCTGATGGGCGGAGATGAGCAAGGTCATGCATGTAGACCGTGCGAGCCTATTTATACCTTTGCCTTGAAAGTCTGGGTCGACGCACATAAGCTGGAGATACCAAGCGTCGTCTGGAGTGCCTTGCAACTGCCTAGCTTCAAACCCTTTGTCAAGCGACGATTCACTAGCATGAATCATTTCCGTAACGCGCTAAGCTACATCAGCCCTCTAAACGCTTGACGCATTCGGAGCTAACAGACCTTCAGAGCGCCGTATCCCCAGGCCGCGAGGACTGGAATCAATCCCAGGCGAAGTGCCGCCACCATCGAAGGAGGCTTGTGTTCGGCTGTGATGGGTGGCCGCCAGATAGCAGACGCCGCGATGCGTTCTTTCTGGTTCTCGGTGGTTGAGGGGATTACGACAACAGTGATTCGAGCGCCATAGCTCCAAGACCTGCGAAAGAGGAAACGGAGAAACTTTCGCTGATCGTTTTGCCGTTTGAAGGCGCTGTTGTCCGTCTTGAGGGGCTAAAGTATAGTAATAAGTATTCCGACGTTGAGTGAAAGTAGGCGCCCACCGTAGTCACACCAGAAAAGAACGTCTGAGGAGGACTGCGATAGAAAGCGCGTTGATTCATGTATACGAGCTCTTCCAGCTCGTCACGGGTCGCGACGCGTACATAGGGCTCTGCTTCATTATCCATTGGGCGAGTCAACTTTACAGGAAGAACAAGAGATTGGAGCCATCATGTTGGTGGTGATGGAGAAGAATCAAGTTGCCGGACTTGCCGGTGGCTCCTTCAATGCCGGACTATGCCGAAGTTCCTTTCCCTCCTCTTCTGACCTTAGTTCTAGAACTGAATACCTGCACTACACGGTTTCCACAGGCTGTATACCCTGAAGGTCTTCATTTGTAGACTGGACCGAGTGATAATTCGGATGCGTACAGTGCGGATATGATGTCAACAGACACTAACACTCACTTGAATTGAAGATGTTCTTCTCTCTCTGTGAATAGTCCTCGTCAGCATTCGCCCGCATACGCAGGATCAGACCTTACGCTAACATTTCCACCCTTTACGTTCCGCCAGGCCATGACGCTGAATACGGATGAAGGTGCTGATTTACTTGTAAGCTGTTCTGTGTTCACGGTACGTCTTTCCATCATTCGTCCAGTTATCCCCTTCCAGGACAGAACCTTCTCTGGAGGAGCCTCACCACAAGTTTCTCTCCATATTCTAGATGCTCTCGGCCTTTCAACAGCTCGAACAGGAGGTCGCGGTGAACTTGAAGATCACATTTCTGATAGATGGCTCCCCACCGTCACGCAGTCGGTTGATACCGGATATCGACCTGACATCCACTGGGGCCTGGCCGGCCTCACTGTCATTCCAGGATCTGCGCCCCGGCAGTCCTTACTCTGATTCTCTTCTCCATATGTTCAACTCTGCTCATCAGCCGCGTGAATTTCCAGCCCGGTTTCACGCTTCAAGACTTAGATCATTCCTATTGCGGTGCCATTGAAATCTATCATTGCTGGTTACTATGTGCAGCCGACAATAATCTGCCTCACGTTTCCGCGCTCTTGAGGTGCCTTATTAATGTGATTGTCAGCTAACTTCGGACGTCAGTTGAGTGATTGCACTAACTCCAGTCTCGCCACTGACTCTGGACGGCTGGGCAGATCGTTACGGCAGAGAAATGCGAGTTCGGTCCCGCAAAGCAGGCGGAAGAGCATAGTTGACGATACCTGTTTAATGATCTTGCTAGAAGCAACTCTCCAACTATACGTGGTCGGCATCAGTTGTACGCGGACACTTGCTTACTCCTCGCCTCCAGGTCTTCAACGGGCTTGGCCTACTACCCGTCCTGTGGTGACAGATTGATTATCTGATTACTACAGTCTTACAGACCATCATAAAGTTTCGTGTCGCGCTACGTACGTTGGAAGGATGGCAACCTTCGGGCTCCAAGGAAACCCCTACGTGTTGATACATGAAGTCGTACTCTATACGGTTCTCACGAGAAGGGCCCTCACTACACAACTGTGGCGCTTTCAAACAACGTTGTAGCAACGGCTAAAGTACCCGATGAATATGCCTACTTCAGGCATGTGGGTCTTCGCGGCAAGCCTTTCTTTGCCACTGTGCATTGGTAACGCTATGAGTCCCCTACAACGTTGATCATACCCACCGGAACCGGTCTCGTCAAGCCGGTGGGGAACTTTGAAGGTATACAGTTCGTGTATGTCACATCTGTCTTGTCCGGGCCGTGGCACTACAGCTCTTTGACTTGCCCAAATGCGACAGCACAACCCCCGCACCAATCGTGCTGTGAATTCAACGGATGCTGCGCTCGTGCCTAAATACGAACCCCCCTCAACCAAGTGCATTGGCTGGATAATTATAATAGTGTTATATGAGCGGCACGTCCAAACCTCCAGTCGTTCGACGTTCTACTCCAAGTTGGGCTTCGTCTAGGAACAAGATTCTCTATCATTATGCAAGCCATCGGATCGCGAAGGCACATCCCATTCTCCAGTTGTTCACAGTAGGCTTCGAGTAGGAACAAGATCTTCCCAAGTCCGTCGGCAAAACCTGTCAACTGGCCACAGGAATGGCATTCAAAACTATAGGTAATGTTATTGGTCTAAATAGAACATACGATTGAGGGGATGCTCGAACGAAATAGTAAATCCTTTCCTACTGGCTAGTTCGAAGAAATAGTACGAGGGATGAAATGTACAAGTACTGGTTTTGTCCATCGATGCGATTATAACGGATGATTGGAGGGGCGGCGTATGCTAGAAAAGTGCGATGTGTGGTCGATGCGTGAAGAAGTGAATTGGGTGCTGTACAGTGGGATGTGTCGTTGTCGTAAAGTCGTAAGTGCGTAGCTGAGCACGAAGGTACCCGCGGGAAACGTGAAACTATAATGATACAACGAGTCCGAAGTGTTTGGGGCACTATTCTGAGGCGCTGAAAGTCCACCCGCGGGGTTAACATTCTGTGCCCTGGATGAGATCGCCGCTCTGTGAAATCTTATCATGAGTGATTGAACTGTGGCGTGAACGGTATCCACCTACAATCATGCGTCGAAACACCCTAATGTCTCTGGTCACCCGAATAGGAATACCACGGTAGGCACAGGCAATCTTCAAGGACGAGAATGATGAATGCTCCTCGCCGCCCCAAAGATGTACGGTGACAGCCTTCAAAGAATGCTGTGACTTGATTGAATCCATCACGCCTTGAAGGGGAGTCATCCGGTTCAGGCCAAGAGCCATGTGCTCAAGACACTGTGACGGGTTCCTGTAGCATAACGGTGTTGCCAAAGGACTCTCGACAATGAGTTGCCGGAGAGCTGAACACCGATGAAGAGCTCGTGCCTGATCATGGGAGCAGGATGGGAGTGATATAGACTCAAGCTTGGACCCGTGCATATCGACAAGATATTCGAGGAAGCGGGCAGAAGGATCCTGCTCGAGCCCGACGGCGCGCAGCGTCTCCGTGGAGTTGTGGAGAAGCCAATCCATAAAGTCCAACGAAGGAGGATGCTGGAAGTTCATGTTTAGCTCTGCAAGCGCGCATGGGAAAGGCTCGGAAGCGATTGGTGGCAGTTCTGGGGCATTACCGCCAATGGAAAGTGATTTCAGCGCAGGCCACACGCTGAGAAGCTGACTCAGGGACAGCTGGTTGTCCGACCAGTTGGTGAATTGAAGACGCGAAATTTGTGGCCCCAAGCGCAACAACGCCAGGGTGCCTTCGTCGAATGACGGGGCTGGACGACGCATGCGGAGGTAACTCGGAGAACCAATAATATCCCTACCAGGCGAGGCGGAACCAAAGAGGGAGAGGTTGAGCTCGCGAAGGTTCGGGCAAAGAAGAACGGCTTCGGCGAACAGCCGCTCTGAAAGGCCCAATGGTTGATTATGGTCTAGAATGACACGCAAATGCCGGATAGCATCACCGAGGACGCGACCTTTGGCGGTGGTGGAGTCCACAGCCATCTGAAGCGACGCGTAGTCTGATGAGGAGCGGAGTATGACGTTGCGGAACAACAGCTTTTGAGCTGCTGTAGACCACTCCGTGCAGACGAGGGAGCATGCGCGCAGCAGCGAGCGGTCGACTTCCAGCGCGTCATCGTACTGCGCGTACTCGATGATGGCGAGGACAATCTCTAGAGGGAAGCGGGAGCGGGGGGAACTTGACATAGGTTGGGAACGTTGGGTAGGAGGATAGGAAGGCGTAATAGTAAATGATAGATCGTGAGGGGAGGCCTGGAAAACATTAGGAGCGACAACGGGGGGCGGCGACGAACAACTCACTCGTGTCGTGTTACGGTACCAGAAGCAATAAGCACCGAGGCCGTATGAGAGGCCCATGACGAGTAGATGTACAAGAAATATAGACCTGAGGGATCCGGGGGGGTGTAACCCGTAGCTGTAGACAGAGGCAAAAGGTACACAGGACAATGAGCTCCCGTATTTATATGGTCGGGCGAGTCATTGTGCCCCCAGACAAGTCCCGAATTGAGGTCGTCAATGAAACAAAACAAGGAAGACGCCGCGATGTTTAGTGACTATGAATAGGCGTTACGTACTAAATCCGGAAGGAATGGATGCCGCTATTCTGGGTCCTCTTTTCCTTATCCTCTCCCCTCGACGGAGATCTTGTCAAGTCAATCTACAGCCACATCTAAGCGAGCGTTCTCTACATGTCTATCCTTGCTACTTTCTGAGCATTCTAACTACCGCCGTCTATGCACCCGACTGCGCATCCTTATGGAGCCTTACGTCCTCCCATTCTTACGACAGCCTTCGAGTCACAGCCTATCCAAAAACTACTGCTATTTACACGCGCCTCATCTTCTTGTCCGGGAAGGCTCCGGAATGACCAGCGAATGACTCAACCACTTCGTTTTCCTTCCCAGCCGCTCTTAGAACAATAACCGCCAAGCCCGCTTTGCATTGAACGATAACGTTACTCTCCATTTCAGCCAAACTTACCCGCCCAGGACCAAATATTGACGGTACTGGAAAAATTTACCGTATGTTTTATTTCCGATATTGTCAGCCCAAACATGGAACAAAAGGTTTCCGTACCTACCGCGTCGGCTGCCGCCAGCCAGCATCTGATATCGTACTTGTAATCTTTCCGGAAACGACGCGACTCCCCGTACGTATCATCATCAGTGATCTGCCTCACTGCCGTGCTACAGACTGCCACTCTGGGACGGGTCGACTTGGGATCATGCATCATGCACCGCTTTCGCCCTGACCGCGGGACGCCTGAACACTCGCGTTAACATCGTCATCGTTTTTAATCAGTGTCATCCCATCCGGAGCAAAGCGCTGAATTCCGGACTCAACAAATCACACCACAGCCGCAGGGTGCATGCACGCATACATACTTCAGCTGTCTGCCAATCCAAGTGCTGTTCCACACGCAAGAATGCGCACCCAAGAAGAGAGCGAACGTAAGTCTGCTCAGATGTTAATGCTATTACACCGGACATGGGCTGGTGGATTTGCCGCCATCTCCTTCTAGTGGGTTCCGCTTTATGCTTGGATCTGTCTCTTGTTACGGAGGTTTATCGATGGAAGTGCATTCCTGAGGATCTCCAACGGAAACCGTAAGAATGAACTTGGAAATCACACACACGGCTCCACTCACACGCTCGTCCTCCCTCATCGATTAAATCCTAATTGTTTATTTTTTCGGCATGACCTGCTAATGTGCCTTCTATGACCCTGCGACTCACCATCATGCTCAAGGTTTTCCTCTCTGTAGGTAAAGATAGCAAATCACCTTCTGGACGCTTTGATCATCCCAAAACACCATGGCCGCTGACATCCATACCTGCTCTAGTCAAGTGAGCCACCGCCGCCTTCGCCACAAAATCGAGACCTAGGCCCCCACTAGTGTGTAAAACCTCCAGAATATGATTATCAACAAAACATAGCGCGCGCCCCGTGCATAGAATGCAGAGAACGGAGATATGCATTCCAACATAATATAATGCATGCCACGACAGAACGGTCACCGGTTTATTGAAACATCATATCCGGCGTGGCAGCGCCGAACTCGACAATGATAGAAAAAAAATTCACGCGCTCTAAAATGGTCGCGGACATGGCATGCAAGCATATGATACGTACGTTCAATTGTCAGGCTGGCAGCCCCATAATTAACGGGTTACGACACGCAGTCTCGTAAGGACATGAACTGCCGCAGTGCTAAGATCTTCAACTTGAACGCGGCGCCGCGCCCCGTTCTTCCTTCGAAGAATGTTGAGCAGCCGATTAGCGCGCGAACGGTCTTCCCAAGCCCACGCTCATCCCATAATACGGCGCATAAAAACACCTCAATCTCCACCCATTTGATGCGGTGGATTGAGGCGCGCGCGGCCACGCCACTGTAGGAGAAACGCCAGAGGCGAGACCCACGTAGGCCGCCACCACCACCATCACTGTCTTGTCTGCCTGCGCCCACGCTCAACGGAATAGCAGCCAAAATCCAAACACCATTCGGCGTTCAAACGCCCAAGGTTAGTTAGGTCAGAACGCGCAGGATGCTGTCATGCGGTGGTGGCGACAAGCCGGCCTAGAACATTTCGTTTGACAGAGAGAAGACGAACTTGGCCTATACCCGGTCCGTGCACATGCTGGTGGTGATGTCCATATGTATACTTTTCGAAGAGATGGACCGGGACGGACACACATAACCCCCGTGTGCGTTTACAGCATCTGCTCCCGAGCTATGTAGAAGGTTATCAACGTCACATCGATCCCGAGAGACGTCGAGATCAAGAGTCCTCCTTCCCGCGAAGGTACCATACTCCTCAACCGGAGGGGCCAAGTCCGTAACAAAGAAAGAAGCAGGGGAGCTTAGGAAGGAACCCCACTTTGCCACCATCGAGTGGATAGAAGAAGGCGGTCTGGGGATTCCCGCTGGTGCTGATGATGATGATGGTTCCAAATTCGTCTCTCGGAACGCATATAATCGCCCGCTATACTCGAGGATAAATCGTAGCCTTGAACGGGTGAAGACGACGACGGCTGGAGGCGGAGAATAATCGGGATCGTAATACGAGGCCTGCTGCGGCTGCGAGCCTTTTGGTGCACGACTATCGTAGGCATAGTGTCCCCGCCTACGCTCTATGGCAGCTGTTACGAACTGGATGATGCAGGATTTTGAAGGTTCCTCGGCTGGTCCATCTCCGTCATCTCTGCCTGGACCTTGCCGAATGTTCTCTTCCCAACTACATGCAAATTGAGTGAGAGAACATGCAAATGTCGGAGTCAACGTACATCCATCTATCCCGGAGAACTGTTCTCTGATCTCCATCGCAGCCGAAGTAGCACAATATTTTACAGCATCCCGTGTTGTACTGCATGCCCAACGAATGGGAGCGCCAGCAAGAGCGGCTATGATACACCGCATTTGCGAGAGTGGCTATGCCTCCATGAATCAAGCCTTGCATTATATGCGAAGAGAACCAGTGTTGAGACGCGATGAAGCATGAAAGCCTGTTGAACGACAGGCATGACGAGAGGATGGAACGCGTTGTAGACCCCCGGAAGGAGCGGCACATTGGGCCAGGCGGGCAGAGGACAAAATTGAAATGCGCATCATTCGCGGTGGCCTGGTGCGTCCAATTTCGCCAGAGCAAGTGGTCACTGGTTTCTTGGACAAACGGCTTCAACATCCACGGACATGGTAGAAACACGGCAGCCTGACTGATATACGTGTCTTACACGCCTACACGAGTATTTAGGCAGAACGAAGAAGAAATGAAGGGGCCGGTGAGTTTGTTCATAGTTGATCACTATGTCGAAGTGTATGGATGCTCGCTGGCGGTCCAAGTCAGCAATGTGAGAGTTGAACTTAAAAGGTCCAGAACAGCGCACTTTTTGGAGAGAGGCCACCAAAGTCGAAACCTGCATTCGAGCTCATCGTGGTTCAAGTTGAAGGAAGCAGTGCACTGCCACTTGGCATGGACATCCTGATCGAACGGTCTTAACGTCGAACCACCTCGTTGTTGTCGATCTAAACGCTGCTGGACGGCCTCGACACTAGACCTGCTGGGATTATTGAAAGCGAAACTCTACAGCAAATTCACCTATAACGCGTTATGTACGTTCAGTGGATTGATCTCGGAAAATCAAAGATCCAAGCTCTTTTTACTACTCCCAGATGCAAATGGATGTGCCCATTTAGAAAGCCTACTAGAATTGCGGATACAAACGGATGTGTGGCGGTCAACAACTACTGTTTACTGTAGAAAATCTGGGTGACAACAGATCTGCCCACGGCCGGATGTCATCTGGAGCCCGCCTTGCCATCCAGGCAGAGCTGGATACATACGAAGACAGGAAATGCCCAGATGAGAACGGATGAGGACGGCAGGCCCCAGAGTGGGTTTTCACTGGGATCTGAGGACCAAAAGATAAAGAAGATCCTATGGGCATCTGTAATATGTACTGTTGTCAATAAGCTAGTAGACCAAGAGAACAATGTTCAAGGCTTGGAACGGTACGTCGGAAGCCTCTTGGGCTGTCGGGGCGCTCGGCCCTTCCGTCTATAGATAAATGACCCATACAAGCTTTCAAGACTGTTGATGAGACAAGGCCCTGTCAGACAAAGGTCAATAATGTCGCCGTATCCAAGAAATCCAAGAAAACACCATTCAATACTCAAGAACTTGAACAATCATTCAACAACACGACCCAAGGCATGAGGAATGCGATTCAAGCTTTTGTTTGCGGCGGGCATTTCGGGTATACATATATCCGTCTATTGTCGAAACGCGCGCGCACTGACGCCACAATACCCGTCCAGGTCATTTTGAATCGCATCTTATCGTCCCGAAAACTTGAAATGAGCGCACAAGGATGCCACACGGGTTTGATCCTTTGAATTGAGGAGATCAGCGGAGCAAAGCCAAACCTAACCCACATTCGAATTCTTCGTAAAGGAATGATAGACCAGTAGTTATGGAGGCCCTAATACCAAGTTAGAGGCCGCAGAAGGGTAAACGCTCTCTTCCGCAGAGGCAACAGACCACGACGTAACAGGCGAAGAAACTCCTCCAACATGCTGATACAAGGGCTGTAGTATACATCTCATCTGGAGACTCGGCCAAGGAGTTATTTTCAGAGGAAATGACGATGTGCGTCCTCTCGCCACCGCCAAACCCGAATGGGAACAGAGTACTCGGGACGGACCTAGCATGACTTGAGAGAAAGACACTGGGACAAAGACAAGGAACGAGCGAAGTGCAGTTCAACGTTTGATGAAGACGGTTCCATTGCTCTTCAAACACGCGCTGAACATTCAGTATATGAAGCGAGCATAATCTGGGCTTAATAAAACTCTGTGGGGCTCCAGTCGCGCGTTAAACACGCACCATCCGCGTGGCTTTACAGCACTACAGCCTCTTGTTCCCGATTTGTGCAACTGGCCAAGTTTTTGAGATCGATCCTGCCAGCGCCGAGTGTCGACGTAGAATTGTTGCCCGTAGAGATTGACATGAAATGGGATTGCTGAAGACCCGGCGCGCCAAGGTGGTTAGCTATACACACTTCACATTAACATTATATGATCCTAAATCGTACAACACTTGAGGGAGGGAAAGCAGGGCTTAGTACATCTCCAAACTCATGCCATCGTGAATCTCGTAGTCGGAGAGTGTTATATGGTCCTTGTATGTTGTATACCTGAATGCATCGATTAGACAAAAGCTGTAGAGAATAGGAAGCTGTAGCGCACCATTTCTTGAGAACGATCTTCTTATAATCAGTACCAGTCTGGGCGGCTATGAGCTTCTTGAGGTCGCCGACGGTGTCGTCGGGACTGCATTTGACGCGGACTAGCAAAACATATATTGAGTCATGTTAACCGTGTTCAGTGATGTAGGCCAACCTTTGCGTCCGAGTCGGTCGTTAGCAATGACCTGCAATATTACTCAGTCCAATAAAATAATCCGCGAAAAGACGACGAACGCACTTCAATTAGAGCCATGTTTGTGGCGGGGTGAAAGGTGGTGTTGGTGGTAAGAGGACAAGGCGTTGTTGATCGTTGTTGACGCATCAGCTTGTCTATATACATCCACCATCCTGCATGTCGCCGACGCTGGCGCTGCAGACGACGACGGTGAGCGCGTCGCTGTTCTCGCTGTTGTTCCTCATCGAATCCCGTAGATATGGACGATGTCGGCGAAACAAATAGCCTCTCCGAGCTGCTGGGAACATCCAAGGTGCCCGAGCTGACGAGCTCATCATCGCAGGCCTACCTGTCCTACCTCACCACCCTCCCTCTCCACAATCTGCTCTCGGAACCGAGTCTACTGCAGACTCAATCCCACCATCTCACATCCAGTCTTACGTCGTTGACCCATACTTCATATCCGACTTTTATTTCCCTCCATGACACGACCACCGCCCTTTCCACGTCTTTGGACTCGTTGTCGACATCACTCGACTCGCTTATAAGCGACAGTCTACCTGCACTCGAGGATAGCGCGTCAAATTGGCGCCAGCGGACAGAGACTGTGCTCGGGGAACGAAGAAAAGCCCGCGTCGTGCTCGAGCAGCATGACAAGATACGCGACCTCCTGGATATTCCCCTTCTCATCGACACCTGCGTACGCAATGGCTTCTTCTCTGAAGCATTGTCCTTGGCCTCCCACGCAACGTCCCTCTATTCGTCTTCGCCCGCTCCCCCATTGATTCTCACCTCCATCATAACCGAAGTCCGGCATTCCATCACCCAGATGCTGTTCTCGCTTCTCGGAACTTTGCACGAACCCAATCGGAAACTGCCAGCGTTATGGAAGGCCGTCAACTTTCTGCGCAAAATGGAAGCATTCGATTTCGAGGAGGGTGTGGCTCCTGAAGA
This sequence comes from Hymenopellis raphanipes, assembly GCA_036872995.1. NCBI lineage: Eukaryota > Fungi > Basidiomycota > Agaricomycetes > Agaricales > Physalacriaceae > Hymenopellis > Hymenopellis raphanipes. The sequence goes on from JAYMDG010000001.1 coordinate 4,470,081, forward strand.
ACAAATTGCCTTGGCCTTTATTACAGGAAGAGAGGCCTGCCTCAAGTCGTCTCTGGAAGGATTCACTCGTGACATTAATAGACTCGTGGGCATGCCATCGACGGACACTGCCGCCAAAGAGGACCTGGCCGCATCACTCAAAAAGTACATTGAAACCTGGCGAGAAGGTGTCAACGACATCATATCCCACTACACCACCATATTCTTAGAGCGCTCTTCTTCCACCTCTGCACCCGTTTCGAACGCAGCCGTCGCCCCGTCGCCCTCCCCACAACCGCTACTCGCGACATATGCCTCGCATGCTCTCCAACGACATTTTCTCCCGCTCCTACGAAACACCCTCCCCCATATCCCCCTCTCCTCCCTCTCCACAATCCACGATCGCCTCGCACATTGTGCCACGGCTTTCGCTCGCGTCGGCCTAGACTTTCGAGGAGTCCTCGGAGACGTTTGTTCGCATGCGGTGCTTAGATCCGTGCAGGACGAGATGCGGGAGGTCACGGCCAGTTTCGTCGCCCTGCTTAAGCAGAAGACGGGCCGGCCTACGTCGTCGCAGTTGAGAAACTCGACGCCGCCGTCGGAGTGGGCTATTACGCCGAGCGCGGCTGCGTCGCCGCCGAAGAGTAGTGCGCCGAGTAAGTCGTTGCATGTCCCCCCGCATGTGTTGGCGTCCTATCCGCCGGTTGCGAGGTATACGAATGCGTTGCTTTCGCTGTTCAACGACTTTCGAAAGGTCGCGTCGGTTGCGATTGCTTCTACTTTGCGGGCTGAGCTGGACTCTTGTTTGGCTGAGGCGGGGGAGGCTCTGTTGCGCTACATCAAGAATGTGGTTGGGCAGTCGGATGTGGAGGCGCGGATTGGGGAGGCGTTAGGGACGGTGTTTTTTATGGTGTTTATTCCGTTTGTGAGACGTGCGTTTGGGGAGGGGTTGTATCAGGTGAAGGAGGACTATACGGTAGGGGAGGGTGAGTTGTCCAAGACGATAAGAGAATGGGAGGGGTGGCTTGAGGTGCATACACATACGGGTGGCTAGGTATTGAGTTGCTACATTGAAAAAGTCGGTAATAAAATGTCGTCTTCGACCTCCAACGACAACGCGTGCCCGGTGGATTTTCCGTAGAGTTTCACGTCCCCAATAGGTAGTGTCGAAGGATGGGAAGCGCAGCGGTCAAAGCGACGTGCTGGAGCAGTTACGGCCAAGCCCAAAGTGGAAGGAAGGTCTTCCTTCGTTGAATCACGATGAGGTCGAATATGGGTTTCGACTCCAGAAACTTACGGCGGGACTGCAATCCCGAGCTCAGACGACGCCATGACGAAAATGTGAGGACCTTGACGGGGCAGCTAAATGGCTAGTAGGCCCTTCATGCTATACCGGAGCCGTTTGCCCAAGAAACCACTTCCTGCTGCTGCCTCCGGGAATCGGTGTATTTCTGTATCCACCACCCGAGAATGGCCAGAAGACCTCTGCGCTTCTTCCGCGGTCGTACAAATATTCGTTCTATACTCCCTACATTTCAGTCTACGTCTTCTATTTGATTAGGATACATGTATTCGGATTTGTAGATCCCTACACTATCGTCACGCCTCCCGGTTAAAGCTGGCTTTCACACTTCCCTCACATCTGAAGCGCGCATCTCACGCGACGACAACACGTTCTCCTCGCATATATTGCAATGCTTGATCCATGGCGGCATGGGTACCTTCGCGGGAAGGACTCTTTGATCTCTACGTCGATGTGCCATTGATAACCTTCAATACATACATAAATACTGTAAAAGCACGCGGGCGTCGTGTGTGTCCGTCCGGGCACATCTCTTCGAAAAGTATACGTCCCATAATAAATAGACATGAAATGACATCTGTGAATACAAGGTCAGTCAGGCTAAACAACCGAGAGTACAGGCCACTTACTGGTCAGGGTACATGTCGGTGTACAAGTACAAAAGTGGTCAGCAGTAGATACAGATAAAAGATTGAATTCTCTCGCAGATCGTACACGTCCATGCCTCGTCGTGGAGCAAAGCCTTCAGAGAAGGTAACCGAATTAAAAAAAGACCAAGTATCCACTATTATCGACTCAGTCAAAGTCACCTCGCGAATAACGGATGACCAACCTAATCACTCGAACACGGGGACCGTCTACGATTCCTGTGGCAGTCGCGCCATTACACTCACGTACGTCGAGGCCAAGTGTGAGTGTAACCACTGTGCTGTATCTGCAAGTGGGACAATCAACATTCGGAGGCCGTTGACAATTTAAAGAAAAGACTTACGGACAGCACTTCAGATTAGCTGCGCTAGTATAGACGTCAGCTTGCGCACAAGCTCAACAACGATAAATACCACGTACCGACAAGGCCTTGACAATTGACGTCGACACTACATCGTCCGGGGGAACGGGCTTACATACAGGTTGCGTTCGGGGTTCGGTTACCTGCGCGACGGACGCGTTAACGAAAGTAGACGGTCAATAATCATATGGACAACATACCAGTATCAGTTCCCATCCGAGCGAGAACTGTCCCAATCCACACAAACTGCTAGGAGAGCAGCGCAGCAATATCCGCCTCCAGGTCGTCGTCTCCACTGGTGTAAGGAAATCCAACAAGGTTTGGAGTCACGGCGATATCCAGCTTGTTAACGTTTACGGTCGTCGGTCCCCAGATAGCAGCCAGCGCGGAGCCAAACTGTATTCACCAGCGCGAAGCCCAGTGCCATGTCCATCCTAGGTGTCCTCATTGGTACCTGTAGTTTCACTCAGAACCGATTCAAATACAAACAGAGTAACACTTACGATGAGTAAAAGCGAATAGAATTCGCACAAGGGACAGCCACTGTTTCCCGGTGCGAACACGAAAGGCCCTTCAATGAGGAATTATCAAGATGTAGTCAAGAAAACGAGGATTGACTCACCGAAGACGAAGCCGCCGGCGTGACCGACCATCAAGCTTGGCTATGAAGTGTAGATAAGTATAAAACAATGAAAGTCGGCCTAAGGACAACATACTCGTGTTATCGGGTTCAATGCCCAAAGCGAAGGCCATAAGCACAAATTGGCGGTCGAGGTGGAGCGCGCCGTATCCTCAAAGTAACCCAAAAGCGTGATCCGCCCTCGACAAGGTGTACATCCACGCACACTTGACCATTTGTAGTGTCGGATATCGAGGGCTCGGGATTGAGCATCAAATCTGTAAGACAAGTGCATGAGGACGTCGAACAATTCATGTACCATTTAGTTCCAAACATATTACAGCGCTTTCCTTCGTCGTCGTCCAACAAGAAGCCAAGCTCAGGTTATTGACGCGTCCGCAACGAAAGGTGCTGTCAAGAAATTCAGCCCGAGAATGACATGAATGATAACCACAGAGCCTTACCTTGTTCAACATCTCCAATCAGGGAGTCCGGGACGTCACAGTACGGTGACCAGCGAGCTTGAGTTTCTACAACGACAATGAAGCGGAAGCACACGAGAGGAGAGCGAGCGGCGTACGGTGGGGGCGGGACTGGACCGAACGATACGGCGTTCGAGACTAACAAAGGATTAGTACACGGGAAAGTAGGAGCGGCCATAACGCACCAAGCAGTCTAAAAGTCACATCCCACAGCGTGAACAAAGGGCGTAGATGGTCGAGAGAGTCGTACTAAGGCGCCGTCAGAGCCGCCAACGTCAAAGGACACAGCGATTACCGAAAAACCTGGAAGAATGGTGAGTAAAATAGTCAATGACGCGAAGAGCACACCAACGATGGCGGACTAGATAGCGGACAAAAAAGTCAATGGGATTCATTCTTTCACTGAGGCCGGAGAGCGCGTCAAGTCGCGTTATAATGGCAGCGGATATGTCGAGTATAGGTGCGGGCTTGTCTACAATCGGCGTCAGGCAGTAGCAAGAACAAGGAGAAGCGGAATACCTTTCTATGGTCGTGAAGGTCGCGTCGACGAGGCCCAAATCAAACAGCCCTACAACTCAAATAGGTCAGAGAACAACAACGAGCAAGATGGGAGGCGTACAGCGCGGAGAATTAGAGTAACACCTAGTCCACGATGTCGAGAATATGGCGGTAAACTTGCGCCTGGCGTACGGTCGGAGACCTCTACGACAAATGTCAGTCCAACGACGACGAAAAGCAGAGAAAACACGCACATTAGGAAGTATTTGAAGCCTCAGTGTGACGATAGTGGTGAATTCTACCCCAAAGTAAGTAAATGGTAAGGCGGGTCAGCAGTAGTAACGCACCGGGGATGTCAAGCGCCGTGCTCGACAGCACAAATAGGACAGAAGAAGCGACCGAGGCGCGCCAACGTCGACAGAAAGAGCGCTCAGACGGCGGGAATTCCAAATGGACAGTCTGCAAACTATCAGTGCAGTTAACGAGACGAGGAAAGAAATGACTGACCAAAGCAGGTTGTGGACACCGAGGACAGCGTCGGTGGTAGCTAGAGGGGCGGCAAGAGTCAGTGAGGGTGTGATGATGGTGGGAGGAAGGAACCCACGCTTGTGACCATCAACAGACTAAGCGGTCACGTTTTCACCCGTCGGGAGGTCGACGGCGGCGGCGTCGCGACAGCGAGAGGTATAGGTATAGAAAGTGCAATAGATAATGTGGATACAGTAGAATGAGAGCGCCGACGATGAGAGGAGGAAGTAGAGGAGGAAAGGAAAGGAAAGTGGGTGATGATGGCCTTTGGTGAAATCCCATCGCCTTTTATTGCGTTTGGGACGCCGCTAGCTCCGCAGGAAACGTAAATACATCACGGTCATCGGACGCCGTGAAGCGAGAGCGTTTGACTGGGCGGAGACTTCGGAACTTTTTGAACAATTATTGTGCCGCCACGCGGGATCGTTTTCAAGCTCCTGCGTAAATTAAGTGTTGGAGATACAAGCCGACTACTTGACCCCGGGTAAGATCCGGGACCTTTAGTCAGCGCCACACGGACGCGTACTCTCGCGTATATTCTCGAAGGTTCTCTTACCTTTTCTTATGGACATTGTTAGTTTACAATTAGAAGATACTAGAATAGTTGTAGAGGTATATAAGCCTCGCATTTTGTACTGTAGTAAATAACAACAAGTTTTCTACTCTTCTCCTCCTACCACCACCACACTGCTGCTAACAGGTTATGGGCCCCGGCCATACCTGAAGCCCCAAGTACTCAAAAACACCATCACTTAAACCCCTCGATAAACCCCCCTCACCATGTCCACCAACACGCTCTCATCCACTGCCAAACTCGGGGAGTACTTCATTAAGCTCCCGCAATGCAAGGCAGACGGCACGAACTGGATCTTCTTTCGTGACCGGTTCCTATTCGCAATCGATGCCGCCGGTCTAGGCGAGCATCTCGAGGAGGAATCCATCGGTGGAACTCCGAATGAGCCGGTGGCACCGAATGTGGTTGATGCATCAAACATCACAGATGCGGAGAAGGCAGCGACAAAAGAGTACCTGCAGAAGCGCCGGATTTGGAAGTCCGAGCAGGCTATTATCAAGCAGGGGATCGCGTCGTGCATACCGGATTCATTATTCCTGAGGGTGAAAGGTGAAACGACAGCGAAGGGGATGTGGGAGAAGGTGAAGTCGGAGTATCAGAAGAAGTCGAAGATGGTCACGGTTGACCTACGGCGCAAGCTCCAGGATGAGCGATGCGCAGAGGGAGCAGATGTCAAGGCTCACCTCACGAAGCTACAGTCCCTACGCGAGGACCTGATCGCGATGGGAGCAGATCCGGGTGACGATAATTTCGTCGCCATAGTCCTTGGATCCCTCCCGGCATCCTTCGAAACGTATCTATCGGCGCTTACGGGCGCAGCCACACTCCTTGGCAAGACACTCGACCCGGATATGGTGCTACAGGGCATCAATGATGAGGCGGACCGGCGGAAGGTCAGGTCTGCAGGAACGGGCGAGAAGGAAGCCGCGTTCTATGGCGAGAACAGCGGCAGGAAGCCAGGGAAATCAGTGGAGTGTTATAATTGCCATAAAAAGGGGCACATGAAGAAGGATTGTTGGGCTAAAGGAGGAGGGAAGGAAGGACAAGGTCCGTGGAACAACGGAAGGGCAAACACATCATGGGTGGAAAAGGAATTTGACGCCGCATGGCTCGCAGATGACGAGGTGGAGTTTGATTTGGCAGAAGAGGAGGAAGAGGACTTCTTCGCAAATCTGCCATCGCTCCAGGACGTCAGTGACAGCGAGGACGGAGATATCGATGAAGAAGACGATGAGTATGTCTTCTCGGATCTGCCGGACCTCCAGGATTACAGCGACGGCGAAGAAGAAGGCAATCACAGCGACGATGAAGCTGATGATGATGAAGAAGAACCTGATGACAAGACAGAGGTCGTCAGGGCAGAGGAGCTTGTTGGAGAAATTGGATCTCATACCTCTGTGGAAATCGCTGAAGCCGCCGCCGAACCGGACAGCGAGAACGATGACGATATCATCCACTCGGACGCGACACAGCATAGGACACCGCCGCGCGAACGATTAACGAATTACGTGGCTTTTGAGCCGCGAGGAACCTTGACAGTTGACAAGAAGAAGTCTGATGGAACACTGGACAAGGATCAGCTTATCGAGGGAATAGAGTTGGAAGACGAAGAACATACCTCGAAGGAGAAATACGAGTCATGCCTGCATGGCAGGATGACACAGAAGGCAGGAGGCCTCAAGGAGAGCGACGCGTCAGGGGGAGTAGGAGATTTGGTCCATCGCGACGAGTGGGGACCTGCAGAAGTTGAAACCCCCAATCATCAGAAGTATTTCATCACGTCCACAGATGACGCGTCACACTACTCCGTAGCCGTGGCACTGCACTCCAAGGACAAGATATTGCCGACATTCAAAGATCTTGACGCACACCGGAGGAAGGAGCAGGAGTTGCAGAACAAAGTACTGCATTCAAACAATGGCCACGAGTATACAGATCGCGCAATTGCGCACTACCTACCCGAGAGGGGTACACGATACGAAATAACAAACGACAGCCACGGACACCCGGACAATCAGTCCAAACGCGTCGAGCGAAGCGCTCAATTCCCAGGGATGCGAAGAAGTGAAGGAGGGTTCTGAATGAGGGGAAGAGGATAGATATCAGAGAAGAAAGGAAAGATGGAACCACCCATCACGTACTGGCGGAACCCAATCCGACGTCCACGAGCTCTCTTTTGAGATCCCCGCTCACCACGCCATCGGACACACTGCCATCGAGTCAAGCATTGGGAACGACGAAGCCAGTTGCGCTTCAGGACATATCCAGCGAGATTGACGTCGGAAGCACCAGGACACGTCGACTCGGACACAGAGACAGTGCAGCGGACTCCAGCATTTCGGAGCATGCACTACTAGGACTTGGCTGTTTGCCACACAGAAATCAAAAGCATGGGAGAGCAACGACAAAGCTCATGGGAGTCGAAAGGAAAGAAGGAAAAGAATCGATAAACGGATCAGACGATCCGATCACAACCCAATCAGCGACAACTCCGAGCGCACCGGACAAAGCCAACAACGCGAAGAGCGCGAAGTACCAGTTCTCATATTCCTTGATGGGATAGATGTCGGCTTGAAGGGGAGTGTTGGAGATACAAGCCGACTACTTGACCCCGGGTAAGATCCGGGACCTTTAGTCAGCGCCACACGGACGCGTACTCTCGCGTATATTCTCGAAGGTTCTCTTACCTTTTCTTATGGACATTGTTAGTTTACAATTAGAAGATACTAGAATAGTTGTAGAGGTATATAAGCCTCGCATTTTGTACTGTAGTAAATAACAACAAGTTTTCTACTCTTCTCCTCCTACCACCACCACACTGCTGCTAACATTAAGTTCCCATAATTAATGGCGGACGAGATAACCCACTATAGCACAATGTATTTCGACTATGAGACTTGTCAGACCCCAGTCAAAGTGACTGGCTAAACACTCGTAGAACTTACCGTTTCTTCCCAGATTCACTGGTTAAGTATTCCCTTCCTCCAGACAAAGCTTCCAGTATTCAAACGCTGCGATCATTTCAGGTTAAGACCCTGATCATAAGTCTGATGGTTCTTGAAACCGGAAAAATGAAAAACTTACAGATCTGCTTTTCACGGCGGAGATGCGCAACGCTTCGCGTTGCTAATTGCACCGTTCTGAAAACGGAATCAGGTCGCCGTTTACGTTCTAAACCAATATCACATGCTCAGCGTGAAATCAGAGCGGTCGAACGATGGAAAAGGTACAAACCTTTTCCGCGCCACATTGGTTTCGGACTTGCTGTTGGATTCGTTGGCTTTGTGAGTCATAGAACATGAAGAGTTATCATAAAACACTGATATACGAGTCACACGGCCATCAAATTGAGAAAGTTCCAGCGGGAAACGTGATTCCGCCAAAAGTGCCGGAGGGATGGAGGAGGAGGTCGACCGCTTGCGTCATTTCCCCGCATCCAGGAGGGTCGAGATAAGATTGTCGACACCCCAGACTCGTCACAGGGTCCTAGAAATCCTCGTGTCATCGATGGTCAGGGTCCTAACCGCCGTCCAGGAGCGTTGACGCGTAAAGTACAGGTAAAACCGCGTTCAGCAACCCAATAACCGTCGGGAATCGCCTTACGTAAGTCGTAGAGCGTTGTCCAAGTAAATTCAAGTCTTTCAGATTCGACAGACAGCGGGAAAGCATGGGTACGCGTTGGTGTAACCACGCCCAGGATCGGAGACGAAGTGGTTTGAAGTCAAGCCGTACCGATCACTTGGGGCCACTTGATCTCGATCCAACACTTCCAAGGCGACATTTCCCCGTCAATTCCGAGACGATTGGACGTCTAGAACGTCTGCCCAAATTGGCTAGCACGCTGGACGAACGGAGGAAATATCCCGTTCTCAACACGGGATATCCACCCGGGGACACCGCGAATATCATCTTCAGGGTTCTCGCTACGGATTCCACAGGTTTCTAGGATACCCCTGGGCGAAGTTTTTGAGAAGTTGATATTGAGTGTCTCAGCAATACTGACTTCGTCGTAAATCTCAACTAGTAGTATATCTGCAAGTACGTCTATTTCTCCGACTTTGGGTCATGACCATGTTTTAGTAGGGTCATGTACAGTATCTTATGTGCCGTTTTAGCCTTCTCAAGTGTCTCAAATGAGGTGATATTTCAAGATATGTATTTTGTAGCAAAGTCTAGTAACACTTCAAGCTCTGAAAGGTACGGTAAGCCAATTCGAACACATTTCTCAGTTCTCGCAGTAAGAGTTTGGGCAAATCGGATCATATTTGAGACATATCCTACGATTCTAACGCTATCCATACCATAGTCCGACAGCCGGACCTTCGCCGCCTCAAACTCGCGCCAAACAAATCACCCTTCCTTGAAACAACATGAAAATCTCAAGTACAGATCAGCAACAAGCCAATACTGTGGCGGAGTCGCCGCCAAATCGAACTGCGAGATTAATCAACGTCAAAGGCGATCAAGCAATAACGGACGAACGAACCTGATGCCCCTCGTTGTGGAATATCCTGAACCTGCGCATCCGGGGTCGTAGACGTCGACAGCGGCGTCCCTTGGCATGGTCGAGGTCACTATTCAACAAGAGCATTGTCCAGCCCCAACGTTGTCCAAGTTATGTGGTCAATACCCGAAGTGTGGCGCTGTTTATGCGCAAGTCGTTGCTAATCGCAGCAGTGAGTAGCTCGCAACGCGAGCGCAGCGGCGGCAGCGCCGCTGCTCACTGCTGCCGCGTATCCTGAGCCGCTAATAGAAGCCATAAGTTAAAGAAAACAGGGATACAAAATAACGTACCAGAGCGAGTTCGCCGTCGCCATGTCCGAATTCGTCCATAAAGCCGAACAGAGTGAGATCCAGATCGACATCAGAACGGTGCGTTTATCCGAAATGACCTCAGGCCTCGGCTCGTGGGTGTTGCCTCCCAGTTCCATTGTTGAAATTCCCTGGCGTTGAGAAAGAGCTCAACAAGGGAGAAATGTATGCTCAGAGGCGTCAACGATGTCACAGAAGAGCCCACGCCTGTACAGCTTGACGCTGTTCGAGTCGTCCGGCAAATATTCCAAGTGTGGCGCTATTCTTGGTTTCGATCATCCGTATCCAAGAAGCGAGCATCGCGAGCGCAGCGGCGGAAGCGCCGCTGCTCACTGCGGCTGTAATCACCACCTGCGTAAAACCTAAGCCGTTAGTACAAGAATTCGGGGATAATAGCGTTAACGTACTGTTTCAATTCGTCGCCAAGTGTCCAAATTGGGCTAATAAATTTGAACGCAGGCAGATCCAGATCGGAATCAACGGCGTCTATTGCCCGTGGAGTCGAATCCTGAGCTGGCGGCAATGATCCCGCGGTGAAAGAAAGACGTTCCCCGTGCGGGAAGAGCGCGAAGCGGCAGCGCAGCTGTCGCGAGAGCGATTCCTGAGATAACCTGTAAGAAATAGAGCTCAAGGGGCAGCTAGAAGGAGGTATGTACCAACTTGTGTTCCAAGTTCAATTCCAACCTGATGTCAAAAGCATTGGATTTTGTATGTAAAGAGAATGAGAATAAACATTCAATTTCCTCGAAGCTGAAGCCACTCCGGCGAGGAGAACAAACGCCGCCGAAGCATCACGCTCCCGAGTTCCGAGACTGGATCCTGGAGGTGGCGCAAAGGCAAGTCTGGGAGGCGGCGAAGCGACTTCTCGATCAATCGGGCGAGATACAGTGCACAATGACACCGAAATGAGTGTGAACCTGATGAAGGAAATCTCAGGATGTAACCGGAAAGAAAACCAGAATACTAACCAAATTTTCCGCATCCAAAAGCCTGGCTCCAATATCGCTGGGAGGACTTCATATACCGTCTTGGAAAGCAACCCTGTCAAAGTCGCTTATGTGCGTGTCGGTGAGGCGGGGCAGTCGCCTCTCCTTCTCCCAAACGATCAAGTCGTCGAAGTAGGTGCGAATTGGAACCAAAAAAGTCAAAACATCTAACCGAAAGGGTTAGAAATCGGTGTCCATGATCAACGCGAAATACCCACTAATGTCCCTGAAAAAAAGCCCGGTCGGCGAGGCCCATACGCGCTGGGACGACAATATCTCATGTCCAGAAGCTGTGCAAACTCGCCCGCCCAAGTCGTTGATCGCCTGTCGGAAGACGGACGCGGCGCCGCCCTAATTAGAAGGAAGTATACGATGCATATCCCAGACAAAGACTCGATATATTGATTGAAGATCTGATCAAAAGGGTTAGGAATCGAAGGCCAAGATCAAGTTGAAATGCGCACCTTTTGTCCAGGAAAAAAGCCGGTCCGGCGAGGACAACATACGCCGTTGTCTTTCAAATGTCTCCGTTCCAGGGGCAACAACGAACGATTCCAGATGTGATTGTAGAGGTACGCGTATCCAGACGCAGGCCAACGACATGAAGCTATTCGAAGATGATCAATCTCAGTATCCAGCCAGCGAGGGGATCAATGACTCACCCTAAGACCTTTCGTGTCACGATAATCTGCTTCAAACTGAGTTCAAAAGTGAGCCCAAAATCGAAGAAAATAACGCACTTTGTCCTGAAGTCAAAAGCCTGCCCGGCGAGGGCGCCTACGCCTTCTGAATCTCGTTAAATCGTTCGTGAGCAATTCCAGAAGTCGTCGGCTGAAGCATCTCCCAGGATTTAAGCACTGCTCCGTCGCAGAACGCGTCGATCTAAAACTTGATGTTGGAGAAGATCATGGCAGGAGCAGAGTGACGTTGATCGGCCACTTTTCATGACGTTAAATTCATTTTGTGTCGATTCTCGATCCTTGCTTGGGTGTCGCGCTCATCGCCATGGTTACGGTTCCTTTCAATGAATCAGCTGTAAATTTGTAGACGAACAAGACACGTACCTGGCCATGGTGACGGTCCCCCGTGAACCTGCAGACGAACAAGACGCGTATCTGGATCCAAACCCTCTGTGCAAAATCTAAACCCGGATCTGGACGAGTTGAGCGAGGCAGAGATGAACACGACGGCGACGCACCTATGTCACTGTCCACACTCTTGTGTTACCTGTCCGACTTGCGACCTCCTAAAAGTCTGAGCTCGAATCTGGACAAACTGAACTGCTCCGTCAATACTCTGGCTGGAATCTGGAATCTGGAATCTGGATACGACGTCAACTCACTCCCCCCCGTTTTGCCCCGCTAACCTGCTACAATTTCTGAGACCGGGTCTCGACGAATTGAACTGACAACTGGACCGTCAGTATTGTGGCTGCCCAGATGAAGTGGTTGCTCACCCGCCTCCTTGCTGACCTTGTGCGAGTCTGAAACCGGTTCTGGAGGACTTGAGCAGGTGTCTTTTTGCCAGACTGACTGTTTGAAGCTGCTAAAACGAGAACTGCGGGAAGCCGGCAACGAACCGATTCCCGGCCAATCTTTCGAGGTGTCTTTTCAGTCTGTGAAGCTCAGTAAGGACGCGGTGAATCGTACTGTTTGTGAATAGTCGGGAGAGTAGCGAATGTCTTGAGAGGAGAAGGTAAGAGAACTGTTTCGTTGTTCAAGTCGTTCTTGACAAAGTCGAACAGTGACGGCGTGGTAGCGGGGTAAACAACAGTTGACGGCAATTCTGTGGCATGTACATACGATACCAAACACGGCAATATTTCGCGTTTCCAGGGCTCAGACTGCGCTTCTTCAGACCCTGAACGACTTGTCGCAAGTCGATTCCATCTCACAGGTCGTTCTCAATGTTAATGTCCGTTCATTCGTTGTACTGGGATGTATTTTCCGAACCGAATGACACCCATAAGTGCGGGGTTGAACCTATGAGTGAAGGGGACTACACGTTGAAGCCAAGAATAGCAAGGTACATGTCAGTGGCGGCTAGACTCTTCCGAATATTACAAGCCACGGAGATATATTTTTCTTGAGCTTGTACTTGAGGATTGAAAAGGCAGATTCAGATGTTGTTGATATGGTTCGAAAGCTACGAATGAGGGCTTGTGAATGGTGGTAGGGACATGTATAACGGAGGAATGAAGTGTGGCGCATTTCGGGGTGCCAAGTCCGTTCACGTCAGCAAGTCCGATTCGGCTTCGGAGGCCGTGGATCCAGTGTTTGTTGCATAAACAGTCCCCAGAGGTATATATACCAGTCCAACAGTGGCAGATACCCCATCTCCTTCTCTCTCTTCTACTTTTCTCATCTCATCAGCTCTCGACGGTGGACTGTTGCCACGGCCATCCAACATGTTGCCGGGTGAGTCTTAAGTTTGGCTGAGTAGGTTACTGACTTGCGTCTTGCAGTTTCGTTGAGTCTGGTAAGTACAACTTGGTAAGTCCTAGATTAGGGTTTGGTGAAGTTGCGGGTTCGAGTCCCGGTGGTTGCATGAAGGTAAGTTAGCTACTAACCACGCTGTATAAACGGCACCCGTGTTGGAAACCCATGTATTCACCCCTGCTCTACGAGAAATGGCCGGTCGCCTGGTACATGGGTGAAAGACACGGGTGTTAGACGTTCCACATGGCGGTGCGCCGTTGCTTCGGCGACGTTCTTATAAAGTCCTCCTCTTGAGGCCATTGGTCTAATCAACCGATGCGAGCCAAAAGAATCCCCAGGCCAGCGGGTTGGCCTGGGGATTCTTTTCGGTTCTTTGGGGCCCGTCAGGCCGGACTCATCACGCCCGTCCGTTGTATGATTTTTCGAACTTGCGTTCGTGAAATAGTGCCATTTTTCCCACGGGTACCATACAAAGTTTGTGCGAGTCACCAATACAGTCTGAATTTCTTGCGTATAGTATCCTTAGCATGTATTTTACGACTGGCATGCAATTTATTAAGCCGCAGAGGTCGTCGTGCGCCATATATTTAATCGCGAGTGCGCAGACTCGAACTCGCAGTCCAGCACTGCCACTTGGGCGTTGAGTCCGAAAAGGGAAGGACGCCATCGATAACAGTTCACAGCCACCTACCCACACTTTTTCCTTCCCACCACGACGACTCGGACAACGAGCAGACACGCTCAGGACAGCATCCAGACAACGAGCAGACGCGAATCCACCACCCAGCACGGCTCGCAGGCGGATACACGAGACGGACAGCCAGTCAGAGACGGCGTTGAAGGAATTTTATACGGGAGGCAACAGATGCGCAACGTATAGGTACGTGCACAGCAGTTCAGATGCTTGAGCTCTACTAATCAGCAACCAGAAGGCGGATCACGTAGCAGGAAGGTTTACGGCGGCGAGGTGTCAACGCGTGTTTGGAGGAGCGCATATGTATTGAAAGCCAATAGAAAGATTTATACACCCACACCCGAGCGTGATCCCACCACCAAGACGGCGCCTATGGAGGTTGAGCAGCAGGATCCACACTCGAGAAGACGACGACGGTGAGCGCGTCGCTGTTCCCGCTGTTGTTCCTCATCGAACCCCGTAGATATGGACGAAACAAATAGCCTCTCCGAGTTGCTGGGAACATCCAAGCTGACGAGCTCATCATCACAGGCCTACCTGTCCTACCTCACCACCCTCCCTCTCCACAATCTGCTCTCGGAGCCGAGTCTACTGCAGACTCAATCCCACCATCTTACATCCAGTCTCACGTCGTTGACCCATACCTCATATCCGACCTTTATTTCCCTCCATGACACGACCACCGCCCTATCCACGTCCTTGGACTCGTTGTCGACGTCACTGGACTCGCTTATAAGCGACAGTCTACCTGCACTCGAGGATAGCGCGTCGAATTGGCGCCAACGGACAGAGACTGTGCTCGGGGAACGCAGAAAAGCCCGTGTCGTGCTCGAGCAGCATGACAAGATACGCGACCTCCTGGATATTCCCCTTCTCATCGACACATGCGTGCGAAATGGCTTCTTCTCTGAAGCATTGTCCTTGGCCTCCCACGCTTCGTCCCTCTATTCGTCTTCGCCCGCTCCCCCATTGATTCTCACCTCCATCATAACCGAAGTCCGCCATTCCATCACCCAGATGTTGTTCTCGCTTCTCGGAACTTTGCACGAACCCAATCGGAAACTTCCAGCGTTATGGAAGGCCGTCAACTTTCTGCGCAAAATGGAAGCATTCGATTTCGAGGAGGGTGTGGCTCCTGAAGAACAAATTGCCTTAGCCTTTATTACAGGAAGAGAGGCTTGTCTCAAGTCGTCTCTGGAAGGATTCAGTCGTGACATTAATAGACTCGTGGGCGTGCCATCGACGGACACTGCCGCCAAAGAGGACCTGGCCGCATCACTCAAAAAGTACATTGAAACCTGGCGAGAAGGTGTCAACGACATCATATCCCACTACACCACCATATTCTTAGAGCGCTCTCCTTCCACCTCTGCACCCGTTTCGAAAGCAGCCGTCGCCCCGTCGCCCTCCCCACAACCGCTACTCGCGACATATGCCTCGCATGCTCTCCAGCGACATCTTCTCCCGCTCCTACGAAACACCCTCCCCCATATCCCCCTCTCCTCCCTCTCCACAATCCACGATCGCCTCGCACATTGTGCCACGGCTTTCGCTCGCGTCGGCCTAGACTTTCGAGGAGTCCTCGGAGACGTTTGTTCGCATGCGGTGCTTAGATCCGTGCAGGATGAGATGCGGGAGGTCACGGCCAGTTTCGTCGCCCTGCTTAAGCAGAAGACGGGCCGGCCTACGTCGTCGCAGTTGAGAAACTCAACGCCGCCGTCAGAGTGGGCTATTACACCGAGCGCGGCTGCGTCGCCCCCGAAGAGTAGTGCGCCGAGTAAGTCGTTGCATGTCCCTCCGCATGTGTTGGCGTCCTATCCGCCGGTTGCGAGGTATACGAATGCTTTGCTTTCGCTGTTCAACGACTTTCGCAAGGTGGCGTCGGTTGCGATCGCTTCTACTTTGCGAGATGAGCTGGATTCTTGTTTGGCTGAGGCGGGGGAGGCTCTGTTGCGCTACATCAAGAATGTGGTTGGGCAGTCGGATGTGGAGGCGCGGATTGGGGAGGCGTTGGGGCTGGTGTTTTTTACGGTGTTTATTCCGTTTGTGAGACGTGCGTTTGGGGAGGGGTTGTATCAGGTGAAGCAGGACTATACGGTAGTGGAGGGTGAATTGTCCAAGACGATAAGAGAATGGGAGGGGTGGCTTGAGGTGCATACACATACGGGTGGCTAGGTATTGAGTTGCTACATTGAAAAAGTCGGTAATAAAATGTCGTCTTCGACCTCCAACGACAACGCGTGCCCGGTGGATTTTCCGTAGAGTTTCACGTCCCCAATAGGTAGTGTCGAAGGATGGGAAGCGCAGCGGTCAAAGCGACGTGCTGGAGCAGTTACGGCCAAGCCCAAAGTGGAAGGAAGGTCTTCCTTCGTTGAATCACGATGAGGTCGAATATGGGTTTCGACTCCAGAAACTTACGGCGGGACTGCAATCCCGAGCTCAGACGATGCCATGACGAAAATGTGAGGACCTTGACGAGCAGCTAAATGGCGAGCAGGCCCTTCATGCGATACCGGAGCCGTTTGCCCAAGAAACCACTTCCTGCTGCTGCCTCCGGGAATCGGTGTATTTCTCTATCCACCACCCGAGAATGGCCAGAAGACCTCCGCGCTTCTTCCGGGGTTGTTCAAATATTGGATCGCGCCCTATACGACGCGTTCTATACTCTCTATATTCCAGTTTTCTATCTGACTAGGATACATGTATTTCGAAAAGTATACATCTTCGAATCGCACTCGTAATAAATAGACATGAAATGAAATCTGCGAATACAAGGTCAGTCAGGCTGAACAGCCGAGAGTACAGGCCACTTACTGGTCAGGGTACATGTCCGTGTACAAGTACAAAAGTGGTCAGCAGTAGATACAGATAAAAGATTGAATTTTCTCGCAGATCGTACACGTCCATGCCTCGTCGTGGAGCAAAGCCTCCAAAGAAAGTAACTGAATTCAAAAAGACCAAGTATCCACTATTATCGACTCAGTCAAAGTCACCTCGCGAATAACGGATGACCAACCTAATCACTCGAACACGCAGACCGTCTACGATTCCTGTGGCAGTCGCGCCACTACCCTCACGTACGTCGAGGCCAAGTTGGGGTGTAACCACCGTGCTGTATCTGCAAGTGGGAGAATCAACATTTGGAGGGCGTTGACAATTTCAAGAATAGACTTACAGACAGCGCTTCAGATCAGCTGCACGACTATAAACGTCAGCTTGCGAACAAGCTCAACAAAGATGATTTACACGTACCGACAAGACCTTGACACTGCTTGACGTCAATACTACATCGTCGTGAGAAACAGGCTTACTTGCAGGTTGCGTTCGAGGTTCGGTTACCTGCCCAACAGATGCGTTAACGAAAGTAGACGGTCAATAATCATATGGACAACATACCAGTATCAGTTCACATGGGTGGGCACGCGTTGGATTATGGTATCGTCGACATTGTCACGAAACCGGTCGATTGTGGGTTAATCAAATCGTCCATAGCAGCAATGGTCGTAAACCACCCCTCTTGCGCATGGTCGATAACAGTCACCTTGATGCTATTCATCCTGCCAGTATTGTCAGTGTACGACAAATTCCAGCAGGCGCCACATTGGGGCGAGTTCCATCCTGGAACGGCGTAGGAAGACGTGACTTAGGGGTACGGGGGAGTGAGTCGAGGGTGGTATAACCGCGTGTGATGAGTCCGTTCTCGCCGTTGGAGCAGGCGGTGGTGTTCAGCGAAGTGCTGCCTGTCCCGTAGTTATAGTCGTATCCGAGTTTGCTCGTGCCGGCGAGAGCAGAGGAAGCAAGGGCAAGCGTAGCGATGATTATAGATGTGAACTTCATAGTAGGCACTGCTAAGAGCTCGGACAGTCAATTACAAGGAACTACAAATATATGAAAAACGCATACCCAGCGAGAACCGTTCCAATCCACACAGACTGCGAGGAGACCAACACCGCGATATCCGGCTCCAGGTCGTTGTCTCCACTGGCGTAAGGACATCCAACGAGGTTTGGAGTCACGGTGATGTCCAGCTCGTTAACATTGGCGGTAGTCGGTCCACAGCCAGCGCGTAGCCCAACTGTATTCACCAGCGCGAAGCCCAGTGATAAATCCACGGTATCTGATTGAGAAGTTAGTCGCGAGTTAAGAATTAAGACAACACTTACTATTGAACTTGAATGAGAGAGGCACTACGGACGCGCCATACACGTCAGTATGACTCTATGAAACAAGATTATTGAAAGACTTACCTGTAGTGTTAGCTTCGAACATTTATTGACGGTCCAAGAACGAAGGTGCGTATCCGTCAGGTGAGCACCCTCAGGTGCCGTGTATGTTGTCCATGGCAGCAGAGGTGTAACGTTGAAGGGTTGATGACTTTGGCTTCGCGGACTAATGAAACGGTAAGCAAACATGTCCGAGAACGGAACGAGACGCGCACCTTGAGCGTCCCGTAATAAGCCATGTCTTTGATTCCTTCGTTGAGGCTTTTGAGCGGGTCAAGCCGCGTTACAATGGCGGCGGATATCTGGCGTCTACGTGAAGGTTTGTCTACAATCGACGTCAGGCGGTAGAAAGACAGGAGAAGCGCAATACCTTTCTTTATGGCCGCGTTGACGAGCCTCGAATCAAACAGTCCTGATCCGAATAGGTAGGAGAACATCGACGAGAAAGACGGGAGGCGTACAGCGCGGAGAATGAGAGTAGCACCGGGTCCATGATATGTCGAGAGTATGGCGGTGAACTCGCGTCTGGCGTGCGGTCGGAGACGCCTACGTCAAATGTCAGTCCAACGACGACGAAAAGGAAAGAAAGCACGCACATAGAGCAGTACTCGAATGACGATATTGGTGAATTCTAACCCAAAGTAAGTAAATGGTAAGGCCGGTGAGCCACAATAACGCACCCGGGATGCCAAGCGCCGTGCTCAGTAGCACAAATAGAGCAGAACAAGCGACTGAGTCGCGCCAACGTCCACAGAAAGGGCGCTCAAAGGCGGGAATTCCAAATGGACAGTCTGGAAACTATCAGTGCGGTTAACGAGACGAGGAAAGAAATGACCGACCAAAGCAGGTTGTGGACACCGAGGACAGCGTCGGTGGTAGCTAGAGGCGCGGCAAGAGTCAGTGAGGGTGTGATGATGGTGGGAGGAAAGAACCCACGCTTGTGACCATCAACAGACTAAGCGGTCACGTTTTCACGCGTCGGGAGGTCGATGGAGGCGGCGTCGCGACAGCGAGAGGTATAGGTATAGAGAGGGCGATAGACAATGTGAATATACAGGAGAATGAGAGAGCAGACGATGAGAGGAGGAAGCAGAAGAAGAAAGGAAAGTGGGTGATGATGACTTTGGCCAGAATTCCATCGCCTTTTATTGCATTTGGGACGCCGCTAGCTCCACGGAAGACGTAAATACGTTTCGGTCATCGGACGCCGTGAAGCGAGAGCGTTTGACCGGGCGGAGACTTCGGAACTTTTTGCGCAATTAATGTGCCGCCACGCGGACTCTTTTCAGTATCCTACGTGAATTAAGCTCCATGAAGACAGAACGGCGGCCAATATAACTCACAAATGAACATTAGATTTCGACTCTGAAGTTACTCAGACCACGTCGAAAGTGGGTACCTCCCGCTCGAGAATGCACCCATTCTTCATTCCTTTCATCCTCGCCAAGTCTCCGCCATCCAAAACGCTGTGATCGTTTCAAGAAGAGGACCCTGATCATCTGATGTCAGTCATCCAGAAGGTTCTAAGGACGGGGACCTGGAAAACTTACAGATTGGTTTTTTGTGGCGGATATTGCGCACCGCTTCGTGTTGCTAATTCCACCGTTCTGGGCACGGAGACAAGTCGCCGTTTACGTTCTGTATCAACGTAATAGGGTCAGCATGAAACTGGAGCGATTGAACAACGGAAAAGGTACAAACCATTTTCATGCCACACTGGATTCAGGTTTATCGGCGACTGCATTTGGATTTCGGCCAACATGACACTGGATTAGGGTCCAGAACATTGAAATACAAGTACATGAGCAGCCAGAATGGATGAGTTCCGGCGGGAAACGCGTTTTCGGCCAAAGTGCCGGAGGGACGGAGGAGGAGGTCCAATGCTGTCGTCATTTCCCCGCATCCAGGACAGTCAAGATAAGATTGTCGAGGCCCCAGACGCGTCACAGGGTCCTCGAAATCCTCGTGTCATCGATGGCCAGGGTCCTCGAGGTCTCGCTGAGGCATTGACGCGAAAAGTCTCACTTGAAACGCGTTCTGCCGCCAGACAACCGTCGGGATCCAGTTTACGCAAGGCACAGAGCAATATCCAAGCAAATTCAAGTCGCTGAGAGTCGCCAGAGAGCGCGGAGCAAGGGGACGCGTTGGTGTAACCACGCCCAGGATCGGAGACGAAGTGGTTTGAAGTCAAGTCGTACCGATCACTTGGGGCCACTTGATCTCGATCCAACACTTCCAATGCGACCTTTCCCCGTCAATTCCGAGACGATTTGACGTCTAGAACGTCTGCCCAAATTGGCTAACACGCTGGACGAACGGAGGAAATATCCCGTTCTCAACACGGGATATCCACCCGGGGACACCGCGAATATCATCTTCAGGGTTCTCGCTACGCACTATGACGATGATCTAGGTTGACGATCGACCAAAGATCGGTCTATTTTCGACATTCAACCTATTGTCGGCTGCTCGTAGGTTGAAAGTTTTCAACCTACAATTTTTTGGTTAAATATCCACTTGTCCTATCAACCTAATCCAAGTTGTCTTTCATTGAGCTCTTGAAACGGCAGAGGGTAAGGTTGGATCACATGACGTTCGACTTATCATCTCCGTCGCTTCCGGGTTCTGCCTCTTTCTCCAACCACCACTATCATCGCTATTGCCGCCCACGGCGGCGTCACCCGCCGACATCGAACGTCAAGCATTTTCCGGCCTTCGATATCGACGCCGTCCACTGCTCTGTCATGCCCACAACAGGCACAGAGACGACAATTAACCTCATCCTCACCATTTGCGACACCGCCGCCTAATACCCTGGAATGCTCGCTGGGGCTTGCCAGCAACCTGACCGAAGCTACCGACACTGCCAAGGACGACGCTCCCCCCCGCCAATCCTGCCGGTATCCTTGCGAAAGGACAAACTGCGCCCAAGCCTACGATACGGTAATATTGCGCTCAAGACAAAGGTCGCCGACAACACCCATCTCATCTTCGACGTCGACGAGGACGAATGATTCTGAAATCAAGTGCTGTCGCCCCGCGCGCCTGCACGTCTCCAAGACCTTGTGCCCACCGACGAGCGCGTGCTACAACGCTGCCCTCGACGTTGTCGCTGACACTACCGCCATTACATTCCTGACGCGTTCGAAAACTTGACCGCCTTCCGGTTGTCTTACGGTACGTTCTCTCCCTCCTACCGTCATCATGATCCCACCCCACTGACCCGTTGTTGCCCGTAGCTTCCCATCCTCGGCGTCGTTCCTCACACACAGTCAGTCGTTTGTCTTTGATGGTCGGCGACAAGCTTCTTACACTCTTTGCAGTTTGTCGACCAGCGCCGCCCGACTTCGACGCTTTAGACGCCATCACTACTTAATGTTCTAGTCGAAGTAGCTCTCTTATGGTACGTCGGCCTGCTTGTATGCCACTGGGATTGGACTCACCATTCATGCAGGCGCCGTGTCTGACAGTGCTCATGGGTATGGGCAATTGGCGGAGCCAAGATCGTTAGCTGACTAAGCAGCCCGATCACTGATTTCATCGCGCGCTCTCAGCTTTGCTCTATCGCCATCGTTTGGCCATACAACACTGTGCAACTCGCCGGCGATGACTGCCGAATCAAACAGGCGGATGATATTTGACAGTGAGTACCCTTTCCCGCTGTCCTCCTCGACGCTGATGATAGTGCAACCGCCGTGTTCATTGCTGGATATTGGTCTCCACCACTTAGGGATGCTTTGCGATGCATAGAATTATTGAATATCTTCGTTGCATTACATTTGGAATGAATGGGGCCTATGAAGACGGTAGAAAATGCCGGACCAGCAAGCAATGGCGACGCGTCTGTTGTATTTGTCTCTGTTTACGCCAGTCAACGCATTGCACTTTTAGAGTCTCGATGGAGCCACCCTCCCTGCTCGGAGATGCACGGAAAATACATTTTTTGACATTTTATTTGTATTTACCCAAAGACATTCGCGAAAAGTGATGTGTGAGATAGAGAAATGGGCGGCATCTTCATCATCTAGGAAGAAATTTAGAAATGTCTCTGGTTAAATACAAATAAAATACAATTCCGGGGCTATCCCGTGAAAGAAATAGATGGGTTGTGTGCTTCGTTCACAAATCTAAGCCCAGCGCGGACTGAAGTTGCGATATTGGCAGAGCGTCCATTTTAGGAAGGTCCTGGTATTTTACTTTCCCACCAGCCAGATTGCCCACACCCAGTGCTCAGCTGATGCAGAGTGACAAGGCCGAGGCTGAAGGCGAGGCGACGAGCGGGGGTGAAATAGGTGACGAGATTGCCGAACAAGCGGAGATGATGGCGTCGATGTCGCGAAGCGCACAGGACCGTCGGTAAATGTACATACGAGAGTTATCCTGGCATGTGGGTATCCTGCACTGCTTTATTTACTGTTCATTGTATCTGGTAGTCAATGCATACTCTTTCGATCCATACCACTGCCCAATATTGCATGAAAATTATCCTATTCTGGTGTATATATCAACGTAATACAGAGAGAGCCAGTGATCAACCTAATTTGCGATGAGGACCATCCTATACGGCCATATAATTGGGTAGGTTGATTTTGTTGCTTTTAGGTTGGAACTCAACCACAGAAGGATAGGTTGGCTTCCAACCTATCATTAACCAAATTTAGAGTGATGTACAGCCTAGTTCAGGTCGAAAACATAGGTTGATCATCGACCTATCTCACGCCCATAGAGACGGGTTCCACAGGTTTCTAGGATACCCCTGGGTGAAGTTTTTGAGAAGTTGGTTTGAAGTCAAGTCGTACCGATCACTTGGGGCCACTTGATCTCGATCCAACACTTCCAAGGCGACATTTCCCCGTCAATTCCGAGACGATTGGACGTCTAGAACGTCTGCCCAAATTGGCTAACCCTCTGGACTAACGGAGGAAATATCCCGTTCTCAACACGGGATATCCACCCGGGGACACCGCGAATATCATCTTCAGGGTTCTTGTCACGAATCGCCCTTCTCGCGACCTAAAGACCGGAGTCGCGGACCGGTTACCTAAGGCTGTGCACGCAACTTTTGGCCCACGGGCCAAAAACCTGCATGCACAGCCACGCAGCCACATGGTGCAACGCTAAGACGGTGACACCGGTGACAGACTCTTAGCGTGCGGCACATGACTTCCCACATGTATCCTCTTATCATCCACTCTCATCCACCTGCTGCTTCTCCGTTTGGGTTTCCTATTGTTCACATAGCCACACGATCCAGATATATATGCATGACCCTTGTAGATAGTTCCCCACTCTGTCCTCTTTTGTCTCCGTACTACACAGTCCCCTCTGTACTACGTCGAGCTAGCACAGCGTCTCTTACGCTTCTCTTATATCATTTCTATCGCTTCACTCTCCCATCGCTCCCCTAGTCGCGGCCTGAGCGGTCTTGTGCTCACGTGGTCACTGTTCTTGACATTAGGACAGAGTCTACCTACGCTCACCCCGCGTCCTCGTATGCTCACCGGCTGGTCGATCGAACTTGATCATCGACCAATCAAACGGAACCCAGACCTCACTCCTCGCACATCCCGTTTGCGTTTCAAAAAGACGCCACCTCCCCGTGAGTCAATCAACGATCAGATCCACATCGCTACGTTCCCTTGGCAGATCCAGGCTCACCGTCGTCTTCATTCGCGTGAGCATCGCCCACGCGCAGACAATCCATCACCATCGCGCGCTTCGCAGCTGACGCTGAATCACCCCCGCTTCCCCCCGGCGTCGTCCTCAGCAAAGAAGAATACTGGATCATCAACCCCGCTGGTGACTGGGACAACATCCACTTCGACGAAGAACGAGAACAGTGGTACTGCAGTGTCACAGGAGAAGACGGAAAGCCGCTCAGACATTTCCCAACGAACGAAGATTTTGCAGACGCGAAAGGACGACTTGATCGCGCGCAGGCAATTAATCGAAGAAAAGCGGCTGAGAAGAAGGCTTTAGCTGAGTCGTCATCATCCAAACCAGCCTCTCACTCACCCACATTATCGTCTTCTACCTCAGGACCCTCTTCTTCTACCCCACTCCCTTCGGTGACGTCAAGTCAACGAGTTGGACGTTCTCAAGCTCCCCCTGTTGCTCCCGCTCCCACTTCCGAACCACCGCCATCAGAACCTCCCTCTGAACCCGAAGAATCCCCAGAATCCCCTGAACGTACCACCGTCTCTCCACCACCTGATCCTCCATCTCCGTCACCGTCACCGCCACCGCCACCACCTGCTGTCGTCGCTATTATCCCTCGACCAATGTCTCGCTCAGATCGCGGCACCAAGCCTAAGCCCTTTGCAGGTGACCGCAGCCAGTCGCGCCTTTTCATCCAAGAACTTCATAACTTTCTTCGCCTCAATGCCGCCAACTATACTACCGAACCTGACAAAATCTCCTTTTTCTTCACCTGCTTCGAGCGGGATACCACTGCTGGAGAATGGGCTTCCAATGGCATGGAAGCCTACGACAACGAGACGGCGGCCACATTCACTGGCACCAAAGTCTGGAGCACGATCGCAGACTGCGTTACCCAGTTCACCGCCGCCTTCGGTGCACTCGACCCCACCACTGCCGCTCGCAACGACCTTGATGCACTGCGCCAGCGGGGAGAGTTTGCCAAAATTGACGCGTTCATGACGCGCTTTCAAACTCTCTCGCTGAAGTCTAAGTACGAGGAAGCTGCCCTTATCCACTTCTTCAAGCAGGGCATTCGCTCTGAGACTCGCTCCGTCATCTCGAAGCAGCATCCCCAGCCTGCTGATTTAGTGCAGTGGAAGGAACGAGTGGTCAACTTCGAGAACGCTGAAGCAGCGCTCAAGGCCGAGAACGCGGCTAGGTATCCCTCGCGCTTTTACAGCCAGCCTCGTGCTACGAACACCCCTTCTCAA
Organism: Hymenopellis raphanipes; assembly: GCA_036872995.1. NCBI lineage: Eukaryota > Fungi > Basidiomycota > Agaricomycetes > Agaricales > Physalacriaceae > Hymenopellis > Hymenopellis raphanipes. The sequence continues at coordinate 4,495,137 of JAYMDG010000001.1, forward strand.
GATATGGGTGTTCCTATGGATGTTGACGCCCAACGGCGCACCTCAGGTGCAACTTCTAGCTTTGCTGGGCTTACGAGACTGACCCCGATGGACAGAGAACGCCTCCGTCGCCAAGGTGCTTGCTTCCGATGCCGCCGACCTGGTCACATGTCTCGTGACTGCCCAGGGCGCGAACCCGACCCCGCGCCTGCACCCGCACCCCGAACCTCTGGACGCTCCATTCGTAGCACGGATGTAACTCCTGCTACCGACACCCCCACTACCTCCACATCGACGGCCCAACCCGTCGGAACTCGTGATGCAATCAAGGAATTGAGCGACGCGTTCAACCGCGTCAAAGGGCTCCAGGGAGAAAAGAAGGCAGAGGCGGCTAGTTATTTGAAGGATCTTGTTGCGCATATGGATTTTTAGAGCACTCCCCCACCGCAACGTTGGGAGGAGTTGTACGATATACTGCTGGAAGTGCCGGGCGAAATAAATTTTCGGTTTTGTCATCCCTTTGTGAGCGTGCCCATCCTTCAGAACTTCGGATGTCAGCAATCACAAGAAATCGACAGACACCTTCGCTCGTACTCCGAACCGAATTCATCGGAAAAGTCTCCGGCAGACAAATCGTTGCTCAGGCGCTTATTGATAGTGGTGCCGAAGGAATCATCATCAACAGCAAGTTCGCTAAACGCCACCACTTGACCCTTCTTCCTGTTCCCAAACCCTTTCCCGTTCGAAACGTCGATGGATCTGAGAACATCATGGGCTACGTCACTCATTTCACTCTTCAGCGTGTGCGAATTTACAACCACGATCGTACAGCGTACCACGAAGAGGAAATCGAGCTCTACGTCACCGACATTGGTGATCACGATGTAATCCTCGGAACCGACTGGCTTGACGAACACAATCCCGAGATTGACTGGGCCGGTTATGAGCTGCACTTTACACGGTGTCCAGCCTCTTGTGTTCATAGGCCTAAGCCGCCAGTCACTCACGTACGTGCCAAAGCTAAACAAACCCCCGTCATCGCTCATACCATTCCCCATGATCCCCGACTCCACCACCGAGACTACGAAGTCAAATGGAGTGACCCCATTCCAGGCGCTGTTGCCAAACCAGTGCAACGACGCGCTGGAAGACGTCTTCCTGTTCGCGTCTTCAACCATGTTCAAGTACCGGTGGTCCTCTTCACCGAGGACGAGGACGAAGAACCGGAGGTTGACCCTATTTGGACGCAAGATGTCTTCGAACAACATTACCACCACGATGACTATCCTCGACCCTCTTCTACTCCATTAGACCCCACTGATGTTCACATTCGAGCCACATTCACGAACTCACAGAAACTGGCTGAAGCGGCTCAAGCTCAAGCCAAACCGGACGATCGTCCGCTCAAGGAACGTGTTCCTTCCCCGTATCATGCGTTTCTCACCGTCTTTGACAAGCGAACCTCTGAACGACTCCCCGCTCATAACACTTGGGACCATGCCATCGATCTCAAACCAGACTTCGAGCCCAAGACTTGCAAGACGTACCCGCTCTCTCCAGACGAACAGAAGCAGCTTGACTCGTTTCTGGATGAGAATCTCAAGAAAGGGTATATCCGACCTTCGAAGTCGTCCATGGCGAGTCCTTTCTTCTTTGTCAAGAAAAAGGATGGATCATTGCGTCCTGTACAGGACTACCGCGAACTCAACAAGGGCACCGTCAAGAGCAGTATCCACTTCCGCTTATTCCAGAACTCATCGACAAACTCAAGGGCGCTCGTATCTTCTCCAAGATAGATCTTCGTTGGGGTATAACAATGTACGTATGAAGGAAGGAGACGAGTGGAAGGGGGCCTTCAAGACTAACCGAGGGATTTTCGAACCAACGGTCATGTTCTTTGGACTCATGAACTCCCCGGCGACCTTTCAGGCGATGATGAACAGTATCCTCAAGGATCTCATCGACTCTGGGAAGGTCGTCGTCTACATGGACGATATCCTGATCTTCACCGAGACCCTGGAAGAGCACAGACGCCTTGTACGAGAAGTCCTGCAGCGTCTCCAAGACCATGACCTTTACGCCAAACCAGAGAAGTGCGTCTTGAAGCTGAGTCCGTCGAGTTTCTAGGACTTATCATTTCTCAACGCACTTCGCATGGACCCGGTCAAAGTATCCGGCGTAGCGCAGTGGCCAACTCCGCGTCGAGTCAAGGATGTCCAAGCCTTCCTCGGATTCGGAAACTTCTACAGACGATTCATCAAAGACTTCTCGAAGATTGCTCGACCACTGTTCGATCTTACCAAGAAAGATCATGTATGGGATTGGAGTTCTGCCGCCCAAACGGCCTTTCAGGCTCTCAAAGATGCGTTTACCTCTGCTCCTGTTCTAATCATGCCGGATCCTGATAAACCCTATCGCGTGGAAGCAGACGCATCCGATTTTGCGACCGGAGCCACGCTCTACCAGCAGGGAACTGACGAGCAATGGCATCCGTGTGCTTTCCTGTCCAAGTCTCTCAACGAAACCCAACGCAACTACGACATTCACGACAAAGAACTCCTTGGCATCATTCGAGCGCTAGAGGATTGGCGACACTACCTCGAAGGCGCGCGCTATAAGGTCGAAGTCATCACCGACCACAAGAACCTGGAGTACTTTACCCAGTCCCAGAAGCTGAGTCGTCGTCAAGCCCGATGGGCGTTATTCCTTACGCGCTTTGACTTTGAACTGATTCATAAACGAGGAACCCTGAACCATAGCGACCCTCTCTCTCGCCGACCAGATCATAAAGAGGGGGTCGAGGACGACAACGCAGATCGCGTACTGCTTGATCCCACATTCTTCCGCATTCGTGCTGTACGTCCAAGCGCAGTGACGTCCATTGGAGATAACGAGTTGAGAAAGCGCATTCGAGAGTGTCCATCGAAGGACAAGGAAGTCCTTAGTGCGTTAGACGTCATTCTTAACAATGGACCTCGTTCGCTGGTCAAGAATCTACAGGAATGGAACTACGAAGAAGGCCTAGTACTCTTTCGAGGAAAGGTTTATGTTCCTAAGGACGCCGCGCTTCGTCGAGACATTGTCAAGATGCACCACGACTCAGTCGTTGCTGGACACCCTGGGCGTTATAAGACCTATGAACTCGTGAGCCGCGAGTTCTGGTGGCCAGGCATGTCTGTTTTCATCCGCGACTATGTGCGAGGCTGCCCCACTTGTCAGGTTACCAAGGTCAACAATCATCCGCCACACATTCCCCTAGTCCCCAATGAAATCCCCACTCGACCCTTCGGCATTATCACTAGTGACTTCATCGTTGGACTTCCCGAATGTGATGGGTATAACGCGATACACGCGTCGTCGATCGATCCACAAAGGAGTCGTCGTCACCCCATGTCGCGACACCGTAGACGCTGACGGTACCATCGATCTTCTCCTGAACAATACCTATCGACGATATGGACTCTGGGACAAGATGATCACTGACCGCGGTCCCCAATTCGCTAGCCAAGTCATGCAAGGAATCCACAAACGCCTTGGTATTGTCTCCGCTCTCAGCACTGCCTACCATCCCGAGACGGATGGCGAGACCGAACGGTATAATCAAGAGCTAGAGCAATACCTGCGCGTGTTCTGCAATTACCGCCAGGACGATTGGGTTAAGCACCTTCCCTTTGCCGAGTTCTCCCATAACGTTCGCATTCACTCCGCCACAGGAAAGTCGCCGTTTGAATTGCTACATGGATTCCTCCCACGACTATTCCCACCACTCCGCACCGACTCGCATCTTCCAGCACTCGAGTCCCGCCTACAGACGTTGAAGGAGTTACGAGAAGAAGTAGAGGCGAGTTTGAAGAGTGCCGCCGAAGTTATGAAGGCGCAGCATGGCAACCACCTACTCGACCATCCGACATTCAAGGTCGGGGATAAGGTGTTGCTCGATGGGAAGAACATCGCGACAACGAGGCCCAAAGCTAAGTTGTCAAACAAGCGCTACGGTCCATTCGAAATCACTGAAGTCCTCGGCACAGTGAACTTCCGCCTCAGACTGCCGAACAACTGGCAGATCCACAACGTATTCCATGCTTCCCTCCTCATTCCCTGGGTCGAGACCGATGCTCACGGCCCTCCCCTTCCTTCCGAACTCCCTGACCTCGAGAGCGGCACCAAGAAGTTCGACGTGGAGGCCGTTTTGGATTCACGCAAGCCGAGCAATGGACGAGGAACGAGCTACTTGGTAAAGTGACTCGGTTATCCTAGCTCTGAGAACACTTGGGAGCCAGCGTCCAACTTTAACGCTTGGGCGAAAGAGCTGGTCTACGAGTTCCACCGACAAAATCCCACTGCCTACCGCGCTCCCACCGCTGATGATACCCCAGTAACCCCACCTCGAAGAAGTACACGAATTCGCACTCGTGCCCTTCGTACACGCGCGCTCTTTGGTCTTACAATAGGCGATATTTGGCGCTCTACTCCTGTGCTCCAGGCGCAAGCACAGCCTAAAGAGGGGGTATTGTCACGAATCGCCCTTCTCGCGACCTAAAGACCGGAGTCGCGGACCGGTTACCTAAGGCTGTGCACGCAACTTTTGGCCCACGGGCCAAAAACCTGCGTGCACAGCCACGCAGCCACATGGTGCAACGCTAAGACGGTGACACCGGTGACAGACTCTTAGCGTGCGGCACATGACTTCCCACATGTATCCTCTTATCATCCACTCTCATCCACCTGCTGCTTCTCCGTTTGGGTTTCCTATTGTTCACATAGCCACACGATCCAGATATATATGCATGACCCTTGTAGATAGTTCCCCACTCTGTCCTCTTTTGTCTCCGTACTACACAGTCCCCTCTGTACTACGTCGAGCTAGCACAGCGTCTCTTACGCTTCTCTTATATCATTTCTATCGCTTCACTCTCCCATCGCTCCCCTAGTCGCGGCCTGAGCGGTCTTGTGCTCACGTGGTCACTGTTCTTGACAGTTCTCGCTACGGGTTCCACAGGTTTCTAGTATACCCCTGGTGGTGGGGGGCATCCGTAGGGTCCGTGATGGTCAGGCCGATCGCCGGTTACTTAAAAGTAACCGGCTCAAAGATGCTCTCGCTCGCTCCCTACTGTTCGGGGCACTCTAGGATTGCTCTGAAAGCGTTAGATTACTCTAGATATATCTAAATGTATATAGCAATAAATATAAGATAAAAATATGCCGTACACAGACTAGATCTCCTCGAACTCGTCATCCTCCTCCTCACACCACGCTTCCACGGTGATTTCCACGCTCTCTGTGCCCTCGTCTACACCTGGATCTTCCATCTCGACATCAGAACCCTCGCGTATGAGTCGCGCATGCTCGGAAAGAGCTGCCTTGAGGGCCGCTTTCTTCTCAGCCACGAGTTTGACAGCACACTTCTTGGGAATCATCGCTTTTGTTCCCCATAAGGCGCGAAGCTTGTCAAGCTGAATGTCGAGAAGTTTTCCAGTCAGCGAGTCGACCGCTTCAATGTCCACAATGATGGTGTTGTCGAGTAAGGTTTGTTTCTCCTTGGCGCGCTTTATCCGTGCTGCAATCTTGACGCGCTTCATCTCCACCATCCTCATCTCAAACTCTGCCTGTTCCTTTAATCGTGCCTTCTCCCATCCAGACTCATCAATCTTGCGCGCTGCACGCATGGCCCACAAGTGATCCTCGGATCCGAAGAGCGCATCCACAAACCTCTGTGTCCCGTTACGCGTATATGTCGCTAACGCGTTGTGAGTGTGGACAGAGGCTGTAGGATGGTTCCGTGCATATACACAGAACGAGCCAAGAGCTCCCTCGTTGCGGTCGTTCGTCGCGTTGAGGAAGGCGCGATACTTCTCATCATCAGACATCCCATCAATCAAGCCGCCGGGTGCGAATTCGGACGAGAAGCGAAGCCATGTCACTTTAGCTCCTTCCAAAAAGCTGACAAAGATTTCTTTCAGGTGCTGCAGCTTCCCTTCGTCCACCATCTTCTCAATTGCATCGACGGCGTCTGGCCGCTCGAATGGCAGACCATCGAATGCCGCCTTCTCGTGACAGTCCTCGTCGAAATCCAGGATCAGCTCGGGGTTGTCAATGAGACGTTGACAATGCGCGAGGAGCTCAGCATGCATGGGCCCAAGATCCAATGCGTTCAGCGCGACGTCCTCACGCGCACGGACAATACGCATGTAGGGGTGGGTGATGAGCTGCTGATACAAAGCCATGACTGCTAGCTCGGTGAGTGTTGGATCATCATCAAGCCCATTATAGACGTTCAACTCGATGTTCGTCCAGGCATCGCCAACCTTCTTTGTCTTGATATGTTCGAGGAAATCGCGATACTCTTTGAGATGGGAAAGTAACTCAGCGGCGGCTTCGCCATGACTCCCGAAGCGCGTATTACTGGTGCGAGGGAAGCGTTTGATAAGCGTTTCGAGCTTGTCGTCAAGCTGGTAACTGAGATAAATGGTGTGTGTATCTCCTTGACCGCGTTTGTCGACATGATTATTGAATATCGCGCCAGCAAGCGACGTGAGTTTCGCACCACCACACGTAGATGCTTCGATGGCGGCGAGCTGCTCCTCGGTAAGTTCCTTGGATCCCGTTTCCTTTGCAACGATCTTTCTAAGTATGTCCGGGTTAGCCTTGTTGGCGAGAACGATGGGCGCCGTAAATCCAAGCTTCTTCCATGCAGCCATCATAGCAGCATTACCGCCTTTGAAGCTGTTCTGCTCCTTGTGCATGCAGCACCCGGACCAGACATACAGTGTCAACAATCGCTGCTCTTCCGCCGGCAATTCTTTCATCGCTTCCTCCCCAAGACTCCGCATCATCGCATTGACAGTCGCGATATCTCGAGCTGCTTGCTCTTCTGGGGACAACGCCATGTATGCGGCAAATCCACCCGCCTCCTCCATCTTCTTGAAGTTCCACTCGTAGAGGAGCTTCTCCAACTCCTCCAACTGCTCCGATTCCATCTGTGCCTTCTTCTCTCGCCCAAGATCTTTCAGAGTCTCATCAATCTTCACCTCCTTCATCGCATCAGAAGTCGCTTTCTCGCCAGATGCATGATCACTACACATGCCGCGTAACTTTCTGCAGATAGCCGCCAAGTCGAGTGGCTTCAAGCGCGTTCGCTGAGCGAGAGGGGACGCATTATAGATGTCCATGATCTCCTGCAGAACACGAAGCCACGACTCCTTTGATTTCTCTGTGGAGTGGTCGACAGTCGAACGTACGCCGAGGAAGCGCGTAATAGGCTTAACTGACAGACGCATCATTCCATCACTGTCAAACTTGAGTGTTCGATACGTCGCATGGTGTGCTTGATAGTTCTGATTGCGGCGTGAGGTGCTATCGCCGCTAAAGGTAATGTCTGTTATACATTTATGTTAGTCGCGATTAATCGTGTGAATGCAGCCTTCACATACCTTCGGTTAGGCTCATCTCATGGCCTGACTGCACGCGCGACATGACAAGACCCTCGAGGACAATTCGGCGAATGGTACGGCGGCTCATGACCTTATCGAGTGTCACGCCAAATACGGCTGCAACATCTTGTACGAGTTTGCCAATCTTGCCTTCACCGCAGCCACAGGACACAAGGAGACGGGCAAGGGTACGGATCTGGGGCTTGTACGCGTGTTTGTGCTTCATCTTGGCAAGGGTACGCGCCTCGTGAGCCTTGTCAAGACACCGGCGTCGAAGATCACGAGCGCGGATTGCGGCACGCTTTAGGTTATGAATGGTTTTGCGTAGAATGACGAGCTGCGATTTTGATTGATAGTTGAGGGCTCGGAATGTCTCTGTGTTGGTATGGGCTTCGGCAAGTTTCTTCTCCGCTTCTAAGAGTTTCCGCTCCAATTCGGCCATGTTCTGCTTCGTGTCAGCAAGAGCAGCACGAACGCGTCGCTCCGCAGTTGCCCATGCAGCCTGACTGTCGAGCTTCAGCTGCTGTTTCTAGCGTTTTGAAGCCTCGCGAGCCTTTATATGGCGTCGTTCGCAGTCGCGAGTATTCTTGTGAGCGCGTTTTTCATTCTTGAGAGCCAGTGTTGTCTGGGCAAGCTTCTTCTTGGTGGCATCCAGCCGTTCCTCTGTGGCCTCCAGCTTCGCCTCGGTAGCCTTGAGTTTTTCCTCTACAGGTGACAGATTCTCCTTGTCCGCATCTGCTTCTTTTGCAGCCTTCTCGGCCGCTTTGCGAGCCTTGCCCTCGCGCATGGCCAGGTTACGCGCGTCTATATTACGCTGTTTGCCGGTTTTACGTCCCATCGCTATAAATCCATCAGCTTCTGACATTTGAGCAGCATTTTAGCATACCAGAAAGGTAAGAGTGACCCAGAACAGTGTCGTTGATGGCGTCTCGTGGCTTGACGCGACGCGTTACAGTGATGTGACAGACTAATTAGGACGCGTTTGCGGGCTAGTTTTATTTTGCGTGATCCACTCACCCTCCGTACCCAAAACTTTCAGGCATTAAATAGTATGGCATTTCAAGTAAAAATAAAGAAGGAAAACCTGTTCCTAGCTACACTTCCTGAGATCTTGAAACTGGGAGATCCTCACACAAAAAAGAATAAAGTGCTTCTTTATTTCTTCATATATTATCCCAAAAGTAAATATTTTGACCAACCGGCAGCCCCAATATGGGTGTGGCCGTGGGTTTTTGACGGCGCGCAACCGATCTCAGGCTTTGGCTGGGAGAGGGCGTTGACAAACAACCACAATCAGACCAGATCGGAACAGGCGTATGCCCGCCAACACCCCTGGGCGAAGTTTTTGAGAAGTTGATATTGAGTGTCTCAGCAATACTGACATCGTCGTAAATCTCAACTAGTAGTATATCCGCAAGTACGTCTATTTCTCCGACTTTGGGTCATGACCATGTTTTAGTAGGGTTATGTACAATACCTTATGTGCCGTTTTAGCCTTCTCAAGTGTCTCAAATGAGTTGATATTTCAAGATATGTATTTTGTAGCAAAGTCTAGTAACACTTCAAGCTCTGAAAGGTACGGTAAGCCAATTCGAACACATTTCTCAGTTCTCGCAGTAAGAGTTTGGGCAAATCGGATCATATTTGAGACATATCCTACTAAGATTCTAACGCTATCCATACCATAGTCCGACAGCCGGACCTTCGCCGCCTCAAACTCGCGCCAAACGAATCACCCTTCCTTGAAACAACATGAAAATCTCAAGTACAGATCAGCAACAAGCCAATACTGTGGCGGAGTCTCCGCCAAATGGAGCTGCGAGATTAATCAACGTCAAAGGCGATCAAGCAATAACGGACGAACGAACCTGATGCCCCTCGTTGTGGAATATGCTGAACCTGCGCATCCGGGGTCGTAGACGTCTACAGCGGCGTCCATTGGCATGGTCGAGGTCACTATTCAGCAACAGCATTGCCCATCCCAACGTCGTCCAAGTTAGCTGGTCAATACCCGAAGTGTGGCGCTGGTGGTGCGCAAGTCGTCCCTTATCGCTGCTCGCAACGCGAGCGCAGCGGCGGCAGAACCGCTGCCCACTGCTTCCGCATAACCTGGTCTGATAATAGAAGCTGTAAGTCCAAGAAAATAAGGATACCAAAATCACGTACCAGAGCAAGTTCGCCGTCGCCATGTCCGAATTCGTCCATAAAGCCGAACATAGTGAGATCCAGATCGACATCAGAACTGCACGTTTATCCGAAATGACCTGAGGCCTCGGCTCGTGAGCGTTGCCTCCCAGTTCCATTGTTAAAATTCCCCGGCATTGAGGCTGAGTTCAACGAGCGAGAGATGTGCACTCAGAGGCGTCAACGACGCTGCAGGAGAGCCTACGGCTGTCAATCCTGACGCCGTTCAAGTCGTCCGGCGAATATTCCAAGTGTGGCGTTATTTTCGTCCAAGCGCGTTATATCGCGGCAGTGAGAAGCGAGCAGCGCGAGCGCAGCGGCGGAAGCGCCGTTGCTCACTGCGCCTGTAACTACCGCCCGCGTAAAACCTAAGCCGTTAGTACAAGAACTCGGGGATAGTAGCGTTAACGTACTGTTTCAATTCGTCGCCAAGTGTCCAAATTGGGCTAATAAATCTGAACGCAGGCAGATCCAGATCGGAATCAACGGCGTCTATTGCCCGTGGAGTCGAACCCTGAACTGGCGGCAATGATCCCGCGGTGAAAGAAAGACGTTCCCGTGCGATCCCTGAGATAACCTGTAAGAAATAGAGCTCAAGGGACAGCTAGAGGGAGGTATGTACCAACTTGTGTTTCAAGTTCAATTCCAACCTGTAAAGAGAATGCGAATAAACATTCAATTTCCTCGAAGCTGAAGCCACTCCGGCGAGGAGAACAAACGCCGCCGAAGCATCACGCTCCCGCGTTCCCAGACTGGATCCTGGAGGTGGCGCGAAGGCAAGTCTGGGAGGCGGCGAAGCGACTTCTCGATCAATCGGGCGAGATACAATGACACTGAAATGAGTGCGAACCTGACGAAGGAAATCTCAGGATGTAACCGGAAAGAAAACCAGAATACTAACCCAATTTTCCGCATCCAAAAGCCTGGCCGGCGAGGCCAATATCGCTGGGAGGACTTCATATACCGTCTTGGAAAGCAACCCCGTCAAAGTCGTTTATGTGTGTGTCGGGGAGGCGGCGCAGTCGCCTCTCCTTCTCCCAAACGATCAAGTCGTCGAAGTAGGTGCGAATTGGAACCAGAAACGTCAAAACATCTAACCGAAAGGGTCAGAAATCGGTGTCCATGATCAACGCGAAATACCCACCAATGTCCCTGAAAAAAAGCCCGGTCGGCGAGGCCCATACGCGCTGGGACGACAATATCTCATGTCCAGAAGCTGTGCAAACTCAAGTCGTTGATTGCCTGTCGGAAGACGCACGCGGCGCCGCCCTAATTAGAAGGAAGTATACGATGCATATCCCAGACAAAGACTCGATATATTGATTGAAGATCTGATCAAAAGGGTTAGGAATCGAAGGCCAAGATCAAGTTGAAATGCGCACCTTTTGTCCAGGAAAAAAGCCGGTCCGGCGAGGACAACATACGCCGTTGTCTTTCAAATGTCTCCGTTCCAGGGGCAACAACGAACGATTCCAGATGTGATTGTAGAGGTACGCGTATCCAGACGCAGGCCAACGACATGAAGCTATTCAGAGATGATCAATCTCAGTATCCAGCCAGCGAGGAGATCAATGACTTACCCTAAGACCTTTCGTGTCACGATAATCTGCTTCAAACCGAGTTCAAAAGTGAGCCCAAAATCGAAGAAAATAACGCACTTTGTCCTGAGGTCAAAAGCCTGCCCGGCGAGGGCGCCTACGCCTTCTGAATCTCGTTAAATCGTTCCTGCGCAATCCCATAAGTCATGAGTTGAAGCATCTCCGAGTATTGAGGCACTGCGCCGCCGTAGAACGCGTCGATTCGAAGCTTGACGTCGGAGAACATGATGGCAAGAGGAGAACGTTGATCGGCCATTTTTGGCTTGGACATGATCGACTTGCTTTCTCCCATCACGTCCTAATTCATGTCGCGTTGAATCTCGATCCTTCCTTGCGTATCGCGCTCATCACCATGGTTACGGTCCCTTTGAGTGAATAAGCTGTGAACATCTAGGAGAGCAAGACACGTACCTGGACCCAAATCCTCTGCGCAAAATCTAAACCCGGATCTGGACGAGTTGAGCGAGGCAGAGATAAAGACAACGACGATGCACCTATGTCACTGTCCACACTCTTGTGTTACCTGTCCGACTTGCGACCTCCCAAAAATCTGAGCTCGAATCTGGACAAACTGAACTGCTCCGTCAATACTCTGGCTGGAATCTGGATTCTGGATACGACGTCAACTCACTCCCCCCCGTTTTGGCCCGCTAACTTGCTACAAGTTCTGAGACCGGATCTCGACGAATTGAACTGACAACTGGACCGTCAGTATTGTGGCTGCCCAGATGAAGTGGTTGCTCACCCGCCTCCTTGCTAACCTTGTGCGAGTCTGAAACCGGTTCTGGAGGACTTGAGCAGGTGTCTTTTTGTCAGACTGACTGTTTGAAGCTGCGAAAACGAGAACTGCGGGAAACCGGCAACGAACCGATTCCCGGCCAATCTTTCGAGGTGTCTTTTCAGTATGTGAAGCTCATTAAGGACGCGGTGAATCGTACTGTTTGTGAATAGTCGGGAGACTGGCGAACAGCTTGAGGGCGAAAGGTAAGTGTCCCGCCTCGATGTTGGAGTCGTCCTTGACAAAGTCGAACAGTGACAGCGTGGTAGCGGGGTAAACAACAGTTGACGGCAATTCCGTTCCATGTAAATACGACGCCAAACACGGCAATATTTCGCGTTTCCAGGGTTCAGACCGCGCTTCGCAATACCCTGACCGTCGTGTCGCATGTTGATTCCTTCTCACAATTTGTGCTCAATGTCAATGTCTGTTCATTCTTTGTGCTGGGATTGATTTTCCGAACCGAGTGATACCCACAAGTACGGGGGTTGAACTGCAAACACAAGGAGATACATGGCTAATCCAAGAATAGCAAGGTACATGTCGGTGGCGCCCAGACTCGTCCCTTTGCTTCGCAATATTGGGAGACACGGAGGAGACTTTTTCTTTGAGCTCGTTGGTGAGGATTGAGCAAGCGCTTTAAGATGTTGTTTGTATGGTTAGAAAGCGACGAATTAAGGCTTTTGAATGGTAGTACGGACAAGTCAAATGGACGAAAGAAGTGTGGCGCATTTCGGCATGCCAAGTCCGTGAATCCAAGTTGACGTCAGCAAGCAATCAGCAAGTCCGATGCGGTGTCGGACGCCGTGGGGCCAGTGTTTGTTGAATAAACAGTCCCCAGAGGTATATATACCAGTCCAACAGTGCCAGATACCCCATCTCCTTCTCTCTCTTCTACTGTTCTCATCTCATCTGCTCTCGATGGTGGACTGTTGCCACGGCCATCCAACATGTTGCCAGGTGAGTCTTGAGTTTGGCTGAGTAGGTTACTGACTTGCGTCTTGCAGTTTCGTTGAGTCTGGTAAGCACAACTTGGTAAGTCCTAGATTAGGGTTTGGTGAAGTTGCGGGTTCGAGTCCCGGTGGTTGCATGAAGGTAAGTTAGCTACTAACCACGCTGTATAAACGGCACCCGTGTTGGAAACCCATGTATTCACCCCGGCTCTACGAGAAATGGCCGGTCGCCTGGTACATGGGTGAAAGACACGGGTGTTAGACGTTCCACATGGCGGTGCGCCGTTGCTTCGGCGACGTTCTTATAAAGTCCTCCTCTTGAGGCCATTGGTCTAATCAACCGATGCGAGCCAAAAGAATCCCCAGGCCAGCGGGTTGGCCTGGGGATTCTTTTCGGTTCTTTGGGGCCCGTCAGGCCGGACTCATCACGCCCGTCCGTTGTATGATTTTTCGAACTTGCGTTCGTGAAATAGTGCCATTTTTCCCACGGGTACCATACAAAGTTTGTGCGAGTCACCAATACAGTCTGAATTTCTTGCGTATAGTATCCTTAGCATGTATTTTACGACTGGCATGCAATTTATTAAGCCGCAGAGGTCGTCGTGCGCCATATATTTAATCTCGACTGCTCAGACTCGAACTCGCGGTCCAGCACTGCCACTTGGGCGTTGAGTCCGAAAAGGGAAGGACGCCATCGATAACAGTTCACCCACGCTTTTTTCCTTCTCCGCCACGACGACGGCAGACGCGAATCCACCCTCAGGACACCACCCAGACAACGAGCAGACGCGAATCCACCACCCAGCACGACTCGCAGGCGGATACACGAGACGGACAGCCAGTCAGTGACGGCGTTGAAGGAATTTTATACGGGAGGCAGGAGATGCGTACGTGCACAGCAGTTCAGATGCTTGAGCTGTACTAATCAGCAACAGAAGGCGGATCACGTAGCAGGAAGGTTTATGGCGGCGAGGTGTCAACGCGTGTTATATGTATTCAAAGCCAATAAAAAGATTTATACACCCACACCCGAGCGTGATCCCACCACTAAGACGAAGACGGCGCCTATGGAGGTTGAGCAGCAGGATCCACACTCGAGAAGACGACGACGGTGAGCGCGTCGCTGTTGTTCCTCATCGAACCCCGTAGATATGGACGAAACAAATAGCCTCTCCGAGTTGCTGGGAACATCCAAGCTGACGAGCTCATCATCCCAGGCCTACCTGTCCTATCTCGCCACCCTCCCTCTCCACAATCTGCTCTCGGAGCCGAGTCTACTGCAGACTCAATCCCATCATCTCACATCCAGTCTCACGTCGTTGACCCATACTTCATATCCAACCTTTATTTCCCTCCATGACACAACAACCGCCCTTTCCACGTCCTTGGACTCGTTGTCGACGTCCCTGGACTCGCTTATAAGCGACAGTCTACCCGCACTCGAGGATAGCGCGTCAAATTGGCGCCAGCGGACAGAGACTGTGCTTGGGGAACGAAGAAAAGCCCGTGTCGTGCTCGAGCAGCATGACAAGATACGCGACCTCCTGGATATTCCCCTTCTTATCGACACCTGCGCGCGCAATGGCTTCTTCTCTGAAGCATTGTCCTTGGCCTCCCACGCCACGTCCCTCTATTCGTCTTCGCCCGCTCCCCCATTGATTCTCACCTCCATCATAACCGAAGTCCGGCATTCCATCACCCAGATGTTGTTCTCGCTTCTCGGAACTTTGCACGAACCCAATCGGAAACTGCCAGCGTTATGGAAGGCCGTCAACTTTCTGCGCAAAATGGAAGCATTCGATTTCGAGGAGGGTGTTGCTCCTGAAGAACAAATTGCCTTAGCCTTCATTACAGGAAGAGAGGCCTGCCTCAAGTCGTCTCTGGAAGGATTCAGTCGTGACATTAATAGACTCGTGGGCATGCCATCGACGGACACTGCCGCCAAAGAGGACCTGGCCGCATCACTCAAAAAGTACATTGAAACCTGGCGAGAAGGTGTCAACGACATTATATCCCACTACACCACCATATTCTTGGAGCGCTCTCCTTCCACCTCTGCACCCGTTTCGAAAGCAGCCGTCGCCCCGCAACCGTCACTACAAGCGCTACTCGCGACATATGCCTCGCATGCTCTCCAGCGACATCTTCTCCCGCTCCTACGAAACACCCTCCCCCATATCCCCTTATCCTCCCTCTCCACAATCCACGATCGCCTCGCACATTGTGCCACGGCTTTCGCTCGCGTCGGCCTAGACTTTCGAGGAGTCCTCGGAGACGTTTGTTCGCATGCGGTGCTTAGATCCGTGCAGGATGAGATGAGGGAGGTCACGGCCAGTTTCGTCGCACTGCTTAAGCAGAGGACGGGCCGGCCTACGTCGTCGCAGTTGAGAAACTCGACGCCGCCGTCGGAGTGGGCTATTACACCGAGCGCGGCTGCTTCGCCACCGAGGAGTAGTGCGCCGAGTAAGTCGTTGCATGTCCCTCCGCATGTGTTGGCGTCCTATCCGCCGGTTGCGAGGTATACGAATGCTTTGCTTTCGCTGTTCAACGACTTTCGAAAGGTCGCGTCGGTTGCGATCGCTTCTACTTTGCGGGCTGAGCTGGACTCTTGTTTGGCTGAGGCGGGGGAGGCTCTGTTACGGTACGTCAAGAATGTGGTTGGGCAGTCGGATGTGGAGGCGCGGATTGGAGAGGCGTTAGGGATGGTGTTTTTTACGGTGTTTGTGCCGTTTGTGAGACGTGCGTTTGGGGAGGGGTTGTACCAGGTGAAGGAGGACTATACGGTAGTAGTGGAGGGCGAGTTGTCCCAGATGATAAGAGAATGGGAGGCGTGGCTTGAGACGCATACAGGTGGCTAATCTTGTTCTCTTGACCAAATTGAAAATCCAAAATTCAAGAAATTGAAAAAAATGACCTGCCCAAAAGTGCTAAGGACAGTCCGAGTATGCACTGTATGAGAGGTAATAATATGGCCTCAAGCCCGAAATTCACTTCTCATGTGTGCCTACACCTTTCTGTGGCATGCCTAGGATATGAAGTATCCTGCTTGAGCAGGTGGGTGTGCTGGTTCTAACACCAAAGCAGACTGTGGATCCAGATTCATTCGAATGTTGTTGACGAATAAGCGGTTTATGATTACAGTCAATGCAGATGTTAACGTTCAATACTTTCACAGGTAAGATACTTCAAATATACGGCAGATAAACGATACTTAAACGGTCAGGCTTCACCACGTCGGCTCCGGGTCCGGTATCCGATCCAAACACACATCCAGCTTAAAGTCGCCTGTCCTCCTCGCCCATCGATACACCTTCATCCTATTATTCCTTACCATAATCTGCTGCATCGCCGCCGCATACACCTGTGGGCGGTCCTCCTGCATCACATACGCCTTGAACGTCCTCTGCCTATCATACACCATCAACCCCTTTGTCGGATTCACCATAGGGAATGGGTTTGAGACTTTGACGATAAACGGGCGGTCGCCGTGGACGTTGGGCGGGGGACTGTCGTCGTCGTGCTCCGCAGCGGCCTGGGCGGCGTTTTCAGCTGAAGGAGGCACAGTACCCGAGGCGTTTATGACTGAAGTGTACATCTTCTGCCCGTTGACGATGACGTGTTTAGTAAAGTCCATCGTAGCCCAAGAGCCGCCCTTGAGTGATTTGCAAAGTGCCTTGTGCTGTTTCCAGTCGTCGGATTGGCAAGCTAAAACGAAACGGCTGTCAATATCGAAAAGGGCAGCGAGAGACAAAAAGGCCACCTACTTCGGCTACAGTACGATGCGGACTGACACTGCGCGCATCGGCTCGTCGTCTTTCCTCCACAGACCTGGCATCCCGTGTTGTGCGAAAGCTTTCCAATGTCCACCTGATCCAGCGGGTTCAAAGGGACCAAAAAAGACGGCTTGAACCGGCGCTCGTATACCGCCATCTTCGGCTTGAATTCCGTCGACACCCGGCGTGAGTTCTGGAAGAGTAGTTTCCGGAGGAGAGCTTGTTCTTGAGGCGTACACTTGATCTGCGCGAGCCGGCCCGTTTGCGCCTGCGCACCCATCCATTCGAAGCTGTTCTCAGCAGGAGTAGCCAAGTCAGAGCTGTAGTAGATCAGGGAAATGAGAGGTGTGTTATTGTTGAGTTTGTGGATACCGAGAACCTTGGTAATACGTTAGTAGAAGACAACAAGAGTAGAATAAGAGACTAACCCTGATAGCGATAGCCTCATAGTCATCCTTCAGAGCCATGACAGCTACGCCACTTTGGAAATTACGCGCCACATGCATTGTAGTTTGACGCGCGTCCATCCAGGTGTTTTGGTACAGAGGAAACGGATCCGAGTTGGGCGAGTTGAACCTCTTCATTGCCTCGCTTGGACTAGTCCGAGCCATAGCCTGAAACGCTGGTATTGTCTGAAAAGAGAATTGAACAATATGATTCGCCAAGTCGTTAGTACGCCACACACCTCCTTCCATAGAGGCAATTTTGACGGATTGATATGCGACGGATCCTGGACAAGTGAAGACAGTTTTTGCGCCGCAGTCAACGCGTTTCCAAGCTTTTGGTCTAGCAAATCGTCCACCAGCTTCGTATTTGCGGGCAGTTCCACTCCCATCGACTTGAGTAGCCCAAGCAGGTCCTTCCTACTGTGCACCTTGCCTTCCCAGTCCTTTGCTTTCGACACCTCGACGATAATTTCGGGCCAATTGAAGCACTCCTTGCAGTCCACTGTCGAATGCGTCGCGCACTGGTAGATCCCATAACTGTCGCGCATTTGTCCCGAGTACACGGCGCCCAGAGCGTACGCGCGAAGAGCCCTGCGGTTCTGTACAGGTTCAGGTTTTAAGAAAAAAATCGTCTCAAGGAAAACGCACGTCAAAATCGAATTTTTTGCCAGATCCTAGACTTGCTTGGATTTTGTCTTGGTCCAATTGGTAGTTGTTGCCCGCTCGATAGTCAGCGCCACAGTCATTGCAGAGTTCGCCGCCGTGCTCTGTGCAGAACATGAATCCGTTCACCGTGAAAGAGTCCTCCATCGTTGTCGCGTAGAATCAGATGGTGGTCAGAGTGCACGACGATCCGCCTTTGCCGGCGGCATCTCCACTTTTTTAAGTCCTCGAACTTGAAATTCTTTTGGGGGTATGAACCCTTGGGGACTGGTAGCACGTTTCTAGTCTAAAACGGTGCTTGACTTCTGCGTGGGCCTCGCAACCGATCCAGGCGACCCGCAAACCAGCGCCAGAGATCAGTTTACGTCCACCCTTATTGACCTCTGGCATTCGTACTCTCGTATACATACAAGTTCGAGGCTAGAACACTATGTTATGTACGCCAATATTGAGATGAACGCGTGCAACGCCACACATTGTTTCGTGTTTGCTATCACTTCAGGACAAGAAGTTATAGTAGCGCGGCCGACAGTGCTGATCCTAATGCATTTTCCCTATACGAGGAATGCGACCAGCTGCGATGGCTTCATGGCGACTGCTCAGCGTCTCCCAAATGGCGACCACTTCCGGGTTGGACTCCGAGTCTGCCGACCACATAGACCTGATCGCATTATCCATCGCAAGCAACAGGCTGGCAGCCATACGGGGCGCTCGGGCATCACACATAGACTCCAACATGTCAGGCAGCCCCGCGAATATCTTCGACTGCTCATCTAGCTCCGCCACTCGCAGTGTGGCGGCATTCAGGTCGAAGCAATCGGCGGCACCTAGGTCATAGCAACGATAACAAGGCCCGTTGGGTGCTCCCGGAAGCATGAAGCAGTCGACCTGGGAAACAGCGCAGTTCGTGCAATCTGATGATCATGGTTGAATATTGAGAACCTAGTTGGACTCAGGGGTTCAGGACGACTTACGAAATTTGGGCTGAGCACGAAGCCTTTTTGCACCGGGAGCCGCTGCCTCCTCCTCCTCAGTCATTTTTCGTTTCCCTTTGTCCACTAGCGCCGAATCGTACAGAGCGCCGTCCTCGGGGACCCCATCCTCTTCGGGAACGATCCTCTCCTTCTCGGCTCTCTGTTTCTCGCGCGCCAGCTCCTCTTCTTTCCTAGCCTGCCGTTCCACATACAGCGCCTTCGCACGAATAGCAACGTCGTTCTCCCATGACTCGAACGCGCTGTGGAAAGATGCCGCTGAAGCCTCGACCTGGGAACGATGCTCGCGGAGTGATTTTCTGAAATTGAACTCCGCCGTGAGCGCGACAATCTCATAGTCCGCATCCTCCTCGTCCTCTCTCTTAGGACGTAAGCTGATCTCTGGCGCGGGGGCGGGGATCGCCTGGATCGGTTGACGCGACTGCAACTCTTTTCGGGCGACCTCTAAATCCTCTTGCTCGTACTCTGGGGTGTTCATGGTCAGAATGAGACTGACGGCATAGACGGGCAGAAGCCGATTGGGAGGAACACATTCCCACGAGCAGATAACGTAGTCAATTTTCGACGGTAGTCCTTAAACATCATTTCTGCCTCAGTGTTCATACATCAGACAGGACTTTACCAATCTCCACCTATCGGAAAGGTTTTGTGAACGTATATATTCCCTGATGCTAAGCATATGGATCTAACCTGCAAGAACAAATGTTTTAAGTAGATGAATCACAACAGAACTCAATCTATGCTCACCCTAAAGCAACAGTATGTTCAAAAATATCTCCCATGATCTCCTTCATCTTGTTGAATCCTTCCTGAGAACGTATATCGATATTCCAAGCCCCTTCAAGAATATCATCGGGGATACAATCAGAACTTGTCCCGCCTTCGAAAGCGGGGGTGATATTCTTGGTAGCGACATCACCTCGATAAACGCGAAGTGACGTTCCAAGCAGACTCAACCCCCACAAGGAAGGGAGAGGACACTTTTTAAAGTAAACATCAAACCACTGATACATCTGTTCGTCTGCTTTCGACCGTAGCTCTGCCTTATCGAACCAACTTTTGTCCTTGATTTCCATGATCATCACAGGACGCCACGCGCTCTCGTGGCGTAGAAAGACTACAAAGTTGATGAGGGGTTCTTCACGGCGAGCATATTCGCTTGGGAGAGGGACGCATGGAGAGATGATAAAGTTCCAGTTAGGGCTTGAGTTAGGGTTGGAATTGGGGGCGAAGCAGTGCCGAAGTAACTCGAGGTATAGTAGATAATAGCGGTCCTGTGGCAGGGACTCCTGGTTGAATATCTGAAAGATCGAGAGTAGTCGAGGAGGCCAGGTTGTAGTCGCTGAGAAAGGCACACTGAAGAATCATAATGAGTGTACAATTAATGCGGGCGATGATGTTTACCCATACTGGTGGCCTGTAGTCAAGCTGTCCGCTGTTGCTGTTGAGCCCAAAATCAGTATGCGCCACAAACTGATCAAGTGAACGCATACGCAATGCAATCTTGTTCTTCAAAGAGTTGTGGAAGGAACGCGATTCAGCAGAAACATTCGGAAACTTTGGCCTTGTTGTTGATGTCGATAGCGCGCCGAGCGCCTGTTTCTGCAGAGCAGGTAATGGGCGCAGCTTGGATATGCATCGAGGAGCGTGCGAGTGCTGCAGCGTCCGTAGCATCGTGGTTGTCGTGGAAATGAATCGAATGACGATGCGGGTAAGACTCGAGACCGCCGAACACAGAGGCCATCGTCTGTCTCACACGGCAATATTTTCGTCCTGTTCATCCAGGAGCCCGTAGTTTTCCATATATCTACTACTCCACATGAGTAGGCCGTCTATATCTGCACTCGCAGTAGGACGTTAGGTAAGAAACGAAGCCAAGCTGCGTGCGCCTAAACTGGTTGGATGCCGTCCAAGTGTCGGCCGAAGTTCTATGGATGAAACCCTATTTTGTGCATCGTATAGCAGAAGCCGAATCGCGTATCCATTAAACCACGCTAGGTCATGACCGTCCGTTATTCCAAAGTGAGCGCTCAGCTCTTCGCACTAAGTGTTACATCGCAGACAACGCCAGAGAAATAGAGTATACCCCCAGTAGTGGTAGAAGGTTACCAGAACGAGACTGAGTACCGTCATGAACGCCACGCTTGCCAAACACGATCAAATATCATGAATGCTGCTTTGTTTAGATAGGTTCGGTCCAAGCCTAGGTTCGGATCAAGCCCCTTCTCACTCGGACCGGATGTTTGGCTGCGTTTGACGTGTTTGGCGTGTTTGGTCGGTCCTTCGTGAGAAGGGGCTTGTTGCAAGGTGACAAAATAGAGGGGTTCTTCGTTGTCGCCTACCACGCTCATTTCTATGTATTGCTCTATGGTCAAGTGGTGAAAGTCGAAGCAAATCACTATGAAATTGTTTCTGTATACTCAGAATGGCGTGTTTCTTGTTGAATTCCGTTATGTAGCGCAACCTTCTGGCTGTTTGTAGGACTGAAATCCTATGCTTTCACTTGCTTTCACTCCATACTCAGCTGAGAACGGTTCCATTTTTTGTTTCTGCATGGTTTATAGCCATGAATGCATACCTAATGAGCAACTTCCTCTCCCACTTCAAGGTCCTGGTGCCCGGGAAGCGCAACCACGCAGCATCGACGCGTCGTGAACCCTTCTCATGGATGCGTGACGATACGTGACATCGTCACTTATGCCCTTAAGATCCTACTCCCCAGCTCTCATAGTGAATGGGAATCACATCAACAGTCCTAGAACAGTGATAGCTGATGATACATAGCTGCCTGACCCACTACCTGAGCCCCGAGTACATTGGCCAACATATACAGGTTGAACACAGTTTGGCAGCCTCATCCAGCTTCAGTGGTACAGAGAAGGATGAAGTCAGAGAAATAAATTAGTACACCTATTCTAGGTCAATGAAATCAGTCTTATAAACATTTTCTCTCTACTAACAGTACCCTCAAAGGTTTTCTACCGATGAGTAGGTCGCGATGAACGAGCTGTCCTAATTTGTCACCTTGAAGCAAGCCCCTTATGAAGCTAGGACCGAGGTAACGAGGTCCCGTTCAAAAGCTTCCATAAGCGGGCTTGTTCCGAACCTAGTCCAAGCCGGTGATTGGCTGCCTCTGTTTGGTGCTGTTTTGGGAGACGGCGCTTTTCTCGAGGACGTCCGGTTCCCGGTCCGAGTCAGGGCTTGTTCCGAACCTATTGTTTAGAGTTACTTCCCGACCATCATTACAATGACCGCGACGCCGAGCGACATGTCGTCCTCGCTGTCCTCCGTCGTCTCGAACCTCGTCCGAGCACAAATGGGCGCTTCTGTCCCCAACACGGTCACCGACGATGACCTCGACCGGCACGTCGCCGACCTCTTGATCAAAGACGCAAAGAAACGGGCGGAACGATACAGTCAAACAGGGATCCGCGCCTATCTTGCGAGTCAATTGTGCGTGATAATTCCATCAGTGAAAGGTTATTATACTAATACGTTGTAGGAGCGACAGCAATGCACCCAAAGCCAATAAGCGCTTTCTCTCCTCTATCATAAGGAGTACAGATGAACACAATAAGATTATACTTCGAGCACAGGCGCAGTCTGCTCAAGAAATTCAGCGGGAGAAGGAAGAGGCTTTACGAAAGCAACGACGAGCACGCGCTGAAGAGGCAGTGGCCGCTGAACGTCTCCGGCGATCTGGAGGCAGTGAACGCGGCCGTCGGCGCCGCGCATCTCCAGCTAGTGATGGCTGGGACCACTGGGACGGGCGAACGGGCGACCGCAAACGAAAGAAGAGGGAATGGGAGACCTGGGACGGAATGGACTCGGAGGACGAGGACCACAGACGGAACCACCGGTCCAGGTCGCGCAGACGGCACAAAGACGACGAATCGCCTTCCACAAAGCGGAAATCCCGCCGAAGTCGCAGTCGCGGAGACGACTCGCGCCGCTCTCATAGATCCCATCATCGGCGAACTCACAGATCACGGAGCCGTTCTGAATCCCCTGATGGCCGCAGTCATCGACACAGTAGACGACACCGGCGTAAACGTGAACCCTCTCCTTCTTCTTCTCAGTCTCACAAGGAAAACACTCGAGGACGGTCACTTTCACCGGATGACTCTGAAGTTCGTAAGAAGAGACAATCCACGCGCCATATATCACCGTCTCTGAATAGAGATGACAATGCGGACAGCACTAAGGATAGAGAATCCAAGGAGGCAGAGTTGCGTGCGAAACTGAAAGCACACAAGACCAAGGACGCTCCTAAACCCTCTACACCCCCGCCTCTCAAACGCCAGCGAACTCGCTCCCCTTCGGCCGTCTCAACCTTGTCCTCCCGGATGTCCATCTCTCCATCCCCTTCCCCCGGTCCAGAACCAGCCTCACAGCTACCGTCAAAGATGGACAAGTACTTTGAGGAATCCTATGATCCTCGGCTGGACGTTGCCCCGCTCACCATGCCCACAGTTCCTGCGACTGGGCTCATCAATAATGCCGAGTTCGAGGGCTGGGACGCGATGCTTGATTTGCTTCGTGCGCGCAAGGAGGACAAGCTGGAGAAGAAGCGGCTCGAGCGGATGGGGCTGAGCAAGGACCAGATCAAGAAGGAGATGTCGTCGGCTGGTGCTGTTGCGGATCGGTGGGAGTCGGGTGGGACGAGTGTTATGGATATCAAGTATAAGAAGAGGGGGTCGACGAGGGAGTGGGATCTTGGGAAGGAGGTTACCTGATTGTTTTTGCATATCTATCCACACTGCACTATTTTTATTATACAGGCAAACTCTCAAGGAATCTTTGGGAAGTCCTATTTGCTATACAGTCGCCCTTGGCCTCGTCAGATAACACGCACCAAGACAAGGATGTAACTTGGTGGCTGTCCAGTGTCTCTGGAGTCTTGCCCGCATCTTCCTTTCCAACGACGACGACAATGCAGCGCTTGCTCGCTCCTCGATGCATACCCAAGCTGTGCCCAGTAAGACATAACATTGGTGCTCTGCAGAAACGGACGCTCGCCGCGCCATCGACAAGGCCAAAGTTGTCGAGGGTTTCTGTTGAAACCCGCGCCTTCCACAACTCTTACAATGTCGCCTTTGGTATGTATTCAATTTACCAATTTGTACGTCGCTGAGCTCAACAGCAACAGCGGACGGCTCGACTAGGGATCCCAACCAACCCTTCCGGTATGAGTAAACGTCACTGCACTCTAAAAGTATACTCATTATGTATGATTCCTTAGCCCGCCATTCTCAACTTATACGACCTGGCCTCCTAACGTACACACCATCTTCCGCTCTATTTCGCCCACTGGCGGCGCCAACCGCTATGTTGGAGCGTACCTCAAGTTGCTTTGGCTCTGCTTCCACCCGTATGGGCGGTACGACTATTTGATCATTCCTGAGCCTCTCACGAGTGCATCTGGTGAAGAAGTGGGTTTTGTGGTCTCTCTTGTTACACCGGATAATGCGTTCAGGCCTGTGTTGTTTATGGATGTGAAGGATGATACGTGGGTTGATAAGCCGGAGTTGAGGGCGAAGGCGGATGAAAAGATGTATGAGAGGTTTGAGGGTGTGTTTGGGAATGAAGACTCAGAGTGTCCGCTTCCTAGGGTTTGGGGGTTGAGTTTGTTGGGGACGAAGCTGAGGGTTTATAGAGGTGATGTTGGGAGTAGGGAGATTACGCCGCCTAAGTTTGCACTCGGAGGATGTGGTTTTGTGACCAGGGAGGGGGGTTGGGATGTTGATATTCTTGACCAGGAAGGATTTGAGAAGGTTAAGGAGATTTGGGGTGATATTGATGAGAATACTGCTGCTTATTGGGGGGAACTGGGAGGTGATTCTTAATAGAGTCGTGCTTGTCATTTGTCTGTGGCACTGTGGGAGACTCTGTGATTATCTGCAGTAAACAATTCAAGCTCTGTAGTCATATATACTTTGGCAGGGCATTTGAGGTTGGGTGGGTATCTGGATGCAAGAGCATGTCATACTCATACTGATGGATCCTGGCTTCAGGTGGTCTGCGTATTTCGGGACAAACTCGGGTGGAAGTGGGTCATGACGGTACTATACTCCTTGTAGCTTCGCGGGATTGCATAGAACAGGTTCTCATCACGGTGTGGAACGTGTTGCTCAAAGAATTGCAAAGCCTCCTCCGCTGTGAACCGAATATCCCAGGTCACCATGCTATGGGCAAGAGTATCGCGTCGAATAAAGTGGACGGCATTTTCCGACGCAACGGACTATTCCAACAAGCTTGTTCGTGCTCTTTCGTCGTGTGTACAGTGACCATATCAACTGTCAAGGCTGTGTTTCCAGCATGGACACACGATGTTAAAGTAACTTGACATGTGTAGTAATTACTCATCTAGCAGAGAGAATGACTATCAGCTCAAGAATAGCACCCGTTCTTTCATAAGCAGACTGCAGTTTCCCGTGTCGATAGACACGTTGTATGACAGATTTCGACCAAGATTCACAAGACAACTGGCAAGGTATCATATTAGGCAAAATCTTTCGTAGTGCGTGGGATGCAGAGAACCACCCATTTTAAGCTAGATCTTTCCAGAAAGCAAGAGAAGAAATCGCTGGAAACCATGAATATAGGGACCTCAAGGGGTCAATACAAGGCTCCAATGTCAAAAATCAATAAGACGCAGTCGAGGTGGAGAAGAAAGATTGAAATGCTTATGAAATGACCCAATATGGAAATGATGCCAACGACCGTGATCACAGCTTGACCGGGTACCACCACGACGTCGACGATGTACACGGCGACGATGCAGCAGCCGCCGCGGCCGACGTCACAGTTCACTCAAAAGGACCAGTATCCGCGAACCGGCGGCTCCCAGTACGATTCGGTGCGATCCAGAGGCTCCGCTAATGGCCTCAACGGCGCCAATGGGTACGAGCGCGAGTTCGGCGACGGTGGCGACGATGAACGCGGATATACTCCGCCACAGGACCAGGACACAGACCCTGACGACTTTTACAATGGCAACGGCAGTCATCCGCCGTCGACCTACATGCCTGATCCATACTCGCAAACTCGCTCGGTAGCAACGCAGTCTATCCGCGCTCCTTCCCCTCCACCCGCACCCATCCTCGACCATTCCCATCTACGACCCGGTAATCAGGCCGCCCTCCTTTCCCACGAACGTACACTCGAATTATACCGCGCCAATGCGAAGAAAACGCAGGACCCAGACCTTCAATTTGAATTCGCAGTCTTTATGATAGACGCCTCTAAATCTCTCCCTATACCAGAGAATACCCCCGGAAATCTCCTGCAGGTAGAAAAGGCTATCGAAAAGCGGGAAGACCTCATCAGGGAGGCGACCTCATTGCTCAAACGCCTTGCCGATCGGGGCCATCCCCCCTCACAATATTTCCTCGCCGACTGCTACGCAAACGGCATCGGCACAGTCAAGAACAAGCAGGATTTCGACCGTGCATACCCTCTTTTTGTCCTTGCCGCGAAACACGGACATGCCGATGCAGCGTACCGCGCCGGGACATGCTGCGAGAATGGATGGGGCTGTAGGAGAGAGTCGGCCAAGGCTTTGCAATTCTTTCGGAAAGCCGCAGCATCGCTTCATCCCGGTGCCATGTATCGGCTTGGCGTCGCAGAACTGAATGGCGAGCTCTCCCTATCAAAGCGACCAAAGGAGGGAGTCAAGTGGCTAAAGCGGAGTGCGGAGCATGCAACGGCAGAGTTTCCACATGCATTGCACGAACTCGCGCTGCTGCACGAACGTGGCATAGACAACGTCGTGTTTGTCGACTACGAGTACTCTATAGAGCTTCTCGCACAGGCTGCCGAACTCGGTTATGCACCTAGCGCATATCGATTAGGAGAATGCTACGAGTATGGCAAGAACGGGTGTCCAAGTGACCCAGCATTATCGATACATTACTACGTGCGTCATCTTCTCCTCATCTTAATTCACGCTGTTAACAATCTTCACAGAACATTGCAGCCCAACAAAACCACCGGGACGCTTGCTTCGCTCTCACAGCATGGTACCTAGTAGGCTCACCCGGTGTTCTGCCCCAGTCCGACACAGAAGCCTACCTTTGGGCTGAGAAAGCTGCAGAGGCCGGTCTCCCTAAAGCCATGTACGCTGTGGGTTACTTTAGCGAAGTGGGGATAGGCACAACGGCTGATATGGAAAAGTGGGTCTATTGTTTCTGTGAGACTCGGCATCCACTTATTTATTTATTAGAGCTGTCGCGTGGTACAAAAAGGCAGCCGATCTGGGGGACAAGCGCGCTGCACAGCGACTAAAGGGGTCCACGAATCAGCCGATGCATCAGCCGGGCGGGCCAGGGTCTGTGCTCCATCGAGGCGGGCCCGATGACAGCGGTGGCGGCAAGGGCAAGGACAAGGACAAGGAGTGTGTTGTAATGTAGAGAGCGGGGTGGTTCTTGGATTTGGGACTGTTGGTATCTTTAATTCCCTTTGAACAGTGTAGTTTATAATACCATATATGATGCTTTCTGGACAGATTGACAACTATTCTAGACTAGTTTAGTACGACACATTCGCTATTATTTTTTCGTTTTGCTTGGAAGATTGTATAGTTGAGTGACCTTGCAGTTAATGGGTGTTAATCTGGAGGGAGGGCGGTGGCCGAATATTACGAATGTCTGATCCGTATCGACGTGCTAACGGGCGCCACAACCGGTCGGATATCGATAGTACCGCTTCAATGCAGTACCGAATATGATTGTTACTCCTCTAATTCCGCGCTACCGGGTTAAACACTGAGTTCCAGTATGCGATGCTAACGAGGACGAAGAGGACATCTATAGGACGAGGGCGTGAACTTCAACATATACTGGACGAGGACGCGGAGCGCAGATGAAGAGCCATAGGTCAAGGCCATGCTGACGGACCGATGAATACAAAGTGAACGCTGACGATACTCACTCTCTGTGCCAGCATCCTTGACTTCGATTTGACGCGAATCTGGACGGCAGTTTCCATAACATCTTATGATCTAGTGCTGTTCAAAATATAATGGCCTTTGGGGATCTTGAACCGGCATTCTGCGCGTATATTCAAAGCAGAGCCATTGACTGCACGTGAACGCGACATTTGCATCTGTTTGGTGGGACATTGGTCTTGCTCCTCCTCCTTCTCGTACCATGACCTCCATTGCCGAAATATCAGAATGCCTCACAGGGACGCTAAGCTCAAACCCGAACGTGCGGATGACCGCAGAGATCAAGCTGTCGCAGCTGTCAGCCATCCCAGGTACGCCACTGTGCCAAATTTTTTGGAAACATGTTTAATGAACACGTTTTTTGTGCACAGAAACGAGCTTGGCGCTCTCCCAGCTTGTCGTGTCTCAAGATGCTGATATGTCACTGCGACAGATGAGTTTTTCGCGCGTTTTTTTGCGATTTGGACGCGTCTTGATGGCTTTTTCGTGACAGCACTCGGCTACTATTTTACTGCGAAAATACGTCAAGGAACGGTGGTCTCCATACTTTCAGAACTTTAAAGGCAACGCGCCGTCTCCAGAGGTGCGCAATTTGTTGTGTGTTTCTAGCGCCGCTCACGGTCTGCAGATCAAAAATCAAGTGCGACAAGCAGTTTTCCAAGGACTGTCCGACCCCAATAGGAGGATCCGGTCTCTTTGCGTGAGTTTAACGCTCTGTTCAACGCGATGCTCGTCTGATGTTGTAGGCTCTGGTTCTTACCTCCATCGCTAATTGCGATTGGCCCGATGAATACCCCGACCTCTTAAACAACCTCATCTCCCTCATCTCATCCGGCAGCCCTGATGCCGTCCATGGCGCCATGCAAGTCTTCACCGAATTCATCAAGGCAGACTTGACAGAAGATCAGATCCTCCCTGTCTTACGCGACCTACTACCAGTCCTTCTCGCCATTTTGGGCGCCACTGAGGTTTGTGGTTATCGTGGTTACCTAGAAACACCAGTAATATTTGAAACAGCATCAATCACCACTTACGCGGTCCAGAACCATCTCCGTGTTCCGCCAATGCACCATCTCTCTGTATACTGTTAAAGAGCAACATCCTGTTGCAGTTAAAGAGGCCATTGCATCCGTTCTGCCTGTTTGGCTCGAGGCGTTCAAGGTTTTGCTCAAGATAGATCCACAAGCAGACGTCAGCGGGGACAATTGGGATGGGCTCGCTATCCGCATCCAAATATTCAAGGTATTTGCTAAAAACTCGTCCATCCTTTTTACTCATGTAGTGTCTAGGCTCTCGAAACCACACATACCAGTTTCCCGCGCGCCCTCCAGCCGTACATGAACGACATGCTCGACCTCGCCGTCGGACATCTCGACATCTTGTATCCCATGTTTGACCGGTACTACATCTCCTCCAGTGACCCGATACCCTCTTCCTCCGAAGATGAGCCCATTCATCTATCTCACCTCATCTCAGCCATACTAGACTTCATCTCCGGAATGGTGCGCGGTGGCAAAGCGAAGTCATGGTTCACAGCGGAGCATTCTGCGGCGCTTATCTCGAGCGTGTTCAAGTATGCGCAGATGACTGATGAGGACGAGGAGACGTGGGCGAATAATGCAAATTCGTTTGTGGCACAGGAGGACGATGAGACGCAGGACTACAGTGTTCGCGTCGCTGGGTTTGACTTGCTTGCGGTAAGTAACTCGCCTCAGATTAAGCCTTCCATCTCAGTGCACTCCAGGCCCTCATGGACCGAAACCCGGCCAAGATAACGGCTACTTTCCAGTCCGCAATTCAGCAGGTTATCCAGACTTCCGAACAAGCCAGGAATTCTGGTAATGATAACTGGTGGCGACCGCTCGAGGCGGCGTTGGCGTCCATCGGTTCTCAGGCAGAGTCTATTCAGGATTGTCTGGAAGACGAGGAAGACTCTGAACGCCCCAAGCCTATCGATATCGAGTCCTTGCTTGGCGGTATCATCCCTACTGTTCTTACTCTTCGAGGTATTCATCATGCCCTTTTTCCGTTGCCCGATTATTCAATTATGTTGGTTAGAACATCCCTTCCTACAAGGCCGTGGCTTTGTCTTTGCGAGTCAATACGCGAAATTGCTTCCGGTTCAGTTGGCAGGGCAGTACATCGATGCGGCCGTCAATGTCATTGAATCGGAGGAGGGAAGTATACCTGTGAAGATCTCGGCTGTGAGGGCTGTACACAAGTGCGCGCGGTTTTTAGGCTTTGCGATGTATGCTGATGCTTGTTTAGCTTCTGCAATGGGACGGACGATGCTGCACTGACGCCCTTCATGGCGCGCATTGCTCGGGACATGGGTCCGTTCATAATGCAAACGTCCGAAGATACCCTTTCTCTCGTTCTGGAGACGCTGTCCGTTATTGTGGCCGTTGATAAAGGGACATGGATGACTCCCGACCTTGCGCATGCGCTTGTTCATGCTATCCTCGATGTTTGGGCCAAGAACAACAAGGGTGAGTGGAGTTGTTTATGAGATGTCTGGCATGTCTAATTTCTTGCAGATCCCATTCTTCTCTCTATTTTCCCTGATATCTTGGAGTCCTTGTGCTCTGCATCGGCAGAAGGAATCTACGAAGTTGTCGTGAAGGAGGCTTTACCATCGTTGTGCAACTCCTTGTCTTCCGCGCCTCCGGAGGAGTCGTGGACGGCTAGCTCAGCCCTCGAGCTGATCAATGCTTTGATCCGCGGTGAGCACGCGATGGGCGAAGGCTTTTTCAGCGTCCTTGCGCCACACTTGTTCAAGTGCCTGGCTGTTGTTGAGGATCGGGATGCTCTACAGGTAATGTTTTTTGTCGGTGATGACTATGACTATGAATGTGACTTACCTGCTTCTCACAGAATGGCATTGTCTCCTTGACGTTGGTTGTTCGGAAGGACTGCAGTCAGCTTGTTGCGTGGTCAGACGAGTCGGGTCGATCTGGTCTCGACTATGTCTTGACGCTGGTTGCCAAGCTGTTGCAAGGGCAGGACGAGTCCGCTGGGCTCACTATTGGCGATCTTATCATCCACCTGCTTCGCAGAGCAGGTGACGCTGTTCTGCCTGTCCTGCCCGAGCTACTTCAAGCTATGGTGAACAGAATGACCACTGCGAAGACGGCCTCGTTTGTTCAGGTATGCTTGGCGTCGTTGAGTAGCATACTCCCAACTGATTGATTGGTCGCCCGCAGAGTCTCATTATACCTTTCGCCTTCTTGATCACGTACCAACAAGATACAGTGCTTGGTCTTTTGGAATCGACCAACGTGCAAGGACGTTCGGGATTGGACATTCTCATTCACACCTGGTGCGAAAACGCGGAGACGTTCCAAGGATTCTGGGCGTCGAGGGTCAGCTCGATGGCGCTCTCGCAGCTCTTTATGGTCGAGCGCCCGTCGCTGCAGAACCTGATGGTGAAGGGCGATATCATTGTCAGGCCGGAAACACGCAATGGTTAGGACTGTTTTCTTCTTTTATTTTTCTTTTGGGTGCTGAGGTTTACTTTCCATCAAGTCATTATGACGCGATCGCGGACGAAGACGAGTGCGCATTGCTTTTTTGCTGTCGCCGTTGTGGTGGAGTACTGATTGCTGACCCCGTGGTTGTAGCTCCGACTGAGTTTACGTCGGTGTCGTTCCCCGTCAAGGCGCTCAAGATTTTGGTGCATGACCTGCAATCGGGAGGCGAGTCGGCGACGTTTAATGTCGCAGGGACTGCGGCAGATGTGGAGGAGGACGATGATGTATGTTGTTTTTTGTGTTTGTCCAGCTAAACTCATGTCCTGGTAGGATGAGAACTGGAGTGATGCGGAAGACGGGAGTGCGCCGAAGCGCGATGCCGAGCTGGAGTTTTTGTCGGATCTGATTGGGCCCAAGGGGCTGGCGTTTGACAATGATGATATTTTGGATGATACGGAGGATGAGGATCTGAAGAATGATCCAATTTCGCAGATGAATATGCAGGTGCGCGTTATTGGTGCCTGCTCGTGTGGATGGTTCTCGTACTCATACCTTTTGTCCTTTTGTGTAGGAGCACCTTACGTGGTTCCTGAGGGAATGCGCGGCGAGGAATACGAATGGCTTTGAGGAGCTGGTTGGGCAGCTTACGGCTGAGGAGGGGACGGTTGTGAGGGCTGTTGTGAGCGCGCCGCAGTGAAGTGAGAGGGTGTTTATCTTTTGAATAGTGAATTATGAGTGTATGAGTATGAGTATGATTATTTTAGAGGGTAGATATCTGGTGACCAGGCTGCTCAAAGGAGGACTACTTATTTCTGGGTTGACTGTTCTTGGGGTTGGTTACCTACATATGTGCTTCACGAGAAGTATAACAATGCTAACGTGATCCAATCATTGTTCAATCACGTCGGCGGCGTCGCCTTCTGACCTCGACCATGGAAAAACGCGACTTGCAGGTGCGTGAAGTGCAATAGATCTGTGCCTCGCTGGATCATCTTACAGATTGACTTCTCTCTTGATGATAACATTGTGCCCGGTACCCCGGAATTTAATCTTTTGAAGCGGATGAGATTCTGGGAAGACTCTGCGCGACCTTGGTTACTGGAACGCGGATACACGCTCTATAACCATTTCTGCTTGGATGAAGCAGTGATACGTTCTGCCGAGTGCGGTCCCTATCTCCCTAATTCGAGCAAACTGGGTGGCGAGTTTCCGTACGCATTTCATGATGAGGCGGATGCGTCATTCGAAGAGGATACAGGATGGATTTCTTACTTTGCCTACGCTTGGGTAAGATTCAGAAGCTTGCAATTAGAGCATATGGCAATAAAATGATGAACCTGTTACAGGGAAACGTCGTTTTCGCGCAGGACAAAGAACATCGTCATGTCGCGTTGAAGCTTGTTCGACGGGACAGCGAGGAGTCTCGGATAATGCATTTCCTCTTGAAATCCCAGAATGAAAGGCCCGACAAGTTCATCCCGGGGATTCTGCCAATCTTGGATATCCTACCGTTTGCAGGGCATTGGCTGGTGGTTATGCCGCGGTGAGCACAGTGACGACAGAAGTCAATTTTCTGATGCTCATTCCTTAGATGGGGCGACGCCATCGTATCTCCATGGTTTAACAGCGTTGGGGAAACGCTTGTCGTAATACACTCTCTATTGTCGGCTTTGGCGTTCTTACACAGCTCCGGCATCGTGCATCGAGTAAGTATGGGCTTTTATCGGTTATCCCGTTTCACACTGCTAAACTGAAGCCACGCTTAGGACATCGCGGCGCGCAATACGCTAGTAAATCACTTCGCGCTTGATAGCAGAGGTGGTGGATACCCACTACGATCAGCCATGCGGAAGGATGGCCGGATGAAGTACGTCTTATTCGATTTCAACCTCGCCTTGATGTTTCCTACCCCTTCGTCCTGTCGCTTACCACGCCAAGGCGGCTTCTTTGCATCGCTCAATGCTCCCCCGGATTTAAGTCAAGGTGAATATGACTATGAGCCCTTTGCATTTGATGTGGGGTGCTTGGGAGTAATGTTCAGCATTTTTTTTCAAGTGAGCGCCCGTTCTGCAAGCTTAGTCGTGACTTGGTCCTTATTTATGATAGCACCTGACTCCCTTCGCACCGATCCTAGCACCTTTACTCGACGGCATGGTGACCTGGGACGTCCGTGCGCGTTTTACAGCCCAGGAGGCTTTGCAATTCTTTGAGCAACACGTCCCACACCTCGACGAGAACCTATTGTATGCGGTCCCACGTAAATACGACTACGAGGAGTATGACCGCTGGTCTGAGCTTCCGCCCGAGTTTGTTCGGAAATGGGCTCATCTGCGTATACCGCCAGAACCTATTACGAGGAAGATATTATGCTGGATCTGTCAGTATCGAGTTTGTGATATGGTCGTGCAAAGGATTAGATGGATGGCGCGCGGAGTATTTGGATAGTATTCAACTCTCACAAGTTGTAACGTCTAGTGCAGTGAAGAAGGACATGATTGCTAGGCTGACTACCGTATCGAATCCTCAGCACGAAATATCACTCAATAACCCTCGTCGTTTTAGTTATACTCATAGGCACCTCATCGTAATTTCCTTGACGATCAACCTATGAAAAGACCTTGTATAGGCGAAAGTGTCAATACACTCGTGAAAGGCAAAATACAGTAAAAGAACATACCAGCGCACGCAGACTGTAATGGAGACATCCAGCCCCTCATTCTTGAGGATCTCCATTTTCTTCAGCAACTCTGTCCCCTTCAACTTTTTATGAAGCACCTTCACAGCTGACTTCTCGGAATCGTCGTAGCGCAAATTTCGTATCGTCGTAGAAAGCTCTATTCTTGCCATTTTAATCCTGGCAGCGCCTTCAGGAACCCACCACGATGACTCAACAGCCCCAATCAATTGATCCTCTACATGCTGCTGGAGTGTGGTCCCCGGTCGAAATGGGGGGTGAGCCTCTAGGAACGCCGACGCATTCGCCTTCAACGTCAATACTTGCAGCGCCGGAAATGTGACCACATTGTCCTCTCTATTGATGATCCCGTTAAGACTTATAAATGGTGAAGAGGAGAGGTCGATTGCCACTCTCGGGACATGCGATACGAAAGTGAGAAACTCCTGTAGTGGCGCTGGGAAGAAGTTTGGATCGTTCAGATCGTCCTCGGGGATGAAGCACACCTCCTGTAGGGCGCATCGTGACCTGTCCATGAATGTGCGGAAATTCACCCAGTCCGTTGTGGTGAACCCGGCATTGCTTTCAAAAAGGCTCCGAATCGCAAATGTTTGCAGAGCGGGGCATTGCATATACGGTAAGATGTCAAGGGGGGTTATTACAGAGAGGGATGTAAGGTGCGGGAAGATGCAGATAGCGGGAGGTGTTCGTCTTCCATGTACCCGTTCACCGCCGCTGTAGGCGCCCAATTCGGAGCTGTCGATGAAGGACACAAGGTTCCGACACTGGGATAAGATGTCAATGATGTAATGACAGTTGGCGTACCCCAACTCAAGGTCGAGATGGGTGATTTGAGACCAAGGTAAGAGAATGGCGCGTGGTACATTGAGCAAGACGACGGTAGCAGCAAGAACAACGTGTGTTAGGCGAGGAGCTTTGGATGCGATGTCGAAGTAAACAGGCTCCAAAGCGTCGTCGTCGTGTGTGGTATTGTCATGCACTGGTTTCAGACATAATTTTGTGAGCATACTCATCTCTGGCGCGACTTGGAAAGCACGCAAGGCATCAGAGTTGAAAGTCAGCTGAAGCTCCGATAAATGTGACGCGTGTTGTGCCAGTAAGCTAGCACTTCCAGGCGTGAGCTTGACGAGAGAGACCTCCAGAGGAGCGTTTCCAGACCGGTTTAGAACACCTTCGAGGATATGCCGGTGGAAGCCCTTGCGCGGAGACTCTATACCAACAAACGAGGTCCATAGGCTGGGACTCTGCCACGATGCCTGCACACCTGTCCGAGAAGCGATGGAAATTGAGACTTGAAAATAAGAAAAGGCTTCTCGAAAGTCAATGAGAAGATGTAGGAAAGGAGCTCGGGGGGTAGAGACTGGACAGGAGGGTTGAGCATAATGTGCGCATTCAGGACACCTTCGGCTTTGGTGTAATCTTGTTCAGCTGCCTGCAGAGCTTCACGGAGGCGAGCGACTCGACCCGCGGCGTCATAGAGCTCGTCGCGCACCGCACCAATGAAGCTCTTTATCTGAGGTCTAGCAGCGTTGATTTCTTCACACGATGCGCGGCCATCGAAGAGATGTTGGAAAGGTGATGGCGCGTCGGACAGGCGTGGTAAGACGTTGGTGGAATCATAACCACAATTAGGACAAAGGACGCCTAAGAAATAAGGTCAGATTTCAAAGGTGGCAAATTGGAGAATTCCCTACCTGGTATAGACATCAACTTCAAGCGAATCTAATTTTGATACCAGCTGGCAGTGGAAGTCAAGCACAAAGAAGCTGCCGGTGGCTGTACACCGGTGTCCCCGACGACGACGATGCCACAGACGACCCAGCGCTCCCTCTCTCCGCGATGCATACCCAAACCGCGCCCAATGCGACATATTACTGCTCTGCAGTAACGGACGCTTGGCGCGTCATCGACGTCAACGACAAGGCTAAAGTTTGAAACGCGGGCTTTCCATAACTCTCCAAAGGACGGGGTTGCATTCTGTACGCGTTCACTTGAACAAGTTGGCGGCGCATACCGATTTCTAGCTCAACAGCAGCCGCAGACAGTTCGAGTACTCGTCGACTACACTTTAACAAGCTAATCGGTGCGTTTCCGACTTCTACATGAACTCGCCCATCTCAATAGCACACTAAATCAGAGGAGAGATTGCTTGTCGAGTAATACGAGCTGCCAAGAAGCTAGGTGTCAAGATGGTTGCGAGGCCGATGCACTTCATGTCTAGATGGCAAGCTTGTCACCCAAGATTCGTCTCGTCTTATCGTTCCTTATATCACTCAAAGGCAGATGAGGCATATTGCATTGGACCAGCTCATTCGTCCGAAAGTTATGTACGCGTTATGTCTGTTCTGATATTGACATAGGTTGACTCGCTCGTCAGCTTCGAATGGATAAAATCATCGACGTATGTCGGCAAAGCGGGGCTCAAGCTGTACATCCAGGGTATCTAGATTTCCTACTAACTGTACCAAACCGTTTCTAAACCCATGCTCTTAGCTACGGGTTTCTAAGCGAAAAGGCTACCTTTGCGGATCGCTTACACGACGAGGGCATCGTATTCATTGGCCCACCGTCTAGTGCTATCGTTAGCATGGGCTCGAAAAGGTTACTCGTGTTTGCTCCCAAATTGAATGACTTGCTTATTTGTATAACAGTGAATCGAAACATATCATGATAGGTATGTACGTGTCTTTCTCATTCTTGACAGAGTTTATTAATCTCGCGATGTAGCGGCTGGCGTACCTTGCGTACCAGGATATCACGGCAAGAACCAGGATCCCGAGTTTCTGTACCAGCAGGCGAAGCAGATGGGTGAATTCAACATTGCCCTTATCATGCCTACCATTATTGCTAAACAGTACTACCAGGCTTTCCAGTTCTAATCAAGGCTATTCATGGTGGTGGTGGTAAGGGCATGTGAACGGTTCACGAAGACACATTCGAAGCCTTTCACGAAGGACTGTCCTCCGCAAAGCGCGAACCCCTTAAGGCGTTTGGGACTAATACTGTGCTGATCGAGAAATACATCGAGCTACCACGGCATGTGGAGGTACAGGTGCTTGCAGATACGTTAGGCAACGCCGCCAGTCTGTCGGAGCGTGATTGTTCGGGGCAGAGGAGAAATCAAAAGATAATAGAAGAGGTTTGTTGGAAACTTGCGAGATGTCGACGGTGTCTGACCTACATAGGCTGCTGCACCTCACCTTTTCGCGGAGCTTAGAGCGGATTTGGGAGAGAAAGCCGCGGCGGCTGCAAATGCTATCAAATATGTTGGTGCTGGAACGGTCGAGTTTGGAATATACTATTTGAGAAGCCCCCTTCGTCACGTCCTGTGACACGAACCCCACTTAAGAAATAGTTATTTTGTGATTTCTTATGTCCTGTGGCGCTCTCCAACACCATTCCTGGCAAGTATTGGTCACGGTTCAGTTCCTGGAAGGTGGCGCAAAGTGGTAGGACACCCATAAGCATGCTATTGCGACTCTGGGGCATTTCTTAGCAGGAGGGAGTACTCTCGCACTTGCACATGGGTGACTGGATGCTGTGTGGCGCTGGTTCTGGTTCTTGTTCTCATTGCTAGTGTGCCAACCAACCCCCAGGCACTGAGAATGACAACTTGACGCTTGTGGGTGCTCTACCGCTCCGCGACACCTCCCAGGAACTTAACCGTGGTCACAATACCTGCCAGGAAGGGCTTTGTGCAGCGCCACAGGACATAAGAAATCACAAAATAACTATTTCTTAAGTGGGGTTCGTGTCACAGAACGTGACGAAGGGGGCTTCTCAAATAGTATTTTCCATCGAGTTTATATTCGATAACAACACCTAAGATTTCTATTTCATGGAAATGTTGGTCATATCGTCTGCATCATAGAGTGCAGCACTAATGATTGAAGTTCGGAATATGAGACTACAGGTAGAACATCCCGTAACAGAGATGATTACGGGATTGGACTTGGTAGAATGGCAACTAGAGGTTTGCGCTTTCCTGTTGTTTATTGATAGCCAGTGTTCATCAAAGTCCTAGGTGGCCGCCGGAAATCCTCTCCCTCTCGATCAATCGTCAATCCCTCTCGTTGGACACGCTTTCGAGGCGTGTATCTACGCCGAGAACCCCCGCAACTAGTTCCTTCCCGACTCTGGACCTCTGCTTTATCTATCCACACCCACTCCAACACACGTCTTGGCGCCCACACAGACCGGAGATGTATCTCCTTCTCTCCGTCTTGAACAAGGCTTCAACCAAGGATCAAAAATTGGTGTATTCTATGACCCTGGGATTGCAAAGGTGATCACACATGGTCGAGATCGAACAGAAGCGCTTAGAGTGCTCAGGAAAGCATTGGACGAATACCACGTCGTAGGAGTGTCGACCAACGTGGAGTTCTTGAGGACTCCCGCAGGAAACCAGGCGTTTATCGATAGAGAGTTGGAAACAGGGTTTATCCCCGTGAGTAGACTTTAGCCTGGTTGTATCAAGATTGTTTTGACGAGGTCGTGCAGAAACAATTTGAAGAGCTCTTTCCCCAATCGAGAAGCCGTCGCCCGAGGTGTTTGCAATGGCGGCAGTCTTCGTGGCGTTGAGGGATTATCCCAAGGCGAATAACACACGGACGACTCTGGAATCACGGCAGGCGACGTGTATGAACGGTTGATAACACTACAAGAAGATAGCGGCAGGCCAGCCGTTAGTGTATCAGTGAAAGCTGTGGGTTGAAATCGATTCGATCTTAACGTGAATGCTGGCGGGGAGCCGACTACCTTTTCCTCGGTCACAGCGCGACTGACCACTACACTGTCCGCGCGGATCGGGAACGCATTTGGGGAAACGACGATTCACAGAAACCGTTGCCTGCTATGCCCGCGTCTGCGTCGCACAATATCGTGGAGCGCCTGCATCTTTTTTTTTTTTTGGGGGGGGGGGGGGGGCAGGTGGTGTTGGTGCTAGAGAGTATGAAGACGGAGACGGCCATGAGAGCGGACAGGAAGGGTGTGGTGAGGTCTGTGGGGTAAGAGTGAGGAGATGGTTGAGGACGTTGATGGATATTGAGGAGGAAGAAGAGGAAGTGGAATCAGAGTGGAATGATCGGACAAATCTTCATTTGTGTACCTTTTATTATGACTTGGTTCACTGCACGAAGTGCGGCGTCAATGCCTTGTCCTCCTCGACTTGGAATTTCGGTAGCTCAACGGTGGCACTGGCATCAAAGACGCTCTCAGATCTCGTCCTCCGGACGACGGGATCTATTAGTTCAAGAGGGAAACAGAAAGAGCAGATCTAGGGGTCGGGACTGGTCAGGATAAGTTGGACCGGGTCACGTGCTCGTCATGGTCCTTCTTTCGAACTCTCATCATTGGAGATAACGAATGCTGGGTGTTTATCGACGTGTCATTATCGGATATCCTGGACTATGCTGCCGACTTTCGACGATGACTCCTCGGTTCATCTCCCCTGCAGTGAAGAAAGTGCTCGAGGCCAACTACCGCAAAGACCGTTATCCTACTCGCGAACAGTTGGAGGAGATGTCGCGCGAGTTTGGAGAGAGATACGACAGGTTATATGGTTGGTATCATAATCGGTAAGTTACCCACCAGTTCGGCATCTGAAGAGTTCACCTTCATAAGACTAGACGCTGCAAGGAACGAAAGACGCTGGATATTGAGCAGATTGAATCGCATCCACCGGCCGCGACTGCTCGTCCACGCATTTCGCCTCTTATAAAAAGTGCGCTCGAGGCTAAATACAACGACACCTATTACCCTACGCGCGACGAGCTTGAACAAATGTCGCAAGAGCTTGGCGAGAGCCCCAATAGGTTGTACAGATGGTTTGATTACCGGTGGGTTACATATTAACCAGGTTCCTACTGTATTTGTCTCATAACCCACAGGCGCAAGAAGGAGCGGGAGATACTCAAGGCTATAGGCATTGAATCACATCCACTTTTGGAGAATCTTCGTCCGCATTTCTCTACTGCCGTGGCAGCAGCGCTTGAGGCCAACTACATCAAAAATCCTTATCCCGATGGCGAGCAGTTTAAAAAGATGTCGTGCGAGCTTGGAGAGAGCTACGACAGGTTACGTACCTGGTATAGGATGCGGTGAGTTACCTACCACTTCGACATCTGAAGAATTCACCTTCATAAGACTAGACGTGAAAAGGAACGGAAGACGTTGGGGAGTGATGAGATAGAATGGCATCCACTGACAGAGAGCGCTCGTTCGCGCCTATCTACTGTCGTTAAAAGAGTCCTCGAGGCCAAATACAACGACAACCGTTTCCCTACATGCGACGAGCTTGAGCAAATGGCGCAAGAGGTTGGAGAGAGCTCTGATAGGTTGTACAGGTGGTTTTTCAGGCGGTGGGTTTTTCACATTAACCAAGCTCCAGCACCACTTGTCTCATAACCCACAGGCGCGTAAAGGAGCGGCGGATGGTGCAGGCTGCGGGGATAGAATCACATCCACTCTTGGAGAATCTTCGTCCGCATTTCTCTACTGCCGTGGCAGCAGCGCTTGAGGCCAACTACGTCAAAAAGCGTTATCCTTCATACAAAGACATTGAGGAGATGTCGCAAGAGCTTGGGGAAAGCGTTGACAGAGTTTTGTCTTGGTACTCGACCAGGTGTGTTTTCATACTAGCGTGATCCACGACGCGTTCAACTCATTAATGATAGACGCTCCAAGGAAAGGAAAGTAACGAAAATTGCTGGAGTGGAAGAAAGTCCTGATTGAAAATACCGGCCGTGACTGGAAGTGGCGTTGCAGCAGGATCTATATCCGACTGTTCAAAAAATAAAACTCCTGGTGGAAGAACTTGTATTACTCTGGCTATCGCCAAATGGTTCTCATACCGGTAAGTGCATCTCCCTTGCAGTCGGGCCCCTCTTTACAACTGTGACCATGTACATAGGCGTAATAGCGCTTTGGGAAAGGCTGGACTAGCGAATTTGGGTGAATCGGTGTCAATCTGTACGCAAAGGCGAAACATGTACAGGAATTCCTGAATAAGAACCTGCGTCTGTCACGAAAACACCTTCATGAGCTGGTGAACAAAACTGCCAGTCGCTTCGGTTCGCCTCTGGTTTTATAGAAGACGGTATTGGGAACGTAGCAAATCTGGTAGGCAGATCAGGTATCAACTGTCGCCCGAACAGGCGCCCTTACTTGAACAGCGCTTCGCACGACGACGACATCCCACAAAGTTTGCCGCTCAGGAGAT
This sequence comes from Hymenopellis raphanipes, assembly GCA_036872995.1. Lineage (NCBI taxonomy): Eukaryota > Fungi > Basidiomycota > Agaricomycetes > Agaricales > Physalacriaceae > Hymenopellis > Hymenopellis raphanipes. The sequence goes on from JAYMDG010000001.1 coordinate 4,536,264, forward strand.
TGCTCGAGAGGTGGGCATCCTCAGCTCATGGGGGTTGCAGATACAACCCTTGTGGCATAGATCCTCATTCGAAATGATTCCTTCCGGGCCGATAATAGCACTCGCTGACAATACGAACCTGGACAGGATGAGTACTCCCTCACCTGGTATCATCGAGAGCATGCAGCAGTTGATCGAGTTCAACGTCCGGCCCAAATGGGTCAACGCCGCTTGAAGTGCTGGTACGTTGGCGTTCTTCTTGAAGCGATCTTTCTCTCAATATTGTATTATCAGCTAGAGTTTTTAAACCCGAGGAGAGGCAATAGCGTTGATTTATTCTACCAGACCTAGTAAATGCAATACAGTTCAAGCCAAGTTCAAGCTCAGGAAAAATGTGCAAAGTACCACGCTGAAAGTACCAAGGTAAAGAACGACGACATCGGCTTGTTCACCCGCTAAAGATCCTCCTCGCTCCCATAAATAATCCTGCATCACTTCCTCGTGAGGCTCCACCTAATCCAAGCAGACAACTTCTTCTTAAGCGACTCTCCAGACCTGCGCGCCTTCTCCGTATCATCCGAAAACCTGCTGACCTCGCTATCCACCCTTTGGTGCTGTCCCGGCAGAAAACTGGTCGTCGAGCCCCCGTACGCTGCGAACACGCTCACGTCGATGTCAGACCGCAGGCTGTCACTCAGCACAGAGTCCTGTCTGTCATGGTCATCAGTGTCATCTTCGAAGGGGTTTGGGATCCCCGGAATTTCGGGTTGAGGGGCGCCTCGAGCGAATGCCCTCCGCCGGCGTCGTCGTGATCGTCTCCGCCTCCGGTAGCAGATGCAGGCTACGATCGAGAGCACGATGATGACGAGCAGGGAGACGACGCCTGCGAGTGCGCCGATTACCATAACGGGCATCACTGTTTTCAGGTTTCTAGAGATGAATGGAGATGGGTGTTAGAACGCTTGGTGTTGAAGGAAGAAGAGACTGACTGTATCGTTTGCGTGGATGTTTCTTGAATCGAGTTTCCGCTGGCATTTGAGCCTGACACGCTTGCGGTGCTGGTGTTTGGCACGTTTGCACTAGTGATTGTAGATGTGGGTACGTTGGTGCCGGCTCGAGACGTCGAAGGGATACTTGTACTTCTGGCGCTCTTGCTAGAGGGAAATGCAACCGTCCGAGTCGTGCCCGACGAATTGTACGCTATGATGATCTTCGTCGAGGAAGACGTAGCAACGGTAGTTGGCTGTTGCACTGCAGTCGTCGCTGTTGGTGGCGAAGGAGATCCAACAGACTGTGATGATGGCCTTCCATTCGGAGTCGTAAATGTAGCTGTATCTGATGTAGATGTGGGACCACTGCTGGGAGGCGAAGCAGGTGCATTTTTTGGAGCGCTCGATGGTAGAGGAACCCCACCGGTACTAGCGTCATCAGTCTGAGTTGGCTGTTCGGTGACGGAAATACTTGATGATGGCCCGGTAAGTACAAAGCTCCCGCCAGCGCTGGTAGAGGAGGTGAACAGACTCTCTGGAGCGTCCGACGGCGCAGGATCACCGTCGGTACTAACGCTACTAGTTGTTGGAGCTAGTGTAGGCGCTGGCCTTTCGGTGATGGAAACTGATGATGGCGGCAGCCCGGTAACTCCAAGACTCCCGCTAGCGCTGATAGATGAAGTGGACAGACTCTCCCCAGGAGTATTGACGCCGCCACTTTCATTTGTTGTCGATACCGGATTTTCTGTGACAGAAGGAGTTGATGATACCCCAGGACTGGATGTAACTGTAACGCTCCCGCTAGCCACAGATTCGGCGCCACTGCCGGCGGATGTCGAGGTTCTCGCGGTGCTAGAGAAGAAGCTACTGGGGGCTGATATACCTGAAGACGGAGATGAAGTCGGTCCTGAAAGGGTAGGATTTTCTGTGGCGGAGATACCTGGTGACTGTGTCGGTATTGCCGGAGAATTCGAAGACGAGATAGTCGATGTCACCGCTGGAGAAGAAGGCGGCCCGGTTAATGAAGGCGGTACTGCCGAGCTGAACGACGACGAGTCTGATGGAAGGGAAGCAGCTTCGGGTTCGGACGCTGTGGGAACCGGCGTCTCAGACGTACTGGCCGACAATGACGTTGGCGCTGTAACCTCGGAACTAGAGGATAGCGGTAAGGTTTCTGAGAGGTGGGAGGACTGTGAAAGGAAGGAGGTTGTGGCAAGATTGGACGTCGTGGGAGCGGGTAGCTCGGATGAAGTGGCCGCCACTGACTCGGACACCGATGCTCCCACAGATACGTTCAATAACGGCGCCGAGATTTCTACGTTTAAGGGTGCCATAGCGAAGCACTCCCACCATCAAGGCAGGTTCAAATGAAATCTATGAATTATTATAGTCATGCGCCACTTCCAATGCAAAGAGACGTACGAATGACTAGCAAGAAACTTACAGCTCCTGCGAACTGCTATCCAAACGAATGTGAAGAGAGGAAGGGCACCTGGCGGTCGCTGACAGAGGGAGTGAACAACATAGCTTTCGCAAGTTTGATGACGACCCGCTCTGGCTGCGATGGGCGTCTGAGAAGATCAACAAGTGATATATCTAGGAAGCGACGATGATGAGCAGATGTGTAGCAAGCAGCACATCAATGTTGCGTTGATCAGTCATAATAGCAGAACCCCAGTTTACGAGAGAGTACAGACAAGTGTAGCTTATTGGACGCGCAAGCTGATGCGTCATCCCCTTCAAGATTTGATATTCAAGAAGACCGCAATGATCCACGAGATTGTCCACGTCGATCAAGTCTCAGTCGGCAGGAACGTCTGAACGGTTCAAAGGACATTTAATCAGACGCTTCGGCGTCTGCTGGGCAGAAGAGTCAGAGGGTCAAGTATAGGTGGCGTCGGTTATCGTTGTATTCCCATACGGTCTAGCTTGAGCGAGCTGTCCGTGTTCGTTTACGAAAGTGTAAGCAAAAGACTGGTATCATTCGACTAAAAGTTCAGAGAGAGAAATAAGACACAGGAGATGCCCCTTGAGGGGAACGGAGATAGGATCAAGTTACCCAGACGACAAGCTATTCAGTCGTTGACATTTATGTTGAGAGCAAAAGTGGAAGACGTCTAATTTACCGCATTTAGAACCCACGGCTACCCACGCGACCCCATCGTCCATTTTGTCGCTTTACTCCTTCCGGATTGTGCTTTCTGGGTTCAGAAGCGGCCTGTCAAACGCATTCTTATCCTCTTACCATCATCATCCACGACGACGACGGGGGGCGACGATGGCAAAACATAGGAACGATGTCCAGACTCGGCGCCGCTCACTGTCCGACCCATTGGCCGCCGCCATGCTGCCCCCAGTCAACGAGTCTCCGGCCGACCGGGAGCAGCGCCTCAAGAAGGAGCAAGAGGCGAAACAGGTCAGCGACCGCATCGACGAGCTGATCCGGCAAGAGCGCATCCATCGCAAGAAAACACGGGCAGAGGTCAACGTCTTGTTATTGGGGCAGTCGGAATCGGGGAAGAGTACCACATTGAAACGTGAGTGATTCGTACTGGGAGGACCCTCCTAAATTAGACGCGCCTGGCGGACTGGCGCGCAACGATGGCGGCAACGGCGGCGCCGCGCGTGAAATTTCAAGCTCCGCCTTGTCCTTGTACCATTTTAGAACATTCCATGTCTACTCGGACATGTGTACCATGCGCTTTCGCTACGCCACAGTACCATGATCAACAGCTTCCGGCGATGCTGTACCGTACCCCAACCTCCTCGGATCGCTTACTGACCGAACAATACAGAATTCCAACTCCTGCATACCCCCGCTGCCTTCCACGCGGAACGCATCGCATGGCGGGCAGTCATTTATCTCAACCTCGTCCGTTCCGTGAGAAGGTGCGTTCTCGCTTCACGGCCGGATCCATTCCTAATGTCCGTAACAGAATCCTCGACGCGTTATCTCCGGAAAGCGACACGGTCGACGACCACGACGAAGTCGACTCGACGGAGACCGCCTCCGTCATCATTTCCTCCAATGGACGTCCCCCATCCGCCATATCAGGGACCAAAGTGCCCAATTACGAGATATTCCGGACACGTCTCGAACCTCTCATCGAGCTTGAGGAACGCCTAATTCAGCTTCTCTCGGCCCCGGATGAAGATGAAGCTACTCATTTAGGTTGGGAAAGCCCTTACCAGAACGGAAAGGCTGATATCGTTCCCGTGGATGCTAATGGGCGGCCCGCGCCAACTATCAATATTCCTCAAATTCAACAACCCCATTCCTCACCCGTTTCCCCGGTCGGCGGTGATAACAGCCCTTCGTCGAGCGCTGGTTCCAATGGCACCAAGGCGCCGAAAGGCAAAGAGGTTGCCGTGCACACTTCGACTAATTGGAAGAAAGCCTTTGCGCTAGGCGGCAAGTCCAAGAGCCCGAAAAGCCCGCAATCTGGGGAGATTGAGGGGTGGTGGGAAGATCCCGACGATCCAGTACACGCTCTCAACGCCTGTGCGCCGGCTATGCAGGAACTTTGGAAGGATCCTAACGTTCGACAGCGGTTGCAAGAAAAGCGGTTACGACTCGAAGAAAGTAGCGGATTGTACGTGTGTTTGCTCAGTCTCCTCTAACCTTGCGCTTAATCTCTCTTTTTAGCTATTTGGATGAAATCCCGCGAATAACAGCCAAGAAGTATATCCCCACGGATGGTGCGTCGTCCATCAAATCTGATTCCCAGACGGTCATCTCGGAATTATACAGCGGATGTATTGAAAGCCCGGTTGAAGACTATGGGCGTTGTTGAACACACTTTCCTTATCCAGTCCGGCAGCAATCGTGGAGTCGAGTGGCGGATATACGACGTTGGCGGAGCGAGGAATCAGCGACAAGCGTGGGCACCGTATTTTGAAGACGGTGAGTTAATGACACCCTCCACTGACGGTAGATCTAACATATTATTCGTCGTCGTAGTGAACGCTATAATCTTTCTCGCGCCAATCTCGGCGTTCGACCAAGTTTTGACAGAGGTAAGGCGCATTTCGATGAGATATCAACTAGCCCTTAGCGCTATCATTTCTAGGACCCTCGCGTGAACAGGCTAGAAGACTCGCTTCTGCTGTGGCAATCAGTCGCGTCGAACAAACTCCTTGCCAAGGTCAACATTGTTCTGTTTTTGAACAAGTGTGACCTTTTACAGGTACGTCCCGCTTTGCTACATCCCGGGTCGATGAATACTCATGCGTTGTAGGCCAAGCTCGACGCAGGGGTCAGATTGAACCAGCATATGACATCGTATGGGGACCGACCCAACGATTACGATTCTGTATCAAAATGTCAGTGCCCTGCCCCGTCAGATACACAAACCTTGTGATGCTCACCGTGTGCCTATAGACTTCCGGAACAAGTTTGGCGCGATACATCATTCAGCGACTCCCAATAAGGAGCGAGAGCTGTACAGTACGTCTCGTGCTGCTTCGCTCGAACAAACTCTCTGATCTTTGTGGCAGTCCACTTCACAGCTGTAACAGACACACGTCGAACCGCCACGATAATAGCTTCTGGTGGGCTATTTCGCTGTGCGTGTGAGCAAGTCTCTGACCTTTCTGCAGTTAGGGACATCATCATCAAGGGAAACCTCAGGAACCTCAAGCTCGTTTGAGCGCGTCGTCCAGGTTTTGGCACGCATCTCCGATGCACCTCGATACACCTCGATACTCATATGACATTTGCTTTTGCGTTATTCTTTGTGTTGTATGCTTATTACTTTGGGCTGGTCTTATGTCTGTGCTTATTATAATGTGTATAGTTACTATCTTCGCCTGCTCCTGTTCTGTCGTCGCAACTGAAATTTCTATGCCTTATACCGTCTGGCCCTGCGTACTGTATACTTGCTTAAACACCCTACTACCATACCATAATGTTACCTATTGCATATGAATTGCTCGTCGTTGTTTTCATGCTCCTTTTTCGTGTGCCGTAAAATACCAGAAGAGGATAAATGAAAGCCAACTCTGGACTCGGATTTCTTTCTCAGAAATGAAGTCCACGCTAGGTTCATGGATTCCAGGTCGAGTCGATGTCAATGCTGTTTAATGTTTCCACATGGAAGAGTAATAGAACTTGCAAGTGACCAGGGTGTTATGCCACCACATTTCGAGATGGCGGAAATTCTGCGACTGTACGAGAAGGTCTCCTATGCGAGGGAACCCTGGCGATAGGATCTAGAAAGTGAATTGTACAAGGATTCTGGACTCCTCCTCCTTTCAGATCAACAGTTGCAAGAGCAACTTGCTTGATAAAAATTGTTTCTTCCTGTCACCTGAAGCCATTATGCGGACCAACTACCTTCCATTCCAGCCATTAAGTATTATGTATGCGTCTGGAATGGAATCTGTCAACACGAACGTTTGGAAAAAGTCATCCAGTCACACCTCGATAAACACCAAACCAATCACAAGTAGCTCTATCAATCACGAGTTTCAATCTGCTTTCCCATTAGGCGGGCCGTCATATAGGCCACTATCGCTTTCGTAAATATCTTCGCCGCTCGTTGGAGGATTACTGGAAGATCCCATGCCTGATATACCGAGTGCGTGAGCAGCCGTAGCACAAATGCTTGATACGAGTGATGCAGAGGTCAGAGCGAGCCGGATGACGGGTATTAAAGGCGGAAATAGCAGTGCCATTAGATCCTAATGCGCGAAATCAGAAACGTAGTAGGCGGACATTAACTTGAAGGCGCGAGTTTACATACGTCGGGGTGATAAAAGTCCTCTTGGAATGCGATAAAGTGGAGGCCGTCGACTTCTCTGAGCGTTAAGCGCACGACAAGGCTAGCGGGAGACGGAGAGGTGAGGTTGACGCGCATCAAGAACGCGACGGACGGACCGTGAGGGGGCGGGTTTGAGTGGGGAAAGACGGATGTGGAAGGTCTGGACGGCTTCGAGAATTAGGACGCCTTGAGACTGGTCGTACACTAGCGTGGCGGCCTCGGTCAGTAACTTTCTTGTGTATCATGGGGGGGGCCTACGCACCAACGCTCTTGATTTCTGCTTCCAGCTTTGGGGAAATGACGCGGTACCATCTGAAGCCAACGTAAGTCAAGTTACCAGGTCGCAGTAGTCGTGGCTCACTGGTATATTCCGAGAAGGCGTTCTCTAGAGCCCAGAGCGGGGCGGACAGCGCAGAATGGATGCCGGAAGCCCGCGTCGAGCGTGAAATAGCGGTGAATGGTGTTCGCCTGGATTTCAGCCGAGGGCGCCATGGTTAGGTGAGTGAAAACAGAGGATATTTCCTCGGCTGGGTTCTGCATGTTGTGGGAGGCGCTCAACGAGTGGTGGCATGGTCCAGGCAGTCGCGTCATGACGTAGGTCACTGCGTCGAATTTGATTGCCGTTAAGAAGCCGACATGAAGGCGCCAACTGAGGCGCATAATTGAACGTTTGCGGTTGGTTTGCGGTACGGGCAAGGCTATATTGACGCTTCAATGAGGAGATATATTCTAGTTATACATGATAACATGACAGAAATATTAAGATGAAACTTCAACGACAGCAGGAGCGATGGACTGATTGTGAAATGGTAAGCTGTTGGTGGAATATTTGAGATGGAGGTCGTAGTAACAAGCAAATTCGCGTACCTGCTCTTCAATAGCTATTGACCCACCTAGGCTCAATCTCCAGCCTAAGCGATGCCTGCAAGCTTCTGATAACCTCTAGCGGAGGAGTAATCGTCGACTCTTTGTTGTTCGTAAGGGCGATGATTGGGCCAGAGGGAGTCATTTCGGTTCTGGCTTTATGCCACAGTCCTCGTGCCTTAATCGACATGGACATCATGATAGCTCCGCGGACGCGGATTTCATAGTCCTCTCGTTCCTCTCCGCTGGCATGGGGGCATTCTGCCATCATGTCTGGGTATTGAGGTCGCCCCTTCAGAAGCTCTTTGGTGATGGGAAAACCGAATATCTTGTCGCGTTGCATAGCTGGTACTCGTCGAAATCTACAGGACACAATCAGCTGAGGAATTGCAAAACAGTATGCGGACAAGACCTTCCTGGCGTTTCAAAGGCGGATGAGGGTAATTCGTGGCTTTGGGACAAGGTGAAAGGAACCGGTTATTAAACCCCAACATCTTGGTCATGTGATGTTTGTGTGATGTCCATTGTTCGCCCAAACCGTCACTACGTTTGTAAAGCGGCTTTTCATGTGCATCGGACGGCTACAGGTTAGTAATTCGATTAATCATTTCCTCGCGCTTCAGTCTTGTTCCTTTCTCATGCAGCAGGACTCACATCCGTCTCCATTCAGCCATTTCTTTCCAGTCATTTGTTTCTTTCAGCCGAACTTATTGTTCTTCCCGGATATTTCTCGGATTGCGATGCGGCGTCATGCGTTTCTTGTTCTTCCTTTGAATGATATCCGCATTCGACGGCGCTTCAAACACGTAGGTCCATGGGCTTGGGCGAACAAGGATCATTGTTCGCCCAAACCGTCGCTGTGTTTGTAAAGCAGCTGTTCATGTGCATCGGACGGCTACAGGTAACTCTGATCTCCCCAGGATCTCCCATTGTCTCGCGCATCATTCTTGTTGCTTTCTGATGCAGAGGGACCCACATCCGTCTACATTCAGCTATTTCTTCCCAGTCACTTGATTCTACCTGGTGAACCTCTTGTTCTTTCTTTGGAATAATACCCGCATTCGACGACACTTCCACCACGTATAAAAGGCTACTACAAATATTGGCGAGTATCAAACTATTTCCCATGTCAATTGTCAGCGGCAAGCTAGCCTTGAATTCTGACTCGAAGTGGCACGGAGGCTACGTTCATCAACCTTCCCTGCTCCCTCTTCCTCAGCCCTACGAAACCTCGCCCAAGACGAGAGTTACGAAATCCTACGTCTCTTCCGTCCAGTATAACCCTCGTAACCTCGAAAGCCCCGCCCACTCCCTGTATGGAAATATATTCCACGAGCTCACAGAGTCATACCACAACTTGATCCCACAAATCCAATACACGCTGTCCATGCAGAAACGCGTCAAGGATTCATTCGCGACACCGGGTCGTGGTCACGTCCGGTCCCATAACGTCTATAAGCAGGGGAAAGGCAATGAAGATGTGCTCATGTCCGACGCAGACGATGAGCGCACAGCTGATGACGAGCAACTTCCTGAAGAGAACACTGGTAAGTTCTTCTCAGCTTGTACTTAGCGGGAAGCTTGATATATTCACACTTCACTTTCAGAGTCCATTGACATTGGCAATACCTCTATAAGCAGTATCAAGACTGTGGAGGGCGTTACCAAAGAATATATTCCCGATATGGTTATCCTCCACGCACGGCTAACGATCATGCCTGCCCCCCTGCCCGGTGCCATACCTACTGACCGAATTAATTATGCCCGGAGAGCTGGTCTCAGGCTCAACCATCTCTGTCCCGCAATGATTGGTGAGTTCAAACGAGCACCATCACGCCAAATCTATCCTACAGATCCAAAGAAATGGAATGGAGCCTTGTTGGAAGAGTGAGTGTCAACTATCACTTTACCTACTGAATGTTAACCACCGCTTTTCGTAGCTCGCATTTTGGTATGATGGTGGCAATAGAGGAACTGTACATCTATCTTGCATGTGCTTTTGCCGTTCATCCTTATATGACGCGCATCACTGCCTTTGCCGCTTCGGGCATATATTGGACTTATGGTACCATCGGTCCCGACGAGGTCAAGAAGATAGATTCCAAGACAGGGCTCGTGATTGATGATACCAAGGACGAGATGTCCCAGGACATTTTTCGCTTTTGGACGAAGTTTCGTGCGTACGAGGAGGTTGGCACAGAACGATCAGACGAGGTGTTTACAAAGCTTCGAAATGACCACCTCCACCCCTTGGCATGCGACAACGCCGACGCCGAAACCGAACTCGCTCACGCGAAACGATCAGTGGAGAAGAAGAAGAAATGGCGGGAGGAGGCAAAGACAGCTAGTCGGGACCCGTTAGCCTTGCCATGACGTTCCGGTCATTGAACGTACAAAGTTGATAGATATCCGTGTCCTGTTATATCGCAAACGTTGAGATTTTCATCACTTCCACTGCTCCATACTGAGTGCATTGTGTTTTCCGCAAATTGCACTTGGGAAATGCGTAGGTCTTGGGGAAACACTGGTTGTAAGGAGAGTCGTCATCGTAGAGGGCAGTCCGTTGAGGCTGCTAACGTAGATGGATGAAACCAGTTTTCTACATGTCTAGTGCCAGCTGCACAAGGAATCGCATCACTAAGTACGGCGTGCACTGTACGCGAATAGAGGTTGTTCTGAATCCAATCCATGGAACGTTTTTTTAGCAGAGCCGCAGAGCGCCGGTTCAATCAATCCGCTACGTTGAGGCTGCGAGTTCAAGAAAATCTCTACGATTTGTTTGTCCTAATAGTAACATTCCCCAACATACTACAGCTCTTGTTGAGGACAGAGCGACAGCTGCAGAGAGAAGCTGTTACGGTACTTGAGAAGACTGGGTTCATTTCGACAAATAACGTACCTGCTCTTCAATAGCCATTGACCCACCTACGCTCGAAATCCAGCCTTAGCGATGCCTGCATATTTCTGATAACCTCTAGCGGAGGAGTAATCGTCGACTCTTTGTTGTTCGTAAGGGCGATGATTGGGCCAGAGGGAGTCATTTCGAATCTGGCTTTATGCCACAGTCCTCGTGCCTTAAGCGACATGGACATCAGGATAGCTGCGCGGACGTGGGATTCATAGTCCTCTCGCTCCTCTCCGCTGGTATGGGGGCATTCTGCCATCATGTCTGGGTATTGAGGTCGCCCCTTCAGAAGCTCCTCGGTGACGGGGAAACCGAAAATCTTCTCGCGGAAGAATTCAGGTTTTGAGCGTGTAGTCGGCATGTAGGATGAAGGAAAAATGCAATGCGTATGGGGACGTAAATGGGAGCAACTTGTGGGCGCGTGGGACAGTCTTGGGATAAGACAAAGGGCAGGGTCAGAGAAATCGACCTATGGTTTGTGGTTGTGAATTCTACAGATATATGTCAGCCGAAATAACTTCGGAATACAGTAGTATACAGACGTGTAGTCTCCGGCTTTGTGTTTTGTTTGAAAGGATAATGTGGGCAGCTTGCAAGGCACCGTCAAGGATCGGTCATGTGATGGCTGTTACGGTCCTCCTATCCTAGCTGGTTAATACGGCCGACCGCTTAGCCGACCGATGTACGTCGATGCAAGGCGTTTGCGCATTGAGGGCGGCGGATGATTATCATGGTTAAGAGAAAAATGCACACGTGGCACCGGATCATTGCTCCTTTCCCTTGAGCGACGCCTGGTATCGCGTTTTTTGCCGCAATAGGCGGTGCTGGTATCCTGTGTATGGGCCCACACAACGCATCTTTTGCTCTGTGCGCCATTTGCCCATACTAAGCTGATTGTGCACTGTGAGCAGGTTTAAAGACTCATGTTGTACATGAAGCGGGGCGCTGCGTGGGATTTGAGTGTCGTGGAGAAACAGACGGACGCACGACCCGCAGGCTACGCGGCCCAGGCTCTTGCACGCCAGCTGAGGCGCATATTTGAGCTTTCCCTGTACCAGAGAAGTCTGAGAAGTCACTACAAAGCTCTTGACAAAGCTCGTTAATGGCATAAAGAGGTATATTCCAAGTATACATCATAACACGACAAAAGTAACACGAGGAATCTTCATATCAGTGGAATTGTGGAATCGTAAGCTGTGGGCGGAATAAAATATCTGAGATGAAGATCATTGTGAGAAGGAAGCCTATGTACCTACCTTCAAGAGGCATTAGCCCACCTAGGCTCGACCTCTAGCCCTAGCAATGTTTGCATGCTGCTGATAAGCTCTGGCGGAGGAGTGATCGTCGACTCCTTGTTAGTCGTGAGAGCGATGATTGGGCCACAGGGAGTTACTTCGAATGAGGCTCTATGCCACAGTCGTCGCGCCTTAAACGACATGGCCATCATGATGGCGCGGGATTCATAGTCCTCTCGCTGTTCTCCACCCGCATGGGGGCAATTTGCCATCATGGTCGGGTACTCAGGTCGCTCCTTCACAAGCTCTTCGCTGATGGGGAAACCGAAAATCCTCTCGCGTTGCATAGCTGGTACTCGTCGAAATCTACAGGACACAATCAGCTGAGGAATTGCAAAACAGTATGCGGACAAGACCTTCCTGGCGTTTCAAAGGCGAATGAGGGCAAGTCGTGGCTTTGGGAGAAGGTCAAAGGACCCGGTTATTGAAACCCAACGTTTTGATCAATTGATGTTTGTGTGCGCTCGCTGGTGTAATTCATCGTGTTTTCTGCAGATTACATTTATAACATTCGTTGGTTTTTTGGAAACACTTGAACTCTGGCTGTAAGGTGTGTGAAACTAGCTTTCTGCGCGTTTGCTGCAGGAAGTATGGCGACTTGCGCAACTGTCGTGCGCATGCGCTTTGCAATATATCGAACATTTTGTTGTCAACAGAGCCACAGAGCGTCGGTTTCATCAATGCGCTACGCCAAGGCTGCGGGTTCAAGAAATCTCTACCATTCATTCGTCCTAATAACAACATTCCCTGACGTACTACGGCTCTTGTTGGGCACAGCGGGACGGCTGCAGAGCGAAGCTGTTAGTATATTAGTACTTGAGAAGATTAGATTTCGACAAGGAACGTACCCGACTTTCAAGAGGCATTGACCCACCTAGGCTCGATCTCCAACCTTAGCAATTTCTGCATGCTTCTGATAAGCTCCGACGAAGGAGTGCTCGTCGACTCATTGTTATTCGTGAGGGCGATGATTGGGCCGGAAGGAGTCCCTTCGAACGAGGCTTTGTGCCACAGTCGTTGTAGCATAAACAACATGGCCCCCCGGATGGCCGCGCAGACGCGGGATTCATATTTCCTTCGCTCGGCTCCGCTGTCATGGGGGCACTTTGCCATCATCCTTGAGTAGTTGGGTCGCTCCTTCACAAGCTCTTCCGTGACGAGGAAACCGAATATCTTTTCTCGGAAGATTTCCCGTTTTGAGCGTGTAATTGGCATGTAGGCTGAAGGAAAAATGTAACACCGTAAACGGACGTGCAGAAAGCTTCGAACCTTGCTTGTACTTCAAAGGACAACGGTAACAACTTGGGGCTGGTGGACGTCTTGGGATAAGGCAAGGCAAAGGGCAGGCCGCAGGGTCAAAGGAAACCCCTTGCATTTCGGTCATGTGATGTATCCTTTGAACCGTTCTGTCCGCTTCGTCAAGAAACTACATGAAGATGCGGGCTAGAAATCAGGTCTATTCGTTTGTGGAAACATTCCTCGTAGTACTAGGAATTGTCAAGGACAGGAAGAGGGTAAAAAGACAAGTTGTACATACAGTATTTTAGCAGACTTCAAGTGGCATTCATCCACTTGGGCTGTACATTGAGCCTCATCGCCTTCTGCATTTTCTCGATGATCTCAGGGGAGGGGATCGTTGATGTGTCTATGGTCCGGTTATTGGCGAGCGCTATCACCGGGCCAGAAGGAGTCATCTCGAATGAGGCCCTGTGCCATAGGTTTTGTAGCTGGAGTGTCAAAACACCCATCATGGACGAGCACAAATCGTACTCAAAACGCTTTCGCTCCTTCTCGGTGACTTCGGGTTGCTCGTCCATGATCTCCTTGACTTCGGGAAGCTGCTTAACGAGCTCGTCGGAGAGGGGGAAGCCAAAGATCTTTTCGCGTCGCATGGTGTATGGGAAATCTACAAATCCATGTCAGCCAAAGTAGCGCAGCAGTACAGTATACGGACGTGTGGTTTCCGGCTTTCTTTTTTTTTCAAAGGATAATGGGGGCAGCTCGTAAGTCGTGGCCAAGGCAGGGTCCCAGTCAAGGATTGATCATGTGATGGTTTACCTGCACGCCTCCTCTTAGTCGGCTAATACAAGGCGTTCGCGAATTGAGGGTGGCAGACGAAGATGATGGTAAGGAAAGTACGTACACGTGGCTCCGATCATCACTCCTTTCAACTGAACGACGACGTGGTTGTGGCAGTTTTTTTGCCACAATATAGAACGTTACGCCGAATTCGTTCTCGCATCAGTGCTGGTATCCTGCGTACCATGACTCAAACTTCTGGAACGAGGAATCGTGACCTCTGGTGAATTCAGCATGCCTGCCTCAATCAGCGACGCGTCTAAGCCATGCCTGTAGACCATCATACGCGTGATTTCAATCTATCTCAATCTTCCTCAGTTCATGCAACGCCGATTTGACCCAAGGCTAAATTCGACTGCGGGACTGCTTCACTCATCGGATGGCGGGCAACGATTGCGCATTTCTTGCCGTGTACACCTCCTTCTCTGGGTCGTCTTCCTTTCTATATCACGCCTGGGTTGTGTTTCAAGCGCCGCGCGGAATCCGGATGGGACGATCAATCAGCAGTGGTCACAGGCTTGGGCGTCCAGGGCAGGCAGCGCGTTTAGAACGAGCTCGGGTGCTGCAGGTATTACAGCACGTATGCGGACGTCTCGCAGACGTGTTACAAATGCGCGGTCGTAGTGGGATGCAAGTCCGCGTATCTCAACTTTGAACGTAACACACTGCGACACTGGCACTTACACTGTCGGCTTTCACTGATTGGACCACATGTCCTTGTCATTGTCGCGGGGCTGTTGTGCCCTGATCGTGTCACCTTTGTGGATCCAAACACACTCGGTCCAGACAGCGGTGGAAGTTACTGATGTCAGGTGGACATTCAACACCGAGTTCTCAGGCTAGGCACCTGCCATCTGGGACGCACTCTCTTCCTACCACGATGTCTATCCCAGAAGTCCCTTTGGATGTCGTCGATCTCATTTTCCAGGAGCTCCCCCAACGCACTTGCGTGAAAGCATGCTCCCTCGTGTGTCGCGATTGGCGCAAGCTTTCTCTCGCCTACATCTACAACCACATCATATTGAACCCCAGCGACTTTCGTCCTGCTTCCATGATTAAGGCCCAGTTGGAATACGCTCGTTCATATCATGCGATTCTGGATCTGCTGGAGACTTATCCATATATCGCTCCATCCATTCGGAAACTTACGCTTGTTCCGACTCCCAATGGCAACAGGAATAATCCGATGCCGTCTCCCTCAGTATCAGATGCCATTGCCAATATTGTATTCTCTGCCCTGAAGAATCTCGACACCGTCTACATAGACTCCACTAACGTTGTAACACTTGAGTTCAGTGGGAGGTTGGTGTTCAACGGGACCTACGTAGACAAGAAATACCTTGGTATAATTGATACTTTCGAAAGGCAGATGTGGGCCGTATCCCATCTGCCGACGGTTCGTGATCTGCACCTGGAGAATATCGACGGTGAATTCTCCTCGCTGCTTGGGCCTAGCGTCGAGCACCTCACGCTAGTGACATCTCTCCGCCCGACGAAAAGGCACCATTTTGGATTTCCTCGACCTTCCGATGTTGTTACCTCGGAAGTACGGCCGCTTCGTTCATTGACTTTATCCAATGAGCTTTATATGGGCTTCAATCCTCGGTTTCTGGGCATGCTAGCGAAGCCGCCGCGCCTTTTGGAGCAATTGCATACCTTAAATCTAGTGGATTCTTCGTTAGGCATGAGAAAGATTAAGCAGCTTGCTGCGCGGCTTAAAACGGTCCATATTCCAACCTTGAAGCACATCCAAATAGGTCTTCTCGATGCTTTCGTTAAAGGTAAGCTCAGTCTTTGTGTTTCAATACGTCGGTGCTCATGACTTGTTCAAGACAGTTCGTTAGATCACATCCTAGATCTATCTAGCTACAAGAGCATCCACTTGATAGTTGCGAGTCAGTGGTTCTCCTTCCCGTATATCGCAGGTGTCATCAAACTGTGTGCCACGGCGCAGCCTGAACGTGTTCTGAGCTCCCTCCGAGTCGAATTCCGTTTTACGGAGGTTGCATTGTCTTCCCAACCGGGGTACCGCGAGTTCATCCTTGCGCTCTCCTCGATGGCAGACACAGTGGAATCTGTGACTCTTGAATTCAGCTCTTCGTGGCCCAAGACAGACGATTTCATTCAGAATCTCACTGAAGAAGTGCAATCTGCCTTGGGGATATTGCACGAGCGGGGTATTTTGACTGTCCTTGTATTCCACCGTGTAGCCTCGACCAAGACGCATCATCGTCTCCTTGTCAGACAGGCTTTGTAGACTTTTTGATGTACGGTAGATACGTGCGAAGAACCGAAGTATTTTGCAGTTTCCTACGCACTCACAAAGGCCTAAATGACTTGATCTCCAAATTTATCTCAATGCTCAGACCAAGCCGCCTGATCGGCAACGTTGATCGCTCGTTTTCGCTCCTCCATCATCATTCAACATCGCATTCCATGTTCAAAAAACCGCTCTCCAATTTCAAGAATTCAGCACCATTGCGAAGTTCCGACCGACGAAAACTCAAACAACGCGTCTTATCGGCGTTCTCGTTGCCAGCAGAAGATGGTGATCTGCTGGTCCCAGAGGGTATTTTGACTGCAAAATTCATCACACATCTTGATGTTCCCGGTGTAATATGCCTCTCCGATACTTACATTCACGCTTAACAGCTTCTTAGGTCGCATATATATCCTCTGAAGGCGATCCATTATGGATAACAGTCGGCAAACCGGGCAAAGGCTCCGATGAACTCATCCCGACTGTCTACACGCTCTGGAAAAGACCGGCGATGCTACCATTCATCTGCACGCCCTCTGCAGTCATACCAGTACTCGTTGGCGGCGCGGATCTAATGATTCCTGGAGGTATGTTGTCCTTTCGCGCGCCTTCGCGACGCCGCCTGTATTCCCCTTGATCAGTCATGTTCCACAGTTCATCCCTCTCCGATGGACAGCTCGTAGCAATATGTCAATATGAACGCAAAGACGGTTCGCCAATGATGTCTGCGCCTCTGGCTGTGGGACGTATGGCGGTGTCCAGCGACCAGCTGTCAGATGGGAAGGGCAAGGCGACATTGATAATCCATACTTGGAAGGACCATTTGTGGGATTCAGGATCAAAGTGTGATGCCCCAGAACCAACATCCATTGGATCCCAGAATGACATATCTAACGAGGAGGTGCGGGAGGACGAAGATCCGGCTTCCGCATCAACAGATATTCCAGCAGCAGGCGGCGATGACGCTACACCTGAAGTTGAAGCTGCCTCCACTCCCCCCACGGTCGAACAATCGTCAGACGTAGCTTACACAAAGGAAGAAGTATCAACTCTTCTCCGATTGTCGCTTCTTCAGGCGATTTCGACGCTCCTCGCAGCGCTACCCGCGTCCTCCTTCCCCATACCACTCTCTACCTTCTACTCCACCTACGTCCTCCCTTCTCGTCCAGCGTTTCCTTCCCTCGTCCTGCCGTCTCCCTTCGTGCCAGAACCCAACCCCCAAGACATTAACATTAAAGCCTCTTCGCATAAATCGCTGACTACCTTTATCAAATCTGTCGAAAAGGAGTCTATTCTGACCACGAAAGCTCCTCAGAAGCATGCTCAGACGGCAGAAGTGGTCATAACTGCTGTCAATAGCAGTCATGCAGCCGTGCAAGGACACAGATCGTTCGTGACTATCGGCGAAATCGAGGCTAAGGCGGCGAAAAAGGCACAGCGGGCTGATCAGGAGCGCGAGAAGGAGGCTCTCGCTCATAAAGAATTGGAAATACGCGAGCTATGGAAACCTCATGCGGTCACCGTTCCGCTTTTCCAGACCATGGACGCAAGGTATTTACATGCTTTTCAATATTTTTCTAGCTAACGATTCTTAGTGCATCTGATTTGTATACTATCCCTATTGTTCAGGCCCTAGTCAATGACTATATCACGTCCAAAGAGTTGGTCAATCCTCACGACCGAGCGTACGTCAATCTTGACGACGACTTGCGCAAGTGTGTCCTATCCAATTCACACGTCAAGAAACCCAAAGACAAGGAGAAGGAGCCCCAACCCGATGAAGAGTTTATGAAGCGGGACGAACTGCATCGGAAGGTCCTTGAGCGAATGCAGCCATGGTACGAAGTAAGCGGAGAGGGGAGGGATCCTGTCGTCAAGTAAGCCTTTCAACAACTTATAGTCGACGGGGCAACTTATGTCTTGCAGAAAAGGAAAACTCCTTCCTATACAAGTGGATGTCAAAGTGCGCCAAGGGCGGAAAGCTTCGACACTTATTACCGGCTTTGAACCATTCTTCATCGTGGCAGAAGACATGGCGGAGGAGTTGAGAAAGTTGTGTGCCGGGGCAACCTCTGGTATGATTAACACACTCCTTACTTATTTGTTCTCATGGATTGGGGTTTTCTTAGTTTCTCCTGTTACTGGTAAAGGCGCGAACGCCGGTCTGGAAGTGCTTGTGCAAGGAAAGTGGTCACAAGTCGTTGTAGATTATTTGCAGGGCAAGGGTGTCCCCAAGCGGTGGATAAAGGCAACTGATGTCAAGGGTAAAGGAAAGTAGACACACATGACTTGACGTTGTAACAGAAAACAGTTGTTGGCGCCCCCATTTAGTGTGCGTTGCACTCGGCTGCTGACCCGTTCGTTTGGTAGAGGCTGGTCTTTCAGCTTAGGCGCGGAAGGTAACACCAAGATGAAAATATCGTAATCGAGATGGTGATGAGCACTGCTACAGCCTGTTTCGCTTCATCAGCGTCAAATCAGCGTGATATGTCAGATAAATTCTTCGTTTCGACGACATCAACAAGTTCACAGCCGTCAATGTGGGTCTGCAGTGGCAAGCTCACTATTACTTTAGGTTCATCCCCGGCCCGAGATGACCGAAACGGGAAAACGGACAGGTCACGCACGACAACCGGTCCCCACAACGAAGCTCTCATCTTCCGTCTTTAAGAATGGTCTTCGGGTTACCGCAACTTCATCGCACCAATGCACCATCAATCTGCGGGCACGTCACTTGAACAGGACAGCCTTCTGACTCAACTTCCCGGGCATCTGTTGGTTTCCAAACTAACAGACGAACTAAGCTTTCGGTTTTTTTCAAGCGAGCTGTCACCTTGGATTCTCCGTACAATTGACTATCAACACGAGCCCAGTGGGAAAAATGTCAGCACTGATTCTCGTTGCCAGTTACTCACGTTCCGCGCTCCATAATACAACTATGCGATACTGCTGAGGAAGGGCTCCTTGCACCCCCACCCGCCTCCCCTTCGCTCGTTTGAAGGATGTTTGTAAAGTCCGGTCCGCGCCGGAAACCGCAGGTTCTGGTCTCCCAGGAGGGTGTTGGCCTAAGCAAGTGCTGCTGTCGTTTCGTAAAGCCATGCGTTCTGACAGCATGCCACTCCAGATAGAGATGCTGTCATTTCGGGAAAAGCAGTACGTGAGAGCAGCAAGACTGCCACTGGATCTCCCCTTCAAGGTGTGCTTTCATGTTCCAATGTCTCTGTTACTGGCTCATCGTGTCATCTAAGACGCTTTGGAGTACCGTTCTCGGGCAGATGCTTTGGAAGCGGCCAGGATGAAGCGCGCGACTTTTCCTCGCGATAACAGTGATCACCATTCTGGATTTCGGGGTGGCGGAGGAAGCGACAGGGATCACGTCTTTTCTGGTCACGGAGGGGATGGACATCACGATGGATCTCACCACGATCAGCAGGATAACTCGCATGATGGTGGGGGCTCTAACGATGATGGGTCCGGAGGAGATGGTGGCGGGGACGACAAGGGTGACGACAGTGGGGGCGACAGTGGTAGCGACAATGGCGACGACAATGGGAACGACAATGGTGGCGACAATGGGGACAGTGGTGGCGGCAAAGGAGACAATGGCGGCGACAACAGTAAGGGCGATGATGGCGGTGACAAAGGCGGTGGGGGCGGTGGGAAGAACAGCGGTGGCGGCCCTGTTCCCGGAAGCCCTTCAGCGACGACAACTTCTCCCATAAAGGCCAGTGCGGTTAATAACGGCGGAAACGACGATCAACTGCCTACCCCTTCCGTGACGCCGCCACCAGATACAACGACTTCTACTCCACCAAGTACAACTACAGCGACCACTGCAGATTCAAACACTACCTCTTCCATTCCTGTCATTACGCCCACGCAGACGCCCCCGTCATCCGCAAGTACCCCGGGAAAGACAAGGTACGTGCGTTCCTTGAACCATGTTTTCCATGGCGCTTATATCAGACCTAGTCCCTCTGACGACTTGCCTGTCAGTAGTGATATCGGGACGAGCACAGACGACAATGTAATACTCTCATCCAAGTCATTTGCCGGTGAAACAGCTTCAAGTTTACCAGTCACCTCATCTGTCGTCAGGGTCTCTGGTAGTTCAACCAGTAGTGTTAGTGCAGGTCCAACCGCCGTGGCGTACGTCTCGTCTTCCTTTCGTACATCCAACCACACACTAACATCAACCAGTGGTACATCCGCGAATCGGTCTTCAGTAAATGTAGGCGCGATCGTTGGCAGCGTCTTGGGCATTCTCGTTCTGCTAGTCGCCGCCGTACTTCTGCTGATACGACGCCGCCGCCGTCGTCTCCGCAGAGAGCAATGGCTGCTCTTTGCCAACGACAGGCAGAATCCCTTCGAAACCGAAGGCGAGCGGAACATGGTTGAATCCACCTCAATACCTCGCGATGCAGGCAATCCCCAGCTCACGCTGCCAGAACCAGTGTCTTCTCGCGGCTCGTGGTTTAGCGGCCTGGCACGTTGGTCGCAGCCAGCGAACAACGCCGAGCGAAGTCGCTTTTCTGATCCCACAGAGACTGAAGTCGAAAGCACACGGTCCACGACACTTTCTTTCCTGCGCCCTATAGATGTCGACAGGGACTCAAATCCTTCGATACCGCCCTATCCGAGTAGCTCCTCTCCCACTCGGTCGAGTACTGGATCGACCATCGCCAGTAGCGCCTCAAGGTGGAGTTTCGTGGACCCATTCAGAGACCCACCGAGTAAAGAGCAGGCTACTATGTCAATGTTATCATACCCATCGCAGACGTTATATCTATCCGGGGCTGACGATAATCGATACACACATTTACAGCAGGTGAGAAGCCTTTGATTGTGCTCCAAGCTTACTTCAACTGAACATCCTGCCTAATAGGCTGATACTACAACCTAAACTGTTTCTTCTACATTCTGTGTAGCATCAGCTTACATGAGGCTACTTTAGCTTGGTAGTTAGATTCTTACATTGTTACCACGGAACATTTGCTTCTGCTTTAGGCCCGAGGGCCATACGTACCCCAGCCTTGCATGACAAAGAATATCCTGTGGGCAACATCGTCTTTAGTTACACTCGTTGACGATTGGGAAACCTTTTCACCATCGCAGTCTGTCCGGTCGGAACAAGTGGAAGGTAAGTAGCCAGATCGCTACATCGAACGTTGATCAGGACGAATAATAAACCACGCCGGACGCACTCAGTTCAGCGTAAGTGAAGAGCCCAAGAGCACCGCCTTGCGCTCCGCTCTTTATGTAGCGTACAACATCGACCCAGAGTTTCATGTCTTTGGGTGACGGCCGCGCAGCAGGATCCATGAGTAAGGTCAGCAGAATCCGAGTATCTACATATGGTTTAATGTCCAGCTTCCTTAAGAAGAAAGACAGAAGCCATACAAATCCCAAAATGGCTTCAATGAAGGGACGGATGTGAGCAACTTGTTGCACGGTAAACTGAAGGAGAACTAACAAGTGTCCACTGGAAGATTACAGATTATTTATTGATCAACCTCATGCATTCCAAGAAAATGTAAAGGATGACGAACACAGTTCCGATGGCATTGATGTATGCCGAGTTGGTCGTAAGAACAGACCAATCCTCCGTGCTGAAGTTCTGCAGGTACAAATTTGGTCTCTAAAGGTCCATTCAATAGGCAATCCCACCAAAACCCACCAAGTGAATTGAGATACGGCTTACATCGTAGTCTTTGGGAAACACCGACTCTTCATCGTCAAAGAAGTCGATCTTCGGTTTTTTGAACCCGGTGGCTAGGACTATCAAGTCGGCCTCAATCACACGTTGTCCTTCATGAGAATGGCGGTCGCAGAACAGGACGCCTTTGCCGTTGTCGCTGAAACCAAGGGTTTTGCCGCGAACATACTTGCAGCGTCCAGCGCGTACATGTCCCAGGAAAGTATCGTTGACCACCGGTGTTCCTGTGAATAGACCGTGGTCGGAAGGAACGAGATCTGCGACACCGTGATAATGAATGCGCTTGAGAAAACCTTCCCAGATGAAGCTTCATGCAACAAGTTAACGATACGAACAAGGGCGCCTAAGGATGTGGCAAACCTCAAAGGCATTTCTCGACCGAACGGCTGGCATGCAATTAGAGTGTCAATAATGAAGTTGCGAGATATAATCCATTTGTCGCTTCTGGCGAGCATCATGACTTCCGGTGGAGGGTTAGGGTAATCCTTTTCTGAAAACACGGCATAGTCAGTAAGTGACATGTAGCATCCAAATTATTACTTCCGTACTGGTTCCGTATATGTGATCCATGACCCATTCAACGCCCTCCACACCGCTGGCACCACTTCCGACGACGATGACACGACCCATCTTGCGGACCGTACCCTCCTTGAGGTTGTCAAGTTCAGAGGAATGGATGATAATAGGCTTGTTATCGTGATTTGAGTGCTTCTCTTCCGAATCGGAAGAGTGGGCGCTCTGAGCATCCATCAACTCTTGAGCCCACTTAGGGTACTTACATGGGAGGCCCACATGTGCCGATGGTGACTATAATCGCATCGTACAGAGTGGATTCGTCGTGGTTGACTATCCATCGACTGCGGTCCACGTCCTTTTGTCCTTCAAATTTGTCTTTGGACGCTCGAGTGATAGACGTAATGTGGGTCTGTCGAGTGTTAAAACGAACAGGACTGCCTCATATGATCCGAAACCTACATTGAACCTGGTACGCTCATGCAGGTTATACTCGTGCCAGATCTTCTCAATTTCTGGACATGACGATTAAAGCGGATCACAACAGCTAAGAAATAGCACTGACGTCCAAGAATTTCGTCGCGCTCGGGGAACCCGCGCTGCCAAAGAACACCGGGATGAAAGCTTCACGTCGCGTTAACAAAAAGTATCATATATGCGCGATGCGGGCGTACCGATAGAGTATGGAGTTCAACTGTAAACCGCTTGTTCGGTTAACATTTCTCCAGATACCGCCCAATCCCTTTTGTTTGGAGTTCTGTTCGAGAATTGTGACGTCAAAGTTATGGCCTATGCAGTGTCTGTGATGTCAAGTCAACGACACGAAAGCGACGCGAAGAATGGACGCGTACGCAGCGCTGGATATCCCGGTCATGCCAGCGCCAATAATGGCGATATGTCCGTACGGCTTCTTGAGAAAGTCGGGCGAAGGGGGCAGAGGCTCGGATACGGCGAGATACATTCAATTCCGATACGCAAAGAAAACGTACCGGCTTGAAAAGGGCGATGATGGCGTGTTGCACGGCGATGTACCATATATTCACCAGGTATCGCAAAAAAGGGAGAGGATTTAGTAACGACAAGGCATACGGAGGGTTGACAGCAGCGGAAGACATGATGGGAGAGAAGAGAGCTACAATCTGACGTTCGAAAGTCTCCTCTGCCTTTGTACTTTCCATCCATGACGCACCCATGACGCAGAACACTATCCACCGTTTTCAACAAACGTGTCATCCTGATTGGGACAAGTTCTCTGATGACGCTCCTCGTCCGTCTACGTTTTTGTCAGTGCAGAGAGGAAATGAACCTCGCGGTCATTGTCAACCGGTCAAGGCTCAAGCTGGCAGATTAGATAAAAAAAAGCGTTGTCACTGCTGGATAACTCTTGTCCAGACGCCACGACCATGACGAAATGCGATTTGACGGTGCAGTGAGATTCGAGCGAGAGTTTATACTCAGACTCAGAGAGGTGGAATGCAAGAGGTGGCAGGCTCACATTGTGGCGCCGATTCAGAAATGGCTCGATGTGACACGCACGTGAGTTCGCAACATTGTGACGGTTTCCTAATTCGGCGACATCATAATGCCCCGCTCCTCCCGACCACCATGTCAGATTTGCTCCACAAATGAATCCAAGTATACCTGCTCTGGATGTTTAGTAGTCTAGTAAGTGAAGCACTGCATTTCTTTGCACTTCCTTATCTTCTATACCAGCTGTTCAGTACCATGTTACAAAGACCATAAAGGTTCAGCACTTCCTCTTTTACTTTTTCAGAGTCTAACTCTCTTAGAAGCCAATTCATGCGGAGCTGCTGCACGGCCTTCCGATAAGAAAGATCTTCCTCCTCTGATTGATGAAGCTGCTCCGGCCGACCAACCAATACCCAAGGAAAAACCTCTTCAAGATCCAAAACCATTACGGGCACTTTCATCTCTGAAGTGGCCTTATGTGCCGGAAGGATCTGCATATCCAGATCCTCTGGAACGTGATGACCCCAAACCTCTTCAGTTGCGGCAATACGAAGCTATTGGTACGCTTTTGCTCTTTTATGCGAGCTCACTTGTAACATTTGCTTCGGCAGCCATGTCTCCCAAATTGCGTCAGGTCATCGCAGAACATCCAAATCTCCCTGCGCTTTTGACATCCATCGATAAACTGCGTGGACATGAGCGCGAAGAGGCGCTGTACAAAGCCTTAAATGTCACAGATCCGGAAATTGTAGACAAATCACGCGTCGTGCAACTCGAGGAGGATGTCCTCGCGTTACGCGCTGTTGCAGAAGCCGTCGAAGAGGCAGTACGGGGCGACAAAAAGGATGCACTAGGACTGGATTGGGGAGACGATTGATTTACAATTGATCTTGCTTTTACTACACAGGTGTCAAAGCCATAAGACTGAAGTTTGGATTCCCTCCCTGCTCCCGCTGGATGAACTGTCTCACTAAACTCAGACCTCCTTCACTGAACAAGTCTTCGTCCTCTTTCAGAACAATGCCCTTGTCAATGGGCCCGTTTTTGTTCCCGTCCATCTCGTATAGGCGACTATTCTTTCCTTTGACAAACGCGACGTAGTGGTAGTCGACTTCCTCTTCGAGGCTGGGCGGGGCAGTGGATCCTTGTTGGGCAGCGTTCTTATGCGCTTCTTCCAGCTCTGCCGAATTCTCGAGAGCGAGCGCACGGTCGTCTGGGTTTAATGGTACACATTGCTGGATTAGGGTGGCGAATGGAGAAGTGGGTGCTGTGGGACGCGTCAGTATGGCAACCTTACAAGTTGAAACGCAACGCACGAATGAACTCCCTAGCCTGACCGTTCGATATAGCGTGTAAGATCGCATAGAGTCCGCATGCATTGTGAATCGTCTGTCGGAACCAGACAACAGGTTCTCCGTCCCCACTTCCGGCGTAGTGCTCAACCCAGTTCTTCTTGTACTCTTCGTCGTTATCTGTTACCGGGAATACTAACACAAGAGCCAGCACGGGTCTGTCAACCATTGCCATCAAGTCTGGCTCGTCGATGGAGTACACATCTTGGAATTTGAGGGCTTGAACGCCGAGGTTTGTGATGAGATCCGTGAACACTTCCGGGTTGGATTCGAGTGGGATGTAGCGCTTGCGCGCGTCTTTAACTGCGAATTTGGAGTTAAGTTCTGTTACACAACAGAGTTAAGAAACACACACACCCTCTGACTTGGATTCAGTCATGACTGTCGAGTGATGAATGCGATCGGGATTGCCCTCCCAAAGTGGCAAGTCCGGCTCTCGGTCCGAAGATTGATTGACGTGAATTTAATTTCCAAAAATGCTTTACGCACTCCTTCCTCATGAAAAGATCCCACCTGTCGTCGCCACCGTCGCCGACGAGCTTGAGGGCGGAACCCGAACTGAAAAAGGCCAAAACGTCGCCGAATTCCTTTGCTGAGCTTGCCACCGTGGGCGACGATGGAGGCGAATGGACGAAAGTGGAGAAACGCAAGGCCAAGAAGGCCAAGAAGACGGCGGGCAGGATGGATGCACGTTTGCTCTTTCTGATGTCTTTATGCGTGCTAAATCATCTATAGGCCGCTGTACCACGGTTCATGTACTCGACATCGGACATTACACAGCGACAACGAGCTGTTGGCATCGAGGTGAGTACAGCATCAAGGAGCGTTGACTGGCATTTATCTTCAGATGAACAGGACATAAGGGATCTTGCCATCCACATTATTGGGGACGCGCCACCGCCAAACTGGCTACGTATTGATGTAAGACTTCAAGATAATTAATTGCAAGTGTCGGCTAACAGTTCATATCAGAACGCCAATCTTATTCCCAAAGTCGTGACTCTACTCATCCCAGGGTTAACTAATGAACTACTTTCCTTGCCTCCAATATCCACTTCACCTCTGGTCAACCCGAACGTACCCATTCCGATACCACTTCCTTCCAAGACGGGTCCAACGACTGGCGTTCCGTTCATCGCATCAACTTTCAGTCATGCGTGCCCTACGCGTGCACCAGGCGACCAGTCGCGCATGCATAGCATATTGAACTCTTTCTTTACTCTTCCTCTCAGCACGACAGAAAAAGCCAAACGCGATGCCCTGACCAAAATTTGTACGTGGTCCATTCCCATCAACTTCAACGTTATTCATCGTAGTATCAGCAGAACAGAAAACTCGCGGTGGTCCTTCACAGTACCTGTTGACGCTGGAACAGATGATTGAGAATGATTACCCCATACCCTCGTACATGGCCGATGTATTCCAGAAACCTGATGGATGGCTAGAGACGCCGGAGGAGCCCAAAGATGTAGTGCGGGATCCCAAGCAAGAGCGCAAGATTTACGCCATTGACTGCGAAATGGTATGAACCCCGATCTTTCTGTTATTGACCTATTAATCCAGTGTTGATGCAGTGTATAACAGAAGACGGCAAGGAACTTACGAGAGTATCCATGATCGACTTTCAGTCTGGGAAAGTCGTATACGATCAACTGGTGAAGCCTACCAAACCCATCACAGACTACCTCACCAGGCAAGAGTTTTGTGTTTGCATATACACCGTTGATTTAATTTATTTGCAGATGGTCAGGAATAACCGCTGAAGCTCTTACTCACGTTACGACGACGTTAGCAGAGGTTCAACAACATATCATGCGTCTCCTCGGCCCATCTAGAACAAACCCATTCTCTATGACTACTCCTTCAAATTCTACCCATCTTACTCCCATCCTCCTTGGACACTCCCTCGAATCAGATCTCAAGTCTCTACAGCTCTGTCACCCCTTCTGCATCGATACCGCTGTCATCTTCCACCACCCTCGTGGTCGCCCTCTCAAACCCGGCCTCGCATGGCTCACGAAAAAGTGGTGTGGGCGCGAAATCCAGATGCGCGGCGAGGGCGGACACGACCCCGAAGAGGATGCGCGCGCCTGTGTAGATTTGCTGAAGAAGAAAATCGAGAACGGGCCTGGGTTTGGGGAGTTCAAGACGGATTATGAGTCTATCTTTGAGAGATTAGGAAGGGCCAAACGGCGAGCGGGTGGTGCACCTGGGAGTATTAGAGGTGCAGTGGTGGATCATGGGAACCCCACGGTTATGCACGGCGCCAAAGCAACGTCGAGTATCGGGTGTAAGGACGACGACGAGGTGCTCAAAGGCGTCTTGGAAGCTCTGCCGTCGCACGACTTTGTCTTTGGGCGGTTCATGGGTCTCGCTAATCTTTTGGGGTGTACGTCGATTGTTTTCGTCTTCCTTTGGAGTCCTGTACTTATACATCCTATAGGGATAACACCAAAGTCATCAGACGGTCCACCTTCTCCGGTGCCACCCCCATCACCAGAGCAGCTTGCCGCCACCCTCGCCACGCTGAACACTCAACTCAAAACCCTCCATGCTGCACTGCCCTCAAGGACGGCCCTTATTATTTTCACAGGTCACTCCGACCCGCGGCGCATGGCAGCGCTTAATGGAAGGAAAAACGCGTTTGAGAGTGCGATACGGAATGGGAAGCTCACGGATGAGTTGACTACAGAGGAGAGGTGGTCGGCGGCGGACGTGCGGGATCTGGAGGCGTCGGTGGAGATTACGAAGCGGGGTCTTTTGTTCTTGGGTGTCAAGCCTTAGATTTAGAGGTTCGTCTTGTTTCCCGGGGGATATGACTATGAGCTAATGATTTTCCAGATACATAGTACTTGGATGTGCTAATGTTAGTTCTCTTTCTACAAGACTGTCCACTGGTTTATACTTTTTTGACTTTCTTGATGGAGGCACTGTCTTGAGTTCGTGCGGAAGTTACTACATGTCAGTCTTATAGCGCGCTGACAGACTATCCATGAGTTTTCCTCAGTCAGCAGAAGTAGTGTTCTCTCAGTCAGCATGAACAGTATAGTAATCCTGGAGAGTTTGAAGAGCCGGATGCTTTGAAAGAAAACAGAGTCAAACACCTCTCATGGCCTCCATTCTGGCTGCGGCGAGAATCCGCGCTTTGACTCGTATTACACGTCCGATTCCCACCTTGAGAACCACTTTTCGTCGCCCGATGTCTGTCTCGACCCACCCTTCGCTCTCCGCCGTTGCTACTCCCAGTGCGTGCCGTTGCCGACAACGACGATTGGAAAGTCTGTTGACGCGATAAACCGATAGATGCACCAGCGGCTATCGGTCCATACTCGCAAGCAGTCAAGGCCGGCAATCTCGTCTTTGTATCGGGATGCATCCCCCTGGATCCCGCGTCGATGACCATCGTCGAGGGCGGCGTCGAAGCGCAGACCGCCCAGGTGTTCAAGAACCTCACGGCTGTCGTTCAGGCTTCTGGGTCTGAACTTGGAAAGGTCGTAAAGTGCACGGTGCGTTTCGCAGTCGCGTGGATAGTGTGCTTATTACTTACTCTTGGGTATTGGCAGGTCTTTATTAAGGACATGAACGATTTCGGCAAGATTAACGCGTTGTACGAGGCCGCTTTTGGCGCGCATAAGCCTGCGCGGTCGTGCGTCGAAGTTAGTAGACTACCAAAGGATGTGTTGGTTGAGATTGAGGCCATTGCGACGTATGTTCTCTTTTTCGCGCTATGACTCGTTTGCTCATGAGGTATGTTTACAGCTTGTCATAAACTTTTGGATGTTTAGAAATAAAGATCGCTGTGTATCAACACGTTACAGATAAATCCAAGGCATCTCCGTCGGTTCTTTTGGAGATATTTCCAGCAAGTGACAAGATATCCTACTTGGACTAACCAAAGTGACAAACAGTTCTCAGGAGGCGTGATAGTCTCCCATCCCTGCTACATCGAGTCTTGCTCAAGTTCTACAAGAGGCTAGGTTACCTAGCTAACCGCTGCTAGAAGCTATGAACTCCTCGTAATGTTAATGATGACGATGGGCGCGCGCCGCGCACACAAAGAAAGTGATCTTGGTATACTGTTTTTCGTATCAAACTGCCTTTACATGACTCATCACAATTGTCCGACAGTACTACCCCCTCGATTTGTCCAGAGACAAAGTATGTCGAAACAGACTTTTTGCGCTTCACGTCCATCTCCTCGCACCCTCTTTCCATATTTCTCAAGCCCATATATGGAATAAAGCGCCAATGATTATGTTACGAACAGCCGCGCCCAGGTACCACTACGTTGCTGTTCGAAAACCATCTGCACATCCTCCATTGACCCCCAAGACACGAAATCATCATCCTCGTCTTTGTATTTGATGCGCAGAGGACGGTCATCTTCTAGATGACCACATAGCCGAAGTTTACGCCTGATCTTGTCAAGAAAATCATCGTACTCCGTAGTCAGCGGAATCCGCATCCTAAGTATGTGTTCTTGGAAGTACACCTTCGCTGCCAGAGAACCGGAGCACGAGGGCAGACCCACACCACCGCCTAATGACGTCTCGCTGGAAGCGAATGGCTGTATCGGTGACGAGGCATAATCGAACGCTGGAGGCTTGTCTTTTCCAGCATAATCGTGTTGCTCTTCAGGAATTTCTTCATCTGAGAATTCTTCATCGAGGTCATCAATCCAATCATTAATGCGCTCCCGCTCTAATGCGGAGCCTGGTGGTGATCCAGATTCGGCGTAGATGGACGAGGTGTCTGAGCTTTCTGAGGCACTCTAAAAAGTTATAGTGTCAGAACCCCATGTTATCGGGATAAATTGTCACTTGCATCGACATGGTTCCGTAAACTTCGAGATGCATCGCGCGCCGCACGCTTCTTGACCCGTACGTCTTGCCTTTTCTTCCATTTGGTACTGGGTCGTTTCCAAGACTCGTCCTTATATGCATTGAGACTGTCATAGTACTCGTTCAATTTCTCGTGGGATCTGTTTGGAAGGTAAAGGCATAGAAAATGACCTCGCATGCTACGGCACTTACTCGCCCAGTTTCAATTCGTATTCCTTCTCTTGGGAGAATGAGATCTGACTGCTCTGCGAAGCGGTACTGTATCGGGTGACCGATTGATGATTCTGAGATACTAGAGAATCGTACGCTGCGTCGTGGCGTCCCGAGAATCCTGACGAAAGCGATGCCTGGGAAGCACTGATAGCCCCTACAGCGCCGACCAGGGCTGCACCGACCTCCATCCAAGATAGACGTGGTCGTGGACAGTTCCGACGTGGTGTAGGACGGAGCCTGATATTTCAATGTGTTGTGCTGTAGTGGGCTGTAGAGCACAGCAATTTGATTACAGTGGATGACTTCCCGTAAGGCTTTAGAGCGCCTATTGATCCCCTTACATAAAAATCAGACAATCTTTGAGTACACAGGTGACATTAGTCTCGTAAACCCGACTCTACGCGAGGAAGATGGGATGCTCACGATCTTCTAAGGTGGCTTTGATTATGTTTGGCGGATTCGTAAGCAGTTCCCACGTTTGCCGCCGGCAAGCACTTGGCTCATGTCTGCCAGATGTCTGCGACGGCCTGACCAATTTCCTCGATGCTCCTCCATCCATTGGTACGATCATGATTGCGCGGACTTTTTTGCGAATTCTCAAAATGTTCTCATCGTCAGTAATTCAAAAGACAGCTCTTGATGTTTCTGAGAGCTCAGAGATGATGGCTGCTGAGTATGGTCAGTTACAACAGACTGATACTTCAAGGAAACTATAACAAGCAGTAGTTCCAGCAAGTGGGCAAAAAAGATGCACAACCCCAGATATCTTCGGACTACCGAAAGTGACGAACTTGCCTGGATACCGTAATCGGATGACGCATGTCTCTGCCTGACTCTTCCATGGCCTCCCATCCAGGTACTTCAATACGGCCAAAATGAACCCAGATCTCATTTTTCCCAGACCAAAAGAAGCGATTCATTCCTCTCGAATCCAACCCCGAAGTCTTTACAGAACTAATTCGAAACTTGGGCGTCCAAGGTCTCAAGTTCCAGGATGTATGCAGCGTAGACGAGCCAGAGCTGCTGGGCTTGGTAGAACGTCCGGTCCATTCGCTGGTGTTCATCTATCCTGGTGATAGCAAGACAGAACTGGACAAGAAAAGCGTCGCCCAAGGCTCCGAGCCGTACATGTTGAGCGGAGATGCCGAAAACGCTATTTGGTTCCGTCAGACTATTCCAGGCGCTTGCGGACTGTATGCTATTATACACGCGCTCTCAAATGGCTCTGCTAGAAGAATGATTCGTAGGTCGTGTCTCTGCCCGTAATGCCAACAGGAGTTCAAGAACTTTGACAGCATCTTCGTCCGCTTTTGATCAACTACTTCAGCAGTGTATTCCTCTCGCACCCGATGGGCGGGCGGAAGTGTTTGAGGCATCGACGGCTCTAGAAGAAGCCCACACGAAGGCCGCGCTGCAGGGTTGCACGCCCCCGCCAAGCGTTGACGCGGATGAGCCGCCCTCCCACTATTGTGCGTTCGTTCGCGGAAAAGATAATCGCATCTATGAGATGAATGGCAATTTGAATGGGCCGCTGGATAAGGGCGTTGTTGTTTCAGAGGACGAGGATATGCTTTGCGAAAAGGTTTTGGGTGTCGTTCGCGGATTTATCCAACTTGAGGAAGGCAAGAATCCGAATTTCAGTCTCATGGCGCTCGTCGCGTCTACGTTGTAATAAATAAGGTCGGACCTTTGACTGCCTAATACTCGGCCCCCTTTTAAACTGCCACTTAGTTATGTCTAAACACCCCATTGATGATCTTCGCCTTCTACGCAACGTTTGAGACGTCACTGACTATCCCAATTTCTACGACCCCATCCAACTCTACACCGCAACTTCATGAGCTCTGGAGTTCATAAAAGGGCAGGCGTAAGGGTGATAGAAGTTGAGGGTAATTGATGAACCGTCTTTCAGATATGCAGGATTACTGCGACCACTCGGTGAAGAACACAACGAGCTGAGGTCTCGAAGGACGCCGGCATTCAGCAAATACTTCAATTAGTGAAAGAAAGCTCCTTCGTAGCCGTCCAATTCACACGACCAGCAGGGTAGTTCACAAACAGTGATTTCAAGGATCCATCACGTGTCTGAAATGGCGTGTAAGCCTCAAGGTCGAAAAGCTTTGACCCTGCCCTTCGCCTTGCCTTGTCCCACGACTGCTCCAAGAGCCTCAAGTTGCCTCATTCCCTTTGAAGTGTAAGCAAGATTCGAAACTAGAGTTTATATGGTATTGAAAGTTTTCTCCAGCCTACATGCCGACTACACGTTCAAAACCTGAAGTCTGCCAAGAAAGGATATTCGGTTTCCCAGTCAGCGACGAGCTGATGAGGGAGCGACCTCAGTACCCAAAGTTGATGGCAGAATGCCCCTATGCAAGCGGAGAGGAGCGAGAGGAGTATGAATCCGATGTCTGCGGGGCCATCATGATGTCCATGTCGATTAAGATACTACAGCTGTGGCATAGAGCTACTTTGGAAGAGACTCCTTCTGGCCTGACAATCATCGCCCTCATGACTAACAAGGAGTCGACGACAACTCCTTCGCCGGAGCTAATCAAAAGCATGCAGACATTGCTAAGGCTGGAGGTCGAGCCTAGGTGGTTCAATGCCTCTTGAAAGTCGGGTACGTTGACTGTTGAAATGTATCCAGTCTTCTCAAGTACTGTACTAACAGTTGTCGCTGCCCCGCTGTGCTCAACAAGAGTTGTACGTTTCAGGGGAATGTTACTGTTAGGACAAAACGAATGGTAGAGATTTTCTCGACTGGCAGCCTCAACGTGACCGATTGACGAAACCGACGCTCTACGGCTTTGGTAACAACAAAACAGTTGAGATATTGCAAAGCGCGTACCCAGTGCGTACGACAGTTGCGCAAGATCCATAACAACCTTTGTTCACATCTTGTCGCCATCCTGAGTGATGCGATACCTTGTGCGCTGTGCATTAAACGAACCTAATTTCACGTCTACGTTAGCAGCCTCAATTGAGGTCCAGACGTCTACTCCCCTCACAGACAGAGTTCAAGTGTTTCTAAAAAACCCAGAAAACACGATGAATTAAAGCTGCGAGCGCACACAAGCATCAACTGATCAAAACGTTGGGCTCTAAAAAATGGGTTTTTTGACCCTTAAAGCCGTATCCCAAAGCCACGACTTGCCCTCATTGCAAGGCAGGTCTCGTCCGTATCGCGTAGCGAATTTCTCCAGCTGATAGGGTCCTATTAGATTCGACATGCCACGCGAAAAGATCTTCGGTTTTCCTGTCAGCGACGAGCTGATGAGGGAACGACCTCAGTACTCAAAGATGATGTCAAACTGCCCGCATGCCAGCGGAAAGGAGCGAGAGGAATATGAATCCGACGTCTGCTCAGCCATCATGATATCCATGACGTACCAACTACTGCCATTGTGGCGTAAAGCCAGATTCGAAGCCACTCCCTACGGCCCGATCATTGCGCTCACAACTAACAAGGAGTCGACGACAACTCCTGCGCCGGAGCTTATCAAAAGCATGCAGACACTGCTAGGGCTGGAGGTCGAGCCTAGGTGGGTTCATGCATCTTGAAGGGCAGGTACGTACGTTTGCTTTTACAAGGACGTTCCTCTCAGATATTCCACGAACAGTCTACGATTTGACAATCCCGCCGAGATGAAGATTCTGATGATAGATAATTGCAATACATCTCTTTACCGAAATGTACATGACCCTACAGCGAACATTCAAATAGGAATCGAAGGCGCCTCAGCTGGGGCGCATGAGCCTGAGGTGCGAAGCCTCCGAGACCGTTCTCCGCTTGCTTCTCTACAACACGAGTCAAATCACAAGCAACCCTACGTCATGTACACCTTGAGTCTTTGAAATGGAAGGAGAAGTTAATAGCGTCGACGGGAACGTTCCATGAGAAATAATGCGGGCAAGTCTGGGGGTGACGATGGAGGAGGAGTGGGAAGCGCCTTTCGAGGGCGCTTACGCGGCGGTGAGGCAACCTCGTCTCCAGTAAGATCAATGATTTCGTCAATGGGAGAGGGGGAGCGATGGCGACGACGCGACGTTGATGTAGAGGATTCACGTATATCTTCAACTAGGTGCTGTCAGCAACACGAACATCACCTCAAAAACATCCCACTTACAAGGGTTTCCGGCACTTCCTTGAAGATTGATGTGTGGCAGTGACTTCGGAATATCACTAACGTTGGGAATAAAAACTGTAAACAGATCCTGAGGGCGAAGTCTTACAACAGAAAAAGAACATACAGCGTACATCGCAACCCTCAACTTGACACGTAAAACAATACTTTCCGTTGCTAAGACGATCCAAAGCCATCGCTACATCGCTGTCGACACGCATCGGGTTGAATGCATGTACAGGACATAGTGGTGGATGATAGGTATCGTTTCCGAGGAAGCTTGAGGCACCCAGGTAGATCGGAGTATTGTTAACCTTGCGGATTTTACGGATTGGCCTGATAATATGAGATAGTGCTGAAAAACGATACGGAGAACATACTACCTTTCCCAAAGGGTGATGCGCCAGTCTTTGACAGTAGGACCACTACGCGAGACGGTAATGATATAGTGGCAGGCCTGCGCTGTCCGAATTAACGAGAGGACCTTGGCTAATGGCTGCCCGGACAGATCGTGGCGGCGTAGCAATTCCTCGACTGGGTTGACTTGTCGAGTCGGTGGAGCGACTGGAAGACTCGACGTGGACGTCGAGTGCATCGCTTCTCTGCCGGCGCTAGTGTTGCGACGCGAAAGACCATTGTAAGTGGTACCCTTGGGGCCGGCATGGATGCCATTGATGTTGAAGATAAAAGACGTCATGAAAAAGAATGAGATGGAGAGCGAAAGAAAAGATCCAAAAAGGAAATGACTAGATAAATACGCGAAGGGCTGGATTGCTTCAAAGCTGCTCTTTCCAGAAGGCGTCAATGCCAGAACTCGCAGGGGCGAGTAGGCTTGAGAACCAGTTCCATGTCAACGTTTGGCGGGGCGTAAGCGCGGCCTTTGTGTGGGCTTCTTCTAGAGCTGCCGATGCTTCAAACATTTCCGCTCGCCCATCAGGTGCGAGAGGAATACCGATCGAAAGCGGACGAAGATGCTGTCAAAGTTCAACTCTTGTTGGCGTTACGGGCGGAGACACGACGTACAAATCATTCTTCTAGCAGAGTCATTAGAAAGCGCGGGCAGATACAGTCTGAAGGAACCACATAGCATTTTTGGCATCTCCGCTCAACATGTACGACTCGGAGCCTTGGGCGACCAGAAAATACTCGATTACTACCACTCGGACGACGGCAAGGTGGATAGCGGTAGCGGCAACCAGAGCGAGGGGACTTACTGTAACCATGATGGTCGTCCGCCGTCCTCAATGCGCCAACACCTTCTATCGACGTGCGTCGGTCGGACGTCTTAACCAACTAATTAAAGAAACCCATGGGAGGGCCAGGGGCGGACGTGGCATCTAAACCGTAATAGCCGTCACATGATCGACTCGATCCTTGACTGGGAGCCGCGACCTAGCCACGACTTCAACACGACTTACAAGCTGCTCCCATCATTCTTTTAAAGAAACGAAAAGCCGGAGACTACACGTTTGTATTGTATGGCACCGTTACTTCGGCTGACATGTATCTGTAGAGTTCACTATCAACGACGATAAACCATAGATCGACTCCTTTGATCCTGTCCTTTCAAGTCTTATCCCAAGACTGTCCCACGCGCCCACGAGTTGCTCCCATTTACGTCCCGATACGCATTGCATTTTTCCTTCATCCTACATGCCGGCTACGCGTTCAAAACCTGAAGTCTTCCGCGAAAAGATATTCGGCTTCCTAGTCACCGAAGAGCTTGTGATGACGCGACCGAAGTACTCAAAGATGATGGCAAAATGTCCCCATGCCGACGAAGAGGAACGAGAGGACTATTCAGACCGCGTCTGCGCGGCCATCATGGCGGCCATGTCGATTAAGATCCTACGACTATGGGATAAAGCCTCATTCGAAGTGACTCCCTC
Source organism: Hymenopellis raphanipes (assembly GCA_036872995.1). Taxonomy (NCBI): domain Eukaryota; kingdom Fungi; phylum Basidiomycota; class Agaricomycetes; order Agaricales; family Physalacriaceae; genus Hymenopellis; species Hymenopellis raphanipes. The sequence continues at coordinate 4,572,515 of JAYMDG010000001.1, forward strand.
TGGCCCAATCATCGCCCTCACGACTAACAATGATTCGACGATCACTCCTCCGCCGGAGCTTATCAGAAGCATGCAGACATTGCTAAGGCTGGAGGTCGAGCCTAGGTGGGTCAATGCTTCTTGAAGAGCAGGTACGTAGGTTTCCTTCTTACAGCAACCTTCCTCTCAGATATTCCCCAACAGCTCATGATTCTACAAGCTGTTTCTCGCTCTCATCGAGATTGAAGGTTCATCGTGCTCCTTAGTACTATTGAATGCTTGTACAGTGATTAAATACCTCCGTGAACTTTTGTATCTTTATCGAAAAAAGTAATAGAGAGATTGAGTCCTTGTCTCTTCAACCTCCTCAGCTTGTCCATATTACTGTTACTCATTGTTGGCCTACATCCCAAGTGAGCCATCGATATATGTTTGAAGTCGAACAAAATCTTCGTTAGTCGCGGTCCGTTTTCCCGACTCGAACGCGCACAGATCATACGAGCGAGCTGATCGTCGAGAAGCGTCATGATGGTCGTATGAGAACCATCGCGGTAGACTAGGCTCTTCAGCAACGGCACAAGGCTGGCCGTTTCCAACGCTTTGATCAGGCACTTCATACCAGTGTCTACTTTTTCGATGTGAACCCAGCCGTTCCCATCGTGGTTCCCCGCAACATCGATAATCAAGTGAACGAGTTCTTGGGAAAGCTCCAACACGTTGATGAGCGCAGCGTCCGGGTAGCAGTCAAAGAAGTGGAGACTACGCAAGGAACATTCTGACGCACGAATGAATTCGAGCACGTGGGGACCTGCCTCGACCAACTTCCCTTTGACTTGTGTGGCGTACCTGCTGGAACGCACCGACAGCTGGCTCAGTTTGGGGAGTTTCAAAGCTTGCAGTAATCCAACATCGTATGTCGTCAACGATTTTAGTCCGCTCTCAACACGTTGAACGATCTGCTGAGAACCAATTTCCCAGTGTGCCGGATTGAACTCGAAGGTCTCGAGATTCGGACACGCTTCGATGATTTCTAGGGCTTTACCCACCGAGTCCTGCGATGAATAGGTCATCCAAAATGTGACGGACCGCAGCTGTGCACACTGTAGGCTTATACTAGAAAAAGGGAAGTTGTGGAGAGAGACGTCCTTCACAACATTGCAAGTGGCGAAGGTCTCAAGGCGATTGGGATGGCTAGGCGCGGAACCAGCAAAGTGAAGGCTTATGCCCTTCAGTTGAGGACACGCACGCGGCGAAAGCAGGTGCGGTAGCAGGCTGTACCGCATGTTGACCATCCCCACCTCGCGCCATTTCGGCGATTGAGCGACGAGAAGGTCAAGCAACTCTGCAGCCACATGAAGCATGCCGGTGTCGGAGTGGCTGGCAGACCCGACCGTGAACGTGAAATCGATAGATGGCCCGGTTCGTTCGAGGGCGGTTTGGAGTAACGGTGCGAGTTTGGCTCTTATAGGCACTGTAGCGGGGACTAGAATATTCATGCCCCGAGACCAGAGTTTTGTGCGACCCAATGATGCGTCGCGCCACGCTCTGCACACCCGCGCGAGCATCCAAGGGCCTTCTTTGATGTTGAATATCTCCCACTGCTTGCCAACAACGTGCACAAAGATTTCTTGTAAAATCTCCAGAGGGAACCGGCGCACAGCCGATGATGCTGCATCGAATTTGATGCGCAGAGCTTTCATCTTCGTTCTACGTGCCTCCAGAGCGTTCAGCCGAGAGGACATTTGGGAAATTTCATTGTCGAGTTCGGATAGAGGAGATTCGAAAGAGTGGCGCCATTCTTTGAGTAGGGACAAATCGTGGCTAGATGGTGGCTCGTTGTTCTGACAGAGAAGTTCTACCACTCTCTTCAAAGTGGTCTGTTGTTCGGAAAGTTGAATGTCTAGAGCCACTGTGGCAGGATGTGCCATATGCCTGACGCTTGGGATTGGGAACCAGCTAACACGGAGTGATAAGTAAATGGCAAAAAGGCGGAACGAATAGAACGACAGACACCTTTTGTATTGGGTGTGGGCCAGGTCCAAGTTTGATAGCAGAGCTAAACAAAGGGCGACTCTTTGTTTGTCAGTCACGTTATGACCGATACAGGGTCGAGAGTCGACTCTGTCTTGCGGCTTGCCACAACTTGTTCCCATTTTTCCTTCGAAGTACAACCAGGGACCAAGGTTCAAGAAGCGCCCCACGTCATGAACATCATGAATTTTTAGTGAAATTCAAACCTGTAAAAGTCTGACGCTGTAGCGAGAGGGATATGTATGTGGCATTTAAATATGATAAGTATGATGGTCTCTGTATCTTAAACCGGTGTCGCGAGTGCTCGCTTCATCCGCATTGCTGTCGACACTGGTACAGCAGTATTCTCTGCGAAGATGGCCTCAGCGGCACTGGAGAACACCGCTGCCATACTAGACTCTGCGGCTAGCTCCGACACGTCATGAGCAACTGCGGACTCATAAGCGCCCGATGCAGCAGCAATGGTGTTCGTCGGATCGGAATTACCTCCGGTGTGAAGCCCAGGATCGGATGTGGTAGTGTTTCCGTTAGGGGACACGCCGACAGTGATATAGCCCAATATACCATCAGAGTAATCGCTACCGAGCTTCACGACGTCAACGACAGGATACCAACCGGTCGTGTTAGATTGTGGGTAGACTTGATCGTGGTCATTGGAACTATAGATGGTTGAGAAACGGTTCATGGCTGACAGAGTAAAGGCACATACGGGCGATTGGCATCAGAGTGTTCACTATACGGTGATAGAGCGTGGATGGCTGTTGTTAAAGCTTCGTCAAAGAAGAGCTGGCCGACATGGATCTGCAAGCCTCCAACGAGAGTACCATTATCGGCTATGGTCGCGTCCAGATGGGCAATGATATGAATATGGACGGTGCGGGGACTATACCATCCCGGAAAGATGGATAAGAACTCGGCTATAAAGTAAATGAGAAACCAAGTCCGAAGAAAGTTGAAGGAAACCCATACCTATGCCATTCTCATCTGAGGCTTGGAAGCCACGCAAAAACGAGAGGTCATCCGTAGTCCCATCGTCTCTCGCCGGCAAGGTGTATTGCATGGTATCCGGGTCGATGCCGGTATAACCAGAATAGTAACCTGTCGAGTTGCAGTGCCAGAATTCCAATATGACACCGGAAATAGGCTCGCAAGTATCGATGTCCATAACACCAATGTCGAGCCACATAGGAACACCGGGTTCTAAAACGGATTGGAAACAATGATGGCGCGAAACAGTGTTTGAACTAACCGTTTTCACGTATATCTCGACGATTTAGCTCCCCAGAGATGTGGTAAGGGCCAGAAGTGACTTCTGGAGTGATAATGCAGGTGTTATTCGCGAACCTGTGCAGACGAGCCTTTAGTGTCAAATATATGCGTTCGAACATATGAACAAACTCGGTGAAGATAGCTCTAGCCTCAAGAGATGACCTCTTGGCAACACTCTGACCGCCGTGCATCAACGACATACGCCGTTCCACATCCGCAGATCGTTTATGTTTGGTAGCGTGCAGTTCGCGTGAACAATGGCTCAAGTCGCGCGCTTCTTGGCGCTCGTGAACGTGGCCTGGGTGCCCAAAGGTGGCTGACGCGAGGGCGAGGGGAATAAGTGTCGACCAGCGCATAATCGTGAAATGTGTGGGAATGATTGATTTCGATTGACCGTCATAAAGGTAGGCGTCTTATAAGCGCGTATGTGATTCAAGGAAGCATCTGCCGAGGCCATAATGTGATATCGCGTAGCCAATGAGAAGAGCGATATATCGCAGCAGTAAGGGAAGAAGATATTTGCGCAGCGCACAGTCGCCCCAGACGAGTCTATTTCGCCGGTATTTCATTCATGGACGATCCTGGTGAAGATATTCCGAGTAAGAACGAGGGTAGGAGACAATCCAAAGCATGGTGCTAAGAAGGTCCAGCAACAGTGAACTGACCGAATATTGGGAAGTCGATTAGGAACAGTTGGACTTTGGGAATGGAAAGAAAGATTCAATACCACTGTAATTTGCGACTGCTCGGTAGACTTGCATCAATGCATGCGCTCCGAAATCTATCTTGCGCGTCGCGGCCCAATGCGCAGGCCATGCACACGTGGACTGGAGCCCATCCCGGAAATTGGTGGGTCTCCCAGTATCACTATTCGGCACCCGAAGACAAGCAAGCCCTCTGTTAAGGCCAATGAACTGAAACTCCGGGAGCCTTGGCAATAGTGTAGCGTGTCAAACGGTGGCAGGAGGAGAGCAACGTCGCACAGCCACTGGATCGATCTGCTTTCGGTTACTGCCCTGGTTCCTTCACTTTGCCTTCGCTTCATCACAAAGTTGATTCCGTTATCTTGCTCTGAGACGAGTTTTGAATCTACCTCTGAGAAAATACGCGTCTCTTTTTGTACAGCAAGTCTACAGCGTGTCACCGGCTCCATTACGCACTTCACGGCCACAGAACGGACGGGATTCATAAACTCCTTCGATATTGGGTGCTCGATCTACTGCTGTACGCATCCTTCCTGGTCAATCGAAAAGCACCCCACTTCTGTTATAGATTGACAACTTCCCGTTCCCGTCAACTTATCGCAGTCCATGCTCCTGTTCGCCGGGCCACTTAAAAGCCAACATGACCTAGCTCGCCTCCAACATGCCATCTTTCATTCCACCGACACACACTACGATGATGTGGCTAACGCTCGTGCGCCTCCTTGGCCTCGCTACCTTCGTCTTCAACGTATTCCTTCAAACTAACGCCTTCATCGTCGAACACAAACCTATATCCTACGCATATTCCCCTCATCCCTATATGTTTGCGGCGTACTTGCTCGGTCAAGCTTTTTTGCAGACGCTATGGCTTCTGCGTCTCTTCGCGTATCCTTGGAACGAGTCCGATAACAAGACAGAAGCCCTCAATCCCGAAGCTTCTCAGCTCGCCTATATGCCGATTTTTGCCCTCAGGAACCTCTGCCTAAGTGTGTATCTCATATCCTGTGTCCTAAACGGCGCCTTGATCGTCCTTCGCTTCCTCTCTAAATTTCAGGTGCATGGACGATTGCGTGGCTACAGGATCGATACGAAGTAGCACAATGGATTTTGGCGGTTAACACGGTCTTGCAGCTATACGGCATGTTCTTCCTCAAAAACGGCACCCTCGACACGCGAAAAGATCCCCTCACGGTGTTGGTGTCGAAGACATGCACTGCCGCAGCGCTTATGTTCATGTGGAAGACATGGGGCGCCATCGATGTACGCGCTACTACCAACCTCTTACCACGAGCAGTCTAACTCTCCTCATAGAAACTTTCACCTCCTTCAATAACCGAACAGTTTCACACTGGAGCTGTCTTCCTGGTTCTGGTGCGTTCAATCACCTAACGTGCACGCCGCGTCTGGTCCTCATACCGTACTCGCCAGACGATAGCTTCAGGACCAGATCCCTATCTCGGTCTTTGCCTCCTTTACGTCTTGGCCTCCCTCTACTGTGGACAATATCACAACACCGGGTGGCATCAAACCTTCCCATGGATTAGCGGCGCAGTCGTAATTGCCATGGTCATGGACTGGATAGTTGGAAGGTATCGGAACGAAAGGAATGTGGCAGAGACTTTCGACATAGAGAGTGGGATACTAGAAGCTGAGCGTAAAACGTAAGAGAGCGCTTAGCGACGTTTATGTTTTCATCCAACGATAAAGATTGAAATGTAAACTAGATATAATAGCATCGCACACATGTACATATGTAAGGGGTTGAATGTAAGTATCATAAAAGTCTAGTGCCCGCCTTGAAGAACGATCGGCCTATGCACAGGTGTTCAAAGTTAAAGGCACAGTCTATAATCTCTAAATCGTCTAAGCCCACTCTACGCAGAAACCATGTACAATGAAGAATAAAAAATACAAGTTTGTTGTGGAAAGGGTATGTATGAGGATCATGATCTGTGAAATCATAAGCACTTCGTTCGGATACCGGTTCAGTGGCAGACGAACCTTGCATATGCCATGATCTACGGAGCTGGAGATGGGTTTGCTCTCGGGGCATCCGTGTGGCGCCCTACGAGTAAAAGCCATGGTCAGCCTCATGGGTAGAAGAAAGGTAATAAATTCGCTACTCACTCATGGTGGGCGCCTTGAGGGGAAGTCCATGCGCCAAACGGTAGGCGTTCGTGTCAGTAACGGGGGAGGCCGACACAGTGCCAAAGACGGTTACAGCAAGGGTGAACAAAATGTTGAACTGCATGATGACTGATGACTGCGTCTGAAGGCGAAACAAGTGATAAAGAGAGAGAACAGTTATCTCTGGAGAGTTAATTTTTTCATGAGGTTTATATACACTGCAGGGCTATCGGACATCACTGTTTCTAATCGTTCAAAGGGGTGAAGTCTGAACTGAGGATAATAGCAAGACCACGCCAGATAACTGGGACGATTCATAATTGGAGTTACTCAGTTACTGCCTATCTTCGCGGGGTCATCCTTAGGAGCGGGGAGTAGAATCCCGAGCGGGTGGTGCGTCGAGCTCCTCAAAGTCTAAGTCTGTCAGTGTCAAGTGAAGGACGGGAGGAACGTTTCGCCAATGTTTCAACTAGGGGCTTCGGCCAAACAATGACGTAACCTGTTAATTTCAAGCTGTGCCAATTTTCCATCCACCACCAAGACACAACCATGGCAGCGGCACTTCGAAGATTCGCCACCAGTGCTGCAGGACTGTACGCGACCCCTCTACTCCGTCTTAGACGTTAACTGACCATGTGGTAGTTCGAAGCCCAATGTCTTCGTATGTTGCTCCCACTGTCTTGGACCTTAGACCATTTACACGCTTCTAGTTTGACATTTCCATCAACCAAAAAGCCGCTGGACGCATTACGTTTAGGCTTTACGATGAAACTGTCCCGCGGACTACCAAAAACTTCCGCGAACTCGCGACAGGCGTTCACGGATTCGGCTATGCTGGCTCCAGCTTCCACAGGATCATCCCTGACGTGTGTTTACCTCTCGTTCTTCGACTATGCCCTATTTACGCGTTTTCGCATGGCAGTTCATGCTTCAAGGAGGAGATTTCACGCGCCACAACGGCACAGGCGGCAAGTCGATATACGGCGACAAGTTTCCGGACGAAAACTTCTTGATACACCACACCACACCAGGACTTTTGTCCATGGCTAACGCTGGCAAAAACACGAATGGTATGTCCTTCTTTTGCTCTATATGTTGCACTTTGTTGACTCTGGTAGGCTCGCAATTTTTCATTACGACCGTTCCCTGCCCATGGGTACGTCCAAGGTTTAGTTGACTTCGGTGTATACTAATGGCTTGATTAGCTTGACGGCAAGCACGTTGTTTTTGGTGAAGTTGTTAATGGAATGGAGCTCGTCCGGACCATTGAGGCCCAAGGAACCCCAAATGGTACTCCCAAGTCCAAGATAACCATTGACAAGGCAGGTATCGAGGAGGAGGCTGCTTAGGTCTTTGTGTCCGTACCCACTTGAATGCTAGCATATTCGTTTCTACCGATTGTATCGGCACCAGTGAACGACGTATGCAGGCATTCAGTCAATGTACGTGAGCTATCATTTTTCGTGACGCGTTCTCCCGCACGTTCTGCTGTACACCCTTCGGGATGCATGCACCATTCCGTTCACGTGTAGTTCAAAGTTAACCTCTTGCCATCATCGTGTTATCATGGTTGAGACCCCATATGTTGACAATGCGCCCGATGAGCCCTATGGATACCTGGACAGTACAGTTGCGGGCCGTAGGCCACACTTAGCGTGCTCAAAGCTGGACTACCATGCAAGCTGGCATTCATGACTAGTCTATCACATCAGAAGGCGGTCAAGAAGTAACCCATGACCTATGGGTAGCGGCGAGCCGCGAAATGCCATTTGGCTTCGTCAGACGATTCTCTATCCAGGCCGCACTGATTCGTATGTCTGTATCTTGAATGATATCAATACTGCATACTCATATCATTGATCTGTGACAGTACACTGCTCAGTGAATTATTCCTCCCGCGACAAACGGCAGAAGCGCTCGAATTACTTATCTGCTTCCGACAGCAGCCCACATGAAGCCCGCTCGCAGTTAAACGTCTTGAGAGCTGAAGTGACAACACCGTACGTCCCTCTCATGATGTTCGCGGCCTTCCCAATAACCATCTTTGAAGCGGTTTAGAAACCATATTATGGATTAGGCGACAACATGCTCATGTCGGAACCAAGTGGATCGCTGTACCTTACTTACCAGCCTTCGTGATGGTCAGTCAATGCCACTATCCCGCATCATGAACTTCAATCAGATTCAGATCATCATAGAAGCAACATCGCCGTGTGCCCGTGGGCATGATCTGCGATGCAGTATATAACCAGAGACAAGTCTCGAGCCCTATACTAACCTAGACTTCCCAACTTCATACCTACACTCAAATGCCTCTTGTCTCAGTCGACGAAGCGACCCAGAAACCGTTTGACTATGTTATCATCGGTTCGCATCTCTCCTCTTTGAATGCGACCTGCCACGTATTCATCGGATCGTAGGAGGCGGAACCGCTGGTCTCGTCGTAGGCGCCCGACTCTCGGAAGATGCGAAAGCTTCCGTGCTCGTCCTCGAAGCGGGCCCAGCGAACCTCAATGACAACCTTCTATGTATGACATCGCCCTTCACCGAAGCCCGTCTCCACACCGCTGACGTCGGCGACAGTGCGCCCCGGCCAGTTCGGTATGCAATTCAATAAGCCCGCATACGATTGGGCGTATACCACCGTACGTGTTCAAGCGCGGTTTGTGGTTTGATGTGGACTAATTATGGTTCCAAGGTCCCACAAAAACACGCAGATGGGCTTGTGATGACTTTGCGATCGTACGTCATTCGTTATGTTCGTTATCATCAAAGATCTAACGAAAGTTTCTGCAGTGGAAAAGGTCTTGGAGGAAGCTCTGGTATCAATTTGCTCTGTTGGACGAAACCGCCTGCATCTGATATTGATGGTCAGTAACGGATATCAGTGTCATCAGACTGTGATCTGACTGCTATATTCAGACTGGGAAAAGCTCGGAAATCCCGGTTGGAATTGGAAGAACTACGAAAAGTACATGGCGAAATCCGAAGGGTACGCATCTCCCAGACTCTTGTACATAAGTAACGTTTCTCAATGTCACTAGATTTGTCGAACTTGACCCGGAAGAGCAACAGAAGCGTCAATTGAAGCTCGAAGAGTGGAATGTAGGTCGGCAGGGACCGCTGGGTACAGCCCACCTCAAGACAATGACAGAGGTCGAGATGAAAGCTCATCAGGTACAGCGCTCGGTCATATCTTTGCTTTAAGTTGATGTCTCTAATCATCTAATAGGCCTTGTTGAACTTGGGTTTACCAGAAGCTCCGGGACCCGTAAGTCTCTTTATTTTCAACGCATACATGATACTCATATTAATGTTATTAGCTTTCCGGAAACCCCAGTGGCGCTTTTCTCATGCCAAACACCATCGACGCCAAAACTTCGACCCGCACATACTCTACGACAGCGTATTACCAGCCCAATGCCACTCGCGAGAACTTCTCCGTCCTCGTTGGCGCCAACGTTAACAAGATCGTTTTCGCAGGAGGCGAGGGCGACTTGACTGCGACTGGTGTGGAGTTTGAATATGATGGTAAGACGTACGTCGTCGACGCGACGAAGGAGGTCGTGGTTTCTGCCGGGTAGGTGCTTTTCCTTGCATAATAAGCATTAAATGTTTCTGAACGTCTTTGATGCATAGGTCGCTCAAGAGCCCCCAAGTTCTAGAGTTGTCGGGCATCGGTCGGAAAGACGTTCTTGAAGCCATCGGTGTTCCAGTCAAAGTCGACTTGCCTGGCGTTGGGGAGAATCTCCAGGAGCACACCAACGTCGGCATCTCGTTTGGTATGGCCATTTTTTCCGTTTCGATAATTAGCTTAAATATCATTTTGGCGCGTAACAGAACTGCCCGACTCCATTACCAGCGACACGCTCGATATTATGCGCGTCCCCGAGCTTGCAGCCAAACATGCTGACCTGCACCTCAAGCTTTCTGGATTACACACCATGGGCATCAACGGGCTTTCGTTCAACCCTCTTTCTCGCATGTCTCCCCGCGCGCCAGAGCTGTATGATGGATACGTGCCTGGAAGAGAACGTGCACTACCTGCTGGACTGAAGGAGCAGTATAAGATCCAAATGCATAGGATGAAGGACGGCTCGCCTGGGTACGAGACCATCATCGTCCCAGGCTTCAGAAGCGCCCCGCGGCCTCCCGAAAAGGGCAAAAGGTACATCAGTTTCATTGGAGCTTCGAATTATCCCTTCTCTCGAGGAACAGTGGTGCGTATCAACTTCATATGAGAATAGGACATGCACTAATTTGTATGTAGCACTCCGTTTCGAGCGATACGCGGGTCAATCCTGCAGTGGACCCGCACTACTTCGAGGAGAGCATCGACTTGGAGTCTTTGCTGGAGATGTTCAAATTCCTACGCAAGATCCCGCAGACGTCGCCGCTCAAGGAGCTTCTCGGCGTGCCAAAGGAGTATAACCCGGGTGTGGAGGTTCAGACGGACGAACAGATTAAGGGCTGGATCAAGAAATGTGTGGGTTCGACATTCCACTCTGCGGGGACGTGCGCTATGCTGCCGAGAGACCAAGAAGGAGTTGTCAATCCTGAGCTGAAGGTATATGGGACGAAGAATGTGCGAGTCGTGGATCTCAGTATTGCCCCGCTGCATTTCGCGTCTCATTCGCAAGCGACGGTGTATGCTATTGCTGAGCAAGGTGCCGATCTTATCAAGGGAATTTCAGTAGTTTAAACAAGCCCTGACTCCGCTTCGCTCCGTCTTGTGTATAATGAATATGCATAAGCATGGTTGTTCTGATGTTTCCCACATGTTCTTGGACCAAACCGAGCACTTGAATTAGGAGGGGTTGGAGCCTCTAGGAGGTCAGTGTCGAGTGTTGAAGTTCTGTGATGCTGTCGTGAGGATTTTTACTGTGAACACTAGTGATAATATTGGGCAGTAAGGACGGTTAGATACAATATTCAATTCGTAAGGATTTCAGGGTATGTGATACCGGTAGTGCTACTCTGAACTGGCAGTGGCTTAAGACGAACACCGATGGCAATGATCACGATGCCTGATTTCCACGTACGCGACAATCTGGATGTAGTCTGAAAGTTTGCCGCAAATGTATGAAAGATTGTATAACTGCGCTGAACGAGCACTAATGGTCCTTGGACTCTAACGGTGGTTAGGGAGCTCATCAATGACGGCGTTGACCGAATGGAGAGAATGAAATCATAGACAGGCCACGTCCGCGAAACATGGTCTCGGAAGTAGACGAAAGTCGGCGAGATGGCATCCAGGCAGCTTGGTACGGCGCGTAAAAGACGGTACATGAGCGATCGCTATGCAATTGGCGTATTGTAGACATCACATTTGCAGTCGTTGAGGAAGGTGCCATGACCAGTTGGCAGTGGTTAAGGAAGGAACCAAGAAGGAACGAGCATTTTGGCAGTTTCGGGCCGTGGAGAACGTAGCCAAACAGGTGTCCACGAAATGGTGTAGTTTCTTTAATATATGTTGAATGTTGAATGAATGTGGATCACTAAATGTGATAGTGTACGATAGGTGGTAAACAAAGCACAATTACACGAGTTCTACTTATGATTCTACTTGCAAACCTCTAGAGTGCATCATAATCTACAACGGTATCGTAAAAGTCTCCAATGATCCGCTTCTGTGCATCAGCACCTTTCTCTGTTTCCGAGTCACCAATGGCGCGAACGACAATGTATTTTCGTCCAGTCAGGATTTGCTCGCCCACATCACCAAAGAGCGGCGTGTCTTTTGTTTCGGCAAAGACTTTGTGAGAGCCAGAAACAACGCAACCTGCTTCTTGAGCGATGATCACTCCGGCGGAGACATCCCAAGGCCAGCAGCCGATTTCCCTTTCGCGGAGTGAGATGGAGAATGTATAGCGAGCCAAAACTACCCACCAGTACAAGTCTAAACCGCCCTGTGCGACGGTGGCAAAGTTCATAGCGGAGCTTCCAAGAGATCGAAGAGAATGCGCCATACGTCCGCCTTGCACGCCTTGCGACGCGTCACCGGCAAGTCGGTGAAAGCTCTCTGACCTGGCCGTGAGCGGCTTGACTGCACGGTCGTTGCCCCACTCAACGGCAATCTGCGCGTGGTTAAGAGACGCGAGTGGTTTTGGGGATTTGGCAAAGGGGAGTTTCCGAGGAGTGCCTGTGGGTCCGCCACGAATGGCATAGGAGCCGTATCCTTTGACGCCGGTGTAGATTATGTCGAGGAAGGGGTTATATATGACGCCCAGGACGGAGTGGCGTTTGTAGATGAGTCCAAGGGAGATGCAGACCCAAGGAAATCCGTGGACGAAGTTGGTCGTTCCATCTAGTCATTCACCGTTAAGCGTTCTGATGTTCGTGAAGCTCAAGACTCACCGATGGGATCGACACAAAAGGTAGGTTCGTCGGTCCATTCAGGACGCGAACCAGCAGCATAAGATTCTTCGCCAATGCTGTCAGGCAATAAATTCCTTTGTAGCACGCGTCAAGAGAAGCCACTTGCAATTTGAATGATGGGTAAGCTTCAGCAATCTTCTGTTTGACCAGCTCCTCGACTTTGACGTCGTATTCTGTAACAAGATCGACAGAGTTTTTCTTTTCGTCCACGTTGGACCCTGTGAGCTGGATGGCCTCGGATCCCTCGAGAATGACCTTGCCCGCCTCGTAGGCGAGGGCGACCGTGAATTTGAGGATGGATTGCAGATCAAGCTCAGACATGGCCGTGGTGGAGTGAGAGGAGAGAAGAGAGCAATCGATTACCGGTTCGGACATTCGGCGATATCATGTTGACGAAAAATTTCATGCAGAGCACGTTCGTCATATCTATCCAATCTGTTATTCTTGTATCGGTTGTAGTACACCCATGTTATGCAAGCAGGTGAAAGTCGAATCAACAAACGTTCATTTACAAACATTGAAGGCTGCGAGCTCGACCCTATGACTGGCTTCTGAACTCTGATTTTGAAAGCTTTGGAATTCTTCAATTCCTTTCTCACAAACACCTTGCTCAGACACTGCGCAGTATTGATCACGAACGGCATGCAATGTCATCTTTAAAGCCTCCACAATGGTGGCTTTGTGCTTTGTTGACTGCAGACCGAGTTGTCCGAGTTGTCCCAAAATGGTAAATCACGATGCAAGCTTCGTGTCGCACGTCTTGTCCTCCGACCATCATCATCGTCCTCCCCGAAGACATTGGCAGGCTCCCAGTCTTTCTGGTTGATACATGTAAGACGAGTGCTCTCTTTTCACCTTTTCCACTAACCTACTTGTAGGTGAAACTTGACAATTGACGTCTCTTCACGACTGCCATTGCACGACTTGTACTATAACTTCCAACTTCCTCGCGGCACATACTTCATAACGTTTACAAGCTAGTTGCAGCATTATACTCCCCATCCGCGATCGATAAATGGCTCCTCCGTGCTCGTGTTGTGGCGCCCACGTCAATAATCCTCTTAACCTAACTCCGAGAAACGCGCGCATCACGGATCTCCTTAACTCAAATGCATGCCCCCTCCTTTATGAGGAGGTTTCTTTCCGCGCCGAACTCCCTGTGCGCGGAGAACGCATTGCACACCTCGATGATGCCATAGCAGAAGCACGCCGCGCTCTGCAGTCACTTATTCATCAGCGGCACCAGGAGTTGCGCGACCTAAATGACATTCATACTGTCATGCATCCTATCAGACGGCTACCCCAGGACGTACTCCGGGAAATTTTCCTCATTTGTCTCGACGATCAGGATCCTCGGGCAGATTCATTGGACACCCATGGGATGCCATGGGTTCTGGTGCAGGTTAGCAGTCAGTGGAGAGCTGCAGGCGTATCGTTTCCTCGCCTCTGGTCCCGCGTCCATGTTAGTTTCGACACCCTCGCCCTTCACCCTCACCCAGAGCGACTGAGCCACGTTCTTTGGCTGCAGTTGTCGCGTTCAAAGCAGTACCCACTGGAGGTAGAGCTCTCAAGCTATACCCACGTCTCTGAAATGCACCCTATCCTCCCCCATTTATGGGCCACGTCGAACCGATGGCGCACATTATCACTTGACCTGACGGATGCGAGCGTGCGAAACGTTCTTGCACCTGTGCACGGTAAACTACATGCTCTCGAACTCGTGTCTATCAAGGCCCCAGATAAACAAATCGAGGAAGACACCGGGTTCGACGTTCTCAGTGATGTTCAGTCTGCTCCTGCACTTCGTGCCCTCCACGTCAACGGGTCTCCCGTATCCCTGTGTATCCCATGGTCGCGCTTAGAGGAATATGTATGCCATCAACCCAACTTCGGGATGCGGTCGTATTACAGGGAGGATACACACGCGGCGGTCGACAATAATATGGTACTCCTTCGCAAGTTGGATTCGGCTCGCACTTTCAAGTCGCGTTGCACAGACCGGTTACCTTCTCATCCTCCTGACACGCCATTGCGGCGCCAGAACCTCACTTCCCTATGGCTAGAGGCACCCAAGCTCACCGATATGGGCGTCTCACTGCTCCTCCCAATGCTTGATCTCCCAGCATTGCGCAGTTTCGGGTGGATACGCGTTACGGACGTTCACGCTGTGCGCGATCTTCTTTTGAGGAGCAATTGCACTCTGACTACCATCGGGCTTAAACCGAATATGTTCTCTCAAGGACTTCGGGAGTTCTTGCTAGAGTCGGACGCCGTGGAGACGCTGGTGTTGAAGGATAGCATGGATCCAGCAGTTTTATCATGTTTAAATGGGAAACTCCCATGCCTTGCGTTGTTGGATTTGTCCGAGGTACCGCCGAGAGAGGTCGATGAAGTGAAGCTCTGGAGACTGGTGAACGCAAGGCGGAGGAGGCTGAAGGACGTGAGGTTGCCCTATGGATATGAGCCGTCTGTTCCTCTGGAGGAGCAGTATGCGGCTATGATTAAGGAAGGACTGAATATTGGACTGTACTAGACATGCTATCTTATTTACAAGGCGTGGTTTCTTTCTTGGGAATTCAAGTCAGTAGTTGATGATCTTACAGCTGTAATCTTCAAGTTTTCTATTACCTGTATGTACCATCATACAAATATGCTATCATGGCCGTTGTGACGCCAAATAGTGCAAGCCAACCAAACCCGACATTCCCGGTTCTTTCAGCTTTTCAGCTTCAGCTCGTGTCTGGCGTATTTTAGTAATCATCTGCTGCTCAAACTGCTTGTCGGCACAGATAGAGACCCCGAACTGCTCCGTCACGAAGAACAAATTCGCAGGTGCCTTCCTCAGGACTTTCTCTGCACACCCCAGATATATAGCATGTCCGAGTAGTCGGGCAACGGCATCCTCGGGTGTCTCTCCCTTGCCAAATCCGAACGGAATTCGGCTCAGAACTTGGGTCAACCATGCAGTCATCATCGCAAAGAATAACAAGCCATCTCCTTCGCTCAACTTTGGCAGTAAGTCGAGATCTGGAGGAAACGAATCCATCTTCAACGCAGGATAATTCCTGAGCCAAGTACGGAAAAGGTGGGTCGAGATCGATGAGTAGGCAGCTGCCAGACCGTCATGTCTTTCCCCATAATTAACGGTAAAGTCTCGGAGAACGGTGTGCAACTGATAGGCGCGGTCATATTCAGAGGTGCAGGGAAGCGCCAGGAGTGTGGCAAAAGTCGAGGTGGGATCGCGATCGACGACGATTCGAGGGGCTGGGGGATGCCCACAGTGATGCAACTGTAAAGCATACGACATGATGCACAACTTTTCGCGTAGACTGGAAGTGACGGGAAATAGCGGTGGCTGAGAAAGATCCTTCTCATCCGCCACACCAGTCAAACGCCAGGCTAACGGCTGCACAGTGCGAGAACGATCAATATCCCAGTCGTCGTGTGCACCTGCACAAAAACGTTGGATCATTTCTCCACAAAGGCGGGCGTCGTGGAAAGAAAGGCCTCCAACATCCGGTTTGACATTACGCAAAAGGACGAAATTGACCGCGTCCGTTTGTTTTGAAGTGAGCCTGGTGATGGGGAAAGTGAACTTGTCCTTCTGGCCGGGGCCGGCCTTATAGGCAGACATCAAGTTGCGAAAATTGTCTGGCAATTCGGAAGGAGACGCCACAATGAAAGGATTCGCAGGCCCCGAGACTGCAAATTGCGTAGACGGCTTTTTAAGGTCGATATCTGCTAGGTCACTACCACTCCTGTCGCCATGAAAATCATGACTATTGGCGCGCAGCACTAGGGCAATCTGGGGGCTGAGAACAAAGAGTCGATGAACTTCAGGAAATATGGCGAGAGGACTGAGCGGCGCAATGCCTTCCCACAGCCCGAAACCATTATGGGTCAGGATGAACTCCCGGTCCTTCGCTGAGGACCAGATTCCAAGGACAAATCCGGCACCCTGCTTCCAGTACGCACCCGCCGCCGCGATCTGGTCGTCATCAGGATGAAACATTGGACTGTTTACACCGCGGGAAACCAGATGGCTCATCCACCGTTCGCCTTCATCCAGCAAAGTATTGTGTGGGGTATCAAGGTAATAGCGAAGGAAGTACAGCCAAAGATCGGTCGCAGTGGCATCTTTCCCGCGGTTGGTCTGAAGCCTCATCTTCTCTATCCAAGGGCGACTTTCCCTGTTATCGGGATGATCACTGTCGAAGTATTTCATGGATAAGGCATCTATGCGATAATGCATGAGGAAGAGGAATTTGCGCAACGTCTCGAGTTCAGAACGCAGCATGGAGGCCGTCCCACTCTCAACGTCCTTGTGAATTCGTTCCACAACCACACTGGCGTCTCGCTCCAAGACGGCGAGCTTGTCCTCCAATTCATCAACGTCCTGTGTCGAACTCGCATCACGGTATAGATTTGTGACGCCATACACGTCGCTGAAGGAGCGCTCTTCGAGGACACCAGTGGCAAGTTCATAGAACTGAACTTTCCTCGGGTCCTTCTTCGTCTTTGCGAATATTTTATCACGTTGTTTCTTCGGCCTAGAGTACAGCAAACTTCAGCATGTATGATACAGGCATGACGGAATGCGAACGAACATATGAGCAGTGCTCTGAAATCGCACAAGGATGAAGCGGGGGATCATGTGATGATAGTAATCCCGCGTTGCTTTCGAGTTGCTGGAGCCAGAAGGCGGCGCCATGGTGGTGGACTGCATGTGAGTTGCCAGCTGTCACAGATAGTCCAGACTTTGGCGTGGGTGTGTGAATGGGGGTACACGTGCTTGGTACAGAACCGCTTTGAAGCCGCCTTCTTTACCCCGGAGTTGTTTGTACGCCTTCAGGCCAAAATGTGCCTGATCCTGCACGGTTAGAGCCTGAAGAACTTCAAGAAGGCAATGAATTACACGCGTCTTAAGTGTCCTTGTGGCAGTCCATGTCGAGATACACCGCTAGTAAATAGAGACCTCTTTAGACAATTCCTGCCTTGTAGTTTGTCGTCCTCCCAGGTGGCCCCTCGCCCAAACGTAACGAAAGTCCAATCAGCGATGTCGCTGAGGCTTTCTTCTTTGATATCATGGAAAGCGAGGACAGGAGAGCAGATGCCCTTTCAACGCTGGAAGTTTATTGTTTAGCGGCGGAATTGCTGCTAGTTTCGAGTTGCCTTGAAAGAGTTGAGACGATTGAACCAAGAAAGCGGTCATGAATTTACCTTCTTCCACTTGCTTCGCCATTTCTCCGTCTCCGCTTGATGACAAGGACGGCATCGTCAAGAACAACCCTTCCCATGATCTTGTACGTCGGTGCGTCAAGTGGCAGGACGCCGTCCACTTCTCCCACGACATGTCTGCCTGGAGTAATGGGGTCAAACTTGGTAGAACCTTCGATTGTAGATTTTGCATTTGGTTGTAATACATGACGCGGAGGTCGGCGACGTAC
This sequence comes from Hymenopellis raphanipes, assembly GCA_036872995.1. Lineage (NCBI taxonomy): Eukaryota > Fungi > Basidiomycota > Agaricomycetes > Agaricales > Physalacriaceae > Hymenopellis > Hymenopellis raphanipes. Next base: position 4,590,450 of record JAYMDG010000001.1, read on the forward strand.
GCAGATGTGTTGGAAGACGAGGCGGGATCTGGAATATGCAGCAAGGAGGGCATGGAGTTGTGTTCAGAAAGGAATTCTTTAAGTTCTAACATTTCGTTCTCGAGTGTAGATATTTCCCTGGAAATGAGGACGAATTCGGCGAGCCTAACTGACTGTCAATATAAAGAAAAAGAGGGGGAAATATACGCACTCCTTGAACACATTCTTCCGCAAATCCGTAGCTGTATCCTCTTTGGCGCTGCTCAACGAGCACTGCAATGACTTGACTTCCGGTTCAGTCGAGTTGGCCATCTTCATTCTCAAGTCCGCGGCCTTGGTTAGAGTGTAAAAATCACTTCTTCGATGCCACGTAAAAGCGTCTGGATCAAAATCATCCTTGTCCAACAACTTCTTGTCGTCCTCCGTTGTCACTGCCGGATCCTGCCTCCTGGATCGCTCGTCGTCGACAGCGTCGTCCTCCCGGGCACACTCCAGCGGCATGGTAGGCATTGGCGGCATCGAAGGCACGTCCGCAGGTCCAGAAATGTCCGCGTATCGCGTCGACAGGCGTTTCTTGATCCTGTCATCTACGCGGGATTTTCTGGTATCGTTACGGAGGCTGGGTCCCTTGGCTTAGTGCCCGAATGCTACACCTTCCGCGACGGAGGAGCCTGTTAGCGCCGTGTGCGTAGTAACTGCATTCCGGGCAATGATGATGGCAGGAAGGCAGAGTATGTCTGTCCAAATCGGGAAGTGCTACGCGCAGCAGGGTTCTTCAGGCACGGTCACCTTGCTCTTCCTTCGAGCCTGCTTCAAGATTCATTGTCCCGCTGCTTGTAGATTGGCGTCTAACCCGGATGGTAATATGATCTTGACGCTTCTTTCCCTTGACCTTGTTTCTTTACGGGTGAGAAGAAGACCGAATCTAAGCCTGCTATGTAACACGCGGAAGTTATTCTTTCCTTTGAACATTTTTGTATCTAACTCTCGCCGGCGCTTGTCTTTTCGCTCCAGTGGCATCTACGCACAATTTTTATAGCGACCTGGACGTAGTCGGCCATTAACTCGTACGTTGCGGTGAATGGGAAGCTCAAGGAATCTAGTTAGTTCTCTCAGGTTCTCTCTCCATGTAATGGATCATGACACCTACTCGGAAATGTAGAGGAGAGCGGAACACTTGCCAACTGGTATCATCCACTGGTCCGACGCTCATATTGACACTGCTGCATTAATCAGATTGTCCAAGACTGCTGGCAAACGGGACATTCAGCCCAAGGTTGTTGTAGATACACTACAACATTTTCAACAGGTTATTGCTGTCTCTTTTGGAAGTCGTTCAACTTGCTATCGACCAGGAACATTTCAAGAATCAATACTGTACGGACCCCAGCGTCTGTTCGCAGCCAATCCAGCCTTTTCCCTAACAAGTGCGAAATCATAATCGTTGTCGCACTGCGGCAACGTCGCGAACGCTCGCCCCCTCTTATTAGATTTCCCAAGATCCGACTCGCCTTCCGCCATAACCGTAATCGCATCGAGAGCATACACCACCTGGCCGCCTTGTGCGAAAAAGTGCTCCACCGCCTGGGGGTAGTTGGCGAGTACGTGAGCATCAACAGCATCCGCGGTGATACTCCACTCAGGGAAGTGCTGGTGGAGGACCAGGTTTAGGACTAGGCGTCGGAGAATGTCTAAGAGTGAGCGGAAGACGGCGATGTAGCCCCAGTAGAAATCGGGTTGAAGGGTCTGCCTGAAGAGCGAGTCGGGTAGGTACTCGCTGTAGGGTAACGTGGCGACGGCGGAGGGGTCGACATTCATGTGTTCCTCCAGGTTCGCGTCTCTGAAGACTATGTTGAAAGCTTGGCCTGGGTATGAGGATGAGTAAGATGCTTGGGAACTTGGAAGCGGACGGGCGTACACTCGAGTTGGTAGACCATGCGTGCGGAGAGCCATCCTCCGACGCAGTGGCCGCAGGTGCAGTTCGGGCTCGAGGGCTGTGACATGGTGGGGGACGATTTGAGGGAAATGAGGTTATAAGCGTGGTTGAGTAGAAAATAGTTTGAGTATGAGTATGACTCAGAGTCATAGTAGTTCAAGTCATTAGTTGTCGGAGATCTATGTTCTTGACTCAAGTCTCACTTCCTCAACGTACTGGGCGTAATCCTTTACCTACATTGCCTGCATAATACACAAAATCATTTCACCCAAAACACAATGCCCTCCAAAACCTCATCACCACCCTTCTCGTCGACAGAGATGCCCGTCATTCTGGACACCGCAGCGAAAGTTCAATCTCCTCCATTTATGGGATGACCTGAGGGGTCGCAGGAGAAACAACACGAAGCCCAAGTCTCTGAATCAATATTTTCTGATATATACAACAGAACGAGGGACTTCTTTAAGGGTTTCCCTCAAGAGTGCGGGGAGGCAGAACACTCGCGCCTGTTTTCCGAATCCAATCATTGTAAGAGAACAAACATCGCACTGGGAGAGAGAGCCGTATTCGGTAGCCGCCGCGTTATTGTCAACCCAGGGCCGGGAAAGGACAAATTTTGGAGAAGAATATTTCCTGCCTCACGCATTTGTGAGAAGCAGGTGGGAAGACGCCAGATATTAGCATAAGGACCGGCAGTGTCGACCTGTCCCAGATAGAAGTCTCAGTTGGTCGTAAAGCTCCCGGGGAAACTTGGCCAGCCATTTTGTTGTTGGCGGAGCCTAACGCGCGAACGTGACCGTTAGAAGAAGAAATCTGAGACACGTGGCACACCTGCTGACGCGTTTTCTCCAAGATGATGATCAGGCTTCCTGCTCACTTCCTCCACTGCCTTCGAGCCCGCTTCGAGATTCATCGTCCCCCTGTTTGTAGACCGTCTAGCGCCCGACCCAGTAGATGATGATATGATCTTGACACTTCTCACCCGCTTGGCTTTGTTTCTTTACGGGTGAGAAGAGCACTGAATCTACACTTAAACCAGCCATTTAACAAGCGCAGGTTCTTCTTCCACTTGAATATCTCCATTTACAACGCTGGCCTGCGCTTGTCTTTTCGCTCCAAATCTGTTCTCTCCATATTCGGCTACAAGTATCAAGATCATACCTGCGACGTCTATATCGCACGCCTGGACATCGCCTTTTTCCTGTTTCCTCATGTTTCTCGCCTCACAGGAGGGCAATCATCTGCACACGTCTCTCTTCATGACTTCCGCGTCCATGTACATTCATCTGAAGCAACCCCTTTCTGGCTCGAACGCCTTCGTCGCAATCTCATCTTCACTGTACTCAACGGCACCACTCTTCGCCTTGATGATCTGAAGACGACCGTCACGTTCAAAGATCCCGACAGCAATACCCGCGTCGTTATGCATTCGAAAGGCTGGCATATCCACAACACATTCAATCATCGCATGTACGCATTCGGACGGATTGACGCGGAGCTGAGGCGAAATTGGGATACTGATTACGGCGCCCTTTACCTTTTGGCGCAAAACAGCCGCTGGACGTTATATCCCACCGATACCCACAAATGGCATCTCTGGCAGTGAGTTTTGAAGCTTGGCCCTATTTGCTCAACTACTGAAGTCAACCACGTGAAGGATTCTCCACAAGATTATCTTTTTCCTGCCTGACGTACTCCCGAAAATCATCGACAACCCGCTCACAATCGTCGATCTGTTTATCGATAGATGTGAGGTCACTTTTGCGCATTTCAGACTTCGGGATGCAGAGCTTCTGAAGCAGGGAGGGACTATGCTGAAAATCAATCTGGACAAAGCAAGAGAGCAAAACGCGTTTGAAGGGTTTTCGTGGGACATCTTCATGGACGCTCTGATTAAATGTGTAACTAGTAATTGACGACCTCAGCCTACACAGTTATCAGTACCTTGTACAGTATGACCATAGACACGGGACGAATTGTTATTGCGTCTCACATATTCGCTCGCAGTTGGAGGCGTTCATCCAAGCATCCGCCAGTAGTCGGCATTTTCCGTCGACTGACGTCATACGATTGAAAACTTTGTCAAATGCAGAAATTCAAATTGCACTTGCCCTCCTACCTCCTACCTTGCGCCCTGCCTGCAGCAGCTTACGGTGCCACAGTTTCAATTACCTGCTTTGCAGATTCTGCTCTGCTCCCTTGAAATGATGTCAAGAATTCTACTACGTTTTCGGGCCGTCGCATGACACTGTACGGGTAGCTCAAAAATAAAACGCTGTCTTGGAGTTGTCGAGACGCGAAACGAAGCCAACTCGGTCCGACCCCAGTCCGAGCGGGCGGTCCGTGCAAGGGTGCTTCTCCCGCATCGTCAGATGATGGTACAATGGTAGTGATGTTTTCTGGTACTAAGGTGGTCTTCGCAGCCTTCTTGTCCTAAATACTCTCTTCGGTATTCCCCATCTCGTTTCTCCAGTCATGGTGCATAAGGCCAGCGCCCCAAGGGCTCTTCCGACGAACAGACGAGCTATTATTCTTGCCATCTTCATTGCATTTGGTATGTTCGAACTTATTTCGAGACACAGACGTGTTCCTAACTATATACAAGAGGTACTTTATCAGCACTTGTCCTGGTGCTATCGCTATTGATGCTCTTTGATCAGGATTCCTCTTCGGTTATGATATCGGCGAGTTGAGTAGACATATGCATTCAGTCGTGCTGATTTCTCCACAGGTGTTATCTCTGTTCGTCTTTTCATTTATATGGAGCCAAGGGAACTGAATTGAAGGTGTTATCAGGGATGCCGGATTATGCCGGATTTTATTCGACGCTTTGGCGAACTTGAGAACGGGGAATACGTCCTTACAAGCTATCGACAATCAATCATCACGTCTCTGCTTTCTGCTGGGTAGGTAGCTGAAGTGGATTGAGACCGATTTCACGTTGCTGAAACCTTCTTGCCTACAGAACCTTCGTGTAGGTTCAACATGGAACGTGTATAGCAACTGAAATTATCCCTGAAGTGGTGCGCTCGGACAGGCTTTCACATCTGACCGGTTCGGCCGTCGCGGTTCCATCCTAGTTTGGTCTGCTGTTTTCACCGTTGGATGCGCAATTCAAACTGGCACAGGCGAGTCTCTCGCTCAAATATCTGTGGGTCGGTTCATCGCAGGTCTGGGTGTCGGTGCTATGTCCGCCATCGTACCGTATGTGGCACGCCACGAACTCCTCCCACTGATTCATTAGATTTCGTTAGGCTTTACAACGGAGAAACTGCCCCCAGGGCTCTGCGAGGTGTCCTTCTGGTATTGTATCAGCTTCAAGTCATCACGGGTACGCACCTTATGAGGATCTGCGCGGCTTGTGACTTATGTTACTTTTGCGCGTTAGTATCTTCATCAGCTACGTTATCGATCTTGGTACCCATGCGATTTCGAACTCCGTGTTGTGGCGGATTCCCGTAGGGCTCCAGATGCTCTGGGGTCTCATTCTCTTGTCCGGCATATTCTTCCTTCCAGAATCGCCATACGTATAATAGGAGTACTAGCATCGATCGTGTTAACAGTACCTGACCTATAGTCGTCACCTTCTCGGCACAGGTCGAACGGAAGAAGTACCGAGTGAGTAACTTGTGAGATACCTCTAACACCACTGACATCACTACAAGCTCTCGCCGTTTGTGATCCAAACTATTCTGGGTGCGGTATCTGTCGCCGGGACGCTTCCTGCTCTGGTTGGTCTCTTCTTTGGGAAAAAGTTTCAATACCTGAGGACTTCTTTCTTCTAGTATCTGATTGAAGCATGGGATCGTCGACGGGTAAGCATTACAGTTCGTTAAAGCGTGTTGGTTACGACCATCACCAGTCTCTTCTTGTTGGCTCTGTGTGCGAAGCAATCTGCGCTATTGTAGTATGTAACATTTCTTCTGCGCTTGCAATAGCTTCTGAATGCCTTCAAATCAGGCTGGACTTGTTGGACACTACTTACTAGCACCTACGGGGACACCCACCGATCAGCTAACAGACACCCACAAGCGAGGAGGCAAGGGCGTTCATTTTTCCTAGGCCGAAATAACTAACACTGCGCACACTACACAGGTGACGTCCTCATCACCTTTGCCGTCCTTCACTTGTTCTCGTTCGCAGTATTCTGGGGACCCGTACCGTTAGTCACTTCGCTTGGGTATCATTCGTTGTAGTTAACGGGCAATACGTTTATAGATGGGTCTACCTAGGCGAATCCTTCCCGCTTCGCGTGCGCCCTAAATCCATCGCCCTGGGAAGCGCCACAAACTGGTTCTGGAACTTTATGCTCTCCTTTTTCTCACCCCGCATTGCCGACGAGTTCGTATGTGCTTATCACAAAACAACAATATCGCTAACTGGATGACAGCATCGGCCCTCTGATTCTCATGATCTTCTTCGGCATGCTGGTCTACGGTAAGCTTCAACTTTTCAGTTCTCAGTCGTCAAGCCTCACCCTCAACGTCGCCTTCAGGCTACATCTATGTATACTTCTTCATCCCCGAAACGAAGGGCCTGAGTTTGGAAGAGGTCCGTACTCGGGCCACTTCACGGTCCTCTCACCCACTTAATATCTCGACAGGTAGATGAAATGTACCGGGCTCATGTGAAGCCTTGGAGATCGACTGAGTGGAAGCCTCACCTGCTTGATCATGCTCACGAGTCACGACGAAAGGAAGAGAACTAGCTCGGTGTAATACACGCAACTCACCAACCCTGTAAGTAAGTGGATTTAGACATGTACAATATTTGAATCTCGTCAGCAGCGAGGGTCGCGGCCCAATGTTCGACGTGCACAGTCAGTTTCTTCGAATGACTTTGCTAAGTGAACAGTCAGCTGAACGGGCGCCGTGCGTCTGCACGAATCTGGGGAGTTGCCAAGCGTAAGCGTTGCACACTGCGCAGCCACCCATTCAGTTCGTTCGCTGCAGCCACAGAAGGTCAAAGGATTCCACCTACTCCAAGCCCGGCCATGGCGAGAACCTCAAGATGGTGCACTTACACCCTCATACGCCCATAGGCATAAGCCGTGAGTTCGTCGAAAGACCAAAGACTAAAGTCCTACGGTTTTAGAATCTCTCGTAGAATTCGAATTCCGTTCCCTCGTGTGTCGTCACAACGCGGGCGGTGCAGTCATCAGTAGCGATGATCGCTCTGTTCGAGGATATTCGACTGTAGTCTTCTGATTCGTTGCGGCTACCGGCCAGCGAATGAGCACTTTATGCGAAGGATGGGCAGCGTAGTGGATTCCAAAAGGTGCATGCGTCGTTTTATTCATGTAACGCCTCTAAGAGAGTTGTTCAGATCAGGAAACTTGCACAGACCAATCCAAAGGTGTCACGGATAGACCAGAAGAGCAGATTCAGAGACGGCGTCCGCTGTCCGTGATGTTAACCTTAATCAGGAGGTCAGATCCCAACGAGGAAAATCCACACACACGAACGAAATAAGCGCAGTTGCTATCCTGTGCATGCAAGGCACACCAATAGACACCAATACTCAAGGCCTCCATGTTGAGAGGTATAAAGAAGGGTTCACAAAAAACACAACCGCATCTCCAGCTACGAACCACAAATGATCCACTCCACAACCCTCGTCCTCGTCCTCGCCGGGGCTGCAGCCGCCGCCGAACTCGCGCTCAATCCCACCTGCGGGACGTTTTCTAGCGCGTCTGTCGTCGATGTCAATCAAGGAATCGACCTGAGCACCATTACCACAATAGTCGCGTTTGGAGTACGTCTGCGTTTCTTTTCCTCTTGGCCTACGAACGCTGATTTGTGTTACAGGACGGCTACACGGATGGCGGGAAACAGAACGGCAGCACGCTCGATCCGGCGGTGCAAGTGCCGCCGAATCCCAAGGCGGGCGGACGTATGTCGAATGGCCCGGTGTGGGTCGAGTATCTGGCCGATAGCATTGGCGCGACGTTGAAGGATTTTGCGGTATGTGGATATCCAACGCGTCGCACGCGTACTCTAAAGAGAGGACGATCAGGTCCATAAATCGGTGGCGAGCAATTCTCTGTATCCGAGAATGACGCTGGATCGACGCGACTTTGCATTCCAATGTAGGTCGTTTCGATTTTGGCGAGATCAAGGTGTGCTTACGAATATCCTAGCTAATGCGTTGATATCGTCCAAGAAGAAACCCGATTCGGCTTCGACGTTGTTCGTTGTCTATGAGGGCATGGAGTACGTGAGCTCTTGTAGTGACACGGCCAGCGGACGACTAACCTTGTCTGTAGGGACTACATCATATCCGAGGACGGTGAGTAGACATTTTCGTTGATCGTCTTGATAGTGCTAAATAATCGAGGTAGACCTCACCGCTGTCAACTCCAACATCCTGTTCCAAATCCTTAAACTGTCCTCTTCACCTCTGAAAGGCAAAAACTTCTTGGTGGTCGACAGCTATGGCCGCGGTAACACCAGCACTGCCGGCGATGCGTACAAGCTAGCACTTTTCCAGGGCCTTGGCTCCGCGCACAACAACCTTGGGCTCAATGTTGCGTTTGCAGATTTGGGAAATCTGCTCAACGCAGCGGTGTCGAACCCCGCGACGTTTGGATACGAGAGCGTCGGGCCGTGCACGGTAGATGCTACCACAACAGTTGGCCAGTGTGATAATGCCAACTCCACTGTGTTCTACATATCTGAGTAGGTGCCACAAATATGCTTGGGATGATAAGAGAACTGATTGAAATCATTTAGCTTCCCATCAACCGCAACGCACAAGCTTATGGCTGACTATGTCCAGGCTGTCATAGCCAATTGTGCGTAGATGGATGGGCTCGTCATCAATGGACCCTTTTTAGTTTTTGTTTGTAGCCTGTCATTCATTTCTCTTAATCTGTCTTTTATTGGTGTAAGGGTGGTACACAGAGATGAACACAATCATTAGTATTCACCTTTTAGTTTGGCACCTGTCATAGTGGGCTGAAAGTATGAGAAAGTACTCACAAACCCTGTTATCTTGGTGCTGCTCATCTTCAAGTTGAAGCTGCATTTCTGTTATGTATTTATACCCATTCAGCTGAACATGCGCTATGTTCTGCAGACAAGTACCAGTACAATAAGCAGTATAGTAATAAAGCAGTGCCAAGAAGATGCCTATGAGAAGACCATCGACGGCGTAGGCGTCAACGGGTCTTGACCATTAATCATGGCAGGCACCAAACGCTGAAAGCTATCCGACATCTTGGGCGCATTTAACGTCGGCGGCTCAGGGTTTTGGGTATTCGGTGGTGTAACCGTGTCGCCTTCCGATTCCTCTACTTGCACGAGCCCTCGAGTCGGTCTCGCCTCTATCGCTTTCACAATCTCTTGAAACACCTCTTCGCCTGTCGAATCCCCCAATATCGCACCTAGATGCTCATAACCCTTCGAACTGACCACCTGGCCCCGTACGTCGTTTTCTATTCTCTTGGTTGTCTTGACGTGTGCACCTTTGAACTGTGACACGCAGAACTTGGTGAGCGCCCAGTGATTGCCGAGGTATTTGGACTAAGACTTATGATCAGTTGATGATTTCGAGTGAACGCGATGGGACCCACAAGACGAAGATAGTCAGGCATTAGTGTCTCGCTAACATCAACGAGGGGCGTTGGGGAGAAACAAGAAGGATTAGCTTCTGCAGCGCGCGCAATCATGACCGAGTCGGCGCCTACGTTTTATAGTCAAATCCATCTCGGCATAGATTAAAAGGCCATCAAAACTCGCCTGTAACCTCCTTAACGCGCTTTGCATCTTCATACCCAAGGCAATCGCCATTTTCAATGACTGCAATGCCTCGCCCCATACCATCCACAAACTCCTTGATCTCCCTCAACCTCTCAATCATCGCCGCATCCCTATCGCGCATATTTCGCGTCCGGCAATGGACAGTCAAAGCGCTCACGCCCGTATTCACGATCCGCTCGACAAGCTTCAGCGTCTCCTCTTGGGTCTGCAAGAGGCGTATCTTGGCGGATACGGTGATCTCAGGGGGCATCGCCTCTCGTAGAGCAGTGAGGATGCTACAGAGCAAGTCGGGATTGGTGAGCAGCGCCGCGCCCATGCCTGCGTGCGTGGAGAAGGGTTTTGGACAGCCGCAGTTCAAGTCGATTCCGGATACATCTTGCATGACAGTTTTCGCTGCTTGCACAGCGAGCTCCGGATCGGACGAGCCAATTTGGTAGATGAGGTATGGCTTTTCGATGGGGTGCGTCGTGAAGATGGCACGAGATTTTCCGTCATAGGATACAACGCCAGTTATCGCTGTTTTCCTCTAGTAAGTTAACGGACGGTTTCGACCAAGTATGACTCACGATCGACGTTACGAGTTCCGTGCAGGATGGCTTTATCGACTATTTCGGGACCCCAGACAAGAGTGGCGCCGTGTTTCAATGCAAAAAGGCGCGTAGGCACTGCAAGTCGATTAGATACATCCACAGCGAGCCTGCGAGCACATACAAGCACCCGAACGCACCATGGGTGCCAAGAAAAGGCCATTCTTGAAATCTTCCTTTGTGAGATGCTCCATTTTAAGACGCTTTGCGGCCCTCGGGGACGGGGAGGTAGACAGATGACGGCGGGACATATTCAGAAATGTAGATATTTTTATGAATCGACCATGGAGCATAGATGATGGTGGCTAGAAGGAAGGAGTCAAGCCCAATTCTACCACGTGATTCATACTCGGTAACTTGTAAAAAGGCCGGACAAAGCTTGTTTGCTCTTAGGATTTGAAGAGCTCAACTTGAAAGCTGATCATTCTAATTGGAGTGGAGAAACATCTGAACACTATCGTATTGTATTTACAAACATTCTTGGTTTAAGGCCAAGAGAGTTTAAACGAGATGCAGACAATCGAGTGATCCGGGCATTCTGCCAGGGAGTACGAACAAGAGTGAAATATGCCATGCGCCGAGATACAATCACCTCCTCGGCCACGGTGTTGGACTCTCCGCCACACCGTCCAACTGCTCCGTAAGCCCATCATCCCCAAACACCTGTCCACCATGCAACACCAAATTGTTCCTATCCTGCTCTCTCAGCATCCTCTCTGCAGGCGGAACCCCAAATAGCGTCTCCGTCGCCAGCTCATCGTCCCCATCATCGCCAAACGAATCATCGTCCATCGAGTCCTGGAAGTTGTCTTCAAATGCCTCCGCGACCTCCACAGGATCATCTCCGAATGAATTATTGGACGACCCAAACGAGGAGTCGTCATCATCCAAGGATCCACCACCAGATCCAGCGAGAAGCAGGTTAAGCACGTCATCGGGGTGCGAGGGATTGTTCATTTCATTCTCCCAAGAATCATCATCGTCGTCGTCATCCATACCGCCCTGCCCCATAGGCGTACGCGCGCTCAAGACAGGTTCACCATACGTATCCGTCCCAAATCCCTCCGCGGTAAACACATTGCCACGCGGCGGCGAAAAGACAGGTGTACGTCCCATTCCCTTGGGTTTGAGCCTCAACGCAGGCGTAGTCGCCAACCCGACGCGTTCCATGAGACTCTCCATGCTGCTCTCGCCCACGACATTGCTGCTCGTATCCGTCCCGCCCCTCTCATAGCGCCGCATCGACGGCGGACTCGAGACGGTGCTCATGCTGGACTCCATATACCGGTTCGTATACTGAGGCTGGAAGCCCTGTATGAGATCCTGGGTGATACGGGCAGCCGCCTCTCGGGTTGGGGTGCGCCCGAGTTTGACTTGGGGTTTGCGAACGGATCTGGGCATGGCGGGGGATATGAGGCGGGGTGGGGACATGCCTGGGGGAAGACCGAGGGAGTCGTCATCGTCGTCGTAGGCGGGAGTGGCGGGCTTGTATGAGTATCTGTACCCGTGCCGCGGGGTGCGAACGGCGGGATCGTTCAAGTCTACTAGACCATTCCATTGGTTGGGTTGGGTGTTTGGTGGAAGGTACGGATTATAGTTGGGGGGTATGGGCGTTTTCACCTTCTTGGTCGGCGAAATCGGAGTGATGGTGTCGTCTTGAGAGTACATTCTGTGACGAAGCACACTGCGAAGGAGAGGTTCGGAATGTTCCCTCTCTTTTCCTTTTCTGCTATGCTCTCGAGGCAAGACGACGGAAGATCGGGATGGGTCTTCGTGTACGGATGGATGAAGAGATGGTTCGTCGTCGTCGATGGAAAACTTTTGGAGCTCTCTATCAAGTCGGACAAGAGGCGATTCCATCGATGCTGACCACGACGCCTCTGAATTTTTTGCTGTCGCGTCGGCGGGGTGCATAACTCTGTTTGCAGCAGGGGTAGACGCGAACGCCTCGTCGGGTTCAAAGGCCGAGCCTGTAGATGTGATGCTGTGATCAAAGGTCTCATGTGGATTGGCATGGCTGATATGGGATTCATCTGCCCGTTGCGATTCTGGATCTTCCCTCTCTGACGTCTGTTCGTTGACTGTCGAATAATCATCTGCTGTGGGTATCCGAATTTGAGCCGCCTGTTCATAGAAAGACGTCCAAAACTACACCGGATCAGTATGAATTGGCCGATAAATAATATTATTGACACACCAGCGCAGCTTCACGAACAGGTTCTGTCGCGACCGCATAACGCTTGACCGAAGGTAGGATTCTATTAGCAAGAACATTATGTATCTTAGCAAAATTTTCATCAATGTTCTATCGCTTACAATTAGCATTATCGGGTAGATTTTAGGAAGAAATTCTACCTGCAACTTTAGAGTGATAAGTTGTTCAATCTGGTCGATTTGATCGTTGACAGACGCGGAGGTGTCTAATCCGGGCACCTCGATGGAATCAGGATCAGGGTTAGGTTTCCATCGCGGTGGATTGGGCTTAATTTCAGGTCTAGCGTCGGTTCCCATGCTCTCAAGACGCGTCTGACGCGTAGAATGACTGAATCTCGCTTAGAAGAGAATTGAATTGGCAAGAATTGACCACGTACTTGAATTGGGATTTAGTCAATTGAACGAAGTATAGATCTACCCTCACTAGTCGCGACAACAGCACAGTTCTATGATCTGATGGTGCTATGAAGGGCGGTAGACGTTGGCGGGCAGAGGGAAGAAGCTCGGTCACAGCGGTTACACGCTAACGTTCCCCTTAGTCAGCTATATTCTCTTTCTCTCGCCATCACCATGGAACACGATGGAGCCCTATCATCCCTCGTCCTGCTCATGTTCGCCTTTGCCTTTCTCATGTTCGTTCTCCTGCTCTTGCCAAACCTTCAACACCTAAATAGCCTTCGTTTTTGCAGTGCTGCAGCAATCATGTGGTGCTTCCTGTCTTCCTGCATGGGCGTCTCCGCGCGAGAGTTTCTCAGTACGATTTGGGAATCGGCTGTGCTGAGCTCGCAGACTAGGGATGTTCCTGGGAGATTTGGGCGGCGTGGGCGGCCGTTTGGAGAAGCGGAGCAGGTGTGGGAGATGGAGTATCGGGGTAGGGAGCGTGAACGCTGAAGTAACGCATGTCAAATGGGACGTGTGCGGCGACGAACAGGCGGGCTTATGCATGGGTCTACGGAAGACGCCCATGCGTCTGAATTGGCGTGGTGCAGTAATTCACCATTACATCGTCACTCCAACCGCCAGCATCTACCCTCTCGAGAAGACGTTCACGCTTCTGTGATTACACCATCCTCGGTTATAATAAGACGCATGACGGTTGTATCTGGACGACGTCGTTCATCGTCAATTTATCTGGTCGTGCACAAGCCACGGACAAAGTCGATGGCCGGATTAGAGGAAGTTTCGTAACCCCACTCTTCGCATTCTGAACAACTATCTTGTAGGCTTACGAAGGACTGGATGTCAGGAATGCGCGGTGGGGCCCTTTAGGTGTCGATTTACTTCTGTCAGGAGGACTCAAAGTCTATTCTCAGGATAAAATCTTTGCGCTTTTTTTACTACTTTGAACCGTATAGGCAGTGAGTGGTACATCACCCCATTAGTGAGTGAATAAGCGAGATTGCGCGCGCGCTGGCTAAGGGTATTGTCATAACTTTCCATTTCAGATCTGTAGTACCGCTCGTCCATCATGTCGATAACTACTCCTACGTATCGTACTAGGCACCACCTGTTCCGCTGTCGCGACCATTTCCTGAGGGAGGCGACACTGAGAGAAAGTCATCCCCATCGTCTTCCTGCATGCTGTCAGCATCATATTCAGTGTCGCTGTACCTCATTCTCTTCTCCGTCGGAACACGGTCGAGCTCTTTGCTGAGAAACAATGTGAGGACAGAGTCTATGTCGTTCATCATATCATTTTCCCAGTCTGGGTGTTCGCTCCTGGTTGATGAACGACTCCATCCCGTAACGTAGAAGGAATCGGGTTCGGAAGGATTGAAGAGTATGTTTTCACCCGAAAGGTCGCGATGTACAATGTGGTTATAGTGCAGCGTATCGCGCCACAGCGAAAGATTGTCCCTGCAAAAAGTATGAGTGAACGGATTTGCTCGGTAGATCATGGCACATACCTCAAAGTAGAGCTTATTTCATCAGCAATACCCAGGGGGTAGTATCCTTCACAGTGCTCCATGAAGTAAGCGGAGATCTTGAAGTCGGGTTCGTCTTCCTTGATAGGACTAGAAAAGAAGCCGTAAAGCCTAGGTACGCGGGAGGCAAGGCTTTTCGTCTGCCCTAGCGTCTTCAGCACATCCACTTCATGCTCGAGGTCCTGTGTATCACGGCCCGCTTCTACCTCACGCAATACGGTGGCCGGCTCAGCAACTTCACTTGTGCGGCGGGACCGGCGAGCCTTGATGACTACAGGCCGACCATAGGGAGTCTTTTTGTCATTTATGAAGTGGGCAAGGATGAGACAGTGGCCGTGGTGCATCCAGCAATGTATCTTGACATCAAGCGTTTTGGAAGCGTCGGAGGGACCGTCGACAACGTTCAACAGCAGAGGAGAGGGTGAATTGCCGACCAAGTCTTGCAGTGCATGCGCGTCGTCAGCATCCCAGTGTAAGGAAACTTGGGCGGCCTGCAGGAACAACTCTGAATTGAACTCGAGTGTGTATTTGGGATTCTACAAGGATTGATACTGTAAGAATCAGTCTGCATTGGCGAGATTAACGAAGACGAACCGACAGCGCTGGTGGTAAAAACAGCCCGACATCGCGCTCGTAGAACGACGCCAATTGTGCGAATGGTAGATCCGAGTTCAAAGGGTCGACTTCACTGTCCAACCGCTGTCGGAAACGGTGGGGGAGAGTGCCCTTTCTGCGTCGGTCCTCCATGTGACGTCCTCGGGAGCGTGCATCGTCATACGCAAGTATCGCATACCCGATTTGAGCAGGAAGATACGCAGGATGATGTATTATTGGGTCGCGATCAATCTCCTGGGGGTCGGAGAGGAGAAGAGTCTGGTTGGCTCTGTCACGGATACCCAATACATACTGGTTATTGCCGCTGATGGTTATAAAGGTAGAGTCTGTTGCAACGGCTTTGCTCCATGCCTATGAAAGAAATTAGTACAACCCATAACATTCACAATCAAGCACCTACCATTCTGGCAAGCAGTGATCCTGTCCTCAATGCCGGCGCTGATAGTTGGCCTTTCGGGACACTGGGTGTCTCCGCCTGACTGATGAGTTTGAGAGCCGGCTCGCCATCAACGCCAGTTGGACGACCAGAGACCGTCAATCGCTTGGAACCATCTGGACCACATTCGCAACGCGGTGAGCGACAGAGGTGCTCAAGGTCGCTAGATCCACGACATTTGAACGATTCGAGAGGGATTTGCTCTTTAGCAATCTGTACCATGGAGTACAGCGGGAAATTGGGGTTGAGGGGAGCACAGATGGGTTGGATATCGGTTATGGCGGCATCGGCAAGATGAAATCGGTCTATAGCCTCCAAGTCACCCCACCGCTGGGCTCTGATGGATTCTGCAAGTCCTGGGTGTGCAGGATCGATAGAGTGATAGCCGGCCGAACGACCTTCGTCGCAGCCAGGTAGAAGTGTCCGAGGAGCGTCCGTCCAAGCAATAGCATGCGCATTCTCGAAATCAGCAATGCGACCGGGCATCGTCAGGTCTTTGGGCCCTACGGCGGCATTACCAACCAGTACTGAGGCGCAAGCTGCAGCCAATTGCTCTCGATAATTGTGCGCTTCCACGAGGTCGCTGACGGTTTCCACTCTGCGCCCGCCAACGCCGCCCCATACACCCAGTGCCAGCCCTCTCTCTTCTGCGGAAAATTTGTGTTCGAAAGGAATTTGAAAATCGAGTCCAACATACGCCAAAATGCTTGCCGCAAGAAGAGCGTCAAGGTTTCCGATAGACTTGACACATTTGATATCAAGATTATCAGCAAGATGCAGGACATAGTGTCCTGGGATGGGGCTCTGCCAGGCAATAAGCTCGCGGTAGAGTGGAAGATATTGCTGGTCGGACTCGGCGTCACTGGAACGGCTGAGCATCATAGCCATGCTTCTCTTCGAAGTAGAAGTCTGTGGCAATGGGCTCAGAGTGGGACCCAATGTGCGAGTTGTTCCTGTGGCGGCGAGCTCCTCCTCATTGTTGTAAATGCGGGGGGAACTTCATGGGAAGGATCATCCGGATGGTCTCCGGTGGCCTATTATGACTGTTTGGTGGGGCCATGGTGCGTAATTATGAGCGCAGATGGAAAGTGGCGGCGACTTGGGAAAGTAACATAAGTACTTGACGTCGAGGTTGGTGGAGACCACGTACAGAGGATGTAGATACTGAGGGCGCACTGTCACCAACGTACTAGAGCCGGTTCGCAAGAGGGATGGAGGTTTAAAAGCAAGCAGTGATCAAGCGCTTGGTTAACAGCTATTGTTCTTTATATGGTTCCGGGTACATGGACCCACACATCCTGAGAAGATAGACGCGGCAAGACGGCAATCAAGGAGAGAGATGGAGGAGGGTGAAACATGCTGATTTCGCTGTGGCTTCTGTCGGGCAGCGTTAAGCAATATTCGACTGAAAATTGCAGGCAATGGGAAGGCAAAGACGTGGAGTTGTTGGAGGACCAGTAAGAATCAAAGGGAAGGTGGTGGACATGAGCTAACACCCTTTGTTCGTGCGGGAAAGTGGTCTAACTTTGTAAACCAGTAATACGCGAAGCACTGGGAACGTCATGGTTGCTGCAGTCAATTCAGTGAAACTCGAAGAGCGGCGAGCACACCTCAGCACAGCCACGCACGGTCCGACTCGCCGGTATGGAAAATCAACATCACATGGCTGGCTTTCGTTCACCCTTCACGTCTTCTTTGCCACTTTGCTGAAGCAAGATGACACAACCTACGCCATCCTCGCAGAAGTCACCTCCGCTCACGCAGCGCGAAAAGTTGTTTTCTTATCAGCACCCTTCTCTTCAGCGAAAGTCCTCCCTACCCGCCCCAAAACCAACCCCGCCTCTTCACTTCCTAGATCGTCATCTTTCGAAAAGTTTAATACTTAAGCGCGTAGAACTTCTTCCATCCCTACATACCGAGGTGTTTGCTGGCCTCAACTCTTTTTCCAAGGAGCTCGACGCGTTAAGAGATACTGCGTTCAGAATTCCATCCTGGGCTTCCACCATGACAAAGGGTGCTGATGCTTCTGCCATTATAGGATATCGATTCGAATGCGTACAATCTGCATCCACGAGGATTGCATCCAAGTTGGCGTTCCATCCGAGCGAACCCGACCTATGGCAATGGCTACGCTGGATAAACGCTCTTGCGAAGACCACGTCGAGCCTCGTCGTTGGGGACTATGCCTCTCAGAATCTCTTGTTGGAGGTGGCGCTCCCCCCTCTTGATGAAGTAGAGATGTTCAACCGAAAACACAGGGACCTACTTAAACGTCTCCGCACGCATACCGCCCTACTGACATCATATATGGTGTTTTGCACGGATGCACTCCCATTGATGAAGGACATGGAGCGCCTTTGCTCTATGGATGTCTTCCCATGGCGTTTCGACTCGGATTACTCGAGTGACGCGCCTGACAAAACACCGCCGCCGGATGCCTCAGCAGTTCCGTGGACACTACCTAAACCAACAGGACCTCGGCGAAGCCATCGAGTACGCCTCCAGGATGCTCCGAAGGCTGCTCAGGCCCTTCACGACATCGGCATTATCGAGCGACCTGAACAGAAGGATACGCGTTACAAACCTGTATGCGATGATTATGTTCAGAAGGTCAGACAGTCTTGCAATGTTTTCACCATTCTTAATTTGCTTCAGGCTTGGGTGGCGGCGGTAAGAAACGACGCAACTGCAGTAATATTCGACTGTGGAAATTTTCTTCGCATTGGTATTCGCCATCGGGAACGCCAAACATTGTTCCTTTCCAGTCTGATTGATATACGGACATGTAAGGACCCTTCGTATGGAGGACTTTGGACGGCGCTGCATGTTGCTATCGCGTCTGATGCGGTACAGAGGTTGCCTCTCTTGGAGAATGCTGTCCTAGGCAAACGGAAATCAACAGTCGAGTTGGAACCGCGACGTCCTGCTAAGGTGTCTAAAACCGACAATCATACTTCTGCTGCAGAAGAGCTTTCACTGATTGATAAGGTATATTCACCGCTTTTCGTTCTATTCGGACGTTTACACTTCGTCTAGGCCATGGCCGCTTACATGGACAAATTTCCTGTGTTGGCCGTCTTCTTTAGATTTGATTACCTCGATTCACCTGCTCCTCTCCTGTTATTCCCACCCGACTCCGAGCACAAAACGCGTTATGAACCAACGGAGTATCTCAAGGTTATTGCGTACAAGCAACTTGGGTCGGGCTCAGTCGGGGATGTGTACCGAGCTGTCATTGAACCTAATAGTCGTCCCGCAGAAAAGACTAAAGGCCCTCCTACCAAGGCTGGCAGATCTTCTAAACCGACGAAAGGTCAGGCTAAAGGCGCGAAGGCCTCATTCGAAAGCGTCACTCATCGACCGTTCATTCTTAAAGTGGCTCCCACAGACACTCGCGCGCGCCGTCTGCAACACGAAGTCCAAGTGTATCGCCATTTACATGATGCGGGTGTTTCTGGAATTCCATCTGTACTTTCATACCGCGAAGGTGTCAATGCTGACCTTCGTGTCCTCATGCTATCTGACGCTGGTCGCCCCCTTGGTTATCGGATGGACAGCGACAAGAAAGTCGACCTGTCAGCGGAAGCGGGGTATGTTTGCATATTGCGTAGTTTCCGAATGAATATTGAATCGGGTGTCTAGCGCTGAACTAAAATCGATCCTGACCGCCATCCATGAAGCCGGCGTCCTGCATCGCGACGTGCGATCGTGGAACATGATGGAGGACGACTTTGGCCGGGTGCGCTTTACGGACTTTGACCGAAGCAGTTTTAGAGGGACGAGCGAGGATTATCAGGCTGAGCAGGAGAGGTTAGATCGGTTTATCGCCGGCGAGTTTGTGGATAAGGATGATATTATTGGTGCGGATGACCTAAGGCAACGTATAGCACCGAAATGAAAACACTGTAAGTTGTGTGCTGACATGATGTATTTCTGTTTAAACCCTATTCTATTACTGTAACTGCCTATGTTTGGGTCAAATTCTCGTTGACAATCCGTTCAAATAGCAAAGGCAGTGCTGTATCTTACTTATCCAAGGAGCATTTTGAGTTGTTCGTGTGATGGGTGGGATCGAAGATCGCGATCGACTCGATGGCTCTTCCACCGCCACTGCCACCGAATCCCTGAAGTCAGTTTGTAAGTTTGAAGCAAGCAGTTACCAAGCGGCAGACGAGCGCTTCGTGAACCTCTCCGGATCCCATAAACGAACTCATGTCGAGCCTTCCCTTCTATCTTGCTGGTCCTCCAACGATTCCGCCTCTTTACCTTGTCATTGCCTGCAAGCACTTTTACAGTTGAACATTGCTTTACACCGCTGGGCTAGATAGCCCAGGCGAGGAAAGCGCCAAGGGCAACGAAGACCAAGGGAAAGAGATGGGAAGAGAGCTTGGGGCATCGGGGATCTCGGATGCAGGGCAGAGGTGGCACAGCCACCGAATCCATCGTCCCGCCATCATCACCCGTCGCGCGTGTCAGGATCCCTTAGTCCACCGCCCGACACAAACCACAGCGAAATCAGCACGTTTCATCCTCTTCCATCTCTCTCCTTGATTGCCGTCTTGCCGCATCCATCTTCCCATGATGTTGTAGGTCCATGCGCGTACGGACCTATTTCAAGAACAATAGCTGTCAAACAAGTGGCCGAAACGAGCACAAGCACGCGCGGTACTCGCCGGTATGGAAATCAACACCACACAGCTAGCTTCCTTTCACCCTTCTCGTCTTCATCGCCACATTTCTGAGGCAAGATGACAGACCCTACGCCATCCTCGCAGAAGGCACCTCCGCTCACGCACCGCGAAAAGCTCTTTTCTTATCAGCACCCTTCTCTCCAGCGAAAGTCCTCTTTACCCGCACCGACACCAACCCCGCCTCTTCACTTCCTAGATCGCCATCTTTCGAAAAGTCTAATGCTTAAGCGCGTGGAACTACTTCCATCCCTGCATACTGAGGTGTTTGCTGGGCTCAAGTCTTTTTCCAAGGAGCTCGACGCGTTAAGAGACCCCCAGTTCAGACTTCCATTTTGGGCTTCCATCATGACAAGGGGTGCTGATGCTGATGCTATTATAGGGTATCGATTAAAATGTGTAGAATCTGCTCCCACACAGATTGCATCCAGCTTGGCATTCCATTCGAGCGAACCCGACCTGTGGCAATGGCTACGCTGGACAAGTGCTCTTGCTAAGACCACGTCGAGCCTAATCGTTCAGGACTATGCCTCCCAAAATCTCTTGCTGCAGCTTGTGTCGCCGCCTGCTGACCAAGTAGAGATGTTTAGCAGAAAGCACAGGGACCTACTTCAACGTCTCCGCACACATACTGCCCTACTGACATCATATATGGTATTTTGCACGGATGCACTCCCATTGATTGAGGACATGGAGCGCCTTGGCTCTATGGATGCCTTCCCATGGAGCTTCGACTCGGATTACTCGAGTGACTCCCGCGAGAAAACCCCGCCGCCAGATGCCTCAGCGGTTCCGTGGACACTACCTAAATCAATAGGACCTCGGCGAAGCCATCGAGTACGCTCCCAGGATACTCCGAAGGCTGCTCAGGCCCTTCAGGATATCGGCGTTATCGAGCGACCTGAACAGAAGAATACGCGTTACAAGCCTGCATGCGATGATTATGTTCAGAAGGTCAGACAGTCTTGTAATGTCACTGCCGTTCTCAATTTGCTTCAGGCCTGGGTGGCGGCGGTAAGAAACGACGCAACTGCAGTAATATTTGACTGTGGAAATTTTCTTCGAATTGGCATTCGCCATCGCGAACGCCAAACATTGTTCCTTTCCAGTCTAATTGATATACGGACATGTAAAGACCCTTCGTATGGAGGACTTTGGACGGCGCTGCATGTCGCTATCGCGTCTGACGCGGTGCAGAGGTTGCCTCTCTTGGAGAACGCTGTCCTGGGCAAACGGAAATCAACAGTCGAGTTGGAACCGCGCCGTCCTTCTAAGGCATCTAAAACTGACGATCCTACCTCTGCTGCAGAAGAGCTTTCACTGACTGATAAGGTATCTCCACTGCTTTTCGTTACATTCTGACATTTACATTTCATATAGGCCATGGCCGCTTACATGGATAAATTTCCTGTGTTGGCCGTCTTCTTTAGATTTGATTACCTCGATTCACCCGCTCCTCTCCTGTTATTCCCACCCGACTCCGAGCACAAAACGCGCTATGAACCAACGGAGTATCTCAAGGTTATTGCATACAGGCAACTTGGGTCGGGCTCAGTCGGGGATGTGTACCGAGCTGTCATCGAACCTGATAGTCGTCCCGCAGAAAAGACTAAAGGCCCTCCTACCAAGGCTGGCAGATCTTCTAAACCGACGAAAGGTCAGGCTAAAGGCGCGAAGGCCTCATCCGAAAGCGTCACTCATCGACCGTTCATTCTGAAAGTGGCTCCCACAGACACTCGCGCGCGGCGCCTCCAACACGAAGTCCAAGTGTATCGCCATTTACACGACGCGGGTGTTTCTGGGATACCGTCTGTACTTTCATACCGCGAAGGTGTCAATGCTGATCTTCGTGTCCTCATGCTGTCTGACGCTGGTCGCCCCCTTGGTTATCGGATGGACAGCGACAAGAAAGTCGAGCTGTCAGCGGAAGCAGGGTATGTTTGCCTATCACTGAGCTTCTGAAGGAATATTGAATCCGGTGTCTAGCGCTGAACTAAAATCGATCCTGACCGCCATTCATGAAGCCGGCGTCCTGCATCGCGACGTGCGGTCGTGGAACATGATGGAGGACGACTTTGGCCGGGTACGCTTTACGGATTTTGACCGAAGCAGTTTTAGAGGGACGAGCGAGGATTATCAGGCTGAGCAGGAGAGGTTAGATCGGTTTATCGCGGGCGAGTTTGTGGATAAGGATGATATTATTGGCGCAGATGACCTAAGGCGACGTATAGAACCGACATGACAATGCTACACGTATTTTGTCTTTTGAACAGTAGTATGCTGGTAGACCATTCAAGTTGCCAGTTCTTTAATTTCTTACCACCTCATTTCATTCTTTCTGGGTCAGTGTTTTCTTTTGCATTCAGTCTGAATGGCATAGGGGTTATATGTTTCCTTTATTCATCCAAGTAGCATTTTGAATTGCTTTTGTGATGGCTGGGAGGGAAAAGAGACAAGACGCACGTGGGCGCGATCAGCTCTCCCTTTCACCACCATCATGAGACCACGGATCCGAAAATGGACTTTGCGTGCGCCAGAGACGACTTCCGATCGCCAGCTGGATCGAGTTGGACGTCATAGAAGCGCCCACATTTGTCCTTGACAGAAACCAACACGATGCCCAACCTAAATGCGCTCTTCCAGCCCTTTCAATTGGGCCCCCACACTCTGAGGAATCGCGTCTTTATGTCTGCAATGACGCGAAATCGCTCGGTCCCTACAACTGTGCCGAACGACGTCAACGTCGAATACTATCGCCAAAAACGCGCCGCTGGAGGCGCCGGTCTAATCGTATCCGAGGGTACCCTCATTACCCAGCAAGGGTAAGTATCGCTTGCTCGCCTTTCACGCTCACCTAAGTAGCTAATATAGATCGGAATGGCAAAACGCGCCTGGATTGTGGTCAGACGATCATGTGAAAGCGTGGAGAAAGGTTACGGACGCCGTGCACGGCGAAGGGAGTAAGATTTATGCACAGGTACATTCTTGTTCCAAAGCCAGCTAGCGACAGAACTGACGAGTCTACAGTTGTGGCATCTTGGTCGCATTAACCATCCGGATGCGCCTGAACAAATCAAAGCGAATGAGGTACGCCAATACGTCGCATATATGCGCGCAATACACTTATACCAACTGGAGCCCGTCTACGCGCCAAGTGCTATCGCCGCTAGAGGTGGAAAGTTGAGGTTCCTCCCCGGCTCTCCAGGTTACGTTACCCCAACCGCTATCGACAACCCCAGCCGGCTCCTTCCAGCATGGAGACACGCCGCAGAAAATGCCAAGGCGTCTGGCTTCGACGGTGTTGAGGGTGAGTATGCCATTATCTTAAAACTCGCTTGTAACAGATTCCGATTCAGCCCATGGCGCCAACGGCTATTTGCTCTCTCAATTCTTGGATAGCACCGCCAACAAGCGCACCGACCAATGGGGCGGCAGCCCGGAGAATAGAGGTCGATTCGGCCTTGAAGTTCTCAAAGTGCTCTGCGATGTTTGGGGCTCCGACCGCGTCTCTATCAAGCTCAGTCCAACAGGAGGTTATAACGATGTCGGGTATGGATGAGTTCGCGGACTTTCACGTATTTATTCATTTTTCATTTTTCAGAATACAATTCGACATTCTTTTAAACTCGCCATGAACACGCTGTCATAGTACCACTTTGAACGTAGCCTAAATTAAAAGGCTTCATGTGTGCTTAGTCCGTTTGCACTGGAACGTGTTCAAGCAAACACCTTCCAAACCCGTGACACTGGCGCACACCGCACACCGTGTATGGTAGAGCATCAAGGACGGTCGCAGTGAACAGTGAGCAGGTCAGAGGAATGACCTACTATCGATGACAGGATCAAAGGTCTTGCTATATCTGACCAAACATATGTATGCAAGCTTCATTTTATCAGCTTCTGTTATGAAGTGACTGTAGGTCTTGACGGTCTCGTCAAGAGGCATGCTATAGCATAATTGAGCATAAAACTCCAGGTGGAGGAGCTGAACCGAACAACGAAAAAAAACAGAAGCAGACATCATGAAAATGTAGGAATGTCAAGGCAGACCGTTACGCATTCGTCGGGAACAACACGCTCTCAACCGAACAGACCGTTCCAACCTCAGGAAGCGTGCCATTTTGGAAGTAGGCCTGGACATGGGCGTAGACACAGTTTGACGAGGCAGCGAAAGATGTGTGCTAGAAGACCAGATCAATCTAACATCCCATCGAATACGATGTGGCTTACACCAGGCGAATCTTGTGTCAGCACAACAGCTCCGGGGAAAGCGGCGGCGGCCTTCTTGGCTCTGTTGTTGGGTGTCAATGCGGCGGCAAGCAAAATATGATGAAAAAGAACGTACGCGGACAGAGGCGTTACAGGATCGGCCGTGTTACCGATGACGAGGAGGGGGAAGCTAGTATTCCCAGAGAAAGGTCCCATGAAGCGGCCTTCCCGATGAACTTTCCATCCTCTTTAGATGAGAGCTCAATCAATTGTGACAGAAATTAAGGTAGGGAGAGAAGACGTACGAGCACCCGACGTACTGGAACATGAGCGCATCTGCGAAGGACGACGTCTCTTTGATTTCGTCCCAGTAAGCAGTGAGATCAGCTGCAGAAGCCGTGTTCTCAGTAGCATCCCCACAAGCGACAGTGTACACCGTCTCCCAAGCGTTCGCATACGGCTCAGCCGATCCGCCGCAATCACACTCGTACGGGACATCGTCCAACTGCATAGTGTAGATCGTCGTCCCATTGCCCGCCTGGAGCTCGGCTAGGCCTTGTGCAAGCGTAGCAAACAAAGCGTATGGGCTATACAAAGCCAATTTTACTGCGTTTTTGAGAACAGGAAAGTCGACGATGCCGTATGTCGAAGAGCCCTCAACATAGGCGGGCACGGGTGATGCGAGGACAGAGGCGTACAGAGACTCGAGGTTGGCTTGAATCTCAGAGGCGGAGTCGGCGTAGAATGCGCAGAGGGTGGGGCCGGCGGCGACGCAGCCATCGAAGAACGTTTGAAGAGCGGTGTCGGCATCCTCAATTTGGTTTCGCCAGTCACCTATGAGAACGGTTAGGTATTACGATTTGCAAGGGCCATTGATACGAACCAGAGTAATAGGCCTCTAGATCCAAGACGCCATCGATGACAAGACGCTCAACCCGATCCTACCAGGAAGAAGTACATGTCAGAAATAGCTAGGCCAAAATAATGTAATTCCATCTCACCGGGAACATGGCCGCAAAGGTAGCACCAAGAGCGGTTCCATATCTTCAATTAGGCATCAATTCGTCAAGCGAGAATAGCAGGCGAAAGAAACGCGACTCACGAAATACCCCAATACATTAACTTATCCTGACCAGAGGCTTCAGTAATCCTCAGCATATCCCTGGCGACGTTATCAGTTCCAACGTGCTGAAGCATTTCGGCGGTATCGCGATCCTTCGCCATTTGACCAAGGAGTTGCGCGTTAGCCCACATCTTGGGAAGCAACGTTGAATCGTGCGTCGCATTAATAACGTGCGAGAACTTGGTGGGGTCTGCCAGCCAGAGAGCACGTTCAGTCTCCGTAGGGAAAAACTCTGCACGAGGCAAGGTGACTCCAACACCTTGGGCTTTGTTAAAGAATACCCCAGTGTACATTGAGAAGGAAACTTACCTCGAGGATCGAACGACACGATGTCGTACTGCGAGCCAATGACTTGGGCAAAAAGTGGGCCGATAGATTGTAAGGCAGTAACTCCACTCTCGCCAGGACCGCCTGGGTTGAAGAGAACAGTGCCGCGATAGTTGTCCGATGTGGCAGTTGACGGATACTTGATAACGGCTATGCCGGCTTTGGCCCCGTTTTCGTTTGAGTAATCCAAAGGAACCTAGTAATGCTATATAAATCACGGAAACAGCTAAGAAAATGGGATTATTACCTCCAGGCGCGTGCACTTGAAGGAATCGTAGCAGTCAACCCAACTGAGGTTTGCCGAGGCTTGGACCTGTAGTGAGAAGATGGTTCAAAACGACGCGTTCACCGACTCGTGATAGAACGTACAGAGGCCCAATCGAAGGTTTGGGCGTAAGACCCAGAAATATAAATGAGGAGTGAAGAAACAAAAAGAGTTCTGGAAACCATGCTTAAACCAGAAGAAGTGCAAGGTAAAAAAAGCGAATGAAATAACCTCTTCAACGCGTCGCGTTATATAGGCAAGACGCGAACGAATGAAACAGCTGCGCACGAGAGCCTTCAGGTTGAATCCATCATTGCGCAGAAGGTACCGCAGAAAGCGAAACCACCGTTGCTTCGACTTGCAGTTTCAGTTGGTTTCAGCCAAGCACAGCTTCGTAACCAATTCGTGTCCCATTGAACTTCGTGTGTGAAAATAGAGGATGAGTCGAGGAAAAGCTAGGCAAGACAAGCTGCGACTGGGCGAGACACTTTCCAGAGTCACTACGATGGAGGCAACGACTGTCGCTAGTCGGCGCGACGGGGAGAAAGACAAAGCAGACCGTGGGAACTGTCGATCACTGCCAATCCAGCATACGTCACGGCTCCTCCCGAGCTTGCCTCTTCTCGCCTTGTACAATCCCCGCAACAATGCAACAACAATGGGTCGCGTTTAATATTAGGCTGATGCCTTTTGATTATCCGTTGGCGTTCAAAGTTGGTTGAAAGTGCTGCGGAGGTGAATACACTATCGTCCGGATGGCCTAGCGTCCATCTCTGCTAAACATCCCATGGTGATGCGGGTCGCTTCACTACGCGTGAAGCTCCTCAGGTTAGATTTTTTGTAGTTCGCGCTGTTGCCTCTTTTTCTTTCCCTTCGCAGGTCACCTTGTCTGCTGTCATGGCTTCATACTTGTATGTGTCGAAAAGACTTTTGATACGAGGACAGAGTTCTCCCAAAACGAAGTGAGGATTGTCTACTCGTCCTCTCAGAAAGCTTCGGCTTAGTTGCCTTTATATCTGACATTGACAGTCAATGCCATATTTTGCGCCACACAACGTTGGTTCATGCCCTCTGGAGAGCCAAATGGCTCCATTGAACGTGAACTCTTTCTGGTCAAGTCTGTCTTCCATTCTCATAGGTAAACAACGTGCCACGGAACACGACGTTCTTGTCACCTATGCTACCCTCATCAAGCAATCGGCAACATTCACCAATGCGAATTATAATGGTCCAGAGGCCGCCAAAGTCACAGATTAAGGACGGGTGGATGGTGTATTCTTCGGCGTTCCGTGGATAGCTAATCCGGATTTCGCGCGGCGATTGGAGCAGGGCAAGTCCCTGAATGGCAAGGTGAATTTCGCCACGTTGTACGGTAGCTGAGGCGATATCCATGTGCAGAAAAAGGTTTACACGGACTACCCAACTGCAGACTAGAGGCATGATTGCGCAAAGGAAATGTATATTTCTATGATTGTTCAAGTTAACGTCTGGGGGTGAGAAACAACGCGTACACGTGATATTCACGTCTCCAGCGCACATACCAAGGATGCTTTCTCACAGCACGTCAGCGACAGAAGGTGCTAGACCGTTGACGCACAAGAAGTTCAACACGTTGTACCGGCTGTGAGACGTTCCCGCCTCCCGACAAACCGGCATATCGAGCAGCTCCCCCCCGGATCATCACAAAAGGTTCTCACATATCGCCTACTACTCTACTCTGAGAGTTTAAGATCATTCGTACGTTTGCTGCGCTGATCGCGTCTAAAAACCGAGCAGATACGCGGCTTGGCTGAACCACACTAGAAACCCCGAAAAATTCACACCCTAATATTACACCTGTCGTACTGTACTCAGGTGAGGCATGCCAAGGCCATGCCAGATGGCGCGATTTGAACTCCCACGACCTTCGCTGCTTATATGCAACTCCATCTAGTGAGGAGCGTGTGTGGCGCACAAAGTGGCTGGAACGATTAACAATCTAGCGAAGTACATGCGACCTTCAATATGGTGCTTGTACAAGCGAGTCCCAGCTAATCTCCAGTTCCCAATGCACGGGAAGCCAGCGGAAGGATGCCATAATTAGAATGGTACAGGATGGATGTAACCGAAGAAAAGAGAAGCATACTGTCTCACCGGCGTTGTGCACATGGTCACTTTGCTTAACGAGTTAGCAGTGAACTCACATCGCTCGATTGGCGGTGTATAATCTCCACATAAGGCCAATCCCACCCTCACGCCCGGTCTATGAGAAAAAAAAACCCTACCGTCAGAAAGACTCCGCCGGCTGAACACATACTAATGGAGCCAGAGTGGAGTGGCGCATTTCCACCCCAAACCATTAAATATTGCTGTACATTAATATGATCATCACAAATGACCCCCTTGTATCCCAGTTGTACAGAAATCCATTCTTGAAATTCATAGGCGTCATTGTAATTTACGATGTTCCTGCTCGCGTCGTAAGGTATAACACGCCCAAGAGGAAACCAGAAACATACAGGGGCATGCACAGTTTCATAATCAACATGTACGAACGCTCTTTCCACGCTGGGCAGCATTTCTAGTTTGTCTTGGAGCTGCTGACTGACATCATGTGCTTTCCACAGCGGCGTTGAGGCGTCCATCACAATGTCAATCTCCACGAAATAATCGGGACCACTCTGAAGAACCGGCAAGTTAATTTAGCACCGCGTGAGCAAGGCTGACTTACGTGGTACGCGCGAACGGTGTCGACCTTGTCGATCTCGTCGCTAAAAGTCATCGCCTTATACACCAAGAGCTGCAGAAAGTCGTGTGGAGCAGCCTGTCCAGCCAAAAGACCGAACTGTATGTAGATGGTCCTAGTCCAGGACGCGATGATCCCAAGAGCGATCTGCCAATCATGACGACACGCAGAATGACAGCGGGAAATTGTAGCTTACCAACACAGCGCCAAGTGGATCTAGATACCACTTCCACTTACTTCCTCCAGTTGACATGAGAATACCAAAGCCATTAATCCACAGATCGTTCCGATGGTCCTCCCAAAGAACCTCGACTTGACTTGAGTGCTTTTTGAAGGGATAGCTGAAGAGAAACAACAGGAACTTGATGCCTATATGAAGTAAGTAAATGATAAGATAGACGCAAAAGTCGCATACCCAAAGCAGCACTGACAGCGATGATCGAGGGAAGATGAAACTCTGACAAGTGATCATTCTTTTTGGAGATTATGGACCGTATGGACTCGACAGCCACAATCATGTTGACGGAGCCCATTCTGCTAACGGTTAACCTCACGCGTTCTTCGAACACGACAGACATACAAAAAGCCTGAAGATAGTATCTTAGTAGAAGACCAGAACGCGACCTGATAAACGTACCATAAACAATGTTTCCTATAGTTTCTAGCCTCGCTCCACCTACAGGCCATCGCCTTCCATCCATATTTAACGACTTGCGATGTAACCAGAACAAGAGAATGTTGCTCCCAATATCAAACACCGAATCAATGCCAGTGGCGAGAAGCGAAAGAGAGAGCGACGAGATGGCGGCATACACTGCCAGAAATGAGAGGGTGGGAATCGTATAAATAGACGTGTCATACTTTGGAGTACACAGAGGGCGACATTGGAGATAAGGCTGGCCCATACTGCGAGCTTTACCTGGCGAAACGGTGAACCCTCTCAGTTGACAGTGAAAGGGAAAGAAACGCACAAATAACCGCGCCGCATCCTCCTCATCCTTGGCCTCCATTGCATGCTCGTCGAGCGGCTTCAGCAGATACTCAATTAACTGTAAAAACGCGAAAGAGAATCAGCCACGACTGCCCCAATACTGCAAGGGAAACCAACATCATTCTGCTTGCTCTGGTACCGCGCAACCCGCCTGCTTCCCCGTCGTCGCCGCAGCTCAGTCAGCTCGTCCTCAGTCTTGACGCCTCTGCGCAGGTCAAACGGATCGCTCGCCTGGGTAGTGGTGGACGAAACCAAGCTGTCCGCGCGTTCTACATCCTTCGTATTGCGATCGGAGGCCGGCTCCTAATGGATCCATTAGTCTGGGTTTCGGGTTCCCCCCTCCACCACCGCCAAACACAACGAAGCGCGACCACCTACAGGCTTCGCCGCAGCAGAGGGCTCCGTAGTCTTCGGTTTTATGAGCATAAGGACATGGGAAGCAGCAAGAACGAGAAAACCAGGCAAAGGCAGGAGGCCGCTCCCCGGACCCAGAAACGAGACAACGGGCAACCCGAATCAAGGGATTGGCTGACCACGATCAGTGGAATGGACGAGCTACCGTACCTTTGGTTCGTTCATACTCTCGTGGCTATGCTCAACGTCCTCCATCGCGAATATTTGACCAAGTCGACAGTGGCTGCTGGCAGGATAAGGGGAGGGAAAATGCTGATAACAGCGCTTGCTGCCGGTACATGCCGGTTCGTCTAGAAAACGCCCTGAACATATGTTTCCAGAATGTAGCTACTCACGACGAATCCTGCCGCCGTTTTAAACCTCAAAACAAGCTCGATCTTCGAACCAGAGAGCGCAGGACGCGATGCTATTAAAAAGACGCATATTTTTATCTGCCACCGTGGAGATTGCGTGGCTCTCACGTTTAAAACAGAAAACCAGTTCACACTGGGCCAAAATAAAACAATAGTACATGCGCTCTTTATAGAGATAGATTAGTGACTGGGAGACTGGTACACATTGTAGGAAACAATATTGCCACGAAAAGCCTTCCGGAAACAATCCGGAAACATATTCAAAATCAACGCCGGTGGCAGACGCAGTCGCCTCTTCCACTTGATACGACGAGAGTAACGATTCAAAGGAAACGTCTATCAGTTTCGTCAGTGAACGAACAAAAGGCAGGCGGTTGTGTAATGATCACGTTCCGAATTTGGTCATGAACACCCTTGGATTCACATTGAGAATATAGGGACTTAAACCCGTAGTTCCATCTCGCCCGTAGCACCACAAGTCTTGTACACTTCTATTTTTCTACTCCTATAATTTACCTATTTAAACATCTATCCAAACCCCGCCGTACGTGCGCCCCAGCCGGAGCTTCCCGCTTTCCAACACACCACCATGATGGTCGCCGACAGACTCTGGCGTACTCTTTCTGCCTTCAACGGCTCCACCCGAAGGTGGGCACCTATACGTTTGAGAAACGCACAGAGCCAGGTGACGCAAAGGCTTTCTCTCATATCATGGAACATCGACGCCTTCTCCTCGCGGCCCATCGCACGCGCCAGACTCTTCCTCGACCATATCCTCCATGGACCAACACCTCCTGATATCATCTTCCTCCAAGAAGTCACGCGCGATGCCCGGGCCTCTATCCTTGACGATCCGAGAATACGTGCAGCCTTCCTGGTAACTGACGCCGAGGACCAAACGTCGTTCGAGGACGTTCCCTTTGCGACCATGACGTTGCTATCCAGAGCGCGCTTTGCATCCGGCCTGGAGGAAGACGATGGAGGGAACAAATTGACGCTCGGGCGCGTCGCACGCGTGGCTCTCCCAAGCCACTACAAGAGGGATGCGCTTTACGTGGACGTCACGTCCCCAACCGCGCCGGACACAGTCCTCCGTCTCATCAACGTGCATTTAGACTCGCTCTGGAATACGCTACATTACCGCGCCCAGCAGATTGAGATACTGGCCAACGTCCTGCGCGAGCCTGGATGCTGTGGCGGGATTATTGCGGGAGACTTCAACGCCATCAGCCCCAAGGATCATGAGCTCGTCGACAAGAATGGACTGGTAGATGCGTGGGTTGAATTGCACGGGCGGGATGGGGCTACGTGGGGTGTCGGCGTGGAACGGCGGGACGGACTGGGGCCAGGCAGGTTGGACAAGGTTGCAATGATGGGCTTAAAGGCTGAGGAAATGGAAGTCCTCCGCCCTGGTTCTATGGAGGTACCCAGGCCGGGCGAGGAATCTTTGGAGATTCCTTGGAGTGATCACTGCGGGCTGAAATGTACCTTCAATACCATTTGAATAGTAGTGTAGTCTGTCAAGCAAGTTTGAGTTGGCACCCCCGACGAAGAGTTATAAACGTGTCGACGCCCGACTCGTCCAGTAAGTCGACGTTCTGCTCCGTCTAGAAGGGAAGTTGTCATCCTTCAAGGTTCGTTCATGAAACATAGTAGTTACTCTTCTAGACAGTTAACGTTGACTATCGATCGGTATCCCATTGTATTTTCCTACGATGGGACGTCTGGCTCTGCTCGGAATGCCGGTGGTGTGTCTGGCACGACTGGAGTTGCCAGTACGTCGTTCATGTCCTTCATGATATGACGCTGGGTGAAAACACAAGTGAAAACATCAAAAATAAAACTACAGTAAATGTACATGCGCGTTATACAAATAGATTAGTGACTGGCAGACTGGTACACATGCAGAGCAAATATAGGAAACATTAATTACCACGCAAAGCCTTCAGGAAACATATTCGAAAAATCAAAGCCGGTTGCAGATGCAGTCACCTCTTCCACTTGATACGACGAGAGTAACGATTCAAAGGAAAAGTCTGTCAATTTCGTCAGTACACAACTGCACGAACAAAAGGCCGGCTTACTTGTAGACTCAGGTGGTGCAAGCAGCTGCATCGGCGGCGCACCATCTGCCATGCCAAAGCTGTCCCTCGGGCTGCTGCTACTATCCGATGCCGGCGCCCTGACCCCCGTCAATCTTCGCAGTATCCCAGCATCAGGAAGCGAGATGAAATTCGGCGTCTTGTCCGACGTTATCGAAAAGTCAACTTTGGACCATCCTCTCCCGCTCGCCCTCTGTTCTAGAACCTGCACACAACGTCAGCATCAGACATGGTCGGAGGCGCGGACGACTTACGCTGATGATATAGCCCAACCCGTTCCAATACATCTCCATCCTCTTCAGCGCCTTTAACACCGCCGACAAATTCTGCTTGACCATCCCGGTGATAAAATTGGAATGCACTCCCACCGGAAATTCCTCCGACTGGACATCATGTATGAATGCTACCCCAGCAATAAATAGACACTGATTGACGAATGGCGTAGCACAATACGACGCCGCATCGAACAAGTCGGCAAAGACTAGATAGTCCGCTAACTGGCGCGAAGAGGCAAGCGACAACTTGACAGACCGGTTGACGCTGGCAGAGACAGGCGTATCCATCCCATTCGTATTCCGGCCAAGATTCGGATGGTGGATGAGGGCCAGAACAGCAGTCGCCCAGAGGTGAAGGAAGAGGAATATTCCCTACAGGACGAGTCAGAAGACAACATTTAACACATCAAGACTACTTACACCCTGGTGGGCACCCGAGTAAACACGGAAATTCTCCACCGACCACCTGTCATGTACATTAGCAAACACAACGTCAAGAATCGGAGTACCTACTTTAGCTCGGCAGGTAACTGCTCCAAGAACTTCATCAGCTGATTCTGCAGAGACTGCAGGGTTTCTGGACTGTGAACAACAGGCTCAGCGACCAGTGTCCTTGGACAGCCTCGACTGCCGTTCTGAAAGTACACATGACAATTTAGTCTTGGATAGGTGATCACATGAGATGCACACCATGATGTCTGCAATTCGCCCAGCCAATGCGAATAGCTTCACGACTTGAACAAAAGGCGCTAGTAAGTTCGTCGATGATGCAGGAGGATCCGCCAAGTCACTATCTATTGGTAGTGGAACCTCGATGAGATCTTCAGCAATTGTTACGGCGCGACCCGTCCCAAACGCCAGTATTCGATCCTACAACTCATTAATAAGCAGTGGCAGCGGGTAACCACGCTGCATACCATTAAGAACAAGCACCAGAAGAGTAGCTTCCCTTCACAGACATCGTCGTCGTCGGAGGTCTCGGAATCCAGCTCGCCCTAGAGGGATGTTCATTAGTGTAGGCAGGATAAATGGTGGTACAAGAC
Organism: Hymenopellis raphanipes; assembly: GCA_036872995.1. Lineage (NCBI taxonomy): Eukaryota > Fungi > Basidiomycota > Agaricomycetes > Agaricales > Physalacriaceae > Hymenopellis > Hymenopellis raphanipes. The sequence goes on from JAYMDG010000001.1 coordinate 4,624,417, forward strand.
ATACGGTGTGCAATCCAAGATCCAACGCCATTCTGATCGCAAGCCCAGTAAAGTTCCATAAGCCACTTTCCGAGTTCTACGGTCGGAGTATGAGAGACGCCTTGGCATACACAAGGAACTCACCTCGCCGAACTCTGCCCAAGATAATAATAACAATCCGCCAACGACGTCCATTGATGGTAAACGAAGTAGAGGGGGTACAAGAGTCCATGCAGCCGAGATGTACTGTGAAGCTTTTCGTTTTGAATTGGGTGCAAACCTACGAATATAAGTATTAATAACCGGACAAGGACGCGACGTACCGAACAGCAAGTGCATTCATAGCATGTAGAAGAAACGCCGACATCGTTTCACTGTCAGAGAAATTCAGAACACGAGATAGCGTGGGAAGGGCGGTGACAAACCTCTGTATTCTCTCTTCAATCTTACTCCTCCGCAAGAATGGAAAGTGTTGACCAAAGTAGAAAAAGAACGTGTCGATGAGAGAATAATCGGGAGGTAGATTGGAAATATCTTCCAAGTCGGGTTCGGAGCAAGCATCTGTGCCATTGTTTCTTGATCCCGGGGAAGACTCTGGTGAAGTAACAGTGGAGCTCCGCAACTTGATCACAATTCTATTGAATCCAGGATGTATCGCCGTACGCCCAGACTGTTCATGTATAAGCGAAATGATGTGTGCGAGAATGAATGTAACGCACAAATCGATACTGCGTAGACATTAGCGAGGCCCGTACACATGGAAATTGTACTCACATAATGCACTTTGAGTATATTGCTCTGTCCCGGATCGCCCTCGAGATATGCCATTTGACGACTGAGCGCCTCCACCATCCGCGCGGGATCGACATTTTTTGGCGGCGATGGCGCCGCTCGTGTTCCGGTCGGCGAGGAGGTCGTACTCTGCGCCTGTGTATCCTCATATTTCGCATTTAACAAAACACCGTTCTGTGGTGGTATAGGCGCTGCTTGCGAGTAATGCAGCGAATGATTCGACGCGAATGGAAGCGGGTAAGCCACTTGTTGAGGGCCATTAAAATCCTTTCCATCCATCTTTTAAGTGATGTGGGGCATTTGCAAGAAAATAACGCACCTCTCGTCCACGAGGCCGTTTGAATTGATCCTCTTTCTCTGCCTCCTCCATCTCTTTGCGCGTTCTTTTCCGACGCCTTCCACTCGGCCGCACACATTCCGCGCTCACTTTTGAGCATGTCCCACATACGGGCTGCACATTGTCACATTTAGCCTTTTTGGCGCGACACCGCAAGCAAGCCAAAAATCGGGGTTGATTCACCCCAGAAGGGTCGGCTGTCGAATAGCTTGTCGAGGGTACGGATTGTTGTCCGGATGGAATGCCATTTTGACTGTGGCTTCCGGCTGATGTCGCCATGATGTCGAACCTGTGTTTCCTTTTATGGCAACGAGGCCAGGACGCTGTGGCGCAACGGAGAGAAAGGCGCCGATAGCGACAAGGGGAAGGCGGGGAAGGTTGGAGGAGAGCACCGTTTTAGGTTGCAATCCGAATGTGTATGTGGGGGAAGGGACGAAGCGGTTCATCTGATATTTCCAATTGCCACATGTCCGTGAGATCGGCGAACCGTGACCCTTCTCAAATTTTATGACAGCGACAGATCAGCTGCACAAATTCCCATACAACAGTTGCCCAACACGTAACCAAACCTCCTCAAGAGAGATACCGTCTCCTTCACTATTTAAACTCGAGGCGCTTACAGCACGCCTCGGGTTCAACCACGATGTTCCTGTCATTCAATACCTGCCTCTTTTTGCTAGAGATCAGGACAGTTTCTTGGCACGGACCTACTTGACTGCAAGTTCCTCATATTTGACTTCATCAGTGCTCGCCGAACGATGGATAATCATGATAACATTAAACATGCGCTTCGCCTATCTTCGATCACGCATTCTCGCGATGTACTTCGAAGCTTCAACAACAATTCAACAACAGACTTCTTCACCTGGGGTGGTACTTACATATCTCCTTGGCGTTGTATTATGTTTATGGCATACTCTTGATCCGAAAGGTCTGCATTCGCACAGGAAGTAATGACGACAGTTATACTCGCGAACTGATAACTGAAGAACCCGTCGTCTCCTCCTACACACTCGTTCAACCCTTCTCTTCTCCCGACTTCCAGAGATTGACGGTAAAGTGGAACGAGGGAACGGAGGGAATATCTTGAAGAGAGAGAACAGGCGGTGTCTCCGATATCTTGGTAGTGTCCACCGAACGCGACGTGTCTTCCTTCTCGGCGAAATGAACCTTCTTCTTCTTCTCGTCTTCCTTTTCTTCGCACACAACCTCCTTCATCCTCAACTCTTCCAGCGCGGCCGCCGATAGTCCATCAAATCCAAAACCAGGCCCACTCTTCTCTATCTCTGAGATGGTACTTGGTTGGTGCGGCTGCATACACTTCGGTAGAGGCGATTTCGTCGTCTTTGCAGGAGAAGCAGGTTCAGGTGTTATAGGTGTCTGTGCGTGCCTGCGCTTGAGAACCCTAGGTCCGAGAAAGTATATGAGGAATAGGATGGCCGAGAACAGGATGAACACAATGATGGCGATAACGAGGGATAGATCGAATGAACCGGCGCCAGGCCGGGGAATATGTTCCGTCTCGCGCTTTGAGAACGTTCCAGCAAAGGCGGGCGCGGCGTAGATATGCATACAAGTGTAGACTGTTGAATGTGACTGTGAAAGCAAAGAAGACAAGACTGAAAGTGGAAAAAAGACGCGCAAGCTCGATCGTAAAATCACAGGGGTCCGCAAACAATCGAAGCATGTCAAAGGCAGACAGACATTGCGCTTACTTGGACGCGCCAACCATGAAGTATTCTGAAATAATTATAAGTAGTGATTCTTGGTATACATATGCTGCCTATTGATCCCGAAAAGAAGTCTACCAAGCGCAATGCCCGCCGCTACGAATGGGCGTTAGCACAGTATGCAACGTGAAGCCCAGAACGGTACTCACTCTACCCGTAAATCCATCCCAGTACAGAACGAGCTCGCGTCCGAGGCCAGGAACACCGTGGGGCCCTTGTACTCATATGGCATGGACACACGCTGAAGAGGATTATCATCTGCCCATCTCGCCTCCAATTCGGGTTTAGACGCCAGAAGCATCTCAGTCATCGCAGTCTTGATGTATCCGGGGCTGATTGTGTTCACGCGGATGCCTTGGCCTGCCCATTCTGCCGATACTGAGCGGCACATTTGCTGTACAGCGGCTTTCGAGGTGTTGCTGTAAGATAAGACGGTTAGAGGGCGAGAGGGAAGAGGAACGGTGGCCTACTAGGCAGTGCATTGAAGACCTCTATTGGCAATGGAACCGCTCATGGACGCGATCATTATGATGGATCCACCGAGACCGTGCTTGAGCATAGTAATTGCGCCAGCCTGGATAGTGTTGAAGGTGCCGACGATGTTCACATCCATCATGCGCTTCATTTGGTCGGAGGGGTACTCGATTGCAGGGCATTCTTGTTGAACTAGGGATATCATTAGATGCGTCTATAGAAAAAGAGAGAGAATGTTACTTACTTCCGGCAGCGGCAACAAGTACGCGGACGGGAGCGACAGCTTCAGCAGCGATATATTCAAAGACGGATTTGACGAGGTCCGGGTTGGTGATGTCGAGTTGGCGATAGTTAACGCTGAGACCGAATTCCTTCGATTTGACGATAAGCGCCGCCCATTCCTTCGCGGAAGGCTCGGAGAGGATGTCCAAGCAGTAAACGTGTGCACCAGCTTCGAGCAAAGCGGCAGCGAGAGTGATACCGAGACCACGCGCTCCGCCAGTAACTTCCGAGTTCGTAAACAAACCGAATTAGCGAATGGAAGATAGCCTTACCGACTGCTGTGCGCCCTTTTAATGAGAACAACTGAGAAATAGTAGGATCCTCGAGTGAACCGTTCCCGACAACAGAAGGCGCGTCTTTCGGAACGGGAGACATGACTGAACAGGTGACGAGGGTGATTGGCGAAGGGGTAGAGATCAGGCAGTCTTGATATAAGTGTGAGTGATCCCGGTATCAGAGTCCCCGAAGACACTGTGATTTGGATAAATCCTCCATAGCGGGGCGCGGGGCTTGCAATGAGGCCGGCGGGGTAATGGGGGTAATAAAATTGCGGAGACAAATTAAACCGAGGAGCAAAGGAGCAGAAGGCGCGCTGGACCATACAGAGGTCCTTTAAACGCCCCGGTGTTTTCCACTCTGAATCGTAACAAGGGCACGGTGTATCCCAAACCTGTCTGATGTTGAGAATGCGGGACAAGAACTGAATGTACTACGCCAAATTCCGACCGGAGCTTCGGTGCGATGATGCGATCCTCAAGTTCCGTGACCGATTGCCATATTTGGATGAACACCCCGGGCCCGGAAAAGCGGGATTGTAACGTTCCTTTCGAACATCTTAGGTCGAAAGGAGTTGTCCTCGGAAGAACGAACCTTACCCGCTGACCTCTTGCTTTTCCGGTGGGATTTAAACCACTCAAGTTGCAGTAGCAATGACTTTCATTTCAATCTATCATGCCCGCCTCCATCAACAGGTCGATTAACGATACCCCAGAGAAGCTGGTCATCAACACGATTAGATGTCTTGGAGCTGATTTGACTCAAGAGGTGCGTTGCAGAGCGATCTTGACTTGTAGATATTGAGATGTTTCGTTCTGCAGTACAAGGGAGGTCATCCCGGAACTGTCATGGGCGCCGCCGCCATCGGTGTCGCCCTTTGGCGGTTCGCCATGCGATACAATCCCAAGAACCCAGAATGGTGCGCGATCCTCCGATGCCGCAAGAAGATGCTAATATTCACCTAGGTTCAATCGTGATAGATTCGTCTTAAGCGCGGGTCATGCCTGCTTGTTGCAATACATCCATCTCCACCTTACTGGTTACGATATTTGGACAGTGGACCAGCTCCGGACGTACCATAATCCGAACTTTGGAATCGCAGCAGGTCATCCGGAAATTGAATTCCCTGGCGTTGAGGTGGGTGGATTCATACATCCCAAGGCCGCCTTTAACCGTTCTCGAATAGGTGACCACCGGTCCTCTTGGGCAAGGTATTGCCAATGCCGTCGGACTGGCTATCGCGTCCAAGAACCTTGCTGCAACCTACAACAAGCCGGGGCTTGATATCATCGACAACAAGATCTGGTGTTTTACTGGCGATGGCTGTCTTCAGGAAGGTGTCGGACAGGAAGCTCTCTCGATTGCCGGCCACTTGCGACTTGATAATCTCATCGTAGTGTATGATGATAACCAGGTAAGTCCGATCGCGTATTTGCTTCCATGAGATCTGACATCCATTTAGATTACTGTGGATGGAAGCATTGCCAATTGCTTTACCGAAGACACGTCGGCGAAGATGGCCGCAAACGGCTTCCATGTTATCGAGGTTCAGGATGGAACTAGCGATGTGGGTGCTCTCCTCTCCCATTTGGTGTATCATCTTATTCAGACATTTCTCTCAGCTCCCCGCTATAATCGCTGCTCTCGACACCGCTAAATCTGTAACAGGGAAGCCTGTATTTGTCCACATACGAACCGTCATTGGCTTTGGAAGCCGTCGCGCCAACACCGGCGCTGCTCATGGACAAGCCCTCGGCGCAGAGGAAGTTGAATACGTCAAGGCAGTCTTTGGCATGGATGCCACGGCGAAGTGTCAAATACCCGAAGAAGTTTACGGTATGTTGCTCACCTTCTCTTCTTCGAAGTACACACACTGACGACTAACAGAATACTTCCGTCCCGTAATTAAACGTGGCCAGGATGACGAAGCCGCTTGGAACGCACTCTACGCCAAATATGCCAACGCCCACCCCGAGGAGTATGCCGAACTTGAGCAGCGGTTGACGGGAAAGCTCCCTGAAGAATGGCGAACTTTCCTACCACCCAAATCGAAGCTTCCGACTGCTGACCAGCCCACGAGAAAGTCGTCCGGTATTGCCGTTGCTGCTTTAGTACCCAAGTACAAGCACTTCATGGCTGGCTCTGCGGATCTATTGGAATCGACATTTGTCTCCTTCAACGGACAGGTCGAATTCCAAGCTGTGAGCCTTTTCTTGCATGATATTTGATTCGAATCGCTGACTCTGTGTATAGCCGGAAACGGGTCTGGGCGATTACTCTGGCCGCCAAATCCGGTATGGTATTCGCGAGTTCTCCATGATCGCTCTTGCCAATGGCATGAGCGCGTACCACAAAGGAATGTTTATACCAATTTGCTCGACGTGTGTCGTTTTCTCCCATACCATGTTGGTGATAGCTAATCTGTTTTTGTTTTAAGATTCTTCATGTTCTGGATATACGCCGCGCCTGCCGCTCGGATGAGTGCTTTACAAAAGCTTCGTACGATCGGCATCGCCACTCACGATTCAATTGGTATCGGTGAAGATGGACCTACCCATCAACCCATCGCGTATGACCCTTCTCAAATCATGCTGCTCTGGTAAACTTACTTCTTGTTCAGGCTGGCCAACTTCTATCGCGGATTGCCCAACTACAATTTCATCCGACCTGCCGATGCTGAGGAGTGCAGTAAGTCCTATGTCATTTCCGTTCAACTTATTCTTACGAACCTTTCCACAGTGGGCGCTTGGGAAATTGCACTAGACTCTCACGATACACCCTCACTATTCGCCCTCTCCCGCCAACCCGTTCCCCTCCTCGCAGGCTCCGACCGCGCCAAAGTCAAACTCGGGGCGTACCCCATTTTCTCCACCACCTCCGACGACTCCGATCCCCAACTCATTCTCATCGCCACTGGCTCAGAAGTCACACGCGCCATCGAGGCAGCGAAGCGTCTCGGAAACGAGCTCGGTCTTCGTGTACGCGTCGTCTCGATGCCCAGTCAATCGCACTTTGATCGGCAGCCATTCGAGTATCGCGATAGTGTGCTTGGGAACGGGAAGGCGCTCGTTGTAGCCGTGGAGGCGTGGTCATCCTACGGATGGGCGCGATACGCGCATGCGTCGCTGAGCATGCATACCTTCGGATTGAGTGCCCCACAAGCCAAGTTGTACGATATTTTCGGTTTCAATGTCGACAATATCACGGAGAAGGTATCCGCGTGGGTGAAATCCAAGACCGTCGGTGGCGAGATTGTGCTTCCTCGCTTAGGACAGTTCGAAGAGTTGCTTCTTGGGTATGCGAAGCAGCATCATTAGGGTAAGGATCCATTTGTTGTAGATGATTGCGTCAAGATCGAGTTGTACATGTATGTATCACATATTTAAGTAATGCCACACCTTTCAGGTTTCTTTTTCTTCTGAGCCTTCCTCCGGCGCTGTGGTCTTGATCCAATAGTTGTCTCCGTAACACAAGGTAAGTTCGTTCCCAGCGGCGATAGTTGGCACTAGTAGGACGATAGAGAAGCGTCACGGTCAACTCGCAGCTGTACATGAGCAATGGTGTCACCCACCCGTTCTGAGGATGATGTGTTGCTCTTCATTCACATAGATAACTGGAAAGATACATGAATGAATGAATATCCTCACAAGGACCAATAGCGATCAACTCACCATCAGCTTCGCAGTTTGCGTATTTGTCTCCACGTTTCGAGTGTTCTCTTTTCTGAGGCTTCGTCGACTTTGGTGGCGCCGGCCTATAAGGGTTATCGTTGAGGTACCTTGTCACGTTCCCCATAGACGCAGCATCGATGTTGACTTCCTTATTGAGTTCAAAGAAATAATTCCGCCCTGTGTATTCCGTGAGGATTTCCGCGACCCTTGAGCTCGAGCTGCCGCCTTCTCTGATTTGGCCATGATATTCTGCCGTGGCAAGGTTACGTTTGAAATGGAGGGATACACCATGTAGCTCACCACCGAGATATGTGTTTGCTTTCAGAACATCGTTGGAGGACGAGAAAGCTCCACTGCCATATTTCGATCGTCGAATGAGAATCAAGTCCTGGCAGTGTTTATGAGTAGTTGCCAGCGCAGTGAATACTGAAAGACGGAGGTGCTTACATCGTTGATAGTAGCACGTTGCACATTGACGTTGTTACAGATGAATTCATGATCTGAACCAAGATTCCAGTCAGTATATTCTTACAGTACATGACCCCCCTTACTTAGAGCTGGAGCATCGGGATCAACGCGTTTCCGCGCAATCTGATTCCTATTCCATGACTGAGCTTGAAGAGATTCAAATGCATAAGGCGTTAGAACAGACCTTGCTCCGCACTTGCGACATAGTTCAGGATCACACTCTTGCTTTTTTTCAGCACACGGACATTTGTTGAATACGCTGCAGCCCCCTTTTTTATAACATGAACAGCCTTTCCGCCTACGATCACCTATACATTCTTCATGTTAGGTTACTATGTGGCAATTGCGAAAATCAGTGACCACTGACAGGTAAGCGCGCAATTACAACTACGCAGACACTGGCGGTTCGTCAAGTAGCACCGACAACCTATGGCTGTCTCATCGCACGGCCCGTCGTGAACACACGGATAAACACTGCAGAAGACTCGTCACAGAGGGTACAATTGACAATATGAACTCATAACATACGGCGAGGAGAACGACTGCTCAGGAAGCTTCGGGTCATCTCGGCGTGTCGCGAGATGGGACGGTCCTGAAGCGGTCCTGCCAGCATCGGGCCTGTCCCTACACTGGCTCAGGAAGCGCGCGCGGTACAGGAAGATCTACAATTGGGTTCAAATTGTGGAACCGAAAAGGCTGCAAGTATACATACCTGCTTGCAAGGAACTTTCGATGTAAAAGAGAGATCACACGGAAGGATGTCGGGATCAAGCTTCAAGACGCCTATGATGAACTGATCATGGTCGATGTCCGTTTCCACTTTACTCTGCCACGTACATCAGTCTACGGTCGATACGAAGACAAACCATTTCCAGACCTCGTTTTTGTAGTTATCCATAGCCAAATGCTTGAAACAATCCGCGCCACAAGGAGTAACATCCGAGTCGTGCAATTCTTCCGCGGACAACTTTGCTACTTTCTCTAAAAGAACAGGAAGACGCATTTTCTTGGTCTTGTCCTTCTCCGCTAACAGAACAAAAACGAGATTACTAGTATCGCAGGGAAGGGAGAGAAGCAACCCACGTCGATGCGTTCCACACGCCACACGCAGACAAAGCGAACAATACGCCGGCTCGCAAATGTTGATAGCGTCAAACACATTCTCCGTCTTCCACCGGTAGTTCGGTAAATTGTTTCTGATATCCTGCAGCACTTCCACTTCTGTTTCCATGAACCAATCCAAGACGTTCGGCCAGTCTCTGTACCCGAATTCATGTGAGTTTAGTAGCAGCACAAGTGGTAAAATGCACCTTTGATGAATCGACCACAGCAAGCCAGAGTCATGCCCAGCAGTCCCCAAAAACTTGTTATCGAGGATATTCAGCGGAATGTGCGCTTTGTACAGCCTCTTGACGACCTCGATACGTATAATCTCGACTAAACCGAGAGCTATTAGCACCACTACTCAGAAGAGCAAAAAAGAAGAATTACTACACACCATCAGGATCCTCAAAGTCCTTCTGCCACGCATACCTCAAACCCGGAACTATCTTAACACACTCTCGCAAAAACTGCTTCGCCTCAAACGCAGGATGGTCAGCATACGGAACATGCGAGAGCTGCTCCACGTCCAGCCCAAGCTCTGCATCCTCCGGGAGAAGAACGTTCCGCGATACTGGGGCGCAGGACGTATACGGAGGATGCGACGCTATCTTGTTTTCGATATTGACGATAATACACTGTTCGTCGTCGATGAGGCCTGCATCCATGCCGCCGAGGATGTACCCGCCACAGTCTAGGAAGGACTCATCTGGGTTCTTGCAGGCCAAGCTATCAATGGACGCCTGCGCATCGACCTGCTCCCATTCATAGAACTCGCGGTAGACTTCCTTGAAGATTTCGCGCGCCTTCATTTTAGCTAAGGGGTCGACAATGATGGTATCCATTTCAGGTGACGAGTCGACATTGAGGGTATCCGATTCAGGTGAAGAGTCGACGTCGGAGATATCCATGTTAAGGGTGCAGGTCTTTCGTCGACTCTTCAACTGTGGTGGAAGTAAGCCGACGAAATAAACTGTGGGAACACTTACGTGACATACGCCGCGCATCTTCTCCCGCCTACAGCTCCCGCTCAACACAGCAGATGAAATGAAGCATTAAAAATGATGTAAATTCTTGTGGGAAATGTTATGCAATATTATAGTGGCAAGAAGCATTGTACAAGTAACGTAGAAAGTACCACACATTGCATGGAAGCATGAACATACTTTCACAAACTATCTGTCCTCTTCGACGTGCTCGACAGATTCAACAATCTCAGTGACGAACTCGTTACAGACACCGGGAATGATACGCTCAGCATCAGTAAAGGCCCTCTGCAAGGCACTCAAGGCAACGCGAGCTTCCTGAGAGGCGACACGGGGGAAGAGCTGAACCAAATAATCAGACCCAATCCACCAAGCGCAAAAAAAGACACTCACAGAGGCAATAGCCGGAAGAATAACCGAATCTAGCATGGTAGTATCCGGAACATCGTCCTCCAGCTGCACATTCCCCATCCCACTCGAGACACCATCCACTCCGTTCGTGTACTGCTCTTCGTAGTCGTCATACTCATCCGAAGGCTCCCTCTGCACCACACGCGAGCCTTTCGTCGTTGCGGGTGCGTGCCGCACCGTATCCTGATCATTGCTGTAGCTCCTCTTCTGAGTTCCACCCGAATTCTGGGGCAGAGGAGGTAAATCGCCCTTCTGCCCTCCACCTTGGACAGTGAGGGTAGACGAAGTATGGTTCGAGGAACCCGAAGATCCAGTGCGGCGCGAGTAAGAAGAATCGTCGGAGCCTTCCGAGCGTCGCGAACCATCGTTTTCCCAGGTGAGGGGAGGTCCTTGGTTAGCGCGTCCGATAGTCGCGGGACGCCCGCTGGCATGGCGCACGGTACCAAAGTCCCAAAGGTCCTCGGGGTCAGAACCACCCTGCCTAAAGTAATATAAGATACAGATCTATGTAGATAGAGGGAAGGTACTAACATGTCAGGAGCCGTATCGCGCTCGTCGTCGTCCGTTCGCTCAGCTCCTTCAGATTCGCGCCATCGTTCGTGTCGCTCAATTAGTTCCGTCAGGTAACTGGTCTTCTTCGCATTGCGGATGAACCTATGTTTCAAAAGGTCGCGCGCAGATGGTCGCTACACTGGAAATCAGTCGTTGTTTTAAAGTGAATGGAAAAAACCCACATCGCGAGGATCGCGCTGGAGGCAGTAGGAAACGAACTCCTTGAAGAGTTTGCTAAAGTTTCCCTCCAATGTAGGCGGGGCATTTTTCGGGATAAGGAAAAGCACCTATCGATGATATTTTGTTAGTGCCTTTCCTACGATGGCCGAATATGTCCATACCTTCATCGGATGCAACTCGGCGTAGGGTGGTTCTCCTCTCGCAAGCTCGATAGCGGTTATCCCCAAACTCCATATGTCGGCCTTGTGATCATACCCACTCTGCTTGATAACCTCAGGCGACATCCAGTACGGAGTGCCTACGAACGTGTTCTTTTTAGCAGAAAGCGTACCAGAGAGCTGCCCAGACACGCCAAAGTCGGCCAACTTGACCTCGCCGCCAGCAGAGAGAAGAATGTTGGCCGCTTTGATGTCACGGTGCAGCTTTCCTTCCGAGTGGAGATACTCGAGACCGCGAAGGAGTTCTCGGACGATGATAGCAATATATTCTTCCCTGAAGACGCCTGGCTTCATCTAGATGAAGGATAAGTGATGCTAATGATAGACCGATACATTGATGGAATACCAAGTCTGAACAAGAGCCACCCGAACAGTACCTGCAAGACGTCAGAGTAAATGCCCGACTCAAAGCAATGATTGCTTACTCCATGACAATCCACAAGTTTGAGCCCTTCAAGTAGGAGCCATGATACCTAAGAAAACATGAGGAAATCGATTGAAAAGAGTAAGAAAAATGACTAGCTTGGTAACATGGGGCGAGTCGAGTTGCGAGAGAATCTGAATCTCCTGTTGAATATCCTCGATTTCATCCTCGGCACTCTCAAGATCGATAATCTTTATGGCAACCGTTTTCTGAGTGCGTTTATCGTATCTGCACAAGGCTGTGGGTCAAACGATAGGAGTTGGTTCAACGACGGCTACGAACCCTTTGTACACCTCGCCAAACGAGCCCTTTCCTGTCCATTGCCAACGATTAGACTCTCGCCCCGTTGACATCTAACAGGCAAACGCACCGATTCTATCCTGCTTCACGTAAAACTCCTCGGGATCCTGGTGGTGCGTATCCTGCAAATGCCCGTCGTCAGATCCATCCACATCGCTCGGCGGCACAACGCACCATGCCCCTGCTCGTCGTCGTAAGTCCGTTTTATCGTCGTGTCGCGTCGTTAATATGCAAAACGTGGTGGTAGAGCGTTAAATCCGCCCAAGTTGGTGCCACGAGAAGAGGTAGAGATGAAACAGTAGAGATGTGCGGGTTATTACAAGATGCGAGAAGAAACTGGGTCGAAAACAGGTTGCAGGATAGCAGGAAATGAAGGTGGTAAAAGGGAAAGCTGTCGGTGCCTCCTGGTGACGACTGTCCAGATCGGGAAGGTGCGCAGCCAAATTGGGAGCGGCAGGGCGCGTACTTGAATCGGCAACCCACCACTAACAATGCTCACTTCACGCTTTAACGACCTGGCTATTTACGTGGAACAGAAGCAGCTGCATTTTTCCGTATAATGAAATCAACCAAATGTCGAACACGCCATGCGATGCCGTACACATGTAGCTGTCATCATGTCATGGTGAGCACCTGGCACATGCCAGTGGCAGAGCCCATCACGCTTTAAAGTAGACGTATCAATACGCGCACGAGAAAGAACAAGATCAAGTTGAAACGTATTATCTTATTGACTTCTTTTACCAACTTACACATACTACAAGATCAATGCTTGTAAGATAACTTTGACACCCCAAGCACCAGGATCCGCCACGCGCTCCTTCGTTAGGAGGGAACTGTCAACATACGCACTCCGACCAGCCTTAGCCTCGACATTCTTCGTATGCTCGGCCGCGTCAGATGCACTCTTGACAGCCGCTGGGAATCCTTGTCCGAGATTCTCCACAAACGCGGCAAGAGGATCAATCAACGTCCTCGATGGCGGTCTCGCCCTCGTGTATGTGTAGAGCTTTGCCAAAGCATCCACCAGCGCCTTCTTCCAAATCTCATCCGTCACCACGTCACCCGTCGCGTTCGCCTTCAGTCCCTGGGCCAATGCAGACATGAATATCGAATACAGCGCGCCACTTGTTCCGCCCATGGCTTTCTCTGCAACCTTGGCAATGACGACGACGTCCCCAATAATATCCGCGCCCTTAATGTTTCCACTTTCGACCTCGCTCATGACACCCTCTGCTCCAGCCTTCAATGTGAGACCGCAGTCTCCATCTCCAGCGATCGTATCCATACGCGTGATCTCTGGCTCGTTTTCAGCGACAGCTTTGCAAGCGCGTGAGAGGGCGGCGATGAACGCTTTAGGGTCGGGGGCAGCAAGATTGCCTTTCGAGGATGCAGCGGCGGGCTTCTCTGCTGCAGGTGGCGTGGTGAAGGACGCGTTGGGAACCTTAGAGGACGTCCATTTCCATCCTGGAGTGTCGGCTTTCGCGTCAAGGAGAGAAAGAATATCAGCGGCGGACTTGGGGGATTTGTCTCCAGCTCGGGGGAGAAGGACCAATGATACGGAGAATCCAGGCATGTTGAGACTAGTCTGTGGGAAGTGTGAGTGATAGTTACGGTAAGTCTAGAATGCGCCTAACCATGAATGTTCCAGAGATCACCCTAGCAATCTTGGTCTTGCGGTTCTTGAGTTCGCCACTGATAGCGTTCACGACGCCTCCAACTTCCAACTCACTCAGACCGCCAAGGTTGTTCACGAGGAGAACAACCTCATCCTCACCATCACCCTTGAAAGGAAGGAAAGCTCGCTCCTTATCCTCTTGGGACATGATGAAATCAAGGAGTTGAGGCGCGAGCTCCTTGAGCTGCGGTACCGGCTTTACGCGCTTGATACCAGACTCGTTATGGATCCCAAGACCGATTTCGATTTCATCAGCCGCGAGCTGGGCTTCACTAGATGTCGCAGTTCCGGGTACCTGTTGTGGACTGGTGAGGACTGGGAAATAAAGAGGCGGTAGACGCCTACGTGACAGTGCTCCAAGCCGACTCCAATGGTACCGATGCGAGAAGCGACGTATTCGGCGGTGGCGTACACTTCGTCGAGATTCGCGCCCCGGGCGGCGAGGGCGCCGGCGATCTTGTACACGAGGACAACACCAGCGAGACCTCTGAAAGATGTCAATAAAGCAGAGATGATAGACGCATTATCTCACCTTCGCCCTACGATGCCGCCTTGGGTTTTGCCTACGGCCACATCATCGCCAACGACAAGAAACTTGGCAGCATTCGGGTTCTTGCTTTCAGCAGCATACTGCTCTTTTGCCAGACCAAAGTTAAGGACATCTCCAGTATAGTTCCTAATGATTCGTTTAGATGGAGATCACGACAAAAATGAACTTTCCTGACTTGACGACAATGAGTGTTCTAAGTGTAAATTAGCACCGATATCCGGATAGCGCACGGAAAAGACGCACCCGGCATCGTTCTCCACAAGATCGATACCTCGTCGAACTTGGCTAGCGTTGGGCGAAGCAAAGACATTTCCGCAGACCGCCGCTATTTCGGTTATCAGGATTGACGATCATTGAATAACTCCATTACGCACCAGTCAACATGCCTTCGCCAACAAAGCCCGCGTGCGATGGTTCGTGGCCGCTGCCCCCGCCACAGATAATGGAAACCTTTGTCGCATCGCGCTTCGCCTTGTACACCACTGCCGCGGGTGGGAATGAGCATACTATCACCGATCATCTCTAGGAACACACCTTGGCTGCTAGGATCATAGGCGAGCTGGTCGTTGACGGCACAGAGGCCCTGCAACGACTCTGAGACAAGCGTCGAGGAAGAATTGAGAAGGTGCTTTTGCAACGACATGGTGGTCCTGTTCCAAGGTTACTCTTGACTTGGGGTAAATATTGTATTGGCCCCAGACTCCTATCTCGTGAACATCCTAAATAGTAAATACGAGTTTCCGTCTATAACCGCGTTCAAAGCTCGGTTGAGGATTCGAACTGCTCAATGGGAGACGAATAGACGTGTTAATAGCTCTAATCGTCCATCTAAAAGGCGTGGATTCGCGTACGAGACTGTGCTACTAGCTGGCGTTGATTCGGAGCGCTTAGAGCGTGATTAGGGATCGGTAGACACGGGTGTTCCAATCGACGCTATTCAAGTCGCGGCTATCGACGGGTTAAAACTGCCCCCCAACGCAGGTATATAAGGTCTTGCAAAACCATGAATCCACGCGCTGAAGTGCTCCCAGTCGTCGCATGAGTTCAAGCACTATATATCCAGAAACGGATCGCAGGTCCGCTCGGGCCGGTCTTGACTTGGTGTAGTCTGTCCCTTCAAAAAACATACAATTCATCTTGAACCAGGACGCCCACATCACCAGAGCTCTCACCATTCTTTACCTGGCACGCACCGGTGCAGTGGGATTATGACAATATCAAGTCTATACCGCGCCAGAGTCCATTACATTTTCACGCGTCTGATAACTCCGGAGCCGCGGTCTAAACTTGACTTTGAAATCTGCGCAATAGCACCAGGTCTCCCGGGACTCATGGAGGCCTTTCAGCGTCGGGGAAGTGGACGTACCCTGGAGTTATAATGCCGGCAACTCGTTCCTTCCTATTTCAGCCAATGTCCGCATTTCCCGAACGGCGCCGCTGACCTCTACAAGGTCCACGCCGCTAGACGCGAAACACCCAAGTCCCGCCGGCCTTTTCAGGTCACTCGCTATGCTGCCATTTTGGGACAGTTCCCCATTCCCCACAACCCCGGATCCACAGCAAGAGATGGCGCCGGTAACTTGACTGCGAAATGTCCGACGAGGACTGGGGCAGTTTTGATGCTGGACTACGTTTACTGTACGCCTCTTCAAGTTCGTGGAAATGGCCGGGAAGTCGACAACGATTGACTGAATGATTCACACTTCATTGGTGCTATTACGTCGGGAGGTGACTACTCAATTTGGCAATGTACACCTCCTCTTTCTACCATCATGATTCTTCCGCCAAAGCACGCCGCGACCGTTCCCCCTGGCACTGGCAGGTCGCGTGCAATCGAAGGACCTTCCGTATCTCCATCTTCTAGGCCCTGGCGTGATCATTCCACATCCGCCGCGTCTGTTGGAAAAAAACAACCGTGACACTAGTTTCGAGTGTGGGAATTACGGCCTTATACCATGCCGGCGTCGTGGGCTCCTGTCCACACTCTAACCCTCCGCAAAAGGAAAGCATCGTCAAGTTTGGGTTGCTTAAGTACAGGGACCTGTGCCATGGGGAACGCCCCACAGTCGCTCCTCCACATCGACCACCATGAAGCCTTTCAGCGCGCCCTTTTCTATCGCGACGGATCGCATGCCTGCGGTGTGGCTATTGCGGGGGATCACCATAGCCTGTGGTGCCGGTGTATGGTTACTTGCGCGTCTTGAAAAATTTCTGCTAACTTGCTTTGTAGTTCCTCTTGTTCGGTTTTGACCAGGTGAATACGCCTTCTTCTCTACCAAAAAAACAACAAGTATATTAACGCGGTTTCTAGGGTGTGCTCGGTGGACTCTTAACTGGGCAGCCTTTCGAAGATCAATTCCCTGCTTTGACTACCAACTCGACACTACAAGGCGCGACTGTGGCTATTTATGAAATCGGTTGCGCTCTCGGGGCATTGTTCATTTTCTTCTACGGTGAAATATTCGGACGCAGACGCGGTATCCTATGGGGCATGATCGTCCTCTCCATCGGTGCCATCCTCCAGTTCATGAGCTACGGTCTTCCCCAGCTTATCGTGGGACGTGTCGTTAGTGCGTACCCGCTCATATCTCTCTTTTACGTCGCTCATACAGGGTTTAGCTGGCGTGGGTAATGGAATGACCACTAGTTCCATTCCTGTTTGGCATTCGGAGACTAGTAAATCGCATAATCGCGGACGTAATGTGTGCATCGAGCTCGGCGTCAATATCTTTGGTGTTATGTTGGCATACTGGGTCGACTATGGTCTGAGGAACAACTTGACTGGCTACCAGTGGCGTCTACCCTTAGTGCGTTTACTCGCTGTTCACATCAAAATTGCTTCTCACCGGCGCCGTAGTCCCTTCAAGTTGTCTTCGCGCTTATCACCATTTTCTTCGTTTGCTTCTTGCCAGAGTCTCCGCGTTGGCTCGCCAGCCAAGGTCGCATCGAAGAGGCACGTGAAGTCATTTACATGCTTGAGACAACGGAGGAAACCAAACGCGCCAAGGCCACTGTATGCATCTCTCTTCTGCGTCCCTCTCCCGAATTATTAATAATTTTGATACAGGATGTGCAACTTGAATTCATCTTGGAAGCTCTCAGGCTCGAACGTGAAGCTGGGACTAGCTCCTTCAAGGACTGCTTCCGAAATGGCAACCAGCGCTTTTTACATCGTGTCCTCCTTGGCTGTGGTTCTCAAATGATGCAACAGGTTTCTGGTATTAACTTGATCACTTACTATGCGCGTACGTCTCGAAACCTTATCTTTTATCACAACGACCTAATCGCTTCCACAGCTGTCATTTTCCAGAAGTCTGTTGGAATGTCCAGGGACATGTCTCTTCTCCTCAGTGGATTCAACGGTCTCGCGTACTTCCTTTCTTCTCTGGTGCCTATACCCATCATCGAGCGTCTTGGTCGCCGCAAGCTCATGCTGTTCGGTGCTACTGGCCAATGTATTTGCATGGTGTTGTTGGCGGCTATGACTCAGGACACTGGCAACAAGGCCAAGGGTCTTGTCGCTGCGGTCTGCCTCTTGTATGTTAACTCACCATTTTTCTGCGTTCGTGATTGTACTCAGTCATCTTCTTAGCCTGTTCAATTTCTTCTTCAGCGTCGGCTGGTTGGCCATTCCCTGGTTGTACCCCGCCGAGATCGCTCCTCTCCAGATTCGCGCCAAGGCTGCTGCGCTCGCTACCGTGCGTTGTTTCCATTATTATCTGGCGCGATTTCGACTAATACTCTTCTAGACGACCAACTGGCTGTTCACCTTCTTGGTTGTCATGATCACCCCAGTTGCCATTGACTCGATCGCATGGAAGACCTACGTCGTTTGGGCGTGCACCAATCTCGCCTTCATCCCCATCACGTACTTCTTCTACGTCGAGACCACCGGCCAGACTCTTGAGGATATCGACCTCATCGTAAGCATTCACTCTTTCCGTTGCTAAGATCTCTTCGCTGAACGTCTTATAGTTCGAAGGCGAGAAGTCCATATTCCTTGGTCCTTCATCTGCTCGTCGGGCGCAGGAAATTGTCCGCCGCAGAAATCAGGAATACGCGGAGAAGTTGGCTACCGAAAAGGCTGGGACTGAGACTTCGAGTGAGCTCCCGTCGAAGACTCAGTCCAAGACGAGCATAGAGCACCACGAGTAGACTTGCCGGATGAGGTGTGGATAATGTCCTAAAAGATTTCTTTCCTTGTAATACTCACTGCGTACCCTCGTACGATATTGTCATGCATACCCTACTTGGATAATGGTTGAATGAATGTAATCGATCTCATGAATACTTGTCTGCCTGATTTTTCCGTTACTCTTTATAGATGGATTCTTTCTGTCCCTTTCCTCGATTGTTATGCTCGGCCCATCAGAGACCAATCAAGGCCACTTTTCAAAGCTTTCCTCGAAGGGGCCATCGTCTTTTATCCAAGCAGGTGCTAGTAACTATCATTCAAATCGTTCTTTGCTTCTACTCACATTTCAGGAGCAATCCTTCTAGGCGGTGTTCCGGGCATAATGTCGCGCTCAGGACGTGCTAAACCTCCCGCTCCATGTCTACCGACAGCTTTATTACGGGACGTGCGGTGAGTTTCTGAGAGCGCCGTCGCTTTGGACTTGAGTCTTCTGCTCAACTTGGTCGGCTGGGGATCGGTGTCAAAACATTATAGGAAGGAGCAAGGGTTGGTCATAGGTGGCGTGGACATGACAATATAGAGAGTGGACTGTCAGAAGACGGGAAATTTGGGTGTTGTGAGTAGGCGAGAAACTGCGGCAGTTTGCCATCCTGTGACAGAATGTCAAGGTGACTCGCTGGAGACGATGAAAGCAACGAAGGAAACCACAAAACGTCAGGTGTTCGTAGGGATACAATCAAGTTCACTACAACTACAAAGCCGCCTTCGTCGGGTTAAAAGGCTACAAGCATTGACGTGTGAACAGTCTACGCAAGTTGTTTGAGCAGGCCTTCGCCGTTGGCTATCCCCTGTTCCATTGCAAGCTAAAGCACGCGTGAAGTTCGTGAGTATAAGAACAGAGAATACATGTTTACTTCGATAAATAGTAGTTGAATGGCATGAGCGTACAACGGAATATGAAACAAAAAAAATGAAGTAGGTAAGTAAGAAGTATCGTGGAATGACAAAGTCGTTTTCTCTCTTCAGCTTACTCGTATCTGATATCCACCGCTACATCGAACGTCATTTCGGCGACATCTGCCATGAATAACTCGTAGGAGACTTTACCGCCGAGGGTAGCGTCGTCGAAAGGTTCTAGAGGAGGGATCGCCGCCCGACGAGGCCCACGTCCTGCCTTTGAGGACTTCGCGGTATCCTTCGCAACCCTGGCGTGCCGCGCCTTCTCTTCAACACGATAAACGTTCCGTGCAGTAATCCCCAGATTGAACATAAGACGAATACTATCCAGCCAAGGCACCAAGCCTTGGAAAGAGGGCGAGACATAGTCAGACATGGGCTTCTCGGAATCCGAGCTCTCCTCGCTGAGCATGAATTCCTTCTTTATCCTGCGAAGATTGGCAAAATCCGTGCTTTCAAACCAAGCCTCAAAAGGCAACGGCTGCACGTCAGTACGAAGCTCAACGCGTGGTGGGGGTGGGGGTGGAGACGTCTTCTTGCTAGCTCGAGGCGCCTCGGGGGCGTGAAGATAATAGCGGGAGGTGAACACCGCCATGACGTGGAAGAACGATTCAAGATCATGGCGATATAGATGTTTGGGTGCAGATTGATCTGCATCTACGAGAAGGTCGATCGCCATGAACGGAGGAGTTCCAGTGCGTTGAAGCGAGGTGGATGTTACATCGTCGGCGAGCTCCCAGAGGAATGAGGCCAAGTCGAAGTCGTTCAGGACACCGCAAATACGGCCGTCCTCTTTGACACGGTACATGATGTTCGACATGCTAATATCGCGATGAAGAATTTGAGGGCAGTCGTAAAGCCAAGCATGACCTAAGAGTAGAAATGATTTGAAAATCACGATGCGAAAAAGAAGAAAAACATCTTACATTGAACAACATCGGCGAAGACCTGGGCAACATCTCGTGCACTCGTTAGGGATTCCAGTGGATACAAAAGTTCCTGGACGGTCACGCGAAGAAGACGCTGCTCATACGCGAATTCTTTTTCATCGGCAAAGACGGCATCCTTCAGCAATTCTCCAAGGCGCGCCTCCGTTGAATCTGACTCTGTCGCCAAGTCATGGCTGTAAAGCAATTCGGGAAGATGGTCATGAACCCAATGACGCTGCCCGTCTTGCGCATCCTTCTCGGCCGCTGCTTTTGCTGCTCGCAAGTACGTAGCCTCTGACGGGCGATTTTTATTCGGCCAGCTGAGCTTGATGACAAGCTTCCTGTCCGGCCATTCCTCGGATGTGCCTTCGAACACACCTGTAGTACGACCAATGATACCAGGCTCTTGGGCAATGAGTGATCCCAAAGTCACTTTAATGTCGCGTGACTCGCCCTCGACAGGAAGAGTCATGGTCAGGCCGCTATACGTGTCTTTGCGCGTCACAGAGTCCCGGCCGCGAGACGCATTGAAATTATAGTTGCGAAGGAAACTCTCGGCTTCATCGACAACGGAAAGGACCCCATGCTGGCGCAGGCTGAGTCGATTATGGCCGATGAGGATGGCGATGAGGCGCTTCACACCGTCAGGATCTGTGAGGTCGACCGCGGTGGAGGTGACGATGAGACTATGACTGACGTACAATAACTGGATGCGGTCGCGATCAAATAAATGAAGGACGAAGGAGTCACGAAGTCCTGGAATTGAAAGAGCCTCAAGACCGTAAGTGGCCAATTGCTCGTGAGTTTTGGTCGTGCGCACGTTGCCACCGACCTTGGTGGCCGACGCGGCTTTGGTTCGACGAACAAGGCCTGGCTGGGAGCGCGCTTTTTTGGACAGCGATTCGGGGATTTCAGGCAGTCCGACTGCCTTGCGCTTCTTCTTCTGTGCCACTGGCACAGATTCCGAGTGCGTTCCCGCGTTCGGGTTCACTAGCCGTGATTCTGGCTGAGGCGGACGTCTCCCAATAGGCACTTCTGCCGTTATCGTGATGGGATCCAATTGTGTTTCTGCGCGGTGGATTAGAGAAGTAAGTTATGTAGTGTAAGACGAGCAACATACCTGCATTCAACATTCGGAACCCGTCTCGCGCATCCCACACATCACAATCCCAGTCTTTTCCCTCGACTAGAAAGGGTATCATGTGCCAGAACCACTGGAATTCTTCCTTCTTCTTAGCCCCAATTCTTTGCAGAGAGCTTTCAAGTAGCGCGCGCAAAGCAGCGATGATGTCCGGAGAGAGACCCTTGTTCATGATGCCACCACCCATATGTTTGGGATCATTGACATGCAACCGGATTGAATCTTTGTTCTCCTTCTTCTCACTTAGCTTGAGCGCACGGTTGCTCATGTCACAATATATCGGATAGAGCTGCTTCTCGATACCACCGGGTTGCATGCACTTGTCGAGATAGACTTGTAAGTGGTCCCGGAAAATTTTATCTTTGAAGATCGTTTCGACAAGCGCGTTGAACTCCGGGTCCAGCGTCTTGAACTGCGCAGAACGAGCTGGGGGGAATGGGATACGAAGCACTCTCTCGGAGAACGTGTCGATGTCCATAAGGATACGATTATTCCTAAGGTCCACCTTCAAGTGCCCTAAGTAATCGTCCCGCACGTAGCTGATTGGGTCTATACGAGCATCGTCGTGTCTTCCACGAACAGCGCTGCCTCTGGCGTGCGGGGTTTGTCCAGCCTTATGGCCCGGGACAGGGAACGGTGGGGCAGAGTTATGGACGGTTCGAGGGGGAGTGGTCTCGCGGCCGAAAGGAACAGACATGGCGAATAGCAGAGGCGATGTGTGGAATAGATGATGATAGAAGGTGTGTTGTAGTTCGTTGTGGGAGAACGGAAACAAAGAGTCAGGACAGAGGTGCGCCATTGTATACCCAGTGTAACGTGACTTCAGAGACCGCAAATGGAAGACAATGCCACAATGGAGGAAGAAAACAAGGCGCACAGTGGCACGTGTTCGTGCTTGCCATCAATTCCCGATTTGGGCATCCTGTGCTACTAAAGAAAGTGAAAGTCTTACAGTTCCAGCCTTATCGAGGATATATTGTGGAGGTTCATCTTTTGTAGGGTATAAGTAAGTACTTATCATAAAGGATATTCAAGTAGTACATCAAAAAGACCGTCCTCCCGTCCTACTGGCCTCTTTCACTTTCTTAGACTTCGCTCACCATACTAAATATTCATTACGAGGAGAAGGATGGTGTGTCGTAATACCAAAATTGATAGAGTATATATCGTACTTACTGCAGTTCGTTAAAAAGTCGCAAATTGTTCAACTGATTGCTCAAACTGTCCTACATTAACTCAGCCTTCATGAAGAAAACATCCCAAGGTAACAAAGATAAAGCATACATTCCTAAAGCGAACTATATCACATCCCAATCATATTGAAGCCCTTCCCGTACGCGCCAACTTTCTGCACCGAGCCACCTCCGCACACGCGCCTCATCTTTCTCTGGCTCCTCTTCTAGAATCTGAACATCGCCTTCCTTCCACAGGGACAAAACAGCCCACCCGACGACCAACATCCCCGGCGGACGCTGCTCGCCCACGCTTTCCAGCGCTTGCACGATATCTCCCAACGTCGACTCAATCACCCGTTGATCCGGCATGGACGCCCTCTCAATGAGGGCAATAGGCGTATACACCGGATACGCGCCGCCTCCACGTCGCGAGCATTCCGCAGAAGTGAGCGTCGCGATGACTTGCGGGAGACGAGCGACGCCCATGAGGATGATGAGGGTGCGGCCGCGTTCGTATCCAGGAAGAACGACTTCCTTCCCTTTGCGCCCGACCCCGGTGCACACCATAAAGGATTCAGCAGCGCCGCGTTGCGTAACGGGTATCCCAGCAAATGTTGGACCAGCGAGGGCAGAGCTCACGCCAGGGACGACTGTAGGCTCGAAGCCGTGCGAGCGGAAGTAAAGAACTTCTTCGCCAGCGCGTCCATATACCACGGGATCGCCTTGTTTTAACTGTAGGGTGGGCCTGTCATTATACCGAAAGAATAGTTAATAAGATAACATACCCTCACGACAGTCAATCCACGTCTGGCAGCTTCCACCGCCGCCTCCATCATCTCGTTCTGCGCCCCGTCTGCATTTCCGGGAAACTTTTTTGCGATGCGTACTTCAACATGAGACGGTATCAGTGCAAGGACGGCATCTGGCACAAGCTTGTCCGACAAGACAAGGTGGGCGAGTTTTGTGAGCGCGTTGTGAGTTGCTTGCGTGAGCAAGGAAGGATGTCCAGGCCCAGACCCAACGAGTAATATACGTCCGGGCTGCTGCAATGTGAGCGAATGAACCGACGCCGGAGGAGTGAGCACAGATGATGGTGTATCCTGGCTCTCCAAGACTTGATGTATCTCCTCGTCTGTCAAGTGACCGAGCTTGGAGATGGGCCAGTACTCGCTGACCTGCGCAACCCATTTCATACGTCGTCTTGCGCTTTCTATGGCGGTTTCTGTGGGACTGCGAAGTGGGACGGGTCGATTGGGCGTGGTGACGCCGCTCTCTTCGAAACAATCCTCCGAACCCTCTACATCCTTCGCTAACGCCCTCATCCGACCCACATTTTGTACGGCTAATCCCACGTCCTTAGGCAATTTGGATACGATCTCTCTGCGTATGCGGCCTGCAAGACGACATCCCTGGCCATTTGTCGTGACGCCAATCTGAAGTGGAGAGTCCTCGAATCGGTGAGAGGAAGTGAAGGAAAAGTCGCAGAGGTCGGGCATGTCTGCAATGTTGACGGGAATGTTTCGCGCTCTGCATGCGTTGTAGACGCGTTCAGCGGAGGGGCGGCTGCGACGATCCGAATCCCCGTTGATAATCGTGTCCGTCACGACGACCAGAGACACTCCGGGAAAAGCATCCAAATCCAGTCCATCCTCTGCATTCGAAGAACCCGGCAAGGAGTCTGCGTCGACTATGGTGATTTGGCCATGTTCAGCTCGATACTTGAGCTCATCGCAGACATCTCCTTTGGCCAGGACGATGACTTTAGCATCTGCTTCAAGAGCAGCAAAGGCGCGCGAGGCAGCCAGCGATCCTGAGCCCAATATCAGGATGGTTTTGCGTTCCAGCCGGAAGGAAAGAAGGAAAGAGGCGCCGCCTTTTGGGGAGGGGAAGGAGGTCTGCATTGTAGGCTATGGTTCGCAGACAAGAAGCAATTGCGGGGGAAGAACGGGGGCCAATGAATGAAGCGCATTTGTAAGTTTTTTGCTTGAAGCAAGTCGTGATCATGACGAAAAGCGTTTTGCCCTCCCGATCTGGACATCAGACTGCTTGCCTGTTTAGGCGGTATTTATAGAAAACTCAAAAGTCGGTCCCGGAAAGGATGAGGACAGTACTTGCTGCCCCGAAAACCTTCGGAAATTGAATTGATGTATTCGTTCTCAGGTTACCGGCGGTGAAATCCCCTTGGAACTGTCTGGAACGAGGCGCAAAAAGCGCAAAGAGATCGGGCAACGTCGGCGTCGACATAAGTTGAGCGCAGAAAAATGCGAAATTACATAATCAAATATATCTTGTCCAGAGCCACTGCCAGTCAATGAAGCATGCAGTTGGTGGACTCCGATACAGTGCGCTCCCCCACCCAATCTCCGTCCCATGTCCATTGAAATCCCCCATTAGTTTCTCAAACATCTGCAGAAACTGTTTGAATCCTCTCAACAGAAGGGATCGATTTGGCTCACGCATAAACGACGTACGTAGAGGTTGCAAAAATACCTGGATGAGGCTCATGGACGCGCAGTTGTGCACGATGGCGAGGATGCGGCGATCAAGGAGGGCGACGACGACTCACGCGAATACCCATGCCTCATACGCCTCACAGATGGTGGCAAATTTAAATATTCTACACGGGTGCGTCACTTTTCCATCGATATCGTTGCCTACTAAACAGGTTGTCTAGGTAATGTCCTCTCAGCTACAATCATTCTATGCTTCCTACGGCGCCCTCCTCAAGACCTCCATGTCGGGATCGCTCCGGAAGCGAGACAAGAAACGCGAAAAACAGCGCGCAGAGCAGATCGCGAAACGGAAAAAGAAGCTCGAGGAGCCGATCGTTGTAGAAGGGAAGAAGCGTGGAAACGGGAGGCGGAAGAGGCAGAGGATGATGAAGGCTGCCGTCAAGCAGCAGGAAGCGATCCAAAAACAGAAGGACAGAGATGAGGCCAAGGCGCGCTCATAACACGGAACTCTTGCTTTGTTGTACGTTACCGTTTGTATATTTATGTCTGCAGAACGCTGTGCCTACTAGATCAGGAGAATTACCTTTGGATATCGCGAATACGATTTGCTCGTTCACCAAAAAGATGCAATACTATGTTGTTAACAAGTTGGAACCAAGTTTATTTGACATTCGAATCCCAAGAAATGACGGCTGTACTGGATGTGCCCCACCGTCTTCACACAAAGGCGAACCGATGAACGTCCAAGTGTAGATGTAAAAAGTCCAGGATACTAAATTCAGCACAGCGTACATATACATCGTAACGGGGGTCATACGAAGATCGTATCATCAACACATTATTGACACCCCACCATACCAAAAAACCTGAGCGAGAAAAGTAACGTGTACGGATAAATATCGTAAATGAGGAACATCCGGCGTGATAAATGAAATGAATCAAACGGTAACAAGACCTCCACCGTAGCCATCACCACGACGAGCAGCTTGGATACCACGGACGAGAATGAATATGAGCGCAAAGGTCGTCAATACCCTTGAATTGAAAAAGCATGAGCACTCCAGCATCCTACAATTAGAGGAAATACTCACCACTCAATCCAAGCAAATGCCTCAACAGCGTTAAGCTGACTGCAGTAAACAAATTCATGTTGATTACTGAAACGCGGTTACATGAATATCGGCCATGAAATGAAATGAACGTGCTTACCTGCAGTTCAGCCCGCCGCCAAGCATCTCGGTTATGGCGGCGGCGGCAGCAGTCCACATTATCCAAGTGAAAATAAAGCTGGGTGAACCATTAGGCGCGAAATGAATGAAACATCGAGAGCGTAACGCACAAGATGCCATGAGACATGATACTTGTCAGGACGGAGCTCGTCGCGGCGTAGAGGAACATGACAGAGTATAGTAGACCAAAGACGACGGTCCATACTGAGCAGAAGAGAACGAAGCGGATGCGATCTCGTTCTGAAATGCTGCTGTAGTCATGATTTTTATTGAACCGTGATACCAGCCATGACGTGAGCGAGAGCTAGTGTACCATGTCAGTGCAAAGCAGTATGAAATGCTAGGCATGGCGCACCTCAATTATGCCAAAGATAATGAGTAGGCCAAAGGTTACTGAACAAGCAAGGGGAGTCAGCTGAAAAAGGCAAGAAAGGGAAGACTGAAGATATACTTGGGTGGCCTCGTCGAACGTGTTTGTCCATACCCATTTTCGTGTTATATCACAGGGGTGTGTGTTGAGGGTTGGTCGTAAAGCAGGGCGAGCTGGCAGTTGTGGTCTTGGGAGCGGAACGGCGTCGACTTTATATCTGCCCCGAGCAGTCAAAGAAGTGGTCAGATCGCAAATTCCAACATGACGTCACGATCGAGACTTTGGTTTCGGATTCGGAGTTTACGCTTCTTTCCTAAAACAGAAGGCGCTTTCTTTTCTTGGCCACACTGTCGACGTCCGCGTCTGCGTTTAGTCTCAGGCGTTCCGGTCCTTGGCTCTCGAGTACAGATGAATGTTATTGCGAACCGGTTACTACTATAACAGTTTACCCGGTGCACTGTTACCGAGTATCGGCATCCTTGTCGTAGACCTCCAAGCATGGACGCTCTATGTACTGTTCCACAGCTCGACCTTCTTCCTGCCAGGGGGGACGCACGGTGTTGTGTCTGGTATCGAGCACTTCTTCAAGCTCTCTATGTTCCGTTGATACGCGTACGTCTTTGCAAGTCGTCGCGCTCATCAAGTTGACGCGTCGGTCAATAAATCCGTACCGTTCTTATTCCAGGATCGGGTCAGAGAAACTTTCAATTCCCTACTAGTAGTATCGATATCATTTATACAAACATCCATACATTCTTCTGCTACGACGGGCCCACAGCCTTTCGTTGGGTGTTTTGATTCAAACTCGCCGTAATTGCGAGTCAAGACGACAGCAATGTAGTTCAGGTTACACGTTGCGTTTGGTTACCCCATCAACGTATTCTTTGCCACAGATGGCATCCATATACCTACATACACTGTAAGTATAGACATTCACTTCATTCACAATGTCGGCATATTCCATCGGAGTTTGAAGCCGCCTTGGCCCATTGACCTGGCTTCTAATTATGTCTTCAGCTTCCTCAACCAGAACAATAACTTGACAGCAGCGGCCGCGTAAAACAGCGTTTCCTCTATAGCTTCTAGACTGGCTGGATTGGCACGACTCCGTAAACCCACGGCTCCCGTTTTCACGCCTACTAAAGCGCGGGAGACTGGGCCCACAAGGCATCCTTCAAAAATACACAACAGTACCCAGAGTTACTGTAACTGATGGATGGATGGATGTACGCGACAC
The DNA here is from genome assembly GCA_036872995.1 of Hymenopellis raphanipes. Classification (NCBI taxonomy): domain Eukaryota; kingdom Fungi; phylum Basidiomycota; class Agaricomycetes; order Agaricales; family Physalacriaceae; genus Hymenopellis; species Hymenopellis raphanipes. The sequence continues at coordinate 4,652,452 of JAYMDG010000001.1, forward strand.
GACATGCATTCAATTCATACCGGAGGCCTCTATTTTTGGCCTGGCATGACATATATGATACACTGGCCACCAATCTCCTCTCGATATGCCTTCCACAACGACTTTCCGAGTAGCCTTGCGCGGCGACGCGATCCTCACAAGCCCGCGCTTCAACAAGGGCACCGCGTTCACGAATAAAGAGAGGAAGGAGTTTGGTCTGGTGGGACGTCTGCCATGGAGTGTGTGCTCCCTCGACGAACAGTGTCAGAGAGCCTATGATCAGCTGCAGGCGCGGGATACGCCCATTCGCAAAAACTCCTTTTTACAGAGTCTCAAAGACCAGAACTGGGTTCTTTATTACACCTTGATATCGCGCCATCTGCATGAACTGGTTCCCATCATCTACACCCCGACAGAGGTAAGTCCTTCCTCGTAGGGAAATCCATCTAAATAATCGACAGGCAGAAGCAATTTCCAATTATTCTCACCTCTTCCGCCGAAGTGAAGGTTTATATCTGACGTTCCCAAATGAAGACACGATGGAGGAAGACTTTTTGGAGGAAACACGGGGACGGAATATCGATCTCATCGTCTGCTCGGATGCAGAAGCTATTCTGGGTATTGGTGATCAAGGCGTCGGGGTATGTCTTTCAATCCGTTGAACCATACATCGGACTGACCATTTGTAGGGTATTGGGGTAAGTCTCATGGATAATCATTTTGCACCAAGTCTTACATCCTTCTATCAAGATATCCTCGGCCAAGTCGGTCATCTACACGTGTGTGTTATACCTCCCTTGTTGATCCTTTCTAACCCAAAAACCAGTCTTATCGGAGGCATAGATCCTTCAAGGTCCCTTGCTGTCACTCTTGATGTTGGAACAGATAACGAGGACCTTCTCAATGATAATCTTTATGTCGTAAGTCTCACCTCTTGCGTTCATCTCCTCCACTCAGCTTAATTATCATGTATAGGGATGGCCTAAAAACCGCGTTCGGGGCGCAGACTACGATCGCTTCATCGACAAGTTCGTTCAACTCGTGCGCAAGCACTTCCCTCACAGTCTTCTTCATTTCGAGGACTTTGGCGTGACCAACGCGCAGCGTATCCTTGCGCGCTATCATGACACGCACGCCGTCTTCAACGATGACATTCAGGGAACAGGCGCCGTAACCTTGTCATGCGTTATGGCCGCTATCGGAGTGACGAAGAGCAAACTTCGGGACCAACGCTTCATCGTTTATGGCGCAGGCTCCGCAGGTCTGGGAATCACGAAACAGCTTAGGGACGCTGTAGTCGCAATGGACGACGTGGACGAGGCGGAGGCCAACAAGCTATTTTGGCTCATAGATAAACACGGGCTCATCAAGGAGTCGTTACCCGACGTCAGAGACGATTTGAAGGTGTTTGTACGGCCCGATGCTGAGTGGCAATCCTTCGCTGGAGATGTAGAGGTGAAGTTGATTGATGTGGTCAAGGCGGTGAAGCCTACGGTGTTGATTGGGTGCTCGACGCACGGGGGCGCTTTTACGGAGGAGGTTGTAAAGGCAATGGCGGCAACGTGCGAACGGCCCATCATTCTCCCTCTGTCGAATCCAAGCAGGCTGGTGGAAGTTGACCCAAGCGATGCGAACGAGTGGACTCATGGGAAGGCTTTGCTCGCCACCGGTAGCCCATTCCCTCCTGCGAAGATGCCTAATGGAAAGGACTACATGTGAGTACTCTGATGCTGTTCTTTGTACAATGACTAACAGACTTACTTAAACTAGTATCGCGGAATGCAACAATGCGCTTATTTATCCTGGATTAGGCTTCGGCGCAATGCTCTGCCAGTCGCGTAGAATGACAGACACGATGATCATCGCAGGCGCGCGTCGATTGGCATCCTTGTCTCCCGCCCTAAAGGATCCTGATGATGCGCTGCTACCGGATTTCGGCGACGCTCCGAGTGTCAACTTTGAAGTGGCTGTGGCTGTGGCTGAGCAGGCGATAGATGAAGGAAGTGCGGGTGTGGAGTGGACAAAGGAGGAGGTCAGAGAGAGGGCAAAGGACAAGCAATGGCTGCCCATATACGGCGACTATGTTTATGACAAGGATGGGGAGATCTAGTTGATATCGGAATTGAAGGACACTGGTACATATATAGAATATTTGATACATGAAAGGTTTTTGGGATTTAAATACAATTGTGCGTTTATCTACTCATCGTTCGAGTTTGCACACAGTGGTACTATAGGACAAGTACGATGCACGGACCCAGTAGCGTCGCGAGATCAAGCTTCTGGCTTGCAGACTACCATGGTAAATCCATTGACAATGTTCGGCAATCGAAAGCTTGGGATCCCTCTCTGACCGGGCCGCTGGAACGGATTCATCTCGATCGTATACTCCTTCATCGGTTCTGCATTCGCGTGGCGCACCATTTGAGGGAACGTCGCGCGCTGCATCTCGCAAGAATGCTCGGTGTACTCGGTGACAGCGAAAGGCATGACAGCGCGATGCATAGCTTGAATGACGGGGATCCACGCCTGGTAGGATCCTAGGCCTGCGTTGAACGCGATCACGCCATCGGGGCGTCCACCATACTCGTTGGCAGCGCTGAGCATTTCGGGACCCCAGACAGGGGAGGCGCTGTGAAGGAAGATCTCGATGCGTCCGCTTCCGCATTCCTTGGGTGCCTCGTATGCAAACACGGGGGTGGATGAGGAAGACTTCCCAGCAAGAGATAGACGGTGCTTTTTTGCGACGGCGAGGAGTTTTTCAACACTTTGCCCGAAGAGGACGAGTTTAATGTCGTGATAAGGCAGAAGCAAAGCCAGCTCGGAGAACCTAAGGAATACTAGTCAGTAGAGCGCGTTATAGGGTAATCTTCACTGACAAAGGAAGATAGTTCAGTTCAACCTCTGCGCCAATAGCGTGCAGGTGGAGAGGGACGCGCTTTTCCTGTCGACCGGCACTCGCGCGCGTGAGCTGGAGGCAGTGGGTGATAAGCCAATATGCGCTCAAAGGATAGCTCATGAGAAGAGCCGCAGGCGATTCCTTGGATAGCCCCCTCCATTCATACCAGCTCTCCCAGCTACTGATTCGGCGATCCAGTTCCGTCACGATTTGAGGTCGCTTGGATGCTGATGGGAATTGTCGATAAGGGATGAGACGCGTTTCCAGCTTCCAGCCGTCGACGTCTGAAAGGTGATTCTCCTTCAAAAGATCCTTTCCTTCCAGGTGGTCGAATTTGGCCAAAAAAGGTTTCAAGAGCTTGACATACGCTTCATTTTGCACTAACTTTTGCAGCTCGCCCATGTTGTCGTGTGGCATCGGTCCGCCGCGATGACTCCAGAATCCATAATCCGAGCCTCCCAAGACGTCAAAGCGGCCCCGAGCAACAGAGTCGTTGAAGGTTCCGTCAGTTTCCAACCGCCCCCAAGGAAATTGGGTGAGAATGGCCTGCGTTTCATCAAGGCGCGCCATATGTCTCTATATACAAGGATAAAAAAAAGCAGAAGGTCAAAGGATTAATTCGTACTTTGTTGTTGGGGCAGAGTACTTTGTGAGTCTGGATTTTCAAGGCCGTTCCAAGGTTCCAGTCCTGTTTGCTACACTGAAAGGATGTCAATGCCGTCTTTGATTACAACTCATAACAGACCTCTTTGCTGCAGTATATGATAGCCTTGCAAGCCGTACACCTCAGGATTTTCTTCGGAGGCAGGACGTGTTGTTTACACGATGCGCACACCGCCTGGACGCCGAAATCCAAGTGTTCGGTAGAGCGGCCACTTTTCTCGGCTTCAATGAGGTTCTTTGCGCCTCTCGTAAGGGATCCGAAGTAGTCCATGTTGGCGGCCATTCCTTGGAGGAGAGCGTCCATACCAGCCATGATGGTGGATCGGATGAAGGTGAAAGGATGAAAAGTAAAGCAGAAGACAGAAGACGCGTATTGCAACCGATCGATCGCCTTCCTAAAGGGGATTATGCGTGGCTTGACACAACCCCACCATGACATCCTCGTTCCCTTCGTCATGTATACAGCACTTGCGTCTTGCAGTCACCCTCAAAGCACACCTCTCAGCAGTATTCCCATATACCTCGTATCCTAACTCAAATGGCCTCCAGTCTTAGTAAGGACGACGCGATTATCATTCTCGTAAGTCTTTCACAGGCACTACTTTTGAGCTCACCATCGAATGGCACTCATTAGGTGTCGATTCTGCTTCCTCCCATCGCCGTCATAATGATGAAGCGCCCGACGGGGGACGTTCTCATCAATGTCGTCTTAACACTCTTTGGATGGATCTTGGGAATTGTTCACGCCTTGTACCTGTTGTATAAGAAGAAGCAGTCATGGCTTTGATGTCGCTCAACGCCGAGTATATTCGCTTCCATGTTTCCTTTTGTGTGTTTGGTTCCAATCTCTTCGCTTCCCCAACAATTCACTGATCGCCGTCCTCAGGTCGCCTACTTATGTTTATTTGCAGTAGTTGATGCAACGTCGGAGATTACGAGGCTCCCCCATCTGAATCCTGTAGTATTCTGCGTAGTCGTCCATCCAACCATCTTTGCCGCTTGCGGCTTCCATCCATCTGAAGAATTTCATGTATTTCTTTATGTCGTATCTGAATGTGATACCCAATGCTCGCCGCACACATTGAAACACATACTTTTAACTACGAAGTTGCCAGGAACCCATTGGCCGACAACACGTAGCAACGAGAGCATAATGGGCATCATTCTTCGAAGAAGCGGACTGAATTGATTCAATAAACTCAGGCGACGGTTTTTTGGTGATCAGTATTTCGATGGGCATTGTGTCTTCACTTCATCAGCTCCCTCTGAGAGACTACTAAAGCAACACTGATAGCATGAGCGGGGGCGGTACCTGGAATTCTGCTAGCCAAGAGAGCGAGGAAAGCGACGGTGCGTAAGGATACTGTTTTCGTTCATCATTGAACTTAATGCTATGCAGACGACGCGTCCGAGATCCATGTTCATGAGACCGTGGCTCAGTCTCATACTTTACAGAGATCCGGCAACCAACAGGACCAACAATGTTGGTATACACCGATAGACCCCGATGAGGACCTCGCCCAACTCTCTCCGGTACCGCCAGGCAAGTTTACGGCCGGTATGAGAGTCTGGCACCCCGACAGGCCTGACCAGCTAGGCGTCATAAAGGACTTCACCAGATGTCTACTTGAAGTTCTTTACCCCGGCAGAGATACCATGCTTTATCATTGGACAAATCTAGATGTTTTGAAAGTGGGATGTTATGTCAAAGGACGGACCAACTCCGGGAGGGAACTGGCAGGCTGGGTCAAAGCTATCTGGTTCAAGTGTGCCAAAGTTGATTTGTTGAGGATGGAGCCAGCAGGCAGAGTTCTGGCTCAGACTTGTTCCACGGTTCGTCGGTTGATCAATGCCACGCGAAGTTCAAGCTAACATTTGGGAATACCAGACACTAGTAAACTTGGAGACCGTACACATCTGTAGCCCACCATGGGAGGGGTGCATGCCACCCGTGTGGAACAAAATGCCCTGGGTCGGGCTCATTGTCAGGATTACGCAAAGGTCAGAGGACTCCGAAAGTATTCATCTTGTAGGACATACCGCTGTGGTCACGGGCTATCGTCTTGTTGAAGGAGCACTCTACGTTCAGGTCGAATCGGATGGCGATTTATCTCCGCAACGCGCAGTCTGGTTTCCATATGAGCATGTCGTGGAGGCACGGTACTTATGTTCTCTGTACTCCAATTCCCTCAGTCTGACTAACCTTGTTCTATAGTACCGGTTTGAGACTGCTTGTGTTCCAGCCACTTCGCTGGTGCTGGAGAGTCAATGGTCCTTCGGACGATTATATCTTGAATGAACTGGAACAGTGCCAGGAAACCCATTCATCGCGGTCTGCGTAATGAGGGGTTTGAAAAAGTTGCTAGTGCTACAAGAATCATGATAGGAAGAAATTTGTATATTGTTGGTTTCTAATACCAGGGTCAAGGCTGTTAGCGACTGCATTGCTCCAAGTAAACGAAGATTTCAACTGAGTCTGTGCTGGTAAGAAGAGAAGGGATGCACGTGGTCGATCGACTTTCTTCCAGTCACCACCATCATGATGGCAACAACATGGACAAAAACGGATTTGCGAGACACATCGCGTACTGAAAGTGCGCTCTTCGGAAGGACAACACCTGGCTTGGGTTTCCGACTGCCACGGCGCGATCGCCAGTGTTCGACAACTATCGCCAATGCACCGCCATCACGGACGCTTTACACACCGAAGAGGGCAAGCGATATGCGCAGGTACGTTGTTGGTTTATGCTTCTTTCAGAGTTAGCACTCATGCGGGTATAGTTGTGGTATCTTGGACGCGTAAACCGCGCCCACTGGCACACCGATCAAAGAGAATGAGGTATGCCAATGACATCGCATACATGCGCATGATATTTTTATGTACTTATGATACCTGCAGCCTGTCTACGCGTCAAGTGCTATCGCTACCAGCGGTAATTATTCCCGGGTCTCTGGGTTAGCTATTGACGACCTCCTTCCAGCTCTCGTTTGTCTCGCATTCATGAATCGATAGAATTACCTCTACGGTGACTCCACACTGACGTATCACAACCAACGCAATACGATCGCCACACTTAACAAATAACGCATACCCTAACTGAGACGCAGTCATTCACATTTACCGGCGAACAGGCTCAACTATTAATGTCATTTCGGCTTGATTCCTCGTTGACCGCGTTTCTCGAAAGGTATATAAGCCAGTTCATCTCCCGTCCTTTCAAACTTTATCCCACTTGAATTTACTTCGTAGGCTCTCACCGTGTTTCGTTCGTCCGTCTTCCAAACACTGCACGTTGCGCGGAGCCGCACCGCAAATAGTAGCGTGTACTTGCACCGGTCGCAAGGCCACACACGATTCACCTCTTGAAGACGTCACGATTTAGAGATGGGAGCCTTCTGCACCTACGCTCTAATGCTAACGCCGATTGGATTCGACAACGCTGAGGGTTTGCGTGCTATTAATTCCACGTTCGGAACTAATGCACTCTTGTTTTTTAGCCCATGATGCCAATTGATACTCCGAGTCACTCTCAATAGTATCGTCAAAATACCCGCTGACCAATGGGACGACAGCCTGGAAGATAGAAGGTGTTTTGACCTCGAGGTGCTCGAAGTGGACCACGTATTCAAGGAGCTCAGTCCGACAGGCAGTGATAATGATGTCAAGTACGATTTTTGTTCATCCATACCGGGTTTTACTACATACACTGATTTGCCAGTCAGATATACTTACTTAGATACAGCAAGACCTTCGAAGTTCGATCTAGTTATCAATGGTGCATCATCCATCCTCTTTCCTCTTTATAACCAATCACATTCTTTATTGCCGTCTACTGTATGCCATTTCATCAAGCATGTGGCAACGGTCAGCGCGGAGTTGACTGGCTTCGTAAGTCGCCAAACCGTCAACCAAGGACAGGTGGGTTCATCTTTCAGCATTCCGGGGATAGCTACTGACCTCGCTTTCGGTACAGGTTCATGTTCACTTAAGTGTCTTTTTTGGGTCTCGACTCGAGAAACCGTTCATACCTTGTCGTACCCTTATCTCAACACCGAATAGAAGCCACGCCCCGATAAGTTCACATCGATGGGGAGAAGCAGTGAACGCTGAGCGCTGAACGGGGAAGCGTACATGATTGTCTCGATGCTGGTGAGCGCATCGACTCGGACGGTTCTTCTTCGGATAACAAGAAGCGGATCTTCATCTCGCACAAATTGAACGCGGTGATAGAACGAGATGGCGCGACTTCGACATGACAAGTGTCGCGGCTCTATTTATACGCCACGGCGAGTTTGAAACCTGAATGGGAACTGGTAACATTCAATCTCGGGCGTTGCGGATCGTCCTTTTGATTTTATTCTTTCTTACATCCGTTTACCGTATCGTTACCACTCGATGGTGTCATACACTTCCACCGCCACACCACATTGTCCTTTATGCATGCATGGCAGAAGCCCACCTTGAGACGAATCCAGACTGGCACTGTTACCGGTCGCATTACCAAGCGGCCTTCATGTCATCGAGATCCACGATTTCACGCACCGTCGCTCCCCTTGAACCTTCTTCGCAATGTCTCCACCCCCGAAAAGGCTGGACAAGTCTCGAGCGCGCCAATTGCCCCCACGTCCACCCACCCTCTATTACGTCTATCTGTAACGGACGCAATGTCCCATGCCCATTTGAATGAACCCACGCGCCCGGCCTCAGTACCTCGTGGCACGATGAGAACGTAGACTCTATTGCAAGCAAGAAATAGCTACTGTACAGAATGCAAATGCGATACAAGCAGATAAATAAATAAAATGAGCATAGTGGTACAAATGAACAACAAGATACCTCCCCCGCCCCACCTCGCCGTACTGAAATAAGTAGGATAGATAGATATATGAATGGCATGTAGAATGTAAGCTGTCCAATAATGCGTATCACGTCCAAGCATAGTCGTGTTTTCATGCAACAGGCGTCTCGTCCACGCGGCCCATCGTAAACGCACCCTCGTATGAAGGCAACCCCACTTCGCCGGTGCCTATCCTCCAGTTCCCTACAAGTCCTCGTCCATCACCGGTGATATAGCCATAGAGGAACAAACTCGTCGGCCCTCCAATGCGCATCAGCGTAATCATCCCATCCCACTGTCTTACCCTCCCATAGTAGGTGTAGTCGTTCCAGGCCTGAGCATGCCGACTGTCCGTGGTTCCACGCAGCACGACGTCTTGAACGCCTGTGCATGGCGGAAGCATCTCACGACAGAGATCGTCCCCGTCACTTTCGAGGGAACCGTCCATCATGCGCCGTGTAGTTTCTTCCTCACGCGCCTCGCACCCCAGGCACGTCTCGGAATCATGCGCGACTGGAAGCCGCTGATAGACATAGGGCTCCTTGAGACTGGGGGCGTCGATGTGTACCCCGTCACGCGCGTCGCGGAACATGAAACCATTAGGAAGATAAGCGTTGAACATGCCGTCGTCAAAGGTGGAACGCAGCCTTTGGTTGAGCTCGGCAGACTCTTCGGGGGAGAGGGGTGTCGAGTCGGACATATCCTCGTCCTCGTCGCTGTCCATATCTATGACCGGTGCTGAGCGTGTTGTGGATGGGAGGACAGGCGCGCCGCAACGAGACACGAGCTCTTCAATACGCATGTACATCGGTGCGGTGATGAGGCCGAGTGACATCTCGCTCATGGCGGCGGGATTCAATTCCGCAGTGGAAACTATCTCGGCTAGACGCGGTTCAACGGGAATCTAAGGAGTGTGAGATACAAGTCGTCGAGGAGCAGCTTCACCTACACTCATCCTCCCGACCCAGAGACCCGACATTGTTCCGGGAGTGTAGATATTACTTTGCGGAATACCTTGCCATGGGTCGGCGCAGTTTCGAAGACGCTCCCACTCTGCACGACTGAAGCTACAGCCGATCCTGGTCCCACCGCCTCGTCCAGCTGGTCCACCCAGGAGGTGGCGATTCAATTCGTGTATGTCCTCATGAGTTGGGGTGACGTTAGATCCTGCCTGTGCACGCGTCGCTGGAAGACCGGTGGGAATCCTATACGCGAAGCACTCTCGGCGGACAAAGTAGCACAGTTTAGCGGCAATGGTGATGAGTGGTTCGGTCAGGTTCATACGGCGACCGTAGAAGACGTGATTCCACTTTGAGAGATTCTGGCGATATTTTGGGAAGGGACCGTGGGGTGTATCCACGGAGAGGTAATGTATTTGGTGCAATCGGCGTCGTGAGAGAACGACGTGGGATGATAGTGGGAGGTAGAAATGGTTGGGCGGTGCCCAGGCTGTCGCGTATCGAAAATGACCGACGACGAAAGGGAGGATGAGTTTGACAATGGCGTCGCTGATATTCGGTGGTTCCGAGAGTATCCGTTCTGAAGGGTATTAATAAGTACGCCACACGTATATAGCACTCGGTCGCGCACCTTTTGTGGTAAGAAACCAAAATATCCATAATACAAGTGTGTTGACGGTATTGTCTGCCGGCCAGCCATTGGCAGAGCGGTCGTTGAGGCGATTAAGTATCAGTTCCTGAATCCAATCGTAGGTCCCGACGTTGTTGAGCTGGCGCCTGTTTGCGCCGCTCTCGTCGTCGTCGTGGCACATCACGTACAGCTTCCATAGCAGCTCCTCGAATGACATTGTCTCCCCGACCATATTCTCGCTGCGTGAACTGTTCCCGTCGATGACCGGTCGTCTCTGTACGCATGCGAGCGCGCCCTCATACAAGGCGAGCTGGTATCTCCACTCCGCCGCCGTGAGTCTCTCCATCCCAGCATGGCGACTTGTCGCAAATTTTGCACGAAAAACGCGAGCGGCCAGGTCATTGGAAAGCAAGATCACTCGACGCAGGGCCCTGCAGGTGAGCTCGAGAGGCCGCAGCGAGCAGGTTCTGCCTTCGTCGTCGGCGCAAGCGTAGTGGAACAGAACATTTTCGACCAGCTCTTGCGGAAGGGAGAGGAGCATGGCTAGGTGGCAGGACCTGGCGGGGAAGCATAGTTCGTCGTTGGAACGTTTATCTAAAGAACCCTTCGAGCGAATGGCGTGTGTAAACTCCGATGTTGATTCACCCCAGGACCGCTTGCTTTTCGGCCAACTCCGCGTGTCTGATTGACCGTCCTCCGCACGGAAATTAAAGCCACCGCTCGCCTGGTCAATTGACTGTGCGCCGTGCTCGCCCCCCTGCTTTTCCAGGCCGCCCACTCGCCGTCCTTGTCTTCAGCCAGCCTCTCGTCCTTCGACGCGGCTTCATCCAGCTGATCCTACTGCTCGCATCCCAATCAGGCAACTCTGTCCCCCGATCAAGGCCCCAAGCTCGTCTCTTGTGATCCCCGCCTTACCAAATCTGTCACCCGTCTACGTAAGGCGCACAACCCATCATCTCTCAGGACGTTTCCTTCTATACATATCCCATCTCACCTTGCCATAATCACTTGAATCCCACTCGTGACAGCCTATTCTTCCGTTTCCAACTCAGCGGCAGTCGCACAACCACACCAACAACGCCATCTTCTACCTTGTGCGATGTATGGTAAAGTACGCCGCTCAACGGCGATCAACTTTCCACGTACGTATGCGACCCATATGTACGCACCCCCGTCGGCATTAGAGTAAAGTTGTATACAGTTACGGCGTATTCCCATATGTATGAATCAACCGAACAAACAACGCGTCGTCGGCTACGAAACGGGGTCAATGTACGGTTACGTGCGTTTCTACAAAGCCAGAGTAAGAAAAGTGTACGTGAGGCCAAGCATGAAAAACAAAAGGTTCAGATGTGAGTTACGTGTACTCTCTGAATGGGAGTCGAACCCAGCTTTCGCGCGCACAACCCCATCGTTGACAGGCGCGTGTACTAACCGATATACTATCAGAGATGTTTGATTGCCACGCGCGTTCCGATTGGTCCGTGTTGTTCCGTTCCAGCCCTGATAATCATCATCGTCTTCTCTCCTTGTCAACAATCGGCAAAGTCACATTGCGCCACATTCGATTCGTCCCAACTACTGTGGCAATCCGACTCGGGAGCTCCACGGGTCCTAGTCGCAACTCGGAGCCGATGCTCATCGGCGGACATCCAATGCGGTAATACCCCCAAACGACCCTACATATCGTTGACATGTCTGCATCTTGATTCTGATGGTGCGTGGGATCGCCTGGTCGAACGCGCTTAAGCACCACGAAACCTGAGCTTGGACTCTTAATTATCAGCCGACTCCCCAGCTTCTTTCTGATTGAACGCTCACAACGCGGGAGTCGTTACGGATGCCTGCATCTCATTGGCTTCCAACTATGCCGCCGGAGTCTCGACTCATTGGAACACTTTGTACGTGTCTGTGTTATTAGAGTACCGTCACTCGTACTGCCTTCGCGTTCATATTGCGCTTTGGGGCTGTCCCTACTTAGCGGCACATTCCGTACACTATAACTTTCCTGGGCTCGAGACTGGGCCTATCTTTGTCCATTTCAATCGGGATGGCTTCTTTCCCCTCACAAATGTGAATGTGTACGTTCTCTCTTGTGTATGGTAACCATCCCGCGAAGGTCTTCGTCTGCCTCCGAGTAGCCCCAGAGGAGTCTCCACCTCGTCTAGTCCTGCGTTTCTTTCTCGCGGCGACGTGCTGCTGCTCCGATTGGATGTTCTCCTTCGTCTGGTGCACACTCTGATGATGGCTTTACGGCACACGCATAAGACCACACTACTAATCGGGTTTTTTTACTACTGAATGCCGTCTCGAAATAACTTGGGACCTGTGGCAAAGGTAAGTAAATGGTAAACAAACGGCGCGCGCCATTAATCAAAGCTCTAATAGAGTAAACGCCTTCATAGTCTGCATGGAAGTTAAGTAATCAGATTCATCCCTTCATCGTGGCCTTTCATTATGGATCACCACGATCCGAGCACTCAAGCCTAACCCTGCTCCCGTTCCTCGCGGTAAATCTCTACTGCCTTGCTTTCCGGACCGCCTTTTTCAGTTATGTGCGGGCCGATAACTCTAGTCATGAGAAGACGCACCACCACTCAGCGTGTAGATGAGCGCATTCCAGCACTCTACCAATCATCACATCCGGGTGCAATGATGGATGTGGATGTGGCGGAGATAACGAACCGATATTCTTCCTCATCACATCGATGTTTCACTCCCGCGAAGCATTGCTCTGTCCGTTTTCGCCGCGCTCTCGGGGGGACGTCCCGAATCCCCGAACAATGACGCATCGTTCGAGACGTATTCCATCTAATTTTGATCATCCCAGGACACGGGACAATAATAGAATTGCGATGGAGGCTCACAGCGCTTGGGATGCGGGGATCCGAGTCGCGAGCAGGTAACTGCGCTCACACGACCTCGCGGGACCTAATGCTCGCGATCCTGTACTGATAATTGGCCTGGTGTGGAGGATTGAAGGGTTTAATTCATGGGATTGATCATTGACGGCGTATTCTCCGTATGACTGCAAAATCCCACCCCACCTGCTTGACACAGGAACAAGGCTTGGAGTCGACCGCCTAGTGCGTATACGTACGTATAGCTTTTCATTTTTTTGATAGTACCATGGGAGTTCCAGAGGTTTTCGCAAGGCCGGGCGCGAGAAACCCGTTGGAATACGTCTGATATCCGTCAGTAAGTACGACATTATTCCGATTTTTCTGGGATTACGCTGGCAGGCAGCTGAAGAAGTCCCAGTGTTTGGGCGTGGTTCCGGTGCTTTAAGCCGGCCGCTGACACTACGAACGTGTGTGTTTCTCGCTAGGCGCACAGATACGTATCATTTCGAGTGACCCATTGCCAGTATTCAAAAATTGAACATGGCGGACAGATTGGAAACCGTGGTGTACGGCGCTTTCTAGTAATCCGGATTCCGTTCGCCTAAAAGGCTTGCTGATTGATTGAATAGTAGGTAAGTTGTGTACAAATTGAATAATCACCAGACCAAATTCACTAACCAATACACGGTCATTTTAGGCGATGCCATTACTTAGCAGGAATCACTTGGACACGCCTGTCGCGTCAAGATCGCGCTCATGGTAAACGATCGAGGCGCCAAATCCAGACCGGCCCAATTCGTTCTAACCTAAAGTGGAAAGCGCGCCTTTCTCCTCGACCATCACCCCACTTCAACTTGTCTACAATTCACGTACCCTAAATACCTCTAGACCATCCTCGAGATTGCGGACGATATTATCCCAGTATTGTTTCGCGCATGACCAGCACTCGAATCCGGGCCCACCGCTGCAAAGGTTCCGACTAGGATTGCTCGAAAGTGGATGGTTTCTGGACAGCGGCACGGAGCTATTGAGGACGCTAGTGAGAAGGTCGAGAGCAAGGCACGGCTCACAGGACGACATTTTTGGCTTGACTGGGTCCTGCAGGAGCTTTGGGGTGCGTAATCCTAGCGTAATCTCACCGGGACTACGCTTTTGACTGATTCCCCTGTGGTCTAGATATCTTGTGTGGAAGCAGAGCAGTATTCCAGAACCAGATTACGAGCGTTTTGTCTTCTGCTAGACGGTATTTATATAGATGTGTCATTACTTTGCCGACTGACCTGCTTTCTTTCGATGCTACCAGGCCTGTTCTCAATGTATACAATGATTCTAATGGGATGTGAATCACTATCTACGCAATACGCCACCCCTTCTCTCGTTCGGGAAAGGAAGATTTCAATGCTCCAACTGCTGGCATCTCCAGCCCCCCAGGTTTTGGGAATCCGCCGGTCAAGCATGGTTCTATTCATATCTTGGTTCTCGCCTCTCGTCCCTCATTATCTTGACTGACATGGGACGAAATGACAGTTCGCGGAGGAGGAATAGTCAACAGCAACCGAATTTCGATGCGGCGGAGAATCGTGTCCGCCATTACCAGAGTAAATATAGTTTTTTCAGAGCACGTTTTGTCTTGACGAACACAACTAGATTCCTAGCAGCGATGACCCTCCCATGCGCCGACGTCTGATGACCCCGTACCATACCGACCGGAATTGTATGTGACCGTTTGACAAATTCGTTCCCCACACCCCGCTCAGCCCCGCTCCCCAGATTTCTGAGCCAACCCAACGACGGCGCACATTGTCGCGTCTAGCGCTCTCCCTAGAGAGCCGCGGGTGAGGCGCCTCGAAATCCATCGTGCTCTGTGCCATGTCGATGTGCGTTTTCGCTCCCACTAGTGTCCGACATTTGCATCCGTTGCGATTTCGTTGTCGTTCTGTGACCTTCTCCGGAACACGCACTCTGGGGCGGAACAATGCATAGGATAGTCATGTAGCCGTCGCTTCCATCATATGAGAAAGTTGGCCCTCTTAGTCTGTGGTATAAAGCGCGATCCATGGCTTCTTGATGTCGCGTCTCATGTCTGTCCTGAAAGTAGCTATTCTAGCCCTCGCGGCTGGTGTGGTTTCCCAAGATGTGTCGCTCCCAGCTCAATCCGTGGTACGTCGTCATCATTTTATGTATCAAACTCGGCTAAGGCATGTTTCCAGTACATTCCTCCTTCGTCCTTTGCAGTCTTAGGCTCCTCATACGACTGGCGCGTCAACTCTTCAATGACGTTCGACCCAACCAACTCCTCAGTGCCAATCTTCCAAGTCTTCGATCCGGACTTCCTCAGCATCCTTGGAAGCGAACCGTCATTGCGATTGATCGCGAGTAATCCGGACTTTGCGTTTGCCCATGAAGCACCGGTGTGGGTCCCAGACTCGGACGAGGTGTTCTTCACCAGCAACGGCGGAGGGAACTTGGGACATAGCGGACTCAACCAAAACAACCAAATGGGCAAAATTTCTCTTCGAGAGGTTACAGCAGCGATTGGTAATGGGACGGCCTCTATCAATGTCACAGTTACTTCTGTAAGCTTCGCGTTTTCTGTTCGTATACCTGCATATGTATTGATCTCCGGCAGTTGGAATTGGACGACGCAGTCCAGATGACGAATGGCGGGACAGGCCCGTACAAGGGCAACCTCCTCATCATGAATCAGGGCCGAGGAGAGCTGCCTGCGAACATGGTCGCCATCAATCCGTACCCGCCGTACAATGTCACCGTCCTGCTCGACAACTTCTTTGGGCGCCAGTTCAACTCTCTGAACGACGTCAAGGTGCATCCTAGTGGCGAAATCTTCTTCACCGACGTTGCGTGAGTACTTTTCTTCAGTGCATGCATACTGATATTTATTAACAATGGGTTTATAGCTATGGATTCTATCAGTACTTCAAACCCGAACCGTTACTCCCGAACCAAGTCTATCGCTTCAACCCAGATACCGGATTAGTGCGCGTCGCCGCCGATGGTGTAATGAAGCCAAACGGACTGGCTTTCAACGCTGACTATTCAACACTCTATATGTCGGTCATCTTCTCCGGCATCTTGGGATATAACACTCACGTTCTGTAGTGCGGACACTGGCGTCTTAGGAGGACTGTTCCCCAACAATTATACATACCCTGCTACCATGTAAGCTGTCAAAGTCTCCTCCAAATCCAACTGTTCCTAACAGATCCTCCCTAGTTATGCATATGACGTACAACCCAACACGCTCGCGATAACTAACCGCCGCGTCTTCGCCTACGTTGACAGCGGTGCGGCGGACGGCATTGGCGTAGACACTCAAGGCAACGTATGGGGTGGTTGTGGAGACGGCGTTCAAGTATGGAACTCCGAGGGCAAGTTACTGGGGAAATTCTATCTTGGGAAGGGATCCTCGAATTTCGCCTTCGCAGGTCAAGGGCGTGTGGTGCTCCTCAGTGAAACAGAGATTTACTACGCTCAAGTTGACACGAACGTGGAGGGTGTGAATCTCGTTCATCCTTGACCGGACGTTATATGGATCACAGAAATAGTATACATTTACTTTTTGTCTTACAATCAGGCCTCTAGTCTGCAGTTGGATAGTCCGTGTAACCCTTTTTCTGCGAATCGATATCGCCTCCGGTACCGTACAACGTGGCGAAATTGACCTTGCCATTCGGCGACTTGCCTTGCTCCAATCGCCGCGCAAAATCCGGATTAGCTATCCACGGAACGCCGAAGAACACACCATCCACTTGTCCTTGATCTATGGCTTGGGCGGCCTCTGGACCAGTATAGTTCGCGTTGGCGAATATTGCCGAGTGCTTGATGAGGGGTGCATAGGTGGCAAGAACGTCGTGTTTCGTGGCACGTTGTTTACCTGGCAGAACGAGAATGAAAGAGGAACTTGGCCAGAAAGAGAATGGCTTACCATCGATGACAGGATCAAAGGTCTTGCTGTATCTGACCAAGCATATGTATGCTAGCTTCAATTTATCAGCTTCTGTGATGAAGTGACTGTAGGTCTTGACAGTCTCGTCAAGAGGCATGCTATAGCATACATGAGCATAAACTCCCGGTGGATGAACTAACCTCATCCATACCCAACATCGTTATAACCTCCTGTAGGACTGAGCTTGATAGAGACGCGGTCGGAACCCCATACATCGCAGAGCACTTTGAGAACTTCAAGGCCGAATTGACCTCTATTCTCCGGGTTGCCGCCCCATTGGTCGGTGCGCTTGTTGGCGGTGCTATCCAAGAATTGGGAGAGTAAGTAGCCGTTGGCGCCATGGGCTGAATCGGAATCTGTTACAAGCGAGTTTTAAGATAATGGCATACTCACCCTCAACGCCGTCGAATCCAGCCGCCTTGGCATTTTCGGCGGCGTGTCTCCATGCGGGAAGGAGCCGGCTGGGGTCGTCGATAGCAGTTGGGGTAACGTAACCTGGCGAGCCGGGGAGGAATCTGAACTTTCCACCTCTAGCGGCGATAGCACTTGGCGCATAGACGGGCTTCAGTTGGTATAAGCATATTGCGCGCATATATGCAATATATTACCGTACCTCGTTCGCTTTGATCTGTTCGGGCGCATCTGGATGATTTACGCGACCAAGATGCCACAACTGGACACTCGTCAGTTCTGTCGCTAGCCAGATTTGGGACAAGAATGTACCTGTGCATAAATCTTACTCCCTTCGCCGTGCACAGCGTCTGTAACCTTTCTCCACGCTTTCACATGTTCGTCTGACCACAATCCAGGCGCGTTTTGCCATTCCGATCTGTCTTAGCTATGTAGAAGAGCGTGAAAGGTGAGCAAGCGGTACTTACCCTTGTTGGGTAATGAGGGTACCCTCGGATACGATTAGACCAGCGCCTCCAGCGGCGCGTTGGCGATAGTATTCGACGTTGACGTCGTTCGGCACAGTTGTAGGAACCGAGCGATTTCGCGTCATTGCAGACATAAAGACGCGATTCCTCAGAGTGTGGGGGCCCAATTGAAAGGGCTGGAAGAGCGCATTTAGGTTGGGCATCGTGTTGGTTTCTGTCAAGGACAAATGTGGGCGCTTCTATGACGTCCAACTCGATCCAGCTGGCGATCGGAAGTCGTGTCAGCGCAAACCAAGGTCTCATCATGGTGGTGGAAGAGAGAGTCGATCGCGACCACGTGCGTCTTGTCCCTTCTAAAGCCCAGCCATCACAAAAGCAATTCAACATGCTACTTGGATGCATAAAGGAAACAAGATACAACCATTGCGTTTGCCATTCAGACTGAATACAAAGGAAAACACTGACCCAGAAAGAATGATTTATAGAATTAGCAAAAGTTTCATGGACTACCAGCATAAGGCTCCTGTTCAAAAGACAAGATCTTCAAAATACGTGTAGCATTGTCATGTCGGTTCTGTACGTCGCCTTAGGTCATCTGCACCAATAATATCATCCATATCCACAAACTCGCCGGCGATAAACCGATCTAACCTCTCCTGCTCAGCCTGATAATCCTCGCTCGTCCCTCTAAAACTGCTTTGGTCAAAGTCCGTAAAGCGTACCCGGCCAAAGTCGTCCTCCATCATGTTCCACGACCGCACGTCGCGATGCAGGACGCCGGCTTCATGAATGGCGGTCAGGATCGATTTGAGCTCAGCGCTAGACACCGGATTCAATATTCTTTGGGAAGTTAAAGCAATAAGCAAACATACCCTGCTTCCGCTGACAGCTCGACCTTCTTGTCGCTGTCCATCCGATAACCAAGAGAGCAACCAGCGTCAGATAGCATGAGGACGCGAAGATCAGCATTGACACCTTCACGGTATGAAAGTACAGACGGGATCCCAGACACACCCGCGTCGTGTAGATGGCGATACACTTGGACTTCGTGTTGCAGACGCCGCGCACGAGTGTCTGTGGGAGCCACTTTAAGAATGAACGGTCGATGAGCAAGGCTTTCGGACGAGGCCTTTGCTCCTTTAGCCTTTCCTTTTGTCGGTTTGGAGGATCTACCAGCCTTGGTCGAAAGGCTTTGAGTTTTTTCTGTGGGACGACGAGCAGGTTCAATGACAGCTCGGTACACGTCCCCGACTGAGCCTGACCCAAGGTGCTTGTAGGCAATAACCTTGAGATACTCCGTTGGTTCATAACGCGTTTTGTGCTCGGAGTCGGGTGGGAATAACAGGAGAGGAGCAGGTGAATCGAGGTAATCAAATCTAAAGAAGACGGCCAACACAGGAAATTTGTCCATGTAAGCGGCCATGGCCTAGACGAAGTGTAAACGTCCGAATAGAACGAAAAGCGGTGAATATACCTTATCAATCAGTGAAAGCTCTTCTGCAGCAGAGGTAGGATCGTCAGTTTTAGATGCCTTAGAAGGACGGCGCGGTTCCAACTCGAATGTTGATTTCCGTTTGCCCAGGACAGCGTTCTCCAGGAGAGGCAACCTCTGTACCGCATCAGACGCGATAGCAACATGCAGCGCCGTCCAAAGTCCTCCATACGAAGGGTCCTTGCATGTCCGTGTATCAATCAGACTAGAAAGGAACAATGTTTGGCGTTCGCGATGGCGAATACCAATTCGAAGAAAATTTCCACAGTCGAATATTACCGCAGTTGCGTCGTTTCTTACCGCCGCCACCCAGGCCTGAAGCAAATTGAGAACGGCAGTGACATTACAAGATTGTCTGACCTTCTGAACATAATCATCGCATGCAGGTATGTAACGCGTATCGTTCTGTTTAGGTCGCTCGATAACACCGATGTGCTGAGGGGTGTTAACGGGCATTGGACCCTCCTGGAAGCGTACTCGACGGCTTCGCCGAGGTCCTGTTGATTTGGGTAATGTCCAAGGAACTGCTGCGCCATCCGGTGGCGGTGTTTTGTCGCGCGAATCACTCGAGTAATCCGAGTCGAAACGCCATGGGAAAACATCCGAAGAGCCAAGGCGCTCCATTTCCTTCATCACACAGGTGGCAAAGTCGCGGCAACTCGATCGAGTTGCCGGACAGGCAACTGCTACAGCAACTGCTGGAGCAACTCGCCAGACACGAGGCGAAGGCTTGCCATAAAAGGCACATTTGATTTGCTGAATATTAAATAATGCCCCATTCTATTTCAATAATACCAAGTAATTATTCATCGTGTGACTCGCCTGTGACTCCTGCGTACTCTCTGCTTTCGATACATTCCGAGGCTCATGATCCGCGTTGGTTTTCGCAATGGCGCTCGATTCTGGATGGCTCGCGCGAGCCCTTGGATTCGTTCCGTGGCTGGAAAGGGTATGACGCAGGACGACGATGGAACCAGAGTGGGCGGATACCTACGGATGGGCGGATAGAATGATTCGGGCGCATAATGGGCAGAATTGACATGACGAGGCCGCGTGTTCGCATCCTGCTTTTGACCACCACGTCTGGCTCTCTCCACGTCCTCGACGATGACGACCGCCGCTCTCGAGTCATTATTTAATTGACGCGGCAAACCGGAAGTAGTCTTCAAGAAGAAAAAAACTCCCGACTACAGGTGGACTGGAAGATGATAACAGCTGGATGTACGTGCCTTTGTATTTTTGAAGGCACTAGTTAACATACTTGCAGCTTCATCCGGACCTCGACTGTAGACGTGGATCAACCCCGCCATGGACTCGGGCTCGGGACTACATCCCTCAATGACCTTGCCCGCCGGTTGAAGCTTACATTTCTATCGTGCCTGAAATTGATCCTCGATTCATCATTCCCGCTACAACGTCCCTCCTTCCTCCACGGCCGCCAATAGCTCAGAGAGATGGTGGCGGCGTCCACAGCAAACTTCGCGTCGTTCCTTGACGAGGTGGACCAGAATCTCGTAAACTTTCAACACCGTGGAGACGCCAGACTGGACAGTGTTGGCTCTTTTTCTCGCCGAGCTTACAGGTACAGGTTGACACTCCGTAGGTGGACTTCTATTTCATCGCTGAGCTTGGATATTCCATCCACCAAGATCTATACTCCACCTCGTGAATATACAGACTTGTACTATTCTAATCCCGAGCGCCGTCACCACAGTGTTCGGTGGCGCATCAGATGGATGACAGTTTGGCGTGGCGTCGCACTCTGTCCGACAAAGGTGAGTGTATTCCTTGTTGCATATAAGTCGGCTGTTAATGGATATCAACTAGATGACAGATTCGAGTTCTCCACCATGCACGGCCCGTCACCCAAGGCCCTTGACATACGGTGGCTCTCCTCGCATCGACAAAACGTGCTCACGCTCGCACACTCCGAACCCTATACGCACGCCCAGCAAGCCGTTTGTCCTTCATCACACACAACACCCACATCGACAAGCCGCCCACCGCAGGTTGAGCGCTCCAACTCGGGGACGGGCCATGTGCGGCGGTGGGCATGGACGATACATCTGCATGAGGTGCGGGCGAAACAGGTGGGGGTCGACGAGACTTTGCGATTCATGGTTGAGCCGGAGTCGGGGTGGGAGCAAGGGTGGGAGGGCGGAGAGTGGTGGCGATGATGGGGAGGAGTGGATGGATACGGATGCGAGTGCGGATGGGTCGAGGTCGAGAGGGGGAGGAGTTTTGATTGCATGGCAATTGTTTATAGTTTTTTCATGTTTTGTTGTTTCGAAATGTTACGGGTGGCACTCGTAAGGTCTGTATCATTCATTTGTGTTAAGTACTACAGTAGGTAGGTGGATCTGTCTGTTCCATCACGCTTGACTTTCACCAATGGACAAAGTTGAAAGCAATTGTGTTTCTACATCCGAATCATGGACTGCAACCCCAGTAGTGTGTTCACTGCTTCACCTCATGTTGTTTCATTTCAATTTTCACTTTGGTACTCTGCAAGAAATTCTGGTGCAACTAGGATCGCAACAACTTCGACGAGGCATCTATGTGTATGGTTATGTATTGCCACGAGGACTTGTTAAGTACTTAACCAAGAGCAAGGTAAGATCCATTTTAGTACATATGCTCCACGTTTCAAGTGGAGTTGCTCCAGCAGTTGCCTGTCCGGCAACTCGATCGAGTTGCCGCGACTTTGCCACCTGTGTCAATGGGAGTGCATCCGTGCAAAACACCATATATGATGTCAGTAGGGCGGTATGCGTGCGGAGACGTTTAAGTAGGTCCTTGTGTTTTCTGCTGAACGTCTCTACTTGGTCCGGAGGCGGGGGAGCAACCTGTAGCAAGAGATTCTGCGAGGCATAGTCCTGAACAATCAGGCTCGACGTGGTTTTCGCAAGAGCATTTATCCACCGTAGCCATCCCCATAGGTCGAGTTCGCTCGGATGGAAAGCCAAGCTGGATGCAATCTGTGTGGGAGCAGATTTTACGCATTCGAATCGATACCCTATAATGTCAGAAGCATCAGCACCATCTGTCATGGTCGAAGCCCAAGATGGAATTCTGAACTGGGTGTCTTCTAAGGCGTCGAGTTCCTTGGAAAAAGAGTTGAGCCCAGCAAACACGTCAGTATGTAGGGACGGAAGTAGTTCCACGCGCTTAAGTATTAGACTTTTCGAAAGATGACGATCTAGGAAGTGAAGAGGTGGGGTTGGTTTCGGTACTGGGACAGAGGACTTTCGCTGGAGAGAAGGGTGCTGATAAGAAAACAGCTTTTCGCGGTGCGTGAGCGGAGGCGCCTTCTGCGAGGATGGCGTAGGGTATGTCATCTTGCCTCAGAAATGTGGCGATGAAGACGAGAAGGGTGAAAGAAAGCCAGCTGTGTGGTGTTGATTCCATTCCGGCGAGTACCGCGCGTGATTGTGCTCGTTTAGGCCGCTTGTTTAACAGCTATTGTTCTACTATTGTTCTTGAAATGGGTCCATACGGGCATGGACCTACAACATCATGGGAAGATGGATGCGGCAAGACGGCAATCAAGGACAGAGATGGAGTAGGGTGAAACATGCTGATTTCGCTGTAGCTTCTGTCGGGCGGTGGACTAGAGGATCCTGACATGCGCGACGGGTGATGACGGCAGGACGATGGATTCGGTGGCTGTGCTACTGCATTGCCTGCATCCGAGATCCCGATGCCCCAATCCCGCTCGCTCTTCCCATCTCTTTCCCTTGGTCTTCGTTGCCCTTGGCGCTTTCCCCGTCTGGGCTATCTAGCCCAGCGGCGTCAAGCAATGTTCAACTGTAAAAGTGCTTGCAGGCAATGACAAGGTAAAGAGGCGGCGTTTTTGGAGGACCAGTAAGATAGAAGGGACGGCGGTGGACATGAGTTCGTTTATGGGAGAGGTTCACAAAGCGCTCGTCTGCTGCTTGGTAACTGCTTGCTTTAAATTCTCATTCTTCTTGTAAACGGACTTCAAGGATTCAGTGGCAGTAGTGGTAGAACTCAAAATGGTCCTTGAATGAATAAAAGAAACAAGATACAACACTGCCTTTACCATTCGGACTAATTGTCAGCGGAAAATTGACCCAACCCCGGGCAGTTAATAGAATAAGGTTAAACACAACTTATAGTCAGTGCTTCAATTCGGTACTATTCGTCGTCGTAGATCGTCTGCGCCGATAATAGCATCTTTATCTACAAACTCGCCCTCGATGAACCGATCCAGCCTCTCTTGTTCAGCCTTGTAATCGTCGGCTGTGCCGTTGAAACTGCTTCTGTCAAAGTCTGTGAAGCGCACCTGTCCCAAATCGTCCTCCATCATGTTCCACGACCGCACGTCGCGATGCAGGATGCCGGCTCCATGAATTGCAGTCAGTATTGACTTTAATTCCACACTAAATTGCCAAGTCAATACGCTTTCAGCGGCCAATCAACAGAATCATACCGTGCCTCAGCAGACAGGTCGACTTTCTTGTCTCTGTCCATCCTACAACCCAGAGGTCGACCAGCATCCGACAGCAACAGAGCGCGCAGGTCAGCATTAACACCTTCGCGATACGAAAGGAGATTCGGTATTCCAGAAACGCCCGCGTCACGTAAGTGCCGGTACACCCCAACTTCATGTTCTAAACGTCGAGCACGGGCGTTTGTAGGAGCGATTTTAAGAATGAAAGGTCGCTGTGCGAGCTCCTCGGACGCGTCCTTCGCTACACCTCTGGCCTTCCCCTTTGATCGACCGCCCTTGATCAACGAGCCTTTTGTGTCTCTGGGCGAATGTTCGGGTTCAATGATAGCTCGGTATACATCCCCAACTGAGCCCGAGCCGAGTCGTTTGTACGCAATGATTTTGAGGTACTCGTTTGGTCCGTAACGTTCTTTGCGATCAGAGTCTGGTCGGAACAGAAGAAGAGGAGCGGGTGAGTCGAAATTGTCAAATCTAAAGAAGACCGCCAGAACTGGAAATGAGTTCATGTAGATGGACATGGCCTAACAAAAGTGTAAACATTGGAATAGGAAAAGTACTATTGACCTACATCATCACTTGAAGACGTTTTGGACTTCTTATGAGCACGCTGGGGCTCGCCATAGGTAGATTTTCGTTTACCCAAAACTGCGTTCTCCAAAAGAGGCAGCCTTTTCACCGCGTCAGATGCAAGAGCAATATGCAGCGCTGTCCAAAGACTCCCGTACGACGGATTTTTGCACGTCCGTATATCAATAAGACTTGAGAGGAATAAAGTTTGGCGTTTGCGATGGCGAATACCTATTCTGACAAAATTTCCACAGTCAAAGATAACTGCCGTTGCGTCTATTCTAACCGCGTGAACCCAAGCCTGCCAAAAGTCAATATTGCAAATGATGGCAAGTGGCTCCTTGACCTTTTGAATGTAATCTTCACATGTAGGCTCGTAATGCGAGTCTGTCTGCGCAGGACGTTCGACGACGCCTATATCGCGTTGATTAGACACGCGCTCTGGGGCCTTTTGGTGACGAACTCGCTGACTACGCCGCGGACCCGTCATTTGCGGTAACGTCCACGGAACCTCCAAGGCGTCCGGCGGTGGCAATCTCTCGCGGGGGTCGCTGGAGTAATCCGAGTCCAAGCGCCATGGGAAGACATCTATAGAGTCAAGGCGCTCCATGTCCTCCATCACGGGCAACGCGTCCGTACAGAATACCATACAAGACGTCAACTGCTGGGTATGCTTGCGGAGACGTTTAAACAGGTCCTTGTTTTTTCGACTCAGAGCCTCGAGCTCATCTGGGGGAGGATCAACGACGTGCAGCACAAGATTCTGAGACGCGTATTCCTCGATGATAGGGCCGAACTCCGTGTGAGCAAGAGCATGCAGCCATTGTAGCAGTGACATCAAAGCGGGCTGACTGGGATGAAAGACAAGGCTGGAAGCAAGCTGGGTCACGGCACATTCTATGCCATCCATTCTATATTTTATAATGGATCGGGCATCTGCACCCTTCGCCGCGGCATAACCAGCGCTGGTAATGAGTAACTCGGCGTCATTAACCGTGTCAAGCTTCTCGGAAACACTTTCTAGAACAGTGAGCAGCTCGACATGTAAGGACGGAAGTGTTTTTACACGCTTAAGCATGAGGCTTTCCGAGAGGTGACGATCTAAGAAGTGCAGAGGCGCAATTGGTTTCGGTGCAGGCACAGATCCTTTCCGTTCCACGGATGGCGGATTGTACTCGAAGAGTTTCTGGCGAAGCTCGTGAGGGGGTCCTTTCTGTGGCGTGGATTTGTGCGACATCTTCGAGTCGCGCGGTGGCAACGAAGACGTGATTGAAGGTCAAGGAAAACCAACATCTGGTATCACGCGCACCCATACCGGTCACGCGGGCCGATTGTGGCTGTGCAGTTTCGACCACTTCCATTCATTTTCTTTCCAAGGTCTTCCCTTGATTGCATAGACCTTCCTGTTTTCTAACATGCGCTGGGTAGATCGCGTGTTGAATACGCCGATGGTTATAAGCCTCCCGTTTACTCGCCGTCTAATCTCCAGCCCGCTATGACCATTGAATGTTCTTGTCTCATTGCCACTCAGCAGTCATTGCCGACGCATGAGAGTTACTATGTAGTTCTTAGGTGGACGAGATGATGGCGTTTCAGCTTTCTGCATATTTCTCCTTGATTGCCGTCTTGCCGTGTCTTGTCTTCCCATGATGTTGTGTGTCCACCCACCACAAAAGAACAAGAGCTATTATCTGAGCGCTTATTCACTGCTTGACCTCTACGTCCATCTTCTCATACCCAACGCCGTATCCCATTGGAAACCAATCACCCCTTCCCCCCTGTCCAACCAATTCGTACGTGCTTTTTGACGATCTCGAATATATGGATACTGACGCAGTTCACAAGATCTTTCAAGTCTTAGCGCCACAATTTCCAACCCTCCATCCGCGTTCTGCCTTGCCATGACCGAAACCATACGCAGCCTCCTACGCATGAGGTTCTCTCGAGCCCACAGCAGCGCGGAGGAACTCGCCTCCACAGGAATGACGCGCACACTGGGTCCCTCCCTTAGTCCAACCCAGGCGTCTTCTTCGAAGCGAAGCCTGAGTGTGATGCTCATCCTTTCTACTGATGAAGACGAGTCGTCAGACCGACGCTTCTTCCCCCTCTATAAAGAACTTATTGCCTGGCAAGGCCCCTTCCCTGATTATTTTCTTATGCATCTCGCCGATAATCTCAAACTCAAACATGTTAAATTTATCAAGAACCTACACCGTCTTCTCGCTCAAGCCATCTCGGAGTACCCAGGTCTCGATTTTGAGATCCCCGAAAAGTACGAATTCTCGTCCCAGAGGAGAGCGAAGACTTTGCTTCGCTGGGAGCGCAATGGCGGTCCGCAAGTGGAGACACTTGCTGGACTTGTCGAAGCGCACGAGTATCGAGAGCGTTTGGCGGCGAGTGTTGCCTCAGTACTTGTTGGGAATGCCCGCATTAGGACCGAGGATTCAGACATCGCCGATTTTGACAATGCCCATACCATAACGTGGACAAACACTCCTCGAACACTTCTACCCGGCTGCGACGCAGCTCGTGCCGCCGGCTACTTCTCTATTGATCCTGCTCTCCCAGGAATTGCAGAGTCGATCAAGACCGAGCGCCGGGAAGCCTTCGCCGCCATCGACCGCTTTCATCTTGCTGATGCCGCGGTAACTGATATTCAACCCGTTTGCGCCCCACTCAACCCCGACTTCCCATTTTTTGCGATGGTCCAGATTGCAAAACAGGGACTCCCTGTCGAGTCCTTCGCATGTGCAGGACCCGAGCATCCAGAGCGCTATTGTGGCTCGCCGAGTTGTACATGTGGTCCAGATGGGTCCGAAAAGCTGACAGTTTCTGGTCGTCCGACAGGCGTTGATGGCGCTCCGGCTCTCGAGCTCATCAGACAGGCAGAGACCATCAATGTTCCTTTTTTTCCTCCTCTCGCACCGCCGCAACATAAGACAGGATCATTGGCTCTCTTGCATGTGGGTTAACTATTTCGATGATCCGCGTTATGGACTAACCTGTATACTCCACAGGCATGGGGAAAGGCCGTTGCCTCTGACTCTACGTTTGTTACGATCAGTGGCCACAATCAGTACATTTTCGGTATCCGCGACAGAGAAAACCAGACTCTGTTTCTCTCTGAGGTTCAAGAGATTGACCGCGACCCAATGACAAACTATCCTGGGCATGTTCCTGCTCAGCTTGGATATCTTGCGCTTGCATTCGATGATGCATGCTCGAGGGGAGTCTACTTGGAACACCGACGAAGAAGCGGCACCCTCCCTCATCGTTTCCGACAGCGTTTAGACAATGAAATCGACCCTCTCAACTCAGATCTACCATTCGCACAATTGGCGTCGTTCTATGAGCGCGATGTCGGGGTCTTTTTGCCACCAGGACTGTCGGTTCGTATTCATTAATCTTGCCGACGTAGACTGATTTTTACGATATCAATCTTTGCAGAACTACACATTCACGTACAATTCTGAGGTGTTCCTGCAGGCCGCCCAAGTTTCCTTACACTGGGATGCCGACGACGCGAAGGCATTGCAATACATGGTCGGCGATTCACCGTCTCCTCTGTGGCTGGACGTTGTCCACTTGGAGCATCGCTCCAACGCGGCGCAAATTCGTGATTATGGTCCCCCTCTCGATGTCAAGATACATTGCTGGAAGCAGCACGGCCACTCTGTCGTCCTTGGCCACCTCATAGATAACGATAACACTCCCTATGGACGACCCGTAGTCATTAAGGCTAGCTGGTCCCGCCGCACAAGTCAAGTCGCCGGGTCATCCACCAGGTTGCGGGAGGTAGAAGTGAGCCGCGATACACAAAACCTCGAGCACGAGGTAGCTGTGTTGAAGAAGCTAGAGCAGAAGGATAACCTTGCTTCCCGGGTACCTAAGGTTTACGGGTTCTTTTCTCGTCCCGTCGAGAGAAGCTCGCGCGACTTTAAGTTCTCCGCTTACTTTATGGAGGACTGCGAAGGTTATTACCCCCTGGGTATCGCTGATACCATAAGTCCTACTTTACAGTACGTGGCGCTCCTTACTCAGCGAATCCATTCACTCATAATTATGGCAGGAACGATCTTTGGGTGTGGCTCCATACACTGCACGAGAACCACATTGTACATCGAAACCTCTCGGGTGAAAACATCCTTTTCAATCCTTCCGAGCCGGATTCTTTTTACGTTACGGGATGGGGTCGCTCGTTAACCATTGCAGATGGGACAGCACTGTCAGACTGGGACAATCATGTGGCGCACGACCTAGAGTCTCTCCGCACGTTATTTACCAGGAAAGAGCCCGACCGCGTCCCGATGGAGAAGAGACTGAGGTACAGCGGTGCTGAATATCAGGAAGATACATACACGACAACGGAGCAGGTAACGCCTAGTACGCATACGTAGGGAGTTATCGACATGATGGATGTGCCCCGTACTACAAATCTGAAATGACAAGCTATGATACTTAATACCCTAAAACAAATGTGTGCGCGCAATCCCGCCTATTCAGTCATGTCGAGATACCACTACCTAAATGGTTCAAGGTAAGGAAAGCGCAAAGATTGAAGAGGCCAAATCAAAGTCCTTCAACTTGACGGGCCCAGCATGTGACGCGGAACCTGGCGTTCTTCACACTGATGAAGAATTTTCGCACTCTCGCAGGAACCATGAAGACTAATCGTCAATGTTATCGAACATTCTGTCCTTTAAGGCTCTGAAGGCGATTTCGATCCATATAGGGCGATGGACTGGCGAATTTTCACCAAGAGTAGAGCAAAGGGAGATCTGATTCACTGGATGTCCAATTCAAGTATTCACGCAGGCGAATCACGTACGGGTACCGGAAACATATCAGAGTACTTCAATTCATGGTAGCCGCGTGACAGCTGGGTGATCATGTCGTCGACGTGCTAGTACAGTTCAGGAGGATACCTGGGATCGTCGTGGTCAATGCGTTTCTCCGCCACGTTATCTGCCATATGGCGTTGAAATTGTCGCTGGAGGATGGGATCAGGCGAAAAGTAGAATCCCTAGGTGAATCGTCGTGAGCTTCTGAGAGATTCACTGTGTCATTTTATAGAGCATTGAACAACTCGGAGAGAACAAGAGATGACTCGGAGAACAAAGGATTGGCGGATCCTTGTTTACAATAGTAAACACCGGGTTTGATCTTGAAAGCTATGGGACGAGCGGTTACGATGCTGGAATAGAGGCAGCGTTGCGGAAGACGAGTAACCGATTTGTGGCGTAGGGTGAGACGAAGAGGGTTTTGCGTCGGCGGCCAATTAAATCGTATGGCTGGAGATGTATCCCAAGTGCCTGTTTTCCGTGTACTGTACACTGCGGTGAGGGTCAAGTCAGAGTAGGATTGTTGAGGAATCCAGCTACGAAGATGTAGTATTCCGATTGCCTTCGACGAAACAGTCCCTCGTAGGTCTAAAGAATAGTTGTTCAAAATTCCAAGAGCCAAACTTCCTCCAATCCTGTCATAGACTTTGTCAGCACCACTCTGCAGAACCAGACAAAATCGACGATGAAAGGCGTCGAACAAATACACCGGACAAAGTACTGAATATTTCGGGAAGACGATCTGGTCCGCGGCACAACTTATTCGACAATGCGTAAGCCATGGCAAGGCCAAAAGGTTGGATGCCGTACCCCGTATCTCAGCTTGAGTGAGGAAGAAGATCTGTGAGGAAAATGGTGCCTCGTACCGTAAATAGAAGCTACATATCTGCGTTCTGGACACTGCGAGGAAGCGAATGTAGAAAGAGATCAGACTAGATCCCCCACAGAATCAAGCATTATTAAGTAGAACTTGGCCAGGCAATGTTGTCAAGACAGAAGGTTATATGAAAGAATGCACATGCCATTGAAGAATAAATGAGTAGAACCGTGTACGTAGATATACAATAAAATCATCCGTCCATGAAATGGCGCAACCAAAGCGCACCGATTATAAAGTTCCTTAATCTTTGACTGGCAAACAAAGCGTGTTACCAGGCATCAGCCTTTCACAGTTGACACCCGGATTCGCTTGCTCCAGCTCCTCCAGCGTCAGCCCATGCTTGACGGCAATGTCCCAGCACGAATCCCCCGGTCTAGCCCAATACGCTGACGTATCAGGCTTCGGGCAGGGATTGGAGGAGGAGGAAGTCGGGAAGGGAAATAGACGGAAGAAGAGGAGGAGTACGACGCCGATGATGAGGAAGAACGGGAAGAGGGAGCGCAGGGAGGCTCAGAACTGTTTTAGTCTCGGGTGAATGTCGTGGTATGAGAAGGCTGCACTGCCACAGATGGATTAGTCAGGCCGAAATGAGCTTCGCAGATCGATCGATACTCCTACCTCCCTCAACCCATGTCATATGTTGCATTCCTGTGTGCTCACCCTCCGCGGAGACCGCTTTCACACGCGCTTTGAAATTGTTACCCACTGTAGAGGATGTAGACATCTTACCATTGTACTCCTTGTTCGGCATCCGGTCCAGAGCTGAAGACCGATTTATGCGGTTGCCCGTCGAAGCTCGCACACTGTCTTTGCTTTCTTCCACATCAATGTCCTCGAAACCACCCCAAGGTCCGTTCCAGCGCCAGAATCCCAACATTAGCGTTCCTGGTGCGGCCATCTTCGCTCTTGGCCGTCTCGGCGAGTGAGTTGACAGTCGACTTTCATGTTCATACCGTGTCTGACGCTTTACTTAGTGTCCCGCTGCAATACGCGTTGTTTACGCAGGGATGGGCCGTGAAAATCCTCGCTGCCATGGGCTTGCGTGGCAGCAACGTCTTGGTAACTGCTGGGCCCAGCATTGCAGGCCTGGGCCCTATCCCGACGCTACTTACGGGGATGTACGCCGTCGCGGGCCTCCGTCACGTACGTCCCGCATCTAACAAAATATCATAGGGGAATTGAGCAATCGTTAACAGGCCTACTGGTCCGTGTTCACAAGCAGCAACTACTGCGGGGTGGGCGACTCCCTCCAGATCGTCATCTACAACGCCACCGTCAACGTTATCAACACTCTCGTCGCAGTCCACACACTCACCTCGTCAACGAACCCCGTTCTTGGGAGCTTCACAGAGTGTCTTGGATGGAAGCAGTGGGCCGGGCTCGCCCTCTTCGCGCTCGGAGTTTCGCTCGAGATGATTTCCGAGAACAGCAGGAAGCAGTTCAAGAAAGATCCCAAGAACAAGGGCAAAATTGACGACACGGGCTTGTGGTGGGTCTTATCTATTTTCCTCTACCAAATGCGATTCTGATTTTGTCCCAAGGTCCGTCGTCCGCCATCCAAACTACCTTGGCTACTTCCTGTGGCGCGTAGGGATCTCGCTCACCACCGTCAGCTCCCTCTTGCATTTTCATGTTACTACCTACTGACACGGCCACTACCACACCAGGGCTCCCTTGTATCTACCGCGATACTCGCCAGCTTCCAATTTGCCATCTTTTTCTTTGGGGGAATCCCCGAGATCAGTAGCTACATGGCTACGAAATACGACGCCAAGTGGACGGACTACAAAAAGCGCGTTCCGTCTGCGATGTTCCCAGGCATATTTTAATGAGTTGTACTTATTGAAATCATGGCGAATCGATACGATTGAATATTTGCACTTCTGTGACTGAGTGTGATGAGTCGAGTTGGAGTTTGTGCGCAATGCGGTAAGGCGGAGATCCACGGGGAATGTTCGGTTCATTTTCCCCCAGTTCCCAACATGAGGCTTGTGCCCACAGGGAGCGGAGTGAGTGCATCTCCATTTTGAAACGAGGCCGAAACATTCTATGTATTTGTACGGCTCCAGACATTATTCAGTTTTCTGAGCAAACACTGTTACTTGTGTACACGGCTCAAGTATTCGTATCATCGTTAGAATTCGTTAAGAATTCGCTCAATTTTATTGTAATGCAGGTTGTGAACAGGGAAGTAATGCAGCTATGTACGATGTGCGGAAAGATGGCGTGGAACAAACAACCTATACTCCGGGAGTGGAAAGAATAGGGACATAGAGCGAGTATGATTTACCACCGACCTGGGCATGAAGCGTATTGCTGAGAGCCTTGGGCGAAATCGGCGACGAGTAAAATGTGTATCCGTCTGCCGGGGGAATGGAAGAATCGAGCGTGAAATTCGTCGTGGTCGAGGTGTTCACAATGATGGGCGCAAGGGCATTTCCGGCGAGCGTTGTTTTGGCATAAACAGTCGCAGGCTGGAGGTCGTCCTTGACCTAGCAGCAACGAAAATAAATGAGCGAGAAGATTTATTTAGAAGTGAAATTCAAAGACGTACAGCAGCCACGATAGTCGTACCAGCGTCAGTGAACTGGGAGCGCCGCGGATCGTACAGAAGAACATCTTGCTCGATGGTGTAATTTGCGCCGTGGTTGTCGACGATCATGGGAGCAGAACCGTTCCTGAAGTCTACTTCAAACCAGAAATGCGAGATAGAGTTATTGAGGGGTATCGTCGCGTTGAAGCGGTAATACTCGAACTGGACGTAGCCCTTGGCCAAGCCGTAGGTAGACGCAGTTAAGTAGTCGAGCTGGAGAAGGTTGACTAGGCATCCTGATTGGGGGCAGGATCCTTCTTGCCGCTCCTTCCAGTACATGGTCACGGTCTTGTTGGGCGCTCGGAAGGACAATATCAACGGTCGGTTGTCGATGATCTAAGACCCAAAGACTCAGCTTTACTCGATGTGAAAGAAAGTGAATGCGGTACCCTAAGCGTCGCAAGGAATTTGAGAGAACCACCTTGAGGGAATAGCATCACATCCGACACTTTGTAGTCGATGGGCTCGACGATGTCTGTGAGCTGGACGTTACTTGGAACTGTGTCGATCATGCGTGCGAGCACGTCTGTGCACACTTCGTTGAAAACCAGCGGATCGGAGAGCCTACGAAGGTTAAGGATTTCGTGCGTAAGAAGGTAGAGATAACGCAGTTACCTTTTCATTGTGGCATTGTTGTCGGCGGAGAATATACGCAAGTCGGAGCGGGTCGAGATATTTGGGCCGACTTCGAGGGGATTTACTGTGGTGCTGTCGAGGTATTCCTGTACTCTGAATAATCGTGAGCGTGATGGTACGATGCAGCAATAGCGGTTGACCCTTACATTGAGTTGTTAAATCCAATAGGCGATTGGAAGGCGACCCCAACCGAAAGATCTGGCGTCAAGATCAGAGGAAAGTCGATCTGGCGCACGCCACCTGGGAATAAGCCGTAAAGCATGAGATATGGCCAGGGCTTCAGTGATTGAGCGTACCAAGGGAGTGACCGCATGCAGTCATAGTGATCATGTCCGTTTCGTTGAAGCCCATGCGTTTGAACTCGGCAGTGTGCTCCTCCAGACTTTCCTGCGGTTCGGGCACAGTTTCCGGCCCAGCTTGGGTAGCGTCAATTCGTCCCGCCCTGAATGGGATGGGAGGGCCACCGCAACCAACGACGGCAGTGACAGCGCCCATCGCGATGGCGTCCGCCACTATAGGTGCACAAATTAAACAAACTGAAACGGATGGGAGACAAACGGCTACGAACTTCCAGTATATTCCGTAGGGACGTTCATCAAGTCAATGAGTGTTTTACGCATTCCAAGTCCGATATTCTGGAAATTATTTTCTGTCATTCCAAGAGGATGAAAAGGCGTTGAAAGTCGGACTGACCTGACCTCGATCAAGCTCATATATGATTGAAGCGTCCAAACCCCCAGTTCCGTCCGTGATATTGTGTGTAGATACGTCATGGAACGCCTGTACAAGTCTTAGGTTAAGGAGGCGGAGTGGTTCAAGAGTAGACTCACGAGGCGGAGCCACTGAGCTGCGACAGTGGTCAGGTCTCTTTCCACACAGCCCAACGTCGCAGTGGATAGGCCACTGAAATGGTTGACATAGAGGTGGTTGTCGATGTTGTCCAGCAATGGATCCGGCCAGTGGAAAACCGCCGCGGACCGAACGAGCTGCACAGCGCATGCCAAAGGAACAAAGAGACCAAGGCGCATGTTTGGGATGAAGAGAGGTGAGCGAATTCCTAGTTTAAATCTTGATACGACGCGTCTTAAATCAATGCATACGGTCTTCCTGTAAGAATTCTAGATCATTAGCAGATCTAGCAGTTCACTAACCGGTTGCTGAACCGACGCGATAACTGTGTGCACTGGTGGGCTATGTAACGCGTAGCCAAGCATACAGAAGTCGAAGAAGCATCTCTGCCGGGTCTGTCGGTCAGCTGTGGAGTCACCAGAACATGTACTGATCCGATATGGGGCAAACCGCGAGGTAGTGTCCATTCGCGAGAAGTTCATGCCCGTATTCTTTGGGGGTATAAGTGGTCTCGATTCATTGTTTCGCCAGGGGCGCTCTGACGTGGAAATTCTCCAAATAATGGTGTTCAGTCGTTCTAGGATAAATTCCCTGGAGGCGTACTTGCACAAGGTGTCCTAAAAGTTCGAGGGATCATGGTCCTGGGCTTTCCATTTGCTGAGTTTTCAAGCTCTACCGCGGGAGGCGGCGCGGTTTACCGTGGTCGCGCGATATTGTTGCGATATTGGCTTGTAGGTAAGGTGAAGGGTAGAGGTAACGGGGTCCCGCCTGAAAGCTTCGAAAGAGGGCTTATTCCGAACCTCCATGGCGTTGGAGTTGATAGTTCCGCTTTGAGCGGTTGACTGATGTTTGTGTTCTGATACCTCCTTTGCTACTCTTTACTTATACCTTGCCGATCCTGCAATGCCAAATCCTCAATCTTTCCCATCAAAACTACTTCAACATGTCTTCTTCCACCGCTAAGCCAGACTATATTCTACCCGTAAGCAAGCTGTACCTCCTCTCATCTCGTTCTTGACACCAATTTCAACCAGGTCAACGAAACAGAATGGGAAAGGTCTGATCTTGCTACGCGTCGACGCGTCCAATTTTAATGAAGCTGTTAGGCTCGACGAGCAGTCCAATGCGATGGATACACTGCTGGGCCATAAGCAGGGCCCGGGAGACATAGGACAACCCAAGAAGATCTTAGAAGTCGGGTACGAACACAATCTCTTGCTGATTGCTGGAATCGTGTTAAACCCTTCCTTGCAGCGCCGGGTCTGGAGCATGGTGAGCTCCTTATGTACAGTACCTCGCTGCTGGTACTATACGACCGCTAGGGCCATTTACATTGCCAAGAAGTATCCAGAGGCCGAAGTCATCGCGGCCGACATGAACCCCCTCCCTGCACGGTAGGTCTTCCGGATTGTCTTTGATTCGCATCTAATCAACCACATCAGGCCTCTGCCTTCCAACCTTCGTTACCAGCAAACGAATGCTCTGGAGCCCTTCCCCTTCCCGGCAGGCAGCTTCGACATTGTTCACATCCGGCTGACCTTGTGCCATGTAAGAGAAGAACTTGCGTAGGATTAGACTTACCCCGGCGCTCACTCTGCTATAGCTCCAGGATGGGCCCGCGGTCCTGACCCGCCTCATCGACCTTGTCGCTCCTGGCGGCTGGCTCCTCGCGGACGACATCGACTGGCTCGACGACTTCTCCGGCTTGGACAACGCCCCCGGCATCAAAGGCGGTCTCTCGCACATCATCACCAGCACGCAGGCCGTCAAGGGTGACCCGCACTTTGGCAAAAACCTCAAGTCGCTCCTCGAGTCCTCGAGCAAATTGACCGAGGTCCATGTCCGCGAGGTTACGACGCCTTTGAACAGCGTGCCCGCAGGTATGTCGTCCGCCGCGTTGGTAACATTCATGCTCACCTGCGTCCTACAGACCCAGCTGAGGCTTCGTGGGCGAAGACATTCAAGGACACGCTCACACGAGCTGTCGCTGGAGCACCAGTCGGGGATGCCCCAGCTGCGAAGGCGATGCAGAAGGCGTACCTCGACGACGCGGCCAACGAGGGGTTGGACTGGCAGTACTCGTTGAAGTTCTACTTCGGGTGGGGTAAAAAGCTGGCCTAGAGTCGCTTCGCGTCGCGGTAGCCGTCAATTCAACTTGGCGACGGCCTCGTTCCTCTCCCTTTCGCTCTCTCCAGTGATAAGCCTTAGAAGAAGAAATGTGTAAACATATGTACGATCAGGTCAAATAGCATTCACCTTTGTGATGAAGGATTCTTCGCACAACCACCTGATGGCGATTTCTTGAGATGCTAGGTTTCGATTATAGGCTCTTCCTTCGTCCTCTCGCCGCCTTGATGCCGCCAATCGCGCGGACTTGGCGACAACTTTCACCCACGATTCCTCCAGGCAACTCCTTCTTGAGCTCTGTTAGGGTCTCTGTATCGGCTGCTCGCGGGTCCGAATCGACTTGTTGAGGCGTTTCTGTACCGTTATAGCTCGGTCTCCCTGTTTTTTGTTGAATTCTGGTTACAAGATCCTTCTTTCCTAGATTCAAGGGAGAAAACACTGGGAGTTATCGACATGATGGACACGAGCCGTATGTACTACAGATCTGAATGAAATGACCCAGCGCGCGCGCAATCTCACTTATTCACTCACTAGTGGGGGAAGGATGTACTAGTACCTATACGGCTTAAGGTACTAAAGAAAGCACAAAGATTTTATCTTGAGAATAGCGGACGTTAGTTTGAGTCCTCCTGACAGAAGTAAATAGACACCTACCGCAAATTCCTGACAGAAATGGAGCCAAATCACAGAGACGTTCAAGACGCCGCATTGCCGCTATCTCGTCTTTGACGACGGACCACAATGTTGTAACACAGATTTCGCGATGGAGAATCTGGCCAGCCGAGCTTGATAATTGACTTCTTCTTGGACCACTCATTGCACCCCCGCGCTGTGGCACCTCTAATGACCCTAGACTTGATGGGGAATCCCCAAACCCGCGGCCCGTCCGATTGTAACCTCGCAGAGGTTGCTTCTGCGGCTGTCGAACATCTCGCCTGCGAGCTCCACACCAGCATAGAGCAGAGCTTGTTCGAGATAGAGGGTTGTTGCATTGTGAGATGATGATCACTAACAAAGAGTAAACAAAAAGTCGCGTACAATTGTCAATATGCGCCACACACAACAGGTTGGCGACTTGCGACCAAAAACAAAGGACAATGAAACACGCGTCCGTGGGCCTTTGGATGTTTTGCAATTGGAGGAGAAGACCCAAAGGCTGGTGTAGGCCGAGTGCCTGCCGGGAGGCAGGGGAGCATTACTGTGAGGGAATCCGACTGTAGAAGTAAAGTCTCCCCGAACCAGTCCTTCGTAGGTCCACGAAATACTTGTTGAGAATGCGAAGAGCCGTTTTACGAAACCTCCTCTAACCTGTCATGGAGTGGCACGCTCTACCTCGGCGAGGGTTAGCAAAGTCAGAGCAGCATTTGTTGTGAGGGAGTCCGACTGTAAAAGTAAAGTCTCCCCGAACCAAACAGTCCTTCGTAGGTCCACGAAATACTTGTTAAGAGCCGGTTTACGAAACTTCTACTAATCCTGTCATCAGTAATTTCTGGCGTTGGCGATCCCGTATCCTGCATCTCAGCTTGCTGTTACCAGACGAGTGAGGAAGCGGATATGTGAGAAAAATGGTGCCTCGTACCATAAATCCAACCTACATATCTGCGTCCCGAACACTGCGAGGAAGCAAATGCAGAAAGAGATCACACTACATCCCCCCCAGAACGAAAGAATCAAGCATTAGAACTTCATACGGCAATGTTGTCATGACAGGAAGTGTACGAAAGAATGCACATGCCATTGAAGAATGAATGAATAGAACCGTGTGCGTAGATATACAATAAAATCATCCGTCCATGAAATGGCGCAACCAAAGCGCACCGATTATAAAGCTCCTTAATCTTTGACTGGCAAACAAAGCGTGTTACCAGGCATCAGCCTCTCACAGTTGACACCCGGATTCGCTTGCTCCAGCTCCTCCAGCGTCAGCCCATGCTTGACGGCAATGTCCCAGCACGAATCGCCCGGTCTAGCCCAATACGCTGACGTATCAGGCTTTGGGCAGGGATTCGAGGAGGAGGAAGTCGGGAAGGGAAATAGGCGGAAGAAAAGGAGTAGTACGACGCCAATGATGAGGAAGAACGGGAAGAGGGAGCGCAAGGAGGCGGGCGTAATGGAAACGGGGGATTGATGCGCCAGGGGCTGGTAGCCGTCGGCGCGGCGGGGGAGGGCTTCGAGGTCGACGTCGTTTTCGGCGTCGGCATCAGAGGCGGGTGGGGCGTCTGAGACTAAATAGTATTGGGGACATGAAGGGGAGGTATTTAGTGGCGACATTGAACATACCTTTGGTCATTTCGCTGTACTCTGCGCCTTCGGTGCCCTTCCATATTGAGCCGTCGGCATCGCGGAAGGTGTAGGTTTGGGAGTCGGCGTCGTACCCGATACGTTCCATGCCTTCTGGGAGGCGGTATTCATCCTGTAAATGGTTAGATACAATGGTGTACTGGCGGTGGAGTATTCACTTCGTCATATTGCGTCCAGCGTCCCATTATGAAGTGTAGTAGAAGTTGACTGTATCAGTCTTTGGCGTGTCTGGTGCGTCGTTGTCGTTGTAGTCGTCGTCGTTAATATGAGGAGAAGGCTGCACTGCCACAGATGGGGTTTGAAGACATGGATTAGTCAGGCCAGGGCCAGGGCAAAAGGCCTGGCCTTCTGGACGCGACGCGACGAGGTGTTGCCCAAGTTCAACGACGCGCTTACTACCACATCTAGCCTTTGTAGAAGAGCAGTAATTAGCTGTGCTAGCCTAGGGAATGCAGGATCTTCCGGATCTTGCCCACAATTTGTTATGAGGTTGTTGATTTCATTCTTGAACGATTGCATGTCATTCCATGTTATCCTGTAGGAACTTGAAGAAATAAACTCGCTAAATAGGCCATTGAGAGACAGAAGACGCGCCAGAATGTGAATCAATGAATTTATTGACTCCAGAAGATGAGATCCAAGTTAGATTGAGCGCGGCCGATCGAGCCGAAGGCACGTGCAGCCGGCCCTAAAGTCAGCCACCAAATCCGGAACTGTACAGCTCCCTAACTGCTCTCGGACTCATTTTCCCAGGCTCCTCATTCGTACCAGCATCAAGGTGAGTTCGCTGTCTCCGCTTTCAAAATACTTCCTTAACTCGCCTTTGAAGATGCAAATTTTCGTCAAGACCCTCACGGGCAAGACGATCACCCTTGAGGTGGAGTCTTCCGACACAATCGACAACGTCAAGGTGCGTCCCATGGAGCTCGGCCAGCGAGCACAGCTCATGTGTTTTGGATTAGGCCAAGATCCAGGACAAGGAGGGTATCCCGCCCGACCAGCAACGTCTCATTTTCGCGGGCAAGCAGCTTGAGGATGGCCGCACTCTGAGCGACTACAATATCCAGAAGGAGTCGACTCTGCACTTGGTCCTCCGGTGCGTTTAACGACCTTAGTCTTTCGTCCTAAGCTTATCCTGGCGACAGTCTCCGCGGTGGAATCATCGAGCCCTCCCTCAAGGTCCTTGCGTCAAAATACAACTGCGACAAACAAATCTGTCGCAAGTGCTATGCCCGCCTCCCGCCCCGTGCCACCAACTGCCGCAAGCGCTCGTGTGGACACTCCTCCCAGCTCCGGCCGTGAGTCACCTTTATTGTTTACTCTTATGCGGTTACTGATTTGGTTCACAGTAAGAAGAAGCTGAAGTAGTGGTATGCGCTACGATGTTACGTGTGGAGCTGCAGCAGAGGTTTTGGGAACATGTATATGTCGTCTGTATGCGTGTATGATCCTTCAATGCATGCGTCTTTTTCCTCGTTTAGCCAGATCCCTCCAGCTTGGCCGCCGGGCAAATCATGCTCTAATCTCACTCATATTAGATCAAGTATTTCGCTTGCTGACTGCCGTTAGATCTCACACTAGCCAGAAGACGTATAAGCTCGACACCACAACGTTCTACGCGATGCGATCTTCTTGTCAGATTCGGCCTTACGCAATGCGACAATTTTCTGAGACTGTTCCGCTGCAGTTTCCCAGGGCGTCTTACATTACCACCACCACCACTATCGTTCAAGTGACAGACATAATGCCGTTGGTAATGCCAGAGCTAGGCATCATATGGGAGGATAGCAAACCGAAGCGGGACTGCGCTTTCCCAGAGTGTCCACGTCGCTCACGCGGCTACGGTGGGCGCAAGATGAAAGCATGTGCCAAGTGTCGATACGTTCGTTATTGTGTATGTGCGCGAAATTTGTCTGTCCATCCAGCAACTCAACTGTCAACAGAGCAAGGATTGCCAGAGATCTCACTGGAGGACGCACAAACAACGTTGTGTTCCTCCAGGACCGCTTCTTGATCCCAATACCTGGCTTTATGTATGTAACCACCAGGTTTTCCTCGTCCTTAACAATCATGTTTGTAGACCTACGAAGGTGTCTTTCGATGGGCGGCGGTCGAAATGTTGCGCCTTCATAGCACAGACTCCCTCCTCAAAGCTGGCCTAACTCTAAGCCTCACGGTCGTACACGGCAAACAGGCACTTGGACCGGACTGGCCTTCGGATTTCCTCCTCCAATCCATCGATCTAATAGATCCAGTGGAGATCCTCAAAGCCAATTTCATACGTCCAGTGAAGGACACCCATGAGTCACGACGATGTGCCGCGATCCAAGACGCCGGCGGAATAGGTGTCTTGTCAGTACAGGCGGTGTTGACGAACCAGCTCCACGACTCTGCGCCGCCTATCACTGTCTTACCACATGCCCTTCAATTCGACTTTCCCGAGCGCCCGAATCCCGAATACAAGTACGCTCCCCCGGATCGCGTGGATGCTCTGGTGCGCGCGGCGTGTAATGGGCTTATTCCTTTGGACAAGGTCGAACAGCAGATAAGGAGCCTTTCGGATCGGTGTGAGCAGGCGGGAGACGTGGGGTGGGACTTGATGGTTGAGGTGCGGAAGCTGAAAGCGTGGGCTGGAGATCCGCAAGGGCAACGTCGGCGAGCTGCTGCTGCCCAATGTGCGGCTGAGATACGAGGCAATGGGTCGGAGGCAACGACGGAAGAAGTTTTATCACGTTGGGAGGAAAAGGAGGGCGATGCTGATGATGATGAGAGCTTGGATGTGGAATCTTAAAGCGGTCTCTGTACTCGAAGCGGCGGTAAATCTAACAAGAAAGTTAAGCATGAGATCACGGAGGTAGGGTATTTATCTTGTCATTGTCCACACCTGCTGATTCCTGACTTGCAGAATGGATATAAGCGCGAATATTTTACAAGTATGAAGACTCGTACCTTTTCGTGTACACAGACTGCTGTAACATTTGTGGCGAATCAAAAAGCTTGACCACTGAAATTAGGTGCCTAATGTCGGCAGTCAAGCTCGCCAACCCACCTACTAGTACCCGTCGGCTCTGCTTCGACTTAAGTACTTGTCGCGTTTTCTCATCCAGCGCCTCAAGCCGGAGGCTTATTGTCTTCGACAATTGTCTCTCGACGGTGATATCAATTAAGCTGCGCGTGTTTCGATGGGCTCTATTGTTCTGTGCAGTTACAGTACTGACAGATCATTCGAGTACCAGGGTATGTGGGCAATAGGTACGTGTTCGCTGACGGAGGTCTAGTTAGATGGCACTACGCGACTCACTTGGAATTCATTTAGAAACCGGACTGAATGTTTCTCTCAGGGAGCTCTACAAGGACCTCTCCCTGGTGGCATGTGAGTCAAGGAACCTGTACTCGATTCAATTAATCGTAGGCTGTGATGTCGCTGGAGCCAAGTTCCCTCAAATACTGCGTCCTGAAGCCCGACAGGTCTCAAAACCTCTATATTCGGTATGTAACCTGTGGCTCAGACGGAGGAGGTGAATCGAAACGATGCGTTCTCCTCCAGCGGCTCCACGTACGTCGCGGAATCTGTTCACGTTTCTAGCCTGCCCAACCTAAACACATAGCCTCACTCGCGACGGCGTGTTCAATCTCAAGGCTTGTTAATAGTTCCATGACTCATTCAGTTGCACAGTATTCTTAGTAGATGGCCTTCAAACACGAACAGTGGAGTTTGCAACCTCAGCGAACGGTATAAAAAGGGCAGTCGTTCTTCTCAATTCACCAACAACTCTTCAGCGATCAGCTACTCGACCACACCGTGCCAGTATACTTTATCAGCCTTTTTAGAACATTCTTCTTTCCGCAGTACGCCACCACCCTCATCCTTCTCGTTCCCACTCACTGATGCCAGTGCGTCGAATCTGTAGATGCACTTCCCAAAGACCTTTGCCTCCCTCGTCATCTTCATCGGCGCCATTACCAGCGTTTCCGCTGGCCCCGCCATGGAGGAAAACGCGCGCCGCGAGATGAAATCTTCCCTAGAGAAGAAGGAAAACTGCTACTGCTACAACTCGGACGACACTTCCGTTCACTGCAGGAGGTCGGCCAGCTTCGGCGTTAGTGGCTACTGCCCCGGCGGACAGAACCGTGTCTGCTGTGACGATTGCTGTAAGTTGTTTTGTTCAAGCTGATGTGTTCAACCGAGATGCTGATGTAGTGAAAATAGCCCACCACGGATGTTAAACCAGAACAGTCGTTAGTACCAGGATTGAAGCTGTGTCGGGATACCAGTGTCCCGTCCTTTGGATAGTTATGAATGAAGATTTTCTTTGAACGTTGGGAACGATGTCAATTCAAGGGCGAGGACGCAAGACTGCCGGTCTGTGGTACGATGGCCGATGTGGGTTGTTAATGGTTTAGCAAAGATACCACCCTCGAAGGCAATTGGATAAAGCCGTATAAGTATACGATCTGGATCCGAGACGAATTCCAGTTGTATGCTCCATAGAAGTGTGGGTCAGTGCTCACAAGCACAAGAGCAATTTACATACAAGAGCAATTTACATGCGGGTCTTGTGCGGGTCGAAAATGAATACCTCAGTTGAAGGGTTGGACGTCTGCCACTGATACCCATACGAAATTCATATTCGAGTATCTACTTCGCAAAGACTTATGTTGGGAAATCAGACAATTTGTACGTTTCATTTGAGTCAATATATCAGGCGGCGTCTCGAGTTCAAGATTCCCTTGGTACGCCGCAATTTGTTGTCAAGCTGTTCTTGATCTTATTGGTTCATCAATGAATGGTACAATCTTTCGTCACAGGGTCCTCAACTTTCTTGCCACTGCCGTCCATCATCCTTGTCATCCACTCTCAGCTCTGTCTGTTTGTAACATCGCACACCCCACATATTGCGCCAGCTTCACGAATACGATGCCATTGATCTTCCCAGAGCTTGGCGTGTACGTGCCGGATCCTAAACCGAAACGGGATTGTGCGTTCCCCGATTGCCCACATCGGCAGCGAGGCTACGATGGGCATAAGATGAAAGCCTGCGCCAAGTGTAAATACGTGCTGTATTGCGTAGGTCCTTACAGAGATCAGTCTTCTTCGCGTCTCATCATTTGGACGTTTAGAGCAAAGACTGCCAGCGATCGCATTGGAGGACGCACAAAAGCCGCTGTATCCCTCCGGCGAATCTCAGTCCATCTACCTGGTTTTGGGTATGTCGTCTCGAAGCGATGTTGTCGGATCGTAACCAAATATCCAGGACAGACATACGAAGGGGTCTTCCGCTGGATGGCAGTCGAGCATCTGCGCCTCCACGGTCCTGATTCGGAGCTGCACAGTAAATCGCTGAGCCTCACCGTTGTGCAGGGGAAGCAAGCGCTCGGGCAGGACTGGCCCTCAGACTTTTTGCTGCACACGATCCACGAACTTCGGGGCTCATCCAGCGCTGACCGCCGTCAGTCCGCGCGAATCCAATCCGAGGGCGGGCTCGGCGCGATATCGATGACGGTGACGTTCACCAACACGCTCAACGGCTCGGGGCCAACGACGTTTATGTACTTTGACTTTCCGGAGCCTGTAAATCCAGACTACAAATACGCGCCCCGTGATCGCGTTGACGGTCTGGTTCGCGCGACGTGTAATGGACTTATCTCCTTGGACAAAGTGGAGCAGCAGATAATTGACCTTTCGGGAAAGTGTGAGGGGAAGGGTGATGTGGGTTGGGATTTGTTGGTTGAGGTAAGGAAATTGAAAGCCTTTGCTGGGGATCCGGAGGGACAGCGCCGGCGTGCGCTTGTCGCCGGTCGTGTGGCGAGTGCGCGACAGATGGGGTCAAAGATAACGGTGGATGAGATTCTGACAGGGATTGAAGAGCTTGGGGAGGATGAGGAGAATGGTCAGGTTGGTGAAACGGATGTTTCACAACATAACGGAGAGCCCGATGAAGAAGAACATCAACACTAACTTCCTATAAGTATTGTACATGTACACCACTATATTCTGAATCTGGATACTGTAGTGTTTCGACCGTAGGTTCGCGGCCTGTGACCCGATATGCCGCGAACCTACAGCGAATAGCTTCGTATCCAGGCACAACCCCGGGAATTACCCGATTTGGACTGTCCCGCCGCAGGCGGGACCGAAAATTTCCGCTTTTGGAAGGGTGTGCCTGGCCCAGAGGCACTGTGACGCGATATGGTATATATATAGGTTCGCTTCGCGACCCGGCGTGACCCGATATGCGAATATCCGGTCGAAACGCTACAGTATCCTTCGTCTCTTTCTGGTCCTCGATGGCTTTCTTCATATCCCTGACATACCTTCATTCACCCTTGGCATGCCAGCGTCTTGAACGAGTCGCAAGGGCAGAACTTATTCTTTCTAGATCAAAGCAATTGAAGTAAAGCCTCCAATAGCACATCGTCGTCAAAGTCCTTTCTGAATTGTCTAATATTTCAAAGCAGTTAGTTACAGTTCTACTGGATGTTGGAAGACTTACTCAAATAAAGTATCCTCCGTTTCCGGAGAAGTATC
Organism: Hymenopellis raphanipes; assembly: GCA_036872995.1. Taxonomy (NCBI): domain Eukaryota; kingdom Fungi; phylum Basidiomycota; class Agaricomycetes; order Agaricales; family Physalacriaceae; genus Hymenopellis; species Hymenopellis raphanipes. The sequence goes on from JAYMDG010000001.1 coordinate 4,697,398, forward strand.
AGGCGGTGTCTGGACTGCAGGTTGGGAAGAATCCAGGGTGGTCCAATCAGAAGGTGTTCTGCGTAGCGCGTTAGATGCTAGCATATCATCGCTGCGTGCAAATTTTACCTGCACCCATCCAGAGGAGAGTCGATGTAATCAACATCTTCATCAAGATTCTCCAGAGATTCATTATAGTCCTTCCATGAGGCCGCAACATTGAGTGTGTCGCGCCATTCGCTGATAAACTCTTTTCCTAGGACAGAACCAGGCGGAGAACCAGAAGTCGCGTAAACAGACGAGTTATCGGAGTAGGAGTACAACGAGCCGGCTACGTCCTGTCAAACACATAAACCACCGTCTCTGGTGAATATTGATACCCTTACCTCGGCATGATGCCTCACGCTGTAATTTGAATCCCTTGCGGTCCGCTTTTTCTTGCGAACCGTTTTTCTCAGCTTGAGCTTGATTGGGAGCCTTATCCACGAAACGTCCTTGTACGCGTTGATGCTCTCGTAGTACTCTAGATTCTTCTGTCGCGCACCACCATGATCATGTTGAGACAGTAGTTGTAGCTGGATACTAGGAAAACTCACTCGTGCCACATTACCCTAAAGGACTCTTCATCGTCCTCGGTCACCGCCCCGTTCTCCAACGAGACACTAAAGCGACTTGCACTCCCATCGAGGCTCACCAGTTCTGCTCGGTGAGAGCACTCGTGTCGGCCGGAGAAACCAGAAGCGCGGGCGTAAGCCGTAGCAGCGAGAGTAGCGCCAGCACCAACGAGACCGCCAGCCAGCTCAGCCATAGAAGCGGACAGAGTGAACGTCAATCACCAAGTACGGGGCTATGCGTAACGTAACGAAATGGTAGTAAATCTCTATCATGTCGCTGACAGATTGATGAGAGTTCTAGATGAGATGGGTCGCCTGTTGACACAGCATTTTGACATACAGTGGGAGAGCCGCAGTCTTTAAACGAAGTTTGAAAAGATGCGCGAGGCGGAAGAAAGCAACGCACCCAGTGAAGAAGAATGCAAGTTATTCGTGATAGACTAGCAAGGATAGTTTCCGCTTTGTGACTGCAGGAGAGCCCGAGTTCCGGCGATATCGCCCGTTTTGTTAACACAAGAAAGAATATGTCAAGGCCTGACATGTGCTACCAAAAACAGGCCGAACTCGGGAAACGCTCTACTTAGTTTGTGCGTCGCCGTCGTCGTTGTCGGTGGCGCTGTGGTCGACGTCGTGGAAGTAAGCAGAGAACCGAGTTTGGATCGAAGCCTCCAGATCCATCCCAAGCGACTACGATTTAGGTCACATGTGTCAGTCAACTCGGGAAAAAGGCTGCCAAAAAAGTGGACAGTGCTTGAAACCTAAGTTGGGTTTTAGTAAATATCCGAATTCTCGCCGTGGTACAGACTCGAATATACATGTTACCAAGTACAATCGTCTCCCAACGTAACACCACATTCCAGTTCTAGCTGCGACGTGAGCAGCTGAAATATATCCGGCCAGTCGAGATCTATACTTTGTACTTGAAGTCATAACCAGCTTGGAAACGTTTGTGAGATACGGGAGTGTGTTGACCTTCCCACAAATACTCCAGTCGTACATAAGATAACACTCGTCGTACAAGACATAGCTATCACTACAAACATGACTCAAAGACCACTGGGTATGTACTCAATATAGCCTACGATCCCTCGTATGATATCGACACATGTAGAATGAAAGACCAGATGCACGCAGTGCCTTGATACGCTGGTACTGCCCTTCCGTAAAATCGAATACTTCTCTAATCGGTACATGCAGCGTAAATGTTTCCAAGTCTACCGCACCAGTGTCCGAGTCGGGCGCATCAGTAAGTCTCTTGGAGTCTCGCCGCCGGCGAGACTCCAAGAATGCCAGAATTCCCTCAGCCACGGTGACCTGGCTCGCGACACAAAAGTTGTGCACATAGGAAATGTCAAGTGCGAGGACGCGTAGCTGACCAAGGGATTCTAGGGAGGAAAGAAGCTGTGTGATCGATTCCGTACCAGCACGGATGTCAAGGAGAGATAACTCTCGGAGTAGACCACACTGACGTATCAGTGAGTCGACGGCATCGATGTTATGGAGGGCCTCATAACGGTGTGCATCGTTAAGGACCTGCAAAATAACACGTAGCAAGGCACAGCCTGATCTCTGAAGCATTTCCGCGACGAGTGAATATATCTTGGGCCAACATCCCCTGATTACCAAGTGCTCCAAGGATGGAGTGCTAATGTTGGCCATCACATCGTAGAGGGTATGGTCGCTCTCGATGACCAGATCCGTCAAATGAGCAATAGTAACCAACTTGTCGGTGGTGCGAAGTCCATCCCCTGCCGGAAGGGTTCGGACTTCGCACTCATCAGAGAAGGTAAGACGACGTAGGTTGTGCACTTTGGCAAGAATAACAAGAGTGGAATGTGTCGTTGCATGTCCGTATGGGGCTCGGAGGACAAGGCTTTCCAGGTGACTCCAGTTGAGATTGACACCTGGGTTGGAGAGTAAGCTATAGGAGGTAATGATAAGATGTCGTAGAGTGCGTGGAGCAGAAAAGGTGGGTATTCCTTGAGCGTGGTCAAAGGTGGTTATGCGAAAATCCATGGACTCCAATGACGTTAGACGACGAGTGAATAGGCGGAACTCTGGCCAGTCGCAGATCTGGAGATCACTAGTCCAAATGCAGATTCGCTGGATGCGATTAGCAATGGACAGAAGCAGGATGTAGGAGGGAGTGGTAGCCAAAAACCTGCTTTCCAAGCGTAAGTCGATCCAGAGAGGGCAAAAAGCTGCACGAGAAATAGCCGTTGCAGTGCCAACTTGCATGTCGTCCTTGTTTTTTTCATTGGAAACAGTACGCCCTGAATTAGATAATGGCTGGTTGGTTTCCCGCGACGCGGCAACTAAGACATGGCATTGCCGCCAGAGCTGCGGGAAGGTCATCGTAATATCATTCCACGAACGACATACGGCGGCAAGGAGAGTGGGTCGGATTAGATAGAAGTGTGAAGGATTTATGGTGCTACGTGCGCAAGCGAAAAGGAAGATTTCGCGCAAAACATCTGTGGGAAGTCGGCGGACAGGATTCAGCACCAGACGATGGTGCTCCACCTTCCACGTCAGCGCATCCCGCTCAGCCACCACGCCCTCAAGAGTCTGCTGCAATTCCTCGATGATCGTCTCGAGCTCAACTAAACGCTTCACACCGTCGACGCGGATCCTCCTAAACTCCTCCTCTTGACTGGCAGACGGGGGATCGTTTGTCTCTAGCAATCGCGCGATCTCAGGAGACGGCGCTTGCTTGCCTTTGCGATATTCGACATCGGAAGATTGGCATTGTTTACAGCGACCGGCCATGAGGTGCGCTATGAGAGGTAACGTCAAATTCGGATGATGGCAGTCTGGTTTAAAGACCTACCAGTAGGAGTGGGAGACAAGGGTTATACGATGACTTTCTTGAAGAACCTGTCGAGGATGATCAGGGCTCTGGATAACGTCGAAGCCTCGAGGCACTTACGCAACAGGCAAGTTTTCACAGCATCAGGTGAATGACGCGTCAAATGACACAGAAGCTAAAGATGACATGATAACCAGTTCGCGTTCGTGAAGCGCATGATGGGACTGGATTCTGACAAGCGCCGGGGTAGGTATAGGGAAAGGTTTGGCGTCGACGACGAGCGCGAAGTATTTGGCGATGGTCGTTTTTTGAGGAGAGGGAGGAGGATGGTAGCGCATTTGCATATGGATGGGAATGACATGGGAGCCAGGGGCAATACTAGAAAACGTTGAGGTTGAACGCTAGGCCAGTAAAAAACTAATAACGACGTACCGGATTCATGAGCTTGTCCTCGCCCACGTCAATCCGATGTCATTCGGCGGGACTTCCAAAGCTTTCCATAGGACGACGGATATGGCGGGATACGAGAGTCACGGCTCAGGCCAAGCTACATTTGAATGCCCCAGCTATTGGAGATGAGCAAGGCTAATATATCGACGAAGCTGTAAAGGGACATACCTAATCGTCGCTCGTTAAATGCCGTGTATCCCGCATTTGACCAAATTTCTGCCTGCGAAGGAAAGGTGGCCCTGTGCATAGATTTTTGCCTGACGAGTTCGGTGGAACGGAACGTTTCAGAGGGGACCGTCCCAAGACGCAGATGATATCGACGTAGGATCCGTTTCCTCCTCCACGATGGGACCAGTCACTAGAAGTCGTCAACGTTGAGCCCAATCGCGCCGAATAAACGTACTGGTTTTCCAGACCATAATTGCTCCGCCGAAAGCTGCCTACAACCTCTGATCGTCCTTCCCGAGTAGTTCTGCTACAACGCCGACGAGTTCATATGGATCCCGAGAAGACGCCTCATACTTGGACTGGGCTTCGCGATTTTGTCATAGTGAGAGGAGGTAAAGGTAGGCCGGCTCAATTTGGAAACTCCCGACAGTCACCTCACATGATGGGTCACAGGCGTGGCGGCTTTCTCGCCTCCTACCACCATCCTCTCGATGATGGACCTATGTACAGGTCTCCGGCCCCCTACTTCACGTCGCGCTTAACCGTCTATAACGCGTCGTTTCGCCGAATTGTTCGTGTCACCCTTCATTGAACATTCAACGGCCCGGGGCTTAGCTGTGTACTTACTATGGACTAGTGCATTGTCTATCTTCGTCGGGCTTACATCTCACCCACATGGAGCTTTGACCGCACGTCGTGGTAAAGCACGCTTTTATTACCCTCGTATGGTACGCTGTATCGATTGGGAATATTGGAGACGACCAACCGGCGCGAAACACGGCGGGCATCGTGTTGCTTTTAGTATGTACGTTGGTCTTACGCTTCAGCTTCTGACTCCGATCGGACAAGTCATCGATGTCCTAGTCGAAGACGACTTTGTGTCCGGATGTCAAGGCATCGCGGTGATATGGTGGGTGATTTATTTAACGTCTCTGATGTTTATTTACCTTCGTCTAGCAGAACGCAGGAGAATTGTCGAGTTGAGTCTCATGCGCATGAGTAGAACACATCCTTTGCTTTGATTTCAACAATTGTTTATGGAGTAAGTCCTATATAATGAAAAGTTTACCACCGTAGCGTGAAGAAACGTGCATTTGAGGTAACACCCAACCTCTGCTGCAGCAATCTGGAATTCCAGACTACGAACGGTCGCTCTACACGCTATCATGAAGGAGACGACGGTCAGAGATATAGCAATCGGGAGTGACCCGTAGACGTCGTTCTACGGAGGAGACGCATCTGCATTCGACAAGGGCACACTTGTCGATGTTATTTGCCGCGCGCCGAAGAGCATAAGCCCCGTCTTCTCTGACTTGGAGCCGTTATTGGTCGGCGACCCACCAGCAACACTTCCTCGCAATCCACCCACATCGAATCTCAGTTTTCAACCCAAAGGGAAGCCCCGGCAGGCGCATTTTGTGGGGTTGCCGACCGAAATTCATCAATACATCTACTTACTCTTTCCTTCCCATCAGCCCGCAAAGCCTCGTCAATCTTGCCACAACGTGCAGCCGCTTGCGAGATGTACTCCGCTTATCTACGTCGAACCGTTCCCCTCGCCTGCGACAAAAATCCTTCTCATTTGTTCGTCTCCTCTCCCTCGACAGTACATACGACTCTTTGGAAGACTCCTCCGATATCAGTCTGGACTTGTCGGGTAACCTGGAACACCTATCTGTGGCGACATCCTTGTTGCCCTTGTCGAGGCTCATAGTACCCCCGTCTGTCGTGACGCTCCAGGTGGATTACTTTAACATGGGTTATCCCTCAATCTCCGTCGGTAGCTCACGTCAGTTGATGGCTCTGAGCTTGGAAGAGGGCGGTCACGCCGTTTTCGATGTCCTTGGAAGAACATACAAGCACTTTTCAGACCGCGCGGGCGGATGATGATCTGGTGCGTGCTGGTCCTGAATCCGATGCTGGCTTCCTCTGAATCAATACATTTCTGCAGCCACAACTCGGAGAAATAATCGCCACACGGCTTCCCCAGCTCGAGAGGTTCTCATTCTCACAGTCCGAGCCTTCCTAGACGTGGAGACTACTGACGGAAAGCGGCTGCTGTTAGCCTTTTCGAAAGCTGCCCCGGATTGAATGCGATTTCATTTAATAGTATCCCAGACGTCTGGGATCCTATTGGCCTTTTTCCCGCCAGGGTATGGACGAGAGACGAAGGTGCGCATATGACGGGAAGGGCTGCTCTGCCCTGGAAAGTAGGTGAAATGTGGAATCGTAGTCCGAGGGTATAGTTTCAAGCCAATTCGTCTAACTCGGGGCGAGTAGACCCGCACAAAGATTGATGAATGAACTTACAATCCTCTTCCTCTTCTGCAGCAGTATACTCTGACATTGTGTATAACGCACCATTCGACTTGAGAAACATGTTCATCATTATTTATGTTAATGGGACTTGAAATTCTGAACAGTTGTTATTCTGCTGCATAGTAAGTATCTTCCTGAGATCCCCCTTGTAAGGCAGCTGATGAGCACTATTTATGCTTGAATCAGCGAATCTGTTCTTCTCCATTCTGCCAGAAACGCCCGTGGGAGCAACCAGCGAGTTCAAGGGAATGGTTTCGTACAAAGATTCAACATCTCGAAGTTCACAGATGTCGATCTATTTGAATACATTTTTACCAACGACGACCATGACCACTTACTCCGTTATACAGGCGAGTTCCTGGATTTACCTCAGCTACTATCCAAATGTACCTCACTTTATCCTATGTGGAGCAATGGTCAATCAATACTCACGACCGAGTTCCCGTATCGCTGGTCTTGTTAACGAGAAAGAATGTGTCTTCCTGAAAGCCGCCACAGAACTGGCCATCAAGGTCCGATGATCGAAGATCTAAATCCGACACGACAAGGACACCCCACAACATTATGGTGAAATCGAAACGACGTGAAATATCTAAAAAAGGACTAAGATCAAGAGTAGTATATATCATACACATAGACAGACTAGGTGGTACCGATGGAGGATAGTAATGATACAGTATAGTACTGCAGACAAAAGGCGACGATAGAAAAAATCCGACTCAAGCAAATCACGACGACAACCGACGACGCGGATCCCGCTCTGCGCCACTACCACCACCACCGCCACTCCATCTGTTGTTGTCATGCAACACACATCGCAGACTAGCCCCGTCTCCAATGTTGTAATCCTTCAAGCGGCCATGCATCAACGTCTGCCCACAATACACGAGCGAAAACTCGTGCAGCTTCTTCCCAATGATGTCGCCGTACGACTCTACGAGCTTCGCGACGTCGGTTATCTCGTTTACACCGCAGCGCCTGGGCTCAGGCGTAAACGGGGACGAGATGTAGATATGATACTCCGGAGGAGGTCCAGGCTTGGGCGGCATAGGCAAAGGCGGCGTTCTGGGGCCAGGGGAGGAAGGGCGAGAAGAAGTCGCGTTGATATTAGGCTCCGAATCACGGCGGTGGGGGTCTCGCTCGTTGCGGAATGGCAATGGAGGCCGGTGCGATGTCGGTGGATGGTTGGATTGTATGACTGGTGAGCGTGGGGTTGACATTCCAGGCTGACGCGACGCGTTGTTGGGCTCTGAGCCACGGCGCGCGGCGTCATATGGGCGATGTGGCGGTGGAGGATTCGAAGTGATTACGGGGGAGCGAGGCGGGGACCTGCCCGATCGTCGCGAGAAGGAGTGCTCCATGTTCACATCTGGGGCTGGAGTACCGTTGTGATGTGCTGCCGGAGGCGGGTTAGAGGATATGACCGGAGAGCGAGGCGTAGCCATCCCGGGTAATGGATTCGTGTACGACGGCGGTGAGTTGTCGAATACTAGCAAAGCATGAGTTGGAAGCAGAGGGTTGTGGTAATATGGGCGTACAATCTCGTCCTATAAGGTCGTCTAGGCTGTCGCGGGGCGTATTCTGCAACAGCGAAACGGATACTGTGTGGACCAGCGGAAGCACATACTGCCAGCTCTCCCGAGTTACTTCGACGGGCTGGCCCTCGCATTCTTCCAGTCGGTCCGTGTGGAGGACGAGGCGGTCTTTAGGGATAGATGGGTAGTAACTGGCGATAATCTCATGTGCTTCCTAGATGAAAAGACCATGCGTTGGAACACGAGGTGAAAAACGTGTATATAGAAGAGAACGCACTTGGAAGGAGTTGGATAGCGTCTTTTTTGGGAGTAAGACACGCCGTGAGCCGTCTGTCACGACGAGAAACTTGACGTCGCGCGAGTAGATGGCGGAGGGCGGCGGAGGTGCCTGAGGCGCAGAGCTGATTTTGCTCATACGGTAGTACTGAAGAGGGGGGAGATGTGGGAAGTAGAGGGCACTAGATTGGCAGAGGGTCTCTTTAATAGTCAGCAAGGCAAGCTTTGATGTGCACAATGTCTTTGATGATGGATGTATGAGATTAGAACGTGCATGCAGCACGAGACTTTTTTCCCAAGCACTAAAACGACCGATCAAAATGACGTAAATCATCGATTCCTTGCTTTGCAGCTTTCGCCAATCTGGCGAGGAGTGTTATGGCGCGCTGTTTCCACATTTCCGTGGTCAATGCGGTGGCACGCCATAACACTCCTCGCCAGATTGGCGAGAGTGGCCGCAGTTGTTGTTGGAATACAGGTGATCAATCCGTTCCAAGGCGGATAGGACTCCTCGAAGACTCTGTGTGAATGGTACCAATCTGAGATGATACGAACACGAAGGTAGACCATGAGCCGACCTCCCCAAGGGAAGGCCGCAAGCGTGTATTGAAACTCCAGGGAGGGCTACGTAATACAATGAAGCTGGGTGGGTAACTGAGAAAAACGACTAGCGGCGACGCTGTAAGAGATTTTTACAAACAAGAGTAAGATACTAGACATACCTGGCGGCGACGCGGTAAGAGCTGTAGAGCGGGGTCATGACCCGTGCTGCTTATGCGTCGCCGCCGGGCGTGGGACAATGAACCGAATGCGACCATACGATCGTCAAGAAACAAGAAAAACAACTATCTGAGAGAGAGATGTAAGTATCACAAGAAGCGCCGAAGGCGGTGCCGAAGGCAAGCTGAATAGCAATGAATAAAAGAAGTGCCGAAGGCATGGTACACTCACTCGGTTTGTTTTAGGACCCGACGGGTAACAAACCGTCGACACCTCTTTGCGACCTAGTGCAGAGGACTAGGTAGAGGCGCCGGTGCATGAGTAAAGAAAAAGAGGAGGCAGACGGCGGAGAGTACACACCTCATATTGGCCTTCTGTAATCCAAGATTAAAACTGACCAATCTGAGATGATACGAACACGAAGGTAGACCATGAGCCGACCTCCCCAAGGGAAGGCCGCAAGCGTGTATTGAAACTCCTAATGGGTACCTGTGTCTGGAGAATGTATGAAAGGGGTAGTGACCGCAAGATGGTGTCAATTCTCGTTGTCGGCATGCCCGTGGAAGAGCAACGCCTGAAGAATGATGGGGTTCTTTCGGATGTAGATCTGGAAAGTGTCCGAGGCCCAGCGTCCGGCGGCCTGAATGAGGTGTGGTGCGGTTCCATCTTCAGCCATGGCCGTAGCGCCGCCGGCTCGCATAGACTGACCGCCGTACTCGAGGTTGGGTTCTAAACGTCGCAAACGTGACATGAACCACGACCTCGTGGGGACAGTATTTTTCGAAGTAATCCAGAGGAAAGGGTTCAGGCGGGATACTCTGTCGCGTGAAGCGAGGTAACGACAGAAGAGAGGTGCAGGATCCAACGCGCCGCGTTGAACTATCCGAATTTTGTTTCCTTCGAAGAAACGGTCTGCTTTATGAAACGGTAAGTCGAATCCATAACCGCGCTGGAAAATGATGACGGTCGAGCGCTTTGAGCATTTACTGTAATCCCTGATCGCCACATTGTCCGGTACTGATAACTCGCCTAGTCGCATGAGACCGGCGAATCCGGTATGTAGCATCGCGACGAAGAGTAGGTCGTCGTGGGAGGAATGAAGATTCAGGGAAGACGCTGCTGTGAGAAGATGTGCCCGACTAAGAGGTAGTTTCCTATGAATGGCAGATTTGTAGCGCTTGCGACAGCCGGAGAGCGTTCGCGTGACGAGGTAAGATAGACGGATGGTTCGGACATGGGGGAAGTACGCCTCGAGTTTGTTGCATATCCCCGAGAGGTAGGTGCCGACCGAGTCAGGTTTTATATGCGCCGACATGTAGACGACGAAGAAGGAAAGTGTGTCTTCAGTTGGGTCGACAGGAAGTTGATGCATAGAGCAAAAAGCGAGATAAGAATTCAGGCCAGAGTCATAGTTGCTGCTGGTGGAAATGTCGATGGCTAGACCCAGCGCGATCGCTCGTTCGTGGACGAGCTTCTCGCGGGACCAAGGTTTCCTCTTCGGTTGCCTCGATCCGCGTGTTTGCTGTATTCTCATTTTTCTGATGCCCCCAGCGTTATTCGAGGGGGTTTAAAGGATTCGACTATGAGTCGAGGAGTGAGGACGCGTAGAGCGTCAAGATTGTCGCGAGAGAGGGCATCTGCGACCAAGTTGTCGTCTCCGGGTACGTGGAGGACGCGAAGGATGTTTCTGAACGCCCCTGCGACGTCAGATTTCCACAGGAGTAGGTGTTTTCCAGGATGGAGTTGAGCCAGACGAAGGTCCCCGTCAGTATGCGGTTTTGGGACCGCGATGTTTGGCGTTGAATACAAGCCGGGTAACAACTCAGGGCCAAACGCAGGTGAGTGTTGCCCCTTTTGTACTTCCTCTTGACACCGATCAAGGATAAAGTCGCGCTCTCTTTCCGACGGGATATTTGCCCATGCATTATCCCAAGTCTCCGGAAAAACGCCGGAGGGGTTCGTGTTAGCCCAGGGCCAAAGACCTACGCGCAGAGAACGGACGACCGACGCAATAAAAAGACGGTTCGGATGGATGGACAAAAGACTCGCGAAACGGTCAACATTGATAGGTGTCGATACATGAAAGAGGTGCGGATTGTCATGAATTGTTTTGATAGTTCGCGTCTGATACTCCTTTGCAGGAGGACTTGGGAGGGGTTCGTCAACCTCGGTGAACCACGCTGTTCGGCTACCTCGTGGTGCGGTCCTCCTCCAACCGAAGCCTCGCAAGTAATGTGGTAGGAAGCTCTCAGTCGCCACAGCATCAACAGTCTCCATGGCGACATCTTCACTCTCTTCATCCCCATCGAAACTCTCCACAAATTGATACGCCGCATGCCAAATCCTGGAAACACCAGCGAGTACGGTCGACGACTCAGGTGCTCTCTTGGTTGCAGGCGGTAGCGGCATGTGGTCCGTTGCACACTTTGCAGACGTGCTGTCTGGAACATGGGACACGGAAACACTTTTCTTCGTTCCAGTTGTTGCAGACGGAGCGTGCCTTTCCAGACTTGGTTTTCTTTGATCCTCCCTGATTGCTCGATTCTCCTCCAATTCCTTCAAAGTCGTCGTACCGGACTCCATCTCGGTCAAGGAAGACGCCTCGGAGTTTGTAGATCTCGGAGTGATCCCACTGGTTAAAGAGGATGCTTGGGTTTGAACCAATGACTTTGCGAGCGGCGACATCGTATGCGATGATACGGAGATGGGAGGATTCTTGCTTGGAGGTAAAGAGGTCATCGACGTGTTGTCTCCAGGTTCGGAGTTCGTCGCGCCGGAAGGGGAAGACTGTCTCGACAGCCGCGCTGTAACGATCAAAGCAGCGGTACCAGAGGCTCGAAGAGCTAACTGTCTTCTTGTCCGGGCGGCGTCCCACGGCTTGTTGTAACGTCGCCGCAGCTGCTCCGAGAGGAGCGGGGTCGATATCAAGTTTTGTGGAGAAAAAGAAGGCGTTGATTTCATCGAAATCGACGACTTCATCGAGTAGGACTTTCTTCCAGAGAGCATTGGGGAAGACGGGAGCGACGCCTGAACGTAAGAGGCTTTGGAGGGCTCCTTTGATGTCGCGTCTGTGGTTTTCAACCAGGGTACGGACGAGCTTATGTTCCGGGGAGAGGAGGACTTCTTTGAGGAGAGCAGCTGGGGCCCAGCCGAACAGGAGGTCATCTTGCTCATCGCTGGCGTTGGAATTATGGGAGTGAGCTCGTCGGTGTTTCTTTCCGTGGGAATAAAACCTGACCGCCTTTTCTTAAGACAGCTCGGTGGCGACCGAGGTAAGATAAGAATCTTAAGATACATGCTACACAAACTTTTCCTTTCATCTTATGTCACTCTTAAGAGGTTAGTCTTACATCTTCTGATTCTTATAGTGGTGCTGCTCTTCTTCTGCTTGCCCCAGCTGGCAGTGACAGACCAGGACCCACCACAAGTGCCAGACCATCTGGCATACATGGAAACCCACAGGTTATTGCTCAAAATTGCACAGCACAAACACATCAGGACTCAAATCGACTAGGGCAACAATCTATTACATTCCCATGATACAAGCTGACAGGCCTACTGAATGCCCGTTCAACTGCGACCGAGCTGTACATAGTAGTATGCGATATAGAAAAATAAATCATGAAGAATCAAGGATGCGCCGCGAATGTTTTGAAAATACAGGGCGATCTGAGAAAGGCGAGGATACATTCCTCGCTTCCCAGGCCATCATTGGACGATTTTGTCCACGGGAACAGTCTTCATCGAGGAACCGGTAGTATGCGAGGTCTTGCGACATCCATCCCAGGCGGCCTGCTCACGAAATCAAGCATTCCTCGCGACGGATCAGGATAGCAAACGTACCAAACTAGTTGTCGGCACGGCCTTGCTGCTTCCTGAGTGTGTCGGGACTAGCTCCTCGCGACCAGCATAATCGTTATTCGGATTTCCTTCTCCATAGCGTGCGCGTTGTTGACCCGACCAACTTATCAAACGACGCCATGCCACGACAGCAAGCGCATCCACCGGCTTACGCCATACACCCCGCCGTAATATAGCTCTCCAACGCAGCCGACACATATCAATTTACGTGACGACTCGGGCGTCTCGGCAGCCTCCAACGCCGTACATCCATCCATGATAGACGCGCCGTCCATACCCAGAACGGACTTGAGCATTTCCGGCATAACAAGCCATCGACCTTACCTTAATCGCCTTCCGCTCCCAGAACTACCATGTCTATAAACAAAGGAAAGAGATGAAGAAGAGGGGGTACCCACTCGAAATACCACCACTGCAATACAATCGTCCATGAAAGGCATTCGGTCCGACACAGTTTGGAAGTTGATCCCGACGGAGGGGGTGGGGATTGATTGAGCCGCCGAGTCGCCTGTCCGTGTTGACGATGAGGTTCTGGAGATGCCAAAGCCGCCTAGACACGGCTAAGAGAGAGCTGTGTATAACCTAAAGATCGTGGCCAAGCTGTTCGTCATCACACGTCGGCGACGGCATGCTTGGTGAGTGGGGCAAGTGCGAGAGCTATTGATTCTCCGCAAGAAGACATGATCCGATCATCGGACAGCAAGGACGACTCGCCTAGACGACTTCATTCGAGCCAGTCGTCTCGTGAATCATCTCTTGTAAGGCGAGACCATCTTTGCTGGAGCCAGACTAAGATGCAAGCAGTCAGCGATATGTGCATTTGAAGGACTGAAGATCTTACATCGTTGTTCTTCTCGTTATTGCCAGTCCTTCCATCATCCGTGGTAAACTCTTCGATGGTATCGATATTGGTCCGATGCTTCGTGAAAACAGCGTATGAGCGACGAATTGAAAGCGAACCCAAGACGATAAGACTTACTCGACCTCCACCGGAGAATGTCGAGCCCAACCCAACAAGACCGAGGCTTGTCTTCGTGTCGAGGGCACCAGCTTTCGATTGCGTAGAAATCTCCTTCAGGGAGAAGCCCATGCCTTGATTATCCGAGGTCGCGCTGACACCCTCGCTGCGCGCGCGGGTCCGGGCGTCGAGGGCGGCGAGCAGGTCCGAAAATCGTAACATACAAGGACCCGAGAAGAGAGGCCGTCACATACGTCGGCCAATGCAGAAGAAAAATGTGATGTAGATGAACGTATGACCCTAGGCGAAGATCTACACGCGAAGGAAAATCAGATTCGCAAGGAGCGAAAGGAATGCCGAGAAACCGATGTACGGATACCAAGGATGTGATGGCGCAGAGCGTGGTGATGAGGCCGGTGTTAATGGAGTATATGATCTAGCGCAAATTACGGGCGAACCTCCACATCGGAAGGGATGCGCACCAGCATCTTGATCATCCTTCGGGAGTTGACAAACCGTGGCCTTGATTGGGCTAGAATGCAGACGAGCGCCGTTGTGATCGTAATGTCTACAGCCACGGCGAGGGCGTTGACGGTAATCGAGAGTGCCTAGGATCATTGAAATATTCGGATCGGAAACGGAAACAAGGAATACCAACCTTGAGCGCGCCGAGCTCCTCGAAGGTGCGCACATGAATCAGGGCGTGGACCGCGAATGCTTGGAAGGCCCGTTAGTCGAGGTATAGGAATGTATTAATAAGTCATACCGACGACGCAGCCTAAACAACAAGTCAGCAAGCTAGTCGAGTCTTTGGAAACGAAGGAGACTTACCGAATTCGCCTATCACGAAAGATGACTAGAAACAGGCAAAAATTAGGTCCCATTGCATGAAGAAGACACACACTTACGACTAGACTGGTAAGCCAGATATTACGCAAACTCACTACCAGCGGAAAGTACGTGTTGGAATAAGCGCATGTAAGGACAAAGTGAGCAACGTACGATGTCAGATGCGCATGGCAAGGAAACTGAAAACACGATTAGTCAAATAGAGCAGAACAGTTACCCTTAGACGAGAAGAGCGGTGAAGCCGTTGAAGAGAACCTCGAGCTGGCGAACAGTCAGCTGTGGCACATGCATTGAACACGACCAGTCACCTGCGTTCAGGCGCTGTACTATTATCTCCACCAAACCGACGGCTGGGGTCTCAAAGGCGTCGTTACGGAGGTCATGGTGTTCGACACCATTCATCAAGCGCTCATTTCACATAGCGGTACGCTCACCTCGTCGTTTTTTGTATCGTGTTGGAGGCTGATGGTGTCATTTAGTCTATTACTATGTCGTCTCAAATTTCTTCAACCTGGCCGCCCTCAGCAACACAGTTTGGCGCGCTTCTGTCGCATAATTGCCCTGATTTAAGCTGATAAGCACACTTGCAGGAGTCTCCTGGTTTGTCCTGCATTCCTTGGGAAGGTCGCTGAAAGCGAATAGTTCGATGTACCTCCATGGAGACTGCCAAGGAGAGACCGCTCAGCAACGACTTGGAAAATGAATCGAGATCAACGTACATTCCAGCGATGACAACGCCAATATAGGCGGCGCCAAACCTATCGGGCCCAAGTCAGAAAAAATTAAGCCCCGGGTGAGCCACTACTAACGTCCAGTCGAGAGACACCATGTTGGACGGTGGAGGTGAAACGAGACAGCGAATGTAAAGAGGATCAGACCGTCGTGTCAAAGAATTGGGGAGTGAAAAATGAAACCTTCGCCTAGACGTCCTGGCATTCAACGACGCAGGCAGAAGAAAGAACTCAAGCTCAGACGGAACGGACTACTCCAAATACGGCACCGCACATCTCACCGCGATGCGATCCGCCTGTAATGCAGCCCGAGTTCTAGCCGCCTCACTGATGTTCTGGAATCAAAGTGCAGTCTACCTTCAGAGGCGACAGAGAATGAAAAAGAACACGAGCTAATAAGTCGAATGAATAGTCACCGGAAATAGGAAACAACATCCCGCAACGACGTGTAAAGTCGCCACTACACTCGGCGTCTCATCGCGCCATAGAACGTACTATGCCAGACGCGCATGGTGGTCGAGGACAAGAGGCGGAAAGTTGCTCGGGTCCACGGAGCGGGATTACAGAGCCGCTCCGATCAACAAAGTAAAGTACCGGCCCGGGCTGATGTAAAGTGCATTTTTTTCCTTGCCAAAGACCACCGTTGCTTGACCGTTGCTGAGCGTTGACTGAGGCGAGGTCGTGATTGTTAATTCAGCGTCATGGACTCGCGCTCAACAGATATTGAGCGCGAGGAGCTGCCGACGGCTCGGGATTATCGGCCGGTACACTTCTCTGACGAAAACGCTGCCGGGAAAACTCCAGCCAAACAATAACAAAGCCTTTTTTCACCTTCGCAGCAACCACCATCTCATTCGCCTCTTTACCTCCCTTTGACGCTCTACCCTCCAACCACAATGATTGCTTCCATTCCCGATGAGGATGATGGTGCTCGAGCCTCCAGGACGCCAGCGCTAAGGGCGGAAACGGACATACGCCGTTGTGATTTTTGGTGCGTTGTCTTCCAACCCAGTACGTTCTGTATTGTCCACATATTTTCATCTCACACGGCTTCGTCCTTGGAATCCCAGCGGAGATGGACACAACTGCCTCGCTCGCGTCTCCTCTGCGTGTCAGGTAACCGGCCAACGACACGTTAGGAACGGGTGTCATTATCGAACTGAGCTTCAAGAATCCAAGGTGCGTTCCGTCTTTTCTTACTGTGCGCGAGGACTGACTGCTGCTTCAGACGTCGCCATACACCCCGCCGACCCCCGCCGCGCGCGCGCGCATCCTGCATCAATTCAAAAGCAGCTGCATTGTCAGCGCCCATTCCAGTCTATACTTTCCCTGCATCACCCGTCTGGCCTCCCCGAGATAGCCCACAACGGTCGCCCCAACACTCTGGACGGATCCGCCCCTGCATCCAGCCGGGCGCGTCTCGCACTCGGTCGTCGTGGGTTTGGGTGGGCGTCCTTTGGCGTCTTTGAAGCATATCAGCAGCTCAAGTCGCTTGCGCGTCGAGACTCCAGACTCTTTCGCAGCACCTCCCATTTCTACGGCGCCAGTAACTCGCTAACGTTTAGTTCCCTATTGACGGTCGCCGCATATTGTTGAGTCGCGGGCTTCTATAACCACCATCTCTTTGGCCTCTTGACCTCCCTTGGCTTCTCCGTCGCTCGATGTTGATGATGGTGCCGAACAGCGAATGGCGCTCCACGACGCCAGTGCTAAGGGCGCGAAATATGAAGGTCGTCCGCGGCTGTTCGAAGCCATGTCCGGAACAGAAATGTGGGGCTCGCGCTGAGTATTTCATTAACATTCGCTGGTGCGTTGTATCGGTTTGTCCCATATATCTACCACTCACAATTTGCTAGTTGGGCTGTTTCGCGGCCACTGATGTAGACCTTCCAGTGAGTAAACCATGGTTTCCCGTGCAAGAGACTTCCTCAGTTTGTTGAGCCGCGGTCTTTCATGATCCCTTCTTATGAGCTGTGACAATGAGGAGATGTGGGGTAACACATGTACAGCATTGCAGCAGGTTCCAGTAATGAGGGTGTCAAGCTAACCTTGAACTTTTCTTTGGGCTCATCTCATATCTTACCTTCCGCTTAGCTTATTCTTAGTCTTAGTCTTATTCTTAGCTTATTTTATTCTTATCTTATTCTTAGCTTATCTTATTCTTATACTTAGACTTATCTTATAATTGTAGGTTATATGGTGTATGTGTTGTTGGGAATATCATTGGCAGCATACTAGCAATTATGAGACTGAATTTTGGTGAAAGCTTTATCTTAAGAATCTTATCTTATCTCGGTTGCCACCGAGTGATTCTTAAGAAAAAGCGGTCACCTAGTTGCGTGGGAGCGTTTGCGCCTAGGGCGCTCGCTGCTGTTGTCCGAGCTCGATCCATCATCAGAGGGGGGAGGACTTCTTCGCCTGCGTCTCTTGCGGATCGGAGGAGATCCAGCGCGAGATCCCTCATCCCTGTCACTGTCTCTGTCACTGTCTCCTCCTCCATCGTCGTCTCCACCTCCGCCGCCGTTCTTTGCTCCGAATCCACCGCTAGATCCGATAGTGGTTTCTCGACCACGATGTTCCGCGCTTGCTCGGAGTCGGACAGCGCTGGAAAGTCGTTGGAACCAGGGTGTGAGTTCCTCTTGACCGTCGAATTTGTAGACGTTTGCGGTAGCGATTTCGGCGATGTACCCCACGATCGTGGTTTGAACCTCAACATCTGTGGCGGTACCTCGTTCATACCGGTCGTAGATGCTTTCGAGCGCATTGCCGACAGCTTCGAAGTACTCTTCTTGTGATAACGACGGGTCAGGGAGGCTAGGGATGGAGCAGTCGCCTCGTTTTTGATTTTGGGCATTTCCGGGCATTACTTCTTTGATTCGATAGATGGAATGAAAATTCGATTATAACTGAGAAAAACGACTAGCGGCGACGCTGTAAGAGATTTTTACAAACAAGAGTAAGATACTAGACATACCTGGCGGCGACGCGGTAAGAGCTGTAGAGCGGGGTCATGACCCGTGCTGCTTATGCGTCGCCGCCGGGCGTGGGACAATGAACCGAATGCGACCATACGATCGTCAAGAAACAAGAAAAACAACTATCTGAGAGAGAGATGTAAGTATCACAAGAAGCGCCGAAGGCGGTGCCGAAGGCAAGCTGAATAGCAATGAATAAAAGAAGTGCCGAAGGCATGGTACACTCACTCGGTTTGTTTTAGGACCCGACGGGTAACAAACCGTCGACACCTCTTTGCGACCTAGTGCAGAGGACTAGGTAGAGGCGCCGGTGCATGAGTAAAGAAAAAGAGGAGGCAGACGGCGGAGAGTACACACCTCATATTGGCCTTCTGTAATCCAAGATTAAAACCGACAAATTTAAAACAGTTGGCTATTGGGAGGCCCATTTACGGGAATCAACAAACGAAGCAAGGATAAACTATGGAGAAATGCAGTGAGCATTCGACCGAGAATCCAATACTATTCATTCCGGCGACAAGAGATTGCATCTACTCGTTCTAGGACTTTGCTTTCTTTGTCCTTTCCGTAATCGATGGATGAGTACTCGCATCATGATATCGATTGAATCTATCAGGCACTCAGTCACAGCAACAAGCGCCGCAAATTTCCATGGCGGTCCGTTGTAGAACCGCTAGGACATTTGACAATTGATTTTAATTTTTTTTGTTGTGTGGCGTCTTTTGCAAAATGCTGGATGCAAAAATGGGGACACCCAGGATTGAACTGGGGACCTCCAGAAGTAATGGCTAGTTTCCACGTTTCGTCGACTTCAGTCTGTTGCTCTCCCAACTGAGCTATGTCCCCGTGTTGCAGGCTATCACTCTATGTCTCCAGTCTCCGCTAATTTACCATTGTGAATCCGCAATTTGGAAAGTGTGACCTAATCACCGTGACCTGTGACAAACGCGTCTTTCCTCCTCCCCATCACCGCGCCCTCTAACAGCACCACCATGTCCCAAGAACCCGAAGATGTCAAGCCAAAAATCAATATCCACATTCAGACTGATGGAGGCGACAGTGCGTCCCCTTCTCTTCCTCCCAGGGGTCGCGTTTTTTTAACATTACTGGGGCAGAGATAGCTGTCATGGTTAGACGAGACACGCGCTTCGCCAAAGTCTTCGCAGCAGCAGAGGTGCGTCCAAACTATGCTACGCAACTAGTTCCGCGACTGATGGGCCCCCCGCTTTTGTAGAAGAAATTTGGTAAAGAGCCAGGCGCGTATACTTACCCTCCAGGCGACCAGTGGCGCTAGAGGCTTATTGGGCGTTGTGTTGTAGGGACGTTTAAATTCACGTACGAGGGAAAGCGTATCCAGCCAGATCAGACGCCAGCAGAGGTGCGTTGCCGTTAAGCCCACCCACACGACCATCAATTTACCTGCGCTCTACAAGGTCGACATGGAGGACCAGGACACGATAGATGCCCATTTGGAACAGGTGCGCTATCTTCCTTATTTCCTCTTCCGTGTACTGACGCCTTTTCTCAGACGGGCGGCGGCAACGGATCCTGAACATGTTGTTGTAAAACTAATCCCCCATATTGTATATTCATCTTCGCGATCGGGCTTTTCTATATTCATTTTTGGAATATCTATCCTTCCTTCGCGTTGGCATCCATCTTCAAGCCTCCCAGTCACATTACCACGCTCTAATAGCACACCCCCTAGAAACCCTTTTCACAACCCTTCCGCAGTGGCGTACACCGTGCCCACATTCTAATAGCACACCATGCCGCAGATTGTTATCTATCCGCCACAACGAGGTCTCTCCGTGAAAGACACAACCTTCCACAGTTCATTCATATCCGTGCGTTTAGACAAAGAATATCCGGTCAGGTGGGTTGGACCCTTATTCGAAACAAAGTAAGTACCTGGTTCGGTTCGCGACTGCGGATGTATGCGGGGTGTGCACGTCCGAGCCTAGCGATATTTAAGTATGCGTCATGGACTAAAGCTTGTTCATCGAGACGTAAATCGTTCATGGCCGTGTAGGGAGCGTCTTTGGCGGGTGTTCTTTCCGAGATCGCCGCCGATCATTGAACAGGAATTTGGCAAAAGCAAGAGAGGATTTCCAATATGTGGGTTGTCGAGTGAGTACGCCACAAAAAAACAATCCTGTGGTACAGTTTATACCACAAGTATGGAACATTACAAGCTAAAAGTGTAACAGGCTCAGTCAAAACCCTGCAGTATGTATGGCCTGATACTTCAAAAATGAAAACTGGCCTAGAAGCCTCAGTATTGATGTACCACTAGCAGAGGTAGTACTACCGGCAAGTAAGCACCTTACGAAGACTCGGAGGTGGTAAGCAGACTGGTAGCCGGGACTAGACTGTATCAAAGGCAAGACATTAAGGGCACCAGCAACTTTAGGTAGAATAACTGCAGACTACACCACGAGAATCCAAGCCGCGATCAAAGTGAGCGATGCTTGGACGATTGCGAATCGGGAAGTGGGGGACGTGGGGTGAGCTGTTTGATTACCGGAAAACGGGCATGACAAGGCAATCCGAAAATCGTAGAATTTTCGGACACTCTGGGGCAGTTATGACAGCGTCGAAAAATATTTGGTCGTCCAGATTCGTGAGTGAACATCAGCCTGTAAAAAACACGCCTGTGTATTGAGAGTGACAGAACCAGCCAACCTATCGAGAATAGTAAGTAAATCGATCAAAGCACACAAAGACCCGATAAGATAAGCACACACCATCTAATCAGCTCTTTGACCTTTACTTTGGCCGGAAATCACAGGTGAGCCGGCTCGGACTCCACCACACGTCTTCCTGCGCTTTAGCCCTTTGACTCTCTTTGATCACCACCGATATAAAGAACGCGAATCCACCCAATGGCTCCCCAACACCAGCTCCTGCTCAAAGATGCCATCCCACACCGCCCACACCCATACCCACCACACAACCCAAAAGCGCGTCCTCGTTGACCGCGACGGCATCATGCACGATCCGGATTACCGCGCTTTCATGCCCGCGACGTCCTATGCCTCTTCCTCCCGCACATACGACACCGAAGAGATCCAGTCTCCGTACGACTGGCATTACACACCGCGCTCACGCGCCTCCCCGTGTCTATCATACGCGTCATCATCGTCTTTGTACGGCGCATATCCCACATACACCAAGACTTTCGCGGCGTCGTACTGTTACGACGAGTTGTTGTCGGAAGAAGAAGTAGAGGAGGACGGGGAGGAGGAGCCACAGGCGTACAAGCCGGAGGAGTTATCGATGAAAGAGACGGTGCGGCGGCAGTTGCAGACGGTGTCTTTCACGGTGGGCATCAAAGTCTTTCGGGCGCGCAGGCGGCTGAGGCGGGTGCTGCATCGTAATCACGGCGCGCTGGCATGATCCCCCCAGAGGCGTACGCCCTAATACCCCACCACATTGCTATATGGGTCCTCCGCTGACAGCGATACATCGCACGCGTCTAGTTCATACCCATTCAAACCAATCCCATTTCGTTCTTCCTGTTGTATTATGTATCACCACACATTCATAGTAGTAGTAGTCAAATGTCCGTACCACATACCTCGTCGTCCTGAATACTTATTCAGCGCACTTTTCGTTAAAGCAATAGTGTCTGAGAAAGGAAGACCAATGAGCAAACTGTTATAAGGTTCATGTCGGCAACTTACTTGAAGACTAAAGCAAGAACTTCTTTCGAGCAGGAAGAGAAGGCGCCATACGTAAAGCGAGTGTTTATGGCCTGGCGGGTGAAATTGGGATAGACGACCGACGAAAAAGGTGTCATCGCATGAGGAATAGCCTTACTGCACGGTGAGCAACTTAGAACTAGCAAGCTCCATGAGGCTAGCTAACCTACGGGCACCAGCGGAACGCAACGCCGTTGTATATCTCTAGCTCTCTTGTTTCCCCCGACGCTGACCCGGCATTCGAGCGTATGAGTTCCAGTTTCGTAGCGCCCACACTGATACTATACCCGTATTTAGGATAGCCATGACATGGGTTTCAAGGGCGGGGGTCAAGGCGTGCGGCGTGGAAGTGATGGTACGAAAGAAACCGTCAACGAGATCACGGGACCTCGGCCAAGACACATCTGCGCCAAAAAAGGAAGGAAGATGTTTCCCCGAGTGTGGCGTCCAACGCCTTCCACCACCATTACTGTTCATGTCAACGCGTCAGCGCTTCTGGATTAATAAAGACCGGTTTATTTGAGCACGGTGGGATGTGTCATATTTTCCTACCGACCCAAGTCGCGTGTAATAGGTTCAAGGCTTTTAGGTCACTTTTAGGTGCCACTGCCAGTTGGCAGCGGCACTCTTAGCCTCTTGGATGTTTGAAAAGTTCACCTTTCTTGTCTCTTCTAAGAGCACCTTTATGAACTTGGCAGCCCTCGGTTGGAGCCTTCCTTCTCACCGTTAGTAAAAGTCCTGAATCAACTGTTTCATATCTTGGAACCTCATCTTCGTCTCCTGAATCTCTCAGTCAATGCGCAGTCTTCCGCGACTTGAGCGAGTTTCCGTCGAACCTAATTGCTTATCTGCCGTCGTAGCATTTTGTTACCCGGATGTGAAGTGAAGTGAGCACGTATGCTAGTTCGGCCCCAGCATCATCGCTGTTGGCGTTCCAATGACTCACTGCCTCACTAATGGCACGGCACTACCGTTCAGCTATGAAGCTCCCGACCTATTGACGTTATCTACCAGCCTGCCTCGTCCCGATACCGCCTTGATCGACGTTCCAAAAGAAGTCAAGTTACCTCTACGCTTCTGAATCGGGACCTGATGAAACTGTGGTAGTACCCACACTTTGCCCAGCCGGGCGAGTATTATCAATGCGATGTGCACCTACCTGTGCATGCATTCACCGCGTTCACTCCCGTTTGCACGTATTTTCTACATATACGGATTTTTTCCGTTCTCGTATTCCAGCCAGTGCATCAAGGTCATTGCCTCCCAACTTCGTGATTAAACAGAGCGTCTCTGATTGGTCCGCGCCAAGACCATATATAGCCGATGACTGGGGAGGTACACAAGAACCCTGACATGTGTCGGGGCTGATGCTACATAATGCAACCACCAACCACTGAGGACTCCCGCAATGCTGCTCCCTCCCTCTCTCCTAGCCAGCGTACTAGACGCCGAATCTCGGGTTCAGGATGAACCCCACGCGATATCCAGCCGTCGCTGGACGGTGATGGGCCTCATCTTTGTGCTCTCTCTATTTGGTATGTCTCATTATCACCCCAGCACCTGGGCGCAGTGGCGTATGCTGACGGGCGTCCAGCGGTGTCATTCCCCGGAATATCCAAGAAATCGACGTACCTTCCCATACCGAAGATTGTATTCTTTATCGGGAAGCATTTTGGCACAGGTAGGATCTTCCTAGCATGTTTGGGTGGCAAGCTGTCTGACCACGACCACAACTAGGTGTTATACTATCCACCGCATTTTGTCATCTACTTCAGGACTCTTTCGCGGCGCTGACTAGCCCGGAAGTGTCGCAAGAATATGGATCTATGGTTGGGAAGCAATGCGGCTTGATAATGTGTGTGCATATCTTGACCACTGAGCAATGCTGACCGCGTTATTATGCAGACTTGCTAGCATGTTATTGATCTTTCTTGTTGAATGTACGTTGGTTATTATCGCTTAATTGTGCCTACTAAACCCCAGAATAGATATTTCGACATCATATGTCGACCATCTACATGCAGAACCCTCTGCGCCATCATCTCCGGCGCCTACTCTACGCCGCTTGCCTTCTGTTCCCAATCTCCATAACCACTGCCTCACTGATTCCCCACTACCGACACCTCTAAGTGAGGAGACGCCTTTGCTGACTGATACGACACACTCTGTGTCATCGCCGCCTGCTACGATACGGCATCCACCCCAACATTATCTTTCTTCGTTAATGCTGAACTCGCCAAGGCATTCACGGAGCAGCGAGTCCTTCTATGTAATAAATGATCTCGTACACCATGTTAATAATGGTGAATATCAGCTTATCGGCGGTCGGGGCGGGTGTGTCTGTGTGTGCGTGTGTCCAGCCGGCGGGGAGAACGGACAGTCGCGCACAAAACCCGGCGCCGTCGCTATCCCCATGCACGAAGATCCATCTGAACAAGAGCCGCCCCGTATTGGCCGGAAACGCCAGGTCGTTGGTATCCTCGTGAGTTTCTCTCTTCTTCCGTTCCACAGCCGTTCTTTAATATATCCTGTAGGTGCTACAACTAGGTATCATGATCCATTCGCTCGTCATAGGCCTGACCCTCGCTATCACCCACGGGTCCGAGTTCACCTCGCTCGCTACCGCCATCTGCTTTCACCAGCTGTTTGAAGGGCTCAGCCTTGGCATTCGTATCGCGGCACTGCCTCCATCCTCATCCGCCAACAACGCTATTACCACGAACCTGTTGACGCGGTGTCGGCACAATTGGCTCGCGCCGACTCTAAGCTTTCTCTTTGGCATCACCACGCCCGTCGGGATGGGACTAGGCATGGCGGCATTCTCTTCGTCGTCACATGCCCAGATGCAGCTTACGCAAGGCCTGATGTCCGCGATATCTGCGGGTATGCTCATCTACGCTGCGACCGTTGAAATGTTGGCCGGGGACTTCGTGTATGGGAATTTGCAGGGCGAGCACTCGCACGCTGGTGAAGGAGGGGGTGAGGCGCATACTAAGGAGGATGAAGAACACGAGGAAGCAACGCCAATGAGAAAGGCTGTTGCATTACTGAGTTTGTTAGCAGGGGTGGCCTGTATGGGGCTGATAGGTATTGGAGAGTAAGCCTGGATCTTTTACACCTTAGACTATGTTGTACAGTACATCTTGCATGTTGTTTTGTTAATGCTACACGCTACGTTACTTCTTGGATTGCTTAGTAGTCTAGTAAAGCCGAGTAGGAAGCAGCCTTGTTGGGATTTCCGCCCTCCAGTAACTTGACATAAAGACGGAAGCAGGAGATGACGCTGAATTATCGATGCCACGTCTCGGAAACTCCACAGCTGATTGACAAAACGATACTCAAACTTCAAAGCAGATGCTCGCGGAAGCGGAAGAAGATAACGCAGCGAGACATCGTGTGCCAGTTTGTCGTATCTTTGGCTTTGAATTCGAGGCCCTTGAGATTTAAATTCGCGCAATACAGTGACCTGACCTATGTTCCTACCGCGGAGATCATGTGTGCGCGCAAATATCATTTCACTGTCCGCCTGCCACCCCATCGTTTGACTACCCGCTTGTCATCCATCCTTCGATTGCATCATAAGACCGCGCTTGACGAGAACAGTGTACCCATGATTATCCGACGCCCGCCACTGCTTTCCTCCTCATCAACCTTAGATTGACAAAGGCTGAAGGTTGTTATTTTTGTGAGGCCAATAGGGGAATACTCACTTCGCGAAAACGCGCAGACGCGACGTCACTAAGCTTGAAAGAATATGAACGAACGACACAGAAACTCTAGATTGCAAGGTGATACAGTTGAAAGCAACACAATGTGGCTGTACTGCGCAGAAACGTCCATGCGACCGTACTTTTGGTAAGATGGTATAGATCAGAGCAGTCATGAAAGCATGCGTGGTGATGGTAGATGGAGGGAGTTGGGGGAGTTGTATATAAGAATAAATAAAAGAGAAGCAAAACAACCAAAAGAACATGATGGTACAATCCAATGCTACAGCCCAAAACAGGGAGATGTCCGTGCTCCCAAGTGGTGATTACAGGAAAAAAAGGTGAATAAAGATATAACGTCGTGTCTGGGCATTATTAGGCGCCGATACCGCCAACAAAGCACCATTTCTGGACAAAAGCTTTGTACAAGTCATCAGACGACGACGGGGGTGATTCAGTCAGTTTTGACCGAGGAGGTGGAGGAGATTTAAGCATGGGCGGGGGTGATTTGGGCGGAGAAGTGGAGTGAAGCATGGAGAATGGAGCAGGAAGGGAAGCTGGAACTTCCTTCTTGGAGATGGGCGCCTCCCTCCTAGGACGCTCCAAGATAGGACTCGGCGTCTCCTCATCGTCATCGTCGTCATCACTGCTCCCGCTATGAGAAAGCGCGGGGGTAACAGGTGACGCAGGCATCCAGAAGACTCCCTCGTAGGGTTTCGGCGACGGTTTAGCGTAGTTGGCCAGTTTGAACCCGCGGAGCCGTTTTTCGAGAGCCTCGCCAGAACTCGTACGAACATGGACAGGCTGTTCAGGCGGGGTATGAGGCGGAGTCGCTGGTGTGGAAATCACGGTTGGGAAGGGAACTGTCGATGTACTTGGAGGCGGTGAGGTATTGCCTATGTAAAAGTCAGTATCTTGAGCTGCCACATGTGAGAAAACATACCCTTAGAAAATTGGACGCGATAGTTCTTGCCACCGTTGTTGTCCCACCACTCGCCACCTCCGGCTGCGTATCGCACGACCAAGTACATGGTACGGGAGGCAAGCGAAGGCGCGTAATCCTCCAAGCGAATGGTATAGTGAAAGCGATCCCAAGCTTCTGGGACAATTCCGGCAGCAATATCACCCACTGTAAGCGGTGAGATGGAGACGGGCAAGCAGGGAAGGGATGCGGAGTAATGCCCTGCAACCTCTGATGTCGTTTGCCAATCATCCAGCGTAAAGCGCACGTAGACATGCTTCTCGAACGACACGTTGCGTACGAGGAGCGTGCCCGTAATGGTAAGGCCTTTCAAGCGAATACTTTCGATAATGACGTGACGAGGCGGATTGGGATTAGGGATGGGGTCGGACTGTAGAGTATAAGCCGGTGGCTGGGCCGGAGGGGTTATGGGAAATGGGAAACCCTGTTGGGGGGCTTCGCTTTCCGTCTCTGTGTCCTCGAGTGATAACAGAGAGGCCGGCTTGGCCGAACGGCTGAATAAACGTACGGTTTCGAGTTGTTGTTCTGGAAAATGTACGTTCTTTGGAGTAGAAATGCTCTGATCAGAGCCCGTAGGACTGAGAAGTTCGGGTGCAGGAGTGGAAGGCGCTGAACGCGCGCGCAAATGAAGGGAATGTTTCGAGAGGGAAACGATATTAGGAGAGGACGATGATCCTTTCAGAGATGACTTTAGTGGTTTACCGTTGCTCAGCAGTATGGGGGAGCTAGAGGTCCTGCTCGGACTCGGCCGTACGGGTGGTTGAGATAGTCGGGGAGAGGGTAGTGGGGACGGGGACGGGGAACTGCGCGGAAACGGTACGGGGACAGTGTTCAGTTGCAGCCGGAATTTGATGGGTGGTGGCTGGTGTTCCTCCTCGCTGTCGCTCGAGTTGGAACTGCTGTTATCGTGATGCAAGTGAAAGTGAGGGGGGGTACGCCTGGGAAGCGCGCCGAGTGAAGCGAAAGCGCCTGGGCCGCGTTCATTAGTGTAGGATCGACGGTGGGTCGGACGACCAGGGGGAGTCGTGATGGGAGTCGTCGTCGTCGAGGACGGCGTCGAGTAGGGCATGAAGGAGGACTTGGTGGTTGGAAACCAAGAACCTGTTTTGTAAGGAATCGGCCATTCTCTCGTGTTCTTTTTTCTTGTCACCCTGAGTTTGTGTTAGATTCAGATCACTCCACAACATCCCGATCCCATCTTCACACGCCTTATCTACCTGGTATCCGTTTTCGTCCATTTTCGTGTCACCTCAATTACCCTTGTCCAATCAGCGACGCGTCTGGCCCCTTCCACCATTTTACTCCCGAGTTCTCGCCAGGAAAACATACAGTGTACGCTCTCCTCTCCTGCGCTCTTTCCATTTCAGTCTCGAACAAGCCGAGAGCACAATATTTACCTCCTTTTGGCCCCAACGTTTTATCGATGACACATCCGCCTCACCAGGCCCTGTGCGTCATAAAATCATCATACTCTTTCAGCGACCATACGCTTATCCTTATTCTCATCTCCGTATCAATCCATCGTACTCAGGCTCACGCTGGTCATCCTCTTGACTGTCATATTTACCTCTCACACTCGTTCTTTCCTCACTTCCGTTGACTGGCCGTATTCAGTCATTTCGGCTACACTGTGTGCATCAAAGCAGTACCCCAAGCTACGGCCGAAGCAAAATTCCTGCTTGTTCCGCAATGGAATAGCACGAACGGGATTCGGCCGTACTTTTGTCTCACTGTATCCATCGTCTCGGAAATCATCTCGGCTTTTGTTGTGTATCGCTTCGTACATTCAGTTGATCCTCACACACTCCTCCTTCTCCATTCTTCGGCGGTACCGGATTCCCTCGACAGATGCCCGGATTTCGTTCCGCTTGTACCTTACCAGGTTATTGGCACGTCTAGAAGTCTTCCAGAGGCTGTGCTTCGAAACTAACAACTCGTATACCCCATCGAATTAGAATGTCTATCATCCATTTGATCCTATCAAGCGCTCTCGAACCGCCTCGCCACACTCAGTGTTTCCTTGGCTGAACAACTACTTAATAGGCTGGGTTTAAACTATCGTTCGCATTGAATCGCCGGGCTGACAATGGGGTCCATCTGACGCGACTTGGAAGCTGGATGCTCGCTGAGTATCCCACCATGCCATCAACTGCCATCGCCACCTTTGCGCCACATCCGCAACCAATGTCAAAACTATTCTTGCCATTCCTTCTGACGTTGATTCCCGCTGCTCGCGTTCTCTTATAGGTCTTCAGTTGCCGCTGCAGTCCTAGCGTCACAGTTAATTCTCCACCCCGAGTCCCCGTTGTTGGGAGCCACCGTTCTCGCGCGACGAACCGTTCTACAATGGTATCGCTGGCGCCTCGTATTCCGGGCTAGATATCAAGTATATTCATACACCTTCTCACGCACTAACCGAAACGGACTTGCTTTCCGCGTGTCCCGGACGAGGAGGGGTGCAAATTTTTTGGCCCATGCAGATCGAAGTCAACGAAGCACCATTGTCCTCCGGCATCCCCAACGACGTTCTCACCCTGGCTTGTCTTTGTCCCCCAGTCCGATTCAATACATTTCGTGGACCATACGACTTCTCACGCAGCTCGTAAATCCTCGTGCTATCCAGTTCGCCCTGAAGAATAACCTTGGGGAGGGTCGTTCCTTTGTTTTTAATCTCCCTTATCTTTACGCCTACACCTTCTCTTGCATTAACGTCACTCTAGAATTACCTTTATAGTTTCCCAAGAATGAGATACGACTTTCAAGTTTCTAACACTTCGCTTGTGGTGTCTCCTGCCTTCTGGCGTTAAACGTTGCCTTTGGCGGAGATCCACACAACGATCAAGGGTGAGCTCGGTCTAAAATCTATGGGGATTAACGTCGAACATTCTCTCACAGTTCTCTCGATGAATTTTTTAATCGATCACATATCGCAAGTCGATGGGGGTAAGACGACGCGTCTCCCATCAACAAAGTTTGACTGGTGCCTGGAACCTCGAGGAATGCAAGAATGTGCATCTGCTATCATTCGTCTCACGCCTGATGTAGGTGATGAATCATCGCGCACGCCATCGAAACTCGTAGACTGGGGTTACACGCCATGGTTGCATCAATGTCACGCCACGGCTGCAAATCCTTGAACGCTCGATGCTCTGAAGGG
Organism: Hymenopellis raphanipes; assembly: GCA_036872995.1. Taxonomy (NCBI): domain Eukaryota; kingdom Fungi; phylum Basidiomycota; class Agaricomycetes; order Agaricales; family Physalacriaceae; genus Hymenopellis; species Hymenopellis raphanipes. Next base: position 4,727,192 of record JAYMDG010000001.1, read on the forward strand.
GCACACGAGTCGACGCGTCTCGCCTATCACTGGATAGATTCCACGAACTCTTCCGGCAACTTTTGACAGCTGACAGTCTTCGAACTCGGAAGACTGCGAGAAGGATCTGAATGGATCTGGTGACTGGATGGGAGCCGATTTTCCGTTTCAGGGGACTTGACAACCTCGCACTGTTTCAACAAACAGCTTTTGGGGTCCCTCTTATGTATTTAGTTGGCGTCCCAATGGAAGAAAACGTACACTCGAGTTCTTGAATCTTGATCTGTTACACACGGAGCGTTTTGTTGCTCAAAAAGCTTTAAGGCAAATCTGAGATGGGGACACCCAGGATTGAACTGGGGACCTCCAGAACTTCAGTCTGTTGCTCTCCCAACTGAGCTATGTCCCCTATAAGGTCAACAAAGTCCTCTTTATCCGGGACTGAGCTTCATGCCCTCTCAATTCTTCAAGCCCAATTTGCTCATCTTGAAATCAGGGACTTCTCCACCTCTCGTCACTCTTGCTGTTCGTAATATGCCTTAAAAGGACAACTGCGCCACACTGGTGATTCGCATGTCTGGTATGGTTACCGCATCAGTGGTTCCGCTTGCTTTACCCAAAAAGACGAGGCAGGACAGGTACAAATTAAACTCCTACTAGTGCTCTTCTTTCCGCAACCCAGTTACGCCGATGGCGTATGCTCCAAAGCTTCCCGGTTCCGAGTCCTCACACCACGCCCTACTTCTAAGTCGGAAATTAGTGGAGATCAGATGTCGGTACTTCAAATGTAAATGCCAACTCCCAGTTACGCTGCGCCACGCTTACACTGATAAGCGTGATACCATACTAAACTTCATGACGCACGTAGATCATGCCTCGCACCTTACGCTTAAGTTTGTCGTGGGGGCTTACGTCCATGAAATCTTGCGGGATCCAAGTGCGTTGCCTGATATCTCCCTGTCACCTAGGCTGACTGTTGTTTTCAAATCGAGCACAAAAGTTGGGTGCGTGATTAGATCTTATCGCATAGCGACTATTGGCCGTTGACCGTGCTAGGCCGTTCGGTTGAACGCTGCCAATGGAATGGTATGCCTTGGATGATTCTAGATCGTAGCGAGAACATTGGGTGGATCAAAGTTATAGACGTTGTGGACCTTTCTGAGAACGTCGCGGGCTGTCCGGAGTGCGTCGGTTGTTAACAAATGGCCGGGCACGGTGGTCGATACCATCGATGGTGCCTTACGAGCATGATAGTCAAGCCGCGGCGCTAGAGTGCATTGTAGAGATTCAGAGACGGTCAAAATAGATAGGTCTTTATGAACACGGTCACGGAAAGCGTCTCGGAACATTGAGTGTCAATGAAGATATATTCAGAGTCCTATCGCCCGTCCTCCACCGTTAAATCTGCGGAACTCGTCAACGTAGGTACGTTTTTCCGTCTGGCTCACAAGATCGACCGTAGTCTGCTCGACACGAATCGTGTTTATATCCGTCGCGCCTGTATACAAGGTATATGCGCCAAGCTCCGCGTTCAACGCAAGATCGACTTTCTCATGACCGATATGAGGACCAAGCGAACCTTAAATTGTGGGGAACAAAGGACCGGTGTAAGCCTTGCAGAACGGAGAACGCGGCAAAAGAAACCGACATACCGATAACCCGAGTAGGTATAGCGAGATTTGCAGACACGTTTATCACTGGGGCGGATGTAAGAACCTAGATGGATGCTCTTAGCCCCAGTCCGAGGTAGAAAATGAAGATCTTGTAAGCGCCGCGCCACGTACCGCTGCAGTGATATTCACGTTCCCGTCCTCATCCAATGTACTTCGGTCGGAAAGAAGGAAACCGACGTCTTGGAGCGCATACATCTGGCCCGCATTGTCGAATGTCTGGACTGTCCCACTGTCGGCAACCTGAATTGTGAATGCAGATATGCCCGACGCGCTCGGTATCGACACCGAGAAACCATGGTAGAACGTCGCGCCGAAGATGCCTCCCCCGAGGCTCAAGGCATGGGCGTCAACAGTTTGCGATGCGTCCCCACTTCCATTACGCGATATCCAGGATACGCTGGCGCACGGTACCGGTCAGACAGGGTAAGACTACACGCAGAGTAAACTCGATACCTGACGGCCGAAGCTTGGCCAAAGTGAGACGAGAGCAGCTGAACCGGTCTCGTTAATACGGCTGGGCGATAGCGCCATGACATTCATCTCACCCGTACATACCCACTGAATACGATATCGCCCTGAGTGTCGAGGGTAAGAGAAACATTGACCGGTTTGACATTCAACGGTTGGATGGCGTCGGTCAGCTGAACACCAGCAGGGACTGTGTCCAGCATTCGGCCGAAGATCTCAACGCACGATTGCTTGAAGTATTCAGTACTCGACGCTAACCTAGGACGACAGGAATCAGCATAAATTGCACGATGGAGGCGGAGGCTTAATGTACAATTGCATAGTTGCATTGCTATCTGCTGTGTATAGTCGGAGGTCGGACCGCACTGTAACATTTTCGGTGGTGACCAGCGCGCCTTAGAATAGGTCAGTTCGAAAGGACAGGCTAGAATTGAACATGACAATTACCCCCTTTCTGTCCTTGCCAATTCAGATACTCGTGTACGCTGCCCCAGGAGGTCATGAGGTAACGGAATTTTGTTTACGACGAATTCCTCACACGAAGTCATCGAAGACATCGGGAGTGGCATCGAAATGAATGCCGCCTCCAAGGTTATCCGGTGTAACAGCACTCTCGTTGACTGCAAAAGGTTACCACCCTGTTTAAAGCGTATACAATACATACTCACCGACTTGAGGAAACCCAGCATGGTGGACACTACCCATCGAATGCCCACAGGCTGTTAACGTCTGCATGGGTGATTAATTCGACAATATTACTGCTTGTGTATCGGGCTTACGATAGTATCCTGCAAACTAAAACCAGCCTTCTCCATTATTTCGAGGGTCTCCTGGATGGAAGTCTCTGGTTCAGGCACGCCAGTAGCGCCACCTTCGGTAGCATCGATCCGTCCTCCGCGAAGAGGAACAACCAATGGCGGATCGGAACAGCCGGCGATGGAGGTCACTACGCTAAGTGCTATTAGGTCTGCCACTATGAGGAGCATTGAGTTAGTAACTAAAGATAGACGGTCGCCTGGACATATACTTGAGACATGTGCATTCGCAAACGGTGCAAAGAAGGCCATAGAATCGTTCATGGCCGCTCCAGAGTTCTCTGCGCGGTCCGTTTCGAACTGTATTGACGCGTCCACGCCACCGGTCCCCTCCGCTACGTTGGCAGTCGCAAAGTCATCTGGCCAAGTTGATTAAACCGCAGTCATCCTCGCGAATCCGTGAACTCACGAAAAGAAACCCTGATCCATTGAGCCGCGGTCTCTCTGCCCAGGTTTTGTGCGCCAGAAACATAGTTTGAGCAGGGCGTGATGGCGCGCTTGAAAGTACCATCGTTGAATCCTTCCGTGTCGACGAGCAGATGCTCAAGCTCATCCATGACATGATTTGGCCATACGTACGCGATCACCAGATGTGATGAGATCCACAGAAGCGCTAAAGGTGCAAAAAATATACGCATCGTAACGTTGGGAGGGAGCCAAAGAGCAGATGAGGCGTTATCGACGAAGCGGTTGACTATCAATCGCTTCCATTTATAAGGCGTACGGCATTGTTGTAGAAGTCGCAGAATCACTGGATCCGATGTTAGTGGCAAGGCACTCAAATCAGTGGATTATGCACATGGAGAGGTCACGGCGGCACTGTGAGAAGTTGGACTGGGACGGAATGCGGCGGGCGTGCTCTGTGCGTATTGCGCTATTCAGAAATAGTAGGCATTCGTTTTAACGTGCGCTGAGAATAGAAGATGAGAGAAAGATATGCCGACATTGTAAGGCCCCAACTATTGCGGCATAAATGCATTTCTAGATGGATCGAATAGACACTGCTATAAAGACATGGCCAACTTATGGACTGCTCTGGTGAGCGTCCTTGGCGGAGCAAAACCTTTTCGGAGGGAGCGCCAGCCGTGGAGCGCCGGCGGTGATCGAGAAGGTACAAGACTCCTGGCCATTGGTAGATCATGTACCCCTTTCATCTTCTGTTGTTAAGGAATGTAAACTAAATAAGAATGAGCAGAATGACAAGGAAAGTGCGAGAGGGAACCTGCCTGAAGACAAAGATTCCAATCGAGGTTGGTCCCGAGCGTAGTCTGAGGTAATCAGTCGGTTTGACTTTTTCGAGCGGCTAGAGACAGAGGTATCCGGCCAAGCAGTCAGAACAACACTGACTTACCCAGGTTTCGTTCTTTCTGCCTGTGAATTGACAAGAAGGCCGACGTAGCTTTTTGATACTATGAAGAGCCTGAGTTGAGTATTTTTCGAGTACAAAATCTCGTTGTCCCGGGCATCGCGAGCTTCCGTGTTCTGTCTGGGTAGAATCAATGGGTCAAGCACCTTGCTACATGAAGGGAGCAAGCAAGGAACGTCGTAAAGTGTTCGGTACTCGGTCCGACTCTCCGAAACACGTCATTTGCACGAAAACCTTTCTCGATTAGGCGTTTGCTCCTGCCATCATGGTCTACCCTCTCCGCCGAGTATACACGCCTTTCGTCCTACTCTGGCGCGCGTTGTTTCGTCTCAATGGTTCCCGACAATGGTCCCAACACATTCTCCAAGTTCTTGGGCCTCTTGGCGCAGTCACCTGTGATATCACCACCATTCCCAATGATTTGAAGGACGCAGACTTACGGCGCTCAACTCTCACTCATGAAGGCCTGTGAAGACAGCTCAACAAGGTTTCCTCGACATGGAGTCTCAACCAGACGCCATTGACGAATGCGTCCTCCAAGTACGTTCTCCTTACAATGCTTTAAATTTAACTCTCATCCTACAGAACCTAGGGTCATAGATTGATATACTTATTTCCCTAGGTGACAATTCTGTCGCCGGTGTCTTTGTTCATGGAGTACGCTCACACGTGTGGCGCCGAACGACAGTACTTTCGATTGCGGGTGCCTAATTTTCTGGCGATTAGACAGGGTACGTTGTGTTATTGGTTATCTTTCATTCCCCATCTCCTGCGTACGCTTACTTTTCTTGTTCAGCAGATTATCGGCTTAACAGTTTTGTTCTAAGCGCGCGCTGGCCCACCCGACGTCGGTAGCTGTTCGACGCGATGGCATTTGCGTTTTCACGCGGCGACAGCAAACCTAAACATAGCAGTAACATAGTGCTCAGCGCATTTATGTTATGCGAAAGACGTTGTAGATGTAAGTTGGCCAGACCATCTATACGCGCCCCGAATATGCTTATACCATGTTACAACAGCGGGACTCTGAGTCCTGGCTGGTTGGTGCGCGGGTCAAGGTCCTTGTTTGGAATTTACTACGCTTGATCACAGGATGCCCGGACGAGTCTCCCATGAATCGTGTTCCCCCGGTTATAATCTTCCTGCTCCCGGAATGCCGAAATGAATCCATGTGATGTGGATTCCAGGGCCTATAACCCATGTCTGTTGAGACGGCGGGTTTTTCAAGTTTTTCAAGAAGGAAAAGGAAGGAGAAAAAGAGGGAAAAGAGAGAGGATTATGTACTATATCCCGCCTGTATTCACCTCAAAATTTGAGTCCATCTGCACCGTAACGCGCACAATTCACAATCCGGGTCTTGATTACGTCTTGAATTGAAGTAACCGGTTGGCTGGGGTTCGGTTTTCAAACCCATGCTCGTTTTGGGAATAGCATCCCAAGTTCTAGCCAATCATTTTCATTCTCTTCATCGTGATCAGATTACGATGCTCTGACCGGCGCGAAACAACTTGCTTTCAACCACCATCTCTCCACTATCTGCCATCTCGATGATGCGCTGCCGCCGCCGCCCTCGAATACATTTTGGGGCTTTTTGGGGCTCGTCTTCATGACGGCACCTTTTTAACACGGAATCGCGCCGCGTTAGTCCTCAGGACGAGGCAGTCGCTACTGGATCGCGCGCGCGGGCTTCAAGACGCCGGATTGGCTCCCGCCTCGTCGCCTTGGTTGCCTCCAACGAGGCTTGTTAGATTTTCGACCTGGATGGCGTGGCGCACGCATCCTGGCCATAGTGGTACGTCGTTTATTTTCGACCAGCATGTTTGTTACTGACCGTAATCTCTTGCCATTCCGCCAACTCTCTAGTGCGCTGTATGGTGGACCACGGACAACAGTATTCGTGTCACCTTACTTACTCTCATCATTCTCTTTCGCTTTTCGGGCGCAGTTTGGTTCAGCGCCGGTTGCTGTGTCCTCGGATACTTTCCGGGTGCATTTTAGTGTTCGCCCTCGCGACGACACTAATTCTGCAGCGTGTAAGCCCTCACAAGCGAGGCAGCAATACTACTGGACTATTGACTTTGGATTCTTGCGTGGCGTTGGCTGGCTGCTAGCCGCGCTGCTACTCGTTTGTTACCACGGCACCAGCTCGACTAGACTCTGGCACTCAGAACGCGCGGCGCTTATCTTCATAGCCATGGATGATGCGTGAGCCCTCAGGATGTTCCTGGGCTGGACGGCGTTGCGGACGCGTCGAGCCTCAAACGGTGCGCCTTCATTTCGTTTTTGTATTGTTTTCCTCCCGTTTGTCATCCCCACGGTCCACCATCTCCTCCTGCTCACTCTCCCCCACCGTTTCGCAATTTTATCGTGCACGTCGGTCAGCCCCTGCGCAATTGCTCGGGGGTCGGCGGCGGGCACGAATCATTAGCGCGGCTTAGTGAATAGCACGGGTCGGGTACGGGTGCTCATGAGCATTCCCGCCCCAGACCTGATGCTATACCCGCACCCGACGCTTCCGGTACGGGTTCCCCGTCCCCGTCATTTTCCCCGCGGGTCTCAATCGGGGAACGGGTATCCCGCTACCTGTTCGCTAGTTTCTTTTCGGCCCAGCGCGGAAAGCTCAAGAGAGCTAACCGCATACCAGCGATGAAACAGAGAGGAGGTGAGGTGAAGGGGGAGGATTTGTATACTAAAGGTTCATATAGAAACAATAAAGAGTCAAATAAACGCACCGTTTGAGGCTGGACGCGTCCGTGACGCCGTCCCACCCAGTGCTCTGCGCCTCCAGTAGTATCAAAAGCGCATCCCAAGAGCTTGTGCATGGCGCGTCCACGTCGAATCGGCACCGTCGCGCAGACGAGTGCAATATGGGTGCAGGGGTCAACAACGCGCGGTATTCATCGCTGTCGTCATTGGCAATAAAGAAGTATGTCTGTCGATCGCGTTGGATGCGGCTATGGACGCATACTCCCATTGGACTCAATGTCATTTTTCGTTCACTCATTCACTCGGCTATCCTTCGTTGATATACCTATTATCAGTATTGTAAACATCCTTCACAAAATATAATACAATTACTTTAGAGAACAATTTGACAGAAGCTTGGGCAAGAATCGAACCGACACCCCACCTTCTGACGGGTCGATAGCTGAACTGATAAGTGTGCACTTAACCCCTATATCCCATGTTCGGATATGGTCTTGTGTCTCAACAGACATGAATTAAGGGCCGATTCCAGTGCATCATTTCGGAGGTGGATATCACCGGAAAGGATGCCATGCATTAGACATGAGGAGAGAGGCGTACTTGCTCGTCGACCGCTACCTTCTCCGTCCACACTCACATCCCACCGCTCACCATGTCGTTCGATCCCAGCGCTATCATCTCGCTCATCCAGAACTGCAAGACTCTGTACGACTATTCGTCAGATGTCTGGCACTCATCCAAGGAACGTCGTAAGCTTCTCGATGAGGTTCATCCCCTAGAGTCGCAAATGGAGGCCCTCCAGGAGCTAGTGAAGACACCTGGCATCGCCGGCGACCAGGCGTCGATGGGGCAGCTAGCCAGCCTACTAAACTCATCACAACCTTTCGATCAAGCGGTGAAGGAAACCCTGGGCCGTGTCAAAGACGTTTTGACTTATGGAACGTCCGATCCCAAAGCGAACAGGTTCAAGGTCCTAGGAAAGCAGGGCGCCGCCGCGCTGTGGTGGACAGTCGACAAGGCGGAAGTCAAGGACCTGCTCTCCGACCTCGAGCGCTACAAGAGCCGCATCGGGCTCGCGCTTCAGCATGATATGTTGTCAGTCATTCGAATTCAAGTTAATGCGCGTCTAATCGTCTTTAGTAAGAAGCAGGACGTCATGGACGGAAAGCTAGTCAACATGGACCATCACACTAGCAGTAAGTAGTCGGTTTTTAAATAAGCATTCACGGAGACTGACGGCGCGACCAGACGAGGACCGCCTAAAGATAGCCGAATTCATTTCCAAGAACGACTACACTGGCCACCGCAAGGAGCTTCTTGAGAAAAGACTGTCGGGGACGGGGACGTGGATGATTCATCACGCGATGTTTCTTGCGTGGCGGGATAACAGAGAGTCCCCGACGACGTTGTGGTGTTACGGTCATCGTGCGTCAGTTATAGGGCTGAAATGAGTTGAGACTCATACATATTTCTAGCTGGTGCTGGAAAATCTGTCATGGCGTGAGTTCATTGTCATCGGTGCATGCTGCATTGACGTAGATCCTTTTCTCAGAGCACTTATCATTGACCATCTCCAATCGACGCCGGGCAACATCGTACTCTCGGTGTTCTGCCGATATTCTTCCAGCATTTTCACAACCCCATCTGCTGTCCTTAGTGGCTTGCTTCGGCAGCTAATTGAGAAGACTACCAAGGTGCCACGCGCGCTCTGTGACCTATATTGGAATAAAACGGACCCCAATCCTGATACAGTCCGCGCCTTCCTCGCTGAGATAGCGGCCTTTCATGCGCGACCCATCTACATCGTAGTCGACGCCCTTGACGAGTGCCCATTCGGTTTGGACCTTCTACATGCCCTCCAGCAACTCGATTTTTCGTTTCGCATTCTTGTCACCTCACGACCGGTCTTCAAGGAGATCGAGGGACACGCATCCGTCAGGATTCGCGCTTCGGACGATGATATCCTCGTTGCGGTTGATACGACGCTGTCAAAGCTCCAGCACACGTGGTTGGACGAGGAGCTGAAGAGTAAGATCAGAGCGGAGGTTGTCGAGAAAGTGTCAGGAACAGTGACCACGTGAGCACAAGACCGCTCAGGCCGCGACTAGGGGAGCGATGGGAGAGAGAGCAGATAGAGATGATATAGAATAAGCGTAAGAGACGCTGTGCTAGCTCGACGTAGTACAGAGAGGACTGTGTAGTACGGAGACAAAAGAGGACAGAGTGGGGAACTATCTACAAGGGTCATGCATATATATCTGGATCGTGTGGCTATGTGAACAATAGGAAACCCAAACGGAGAAGCAGCGGGTGGATGAGAGTGGATGATAAGAGGATACATGTGGGAAGTCATGTGCCGCACGCTAAGAGTCTGTCACCGGTGTCACCGTCTTAGCGTTGCACCATGTGGCTGCGTGGCTGTGCACGCAGGTTTTTGGCCCGCGGGCCAAAAGTTGCGTGCACAGCCTTAGGTAACCGGTCCGCGACTCCGGTCTCTAGGTCGCGAGAAGGGCGATTCGTGACAATACCCCCTCTTTAGGCTGTGCTTGCGCCTGGAGCACAGGAGTAGAGCGCCAAATATCGCCTATTGTAAGACCAAAGAGCGCGCGTGTACGAGGGGCACGAGTGCGAATTCGTGTACTTCTTCGAGGTGGAGTTATTGGGGTGTCATCAGCAGTGGGAGCACGATAGGCAGTGGGATTTTGTCGGTGGAACTCGTAGACAAGCTCCTTTGCCCATGCATTAAAGTTTGACGCTGGCTCCCAAGTGTTCTCAGAGCTAGGATAGTCGAGCCACTTCACTAAGTAGCTCGTTCCTCGGCCGTTGCTCGGTTTGCGTGATGCCAAAATGGCCTCCACGTCGAACTTCTTGGTGCCACTCTCGAGATCGGGGAGTTCAGAGGGAAGGGGAGGACCGTGAGCATCAGTCTCAACCCAGGGAATGAGGAGGGAAGCGTGGAATACGTTGTGGATCTGCCAGTTGTTCGGCAGTCTGAGGCGGAAGTTCACTGTGCCGAGGACTTCAGTGATTTCGAATGGACCGTAGCGCTTATTTGACAACTTAGCTTTGGGCCTTGTTGTCGCGATGTTCTTCCCATCGAGCAACACCTTATCCCCGACCTTGAATGTCGGATAGTCGAGTAGGTGGTTGCCATGCTGCACCTTCATAACTTCGGCGGCACTCTTCAAACTCGCCTCTACTTCTTCTCGTAACTCCTTCAATGTCTGTAGGCGAGATTCGAGTGCTGGAAGATGCGAGTCAGTGCGAAGTGGTGGGAATAGTCTTGGGAGGAATCCATGTAGCAATTCGAACGGCGACTTTCCTGTGGCGGAGTGAATGCGAACGTTATGGGAGAACTCGGCAAAGGGAAGGTGCTTAACCCAATCGTCCTGGCGGTAATTGCAGAACACTCGCAGGTATTGCTCTAGCTCTTGATTGTACCGTTCGGTCTCGCCATCCGTCTCGGGATGGTAGGCAGTACTGAGAGCGGAGATAATACCGAGGCGTTTGTGGATTCCTTGCATGACTTGGCTAGCGAATTGGGGACCGCGGTCAGTGATCATCTTGTCCCAGAGTCCATATCGTCGATAGGTATTGTTCAGGAGAAGATCGATGGTACCGTCAGCGTCTACTGTGTCGCGACATGGGGTGACGACGACTCCTTTCGTGGATCGATCGACGACGCAGTGTATCGCGTTATACCCATCACATTCGGGAAGTCCAACGATGAAGTCGCTAGTGATGATGCCGAAGGGTCGAGTGGGGATTTCATTGGGGACTAGGGGAATGTGTGGCGGATGATTGTTGACCTTGGTAACCTGACAAGTGGGGCAGCCTCGCACATAGTCGCGGATGAAAACAGACATGCCTGGCCACCAGAACTCGCGGCTCACGAGTTCATAGGTCTTATAACGCTCAGGGTGCCCAGCAACAACCGAGTCGTGGTACATCTTGACAATATCTCGACGAAGTGCGACGTCCTTAGGAACATAAACCTTTCCTCGAAAGAGTACCAGGCCTTCTTCGTAGTTCCATTCCTGTAGATTCTTGACCAGCGAACGAGGTCCATTGTTAAGAATGACGTCTAACGCACTGAGGACTTCCTTGTCCTTCGATGGACACTCTCGAATTCGCTTTCTCAACTCGCTATCTCCAATGGACGTCACTGCACCTGGACGTACAGCACGAATGCGGAAGAATGTGGGATCAAGCAGTACGCGATCTGCGTTGTCGTCCTCGACCCCCTCTTTATGATCTGGTCGGCGAGAGAGAGGGTCGCTATGGTTCAGGGTTCCTCGTTTATGAATCAGTTCAAAGTCAAAGCGCGTAAGGAATAACGCCCATCGGGCTTGACGACGACTCAGCTTCTGGGACTGGGTAAAGTACTCCAGGTTCTTGTGGTCGGTGATGACTTCGACCTTATGGCGCGCGCCTTCGAGGTAGTGTCGCCAATCCTCTAGCGCTCGAATGATGCCAAGGAGTTCTTTGTCGTGAATGTCGTAGTTACGTTGGGTTTCATTGAGAGACTTGGACAGGAATGCACACGGATGCCATTGCTCGTCAGTTCCCTGCTGGTAGAGCGTGGCTCCGGTCGCAAAATCGGATGCGTCTGCTTCCACGCGATAGGGTTTATCAGGATCCGGCATGATTAGAACAGGAGCAGAGGTAAACGCATCTTTGAGAGCCTGAAAGGCTGTTTGGGCGGCGGAACTCCAATCCCATACATGATCTTTCTTGGTAAGATCGAACAGTGGTCGAGCAATCTTTGAGAAGTCTTTGATGAATCATCTGTAGAAGTTTCCGAATCCGAGGAAGGCTTGGACATCCTTGACTCGACGCGGAGTTGGCCACTGCGCTACGCCGGATACTTTGACCGGGTCCATGCGAAGTGCGTTGTGAGAAATGATAAGTCCTAGAAACTCGACGGACTCAGCTTCGAAGACGCACTTCTCTGGTTTGGCGTAAAGGTCATGGTCTTGGAGACGCTGCAGGACCTCTCGTACAAGGTGTCTGTGCTCTTCCAGGGTCTCGGTGAAGATCAGGATATCATCCATGTAGACGACGACCCTTCCAGAGTCGATGAGATCCTTGAGGATGCTGTTCATCATCGCCTGAAAGGTCGCCGGGGAGTTCATAAGTCCAAAGAACATGACCGTTGGTTCGAAAAGCCCTCGGTTAGTCTTGAAGGCCCCCTTCCACTCGTCTCCTTCCTTCATACGTACATTGTTATACCCCCAACGAAGATCTATCTTAGAGAAGATACGAGCGCCCTTGAGTTTGTCGATGAGTTCTGGGATAAGCGGAAGTGGGTACTCGTTCTTGACGGTGCCCTTGTTGAGCTCGCGGTAGTCCTGTACAGGGCGCAATGATCCATCCTTTTTCTTGACAAAGAAGAAAGGACTCGCCATGGACGACTTCGAAGGTCGGATATACCCTTTCTTGAGATTCTCATCCAGAAACAAGTCAAGCTGCTTCTGTTCGTCTGGAGAGAGTGGGTACGTCTTGCAGGTCTTGGGCTCAAAGTCTGGTTTGAGATCGATGGCATGGTCCCAAGTGTTATGAGCGGGGAGTCGTTCAGAGGTTCGCTTGTCAAAGACGGTGAGAAACGCATGATACGGAGAAGGAACACGTTCCTTGAGCGGACGATCGTCCGGTTTAGCTTGAGCTTGAGCTGCTTCGGCCAATTTCTGCGAGTTCGTAAATGTGGCTCGAATGTGAACGTCGGTGGGGTCTAATGGAGTAGAAGAGGGTCGAGGATAGTCATCGTGGTGGTAATGTTGTTCGAAGACATCTTGCGTCCAAATGGGGTCAATCTCTGGTTCTTCGTCCTCATCCTCGGTGAAGAGGACTACCGGTACTTGAACATGGTTGAAGACGCGAACAGGAAGACGTCTTCCAGCGCGTCGTTGCACTGGCTTGGCAACAGCACCTGGAATGGGGTCACTCCATTTGACTTCGTAGTCTCGGTGGTGGAGTCGGGGATCATGGGGAGTGGTATGAGCGATGACGGGGGTTTGTTTGGCTTTGGCACGTACGTGAGTGACTGGCGGTTTAGGCCTATGAATACAAGAGGCTGGACACCGTGTAAAGTGCAGCTCATAACCGGCCCAGTCAATCTCGGGATTGTGTTCGTCAAGCCAGTCGGTTCCGAGGATTACATCGTGATCACCAATGTCGGTGACGTAGAGCTCAATTTCCTCTTCGTGGTATGCTGTACGATCGTGGTTGTAAATTCGTGCACGCTGAAGAGTGAAATGAGTGACGTAGCCCATGATGTTCTCAGATCCATCAACGTTTCGAACGGGAAAGGGTTTGGGAACAGGAAGAAGGGTCAAGTGGTGGCGTTTAGCGAACTTGCTGTTGATGATGATTCCTTCGGCGCCGCTATCAATAAGCGCCTGAGCAACGATTTGTCTGCCGGAGACTTTTCCGATGAATTCGGTTCGGAGTACGAGCGAAGGTGTCTGTCGATTTCTTGTGATTGCTGACATCCGAAGTTCTGAAGGATGGACACGCTCACAAAGGGATGACAAAACCGAAAATTTATTTCGCCCGGTACTTCCAGCAGTATATCGTACAACTCCTCCCAACGTTGCGGTGGGGGAGTGCTCTAAAAATCCATATGCGCAACAAGATCCTTCAAATAACTAGCCGCCTCTGCCTTCTCTTCTCCCTGGAGCCCTTTGACGCGGTTGAACGCGTCGCTCAATTCCTTGATTGCATCACGAGTGCCGACGGGTTGGGCCGTCGATGTGGAGGCAGTGGGGGTGTCGGTAGCAGGAGTTACGTCCGTGCTACGAATGGAGCGTCCAGAGGTTCGGGATGCGGGTGCAGGCGCGGGGTCGGGTTCGCGTCCTGGGCAGTCACGAGACATGTGACCAGGTCGGCGGCATCGGAAGCAAGCACCTTGACGACGGAGACGTTCTCTGTCCATGGGGGTCAGTCTCGTAAGCCCAGTAAAACTGGAAGTTGCACCTGAGGTGCGCCGTTGGGCGTCAACATCCATAGGAACACCCATGTCTTGAGAAGGGGTGTTTGTAGCACGAGGCTGGCTGTAAAAGCGCGAGGGATACCTAGCCGCGTTCTCAAAGTTGACCACTCGTTCCTTCCACTGCGCCAAATCGGCAGGCTGGGGATGCTGCTTCGAGATGACGGAGCGAGTCTCAGAGCGAATGCCCTGCTTGAAGAAGTGGATAAGGGCGGCTTCCTCGTACTTAGACTTGAGCGAGAGAGTTTGAAAGCGCGTCATGAACGCGTCAATCTTGGCAAACTCTCCCCGCTGGCGCAGAGCGTCAAGGTCATTGCGAGCGGCAGTGGTAGGATCGAGTGCACCGAAGGCGGCGGTGAACTGGGTAACACAGTCTGCGATCGTGCTCCAGACTTTGGTGCCAGTGAATGTGGCTGCCGTCTTGTTGTCATAGGCTTCCATGCCATTGGAGGCCCATTCTCCAGCAGTGGTGTCACGCTCGAAGCAGGTGAAGAAAAAGGAGATTTTGTCAGGTTCAGTGGTATAGTTGGCAGCATTAAGACGGAGAAAGTTGTGAAGTTCTTGGATAAAAAGCCGTGACTGGCTGCGATCACCTGCGAAAGGCTTAGGCTTGGTGCCGCGATCTGAGCGAGACATTGGTCGAGGGATAACAGCGACGACAGCGGGTGGTGGCGGTGGCGGCGATGGGGATGATGGCGGTGACGGAGATGGGGGAGGGGATACAGTGGTACGTTCAGGTGAGTTCGGGCCTTCTTCGTTAGTCCTGTTTTAATCGCGGGGGTGTTGGCTGGCACCCGGTTGCTTATGCAATTCGCTCGATTAGGAAGGCACGTGCTCCACTCTTTTTTTCATTACTGCCACCACGACGACGCGTTTTGGCCATGTCTGAGCCACCAGACGCGTCACAATTCAGCTGGGATTAACCCATCAATTGGCCCACCTCGATCCTATGATATTTCCCCTCTGTCTGGTTAATGCATTCTTTAGCAGCGCTGTACACCGGTGGAATATACATCTCTCGCTATTCTCCTCACTCTCGTCCGAGCTGAAAGAAAATTTTAAACCGTTGCGACGTTTTCACGACCTTCGCCCTATCAACGGGCCTTGATTAAACACCGACCTCCCACACTATGCGCTCTATCACCCGCCTTTGCTCAACATTTCAGGCTCATTCGTCCGATAGTCCTTGCCACCATGGCTCTCATCCATAGTGCGTCGTCTTCCCGCCTCATCGGCTAGCCTTTGAATGTTGTCAAAGATGTCGACAGCTAGGGTGTCTATGGAGCTGCTTCGTCTCTATCTCTGTTCATGACGTTACACTCTCAGCTTAACAATTTCTACAGACGACGAGGATTTCCCGGCACCAAGGCCGGCGTGCCTCGCAAGAGTGTTGCCGCAGCTTATAACAGCCCGAGACAACTCTGCGCCGCTTCACACTACTTTCTGCATAGTGCTCTTTGCCTCATCGCTCAAACTATACCTGTTGGAGGAAGCTATGTAGCGGCAGGACGATTCAGTGCCCAGATAGGCCACTTCACGAACGACGCGAGAGATCTAAGCTCTAGTACGAGCGCGCGAAATGCATGAGCGAATTCCACTTTGATGTCGACGGTTGGCAAAAGCCGCGCCCGCAGGAGCAGGCCCAGAGGAGACTGAAAGGAAGAAGAGAAACGCCCATCCAAGAGGACTTGGTTAGCCATCTTCTCAAATGTGACCGACATATGTAGCTGACTAGTGCAGAACAGAAGGGGCAGAAGAAGATCGCGAAGACCGCTTGGCTTCGAATGTGACGGTTGGCACTTTTTCTGTATAAGAGGCCATAGTTCGATTGGAACGTTCAATGAGTAATATTTACATCAAAGTTTTGTTATATGAAGTTACAAGATTGGATGTTCATTCACTGTAAAGGCAACCCGTAGACTTTTCAAGCATTGCCGCCATGATAACTTTCATATGTGCAATGAGGGCAGATGCGTGCTCCGGCTCCGCTACCTCCACAGGCCACCTGTTCGGCCGCAATATGATCCAGTACATCCTGAGGAAGATATCAATCTTCGTCCATGGCCGAGGAACTCTGGATGCTCTGAGCTGAACAGTGTTAAAAATTGTGAAGATAATGTTTGATAATCACTCACGAGCACTTTCTCGGGCGAAAGTCATAAGCGTCTGCCAGCCATCAGTAGCCAGTAGAGGACCCAATGCGTGGACATCTTCCAGCAGCGTGCGGGTAACAACAATGCGCTTGACGGCTGCCATGCCCTCAGCGCTGTTCTAGGCTATGGCGGCGGGCATTGAAGTAGGGTATTACGCAAAAATGAAGGCATCAACGACGTGTATTGCGCGCGATCGTGGTGGTATAGGGAGAGACGCGTGTTCCTAATCGGGCCGATTGCATAAGCAACCAGGTGCCAGCCAACACCCCCGCGATTACAAACAGACTACATACAGTACTTAGCTCGCTTCGTCACTGTATCGTAGTCTGTCTAGGAGAGACTACTTCTTCGTCAGAGGAGGAGGAAGGTTCCGATGGTGGCGGTGGACTGACAGGGGGAGTAACGTGTGGAAGGGCTGGAGATCGTCCAACACGATGTCCTGATGCTACGACAGGGGTTGGAGCGACGATTACTGGCTGTATAGGGGTAGACTCAGCTTGGTTCTCCCCTTCCTCGTCTTCGCTAGGTGGATCTGGAAGATGATGGGTTGCGATGAAGACTGACTCGTCTTCGCCAATATAGTACCACCCTTTCTGTTTGTCAGGGTTTCCAGAGTCGTAGTATTTGATTTCGCAACGGCCTCGGTTCTTGATAACGAGATAACGTTTACCGTTGCCGTCGACAGTGGAAGTGGGAAGGGGTTTGGGATCGACGAAGTCGGCTTCAGTGATGTACTGTGGCGCTTTGAAAGACGTGGTGGCGATGGGGCTCTAGGCAGAGGTGTACTTGGCAGGAACAAAGACGGGGGGTGGACGACGGTATGGGTGAGATCGCTGCTGATCGCGTTGATCTCGACGAAGATATTGTCGGTGTTGGGCAACTATGGGGAGGTGCAAGCAGAAGGCAGCGTGGTTATCAAGGACCTTCTTACCAGGAGGCACCTTTTTCAAGGTAAGCTTGGTGGCTCGGGGACGACGTGGGCAGTTGGGGAGATGATCGTAATCAGCGGTGCAGGAGTCCTCGGTGCAGGACATACGCGGGGTGAGCGTAGTGAAGACTCTGTCCTAATGTCAGGAACAGTGACCACGTGAGCACAAGACCGCTCAGGCCGCGACTAGGGGAGCGATGGGAGAGAGAGCAGATAGAGATGATATAGAATAAGCGTAAGAGACGCTGTGCTAGCTCGACGTAGTACAGAGAGGACTGTGTAGTACGGAGACAAAAGAGGACAGAGTGGGGAACTATCTACAAGGGTCATGCATATATATCTGGATCGTGTGGCTATGTGAACAATAGGAAACCCAAACGGAGAAGCAGCGGGTGGATGAGAGTGGATGATAAGAGGATACATGTGGGAAGTCATGTGCCGCACGCTAAGAGTCTGTCACCGGTGTCACCGTCTTAGCGTTGCACCATGTGGCTGCGTGGCTGTGCACGCAGGTTTTTGGCCCGCGGGCCAAAAGTTGCGTGCACAGCCTTAGGTAACCGGTCCGCGACTCCGGTCTCTAGGTCGCGAGAAGGGCGATTCGTGACAGAAAGCGGATGGGATGTTTCTCTTGGCCTCTCTTCAGCTCCGCGAGTTGGAGCGCGACGTTACCTGCTGACATGATGTTGATTCCATTCTTGATTCCCTTCCGCGTACTCTAGATGATGCATACAAGTTGACGTTCAAGCGAATCCGCGACCAGGGTGAACGGAAGAACGAGTTGGCATGTCGCGCACTAGCTTTGATTGCATTGAAATTGGACTTTTTGAACACTATCCAAGGTCTACTTGTGGACGGAGACAAGACCCAGCGTCCCGACGTCAAAACTATCCTACAGTGTTGCTATGGCCTTGTTAAGGATAGCCTTGTTAAGGTGGAGGATGACATTGAGGAAGAGGAGTATGTCATTGTTAAGGTTGTTTTTATTCGTGCGTGATCTTGTCACCGACTGTCTTGAGGAGTGATGCTAACATGCTGGTCACCAGATTATTCTGTGCATGAATATACCACAAGGCATTGGTCGCAGCTCTTCCCGGAGCACCCCAACCGAATCCATTTCTGTCTGAAATTGGGCTTCTCAACCCTGATAAGACCAACTCGGGCCAAAGAGTATGTAGACATGGATGGGTGGGACCGCATTGTGCAGAGCGTGGAGGAACCAGAGGATCTCGATCAGGTCATATCTCTGCTCTCTGCTCCCGCAACCAGAGCAGTACTTGTTGAGTACTATGTTGATGTTGCACCTTTTGCCCATGATCCTTTACTGATTGCATGTTATTCCCCATACCCACATGTCATGAAATATATGATACAGACGGCACCTCCAAATGTGCAGCGTTTCAATGAAGCGCTCCGTGTCTGTAGAAAGCATCAGTCCTGGATGGTGGATGATTATATATATTCTATTGCCGCACGTCCGGACATGCGAGTGAACAGCGACGGAGCGGTAGTTGTCATGGATCCGAATGGAGTTGAAGGAAATCGAAGGTGATTCCTTATGTATATTCGTCGATGTGAAGTATTGATCCTTACTGCTTTAGCCCGCGCAAGTTCGAGAAGGACGAGACTTCTGCAGACGGCGCTTTGATTCGGACTTACAACTAGCCGGGGGTGCGGCGGCGGAGGGCAAAGGAATGGTGGTCGTGTTCGGACGAGACGACTCTGCCCTCATGGTTTCAAAGTTGTCGGGGAGGATCCGAAAACATACAAAAGCCACCCACCACGCTTCCGAGTCGCGAGTTGCGATCTGTGCCTACTTATCCTCATTTCCCTTCCTTGTATCGGTCTAGAACATTTGGCGCATCTTGGTATTTAATTCACTTTCACCGGTTCGTCTCATCTCGCTCTGCTACTGCCTATTTCTCCGTCCACGTTTGCTTCGAAAACTTGTCATGTTGACACGTCATTACATATATACCTACTTACAGTCCTGGAAACGCGCTGCGAAGTAAGATGTGTTTTATCAAGGTCGGGAGAGATAGGAGTCGACAGTGTAGAGTCATGTCTGCATAGTGGCGGATGACCACTTCCAGCTGTAACGACAAGCGTCCAGTAAGGCCAGGACTGGGTTCTTCCTTCGACGAAGGCCATCCGAAACCAGCGAGCCTTTCAAGGCTGAGGCTTACAGCGCGATCTGTGACAATTGTTTGCTCAACAGCGTCATGTCAATAAGCGAAGGAATGCACCAGAATTTCGAGGTACTCCAGGTAGACCCTTCGCAATCAAGCCCAGCCTGCGCATGGCAGCCGGTACGCGGTCTTTCGGGTGTGAGTTCTTCAACAACTTTGCGGTTTGGACGCCCGTCAAGAACAGTGTTTCGACTTTGGTAGATCATCGCGCGCAAGAACATAATGATTAGACTTACTCGTGAGTGGTGATTCTGATATATATATAGGTACCTGTTAGCATGTCTATTTGTAGATCCTTGTCGCGCCACCGCAGCAATGCTTTACAGTATCCATGAACGCATCAGAAGTGCATTTTGACGCTCCCGCATTTTTTGACAGTACGTTCATTCCCCACCAACACTGATGGAATACAGCAGCCACTTCTCCAATACTGTAACGTGGTTAATGACTTTTGAGTTGGCCAACACGGCCCAACTTGACTACTGCGGATCCAAAAGTAATTGCTACTTTCACTGCTCACCGCGTATCGAAAGAGGCGCATCACGGTTGGCAGCGACCACACTGTTCGTCTCGCCGCGAGGTCCGTGAAATAATAACCTCCCAGGAGCTTTCTTAGAGGGCGGCGAAGACTTGGATCACTTTTCAGAGCGGGAACTAAGCCGGGTTGAGTAAATGTGATGCATGATGCATAACCACTGAACCTTGAAGCAATTACACCAATCCCACTATTTATTATATACATACAGAATGGGACCATCCATGCAGGTGTGTACCTGTGGTAGAGTGAGAAGAGTCATCTCAGGTACGCGAAAGGAGCAGGAATGAACACATACAAGATTTCTGTTAAGCTTCAGGCTTGAGGTAAAAATAGTGTGGTGGTCAATGGATTGCTGTGTCCAACCATTCATGCCTGGAGAGTACCTCTGAGCAAATGTGCTGCGGCATTAACCAAACATGAGACGCCTCGTTAGAGGAGGACAACGAACAAGTTAACGGAATCTAGCAGTACACTCTAAAACCAGCCCATAAACATTAATCCAAGAGCAGTGCACATTAGCCTCACCTCAGTACTATGGATACAGTAGCTACAAAAATCAGTGACAAGATAAAAGCCAACCAACCCTACTCCACAACCTCGAAGCGCCCCCGCTTCCCAGAGCGGCCATCATCATCGTCATCGAGACCGCGCTTATCCCCAGTAAACGAATCAGTCCCAACAATATTCTGCAAGATCGTATTATACTGTTCGTCCGTGAGACCCATCCCCGCTAGGGGGTTCACGCGCCCCGCATCCTCCGCCACGCCATACGAGATGATCTCGTTGTTGTTATTACTCGGTGTGAGCTGCCGCGGTATGGAAGTGCCCGCCCGCCCGATCTCGCGCAGCCCGCTGAGATGCTTCTCGAGCATACCCAAAAGACCTTCCTTGGTGAAGGGTTTAGGCAAAACGTCGTTCATACCGCTGGAGTAGTAGGTCATGATCTCGTTGGGCTTGCTGTTCGAGGTCATGCTGATGATAGGCGTCATGGGGTCGAACTTTCGAATAAGGGATGTTGCGGATACGCCGTCCAGTTTGGGCATGACGATGTCCTATGATGAATGAGGATGAGAGGACGGAAATGTGTCGCAGGAAAAACAGCCGTACCATTAATACCAGGTCATACTTTTCCAGGTTCATTTTGTTCACGGCCCCAACACCATCGACTGCGACGTCGATTGCGCAGCCAAAGACCTGCAGGAACTTGCTGCTCAACTTTCTCGAAACAGCATCGTCGTCCACCAAGAGTACTCGTGGTGGAACGGCCCATCCAGGAACGTATGTTGAGCGTCGTACCCGCAATTTCTGTGAGGACGATGAAGGTGCCGACTGCGGAACGGGCATCTGCGGCTGAGGGGAAGTAACATTTGCAGAGCCAGGAGGTGTGGATGTCGACGGACCCTCATCCCAGCCCGGCTCAAAGCCCCAACTGCCGTCCTTGGGGAGGAGGTGGCCAACAGTGTACACCTGAAGTCCTTCATGCATACCCTCGTCAGGCCATGTGAAGCCGCCGTTATTCGTAGGCGCTACCGCCGATGATGAGGATGACGCGAACTGTTGTTGTTGAGGTGGGGACGCTTGAGAAGGTGAAGTTAGACTCTCTGGAGAAGAAGTCGTATTATTGGTAACTGTAGGCATTACCATCTCTTCTTCTTCGTCGATGTCGGACTGTTGACTCTCCGGCTGTGAGGGAAATGGGGGAGGCGGAGGTATGTTAATGCCCATAGCGCTGGCCATTCCCATACGCATCCGTTGAAGCTCCTCGATACGCTGAAGTGCCTCTACACGGCTCTTGATTTCGCCAACTCCGGACCCGGGTGCCCCCATCGATGATGAGGGCATCGAAGAAGACGATGAGCCGGCGCGAGGAGTGCCGTCAGGATTTATGAGGCCAGCATTGGCTGCAGCAGCCCATATTCTACTGGGCGGTCTACCATTGCTGCCATCGCTAGAAAGTGGGGCACCAGTATTCCAGTCATACCCTACACTGGACAACCGCGACATCTCGTTCATCTGCTGCAAACTGGCACTGGCAGCATCAGGATGAACCATGCGCAAGGTTTCGCGCTGTGGCAAGAAAGGATTTGAGTCGGATGACCCTGGGGATAATACTGGCGGAGGCGGCATGGACGAGGAGGATGGAGGTGAGGGATTACCGTTCACTTGGGAACGACTGGATTGTAAGAAGTATTGGATGAGGTTTTGCATAAGGCCATCTTGCTGTGCCATATTCCTCTGGAAGCCAACCATCTCGACGAGCACATCGTGATAGTTGCGCTCGAGGTTACGGACGTGGGCAGACATTTCCTCTTGGGCCTGAGTTAGGCGTTCGATTTGTGACTGCAGGTAGTCTACGTCTGTTGACGGCGCCATGGGACGGGTGGAGGAGGCGGAAGAGGAGGCGGGTTGGGGCGCGGATGACTTGCGCGATGCGGGAACTTTGCGTTTGATGTTGTCGAGCGCGTCGGGTCGGTCAGCATGAAAGTCTGGATGCCGGAAGGTCCAAGACTAAGTATTAGGTACAATCAGCATTCTAACACCATAAGAAAATCTCGGAGTTTACCTGTTCGCCGTACGAGTTGTCGTCGGTGTTCTTGACCTTGTGAAAGTCGTATTTGTTGAGCTGACGGACAAAAGAAGCAAAGTTTTGGTGTTTAAACATTCGTGGTAGAACCGTTTTTGTGAATTCGTTCATGTCCTTGACCACGAAAGAGTCTCCGTGAGGACCCCAACATACTATGTGTTGAAAGGTATGATCCTCAAGCATTCTAGGCGAGACTGAATGAAATGGGGGGGAGCCGAGCGCCAGCAAGACACGTACTTGAATAGCTTCTTGACAAAGTCACTAGTGGTATGCATACCATCGTCGACCGCGCCGGCGTCCATTCTCGGTGGATGTTGGTCTCTGATTTCGGTCTTGACATTGATGTTCATAGGGTTCTCGTCCCGAGAATTGGATGTCCGGGGCCACGGATTTCCGTATCCGTCTGAAGCTGGGTTATGGGTATAGCTGGGGGCTGTAAAGCCGCCTGAAGGGTAGGCGCCGCTAGAAGACGAGATTGGTTGATACATGCGCCTAGAATGGTCCATTATGCAGGCAGGAGATGGCGTCAATTAGGCCGAGAGGCGATTATTATATGAATTTGTAGTCGTGCGGGCCAGAATGCCGATGATTCAAAGCCGAAGGAGGGCGGGAACAAGGGGACGTAGGTCCGCGAGGCGTCGTGTGCTTCGTCGTCGTGAATGATGATTCAAGTAACCCAAACGGAGTGGGACATTTCTTTTCTCAAGGTAGAGGGGGCAGGATGAGTCTAGACCTGGTCTCGATCGATTCTGGTTACACTGCCGTCGGACAGTTTCGGCACGGCTATATCCATGCCGCTACTCGGCTCACCATCGCGACTCAATGTCAGTTGTATAGCTGGGAACGACGTCTTTTCGGTTTATGTGTCTGGGAACTTCAAATCTGTGATCCGAAAAGGTGTGTTCTAGGACTACCAGAGCCCATTAACATAAGAAAATTGCGTTAAATTCAATAAGGATCGTGCTCCAAGTACTCATGTTCTGGGGTTGTGGCGCAAGGTTCTTTCCAGTCAAGTCCATTCGGGGACGTCGACGTTGATTTGGACGTGCCCGACGCTTCTGATCATTTTCTTATTCGCCGATGAGATTACTCGGGCCCGCTGACTCCGAAGGTCGCTCTTCCTCCGACCACCATCAGCGGTTTGAAGCGACAGCCCATGTGGTTGCACTGTACCACCAGTATCAAGCAAACAACCGCCGACGATGCATAAGTCTTTCTAACGGCGTCGTATTCAGCGGTATCTGCGGACTACACCCTTTATCGCCATCCAATGATCCATGACGCGCCTTGTACGGTGGCCACCCTCCCTAGTACGCATCTGCTATGGATGCTGTCGTAGGTTTTGGGAAGATGACATCTTCGGGACGTCAGTGACTTGATTTAGGACGCGTCATGTGGCTGATGGGAACTTGGGCACGCCACAAGCAGCAAACCGTCGCGTTGGTGTTCATCTTCCGAGATATATTTTTCACTTTCACTCTGGGGGTATCCCCTTCACTCACACTTTCACACATCTTTTTTAACCCATTATTTCCTCCATCTGTCTGTTGATCGGTAATGTACTGTAGGCATGTTCTACTTGTGTTCTACCATCGCGTATCTCTCTCTCACACCCCATTTGTCAAAAAGCACGTAAGGAACTTCCTTCGAATGTGACTCCAAGTGTGGTGGTTCTGCTCCTTACATCATCATCATCTCACGGACGCGGATGTTATCCTCTACACAGGCTCCGAGCGTGTGCCTTGTCGTCAAACCACCACCATCGTGTCTAAGTGACTAGCTGAATTCTCGTACCTACACGAGCCTCCGAACAATGCCCCTCGTTATTCCAGAGTATGGAGTTGGTTTTTCCGACGGAAAACCAGCACGAGATTGCGAATTTCCTGAATGTCCACGGCGAAAACGCGGTTACGATGGCCATAAGATGAGAGTTTGCAGTAAATGCAAATATGTGCGCTACTGCGTGAGTCGCTGCCACCCGTATTTCTGAGTTTAAGTACTGATCATTATGATCTAGGGCACCGATTGCCAGCGATCGCACTGGAGAGTTCATAAACTCACCTGTCGCGTACCCGGTCTTGACAATCCTCATGCATGGATGAATGTACGCCGTTCAGCGACCGTCTTCAAGAACGTGTTTCTGATCTCCTGAGGTGACTCGCAGAAGTACCGCGGATTTTCTCGCTGGGCGGCTATGCAAGCATTGCACCTTCACAGCGAGCACTCTCCTTTCCGAGAGAACGATATAACAATTCAAATTCTCATTCTCCATGGGAAACAAGCGCTCGGGGATGACACGCCGTCTGATTTTCGCGTTCTTCATGTGGTGGGACTCGCGCCCATCGATCCGGTTTTGGGCAGGATGATGTCGGATTCGGCGGACAGGCGGATTTTGGCTGCTGGGGGTCTTGGGGCACTGACTGTTCCTGTTCAGTTCACCAACAAGCTCCAGCCCGGGGGTTTGATGAAGACGATGCCGATGGTTCTGGAGTTTCCTGAGAGACGCAATCCTGGGTATCAATACGCGCCCTATGAATTGTGGGAGAAGATGTACGTGGCCGCGTGCAATGGGATGGTATCGCTGGATAATCTCGAGGTTATGGCTATGCAGAAGACATGGGGCAATGCGCGGGAGGAGTTTTTGGAGGAGATTCGGAAATTTAGGGTGGCTGAGGGAGTGGAGAGGAAGCCGGAGCGGGTATCTAGGGGTCCGGTGAGTATTGTGACGATTACGCGTGGCCAGGAGGAGGTGCCGCCCCAGTCCGAGAACGAAACCTTGGACTGAGAAGTATGTGGGACTTGATATAAATTGCAGAGGTTCGACTTGTACTAGTTCCCCGGCCGGTAGTGTTAAAATTCATATACTGTTTCCATCCCTTTCAATCAAGCAGTGCAGGCAGAAACGGAGCCATCTAACCACTCACGAAGAATGTCACAAAATGAATGAATGACATGTGCGTTCAAGTTACGGGCAATGATGTCGCTGCAGCACTACGAAGGGAGCTCATGAGGTTGATGTGGATGTTTTATATGTTTATAACTTCGGCCTTAGGGTACCGACTAGTAGTCCTCACCTTGGTTCTTTGGCGTTCGAAGGCAAATTCAGTGGGCCAAAAAAGGCAACTCCAGAAACGGGTCACGAACACGTGGTTTCATTGTTGTTGTCCTTGGTCCACCATTGTCTCCCATTTTCGGTTCCTGAAGTCACAGGCCTCTATAAAATGGCACGTCTCGCGCGCGACTCTATGTTGTTCACAAACAACGAACACTATCACCACGTCTATTACCATCTATTCTTCTCCTCACTATTCGCTATGGCTATCCCTCCCATACTACGCGACACCGCCCCACCACCAGTGACACAGAACGCCACCACGTCCAATTCGTCGGCTACACCTCCCGCCGTTGCTTCTGGTCCGACCCACAAAGCGGGTTCCACTCCCCAGTGCAGAGGTGGCAACAGTCGCGCTCGGTTTGACGATGCTGAGATTGGGCCGCTCAAGTACAAGCGCAGCGACTACGAGCCGTTCTTACAGGTCGACCTCAGAAATAGCCGTGTCCTTGTCGACATTGACAAGTTCTCAGAGAGAGTACTCCGCATCCCATTCCCTGAGACTCGTAGCGACAAGTTTTGCACCACGGACGCGCGACTGAACAATTTGGTCGATGCGGTATACGGAGACGCTCAGTTCAAGAGCTGCTTGCAGTTATTCTTGGCCAAGTGCCGTCAGTTTGGTAGTGTCGAGACGTCGCTTTATGCGCTCCACGCAGATATGAATAATCGGGCGATGGAAATGATCGAGGAAGAATATCATGGCCTGGAGGCCGTTCGATTCTATCGTAACGACCCCAAGGTACTCATGGGCGGTATCCTCAATCGCAAAAACCTCTCGCCCGATATGATTGGTGTTTTCAAGGCGTTGTTCGATGGTTCAGAAACCACCTTGAGCAAGGAAAAAATGAAACAAGCTCTCGACGTATTCGGGCCCGTTTATAGCTCGATTTACTGGGCTATGGTTCTCCTTTTGCTCGAAGGAAAAGACGGGGACTGTACTTTGTGGGACGGTCGAGACGGGTTTAGAATGCTGGATCCCGGTATGCTCCTCTGTTATTTTTTTATTACAGCTCTAATTAGCATTTGCAGTAACTAAGAAGGACCCCATCCACCTCTCCGCACCAGAACCTTGTCCAAGACGGAAACCTCCAGCCCAATCACGCGTCGCTTACTTAGAGGCTGGCACACAGTCACTTGGATCGACAGCGCCCAAACGGCGTCTGTCTGGGGTTGACACTCCCTTGAAGAAGCCTCGATCGGACAATCCGCTTCCTGCGATACGGGAAGAGGATGAAGCCGAGCCGGAACCCATTGAGCTGCCCGTGAAGCGTGAGCGTGTACCCGAGGACATGGCCAAGGCTCACAACCAATGCGCGAGATATGGATTCGAGGCGCTTTCGGTCCCTGCTCTTCGTGATTCCTTTGTCATGCATCTTTTCGACCGCAACAGGGTTCAAGTACTGTACTACAGTCACACTCTGATGCTCACCTCGACCGCCATTGACCTCGAAAAAGAAGAGGACGTGAAGAGGTTCATCGCCCTCCTTGTTAGCCATCATCGTTTGACAATGCGGGAACGCGGTGTTCTTCCCGTGCTCGACCAAGCCGAGAGCTTCCTTAGGTCATACAAATTCTTTGCGAACCACGAGCGTACTGGCCAGAAGGTTGTTGACCGTCGAAACACATACTGTGGGATCACTATGACCCTTCCCATCGCACACGGATCGCGCAATATCAAGGTGACTTTGGGGTCACTTATTGCGCAAGAACCTGGGATTGTTGGGCGCTCTACCTGTGTGTTTGAAGGAACGTGTGAGGAGTGGCCGGGCATGAAGTTGGCGGTCAAGCTTAGCTGGCCGGGGGAGAAACGCACTTCCGAAGCCGTGTTTTTGGAGGCGGCTAAGGAGGCTGCGGCGAAGGAGGCGGGTACTGGGGAGCGGCACTGGGTTCTGGATCACCTTCCCGCTCTACTTTTCACTCACGACTTTGCGACCGAGGCGGATTCGGCGGAGGCACGAATTGCCCAGATGCTTAGCGGCGCCGAGTTTGCCGGTAACAAGTCTTTTTCCTACGAGCAGCGTGTCCTGCGTATCACGATACACGAACTCCTGTTTCCCTTGGAAACCCTTACAAGCGTGCAAGACGTCGCGCAGGTGTTTGGCGATGCTGTTCAATGTGCGTTAGCAGCTCTACCTTGTTCACTCTCGATACTGATTTATTCGTTATTTAATAGGTCACGGCTGGCTTTACGAGGTTCCCAAGATCCTTCATCGCGACATCAGCATGACCAATATCATGTACCGCGTCAAAGCGGACGGGCGTATCTGTGGGGTCCTGAACGACTTCGACTTGGCTTCATTTCTCCGGCACCTAGGCGATGACCCCCAATCCACTGCCCACCAGCGCACAGGAACCCCTCCCTTCATGGCGATGGATCTCCTCGTCGGCGAGTACGAAGACGTCCCAACGCATCTCTATCGTCACGATCTTGAATCTTTCTTCTACGTCATGGTGGTATTCATGTCCCGCTATGAGCTTTTCCAACCGGATCCTCCAAAGAGGAAAACGAAATCTTCCCCACCTCCACCTGCCGCCTATATCCAACACCGTACATTAGAGGATGCCAAAGCAACCTTGCCTTTCTCATCGTGGTTCAAGGCTACTACAGATTTGGCTTTGCTGCGTAAGGACAAGAAAGACTTTTTCACCGACGAGAAGGATCTCATCAAGGAGCACCTCTCACCGTCCTTCCAAGCTATCGCTCCGTGGCTTGTGCAAATTCGTAGCATGTTTGGCGCCGGGGTAGCTCAGCGGGCTGCTCATGCGCGGGCTTTGGAGCTCTGGGAAATGAAGAAGGCGACGGTTCACAATGGTAATCAGCGTCGGAGCCGCTTTGCAGATCCTTCGGCCCAAGTTGGAAAACGGCCTGAGCCGTTTGACTCTGTGACTCTGGGAGGAACCGTTTCGTACAAGAACTTTATGAACGGCGCGGAGAGTCTACCATTTGAGCAAGAGATGGTGTTTAATTACTTTGCAGATCTTCCATAATCCAGCGGACCATATCAATTCGTTTACATATTTTTTCCAAACATTCAAAGCATTTATTTAAAACCCTTTCTATGCACACTCTATGTAACCGCTGTATGCTCACTGTAGACATCTGTAAAATACTCTTCATCGATAGCCTTTTTCCTGAGCATGCCTGCACGCACTACGACACAATTCCTACGTGAACTTGTCGCACTGGGCCAGCTCATCGGGCTTGTAGGCGATTTCTTTCAATCCATATCAGGAGTACCCTTCCTACCCGTATGCCGGTTACGACGAATCTGGGCACCCAAATCCTCTAGACAAGTCCTTAGCGGTTACAGGCACCGCCACAACCGAAAGCTTTGGTGCTGCGAGTGGTAACGCCGTGTTGTACGAAGATGCGCGGGAGGAGTGAGTGAGGCTTCCGGCAATCGTTGTTTTCTTTGCCCCTTATCGACTACCGGGTGAGTATGATATTGCTGAGATTGACACTGCTTACTGATGGGGGTACTGAACTGTACATACACACGAACGATCTACATACGGTCTAGTTATGATTTATTGTTATTTTCATCAATCAGTACCTACCCTGTCCAATTCTCATTTCTTTCAACAGCCTTTGACGAGTGTATGGACTCGTGCCACGGTCTTTATGGGAAACCAGGTAACAAATGCAAAAAGATCTTGTAATGGGTGACGACTACCGACGATGGGGATCGAACCCACAACCTTCGCCTCCGATCTCACTGGTAGGAAAGCGACGCGCTACCCTTACGCCACGCCGGCATAGCGGGCCGAATGATCTTTCTCTACACGAATGTCATTGTTGGCGTTGAAGAGGAAGTTTCGGAACGAATTGTGCGCCGTGGTACGCCGCTTCCGATCGAAAGTGCGCGTACGCTGCCACTGAACCAACCAGTACTTAATAGATGCTGCGCCACAGTACGCGAACAGGGTACGCCCCGGTTTATGTCGATTAGGCTGAGAGCATTGATTGTTCGCTGCTCACGTTATACCTATTTTCCTGGGATCTACCTCTGAGTCGACGCCTCGATTAGACGAAGTTGATTTCGTTTCAATTTATCGTGGCGTAACAGTTATTCTTCGCCTTACCACAATTACAGTAAGCGAGCATCTATCTAGTACGCTATCGCAGCGCACACTAATCGCACCTGGGATTTCCCTAAAAGTGTCAAAGTTTACTATGCTACACCTATCTACATAAAATAACCCAAACCACAGAAATACAAAACCTACAACTACCGCAACTCCAGCGGAGGAACAAAATCCGGGACCTTCCCCCACGTAAACCTATCCGCCTTAAACGCCTCTCTCGCCTCCTCCGACAACTTGGCCATATAGTCCTGCGGCAACAGCGAATCATACGGCGACGTCCCAGGACGATACACGCCCGGCTTCGCACCAAAGTCCGGCCCAGCAGGCGACGCCCCCGCCATGCTCACGCTCACCTGCGGTGCCATCGCCGGTGCTTGCAGGAATGACGGACCAGCGAATGCGGATTGGGGCGCAGCGGTTTGGAACGCGGACGTCTGTGGCTGGGCGGACGTCGCGAATGCAGACTGTGTGTTACCGGGCTTGGGCCCAAAGGGGGAGTTTGCGAGTGGGGCGAAGGCGGAGGTTTGGGCGGTGGTAGGGAAGGCGGACGTCTGTGCGGGAGGTGCGAACGCAGACGTTTGTGTCGGCTGGCCGAATGCAGATGGCTGCTGCTGAGCATTCTGTTGAATGGGAATACCAAATGCTCCAGTCGCAGGCGCAGAGTTGGTACTACCAGGTTGGGGACCAAAGGGTGAATTTGCTAAAGGAGCGAATGGCGATGCGCCTTGGTTGGCTGGAGTCTGGTGGCCAAAAGGAGAGGCATTGTTGTTCTGTTGTCCAAACGGCGAATTGGCTAATGGAGGGATTCCAGAGCCCGCACTATTAGCGGCGGCGGCAGCAGCAGCAGACAAGCTCGAAGGCTGGTTGGCGAATGCTGAAAATCCTCCACCGCCACCGCCACCACTAGCGCCGGTACCGAAAGCGCTTGCGCCTTTATTAGCGTAAGCACTGAAAGCGCCGGTAGCCGGTTTGATGACAGAGGATTGCGCAGCTTGGCCAAAAGTAGATGGCTGACCAAAGGCTGATGGCTGTCCGAACGCAGATGTGGGTGCCGTCGTGCTTCCAAAAGCCGATGTCTGCGCAGGCTGTCCAAACGCCGTTTGCGCAGGTTGTCCGAATGCCGAAGTTTGAGCAGGTTGGCCAAATGCAGATGTAGCAGCTGCCGGCTGGCCAAAAGCCGAAGTAGACGGAGTACCGAATGTAGACGATGTAGATGACTGTCCGAATGCCGACTGTCCAAAGGCAGGTTGACCAAACGCCGACGTAGATGAGGAACCGGTTTTGGCGAAAGCGCCCCCAGATAATGAATTCTGATGAGCCGTCTTGAACGCCTCTTGAGGATTCGCTTTAACGTTCTAACGATATCTGAGCATAAGCGGATATTGCGAATGGCAAGGCGGCGTACATTGTACGTCTGGTCAGCAGCAGCAATCTTCTGGTTTTCGTAATTCACCTACAGGAGGTTTAGGAGTAATTGGACAGACAAACGATGGAACTCACGTATTCATTAACATTGCCAGCTTTTAAAGCCTGAGCTGCTTTAACGCGTAATTCCTCGAAAGACTCGTCCAATCCGGAGACAAGAAGGGGTTCATGTTTGGCGGGTGCAAATGAAGAAAGAGGCCACAGCGGTTTCTCGATATGAAGAGTAACATCCCTTGTGATTGATTCCTGTCTATTCTTGAAGTTGAGCAAAAGCGAGCCACATTACAGCAAGGACGAACGTGAAAGGTAGCGTCGTGGATTCGTTCTTTTTCGGTGTCGACGCGTTTCCCCAGGTTGAATCTAAAGGTATCAACATTAGATGAACACTAAACAATTGTATAAGTAACACACTTCCAAAACCTCCCTGGCCAGTGGGTGCATTCCTGGGATGCTCATTTCTGCAGGAATCTCCGAATTTACATTGTCCTCGCAGGAAGAACTGACAGACAGCCTAGAAACGCCAAATTAGCAATCGACCACACCGCAAAGAGAACTTGCCATGATGGTCCGAGATCGACCAGGGAAGTCACACCTGTCACGTCATGCCAAAAGTGGTAGGCGCGTCTTCATGGTGGTCAACGCGTCTCTTCTACGCGTTTCAATCTGGTTAAATTGCTGGCACTTTTCCACAGGCTGGTGTTATTTCCGATGGCGGAACGCGATCACGATCCTTGAAAAGGCTTCCGTTTTCCAAATTCTCTGGAGGCTTGTAGGTCCTCAACTATTCCTAACATAGGATACTACCAGCTAGTTCTGTTCTGCCTAGAACGCCTGACCGCTGCCAGCTCGCACCTCTGAGTGAATACTTGACCAAAACTATCTGCGATCCTCATCTTAGTTCAGCCATACATACCTATTAACCCATGATTCAAATACTTAATTCAGCGAGAGGCGACGTTGGAAGTCGGGAAGAGCAGACATGGATTATGGAAGATGCTGTAGCACGGCTAAAGAATGCTACCATGTCCACCTTTCCAACCCCTTTATTCTTATACATACCCTTAAACATTCTGGTTGAAGGCGCGATACCCTAACACGACACGGCATATGATACATGAACATGTTTCATTTTGTGCATAGTCGCATACTGAAAACATGACGATAATCTACTCGGCCTCAACAGTGCGTTTCGCCTTCTTCCCCCGAACCTTTTTGGGTGGTGTGGGCTTGGGCTCCTTCTGAGCAGCGATAAGGGCAGAGACGCGGGCAAGAGTAGCCTAAAACGCGAGGCGTTAGTTTCGTGTCGTGTGAAAAGGAGAGAATGATGAAAATGAAAAGTAAAAAATGTTAGCGCCAATGAGTCGGTCATCCACCATGAAGAAACGATGGCCACCGATAGCGACAAGGCGAGGTATCCAACAGGGTTTGATCGGCCCAGATTGGAGAGGGTTGATATAGCAAACATGTCCACGCCCAACTTTCATGCACTTTTCAGTGTCTCCAGCGGGTTCTAACGAGAGTGCGTCCAAAAAAAAAGATACAAAAAGGGAGGGCGGAATAAAGAGAATTAAATCATGAAATCGCTACTCACAGTGCGGAGATCCGGTCGGTAGCCGCGCTTGGCGTTTCCAGCAGCAATACCGAGGGCGCGCCGTCCACCTGACCGTGCACGAATGGTGGAGACGGCCTTCGACGAGGCAACAGCGTAAGGGGAAGCCTTGGGCTTGCGAGTGGTAATCTTGATACCGTTGGCAGAGTCGGAGACATCAATGGTCTACCGGACAAGTAAGCGCATATTCGCGATTACAAGCAAAATACGCACCTTGCTGTTCGCTAAGCCCGAGAACTTGTGTGAGTGGAGGTTACGGAGGTTGCCCTACACACTGCTAAGATTATTGTCGTGGAATCGCAGCCTGGCATGGACCTACAGGCTCCTTGGAGAACACAGGTCCTTCCGTGACTCGCTTCACGATGAAGGAGTTGTTTTTCTGCACAATCCGTCAACTTGGAGGCCTATGGAAATACGAAGAACAGAACGAACGCGGAGAAGGAGCCACTGGAGGTCGGTCGACATGATGAATGAGTTGGCTTGCAGTCGTCTGTCAAAGAGGCTAGCCACCCGATGAAACTGTACAGTTGGTCCTTGACCAATAGGAACAAATGGTGTGCACCGCCACAGTCCTAAACGGGTGGCTGACTATTTCGGCCTTTCGCGCCCATGTGAGTCTCGACTCTCGACTACCTTCCACCCATTCGATCAACGCTTCTAAATCTCTGCACAATCAGTCTATACGACGCAGATCATGAAAGCGCGCATCAGGATCTTATAAGCGTTAATATTATCGCTCGTTGAAGCGTATCTGGTTATTCCCTCATTGGACGCGACGCCTTTGGAAGCACTACACTGTGTAAAGCAAATGTCCAAACGATAGGCGGGTGCGAAACTGCTGTCGTGCGTGAGGCAAGTAATTATTTGCGGACTCACTCGTTAACATCACGCTGTACTTACGAGCTGTAGAGCCGGTTTTCCGAACGAACTACTGTTCGGAGTTAAACCGCTCAAGGTATGAACAAATAACTGGTCCGACTCACGGCAATTTCTGCTAGCGACTGAATGGGTATCTTCCAAATAGGTACTTGGCATGTCATGAGAGGCGTCAGCTCGTTCGATACCTCAATACCGATTTATCATGAATCTCTGCCGAACCTACTGCCAGCGAACGCGCCACCCTTTTTATACGCCTCTCGTGGGAGAATATTAGTGACAGTCATAATGATTCGCCACAATAAACTGACTAGGAAGGCGAACATATGAAGATGCTAGATGGAACCAAGTTGACGAAGTCTGTTACCGCCTATCGTTTTTCAATTTGTAACATGCGACACCGACACTTAGATGCCCATCTGAGAAGGGTAGATCACGAAAGATCACGACCCACTTCCCGCCGCGAAGGACAATTGCGGCCTAGTTGAGCAGCGGCGATTACTTGACAGTCATCTCTCTTCGTTCTGTCTATGGGGATTCAATTCGACTTCTTACAGGTAAGCGACCATTTGTCTCATTTTCTCGAAGATGAGTCTTGGCATAGATTGTTAGGCCTGAGGTTGACCCGCTCAATAAGGACTCATGTATCCGGTCGACACTGCGCCGGTCTTCCACTCCACTGTTTGTTGACGACTTGAATGTTATACTTGGGTCTTGTGTTTTTTTCCGATCATGCTTCTGACAGCGAGAACGATTCCGCCGAGCTAATCGCAAACAAACATAAGGTTTAATGAAGGTCGAAGTTGAGGTAAACATCGGCCCTGGGAGGTATATATACTTGGAAGTTCTCCGCTACTCGCTCTCCTTGCATTCACTATGGCTGCCTCTTCGTCCTCGTCCAACGACAGTACCGACAAGTATCCCGGCTTCGAGACGACATCCTCGCCCACGACGGAATACTTTCCTTCAAAGCTGGACGAGATCATACCGTCTCAACATGCCAATCGTACCATGGTATTATGCTTCGATGGGACAGGTACTGATACGCAGTTGCTCACTAAACGACGTCCTAACCATTTTCACTAGGCGACCAGTTCGACAGCGACGTGCGTTAAAGTTTGGCCTCCAAGTCTGTGAACCATCTCACTAGGGCTCATAGAATTCAAACGTCGTCAACTTCTTCGCCACACTCAAAAAGGATGATTGCAGCAAGCAGCTTGTGTATTATCAGGTACGATTGTCCTCATTCTCGTTCGCCATGACCGACATTTTGTTCCAGGCTGGCATAGGCACCTATTCCGTTCCACAAATCGCTTCTCCTATGACTGCCCGTATCAACAGGATCATCGACGCGATGGTTGGTGTGCATCTCAATGCCCATGTCATGGGTCCGTCTGCAAAGACTTTGCTGCTCCTCCTCATACTGAGCATGTCATATTAGGTGGCTACGAGTTTATTATGCAGAACTGTACGCCTCTCGCTATTCGTTAGTCGTTCACGTCGAACTCACTTTTTGCTAGACGAAGCGGGGGACAAGATATGCATTTTCGGGTTAGTCCTCCTCATCGAAGCGAACAACGTCAACAGCTAACAATCTCCGCAGTTTTTCACGGGGCGCATATGTAAGAGTCTTATGACCAACATTATTCATGTACTGAATGTCCGCAGACGGCTCGTGCATTGGCGGGAATGTCAGTATCCGCCTTTGTCAAGTTCGCGTCCGTACTAACACCAGCTCTTTTACGCCTTGTATAGGATCCACAAGGTAATTTTAGGCCTCAACGACAAAGAGCCGTCTCTTAACCTCACCGTGTGTAGGTCGGACTCTTGCCTCGATGCAACCATCAGCAGGTTCCTTTCGCGTACAAGATGTACTCCCGCGAGGACGAGATTGGATGGGCGCAAAGCGCCGCGTTCAAGAAGGCCTTTTCCATTGACGTAGATATCGAGTTCCTTGGCGTGTGGTAATTCTTATCTCTTTCTCAAACCACTGGAAGCCGACTTACACCCATGACAGGGACACAGTCGGCTCTGTAGGCGTCTTCCCGCGGCGTCTCCCGTTCACCGCCTCCAACACACACGTGCGGCATTTCCGACATGCGCTCGCGCTGGACGAACACCGCGTCCGCTTCATCCCCTCGTTCTGGCACCGCCATGTGCTCGACAAGGGCGTCAAGCCGGGTGAAATGCCTTCTGCGAGGCAGAGGAGAGCGAAGCACCCAAACGAGAAGACCCTCGTGGAGTACGAGAGAGCATTCGAGGCTGCCCATACCCAGGACCACCCGCACGAGAACGAGGAAACGGATATCGAGGAAGTGTGGTTCGCTGGGTGTCACTGCGGTCAGTGTTCTCCTTAGGACGTCTTCTCCGTTCATATTGACTGATCATCTTTCTATGAACAGATGTCGGCGGCGGATCAGTAGCCAACGAGGTCCGCAACAACCTCGCGCGCATCCCTCTTCGTTGGATGATCCGTCAGTGTTTCCTGCTCAAGACGGGCATCCTGTTCCACGCCGAGCTGCTCAAAAACTTGGGTCTCGACCCCACGACGCTCTACCCCGAAGTCAAACCGCGCCCGCCGCCCATCACCTGCCCCACGCCTGCTGCTGCTGCCGCCCAACCCACGGAAGAGGACGAGGACATCATGGACGCGGTGTGCCCGATATACGACCAGCTCGAGATTTCCAAGATATGGTGGATCCTCGAGTGGATCCCGGCCAAGCTCAGGTTCCAGAATCCGGACAACTCGTGGTCAAAGGCGATAACGTAGGTGTTCGCGTTGAATATCGGCTTGGGGTATGTCTGACATGATGATATCTATGCAGAGTCAACCATGGTCGTCCGCGTTACATTCCCCGTCAGCATCATGGCGGGATAAAGGTCCACAGGTCCGTCAAGCTGCGTATGGAGGCGGAAGGGTTGAATTACAAGCCACGACCCCAGTGGGACGTTGAGCCGACCTGGGTTGATTAAACTTTGTGAACGTTTTCTCCTCTACTTAAAAACGGGCGATGTATCCTCAATTATGCCTTCCATATTCCCAAACAACTTCTTACTCTATACTCACAAATATCACTGTGCTTTCCAATGTAGTCCATGAATCTCGTGAAACAAATAAAGTTTTCTATGCAGACTGTACATTCTTACACCTTTACATTCTTCACATACTCGACAAACGCCCGTACTGGACGCCCGGACATGCCCTTCTCCATATACGGCGTGGGCCTCGTTACTTCCATCGAACCCGCGATGTCTACGTGGGCCCACTTGACTTTTGGCACATCTCCATCAACACCGTCGACAAAGTGCTTTAGGAAGAGCGCGGCGGTCGCGCTGCCTGCGGGGGTTCCTCCAACCTACACAATTCGTTAGTCCAAAACCACCATGGAAGAAAGAAACTGACATTCATCAAATCAGCATTCGATCCATATATCTGCGGACCATAATCCTCATCGAGCGGCATTCTCCAGAACCGGTCGTATTCAGTCTCTCCCGCCGTGCTGAGGGCGTCCCAGAGCTCCGTCGAGTTGGTGAAAACGCCAGAATAATGTTCGCCAATGGCGACGACTATAGCGCCGGTGAGGGTGGCGACGTCGATGAGCGTGTGGGGTTTGTATTCGGTAGACGCGTAGTATATGGCGTCGGCGAGGACTAGACGGCCTTCCGCATCGGTGTTGTCGATTTCAATAGACTTGCCGTTCATGGCATAGACGATATCACCAGGCTTGGTGGCGCTCGGCTATTTGGATGATTAAAATCGATGAATGTTAAGAAAATTTGCGCTTACACCTGGCATGTTCTCCGTCAAAGGCGTTACAGTCACCAAATTGACGGGCAGCTTTAACTTGGCAATTGCGAGCGTCGACGCAACAACTGTTGCAGCACCACCTTATTCAAGTTTAGTAACAAGATGGTTCCGTGAAAAGAGATCGTACCCATGTCTCCACGCATGAGTTTCATATTGGCTCCAGGCTTCAGACTGATTCCTCCAGTGTCGAACGTAATACCCTTTCCTACGAATGCAAGTGGTTGAGCATCCTTAGACGGAGCGCCCTTGTAATGGCTAGCGACATAATCAGCGCCTAATTAAGAAGGTGACAGCGTGGCGCGACGTACATTTCCAGGAACTTGGCAGGCTCCGATGTGCCATGAGTGACAGACAAGAAGCTATTCATTCCCTTCTTCTCCGCCCACGCTATGCCGATGTCAAAGGAAGTTATAACGTTTGATTACGGTCTCACCCTCGTCACGAACGATAATTTCAACATTATCCAGACCCGCAAAGGCAGCTTTGGCGCGCTCAGTAAAGATTGTCGGAGTCATCATGTTTGCAGGGAGTTCCATGAGCTATCACACTTTCGTCAATGCACGGTGCCTGCGTTACGGTTAGTACGTACCGTGCGAGCAAAGTTTTGGGCTTCGGCGCAGATGACACCTTCATCCCATTCCTTGGAAGTTTGCTCCGGAGTAATGGTGAACTTCTCCGGAATGGGCTCCTTCAAATTGGGATTGAATCGGGAAGGCGGTGATGTCTTCAATGTGAAAGAATACGCAGCAAGATGCGCCGCAACAGCTACATAAAATAATGAGGAGGAGCGGTATGTAAGAGGAGAACACATACCAGAGGCGTGGGCGTCGTGTGTAGCATCAACCTTGACTGCCTTGACACCGTCAAGGTCTTTGATAGCTTTGACGGCACCCCCAACAGCTTTCCGAACCAGCTCCTTCTTGGCATTGCCATTTTTGTTTTCGAATCCTTCCCCCAGGGAGGACAGCGCAGTCAGTTCGTCTGGTGCAGTCTTGTAGAATATCCTAGTAGTCCCAACCTTGGCAGGCTTTTCGCCGGACGGGACGCTCTCCCAGAGTTCTGACGAGCTCGAGAGGTTGTGGGGTACGACGCGAGCAGTAGACATTTTCGCAGTCAACGCAGATGTGAACGAGTTGACGCCGGGGTGGAAATGGCGAGCGCCAGAAAGGAAGGTCCTAGACAGGAGCATTATGCCGGGATAGTTTTAATTTATATGGAAGCGGTTTGAATCGGCGCGTAAGAAGAGACCTGCCCGTTTTGGTCGACGCGAAAGTCAGGGTCGCTTTCTCGGACGAATTGCGGCAGGCTATATGGCAGGTCCCCCACTCTATGTCCTGGACAATACCCACATGCATTAGATGTACACACTTCGCCACCAGGCCACCTCATCTTACTGAGCTCTGAGTACTTCTGCAGGCGCTGTAGAGGGCGATCATTTTAACGTCCAAACCGCTTCCCGGTGGCGGTCTGCAGCTGACGCGTGGCGGTTTCCGTCTTGTGCTCTTATCTGGCGTCTGCCGATATCGGTGGTACGCGTCTAATTTTGAACGTTTACTACTTGTATCAGTCGTTTGCCCTTATGCCCCCAACTGCGTTAGCTGTGGGTCAATCCAGAATCGCGGCTTCTGACCCTCTAATTTAGGCCTAGTTTCTTTGTTGTTTCGGGCTCCGCAAGAGGGACTTATCGATGGAGGTTCAGGGAATCTTCTGTACATGTGAGAATGAGTTCTATCTTCCCATCTGCCATCCTCTGGACCAATTTGGGACGTGCTCTCTCTATTGAAGAGAGAAATATCGCTACAAGGTCATCACTTCAGAGTTCCAACGTTTGATTTCATTGTGAGATGATATGCGATGCTTCTAAAGAACATTATCCCTTGTACAATACATATAATTTTGTTATGTAGCAACCTGTAAGATGCTCTTGTAAACCCCCAAAAGAAACCGTCATAGAAGAATAAGTTAAGAAATGTCAATGTGTAGTATGTAGTAGTTCGTATGGTTCATATGTGTGTGGAGGATATGCAGATGGTAAAGTGTACAAGTTCGTGAAGAAGTATAAACAACTTCGCATGGAGACGACACGGTCCATGTGCATCGCGGACCGCGTATGCACCCCGCGTATGCATCTTTAACGTGCCTGTCCCGGTACATGGGATGGCATGGCGTTTGTTCGACTGACGTCTGCAATCTGTATTCAGACGGCGTCAGCGGACCACGAACGATGGTGCAAGATGGCAAGAAACACCCACGCAGTGTTAAATAGTTTGCGCACGGGCATTAGGAGATGAGGGAAGGACGGGGAAAGAGTGGTGATTCACTCGGGAAAGTCAGGGCAAGCGACCCCGTGACTATGCAAGAGCTGCTTTAGAGTAAGCGCACGCGTCTTCCAGACCTCCTTCTCCATCTTCAGCCTCTCAACCGTCTCCGCCAAATTCTGAGTGTACTGCATCTTGCGCCTACGGCTACGACGCGCCGCGAGCGTGTTCTGGCGACGCTTGTACTCGATCTTCTCCTGGTCGGTGGCGTTAGCAGCAGGAGGTTCTTCCATCAACTCGTCTTCTTCGTCGGACGGGATGGACTGGGCCCGAGTCTGCGGCTGGCGGCGACTGAAGTAGCCGGGAACTTCTTTGCGCGATGTGGTGGATGCCGTAACATATCGACGCGGCTGGGTAGGATCATCCATGCCAACTTCGGGGGATCGACGTGTGCGAACAGGACCAGTCAAGGCGCGAGGAGTGGCGGGATTGGGATATGAAGTCGCATAGTTTCCTTCTGGTGAGACGCTCCCATTGTTCATGAGCACCGACTGCTGGTAGTAGGCGGCGGCGGGGTCGACAGGATAGGAATAAGGAGGGGGATATGCGGGATTACTCATGTTGTATGCGCCGGAGGAGTCACCAGGAGTGTTTCTGTAGCTCATGTCACCTCGGGTGCGAAGCAGACTGCGTATGATGAAGTATGAGTCGGCATCAGTCAATGGTCTTCCTTAAGTACAGGACGGATATTTTAGAAGGACAGTGCTGTCGTCATACGGGTGGCTGTGATGATCATCAAAATGCACAGCACCCGCCCTCGTCGTTTTTTGCTTTTTCCGGGCATAGCCCCGATAACTGACGTCATATCGGACATTAACTTCCAGCGTTTGCGCTCCCAGGCAAGAACATGGAAGAGCTTTCCGCAACAATGCTTTCTTCGCAGCCTCGAAGCAAGGTGCGAAACACATTGCCGAACTGCTTTTCTAGTTTCTAAATACATTGTTAACATTGTACTCCGCGTTCTGAACGGTCTATGAACTTTCGACCTCGAATGATTGCCTTCCCGACCTCCAACCTCCGGTTTGAACGAATGATAAAGTTTAAGCAGTTCTTCTTAATATGCGTGTGAACGTACCTGGCCAAGTGTTCCTTGAGGTAAATAACACCGAAGTGGCTCGTGGGTTTGAGTTTCAACGTGTACGTATACTAGGACTACCAAGCTATTCCGGTCGGCGAGTAGAACACATACCGAAGAAGAGAATAAGTACTGCACATCCACAATCGCTGTTTGTTCTCAAAATGCGCTTGATATGGCCAGCAGACATGACACGTTCGCGGACACATACGGATGTAATCATGAGTACGGATTTTCTCATGTTCGCATGTTCAGCATCGCACCAGAGGCGTTGAGTGGCAAGGTACATCATGGGGGTACATCAAAACGTTCTCGGAGGGATGGAAGTTGATTAGATTGGGTTGCGGAATTGACGGATCTCAATTCCAGTGCCTGTACTCTCGCCAATCCCACGACACTCACCCTCCGACCATTCAAATCTCTCAATGATTGAAGGAGGCAGTGCGAGTCCTGATCCGCGTTGCTATTTACACCTGCAGGCGTATATTTTCGAGAAAGGCACTCGCATCGCCTCGAGAGCCTCAAGGCGCGTGACGTCAGTACGAGTCCATCAAATTATGACGAATGATCTCCATTGCGGTGCAACCCTTCGAAGCATGGTCCCAGGTCGGGCAATGAAGTCATTGACGTGATGCCGGTTGCATCCAGACCGCGTTTTTGCATAGGCGAGCTCCGGCAATACCACTAAGCACTAGAGAGTGCAATGCAAGCCCATCAAGACGGAATGAACTCGGAATTGTCAGTGCATTCGCTGATACATGCAACACAACAACTCCATGATCCCGCAAGTTATTTCAGAAGACGTGAGATGTTGGCCAGTAGCAGCCAGTGCGAAGTCGGGACTTTCCGCGAACGAGTTACCCCGAAAAGGAATCCGCAACAAACGCATGTATCCGATCAAGACAGGGGTATGGGGGATCGTCTTTCGTCCCGTGTCCTTTCATGGAAGGGAAGAATGATTGGATCCCAACAGTCGATGAAGACTACC
Source organism: Hymenopellis raphanipes (assembly GCA_036872995.1). Lineage (NCBI taxonomy): Eukaryota > Fungi > Basidiomycota > Agaricomycetes > Agaricales > Physalacriaceae > Hymenopellis > Hymenopellis raphanipes. The sequence goes on from JAYMDG010000001.1 coordinate 4,768,876, forward strand.
TAATTGTACCTTCTCTCTATCGCCGACCCAGGAGAGATGGACTAAGGACATCTAGATCGAGACAAGACGGGTGTTCCCGACGGCCTGTAAAAACGAAGACGGTAGATGTTGAAGGCAATCAACCTCTGGCACAAGAGCCTGAGGAAACAACAACAAGAACAAGACCGTACCCTAGATAGAACTCCAAGATACTGATTTCAACGTATGTTATCGGCTTCCGTTCGCAGTAATGAACGTTATGGCATTTCCGAAACTGACGAGGCAGCGAAGACATTGGGGTTCCGTAAAGTCTTCGTAATGGGCCTGTCATGAAAGCTCCGGTAATCAGGAATCTAATGCGAAGCAAGTCGGCAGACTTACATTCCCGACTTGTTTACGAACGTCGGACTTCCGAGGGCAGTGTTCAGAAGTTGAATGGTTGCCACGTCGACATCGTGATGTCCACGTCTATCGGCCACTATCATTATGTAGTAAGTACTGCATGCGAACGGCGTTAATCATACGGAAGACAATTTAGATTGCAGAGCCAAGGACTGCAGATAAGATTCGGCTCCGTGATGTGGCACTGCTCTGGAATAGGGCAGACTGCCAAGATCACTCGTGGAAGGTATCCCAACCCACCCACAGGGAGCTGTCCGCCTGAGTGATGGATCTGGAAGAAGGCAGAATTAATGGAGGATCCGAATTTATATGAACCACCGGCGGGGTAGCTCCGCGCCTTCGATGTTAGATAGCGATGGTGCGAAAGACTAACGCTGGGCGGCGACATCTAGAACACTATGGCCGAATCCCTCCATGCCAGATATATCCAAGGGTTTGCATAAGAAGTGATAGTTTCGTGTGCTCGTTATTCGGAGCAATCCCTTGCCGTACGCCCAGCATGCGCTACTGACGTTCGTGGGTTTCGAAGAGGTGGGAACAAACCGGGTCAGGACTCGGTTAATTGGAACGGAGTTTTGCAACAGAAGGCCCGGGGCAAAGACGATATAGTGACGCCAGAATCTGCTCTCAGTACGAGGGCGAGGTGTTGCGAACGTTTTCAGGTCATCATTCGGAGAGGGCAAGGAAAAGCAATTCAAGGATTGTAATTCACAGATTCTGAGCCATTCTTGGCCTGGTGATTGAAGCGTCTGAGATAAAGAAGCATTGACAGCTTCCAACATCCCACTAGGAGAAAAAAGGTCAGAGGTAATGTATGGTGTTATATAACATAACATTTACCGCCAAGCAGATATCATTTCGGCACACGTTTATGCCACATTAGACAAAATCCTTGGGGAGCTGCAGTGCCCGCTTCAAGCACAAGGTACAAGCGTGAATGGAGAGAGATGGAAGTGTCCGAAAAAGGAGACATGCCGCGGCATCCGGCCCGTAGGACAACTTGCCATTCGCCCTCATGGCGGGACCACAGACGGACCAATTTCTGGATCTACTCATCCAGTTGAAGGTTATTACATTCCCTAGTTCCCCCAAACCGTCGTATTTGACAGCTTCAGGCAGAAAACAACCCCAGCCGCTGCAAAATCGATCCTTAACGCGCAGCCGCAAATTGCGTATGGACTAATCAAGCTCCTAGTGGAGATGAACGCGGTGGATATTGACGTGTTCCAGGTTCGTTCCCGTTTTTACTTATCTACACACCTCCAATCTATATTACCCAGAGAACCCTCGCGGAATACGGCGCCCAGCAGCAGCCACAAGCAGCCCCAGCACCACCAGCACCACCACCAGTCATGCCATATCACCAGCCTCAGCCCCAACAGGCCTACCAGGCTTATCCTCCTCGACAAGCCTACCCTCCTCAACCCCAACCAAATTACCCTACACCACCCGTAGCGATGAATCCCATGCTCGCAGCTCTCCCAGAAGAGCAAAGAGTACGATTCTACAGCCCATACGTTGCATGACTGACCAACTGAAAATAGACGATGATCCTTGCGGTGCTGGCAATGACACCAGAACAGATAAACGCGATGCCTCCCACAGAGCGAACGAGTATTCTGCAACTGGTACGTGTTATATCCGAAATCCACGCGGATTATGGATGTTTGATAGCGTGCGACGTTTGGCGGAAAGTAGTTTTATTGCTGCAAGGCGCGTGTTTGCAGGGTTTTGCCTCAATATCTGCCTTGTGGGCAGAGCTCAGCTTGTAGTTGGCTTGCGGTCTCGCTTCGACGGCGCCACCGGCACAATAGATGTCGAGAATGGTAAAATTTCCTTGTGTTTTAGAACATGATGCGCTCCCGGTTGTACAAGATAGAAACCAGGATCACATTTACTTTCAATCAAAGAATGACATTCATTTGGGAGCATGCGGATTGACACAAAATAACACTTTTCATATAATCATTTCAACAAGGCATTCAAAGTGATATTTAGATTTGAAGAGTATACCTGTCAGAAAGATTTAGACAAAGATTACAACTTTAGCTCCAGGACATACGCTGTTGGCACCTTCTCTTGCTTTAACCCTGTGATGTTGATAGGTATTCCTAGTTGGCCGAAGATGGTAGCAGCACTGCAGACCGTTACATCAATCGAATGCGACTACAGAAGAGCAGACAAGTGTAGCTTACCGGACATCGGCTTCAGTGTCAATGAGATCCAAATATCCGAGGGGGATGATATCGAGCGAGGCAATAGCTCCTTGCGTCAAAAGTACGTTTTGGATGACGCCGGATTTGGCCGTTCCAAAGATGGGAACAACGACAGGTTCAGGGAATGTGTGGTCGAAAGACGCGTACACGGTAGAGTTGATACCTGCATCGCTGACCACACGATCAAGGGTGAGCTCAATTGGAAGCGGGTTGACAACTGGGCCAGTCGATGTTCGAATGAGCGGACGTAAAATGGGAGTAGCAATGACATGGGCTAACCGTCGAACTCGATACTGCAAAAAATGTGTTGGATGTCAATGCGTTTCAGTCTGGTGAGGTGACTCACTTGACAAGGTTGGTAATGAGGGTATCGAGCTGCACGGTTTGTTAGTTCTAACTGAGGACTTCTCAAATCAAAGAACTGACCGTGATATTGACCGCTATACTCGACACTAGACCGATACCCAACGCGTTGATGATGTCGCCGATGGACAGTCCAGCCAGATCAGTATCCCGCGCATCGTTCTCGGGCGCTGGCGCCGCCGTGACGAACAAAAGCGACGCCGCGAGTTGTACGAGCAGAGTGGAGAAGCGCATACTGGGTTGAGTCAGGCCTGAGGTCGACAAAAGGAGACCCCGATGCTTGCTCCCTTATATGGATCCCTTCTTACTCTGCTTCCAGGTCGAGAACCATATGCTAGCATATCAGGTGATGGTAAGGTGACCAAAGGATGTCAGAAGCCCAATATACTTTAGATATTGTCCTCAAGGTGATGCGACGCGAAGGATCAGCACTGGGAAACTCGTCAGTGAGCGAACCACGAGACCATTGCGAGGCACTGGTCGGATTACTTGCATGATGTCCTCATGTACGAAAGCGCGAGCGTCTGGTGGAACAGCAGGTTGACCAAATGAGGACGTAACAGAATTCGTCAACAACTTGGTTCCACGTAACGTCTTCATGATGCACGTTCAAGTAATCATATGTTCGCGTTCCTAGTCGGTTTAGTGTGGCGAATCGCGATGACTGTCAAATGATCTTCTCCCACGAAAGATGTATACGAAGGGTGGCACGTTCGCTGGCAGTAGGTTCGGTAGATCATGGTAAATCGGTATTCAGGTATCGAACGAGCTGACGTCTCAAATGGCGTACCAGGTACCTACTTGGAATATACTCTGTCAGCAAGAAGAGTCAATTTTCAGTCGCCCGCAGGAATGACCGGGAGTCTGACTAATTGGCGAGTTTTTCATACCTTGACCGTCAACAGGAGCGGTATAACTCCGAACAAGTAGTTCCTCGGAAAACTTGCTCTGCTCTGTAAATACCATCCGGCAAAAAGTTCCCAGCGGCATTCAGCGGGAGGCGCCATTTGACTAGGAGCCCATAGAATGAAACGTGTTCCATCAGATTCTGCCAGCGTGATGCTAAACGAGTGACTAGGCAATACGAAGGATTTCAGGTCGGGAACGTGGCGCAAACCATCTAGAACGGATCGTAGCGTTGTAGAGGAAGAACAATCGAGTCGAATTGGGCAATGCACAGCTCTTTGATAAATGAATCGTGGATGTATTCAAGTTCCAGAGTGACATGGAGGTAGAAAGCAAAGAAAGCGCGTGGTACATAACACGACCAAACCGGTTACCTATAACCGGAACCGGAGATCACGACACCGCTTTCAACTGCTTCTGGGTTCCTTGTTCTCTTCAAACTTTCAGACTAGGACTATCGCACGATATGCCAAAATGCTGTGTATCTCATCTCAACAGTCAGCGACCCATCTCATCTAGAGCTCCCATCAATCTGTCAGCGACATGATGGAGATTTACCGCCATATCGTTACGTTACACATAGCCTTCTACTTGGTGATTGACGTTCACTCTGTCCGCTTCCTGAATCGTTATGGCTGAGCTGGCTGGCAGTCTCGTCGGGGCTGGTGCTGCTCTTGCTGCTACGGCCTACGCCCGCTCTTCTGGTTTCTCTGGCCGACACGAGTGCTCTCACCGAGCAGAACTCGCCAGCCTCGATGGGAGTGCAAGTCGCTTTAGTGTCTCGTTGGAGAACGGGACCGTGACCGAGGACGATGAAGAGTCCTTTAGGGTAATGTGGCACGAGTGAGTTTTCCTAGTATCCAGTTACAACTACTATCTCAACATGATCATGGTAGTGCGCGACAGAAGAATCTAGAGTACTACGAGAGCATCAACGCGTACAAGGACGTTTCGTGGATAAGGCTCCCAATCAAGCTCAAGCTGAGAAAAGTGGTTCGGAAGAAAAAGCGGTCCGCAAGGGATTCAAATTATAGCGTGAGGCATCATGTCGAGGTAAGGGTATCAATATTCACCAGAGACGGTTGTTTATGTGTTGACAGGACGTCGCTGGCTCGTTGTGCTCCTACTCGGATACCGCGTCTGTTTACGCGACCTCTGGTTCTCCGCCTGGCTCTGCCCTAGGAAAAGAGTTCATAAGTGAATGGCGCGACAGACTCCATGTCGGGACCTCATGGCATGACTATAACGAATCTCAGGAAAATCTCGATGAAGACGTTGATCATGTCGACTCTCCTCTGGATGAATGCAGGTAAAATTTGCGCGCAGCAATGATATGCTAGCATCTAACGCGCTATGCAGAACACCTATCCTGGATTCTTCCCAAGCTGCAGTCCAGACACCGCCTGATACTTCTCCGGAAACGGAGGATACTTTATTTGAGTAAGTCTTCCAACATCCAGTAGAACTGCAACTAACTGCTTTGAAATATTAGACAATTCAGAAAGGACTTCGACGACGATGAGCTGTTGGAGGTTTTACTTCAACTGCTTTAATTTAAAACGAAGCACTGCTCTCACAACTCGTTCAAAACACTCACACGTCAACAGCCGTTGAACGAAGACATGTCGGGATATGAGAGCGCTCAGAAAGAGACGAATGCTATCCAAAATTCAGAATGTCAATACATGTGCAATACTGGGGGAATAACACCGTAGCTTATGCTGCCTTGAGTCGTTATTAGATCATGAGAGAAAGATTCGGAATCAGAAACGTCGTCCAATGTTTCCGCACTGTTAAGCGTACTCGAGGTTGCGCCACCATTGATTAGAGAGAGAGGACCTCGGGAACTTAACGCCTGGTCTGATGTTACGTTAAGGCCATCAACGCCTGTTGAAACCCATCCTCTTCTGACGGCCGCCACGAGACAATTGGGAGGGAATCTCTGTTAGATTCATTCAATCGAATCTGCAACATCGTGGCAGAGTTGAACGTACCTATTCACCACGTACCCAGCCAGTTACTCAGGCCGTCTGTCAGTACCGTACAGAACAATAGAACCCAGGGAAACACGCGCGGGTTAATTGATAACACCGTTCAGAGACAATTGTTCGAAGACAATAACACAACGGGGGAACCAAATTTTCTCAGCTGAGGAAATAGCTGAGGAAATGGTTCGAGGAAATTGGATTTCCTCGCTACGAACCTCATCCGAGGAAATCTGATTTCCTCATCTGGGAAAGATCCTGAGGAAATCCGATTTCCTCAGCGACTTCCTCAGCGACTTACTCGGTGCTTTCCTCATTTGGTCTGAGGAAACGTCGGAGGAAATTAAGAAATCGGAGGAAAACACGAAGGAAGCTGCCGAGGAACGCACTGAGAAAAGTAGATTTCCTCAGTATCTTTCCTAGATGAGGAAATTTGATTTCCTCGGCCGAGGTTCATACTGAGGAAATTCGATTTCCTCGAACCATTTCCTCAGCCATTTCCTCGGCTGGGAAAATTTGGTTCCCCCCTTGTGTAAGCCTCCGGCTCGAGGCGTCGAAACAGAAACCAGGCAAGTACATAAGTCGAAGAAGATTTTGATAGGTAGGCGTGGTGATTTGACTGCCGACATTAGGCACCTAATTTCGGTGGTCAAGCTTTTTGATTCACCGCCACAAATCTACAGCGTCTGTGTACACGGCAAGGTACGAGTCTTCATGCTTGTAAAATATCCGCACTTATATCCATTCTGCGAATCAGAAATCAGCAGGTGCGGACAGTGGCAAGAGATTTACCCTACGGGTCGTGATTTCATGTTTGACTTCCTTGTCAGACTTCACCACCGCTTCGCGTATAGAGACTGATTTAGGATTTTACAGCGACGCTCTCATCGGCATTAGCATCGCGTCACAACGTGATAAAACTTCTTCCCGACCCATGGCGTCGCATCTCAAGCCGCACTGTTAGCAGCAGCAGCTCGTCAGCGCTGTCCTTGCGGATCTGCAGACCACGCTTCCGCACTTCAACCAGTAAGTGCCAACCCATATCTCCTACCTGCTCACACCGACCCGAAAGGCAGCTGATTTGCTATTCGACCTTGTCCAGCATTACACGCCGCGCGTACTAGAGTATCTACGCGATCTGGGGGAGCGTACCTGTACTCGGGATTGAGGCGCTCGGTACCTACAAATACTTACTTCTTCGTCAGTCGGTTTAGAACAGGCCAGGTGCTCGGGGAACTCGAATAGAAGTGCATGTGGTAAGACAGGCGGCACACGGAAAGGAAATGATTCGTTGTCGACACAGACAGATAGCCGGCAGCCACTAGGTATGCAAGTATGTAGCCTTCCACAAAGGAGCCTTTGTACTAGTCCCTGTGGTGACTGGATGCAAGGAAAGTGTAAGACCTGCAGAGGTGAATATGATATAAGATTCGACGTTAGTCGAACGGATCTAGTTTAGATTGTTAGCAGACGCAAGGTGCAGAAACGCTGAAAGCCAACGTTTGAGCTGCAGAGTAGTAGACTTATACAAGGTGTCTTCCCCTATGTGCGTGTAATCCGCCGGTACTTAAACGTCTCAGGCCTTTATTCGCGCAACAACTTCTAATAATGCGGCATGGTGTCCAAAGATAGATTACTTGTTTGTCTCTGTTTGTCTACGCCTTCCGGCGGGCAGTCTACGTTCCGTCGTGGTTTCCCAATACTATCATCTTTCCCGCATTGTCGTCTGAGATAGCGATTCCCTCGACGCGCCATCCTGCCATTCCAATGCCGATATGGCGGACACCAATAGAATCGATCGTGTCCAACGCTTCCATCGCAGGAAGGCCTTTCCGCGGACCTGACCTCTTTTAGAACAGCAGTCATCCACCAACACCAAAATCCACATAATGATCCCATGGCTCTCCCCTGCCGCGTGGTATAAAATGCCTCCAGTGCAACCCCGGAAGGCCACCACATGGCTTCCACCAAAGAGCATTCCAGTGGTTCAAACGACGTCGAGAAGCGCGCGAGCAGCTCCGCGCGCAGTCTCAGCATCCACTCGAGCGCCGAGGAGATCGACCTCGCCTCGTTCCACGAGAAGAATGCCGGGCGCTTGGTCATCGACCCTCAGTACGTCTGATCCCCCCCGTATATATCATTCTTCGGTTAAGCCAGAGCGCCATTTGCAGAGAAGCCAAGATCGAATTCGGCGAGGCCGTCGCGTCAAAACTCAAGTTGTCGCCGGACGGCCAGAAGGTGCTATGGCCCCAGCCCACGGACTCTCCGCAGGACCCGCAAAACTGGAGCGACATGAAGAAGAACCTTCATCTCTTGATCATGACGCTTGCGGCTATCGTGCCCGACTTTGACGCTGGCATTGGTCGGTCGGACACGTTTTGTGACGCGCCGCTGTTACTAAACTCTTGTGTGTGTTAGGTATCGCATCGTTGTTTCCGCTGGCTAAGCAATTCAATACGACCACCGGGGAAATCAACAACTTGACGTCCAAGTCAGCCGTTGATTGTGTTCGTCGATAGTATCTAAACAGTTGCGCTAGCTGGCATATCTTCCTCTTGGGTACGCTTTCTCTGCTGTATGTACGTGTATGAAGCTCACATCGGGGTTTAGGATGGGGAGGGTTGGCAGCCGTCATGGTTGTTCGTCGATACGGTCGCTTGCCGGTACTATTTTGGTCCCAGGTGAATAAGCAATGAATGCTATTTCAGGCGAAGAGAGAATAATCACCTTTTACAGGTCTTGTCGTTGGGATTCTTGGTTGGCTGCACGTTCGCGCCTATTCTCAGGACATTCGCCGGTAAGGTTTTCCTCTTATTTAGATGCCAAAATGTAGTTCTCATCGATTTTATAGCTATGAGATGCTTGACAGCCTTCTTCAGGTAGAGTTATATTCTGCTTCCGTGGACATGTTCTCAATCCCTTTTCGTATAGCACCACCCCACAGGTTACGGTAAGTTGGCATTCATTACTCGCCCTAGTATGCTTACATCGTCCAAGGGTCTCTATGTAGTAACGGACCTCTTTCCCTTCCATCTTCAAGCCCGAAAGGCGCGTCTCTGTCCGCCGGCACTTTTGGTATTCTAGCACATTGATTATTTTCCCATCTGCTAGCTCAACATATGGACCATGGGGTTCGTCATATCCCCATTCCTTTCTCCTTTCGCCTTTGGGTTCCTCGTTGCGCGAACTACATGGCGCTGGGCCTATGGAATAGGATGTCTCTACGGCGTAGTGGTCTTGGTCTTAATCGTCTCGTTCATGAACGAAACGTTGGTTTCTCATCCAACTTTGGAGATCCATTAGTTGACTGTGGCTTGAATAGGATGTATGATCGCACGGTTAAGCCGATTCCTGAGGCTCAGACGACGGGTCTCCGGTACAGGATTGAGAGCTTGATTGGCATAACTGGAGTGAAGATGGCCAAGTACAGGATTAGCTGGATCGAGTCTATTATCTCCCCGTTGAATGTCGTGTGGAGGCCGCAGCTCATTGGTATTCTGATCTTTGAGGTGATTCTTTTCTCATCCCTTTCTTTCATGTACCGTTTTCTCAACATTGGGAACAGGGCGCTCTCTTTGGCTTTAGTATCGGTATTAATGTGCGTGTCGAGTTGAATGCCTTCTTTGCTGCGCCCTTACGTGTTGTCCTCTCCTAATTATAGGTTACGAACCCGGTGTTTTTGGGCGAGCCAGCTCCAGTCGGATTTGGATTCACGCAATTTGCCATAGCAGGGGCATATGGGACACCGATCGTGAGATTGCATGAAGATCGTTCTCACAGTGTACGTTCTGACCTATTTTCATTCTAGGTCGCTGTGATTTTGGGAGAGCTGGTGGGAAGATACACGAATGACTGGATTATGAACGTGAGTATCCGGCGGAACAGTGGTGTGTTCGAAGCGGAGAGCCGATTGTGGTGAGTCGAAAGTCCTGGTGGATGGACGAATCTGATTTGCGTTGAATAGGGCGTGTTATATTGCGCTGCCACTGTACGTTTGTGGTTTCGTTACTCTTGGCGCTGCGCTTCAGAAGCAGCTGAGTCCAGCCGCGCTCATCATGGGATGGGGAATCGCGGAACTTGCTACCTTGATCAATACCGTTGCCGTATGTAAGTGATTTTGGCAAACACAAGGACCTCCTGTGGAAACTAACATGCCGTTCCAAGATGCGTACTGTAATGATTGTTTCCCGAAGCACCAGGTCAGTTCATCACAACTCCTGAAGCCACCGTTGATCTGAGAGACTGTTAGGGAGAAATTAGTGCTTTAGTTAACCTGGCACGTACATTGGGTGGATTCGCTGTTGCGTACTTCCAAGTACCATGGGCGAAGAAAAACGGTGCCCTGCAAACCTTTGGATGCGAAGCTGCGTGAGTAGAGTTATGCTGCACGTTCGAAGTCCCGATGTTGACCGCCATCGACAGTATTGTTACAGGTCTCTTTTTCTTGATTGTACCAGCTCTTCAGATTCGCGGACGGAGTTTGCGGGTATTTGCCTCCTCCCTCTGCATAGACAGTTTCACTAACGTCTCATTCAGAAACGTTTCTCCATGCATTAAGGATTACGGCTGAATGGACGATATGAATGTATGATTAGTATTACGACGACGAGGGTTTTCTGTGCTTATAAATCCATCCTATCATCATCCTCCGTGGTTTGAAGTATTTGACTTAAGCGTCGCTGAACAAGTCTGCACGAATCATTAGCGTGTGTCATGAACTCAAAAGGGATGCGCTCACTTGTCCAAAGGCGCTTTGGATGCACTGTCCATAGTCTTGGAGTCCCCATATGATATGGGAACCCAACTACTGAGCGGACTCATCCCCGATTCATAGCTTGCTTCCGCGACGTACAAGAGTAGCCCATCTGGTGATATGTGCGTGAACTGATTTGTTATGCTCGATCCAGCCATGTCCAAGTCCATGCCACCATCGATAACAGGAACGTCGATTGAAATGGACCGCGAAGATCTGGCGAGACGAACTATACCCGAAAGCAGACTCGGCAAGGAAGTGTCGGAGTGGTAGGGAATAGGGAGCATCAGAGTAGGATAACTGAAACGGTACTGCGAAGAGGAAGAGGGATGCCAGAGGCAATCAAGCCATTCGTAGAGGACGTGGTGGGCGGCGGAGATTGTGGCAATTCTGCGAGACGTGTATCACGCCACCAGAATCTGTTCCAAGGAGCATCAGCATTAGTAAGACAAACTTTCGAAAGAGATGATAGGCAGAGTGACCTAAAGGCTGTCTCGCAATCGCAGATGTCCTGTCCTTTCCATTTGATGACATCCAAGACGTGCAGAATCCCGCCAATTGACATCAAGATCACAGTCGAGGACCGTGTCTGGGGGAAGGGTTGAGGGAAAGCGGCCCATGAGGGGCTTTCTGAGGGCCCTTGACCGTAGTGTTGTGTTTGGTGCTGCAATTGCTTGGGTATTTGAACCTAATAATACGCGACGGGGACTCAACTAATCCTCAACTTTGATGTACGATGGCCGAGACATCGTTTTCCGACGGATACTGGCGCTACAGCGACCTACCCCGTTTCGATATCGTCGGGTAGTCCATCCCACGAAGACCATGGGTCGTCTGGGTTCATCTCCAGCAGTTCGGCATACATGCATTTGTCTGCCGTTAGGTTCGTCATCTGCAGGTTTCTTGATGCGCTGCCGTTTGCGTTTCTTGTTGCTTTTCGGGAACGGCTGAAATGTAGATGGAATAGGTTCAGAGGGTGGAGGAGGCGTAGATTCTGTTCTATTCTGCTGACAAAAGCCCCAAGCCCTTCACGGACAATCTGAGGCGGTCTGTCGTCGTCATCATCAGAGCCGAGACTGAGATTGGCGAAGCTGTCAAGCTGTCGGGAGGCATCCACTCTCTGAACTCTTCGTTAAAGGTGCGGATTCCAGTCAGATTGGGTTGTTTGTCGACAGAAAAGGACTGATGCCTTCTTTTGTTCTTCAAAAGCCTAACAAAAATATATTACAGCTCTTCAAAGTTTGCAGGAAAGAACAACAAACCTTCAATCGTCTGGCTTGTTGAAATAAGTGACTGTTTGCAATAGAGACACGTTTATACGCCAACTTTCGCGCAGTGGCCAATTCGGCCATGAGCATGAAGCCTTCGAACCCAAGTCTGGATGACGAAAGAATGCATGAGGATTTGGTTCGTGGAAAAGATTCTTAACAGATGAACCCCGCCACGTGCTAGGAGGGAAACTAACTTCCATTTGGATATGGTGGAGGATTGAAGACAAGCGCGATTTGCGCGTCTGCGCCCGGCCTGATGTCGGCAAACCGGCAGCACGCCACGGTCCGAAGGGACCACGCTCGTCCTGCTCTCAGCATCAAATTGCTGAGACTTAATCCTGTATAAGTCTCGGCCCTCCCACCTTCTCAGTGCATTATTAACCTCTGAATAAACACTGCCTACTTCTTCAGAGTAGCCTGGAGTCGAACTAGGCGGATCGACGGGTGGACATTGACGCCTCTAATGATCTCTTTATAAGTAGAACGAGAATCAGACGCGACGACTCAGCTTAGAAGCAAAGGAGAAGTGTGGGCACTTGATTGAGAATCGGCCACTGGTCAAGTAAGTCCTGTCCTTACGGCGAAGAAGAGTCAATGTACTGTACAGGGTATTGGCCCGCTTACTTGGCAGTTCTTCGCAGGAAAGGTCTCGTCACTGCGCCTCATTCCCACCCATCAGCTTTTGTAACGACCGAGGCTGAATGACCACGCATTCCCGTGGCACCTTCGAGGCGATTCCAAGTAACCATTGTCGCCATTATGGAACAAAAGCCTTTCTTCACAACAGCAACCTTGTTGCGATTGCTATGCAACTGTGTGCGTGTACAAGAGACACTACAAAGGCACATGTAACCCGGTTATGGCCATCGACTATAAAGGAATCGGGATTTTCCAGGAGCCTCATATTCACTTTTTCTCAACTCCGACTTTCTTGCCTTCGACAACCACTCATCTCGTCATGGATATGGTCCAGCAGCCAATGCTATCCCTCATTACATCTAGTATCGAGCCTACCACCACTGCGACCGTGGCTACAGTCACCGCAACGATGAGTGCGAGCGCCACCAGTACGTTTGGTGGTGGCATGGAACTGCCTTATGAGATCTCGTCTCTTCTCCGGCTCCTGTCCTCATTCACAGCTTTTCGAGAAGGCATCATCTTCATGATCTTCGGATTTCTCTTGGAGATCTTCCGCCGCGCGTCTTTTCGCTGGTCCACCGAGCTGTACAACAGGCTTTTCATTCGTGTAACGTTCGACGAGCAGGAACCTTGCTACCGTGAGCGCCCAGTTGCTTCCCAGAAACATACTCATCGCCTCTGTAGAATGGATGCTCATCTGGCTTTCCAAACAGCCAATGTGGTGTAAGTTTTTCGCCACAGTCATCAGCTTTAGTACTAAATCGTCTGCCTCAGCGAACTCGCGTGATATTCAGATTGGTACTCAGCCTCTCGGCATAGAATGGGGCTCCCTAGGTCCCGACAACCCGGACGACGACCAAGAGCTTCGAGACCTGACTTATCTTCCAACCGTCATCGACAAAACGCCATATTCTAGTTCTCCCACAACGTACTCCACCTGGTTCAAGGGACACTATATCTCCGTCGAACGCTTTAAGCCAAGCTCTGAGGGACACTATTCTATTGTCCGTGGCGGGGAGTCGATTAAAATCAGGTGCGCCACCTTAACCGTTTGACATCGGGTGATATCTTATTCGTATGCACAGCATCCTGTCTCGGAACCACGACATACTCAAAGACCTCCTTCGTGAAGCCAGGAAAGAGTATCAAGCTCTACGCGCCGCCCGGACTGACGTGTATGCGACTGGCTCTATTCACTCGGACTACCATTCCTGGGTGCTGGTATCTAGCGGCCCTAAACGCAGCCTGGACTCTATAATTCTCGAACCGGGCTTGAAGTCTTTCTTGCTGAACAACGCACGAAGCTTTTTGGAGAGTAAGAAATGGTATACAGAGCGAGGAATTCCTTTCCGTCGCGGGTACCTTCTGGTATGTTCCAATCCTGTTGATCACAAAGTGTTTGCCTAAAATGTTTACTGTAGTATGGTGCACCGGGGTCTGGAAAGACGTCTTTCATCGCTGCCTTGGCTGGAGAGCTCTGCCTCGATATCTTCGTCATCTCTTTATCGCAAAGAGGACTTGACGACTCATCTCTTGCGAAATTCCTCAACAAGCTTCCCGAACGCTGCATTGCTCTCATCGAGGATATCGACGCTGCTTTCAGTACTACGCTGAACCGCGACGATAAGGCATCGAAACGCGACATGAGTAGTGATCCAAACGAGTGGGAATCAGATTATGACGACGAAGTGCCCATGTCAATGGGCACTTCCTGGAATCTACGCAGCATGCGTCCGATAGGGGGTTCTCTCGGAAAGTAAGCCAAACATCCAACAGTGTATTTAAATTGTGAACTAATCCTTCATTTATTTATAGTGTAACCCTCAGTGGATTACTAAATGCCCTAGACGGCATCGGCGCGAAACAAGGCCGCATATTGTTTGCTACCACGAACAAGTATGAGTCACTGGACGAAGCGCTTTCCCGCCCAGGTCGCATGGACGTCCACGTCGAATTCAAACTTGCAGCCAAGTATCAAGCGCGGGAGCTGTTCCTCCGTTTCTACAACCCCCATTATTCCGCGGACTGCGATGCAGAGGAAATTCAAGTTGATGACACGATTAGTCAATCCACTGAAGAGTCCAAGGAATCTGCATGTACCAGCGTTCCATCTTCCGTCACCGTTGTAGGCGACACCAGTGACGGCACGGACCTGCACTTCTCCATGTCCCAACTGCGAAACCTTGCAGACGAATTCGCCGCGCTCATTCCCGACCACGTCGTGTCCATGGCTAGCCTGCAAGGATACCTGATGGAGACCAAGACGAACCCCAGCGCAGCGCTTTTTGGTGTTAAGGCTTGGATCGAGAAGGAGACACGTAGCAGCAGCAAAGTCCGGCGTCCGCAGACGAAACGGAAATCATCAGGCGATACAGCGATTGCCGGTGGGGATGGTGGGGTTGAGTTTGATAGTGATACCAGTCCGTTTACGCGTTTTCTTGACGTGGATTCGGACTTTGAGGGACAATCGTCGTCAGCTAGTGCCATGATGACAGGAGGACATGGACATGACAACTTGGACAATCGAGCTTCAACGTAGGGAGTGTGTGTATGTCATTGGCCCTAGCCCAGGCTGTGTACTTGTAGGAAGAACTTGAGAACTTGAAAGGAATGTAGGACTGACAACTAACGATACTTCTTCATAAAGGATTGAAAAGGTTGCCATGCCTGTGTTACACTTAAGTACAAGCGGAGGACTCGACTAGGAATAAAACGTCTCCGAGCCCAGGAAAATAAGTATACTTAATGTAATGAGTGGAGAATCAATGCTCTCAGCTTAAGTGCCATAAACTCGCAGTGTGGCGCGACATCGATTATGGTACTGACCGAAGAACAGGAGCAACGTATGCACATATTCCGTCGAGGCGTACGACGGCGTGAAGTGAGGCGTTCCGGAAACTTCCTCTCCAAAGAGAACAATGACCGCTCTCTAGTTCACCTTGGAATTGTGCCGTAATACGTACACGCAGGAAATTGGCTATCGAAGAAGAGTATTTACAGATGTCTACAGTAAGTGTACAGCGATTACATAGAGTGTGCATAGAAAAATTAACGTTCGAAAAGTACGTAGATGAATAGAAGTTTTGGAAGTTTATGGAAGATCTGCAAAGTAATTAAACACCATATCTTGCTCGAATGGCAGACTCTCCGCGCCGCCCATAAATTTCTTGTAAGAAACAGTTCCTCCCAGGCTCACATTGTCAAACGGTTGAGGTCGCTTGTGTGCTTGCGCCGAGTCGGAATCTCCAAAACGACTTCGACGCCGACAGTTCATATGACTATTCAACTTGCTCCTTTCCCATGCATCCAGTGCGCCTGCATGAGCATCCTCCTGAGCCAGGCCGGCGAAAAACATGGCTCGAATAGTCTCGAGCCAAGGAATGACAGCCTCGAAGGAAGGCGAGACAGATCCTTTCACGGAACGTGTGTCTTGTGTGGTGAAAAAAATCCGTTTGTCGTTACGAAGGGAAACTAGATCTATGCTAGGCTTGAACCACTCGGAGAGGGGCAATTTTTCTTTAGCATCCGCTAGTGTACGATGTCGGATATAGGCGGGCGGTGGAGGCGAGGAGGATTTCGTTTTCTTCTCTGGAGCATCTGGTTGGTAAAGCTCGTGGTGCGACACGAATACTAACATGACGTAGAAGAAAGATTCAAGATCGTGACGATAGAGATGTTTTGGGACATCTTGGTGCTCGCCGACGAGAAGATCCATCGCCATAAACGGAAGGGTCCCAGTGCGCTGGTGGGCAGTGGATTGGGCATCATCGCCTAGGTGCCGGAGAAATGAAGACAAGTCGAAGTCGTTCAGAACCCCACAGATACGCCCGTCCGCTTTGACGCGGTACATGATATTGGACATGCTGATGTCGCGATGAAGGATCTTGGGGTACTCGTAAAGCCAGCCGTGGCCTATTAAATAACGGACAAATCAGTATCGAGAGTGAACAAGGTAGAACTGCATACTCACATTGAACAGCATCAGCAAACACCTGCGCAACGTCTTGCACGCTTGTAAGGGTTTCCAAAGGAAACAGGAGTTCGTATATCGTGATACGCAGGACACGCTGCTCGTAGGAAAACGACTTGTTACCGGCAAACTCGGCGCCGCTAAGCATCTGCGCAATTCGCGCCTCCGCCGAATCCGCCTCGGTCGCAAAGTCGTGAGTGAAAAGCAGAGCGGGAAGGTGATCCAGAACCCAGTGCCGTTCCCCAGGACCCGCCTCCTTCGCCGCAGCTTCCTTAGCCGCCTCCAAAAACACAGCTTCAGAAGTGCGCTTCTCCCCCGGCCAGCTAAGCTTGACCGCCAACTTCATGCCCGGCCACTCCTCACACGTTCCTTCAAACACACACGTGGAGCGCCCAACAATCCCAGGTTCTTGCGCGATAAGTGACCCCAAAGTCACCTTGATATTGCGCGATCCGTCTGCGAGGGGAAGGGTCATAGTGATCCCACAGTATGTGTTTCGACGGTCAACAACCTTCTGGCCGGTACGCTCCTGGTTCGCAAAGAATTTGTAGGACCTGAGGAAGCTCTCGGTTTGGTCGAGCACGGGAAGAACACCGCGTTCGCGCATGGTCAAGCGATGGTGGCTAACAAGGAGGGCGATGAACCTCTTCACGTCCTCTTCTTTTTCGAGGTCAATGGCGGTCGAGGTGAGCATCAGGGTGTGACTGTAGTACAGTACTTGAACCCTGTTGCGGTCGAAAAGATGCATGACAAAGGAGTCACGGAGAGCAGGGACCGAAAGCGCCTCGAATCCATATCTCGCGCATTGGTTGTGAGCCTTGGCCATGTCCTCGGGTACACGCTCACGCCTCACGGGCAGCTCAATGGGTTCAGCCTCGGCTTCATCCTCTTCCCGTATCGCAGGAAGCGGATTGTCCGATCGAGGCTTCTTCAAGGAAGTGTCAACCCCAGACAGACGCCGTTTGGGCGCTGTCGATCCAAGTGACTGTGTGCCAGCCTCTAAGTAAGCGACGCGTGATTGGGCTGGAGGTTTCCGTCTTGGACAAGGTTCTGGTGCGGAGAGGTGGATGGGGTCCTTCTTAGTTACTGCAAATGCTGGTTAGAGCCGCAATAAAAAATAAACAGACGCATACCGGGATCCAGCATTCTAAACCCGTCTCGACCATCCCACAAAGTACAGTCCCCGTCCTTCCCCTCGAGCAAAAGGATAACCATAGCCCAGTAAATCGAGCTGTAAACGGGCCCGAATACGTCGAGAGCTTGTTTCATTTTTTCCTTGCTCAAGGTGGTTTCTGAACCATCGAACAACGCCTTGAAAACACCAATCATATCGGGCGAAAGGTGTTTGCGATTGAGGATACCGCCCATGAGTACCTTGGGGTCGTTACGATAGAATCGAACGGGCTCTAGGCCATGATATTCTTCCTCAATCATTTCCATCGCCCGATTGTTCATATCTGCGTGGAGCGCATAAAGCGACGTTTCGACACTCCCAAACTGACGACACTTGGCCAAGAATAACTGCAAGCAGCTCTTGAACTGAGCGTCTCCGGATACGGCATCGACCAAATTGTTCAGTCGCGCGTCCGTGGTGCAAAACTTGTCGCTGCGAATCTCGGGGAATGGGATGCGGAGGACTCTCTCCGAGAACCTGTCAATGTCGACGAGGACACGACTATTTCTGAGGTCGACCTGTAAGAACGGCTCGTAGTCGCTACGCAATCTCAGCATCGTCCAACCGAACGCGACTGTTGCCTCTGGACAGGGGGGCTTTGTGGGTCGGACCAGAAGCAACGGCGGTAGGGTGTAGCCGACGAATTAGATGTGATGGTGGTGTTCTCCGTCGCTGGAAGTGGGGCGGTGTCGCGTAGTATGGGAGGGATGATAGCTATAGCAAATAGTGAGGAGAAGAATAGATGGTAATAGCGTAGTGATAGTGTTCGTTGTTTGTGAACAACAAAGGGTCGCGCGCAAGACGTGCCATTTTAGAGAGGCCTGTGACTTCAGCAACCGAAACTGGGAGACAATGGTGGACCAAAAGCAACAACAATGAAACCACGTGTTCGTGACCCGTTTCTGGAGTTGCCTTTTTGGGGCCTCTGAATCCCAATCCAAGTCACTACAGTAAGTATACTAGGAGACAATACCCCATAACCGAAGGTATAAACAGACGGCGACTTCGCATACCATGTAATTTATCTGTTTTTTGTCACTCTTGGTGAGTGGTCATGGCTCAGTTTCTGCCAGCACTGCCACTTGCCAATTTAAATGGATAGAAATGGAAGTGCCTGTCAAGGCAGTTCCACCTGCTTGAGATATCTTCTAGCCTCTCAATCTCTTGATATCAGCTAAAGCTTAGCCATCTTCATACCAGATAGTTCTCCTTTGTTGAATGCAAGTCTACTTTGTAGACCAAAACAGCAAACACTCACATCCAATCCCAAATCCATTCCCATTCCAAGCAATTCAAGAATACATCCCCAACCTTCTCTTCTCTAAAACCTAAGCATTCAACAACGCCTCCGCCGCCTTCCTCGCATTCGCCCTCGACGCCTCCAGCGCCAGCTCCAGCGTCCTAATCTTCTCACGCGCCTCCCTCAGCTCGCCCTTGAGCGACGAGTTCTCCGCTGCGAGACCCTACGGTTCAGTTAGTACAGGAAATCTCCTGCCAAAGAAACGACGTACATCATCTTTCGCACTACTCGGCGGGGAAGCCTCAACCCTCGGCTCCGGCCTGAGCTCGGCATACGATTTGCTCGTCGTGATCTGAGGCGGCGACGGTGTCACCTCCTGCACCGGAAGGGACGCCGTTTTGGCGACAGAAACCGGGGCAGGCGCAGGTGCGGACGCGGGTGCTGGTGCCGCCGCAGGAGGAGGAGCAGTGAACGTAGGCGTGGGAGCCGAGGCAGCAAACACGGCTCCATTGGCGAGATCAACAAACTTGGGCGCCGCGGTCTTGCCTCCGAACCATTCCTGCGCAGTGAGAGCCGGCTCCGCTGAGAGTGCAGGAGGGAAGATGTCGCTCTGGAAGGAATCGGCCTTGCGGGGTACGATGAACGCGATAGGCTCGATACTTGAGCCGTGGACTTTGTATGCGCGGGCGATTTCACAATCACCAACGTTGAGCGCTCGTCGGGGGAGGAAGCACATTCCACGCTGGGGATCCGCCGATTTGTGCTCGGCAAGGGCGAACAGGTTGTCTGATTCGTATTCGTAGTAACGGATGTTTCCATCACCTTTGCCAGCTATGATGAAAAGAAAGTGAGATATGATATTGTAGTCATAGGAAGAAGATACCCAAGAACAAAAGCCCATTGTCACTCCAGAAGGGCATGATAACTCCTGCGCTTTGGTCGATACTCAGCATCTTCAGGTTGCCAAGAGAGCCGGCATCCCAGACGCCAACCTGACGCTCGCTCATCTTGCTGAAGCCGGTTGTCGCAATACGCTCTTCGCCCATCCAAACCACTCTGGCGCCCTTCACTCCTGCGTGCCCATCTCCGATCTTGACGGCCTCCTTGCTAGCCCTTGCATCAAACAGTCTCAACTTCCGATCTCTCGAGGAAGCCGCAATGAAGCGTCCTGTTGGATCCCATGCTATACTTTGAATCGTGTCCCCGAAACCTCCGAGCTGAGTTTTCGGGTCTTCTGTGTGCGCAATATCCCACAGCTTGATGACGTGCTCTCCTCCCGCGCTGGCGCTCGCAAGGACGCCATTGGCGATTGGATTCCAAGTGACCTGACCTACTTTACGGGGGCTCGCGTCGACGCGCCAGACAGGCTCAAAGTCTTTCACCTCCCATCCCTCAGCACCCCACCCATCAAAGGCAGACTCGGGGATTTTCCAGAGGATGACTTTGCCGTCGTCGCCGGCGGAGGCAACTAGGGAATCATCATGGGGGGACCAGTCGGTGTCAAGGACTGCGGCGGTATGGGAGCGCGCAAGAGGGAGCGTATCGGGGAGTTTGTAGGGGAAATAGTTGGGGAGTGGTCCGAAGGGGGAAGGAAGAGGTAGGACGGCGAATGCGCCCCCGCCAGAGGCGTTCCAGTTCAAGGAGATGTATTTCTATCATTAAGTTAGACACGTATACCAGTGAAATAAATCACTTACAGCGGAACAGGAGACGACGTTGGTATCCCAAGCGCTGTTGGTAACCTTGACGTTTTCGAGACCGTGTTCCTTTTTAGCGGGTTGTCCAAAGACATGGCTGGGTAATCATAAGAGGGGGTTGGAATGCATCCGTGGGGGCAACAGGTGAAATTTTCGTGAAAGAGGTGTCGCAAGAAGTAGCCAGTAACATTACGTTCATGTATAGCATGGACGTGTCGTTAACAGCAGCCAAGATTTCCGTTGATAAATGTAGCAGACATCCATTGGGTACCACAGAAGGTTCCAAAGGTAAATCCGATAAGTAATCAAGCAGGAGCAGAGCCGATGTAGAGAGAGCAATATGCGTGTGCCAACAACAGATGGAGGGAAGGATAGCAAGTAAAGAAAGCACGTACGGTCAGCGATGAATGAGGCGGGGTGAGACGAGCACGTACCGGTACTTTGACGCCCGAATAAACCGCGACATCGTCGTTGACGGCAACGAGGAGGTCGGTGTGGTGGTGGTAGTAAAGATGGTCGTTTCGTGCAGGGTCAGATCGGAAGCTATGCAATCGCCGCTTATTTCCAAATTGGGTTGCCGGGTCGGGCGTCGGGATCGTGGGGGCTGATAGTACAAGATATCATTGTATTTGAGAATTAGACGAGGTCACATAAGTGGAAGAGGGAAAAATAATATAGACGCAGTCCCTCTTCAAAGCTCTCCTCGACCGATGCCACACCAGGGACTTTAGCTCTACGTCTCCCCTTCGCTGTGCTCAGCGTCATGCAAACATATGGCATATCACTTCGAGCCAAGGAACCAGAGCCTGGCGCCACATACGAGAACATCGATTTTATCGACTCATGAAAAAAGAAATCAATCTTTCTTCGACGTGCTACAAAACTAGTCGCAAAGTGGCTTCACAGTCCCTATTGATCTGAAGTGAAGTGAACGGGCCTTTCACCGGTGGAGCGCACAGCTCATAAAGAATGACGTAGAAAAGTCGTGGTATAAATGATTGAAAGTAGTAGGACGATCAGAGAGGAGTTGACTCTATGTGCCACGCTGCGGGGAAGTGGACGACCTGTCGTCGTCTAGCTCCAGAGGAACGACGTCCAGTCCAAGTCGTCGTTGTTCTTGACACAAACATGGAAATGCTGATGTCCCGATGAAGAACCCCAGTGCGCAACATCTTTTACACTTGACAGAGTTACCAACAGGAAAAGCGATTCTTGGACAGTGAGACGAATAACGCGCTGCTCACAAACGATATCTTCCCGCTCCGCCAAGCAAAGACCGCATCCTTCAAGAGCTCTGCAAGACGAGAGAAACTTTAGCGCATGTCCCGCACAGCTTCTGCTATCTCGTTGGGCCGGAGCTCACTGGCATGATCATGACAGGACCAACGAATGTGTTTCCGTCGAGCTGTCGATCATCATGCATGGGCAGGATATCAGTGTCAGATCTATCTCGCTTCGACAAAGACAGAGTCGAGGACGTGGCGATTTTGCTTTTCCGTACTAGAACTTTTGAAGTTTGATTCGGACTGGACGTCTGTGTCACCATGAACTATGCAAGACTGACGACCATCAATCTTGGACAGTGTAAGGTAATAAACCGATCAGACTCCGGAACGACGCAGAGCAGAAGTGTTAGCTCACATATGCCATCTGGCCGGTGCCACTACTTGCTGGTACTAATCAGACTTGGACTCGCAGTACTTCATTCAAAGCAGACCGTCGTCGTCACCTTCCCCATCAGTATTCTAGTGTTCTGTCTCTTCGTCATCGTCCTCTTCATCATCATCCTCGTCGTCATCATCATCCTCGTCAGAGTCATCATTTTCTTCGTCTTGTTGACCTCTACTTTCGATGATACCAATACCATGAGAAGCAGCGCCCAGCGTTGTTTTCTGCTTCTCGACCCATGCCTTTATACCAGCAAGGGCGGCACCGGGACTCGTCTTGTATTCCATCAAGTAGCCTTGCAAGCTCGCCATAGATAGCTCGTGTTCCGGAACCAAATCGGCGAAAGCATCAGCCAGCTTTCTCAGCTCTGACATCGGGATGCGGAGCTCAACATCATCAGAGAGCACTCCAACGACGGTGACGGACAAAGGAAAGTCGACATCGGAGACGTCTCGCTTTCTTCAGCAACTTTGGTAGTCGTTGTATCGAGGTCGTCAGAGTCTGCAGCGTAGTGAGGGTTGTAAAATCGTATGAATAGCTCGCGCGCTTGGTACTTGGCTGCAAGTTTAAATTCGATGTGAACGTCCATGCGACCTGGACGGGACAATGCTTCGTCAAGGGACTCGTACTTGTTCGTAGTGGCAACCAAGATACGGCCCTGCTTTGCACCGACGCCGTCCAAAGCATTTAGTAATCCGCTAAGAGTCACGCTGTAGATAAATGTAAACCAGCGAACGAGGAGGTTTGACGTGATAGACTCACTTTCCAAAAGAAGATTTACCAGTGGCGCGTGCTGTGGATTTGCTTTCCTTATTCTTGGTACTTTCCGATTTGTCCTTGTTTCGGTCCCAAGTAGTGAGCGCAGCGTCGATGTCCTCGATGAGAGCAATGCAACGCTCGGGTAACTTATTAAGAAGTTTCGCGAGAGACGTATCGTCCAATCCCTTGTGGGACAGTGAGATGCTGTATATGTCGAGACCGAGTTCGCCGGCCAAAGCAGTGATGAAGGAGGTTTTGCCAGAACCGGGGGCGCCGTACTACAATGGAAGTAAGAAACTATTCGGATGATATTCTCGAAACATACGAGGAGATATCCACGACGGAAAGGGATCCCTCGATCAGCATACCATTGCTTGCTCTTCAGGAAGTTCTGGGCATTGTTCAACAGAAACGATTTGAGACCCGGTTCGAGGATAATGGAGTCCAACCCTCGCTTCGGTCCACTTGATGTGAGCTGCCAGCAGTGGTAGTTTGATTCGATGTCGTTGGTCATGTACACGTCGGTACGACTTGCTCGGCGCGTCAGATATTCCTTTCTCGCCTCTTCAAGCAGGTCCTGTAACACTTGATGATTTCGGCCTAGGATGCTGCAAGCGGTCAACTAAGTAACATCATCACAGGATAAACCTCATACCTGATCTGGATTGTGTTCGTTCCCCACCATCTGTCTCCAACTCGGAAGTGTTCGATGGTCATATAATGTCCCTTGAACCAGGTCGAGTACGAAGAAGAATCCTCGGTATTACGGCTAGTGGAGTTTGGCTTCACGTCCATAGTCGGCAGATAGGTGAGATCCCGAAGTTCTTGGTCGGCATTGGGGTCATCGGAAGCAAGACATCCCCACTTGATGCCGCCAGTCCCGTCGTGGATTTGAATGTCGCGGGACTTGACTAGAAGGGAACTTTAATTCTTTGGAGCAGCGAAAGTCAAGGTGCACGATCTTACCCCACATGGGTTGTTTGGATAACCAGACCAACATCCATTCTACAGAGGCAACATGGTGAGAGGCTGACAAACCGTAGCAGCAGTCACTTACGGTAGCAGGGCTGTTGTTCGTCAAACGATAACCGAAGGAACAGCTTGTTGTACAATTTGGTTGTCCAGTTAAAAGAGAAGCGGCGGAGGAATTGGAAGAGACCGATGGCCATGACGACCAATCCTTCGCGAGAGGCAGAGAATGATGTCAAAGTCCGAAGCAGTGAAGACAACTCGACTGGCAGCGCCTCAGAAAGCCTCGCAGTAGACGTCATATTGGTGCTGAGCATGGGGGCGACGGAGGTCCAGGCTTGTTGATCCATGCAGGATGTGGAGTCTTGGTAGAAGGAGAGACAAAATATCGAGTGGCAAATAGAGGAGAAAAGAAGTTGGGATGGAAAAGCTGCGTTTTGAGAGACTTGCTCTCTCATAATAAGCCCTTTTATATTCTTGGGGGCCCATCAGCGGTACCTGTTAAACCCGTCCACCAGGTTATTATGACAGAGGAGCCACTGCATCCCGTCAATTGTTCACGGCAGCGCTTAGCTCTGACTGATGATGGTGGCACGGAGTCAACGATCGTCACGCCGTCCCTGTACAAAAAAGAAGCCCGTTTCAACCATCGACACCTCAGAGATTCGAACTCTGGCGCACAAAGTGCATTGGCTCCCGCCACGATTAGCAGGCCAACCCGTTAACCACTCCGGCAAAGTGCCTGATTACCAAACCCCTCCGTAGCATCCAGATAATCTTGACTACTTCAGCAATGTCTGCAGCGCGCCTTCCTGTAGATTAAAAGCTTACGAGCTCCGAGGCTTTCAGTGTTGGCATGAATGCCCAGTCCACGAGCGCTGCTTAACCGAAAGGTTGACAACAAGCTCATTCACGCAAGATTCAAACATACAGTAGGGGTGAAATACACGAAATACATCTACCACTGTTTCGCGTAGTACGGGTCCTCAGGCCGTCAGGAAATTCAATCAAACTTCGCCCTCATGTAGAGTCCTGCATCGCGTTCAATAAACATGCCTAGCAAGGAAACAAATGGAAGCAATTACTTGCCTCTGCTCAATCATCTTCCAATTCGAGGGTGCCGCCTTCCATGAATTCAACGTACATCTTATCGTAGTTCCGGTCCGCCGACAAAAACTGTACACCGTCTGGCCTTCCAATCCCCAACACGTTTTTCAGCCTCGATTTCAATCTATGTGTCGCTCCGACAGAATATGCCGGTCGAGAAGAAACCGAGTTGTCGGGATGAGTGGGGTCGGCCACGATATATCTAACACTGATAGATTCCGCGCCTAAGCTGTTGAGCGCGTTTCCCAATGCGCTAAGGTTCATTTCAAATTCCAGCCCCTCAAAGCGCATAACAACGTCTAGCTTTTGAAGACGCTGAATGTATTTGGAGCGGTGCGTGGCCTGCTTGATCGCCTCCAACCACACACGTGCGGCCATCGCGCTGGGGAACGCCAGCACTAGATGCGGTACGTTGAGGATGGCTTTGACGATGGGATCGATTGTGTAGCCTAATATATAATGTCAGAATACATATCTGGAAAGACCCAGCGGAAAAGCATACCACCGACAAGGAAAAAAGGTGGCGATATGAACAAGAGTGTCAACTGATCACCAAAGTAGCTTATAGTGTCTTTGATTGCAGGCCAATCCGGGTTAGGCCACACGTAGCCATTCCTATCCGTGATCACGAACAAGCGACGGAGACTCTTGCGGAGGGAGAGATACCCAGATGGTATCAAGTAGAAAAAGGGATGGTCCCGATCTGTGAGCGCGAACTCAACGATGCTGGGGCCTGCCAGCGGGTCGATGACACCAAGACTGGGGATAGAAGCCGACGAAGCATCCGCATCATCAAGAAGCCCTACGTGCATCAACTCGAGTGATGTGAGATGAGGACATGCGAATATGAAGCGCGATAACCGCGTCGCTGGGTCACCCGCCCAGCATGAGCGATATACGGCGAGCTTGGTCAAGAACGCAGGGGATGATACGACGCTAGGGACGGCAGCATCGGTTGCAACCCACGAGGAAGCATCGAGGCCATCGAGGGACACTTCACGCACATTCGACAGACGAAGGGCAAGATCCGGGATCAGTGCAGACAGGGCGGGACCCTTTCGTGGAATCAGGGCATGATAAGGCTGGGGCGGCGCAGGAATCCGCACACGCAGAAGCCGCTGGCCGTCTTCGTCTACAGGAGTGTCTTCTCGAGGTGAGACGGACTCAAATTTGTATCCAATGGTGGACACGAATCTGCCAATGTCGTACGCCACGAGGAGATCATGAAGCAGACGCGAGGCGTCGGTGAGATTGCCGTTGAGGGTTCGTACAAAGACGCTGCGGAATATATACGAGCGACAACGCTCTCCGAACACTGGGGAAGTGCGTAGGAGTTTCAGCAAAGAAGATTTATCGGTAGAGAGATCGTCAACGACACGGTCGATGAGCTCTGGGGAAATCGGTGTACGCCCATCGCGATGAAGCTTTGTGTCAAACTGGTACGGAGAGAGAAGCGATAGATTTAGCTAGATATTGTACAATATGGTTTACATACCTGGTACGGAGAGAGAAGCGATCGCTTCTCTCTCCGACCAGGGCTTCCATATACGGTCAAGACGCCGAGTCACCTTCTAACACCCCCCCTTGACTGGCGTCTAGTGTAGCTCGCAGAATCTTGATGGCACAATCTACACAGAGCGACATGGGTGGTCAAGCCTGAAATACAGTGTCTGCAAATGTTGCCGAGACAACATATTCGACGGTGGATATCAACAGAGCCTCCAGAAGCGCTGTAGAGAACCTTCGTAGAGGAAATGTCGTAGTTCTCGAACTGGCTGAGCCTGGATGTGGCTGGAGTCGCTTGGGAGTATGACATGGAATGTACGTCTGAGCTTGAACAAGCAGAGAACACACCAGCACTGTCCAAAATATTTTCCCAACTTTAGTATGTGATGGATGCACGGCGCTATGATTTGCGAGCAAGAATGCAGAAGACTGCCAATGCGTTTGGAGCAAGAGAATGACGCGACTAGCATGGGCACGCCGGAGAGCCTCCTGCTAATACACCTCCACTGACCATTGCACGTTCATGCTTTGTAGTCGAATAAAGACTGAGAGCTGGCAACGGTCGTGACATGTGGAAAACATGGAAAGAGTTCGAGGTTAATATGGCGGGAAAGCGCCAGTGCGCTCATCGTTTTAAGAGTTCGATGAGGATGGCTTTGCTCAAATGAGCAGCCAAGATGGAGATCCAGGACTGTGTTCGGGAGACTGGAGGATGGAATGAAGAATATGCCCCCGTCATCCGAAGTCCGGACTGCGTCCTAGCACAACAGGAGCATCGACTGTGCTATCATGCGAGCATCCTTATAGGAATGTGTCGTCTCGGCGAATG
The DNA here is from genome assembly GCA_036872995.1 of Hymenopellis raphanipes. Taxonomy (NCBI): domain Eukaryota; kingdom Fungi; phylum Basidiomycota; class Agaricomycetes; order Agaricales; family Physalacriaceae; genus Hymenopellis; species Hymenopellis raphanipes. Next base: position 4,796,309 of record JAYMDG010000001.1, read on the forward strand.
ACTTGATATGTTTGGCGGCAATGGTATGATCTAAGGCAGAATTATGCCTGATGGCAAATAAATTCGCATGAAATCGCTCTGTGTCCGGAGTTCTGATGCGGCTTTATCGTTCTGAGGATGATAAACAAAGTGTCCTCCCCCCCTCATCCGAGGGCCTACTCTCGATGGCATACTTATGCTCCAAGGCAAGGTTACACTGGCACTGAGGCGAAGTTACTGTACGGTTTCGACCGCATGTTCGCATAACGCATCACGCGGGCCCCGGAACCGAACTTAGCCTAAACCGTAACGCATCACGGACCTTTTTCTGGAGGCGCGTAAGGCCTAAAAAGGAAATTTTCGGTCCCGCCTACGGCGGGAGCATCCAAATACAGCAATTTCAGGCCTTGTGCCTGAAAATGAACTTATATATCTAAGTTCGTTTCGCATAACGCGTCACACCCGGCGAACTTACGGTCGAAACCGTACAGTATGCTCAGAGGCGGCAATGCTCTCAAAGGCAGCAGATACACTTAGAGGCAACAGTTACGCTTAGAGGCGGCAAATGGTATGCTCAAAGGCAGGAAATAGTGTGCTCAAAGGCGGGAAATAGTGTGCTCAAAGGCGGGAAATAATACACTCACAGGCGGGAAATAGTATGCTCAAAGGCGAGGAATAGTATGCTCAAAGGCGAGGAATCGTACGCTCAAAGGCGTGGAATCGTACGCTCAAAGGCGTGGAATCGTACGCTCAAAGGTGTGGAATCGTATGCTCAAAGGCGTGGAATAGTATGCTCAAGGCAGGGTTACGCTCAAAGGCGGGGTTATGCTCAAAGGCGGGGTTACGCTCAAAGGCAAGAATACGCTCAAAGGCGTGGAATAGTATGCTCAAGGCAGGGTTACGCTCAAAGGCGGGGTTACGCTCAAAGGCGAGAATACGCTCAAAGGCGGAGTTACGCTCAGAGGCGGGGTTACGCTCAAGGGCGAATTTATGCTCAAAGGCGGGATTATGCTCAACAGCATGTTTAAAAGGCTGTTGAAAATGTAAAAGGTTTTAAATTTAGAAAGGAAATAACATAGCTCTTCGAGTCCGTGGCATAGGTATCCGATGAAGAAAGCGACCATTGAATGAAGAAAGAACCGCATGCAGAATATCGGCAACAAGTCAATTAGCAGAATGCATGACTAGAAACAGATCCCATGGCATCTTTGGTCATCAACGTCTGCCATGGCTTTCAGAATCGGGGCGGTACAGGCACTCCGGATTTGGCTCGATCGCTTTCCGCAATCATCGAGATCACATTCCTTGAGGATATCCCGCGAGCTCCGAATCCTGGGAGTCTGAAGAAGCGGCGCACAGAAAAACGCGGGTGGCAGCGTGCACAATCCCGATGAGGCGGATGACAGTGTGAACATGATGCGGCGGGGTGGCGAATCAAATCAAACCGCCAGCTAATAATGGTGTCCAGTAGTTGACACTGGAATCAGACATCCACCCGAACCAGAAGAATGAAATAGCAAACAACGGCACAGCGTAAAGCAAGAGGTACAGACGGGATTCGGCCGGTACAGGATGTGACGCATATTTCCACGGCGTGTTGATATATAGGACTGAATACGAAGGTGCGCGACCATATCATCACTGTCGCACATCCTAGGGCTCTCTGACATCGAGTGGTGTTCCGTGGTCAGGTGAAGTCTGGTGCAGACAACCGTCAAAGGTACACTTGATCCATGAGGCAGACAACGACTTTATAGCCTCCCGTCCACCCGCCGAGCCCAAGCCATCGCAGGCTGTGATAGTAAAGTAGAACATGGCGGGGCTAGATGCGGCCGATATCGAAAAATGAACCCGCATCATGCTGGATGCGATACCAGGTGGGAAGCCGGGTGCGCAGCGGCGGCAGAGCTTCAAGGAGGGTGTATGTCGACGGTGTATTTGACACCTTCAATATGGGTGATCGTATGCGGATTGCATGCATGTGTCGTTGCCCGTTAGGCCCACCAGACGTCGCAGTTCATTATGGCAATGTACTAGTCGAGGACGGGGAACGGAGTGAACAGTGGACCAGAAGAATTGTTGAAGGGTCAAAGAAAGTCGTCGCTGAGAGTGTGAGATATTTGCTCTTGGGAGAATTGTGGAGGAAGAAAGTTGGTGGTGTACGCGACTTGGCTGTCGACGGCGTCACTGGAGAGAACAACGGCGACGAGGCATTTGACGGCGGCGATAATCGCGGATGGCAGCGGGCTTCAGTAAAGTGATGGTGATGTGGAGGGTGTGCTCCCTGATGGGTGTCTCGAAACGACACGATGATTTCGAGGAAGGAGCATACCAAGGATGTTCCTATAATTTTGCCGTAAGCGTCGGGGCATGCTAAACGCAGGTAGCGTCATCTGGGAGTGTAGAGGCACATGATGTTGAATGCGGAGAAGTGATGCCGACGAGGGTGATTAAGCCTGAAGGCCAATGAGAGAGGCTAGCTTTGGCGACGGTGGAGTGAGGTCTGCCATTAACCAGGGTTCACCTTCTTCTTGGCTGCCTGCTTTGTTCCCTTCTACGACGGCAACGCTGACGGCGTTGAACTGGGGTGCGAAGTAGTCCATATAGGGCGGTACACGATGGATATGTCCAGCGAATGGAGCGCGAGACGTTCAGCCAGCGATCCAAAATGCCGAGGATACGCATCAGTCTGCGAGATGACGTGGATGGGGAATGTAGACCATGGTGATGAAACAGAGAGTGCTAGGAATTGCCATAACTGGCATGGGCGCAAAAGAATGAAGCGCGACTGTGTTATGTCGGATGATCATGAGCGCAAGCAAAAAACTGGAGGAGAAGGGAAATGGGTGGCAGTAGACGCAGTGAGTGTCCGTTGCAAAAGATGGTCCTCCGTTATGGCACAACTGGTTGTCCTACGCAAACAGCCGTTATCCCAGCCTTCGTCCTTTTGTATGTCCGAAACAACCAATGAACCCGGGGACTGGGAGCGGCAGACCGCTGGTCGTTCCCACCAAGCGTCTGGACGATGATATTGTTCGGGTCACAGAGAGCATTTGCATGGTCGTGTAGGGACGTCTTGGGCCGTCACTGTAACCACTGCTCCACTCTTGACTCCAGTGCTATCGCCGGGTGCACACTAGAATTGTGTCGTTGTAGGACGAAATGTTGTTTTGGCGCGCAACGGATAAACTATCAGTCTAAAGCACTGCGGGGCCCATAACCTGTCAAACTGGTACGGAGAGAGAAGCGATAGATTTAGCTAGATATTGTACAATATGGTTTACATACCTGGTACGGAGAGAGAAGCGATAGGGGCTCTCTCCGACCAGGGCTTCCATATACGGTCAAGACGCCGAGTCACCTTCTAACACTTTGGTAACCTGGTTTGATAGAAATAAAGTGTAAGTCCAACAAATGATACCAGGAAGAGACTAAGAACCTGCCAGCACGCGGAGACAGTGGGCGTTAATGCGAATCTGTTCTAGCGTGGGAATTATTCGGCAGCACTAAATATTGCAGCACTCTTTGTCATTTGACCGTGTCATTCGACATCCTTAAGTACTTTGCCATGCGTTCTCTCACGGTTGGAGGACCTGTCACCTCTGCGCTTCTGCCGATTCCGTAGCTGTGTAATCCTTCCTTCCTTCCTTCCTTCCGTCTCGGTATACTTTGTAGATTCGTATCATGACAAGTTCACCAGTGGCACACTGCCAATCAGGAAAATGGTAGGGTTGTCTCTGGGCATCTCTGCATCTCTGTGGAGATGCCAGAGCCATCAGAGACGCTCAGGAATGTCATGGCTCCGCGAGATGCGCACCTGTCTCCCAGAGATGATCCGCATCTCTGAACCCGTCTCTGGCCGTCTTTCAGAGATGCCTGCAGGCTCTCAGAGACACTCAGAGCTGCCTTGGAGAGCCTTAAATTCAGATTGATTTCTTTGTAATTATTCCCTTTTATCGAGTAGAGGAAAAATAGTGTCATTTCGTAGCTACTAGAACTCCAACATGTACTACACGTGGCCTTACTGTCACCGACACCCTCGCGCTCATCACACTTTGTCGTCCGATCCGCTACGTGCTTTACATCCACTTGTGCTCGTCATTGGCCAACCCCCACCTGCTGTACATGCTCGCATTCACCGCGCGTCATCCTCGTAGTTTCCATCCCAGATCGTGTCCGGGTGCACAGAATCAGTGGTCCTACAACCAGTCAGTAAAGGTCAAGTGTACAAGGTCCATATTGCGTACCTTGTCATATCTCATAATTCACCTGGTTGGTCCAGATTTTCCACATATGGGGTCGCTGTGTGTCGTGCTCGTAGTTGGGGTGCCGTCATGATCGTATTGGGAATCGGAAAACTGTTACACTCGTAGTCGGGGAGTCGTCGTACTTGCAGTGGCTGTGCCATCGTGATCGTGCTCGTAGTGGCCGTGTCATCGTGCTCGTAGTGGCTGCCAGGGTCGTCATGTGTGCAGTTCCCGTGTTGTCGGACCTACGGCGTCGATGCAGCTGGTCATGGAAGTGGTGTGTTTGGTGCGGTGGTGCGAGCAGTAGCAAGCATGCCGGTCAATTTGGGTCTGTTGCCAGTTGGCGGAGGGAATGGCATGGAGCGTGTTAAAGGCGCGTAGAGGGCGTACTACGAATACGCACCTTGCCAATAATGTACCGATAAGGCGAACGGTCTCTTCGTTGACAACATAGAGTTCCTGAGAGATGGCGGCGGCAGAGAGAGTAGTGGCAAGGAGGGTGGTGCCGGTCTTGGTGATGACTCTGGGCGACGAAGGCAGCTTTTCGATAGCCTGCTTCGCTTTTCGTCGGGTATCGAGTAATGGCGGGCCTACAAGCGTCAGTAGAGGCAGCGAGACCGGCATGGTATATACACCTGGAGCGCCGCAGCAGGCCGTATAGAGGGCCGAGAAAGAAATGGTTGACAGCGACGAGAGAGGTCGCATCCTCATACTTGCAGTCGCCGTATGCGTGTGTCCACTTTGGAATTGGGCTCGCTGCGTATCCTGGGGCCAGCAGCGTTTGAGAAGAGCGGGAAGAAGAGAGGGAAGATGAGAGTGAGGTGACCGTCGAAAGCAAGTCCGAAATCGAACATGCACATGGGTGATGACGTGTCGTGCACGGACCCAGGCACAGATCGGACTTGGGCATTTTGAGCGTCTCGGGCTCGCGGCGCCTCTCGCCTGTCCCGTCTTCGGTCTGCTGTGTTCTGCTGCTATGGGATATTTGTCTTCCATATACCTTTGGTCTTTCACTATGCATCTTTTTGATATTGTAGAAGTATCCATAACTCTCATATATTATTGTATTTTATAGCTTTATCAATAATTTTTCTGCTTCTAATGAGGACAAACTATATTGGAGGACCCTCCAGAACCAATGCACAACTTCTGAATTTTTCTCCTGCAAACATTGTAAGGAAAATCCAGAGACACTCAGAGATGCTGAGAGATCAGATCCCGGAGCCAGAGTTGATCGGAGCCGGTGATACCGGAGCCAGAGATGCCAGAGCAAAACCTACTGTTTTCCTGATCAGTGGACGCGGTTTGAATTGAATGTAAGCAGTTGAAGGAAATGACTTCTGGTGGCGTACAGCATCCTCATTGCACGCGTTTTCCAATTGTTCGCTTGACTATCTACTGAATGGCAGCTAGCCGCCGCTGATCGAAACTACAACGAACCTTGACATGAGGCCGTCTTAGAACCTGAAATACGCTAGTCCGAGCGCTCAGGATGGTGTGTAAAATTGCTACCAGATGACCTCCTTAAAGGACTCCTGAGATACTATCTGCCTGGAAAAATGATGGCTAGTAGTGAAGAGGCAGTCATCCAATAACAATCAGATCAAAAGTAACACACAAACATTGGCTAATCTCCTCTCTTGATAGATGTCGTACAGGTTTACGGGCCTCAATCGCATAAGCTGAGGAGTACAAACTGGTGAGGAACTAAGATTTGTACGCCACATTGTCCTTTAGGACATCAATCCCTTTGGCGACGGTGGCGTCAATTGAACTAACTTTTCTTCATGTCGTGGAAGAGGCTTAGTGGCGTTCAACTGTCCTTGACGAATTAATCGCAAGCTCGTGGTTGCTTGAAATACAAATCAACTTTTAATCATGAACAGTACTATACACTACGAATAATTATCAAACCGCAGCCCCGCGCGCATCATGTATATCAATCTCCAACCCATCCACTCGTCTCTTACACTCCTGCAACGCAAAAATATCCTCTTCACCAAGATCACAGCGCCCGCCTCTTCCAACCTTCACCGAAACGGACCTCATGCACGACTCGTCCGTCCGCTCCAATATCATATTGACGAAGTGCTTGCCGTCAACCTCATCGACGGATTTGTCGTCTTTTGGGCATGAAGGATAGACAGGCATAGCGATGGTCAGCCTCTCGAAGACAGGCACAACTTCAAACACCCCACGGCATTTCTTTGAGAGCTCGTCGAAGAACTCGGTCAAAAACGACAGATCGCTGAAGAGGTGAACGCGGAGGCTGAAGGCCTTGAGATGGGGTACGATGCCTAGCACTAATGGGAGAGCGAATAGCGGGAACTCGTCCGCGCCCAAGGTGATGTTCTCCAAGGAAGGATTCGCTAGAACGAGGAAATCCATGACGCTCTGCATGACGTTCGCCGTAATCTCCTCCGGAACATCGTCCGAATCCCACCAAAGCGTGTCCACTGAGAAGGTACGCAGAGCAGGGCAGGACACATAACGCAAGAGGCGTATGCCGTAGTCTTTCAGACATAGCGTCTCTATCTTCTCGTTGATGACCACCTCTAGCTCATTATTAAGAGCTAGATTTTCCACGTCCACGTCGCAGGACGTTGCGTGAAACGTGACACTGGTAATCGTCTCGCTGCTGTCAAGCATGTCGATGAAGTCAAAGAAAAGATTGCCCGCATCCTCAGCAATCTTGATCACCACGGTCTCCAAGCAGCGCCCGGAAGGCAAAGGCCTCATCCACTCTGCCTGGCCGCCCTGTAACGTCAACTCTCTCAAGGCTGGAAAAGATTCCCAAAACTTGCGGGCATACGGATACGTGACACTGGCAATCTCGAACTCGTCCCTCATACCCGGGATCGGTGTGAGGGATAGACAACGAAGTTGGGGAAAAGAGCGCGCCTGCAAGATCAGCTCGCTACACGGCTCATAGGGAAGAATGAGGGTAAGGCTGTCGCAGCGCGTTGAAACGTTGTAGATCTGGGTCAGCGCTGGATCATTGTTTAGAAAGTCGGCGGATATTCTCAAGGCGAGGTTGCCAGAGAGGGCAAGGACTTTGCCAAGGATATCAGAGGCGTGTGGTGTGACCGACATTTCTATATGTGTCCAAAGTCGTGGGTCGCTCAAGATGGCCTCACGCCATCGATGGCAGACATGCGTCGCCAACACGAGATTGCGGAGGTTGAACGGTGGTGATTCGTCAAGTTCGGATATGAGAAACGACGCGATTGAAGAGATGAGTTCAACGGGTAGGTCTTCGGCGAAAGATTTCCGGGGAGTGTAGGCAAAGGTGACAACCTGGTCAGCTGTGTTGCGAGACATAGTTCCCAATTAGCACGACTGTTAATATGATTACAGTAAGTTGTTGTGGGAAGCGGAGAAAGTAAGAAGACACACACTTTGGTGATGGTGTCGGGAAGACGAGGATGACGGTTGTGAACAGAGAACGTCGGGCATTTGCACCATGCAATAGACGATCACGTGATGGTACATAGAACTGTGTGGACCGCCATTGTTCGACCAAAGAGGAAACAGGCCTCATTCGCTGACGTGAGGGTGTGGCCTGAAAAAACGCGGCGATGTCCGCTATCCCTACGTGAACTTGGGAGAATGGCTTAGCTCATAAGTTATAGATCATTGAACAAGATTGTTCAAAGCTCACCATGAACGGTCTTAATATGGTTGGAGCACCGCACACGCCAATCGAGGAAGTGGACCACCTTCAATCAATGCTCTCGCTACTTGCCTCCACGGGCACGCTAAATGAAGAACCAAAGGTTGGTGGTGGACTGGACTGTTCTACCTCCATCTAGCGTCGCCGCGGACCCCAGACCACGAGAGACCGAAATGCACCAAGAGTAAACCCTTGCCAAGATTAAAGACAGGAAACGTCGCGGTTCCAAGTGTGACGACCACGACTGCACTGACCCGCAACGTCCGACGTCATCCAGAGAAGCGCACTCGTCCTCCAAGGAGACAAGTCATTATGCCTGGTATCAACAGTGACTCCGTCCATTCATCGTGTTCATGATCCAACCAGATTCTGCGTACCCATATAGTCAGCTTTAGACCTGACGATTTAAGTGACGACGAACGTTGGATCCGAATTTCTTCGAGGTATGCAGCTCCCTCATTGAGTACGCTGTCTGGAGAAATAACGACTCCCTAACTGCGTTGGAGGTTTGAAACCCCCCAACAGTAATGCGTGCCATCCTCCCTCTCCACACGACCAACGTCGACACGAAATACGCGGTGCCGTTTGTTGGAGTGCTGTAGCCTGCTGCACGGTGCGACGTGTAAACCCGACTTGGCTGTGCCGATGGGGGAAGGCGGTGGAATGGGATATGCTCGGACTGGGCAGCCGTACGAATTGGAGAAAAGTCCAAGAAATCGTCGGCGCGCGTTCGGATAGAAAAAAGGTATGCCCCACGCTTTTGACAGTACTTAAGAAGAGCAGAAGCATGGACAGGGCGAGGACTTTGTTGAACGCATGAGCTGTCTCTCTCTGCAACGGCGCAGAAGAATAATGTGCCAGCAGTGAAATGGATAACGGGGGTAGGAAGATGATATGCGTCGGGTGGCGGAGACAAAAGTTTCCATCGCACTTCAAGGCCTTGGGAAGCGCTCTATTCCTAAACGTGGCAGACCATCGGGTCGTACATAGGACTTGCCTAGCAGATCTTCATCAGCTACACGTTGACACCGAGGACTATAGATCCATACCTGTCGTACTTTCCACTCTTCTCCTGCCAACTATTATCCCGTTCCTGGCAGCATGGCCTGAATTAAAAAGCGGTAGTTTGCGCCGGCGACGTTCTCTTCGTCGGATCTGAACAACGAACGCGATTTAATAGTAGCGCCAAGTGAAATAGTGGAGGCGTATTCATGATGGTGGCGTATCAGGCTTAGCTAGGGTTAGGGCTAAGATTCGAATTGAGGACAGCCGTAGTGTTTCCAGACTTCACGGCGATGATGCCAGCTCTATGTAGTGATTAGTGAAGAAACCATTTGAATGCGATGTCCTTACCCAATTCCTTTAAAGAGCTCTTCAATGCAACGCGAGCCTGCGAAAACGGAGCAAAATACCAGTGAGACAATGAAGCGATCCAACCTCGCTTGTTCAGCCTGATATCTTAGACTACTTTAGTCAAAACTTGTAAAGCGCAGGACACCGGCTTCATGAATTGCCGTCAGGATACAACACTGCCGCTAATTCAGTCTCTGCACGCAAGCCCACAAATATGGAAGCTTACCGCGTCTTGGGTGAGAATTCGCCCCTTCCTAAGTATCGCTATCCATCCGTTGCCCCAAAGGACGGCCAGCGTCAGGTAGCACCAGAACGCGCAGGTCTGCATTAAGAGCTTCGCGCTATGAAAGTAGATTCGAAACACCCACGTCGTGCGTGGTATGAAAGTAGACTCGAAACACCGTGCCGTACAAATGCTGGAGACGCCGAGCGCCCCGCTAGAAAGAATATTGCCATCCCCAGAAACTTGTCCACGTAGTCATGTCTGGTAGTGCACACCGAGACCTTGGGAAGCGCCGTTGGTAGGCGTGTCAGACCATCTGGGGGTCCTCGTCGAGCCGGGCGTACGTCTATCTATATGCCCGAGGGTCAAGCTGACACGATTTAGCAATTCTACGCGTCCGCACCTGTCTGATTCTCGCCACGATGCTCACATCGTCTCGTCCCACTTCCGAGTTTCCTCCCCTCTCCTCATGGAACAAAGCAAATAGCGATAGTATAGCTCAGTGATGCTTCCGAGTCCTCTTGATCGTATCCAAAAATGAGGTACTTTATTATGTTTGAACTACATCATTGGCGGAAATGGCGCAAAGTATAACAAAATCCGATTCATCAAACCGTCAACGACCTGTGTCCAGAGACTTTTGACGATGATTAGTTTCCAGAACAAAAGCAAATACAGCACACATACTCGGCACGACGGCGGTCTTCTCTATCAATGAAGCGTTAGCATGTCGATAATAGTAGCAGTGCCAAATACTTACTCCAAAAGCGCAATGAGGATGTCGATCTTCTTGTCAAGTTCTTGTCTATTAAAGCATGGTTCTTAGCCGTTGATAATAGTGACAGCGCCAAATGCTTACAGTCGCGCGAAGCCCTCATCCAACTTCTTTTCCAGGCGATCAAGACTAGCACGAATGATCTGATTGTTCATGATGAGACCAGCGAGAGCTATTCTGTCGAAGTATATGAGCCTTTAGCGATGGATGCAGCGCGTACCCTTACTCGATTTCAGCTTGGCCGGACGTCTCAACCAGAAGCGACCTAACGTGATGAAGAATTAGCAGTTGTCAGGACAGATAATTTCGACCGCACTGGTGCCCTTGAATGCCCGCCTCCCTACAAAGAGACAGGGTTACTTGGCGTCTCCAGCCAACAGTGAATGCAAAGCACACACATCATGGTAAGCGTATTAGGAGTTGGAACGACGGAGGACTCAGAAGTCGAGGACTGCTCCTCCACCGGTTCGAGCGATGCTGGCAACATTGGGGTTGATCTGGAGAACGTCATATCCAACGTGGAAGGTAGCCACTGGATTTCATACGATGTTGGGAGTCGGTGGTCGTCGTTCTTGATTAAGGGTTACGGCACTTTTGTCTCAGACGCCATGAATGGCTCACCTCAAACTTCCGCTTGCGCTGAATGCCTAAGCCTCCAAGGTCGACGATTGACTATCGAAACTAGCGGCACCTATGAGAAGATGACGAACAGTAGCAACTTTCAAGCTGCGACTTATGAACGTCTGTGGTGGGAACCATTCCGTCTCGAGGCCGCCAACATGTAGCATTCGGATCTTTGAACTGGGTCGCTAAGAAGAAGGTCATAAAATTGACAGATGATGATACAGAATACAGTGGCATAGTACCTGTATACGCTGTCAGACAACAGCAGAACAAGAAAAGGGAAAAGACGCACGAGATAGCAAGTCACAAAGCAATTGTACGTGCGACGACCGACTCAAACGTCCTCTCTCAGGATGCCATGACATTCTTGTTCGCTGATCTCCCCGTCTTGGTCCACGTCGAATTCGTCTGTATCACGGCCTGTCTCTGAAACGGCATAAGCAGATGCCTGATACGCAAGGAAATGGAAGCGGCGTACAGCTCATCGGGTCGCCAATCTCCTTCCTAGCGCTCAAATCGATCTTTCCCGTATAGTTATCGTCAAAAAAGCCAAAAAGCGCGTTGGAAGCCCTCGAAGGGATCACGCTCCAGTAACTTGTCGTGTCGCACACTGTTTCGCATCAGTATCCCGCCGGTGCTGGAGAAAACAAAGGGAACACGCACTGGTCCTCGAATTGCATCAAGCCATGACCCGTCTTCAGCACCTCCCGCCTTCTTTAGGCCGAAGCCAAGCGCGCAACGCGACTAGTCAACGCAGCCGTCCTTGTCCGTCCGTGTCATTCAGCTCGAAAGCCCGAGCCTCGTAGATATTCCTGCCTCTGCTCATCCGAAATCCTTGGGCAACTATGGGTGCGCCGTTTCGTCTTTCGTCTCTTGGGCAGAAGCTGAGGCCTGACGATCCATTACTGAGTAGAGACGCGTCGGGTAGGAAATAGTGCCAAGTGGTGGTAGTCAGAAGAGAGGGCCTCAGCTAGGGTTAGGGTTGCCTTGAGTGGAGGTGGCTCATGATAAACAATCTGCTTTCAACTGTCCTTGACAAAATCCTGTTCAAAGTCTCGCGTCCACTCGAGCGTGCAACGGTGGACACACAGAGCTAAAAGCATCGCACACATGAAAGGAATTGTTGATACATATCATACTATACAACGAATACCTGTAATATTAAAAGCTCAGCCCCACACGCATCACGTATATCAATCTCCGACCCATCCACTCGTCTCTTACACTCCTGCAACGCAAAAATATCCTCCTCACCAAGATCGCAACGCCCGCCTCTTCCAACCCTCGCCGAAACGAAGCCCATGCACGACTCAGCCGTCCGCTCCAAAACCATCCTGACAAACTGCTTGCCATCTTCCTCATCCACAAATCTATCATCCTGTCAAAAGTAAAAAGAGACCGGCAAAGCGATGGACAGCCTCTCCAGCACAGGTGCCACATGTACAACTCCCACCACGCCACTGCAAAGTTTCTTTGACAGCGCGTCAGAACCTCGTTCAAGAACAACCTGCGATCGCTGAAGAGGCGAACGCGGACGATGAAGGCCTTGCGATGGGGTACGGCGCCTAGCATCAATGGTAGAGAGAATAGTGGGAACTCTTTCAAGAACGACAGATCGCTGAAGAGGTCGACGCGGATGGTGAAGGCCTTGAGACGGGGTACGGCGCGTAGTACCAATGGCAGATGGAATGATGGGAATTCGTCCACACACAAGGTCATGTTCTCCAACGGCGGCTTCGCCAGAACGAGAAAATCAACGACGCTCTGCACGACGTTCTCCGTAATCTCCTTCGGAACATTGTCCGGATGCCATCTAACGGTGTCCACCGACAAGGTACGCAAGGCAGGGCAGGACACATAATGCAAGAGGCGTACGCCGTAGTCCTTCAGACATAGCGCCTCTATCTTCTCGTTGACGTACGCTTTTATCGCGCTATTAGGAGACAAAAGTTCCGAGCCTGAGTCCATTTCGCAGGATGTCGCGTGAAACGTGACACTGGTAATCGTCTCGCTGCTGTCAAGCATGTCGATGAAGTCAAAGAAAAGCTCGCCCGCATCCCCAACAATCTTGATCACGACGGTGTTCAAGCTGCGCCCGGAAAGAAACGGCCTCATCCACTCTCCCCAGTCGCTGTCCTCTAACGTCAACTCTTTCAAGGCTGGAAAACATTCCCGAAACTTGCAGACATCTGCAAACGTGACAATGGAATACTCGAATTCCTTCGACACACCCGGGATCGGTGTAAGGGATAGACAACGGAGTTGAGGCAAAGAGGGCGTCTGCTGGATAAGCTCGCTAAAAAGCTCATAGGGAAGAATGAGGGTAAGGCTGTCACAGCGCGTTGAGACGTCCAAGATCCGGGTCAACGCTGGATCTGCTACTCGAAAGTCGGCGGATATTCTCAAAGCAAGGTTGCCAGAGAGGGCAAGGACTTTGGCAAGGATATCAGAGGCGTGTGGTATGACCGAAATTTCTATATCTGTCCAAAGCCGGGGGTCGTTCAAGATGGCCTCACGCCATCGATGACAGACACGCGTAGCCGACACGAGATTGCGGAGGTTGAACCGTGTACGGGATTTGTTATGCTCGGCCCCTACAAGAAACGATGCGATCAAAGAGATCAATTCGATAGGCAGCTCGGCGAAGAAGGATTTCCCGGGACGGTAGGCGAGGGTGACTGTGTTGGGCGCGGTAGACATAGTTCTCAATGGCACGCTGTGAATATCGTTACAATACGCCATTGTCGAAAGGGGTGAAACATACTTTGATGATGATGTCCGGAAGACGAGAGTGGCGGTTGGTAAAAGACAAAGGTGGCTCTTTATACCATGCTGCGAAGACGGACACGTGACACCTTGTGGACCACCATTGTGCAATCAAACCAACGATCAAACAGGAAAGTCGCTTCATCAACACCGACGTGCAGTGTGGCCTACACAATTACGACGATGTCGGCTATCCCGACGTGAACTTGGGAGAATGCTCTAACTCGTAAGTTATACTCATTGAACAAGATTGTTCAAAGCTCACCATGAACGGTCATAATATCGTTGGAGCACCACGCGCACGGTCATCAAGTCGATGGAAGCAGCTATGGAGACCATTGTTGCGCGCCACCGAATTTCCTCGCACCATGCAAATAATCCACCTCAATCAATGCGCGCGCGACTTGCACCTCTAAGGGCACGCGAAACGAAGAAGCAAACGTTGCTATTGCACGCCATAGGCTGTTCTATCCGCATCCAGCGCCGCCGCGGATCACACCGGAATCCATCAGGAGTGAACGCTCGCCAAAATTAAAAGACAGTAGGTGGTGTCCGATTTGGGGGGCAAGAAGGACGGAAACGTTGCCACATTCCAAGTGGGCCGGCGAGCACTGGACGACTTGGGTACAAAGACAGGGGCATTCACAGCGCGAGTGGTAAGCGGTGAACCGATGGCTGGCGAGTCCTGGATACTATGGATGAACTGCGTAGATCATATGAAAGGTTAAGCAACGTACTCATTGGTGACCGCGACTGCACTGACCCACAACAGCCAACCTCGACATGAAACACGCGTTGGCGTTTGTTTCCGTGCTCTAGTCCACTGGCACAATACGTAGACCCGACTTGGCTGTGCTGGCGTGGATGGGATATGCCCGTTCGAAATGGAGACTGGGCCATATGAATTGGATTTCGAGAAATCATCGCTGCGCGGTCGGAGGGAATAGAGGCGTGGCCTACACTTTTGACAGCGCTTAAGAGGAGCGGAAGCATGGACAGGACGAGGACTTGGTTGAATGCATGAGCTCTCTCTCTGCGACGGTGGAGAAGAAGAATGTGCTAGCAGTGAAATGGAAAACGGGTGTAGGTAGATTATGCGCGTCGAGCGCAGCAGCCCCGAGACAAAAGGGTCTTGAAGGCCTTGGGAAGCGCCGTGTCAGACCTTCCTTGGCGCCCTCGTAAGGACGTCTCTCTATACACGAGGGTCAAGTAGCCACCATTTGACAAATCCATGCGTCCATACCTGTCTGATCTTCGCCCCACTTCCGAGTTTCCTGCCCTCTCAAAGCAAGTAGCGGTAGTCTGGGCCAGCGATACGTGCGGGTATCCAAGCGGGGAAGAGCACACGATTAAGTAGGATCGTTGTAGGTGATCATGGTGGTGAGGAAGCAAGCAGAACTCGGCGATCGGAGCAGCGGTCGCTGTCTTCTCTCTCTACCGAGCATAAACGAGAAGATAAACCTCATCAACTCATCACATTATACAGTAAGTAACCCCAGAACTAACTTTGATACAGAAATTTGCGTAAGAACGGCGCGTAGTAAAAAACATTATCAAAGACTTTCCCGAGGAGTTGGGTGATCAGGCTTTTGATACTAATTAGTTTCCACTGGCAGAACAAAAGCAATACAGTGCACATACCGGCTCGTATGAGCTTGTTCTTCCAGCGCCTTCCTATTAAAGTGTTTAGCTTTTGATAACAGTGCCCGCGCCACATGCTTACTCCCTATCGAAGCATGGTTATTAACTTTTGATGATAGTCGCAGTGTAGGAAATGCTTACACTCGCGCGAATCCTTCGTCCACTTTCTTTTCCAAGTCGTCCACCTTCTTTTCCAAGCGCACGAGATCGGCTTGGTTTATTTGGGTGTCGGTAATAGCTCCTGCAACGGCTCGCCTGTCGAAGTATATTAACCTTTGGTGATGGATGCAGCACATACACTCACTGGAGGGCAGGTAGGCCCGCCGTCCCTGCCAGTAGTTCG
This sequence comes from Hymenopellis raphanipes, assembly GCA_036872995.1. Lineage (NCBI taxonomy): Eukaryota > Fungi > Basidiomycota > Agaricomycetes > Agaricales > Physalacriaceae > Hymenopellis > Hymenopellis raphanipes. The sequence goes on from JAYMDG010000001.1 coordinate 4,811,933, forward strand.
CTAACAGGATGAATGATTAGCAGTTGGCATGATGGATAATTGAAGATATCGAGCGCACCTATGTTGAGCGATATGAGCCTCGCTATAGAGAGTCAGCGTTAGTACTCGTTGTCGTCGGTGATTGAACAACGCGTACCCTATAGTGAGAGAGACACCAATGGGAACGGAGGACGTGTCGGACGGACCAGCGGAGGCGGAGGCGGAGACGTCGGATGGCCCAGAGGCAGATGACTGCTCATCTTCGGACGACAATAATGGCGCCATTCGTCGATGAACGGTGTAAAGGACAACGATGTATCTAACATGGAGGGTAGCCATGGGCTTTTATACGATTTGGGCAGTCCGTGGTCAGTGGTGGGTTCTTGATTAGGGGTTATCTTCTCCGCGGCGATTCAGATACGGTTCTTGATTAGGATTCCCCGCGATAAATCCAAAACACGACTCAGTTTGGATTCCTGTGTTAACGTACGCTAGCCCTTTGCAGTTACAAGACTTTCGTGTTCAATTCTTTGCGCAACGGTGCCACTGTCCTCATTTATGACAAGTCCACAAGACCACCGGAAACTTGGAAGGTCGCCAACGCCACCGAAGTCGCTGTCGATGAGCTCAGGTCCGGGCCATTTTGGGCACGCATGACATCTGTTCATTAAAGTATCTCGCGTCGATCATGACGAACATGGGGATTCATCGGGTCCGACTCGTATTCCATCGCACGCGCCTCCTTGGTTATATCCTTCATATCACATTTCGACCAAACACGCCTCTGTTTGTATGAACTAGCAGTGAGTTACTCATTATCTCTGAATACTACAGCCAAACGGCGAAGCTGAGATTGTATGAATCCGATGAATGTTTACTTCTATCAAACTCCATTCCCTGCCCATCGCCAGGACCACCGATATGGATCTGGGGTGTCAACACGACACATGTCTACCCAGACCTGCGCCTCGCTCAACCGAGCCCAGCTGCAGTGCTCCTTCCTCACTGCCATCCCTGTTGAAATGACGAGGAGAACGACCAGCGTATCGTAGCCCACTCCGACTATGTCAGTATATGAAGACATGGAGTTCCTGGTACTCCCGCCAAGACCGTGGGACTTGTCAGTGACGAGGATCGTCGCGTTACCCGTATTTATCTGACGGACATGTCCACCAATGCTTCGGACAGGTAGCTATCCCATCTATTTAAAAGATCTTGTACCTCCCTTCCCGATACGCAGACTACTAATCTTACCGGCATGGTTGTTGTCAAACCGAGAAGCGCGGTGTTAATCCTCGAAGAGATCTCGCTCTAGCAAAGCGGCCATTACTGCAGCCCGCGACTGAATGAAAACACGCGTGCGGGACGCGCAATGATGGTGGTTGCAGATCAAACCGTTCATGGTCACGTGGTCCAGTCCACATTTCTATAATTCGATCCGAGTGTATATCCCGGGCAGCATATTGCCTACATATAGAACAGAAATAGAAATCGATATAACACAATGTAGAACTGGAACAATTACAGTGAAACAAAAAATGCGCCACACATCTTTGCTGGTAAGAACAAGAATTCTGAGTTTGGGAGGAAGGAGCTTTGGAGGTATCATGTTAAGTAAGGCAGAGTTCTGGTATCGAGAACAAAAGTGCTTTCCATCAGGCAGCAAGTGAAAAATATTATACTTTCAAACCTCTTGCTTCACCTTCCTGTCCTTCTTGATTTCCCAAACTACAGCCATCAGCGTTGTCCATCACGCCGAGTCGCTTCTCAAGCGAAAACATCTTCGGATCATATGCAAGGCGGCCCCGCCCTTCTAGAGCCTCCACTCCGAAAGCATGGGAATCCCACCTCTTCACCGGACTACGCCCCATCGGCAGCGACAACGCCATTGGTGTACTCTTCGAGATATCGTCAACATCGATCCCATATGCCGCATAATCTTCCTCCACGACGGACAACAAGCGGACTTCAGCGGGACAAAATGTAAAATCGATGTTGCGAACAAGAGTACGGTCCTCGCGCCGGAGCTCGCACATGATATCGTGTATAACGTAGTTCAAGAAATGTACGTCGCGCGAGTCGATTGCTTGAGAGACGCCGCCACTCGCTGAAGGGACAATTAACAAAGAATGGGGAATCATGAATAAATGAAACGTACATTGTCGCGCTTCCTGGTAACTGCGACACTTCTCTCGATGACGACAGTTCCAGTCCACCTTCTGGCATGCTAAAGAGCAATAATGCTTGATGCCACATCCCGAACACCTCCGTGGACGACAGACCCCATTGCTCGAGTCTAGATTTTCGCACTATTAACACGATGAGATGTTTAGCAATCAGTGGCGGCGAAAGACTGACCTCGTACGAATCACATATTGTCACCGGGTTTGCTCTGTGTAGCTCATAAAGCCCAATTATCCGCTCAAGCCGTTCCTCGTACACCTTCCACTTCTCAGTGACTCGCACATCCTGTGTAAGGAGGCGCATAATATGTTTCCGCGCTCGAATAGCCGCCTTCAAAACTGAATGATAGATAAGATATGGCGCTGTACGCCACGCAAGGTCCGCCACCGCATTCATGGACACATCACGCGTAACACTATCCATCTCGTCCACATAGCTGATGACCATCTCATGCATACGCATGAGACTCACCACCGCCTGCCCGGTATAAGCCTCCCTTGCAATCTCTGCCCCAAACAACTCGATCAGCCTACCAATATGCAAATACCCCGCTAGCACACACCCGTTGCTAACCACCATGTACGCGTGCCTCATCGAAGCCTCTGTCCTCTCGGACTTCACAAAGCGCCGGAGGAACTTCAACTGCGATACCGTAGCCATCATCTCGCATGTCCAGCGCAGGTACCCAATCTCCATGAACCGATTCGCGACGCGCTCTTCTGACAAGAACGGATGCAGGCCGCGATATGATAGCCCGAGGAAACGCGTGCAGTCCTTGAAATCCGTGTCAGAGACGGCGTGGGCTTTGACGATGATCACTGCGTCGATAACGCAGGAAAGGAAGAGGTCTGCAAAGACTTTGGGATCAGTGCAGAGGTTGTCATAAAGCTGTCGGCCGTAGAGAGGGAGATCATCATAGTGGTTATATCGACCCATGAGGTATCCCAGTGCCATGAAACACTGGCAAAGGACTGTTCTTCGCGAGCGAGGAGAAGACGATGTACTCTGAAAGATGAACACGGGAATGACACTACTGAGGAAGAACCTCTGGTCCTCCGTTGGCGTTGCATTGTCCGCCTCAAGCGCGATGATGTACTGAAATACACTGGGATGTGTTTGGGCACCCACGAGGGCGCAAACGAGAGTGGATACGACTTCGGCGAAATCGTCGCGGAACTCTTGCTCGCGCCCGGGAATGACGACTCTGGCAATGATATATGTGATCCACGACGTCAGATAGGGCATGATACCGATGATAAGAGCAGCTCCTTCGGTCGCGTACTGAGAACCACCGGAAGGCGAAGTGGAAAGGAAACCGTCATCGATCACTGTGAATAGACCTTTGAAGATTGTTATAGCCGTAATTAAGGGATCGTCTGGATTGTCCGTTGGCGTAGGTGCCGTTGTAGGAACCGAAGTCTGACCAACGCGAATGAGGATGCCGGAAAACTTTTGCCACGCGCTTCGAAATCGAGACGCGCGCTTGGCTAAAGCTAGAAAATCCGAAGGAGTGAGACCAATGCAGGTTGAATCTGTGTGTATAACTTAGGTTTATCCTGCACATCTGCCCAACAGTGACACTCACTCGTGGTCATGGTCGCCCAAAAAAGAGAGATACTGCGTTACATAACCTGACCTCTTGTTGCTTCTATCCTTCTCGGTAAGATCCACAAGAACACGACGATCTCGCCATTATCAACATACCGCCAAGGAAGACGAAGGCCTTGCTCAGAAGGCGCAGTGTTGCTAGAAGCGTGGACGACGTAGGTGGCCCCTGAATTTGTTCCTTGCTAGTGTGTCTATCACGTCCTCGCTGTTCTCCAAGACATTTTGTTGTGTCTATAAAATAATATTCTGAATGGGAGGAAGCGCAAGCCATGAACAAACAAACCGTGGGTCAAAGAAACAGAGTGTCGTAGAACGATGCTAACTGCGTCTCTCAGTGAAACATTGAAGACGAGAAGACGAATTGGGCGTATGTCGTCCAGAGGTAGAGAAAGGAGGGGCAGATGCAATATGCTACAAAGACATTGCTCCGGATACTTGTGTATGAGGGAGCGCGATGGCTCTTGAAGAGTGTGACCATTCCAGGTGGTTGGACGTGTCGAGCGCGAAAGGGGTTGCTGATAGAGAAATGTTAATGAAATGCTGGAGGAACTCGGACCGGAAACGCACCATAATACATTTCCCATGCACATCATGTCCGCCAAACGCAAAATTGTCGATGGCCCATATTTTCATGTCCAAGGAGCACTCGGCGAGGCATGCCTATCCGATGCTGGATTCCCGGACGGCACAGGAAAAGTCGTGGTCGGCAGTTCACAGTGCCATTTCAGTCAGCCTGGATTCGCCGTAAGTAAAATCGAGAAGTGCAAGGCCAAGAAAGACGCACTTGGCACTTGCACGGTCTCCGCCTGCATGCTATCGTATCCCGGCGTTGCTGGGCGTGGTCGAGCATCAAGGTACACATTGACCCAACATTGACCTCCCTCGTTGCGACACCGTCGATGGGAAGCCGTAGACGCCATTATTTCAACGTGTAACCGTAGTGAAACAGTAGAAAATGCGCGCTAGAGCAGGCGTTACTGTTAGACGGGTGATGATGGCGGTCGCAGATCAAGCTGTTCTTGACCACGTGGTAGCTCTCTGCCCTACTACATCGCGTCTTTTTTCGTGTTTCAGCACACTCTTCAATGCTAGTCGCGTTCCTGGAGTACTTAATATCCTGGACTGCCTCTCAAACGCTTTCATATTCCAAATTAGACGTCGCTCCCAATACCTCCACAGTAACGTTTGACAATCATCAGATACATACCTAAGAAACTAAATCAAACCGCTACTGTTCCAGCCCACGAGTAGGATACGGCTTGAACGCAAAGCACGGGAACACGATACCGTACAACTCGCACGATATATACCTAACACCCGCAACCTCGAACCCCAAACTGCGATACCAGTCGCGCTACATACACGCATAATCAGCGGCCTGACTCTGAATCAATCGAAGAAAACAGACGTTCTTCTCTTTATGCGTCGCCAAACCAATCTGCCAGTCCTCTTCAGCCGCCTAGTACAATTCATCAGGCTACCCATCTATCTATTCAGACCAGGCGCGATGCGTACCCGTAGTTTAATCCGTTCAACAATAGCGGTACCAAACCCCCGCCTCTTGTACGCATGGTCGGTCGCCAACAAACTCACCCAGTATCCGTCCATGAAAATCTAGCGACGCCGTAAGCATAATCTCACCAGATATATACCCGAAAAGCTGACCGAGGCAAGATTCAAGCTCTCCATAAATTCAGCTACCATCTTCTGAAGCTGTCCTAACAATCAGAACAATCCTTATAAAGATCCTACACTCACCTCCTTCCACCACGCGCGCGTCTCAGGCCTCAGCGACGCCATGAACTCATGGAACCCAAGTTCCTTCTGCTCTTCCCTACACAACTCAATACTACTTACTCCACATAACCACAACGGTTCGCAACTCACGTGGCGAATAACCCTTTCCCAGGAGGGAAACACAACGCCACGCACCGAACGGGAGTGGGAGTGACAATAAAGCTCTCCCCATCCATCGCAGCAAACACCTCTCCCTCAAGAAGCGCAGCCCTCACCATCGCACGCACATACACCCGCATACTGCTATAGCTGTTTCCCGTATGACACCGCATAACAATATCCATGCTCCCATCCGGTTCAACATACGCGCTACAGCACAGATCCACAATCTCCTCGACTTGGGCATCTAATGTTGAGATTAACCAGTTTCTCCCACTGCGGGCTCATAGCACATACCGGAAAGCGACTTGACTATATGCACTCCCATGACAGTGGTGAGAATCAAAGTGGCATTCGGGACATATATCTCTCGACGAGGGTTTACATTCACACGTTGGCCTATTATATCGAACCCCGCGTCGGCATCATATATACAGTCGGTTGGCCACATCCTCGGTGCTAGCTACTTCGAGAAGGACGAGGAAAACGTTGGTGGACGGGCAAGAAGCACACCCGGGATCCTGTAAATGCTCTTATCTTGCAATGCAAGTTTCTGCCTAGTATTCAGAGCAAGCGAAAACATGAAAATCAGACTCCACCTTCTCAACATATTTCATTTCAACCGCGCTGTCCATCACACACCCAGTCCCTAGGCCTTCTCAAACGAAAAACATCTCCGGATCATATACAAGGCCCACCAGCCCTCCTAGTGGCTCCATTCCCAAAGCATGGCAATTCCAACTCCCCGACCTCTTCACCGGACTACGCCCCATCGGCAGCGAAAACGCTATTGGTGTGCTCTTCGAGATATCGTCAACATCAATCCCAAATACCGCATAATCTTCCTCCACGACGGAAGACAAGCTGACTTTGGCCGGAAAAAAAGTAAAGTCGATGTTGCGAACAAGAGTATGGTCCTCGTGCCGGAGCTTGCACATGATATCGTGTATAATGTAGTTCAAGAAATGTACGTCGCGCGAGTCGATGGCTTGAGCCACACCGCCTTTCGCTGATTGGACAATTAGCGAAGCATGCAAATCACGAAGCATGAGACGTACATTGACGCGATTTCTGATACCTGCGACACATTTCTCGATGACGACGCTCCCAGTCCATCTTCTGACATTTTGAAGAGCAATAATACTTGACACCACATCCGGAACACCTGCGTGAGCGACAGACCGCATGGCTCGAGTCTACATTTTTGCACTATTAAGACGACAAGTGAGATGCCTGGCAATCAGCAGCGGCGAGAAACTGACCTCGGACGAATCGCATATTGTCGCCGGGTTTGCTTTGTATAACTCATAAAGCCCAATCATCTTCTCAAGCTGTTCCTCATACACCTTCCACTGCTTAGTGGCTCGCACTTCCTGTGTAACGAAGCGCATCATATGTCCCCGCACCCGAATGGCCGCCTTCAAAACCGAGTGATAGACAAGATACGGCGCTGTACGCCACACAAAGTTCGCCACTGCTTTCACCGACAAATCGCGAATGCTCCTGTCGTCTACATGCCTCATCACCATCTCATTCATACGCGCTAGACTCACCCCCGCCTGCGCAGTATAAGCCTCCCTCGCAATCTCCACTCCAAACAAGTAGATAAGCCTCCCGATATGCAGATACCCCACGTGCACGCACCCGTCGCTGACTGCCAAGTGCGCCTGCTTCATCGAGAGATCTGTCATCTCAGCGCGCCGGAGGAACTTCAACTGCGATACCGTGACCATCATCTCGCACGTCCAGCGCAGGTACCCAGTCTCCATTAACCGATTCACGATGCGCTCTTCTAAGAGAAACTGGTACAGGCCGCGATATGAACGCCCGAGGAAATGCAGACGGTCTTTGAAATCCGCCTCAGAGACGACGTGGGCTATGAGGACGATCACTGCGTCGATGACAGAGGAAAGGAAGAGGTCTGCAAAAACTTCGGGATCAGCGCAGAGGTTGTCGTGGAGCTCTCGGCCGTAGAGAGGGAGATCATCGTAATGGGTATATTGACCAATGAGGTATCCCAGTGCTTTGAAACAGTGACGAAGGACTGTTGTTTGCGAGCGGGGAGAGGAGGAGGTGCTGTGAAAGACTAACGGAGGAATAACACTGCTGAGGAAGAATGTTTGACCCTCCATTCGCGTTCCGTCAGGCGCCTCAAGCGCGATGATATACTCGAATACACTGGGATGCGTGCGGGTACCTACGAGCGCGTAAACGAGATTGGACACGACCTCGGCAAAGTCTTCACGGAACTCTGGCTCGCGGCCGGGAACGATGACTTTGGCAATGATATAGATGATCCAGGACGTCACATATGGCATGAAACCAATGATGAGAGCAGCTCCTTCGGTCGCATACTGAGAACCACCGCAAGCTGAAGGGTCCAGGCAACCGGCATCGATCGCTGTGAATAGACATTCGAAGATTGTTATAGCAGTATTTAAGGGATCGTCTGGATTGTCCGTTGGGCGCCGTTGTAGGAACCGAAGTTTGACGCAGTCGCATGAGGATGCCGGAAAACTTTTGCCACGCGCTTCGAGATTGAGCTGTGCGCTCGGCCAAAGCGAGAAAATCCGAAGGAGGAAGACCAATGGAGGTTGGATCTACGTGTATAGTTTAGTTTATTCAGCACGTCCGCCCAACTGCGATACTCACTAGTCGACAAACTCGTCATGGCCGCTCAAAGAAGAGATAGGGCCGTTACATAATCCGACCTCTTTCCTTCCTTCTCGGCAAGATCCACGTATACTGTGCTGGTGAATCAACCAAAGAACGCAAGGATCTTACCATGATAGAACTACATACCACCAAGGAAAACACAGTCCTTGCTCATAACGTGCAATGTTGCTCGACATACGGACGACGTAGGTGACCTTGATGCTATTCTTCACACATTCTCTGGGGCTATTAAACAGTATTTTAAAAGAGACGAAGCGCAAGCTATGAACAAACGAACTGTGGGTCAAGGAACGCAGTGTCACAGAACGGCATCTTTATTTGAAATGTTGAACACGAGAAGTCAATTTGGGCGTATGTCATCCAGAGGCAGAGAAGGGAGCTACAAGACATTGCTCCGGGTACTTGGGTTGGTGGAAGTGCGCATATTCCAGGTGATTTGGCCCGTCGGGCGCGAAAAGCCTGCTGATACAAAAATGTAAACGAAATGCTGAAGGAACCCGGAGCAGTAACGCACCTGGATGTGTGCACATAATATTCCCATAGAAAGCAAAGTCGTCGCTGGCCCATATCTTCCTGTCCGAGGAGCACACAGCGCGGCGCGCCTATGCGAGGCTAGGTTCCAGACGACAAAGGCGAAGCGCTTAAATTAGGCGTAGTGGCCGTTTTAGAGCGCCATTTCAGTCAGCCTGGAGTCGCCGTAAGTAAAATCGTGAAGCTGCAAGACCAAGAAAGAAGCACTTGGCACTTCCGCGCCTGCGTGCCAATGCTATCTCGCCGTTGCTGCGGCATCAAACCTCCTCGACTTGATGCCTGGAAAGTCGTGGACGCTCGTAAATTGGAGTCAAAGAGCGGAAAACGCGCGCTGGAGCGGGGTGATGACGGCGGTTGCAGATCAAGCTGTTCTTGACCACGTGGCGAGCGTGTCTACATTTCTAAAGATTCTTGAACACGTCTGTACGTCTGTACGATGATTTCTGCAGATACCATCTGGAGAGAGGACAAGAAAGCATTCGGGTGACTGGACGTGAAAGTTTTTAACAGTGTGGTAAAATGCGCCACAGTTAAAATCATTTCATGAGATCATGCCAAAAGGTCTTGATAGAAGCCACATCATCCAGGAGACCGTATGATCTAATCCTCTCGAAACGATGTGGTGGGACGAGCAGCGTCGCCTCGGGGTTGATACCCGGAGAAAGATCCACTCGCGTCTCAGCATCGTGCGCCCCACCGATGCGTTCGAAAGACAGGTATACAGAGCTGATACACAGCCGAAGAATTGGAGAGGAACCAGTACTACGTAGTAGACCGGATCATGTGGGGGTGAAAACGTTTGCCATGATCGGGCGAGTAGGCGAGTGCTGTGTGAAAGACCTCGCATGCATGCGCAACATGGATACACATCTCGTTCCGATGATAGGGGTCTCAGACGAGAGCGGTAGCCTTGGGTGTGAAAGTTGAGTATATTGGGCCCAACATGTGAACCTAGAACACATATGGTGAGTGATGTGAACTGTTTAGAAAACCATGGAATGTACCTCTAAGCGCCGTCGGAACTTATCGATTCTAGGAAAGCTTGTTAGAATCAATTCAATTTAGTGAGTACCGGCGTACTTGTATTGGGAACTTGTCACCGGCAGCCAGGCGCCAACGGGACGACTGAATGCCAGCAGTACCATGAAGGGCTTCCACGGACTAATCCACGAATTGAGGTCGCAAGTCGAACGCCTATAAGAGCGTCCTTGTTTCTTGCACAGCGAACACATATCTCGTCTCGCCATCCCAAGTACTCCTCTTGTCGTCCCACAAAGCCAGCACGAAACGCCCTATGAACCCTAGCCCGACTTCATCCGCACGCTAAAGGAATCTTATACCCCACTGCGTCCAAGCGAGCGAACTGGGCCGTGGATGTCGAGGAGCACGGCGAGATGTACAACCGGAGGAGGCGTATATCGACCCTTTTGCATCACCGGCTTCTCAGCACGTCGCTGGCTGTCTTCCTACTTCATCCACGAAGGGTACGATGAGTGTATGTACCCCAGGAGCCGTCAGCTGTCCACGGCTTCCTTCATATCGTCCATATCATCGGAGAAAGACGACAGCAAATGCATCTGGGTGGGGATTTCGGAGGAGGGTCAGGATGAAAACTTCTCTTTAGAAGAAGAGGCATAAGATGATAGCGGAGAGTGTCGAGCAAATGAGAATGGCGTGCAGAAGGAGACGAAGGTAGAGGTGGAAGTGGAAGAGTAAAGTCCCAAGAAGGCGAAACACATCACTTCGGCAGACAGCCTTGGTTGTTGTACTGTATACCGTTGGCATGAATCTGGTGGTGTTGATGTCAACAACAGTATCTGAGAGCAGAAAACACACACACTATGACCTTGGCGATTGCCCATAATTGAACGGACGTGATATGCCCGTCCTATGCGATACATTGTTCGTTTTCACCTGAAAGCGTGTCACGCCAGCGCAATCCTTCATTCGTGCTCAGTCCGTTATTTCAAGAAACCAGAGGTGGTGGTGGGGGAGCATTAATGCAGCAAATCGTGCAGTGAACGGCGATTATTGAAGAGCAAAGTTGTAGTATTGAGTATCACTTCCTTTCCCCTAGATTCACCATAAGTATAACTGCAAGATAGAATAAATTTGGTTCTCACCGGTACAGTGGACGGTTCTCGATTCCAGCATCGTAGCCGACGTCCAGCTAGCCGCCAAATCAAAGCAATCTATCCAGGCATTGACCCGAGTTTGCGTTTCTTCATTCCTTGGCCGACTTGTGCATTCGGGTGGGACAGTGCGAAGGCTGTTTCAATAAGTATTGCGGCCATGTTTTATACCGCGACTGAGGACGAGATGGGAAAAGACGCGCTGGAAGCGCGATGATGATGGTGGTTATAGATCAAAACTGTTCATGGCCACGTGGGCAAGCCGCCTCCATTTCCTCAATTGAATACGAGTGTATATTGCGGGCAACATAGTGACTAGAAAGGGCTCAGTAATTGCACCCGGTATAACACAATGTGGTGGTGCTACAATTACATTAAAATAAAAATGCGCCACACTTGTTCGGTAGTAACTTGGAAGAAATTGTATTTTGAGTTTGAGGAAGCTTGGGAGGCATCACATTAACTAATAAGACTTCTGGTATCAAGAATACAAGTGTCTTCCATCAGATGACAAGAGAAAACTATTACTTTCAAGCTCTGACTTCACCTTCCTTTCCTCCTTGATTTCCCAAACTATGACTTTCACCCACGCTGTCCATCACGCCCAGTCCCGTCTCAAACGAAAAACATCTCCGGATCATATGGAAGCCCCCCCAGCCTTCCTATAGCCTCCATCCGCAAAGTACGGGAATTCCAACTGCCCGACCTCTTCTTCGGAAGCCCCACCGGCAGCGAAAACACCATTGGCGTACTCTCCGAGATATCTTCAATACTCATCCCATATACCGAATACTCTTCCTCCGCGACGTGCGTCAAGCTGACTTGGGGCGGACAAACCGTAACATCGACGTTGCGAACTAGAGTGTGGTCCTCGTGCCGGTGAGCGCACATGATATCGTGTACAACGTAGTTCAAGAAATGGACGTCGCGCGAGTCGATGGGTAGGGAGACACCGCCGTTCGCTGATTGGATAATTAGCGAAGAATGGGGAATAATGAAGAATGAAAAGTAGTACCTTGACGTGTTTCCTGGTAACTGCGACACTTTTCTCGATGGCGACGCTCCCAGTCCACCTTCTGGCATCCTGTAGAGCAATAATGCTTGATGCCACATCCCGAACACCTACGTAGGCGACAGACCCCATTGCTCGAGTCTAGATTTGAGCACTATTAACACGACAGGTAAGATTCATGGTACATCATGGGCGGCGAAAGACTGACCTCGTACGAATCGCATATTGTCACTGGGTTTGCTTTGTGTAACTCATAAAGCCCAGTCATCTTCTCAAGCTGTTCCTCGTACACCTTCCACTTCTCAGTGGCTCGCACCTCCTGTGTAACGAAGCGCATAATACGTCCCCGCGTTCGGATAGCCGCCTTTAAAACCGAATGATAAACCAGGTACGGCGCCGTGAGCCACAAAAAGTCCGCCACCGCTGTCACCGAAGCTTCACGCCCAGCACTATCCGCTTCGTCCAAATGCATCATGACTAGCTGGTGCATACGCGTCAAACTCACTACCGCCTGCTCGGTATACGCCTGCCTCACAATCGCCGCCCCAAACAACTGGATAAGCCTCCCAATATGCGCATGCCCCAATTGCACACAACCGTCGCTGACCACGACGTGCGCGCGCTTCATCGACGGTTCTGTCCTCTCAGACTTCAGAGCACGCCGGAGGAACTTCGACTTGGAAATCGTGGCCATCATCTCGCACGTCCAGCGCAAGTACCCATTCTCCATGAACCGATTCACAATGCGTTCTTCTGAGAGGAATTGGTATAGGCCTCGATATGACATTGCGAGCAAGTGTCCACCGTCTTTAAAATCCAGCTCAGAAACGACTTTGGCTTTCAGAACGATCACTGCATCGATGACACAGGAAAGGACGCGGTCTGCAAAGGCTTCGGGATCGGTGCAGAGGTTGTCATAAAGCTGTCGGCTGTAGAGAGGGAGATCATCATAGTGCTTATGTCGACCCATGAGGTATCCCAGTGCCATGAAACACTGGCAAAGGACTGTTCTTCGCGAGCGAGGAGAAGACGATGTACTGTGAAAGACGAACACGGGAATGACACTACTGAGGAAGAACCTTTGGTCCTCCGTTCGCGTTGCATTATCCGCCTCAAGCACGATGATGTACTGAAATACACTGGGATGTGTTTGGGCCCCCACGAGGGCGCAAACGAGAGTGGACACGACTTCGGCGAAATCGTCGCGGAACTCTTGCTCGCGCCCGGGAATGACGACTCTGGCAATGATATATGTGATCCACGACGTCAGATACGGCATGATACTGATGATGAGAGTAGCTCCTTCGGTCGCGTACTGAGAATCACTGGAAGGTGATGTGTCAAGGAAACCGGTATAGATCGCCATCACTAGACCTTTGAAGATTGTTATAGCCGTGTTTAAGGGATCATCTGGATCGTCCGATGGCGTAGGCGCCGTAGTAGGAACCGAAGTTTGACCCACTCGAATGAGGATGCCGGAAAACTTTTGCCACGCGCTTCGAGATTGAGCTGCGCGCTCGGCTAAAGCGAGGAAATCCGAAGGAGGAAGACCAATGGAGGTTGGATCTGCGTGTATAGTTTGGTTTATCCAGCACGTCCGCCCAACAATTACACTCACTCGTGGTCATGGTTGCTCAAAGAGAGATAGTGCCGTTACATAATCCGACCTCTTTCCTTTTTTCCTTCTCGGCAAGATCCACGTATACTGTGCTGGTGAATTAACCGAAGAACACGACGATCTTGTCATTATAGAACCACATACCGCCATGTAAGACCAAGCCCTTGCTCAGAAGGTGACTTCTAGTGTTGCTCGACGTGTGACGACATTCGCGTTCTTTGCCAGCGTATTCATCACGTCCTCTCCATTCCCGAAGACATTCCGCTGAGTCTATAAAACAGCATTTTGAATAAAACGAAGCGCAAGCCGTGAATAAACGAACCGTGGGTCAAGGAACGCCGTGTCGCAGAACGATCCTAACTCTCCATGAAATTGTGAAAACCACAAGATGAATCGGGCGTTTGTTGTCCAGCGGCAGAGCGAGGGAGAGGAGATACGATACATTACAAAGACGTTGCTCCGGATACTTGTATATGACAACGCGTTGGGAGCACGACGGTCTTGAAGAGTACGGGTTGCTTTGCGTGTCGGGCGAGGAAAGGCTGCTGGATTGAGCAATGTTACATAATGAAATGGAGGGGGAACTAGAGCGGGAACGCACTATAATACGTCTCCTGAGCACAGAATCGCCCCGCCGAACGATCCATAACGATTACAGTTCATATCTTCGTGTCCGAGGAGCACACAGCGAGGCGCGCCTAGAACCCAGGCGAGAGAAGCTGGTGAAGCGCAATGGTCGTAGTCGGCAGTTCACAGTGCCATTTCGGTCAGCTTGAATTCGCCGTAAGTCAAGTCGTGAAGCTACAAAACCAAGAAGACGCACTTGGTACTTCCATGGTCTCCGTCTTGCTTGCTATTGTCCTGCCACTGCTGGTCCTAGGCGGGTCCCTCAATGCGATGCCTGAAAATTCGATAGCAGGTCGTGAACGCCCGTAATCGGAGCCAAAGAGTGGAAAATGTGCGCGCTGGAGCAGGAACGACCATGGCGGTAGCGGATCAAGTAGTTCTTGACCACGTGGCTACGGCAGAACTACATTTCTAAAACTCCGGAACGCGTCTGTACTATGCCTTTGCTACATGTCAACTGGGGATGGGACAAGAAGGCATTCGGGCAGCTGTATGTGAATAGTCTTGACAGTGTGATAAAATGCGCCACACCGTTCAAATGAAATCAGTGATTAATCAGAACCGATACGCGGACGACAAATCAGTGCCAGATATGTGAGCTACTAAATTGTTCCGGGCTAGATACAAGAAATGAAATGCATTGCGAGTTGGGACTACCAATCTTTCACTAACCCCGGAACAAACCGCATCCTTGTAAATTTCAACTTACGTGTTTGGGAAACACAAAAAGACGATAACCATCACCTTCATTCACTCCCCATGTGGCATAAAGCTAAAATGTATCTTGTCCATAATCGTCTTCACCCACATGAAATGCGTGTCCGGCTTATCCCCAAACACCATCCTCTCCTTAATCTTCCTCATCGTCCCCAAAGGATCATAGATTATCGGACCACTACCATCATTATACCGACCCGGGGGATCAGCCTCGGTGACTATGAAGATCCTCACAACCATAGATTCTTGCACGAACGAATTGAGCAGATCGCCTAGAGCACGAAGGCTGAGGACATGCTGGTTCATCGACATATATGTAGAGAGGTCGTACAAGGCACAAACCACGTCCAGCTTTGCAAGACGGTAGCTCTGGCCAGCTTGGTTGAGGGCGTGTGCACGGTCCTTGAGTGCCTCCAGCCAGACCATAGAGAATACGGCCTGGCGGAACGAAATAACGACGTGAGGGATGCGGAAGATGGGTATGATCAGGCCCTCGACTACGTCAAGCTCGATGTCAGTCCTGAGAACGCGTAAAGGCGCTACTACTCACTGAGATTATACGGCGGCGAGATAAACAACAGCGCCAGCTGGTCAGCGAGGTAGCGCACCGTCTTCTGGATGAGCGGCCAGCCCTTATTCGGGCTTATAATCGACTCATGCTCCGCAAGCACAAAGAGGCGACGTAGGCTCTTGCGCAGGAAGAGATACCCTGCGGGTATCAAGTAGAAAAAGGTGTGATCGCGGTCTGTGAGCGTCAAGTTAACGAGACTAGGACATGTGAGTGCGCCGGTGATAGTAGTCCCAGATGAGTCCATGGATACCAACGCGACATTCCTCAGCTCGAGCGAGGTGAGCTGCGGACACCCACAGAGGAAACCATAAAACTCCTTCACCGCGTCTCCAGCCCAGCACGAGTGGTGCATAGTCAACTTCGTCAAACCCTCAGGCGAGGGCAAGAGACTCCGAACACTCGCCTCAGGAACAGCATTCATAGAACAATCCAGCCCATCGAAATGCACCTCCGTCGCATTTGGCATACAACGCGCCAGCTCTGGAATCATTGGCGACAACGGCACACCATCCCCCGGTTTCAATGGAGGCGCGGTCGTAGGGACAAACGCCACAAACGGCTGGATAGGCGGGATCGGAACCACAGGCGTATAAAACTTGTATTCGACTCTGCGGACGAACCTGCCTGTGCCGGGGTGCGCCATGAGGCGGTCGTAGAGTAATCGAGAGTGGGTTGTGAGATCCCCGCTCGAGGTCGTTTTTATAGAGACGGAGTGGTAGAGATGCAAGCGGCAACGCTCTCCAAAGACGCGAGCACTTTGTAAGAGAGTCAACAAGGAGGATTTGTCGGTGGAGACGCCATCAACGAAACGGTCGATGAGCTCTTGTGGAAATTCGACTACGGGCATAGCCTGTTGATGATCTAGCGCCACTAGACATTGTGAGGACACTTGGAAGAAATGATAGTAACAACCTACCAGGCCGGGAAGCTAGTGGGGGTTGCATTAAGAGCGTAGCGTGAGAAGGGCCAGGCGCACCGATGCATATCACGAAAAAGGGTGCTGTAACATTACGACAGCACTAGCTCTGATGTATTTAAGACCCTCCTCGGTGATATTGATGAGTGGGGATCAAATCTACATAGATAGGGGCATGAAGCAAAAACATGGAGTCTAGTACATTGGGGACACCCAGGATTGAACTGGGGACCTCCAGAACTTCAGTCTGTTGCTCTCCCAACTGAGCTATGTCCCCGGGTAACCTCGGCACTCTGCCATCAGTCGGTTCTCCGCTACAACCATCTCTTTCTTGAACTACTGCACTTGAGTTTCGCTGATAACTTTAGAACACGATAACGTGTTCTGGGATACTGGATTTCCGGATACAGGATGCTCTACGGCGGTACGACATATCCACCCTGGACTGCCGGCATATACGCGTTTCTCAAACCAAGAAATGGTTACGGAAACGCACTATCTCGGAGCCGTGACTCCGGGATTCGCGTCCATCGCCGCAAATGACTGGAGTAAAACCTTGTTTTGCCTGTGCAAATATAAACCAGAGCGTCCTCCGAGTCGTGAGTCCGTTTAACCCGTCACACCTCATGCTAGAACTCCCCCAGGAAATCATCGACACCATCATTGACGAAATATGGGCATCTTCGTGTCCTAGGAAGGCATCTACACTTCGTTCATGTTCTCTTTCAGCGAGGTGCTTCCTCTACCGTACTCGCACGCATCTGTTTCGCGAGATTCATCTCTACCATCCTTCCTGTTCGACACCCTTGTCTCAGGAAAGTGAGGACTCGACAAGCGGTCTTCATGGCTTGCTCTCTCAATTCCATGACGTTTTCCTCCACTCTTTCATCCCACTAGACTGCGTACGCTCCCTCCACCTGCACGGAAAACCGGAAGGGATCATGACGAACTTGGAGGTATGGCGCGAGTATGATCCTCAGCTCTCAGAGGTCTTAGGCGCACTCGGACGGCTCGAGTGTCTTACTTTCCACTTCTTCTACGTCGCGGGGATCGATACTTCCGTTCCCTGGGCTCCCAGCGTTACGGAAGTCACGTTTGGCAAACGAATGTGGTTCGCCAACGTTAGACGTTTCAAGGACTGTTTACGACAATTCCCGCACATGGAGTCTCTCCATTTATCGAACTCAAGATTTGTATTCCCGGAGTCTCAGTGGGAACTCGAGAGGGAGGCAGTCGTGGACTTGGGCTCCCTCCGTACATTGTCTTTGGAGGATACACATTTTTCAACTCTTAACCAGCTGGCTAGTCTGCTACGACCCGCGCAATTGCAGCGCTTGAGTTATCAGCGTAGTGAGGACCAGTTGAGGTCGAATAATCCGCATGCGATCTACGAGATCTCGCGTCTGATACGCGCTTTCAAGTCCGTTACGGATTTGACTGTGAATCTCTGTTGGCTTAGTACAGTTTACAGGTATGTCGCCATTTCCTTTCCGCTATCCCATCTAATCCGTCTATAATATGTATAGATCTCATCCACCTCCTCTGCTATCACTGTCCAATCTCACTTCGCTTAACGTGACCTTGCTCATGCATGCCCTAAACGACTTCAAACATCACACGGAATCGATTCGATTTTGTGGCACACTCTTGGCGTCATTTCTCCTGGACTCGCTCTCCGTAGATACGACTTATTCATTGGAAACGTTCACGCTGTCACTCGACCGTGTATGGTACCATCCCGATATCCCTCAAGACCATCATGATCTTTGGGGTCCAGTTGGCAACTCGTTAGCGAGTCCATTGATGCCGTACCTTGCGCGCGTACGAGTTGTCGATAGAAAAAGTGGTCGGCCCGTATGGTTGTGCTCGAAGGCGTTTCAAGCCGTCAAGGAAACCCCCGGGTTTGCATTGCTTGAACAAAGGGGAGTTCTAGATATGGAGGAACCTGCCGAGTGGGAGAAGAGCGTATCGCCCTGGTGTATGGGCTAAAGTAATTTCCTCGTAGTATGCTTTGAAAAGTTTAATCACGCGTGCTGTGGTTGTTAGAGATTAATAAATTCGATATGGTGCTTGTTCTCCTTTTCTATACGAGTACGAGCACGGTCAACGCTTCAACACGTGGTCGTGGTGACCAGCCGCCCTAACCCTAGCCAAGGCCCTCTGCTCCTTACCACAATCGCTACCAAATTTCTACACCATTTCCTGCCCATCATCACCGATGTGTCAATCAACGCGACACATGTACACCCGGACCTGAAGACTGGACGATACCTCCCCACTCGGCATTTCCACCCAGCGCACATATGAACGTAACCAGTCATATCTGTCCTAGCATGTCCTAGCATGTCCTAGCAGTACCTGGTATGGCGCCACCTTCTCCCCACAGTAGCTACTCCCAAACATGATATTCTGGACATCATCGCCTTCTTTACGACGTTGGTGGGAATGTTCCGAGGCAAGATGACTATATGCCGCGTTATTCCACAGCGGTTATTGCTCACTTGTTGACAACAGCACGACCTTTGCATATGTTCGCCAGTTCGGATACACCAATGGAGGAACTCGTGGCAAAGTCTATGGCTTGGCTCGAGCAGAACGACCAGTGGCAGCCATATACGAAGACAAGTACTCCCGGCGGGACCGCGACTCGTTAGGGACGACAATTGTCGCGCATTCCTCTGGTGCGTTCACCAGTGGCTCTGTCAGGTAGCTATCACGTCTCTGATTTATTTCAAGGTTCTACGTCCTTCCCCGAAGCCTCACTGGAATGATCGGGCATTTCTATTTGCATTTGGTCACAAAAGCCTACTCTGACTGTTCGTATCATTGTGCAAGATATTATATTATCAAGTATCACGAATCTTCTGCTTTTCGTTATGTGATACCTGAGTAGTGGGCAGGGGCAGGAGCTCATGTATGGTAGAGTTGTATTCAGCGCCCACGCTGTCACTGACTGATCACACCAAAGAACCGCACTGGTTATGAATGCTTTGGCCTGTGTACTATTACGGTGTTGGATACTCATCGTTGACGATGTTGCAGCGGCGGTTTTCGTACGCGCATGTAAATGCGTAAAGCGCCTGCTAGTGAAATAAGAGTTCACGCTGATGCCCACATACTCCGCTGCGAGGTTGGGGTGGTGGGCGGCTACTAGAATGTGTCCATTCGTCGTTCGGGCGCGATTCTCTAGGTGTGGGAAGAACTATTCTCGCAACGCGAGTGCAGGCACCGCACTAATGGAACCGTGTCTGACTGCCATAAGCCAAGATTGATGGCGTACTTCCCCATTAGGCCCGATGGTCCTTGTTGATGATCACGACACCCCGTGTTCAACATACGGCATTTGTAGCCTCTTGACCAGTTACCGCGACCATACGGGTCTCTTAGAAGGGATGGCGCCTCCCGCAGATGAGACGCATGCTGAGAGGTTGTTCAATCTCATTCCTCCCCCATATCCTTTCCGCCATCCACGTTATCCACCTCCCGAGACATTTCTCCATTTTCCGGACACGCACCTGGATGAAAATCTTATACTGAAACGCATCTGTATCCTGCCCTCTCTCTTCGATGATACCTTGCGATCATTTGATACCCTCTTTCCTTCTGCAGCTCAAGCAGAATTCAACGATGACATGTTCGCTTTCCCTGGCTCGGCGTACGCTGACCTGTCAAACAAGTGCGACGCCAAGGATGTTTGCGAGGCCTACGTGAAAGGTGTTGGATTTGCGTGCACCCAGGTAGCATCTGGGGTTATCCTACACCCCGACAACCCAACTGCCATCGCGATAATCGCGTGGGATGTGAACCAATTTCAGGTCACTAACCATAACACGACCTTTCACGACGAAAGCTTCGTCTTCGGTTTCAGTAACTATTCTGATAAATTATTTGAGAAGTTTTCCGCCAGCTCGCAGGAGCGAATTCGGACCGTCGAAGAGCATTTTCCAGTTTTCGCAATCGGAATGATGCTCTGCCCCAATGGCGAATGGTGTTTGAAGGATATGGACACTCTGGCACCTCTTTCAGATGCTGAAGAACGCTTTTCAGATTTCCCATGGGTCGCCAATTCTATCCCAACGGGTCACGCCCCTACGCCGAATGCTATACGTCCCCCAGACGCAGAAAATCCTATTTGGCGACTGCCGAACCTTCCTCTGCCGACGACATCCACGCTGCGGAAATCGGCGCGGTCTAGCGCTTCCCGCTCTAAAGACGCTGGACCTGGCTTGCGCAAGGCATCCAAAAAAAGTACTCCAACAAACTTCAGGCCAAAAGATATTCGTCCGGCTCCTCCTCGAGCTATACCCGTAGTAGAACTAATTCAACGGGTCAGTGATTCTTGTATCCAGTTCATTATGCGCACTTACCACGACCTATAGGCTTGGATTAAAGCTGTCCGCTTCGACGTCTCCGTTATCGTCTTTGATTGCGGTAACTTTCTTCGATTCGGCATTCGACAAAGGCAGACACAAACTCTATTTCTGTCCTCAGTCATTACAGTGCAAGCTCGCAACTCAAAATATGGCAGACTGATGCTCGGTCTCCATCTATGCATCCTCCATGATGTATTCGCGCGGCTACCTCACGCGAATCCTTCTGCTGGCGATGAGTCGGAATCTGCGCCAAGTTCGACCACCTCGTTGAAACGTAGCGCTGACCATCTGCCTCAAGGCTCGCCTCCTAAACGAGGTCGTACAGCAGAACCCGGCGCACAGCGTGCTAGAGTGTGTTATTTCTAGCTCATCCGATACGAGACTGATTTGACGTTCTTTCCGTAACGCTTAGCGTCCATCAACCACTTCACGTTCGTCGCGACCGCAAGATCGGATCACACCAGCGAAAAGCACGCGTTCAGATAAGAAAAATTTCCCAAGCGACTTACGAATCGTGCGTTCCTTCTTATGTGGTGATCACGTACTGAGAACTCAAACTGTAGCGCACGCGCGGGTATTTCGAGTCGCATCCCGTCCTCGCTTTGTACCTCCGGTTTCACAATTACAATTCACCAACGCCCGAGGTCCTGCTTTCCCCGGATCAGCCAAGATCAACAATCTATAAAGCAACGACCTGTCTTCCCTTGATCCTCACCTCGAAGCTTGGTCATGGAGCCACTGGACAGGCGTACACGGCCATCCTGGGACCAGGTTACGAGAACTTACCGTGCAGCCGCTTAGTCGTTAAACTTGCAGTTACCAAAAAGAGTCTTTTATCTCTCCGACATGAATACGATGTGTACTGCCACCTTCAATCTGCCGGCGTTTTAGGGATTCCGTACATTTTCGGGTACTACCAGGACAGTCTTCGAGGGATGGGAGCTCTGGTTATGCACGATGTCGGGAATCCGCTAGGTCGGCGAATGGATAGCAACAAAAAGATCAAGCTATCAGCTACGGAACGGTCAGTGGCGGTGGTTTGTTTTGCACTTACCGGGTACTGACTCGCACATGTACAGGGCGTCTCTGAAGAAGATCCTCAAAGCCATTCACGCCAAAGGTGTACTTCATCGTGACCTTCGGTCATGGAACATGATGTGCAATCAACATGGTGAAGTGTCTATCATAGATTTTGACCGTGCAAGCCTCAAAGCTTCCAAAGAGGAATTCTCCCAAGAAACCGCGCGCTTGGCCCGCTTCTTGAAGGGCGAATTTGTTGACAGAGACTCGGTCATTGGTTCTCATAACATGCCCTCCGATATCTCGCAGCGCATCGTGAACCGGAGTGAATCGTAGTCGACGCTATATTATATCTATCTTTGTACAAATCACATTCGGCAACTACGATTGTTATAAACTATCAGTGTCACCTGAATTCATCAAGAATCGTCCTCAGCTTTTGCTTATCATCTGCCTGCTCGCGGTCTTTCTTATCCCTCTCCTCTGGCGATAACATTCCTTCCCGGATTTTTGCATGCCGCCATTCAGTGATGTAGAATGGGGCACCGTTCGTACCGGTGTGTCTGACATAAATGTTCGCCCGGCTAAGGGCTGTGTGCGCGAACGGAGCCCCATTGAAATATGCTTCTATTTTCTCTCTGTGGAATCGTGAGCATCAGGGCGCGTAGCATGGAAAGTAGGTCGCATACATAGTTTCCCTGTCAATTCCTTTCTGCTGTAGGGCTTTGTCTGACAAAGGCGAGTAGCGCTTGAGATCGATACATTCCAGAAACAGAACGCCAAAGCGGCTGTCCTCGTTGACGAAGAGACCTAATTGCCGCTGGATATTTCCATACACCTCCAGTGACACGTGGTTGTCGAACTGACGTCTAAGGCCTTCCACGTCGTCAGCGTTACTCGCCACAACGCCGAGGAAAGGGGGGTGGTAGTAGTCGTCACTATCAAGGACGACACCCAGATGACAGACATAGATACCCATGTGATTGCCTTTATTCTTCTGTGGGAGCACCACTACAGCATTATCGTCAGGCGATCTTTCGACAAATGAGCCATCTTTCTGACGATGATAGGCGACATTCTGAAGGTGCAGAACGTTCCCTGGTTGTTCAAGGCTGAAGTGGCTGTAGTGGGACGCGGTATTTCCGCGTAAGCGCAGCCTCACGCGTCGGCAACTCTTGACTTTCTGACGAAAGTCATCGTCACTCTATCATTAAAAGCATTAGGTGGAGTTCAAATGGGAAACCACCCACTCACTCGCTTCCAGGCCTGCCCTTTCGCGGGTTTCTGATTCCAATTTCAGTTATTAACCTAATGAAAATATAGACAACTCACCGATCCATCACCGTGCTTTGTGCTTTTCTTGGTGTCGATATGGAATCCTCCCCGCCAGGCAGAAAGATTGAATTCCTCGGGATGGCGCATCCTGGACGGCAACAACCTTTCGTCCATGCCTTTAGCCGCTTTCGCCAGCTTTGCGCGCACAACGCCATCGACGGTTATCAAGGTGAGGAGACCGGTGTGTACTTTCATGTGGGATGGGTTATGGATATCTGTAGAGAGCCTCTGGTTTGGATCAATTCTGTTGTTGGGAGTGTAAATGATGTCCGAACTGAACAGCGATTGGGTTGCTCGGTCTCGCATGAAAAGCATTTCGTAGTTGCCACCATTGACGACACCGACAGTACCCTCAATGACGACAAGCTCAGCCCACAGCTGCGGGAAAACCTCAGTGTGTTTCAATATTCGAACCGAGAACACGTACCTGCTGAATTATCCAGCGTGCGGTTTGACGGTCCGCCGGTGAGGGCTTAATAGAGTCTGGGTAGTCAGCGAGAGGGATATCAGCGCGTTCGGCTGCCCAACATAGAAAGTCCTCTATTATCTCCGAATCGAATTTGGCGCATCGACCAGATACCCGCCATTTCGCCGTATCAGGGTCAACACATCCCCCGGCTCGAGGACAGCGTTCCTCACCCCCCTTGCATGATATCCATTGATAGACATCTGTAGAATTACAGAGTTCGCGGATAGCAAGCATGACACGAAGAGTAGCGCAGGTGATATCCTTGAACTCCCAAGCCGCCAATGGGGAAAAGTCCTGCTCCATGACCTGCTTTAGACCATCCGCCAGAGTGGGCTCAGCGTTGTTGTCTGCAGAAGATAGGTAGTGGTCGTCGACGTATAGGTATGCGTCCGGAAGGGCCTTTGTCTGGTCCGGGTCGGTTTCTGGGTAGAATTGGAGTATCCCCCGACCTCTTCCTGTAGCGTGAGGCCAGACTCCATCGACAGAGACGGCAGTCGAGAATAAGTACACGGCTGCTTCCTGACGATACTGGTAGACGGTCTTCACTACCCCCTCTCTAGAGGAGAAATGACCCGGTGCCTTCAAGTCGTGTAATCGTGCGCGACTGGCGTCGGCGAACTCGCAACGAATATCCCATGGCTGTGTGGGGTTCGCCTCCAGCAGGTCTTCACAGAGGATGGCAAGACCGTGGGCCATACCGGGGACAACGGTTGTGCGGCGAAGAATCAGGTCGTCACGTAGATGACGGTCAAAGATTTTGGTTCGTCGGGTGGCATGGTGCTTTGCTTCACTGGCTGACGGGTGGGTGCCAGTGATCAGCGTCTCAGTTATCGGGGGGCGCGTCGCAGAGGCTGTAGAGGGACCAGATGGTTCAGCGTTGCGCGATTTCCGCCGCTTGGACGACCCATAAACGGTTTTGACGGGAGATGTGGAGCCCGGTATGCGGCTAACATCGCCGTCCGTGAACTCGTTGAGCTCCCAATTCAGCAAGCGTTCGAGCTGTCTCTCGTATGAGTCGGGGTTCCCGTCTTCATGGATCGCATGGGGTACGGGGTGGGACATGTCCGCGGGGACTACGTGACAGTTCATCAAATGCGTACATACTAAATGTTGGACCGTACCTCAGACAAGAATGATGAACAGCGACGAACGGTGTGAGTTCGTATACGTGTTCTATATCGATATGCAAGGACGATGGAGCAGTGCGACCTTGAGACCTCCAAATCAAAGTGCGCCACGGAAGGTATGACGCCCCGCAACGAGTCATCCGACGTTATATAAAAACCAGATACCAGGCTCCCTAGATCCTCTTTTGTTCTGCCGCATTCAGCAGTCGATGAACCGAGATGAAGGACTTTTTGTTCCATATCACGTCAGGTCGCCCGGGTGACATTGTTCAATACGATGCCCTTCATCTACAATTGTGCAAAACTTGATGGTGAGAACGCGAGTGGCGTGCAAGTCGACATGTCTGGACTCCATCAGAACAATTCACATTGAAAAGCAGTACTTTGGGCGTCTGTTAGAAGGCGCGGACATCAAAAGGTATCAATCAATCACGAAAAGCACGACGTTTCCAATGGTGAGGTAAAGTGTGGGTCCACTGGGTAGGGGCCAATGACCACTGGAAGCAGGACCATGTATTCAAAACTTGGGTTCTGTCCGTCCAAGAGGAGTTGACTGGACATAGTGGCGATGTCCCAAGCGGAGGAGGCACGTATGCTTGGTTGTTTGATTAAGAACAATAACCTGAGAAAAGCAATGTAGTCAGCTGTCGAAATGCCGGGGCGAAGCTACTATAACGAGGCCTGTGTGGGTCCATCTGCCATGTGGTTGCTCAGATGATATCGCCGCGCAAAGTCGGTTATTGTTACGAACCTGAACTTTTTTTGTACTCGCAAGAAGCGATGATTCCCATTCAAACTAGGGCGGATGATTATAACGTATCAAAGAGTTTGTCCGACCCCCAACATTCACGTTTACTACTTCCTACAACTTCGACAACAGGTAAGATTGCGACTTTGCTTGAACAGCTATAACTTACATCATAAGAAGTAACTGGATTTCTCGATCATGTCGTCGAAGCGCTTGAAAACGTCTGGAGGAACGGAGTCCAAAGAGGGAAAGAAGAAAGCGAAAACATCATTGTTTCAAAAAGCGGCGCAACGGGCGCAAAGGGCAGCGGCGACTCTCGAGAATCTGTACCGAAGGCACGAAAAGGCGACCGGGCCCAAGAAGGTAGAACGTTTCCATCAGACAAGTCGGAGCAGGGCTGACGAACAGGATAGGGCGCGCAATCGTCTTCCACATCGGCATCGATGAGTACAAAGGGGAAAGGAAAACTGCCAAAGGCTAATGTCGAGGTGAGACTCAGCTCCTATGGACAACATAGTCTTCACTCACAACGTTACAGGAAGCAAGACCCATGAAGCCAATGATTATTAAAGCGTTTGCCGACATTCCCAATGAGTACACCGAACAAGATGTCTTAAACTCGCTCAAGAGAACCCGACTGTATGCTGTATTTCCGCATCTCGTCGAGGGCGATGTGAAAGCCAAGGCAGCCCCGCTCAGCGCCGCGGAAATTCATAGCCTGATAGACCACGAGGAACTAGATGACGGCAGTTCTAGTGAACGAGAAGGGAGCGCGCCGCCGCCCCGAGCTTCGCCCACAGCAGGGCCATCTAATCACGGTGCCCGATACTCTGCAATGAACAGGAGTACATCCACCATGGAGAGCATCCAGGAGGGCCCCGGCGCCCATGGCAGCTGGTCAGCGAGAGCGGGAGGCTCGAATCTCTCGGTGAACTATCTATACGACTTGGAATCAGACAATGTCTCGATGAAGAGTACGCGTCCTGTCGACAGCTCACCTACAGCGGTCGAGGAATCGCCTGTGATGCCTCGTCAGAGAACTAGTCTCTTAAAACAACCTTAGTTTTAGAAAGGTTGAATAAGGAGAAGTAGGTTACTTATTAGACTGGGCTGTATTA
Source organism: Hymenopellis raphanipes (assembly GCA_036872995.1). Taxonomy (NCBI): domain Eukaryota; kingdom Fungi; phylum Basidiomycota; class Agaricomycetes; order Agaricales; family Physalacriaceae; genus Hymenopellis; species Hymenopellis raphanipes. The sequence continues at coordinate 4,838,590 of JAYMDG010000001.1, forward strand.
AACGTAATACACGTCGCGGTTGTCCTAGAAGAAGTCGAAATTTAGCGTATAGGCTCGTTTTTAGGCCACGACCGGCCCGTTTGCGCCGGCTCCAAATCGGGAACTCAACACCGTCGTTGTCATACATTTCGCCTTTTGCTAGCATTCTGTGAAGTCCGAAGTTGTGTAAATTTACAAAAAGAAAATGAGCCCTGACGCGGCTTCTGCACTTGGAATTTCCCAACCTGAACATGCTAAAAAAGCCCGGCGTTGTATGCTAGACACTAAGTATGGTGTATATCATTCAGCGGTCTTGGTAGGATTATCGCCCTGGTGTTTTTCCAGACCTCCGAAAGTATACGCGATGTTCATTCAGTGCGCCACAAGACAAGCTTCCAATGAATCTCCATGCTCGTGGAAGCTGCTGAACGACGTGATTGGCTCACACAGCCGTTACGGTGAGCCCATAGACGATCCGAGTTAGAAGGAAACTTATCACGTCAATACAGTGGAGAATATGCTGGCCTTCTTGAAGGCAAACTCGCATCCGGCCAAAGGACCGTGACTTAGTCGATTCAATAAACATAGCGAACGACTGAGGTTGAATCTTGTCACCCACATTATCACTGTAGATACGGTCCTCAGCTCACGCGCCAAAGAGACACTCGACAGACTTCTCGGTAATAGGCGTGACACAGGTGGCATTCAGGTGGAAAGTTTGAAAACTTTCCGGACTGGAAAGTTTCATGGAAAGTGTTTCAGACTCGCGCGGCATAGTGTTTCCTCATCAGGATAAATAATTCTCGATTTAAATAGCAGCTTGTTATTAATTAACGCTAAACTACATAATATAGTTTCTTCACCACCACCCAGGTGTATCGAAACCTAGGGTTTACTTCACCGTACCATGAGTCGCACGGATACCCCCACCACCATCTCCTCCTACCATCACCACCACCACCACTACCACCATCGACCACCGTTTCTTTGCGTTGAAGGCCACGACCCGAGCTCGATAGGCGTGTGCTACGTTCCGCTGTGACCCGAGCACGATAGGCACAAGCATTTTTTGTCCTTTTTGTCTCCTGTTTCGAGGACGTTGAAAGCTACGGCCCGAGCACGATAGGCGTATGCTACGTTCATCACGGCCCGAGCACGATAGGCGTATGCTACGTTCATCACGACCCGAGCACGATAGGCGTGTGCTTGTCTTGCCGTTACGAGCCAATGTCCAAGGATTGATAGGCAAGCCAAAAATGTATGATGATTTTGTGCAACAAGCCACACCCCGAGCATGTAAGAACGATGATGTTTGATTTCCTCTCTCTATACCCTGCCTGTCTGTTTTTGACGACCGTAAATTTTTCGGTGGCTGCTCCTGTACAGTTGGCCGGCGATTGCCGGATGATGAAGCATGCCGAATACGCCGAGCTTCACGTCTCCTCTGAACTTCCTCTCTCCCTGGATGCTCCTGCCGGACCTTGAAGTTCTACAGCCGTCAGCGTACTGTAGACTTTAATTCAATTCGTCAGGCCATGTGACGTGTGACCTGCCTGACGAAATTTTCGTTTCGTCAGATTACTATATATGGTAATAGCCGCCGCGGCGGAGCTGCGGCGGGAGGACGGCGGGGGCCCCGCCGGGGCAAATTTCGCGAGATTTTAAGTGACAGCTGTGACATTTCGTCAAATCGAGGTCGCCTGTGACCTGTGACTGACGAATTGATTAAAAGTCTACAGTACGGTGAGCTCGGCTTCCTGGAATGGCAGAGAGCGCAAGAGACGTACGGATTAGTCTCTCCTAGACAGTCTACGATACGAAGTGACGAGACGAGCTAAGTACTTGTATGTAGTCTGTTTGTAATCGCGGGGGTCCTAGCCGGCAACCGGTTGCTTATGCAATCGGCCTAATTAGGAACACGCGTCTCTTCCCATACCACCACGATCGCGGACAATACACATCGTTTATGCCTTCATTTTCGCGTATTTCCTTGATTCGATGCCCACCGCCATAGCCTGGAACAGCCCTGAGGGCAAGGCAACCGTCAACCGCATCGTCGTCAGTCGCATTCCGAGTTGGAAGGATGGATTGCATGAGCGACAGGAATCGCCGGTCTTGTTGATCCTGGATGGGACTGCTCTGTACCGCGACGGGTGACGGAAAATCAACTTTATTCACTGTTCCCGTCCTCTGCGACCAGGAGATGTGCAGCACCACCAAATGCCGGCCCCGCTTATGTCAACGAAGGCCAGGTGCAGCGCTGCCCTGCGCACGACCCCGACAAGTCTGTATTTTCGCAATGGCTGCAGTCAGAGGTGTTTGCGCTAGAAAAGCTGCCTGAGGATATGGGACATGATGCCCATTTCGGTATGTCATATTTTTCGTGGAGCGCAACCCAGCTGACGCGGGCCCACCATTGCAGGTCTATTTCCATTCTTGTATTTCCTTCCTACCCACCACCTCCCAACTGCCTTCGCACTCTTTTCGCCTTTTAAGCCCCGACTACTACGATTGCGACTTTTACCCCAAACTCCGTCTTTCTGACAGTACTACGCCGAGATGAATATCTGACCACCGTCGACCAAACGAGTAGCGGGTGACACGCCGTCAAGCGGAGAGACTCTTCACCAGTTAGTCACATTCTACTATCATTCTCTCCCCACCAATTCGTTGACCTCTCTTTGTAGTCATGTCTTAAAGACAAGCGCTGCGCTCTCAAGTGCATCGAGCTGCTTATTCGAAACCGCAACGAAATGGTCCGTTTTCACGCGGATCATTCTGGGTACATTGTCGTTGCTGTCATCAACTGTAGCTGATCGTGTCATTGTGCTGCGAGCCTCGATACCCTCACAAATGCGATGTCCGTTATTTACTTGTACTCAGTTGGTTCTGGAATGAAAATTCTATTCATTTACTATTCTATCGTGTGATTTGACAAGAGGGTGACCGGATGGAGCGAATGGATAGGCTTTGTAGCTATTTGGAAGCCGTCAGGGAGGTACTTAGATATATTTGAGTTACATGAAATGAATTGCAACGCATCTGGGCTGCCAGGCATGGCCAAGACGCGTCGTGGTGCTGGACCACGTGCATTCCTAATTGGGTCGATTTCATAAGCAACCGGTTGCCGGCCAACACCCCCGCGATTAAAAAAGGACTACGTACGGATGATATCTCATGATGTTATCGCGTGCGCACCTCTTGCGACCAGCCGGTCCCGTGGGCCAATTTGGCTGTGTACAACAACAACAACAACTACCAGACTTCTCTCTCCTCCCCGGACATGCCGCCGATCTAGGACGATGCCCCGCAATAAGACTGAACGGTCGCTCTAGGACTGTTGCTAGTGTAAGGATTCGGAATTTCTACTAATTTAGTTCGCGTGCTTGACGCATGCAAAGTATGCACATGTTCTCTCATGACTAGCTATGATTCATGTATGACTCTTTTCTCTCTTATGACTCTTAATTACACATCTCACAGGTCTGTACGTAGTATAAAAGAGCTGTCAGTAGTAGTGCAAATCATCTCTTTTTTACCCACTTTTGCAACGCGTGAATCGTTCGTCCAGCGAGGCCCGTGTCGGGTCCACGAACTACGCGTCGCGATAACCGGAGTTAATCACCGAGATCTCTCTCTCTTCTCGACTGTCATCTTTGCCGAGCCTAGAGCTCTCGTCTGATCTACTCCGACCTCTAAGACACACCACTGTTACACGTGGTAGGTATATTCACGTCCGCTAGGTACAGCTAGTGTATTTACTGTTCCCCTTTCAGGCGCGAGTTCTCGTGCCGCCTTACAGTGGTGGACACATTGGGAACTCACACTCCCCTAGCCGACGTTACTACTACCACTATTGTAATCATTGTGAATCACATCGTTCTTCATGCCCACTCGAAGGAAGAACGAGCCTCCTGAAGAGCCTGAGCCTCCAAGTAGCTCACGCAGCAAAGGGAAATCACGAGCTGGATACGCTGACCCCACAGCGGCCAGTGCCTCCAAGACGAAAGGAGCGCCATCCCCGAGTCCGGCTCCTCCATCAGCTCCTACAGGTAGCTCGTCTAAGAAAGGCAAAGGGAAGAAGAATAAGAAAGAGTCTCAAGAGCCTACCCGTCGGTCTGGTCGTCTCAATACTTCAGGTATCGAGTCGATGACAGCGGTTGACGAACCAGGTATGGAAACAGAACCAATTCGTCATAATACTCGACCTCAAGCAACCCCTGTAAATGACGAGGTATTACATACCACGGAGGAATGGGTCAACGCCACTGAAGGAAACGAGACGTCTACCACCGCCATGGCACGGCTATACAGAGAATACTCAGAGGAACCTGCAAATGGAAGGACAGACTCGTTAGAGGAGCAAGTTATCTTCTATGAGACATACGCTCTTGTCCGCGACGATGTAATCCGAAGGGATACTAGGAGGCCATCTAATTTATCCGTATATACCCTGCATTATCCCTTCCTTGATACTATCAACGACATAGTTCAATCTCTGCAGGATCACTTGAACCAAGCAGCCTCCCTATCCGATCTCTCTCGAGTATGGAAAATAGACCCCACCGGTCTGTATTTCCAAACCATCAACAACGGCGCTAACGACTACCGGACTTTGATAGCGGCATGGAATGCCTTGTCCAAACGATTAGGAAGAGGGCGTCGATTCCTAGAACGATACCATCAGAATGTGATTCCAAGTCTAGGAAATGAGTCACTTTTATCACCTCTGTCTACGAATCCAGATTTGCATCGAGAAATAGAACATGAGTTGACAACTGCCTCGAAGCTACACGCAGCCTATGCCAAAATTCCATTATTGAATCGGTCCATGTCGGAGGAAGGAAGGCAAGCTTTGATGGACGGGGAGTACAGATGGGATAGGTTGTTGTCGATAGAGGAGAGCTTTAAAGAGTTTGAGGAAGTTTCAGCCTCACCGTCGAAGAGATTTGATTACCCACCTTATAATCCGTTGTTCTTTACCGGGTCATCAGGTGCTTCGATCTCGAATCCTTTAGGAGCGTCAGGAAGCTATCAGCCTAAAGGATTACATGGAATTACCGAAGACTATGAATGGGACGATGAGGAAGAAGATTTACAAACTCCTACTCCCTCTCGGCCTCCAACCGTGTCCTCCAGACGACAGGAACCAGTGTCGGGATATTCTTTTAACATGTCGACTGCGGGTACAAAGTTCAAGCCGAAGAAGGACTTCTTCTCGGGACCTATGGGCCAGTTTTCGACTCCTCAGAGCAATACTGGAATCGACAGAGGAACTCCTTGGGATTCAGGCAGAAAAAACCCACGGCCTGCGGGGCCTACTCCATCGAGAATGTTTTCAGACGCGGAAGAGAATCCACAATCGACAAGATCGGGGCCTCCTCCAAGACCAAACCCTGCTTCGTCACGACAAGCACCTTCATCGTTCAGTGCTCTTCGACCGGGTGTTCAACCTCGATCCCAACCTAGACGCGAACCTTCGCCGACTCTCAGTAGACACTCCGGTGGAAGAAACGAGCCTTCACCCGACGTGTCGGTGCATAGTCGACCCCAGAGTCAACGAAGAGAGGCTTCTCAGGCAAGCCGAGCATCTAGGCAATCACCGAGGGATCCTAACGAAAGCAGAGCAAACTCGCGTGCCTCGGTGCCAGCTGCATCCCGACACACCCCTCTAGGCACTCCTCCGGCCTCGGTACCCAGGCGTTCACAACATACACCCTCGGGTTCTCCTAATCCATCCAGGCATTCGGGTGCTCCTCCTGATCCTCCTAGTTCATCGCATGGAGGATCTTCTAGCCATCGAGGAGGAAATCGCCGTCCTCCTCCACCTCCAGATGATTCTCCTTCATCTGATTCACCCTCCGAACCGAGTTCGTCCCCTTCGGATACTAATCGTAGAGCTAGAGGCCCGAGAGGACATCGTGGTCATCGTGGTCACCGAGGTCACCGAGAACACGAAGGAGAAAGAGGTCAACAAGGTCGAATGGGTCCAAGGGGCTGACATGGAGATAGAGGAGATGACGGACCACCAGGTCCTCCCGGTCCTCCAGCGATTATCGCTCCTCAGGATCCAAATCAGCCGGCAGTCAGAGGACAATGGCGAGATCCTTCAGAAGTGTTCATTAAAGGAGAACTTAAGCCGGAAAATATTCCTACCTGGGATGGGAACGCGTACAAAGCTGTTGAGTACTTCTCAAAAGTCATCAACTTAGCAGCGTTGGGACCGCGTATGCCGGAACACTTAGGCGCGTGGCTCTGGAAAAGTTTTGAGGAAGACTCGGACATATATACTTGGTTCAACACTTTACCTCCTCTAGAGCAAGTTGAAGCGCGCTGAAGCGTGTACAACATGCTAAACCTTATCAAGGAAGACTTCCTTGGTGACAGTTGGCAGACGTTAATGAACGACGTTTTCGAGTCTCAACGTTTCCGCCAACGTAGTCATGAAGTCGAATCTCCTCAAGCCTTTATAACGCGCCGGGCGATGTACAGCCGAATGTTAACACAGACTGATGTAGGCTCGCAGGAAGAAGCGCGAGTCATTTTGAGGCGGGCTCCTATTGTTTGGCGTCCAATCCTCAATTCCTCGACGGTCCGTGACACGAAGATGTTGATGGCCCGAGTGATAGAACAGAGCAAAGCACTTGTCATTTCCTACACACAAGACACGGGTCGTTCTGGATTTAATCACGTCCGAAACGAGGTAACGAGTGTCCTGAAGCAGATGGGCTTCGAGCCCAAAGACCGAGACCGTCCTCGCTATAGAGCTCCCGCCAACGCGAACCTCTTGACAGTGCAGGAAGAAGGAAGCGAAGGAGTAACCGCGTGTCTTGTTAATCCAGAAGAAGAACACGGCGAGTGTAACCACGAAGCCTGTCAGGTAGGAGTTAGGAAACAACGAGCTCCGCCGAAGGAGTACTTCTTTAAGAGAAATGACAAACCAACAAAGTTTCAGAAACCGCCGCCATCGCCATGTAAGATATGTAGCAGCCCTATGCATTGGGACAAGGAATGCCCTCACGCCGCAGAATACGAATCTCTGCTGAAAAGGAAATCAGCACATCACGTAACGGTTGAAGAGGAATACGAGCGTACTTTCCAGGCGATGGTATCTGAGCAAGCCGCAGCAGAACAGTTTGATATGAGCCGGGTTCAGGGTTTTGAAGCGGCGTCTCGTAGCACACAGGTAACCGAAGCCTTGAGTGCAGAGAGTAAGTCCGACGAGGTGGTCACACCACCCGTAAAACGAAGACATTCGGTAGAGATTGAAGATGTAGTAGAGAGTGATGAATCTGAGAACCTTAACAATTATCCAGCGGTAACTTTCTTAATCGAAGAGATCTTACCGGAAGACTCAGAACCACATGACAACACGCAAGGCCAAGTCCAAGATCCTCCGGTTGTGGAGACGCCAACGACTGAAACAAGTGAATCATCAACCGAAGGTGAACCAACTCCTCTGGAACACAAGCGTTTGAAGAAGAAGCGGGTAACCAAGACGGGATCTTCAGCAGTTGGTGTGTCAGTACTCGCGGTGAAAGGATGGCTGGGAAACACTCACCAGGAGCAGGTGTACCTACGACACGACTCGTGTGCAAACATCTCGCTGATATCTAAGGAACTTTACGAAAGTATCGAAAACCGACCCGTTCTACAGCAAGGTCACAAAATGAAGCTATGGCAGGTCACTGATAAAGAAAGTACCCTGCATGGATATGTTACTTTACCGGTCTTCACCGAGTCTGAGAACGGACAACTGATCGAAACCGAGGTGGAAGCATATGTTCTATCAAACATGTCTGTACCAATACTGCTCGGAGAGGACTATCAGCTCACCTATGAGATCAGCACCAGGAGAAGCGTGAGTGATGGAACTCGAATAGCGTATGGGAATGATGAGGGCCTGACGGTGAAAGCGGAAGCGGTGTCGAGATCTAAAGACATCGCTAAGTTGAGAGCAAGTGCGTTCGCCTTACAAAGCTTTGTGAAAGCAAAGTTACACAGAAGAAACAAGCATCAACGCCAACATAGGAGAAACAGAATGCGGACGGATGAGCTAACCATACGGGCAACCAAGGAAATCAAGATCAAGCCGCATCACACTTGCAACGTGGAGGTCTCAGGACCTTTTGATGTCGAGAAAGTTTGGTTAGTTGACAGAACTTTGATAGAAGAATCCAAGAACTCCTACCTGGCGATACCTAATGTGTTGATCTGTTCCAGCAATCCGATTATCCCCATCTCGAATCCATCCAGCCAACCGAAGATCATACGGAAAGGCGAAGCACTAGCAGTGGTCTGTGAGGCCAGCGGAGCATTACAGCAACCGGTATCCGAAGGAGAATGGGAGGCGATGAGGACCAGCGCTAATCTGATATCGACGGTGGTCAACTTGCAGTTAGAAGAAGACGAAGCGAGGGAGGCTAATCAAGCGAATTCAGAAGCCAAGGACCAGGATGAGGCAGAAGAAGAATACGGTCCTAAAACCGCAGCAATGCCGGACTCGACTGTCTACCCGTCAGACAAAATCAAGGAATTACTGGATGTAGGCGACTTACCCGAAGAATTACAAGAGGAAGCCTGGACTATGTTATCCAAACACGTCAACGCTTTCGGTTTCGATGGCAGACTAGGACATCTGAAAGGGGAGGCGAAGATCAGACTCAAAGACGAAACAGAGCCAATCAGCCTACCGATGTACAATGCGTCTCCGGAGAAACGGCAAGTTATAGACAAACAGCTCGATACATGGTTTGAACAGGACGTCATTGAACCGTCGAAAAGCCCGTGGGGGGCTCCAGTCGTGATTGCGTACCGCAATGGCAAACCGAGATTTTGCGTAGACTATCGGAAACTTAACGCGGTCACCATAGCGGACGAGTTCCCGATTCCCAGACAGAGCGACATTCTGGCTGCTCTATCGGGAGCGAAAGTAATGTCGACGTTGGACGCACTATCAGGTTTCACTCAGTTAGGAATGTTTGAACCGGATATAGAGAAAACAGCGTTCAGAACGCACCGAGGTTTGTTCCAGTTTAAGCGCATGCCCTTCGGACTACGAAACGGACCATCAATTTTCCAGAGAATAATGCAAGGCATCCTGTCTCCGTACCTGTGGTTGTTTGCTCTAGTGTACATAGACGACATCGTCATCTATTCATCGACTTTTGAGGAGCACATCGGTCACTTGGATAAAGTACTCACAGCGTTGGAGGCGAGCGGCGTGACTATGTCTCCGAAGAAATGTCATTTCTTCTACACATCCATCTTGTTATTGAGGCACAAGGTTTCGCGCCTCGGTTTAGCCACACATGAAGCTAAAGTCGAAGCGATCATGCACCTCAGTCGCCCGAGGAAAGTGTCCGAACTACAAATGTTTATTGGAATGTTAGTCTACTTTCAGGCTTTCATACCGTATTTCGCGGATCGCTTAGGACCATTATTCCAGAAGTTGAGAAAGGGAGCGAGTTGGGAATGGACCGCGGAGCACGAACACGCTTGGACCAGTGCCAAAGAAGCCTTGAAGGAAGCGCCAGTGCTAGGGCACCCAACGGAAGGTCTTCCGTATCGACTTTACACAGACGCCTCAGACGAAGCCTGTGGGTGCACGCTACAGCAAATACAGGAAATCAAAGCAGCAGATCTGAAAGGAACGAAGGCCTATGAGAAACTGGAAAAGGCGTGGAACGACAAAGAACCGGACGTACCGAAGCTATGGGCAACTCTGAATACGAGCATTCCCAAGGATGGTTATTCACAAGAATGGGGACCAACATTAGACGCGACGACAGTATAGGTAGAACGCGTAATTGGTTACTACTCGAGACGATTCAGAGGGGCGGAAACACGCTATTCGGCGACCGAGAGGGAAGCGCTAGCTGCGAAAGAAGGATTAGTAAAATTTCAGCCATTCATCGAAGGCGAATTCACCTCTTTGATAACCGACCATGCGGCCCTACAGTGGGCCCGAACGTACGAAAACTCAAACAGAAGGCTGGCAGCATGGGGCACCATCTTCTCAGCCTACGCGCCGAAGTTGGAAATAATTCATCGGCCAGGGAGAGTGCATTCGAACGTCGATCCGTTGTCAAGACTTCCAAGGGATCCTCCGGAGCACATATCTCCTCACGTCGGAGAGGAGAAATTGCTGAAACCGAACAACGACTTAGCGGAAAGTCAGGAAGAAGCGCAGAACGCAAAACCAGCGCGTAAGATTGAAGCCTTGTGGATCATGGGCGAATCCTACGTGATGACGAGGAGCCAGGCAAAGAAAATCGTCATTGATGCTCCCGACTTCGATGTGGGAGGGCAAGATGAGAAGGAACTTGAAAAACAGGCAGACAACGACATCGAAGAAGGAAGCAGAGTGAGGTCTGATCACAAGACCGGCGATCATGATCGAAGCGCGTCTGACAAAGGACTGGACACCGCGTCTGAAGAGCTATGGCAAGCTTTACAAGACGCCGAAGAAGTCATGGACCATTCGGAGAAAGTGACCTTTGTACACCTGGATGCGGATCTACGCGTCAAGTTCCTGGACGGGTATAAGGCAGACCGCGAATTTAAAACGATCTACAAGGAAGTCAAAGCCTCGAAAGATAACCGGTCTCTTGGAAAGCGATTCTTACTGGATGAACAAGATCTTCTGTTCTTCCTGGATGCGGACCTACAGCCTCGCCTATGTGTTCCAAAATCTCTAAGACAGACCATACTCACCGAAGGTCACGAGTCTCCAGTAGAAACAGCCCATACATATGTCAAAAGATCAAACCAGCGACTTTTGGCAAGTATGGGATGCTAATCCCAAACTCGATTCCAGATCGTCCGTACCAATCAGTATCCCTGGATTTCATTGTAGATTTACCATGGTCGGGAGGGTACAATGCCATCCTGGTAGTAGTCGATCGGTTATCTAAACATGCACAATTTATCCCGACCACGACAGGAGCCGACGCCGAGGAGTTCGCCAGGTTATATGTAAAAAATGTAGCTTCACGTTATGGACTATCCGACTCTATCATAGCAGATCGAGATCCTAGGTGGATGTCAGACTTTTGGAAGGGAATCGCAAAATTCCTCAAGACCAAAATGAGCATATCATCGGCGCACCATCCTCAACATGACGGACAAACAGAGAACATCAACAAACAACTGGAAGTCATGTTACGAGCGTACGTATCCAAGGACAAGAAAGACTGGGCCGAGTTTCTATACCTACTCGAGTTCGCATATAACTCGCACGAAAGCGCTTCCACCAAGGATACACCTTTCAATGTTCTTCTTGGATTCCAGCCTGTATCGCCGTTAGACCGCCTAAATCAGAATCAAACTTCACTTACGGCTAAGGGAGGAATGCTGTCTCCGAAAGGGAAAGAGTTTATGACGAAACTGGACGTGCATCGTGAGAGTGCAAGAAACGCGATAGCCAAGGCCCAGGAAATGCAGGCAAAGTACTATAACCTCCACCGAAAGGACGTACCTGAAGAATTCAAGCCTGGAAATCTAGTGTTAGTAAACCCGCACTCGTTGAAATGGAAGGAGAGCAAAGGAAAAGGGGCTAAGCTCACTCAGAGGGGAATAGGACCTTTCGAGATTCAAGAGGTTGTAAACCCAAAAGTATTCAAGCTCAGAATGAGCAGTCGGTATCCCGGCTCGCCCGTATTCAACATCGACCACCTAAAGATTTACAGGCCTTCACCAACTGACTGGCCGGAACGAACCTTGATGTCAGAAACACGTACAGGTAAAGAAAAACGCGAATTCGGGATCGAGGAAATCGTGGGCCATCGGTACTGGCGTGGTAAGCTAGAATTTCTGGTCAGGTGGGAAGGGTACGGTCCACAATTCGACTCATGGAGCAGTCAAGCGAATGTTACGAATGCACCCGAGTTAATCCGAGCCTATAGGAAAGAAAATCAGTTATGAGATGAAGCAGGATCGAAAAAAGACGAGGCGCAACTAGCGTAGAACGTGTGAAGCGCGCTTGTCTTGAGGTAAATTATCCGAGGATTGACTCATCCACGGAATGATATGAGGTCAGAAAAAACGAACGTCGGAGTCAAGCAAAGAGTCAGACTTAGCCGACAAGAATATAAAAGCTCACCGGTTTGAGCAAGAAAACAGACATTCCCCTCCGTTTACATCCAGCCACCCAAGTTCCCATCCACCATGCCTTCTGGATACCTTCTTCGCGACAGCGCGCGCAATATTCCTTTCTCCTCGTGTCTTCCCGCTCCAACCGAGTCTACGATACCGGTTATCGCCATCAACGGCCCTCAGGTGTTGCACCCGGGTAAGCCTGTCGTCCGTGCCAATCGTGTCGCTATCGATGTCCGGTTGATGACGTTCGGGCTGGACCGACTCGACGTACTGAGATTTAGCGCGGAAGATATGCTGAAGCCAGTGGAATTTCGTCCTGATGAACCATGGGCAGCGTTTGGATCTACAAAGGATTTAGCGTACGGTGATAGATTATTAGACATTACAGGTAGTCGTCCGATACCAGTGGCAGAGATAGAGAAGGGGATATGGAGATTCGATAGATTGATAGCGAAGGACATGATCGCAAGGATAGAGGAACGAGTTAGATGTGTGGAAGAAGTAGTCAGGAACGGAGATCTGCCGGCAGGCAGTCCGTTTCCGCATCTCTATAGCCCAGCACAGCTTCTTGATCCGGGCATGTCCCTGAACGCCGCGAAATCGTTGTGGGCTCTGACAAAGTTGACGTTCAACGAGTGCAACGCGTACCTCTTGTACCAGCGTTGCATTCTAGGAGAGATCGCTTGGAAAGCCTGCTTCTCTCCGGAGTCTTTGGCGGTAATCCAGATGGATAGATGGGCGAACGTACCCTGCAGAGGAGTAGTTCTCGACTTCGCAGAGGCATCTCATGGTCCCATCGCCCGTTTGCTGACATCCAGCGACGTCATCTACTACTATCGCGAATACTCTCTTCTATCGGACGATCCAGTAGAACGCGAAGCCTTCTGCCGCGCCTTCCATCTTAACCCCGAGCTCATCGACACATATCATGACGACTGCGCCCGAGCCAACACGTTTCTCGACGAAAACTCAGTCTATCCCTTCAATACTCCCCTAGTCCACAATCTCCTACGCGCGTATGATGAACACCTTATAAAAGTCACCACCGAGCTTCGTTCAACCCCTCCAGCAGCCATTCCTCCACGCATGCAATGCTTTTTACTTCCTGCTGCCGACTGGCAAGCGATTCCCGTCGACTATGACACCGCAGTCCTGATGTCATGGTGCTTCATGTCGACAGTGGAAATGTCGGGATACAGGGACCAGGTAATAGTATTGCATTCGGACGTGCGCCTCACGTACGAGGACCAGTCACCGGCTCGTCGATCTTTCCAGAAAGTGCTCGGAGACGCTATTCGAGATGGGTCGTACCAGAAGGCCATGTCCTTCTTGGAACGGCACATCGCGTCCCACGGCCCCTCCTTATCGGTACAGGAAATCAACAACCTTGCCTTCCCATATTTCTCGATAGAACTTGCCGCTCCAAGAGCCATCTCTCAAACGGTGGCCGCGGAACTAGCTGGTATCATTTACCGAAATATGGTACGGGAACTTAGGCAAACTTCAACGTCTGATTTCACTCATCTTTCCGTTCAGGCCGTCGTCGATGAGCCAGTAATGGTTCAATCCGATCCGGTACTGAACGCCCCGATTGGACTGAGCTTTCATGCACCGATGGTAGAGGCCCCGGCTCCGGTATTCTCTCCAGTACTCAATGCGACCGCCTTTGATTTTATTCGAGGTTCGTCGGCAACCCAAGGAGACTACCATCCGACCTCTATGGATCGAGACGTGTCTCCTTTGGCCTACCCGGACGACGACAAACCTGCATCAACCACCACGGGGGCAGGACCTTCGAGACTTCGGAATCGTCCTAGACCTAGCCCGTATAGTCGTCGTCCGATGCAGAATTGTGGAACGTGCCAGGGGGATCACGAGTTTGGGTCTTGTCAATGGGAGCATTTGTCGAGCGCTATTATGGATGCGGCAAATGCCAACGCTGTGTAATCGCGAGTAGGGGGGCTATGTAAGGATTCGGAATTTCTACTAATTTAGTTCGCGTGCTTGACGCATGCAAAGTATGCACATGTTCTCTCATGACTAGCTATGATTCATGTATGACTCTTTTCTCTCTTACGACTCTTAATTACACATCTCACGGGTCCGTACGTAGTATAAAAGAGCTGTCAGTAGTAGTGCAAATCATCTCTTTTTTACCCACTTTTGCAACGCGTGAATCGTTCGTCCAGCGAGGCCCGTGTCGGGTCCACGAACTACGCATCGCGATAACCGGAGTTAATCACTGAGATCTCTCTCTCTTCTCGACTGTCATCTTTGCCGAGCCTAGAGCTCTCGTCTGATCTACTCCGGCCTCTAAGACACACCACTGTTACACGTGGTAGGTATATTCACGTCCGCTAGGTACAGCTAGTGTATTTATTCAGGTGCGAGTTCTCGTGCCGCCTTACAGCTAGGGCATGCAACGTAGCAACGGCAGTCCACTTACGCGTAAGGGCCTCCCCCGGGAATCGATTGGAATTGTCTACGCCACACCATAGAGCGGCTCAAAGAGGCGGTGGGCATACGCTTGCGCGTAGGCTGGCACCATCGACCCGTAAACCTTCCGAATGGGCATCAGACGGCTGATAGCAGTCCGACGACGGCTCTCAAGGGGCCTTATTGCAATGAGAGACACCTCCGCCTTGCCGCCAAGCAGGCTTGGAGAGCGGTGCTGGCGGAATACGAGCGTAACGCGAGGTGTGGATTCCCTGTGCCTTGCCTCCGACAGTCCGCGTTTCTTATTATGCCTTCTTACAGAACTAACCTATTCATTCTAGCCATATCTCTCATATCCCAACCTTCCCTCCCTCTACTATTGTTTCGTCATCGGTATGTGGTTTACTCCTTTGAGTACTCCGCGCCGCTCCGAAAAATCCATTGGAAGAGTCGATGTCGCCCAATAAGGACCGGAAGACAGGGTGTCTGTATTGACTCTTGAGGGTTATGACCTGTGCCCGTCTGACCCCCGTAGGTCGGAGGACCATGAGCTGCAGGTATGCATTACATTCCAATAGCTCATGGATCACTGCAGATGTACTGTAGCGTTTCGACCGTAACTTCGCGGCCTTTTACCGTGACGCTAGACCCTTAAAAAGATATAGCTTCGTAACCAGGCACACAAGCGGAAATTACCCGATTGGGATGGCCCGCCGCTAGGCGGGCCCGAAAATTTCCTTTCTGAGCGATCTGTGCCTGAAAAAGTTGGCCGTGACGCGATATGCACTATATATAGCTTCGCTTCGCGAGGCTCCGTGATCCGATATGCGAATTAACGGTCGAAACGGTACAGTATGTCTAGCATGTTGGGCGGTGCAGCAATAATTAAACTGTACTGAAAGACTCTACAGCCAGAAATAACTCCTTGGAACTTTAGCTCTTGAGCTGGTTACACCTATGCTTGCATTTCGAGGACGCGGTAAATTTCTTCAGTTTAGGACTACCCACTTTGAATGGATGCTGACAACTTTCGTACTTAATGTCTTTTTGTCAGCTATTTCAATCGCCAAAGGCCACTCAGGGAGTAGGGTACTAAAAACGGGACGTGTGGCGGCACGATAACTGGTTAGAACTTCCAAAGTTTTAGGTTCGACGGGCGACCGCGCATCGCGGCCATGAATTATCCGCGTTTTCCCTGGACGTCTGTAACCACGATAACAGGCGACTGGATTTCACCAAACCATCATCACCCACTTTCCTTCTTTCCTTCCCTCCTACAGTTTGTCTTCAACTCCCATCTCATTTCATATCATTTGGCTCCGAACCTGCTGCTAAGAGATCCTTGCCATCATCGCCGATGTTTTCGTCCTTGCCATCCCGACGCTTTCCAAGGCCTGACCGTTTACTCTGTTCATCGTCACAGGCAGGGTTCCTTCCCACCACCATCATCTCACTGCGCTAACTCTTTTTTTCACCTCTGGTCGGCCGTCCTCAGTGCTGTCTCTTGTCGTGCTTCAACATAGTGGTAAGTCGGTTCTTAATGTACTTGCTAACGCCGACCATCCTGCAGCTCAGTACTCTCAACGTCGACTCCGGAGGTCCTCATATGACCGTGGGTCTGATAATAACGGTGTAGAACGCTACTTCCAGCTGGGAGTGGGCTTTAAATCGCGCTTTTCTGGTGTGTTAGTAAGTATCTCCCGCCCCCGTCTAGACTCTAACCTACTGACCTTCCTTTGGAGTTTGAAGCGGTCGTCCTCAGGTCTTCAACCGCGTTCACAATGCATGGCTGTTCGTCACCACTGGTCTCATGGTTGTCAACACGGAATCTTGACTGCCGCCATCTTCAATGGACACGATGATTCCAACCGGGCTCGCGTTCCTCTTCGACCTCATTCAAACGACCACGGCATTTATCAGCCTATTCCATGAGGACGGCTTCGCCCCGACGTCTGGGTACGTGTCGTTGTCGTACGCTCTACCGCAAACACTTACCTTTGAGTCTCTTACAGTCCAGCCGTTCTGAAGCCCCTCGCTGCGTTCTATAACAACGTGTGGTTGACATTCGAGGTGTTCCGGGTTAACACAGGCGCTCTCCAACAATGCCACCATTTCATGGAGCGTGGCCGCATCGCTCTCTCCTTTCGAACGCCTGTGCTCTCGAGGTAAGGTGACCTCTTGTTCACTGTTCAGACTGCCGCCTAACTCAAGTCTTCATACAGTCGTCTTTCGAATTTGATGTATCTTCAATTGAGACGATGCAGGTATCCATGTAGCGCTCGTCTAGGTGAGCTATTTATCTCTATATCGACTAACCTGTGTTCGTCACTTTTGGCATAGGAACAGACAAGAGGTCCGTCACCAACTCATGTACAATGCAGCGCCGTGTTCCCCTTCCCTCAGGTGTCACTATTACCCGCAGTTGTTCAATTTAATGCTCTTGCCAGCGCCAGGATTGACCTAGCAGATCTGATTCGGACTTGACTGATGCGCCACTCGCCCCGGAAGGGGACGACGAACATCTCCAAGTTCATGTTAAGACACTGTGAGTTGAACTAAGTACATGAGGCAGCTAAGCCCTGCACGTCTAAGCTACTTATTGGCTACTTAAGTCAATGGCCTAGGCCAATCCACCACGTGTAAACGGTGCAACTTTGCATGAAACTTTCCAGTCCGGAAAGTTTTAAAACTTTCCAATTAGCCAGCTGGTGCAGAGATCAGAGTGGCTAGAGCTTAGAAAATGCCACGAATAATGCTTGACAAGCTAGAGCTTGCCTGGAGGAAGACGTTGGTCAAAAGACCAAGTCATGCAGAGAAGCAAGCAGAACGGAAGAGTGAGGTCTCAAACGTGTCGCAGTGACAACGACAATGTGCGGACTGTACCCAATAACAGCAGAGAGGGCTGTTGTCGAGTACGTACCTTCCAATTCGATGTCCACTGATCATCATGATGCTATTGCATGGAGTGCAGAGTCTCATGTGTGAGACATGATGGTGGGAGATCTCGTTTTGGTAAGACTGCACCTTTGTCTTGAACAGCTTTGACCCAATCATGCTGCCTAAACCGTCGGGAGAAACAGAGTCCAAAGAGGAGGAGGAGAAAGAGATGCAAAAAGCGAAGGAGAAGGTACTGGACGCGATGACCGAAACTCTGCGCCCAGGCCACCATCGTCGAGAAAAGGCGACCGGGCCCAAGAAGGTAGCACGTTTCCATCAGACAAGTCGGAGCAGGGCTGACGAACAGGATAGGGCATGCAATCGTCTACCACGTCGAGTACGAAGGAGCCAGGAAAACCCCCCGTTTCGAATGAGGTGAGACCCAGCTCCTTTGGATAACATCGCTTTGACTCACGGCATTACAGGAGGACGTGATGAAGCGAAAGATCGTCGAAGCGTTTGCCGACAGCAATGTGTACACCGAACAAGATATCTTGGACGCGCTCGACAATAGGCAATTGTATGCTGCATTTCCGCATCTGGCCGAGGGCGATGTGAAAGCCAAGGCAGCCCCGCTCAGCGACGCGGAACTTCACAACCTGATAGACCACCGCGAACGAGATGACTACTATGATGACGGCAGTTCCAGTGATTCTGAAGGAGAAGGGAGCGCCTGAGCAGGGCCATTTAATCACGGTGCCCGCTATTCTGCAATGAACAGGAGTACGTCTACCACGGAGAGCGTCCAAGAGGGCCCAGCGTCCGCTTAGAGTTGAAAAGAATAAGGAGAAGAAGGATACTCGACTTGAAATGTATTAAATGTAACAGACTATTGCGCCGTAACGCCGCGGTTATCCTGAAAGTAGTCGAAATTGGGCGTATAGGCTCATGAAGGAGTATTTGGCCATCAAGTCCTGGTGAGATTGGCACACTTCGTGATGGAGGCGTCAAGACGTTCCACGTGAGTGCGGAAGCCCTAACCCTAGCTTCAGCCCTTCTTTCATTGCTTATCACCATTTCTGCCAAGCCACTGCACATTTTCTATCAAACACCACGACGACGACGCGTCAGCCTAAATAACACGCGATGTACGGATCCTCAGCTGCCGCCCAAAAATCCAAACGGCGCACCCACAGTCGCCCAGAGATTACGGACGACCAGAAGCAGGAGATCAGAGAGGCGTTCGAATTGTTTGACACGGACAAGGATGGCTGCGTCGACTATCACGAGCTCAAAGTCGCGATGCGCGCTCTTGGCTTTGACCACAAGAAGGCGGAGGTGTTAAAGCTCCTACGCGACAACGACAAGACTGGTCATGGCCTAATGGAATTCGAGGATTTCGCGCAGATCAGTGCGTATCCCATTTTCTTCACTGGTGGCAGGATATTGACGCGAAAAAAGTGAGCGAGAAGATCCTCGCACGAGATCCCATGGAGGACCTGAGACGCGCTTTTAAGCTCTTTGACGACGACAATACCGGAAAGATTAGTGTGCGCAATTTGCGTCGCGTCGCAAAGGAGATTGGCGACCGGCTAGACGACGACGAACTGTACGATTCTTTCATTTCTTCTGTATCAGGCCTCTGCTTACACCCTTTCACAGACAGGCCATGATAGACGAGTTTGACCTGGACCAAGACGGGGAGATCAGCGAACAAGAATTTTATGCCATCATGAGGGACGAACCTTGAGTCGGCTATCGCACATACATATCATCATCCATCTGCTTTGTGTCTTGCTATTTTGTGCGTCTTTTCTTATCTTTCGTTCACGTGTTGTCTGACAGCGTACGCAGGTACTGTATATCATTGTATTCTACGCATTATCTGTCATCATATACGACCATTTTCTAGCGATTCATATTCGGATTGGCAGCCTCTCGAGACGGAGTGGCATCCGCCAGTTCCTGTCAATTAAGACCTTTTTCCCCCTCGTTCACCCCGCAACAAGCGTACTACCGTAAGGTGACGCTTGCTACTCTATTGTTCGTCGTCGTTGTCTCGTAATGCATCTGGAGTCGATTTCGGTTTGGCTGTTCAAGCAAACTCTGTCGGGTACGTTGTGCTTGTTGGCTTATGTGGTCCTAGTAGCTGACGTTTGACGCCAGTCAATTCTCTCTAGGCATTCCTTGCATGTGCAAACTCGCCTTTCCATGTGCCGATACAAGTCGGGTTATCGTGAGAAATTGTCCAGAACTAGTTGGTAACTCTTTTTGCCCCATGACCAACCTTGCGAGGGTGCATAACGTTGTTTGGGGGATCGCAGAAGATTCGAGACTTTGAGATTTTATAAAGGAACGCCCGCACTCATAAAACGTGACAGCAGATTATCTTCCTTTTGCCCATATTTGCTTGGCCAGCATATGAAGTCGCCGCCATGTCTCTTCGACGTCCTGGCTCCATTTGGATCATCATCAGTGTGCGTACTCTGCGACAAATTGGTTACGAAAGCGTAGAGCTGACTACTCCGCAGGGAGCCAGAAGGCCGGTATGCTTGATACGGTCTTCTTTCCGTGCCCTATCCAGTTATGCTCAAGTTGGTCCTTCAAAGGCGTCGGCGGCATTGAATATGCGTACCACGCTGCGACCACCCTTAGTTTTTTTTTCCAAGGCTTCGATATGAAAGCCCTTGCGAACGACTAGCAGTACCATCGTCAAGAGTACGTACACTGACCAACGTTGTTCACTGGAAATTCACCATTGCCTTGGTAGACTTGCCCTGCGAGAGTATCAAGGATCTGGAGTTTAGGTATCGCGGTCCACACTTTTCTGGACCGAGGATCGCCTCGGTAGAATTGCCTCGCGGAAGACTTACGACAAGATCAAGGAATTAGCGTACGTGTATTGCAGTCCCAACAGTTTGATATCTACTGACAGCTCAATACTACAGTGCTCTCATTCGTTACGCGCGCGCCTCTCCCAGTTTCTTGGGCTTGATTGTAGCGGCGCTGGTTGTCGTTACAAGCTTAGGAGGATATATTACTTTGGCTCCAAATGTTCTTGTGGATAAGTAGGGACAGTACAATTGGGACATTCTCTGTCGACTTGTGCGTGTCTTCTCAGCTTTTGTACAACTGTGGTCTGACAGTGTATGTAGGTACTAGCAATCATTGTATTCTATACTCCCAAACCTTTGCGACCAAGGATGGCCTCAATGGATGCCAATCCACCTCCTTACACCTTGGGAAGTCTAAGGTACTTTACTCACGCCAAGCGGTTAGTGCGCACTAGGGGTACTATTGTAAGATGTTTCTTTCTATTGCTGTGTATCGCACATGCGTTGAACTTCGATGTAGATTGTCGACAATATGATGTTGGTCGGTCGGGTTGCGAAGACTCATCAGAAGATGTTGAATTCGGAGGACAACGTGGAGGGCGTACTGGCTGAGGGCGCTTGAAGGACGCCCCCGAGGTTGACTGCACGGCGGTCGGCACAGCGAGCTAGGATGGTGCCTAGCAAGCTTGCAGGATCGGTTGGTCTAAGTGTCACGTGATCCCCGTGTCTGTCTTGTGTGGCAAGTATAAATAGCCAACTTTGTCTTTTAACCACCACCACACCCATCTTCCAGATATCCTCAAAGTATATTTCTTATACTCTTCCCTTTCGACAATAGCTTATAGTAATGATATTCACAGCCGAACCACCAATCTGAACTGTTTTGTGAACTATGTCTCCCGCGCGTAACGCAGACGACCAGCTTGTCACCCTCGCCGACACTCCTAGGAAATCCCTTGCCGAGGAGCTACCCGTTGAACTCATCTCTTCAATCGCATCGTTTCTCGTAGGGTCCGAGCCTAACAAATCCCGTAAACCGTCCAGCCTCCGCAACCTCGTCTCGGCTACGCATGTCTGTCATCGATGGCGTGAGGCCATCTCAAACGATCCCCGACTTTGGACAGATATCAAACTCTCGGTCACATCACACGCCCCTGATGTCCTTGCCACAGTCCTTCGCCGCTCTGGCAACCTTGCCTTGAAACTATCCGCCGACTTTAAAGAAACGGTCTATCCAGCGCTTAGCGAGATATTGGACGTCTCAGCGCGCTGCGACAGCCTTGCCCTCATTCTTCCCTATGAGCTGTGTAGGGAGCTGTTTATGCATGCGCGGCCTTTCCCCAAGCTCCGTCGTCTTTCCCTCCAGCCGTTCCCGGATAGGTCGGACGACGTGAGGGCTACATATGGCCATCAGTTATGCGATTGTTTTCCTGCCTTGGAAGAGTTGACGTTGGAGTGTAACGAGACAGAGTGGCTGACGCCGTTGTTTTCCGCGCACTGCTCCTGCTTGGAGACCGTGGTGCTCAAGATTGGGGGGGACGCGGACGACCTTTTCTTTGACTTTGTCGACATGCTTGGCAGGAGCGAGACGATTAGGAATGTCACATTTCACGCGACGTCCTGGGATGTGGACTGGGATAATCTATTTGATGATGAAACTGACGGGGAAGAAATGGTCGTCAACGAGAAGATAGAGACGCTATGCGTAAAGGGCTACGGCGTGCGCCTCTTGGCTTATATGTCCTGCCCTGCCCTCCGTTCCTTGTCGGTCGACACGCTTAGATGGTATTCGCACGATGATGTGGGAGAGATTACAGAGAGCGTTATGCAATGCATCGTTGATTTCCTGGATCAAGCCAATCCTCCGTTGGAAGACATCACCTTACACGCGGACGAGTTCCCGGTATCCATTCTACCGCTGGTGTTGCGCGCGGTACCCGATCTCAAGGCCTTGAGCCTGCGCACCCACCTCTTCAGCAATCTGTCGTTCTTGACCGAGTTCTTTGACGAGCTCTCGAAGAAATGCGGTGGGGGGTTTGAAGTCGTGCCTGTCCTAGAGAAGCTGTCCATCGCTTTGCCGCTCTGTAGTTGCTCTGAGATTGACAAATTCGTGGAGGAGATTGATGGGGAACACTTTGTCGATATGATTCTGGATCGGGCGGGTGAGTCGTGCTTGAGGTCCGTTTCGGTGAGGGTTGGAAGAGGCGGGCGGTGCGATCTTGATGATGAGGATATTTCTGAGTTGGAGGAATGTCAGCGACGAGTGGATGGGCTGGAGATTGATATACGTGATGCGGGTGGAATTGCGGTTTCTAGTTATTGGTAGTTAGTAGGGTGTATCTCTCCTACGATCATGGGAAAGTTGATTTGCATGTTTCGTCGACAAGAGAATGTGATCAGGATTTCGTCAAGGACTCAAAGTCAGTGGAGTGTAGACTGTTAAGGAAGTAATTAGCATATTCCGCCAATATATGAAACAGAAGGGGTTACAAAAATCTGATGCAGGAGAGTGATGGCGAGCAAGCAAATGTAAGAATGGGCTTCTGCTTGCAAATACGCGATGGCTGATAAACCTCCGTAGCATTGAATGACGTGAGTACTGTATCGCCACCGCCCTTCGCACCTTGAGCACTCACACTCATTCATGAAAAAAGTATTCGAACACAAAAGGCTTTGCGGAGGACATTGGCACCGGGGGGAATTCTCATTCCCCATCGTACACCGTCAACTTACCTTTTGAAAGCTCGGCTTCGAATAGGATGAACTTGAACGTCTGAAGCAGAAGCCTACAACACCGATCACATCTCAAGGACACAACCCTCTCCTTCGTGTACACTGAAAGGGTCATTAGCGACCTTAGAAAGAGGATCCACGAAGAGAAAGTTGAGAGGTTGGGCGGGAATAAGGGATTAGTCCATGTTATTGAGCTCTTGTGGGTGTGATGGACTCTGTGTAATAATCTGTCGTTTCCGCACCACGACCTGGTATCAGTCTGTGTTTCATGAGAGCACCATGTCGAAGTTACTTCTACTCTGGTCACCACCTCGTAACTGAATCGTCTCTGCTACAATCATTGATGGGTCTCACGGTTCCCAGAACTGCGCGTTGCCGTGCCTGTCTGAAACCAGCGCTAGTAATAAAACATCAAGGTTTTGTGAGTCGGATCCTGCGCCACATCGCTAAGCGCTGGAATTCTCTATCAGTCAAGGTAGGCGTTGAAGACGGCTCTTCTTGATGCATTCAGGAGATAATTTGTAGCAATCGTAGTTGCCGAATGTGAGCTATAGTAAACAAGGATAGATACAATATAGCGTCCGCTACCTACGATTCGTTCCCCGGGTTCACAATGCGTTCCAAGATGTCTGAGGGCATGTCGTGCGACCCAATGACCGAATCTTTATCAACAAACTCGCCCTTGAGGAAGCGGGCCAAGCGCGTGGTCTCTTGAGAGAATTCCTCCTCAGAAGCTTTGAGGCTTGCCCGGTCAAAATCTATGATAGACACTTCACCATGTTGATTGCACATCATGTTCCATGACCGAAGGTCACGATGGAGTACACCTTGGGCGTGAATGGCTCTGAGGGTTTTCTTCAGAGACGCCCTGTGTGCGTGTTCAGTGGCTGTTGAGTGCAAAACAAGACATGGCCACCAACCGTTCCGTAGCTGACAGCTTAATCCTTTTATTGCTATCCATTCGCCGACCTAGTGGATTCCCAACGTCGTGCATAACCAGCGCACCCATCCCGCGAAGACTGTCCTGGTAGTACCCAAAAATATACGGAATCCCTAAAACGCCGGCGGATTGAAGGTGGCAGTACACATCGTATTCATGCCGGAGAGACAAGAGGCTCTTTGTAGTGACAGCAAGTTTGACGACTAAGCGGCTGCATGACAAGTTCTCGTAACCTGGTCCCAGGATGGCCGTGTACGCCTGTCCGGTGGCTCCATGACCAAGCTTCGAGGTAAGGATCAAGGGAAGACAGGTCGCTGCTTTGTAGATTGTTGATCTGGGATGATCTGGAGAGAGTAGGACCTCGGGTGTAGGTGAGTTGTAGTTGTGAAACCGGAGGTACAAAGCGAGTACGGGATGCGACTCGCAATACCCGCGCGTGCGCTGCAGTTTGAGGTGTCAATACGTGTTCACTACATAAAAGAAGGAACATACGATTCGTAAGTCGCTTGGGAAACTTTTCTTCTTATCTGAACGCGTGCTTTTCGCTGGTGTGATCCGATCTTGCGGTCGCGACGAACGTGAAGTGGTCGATGGACGCTAGAGAATGTTAGTTTAGTCTCGTATCGGAAGAGCTGAAATAACACACACTAATACTCTCTGCACCCGGTTCTGTTGTACGACCGCGTTTAGGAGGTGACTCTTGAGGCAGATGGTCAGCGCTACGTTTCAACGAGGTGGTCGAACTTGGCGCAGATTCCGACTCATTGCCAGCAGAAGGACTTGCGTGAGGCAGACGAGCGAAGACGTCGTGCATGATGCACAGATGGAGACCGAGCATCAGTCTGCCGTAGTTTGAGCCGCGTTTGCACGGTTCAATGAGTGAGGACAGAAATAGAGTTTGTGTTTGCCTTTGTCGAATGCCGATTCGAAGAAAATTGCCGCAATCAAAGAGGATAACGGAGACGTCGAAGCGGACAGATTTAATCCAAGCCTACAGATGGTAAGGGTGCATGATGAACTGAACACAAGAATCACTGACCCGTTGAATCAATTCTACTGTAGGTGTAGCTCGAGAAGGAGCTGGGCGAATATCTTTTGGCCTGAAGTTTGTTGGAGAACTCTTTTTGGGTAATGGCCCGACGTCTTTGTAGCGGGAAGCGCTAGAGCGCGCCGACTTCCGTGGCGTGGATGTCGTGAGGAGAGGAACCTTTGGCAGCTGCCAAATAGGATTATCTGCGTCTGCAGGACGTGTAGCATTCGGTGTAGGGGGATGACCCGTTGGGATAGAATTGACGACCCACGGGAAATTTGCAAACTGTTCTTCAGCTTCTGCAGGAGGCGCCAGAGTGTCCATATCCTCCAAACACCATTCGCCATTGGGGCAAAGCATCATTCCAACTGCGAACACCGGAAAATGCTCTTCGACGGTCCGAATTCGCTCCTGTGAGCTGGCGGAAAACTGTTTGAACAATTTATTAGAGTAGTTCCTAAACCCGAAGACGAAGCTTTCATCATGGAAAGTCGTGTTATGGTTCGTGAAGAGCTCAACTGGGTTCACATCCTATCCGATTATCGGGATGGCCGTTGGGTTGTCGGGATTTAGGATAACCCCAGACACTATTTGGTTGCACGCAAATGCGACGCCTCTCACGTAGGCCTCGCGAACATCTAAGACGTCGTGCTTGTTTGACAGGTCAGCGTACGCCGAGCCAGGGAAAGCGAACATGTCATCGCGCAACTTTGCTTGAGCTGCGGCAGGAAAGAGGGTATCAAGGGAGCGCAAGGTGTCGTCGAAGAGAGAGGGCAGGATGCAGATGCGTTTCAGTATAAGGTTTTCATCCAGGTGCGTGTCCGGAAAATGGAGAAATGTCTCGGGAGGTGGATAATCTGGGTGGCGGAAAGGATACGGGGGAGGAATGAGATTGAACAATCTCTCAGCATACGTCTTATGTTCCGGAGACGCCATCCTCTCAAAGAGTTCCGTATGGTCGTGGTCGAGACTCCAGAGCCACAAATGGTGCCATCAACAAGGACCCATGGGCCATCGGACCTAATGGGGAAGTACAACGACAGGCATACAAGTCTATATCGGTGGTCATGGCAATAGGCAGGAAGTTGTGTCGAAGTTTGGTAGAGATGACGGTCCAGGTAAGAGGAGCGCCGTGGCTAAGTTTAGGGCTTCTGGAGGCTGGTCACCACCACGTCTTGCACCACGTGAAGCCTAGTTTCCAAGCTCACCACAATGTTGACCGTGCTCGTAAAATTCAGAGTTGTATTGAAGGACAACAAGCCAATTGCATTTAACCACAGCACGCATGGTTGGACTTTTCAAAATCTACTACTTACGCGTAAGATACACTTTCATCTTTACTTTAACCCATACGCCATGGCGACACGCTCTTCTCCCACTCGGCAGGTTCCTCCATATCCAGAACTCTCCTTCGTTCAAGCAACGCAAACCCAGGAGATTGCTTAACATCCTGAAACACCTTCAAGTACGACCATACAGGCCGACCAGTTTCTCTATCAACAATTCGTACACGCGCAAGGTACGGCATGCTTGGGCTCGCTAACGAGCTTCCAATTCTAGACCAAAGATCATGATGGTCTTGGAGGACATCGGGAGGGCTCCATACACGGTTCAATGACAGCGTGATTGTTTCCAGCGAATATGTTGTATCTAGAGAGAGCGAGTCCAGGAGAAATGACACCACGCGTGCGTCACAGAACTGGATAGATTCCGTGTTACGTTTGAGGTCGCTTATCGCGTTCATGAGCAAGGTCACGTTGAGTGATGTGAGGTTGGAGAGCGGTAGCAGAGGAGGTAGGTCAAATCTATTTTATTGAAGGATTAGATAGTATAGCATCGGGAAGGAACTGGTGACGTACGGGTCAACGGCGAACCAACACATATTCATCGTCAAGTCCGTAATAGACGTGGAGGCACGTATCAGACGCGACATCCCGGACAACTCATACCGGCGCGCCGGTAGTACCCACACCCCACTGCGTTGATGACTAAAGCGCCGCAATTGCGTGGATCGTAACAGGCAAGGAAAGAAATCCACACCGACAATATTCATATCCTCCAAAGACAACGCACGGAGGGAGTCTAGGTCCACAACTGCCTCCGAGTAACGCGGAAGGTTCGTCGCCGAGAAATGAAGAGACTCCATACTCGGGAATTGTCGTAAACAGTGCGCCAAGCTGTTAATGTCGTTGAAATAGACTTGGTGGAACGCGACATGTGTGACGTTTGGAGCCAAGGGAACGGAAGTAGCGCCCGCCATATTGAAAGAGCGGAAAGTAAGACACTCAAGCTGCCCGAGTGCGCCTAAGACCTCTGCGAGACCAAACTTGAGCCATTCCTCCAAAGAGTCTGCCCATCCTGGGTTTCCGTGCAAGTGTAGAGACCGTACAATACAGTCTAGCGGGATGGAAGAGTGGATGAACATGTCCTTAAATTGGGAACGCAGGCAATGAAAACCGTTCGCCTGCTCACTTGACTGAAACCACTGAGGGGAACGATTGTAGAGATGAATCTCGCGAAACAGATACGTGCGCGCGCGGTAGAGGAAGCACCTCGCTGAAAGAGAACATGAACGAAGGGTAGACGTCTTCCTAGGACACGAAGATGCCCATATTTCGTCAACAATGGTGTCAATGATTTCCTGGGGGAGTTCTGGCATGAGAGGTGACGGGTTAAACAGAGTCACGACTCGGAGGAAGCCTTTTGTAGTCTCTGGCCAATGATTTGCGGCGATTGACGCGGATCTTGTAGTTACGGCTCCGAGCTTCTAGGATGTGCATCCGAATCCTGACTGTCGGCTGGCGGAACCTGTAAGGGCAGGTTGCCGCCGCCGTGGCGATTCGTAAGTTGGCTCGTTTGTCGCCGTCAGCATCATTTCGATAAGCAGTCACTGGCCGGCGGCCTGGAACTTGTCAGTGAATCCAGGCGAAGTGCTGGATTGAGCAAGGTGTATCGGCCGTTACTGTAGAGCATCTGTATCCGGAAAGTCAGTACCAGGAACGAGAAAGGGCCAAAAAGTGTGGTCGGAAGTGTGTAACCAGAGTCACCCGGGGACATAGCTCAGTTGGGAGAGCAACAGACTGAAGTTCTGGAGGTCCCCAGTTCAATCCTGGGTGTCCCCATTACATAATAGTTAACCCGATGTTTTTGCTTCATAAATCATGAACTTAGATATGTATTATGATCCCCAATTTTAGCACCGAGCGTCGGGCGTCGGGCGACGCAGTGCGCATCTATCAGCTAAGAGCTAATGGTGTCGTAATGTTACAGCACCCTTTCTCGCGGGCATCGGTGCATTCTCACGCTACGCCTTTATTGCAACAACCCCCCATCGTCTTTCTGCCAAGTGTCCTCACATTGTCTAGTGGCACTAGATCATCAACAGGCTATGTCCGTAGTCGAATTTCCACAAGAGCTCATCGACCGCTTTGTTGATGGCGTCTCCACCGACAAATCCTCCTTGTTGACTCTCCTACAAAGCGCTCGCGTCTTCGGAGATCGTTGCCGCTTGTATCTATACCACACCATCTCTATAAAAACGACCTCAAGCGGGGATCTCACAACCCACTCTCGATCACTCTACGACCACCTCATGGCGCACCCCAGTACAGGCAGGTTCATCCGCCGAGTTGAGTACAAGTTTTATACTCCTGTGGTTCCGATCCCGCCTATTCAGCCGTTTGTGGCGTTTGTCCCTACGACCGCGCCTCCATTGAACCCGGGCGATGGTGTGCCGTTGTCGCCAATGATTCCAGAGCTTGCGCGTTGTATGCCGAATGCGAGGGAGGTGCATCTGGATGGGCTGGATTGTTCCATGAATGCTGTTCCTGAGACGAGTGTTCGGAGTCTCTTGCCCTCGCCCGCGGGTTTGACGAAGTTGTCTATGCACCATTCGTGCTGGGCTGGGGATGCGGTGAAGGAGCTGTACGATTTCCTATGTGGATGTCCGCAGCTCACTTCGCTTGAGATGAGGAATGTCGCGTTGGTATCGACGGATTCGTCTGGGGCTGCTATCTCCGGCGCACTCACATGTCCTAGTCTCGTTAATCTTACGGTGACAGACCGAGATCATACGTTTTTCTACTTGATACCCGCTGGATATCTTTTCCTGCACAAGAGCATACGTCGCCTCTTTGTGGTGGCAAAGCATGAGTCTGTTATGAGCCCGAATAAGGGGTGGCCGCTTATCCAGAAGACGGTACGCTATCTCGCCGATCAGTTGGCGTTGTTGTTCATCTCGCCGCCGTATAATTTCAGTGAGTAGTATCGCCCTTACGCGTTCTCAGAACTGATGTTGAGCTTGGACAGTCGAGGGTCTGATCATACCCACCTTTCGTATTCCTCATGTCGTTATTTCATTCCGCCAGGCTGTATTCTCTATGGTCTGGCTGGAGGCACTCAAGGACCGGGCGCACGCCCTCAACGAGGCAGACCAGAGCTACCGTCTTGCAAAGCTAGACATTGTTTATGGCTTGTACGACCTCTCTTCGACGAATCAGAATATTCTGAGTTTTCGCGCACTGGGCGATATCTTGAATTCGTTCGCCCAGGAATGCGTGGTTGTGAGGATCTTTGTCGTCACGGAGGCCGATCCCCCAGGTCGTTACAGTGATGGTAGCAGTGTTCGGATTTACAATGTGCTGGGAGCGATGAGGAAAATTAAGGAGATGATGTTTGGAGATGGACCGAATGTGCAGTTTAGGCAGGCGAAGACGAATATGGACAAGATACATTTCAGTTTTATGCAAGAGGAATAAATTGTGATTGCTTTCAGCGTGTGTATGTCTCCTGAGCCTGCCACCACGTATCGAGTACTGTACTTGCATTCTACAAAAGTCTGTCCGGTCTGTATCATTCACTGTCAGTGAAAAACAGCGGACTTGTGAGTGGTTCCCAGTCTTAAGCATCCCTGATAATAGATATACACGCAGGGGACCGCCTTTCCTTCTTGCCTAGCGAACACATGTTTCGTCTCGCCGTACAGAGTATTCCCCTTCTCATTCTAAGGCCCGCATGAAACGCGCTGTGAATCCTCAGCCCATCCTCAGTTGAATTGACAATGAACTCTTACCCAGCCTCGAAGTGAGCAAACTGGGTCGTGTGCATGGCGAGACACGTGATCCGATGTTCCCGAGTTTCCCTTGCTATAACAATCTGTGCAATGATGAGCAAGAGGAGGTGTATTTCAACGCTTTCGCGATTCAGGGCTTTACAGCAGGTTGTCGGCTATCCTCGTCTGCTACATCATCTACACTCATCGCTCGGCCATTCGACGAAACCGTGTGTCCGAGAAGCCGCAAGCTGTCTATAACATCCTTCATATCGGCCATATCATCGAAGAAAACCGACAGCAATTGTATCTAGAGGAGATTTCGGAGGAGAGGCCGTGTCGCTTAACGTAGTCGGAGGCCTCGAAATAGTGCCGTATTCACTACCGCTGTCTTTGCTGTACTGGGTACTGCCCCCTATGACCACCAGGAGGGACCGCGGCCCATATACGGGGCTGCACCCAAGGGCTGCTCCATTTCATCGTCAAGGAGGACCGGAACTGGGAAGCGCTGAATACCTCATCTTCTTCCTTGCGCTTCAAGTTGTAGCGACAGTAGACGGACCTATATATGAGAAATGAAGCTCCATAATGCCATAAAGGAGCCATGAAGATGAGGGCAAAAATCGCCACCAGAGCAACCTAAGACGTTTATGGCGGTCCCATACCGCTCTGTCAGGAGCTCGTAAACTGCATCATTGATGGCCTTAAGGATGAAATCGGATCCACACTGTAAAGCTGGAGAATTGTCTCTAGATCCTTTCAAAAGGAAACACGGGTCGAGAGGTATCTCTTCCAGAAAATGGTCAAACGGAGAAGATCCTCGCTCCAAATCGGTTTTGTTAGGCCTAGCGCCACATGTGCACGCCCTGCTAGTCAATAGAGCCTGGAACAGCAACTGGATCGTCACGTACAGGGGACGCCCAACCGCCACAACCGATATCTCCCGCTTTGAAAACCTCAAGACTCTGGGGGTTGTCAACGTTTTCTGGGGCGAGCCGCAGTTCCCTGTTGGAGGCGCTCTTTGCGAAAGTCTCACCACACTCGAGCTCAGTGCTGGACCATCTGATCCCGATGATAGTTCCAGTACCGACATCGCTAGAGTTTGCGCTAGCGTTGGCAGACGTGACAGCGCCGCTAGCCGTCGAGGTAGCAAAGGGTAGCAGTAAGGGTGATACGAGTAGTGGTCTTGCTCGTGGTTGAGGAGGACGAAGAATTATGTTCAGAAAAAGAGATAGAGGACGACATCGAAGCGAGGAGGATGAGGGGCAGAGGGAGAAGCAGGTGGAAGTGGAGGAGCAAGCACCGACAAAGGAGAGGTTACGGTGATACGTTGAAAGTATGTCACATAGTCCGAAAGCCTCAGTATGAAGCTCTTCAGGGCGTGACGGGGACAACCAAGGAAAGCAGTAAAGACGGGACGACAGCCCACTATGCGCAGGACATCGGCAGTTGTAGTGTATACCATATTGATGAAGATAATTGCTGTTCATGTCAGTAGCAATGTCTGGAAGGAGAAAAACAGCCCTCCTTTCGGGGTGCGGGCGATTTACGCATTAACTTGTGAAAAAATGCAAAGAACGATGCTCGAACGGGGAAGTTTTGGCAACTATTGACCTGATTCCAGCATATTAAGTATAATTGTTAGACTGCCAGGTTAGATTGGCTCTTACTGATTTATTCCAAGGACTTGACTTCCGGCAATGTAGGCGACGTACAGCCAAATCAAATTATTTTAGACAGGTATTCACAACGACTGCCGAGTTCGCGTTTCTGGCTCCTTGGAATTGACGACTCGGACAAAACTGGGGTGGGAGAGTCCACAGAACGAAGGCTGTACCAATATTATGGCTAGTACTGCAAACCGTGACTGAAGTCAAAAAAAAAAAAGCGTTGTGGCGGGCTGAACGGGCGATGGTGGTGGTTACAGATTAAGTTGCTCGTTGTCACGTGGCCTGGTCTACATTTCTTCAATTCAATACAAGAGGATGGTCTGGGCAATACGGTGACTAGAAACGGAAAAGAGAATGACACTCGGCACAAGAGAACGTACCGGCATTATGATTCAATTGAAATGAAAATGCGCCACACTTAAGTATTTGGTGAGTGTTACATTTTAAGATTCTACAGCGAACACTGATGTACTCCTCGAGCTGCCGCCAAAAACAATCCCATATCCCTAATACTCTTCTTAGACGTACGACCACCTGGCCTTGGGCGGACAGAGCATGGAATCGATGTCGCGAACGAGAATCTGATCCCCATGTCGGCGAGGGCAAGTACTTAACGTATTATTATATGGAAAAGAGGACGTCGCGCAAATGGATTGCTTACTATTGGCATGGTCGGTGAAGGAGGCAACTTGGCAAACGAAGCATACATCGACGCGTTTCCTCCAAATGTGACAATCTTTCTGAACGCGGTGAAGATGGAGAGGTGAGGAAAGCAGGAAGACAGGCCATGAGATGCTGAGAAGCGTATGAGCAAACAGCTTTTAGGTTGCTTTGCTGTTGAGGGACTGGCAGCGACGTCTAATTCGGAATATGAAAGCGTTTGAGAGAGCTGAATCCAGAATATTAAGTACGCCACGAACACGACTAGCATTGAAGAGTGCGTAGAAACATAAAAAAACACGCGATGTAGTAGGGCAGATGGTGATTACTGTTCACCAGAGCTAGTACGTGGTCAAGAACTGCTTTGATCTGCAACCACCATGATCGCCCGCCTAGCACCTGCTCCAGGGCGCGTTTTCCACTCTTTGGCTCTAACTAGGAGCGTTCAAACAACGGCCTCCACGACTTGCTACTACGTATCGACTTGCCCGGTGTCGCATTGAGGGAAGGAGGTCAATGTATACCTTGTGCCCGACACGGCGGGATACAATAGCACGCAGGCAGAGACTATGGAAGTGACAAGTGTGTCTTTCTTGGCCTTGCAGCGTCACGATTTTACTTACGGCGAATCCAGGCTGGCAGAAGCAGCGCTTTGAACAGCCACTACGACTAGTATAAGCCATTGCGCTTCGCCATCGTCTCCTGTGGCATCTGGGTCCTTGCCTCGCCTAGGCGCGCCGCGCTGTGTGCTCCTCGAACACGAAGATATGAGCCGTAATCGTTCTGGAGCAACAACTTTGTGTTCGGTGAGGACATTATGTGCACAGGAAATTATGGTGCGTTTCTGCTCTGTGATCCTCTAGCATTTCATTAACATTTCTCTATCAGCAGCCTTGCGCCCGACGCGCGAAACCACCTGGAAATACGGTCTTTCCCGCCTCCAACGTTTTCACAACCGGCCGTTGTGGTGCCTACTTGGAATATTCGCCCCCCCCCCCCGACCGCCATGATGGACCTAATATCATAATATCATCATCGCCCCATGAGGCCCGCTTCCATCGGTGCCGTTCTAATGAACGGGCTTGCTATTCGTCAAAGCGATGGCACTTGTCGTCCTAAGTAGAACCCTTGCGACTATGTCCGATATGATCTCTGTCCCGGAGAAGGTTTCTGTTACAGTACGATCTGTTCGCTTTATCACACTGTCATCCCAAACTAACACTGGTCCTATCTAGCGAGTGGCAATACATGCTTTCGGGATCTCAGCGATCACCGTCAATGCTTTTACCGCGACGGCTACTGGTGGAGCTTCTGGGTAAGTTCCTCGCATGCCTGATGCATAGTTACTTACTTTACTGAACGAGGGCAGCGTATGAGTACTTCTCAGTACACGGTCAACGGTATGTCGTTTACTTTCATCAGCGGCTTTTTCCGTTCATCACTTTGATAGCACGGATCTCGTTCGCACCGTTATACATTTTCGATGACCACAAGACGGGGGCGCTCCTTCCACCAGCCCACCACCTCGTCTTCAAGATGGCCGCATGTATGACGACCCGTCAGTTTGTCGTTATCGCGATTTCACTAATATGGCTCTATCAGCAGCCTTTTCGCACCCAACACGCAACCAACCTGGAATTCGCATTCTTCAAGACCCGTCGCGCTCTCTCATACACCAGTATCCGGGCGTCTTTGTTGCATATCGCATCTGCCCGTCCATTATCTGACTCCGGACGACATACGCCCAACGCAGTTAGCATCGTTCTACAGTACTTCGTTCCTTGACCCACAGTTCGTTTGTTCATGGCTTGCGCTTCGCTTCATTCAAAATACTGTTTTATAGACACAACGGAATGTCTGTGATGCACACACTAGCAAGGAACAACTTCACGAGGGTCACCTTCGTCATCCGCACTTCGAGCAACCTTGCGCCTTCTGAGCAAGGCCTTCGTCTTCCTTGGTGGTATGTAGTTATATAATGGTAAGATCTTCGGTTGATTCACCAGCACAGTATACGAGGATCTTGCCGAGAAGGCATGAAGAAAAAGGTCGGATTATGTAACGGCACCGTCTCTCTTCCTTGAGCGACCATGACGAGTGAGTGCAACTGTTGGGCGGACGTGGGATAAACTAAACTATCCATCCAGATCCAACCTCCATTGGTCTTCCTCCTTCGGATTTCCTCGCTTTGGCTGAGCGCACAGCTCAATCTCGAAGCGCGTGGCAAAAGTTTTCCGCCATCCTTATTCGAGTCGGTCAAACTTCGGTTCCTACAGCGGCACCTACGCCAACGGACGATCCAGATGATCCCTTAAATACGGCTATAACAATCTTCAAAGGGCTATTCACAGCGATCAATGCCAATGCCCATTACCTTATCCGTCCACCTTCCAATGGTTCTCAGTACGTGACCGAAGGAGCTGCTCTCATCATCGGTTTCATGCCATATGTGACGTCTTGGATCACCTATATCATCGCCGGGGTTGTCGTTCCCGGGCGCGAGCCAGATTTCCGCGAAAACTGTGCCGAGGTTGTGTCCACTCTCATTTTCACCCTCGTCAGTTCTCGAACGCATCCCAGTGTATCCGAGTACATCATCGCGCTTGAGGCACCTGATGGTATTCGAACGAAGGACAAAACCCTCTTCCTCAGCGGTGCTATTGTTCCATTAGTCTTTCACAGCACATCCTCGTCTCCTCCCTCGCGAAAGGCAGTCCTGCGTCAGTGTTTCATGGCACTGGGATACCTCATTGCTCACTTAGACTACGACGATCTCCCTCTCTATGGCCGAGAACTCTACAACAACCTCTACAGTGATCCCAAAGCCTTTGCAGACCTCTTTCTTTCCTCCGTCATCGACGCAGTGATGGTCCTCAAAGCCCACGTCGTCTCTGAGGAGGATTTCAAAAACTACACGCATTTCCTTGAGCTAGCATATCGCGGCGTATACCAGTTCCTTTCAGAAGATCGCACCATGAATCCGTTCATGGAGACTGGGTACCTGCGCTGGACGTGCGAGATGATGGTCACGATATCGCAGTCGAAGTTCCTCCGGCGCACGGTAAAGTCTGAGACCACGAAACCGTCGATAAAGCACGCACACATGGTGCTCAGCGACGGGTGTGTACACGTGGGGTATCTGCATATCGCGAGGCTTCTCCACTTGTTTGGGGTGCCGATTGTCAGAGAGGCTTATACCGGGCAGGCGGTCACGAGTCTGGCGCGTATGAATGATATGGCAATGAAGTATATGAACGAGACGCATGGTAAGCGTGAATTGTCGGTGAATGCGGTGGCGAACTTTGTGTGCCATACTGCGCCGTATCTTATCTATCACTCAGTTTTGAAGGCGGCTATTCGGGCGCGGGGACATATTATGCTCTTCGTTACACAGGAGGTGCGAGCGACTGAGAAGTGGAAGGTGTACGAGGAACAACTTGAGAAGATGATTGGGCTTTATGAGTTACACAAAGTCAACCCGGTGACAATATGTGATTCGTATGAGGTCAGTCAGTCTTTCTCCACTGATAGTTTACTGCGCATCTTACCTGTCGTGTTAATAGTGCTCAAATCTAGACTCGAGCAATGCGGTCTGTCGTTCACGCAGGTGTTCGGGATGTGGTGTCAAGCACTATTGCGCTTTAGCATGCCAGAAGGCGGACTGGGAGCGTCGTCATCGAGAAAAGTGTCGCCGTTACCAGAAAGCGCAGCAATGTACGTCTCATTCTTTATTCTTTCGCTAATTGTCCGATCAGCGAACGGCGGTGTCCCTCTAGCCATCGACTCGCGCGATGTACATTTCTTGAACTACGTTATACACGATACCATGTGCGCTTACCGACACGAGGACCATACTCTCGTTCGCAACATCGATTTTACGGTCTGTCCGCCCAAAGTCAGTTTGTCATACGTCGCAGAGGAAGAGTATCCGGTATATGGGACGCGTATCAATGACGGCTCGAAGAGTACACCCATGGTGCTTTCGCTGTCGATGGGGCTTCCGGTTAAGAGGTCGAGCAGTTGGAATTGCGATGCGCCCGGGATGGAGGCTCTAGGAAGGATGGGTGGCCTTCCATATGATCCGGAGGCCTGTTGCGTGCTTCCGCCGCTGTACGAGTCGTTTTTCGTCTGAG
The DNA here is from genome assembly GCA_036872995.1 of Hymenopellis raphanipes. NCBI lineage: Eukaryota > Fungi > Basidiomycota > Agaricomycetes > Agaricales > Physalacriaceae > Hymenopellis > Hymenopellis raphanipes. The sequence goes on from JAYMDG010000001.1 coordinate 4,875,031, forward strand.
ATGTGGATTGGCAGATACATGGGCTAGTGTGGTTGAAAGCTGTAGTCAAGGAGGAAAGGAAGGTTTTGAAAGTATCATACTTCTCACTTGCCATTTGGTACAAATCACTTTTATTCTTGATACCAGATGTTGATGTGATGCCTCCCAAGCTTCCTCTTCTTCCAAACTCAAAATAATATTTCTTCCAAGTTACTAGCAAACGCGCATTTTTATTTTAATATCATTGTAGCACCACTACATTGTGTTATACCGAGTGCAATTTAGCGAGCCGTTTCTAGCCACTATGTTGCCCGGAATATGCCCTATTGAATTGCAGAAATGGAGGCGGCTGGGCCACGTGGCCACGAACAGTTTTGATCTGTAACCACCATCATCGCGTCGAGTACGCGTGTTTTCGCATTTCCTCCTCAGTCGCTGTCTAAAAAATAGGCATGATACTTATTGAAACAGCCTTCGGACCGAGGCTGGACTGTCCCACCCGAATGCACCAGTTGACAAGGAATGAAGAAGCGCGAACTTGGGAGTGCTTGGATGAACTGCGTGGATTTGGCAGCTCGCCGAACGTCGGATACGCTGCTGGAATCGAAGACTATGAGGCCATAGATATAATAGTGAGAACCAAACCAACTTGGGTGTCTGATAATGTTACTTATGGCGGATCTAGGGACAAGGAATTTAACTGCTATAACCTTGCTCTTCAACGCTCCCCCACCACCTTTGGTTTCCTGAATAACGGACCAACCACACTGATTCTGAATAAAGGATTGCGCTGGCGTGACGCGCTTTCCACGCGAAGGCGAACTGTAGAGTATCGCACAAGGCGGGCATATCACGTCCGTACCTACGCCAAGGCCAGAGAGTGTGTTTTTTCTTCCTCTCAGCTATTGTTGTTGACATCGAGTATCAGGTATGTCCATGAATACTCCAACAACCAATGTGTTTAGCCTTCTTGCGACTTTGCTCTTCCACTTCCACCTCTACATTCGTCTCCCTCTGCACCTTATCCTCCTTTGGACGACACTTTCCGCTATCGTCTCTCGTCTCTTCGAAATTCAAACAGAAGTCTTCACCCTCCGAAATCCCCACTGTCCAGATGCAATTGCTGTTGTCTTTCTCCAACGATACGGCCGATATGAACGAAGCCGTGGACAACTTGCACGCGCACATACACTCATCGTACGCTTCGTGGATGAAGTAGAAGTAGCAGACGAAGACAGCCGGCGACGTGCTGTGAAGCCGGTTGATGGGAAAGAATCGATATTCGTCTCCTCCGGTCGTGCATCTCGCCGTGCTCGTCAACATACACCCATTCGCTCCCTTGGACGCGGTGAAGTTCATTTATAGTGCAGATGAAATTGGACTGGGGATTCATGGCGCGTTTCGTGCGGACTTTGTGGGATGAGAAGAGGGGTACTTGAGAGGACACGAGACACGCGTTTGCTGCGCAACAGAAAGCAGGACGCTTCTATAGGGCGTTCGACCTTTCGTTATAGGGTGGGCTCGTGGATTAGCCCGTGGAAGCAAATCATGGTACCGCCGGCATGCAGTCGTACCGCTGGCAGGTGGCTGCCGGGACAAGTTCCCAATACAAGTACGCCGGTAGTCACTAAACTTGAATAGATTCTGACAAGCTTTTCTTAGAATCGCTAAGTTCGACGGCGCGTAGAGGTACATCCCGTCGTTTTTTTAAACAGTTCACATCACTCACTATATGTGTTCTAGGGACCTGTTTCATCCAATCAACGTTCACACCCAAAGCTGCCGCTCCCGCCTCTGAAAACCCTGTCATCCGAACGAGATGTGTATCCATGTCGCGCATGCATGCGAGGTCTTTCACACAGCACTCGCCTACTCGCCCGATCATGGCAGACGTCACTTGTTTTCACCTCCATATGATCCGGTCTTCTACATAGTACCGGTTCTTCTCCAATTCTTAGACTATGTAACAGCTCCGAATAGCTGTTTTCCGAACGCGTCGATGGGAAATGCGATGCTGAGACGCCAGTGGATCTTTCTCCGGGTATAAACCCCAAGGCGACGCTGCTTGTACCCCCACATCGTTTCGAGAGGATTAGATCATCAGGTCTCCTGGATAATGTGGCTTTTGTCAAGACCTTTTGGAGTCCTTCACACAAACGTAACAGCGTCAGCGAACAACGTGTGTCCATCCCACTGTTGGACAAAACGCCCCATACTATATCCATATATCACCATCATGATCTATTCACTTTTTATCCCACCACAATCGCACCGCTGTTAATCCAATCAGCCTAGACGGTCTCTGACATCCTCTGATCTTTCGCTACTCGGACGTGTGCGTAAAGTGTATGCGGAAGGACTCGTGACGCACTTCATGTTGTAATTCTACCACGGTCGCTGATTGATTTTCACATCCTACGATCCCTTCCTTTGTCTTCCCCACCATTGATGTCCCATATATACCCCCACGATCTGTAGAGCAGGATTATACTGGAACGTGAAGCTATGGACTCCGACTTGGACCACGACACACTCCTTCCGTCGGAGATGATTGGGGGAGAACTTTCACGAATTATATCGGTTGCATTCTTTTCGTTGTTTGGTGTGTTTTCTTTCATGCTCTTCGAGAATCGAGTTGACTTGGATTGCCAGTTTACGAGGTACCGTCGCGGATACTGATTGCTAATGGCAAGCATACTAATGTTTTACGCTCAGTGGCTCATAACGTTGGCCGATGAGGTGAGGCGTAACTCCATACTCCGTGACCTGCCTAATCCGGATCCCTCAGGTCGAGTACTTCTGGAGTGGAAAATGGACTCTTACGCGATGCCTGTTCCTTCTGGTACGTCTCGATGTGTCTTACGGTTCCCATAGTCTAATCCATATGCGCTGTCTACGACAGAACCGCTACTTCGTCCTATTTGTCGGCATGTAGGTCATATTGACAACGCGTAATCTTTACAAACTAACAGCATGTACAGCATCGATATCATATGCAAGTTCATGTCTACATTCCATCTGTCGACCACTCGCATCTAACATGTCTCGGCGATTGTTCACCAGCTGTAACGCTGGAAGCCCCAAGCCAATCTGTGGGTGTCCATCATGTTTCGCGTTGTGCTGTCAGCTAACAAACGTATCATCTCATCGTAGTTGTGAGAATCAGCTTCCACACTGTTCCAAGACCCATCTGACGCGACCGGGGCATAGTTGTCGACCCATCGTTCCCTTCCTTTTCATATCAAACTCCATCGCCATATCTATCATACAAGGTACGATTGCTCATGCTTTCTTGACAGATGAAGTCAATATTTGAAACGCAGCCATCCTCGTCATACGCGTCTGGCATCTCTTTTCGAGCAACCGCAAGATTCAGATCATGATCATCGCCATGTTCGCGACGTCTGTCGTTTTGGCTATGGGCTTTACCATCGACTCGGCGGTGCGGATTCGGTTTCAGAGGACGGGCCTTGTTATAGATAAGTTGAGGATCTTGGGCTGTCGCGCTGACAGACCGCAAAAGTTTTGGAGGATATATCTCCCTTCGCTGTGTTTGCATGTGAGTGATGTTGTCATGTTGACGATTGACGATCAACGTTTCGTGTTGTAGACTATCTTGTATGCTTTGACGGCAGTCCGAGCTCTCCGGAATCGACGTACGTTGAAGCATGCGCCGGTCTTGAAACGGCTTCTTCGCGAGTAAGCCGACTTCTAGGTTAGGCGGCCTTGGCGACTGATATCACCTTTAGCGGCGGTTTCTTCTACTTTGTGGTCTTCGGTTCGTGTTCGCCGTGTCTGTAGCATATGACTTCTGAGGATCACACTTAGTGTCCGTTGGCGTTTCCACTGTCGGATCATTTATGGAGGACTTTGCCCAGGTATAGAATGCTCAGCACCGCCGACTTGTCACTTATCATGATGTTGTTTAGCTCAACATCATTGTCGCTTATTCGAAGTAGGTATTCGTCTTCATCCTCGAGCCAGCGACCTAATGGTTTCGCTTCTAGCTATCTTGTCGCCATCAACTCTATAGCTGTGGCCCGCGTAATGCTCAGTATACACTCGTTAGCAGCGCACCTTGGCTCGGACACCGCTTGGCTTCTGAATAACGTCGAGCTGAGCCGCGTCGGGTGGCGTCAAGGGCGCACTGAGGGAGAGCTCATTGTCGAGCGGTGGTGCGATGATGTTGAAGAGATAGAGCTCCGAAGGAAGAGTACGGTTGAGCTGCTGAAAACGAGCACGGTGGGCGTTTATAATGGCGCTTGGCTCGATTAGTATCTGGAGCTGATAGGTTATCTTGGACTTGTACAGTGCTTGTTCAGGTTGTTTATCTGTATGCTTAGTGAAACTGTCAGTATAGATGTAACTTGATAGGACTCTTCACTTCGTGTAAGCTTGTATGATTGACAGTTTAGCTGGATGTTAGTCATCTTGAAATTGACGGGTTCTTACTAATTCGGCAGTCGCTGCCCTTGCATTCTTACCACGATCACTACAGAGTTCTCGTTCCTACAACGCGGCGTAAAAGGTAGCTCGTGCACCAAATCTTGTATTCCACATATTCTGACTGCTCCTACTTAGAAGAGCTCAAATTTCGCTGCTATGACGTCCGATCTCCCGCAGGAACTGCTCGACGGGATCGTCGATTTATTGTGCGACGACATGAGCACCCTTCTGCTGCTACTCAAGAGCGCGAGGGTCTTTGGAGAGCGCTGTCGCACTTACATCTACCGTGTTGCACTCCTCAATACCTCATTTGAGGGAAGCCTAACGGGACGCTCTTTGGCGTTGCATGATAGCCTCACAACGCACAAGACGGGCAGATTCGTCCTCAGTCTCCGCTGCCAGCTTTTCAACAGTACCGCCATGGCACTGTCCCAGCTGGTCTCCGATCTCGCCCTCCACATGCCCAATCTTCGCGAGCTAAAAATAAAAGAACTATTCGGTTCCTCGTTCGAGCGTTCCCGTATACCGCATCCAAACGCGTTTATGAGTGTATCGATAGCGCAGAGCGACCCTTGCTTGGAGGGGTTGTTAACGTTGATGCGCAGATGTCCCAACCTTGCCTCCCTGGAATTCGCATACGCCGGCGGTACGACGGCGAATACACAGCAGATTTTCGCCCCGTCTGCTGTTCCAAGTGATGACACCTGTTGCGCTGCAGTAACCTGTGTAGACCGACTTGTCCTCCTAGATTGCCACGCCCGTTTCCTCAACCTAATCTTCAACGACAGTTTTATTGTCACCTGGCGGAGCCTGCGGCGCCTATTTATCATCAGAAACATCGTGTACTCGAACATCGAAATGTCGACCAAGACGGCTGTCAGTTTTTTCGGGAATGCCAGTCTGACATTCTTATACCTCTCGGTCCACACCGCTTTCCAGCGCAGTAAGCATACACCCATTCCTGTTATATGCTATATATTTATCTTTATGTTAAGCAGTCACGGAATCGATGATTTTGGATATCCTCCACATCCCGCACGTCGTTCTCCAGTTCAAGCACGCTATAGTCGCAAAGGCATGGCTGGAGATAATTCTCACCTATGCGCAGGATGGCCGAGTCTCCTCTTCAGGACTTGTGAAATTGGATATCAGTGTTCTTTGGAATGCATCAATCGCGAACAAGAACTTCATTCCCTGGTTCGCGGGATCGCTTAATCAGCGTTGTATCGACAAAACGCTTCGGTTGAGACTCATTCTCGCCCAAAGTGCTTCCTCTCCAAGGTATACAGAGAACAAGAAGCAGAAAGTGATGAAGGAATTTGAGCAGTGTACGCGGACCGCACGGCTCATTATTACGAACACGCCATTCGAAGACTTGCACTTCGAGTTCATGAACGGTGACATCCTTGGCGCCCGTCCTGGTTAGCAAACTTGCGCCTCCTCTGTAGCGTTCCCCGATACTGACGTTGTATGTCAGGCCTATCTTGAGGAAACAATTCGAACGACTGGCGCATTCAGGGTACTATACTTAAACTTGAGCGCGACTCAGTGCGACAGCTGGAAAGCTATAGTCCTGACCGTAGTAGATGGTATACATGGCATCTGACTTGCTTCCAGTACTCATCTTCCAATCATGTCCTTCGTCTGTCCGATTAGACTGTCGTAATGCCCTACAGTTCTTAATTCCGTTTAGGAGCGCAGTGGTCACGGTATAGGTGGGAACTCTTGGACGCGTGAGAGATGGGACACACATGCGTGGTTCGAAGCCTGATTCACGAGACGAGCCGGGTTGTCCGCTACCACCACGATCTTGACAGATCTTCGTTAATCTTGACAAGCACGGTACGAAAGGTGCTTCATAATGTCTTCGGTATGCTTTATTTGTCACCGATTCTGATACATGGTTTCTTCCAGTGCCTCTCCGTGGCCTCAGCCATGACGCCCATCATCCCGCAAGAACTCCTCGATCACATCGTCGATTTATCGTGCGACGACAGGAGCACCCTTCTGGTGCTGCTCAAGAGCGCGAGGATCTTCGGAGAACGATGTCGCATGTACATCTACCGTGTTGCACACGTCCAAGCCTTAACGAATAGTGAAGAGTTCAGACAAAGCTACCTAGTGTTGTACGATCTACTCACAAGGCACAATACGGGCAGATTCGTTCTCACTCTTCACTACCGATTCAGCTCTTCTACCCCTCCCTTTATACGCTCAGCGATATCGGATTGCACCCTCCTCATGCCAAATCTGCAGGAGGTCAAACTCGAGGCGTCCTCATTTGTATTCCATGAGCACTTTGATTGGAGTCTTCTCGTGCCGAATCCAAAGGCGATTAAGAGGATATCCGTATCAGGCAGGCATTGTAGGGAGGGATTTGCGAGCTTGATGCGCACATGTCCTAGTCTCGCATCGCTGGCGTTTATATCTGCCGGCATGACACGGTTCGCACTTACTTCTGTCCCTGTCGATAACAGTCATTCCGGTGCAGCCGCACACTCCATAGGTCAACTTGCCCTCGTGGACTGTGATGTCCCCATGATGCGACTGGTGCGCACTCGATGGAGTAGCCTGCGTCGCCTGTTCCTCGTCAACTTTGATACTAACAACTATTCTTGTTATTATCCAATGCGGGAAACAATAACCTTTTTTCGAAAGAATGCTCCCTTAACATTCTTGTACTGGGGCTCTCCGAACATTCGCGGTAAATAAATCTCTCATCTTCTGTTCCACTGCCACAGATCTGATGCTCATTGACATCTCGAATAGGAGCGCTACCGACTGTTGTCGATATTATTCAAATTCCCCATGTTGCGCTACAATTTGAGGACATCCAATCTGTCAAAAGGTGGCTACGATCAATCTTCACCTCTGCATCGAAACGGAACGAACGGCGACTGGTGAACTTGGATGTCATTTGCGAGTTCCTCGAGTGGGACGCGCTTATGCAATGTACCGACTTCTACGGGGAGTTTTACACTCGGTTGATGTCCCTCAACCACCGGAATGTTGAGAAGCTTCGTGTCCGATTCATCACTACAGGAACTCCCATCAGGCATCCGGACAACGCGAGGAAGGAATCTGTACAGTGCACGCAGCCTGTACAACTTATTCTCACGGACACGTCGTCCTATCGTATACATCGCGAATTCATGGAGGGTGACATCTCTGGTTCATGTTACGGTCAGCAAATTGCCTACTTTTTCCCTGGTGTTGACCTGACACTGACCTTACGCGTCAGATCTGGCTTGCCCCAAGAACGTGATCCTGCCGAACGACTCCATCCTAGCGCTCTCACAGGAATCTGTGCCTATACAATGCGGCAGGTTGGAACAAAGGCTTTCAACTTCATTCAAAGCTGCTCTTTCGACAAGATTAGTAAAAATAGTTAGTCTTGTCCCATAACACCATCTTATCATGAATCACATATGAGCCCACCCCACCCTTCAGAAAATTTCTAACAACAGCCTCCTTGCCTGTACGTTGTAAGCAAAGCGTCCAACGACAATAGTCGAACACACTAACTGGTACATTCGACCACGACTCCGCAGCCTCCCGAAGTACATGGTGGATCCACCGCGAAGCGCTTCACCGAGCCAACAAATGCGGCGTCATATCTAATACGTACACTTCGTCAGTCATCAATCACACTAAGACCAAGCAACCACGACCCAGGCCCCATCTGCACTGTCATGGCATCTATCAGTTTCCAGTTTGGATGGACAATCTTTTAATCCTGCCTTCCCAAGGAGTCTCGCTGTGCTCACCTCCTCCCTACGGCGCGACTCCATAGACGTGTTCTATCTGGTCTAGGGCGGCGACCAACGTAAGGAGCGAAGAGCTGAATTGGAGGTCGGCGTGTAATATTACATTGAACACGACCAAGTCGTCGTTGATTGCTATTGGCGCGGTGCTATCGTGTGATAGTAGGGTCCCGTCCCGGTGTGCGTCCTTCGATTGTAGTATCGCGTCTGGGTGCGCTGAGGGTACACGTCTAGCCGCTGGGTGAAAGGCCGTCGACAATCAACGACTCTGACATTGCTATAAACCAATCAAGACGGGGTTAGTGGCGAAGCTGAGAGACGTACCGAAATCCCACTTCGATTCATTGGCACAATTGAAGAGTCGGTTAGCGCCAGGGAATGATACCAGGCATGATGTCTGCCAGTGTTGTCCCCCGCTACATGAGAAGAAAACTCGCCTAAACGAGCCCCTGCTGGTTGAAACTGTCAACCAATAGCCTGTCCAGTGGTAGCGAAGCGACATATGTGGATTCTAGCAATCATCCGCCGTGCTCCGTTATGGCTCAGGTCAACCTGTCACCACTACGTCAGGTTAAGGCGCGCGCGTGTCCGGGACAAATCGTCCGGCTCCTGCTCGCGAAGTCAAGCGACGCGTCAGGGTGCAGTAGCAATAGGAGGCGCGCTTTCGGCCACTCGTAAAGTTTGTACATCCAATGCGTTCCCCTGTTTATTGACGAAGACGAGAAGGCTCGCTGGAGGTAACTGAGCGGTTCTTATCTGCCATGGTGCTGTTCAGGCACCCATGCTTTTACTAGGACCAAAAGGTGAGACTACACTAATCATTCTCAAGGTAAAAGACTAACTTTTGGAAAACAACCAGCCGCCTGCATTCCAACGATATGAGAATATCGCTTATCGAAGGCGGAGTCACGGAAAGATTTAGATAACGAGCATCGTTAAGGACTTGGACTGGAATGAAAGGTTAGAAACTTAGATGGTTTTTTCCAAGCAATTTACGCACGTTCGACAGGTCTCCGCAATGCCGACGCCTCCGAGCGCCAGCCGCCGCTATATGATTACGCTGTCTCCTCGTCAGCACGCTCGACCTCGGGTTTTTCCTCCAATTATTCGTCCAGTCGCATCCAAGTCGGCCAAAGAAGGATGTCATCCTTGCCCGTCGGCTGCTGTTACAGGACCGCCATAATGCTTGTTGTGTGCTGGTGGAGCGCCGCGCGACGGCGTATTGGTTGGTGGTTGGTGTTCAAGAATCAAGGGTGAGCGCACGTGCCACCTTTTGTCTGCTTCCTCAAGGACGGCATCACACAATTCAAGACGAGCGTTACGAAGTGCACGCTGCAGTCAGTCTTTGCCGGGTTCTCGGCGAACTCAGACTCCTAAAACGTAACGCCAAACGCGCCACCAGGGTATCTATGGCGTCCGATATTGGCTGAGCCCGGTCGCGACATCGCGGTCATCGTGAAAGATGAGTATGTAAACATACATAGAATTAGTTGCAACCTCGACACTTTGAATTTCGATTCATTAAAATGAAGAAGCTTCGTCAGTGTCAAGCACTTTTGTCGAGGAAGTAAATAAAAATGTACAAACAACTTGAAACAGTTCGACTAAGTCCTTGGTGCATGTATTTCCAAGGGTGATCATCACGTCTCTATTCCATACTAGGGATCTGTGAGAAGAGGCGGGTACGCGACATTCAACTGTAACACCCTTCTCTTCACCTCTTCTTCCATACCGTCAAACGGCAAACCGCGACCGACAGAAACCTCCCCAAAAGCTCTATGCTCAAGCATATCAACGAAAGCCTTCTCGTCCACAACGTGATTCCACACCAGGTGGAGGGACGTCAACATCGGCAGGAACGCCTTATCCTGCATCTGAGCAAGAAATGCGGGAGAGAGGGGACAGTATGGTGTAATCGTGGCCAGTGGTTCGGAGACGATCAGAACACGGAGGGTGGGCTGGACGGGTTGGAGAAGGTTGAGGAGACTAACGGTCCGAAGGGGAACACACAGAAGACGCAGCGTCTTGAGAGACGCGCGGCGAATGAGGCGAACAAAGCCCGATTCGTCAACAGGGTACTGAACTGCGGTTTCCATGTAAACAATGCTGAGTTCTTCGAGTGTAGGAATCTCTACATCGGCAAGTTTAACCGCCTCTAACGCGTACTTCTGAGAAACGTAGTTCATGTAAAGAGACAACGATGTGAGGCGGCGTAGGCCACTCAGCACATTGCGGAGCCCAGCATGATCTTGTTGTCTCCAGTCAAACGTCGTGCCTGCAACAATGGAAAGATTCGAGATGTTGGGAAATCGGTCCGAGATACTATGGCCAGGCAAGGTAGGCCAACAGTGACCAAGTCGAAACTTGTGGATGGTCTGTGCCCATTCGAGGTGAGCAACAGGAATATCGAAGACACTTGCGTCGAAGTATATCCGCCGGATATCCCGCGCACCGGCGAGGAGAAGCTGGAGCGCATGCGAGCCGTCCCACCACCCCGACCCGTAAAAAGATACATCCTGCAACATGGGGAGTGCTATACCATGTAGCAATTCAGAAATCGCGTCGTTGAATGTCACCCCTGCCAATGCACCAATCTTGAATTCCCGGCAGCGGCCCAGGGCCCTTCTTATGAGCGGTAACACGTATGACTGCTCAGCCAGCTCGAACGCTTCTTCCCGGTATTCAGTGCTCATGAGCCCTGATCCGATGAAGAAAACGGTAATCGGATGCGTCCCGGATACACGAAGGAAGTGGGCAATTTTTCTCGCTTGGACGCGTGCGATGTACGTGGAGTTATCAGGGGTGGTCAGACGCCCAGATCCCTCGTTTATAGACGTTTATCCTGATATCGGACCAGAGCTTGCTGTTGGCATGCACCGTCGTTCGGAGATGGGAGCAAATCTGGGAGAGGCAGACGGGAGTATTCGTGCGTTCTGAGAAGATCGCATCCCATTGGAGTGGGCCGAGCTGTCGCGAACGGAATCGCACGTCGCGTGGTGGCAAGAGATGAAGATGAATTGCTAACGCGACGGAACAGGAAATCTACACTACGGACCGCGAAGACGATGCCAAACACGGCCAAACACTGCGTCTCTGTGGGGAATCCGGTCAGGATCCACCACTCCATGTGCCCCCTCAAAAAAACATGCGCGGCGCCCTCGTCGCGCTGAAACCAACTGGCGGAGACCAACCAAGCAAGTTGAGAACCTCAGGGAGTGTGAATGTCCGAGACAAAAGATCCTGGTCTGAACCCGATGGCGGCAGTGTGGGTTTTGTGGCGTAGTTCGGTGTGGGTGGCGGTAACGGGGCGGGGTATATCTTGGGTGGAGGCGGGACTGTACGAGTGGGAAACATCTGTCGATTGCGACGCCTCTGGAGACTCCCAAATGGACGTGCAGTACCTGATCGCAGAACAGAGATGTCGCGAGGCGGCTTAGGTACGGCTGAAGGGAATGTCCGAACGATGGGGATGGATGAAGCATCTTCTGCCCAGTCCATACGTGTAACAATATCCAGCAATGGAGGGGGAACTGGCGTAGTAGGAGGTATGGATTCCGTATCATTAGCGCAGTCAGTTGGTTCAGGTACCGGTGATGGTGCAATGGGGGCAGGCGTAGCTGTGTCCTCTGTGTCAACAATGATGTCGCATAGATCTGTTGGTAGCGCCTGTAGGAGAATCTCCTCCCTTGCTTCCTCTAATCCAAATTTCTTGCCCTCGTCAAAACCAAGCTTCCTCCCTTCCTTCATACCAAGGGCCTTCCCTCGTTCAAATCCCTTCGCGAACTCACCATCGCTGCAGTCGCATTGCAATCGACCGATCGCCATCGCAGCATCCCATAGGATACGAAACATCTTCTCTTGGTCGCCGGTCGGCTTAAGCTCGCTGAGTGCAACCTGGAAGACCTCTACCGGGTCATCAAGCTCTTCGACGAGAACATGGTAGACCGCGGATGAAGTTGATGCAGCGCCAACTTCCGTTATGAGGTTGATAGTGGCCGGCGATGCGAGCATGTCGGTACACTTATCCTGGAAAGCCTGACCCTGAATGCCATCTATCCAGTATGCAACGAAAAGCTCGCGAACGATGGACCAGACACGTGTGAGCTCTCGGGGCAACAATTCGAACCAGTCAGCTGCCTGTCCCCCAACGCGGTTCTCGAAGATGCCCATGCGGTCGTAGTCGTTGTCGCGCATGCAAATGACGGGTTCCATATCCTTCAGCCAGGCGGACGCCGTGTCGCGCCCACCGCCAAAAAATGTGTATTGTCGAGCCATGTGGAAAATGAGAGAAAAGAATGAGAAAAACTAGAGCAAAGCGCGGGGGTGACGGAACTGCAAGAGACTAAGATATGGTGCTCGGCGCCGGTGGTTATGATACGGCTGAAAACGGAATGCTGGTGACAGTGCAGTTATCGAGGTCGGAATGCAGGTGGAAAATGTGGGCGGCTATCAAAATCTGAGCTGAGTCTGGTGGCGGTTAGTGCTGGCGGCGTGCTAATACTGGTCGGAGTCGGTCTATGCTGGGTCGGGTCAAAATTCTGGACGGTCGAGGTCTATGCTGGGTCGGGTCAAAACTGTCAAATTCTGGGCGGTCGAGGTCTAAACACTGAGGCGGGTGGCGGAAAGGCGCGAACTGGGGCAGATAGTCGGCGGAAGTTGTAGGCAAAAGCGAGACCACACGATGCAAATCGGCGCTATGAGCAGCCAATGCAAAATTTTCCAAAGCAACAAGAGATGCAAAAAAGCTGTATTTGCTGGAGTAGGTGAGCTTGAATCACACCCTCATCACCAGAATGGAGTGGGCCGAGCTGTCGCGAACGGAATCGCACGTCGCGTGGTGGCAAGAGATGAAGATGAATTGCTAACGCGACGGAACAGGAAATCTACACTACGGACCGCGAAGACGATGCCAAACACGGCCAAACACTGCGTCTCTGTGGGGAATCCGGTCAGGATCCACCACTCCACCATATTTCTGCGGGTAGTCTGGACGGATCCATAAATCCAGTGACGGTAAGAGCAGAGGTAGATGCCGACGGCGGAATAAAGTTTGTCAGAAGTTCACACGACACCTCACGTTCTTTTCTCTCCCTGGCTTGAAGCACGTTGTTCATTGCGCACGAGCATTCTGGAGCCTTCTTGTTCAAAACGCGGCGTACAAAGGAAAAGGTACTAGTACTCATTAATTCTGGGGAGGTGTTGTCCTTCTAACCTCTCTGAAGGAATGACTCATACAAAGAGCTCCATTGTCGTCACTATGCCCCTGTTTCCTCAAGAACTCATGGACTTCATTGTCGATTTCGTGTGCGATGATAGGAGCACGCTTCTGTTACTACTTAACACTGCAAGAGTCTTTGGAGAACGATGCCGCATGTACATCTACCGCGAATCATGCCTCCAAATCACGAAAGGAATACGCCGCCGAGCGCTCTACGAGTGCATTAGGACGCATAATACGGGCAGGTTCGTTCTCGGCCTCCACTGCCACATAGTCAATATCCCAATGGGTCGCCGCTCCACGTTCCCCACCGCGATGTCCGATTTCACATTCCTCTTGCCCAATCTACGGGAGCTCAGAATTGAGGGACCAGTGAATCTCCTTGATGAGCAGCTGGATACGGCCTCTATCATCCCGTACCCTGCAGCGATAACGAATATATCCGTAGCACACAACCAGCATTCCGCTGAGGGTTTAGCCAGGCTGATGCGCAGATGTCCCAATCTTGTATCGCTGGAATTCGCGCACGCCGATGTCACAACGGAAGCACTGGGGACTTCTCTGTCTCCTGCTTCGAGTGATGACAATCCTCTCAAAGCAATGAACTGCGTAAGCCAACTTGTCCTCATGGACTGCAACGCCCCGTTCCTCCGACAGGTGATCACCAACGATAAGGTGGTTGTCTGGAAAAGCCTACGCCGCTTATTTCTCATCATCAGCATACAAAACTTCATCTTATCGATCAACAAGCAAAACCTTCTTGCGACCAAAGAGATTATTAGTGTTTTCCGAAGGAGTGGCACATTCCTGTACCTCACTCTGCCACTCTCGCACGGTACGTATGCCTCCACTCTTCTTCCGTGCTATAGATATAATTTTTGCTTTTGAGCAGTTGTAGACTCGATTGTTTTGGATATCCTCCACATATGGCACGTCGTTTTCTACGCCAGGCATTCTAATTCTGCGAAGCACTGGCTGGAGGCAGTTCTCGCCTATGTCGGTCATCAGTTTTCGCCGCGACTTGCAAACTTGGATATTATTTTCAATTTCCGTGCATGGGATAACTTGGACAAGGACTTTCTTGGTCGATTCGCGGGGTCACTTGATCAGTGGGGCAATGACACACCGTTTCGGTTGAGATTCTTCTTCATTGGTCATTGCACAGAGAATGAGAAGCAGAAGGTTGTGAAGGAATTTGGGCAGTGCGCACCCACCGCACAACTCGTTTTTATGAACAGGTCATTTACTGATGTACACCTCGAATTCATGGAGTATGGCATTGGTGGAACCCGTGGCGGTCAGCAAACTTTCATCTTTCTGTAATCTTGTCCGCGACGCTGACCGTCAGATCTAGTGTGAAGAAAGAACCGTGCCATGCGCGTCTAATGACCTACGATTTGGTGGGAATCACACCTATAGTTCATCAATGAAGCATGGTACCTACGAATGACACAAGCTGTCTTATATACTTGGCTGCACAAATCGTAAGCAAAGTGGCTGAGGAATCAATCTGGTCGCGTGAGAGATGGGACACACACTAGGCTGTACACACGTGGTTTGAAAGCCGCCGAGCTGGATTATCGCTACCACCACGATCTCCACAGATATCCGTTCAAAGTCGTGACAAGCGGCGGTGCAAAGGTACTTCACCATGTTTGCGCTATGCCGTATTTATCATCTCCGTTTCTGATAAGTATACGGATTGTCCCACAGCCGCTCAATACCAGTTGCAGCTATGACGCCCATCCTGCCGCAAGAACTCCTAGACCATATCGTTGATTTATCGTGCAACGACAGGAGTACCCTTCTAGTTCTACTCAGCAGCGCGAGGGTCTTCCAAGAACGATGTCGCATGTACATTTACCGTGCTACACACCTCCGAGCCAAAACGAGTGATGAGCTCAGACAACGCTGCGTAGCGTTGAACGATTTACTCGCAACGTCCAATACAGGCAGATTCGTCCTCAGTCTTCATTATGAACTCATCCCTTCTAATCCCCCCAATATAACTATACCTCCCGAGATGTCGGCTTTGGCCCTCCTCGTGCCCAATCTGCGGGAGTTCCAGCTTGAGGGGGGCCCATTTGTGTTTCACGAGGACATTGATTGGAGTCTTCTCATTCCAAATCCAACGTCTATTACGGAAATATCGTTAGAAGGGTGGCATTGTGTGGAGGGATTAGTGAGGCTCATGCGCACATGCCCCAGTCTCGCGTCGTTGGCATTGGCATCTGCTCACGTCACACCTGATACTGTTGCGCCAATTGCTGGCCCAGAGCCGACTAATCACAGTCATTCCGCTACAACAGCATCCTCTATAGAGCAACTTACTCTCGTGGACTGCGACAAACGCTTCCTCCAGCTCATATCTAGCGTTCATTTCGCTTGGAGCGGCCTATGTCGCCTCATACTTGTTGACTACGTTCACTACTACCATGGTTCAATCCAATTTATAACCAGAAAAGCAGTCACCTCTTTTCGAGAAAACGGTAAGCTGGAATTTTTGTACTTGGGTCCTATGAACCGTTGCGGTAAGCGACTGCCTCTTGTGTTCTGTTCTGTGCTAGATCTGATGATCATTTCTCGAGCAGTAACGGAATCGACCGTTGTCGATATTCTTCAGATTCCTCACGTTGCTCTACAATTTTGGGGCAAGAAGTCGGCTAAAGAATGGGTGCTGTCGATCCTCGCCTACGCACAGAAACAGAACCGCCGATTGGTGAACTTGGATATCATTTTTGAGTTCCTCGAGTGGGACGAGCTCATGCATCGTACCAACATCTACCAAGAGCTTTACGCTCAGCTGATGTCTCTCAACAAACGCAATGACAAGAAGCTTCGTATCCGCTTCATCACTACAGGAACTCCCATCAGGCATCCGGACAACGCGAGGACGGAATCTAGACAGTGCACGCAGCCTGTACAACTTATTCTCACGGACACGTCGTCCCATCGTATACATCGCGAATTCATGGACGGTGGCATCTCTGGCTCATGTTACGGTAAGCAAATGGCTTGCGCCTTTGCTGTGGTGTTGACCCGATACTGACCTTACACGTCAGATCTGGCTTGCCCAAACTCGAAGAATGTGATCCTGCCGGTTCGGTGTCTGCAGCGCGTCAGCCTAGAACAAAGGCTTTCAACACTGATTTGACGACAAGTACTTAGATTGGTCCCATACTTACCTAGGACACCTCATCTTGCCATGAATTACATATTCTCTTACCACCGCGTGGCGGAGCGTAGTCCTGAGTGTTATTCAAACACGCCTACACTTTCCTGCAATATTTGCTGGAGATGGCAGCTGTAGGGTATGTCGCCCTAAAAAAAGCCTCGGCATAGCACAACAGACCGGATACTGAAACCGCGTAAGACGTCGGATTAAGAAAACCAGTCGATATCAACGCCTTGCGCGACAAGTTCTTGGGCAGGAAGGCCCTTGATCATGAAGCGTTCCGATTGTGAATGGAGAAACAGGGAGGTATGGAAGAGACAAGAGATTGACCAGCTTGTGAACTACAGACCGAGTCGTCATTCGCATATTCCTTGTCCTGTTGATTGGGAAATCGCGTTAGCTCCTTTGTTCATATAAGTACAGGCAAGTGGCACCAACCCGTTCACCAGCCCTTCTACGCGTAGTTAGTATCTTTATTCTTACGTGCTCTACTGATTATATCCACGCACAC
Organism: Hymenopellis raphanipes; assembly: GCA_036872995.1. Classification (NCBI taxonomy): domain Eukaryota; kingdom Fungi; phylum Basidiomycota; class Agaricomycetes; order Agaricales; family Physalacriaceae; genus Hymenopellis; species Hymenopellis raphanipes. The sequence continues at coordinate 4,892,124 of JAYMDG010000001.1, forward strand.
CATGACCGATCGATACCAGTCTCCGCACCACACGCCTCCGGAACACGCCCACCGTCGACAGATCTTGCTCTCGTGGTACGATCAAAGTCCCTTTCAACTTCTTGACGCTACCCCAGGCCGAAAGAGCGAGCCACTTTAGGTAAGTCGCCCCAGACACCCAGTCAGAATGGACCTGGAGACACGTACTGCGAGCCTATGGCATTGGCAAGGTCCATAGGGGTGCGTAAGTAGATTATTTGAATGCGGTGAAAGGCTTGTGCCGTCCTCGTCCACGAGAAACTTGTGCATGTCGAAACGTTTCCTTAGTTTCAGACAGCGTATCTCTCTCCATCGCAAGTAATGGAGGTATGTAGCGCCAAACAGCACAGCGTCCTATGTAATCATACAACAACGAAAGTGAACATTCCTTCGTCTTTCCACATACGTAGTCAGCAGTATCATATACTCGCCTATACAACCCAATAAGCAAATCATGAAACAACCAACTCGAACAGAATACACTAACCCGGACACTTGACCACACCTCCGCAGCCTCCCCCAACCTCCTCTGAAAACTCTCCATACACATCGCACAAGGTATATTCCCCGCATGGCGCTTCATCGACGCAACCAACAAATGCGGCGACAGATCTAATAGAAGTTACACCTCGTCAACCAAACCGCTAAACTACCACCAAGCGTGAAGACGAACCAGGCTTCGCATCATGTACCAACGCCGCAGCTCCCAACGCCCACGCCCTCTGCGCATCAGCGTTACATCCTCCTTCTCCGACTCCCTGATGCGTCGTAGGTGGTATGAGTATAATCTCCTTCAACCTCTTCATCCTATCCAGATGCAGAAACACTAGCCGCTTCAGATACATCGCCCCCATACGTTCCGTCATCTCATCTGTCAAGGTATCCAATTTGAATGAGAGTAGATGCCCGGAGACGAGCACGGCGAGCTCCTCCAACCCGTGGTGCGCTGCGAGCATGTACACCTCGATGGGCCGGTGTGGGGCGTGGGAGTACAATTGCGCAAACAAATCGGAGGCGGTGGAGTCGCTAGTGGTGGAGGGCAGAATGAACCGTGTTGGAGCGACTCCATAGACGGGCTCCATTCGGTCAACGGCAGCGACTAGCGTAGGGAAGGAAGGGTTGAATTGGGCGCTCGGAAGGTCGTAGACAGCATGTAGGATTATATTGAGTCCAACCGAGTCGTCGTTGACTGCTATTGGCGCGGTGGCGTCATGTAGTAGTAGCGACCCGAACCGATTCGAGGAGGCCCTGGCAAGGATAGCGCGGTGTACATAGAATAAAACCCCATCCGTCGACTGCAGCACCATGTCTGGGTGTGCTGAGGGTATAAGTCGAGCGGCAGGGTGGAAGGCCGTCGATACGGATAGCGACTCCGATTGCTATACATCATTTAAGACGGGGTCATTGGGAGAGCTGAGAGACGTACCGAAATATGACTCCCTCGTAAACCGCTATGCCCATAAGCACCAAGATCGGGCGGCAAAGTGGAAAAGTCGTTGATGGGCAAAGGAATGATATCAGGCATGACGTTTGAAGAGGTCGCATCCATCGCTGTCCCGGGCTACATTAGAAAAAAACTGTCAGCCACATGCGACACCGTTCCACTTTCAACTCACCCCATATGCGCCTTGCTCGGCCAAACTAGCCTGCTTCGCCGCCCCAATCGCATCGCGATACCAAGCGTCCTCCATTTCTGTCCCCATCCCTCCTTCTGTATAACCTGAAAGACTCGGACCACCTTCTAATTGGCATTGTCAACAACTAGAAATATCCAGTGATAGCGGAGACTCACCAACGGGATTCCGGGCGTTATGCATCTGCTTCCTAGCGAGGTGTTCCGTTATGGGTGAGGTTAACCTGTCATCAAGCATCAGGTAGAGGCGCAAGTGCGTAATGCGCGTCCGGGACAATCTCGGCGTATCGTCCAAGCCTATTCACCCTGGAAAACTATTTAGTGGACAAAAATGCTGCATCTCTAGCAGTTAAGGCTGATCGCGCTCCTGCCGGTTAAGTCTAATTACGCGTCGCACGGAGAGAAGCACGGCTGCGCCATACGCTGGTAACCTTGCCCTGGGGCGCAGACTTCCGACAATGGCGCGTTCTATTGCCTTAGGAGGACGTGAAGACTCGCCGGATGACATCGAGTTGGACGTTGGACAAGGTCCTATCCATGAAGAAAGTATAAAACTAAAGGTATTCAAAACCAAAGGTGAGAAAGCAATAACAAGTTTCAGGATGAAGACAGACATTACTATTAAGCCGCCTGCTGAGCTCGTTATTGTTTCCACGGGAGTAAAACAGATCGAGTCACCTTCATCCTACAGTGTACGCCGCTCAGGCGCATATACTGTGGCTGGGTGCCCGACAATCGAGCCTAGACGGAAACCCAATAGTTGTCGACCTCTTGGATCATGTACTCTGGAGACTCTCGAGAAAGATCTAGCAAGTGAGACGCGCAGTCAAAGACTGCAACTAAAGGTAAGACGTCAGTTTTTAATTCGGGATGAAGCACTGACTCTCTTTCCGAAGGATACAAGGTATGCGCACCAAACCATATGGTACGTGAAGGTGTTTGTCCCGGAACCAGCGCGTTCGTTGAGCTCGTTATCCGGGATTCTATTCGACACGGCGATCTAAGACTAAGTCCTTCTGCGGAACCCTCGAACGGTCGAGCGTCATTGGTACTAGATATTTCAATCTGATATTGATTAGTACAGAAACGACTTCTCCTGGACGTGGAAACCTACCAGGCCTGCCTATTCGACCCCTTGAGGAAGGCTACTCTCAAGTCAGCATAGCGTAAAGGGAAGAATTCCTGCTCACGCGTTTTGGGTCGGTTTTAAAGGACAATGTCATCGAATGTCAGATAGAGGCGCAGGTGCGTGATGCGCGTCCGGGACAGTGTCGGCGCATACTCCAAAGCCTACAGACCCCTGGAAAACCGTTTAGTTGATAAAAATGCAGCATCTCCTGCAGCTGAGGTTGATTGCGTAACGACGCAGGACGTATAGAGGCATAGCTACGCCAAGCACGCCGTACACCGGTAACTTTGCAATGCGGCGAAGAGTTACGATATTGGTGGAGAATGAGGCGTTATCCTGCCTGAGGAGGACGTGGAGAATCGCTGGATGACTAGGTCCCATTCGTGAAGAAAGTATAAGGGTATCTAGGCATGCAGAACGAAGGTGAGAAAACAAAAACCAGTTTCAAGATAAAGACTAACATTATTGACACGAAATGAAGCACGACATGAAATCAAGTCGCCTGCTAAGCTCGTTATCAATGATTCTAGGGAGGAAAAGCAGCACGAGTCACCTTCATCCTACACTGCGCGCCGCGCAGGCGCACATACTGTGGCTAGGTGTCGAGCCCAGACGTACACCACAATAGTCGTCGACCTTTTCGACCGCGTACTTCGGAGATTCTCATTTGCTATGGGGAGATCTAGCCAAGTGACACATAATAGACATCGTCGTCATAGACTGCAATGAAAGGTAAGATGTCACCGTTTAGTTACAGATGAAGGACTGACTTTCTTTCCAAAGCATAGGCGCCAACCAATCAGGATCCAGCATTTGTTGAGCTCATTATCCGCGCCGCGCTTCTATTGGCGATCCCGGACCGAGCCCTTCTGTGTAACCCTCGAACGCTCGTTGGCCATTTGTATCAAATTGTTTTTTGAAGTTGATAGGTTCGGAGACAATTTCTTGTAGGCGCGTAAAACCCTACATGGTTTTGCCTCGACATGCATCCTCTTGGGAAGGTGGATAGCTTTTGGCTACTCTTGAAGGACATTCTTTTGTATCCAACGGCGAAATGAAGGAGAGTGTACGATGGACAATGGCTGAACCTAGGATCAAAGGTGAGTTGCCAACCATAAGTTATGGGGTAAAGCACTGACTTGCTTTCAACGAGCCGTATGGTGTCAGCCGGCGAGCTTGATAACCCTAATTCTATGAGAGAAGCGACGCGAGCAATGCGCGCAGACGAGTCGTGGTACATGATCCATGGTGACTCCTTATTGCTATGGGGCAGCGATAGCGACATCCGTCTGCGCTGTTCTGTGTTTGAGTCTGGCCTATGCACGGGATCAGGCGAGGTAATTTTAGTGCCTATTCCAAAATCAGCCAGTGTAAGGAAAGACTTTGCATTTGACGCACATTCAAGGGCGAATTCCGGGCGACAGGCTGCGCGGTGACACCGCCTGTGTATCCGCCGTCTTTGCATCCTTCGCTCAGGTCTATACGCTGTCTCCTCGTAAGTACGATGCGCACAGAGCAAATCAATGAACCAATACACGCACTAGACCAGGACCTCTTTCGTCGGATTTTCCTCCATCCAATGCTTGCCCCGCCGCGCTGGTGGTGGGCTCCATCCAATTCGCTCCCCCCTCGAAGCCATCGAGTCTAGACGTTTCTTCGCTGCCAAACGTGGTAAGTTGCAGAACGTCTTGTCGTCATGGTAGGCGAAGAGCGCGACGCTGGTCGGTGTCCAAGGATCGAACGGGCACGTGCCGACATTTTCTGCTTCCGCTCTTTCTTCGACCTTGTCGAGTCAATCGCACGGCGAATTAAAAAACGACGTTCTCTTGCTGGGGACTACCATTGCTTCCTTCGACGACTACTATCTGGCAGTTCGTGAATCACTGTTTCTAGATCTGTCGCTGTGATGAATCTCCGATACCGACATCCTTCTGATTCTTCTAGTCGGCTCCTTTCACGCAAACCTGCCGCCGTATCTTGGGATTTTTCTCTACTGTACGCCACACGATGCGACGAACGGTGGTCCTCGAAACATCGTCTGATCTAAACCTACGTCGCCGGATTAACCCCATCGCCACATTTTCCTTTATCTAACCCTTAGACTTTCCATCACGCGACACGATGCAACGTCGTGTTCATATCCACTCCATGGGTTCCTCAACCCGTGGATATAAGTACCCATCCTCCAAATCCGTCTCCCCACCACCACCATGGCAGGACTCGCTCTACCCATCCACATCGGCTCAGAGCTGGCAATCCGGACTTCGTCTTACAGTCCCCTATCCGACGCCATAGACACTCTACTGGGGCGTTTAACAACGCGTTTACGCGGGATCGGTTCGTTCACACTTTTGGGCTGCGCTTATTGTAGAGGCTGACTACTACTATAACCAGCGCCTCAAGAGCCAGTGGAATCGGCTACTACGAACGCAAAGACCGCTGTGACAGACGACTCTCAAGCCGGCCTTGAGGAAGGTGCGCGCTGCCGCCACAACTCATGTTAATACAAATCTGATAGGACACGCAGAAACCGCGTGTACAATGAGAAAGAGTTAATGTTGCATGTTAACGTTACGAAACTAGAGTCGGTGTAAGATCGGAGATGTCCAGTCATGTACAATGGAAGAGCTTTCCGCGTTATTCGTATGAACCGAGGCATGAGGTGGGAGGCTTTAAATGACACTCCCATCGTCACGCGCCATGAACTGGAGGCACACCCTCCACAAAATAAACTTTTACCCCATTCACTCCGAAGGCCTAAGCTCTCTGGTAGTCAGGCTAATCAAGTCCTTGTCATCTCAAGTTTGCCTAAACCCTAGAATCACGTCCAACTTCCCTAGTCCAAGACGTGCCCTTCGCAGTTAACCAGAAGCGACTCAACTAATGGCGAACGGAGAACAACTGTGGGATGCGGATTCGACCACTGACACTGTTTCCCCCGGAGGCAGCACCAATAACCCCAGATGGCCACTGTTCCTTCGGGAATGGGTAAGTGTTTTCGTCACTGGGAAAGCCCATGGATGACCAGCAGCTTATGTAGTACTCGTGGTCGGAAATCTGATGCACACTAATGCGAAAGTCCTTTACTCGCTACCACGACAATCACAGCAGATCTGCGTCGATTGAGCGAGGCACTGAAGATACCCGGAAGTATGCCAGACCGTGACAAGCTCACCGTTTTTGAGGCCGGTACCTTTTACCTCCGAGAGAATCAGACCAAACACTGATGTCTTTTGAATGCCAGTCCTGGAATTACTTCGTCTTTGTACAAGTATTTCGGCATCCCGCCGGTAGTTTCTTTTCCGTGCGCCACATTGACGACGAACGCTTCTTTTTGTTTTGGGAACGTTGGACTTCGATCTGATAGCAGCATTAAGGAAGGACCTTGAAGTATGATGTGATATCTATGCCGTACTGTTACTACGTCCAGCGGTGATATGAGAGATATGCTTTGGAGAAGGAGTATGATCGAGTTAATACACTGGCAGTAGCACTTGACTTGATGATTGCTTTCTTGGACATAAACAGTTTCCCATTTCTGACGGAACGCTGACTCAAGAAACCTGTAAGCAGTTGCCTCGGGGTTCTTGTTCATCAGTGGTATCAGCATTAGGATGCATTTGATTGAGAGGGGCTTGGGAAGTCAGGTGTTGAAGAGTTTAGAGTGATCATTGCGAGTACTCCTCGAGGAGAATGTAAGATTAAGTTTGGCCGGGACACCGTTTGAACGGATGTACCTCGACTTGGAGGGTGACAACGGAAGTGTAACTTAAACTTCAATTGCATCAGATAACATGAGGCCTCCCTCCACATGCCTCGATTCGTACATGTACTGACGACGAGCAACACGGAAATGAAGAATGGAATTTCTATTATACATAACATTCCCGATCTATAGCCTCACTTGTTCTCGTGTCGTGTCTCCCCGCATGCTAAAGGGCTAACTGTCAGTTTTGCATCAGCATGAGGTGGCGTGGCGTCACGTACTCGCACTATGTTCTTACAGCGTGTTGTTTAAGTCTTTCGTACTCTCCATGCGGCTTCAGCTACGTGTACCTATCAGATTTGTATGGCATGTGATGTGGCGGCAGCACGCACCTTCATCAAGGCCAGCTTGAGAGTCGTCTGTGGTCTTGGCGTTTGCTGAAGCCGATTGTTCTGACTGTTGAGGTTCTGTGCTATAGTCAGCGTTCGTCGCTGAGCGTGACTTTTGGCCACGACGAACCTGGACTCCTGAAATGCAACGTCAAACGCCCCAGTAGAGTGTCTATGGCGTCGGATAAGGGACTGTAAGACGAAGTCCGGATTGCGAGCTCTGAGCCGAGGTGGATGGGTAGAGCGAGTCCTGCCATGGTGGTGGGGAGACGGATCTGGAGGACGGGTACTTATATGCACGAGTTAAGGAACCCAGCGAGTGGATATGAACACGACTTTGCACCGTGTCGCGTGATGGAAAGTCTAATGGTTAGATAAAGGAAAAGGTGGCGGTGGTGTTAATCCGGCGGTGTGGTTTTAGATTAGTCGATGTTTCCCTGGAATTAGGACCAGTGTTCGTCGTATCGCGCGGCGTGCAAGTAGAGAAAAAGCCCAAGATACGGGGGCAGGTTTGCGTGAAAGGAGCCGACTAGAAGCCTCTAGAAGCGGGATGTCGATATCAGAGATTCATCAAAGCGACAGATCAAGAGACAGTGATTCACAAATTGACAGATAGTAGTCTTGTGAAGAAGCAGTGGTAGTCCCCAGCAAGAGAACGTCGTCTTTTAATTCGTCGTGCGATTGACTCGACGAAGAAAGATGAGCGGAGGCAGAAAATGTCGGCACGTGCCGCGTTCGATCCTTGGACACGGACCAAGACAGCGTCGCGCTTTTCGCCTACAACGACGACAGGCTCTTCGACAGCCTACCACGTTTGGCAGCGAGGAAACGTCCGGACCTCCTAGGCCTGATGTCGTCGACTGTGGAACGAATTGGTGCAGCCGCCATTCGACATCCGCGACCACCACCAGGAAATGATGGGCTCGCAAATATATGAGACGAAAGCTGGCCACCCAGTACGTGTATTAGTTTGTTTCTATGTGGGCGTCGTACTCATGAGGAGACAGCAGGCATCAAGACGGCTGGCACCAGGGTGGCGGACACACAGGCGGGACGCGTGTCGTCTATTTTAACGTGCGTAAATTGCGGCTCCTTTCCTTACGCTTGCTGATCCTGGAATAGTCTCCAAACGAATACGTCCCGGCCGGCCATATTCAAAAGAAAGACCAGAGAAAACAGGTTATTTCCATTCTGTCAAAGAAGACGGATGTCGCTATGGTGGCCCAGGCCGAGTCAGCATGGATTGTGTAGGACGACTCTTCTGCGCGCATTGCTTGTCCGGCTTCTCTCATAGAGTCGGGGGTTATCGAGGCCGCCAGATGTCCATACGCCACTTTGAAAGAAAGTCGGTGCTTTATCCAAGAACTTATGGTTGGAAACTCACCTTTGATCCTAGGCCCAACTGTTGTCCATCACACATTTTGCTTCACGCCAGATCGTTTCTCCTTTACCTGCAATATACTGTCGTTCAAATCGACAGGAAAACGCGCGAGCAGTGACTCTTGCTTTCGCGCTGTTCTGATTTGAGAGTTGCGCGAAGTAATGACTGCCCCAAAAGGGTGAACGTCAGGGCTTATGTGGGTTTCGCGCATCTGGGAGAAATTGTTACTGTACTAATCAATATCAGATGGAAATATCTGGTATCAATGGCGCGTTCGAGGGTTCCGCAGAAGGACTTGGTCTTGGATCGCCAGTCGTGTCCAATGGAAATCATGGATAACGAGCTCAACCAACACGCTGGTTCCCTCACAAACACCTTCACGTACCGTATGGTTTGGCCCACATACGTTGTACCCTTCGGAAAAAGAGTCAGTGCTTTATCCGAAAATTAAATATTGACGTCTTACCTTCCATTGCAGTTCCAAGAGTACATGGTCCAAGCGGTCGACGACTGTTGGGTTGCCGTCCGGGCTCGATTGTCAGCCGACGTCGGGCACCTAACCACAGTATATACGACTGAGCGGCGCACATTGTAGGACGAAGGTGACTCGCTCTGCTTTGCTCCCGTAAAAACATTAATAACGAGCTCGGCAGCCGGCTTAATATCTTCCTTTCGTGTCAATAATGTCAGTCCTCATCCTGAAACTTGTTATTGCTTTCTCACCTTTGGTTTTGAATACCTTTAGTTTTATGCTTTCGTCATGGATAGGGCCTTGTCCAACGTCCAACTCGATGTATCCGGCGAGTCTTCACGTCCTCCTAAGGCAGCAGAACGCGCCATTCTCGGAACTCTGCGCCCCATGGCGAAGTTACCAGCGTATGGCGCAGTCGTGCTTCTCTCCGTCCGACGTGTCACTTGGCAGGAGCGCGATCAGCCTTAGCTGCTGGAGATGCAACATTTTTGTCCACTAAATGGTTTTCCAGTGTTGAATAGGCTTGGACGACACGCCGAGATTGTCCCGGACGCGGTTTGATGACAGGTTGACCTGTGCCATAACGGAACACTTCGCTAGGAGCAGATGAATAGTGCTAGGAATCCCGTTGGTGAGTCTCCGCTACCACTGGATATTTCTAGTCGTTGACAATTCCAATTCGAAGGTGGTCCGAGTTTTTCTGGTTATACAGAAGGAGGAATGGGGACAGAAATGGCGGGCGCTTGGTATCCCAATACCAGTGGGGCGGCGAAGCAGGCCAGTATGGGCGAGCAAGACGGATATGGGGTGAGTTGAAAGTGAAAGGCTGTCGCATGTGGCTGACAGTTTTTTCTAATGTAGCCCGGGACGGCGATGGATGCGACCTCTCCAAACGTCATGCCTGATATCATTCCTTTGGCCATCAACGACTTTTCCACTTTGCCGACCGATCTTGGTGCTTATGGGCATAGCGGTTTACGAGGGAGTCATATTTCGGTACGTCTCTCAGCTCCCCCAATGACCCCGTCTTAAATGATTTATAGCAATCGGAGTTGCTATCCGTATCCACGGCCTTCCACCCTTCCGCTCGACTTATACCCTCAGCGCACCCAGACGTGGTGCTGCAGTCGACTGATGGAGTTCTATTCTACGTACACCGCGCTATCCTTGCCAGGGCCTCCTCGAATCGGTTCGGGTCACTCTTATTACACGACGCCGCCGTGCCAATACCAATGAACGACGACTCCGTTGTACTCAATATAATCCTACATGCCATTTACCACCTTCCGAGCGCCCAATTCAATCCTTCGTTCCCTACGCTAGTCGCTGCCGTTGACCGAATGGAGCCCGTCTATGGAGTCGCTCCAACACGGTTCATTCTGCCCTCCACCACCAGCGACTCCACCGCCTCTGATTTGTTTGCGCAATTGTACTCCCATGCCCCACACCGGCCCATCGAGGTGTACATGCTCGCAGCGCACCACGGGCTGGAGGACCTCGCCGTGCTTGTCTCCGGGCATCTACTCTCATTCCAACTTGAAACTCTTACAGACGAGATGACGGAACGTATGGGGGCGATGTATTTGAAGCGGTTGGTGTTTTTGCACCTGGATAGGATGAAGAGATTGAAGGAGATTTTGTTTATACTACCCTCGGTGCATGAAGGAGGGTGTAAAGCTGATCCACAGAGGGCGTGGGCGTTGGGGGCTGCGGCGTTGGTGCATGATGCGAAGCCTGGTTCGTTTTCACGCTTGATGATGGTGTGGTGGTTTGGTTGACGAGGTGTAACTTCTATTAGATCTGTCGCCGCACTTATTGGTTGCGTCGATGAAGCGATACGCGGGGGATATACCATGTGTGGTGTGTATGAATAGTTTTCAGAGGAGGTTGGGGGAGGCTGCGGAGGTGTGGTCGAATGTGCGGGTTATTGTGTTCTGTTCAAGTTGGTTGTTTGATGATGTGCTTATTGGTTTTGTGTAGGCAAGGATATGAGGATTCAATATTTGGGCCAAGGAGTGTTTACTCTTGTTGAAGTTGTAAGATTACATTGGACACTGCATTTATGAATACTCTTTGGCGGTGCGAGCAGACTCATGTGATGGAGGGCGATACACTGTTGGAACCTTTCGACGTCAATGGCAGAACACTATCTCGCTCTCACCACCGCCGCCTTCTCCTCTAATCTATCGGCGCACCCATATGAACATCACGGTGCAGCATGGGTTCGAGCCTCTAACCTGTAGGCATCTGACTAGACATCTCGATCGACGAGTTAACGGTGCGCTTGGGGCGAACTACTTACCTAAAGCGGCTCGTTCTTTCACCCTGTGGTATTGTGGATACATAATTCATGATAAGACAACAGGGTTTGTTAAATACAGTATGGTACAGGACGAAGTATTCCAACTACCTAATCATGTCGGAATATCAGCGTTGAAAGTCTTTGTTCGAGTTCGGCGCGTTGTGGAGTGACAGGGGCCCCGGCGGAAAACGACATGGTAGAGCCACTTGGGAGGAACGCGTTCTTGTGGCAGGTGAGATCTGAGGGTCAAGGTCAGTGTCGGGACAACACCGTAGAAAAGCGCAAGCGATTTGCTGACCGTAAGACGACCCAGAGATGTCACCCTCCATGAATTCGCGGTGTATATGACGGAAAGACGTCTCCGTGAGAACGAGCTGTACAAGCTGCGTACACTGTCTAGATTCCTTCCTTGCGTTCTCCGGATACGTGATAGGAGCTGATGTAGTGATGAATCGGACACGGAGCTTCTTCACATTCCGTTCATTGAGGGACATCAACTGTGTGTAAAACTCCTCATAAAAGTCGGTACATTGCATAAGTGCGTCCCACTTGAGAAACTCGCAAATGATATCCAAGTTCACCAGTCGGCATGGAACATTGTTCTGTGGAGTCTGTGCATAGGTAAGGATTGATCGCAGATAGCTTTTGACCGACTCCATGTCCCAAAGTTGTAGCGCAACATGAGGAATCTGAAGGATATCGACAATGATCGACTCCTCTACTGCTCGAAATAAATGATTATCAGTTTGACAGAACAGAACACGTCAAGAGGCAGGCGCTTACCGCGACGGTTTAGAGGCCCGAAGTACAAGAATGCAAGCCTAGCATTTTCTCGAAAAAAGGTGAGTGTCAAGTTTCTGACAGTTCTGCGATAGTAGCCGTGAAAGTCGACGAGGAAGAGGCGATGCAGGCCGCTCCACGGATTAAGATTATGGCTGGATATCAGTTCCAGTAAGACAGCATCACACTCTATGAGGGCAAGTTGCCCTATGGATGGTCCTGCAGCAGCGGAATGACTGTCACCGATAGGGCCAGGATTCACTCTCGCGCTAGCGGATACAAATGCCAGAGATGCGAGACTGGGACATGTGCGCATCAGTCTCGCTAGGTCCGCCGTACAATAGCAGCCCGATAATGATATCTGTATAATCGACTTTGGATTTGGCATGAGATGACTCCAATCAAAGTCCTCGCAAAGTTCAAATGAGTTCCCCTCGAGTTGGAGCTCCCGCACATTTGGCATGAGGAGTGCGAAAGCGGGCACGGCGGACGGTATATCGATAATGGAAGGAATAGAAGGGATGAATTGGTAGTGAAGACTGAAGACAAATCTGCCCGTATTGCAAGTTGCGAGCAGATCGTCCAACGCTAGCCAACGGTGTCTGAGCTCGTCATAGGTTTTGGCTCGGAGGCGTGCGACACGGTAGATGTACATGCGACATCGTTCTCCGAAGACCCTCGCGCTCTTGAGCAGCACCAGAAGGGTTCTCTTGTCGTTGTGCGATAAATCCACGATATGGTCAAAGAGCTCCTGTGGGAGAGCGGGCGTCATGGCTTCGAGCTCTGGAACATACCGGACATCAGAATCGTATGGCGTAGCACAGACGGATAAATTACCGTTGGCGCCGCGCGTAATCGACGCAGATCGGCAGTGATTGTGGTGGTAGCGAGTAAAGGCTGGTGGATCAGATTTCCGACCATGAGTGTGCCCTGTGTGTGTCCCATCTCTCACATGTACAGACCGCTCATCTCCCACCCATCGTGTGAATCAGCATATTCTCTGTATACCCTAAACACGAAGTAAATGGAAAAACAGTAGGCCACGCGTCACCTTGGTTTTCCGCCCCCGCTCCTTCATACCATCCTATTAACGGGCGTGCAGAACAAGATTCAGGACGTGCTTATATTTATGGTTCGGAGGACGATCAGCAATTCCTTACACGACTAAGGTTGCCAGAGGCTGTACTAGATGGCTCGACTGAACGTTTAGCGTGCCCTATTCTGTGGTCCTTGGCTTACTATGATTTGTACAGCCAAGTAGCTTTATTATTTCTGTAGGATTCTGGGCTACTGGATTAGATGCTAGGTATGGTTCATTCCAAGCAGCAGGTCCCGGGCCCACATTCTTTCTTCAAACTAGATCTAAAGTAACGGTCAGTATCGGGGGCAGTATTACAGAGAAGACGAAAGTTTGCTAACATACTCTGTTTGCTAACCGCAACGGGTACCACCAATGCCATACTACTCCATGAATTCAAGGTGTACGTCAAAAAATGTCCTATTCAGGAAAACGACTTCTGCGGTCTGCGTCCACTGCCTAATTTCCGTCGTAATCTTCTGCTTCTCATTCTCTGTAGGATCACCGATGAAGAAGAATCTCAACTGAAGCGGTGCGCCGGTGCTCCGCTGATCATCAAACGATCCCGCGAATCGACCAAGAAAGTCCTTGTCTAAGCCATCCCATATGCTGGAATCGAAAATGATATCCAAGTTTGCAAGTCGCGGCGAGAACTGACGACCGACATAGGTTCCAGCCAGGGCTTCACAGAACGAGCATGCCTGACGTGGAAAACGACATGCGGGATGTGGAGGATATCCAAAATAGTCGAGTCTGCACCTGCTCAAAAGCAAACATTAGATCTATAGCATCATGCATGGAAGAAGAGGCGATGCATACGTACCGCGCGCGGCTGGAAGAGTGAGATACAGGAATATCAGACTGCCACTCCTTCGGAAAACGCTAATAGTCTCCTTGGCGGCAACCATGCGTTGGTCGCTGAGCGAGACGATGAGGCTCATATTGTGGATGAGAAATAAGCGGCGTAGACTTTTCCAAACAACCGCCTTATTGTTGGCGATCACCTGTCGGAGGAACGGGGGGCTACAGTCATTAAGGACAAGTTAAGGACAAGTTGGCTTACGCAGTTCGTTGCGTTGGGAGGATTGTATTCATGCGAAGCAGGATACGGGGAAGGCTGTGCATCCGTTGCGACACCGGCAAGTTCGAATCTCAGCGACACGAGATTAGGACATCTGTGCATCAGCCTGGTTAACCCATCAGCGGAATGCTGGTTGGATTCTACCCATATTTTCGTTATCGACTCGGGGTGCGGGATGATAGACACCGTATCCAGCTGCTCGTCCAGGAGCTTCACCTCCCCCTCAATTCCGAGCTCCCGTAGATTCGGCATGAGGAATATGAAATCGGATATCGCAGTGAGGAACGTGGAGGGACTAGCCATGACATTGAATATGCAGTGGAGGTTGAGAACGAACCTGCCCGTATTATGCGGTCTAAGGCAATTGTAGAGCACTCGGCAGCGTCCGGTAAGCGTTCCCTCAGGTGTGGTTCGGAGACATGTTTCGCGGTAGATGTTGGAACGGGGCGGCGGGATCTCCTCGGGAGGCGTCAGAGCAGAACCATCGTATAACAACCTGGAGAACCTAGATACACGCGAAACGATGCCTAAATGCCTATGAAACTCCGCCAGACTCCGCCCGGGAACTGCCGGTCCCGTCAGGATCCCCTACTCCAATGTGCATGCGGCATCGTTCTCCGAAAACTCTTGCAGTGTTAAGCAGTAGCAGAAGCGTGCTCCTGTCATCCCAGACGAAATCAATGATGTGGTCTATCAGTTCTTGGGGAAGCACGGGCACGGTACACATCGTTCCTTCAAAGAGGTTAGAATAACATCACATCCCAGGAATAACAAGCTACCTTCTCCTTGTAGGACGCGTGTAAACAACGAGGTGATCGTTGTAAGCAGGATGACTGCCAAATTTAGACGCCGCCCGATTCAGTGCTCTGAACTCCGGTCCGCCACCACGGTACAAATGAGAAGTCTGAAGATAAGACGTGGAATGGCGCATACTAAGGGCCGCCGTATTCCTTTCCTACTATTTCTGTGCAGCTTTCGTCTCAATGTCTTCGCCAGTGGCATACCACTACTTCACCTCGACGATCTCTGCTCCGCCACTTCTGCCCTTCACCTACAAGTACGATTATTGATTCTCGTAGGAGCACACTATCGCGGCCGTGAAGCGGTCATAGCATCCACACAGAGGCGTCGAGTCCGAAGGCCCGATATTATTGAAGAGTTCCACTGTACAAGCCAACCTTCACATAGCGCAATCAATTCCCTGACTAGTTGTGCCTATAGTACGAGTACTTTTGTGTAAGCAAGATCAGCTCTTCAGGCTTCTAGCTTTCACCGTTCCACATTTCAAGCTTAAACTAGAAGACAGTCATGCGCTATACATAAGAAAAAAAGTGAACCCCGCTCTAATATACAAGAAAACACAGACGAAAGGTGCATCGCGTATCGACTCGGAGCCACCCTTTCAAACATTCGAAACTATTCAAAAAGAATTCCAGCCCTGTGTTGTACTCGATAAGTCGCCAGCCTCGTAAGCGCGAACAAGTCACCTTTATTCAGTCCTCCTTCAACGCAAACGGCCCGCCTTCCATAAACTTGCGATGTACATCGTCCAGATTCGACTTGACGGGGCTAAACGGCGTGCCCGCTTGTGTCCCGACCCCCATCACCCCCATCACTTCTCTCATCACTCCCAAAGGGTTCTTGAGTCGAGGGAAACTACCGTCATTAAATTGTCCTCCCGGGGGATTGGGCTCAGTCGCCAAGATGATCCTGACGCTGATAGAGTCTTTGACGAAGGAGTTCAGTAACGCGCCTAAACCGGGTAGGATGCTAATTTCCCGCCTTGTTGACTGCCCAGAGAGGTCGTACAAGCCGAAAATGATGTCCAAGTCTTTGAGGCGGTACTTGCGCCTGTCAAGATCCTGCGTATAGTCCTTGATTGCTTGTAACCAGGCGGTAGCAAGCATAGCCTGACGAAACGAAATAACGACGTGGGGAACATTGAGAATAGGCACTATCAAGTCCTCCACTGTTTCCTGGTGGTCAGGATGGATATTCGGGAAATGCGAGGGGCTTCGACACTCACTTAGATTGTACGACGGCGAAATGAACAACACGGCCAATCGATCGCCTAGGAAGCGTATGGTCTTTTGAATGAGCGGCCAACCCTCGTTGCGGCTCAAAACAGAATCGAGCTCGGCGGTCACGAAAAAGCGACGCAGACTCTTGCGCAGGAAGAGATAACCGGCGGGTATCAAGTAGAAAAGGGCGTGGTCGCGGTCTGTCACCGTAAGGTTAACGATGCTGGGGCATGTGAGTGCGCCGGTGATGCTCGGAGCAGAAGACGAAGCGCCCTTAGCGTCGGATACCATTGCTACATTTGTCAACTCGAGTGACGTGAGTCGAGGGCATGAGCATAGGAAGCAGTATAGCTCCTTTACGGCGTCACCAGCCCAACACGAGTGATGCATGGAAAGCTTTGTCAAGGAGTCGGTGGATGGCGGCAGGATGCTGCGAACGCTTGCCTCGGGAATGGAATTTGGGGAGCAATCGAAGCCGTCGAGATGCACTTCTTGCACATTTGGCATACGGCGCGCAAGCTCTGGAATCATGGGCGACAATGGTACGCCATCGCCCGGTTTCAGTGCTGGCGACGGGGTAAAGGTGGCGAAATGCCAAACTGGCTCGGGCGGAATCGCAGAAGTTCCAAATCTGTATTCGACTCTGGATACGAATCTCCCTGTGCCGGCGTGGGCCATGAGGTGATCGTAGAGCAGGAGAGAGTGATTTGTGAGGTCCCCGGTTGAAGTCGTCTGTATACAGACAGAGCGATACAGATAGGTGCGACAACGCTCTCCGAAGACACGAGCGGTTTTCAGGAGAGTGAGTAAGGATGTTTTGTCGGTAGAGAGGTCATCAACTATTTGGTCGACGAGCTCTTGCGGGAAATCTGCCACGGGCATGACGAAAAAGTCTTGACAATCTAGTGTCAATGAATGAAATGCTGCCTCGAGAAAAGACGGTAACAACGCACCGATGCAAGGAGAAAGTGGTGGTTAGAACAAGGGCGTAGCGTGAGAATCCCCTCGCGATGAAACGGAAAAGGCGCTTGACTATTACGACCGTGAGTATCTCAGCAGCTCCCATTCAATAGAATTCAGTAAGGCTGCGCAGAAGACAAGCGCATCCAGATGTCGAAGCATGCGAACCTGAGCTCGTATATTGAAGAAGATACCACCATCAGATGTTCCTAGACAACATCCTATCACACGGTACTTGAATGACGAAAGGGGGTGGTTTGTCGATCCATAACGATGGACAAACGCACGAGCACTCGCGAGATACACATCGGGCGTACATATCGTCCCTGTGCCAAAGATGGATGTCGAAAGTTTCGTCTGGTGATGAGGGCAGGAGAAGCGTCGCGTGTCTGGACGGAGAATAAGAGGAACATGCGCTGGCGGTGGAGGGGATGGGGAGGGGGATAGCAGACACTATAAATCGCGAATGTACATGCATGTATCGGCTTATCCGAATCCTCGAGTATGAAGCTCTTCGGGAGGCAACGGCTTTGACAAGACAGGGAAGTAGGAATTCATAGGATGATACTTGGGCGTCTGCCGCCGTATTGGCGCATAAGTCGGTTATGTGATTTGAAGCTGAATGATGGGTGAGCACAAATTTTGGAAGATATGAAACTTAAAATGAATCGCCACCTTCGCATAAACGCCGTAAGAGCTCAAAATGTCCCCGTCTCCATTGTAGTATTCTTTGTTCTGACCCGTCATATTCGAGCAAGGCGCGCCAGCCATCAAACATGTCGGAGCATCACTTCTGCGCGTCAAAATACTAAACGCATGGTGGCAAGCAAACAGCCGTGGTGTACACGTCATGGTAAATCATGTCGAAGGGCGCTGTAATGGTTCCCGATGCAATTTCGGGAACTGATCCCAAGTTCAAGTTACTATTAGTCTAGAGAAATGATACATAAGCAAACCTGTTGAAATAAGAAAAAATGGATACCATGGTTCTGACCTGTGAATTCCACTTTTGTTTGCGTGGTGCTGGCCGTAATCGACGCAGACGTCGATAGTTGAGAGTCGAATTTTTCGTTCCCCAAGAAGTAGTGACGCCGGACGATCATGACATGACGAGTAGTTCGCAATCGAGGACTTCAAGGGTACGCCCGCGCCGTCGTGAATAAACCATAATTTCAGTCAAAGACCGGAAACCACGCGTTATGGCAAGCACCACACAGGCGATGATTGTGGTTGCAGATCAAGGTGAAGTCCGGGATACGGACCGCACGGCCGGCCGGCGGCACATTCCATCAGGATTTAAGTACTCTGCTTCTGCTCTTACTTACCTTACCTCTTTCACCCATCTTCAGATTTGTATGATTGAGGTAGGCAATACTACACCCCTAAAGCTTGTGCCTACTCATCTCTGGCCAGTATCCTTCAAGTTTATACATGTCCTCCCAGCATCTTTGCAGAACCCTCTTTCATGATGTCGCATTGGCATACATCGACAATCTCCCCAACGAAGTCCTCACGCATATCTTTCGCCTTTTGGCGCGCTCAGTCGGGCTTTGCTTCGACGCAGGCCTTGCTCTATGTGTAACTCTTCTCAAAGTTTGCCGCCGCTGGCGCGCTCTCATCGTGAATGACGGATTTCTTTGGTCTTTCGTTCATATCACCGTGGAACACTCGTCTCTCGTCGACGTGTATCACAAAGTACGGCACCAACTTGATCGCGCGCGCTCTTGGCCGCTTCATGTTAGCGAATACACCTACCTGGAAGACATGTCCCTTTTTTGGATCTTCGACGTGGCCGACCGCCTCCTGAACCTGAGATCCCTACAGATAGGCTCCCATCCTTCTGTTCTCGAGGCGGTGATAAATATCATAGGCATAGAAAGGCCTCCTCTCCTTGAGGATTTGCAGATCAGCTATATGAAAGATGACGGCGAGATCTACTGGCACCTTCCCAGTGACCTTCTTTCCCTTCCCAATCTTCGTCGACTCAGCCTTCATTGTGTTCATGTAAATCTCAATGATCTTCCACACACCTTGACCAAACTACATTTGACGAGCAACATTGCCCCTGGATACCGATACTTTGACGTCCACGACTTGTTTGACGTTTTGGTCAACCTTTGCCAGATAGAGACACTCGGTATCGAGGGCGTCCTACACGATAAATCGCCACACATTTCCCTTCCCACCGTCAATCTTCTCCACTTGAAGGACTTGACCATCACAAGTGGACAGAACATTGTCAGCGCAATGGTCACGAAGCTTTGCGCACCACCAACCTTGCGCATGAAGCTATATATCTTGTCAACCATGAAGAGCTCGCGGCAGATCGCCCATAACCTGCTGCCACCGCTCAGAAGACGCTTTCACTACGGAAACGGTCGCCTCACGAGCTCGCGCATAAAAGCGGTGGCAGTTGACATTCATGTCAAATTCACGCAAATGTACGGCTACGATCATACGGACATTAGTCGGATATCCCGCTACACAACCGGAATCGCAGATATCGAGGACGAGAACATGGGTATACTCTTCGATTTTGTGTTCCTGGCAGGCAAAGGGAAGCACAGGAACGGTGTGAGTAGACGAATCTTCAGGGCGCTCATGCCCGACGTGGAGGTCCTAGATGTGCGCGCAGGCGTTGGTAACGAATCGGCTGCGCCGACGGTCTGGTGGTGGAAGATGGCCCTGCGGAGCCTGGTGTCGCTGAAGGTCGTCTATCTCTCCGCCGATGCGCAGACGTGTGCGAACTTTTGCGAGGCATTGCGGAGCCTTGTGAAATGCCGCCTGAGGGACTTTCCGAGACTGCGCACTCTCTATGTTCACAAGTGCAGTCAGGAGCACATAGACGGCGAGTGGCGGTGGACATCCGTCGCTAATCCATCGAATAGCAAGGACTATGATCCATTGGACATTCCCAGAACGAATTTTCTGCATCTGCTTGATTTGGCAAGGGCGTACGTTGAGGCGGGGCATTCGGCATTCGACATGGTGATGACGGGGGATAATAGCGACTTCGGATATTGGCCTGGGGTGGAAAGAGTGCGAGAGATTTCGAGTGTTGTTTCAAGCTTTTCATATCTTCGAATGCCCAGTTGAGAAATCAGTTATATCAGGGCATGTGGTAGTTGAGAATCTGACTGTCTAGTCTGCATTGCTGAAATCAATGCTATGTTCAGTACAATCTTAACCACATGGTCAGAAATGATCGAGGAAGAGCATGCCAACCAAGAGAATGAAAGTATTGTATAAGGATGCCCAAGGGAAAATGTGCCACAGTTATTTATAAGTATAGCTTGAATTCACAGCAAGATAACTACATATATACATACAACATGTCTCTATCGTACTGTCCTCGAGAAATACAAGAATAGTCCGTAGTAAGTAATAGCCTGTAATACAAGTCCCGTACATAGTCCTCTGAGTTTCGGTATGATTCCGTTAACTATTCAATATGTCGTAGTGCTGTCCGTTCCATCGCCACTATCAAATCCGGAATTAGATGCATGCACAAATTCTTCCTCGCCTGAGAAATCATCCCGCATCGTTACGCCACACTCTACCTTCATAGATGTACAAATGTCCTCCCAACGCCTATCCTCTGCACAGTACAGCCAGCGAGGAACCCGTGTTGTCTCCAAGTGAAGCCGCTCTGCGTTTGCACGAGGGTGACTGGATGGCGCGGACACGTTCCCAGTCGCCTTGGACTCGGTATCCGCTGGCTGCCCCGAGTCCACGCGCCTCGATTCCAGCATATCGTATATCGTCGACCAATCATCGGACAGAACGTCATCGCAAAAACAGCCGCTAAAGTCCAATATACGTAGCCGCGGCAGCCTTGCTGACGTCGAGGTCATCTTCAACCCAGATATGAATTTGACAGTCATGCCACTGTCGACAATGCTGAAGTCTTCGACAAAAGGCGCATGGGATAGGAAATGGAGGATATTTCCGGTGTTATGAGAGCTGCAGCTCATAGCGGTTGTAATATGCAGCTTCGTCAACTTGTCTGGCCCGCGGAAATTGGGAAAATGATGTGTCCGTCCGCGAGCGGATGGGAAAGTGAACCTGAGCTCAGATAGCGCGGGTATATCCAACGCCGCACAAAATGCTTTCGAGCTCTTGGTGTGGGCTTCAAGATCTTCCTGTATCGAAAGCCGGACGAGTTTGGGAAGGGACGCTTTAAGCGCGCGCAAAGGCATTTCGCCCTCACCGACCACCACCGCTAGATCCTCCAGATTGGACATCTTCTGGAGATACCAGAATGCGTCGAGGTCGACTGCTGGAAAGTCGACGACTTTGAGGAGTCTAGGCCAAGGGAGTGGGAAATGCTCAAAGGCCTGCCACGGGACCTGCGTATCCACCTCGAGCACACGAAGGTTCGGCGTGTTCGCCGCGTCGAAGACGTGCAGGTTATCCCGCTCGTCACGTTCCTCCTCAATGTCGAGGATGACTAGGTGCTCGAGGGAGGAGAAGACGTTGCCCGACAGACACTGCAGCGTCGACCGAGGGAGGTCTAGGGATAGATGTTTGAATCGTGGTAGCGACACCTCCAGAGTGGGGAAGATGGGATGGTCCGAGATGTCGTGCGTACTGCTCAAATGAAAGAACAACGGCAAGCCTTTGGACCTTTCGATGAACAGCGTCATCTTATACGCGAGCTGGCGGGGAGTGACATGGAATTGATGACTATCAATGTCCAGCTCTAAATATGTCCATAACTGAGGGAAGGACAAAGCAATATCCCGCCATCGACGACATACAAATGATAACGTCCATGGAGATAAAGCTGGGTCAAGGGAGGTGACCTCGCCATCCGACAGAGCCGTCTCCCATGTCGGTAGGCAGTAAGAGAAGATTGTCGCCATGAGCGTGTTTGGAAGGGCGCGCATGGGGTGGAGGAGAGATCGCGCGTCTGCGAGGTCGGCTTCCACCTGGGTACGCGTCTGAAGGAGATGTTCCAGTAACTCCTTGGCTTGAAGAATCTTCTCGTTGAGGCCGTCGATGATACCCGGCAATTTGTCGACAATGAGACGAAAATCCGCGAGTTCCTCGTCCATAATTGGTTCGTTCCGGCGAAGAAGTTCTTCAACATGCGGCGCGCGCCCGTGACGGGGCTCTTGGGATTCAAAATCAAGCAGTGCACATGTAGGGCATGGTTCAGCGCCAAGTTTATACGGCATTTTGAGCTGAAAAGGCGCGTCAGATGAAAATAAGTGTAATTGGAAAATCCACCATGTTGAGTATATACTTGCAGTGGACGATGGTCATCTATTCGAAGGGACAGCTCCTTTAATAGCAATATTAGCGAGATTTACTGCAAAGAAAGGCTCCGTCACCCCCGCAAGCAACATGAAGGTAACAAGCAGACGAGCGGTGGGGCTGAATTGCATTGATGACGCGCATCCGGAGTTTCGGGCCGGTCTCCGTACCTTGGCTTCTAACCACCATCCCAACTCAGCTCTCTTTTGCTAGGCATTCCAAATCCAAGTAATTCCAACGCTTAGTATTAAATAAGATTTCTCGCTACTGCCTCACGTTGTGTGCACTGTCTAAGGAGACTCCAGGGCGCCCAAGTGGGAACATACTTCGTGAAGCGCCAGGTTCGGTTGCTTGGAATCGAACGACAAGGACGTTCCCTTCATCCAGCTTACTTTATTCGAAAAGGCCGCATGAAATACGACTGACATGCGCTTTCAAACCCAAGTTTTTGTTTGTCAGTCTGATTTTGGGCTCTTTCACTATCTTACTCTCTTTCAGGAAAAGATTACAGTGGAGGCATATGAAGCTGTCCAAGAAGCATAATAGCACGTAGGTTTCATCTTGCTGTTGTATCTGAATTTTTCTCTATTCCTGCTTTTTCCTTCAGTAAGTCTACTTTCAAGTTTCCATAGTCTTCTGAATTCTGGTTCATACATCCTGGCAGGTTCAAACAAAGTGATGGAACGCTTCCGCATCCTATGGTGTACCCTCAAGTATTTGATCTGGTTATACTAGAACTCGCATTGGTCGAAATTGGTTGCGGGCAGAGGCAGTCGCTCTCTTCGAGCTCTGGGTTAAGTAGTGACAACGCGCAACAATCTCGACTTCATAAACACCCCGTCTGGCACACACGTAAAGTCTGCCTATTCGTCGAATCGATCAACGTTATATACGGCAAACTGGTCTTCGAAATGCGCTTGAACGAATGGTAGCACGTGTCGGACTCGCTCTTTTCTGCACCGCCACAAAAAGAGGCGAGTGCGAGTACCAATCTGCTGCGATCATGCGCGGATGTCGCTTCCTTTCATTGTGCTCCCTACGCCGGACGTGCTTCTCCAGGACAGAGTGCCCGGTGACATAAACAAATCTCGTTATGGTATTCTTTATAACGAGGAGGAAACGAGGGGCACTCATTTGCATTCCACATTCGCCTTTCGCCACTTGTACCCTTTGGTCACTTTTACCTTTTCACCACTTCCGCCTTTTTGCGACTTTCTCGATTTCCCCGTTTTTCCCTTTTCGACATGAATTTTATCCACTCTCCCCAGATCCGCGACGTCGTTCTCCAGGCCGACTCTAAACTCTCATACGTACCCGGTATCGCAGCCAACGCCGGAATGGCAGGTCTCTACGCCGTTCTTGCTATCGGCCACCTTCTTTGGGCGCTTCGCACGAAGCAGACTCGGTGGGGTTTCTTGCTCCCCTTCGCCGAGATCCACGAAGCGGCGGGTTTTGCACTACGCATCATCCTTCGGAATAACCAGAAGTCGTCGATGCTCATCATCGCGGCTGAGCTGTTGGTGATTATGCCCGCCGCTGGGTTCATGGCGTTCAACTATTTGGTGTATGGGAAACTCATTGCTACCGCTGATACGGGTATGGCTTCGAACGAGGGCTTATTCCGGAGATCTCGGTATGCACTCCTTCCTTCGACGTTGGTGGTCAAGGCGTTGCTGGCCTCGGCTGTTGTCGCCGTCTTGATTCAGGTCTGTCATGTGGTCACGATTTGAATGTTGGGGCTTATGGATATCGCAGACTGGGGCTGGCGGACTTCTTTCTTCGGACAAACAAAACTTGAAGGACCTAGGCAATACCCTACTCCTCATTAGTGTCATCGAACAAGCAGGTGAGTTTTGTTGTTTTCCTCTTCGCGTTCTCGGGCAGTTACTAATGGTTTTTCTAGTCTCGTACGGAATATTCATACTCATCGTCATCTCGAGTCTCGTCCTCGTACAAAGACGTTGCCCAGACTTCTCGTGGAGCTATAAGAACCCGCTCATGATGGTCTTCGTGCTGATGCTGGGAACAAGTTTCAACATCATGGTCAGTCCACATGCGGTCCTCTGCAGTTCTCAGTAATCTTAGACATTGGCAGATTCGCACTGCGTTCCGCATCATACAGTACTCCGGCGAACCCGACGGAAAGCTCTCAACGACTGAATGTGAGTCGTGACATCGACGCCTCCTTTTGCGCTTTACTAACCTCGGTTCATGAAGACTACATAATTGCTTTTGACGCTGGTGTCCTCGCGGCGGCTAATGCACATTGGTTAGTGTACTGGCCTATCGAACGGTTGGACCGCATACAACTCCCCGGCTCGTCGTCTTACCTCTTGGGAGCGGTGAAGAGTACCTCCGAGAACTCTTCTGATGCTGAGCGTTAACGGAGTACACCGTACAGTTCAGATGAGCATGAGAGTTGAAGTGGGTTGTGGTTGGAACTAGCTCAACTCACGCAGGCTGTGCTGCGGCGGCCGTCATGAACGTATTGTGTTTGGGAGAAGTTATATATTTTATGATATCATGCTCGGTCTCCCTCGCTTGCTTTTTCACTTACTCTTTTGGACAGTATTGTACACTATTTGATAGATCGAACTATGAATGATTTGGGAATGCTTCTTCCCCTCCATTCCCCGGATCGACGTGCACTTCATATTTAATCCACTTGGACGAAACGATGTCTGTTGGAGCTATTAGATTACGTGCGCGGAGAAGGTTGGAGCCCACTCGTTTGTATCCTGCGAGCCGATGTACCGTAAATGTGGTAGCACCCCCGGTCGGGATAAGAACTGCAGTGCGTTGTCGGAGATGTCTGTCATCGTATGGAGAGCAACAAGAGATTTCAGGGACTCCGATATCTCAGCAATCCTGTCGCCTACAGTACCGTCTGTAAGGGATAATTCGGACAGCTGACATTCTGAGCGCAGGAAGAAGTCAACGGTTTCCTGTGGAGGCCAATGATGGCCACAATGCAGAGCGAGACGCAAGGTCTGGAGATTAGGCAGTGTTAACTCGTGTAGCACCTCCCAAGACCGCCGGTGGCTACGAGAACTGCGTTGAATATCCAGGAGACGCAGTTCATCATGGGTAAAGGGTAGGGGTAGTGGGGGAAAGCCACCAAACGCCGTCACCCTTTTGATCTTGAGGTTCCGAAGTGCGGGCGCGTGTTGGAGCACATTGAAGAATAGGTTGATACCCACGATGCCTACAGCGAGATCTGTGAGGCTCGTCAAAGGCGCATCGTGAAGGCAGCGGGTATCCGTGAGTTGAGAAAGCGTAAGGTCACGGACGCGACGCATGTTGCGAAGAAATTGTACTCCCAATCGAAGACATTCCTCTGTATCCCCAAACAGAGACAAAACCACTACCTCGGCTTCATCAAGCCGTGCTTCTAGCTCGAGAGGAAATACGGCCAGGTCTTTGCGCTGCATTTCCACAAACAAGTGCGCCCTGCGTACACGAGGCAGCATGTTGAGCATGGCACGGTATAGGGAAGTGGATTGCGCAAAGGGGATGCGATTGTGGGTATCGTATGAGAAGATCAGGAGGTCTATGGGTAGATTCCTCGAGCGTTCAATCCTCCTATTAAGATGCTCCAAGGAGAGGACTCGTCTTTGCGCACCGCGGAACGCTACAGGATTGTGCAGAAAATATCTATACCGGCAGTGAATCCCGAATGCTGCAGCCCAAAGACGGGGCTCGGCAAGAGCAATATCGTGCCATTGGCGACAGACTTCTAGGAGGAGATACGGAGCATTTGGAATGTCTTCGCAGTCGCTGATGAGGTCCTGCGCACGATCGATGCGGATTCGCTGGGGAATACAACTGTAGATGTAGTGAAGGAAGATTTCAATGAGGATTTCGGGAGGAATGGTGTCAATGGGACTGGGCATGTTGAAAGCCTTTGTGCGACTTTTGAGGCAACGAAGAGGAGGCCAAGCAAGATATAGATATCTTCCTCCTCGATTACGCTACGTATAGATTCGAATCCCGGCGCAGCGTTAAACTGCTCACAAGGCATCCCAGTCAGCTATACAAATGTGCAGTTCAAATTGAAGAGTTACCTCTCGCCGTGGCAGGAGGAAGTGTAGAAGATACGTAAATGGATGGTTGCCCAACGACGTGCTTTAAGCCACGAAGGTTTGAGTCGAAAAGGCTTTAGTTAGACAAGAACACGTTGAAACCCCGAGGTGAGACCTGGTTGTCTGGCTTATAGGAAGTCCCGGAAGCGTGTCAAAGCGCATGTTCAAATCCGGTTCTCATCCTACGGGGTTTCCTCCATTGTCAACATCATCCGGGGCCTTCCCTGGACCTTAAAGCGGGCTGTTGGGTTCTCACCAAGTGAGCGTCGAGCAGTCCTATGCTTCCAAAACAAAGAAGAAAAGAAACCCCCAGGTGCGTGTGAACTTCTGACAAACAACCTGATTCCGCCGTCGGCATCTAGTACCTCTGCGCTTACCGTCACCGTTCACAAACTTGACTAATGAATCCATCCAGACTTCCCGCCGAACTATGGGGCGCCATTTTCTCAGAATGCGAGAATACTCCGCTATGCCTCTCCCAGATCTGCTC
The DNA here is from genome assembly GCA_036872995.1 of Hymenopellis raphanipes. NCBI lineage: Eukaryota > Fungi > Basidiomycota > Agaricomycetes > Agaricales > Physalacriaceae > Hymenopellis > Hymenopellis raphanipes. The sequence continues at coordinate 4,918,905 of JAYMDG010000001.1, forward strand.
ATATCTACGATCGACGGCGCATGCCAACTCCAAGCTCTGGTCCATCATAAACATAATTGTCTATAAACGGGGGCTCTGGGGTGGTATACACGACTCGGATAACGCCATCTATATTGCTCGCACCCAAGCAGACAGCATCGCCCAGTGTCTTCGCCTGTCCGGGACTCATCCAATTACCCTTTCTTTTGTCGCATCAGGGCTCAGAAGCACTGAATACCGACCAGAAGCGTTCGAGCTGGCGGAGCAGTCGCCCGTATTTCCCTTTGTGAGAAGTGCCCTGGGCCGCTGCTGCGAATTCAAGATTGGCGCATTTGTTGGGAATAGATTCAATGGCGCGATTTCTGACTTGCTGCGCGGAATGGCGCTCCCCATGTTGCAGGACGTGTCTTTTTATGGGTCGGGGTGGGACAGCTCGCATGCGCTGCAGCTTATCCTCGCCGGTGCGCCCAATATTCGACGGATCTATTTTTCCGCATATATACTTGCGATCCCTCGCGCCTACCTTGATTGGGCGCGCACCATCCACGAGTTCCGGCTTGGTCAATGTCAGTCCAGGTCGCGTGGCCATAGTATTGCGGACCATAGGATCGCGGACCAATTTCCTAACATCTCAAATCTTTCTATCGATGTAGGCACGACTTTTGGGCTCCGCAACGTGCTGAAGGGCCTATGCCGCCTCACGTCGTTGTCTCTCTACATGAACTACATTTCCCAAAAGTACATGGCTCAACTTGTGAATGCAGATATCCCTACACTCGAGGAACTCAGCCTCACCTCCGTTGAAACACCGGTCCAGTATCCTATTGACGAATGGGGCTTCGTCCACCTCATCCACCGTGCGCCTCTTCAGACGCTGCGCCTTGTACGCATCTGCATTCGCAGTGTTAGTCTCCTCAGCCTTCTTCAACGCGTCCAGCCAACCCTCCGTGTTCTAATTATCTCCGAACCACATGCCACGATTACACCATACTGTCCCCTCTCTTCCGCATTTCTCGCTCAGATGCAGGATAAGTCCTTCCTGCCAATCTTGACCTCACTCCACCTGGTGTGGAACCACGATGTAGATGAGAAGGCGGTCATTGATATGCTGGAGCACAGGGCTTTCGACGCGGTTTCTGTGGGTCGCGGGGTGCCATTTGAGGGTATGGATGAAGACGTGAAGAGAAGAGTGTTACGGCTGAATGTGGCGTACCCGCCTCTTCTCAGGGAGCCCTACGGATCGGAGATATGATCCTACTCTCAGAAATACATACACTAAGAACTTGTTCAAGCTATGTCGACTAAAAAGTTTTCATTGTATGAATTGCAGTTTACTTAAAATGTCAAGTTTGTATAGCTCTGCGAATCATTAATCCAACCTTGCAGTAAAGTTCGGCGAAGTCGCAAAGAACTTATGTATACCAGGATACTATACTGTCGACCTATAACCATTGTATAACACTTGTACTACTACACTGATTTTCTTTCTGAACGAAATAACAACCTAGTACTACACCGTCCGGTACATCACAGATACTTCTCATCTTTGTCAAAGTCGGCTTGCGGCTTATTCCTACGAACTGTGCACCTGGAACATGACGTGAAATAGGCCGAACAGCGAATGCAAGCCGGGTGGCCGTTCTTGAGTCGCTTCTTCGCATGGATGCTCACAAAACAAGTTTCCCCAGCCGCCTTACATTTCTCACACTGTTGAAACAAACGTCAGCTCCTAATCTTTTAGTCAGATCATATCACTCACCGGCGGTGTCAACGTTTCTCGTTCCCGTTTCATCATCACTTTGTAGCGGGTAGGGCGATCTAGTCCTCGCAGAGCGCGTGAGCTCAAGTCCGCAGGAGGAGTATGAGAACGCTGATGGCTCGATGATGACGACGCGGTACCATGACTCGAAGGGCGTTTGTCCTCGCGTCGAGATGTTGCCGGTGCACTTTTCCCATAACGTCGGCCTCGGTGTCCAGAGTTTTCAGTAGGCCGGGGGCTACGGGATGGGGAAGAGGCCATGCTAGTGAGGGAAGTGAGCGACGACGCCCTTTTCCTCTTTCTCTCGTTCGTGGACTGTTTAACGGGCGCGGTTCTGCGAATCTTGTCCTGCTCCCGAACATTGACGCCTCGATGGCCCCGGAAAGTATGAACCAACTCATCGTCTGATTCGTCAGAGGAAACCTCAATAACCTCTGGCTGCGGGTTTGGCGGTGGAGACTCCGATACGCGGTCGAAGATGCCATCTTTCTTCGCTTGAGCGTCCGCATCGAGTTTCATCTGTGTCAAGGACCCAGGCCCGCCCGCCTGCCGCCACTTTCTCGCATCTGCGCGTAGCGCCTGCCACCGCTTAACTGAGCCTTTGGACTCAGGCTGTGGGTCGTCGAACCTCTGGTACGGGTCAGCCGCCAGGATGTTCATCTGACGACGAAACTCTTCGCTCTAGATGCGACCTTAGAAAGCAAGGATACAAGAGTGTCTTGGATTACCTACAATGAGCTTGTTCAATTTTTCGCAAAAGTGATACTTGCGGTAGGCGACGTGTCCTTTTTGTTCTGGCCCAGCTTGGTATACCTTGGCTACAAGACGAAGTGTGTTCTGAACCGATGCGTAGAAGTCGGGCATGGGTCCGCCTTTGACGAGGAACATGAAAGGCGGGGCACCCAACGAAAAACCCTCGTCGGCCATGAAGGAAGGAGTTGAGAAGAGTGATAAAAATGACACCCGCATATTCGGTTGTCATGGAACATCATGGAGTTCCAGGCGTCTTCTAAAGAAATTGAGAAGCTTTGTTGTCTTCAGTAACTTTAAGTTTAAAAGGATGGCAAGCTTTGACTGGGAGAAGGTCTACCCACCATGTGGTTTATTTCACCTGAGCCATGGCCATTAGCACTGTTCGAGTTCTGGAGCCATCTTTTGTGCAAGAAAGGAGCATTTCCTCACCGTCAAGCATTTGCAGTAACGCGTCGCGAATCTGCAGATGGGAGTGATGTGCAAAGCTAATGCAGCGTCACGCGCCCACCGATCAGTTCAGTGTCACGACTTGCCTCCAGACCACCATCGTCTAAACGCGAATGCCGATATGCACGACATGCACGCGACATGTGCCTTACCTGTACACGGTATATGAATCTGCTTACAACCTTAGGCTGGAGCAATGTGTAAGCGTTGTCGTCTTGCTGTTTTTTTAGCGAATCTCATTTTGTAGCTCAGCTGCGGTGCTTTCGCAGATCCATATGTCGAGCATGACTCCTTGCTGCTCTTGATTGACCTGATACTTTTGAAACGCGGCGTTTATCGTCACCTCCTTTACAATCGTGGATCCGAACCCAGGCGTATAGGACAAGAAGACCATGTCAGGCAGAAACCCCCACGGTGGTCACTTCTTGTACCCATTGGCGGTACGTTAACGGCATTCGATGCATGTAAGTTTTTTAGTGTCGTGCTTGTTTCTGTGAATGATTATTCCGTTTATCACCAGTTATTCGTTGGTCGCATCTCAGTACGTCCTTCGCTAACCCAACGGCATTCTGAAAACGCGTTATAGATCCCCAGCAAGCCCTTGCTGTCTCGCCGTGGTCGACGGGAACCATAGTCGACTTTTCTCGTACATTTATTGGCTGCTTTGCCGGTGAGTTTCTACTGTAAACAGTTCACACTTACTAAAACGTTTGTTCAGAGACGCTCGCCTTCCACGTCGGCGTCATGGCCGCCTGCTATGTTGTCCTCAAGTTTCTATCCGTCGTCAAGCGTTCAGCAGATCGCAAAACCGACATCCGTAGCGAGTTCAGATATGCTCTGGTCCCGCTTGCGCTTTTTTACTCCTCTGTCACCAAACTGTTTCTACTATTCCTTCTTACGATATGGAAACCATCAACATCTGTCATTCCTGCCTCCTTGGACACACCCGCGTACATGATGCTTCTGGACGACGATAAGCTGGACAAGGAGTGGATTGTCCGTAACGTCCTTGGTGGGATGTCGGCAGGATTTGGGTTACGTGGTCAGTCCTTTCGCTACTTGATATCTGCAAAGCGACCGACCCAAAAAATTGTACAGTTGTCCTGGATTGTCATCCGCTGTTCACCATGATGATCATCGTGTTCGGATGGCTGGCGAAGACGGCGATGGCGGGTCTTATCAGCGCCTGGGTGGGAGGTACGAGTCTTTCCGGGGAACAATGGCTGGCGTACAGTATTCCGTGATACGAGTGAGAGCACGTTTGAAAGTACCATCGTTGAGTCCTTGCGTGTCGACGAGCTCGTCCGTGACATGATTTGGCCACACGTACGCGATGACCAGACGTAATGAGATCCATAGAAAAGATAGCGATAAGCCGACAGCGAGGAACGAGCGTCAGGCTTATTTGAGGATAAGATCAAGATGATAATGGCAGCGAGAGTGTATACAGTGTAGCTAGCAACAATGTAGCTAGCGTAACGGAGGTTCCCGTAAATGCCACGTGTGGTATACTCGATTTGGGACGAGACGCGTCTTCCCAAATCTCCTTCCTTCTCTCGCTGCCATCACTCCACTTCCTCAAATTCCTGCCTGTCATTTTTGATGCTTTCTCGATGTTTTCTCAAAGATTTTCGACATTGGCACAAAGGACGTCGTTATCCCGATTCTCAAGTTTGGCAAGCCACCGCATAATCCACATGCCGGGACTCCGATATTGGGATTCAGAAGATGCTCAAGACGCAGGAATGGGGTAGAGCACGCTGCTGATAGATGTATCCACTAACAGGGCATGGCAGGAGAGGAGGAGACGCGCACTACGCGGTGATATCACGTCTGGAAAGTTGATTGGCGCGTCCTCCTAATATCTACTCTTGAACCTCTCATATTCCAGTCTCTCTCTGTGCCACTATGGTCTCATATTCTTACAGTGGAACTTCTATACCGGATTCTTGGCCCTTGGCCACCCGACTGCTGGATCCGACGACGCACGCCTAGCGCTGGACCATGCTTGACCACGACCATCTCGCACCCGCTCTCGATACTCTCGATCTCTCTAGCAACTATTGCGGTGCACTCTGAGCTAGGCGCGAGGAGTTCCGTACTACAGGCGAGATCATTTTCTTTTCACGAGGTACTGGTATGACCACGTTCAGGTAAAATCGACTCCACTCAAGTCAAGCTCGGAATGTTCTCGTTCAATATCGCCGCGTATTTCCGCACCCACTACAGCCGTTTCTTTCCCGCCTCTTCACCCGCGACACTGGGCGTTCTGTTTCCCTTGCACGCCGCACGTTTTTACATCTTTCCTAGATCACCTTCTGTTCCTACTCTAGACAATTCCCACTTTTTTCCCAGTTTGGAACCCATCTTTTCTTGATTTAAGTTTATAAGAGATACATGTCTTGCCCTTCCATAACAGTGCTCTTTTGTCATCTTCCATTATTTTCTCTGTTTGCAACATATTCTTCAACATACCGCTATTCTTCGACATACTGTTTCTTTGATCTTGGACTTGTCTGGTTGTTTCTGGGTCTCTGTTCGCTCGCTGTCGCTCCCCCTACCAGTTAAATTTGGGTCTTTGGCTCGATGACCATGCGCCGGTCGCTGCCCTTTTGCTCTCCAGACCATGTTCGGGTTTCTGCGCGATGACCACCATGGGTTGTTGTTGCTCTCGTTATTCAGAACATGCTCAGGTTTTTGCGCGACGACCACCACGGGTCGTCGTTGTTTCTCTGCTATTCAGACCGCGCTCGGGTCTTTGCTCGTCGGCCGTGCACGGGCCTTGCTATTCTTGCTATTCAGACCATGCTCGGGTCTCTGCGCGACGACCACCACGGGTCGTAGACCATGCTCGGGTCTTTGCACGACGACCACCACGGGTCGTTGTCGCTCTTGCAATACTTACAGACCACCACGGGTCATCGTTGCTCCTCTGCTATTCAGACCGTGCTCGGGTCTTCGTGCGACAGCCACCACGGGTTGTCGTCGCTCCTCTGCTAGTCAGATCATGCTCGGATCTCTGCGCGACGACCACCGTCATGGGTCACCGGTGATTTTGCTATACAGTACAGATCATTCTTGGGTCTCTGCGCAATGACCACCCATGCTCTGCCACCCTTCAGACCGTCCACAGCCCTTTGCGCGACAACCTCCAGGAGTCGCCGTTGTTCTTGCTATACAGACCGTGCTCGGGTCTTTTATCTGTCGTACATACTATATCTTGTTCTTGCTAGACGGCCATGCACGGATCATCGTCGCTCTTTCTTTTTTGCTCTTCAGACCATGCTCGGGTTTCGCGCGATGGCCATCACAGGCCTCCGTTGCGTCCTGCTATTAAGACCACGCTCGGGCCCTTACTTGACGATGTCCGCGGGTCGTCGCTGCTTCTCTGACATTCAGACCGCACTTGGCTTCAGGCGATGGTTGCTCCACCTGCGATTCAGATCCTGCTAAGGTTCTTCTTGATCACAAACATCATGGAGTCCTCTATGATAGAGATATCCCCGAGCATATCACGCAATGTCCAGGCGCGAGCGCTTCCCCGCCCGCTTTATCGATCGTGGTCTGATCTTTCCTCGACGACCGCCTCGGGTCAGCATTGCTATGACAGCTGATCAGAGTAGGCTCCGGGTTTCTACATTCGAATTTTCACTCGATGACAATGCGCGGGTCTTCCCTTGCTCCTCGGCTACCTTGATGATGTTTGGGTTTTGTGAGATGACCACCGCGGGTCGCACTCCATACCGGCGAGGTCATGACTGTGGCTTTATTCGATTTTATATACTTGAACTTTTACTGCTCGTTTCGCTATCGAGATCGGGCTTGCACGCTGCATGGCGCGAACAGAATGTTGTCGTTTCCTTTGCTATATGGATCATACTTGGACTCTTGCTCGACTGGTGTGCACTAACCATTTCTTCACTCTCCGGCTGCCCCGACCATGTGCTAAGCTTATGCTCGAGGGCCACAGACATATCTAGCATGTAGAGCACGCTCGGTTCCCCGAGCTACTGTGTGCATGTCTCTGTTCTCTCCATATCTAGGCCCGGCTTGACTACTGTCCACGGACGGCTAGCACTTACCATATATTTCATACTCAGACCACTGCCAGCGGCCCAGCGCGTAGTTGCTATTTTCTCACTACCAGAGTATGCTCAAGCTTCCATTTTCGGTCATTGCTTAGCCACTGTGTGCGCATCGCTATTGTCCTTTTTATACGGACCATGCTATCTCTCTATTACTTGCCCAACAATTGGGTGCAGGTTACAGCTGTCCTGTTTGCTATTTAGATGACGAGTCTTGGCTTGACGTCTGCTCATAACGCATGGTGTTATTTTTCTCTGCCACATACGCTACCACAACCTTTTCCTTCGGATAGCCATTCGGGACCCGTCATAGTTCCGGCCATCGTGATTATGGCACCCAAGCCGTACTAGTGATTTACGTTGACATACCATTCTGCCTCGTTTTCATTGAAGTTGGGACAATGATATTGAGTATCCTGGCCAGGGATGAGCATCTCAGATGTGATTCTACCGTTATCATTTTTGTTTTGGGAAGCCTCCCGCCGCTGTTGCGTGAACAACCACCTGATCTTGGGCTTGCCGTCACCTCGCCATCTGCTCCAGCCAGAACTTCTCAGCCATACATACTCGTGGCCAACATTTTCCGGTCTTCTGGTTTCTCGTCTTAGTCTCTGCGTGCATGAATTACTAGCACGACGACGGGTTCTGGGCATGGCCGTAACTAGCTTGTCTAGCTGGATACATATGCTTGTCCGCGACTGATCATGATTTATTTTGCGGCATGTTGATCTGCCAGTTCGCCCGCATACTGGATGGTACTCACTTCTGCAAGCCGTTACATCTTGCACGTGTGGGTGGACAAGTGGCGTCCGATTGCGTAGCACAGAATAATTCTGCGCCTGCATTTCTATTTCCCATTGCGCACATGCCGCTGCAGATAGACCGGTTTCATCTGGGAAAGCAGCGCCTGGGACTTGCAGAAGTGGGCAGGTGATCACGCCACAGTCTTGTGGGAGGTTCTGGCACACTCTTCAGTCAGACTTCCATGATCTGAGTTTTCTGTCCGAGTCCGGAGAATCCGCCGAACTGCGAGTCGGTCATTGATATGCTACAGCTTGACTCCTTATTCCAGCAGCTACACCGCTAACCGGCCCCGTCACGTTCATACGCCCTGATATGAACAATTCGCTGAGAAGTGCTGTCAAGACCTTGCAAGCCTCATGCTCACTGTCTAGTTCTTGTCGCGTCTCCTTTTCTGTAATTCCATATTCGACAGACACAAATCACCATGATATGCCGGTCATCTACCAGGATGCATGGCAGTACAGTATACGAAGTACGTTGACGAGACTACCCTGTATCACGAATCGATTTGTTAATCTATTTCCCATCTCGCACATGTCTTCTCCCCCTTGGCTCGCCGCCCCAGAGCATTGGCCGTCCACATCAAAGAGTGTTGAGACCTTTTATGCCAGTAACCACGATTTCGATGCCGAGACAATTCTTTCAGCATACAGTCCGAAGTTCTTTCAATGCAGGAGATGCTCAAAGGATGTGGAAGTCCGCTGCTCAGTTCCGAGTACCAGCAGTATTGGCCGAACGTGGTTAGCCGTTAATACAGATGATTCTGCATGCCGAGAGTATTCCTGCCGAATTAAGATATCTTACACAAGCGCGCGACACGACATTCTACCAATCAGTACGTTCCACTGGAATCCGACCTGACATTGGAACCTTACCACCACAGGACGTCAGAGTCAGTCAGTCAGGACGGACAGAGATGGCTACTCAGCCCGTGGTACTGCTTAGTCCCTTGTGCGCTTGGGATTACTGTAAGTCGTATCAGTCAGAGATGTGCATGCCAGAACTATTGTTACATGTTTATACCGTCTGCCCTCGTCAGCTAACTCATTCAGCATCGAGTATGTCGCTTTAGGCAAGGGACACTGGCCTTGACCCTTGAGTCGCGCACTGTCCCGTTACTATACTTAGAATGCCTTGATCACCAGCAGCATAGATGCGACGTACTAAACAAACAGCTAAGATATATGAGATCGTTACTCGCATCCGCTTCTACAGAGCTACTTGAATAACCACACACGGATACAGCATGGAGGGATACCGCGACCCATATGAATGACCCTGAGCATATCACGTCCCATTCTGTGTTCCTGGACTACTGAAGTAACAATCCCAGATAAGAATGGGTTGTCCGTCGGTAACATTGAGGCTGCTGAGCGCTCGGACTCTCATTGGGTGAACTTGGTCCGTCACCCGTTGGGCACCAAACCAATTTGTAAGAGCCTCGCTCTCATTGGGGGAAATTGGTTCGGTTTCCCTCCGTGTTCCATCCCCTTCACCGACGTTCAAGTCTCGGTTTGGGCCTCGCTGATGTATGGCTGACAATTACGCCACACACGGGCTCCCATTGAGGTTACCCCGAAGTGTCTTCACGTGATCGTTGAACCTCATGGCGAGCCGGCCCACCCCGAGTCTTCGACAACCCCCAAGAACAATTTGTTCTTTGGTTTCTATCTGACAGTTTTCATCTCCTTCCTCCTTACACAACACGGTGCCATAGGCTTATCTTATATAGCGATAAGCCGACAGCGAGGAACGAGCGTCAGGCTTATTTGAGGATAAGATCAAGATGATAATGGCAGCGAGAGTGTATACAGTGTAGCTAGCAACAATGTAGCTAGCGTAACGGAGGTTCCCGTAAATGCCACGTGTGGTATACTCGATTTGGGACGAGACGCGTCTTCCCAAATCTCCTTCCTTCTCTCGCTGCCATCACTCCACTTCCTCAAATTCCTGCCTGTCATTTTTGATGCCCGCCCACCATCCCCGACTACTCCCTACAGCGTTGGTGGGGGAAATTGGTTCGGTTTCCCTCCGTGTTCCATCCCCTTCACCGACGTTCAAGTCTCGGTTTGGGCCTCGCTGATGTATGGCTGACAATTACGCCACACACGGGCTCCCATTGAGGTTACCCCGAAGTGTCTTCACGTGATCGTTGAACCTCATGGCGAGCCGGCCCACCCCGAGTCTTCGACAACCCCCAAGAACAATTTGTTCTTTGGTTTCTATCTGACAGTTTTCATCTCCTTCCTCCTTACACAACACGGTGCCATAGGCTTATCTTATCCAAAGGTGCAAAAAATATACGCATCGTAACGTTGGGAGGAAGTCAAAGAGTAGGTGTAGCGGTCGACTATCAACCGCTTCCATGTATAAGGCGTACGGCATTGTTGAGGAAGCCGTGGATCCGATGCTAGTGACAAGACGCTCAAATTAGTGAATTACACACATTGAAAGTCACGACGGTATTGTGGGACGCGGCGGGCGTGTTCTGTGCGTACTGCGCTATTCAGAAATAGTAGGCACTCGTTTTAACGCGTGCTGCGAATAGAAGATGAGAGACAGACGTAGAACATAACGGTTAGACTTACCTACGGGTGGTGGAGATCCTTGTGATGCTGCTCCACTTGACTGCCGGTGGGATATTGCTTCTGCGTAGCTAACTGTATTGAAGACTTCAGGTGTGGCATAATACCAGTACCGATGTTGCAGCCCGAATGAGTGGCTGGCGATGGCCATTTGTGACAATTAGACAGGAGGAGGTCTGGTGCTGTCCCAAGTTTTGAAAGTCTCTGCAATCTCCGGAGAATTCTGGTCGTTGTGGGGGCTATCATGGTATGGAATACGGGTGTGATTCGGAAGGAGAGTGAGCACGGGAGTGGAAGGGCCGAGGAGTTCTGCGGTTTTCGATGAAGCGCAGGTCGTACTTCTCTCGGGTATTCAGACTGCAGGGTGAATTTTCTGGGACAGAAGCTATCTCCTACTCTTCTGGCAGAGTGATGCGTGCCTGCACCTCCTGGAGTAGATGCTGTTGGTCAGATAACGAGAATAAGCTATCCTTTACATGTTGTATATTGACAGAGGTAGGTGCCACCATAGTGCAGTTATTAAGTACCAGCATAAATTTCATGTGGAAACAACCCATTTGTCCGAGCTTGGGAAAAACGGCAATCCAATTACGGTTACGTCGCGTGCTAGTTCGCGGAGTGTTATTCTCACCATTGGTGACGAACACGACGGGGGTGGATGGATCAAAATGACCGCGTAGCCAGTTGACGTCGCTCACAAACGAAGAGAGGATAGCAAAGGATATATCCGATTTCTGTACAGGGTACTTGTCAGTACTTGGAATGTAATAAGACGCATGAGAAGCGTACATTGCCCAAAACCTGTGGCAGTGTGAAAACTGCTTTTCCATCCTTTCGAGGATCAGAGGCATGGACTAGAGTGGGCCGGAGTTCGCCTTCAAAGAAGAGTTCCTCTGTAGTGGAGGGGTTCGAGGAGATTGACGCCGTCTTGGTGTTAGACGAGTCTGGGTCGTCCCGCTCGTTGTCGCTGATGGTGGACGCGTCAGTTGGCATAGTGGGTGTGACGTGCCGGTGTGATAGTATGACCAAGCTCTTTGCAGTAGCACTATCTGAAAGTGAGAAAGCATGCATCGCTATCGTCAGCGGCAGACAACTAACCTTGCCTGCTCTTCGCCGCTGTAGTCGTGGAGGGACTTGAAGAAGCGGATGGTTACGTAAAGGCAAACCAGCCTATTCTTTATTCCCACCTAGTACAAAACGCAGTCCAACATAGCGACGACACGTCGAGCGCCACATTAATCTATCCCTATCCACGGCTCATCACCTATCCCATACCTCCTTGCAGGCCGTTCCCAAAACGCCACTTGCTCCAGTAGAAACACAATCCTAATCGCGTAATTATTAATCTTCAACACCAAAGCATCAGTGTAAAGGAACCAAAAGAAAGCGAACGAAAACCCACGTACAGTAATGGCTGCATCCAATGCATCCCTTCCCGAAACCCTCCCCCACGCGCTGACAGCGAAATTATGCGAGCCCATGTGCATCCATCCTATGGGCGTTTCGTCTCCTTGGTCTTCCGCGTGTCTGGAATGCGAGAATAAGGGGAACATGTATTGGCGGTGGAGGAGGGGACGACGGGGAAAGGGAAGGGGAGAGTAGACGGTATTAATCGTGAATGCAGCGGCGTCTTAGGTCATTGGAGGATAAAACTCTTCGGGAGGCAACGGCTTTGACAAGAGGGGGACGTGAGAATTCACGGGACGATACTTGAGGATATATCGCGGTATTGGCGCGTGAGTCGGTTATGTTATTTGAAGCTAAATCATGCGTGAGTACAAATGTTGGAAGGTGTGAAAATGAATCACTACCCAAGTACCTTCGAACAGATGCAGTAAGAGTTTTAAATGTACTCGCAGTCATCGTAGTGTTCTCCGTCTGTAGCAGTTCGGAATATATCCGCGCCAGCCATCATTCGCCTGGCAATATGTTAGATCATCACTTCTGCGCGTCAAAAACCTGAACGCGTGGTGGCAAGCAGACGACCGTCATGGTTGGTGATGCCGAAGGGCGCTGCAGCGGTTCCCGAGGCAATTCCGGAAACTGATCCAAAGTTCAAGTTGGTCTAGAGAAATGGACCAGGTAAGCAAACCAGTTGAAATGAAGAAAATGGATGCCATGGTCCTGACCTGTCACTGTGTCAGTTCCGCCGTTGCTTGCCTCGCGTGTCGGCGGCCGTAATTCAAGCAGGCGTCGAGAGTCGAGAGGTGATTCTTTCGTTCCCTCAGCAAGTGCTGACGCGGACGGTTATGACGTGACGATCTATCCACGGCGTGAAGAACAGACCGGTATTGCCATGATTTACCCTAACTTCAGTCAAAAATTGGAAGGCGCGCACAGCTGGAACTTGCTGTCCAGCTTCTTGATTCCCTCCTACTGCTTCCGTAGACAACAGATCCATAGCGCCACTTTTGGCGTCGCCGTGCGCAGATACTCCAAAGCGGATTGTCCGAGTGCAGAGTTTCGTTCGCCCAGCGGGCTGTGTGCCTACCCGGGGAGGCGCTCTACTTTCCAAGTAAGAAGATGCAGAAAGTGATGAATATAGAACAGTGCTCACCAAACTTTGCAGTGCAAGGCCGCCAGGCTTCCTTGTCATACCAAGATTACGCACGGCTTCCATCAGACGAGTATGGCCGACGTCGCTCATGGTAATACCTGCTCTGCGCGGCATGTACGAGCACGCGCGAGATATCCACACCGTACGTATGTAAATGTTGTACCTGTCGCCAAAGCTGGAAGTCGAAAGTTTCATCTGGTGATGAGGAGAAGCGGTGCGTGTCTGGAATGCGGAGAATAAAAGGAAGGGAGGGAAGGGGAAACTAGACACTATAAATCGCGAGCGGCGAATGCAGCGGCGTCTTGTCCGAATCCGGGAGGATGAAACTCTTCGGGAGGCAACGGCTTTGACGAGACAGGGAAGTAGGAATTCATGGGACGATACTTGAGAGGATATCGCGGTATTGGCGCGTACGTCGGTTATGTTATTTGAAACTGAATCATGGATGAGCACAAATTTTGAAAGGTGTGAAAATGATTCACTACCTTCGCATAGAGCTTGAAATATTCCCGTCTCCAAAGCTGTAGTACTCTTCGTTCTGACCCGCAAGGCGCACCAGCCATCAAATATGTTGGATGGATCATCACTTCTGCGCCTTAAAAAACTGAACGCGTCGTGGTAAGCAGACGACCGTCACTGAAGGGCGCTATAGCAGTTCCAAAGGCAATTCCGGGAACTGATCCAAAGTTCAAGTTGGTCTAGTTATCCAGTAGTAAGTACACCTCCTGAACTGAAAAAAGCTGGAGGCCATGATCCTGACCTGTGAGTTCCACCCTTGTTTGTCTTGCGTGTTGCTGGCCGTAATCGAAGCAGACGTCGATAGTCGAGAGTCGAATTTTTCGTTCCGCAGGAACCAAGCAGTGGTGACGGGGATGGTTATGGCATGACGAGTAGTTCGCAATCGAGGGCGTAAAGGGTACGCCGGTGTTGACGAGAATAAAACCGTAATTTCAGTTCAAAACTGGAAGATACGCGTTCCGGACAGGCGATGATGGTGGTGCAGATCAAGCTGTCCTGCATCACGTGGCCCGGGTCTGGTCTGCATTTCTGCAGTCAGTGCTGCTGTTCAGTTCAATCGTAACAACATTGACAGGAAATAACCGAGTAAGAGCATACAAACCAGAAGAACGAAAGTACTGTGTAAGATCAATCGAGGGAAAATGCGCCACAGTAAGTATTGTCAGTAAGTAAGTAGTAGACTAGTAGCTGATAATACAAGTTACGTATAGGATCGAAAACATACACAGACACCAAAGTCAAGAGTTTCGTGGTTGGACAGTCAAACATTGAGCTAAAAGTACAGATACTACACAAAGCAACAGCAGAGCAAATCCAAAGTCCAATTCTACCGACGAACACACTACATCCCCATCCACGGCTCATCGCCCTTCCCATACCTCCTCGCCGGCCGCTCCCAAAACGTCACCTTCTCCAGCTCACGTATCGGAAACACAATCCCAATCTCATAATTATTAATCTACAATTCCAAAACATCAGCGTGAAGGAACCAAAGGAAAGCAAATGAAAACCCACGTACAGTAATAGCCGCATCCGCCGCGCCTTTCCCCGACACCCTCCCCCACGCGCTCGGGGTGAAATTGTGCGAACCCATGTACGCCCATCCGATGGGTGTGTCGTCTGCTTGGTCTTGGTCTTGAAAAAGTCCCAGGATCATCTATCCGACACGGTCAAAATGAGAATATACGCGCAACGAGAACTGTACCTTGCTATGCGCAAGGTTATTCCCACCCCGGCTTCTCGAGTCGCGCAGGTGAAACTTGCTGTCCGGGCCAATGAGCGTCCTGAAGCCCTCCCACTGCTTCCGCTGACAGCAGATTGTCGATGCGCCCATGGGACCCAGAGTGCTGCCCATGACGGTCGCTTTGGTAGGGTAGACGACGTCAATGGACCCCATCATAGGTCGCTTGCTGCGCGCGCCTTTGACACTGAGATAGTCGGAAGCCGATTGTCCAAGTGCAGAGTTGTAAAACTCATTCAACCAAGACGTGGTGTAACTGCCAAGTGACGAGCTCTGAAAAGAAGGAAATGAGTCATAGATAATATAACAAAGAGATGTACTAACCAGGCATTCCAGTGCGATGCGACCAGGCTTCCTGGTCATGCCAAGATTTTGTACCGCTTTCATTAAACGAGTATGACCGAAGGCGTTTATAGAGTTTACGCCTGAAAGCAAGGTGAGAAGTCTCGACAACGTACCCGACACACGTGCGCATACCTGTGTGTTTCCCGGCTATCGAGGGTACAAGTTGAACAATAACTTTTGACCAGTCCCATCGGCAGCGCAGGTCTTCGATTACAGTGATGGGAAGCATCCCGGGGAATTGACCCAACACTTCCTTGACTCCAATAGCATGTAGGGTACGTTGTAGGAGACTCGGAAAATCGTCGAGTTTCGTCGCGCTCTTTGAATCGTGCTCTATTGGGGTGGGTCGCGGGGGTATATCTTGCAGCCAGAGAAGCTGTGATCAATTAGTCGTCGAACAGAGGATTGTGGAACAAACTCACGTTTTCCATTTCTCCGAAATCCTGTCGGATCAGGTTTGCGGTTGAAATCACAACGCGTACGCGCCCAGTTTTGTAGAATATCTATTCGCAATGAGCGTGATAGATCTATGGCCTGAAAAACACATACAAGCATAAATTTCATGTGGAAACAACCCATGTGTCCCAGCTTGGGTGTAACTTCAATCCAGTTTGGGCAAATGCGTCGGGCTGCGGTTTCCGTGTTGTTCTCACCATGAGTGACGAATACGACGGGAGTGGAAGAATCAAAATGGCCGCGGACCCAGTTGATCTCGCTAACAAACGAGGAGAGTATAGCAAAAGATATATCCGATTTCTGAAAAGACGTTAGTCAAGCGAAACAGGACGCGTCGGAATCGCACCTTGCCCAAAACTTGTGACAGTGTGAACACGGCTTTCTTATCTTTACGCGGCTGGGAAGTATGGACAATGGTTGGCCTGAGTTCGCCGTTGAAGAAGAGCTCCTCCGTAGTCGGGGTGGCCGAAGTGCTTCTGAGGGTTATCGCGGGCTGAGGTTTGCAGGGCACTTCTCCGTCACTTCCGGCATCATCGTCGTCCAAACCAGCGGTTCGCCGATACTTTCTGGCGCGTTCTCGGCACTCCTGTTCGCGATTCCTGACACGCAGACGTCCGAGACGTTCCTTTTCCAACTGTGCCCTGTCAGCCAGGAAGCCGGTGATGTTCGAGGACGTCGACGCCGTCTTGGATCTGGTGGTCGATGGCTCGTCGTCGTCGCTAATGACAATGACGTCGGCGGTGCGTTTGCGGGGAAGATGCGGCTTGCCTGGGAGGCTCAGTGCTATTGCTCTATAAGGGCCGTCAGAGGACAAAATCACCACAGGAGGGCGACTGACTGTGCTAGCTCATCCTGCTCGTTGTCGTCGCTAATTGTGGACGCGTCGGTTGGCGTAGCGGTTTTTACGTGTGGTCGCGGTGGAGTGGCGAGGCTCATGGCAATCGCTCTATCGGATAGTGAGCAAGTATGCATCGCCGTCGTCCGCAGGCTGCTAACCGTGCCAGCTCCTCGTCGTCGTCGTACTCGTGGGACGCGTCATGGTGGGAGGACATGAAGAGGCTGATGATTACGTAAAGGCCTCTGTCCTGCTACTAGCACTGGCAGACTAAAGATACACCTTTCAACATTACACGAACCAGGCTCCTGAATTCTATCGACTAGTCTAAGTACCTGAGACTTTAAACGTAAATCATCTCGGTCTGCCCCCCGCGTATACGACTAACTACAAACTCGTGTGATTCGTCGCCGCCAAAAGGCGGAGGGGGAAAGACGCCAATCGTGGTGATCGATATGTCCAGCCCATCTCGCTTGTACTGCTTCAAGCAGCGCATCAACGCCTCGTCTTGGCCAGACTTTCTTCTCTCCAGCATAACCGGCATCATAAGCTGAATGCTGATTTTCGCAATCTGTGACACCCCCGGCCCAGGTTCACACCATCGATAGTGGACAAAGTAGTCGAGTGAGGGCCCTATGAAGTGGACGACGCATGGCTGCGATGGAGAATCTGTGGCGGTGATGGATAATACGCGGAGGTTAGGCACGAGCGCTCCTTCAGCGCATGCATGAAATAGGTTTGCGAGCTGAGCATCCACATCATCATTCCAGGAGTTGTAGTTGAGGTGAAGCTCCTGGAGCCGCGGTGTGAGGGTAAGAATGTCGACTGTTGCAAACGGCGTATCCGCTATGTCCATCACATCGAGGATTTCTAAGGGACACTGGGACCTGTTTAATAGGCCTGCTATGGCGGTGCTCATTGTCAACAGACAGCGCTTGTTGTCCCAGGTGTGACGTATGGGTACGATACGCAGCTCCTTGAGCGACGGCAGGATTACACTCTCGACAAATCGAACATCGGATGCATGAAGAACCCGGACGGACAGATTGGTAACAGAGATCGTTATGGAGAGAGGGGGATTATCTTGATCTTCATCATCCGGAAGAGGATGAATGATTTTGAGGACCTGCAAGGCCGGGCAGTCTACAAGATAATGGAGGCGCCTCATCGAGGTCCCCAACATGGATTCCTCGACATCATCGTGCACCCATTTGAAGTAGAGATCTTCGAGTTGGGGAAGTGGTAGATAAATTCGTTCGAAGACGACGTCCATCAGAGTTACTGATGTAAGACGAGGTGCAATCCTGAAGCCAGCGACGATTGGAAAGTCTATCTCACCAACATCCTTGAATTTCGCCCGGAGGCTCAATGTCTCTAGCAACGGCAACTTTCCCAAAACATTGTCCAACAAGGTCATGAGCCCGGGCAGGATGATAAGATCGATCTCTCGCCACCGTTCAGAATGCTCCATGACCATGTTCAACAATTCAAGGTTGAGGCGGAACGCCGCACACCGGGAGGCTGAAACGGGATCCGAATCCTCAGAACGCATGTGGAAGGAGATGGTGAGAGGGACAGACGCGCTCTGCGCAAGACACGTTCGGAGCATGTGCATGGACTCCCGAGAAACTTTGACGTCGTCCACCGAGTTCAAAAGGAAGTTGGACCACAGTACCGGCGTACTGAACACGACGCGTCTCCATCGGCTGCACACCTGCGCGAGATGCCACGGCCCGGCTTTGGTATGAAAGACGTCGAAGCCTTTGCAGTACCATTTGAAAATTTCCACCAGGACATCTGTCGGAAACCCGCGCATCCGCGACAGCATGCCTCGACAGACATTGACCGTTTCCGACAATCGCTTCCTCTTTGCCTGTATAGCCGATAAAGTGGCCTGAAGGTCCGAGATTTGCTCGTCTGCCTCGCCTAGTTGTGCCTCAAGCTTGCACAGAACGGCGGCGTTGAATAACGCGACCTCTGCATCAGATAAAGGCTCGTTCGTGATCGTGACCTTGACGCGCAGGGCGTTTGGAGCGTCTGACATTATGAGAGCTAGGTCTTCCTGGGAATCGGTCGACGACGAAGAGGAATCCATGATGAACGGCACGGCAAGCTAGATTATACCACTGTCAAATAGTTAGTTCATGTTTGATTCAAATTTTAGCATAGCCTACGAAAATAACTGAAGGGTTGGTCTCAGTCGTTGTTAATGGTCGTTCGTCCCGGGTAATTGATGATGACAGTGAAAAGAAAGCAGCGCACGTGGATCAAATTTGGTAAGACTTGAATTTGAACCAAAACCTCATCTCTTCAACTTCTCAGCGCTCAGCCTGTGAGCCTGACCCTATATTTCTATGCCCTTCTCCAAACTCCCTGAAAAACAATGTCATCGACGAATTCTCCACCGATAAATGCACCCTCCGTCTGCTTCTCCAGACGCGTTGCCGCTCTTCTCTGATCTTCCGCAATGTTCTTCTTAAAGCTCGTCTTCACTGCCAGTTCTCCTCCCCTCCTCGCGACATGTACATTGACAATTGACGAGTATCACTGTCGTAACAGAAAGCTTGAGATTCAATGGACCGTTTATTCGGCTATTCCGGTCTAACTCAAAGCGACCAATTATCGCCCTCAGACATCCCGTTACAAATACTGCATTCTCCTGCACATCCGGCGCAGCGCATCAAAGTTGTCAAGGCACTGCATCCTGCACCCAGCTGTTCCGTCGACACGATCCATACTAAGAAACACATTGATTAGTACCATATCGCAAGTGGACTAATAGCAGTAAGACACGTACCATTCTGCTGCTCCAGCAGACAATCCATAAACACGTATAGTAGAACCCCAGGGTAATCTGTCGCAAGATGGATCGGGTGCTTGTAGAGGCCAATCGGCTGGCGATTCCCCTTGATGTACTCGAACGTAGCAGTTTCGTTCACGCCCAGCGCCTCGGGATGACGATGAGCATGAATATTCCGTATGAGACTAGAAGAACCATTAGTATCTGCCCGAGAACGCGAAGAGGAATAACAAAACTCACCTGCTTGTTCGATGACACTGATGAGGAGTAAGATATTGCTCAGGTCCTTCCAGAAAGAAGTCTGCCAGCACCAGTCTGCGATATCCATAAGCCAACATTCAAAAGGAATCGCGACCACATGACAGACCTGAATTAAAACCGCGACACAGCCAAGGCTAGCAAAGCCTTGACCAAAAAAGTCGAAGGAAGAAGCGCATACCGAGACCTCCGGAATAAGCCGTCGTTCGAATCCATATCCGAAGCGATGAGCTTCCCTTACACTAAATAACCGAACGCTATGAACCCCGCAGCGGGCATAATCACCAACAGCTCAGTCGCGATGAAGAGCATCGTCTATTTCGAAGGATGATGCGTAGCGCAAAGCCCGCCGCGGCATGGATCTCCGCGAAGGGAAGCAAGAAACCCCACCGGGTCTAAGCGCTCACACGATGTGGCCGAGCAAGAAAGACCTACGTAGAGGGCTGCCAGGCCGGCGTTGGCTGCGATGCCAGGTACTACGTATGAGAGTTTGGAGTCGGCTTGGAGAACGACGTCGCAGATCTGCCAGGGGAGGTGGTTGAAGTTCATATTAGACGTCGGTGATATTCCTCGTTTCCCGGTTATAAGGGTACCATAGCGAGATGCGTTTATGTCATCGGGCACTCTGTGGAGGAGAAGCGTGCCCGGTGTAGGGAGTGCAATGAAGCAAGCTACATCCGCCCATGATCGCAACACATTGTCTGCTCGGACTCGTCTCTTTGTGTGGCGGTGCAGCCGGAAAGACCGAATTCGAAGCAGAAGAAGTGCGTGAGGCCAGTTTCGAAGAAATTTATCGATTCCTTGAACCGACGGACCGTGCGCGCATGCAAGAAAGGGTGTTGAGGATGTCGAGGTTGATATGGGCCGCCGCTAGATTAGGATATCGACCAGAGCAACTGTATCTGCAACATGGGTTTTCATTGTAGCACGACGGCAGATTACGGGGCATAAGCAGCGGTGGATGTGCCCATAGGTATGAACAATTTTATCTGGTTTGAACCTGCCAGGATGTCCAGGTATAAACCAAAATTTAGAAGACTGGGGAAAGCACTGGACTTACTGATGAAGAGAAAAATTCAAATACCACAGCTACTGATCATTACGCTTCTTGGCAAACTTTGTATGCCTCTACTGGAATCATTTCCCGAGAGAAAGTAAGTCCATTTCTGAAAGACCCCAAAATGAAATTGACAAACAAATTTATCCAAGCTTGGGTTGGACAACGCGTTTCGTTCGCATTTCATACCGCCTCTTCAAATGAAGTACGCTGATTGAAGGGAACGTCTTTGTTGTTCGATTTTTTCAAAATCCACCTAGACGCAGCTTAAGTAAATTCCCTGCCTCGACACGCTGGAGGCTCCATTGCGAGTGAGAATAACGAGAGCCAGCAGTGAGCGCCCTCAGCTGATTACGCTGGGCATTGGCATTACCCAACTTTTTGCAAGAGAGAGAGAGAGACTTGAGATGGTGGTTCCAAGCCAAGGTACGGAAACCGGCCCGAAACTCCGGATGTGCAATCCATTTCTGATTCAGGCCCCCTCATCTATTTCTTACCTTCATGTTGCTATCGGGGGTGACCGTAAGTTGAGCTCTTTTTAACACCAAATCTTGTTCATGCCGTTCCTGAAGGCGCTGTTTCGTCGAATGGATCTCGTTCACCGCAGATACATGCTGAATCTGGTTGCAGTGGGTTTTCATTTGCACTGATTGTAGTCTGACGCGCCTTTTCAGGTCAAAATGCTATCTAAAATTGGCGCAGAATCACTACCTACTTGCCTCTGAGTCTCAAGAGCCGCAACGCGCAACCACTTAGGATGAGGAACTTGCGGATTTTCGTGCAATTGTAGGCAACGCACTGAGTATTATCGATGGCACGGGCGAGAAGCTTTTTCAAGCCAAGGAGTTACTGGACCATCTTCATCAGGCGCGGTCCCGGGCGGAAGCCGACCTCGCAGACGCGCAATCTCTCCTCCATGCCCGTCCGAAAATGCTGATGGCAACCATTTTTTCTCACTGCGTGCCGACATGGGAGACGGGTCTGTGGGGTCTCTGAATCTGGCTTTATCTGCATGGACGTTATCATTTCTGTCGTAATATTGGATTGTCCTCGCCCCATTTATGTTCGTATCTAGAACTGGATATTGATAGCAGCAAGCTCACACCGCTGCTCGCCAGCTCGTGTGCAAGATGATGCTGTTCATCGAACGGTCCAAAGGCTTGCCGTTGTTCTTTCATGTCAGCAGGTTGCGCTCAGGGGTGTCTCCGCCGCGATAGAATATCTACCATACACCTCCCCAGTCGATGCAACGTCTTTTCTTGCCTCGAGCACCTGATCATCCTTGACGTTGAAGAAGACAATGACGAGCGGGATAACGGTTAACCTGCACGTATTGGCCACATCGAACACGCCGAACCTTCGCGTGCTAGGGCGGATAATGTTGCGATACTAGGTTACAAAGGACTGTGTTTTCGATTCTATATGGGCCTTGTATTACAGGCTATTACTTCCCTCTTGTATGTATCGAGGACGGTTCAAGAGATATGTGGTACTAATGTATGTACCTACATACTATACAGCACGGAGGTGAAATGAGATTTCTTATTGGGTTTCTATACGACGAACGATATCTCCAACAATGTGTCCTATGGCAGTTACAGTCCATCGGCTCCTCGCGTAGAAACAAGTGGGCTCTAATCACATTAACACATATAAATCTGATTGTACGCCAACAATCATTGATTCATGGAGGTACATTAGTTGCTGGATTGTATGTCTAGAAGTAACCCTTCATAGCTCCGATCCGTAGGGCTCCCTAAGAAGAGGCGGGTACGCCACATTCAACCGTGACACCCTTCTCTTCACCTCTTCGTCCATACCCTCAAATGGCATCCCACGACCGACAGAAACCTCGTCGAAAGCCCTGTACTCCAGCATATCAACGAAAGCCTTCTCATCTACAACGTGGTTCCACACCAGGTGGAGGGAGGTCAAGATCGGCAGGAAGGACTTGTCCTGCATCTGAGCGAGGAGTGTGGGAGAGAGGGGCCAGTCTTCGGTAGTAAACGGGATGGTCGGTTCGGAGATGATCAGAACACAGAGGGTGGATTGGATGGGTTGGAGAAGGTTGAGAAGACTAGTACTGGAGATGGGAGTATAAAGAAGGCGCAGCGTCTTAAGAGATGCATGGCGGATGAGGCGGACGAAGGCCGATTCATCAACAGGGTACTCAGGAAGCTCGGTGTCACTGTAAACAATGCTGAGTTCCTCGAGGGTAGGGATATCTACACCCGCAAGATTGATTTCCTGCAACATGTCATTCTGAAAAAGGCAGTTCATGTAAAGAAGCAATGACGTGAGGTGGCGCAGGCCGCTCAGCACATTGCGGATGAACAACGTCTTCGCTGCGACGATGGAAAGAGTCGTGATGTTGGGAAATCGTTCCGAGATGCTAAAGCCAACGGGCCAACAATGGCCAAGTCGGTACTGGTGGATGGTGCGAGCCCATTCGAGGTGGGTAGGAGGGATATGGGGAATGTATTCGGAAAAGTAGACCCGTCGGATACCGCCTGCGCAGGTGAGGAGAAGCTCGAGCGCATGCCAGACGTCCCACCCCTGCCAATGAAAATACACGTCCTGCAACATCGGAAGTGCCATTCCGCGCAGCAAGTCAGAAAGCGCGTCATTGAATCTATTCCCAAGAAATCCCAAAATCTTGAATTCGCGGCAGCGGCCAAGGGCACTTCTCACGAGAGGAAACACGGGCGACTGCTCCGCCACCTCGAACTCTTCTAGTTGGTATTCAGTGCTTCTGAGCCCTGATCCGACCAAGATAAGGGTAATTGGATGCGTCCCGGACAGGCGAAGGAAGTGGGCGATGCTGTCTGCCTGGGTGCATGCAATATAGTCGGCGTCATCCGTGTTGTGCAGATCATCCCAGAGCCCGCGTTTATAGACAATTATCTTTATGGCTGACCAGAGCTTGGAGTTGGCATGTACCATCGTTCTCAGGTAGGAGCAGATTTGGGAAAGGCATAGAGGAGTGTTCGTGCCTTCGGAGAAAATGACGTCCCATAGTTCTGGAGGTAGTACGGATGGATCCATTGGTCAAGCTTGTGAACGTTGACGGTAAGCGCAGAGTAGATGCCGACGGCGGAATCAGGTTGTTTGTCAGAAGTTCACACGCACCTCGAGGTTTAAACGTTTTCTTTTGCAGTCAAAGCTTTTCGACTCTGACCTTCGTAGCATAACGCACGTCGTTGTGGGATCATCCAGCCAGGACGAGCGGTAACGCTAGTTGAACTGTATATTTGTGTAGCTGACATGGATGTCCTTGTGAACAGTTTAACGCTGCGCCGGGATTCGGATTTATACCTAGCGTCATCGAGGAGGAATACATCCAGTGGCTCGCTCTCCTCTACGCTGTACCAAAAGTCGCGCAAAGGCTTTCAACATGCCCAGTCCCATTGACACCATTCCTCCCGAAATCCTCAGTGAAATCTTCCTCCGCTACATCTACAGTTGTATTCCCAAGCGAATCCGCTTCGATCGTGCGCAGGACCTCATTTCTGACTGCGAAGACATTTCAAATGCGCCGTATCTCCTCCTAGAAGTCTGTCGCCAATGGCACAATATTGCTCTTGCCGAGCCCCGTCTTTGGGCTGCAGCATTCGCGATTCATTGCCGGTATAGATATTTTCCGCACAATGGTGTCCCGACGTATCATGCGTTAGCGTCCCGCCATGCGCAAAGACGGGTCCTCTCTTTGGAGCGTCTTAATAGGAGGATTGAGCGCTCGAGGAAACTACCCATAGACCTCCTGGTCTTCTCATACGATAGCCACAATCACATCCGCCCTGCACAAGCCACTTCCCTATACCGTGCCATGCTCAACATGCTGCCTCGTGTACGCAGGGCGCACTTGTTTGTGAAGATGCAGCCCAAAGACCTAGCCGTATTTCCTCTCGAGCTAGAGGCACGACTTGATGAAGCCGAAGTGGTGGTTTTGTCTCTATGTGGGGATGTGGAGGAATGTGTGCGATTGGGAGTACAATTTCTTCGCCACATGCGTCGTGTCCGTGACCTTACACTCTCTCAACTCACGAATACGCGCTGCCTTCGCGATGCGCCTTTAACGAGCCTCACAGATCTCGTTGTAGGCATCGTGAACTTTAGCTTATTCTGCAATGTGCTCCAACACGCACCCGTACTTCGGAACGTCGAGATTGTGATGGTGACGGCGTTTGGCCTTGCGTTTGGCAGTTTTCCTTCATCAGTCTTACTCTTTACCCATGCTCAACTGCGTCGACTCGATATTCAGCGCAGTGCTTTTGTATTTCCCCCCTGGGTGTCTTGGGAGGTGCTACACGAGTTAACACTGCCCAATCTCCAGACCTTGCGTCTCGCGCTGCAACCTGGGGGCCATTGGCCTCCACAGGCAACCGTTGACTTCTTCCTGCGCTCGGAATGTCAGCTATCCGAATTGTCCCTTACAAACGGTACTGTAGGCGACAAGATCACTGAGATCTCCGAGTCGCTGAAATCTCTAGTTGTTCTTCACTGTACGATGACAGACATCTCCGACAACGCGCTGCAGTTCTTATCCCGACCGGGGGTGCTCCCACATTTGCGGTATATCGGGTCGCCGGATACAAAAGAGTGGGCTCCAACCTCTTCCACAGATTTAAATCTAATTGTACTCCAACAGACATCGTTTCGCGCAGCTATGAAGTGCATGTCAATCTGGCGGAAGAGGCATTCCCACATCATTCATAGTTCGATCTATCAATAGTGTACAGGGCTGTCCAAAAGAGTAAATAAAAAGGCAAGTGAGGGAGACCAAGCGTGATATGATAAAATATATAATCTCTCCGAAACACATCTCAAATCGTCCATGGGGCCACCGTAACACAGCTTGCGTAAGTTGAAATAGGTCCAAACACAGGCCATTTCAACTCCCATGTGCATCCCGTCTCATCTAAGGCGTACTCTGTTAACGCTTAGCAGCGACTAGCCTCTTGACTAGCCTCACCGCTCCCAAGTGGTAAGACAACGATCCGGGTACAAATCCAGAGAGCTGGATGAGGATGCGCTCCACCCGTTCGATAGGCCGGTGCACTAACCAATATGCATTAGCCGCCGCGATGGCATTGGTCCGATATTCGAGTTGGGGAAGTGGTAGATCCTTGCAGGTCCTTATGTCAATAAGATTGGAGAGAAATAATGCCTGCCGTTCGCGATGGCACATACCAATGCGAAAATAGTCGAATACAATCACAGTCGAGTCCAGACAGATGAACACGTCGACATGTAGGGAGGGATACATGCCTACGTTATAAGGTTTTCGGATAGATGTCCAAGAGTGAAAAGGAGCAAAATCAAAGAGAGCCTGTCGGCGCGCTTGACCTTAGCGCAAAGAAGAGGACGAAGAAGAACTCGAGAGCAAGACGGCGGTGAATCCGGCATGAAGGAGTTATAATACCGGGGAGAAAGACATGACAGCAAGGAACAAAAGAAACCAACACGCGTAGCCACAATCACACCGGGTCATACCAGACCGACCGTGGCCGTGCTATCCCAGCGCACATGTATCATGGTCCTCTCGCTGCTCTGGGTCGTCTAACATCATCCTCGCCAATAATATCATCTCTATCCACAAACTCCCCCTCGATAAACCGATCCAGCCTCTCTTGTTCAGCCTGATAATCCTCGAGCTTCCCTCTGAGACTGCTCCGGTCAAAATCCGTAAAGCGCACCCGCCCCGATTCGTCCTCCATGATGTTCCATGAGCGTACGTCGCGATGCAGGACGCCAGCTTCATGAATCGCTGTCAGGATGGACTTCAATTCAACGCTGCCGCTAATTCAGTCTCTACACGAAAGTCAAAGAATTGGAGGCTCACCGCGCCTTGGGTGAGAGCTCGACTCTCCGCTCGCTGTCCATGCGTTGCCCCAGAGGACGGCCAGCGTCAGATAGCATCAGAACGCGCAGGTCTGCATTAAGACCTTCGCGATATGAAAGTAGATTTGGTATCCCGGAAACACCTGCGTCGTGCAAATGGTTGTAAATCCGAACCTCATGCTGAAGCCGGCGAGCGCTCGCGCTGGTGCAAGCTATTTTGAGAACGAACGGTCGATACGTGGGGTCCTTTTCAGACTCCTTCGCAGCCTTCTTCTTGGAAGGTCTGCTGGATGAGGCTTTCCGACTATCAGCAGCGTCGCCAGCCTCAATGACGGCTTGATAAACGTCCCCAACAGCACCAGCACCAAGCCGCTTATACACAATAATTTTGAGGTACTCGGCGGGTCCATAGTGAGATCTGTGCTCTGCGTCCGGCTTGAAAAGAAGAAGTGGCGCCGGCGAATCCAAGTGGTCAAAGCGAAAGAATATTGCCAACACCGGGAATTTGTCCATGTAGGTAGTCATGGTCTGGAAGCGCACTGTAAGCTTTCGATAAAAGAAAGAATGTTTTAAGCCTACTTTATCAATCGACGACACACTATCGATATCTGAAGCGGCGTCGTCAGCTTTTAACCGTTTTGATGGGCGCCTGGGTTCGTCAAAGGTTGATTTCCTCTTTGTCAAGAGGGAGTTTTCGATCAGAGGAAGTCTCTGAACGGCGTCAGCGATAGCGAAGACATGAAACGCCGTCCAAAGACCACCGTATGCTGGTTCCTTGCATGAACGTATGTCGATGAGAGAAGACAGGAATAATGTTTGACGCTCCCTATGACGAACACCTATCCGAATATAGTTTCCACAATCGAATATGACGAAAGTCGCATCAACCTTGACGGCCGTAACCCATGCCTGCAACGAACTGAGACACGACAATGGAAAGGAAAGACTTCTGACCTTCTGGACGTAGTCTTCACATACTGGGGTGTATTCTCCGCCTTTATCCTTGGAAGGTGCGATTACGTTGATATCCTGAGAGACCGCAATACGCCTTGAAGCCTCATGAAGACGCACTCGACGACTACGACGCGGTCCCTCCACCTTTGGCAATATCCAAGGGCCATCCGGGGCATCTGGAGGTGGTGAACGCGAACGCGACGCGCCAGAATACTTGCAGTCTAAACGCCAAGGAAACTTCATACCGTGCAGGCGCGACATATCCTCCAAAACCGGCAATGCATCAGTGCAAAAAATCATTGACGAGGTCAGCTGCCTCGTGTGCCTATAAAGACGCTCGACCATGTCCCGATTCCGTCCCGTGAATCTCCCAAGTTCCTCTGGGCGAGGATGCCTCACATACAGAGCGATATCTTGAGACACATACGGCTGCTCAATAATATAAGGCGTCGTGTCCTTAGGCGCACCTGACCAGTGCAGCATGCAACCCAAGCGCGGTTGACTGGGGTGGACAACAAGACTGCTTGCAATCCATGTTAAGGGCATTTCTATACCAAGACGTCGGAGATTGACAATTGATATCGCATCCGTATCCTTGTCGGTGCGATAAGGCAAAGATCCATCGAGCTGGAACAGAGAGTCACTTCGCGCATCGAGGGCTTCAGAATATGAATCCACTAGGCCATCAAAGAGCTCGACATGCATAGTTGGAAGTATTTCCACATGCCTAAGAATAAGACTTTCGGATAGGTGCGAGTCTAGGAAGTGCAAAGGCGCGCTTGGGACGGGGACGGGTTTAGACCGTGGCCGTATGAGAGACGGCGGGTTGAAATCAAAGAATTTTTCGCGATGGGTAGGAGCG
The DNA here is from genome assembly GCA_036872995.1 of Hymenopellis raphanipes. NCBI lineage: Eukaryota > Fungi > Basidiomycota > Agaricomycetes > Agaricales > Physalacriaceae > Hymenopellis > Hymenopellis raphanipes. Next base: position 4,947,041 of record JAYMDG010000001.1, read on the forward strand.
CCCGGTTCGGGGGAGGAAGAGCGCGCAGAGGAATGTGAGGCAGAGGGCGAAGAGTTCAACATCTCTTCCGGTATGCCACTGCCATATACCGAAAAGATGACGCGACGGCGGAGGATGAAAGCGAACCCAACATGACGTGTAGATCACACACGAAGCGGGAAACTTCGGACCGAGCGTGGCTGTGTCATACACCATCGCTGTCAACAAACAATGAAGTTAACATTTCTTCTTCTTCTTCAGTATAGACCCCCTAGTTTGCGTATAGCACGCTTATGAGGTATACCGTAGTGTCTCAAGGACATCAAATTCCGCGTTGTCAGCGGTCCATGCTCTGAAGCCGAGAAATGATACAGTTGCAGGTATCCTCGAGAGCGATCCTATAGCCAGATCCTACGGCAATTATTACTCGTCGGCATCACCGCATGTTTGCCGCTGGTAATGAATACGCAAGTTAATGAAGCACGCCATTTATGACAGTGTGACAGAGGAACTCCCTTCAATCGCCCTTGAAATTGAATGACCCTGTAGATCCTAGTCTCGTACCGAAACGGGAGCAGGAATGTTCTTTTTTCAACTCCGCCCCATCTTCATCTGCTCCAATTCACCAAGGGAATCAGAACGTCGGGAACAATAGCACGATGCGCCGACACCTCAACTTCTCCTCCCGACCATTTGATACAATAGCGTTTCAGGTTTCTGCCGACCTCTCCTTGATATCTGTTTTGCCTGTTATTGTCCTATATCAGCATCATGTGTCCGCTGTGTGTCCATGTTCCCACGTCACCGTATGCTCTTGTTCCCACAGCGGACAATAAGATAACACTTCCCCCTTCGTCCTTCTTGTTCTGAAATGGCTTAAAATCTCATTCCCGGCTGTTGCGAGTCCTCACTGCAATATTTACCCTCAGCCACTTGGTACATATCATACTCATATTGTCTGTTGTGATGCTCATGATTCCACTAGGCATAGTCTCTCTGACCGCCCGCCACAGATCCTGGGCGTACCATCCATCATGTCCCACTCTCACTCGTCCACCCATGGCGGTCAGACAATTCGCCAGATCCTTCAGATCAGGTTTCCCCGCATTCACAGTAGCGAAGAGACACTGGCTTCGACAACGTCACGCAATTTGGGCCCTCCTCTAAGTCCAACTCCCGTTGGCCCAGGCTCTAAGCGAAGCTGGATCGCGTCGGAAGAGGATCAGTCAGAGCACCCTCTCTATCGCGAGCTCATTGCGTGGCAGGGTCCAATGCCAGGGTACTTCATTATGCATCTTCCAGACCGATTACGCCTGAAGCATGTCAAATCGTTTGCCAATCTTCCCTTACTTCTCGTCGAAAAAATCCAGTCATTCCCTGGCCTTGACCTCACAATCCCTCACGACAACCGATATGCGTCGGACAAGCGAACTAACATGTTGTTCAGCTGGGAAGACCGCGACGATCGCTCGAAATCAGTCGAGACTATCGTCAATCTCCAAGAAGCACATCGCTACCAGGGACGGCTGATAGCGGCCTGTGCTTCGGCAGTCGTCGGAAATCCCACTAGGTTCACGGACAGTATCGAACTCCTTGAATCTACGAAGTCTGTGCAGACGATCCATCCCGGGTCTGCCGAAGTCTGCGCTGCAGAATATCTCTCTTTGAACCCCGAGCTACCGGGTGTTAGAGCGTCCACCAGGCGAGTGCATGAGTTTGTCTATCATGCTGTCGAATACTTCGGGCTGTCAGCTATTCAGGCAACGCACATTCAACCCATCTGCGCGCCTCTTAATGCTGAGTTCCCACTTTCTGCCGCCGTACAGGTCGCGAAGCAGCAGCTGCCGCTTGAATCCTTCGTCTGTCAAGGGCGCGACGACCCGCGTCATTACTGTCGCTCAGCTCACTGTCGCGGCAGAGTTGCCGAACCGCCATGGCCATTCACAACATCTGGACGGCCAACAGGCGTTGACGGTGAACCTGCTTTAGAACTGATTCGCCGGGCCGAGGTGACCGACCTCCCCTCAAGGCCCGTTAGCAGAGCCGAGCTGATAACGGTGTCGTTATTTTTACAACAAGTACGTTCATACTTTCCCATCTAACGCCACAATTTCTAACTTGTGATTGAGGTATGGGGAATCGCCCTGGCTGCAGACGCCACATTCGTGACAGTCAGCGGTGTTAACGAGGAGATGATGTTCATCCGCCATCGTGACTCGCAGACACTATTCCTGTCTAACGTCCTAACTGTCCACCGTGATCCTCTGTTGAGCAAAACTCCCCATCTTGCTGTTCATGTCGGTGAAGGCGTGTATGCGCACGAGGATGCATTTTGGCGAGCCCGCATGTTGGAAGAGCACAGGCGAAAGGGTACCCTACCTGCATCCTTCCGATACCCGTTCCGAAATGACATTGATCTCCTGCACTCGGACTTGAGCTTTAAGGAGCTGTCGCGTTCCTATGAGCTCTCTATCGGGAAGTTTCTCCCACCCCCTTTGTTCGTTCGTATCCTTCACCTTTTATGATAAGTGGCCAACTCTGACGTTTCTGCGTACAGAAACCCGAATATAGTTTCAAAAGCAACTTGGATTTGTTCGATGGGGCAAAGGAAGTTCGCATCCATTGGGATGAGGACGACGCCGTCTTAACCCTCCATCAGATCTTCGGTAACTTCAAATCTCCAATGACATTGCCTTTTGTCAGATCGTCAAAACACTCGGGGCGCAATGATCCCGCTTCCACCCTTGATGTGAAAATTCACTGTTTTAAACAACACGCTTGGCGCCTGTGCCTTTGCTACTTCATTCATGAAGACAAGACTGCATATGGCAAACCTTTTGTCATGAAGCTTGCCTGGTCGCCTATTCTGAGGCCGAATGAGGAGCTCTTGGAGCTCTCAAGGGTTGAGCGGACGCCTGACATCGACGACGAATACGACCTATTGCAGATGCTGGAGAACAGTGATGACGACGTGTCGCGCAGAGTGCCGAGGCCTTACGGGCTTTTTTCTGGCGATATCAAGATCGTCGAACAACGGTACAAATTTTCTGCCTACTTTGCGGAGGAGTGCGAGGGCTGCTACCCTATTGGCATCGCGGACGAACTAAACGATGACTTGCGGTAGGTGATTGCGTGCTTACGCGGCATTTTATCACTAACTCGGCGCGACTCTAGCGAAAGTATTGCTGATTGGCTGGAGGACGTGCATAACCCGGGCGGGTTCTTACATCAGAACCTCTCAGTCGAAAACATCCTGTTCAAGCCCTCCGATCCCAGTTGTTTCTATGTTGTAGGGTGGGGTAAGGCGCTAATTACTTCTTCCATGGAGATAGACGAGCGACGTAAACGCATAGCGCAAGAGGAGGATTTGCTGTATGACCTGTTCACCAAGAGATTCCATGGTGCCGGCCCGCCGAGGAAGCAAGCCAGATACGAGACGGAGACCGAGGATGAGAACGGTCAAGATGAGCGATCTGGAGATGACGAAGCGTAGTATACTATTGACACACATAGTCCGTGCTATGGCATGTAAAAGTAATAAGAGCAGGACGGGTGGGGTCCTTACAGAGCCCAGCAAGGGCACGAAGACGTCCATTATAAGTGTATCAGATAGTCTTTCGTAAAGCTTTCTTGTCCAACTGCTCACGAAGATCTTGACCGATGTCGAGACACATCCTACAGCAAACCGTGGATATAAAGACTTGCAATGACAGTTGCACGGACGACGTGCTCGCTAACAATACGTCCGAGCTCGCATGGAACCAACGAGTCAGGTAACACAGGTGACAGAAGTTCGTCAATAATTCACAGACGATCATCATCTTTGTTCGGACCGACGGAGGATTTATGGGGGTTCACAGTTCATAATGAAAGCATTGACTTTCCTTTGCGGGAGAGGCAGTCAATGACTACCACAGCACAATAGCGTGCTAGCTTTACGATCTCGGACTCTTTGCCAGCGGATTTCTCCTAGTAATCACGGAGATTTCCCAGTATGTACACCACCAGGTAGGACGAACTGGGTTTCGTAATTCGACGGGGAGAAGGAGTCCTTTCAAGTCGACCAAGAGCAAAATGGAGCGAAGACATCTAGATGTGACGGTGTAGGCAGAAGGAGTATACGACTAGATTTTGGGCAGAGGAAGCAGCTGGATGAAGCGTGTTGATGGTAAGACAACAAGGACTCTCTTCACGTGCATATTGTTCACGATCAAATTGTTCAGCTACAGATGACCTGTTCGCGTTACGCCTTTCGAAGTAGAAAGATGTATAATGTATTCGTTTAATTTAGGACTCATGTCCGATGTGCTTTGAACTTGAACCATTTAGAACTCCTGCGGAAAGACCAAAGGAAACTGCTCGAGGTACGCATCATCCCAAGCTTCACCATCCTCGTTGTCAGCCTCCAACTCATCATCGGAAACCCAGTCATATGTCACGAAAAGTCTGCCAAAATGCAACATAAGTTTCGCCGTGGAGAAAAGCTGACAGAAATCACGCACTCGTCTTCCTCTTCACTAGTACCTTCATCGTCGTCGGAGTCGTCCAACAGATCTGAAAGCTCTGAAAGCGCAGAGCACAGTAAAGCGCTTGGTAGGATATCATCGTCCTCTTCCTCGGATGAATCTGAGTCAGAATCATCATCGACTTCATCGTCGTCTCGAAGGGTGAAGGACAGTAGCCACGCAGAGGGGCGCTCTTGGGCTACGCTGGACGTGGATATAGTAGCGAGTGGCGTCTCGTTTGTGAGTTCCACAGATTGGCCAAGCTCCTCGTCCTCGTCCTCAAATGGAAAGTGAATTTCGTTTCGGAGAGGCGAAGACATGAATGGTGCTGGCAGGAAAGACGGAGGCATGATGTTAGTGGTGTGCTCATAGTATGTCCCAACCTTATATATCCGTGTTCGCGCGACCCCATTGTTCCATTGTTGGGCGCTTGTCCACACCTCACTGTTAGATACCCCGTTTGGAAACATACTTCATTGTTGGGCGTGAACAATGGTGAGCGTCCACTGCCACTGAGTGTTTGTGAGTGGGGTTTGCTAGAATTCGAGAATTTAGAAATGCGTACCATTTGAAAGTGGGTACTAACCCCGTCCGCTCTCGCGAATAATGAAGAAGAAATAAATAAAATTGGCGAGTAGAAAATCGAAACCCAAGAATTAAAGCAAGATGAGGCGATAGGTAAAGTCGCAAGCGGTATACTGCTCGAAGAGTCAGACATGAATTAGTGAATCGGGATCTTCCTCTCCTCCTCCTTGGCCCTGATGCATGGACACGTTCCCCGATGCCTGACCCATTCGTCAACATAATCATAACCCGTTCCGCTCTCCGTGTCGAGCGGCTCAATCATCGCTCGGCACACCCTGCACATCCCATACTGCGCCTCATAATTCTCTGTCGCCATCCACTCCTCGCCCTCCAGCCACCTCTTCCTCCCCTCCCACCCCACCATCAACTCGGGCGGGATCCGCCACCTCGCGACGATTTCTGGGAAGGTGGGCGCGCGTTTAAATGTGAGATCGATCGTGATGTTGCAGCGAGAGTGCAGCTTGCGTTTGTCGGCGGTGAAGTGGGCCTTGAATGGGGCGCTGAAGTCGTGTGGGAGTTTGACGCCGCCGACGGCTGGAGGGAATGGGTTCTTGCGTGCCGCAAAGTGTTTAATTTGGACAGGTGGGAGTAGGTGGATGGTGTCTTCGACGCCTCTGGGGTTTTCGTGGGTTTCCTCTTCCGACTCCGTTAGGTCTTCGGATTCGGAGGAGCCGTCAGAGACGTGTTCTTGCTTGATGGATTTTGGACTGGGAGAACTAGGAAACTTCATTAATGGAATGCAAGGAAGGGTATACACGGCGACATACTCTTCGAGTTCATCTTGGTCCTCGTTCTCGCCATGTTTCCTCTTTAAAGGAATCCGAAGAATCAATTTCGTCTTCGGCGCGCTGAGTAGTGGCTTCCTATTCAACTATCAGAAAGAGTTCAAGGGTAGTAGCAAATGAATACGCACTCTTCGCGGACAAGCTTGCCTGGGACGTGTTCGGGTGGTTTAAGACCGACGCGTCGATTTTCCTTGGTGGTAGACATATTCCGGGTGGGTGAGGAGATGAGAGCAGATGTCGTGGGGTGCTGAAGGATGTATGGACGACAACAAGCTGGATGGAAGAAGTTATATGGATGAAAACGTGACTTCCATTGTGCAGGTCCAGCTTTCGTTTCCTTATTTGGATGTCCAAAAACCCATTGTTCTCTGCAAGCAGAAAGCTCTACGGGAAATGAAGTCGATACGGCCAATGGTCCACAACAGCACGCTAAACTTCATCACATTGGGCATTGGTAGTGTGGCGTCCGCGACTCACTAGTCAGATTGAGATAACGATCTCGAATCTCCGTAGAACGGACAGAAAATCAGAACGCGCCGGGCTCTATGCTGTCCACCCAATCCAGCGGAAGTATATCCGGCCTAGTATCAGCTAGACACAAGCCCGGTCCTTGAAGAAAGAAGACCGCCAGCACCAGTCTACGATATCCATAAGCCAACATTCAAAAGCAATCGTGACCGCATGACAGACCCGAATCAACACGGCGACAACAGCAACGCCTTGACCACCACAGTCATTGAAAGAAGGAGCGTATACCGAGACCGTCGCAATAAGCCATCGTTCTGAGTAGCGATAAGCTTCCCGTACACCGAATAGTTAGACGCCATGAACCCAGCCAGCGGCGGACATGATAACCAACAGCTCAGCCGCGATGATGAGCATTGACTATTTCGAAGGATGATGCGTAGCTCGGCGACGGGTCTGACGAGGTGGCCAAGAGCAAGAACGGCGTAGAGAGTGGCCGTACTGGCGTTGGCTGCGATACCGGGTACGTATGAGAGTCTGGAGTCGGCTTGGAGAACGACGTCGCGGATCTGGGGGAGGTGGGTGAAGTTCGTCGCGGGTAGGTGAGGCGTGGGCTGTCCTTCGTGTCCTGGTTATAAGGATACCATAGCGAAATGCATTTATGTCATCGGGTACTCTGAACTGGGGAAGCGTCCGGCGTATGCGGGAGGGCAATGAAGGAGGCGCATGATCGCAACAGAATGTCAAAGAACTCTTGAAAGAGTGCAAGTCCGACACGTGCTATGCGTACAAACGCGTTTAGGAGGAGTTTTATCGATTCCTTGAACGGATGAATATGTCGAAGTTGATACGTGCCGCCGCCACAGAAGGACATCGACCAGAACAGCTGCACCAACACGAGTATCGCTGTAGCGTGAGGACAGATTAGAGTGCGTAAGCAGCGGTGCGAATGCTTAAGTATAGGAGGCAGCTTGAATTCCATCTCTTTCTTTTAAAACCTGCCAGGATATATAATCCAAAATCTAGAAGACTGCAGAAAGCAGACTTACAGAGGCAAATAGCAGAAGTGGGGCAGATACCACAGTGAGAGGAAAAAGCTACTGAAGCATAGGCTTCTTGTCCAGCTATATATGTCTCCACTGGAGTCTGGAATCATTTCCTGAGAGAAAGTAAGTCCAGTTCTGAGAGAACCCAAAATCAAAATGACAAACAAATTTATCCAAGCTTGGGTTGCACAGCGCGTGTCGTTCGTATTTCACGCGGCCTCTTCAAATAAAGTAGACTGCTTGAAGGGAACGTCCTTTTCGGTCGATTTCAAAAAATCCAGCCAGACGCTCCCTGCCTCGGCATGCCAGTCTCCGTGGGCAGTGAAAATAACGCGATCCAGAAGTGAGCGCTTTGAGCTGATTACGCTGGGCATGGGCATTACCCCAATTTTTCAAAAGAGAGAGAGTTAAGATGGTGGTTACAAGCCAAGGGACGGATACCGGCCCGAAGCTCCGGAGCACATCACCAATGCAATTTTTGTGCAATTTAGCCCCACCCCTCACCTGCTTCTTACCTTCATGTTGCTGTCGGGGTGACGGTATGCGGAGCTCTTTCTCGTAGCAAATCTTGTTCATGCCGTTACTGAAGGCGTTGTTCCGTTCGCAATAGATTTTCATCATCTACTGCAGATGCTCAATCTGGTGGGCTTTCACGGTGTTTAAACTAATCGTAATCTAACGCGCCTTTCCAGCTCAAAATGCCGTGTAAACTTGGCTCGGAAACATTACCTACATGCGCACTGCTTGCCATTGAATCTTGGGAGCCGCAGCAGGAGGTAGTACGGATGGATCCATTGGTCAAGATCGTGAGTGTTGACGGTAAGCGCAGAGGCAAATGCCGACGGCGGAATCAAGTTTTGTCAGAAGTAGGGTTTCGATCCGGAAAGTCACACGCACCTCGAGGTTTAAACGTTTTCTTTTGCAGTCAACGTCATTCGACCACTTTCATAGAGCCTTGAAGCACGTCGTCACGAAGTCGTCCATTGACCTGTTCTCAAAATTTCTCCTGCCACGACGAGAGGTGACGCTTCAATTTGAACTATACATTCGTAAAGCTGACTAGGATGTCGTTGTGAACAGTTTAACACTGCGCCGGGATTCGAATTTATACCTAGCGTCATCGAGGAACCTGGCTCACCCTCCTCTGCGCTTCATCAAAAGTCGCACAAAGGCTTTCAACATGCTCAGTCCTATTGACACCATTCCTCCCGAAATCCTCATTGAAATCTTCCTCCACTACATCTACAGTTGTATTCCCCAGCAAATCCGCTTCGATCGTCTGCGAGACCTCATCAGTGACTGCGAAGACTTTCCAAATGCGCCGTATCTTCTCCTGGAAGTCTGCCGCCGATGGCACGATATTGCTCTTGCCGAGCCCCGTCTTTGGGCTGCAGCATTCGTGATTCATTGCCGGTATACAGATATTCCCCACAGTACTGTCCCGACGTCTCACGCGTTAGCGTCCCACGATGCGCAAAGACGAGGTCTCTCCCTGGAGCGTCTTACTAGGAGGATTGAGCGCTCGAGGGATCTACCCATAGACTTCCTGATCTTCTCATACGAGAGTCACAATCACGTCTCCCATGCAGAATCCGCTTCCTTATACCGTGCCATGCTCAACATGCTGCCTCGTGTACGCAAGTTGCACTTGTTTGTGGAGATGCAGCGCAAAGACAGGGCCGTATTTCCTCTCGAGCTAGAGGCACGACTTGACGAAGCCGAGGTAGTGGTTTTATCTCTGTTCGGGCATGGGGAGGGGTGTCTGCGATTGGGACTACGTTTTCTTCGCCACATGCGTCGCGTCCGTGACCTTACTCTGTCTCAACTCACGGATACGCGCTGCCTTCGCGATGCGCCTTTGACGAGCCTCACAGATCTCGTTGTAGGCATCGTGGGTTTCAACTTATTCTGCAATGTGCTGCAACACGCACCCGCACTTCAGAATGTCAAGATTGAGATGGTGACTTCGATTGGTGGCTCTCCCTTATCATCCCCACCCTTTACCCACGATCAACTGCGTCGACTGGATATTCAACGCAGTTCTTTCAGCGACCGGGGATCCTGGGAGGTGATACATGAGCTAACACTGCCCAATCTCCAGACGTTGCGTCTCGCCCTGCATCGTGGCCGTCACTGGCCTCCACAGGCAACCGTTGACTTCTTCCTGCGCTCGGAATGTCAGCTATCCGAATTGTCACTTACAGGCGGGACTATAGGCGACAAGATCGCTGAGATCTCCGAGTCGCTGAAATCTCTTGTTGCTCTCCATACGACGACGGACATCTCCGACAATGCATTGCAGTTCTTATCCCGACCGGGGGTGCTACCACATTTGCGGTACATCGGCTCGCAGGATACAAACAAGTGGGCTCCAATCTTCTCCGCGCGTGTAATCTAATTGCACTCCAACAGACATCGTTTCGTCCAAGTGTATTAAATACGAAGTTCATGTCGATTTGGGGAACGGAGGGGAAGAGGCATTCCCGAATCATTCATCGTTCGATCTATCCAATAGTGTACAATACTGTCCAAAAGAGTAAGTAAAAAATGCAAATGAAGGAGACTGAGCATGATATCTAACTTCTCCCAAACACGATTCATCCGGCCGTCTCGGCACAGCCTGGTAAGTTGAGCTACCTCCAGTTCAAGTCGAATGCTCATCCCGTCCCGTCTGAACCGTACGACGTTAACCTCAGCAACGACTAGCATCAGAAGAGTTCTCGGAGGTACTCTAGACGACGATCCGGGCAGAGACTCGGAGAGCTGAATGCGGTCTAACCGCTCGATAGGCCAGTCAACTAGGCAATGTGCAATAGCCGCTGCGAGAACGATGGCGTCAAAAGCAAGTATGTAGTCTTCATGAGCCGAGGTTAGTTAGAGTGCGAAAGGAGGCATCGATGTCTTGACTCACATTCAGTCGTTGAGAGCTTTCCATCGCGTCTACCAGAGTATTGTATGATGCGGAATGCCGTCATGAGCGGGTTCTTATCGCTCCACGAGAAGGCATGGCAGTGTCTTTGTACGAGAACTACACTCGATAATGAGTATGAACATTCCATACGAAACTGGAAGAACCGTTAGTAAGTGCTCCGGAACGCGAAGAGGAAACCAATAAAACTCACCTGTCTGTTCGATGACACGGTATTGCCCAGGTCCTTCAAGAAAGAAGACCGCCAGCATCAGTCTACAATATCCCTAAGCCAACATTCAAAAGGAATCGCGATCGCATGACAGACCGGAATCAAAACAGCCAACGCTAGCCACGCCTTTACCACCAAAGTCATCGAAGGAAGCAGCGTATACCGAGATCTCCGCAATGAGCCGTCGTTCGTAGTATCGCTGGTAGCGACGAGCTTCCCATACAATACACCAAATAGTTGAACGCCATAAACCCGGCGGCGGGCATGACCACCACCAGCTCAGCCGCGATGATGAGCATCGACTATTTCGAAGGATGATGCGTAGCGCGAAGTATGGATCTCGGCGAAGGGAAGCAAGAAACCCGACCGGGTGGCCGAGAGCGAGAACGGCGTAGAGAATGGCCGTACTGGCGTTGGCTACGACACCGGGGACGTATGGGAGTTTGGAGTCGGCTTGGAGAACGACGTCGCGGATCTGGGAAGGTGGGTGAAGGTCGTCGTGGGCGGGTGGTCCGGCATAAGCAGGAAGGTAATCCAGGAAGCTATTTGAAGATCGCTGCTCGGATTTGCCTCTTTGTGTGGCGGCGCAGCCGGAAAGAGCGAGTTCGAAGCAAAAGAAGTGCGTGAGGCTAGCTTGCCGAAAATGTTTATCGATTCCTTGAACGGATTGACCGTGCCCGTCTCCAAGAAAGGGTGTTGAGTATGTCGAGGTTGATACGTGCCACCGCTAGATCAGGGGATATCGACCAGAGCAACTGCGTCGGCCTGGAACCAATACAGGTCTTGGTAGAGGAAGATCGCAAATTGGACTCCGTAAGCGGCTTACAGGTATGAGCCTAGAGAACACTTTGTTTGAACCTTCTGATATCTTCTGGGAAGCAAGATCCAGAAAACTATAGGAAGCAGACTGACAGAGTCAAATGATAGAAGTAGAGCAGATATATTTCAGCTGGGGGTTAGGTTTCTTGTCCAGTTTTTCTATTGCATGAAAGGAAGTCAGACCATTTCTAAATTCTTGCCAGGACCAAAATCAGACTGACAAATTTATCCAAGCTTGGGTTAGACAGCGAGCGCAGGTCGTATTTAATGCCCCGGCCTTTTCGAATAAAGTAAGCTGGTTGAAGAGACCGTCCTTGTCGTTCGATTCCAAGCAACGGAACCTGGCGCTTCATGAGCATGTTCCTGCTTGGGCATGGTGAACTTTGAAGTCTCCGTGGCGAGGGCAAGTAATGCGCAGTGGGCAATTTCAGTTGATAGCTAGTAGGCAATAAACGCTAAGCATTGGTATCACCCAAATTTTGCAAAAGAGAGCTGAGTTGAGATGGTGGTTAGAACCCAAGGTACGGATACCGGCCCGAAACTCCGGAGCATCACCAATCCATTTCAGCCCAGCCCTCATCTGTTTCTTATCTTCTTGTTGCTATCGGGGGTGATAGTAAGTGGAGCTCTTTCTCCTAAATCTCGCTAATGCTGTGACTGAAGGCGCTGTTCCGTCAAATAGATCTTCTTCGTGCTGCCCAGATACATGTTTGATCTGGTTACAGTAGGTTGCCTGTTTACACTTTTTATAATCTGACGCGCCTTTTCAGTTTGAAATGGCGTATAACCTTGGCACGGAAACATACCAACTTGCCATTGAATCTCGGGAGCCGAAGCACGATGTGGAATACCTTCTTCACCGGGACCAACTAATTAAGGACGAGGAACTCGCTCACTGTCGACTACTCGCCGGATATTATCGACGGCCTTGACGAGAAGATTTTTCAAGCCTAGGAGTTACTGGAACATCTTCTTCAGGTGTGTACCCGAGCGGAAGCCGACCTCGCAGACGCGCAATCTCTCCTCTACCCCATGCGTGCCCTTCCGAACACGCTCATAGCGACAATCTTCTCTTACTGCGTACCGACATGGGAGACGGCTCTGTTGGAAGGTGAAGTCACCTCCCTCGACCCAGCTTTATCTCCATGGACGTTATCCTTTGTATGTCGTCGATGGCGGGATATTGCTTTGTCCTTGCCCCAGCTATGGATATATTTAGAGCTGGACATTGAGACTCATCAAGTCCATATCACTCCCCGCCAGCTCGCCTACAAGATGATCATCGAAAGGTCCAAAGGCTTGCCGCTGTTCTTTCGTTTGAGCAGTACGCACGACCATCCCATCTTCCTCGCTCTGGAAATGTCGCTACCGCCATTCAAACATCTGTCCCTAGACCTCCCCCGGTCGACGCTGCAGTGTCTGTCGGGCAACATCTTCTCCCCTCGATCTCTCCTCCACCCCTTCCGCACACGGTCCAGGCGACAGTCTTCTCTTATTGCATACCGACATGGAGACGGTTCTATTGGATGAATGCCACACCCCTCTGGATCTCGCTTGATTTGCTTGGACATTATCGTTTGTGTCGTGAGATTGCTTCGTCCCCCTCCCAGCTATGGACGCTGGATATCGACAGTCCACAAGCCCATATCACTGCCCGCCTGGTCGTGCACAGCATTCTGCTGTTCATCCAACCGTCCAAAGACTTGCCGTTGTTCTCTCATTGGAGCAGTATGTACAATCTTGAGGCTCGCGAACCATTCCCCCGCTGTGGAGATGTCGCTGCCGTGATAGAAACATCTATGTATCTATGGACCTTCCCAGGTTGGGGCTGCAGTTTCTGTCGGGAAACGTCTTCGAGCACCTAGTCATCCGACTTGACCTCGAGGAGAAAAGCGACGAGCAGGATAATACGCACGTATTGGACATGACGAAGGACGGACAGTGTTGCGAGACCAGGATACAAAGGACCATGTTTTCGATTACTTACTTGTCTTACAGGCCATATGTTCTATATGATTCTTGTATTTATCGAGAACGGTTCAAGAGATATATGTGGTATTAATATGTCGTTGGGCAGTACTGAGGTGAAAAGTCTGAAATCTCTTGTTGCGTTTCCATACGATCAACTCTTAACTTGAAGTTATGTCCCCGAGAATGCAAAAGATAATTTTAAGAATGTCGTATACAGCTACAACAAGACGAATGGGTAAGTAGTGAGAAGTAGGTATAATGATATTTTGGTCATAAAAATTGTCAACGTTATCCAAAGTGCGAGGTCGTATGTATTCCAGAGCCTCGATGTTTAAAAGTTCTTCATGATCATCATCATAGGTCGCGTCCGAGTCCGCATAAAGCCAACGCCGCGCCGAGCATGTCATCATCCGGCGTCCCATATGCCTTCGACCACGCAGGAGCAGTCCAGTTGACGGTGGGCTCTACCGGAGCCGACGCACTCCACCCGTTCCAAGTCGCCGCGCGCGCCAGCGGCAAAGCCTGAGCCTTCCCTGCCGGATCCTTCCGCTCGCGGTCTCCCAGATTTTCCTTCTCCACCAATCTAGACCTGGCACACGCCCATTCTAGGGTACGAGTGCGCGTGAGCTTGCCAAACTCTACAAACTCCTTCGGCGGCGGGCTGTTGGGCGGGAGAGCGGGCGACGAGGGCATATTGTCCCAGAGCGACGCGCCGGGCTTGCGTGTAGGCGTGTTGGGCGCGGTGCGCTCCGTACGCGATGCGACGGAGTCGAGCGATGGACGCGTCATGGGGATATACGGGTGACTCGAAGAGCGGGCAAAGTGGGGGTCATAGTGGTGCTGGTGGCTGTGGGTCGTCGTGCCGCTGACTTTGCGCTCCGTCTGTCGCTTGTTCTGGAACCAGATGGTGACTGACTTTGTCTCCCTGAAATGGATGGATGAAAAACTGCATCCGCGGAAGGAAAAAAAAATTAACGCACATGCGACCGGTTTTGGCGACGAGATCGCGCTGCTCTCTGGACGGGTGGGACGTCTGGTGGTAGAGCTGCTCGAGCATGACGAGCTGGGCCTCGCTGAAGCGTTTGCGTGTGCAGCGGATGCGGTCGCGCTGCTCAATGCTCTCGGCGCCGTCGTCTGACTCGACGCTGGTCGTTGAAGATGTGCGCGACAGCGTAGACGGGCGGCGGTGAGCGAGCATGACTGACACCGGGGTGGATGATGGTGGTAGATGAGAGACGGAAGCAGGGACCGGGTTAGTTCATTTAATCCCAACACACGCGCTCACGCGTTCCCACACGTGATGTTTATTTACGCGTTCGACGTTCATCCACGTGAGAGTTATTTGTCGCATTACGTGTCTGCTCTTGCTTCCATACCACCTCATCAAGTTAATCAACAAGGGTTGGAACACTGACCCAGTACATATACCTTTCCAACTCACTTAAAGTGAACAGTTTCTCGCCCTGCCGAGGCACTAGTACCGTACCGTTACGATTACATCTACGCTCACGGTGACCGTGCAAAAGGTCTCGAAACGACTGTAACTGTACGGCGACGAAATCATCGTGCCCGCATTCTACCTTGTGAGTACCTGGTATTATCATGCTATAAGGAATTGACGTCTATTTAGCTATTGCCTGCGAGGCGGAAGCCCAATCCACCTCGAGGTATACCTCACGCATGATCGACCACTTGGGTGGCTTGCACTCTGCGGTAACCTTCAGGCGCGCGCCCGCATTGACGACAGACCATGGTATTTCTTACGGTGTCCATCCCCAACACCTCTTGGAGGACGACGTAGGCGCGCAGAAGTGAGGACCTTGCACCGGCGATGCGAAGAGTGTAATTTGGCCACTGATCAGAATTTGGCAATGGTACGTCTTTTATTATCCAGAAAAACTAAGACTCAACGAAGCATAGTTTAACGCCACTAGTTCGATGACGATGTTAAGTACAAAAGGAACTCGACGCGCTTGATCACCGGAAACTCCATCAAACGGTTCATCTAGACTCTGCTTTTGCTTCCATGCCACGACATCGAGCAATGTTCACAAAGGTTCGCACACGTATTGAGTATACAAGCCTTTCTATTTGACTGAAAATTGAACAGTTCCGAGGCAGCACGACAGCGACAGATTTCTTGAATGGCAACAGCTTCAGCATCATTTATACGTCATTTCAGCAGTCCATTTAGACTGGAGACAGGTAGGAGCTCCTGGTCTCTTATCTGCCATTACTCCGGGTCGTTTACGATCAGCACTTCTTCAAGTTCCCTAAATGCCGCCGGCGCCACATGGTATGCTGGCCTTCAACCTCCTCGGGAGCTTGTCCTCTGGCCACGACTATTTAACACTCGACGCGGAACAAGTCACTCTTTCCTTCGTTCCACAACCATCGCTCCTTTATCTTTTCCTTCGACACGCTCAAGAGCGAGAACGACATGCTCTACTTTGCGGTTCTCCTGTCATTATCGCCACTGCTTTCACTCGCCCAGGACGGCGTGATTACGGGCCCTACGAGCAGCGTCGAGGCTGCAGGGTATTCGTGCGATGCCTCCACTTGTCAATTACCGGACTGTCACTGCGCGAGCACAGATCCTCCAGGCGGTTTAGACCCAGTGAGTAGTTTCTTCTCGTCTATCTGTTCGTTGGCGTTTTGGCGGTGTATCGTCAAAGGCGGGTTTGGCTTGACGCGTCCAGGACGCATGTCGAGCACCGTTGCCCCCCGGCGAGAGAGTGCCATATGTGATATCGCTCTTCTTTGAGTGTGCACGACGTCTATCCACGGAAGATCATTCCTCGAGTCTAATTCTATCGCCCTGCTGTTTACGTCGCTCAGTCTAATTTACTAACGTTTCTATTTTTTGTAGTCCGAAACGCCCATGTTTATTGTGTTTACCGCGGACGACGCTATCCAATCCTACACCCTCAACGCCGTGAACCAGTTCCTCGCCCACCGCCAGAACCCAAATGGATGCCAGCCCAAAATGACTTATTACACCTCCCTCAATTACACCAACTATACTTTGGTCACAGGTTAGTTCTTGTAACAGTATCATTCCACTACTGACGTTCTTCAGACTGGTACGTTGCCGGAAACGAAATCGCAGATCATACGTACGTTTGTCTATTGCAGTTCACGAAACAATTTTGATTCTTCCAGCATGACCCACCAAGGCGATCCTTCACTGGACGAAATCAACGGCAACCTCATCGCGCTCAATGCCCTCGCGGGTATCCCGCTCGCCTCCATCCAAGGCTTCCGTGCGCCATACCTCAACTACTCTGTCGATACCCTCAAACGGCTCGCCGCCGCGGGATTTACGTACGACTCGAGCTCCTCAGCCGCCATCCCGGTTACAGACGACAACTCTGACGCATTCTGGCCGTACACGCTCGACAACGGGATAGCGAACAACTGTCTGCGCGTGGATGGAACATGCAAAGGCGAGCCAAAGCTTCCGGGCTTCTGGGAAGTCCCCATGTACGCCTTCTTTGACGAGCGAGGCGTTGCGGGACCGCATCTTATGGATCCGTGGCTGTCAGTATTTTCGGCTTCTTCGGTGTTTTGAATGTGAAGATTGACTTTGGGTTTTGGATGTAGTGATCCGGCGAATGGGGCTACAGAGCTGAACGATACTGCGACGTTCGAGTATATGAAGGCCACGTTTACGGCGCACTACGAGGGGAAGCGCCAGCCGATTGGGCTATACACGCACCCGATCCATCTTGCGACGGATTATCCTGGGGTGTCTTCGCCGACGTCTACGATACGCATGATTAACGCGTTTTTGGATTGGGCGCAGGAGCAGCAGAACGGTACGTGTCTACTGCTGTTAGTATCAGCTTATTAATGTGCTTTTCTTAGTATGGATCGTATCGACGGAACAGCTCCTGGCGTGGGTGCGGAACCCAACGCCCGTCGGGCAGCTGGACAACTTTGATGCGCTGCGCTGCTCGACGCCGGATGTGCAGGAGAATATCTGTAACGGGATGCCTGAGCGCGAGAATGGGTTGCTTGCGCACTGTCCGTTTTCAGAGTTTCCGTTCTTTACTTGCGTGAGTTGCTTTTCATCCGGGTTTCATGCTTTATAAAGCTAACTTTCTAAAGTACGGATGCCCAGAGACGACGCCCACACCACAGAATCCGAATCCGAAGCAGGATGTGCCGGATGGGCAGAAGGCGAGGTTTAGGTGTATGTTCCTCTGCCTTGTGTCTATAAGCCTTGGATTGACTGTACGTCTAGTGCCGGGAAACTGCTCTACACCATTCTGGGACCCCATCAATGGCGTATGCATCTGCACGTCTTCGACATGTGCGTTTGAGGACAATTCGCGGCCGATTGGGGTGTGTACAACTTCTTCCCTTCCCTCCCTTCCTTCCTCCCTTCCTTCCTTCCTTCTTCCTGCTCCCTTCCTCTCATGCTGATGTAACAATGTCTCTAGCCGAATGGCGCCAACCTGACTGGAGGCGGGACTGGGGGGATCTTTAACCCGGACGATTCCGAGTCGGGTCCTGGGAAGAAGCCGCAGTATATTCCGTTTAATGGGCCGAATTCTGCGAGGGGGAAGGAGGGGGTGTGGGCGGCGTTGGCGGTGGGTGTGCTGGGTGCGGTTGTGGGTGCGTTTGGGGTGTTTGTGAGATGAAGAGGATGTGTGGGTGGACCTGGATATATCCTTATTAGAGGTACCTTGATGATTCTTGCTGTTTATTTTAATGATGTTACATAGATATCTGTTGTGGATTTTTGTACTGTGTACTATGTATTGAGGTGAATTGTGTTTGGTCGTATAGTAGTTATGAGTTTATGGTGGTGTTTGTATTTTACATGTTGGAGGACTGGTTGTTGATCTTGGAGTTGCTGGAGCAAGTCGTCAATTGGAGCTGCATGGATAAGCACCCAGTTGTCAACTTGGGAAACGTGGAGTAGCAGCAAGAGGACGACTTGTGACGCTGTCGGGAAAGATCATTTCGCTGTTCATCTGGCGCCCAACTTGCTTTCCTTGCTACTGGCATGGCGTTTGTCCACTGAGCTTCTTCAGTAACCGGATGACTATTAACGAAATTTGACACGGAAGACTGCCGCTTACTATCACCCCCCGATAGCAACATGAAGGTAAAGAGGCAGATGAGAGGTGAGCTGAAACTGAAGTTGGTGACCCGGCGTTTCGGGCCGGTCTCCGTACCTTGGTTTCTAACCACCACCTCCACTGCCTCTCTTTGGCTAGACATTGCAAAATCTGGGTAATGTTAATGCCCAGTTCTTATCAACGAAGCCTTCGTTACTATCTCGCGTTGTTGACACTGCCCGCGGAGACTCCAGCGCGCGCCCAAGTTCTCATGAAGCGTCAGGCTGGGTTGCTTCGAATCGAACGACAAGGACGTTCCCTTTAGTCGGCCTACTTTATTCGAAGAGGTGGCATGAAATACGAGTGATACGCGCTCTCAATCCCAAGCTTGGATAACATTGTCAGTCTTTTGAGTTTTGTTGGGTCAGAAATGATGGACTCACTTTTTCTCTTGCAGTACTACAGACAATAGAAAAGCTGGACAAGAAGCTTAACAGATATCTTCAACTTGCTGTGGTATCAGCTCCACTTGTATCATCATTTGACTTTGTAAGTCTGCTTTTCACAGTCTTCCGGATTTTGGATTACTGTACTTACTTCCCAGAAGGTTCAAACAAAAATGATGACATTGTTCTCTAGGCTCATACCTATAAGCCTCTTACGGCCTCTAATCTTCGATCTCGCTACAACAAAGCCCGTATGGTTTCAGGCAGATGCAGTGGCTCTGTCTGATGTCCTGATCTAGCGGCAGCGCGTATCAATCTCGACATATTGAACACCCTTTCTTGGACGCGCGCACGGTCACCCCGTTCTAGGAATCGATAAACATTTTCGGCGCACTGGCCTCCTAAAAAACGCGCTTGGGCGAATTGTCGAACACGCTCTTCCTTGACCCGCCGCAAAAAGAGGCGAGTCCGAGCGGACAATCTGCTGCGAGCACGCGAGGATGTAGCTTCCTTCTACGCTGGACGCGCTTCTCCAGGACAGAGCGCTCGATGACATGAATGAATTTCGCTATGGTACCCTGAAAACGAAGGACGCTCATTTCACACCCCACGCCTCACCCGTGCACATGAACTTCGACTACCTTCCCCAGATCCACGACGTCGTTCTCCAAACCGACTCCAAGCTGTCTTACATCCCCGGTATCGCAGCCAACGCCAGTATGGCAGCTCTCTACACCGTTCTTGCTCTCGCTTCGCCGAGATCCATGCCGTCGCGGGTTCTGTGCTTCGCATCATCCTTCGGAATAAGCAGAGGTCGTCGATGCTCATCATCGCGGCTGAGCTGTTGGTGATTATGCCCGCCGCTGGGTTCATGGCGTTCAACTATTCGGTGTATGGGAAACTCATCACTACCATCGACACGGGTATGGCTTCGAACGAGGGCTTATTCCGGAGGTCTCGGTATACGCTTCTTCCTTCGATGTTAGTGGTCAAGGCGTTGTTGGCGTCGGCTCTTGTCGCGGTTTTGATTCAGGTCGGTGATGTGGTCACGATTCCTTTTGAATGTTGGTTGATGGATCATATCGTAGACCGGGGATGCTGGATCTCTTTTTTCGGACAAAACAGAATTTGAAGGACCTGGGCAATACCCTACTTCTCCTCAGTGTCATCGAACAAGCCGGTGAACTGTTTTTGGTTTCCTCTTCGCGTTCTTGAGCAGCTACTAACGGTTCTTCTAGTTCCGCAATGTTCATACTCATCGTCGTCTCGAGTCTGGTCCTCGTACAAAAATATTGCCCTCCCTTTTCGTGGAGCTATATTAACCTGCTCATGATGGTCTTCGTGCTGATGCTGGGAGCTAGTTTCAACATCATGGTCAGTCCATGGCATCCGGTCGTCCTCAATGCTCACTAATCTTTAACATCGGCAGATTGGCACCGCGTTCCGCATCATACAGTTCTCCGGCGAACGCGATGGAAAGCTCTCAACGGATGCATGCGAGTCAGGACATCTCTGTCTACGTGTGGGGTATAACTAACCTCGGTTCATGAAAGCAAAAATAATTGCTTTTGACGCCGTTGTCCTCGCGGCGGCTAATACACATCGGTTGGTGTACTGGCCTATTGAACGTCTGGACCGCGTTCAGTTCTCTGGCTCGGTCCATGGATCGTCGTTTGAACAGTTGGGACCGGCGAAGACTGTCTCTGAGCACTCTTCTGACGCTAGTCATTGTTGAGCGTTGACGGAGTACGGCTTAAACGAGACTGGGTGAACATGGGGTGGAGTGGGTCGTCTCCATGAAAGCTGCTAATCATGTTCGAGAGAAGTAAGGTATTCTAGGAATTTCTATCATATCATACTGGCTATCTCCCACTTGCTTGGCTTTTTAACTCACCTACTCCCTTGGACACTGTTGTACACTAGATCGAATTGCGAATGAATTGGAGAATACCTTCCCCATTGCCTGTGGAGGCTAGTCTGGAGATTGGACAGTGTTAGCTCATGTAGAGCCGCAGAGATGAACGACACTGCGAAGTTCGAGTACGTTCACGGCGTACTACAACGGCAAGCGCCCTATAGTATACGCACCCGATCCATGTGGCAACGGATTACCATGGCGTGTCTTCGCTGACATCTACGATATGCATGATCAACGCATTTTTTCTGTTGATACTCTACGCTACTTGATCTCGGATGTACAGGGGAATACTTGTAATTGAATGCCTGAGCGCCAAAATGGGTCGTTCTTGACTTGTGTGAGTCGCTTCTCATCCATATATCATGCTGTATATAGCTAAAACGAATCACCGGTTTTCTAAGTGCAGATGTCCAGAGACGACACCGACTCTGTAGAATTCCAATCCAAAGCAGGATGGGCAACAGACGAGATTTAGGTGTATGTTGATCTGCCTCACGGTCTGATGCTTACCTACCCCATAGTAAACGGCGAATGCATCTGCACAGCTAACAATTGCCAATGTGGTGGGTACGCCGTCACTTACTTTCATTTGCATAGCGGAATGAAAGGGAGATTGAATTTTGCTATGGCGTACGACAGTGATACGCCTCAATTGTCCATGTATTCAAGGTACATGTTGTTTATTTCCCTGTCCACGGTACGGAACTCCATACGAATCCTGTGCTTCTCGAACTGCCGAGCCATGTTGTCTAACTTTTCTGTGAATCCGGGAAACAACGGTAAATGGTCAGGATTCGCAGCAATGAACTGAAGCTGAAGTACTTCGCGACCTCCCCATTCGATTGGCGCCGGTACGTCGCTGCTAAAAAAGTGTGGGTACAAGTCGACAAGGTATTCGTGGGGTATGACGAATCCTAATGTTGTCAGTTGTAGCCGGGGTTTGTAATTTCTGGCAACGTCCCGTAAAATTTGACGCAGCCACATTTCCGCTAACATTGGATGACCGCACTGGAATATGACGGTGGGAATCTGGAGGATATTGTCGAGAAAGATATGGAATTTGTTGGCTAAAATTCATCTCAGATGTTTACTAGATTCTCGGACGGTGCGGCGACTCACTTGCACCAGGTTCTGGAGGTGTGAGAAACAGGAACGTTAACCCGTCTTTCAAGTAGTCGATAGTCCGTTCCATCCTGATCATCACACGCTCATTAACGCTAGAGTCAACGTCTACGACAAGTAGAAAGCGGCGTAGACCTTTGCGGAGTCCCAAATAGCCCCTCGGTATCAGACCGAGGAAGACATCGGAGCCAATGAGGGCTAATTGACCAATAGTGGGTCCGTTTTTGGCGTCACTGGCATGGACATCGGGTCGAGGCTTCTTGCTAGTCCCGAGTGCACCAGCTAGCTTGACGGCACTCAGTTCGAGCGAAGTGATGTGACGATATCCAAGAATAAAGCGTAAGAACTTCTTTGTGGAGCTGCAAGTCCAGTGGGAGCCGCGCATAGCCAGGCGAGTAATAGGCTCCTTGGGTGGTAACAACCCGTGAAGTGTGGGTACGGAGACGGACAGCGAGGTGACATCAAGCCCTTCCAAAAGCATTTCACGTACACTGGTCAAGGAGGCCGTCAACTCTCCAATCATAGGAGATATAGATGTGCTCTTGGGGAGGGAAGTACGTGTGCGGCGGTCTTCATGGGGGTTATCGGGAGGAGGGTAAGAGAACTGGCAATGGAGGCGAGCTACAGCCGTCCCTATGGGCGACTGCTTGACTGCAACGAGATTGTGCAGAAGGCGAGAGTCTTCTGTGAGAGCTCCAGTGTCGGTCACTTGAAGAAGAACATTGCGGAAGATATGAGTCTGGCAACGGCGTTGGAAGACGCGTGCTGTTTGGAGAAGCAAACGGAGGGTGTATTTATCGGTGGAAAATTCATCGACAATATTGTCAATGACCTTGTCAGGGAGTCTGGAGAAGGGCATAGCAAGAAAGGGTCAAATACAGGAGTGGTTTTGGTTTCAGATCCAAGTCTAGATCTTACTACTACCAAATTTGATCAGAGCCTCGACCACGTGCTCTAGCCTTGCTTTTTCACCGCCACCGCGACCATCAACCACGACTTGTATTTTCGTAGGCTATTGCAAAAATTTCAATCAAACATGCACTAACTATCGACAGTGGTATAACCCGACTTGCCTTGATTGCTCAGTGCCGTTCATCATGGATTCCTCTTCGTCGTCGACCGATTCCCAGGAAGACCTCGCTCTCATAATGTCAGACGCTCCAGAGGCCCTGCGCGTCAAGGTCACGATCACGAACGAGCCTTTGTCTGATGCAGAGGTCGCGTTATTCAACGCCGCCGTTCTGTGCAAGCTTGAGGCACAAGTAGGCGAAGCAGACGGCCAAATCTCCGAGCTTCGGGCCACTTTATCGGCGATAGAGGCAAAGAGGGAGCGATTGTCTGGGGCAGCCAATATCTGTAGAGGCATGCTGTCTCTGATGCGAGGGTTTCCGACCGAGGTCCTGGTGGAAATTTTCAAATGGCGCTGCGAACGCTTCGACGTCTTTCATACCAAAGCCGGGCCGTGGCATCTTGCGCAGGTGTGCAGTCGATGGAGACACGTCGTGTTCAGTACGCCGTTGCTGTGGTCCAACTTCCGTTTAAACTCGGTGGCCGACGTCAAAGTTCCTCGGGAGTCCATGCACATGCTCCGAACGTGTCTTGCGCAGAGCGCGTCTGTCCCTCTTACCATCTATTTCCACATGCGTTCCGAGGGTTCGGACCCCGCTTCAGCCGCCCGGTGTGCGACGTCGTTCCGCCTCAACCTTGAATTGTTGAACATGGTCATGGAGCATTCTGAACGGTGGCGAGATATGGATCTGGTCATCCTGCCTGGGCTTATACCCTCATTGGAAAGTCTTTTGGGAAGGTTGCCGTTGCTAGAAACATTGAGCCTCCGGGCAAAATTCAAGAATGGTGATCAGATAGATGGAGAATTCCCTATAATCTCTGGCTTCAGGATTGCGCCTCGTCTTAGAGCGGTAGCTCTGATGGACGTCGTCTTCGAATGGATTCATCTGCCACGCCCCCAACTCGAAGATCTTTACTTCAAATGGCCCTACGCGCAGGACGATGTTGAGGACTCCTTATTGGGGACCTCGATGAATCGCCTCCGTTATCTTGTAGACTGCCCGGCCTTGCAGGTCCTCAAAATCATTCATCGTATTCCGGATGATGAAGATGAAGGTGATCCCCCTCTCTCCATAACGATCCCTGTTACCAATCAGTCCGTCCGGGTTCTTCATGCATCCGATTTTCGATTTGTCGAGAGTGTAATCCTACCGTCACTCAAGGAACTCCGCATTGTACCGATATGCCACCCTTGGGACAACGACCGTTGTCCAGCGGCAATGAGCACCTCCATAGCGGGCCTATTAAACAGGTCTCGGTGTCCATTAGAAATCCTCGATGTGATGGACATGGCGGATGCATCTTTTCCATTAGTGGACCTCCTTGCCCTCACACCGCTGCTCCAGGAGCTTTACCTCAACTACAACTACTGGAATGACGACGTGGATGCTCATCTCACAGACCTGTTTGTCGCGTGCACTAATGAAGCACTCGCGCCTCACCTCCGAATCTTATCCATCGTCGCTACAGATATTCCATCACAGACAGAAGGGGGATGCGTCGCCCGCTTCGTAGGTCGCGAATTCGGCGACTTCGTCCGTTCTCGATGGCCTGGGACGGCGGCGTCACACATCGCCAAAATCAGTATTCAGCTCACAATGCCGGTTATGCTGATGACCGGAGAGACTGGCCATCGCGACTCGGTGATGCGCCGCTTGACGAGGTACAAGCGAGATGGGCTGGACATATCGATCAGCACGATTGGCGTCTTTCCTTCTCCGCTTTCTGATGCCGAATCACACGAGTTTACAGCGAGTCGTATAGGCTTTGGCGAGACAAAGATGATTTATGTTTGAGGGCTAATTTAAAGTGTCAGGTACTTAGACCAGTCAGTAGAATTCAGGAGCTTTGTTCGAGTCATGTCTCCCAGTCTGAAATCGTGGTAAGCAAGATTTATCTCTACCGGAAAGTATGCATGCTCCGCTGCTAACTTAGTAACTATGAACTATCTATCCATCATGCACTGCACTACATTCACGAGTCCCCAGATTTACTCAGCGTCGACCGAGGCAGGAATTGAGTACTTCGATTGTTGAGGATGACGACAAAATACTTGAACCCGCGATGAGAGGGAAAGACACTGGGCTTCAGGTTATAAGACAAATAGTGCATTCAGAGTGCTTTCCGATCCCCTGGAGGGTACTTCTTGGTAGCAACTTTGGCGGGTGTGAAGTGAGGGAGGTTTCAAACTGACGACGTTTGTTATTTCTTGTTGATCGCCACCTTGTTCAAGTACCACGATCACGACCGGCGATTGTTTTCTATAAGGGCTTCAGTCTGAAGAAGTATCCTCAGCTAAGGTTACTATATATCTGCTATCGTATGTTTCAAGACAACTCTATCTTCTTTAGTGACCAGATTTGATAGGATCCATCGCGATGTCCTCTTCGGCACCGAGGAGTGAGGCGGAAAATCTCACGTCGAATCCACAATCATTGCTACCCTTCCCCATCGACTTTCCCGCCACTTTCCCTGATTACTTCAGCCACAACGACGCGCTATCTGAGCTCGACACCGAAGGGTTCAAACAAAACGTCATAACTTCAGCCACGGCAAACCTTTCTGCTGTGAAATCCGAAACTGCTCGTCTACGTTTAATACTCGCTTCCCTTGAACGGGAAGAAGCCCAATTGCGTTCTGCATTGGACGGGTATCATATGCGCATCTCTGCATTTCGCCGTTTCCCAGCCGAGGTGCTTGCCGAAATCTTCTATTGGTGCTCGATTCCATGGCGGAACATGCTTTCTAGTACTCAGAGAGGCCTGTAGCTTGTTGGCCAGGTCTGCTCTCAGTGGAGGCAGATTGTCATGTCTCAGCCGGCATTATGGACCTTCGTGTTTGTAGACAACTCGCTTGGAGATAAAGTTGTCTCGACTGAGCTGATGAAACGCGTCATATCCTTAAGCGCAGAACTGCCTCTCAAGCTTCATCTGCAGCTTCCCGAACGCCGAAACCGGTTTCCACCGTTCGCTGATCCCCAGATATGCCCTCCTTGGTTGCGGGAATTGATGAATGTATCCCATCGGTGGCAAGATCTTCACCTTTCTTGCTCCTTGGCCATTTTAGACAACCTTGGTACCATTCACGGTCGTCTTGACAGCCTCCGACGTTTGAAACTGCGGCTCAACTCTGACTATGTCACCGCAGCGGCTCACCGCCAGATTGACCTGGACACACACGTCTTTCGCGCTTTCGAGGTCGCTCCGCTTTTGGGTGAAGCCAAGCTTGACCAGGCGTGTTGTAATATCGCGCTTCCGCTTGGGCAGTTGAAGGGCTTGAAACACAAATGGTTCATCGCGGACAATTCAGACTTCAGGCACAGCTCGTTGACTCGACTACACAGTCTGGCATATTGTTCCAACATCGTCGACCTCCGACTAGTCACTCGTATCGAATACGTTGCCCCGCCGGCGGCTATGCCCCCTGCCATGATGATTCAGCTCGACTCGTTACGCACTCTTTATGTATCCGACTACCATATACTTGACTCGATCGACTGTCGAAACCTGGAGGTCTTGCGCTTTGCATTCCGACGCATCAATGATGTCTACGTTGATCCATATTTTGATGCGGCATCAGCTCTCACTTCCGTCCTCGGGCTATTAGCTCGCTGCGGTTGCGACATCAAGGTGTTTGCCATCCCGGAGATCCAGGCTGACGATGTGGAACCATTCCTTGATGTCCTTCGCCTCATTCCCTCCCTTGATACCCTCGAATTCGACTACTTTCGCTGGTGCGTGTTGGACGCGGTGTACAAATCCTTTGATGAGGCACTGCAAAAGATCATATCCGAACTTGATTGTGACAAGGACGATCGCCTTATTCCTCGCCTTCGTTCGCTCTCGATAACCATTAGCAACTTATCGGACGGGGATCACGGCTGCAGCGCACATTTCATCGAAGACGAGTTCTACGACTTGGTCTCGAAGGTGGACACGGAAGGGGGTACGATAGAGGTGGGCGGGAGAGAGCTTGATCATGTCAAGCTTGATATCGGCATTCCTATAAAGCTCGATTACTTTGCTCTCTTGGCTATGAGGTGGTCGAGAATTCGTGGTTTCGATTTCTCGATTGAAATGTAGCTACAACGGTGTATAACCGTAAAGAAATGTAGAACGGTGGTCTTGGCGTCATGTTTGAAATGTCAGAGAACTCGAAAACACACACTGTCCGTCCCAAGTTCAGACCTGCTCCTATACATTCTTCAGGAAGAAGATAGTGAGTTTAATCCATTTATCAGCCCTTTGCCTTTCCCTGATTGGATAAGGTTTCAAGGCCATTGTAAGTACTCAGAAATACCGTTCCTCTCTTACGTTCACTAGGAAAAATGCCAAGTGATCTAGAGAACTCTGGTCTCGAGGCGATGCCTCACGATACAATAATCAGTCACCTGACTCACTCTTTCTTGCACCGCCATATAAAAAGTGAGCCCACAATCTTTATCTTTATCTGCTGCGCGGATGTAGCTTCCTTCTGCTTCCACCGGACGCGCTTCTCCAGTACAGGCCCGATGACACGAATGAATTTCGTGATGGTACTATGCTTTAAGACGAGGAAATGAAGAACGCTCATCTGCATCCCACATTTCGCCACTGTGTTCCCTTTCGTCACTTTTGCCTTCAAGTTTTCACCACTGTCGCCTTTTTCCCCTTGTGCCACGTTCAACATGAACTTGATCCACCGCGACGTCGTTCTCCAAGCCGACTCCAAACTCTCCTACGTACCCGGTATCGCAGCCAACGCCGGCATGGCGGCTCTCTACGCCCTTGCTATCGGCCACCTCTTCTGGGCGCTTCGCACAAAACAAACCCGGTGGGGTTTCTTGCTTCCCTTTGCAGAGATCCACGCCGCGGCGGGCTTCGTGCTGCAAATCATCCTTCGGAAGAATCAGCGGTCGTCGTTCCTCATCATCGCGGGTGAGCTGCTGGTGATCATCCCCGCTGCTGGGTTTATGGCGTTCAACTATTTGGTGTATGGGAAGCTCATCGCTACCCTCGACACGGGTAGTATGGCTTCGGACGAGGGCTTATTCCGGAGGTCGAGGTATGCGCTTCTGCCTAAGACGACGTTGGTGGTCAAGGCGTTGTTGGCGTCGGCTGTTGTCGCGGTTTTGATTCAGGTCTGTGATGTGGAACGATTTCTTTTGAATGTTGGTTGATGGATCATATCGTAGACTGGGGCTGGTGGATTTCTTTCTTCGGACAAACAAAACTTGAGGGATGTGGGCAATACCCTACTCCTCGTCAGCGTCATCGAGCAAGCCGGTGAGTTTTATTGTTGTTTTCCTCTTCGCGTTCTCGAACAGTTACTAACGGTTCTTCTAGTTTCGTATGGAATATTCATGCTCATGGTCATCTCGAGTCTAGTCCTCGTACGAAAACGTTGCTCTGCCTTCGCGTGGTGCTATCAAAACCCGCTCATGATGGTCTTCGTGCTCATGCTTGGAGCAAGCTTCAACATCATGGTCAGTGCGCCTCTGGTCCTCCGCAACTGTCACTAACCTTGGAATCTACAGGTTCGCACTGTGTTCCGCATCATACAGTTCGCCGGTGGACGCGACGGAAAGCTCTCAACGACTGAATGTGAGTCATAACATCTCTGTCTGTGTGTGGGGTATAACTAACCTCGGTTGATGAAAGCAAAAATAATTCTTTTTGACGCTGTTGTCCTCGCGGCGGCCAATGCACATTGGCTAGTGTACTGGCCCATCGAACGGTTGGACGGTATACAGCTCCCAGGCTCGTCGGCTTACCCGTTAGGAGCGGTGAAGAGTACCTCCGAGAACGCTTCTGATGTTGCTAAGCCTTAATGGAGTACGCCTTAGACGAGACGGGATGAGCATTCGAGTTGAAGTGGGTTGTTTTGGAGCTAGCTCAACTCACGCAGGCTGTGCTGCGGCTGCCCATCATGGACAAATCATGCTTGGGAGAAGCTATATATTTTATTCGGTCTCCCTCGCTTGCTTTTTTTACTTACTCTTTTGGACAGTACTGTACACTATTTGATAGATCAAACTATGAATGATTTGGGAAGGCCTCTTCCCCTCCGTTCCCCAAATCGACATGCGCTTCGTATTTAATTACTTGGACGAAACGATGTCTGTTGGAGTGCAATTAGATTATGTGAGCGGAGAAGGTTGGAGCCCACTTGTTTGTATCCGGCGAATCGATGTACCGTAAATGTGGTAGCACCCCCGGTCGGGATAAGAACTGCAATGCATTGTCGGACATCTCCGTCGTCGTATGGAGAGCAACAAGAGATTTCAGCGACTCGGAGATCTCAGCGATCTTATCACCTATAGTCCCGCCTGTAAGGGACAATTCGGATAGCTGACATTCCGAGCGCAGGAAGAAGTCAACGGTTGCCTGTGGAGGCCAGTGACGGCCAGGAAACGGAGCGAGACGCAAGGTCTGGAGATTGGGCAGTGTTAACTCATGTAGCACGTCCCAAAACCCCCGGTCACTGAAAGAACTGCGTTGAATATCCAGTCGACGCAGTTGATGATGGGCAAAGGGTAGGGATAAGGGAAAGCCACCGAATGCCGTCACCATCTCAAGCGTGACGTTCCGAAGTGAGGATGCGTGTTGGAGCACATTGCAGAACAAGTTGAAATCCACGATGCCCACAATGAGATCTGTAAGGCTCGTTAAAGGCGCATCGCGAAGGCAGCGCGTATCCGTGAGTCGAGACAGAGTAAGGTCACGGACGCGACGCATGTGGCGAAGAAATTCTACTGCCAATGGCAGATACCCCTCCACATGCCCAATCAGAGACAAAACCGCTACCTCTGCTTCCTCAAGCCGTGCCTCTAGCTCGAGAGGAAATACGACTACGTCGTTGCGGTCCATCTCCACAAACAAGTGCAGCTTGCGTACACGAGGCAGCATGCTGAGCATGGCACGGTATAGGGAAGTGGATTGTGCAAAGGGGATGTGATAGTAGCTCTCGTATGAGAAGATCAGGAGGTCTATGGGTAGATCCCTCGACCGCTCAATCCTCCTATTAAGACGCTCCAAGGCGAGGCCTCGTCTTTGCGCATCGCGGAACGGTAACAAGCGATCGGGCGGGACAATATTGCGTGGAATATCTGTATACCGGCAATGAATGACGAATGCTGCAGCCCAAAGACGGGGCTCAGCAACAGTAATATCGTGCCATCGCCAGCAGACTTTCATGAAGAGATACGGCGCATTTGGAATGTCTTCGCAGTCAGAAATGAGGTCCTGCGCACGATCGATGCGGATTCGCTTGGGAATACAGCTGTAGATGTAGTGGAGGAAGATTTCAATGAGGATTTCGGGAGGAATGGCGTCGATGGGATTGGGCATGTTGAAAGTCTTTGTGCGACTTTTGAGGCAACGGAGAGGAGGGTAAGCCAGCTGTATTCCTTTTCGATGACGCTAGGTATAAATTCGAATCTCGGCGCAGCGTTAAACTGTTCAGAAGGAGATCCGAATCAGCCATACGAATGTACAGTTCAATTGAAGCGTTACCTCTCGTCCTGGTAGCAGGAAATTTTGAGAATAGGTAAATGGACGACTCCGTGCTTCAAGCTATGAAAGTGGTCCAATGACGTTGACTACAAAAGGAAACGTTTAAACCTCGAGGTGCGTGTGAACTTCTGACAAACAACTTTACTCCGCCGTCGGCATCTACCTCTGCCCTTCAACACCGACAATCTTAGGAAATGGATCATCATATTCTCAGAATGTGAAAACACTCCCTATGCCTCTCCCAGATCTGCTCCTATCTGCGAACGACAGTGCATGCCAACGCCAAGCTCTGCATCAGCAAGACATGGCGGCTAGGTTTTAGAGCACGGAGAGTTCGGGAAACAATACCCCCTTTCTGGAGTGCTCCGGAGACAGGGTACTCTGGAATCTCCACAGTAGCTCAGAGTACGGGAGCCTCTGGAGGCTCTGACACTCCACAGGTTCTGGAGACTCCAGAGCACACATACCAGACATCTGGCGGTAGTAATAAAGCTACAGGAACCAAATGATTCGACCTGAGCGTTGCGAAAGGAAAAAAATGGAGGGACGATACGATACATGGGGTGTCTGCTATATAGAAAACTACCGCGTCCACAACGCTATACCTACGAAATGCATTCATTCCCACTCAGCCACCCGTGCCGCCCTTGCGCAAGAACACTCATATTTTCGGGCGCGTGGATATTATGAACACGAAGAACTGCAGAATCATAAGTGAAAGGATGAAGGAAGAAAAGGTAAACATACCTTGAACTGCAAGCCGGCTGCAAGCTCCCAATTAATCAAAACGTCACCTACAGAAAATGCGCAGACCTACCGTAATTTACCAGCGGAACGCGTCGAGGCGAGTAGCAAAAGGCCGACGAAAAAAACCTGCCTTGTCGGGCACGGAGCTGGGGCCATATGTCGTTCTTAGCGTGAGCCGCGGCAAATGTAAGGAGACACCATCAACGGTAAACGCTACCTATTTAAGGCTAGTTAGTACAACACCAACGAAAAAAAAAACTAAAAGGCTTACTGAGTCGACGACTTCAATTCGACAAGTGATGCAGTCTGCCCATTGACGTTCGAGACTTCGCTGTGGTCCGTGAGAATGGCTATCCCAGGGTTATCCAAGTTGGGTACGGAAACTTACTAGCTTGCGGTGGTCCCTAGCCGAAGGTGGACGTGGTTGTGTGACTCCGGTCGGTTGCTAGTGCACGGGCGCTAGGTCTAGCCGTTATGACTTGCGCTCAACGAGAGTCGCAAAGCGGCGCGGATAGAGCTGAGCACGGCTAGTGGGTGTCCTGTTATGGGGGGACCATGGCAGGTAGAACTGGGGATGGCTTGAGAAACCTTCATAATGGGACGGACAAAGTCGTATGCGAATTCTTACTAGGCGGGGCCTGTGATGACGTGATAAGTAATTAAATGTATGAGCAGAGAGAGATTGACCTTGAACATCTTCTCATCCATGCTGTGTGGTCAAGAAAACTATCCATGAAATGAGAGGAAATGTAGAAAAAACAATGGGGAGAGATATCGGACGTGGAAATATTGCCGACGACGTGGGACTCTAGTAGTCCTGCTGGCTGAAGTGGCAGAGGACGGGCTGGTGGGGGTGACGAAATCGTAGTCGCGGTGCTGGTACTGGACAAGTTAAGTAGCTACTTATTGAGTACAGGGAGCCAAGATTCCGTACCGCTTGCATCAAACGAGTATGGCGACGCCACTCATGGTGGTGATACCTGTAAAAGAGCAATCGTCAATACGTTGTCAGACTCTCGGAATGGTGGATCTGCGACTACCTTTGTGTTTCCCGTTATTGAGGGTACAAGTCGGACTTTAACATTGGTCCAGTCCCATCGATAGCGCAAGTCTTCGATGGTAGTGATGGGCAGCCCACGGAATTTGTCCAATGCTTGCTTCCTCGACTCCAGTGGCAAGTAGGGCGCGCTGTAGGACGCTTGGAAAGTCGTCTAAGTTTCCGCATGCATGGGGTATGGGAGCGGGCCGGGTATATCTTGCATCCAAAGAAGCTGGACTCA
This sequence comes from Hymenopellis raphanipes, assembly GCA_036872995.1. Taxonomy (NCBI): domain Eukaryota; kingdom Fungi; phylum Basidiomycota; class Agaricomycetes; order Agaricales; family Physalacriaceae; genus Hymenopellis; species Hymenopellis raphanipes. The sequence goes on from JAYMDG010000001.1 coordinate 4,979,479, forward strand.
ATTAGTCGTCAAACGAAGGATTGAGCAACAAACTCACATTTCCATTTCCTCGTACGCCGATATCACAATGCGAAGACGCCCATTTTTGTACAATATCTATTCGCAATGAACATGTAAGTAGATCTGTGGTCCAAAAAACACGCTTTGGCGACGCTCCTAGTTCAGGGGGTCGTCTTTGCGCATCGTGGGACGCTAACCCAGTGTGTGAAAGCCGCGTATACCGGCAATGAATGGCGAATGCTACATCCAAACACGGCGCTGAGCAAGAGCAGTACCAAGGCGACGCGCGAAAACACGATGCTAGTCCTTTGGCTCCAGAATTCCTTAAGTAGACGCGTTCAGTTAATGTACTAAAACCAGTCGTTGGGAGAAATGATAAGACCATCTTACTGTGGCGTACGCGTTTCAGGAACAGATCTGGGCCTTGTCTAGATCTCCGCGCGTGATTTCGACGCCGCCCCGCCGTCTTTACGGATCAAATGTCAGACGCAAAATTGCCGCGAAATGTTGTCATTTCCCGGAAAGGCGAGCTGAGGAAATCCTTCGCGCTTTCCCCGTGGAACACCAATCTGGATCCAGAAGTATACTCGTGTAGGTCCAAAATCCTATCCTTTATTTTTTTGTGCCAGAGATGGACGTTGAGGCAAAAAATGTATTAGTCCCCGACCCTGTGGTCTAGAAGACCATCAGTGCGAAAATGTGATTTCCTGATTGGCCAGCACAAATTCCCGTTCCGCTCCGGAGTCCGACAGCACATTATTCGTGACCACCAAAACCCAAAAAACACCATTTCCATCTCGACGATGCAGTCTGCTCTCCGCCTGGCCCGCCACCGAGCGCCTATACGCTGCCTCGCGACGGCGGCGAGCCCGTCGCACGTCGCCGGCTCGTATTCTACATCGACGACGACGACGACCACCCAACCGAAAGCAACCTCCATTCCTTTATCTAATGTCGAGGCAATGTGGACGAAGCTTAGCGCTGAGGAGAAGGACGGTGTGCGCGCCCAGCTGGAGGCGCTCAACCAGAAGAGCTGGAAGGAGCTCACCATTGACGAGAAGAAGGCTGGTACGTGTCGCGCTCGTTGACTGGCAACAGGTGTACTGACAACGAGCAGCGTACTACGTCTCTTTTGGTCCCCACGGCGCGCGTACACCTGTGAGCAAGCCCGGCGACGGCCTCAAGGTGTTTGGCGGCGTGCTCGTCACCCTCTCTGTCAGTGCTGCCCTGTTCTTCGGTATCCGTGCTCTGGGCAAGTCGTCTCTGCTTTGCTTTACCCGACCGCTACTGACCGCTGGCGACAGGCAAGGAGCCACCTCGTACCGTCAACAAGGAGTGGCAGGAGGCATCGAACCAGCGCGCCCTCGACCAAAAGATGAACCCCATCACTGGTCCGTATTTTCCCCCTGGACTATTTTGTTGACTGTCTAACAAATCCTTGCAGGTATCTCTTCGGAAGACTACAAGGGCAAGGGTTTCGTAACACAGAAATAGAATACCATCATACTTTCCTGTCCAACTTTCAAGAAATCTCAACACTTGCTGCCAGTGTTGTCCCGGCCAGTGACCTTGACCGAAAGCCAGGGCTAGCGAAACTGGAAAGCGATCGCTTGCTAGCTGGCCGTGAAACTGGCCTGACCTTTCCCACGCCCGGATAGTGCGGGCCGATTGACCATGTGCATGATCTTGGTTATCCGATTATCATCTTGCCTCAAACGCTCATCACCTCAAAGCAATGGCAAGCACTCACTCGTTACGGACACTCTTTTGTTCTTTTTCTTAATCACATGTTGTTTTTACTTGTACGCGGCCGCGGATTCACAATTGACTCGATTTTCGTCCTTATAACGTGCTTACTGTCAACTGGCCCACCCATGCACTCGCCGCAATGGCCTCTGACAATCGCGGTCCCGTTCGCCAATACTTTCTCGACCATCCCGGACTTTCCACTAAAAGCGCTGATGCGGTGCAAGGCGGGAAGCCCAAGTTGTTCTGCTTGAAGTGTGTAGAGGTCGCGATTAACACACTGCGCGTTGACGACGAGCGTGCGGTTCAAGAGAGCCGGAGAACAAATGTTCGGGATAGAAACGAGGCCATTCTTCACTGTGTGTTACCGATTTCTTCTTCAACTGATTGTAACTAATGTCAAGTGCAGTATTCAGCGTGCCAATGGAATCAAAGGATAGAGTTTGGACGCGAGGAGAGACCGACACTCTGCTGAACCACCTCAGCAGGTGCGAGCGCTGGCCAGAGAATGTTCGAGACGACGCGAAGCGCTCTATCGCCCAACGTAAAGGTCAACGCACTCCTCAGGCGTTGAGGACAGGCCGACAACGATCCAATATCACCCTTACTCCCCTTCAGCTTGCTGGTCCAAGCACTTCGCCAGCAATATCATCCACCCCATTAGTGCCGTATGTCTCGCTCAATTCGCCAGTGCCTGGTCCAAGCGCAATCGCTGCGTGGGCGCAGAATATATCTCGACCACCCAGTACTGCCCCCAGTATGCTCGCGCACTCCGATTCCGCATCCTCACTTGGTGACGATGATGACCGTATGGGCAGCGTTAAGCGTCGTAAGATCTCCCGGACGCGACATTCCTCTATCTACGATGCTGGCCCTCCTCCTTGGTCTTCTTCTGATCAGACCGAGTTTGACGAGTTTATTGCATGCATCACTGCGTCCGCCGGCTTTGCGCTTTCCTGGATCGAAAATCCAGAGGTTCTCCGCTTCTTCGAGCGCTTCATACCGGACGCCAATCCTCCCAGCCGCAAGGTCTTAACGACACGTTTGATCCCTACAGTTGTAGAACAGAAACGGTCCCAGGTGTGTACTATTTGCTTAAGTTTTGATTTAGGCATTGTCTAATCTTGCGACAGGTCCGTGAACGAGCTCGCGGGCACAGTGGCACCCTTGTCTGTGATGGATGGTCCGGGATCAACTTCCATCACCTTCTCGGCTTCATGGTCGCCATTCATAGGCAGCTTTATAACGTCCGGATCGTTGACACGACCGATGAGCGCAAGACCACAGAGAACCTTCTTAAGTGGATACTACAGATTTTCGACGAGCTCGAGACTAAATGGGGCATTATCCTTGTCGCGCTCACCTCAGACGCATCGGGAGAATCGCGCAAGGCACGGCGCCTGCTTGTCCTCCTCAAACCATGGCTCGTCGCGCCGGATTGTTATGCTCATCAGGTACGTTAATCCATATCTTATGAGACGTCTCTCATGATGTATCTAGATCAACCTGATCGTTGGCGACTACTTCAAGAAGCTTAGCCCTGCCTTGAAGAAGGTTACGAAGTGGGCAACAGCCCTCATCACCTGGCTTCGCAGCAAAACCTTTGTACTTGGACTTCTTCACGCCGAGCAGGTTGCACACAAACAGCCTATCCTCGCTGTCATCCGAGCTGTGCTAACGCGATGGACTGCTCACTATCTCGCATTCCGTCGTCTTCTGGAGATCAGGAGAGCTCTGCAGCTTATGGTTACGCACGACGAGTTACTGCCAGCCGCAAAATCCCAGCTGATCAACGGTGACAAGAAAGCTAAACAGAAGGGGCGTGCAATGGTGAGTATCATCAAAAATTCTTTGTTCTGGCACTCTCTTGCTCGGTGAGTTTTCTATCACTTCAACGGCGTGTATGTTCACAATTATAACCTCCAGAATAAAGAATCATCTTGAACCACTCGCGATCGCCGCCAATATTACGCAGTCAGCCTTTTGTCGTCTTGACGAGGTTCTTTTGACATTCGGTTTCCTCTACCATCACTATCTCACCAAACTCACTGCTGTGGAGGATGCTTCAGCGCGGCGTACGCTTATCGGATCAATCGAGATGCGCTGGTCGAAGTGCGAACAAGAAGTCATGATTGCGGCAGTCATTCTTAATCCCTTCGTCAAAACCACCGCATTTGCCTCGACCCCCAAAACACAAACCCTGTTTCTTGTTCCCGCCGCCATGCATGCTTTATTCCATCACCTCTATGTGCGCTTCTTCCGCGAGGAGCCAGACGACGTAACACTGTATCAGAATATCCTCGATTATCGCAACAATACTGGAATCTTCGCGAGGGTACACTCGTTTGCCCAGCTTCTTGCTGATGTTGCTGCGAGGGATGGAACGAAGCTGGATCCAAGAGCGGTCTATGATGGGCTCACCGTGACTGACGCTAACGGTGTTCCCGATGTGGCATCTACTCCCCCACTCATCCGCCTTGCCTACCACATCTTTGCGATCTGTGCGAACTCCGCATCATGCGAGCGTCTGTTCAGTGTGTTGGGAAACATACTGACGAAGCTTCGCAACCGTCTGGGTACGAAGACACTGTCGGACTTGGCAGATCTCAAGATGATGATTCGCGATGAGCATGTTGCACACGGCGAGGCGAAGAACCGACTGAAGCGCCGCTTTGGTCGGTCTCATGAACTTCGACGACCCGCGCCGCCCATTATCCCAACTATTAACACTTCGACGCCTGCTGACGCTAATTCTTCTCCGTCTCTCCCGGATGCTCTTGGTACGGAGAACATTGATGCTACTGAGGAGGATATCGATACAGAGACCGCCGGTCCTCGCACCGAGTTTGACCGCATTGTAGACCAGTTGATGGAGAATGTCGAGAAAGATGTGGATGATGAGGACATGGATGATGGACCGGCGGCAGCACCGCATACTTCCTTCACCATAACGATTGCTGAATTGTTTAACATGGCGGGAGGACCGTGGATATCACAGTATTCAGATTCAGCTATTCGGAGTCTCGACGAGGAGCTAGAGTTTTACGAGCTGGTTGATTTGGATGCAGATGGAGATATAGACAATATGGTAGATGTAGATATCGACGAAACAGTAGAATCAGTCCTCCATCCTTAATTATGCCACATGTAATATCTTATCCAACTGATTAACCACCGCTTCCGTGCTAGCAACTTGAGCCTTCAACGCGCTGCGAAACCGTATCCCGGCGTCTATAACAACTTGAGATGCATCCGTCGCGTCGCTGCTCTGAGCAAGCTCCCGCAAATAGGCCGTCGTTGCGCTTAACGCGTCGATAAGGCACTGTTGGTGGCCAATGACACTTTGGAGATGTGCTGATCCATCCAATGTTGTCTCCGAAGCACTTTCGTTTGTCGGCAACTTTTCACTTTCGGGTGGAGAATAACTAGCAGTGTACATGTCAGTCAAGGATCCAAATGGTAATTAGGTTAACGCACTCTTCACAGCCCAAACACGCATAATCCGGCGCTACGCGTCGGTCTGCCTGTCGATGCAGCTGACACCATTCGCCGTGGCACATAGTAATAACAGCCTTACGGAGCGGACGGCGTGGTGCTTCGCCTGTGGCCATTATAGCTCGCAGTGTGATGAGATAAAAGCAAAAAAACATTGTATTGATGTACAGGACATGAGTGCATACAAAAGCCAGTAGGCGTGGGAAAGGCCATGGCCAGAAGACGATGGCCGGCCATCAAAGCCATGACCTTACCTCAGCCACTGGCAAGTCACTGACCCGCACAACACTGCTTGCTGCTGCTGCATCCTCTGTCGCGCGAAAGAATCTCTGAGCTCGCAGTTTCCCTCTCCCCATATGTTCGACAGACCCAATGTTCGCATGAGCGCGTTTCCCTGCTGTTGATGATAACTTGGGTCTGGCGTTGACAGTATTCCAAACTGTCAGTCGTTCCCGACTTTGTATTGTTTGATTGCGCGACATCATGTGTATACTGTTTATAGCCCCCACGACGCGTAGATGAATTCAATAGGACGGCCTGAAGTGACGCCGCGTATGGTCACCGGTCACTGCTTGACATTGCTCAATGCGGAATAGTGAGTTTCGTATCATCTCAACAACGTCCTGAGAGCCTATGCTATCAGTGGAGGGGCACTCCGATATGATTATGGCTCTCACGTTTTAAACCAGGCGCGTTTCCTATGTAATTCGGCTGGAGCTACTCAGGAGGCTAAGAATCAAGTAGAACTTTAATACATTCATGATTTCCAAGGATCTAATCCAAAATACGACGGCAATTCATTCCACACCTTCCCATATGCTGCTTGCTCAGCTTCTGCCCATTTCGCGTGGCAACCATTGCAAATCCTAGCCCTAGCCTCCATATTCTGGTGAGGACATGGCTCCAAGAAAATCCGACAAGCATTCGGCGCCCTAGACAAAACCGACTGCATAGCAATTAAATACCCAGTGTAACACTTGGGGTTCCTACACATCGGCTGGTGCGTAAAAGTCGATACATGGTGCCATCCAGTTTGCAGAACAGCTGCGCTGAGGCGCGCGCGCCCGGAGGAAACCAAGAGCTTGATTTCCGTCGACACGCCCGGGTATTCCAGGAGCGCGGCAGGTTCCATGGTGCTGGCAAAGTAGAGCGCGACAGGGAGTATGGTGCCTGCGACGTTGTTCTCCCGCGCCATCTGGACTGCGAGCAGCCCGTGATCGTCCTTGTTCTCGGCGGGTGTCAGGGCAGACGAGCCTTGGCGGAGGAGAAGACGGTTCGGTGAATAGATAAGGGAAAGATGATTAATAACCGATGTGCGCAGAGGGTCGCAGAGGTATTTGGTGGAGAGACGGAGCAGCGCGGCGAGCTTGCGGTAGGGCGTCACTAGGCCGCAGGTGAAGTAGCTGGAAAGAATGACCGGTGTCATACTACTGGATTGAAGAGAAACCTGGGGTACGCACAACATTTCGTAAAAGAACCGCAGGAAATGGGAGATATCCTCGCTGCTGTCCGATAGGGGCAGCATTTGGACCGACTCCGTGCCTCCGGGTTGGGCGTGTTGCACCATGTCCTTGAAGTACTGACAGTGGCTCGCTAGGACGCTTAGATGGACGCGGAAGCCCGTCTTCTCATCAGGAAAAGCCCAAAAAGCGAATTTGAGGTTATCCCGGCATATCTGAGAAAACAAGGGAAATGAGGATGCATAAGGCAGACTGAATGGGGGGTACACTCATCTGCTAGAATTACCCTTGAAGGTGCAAATAAGGTGGTGCAAGTTTCCTTTAGTCGAGTTCGAGTCCCGTTTCGGTGAATATAAGTTGAGAATCTGTCTCCAATAAGTCGTTCTGAATCACGAGGCTAACACGAATCCACCTTATACAAACCTTATATCTGCGAATTGAAACTTAGGTGACCTTGTTCCTGCCTGTCAGCATTGGCACGGCATATTGAGTGTACCCTCGATTCATGCTACATTATTCATGCTCGTTTCCCTTGCTATCCCGAATGACCTGGGATAAGCCTAAATTCGGGTTTTGGGCTTTTCCTGATAGGCTCCTCGCTGATTAAAACGATGCTGCCATCCGGGTACCAGAATCTCTCGTCCTTGGTTGTGAAAGGCTCTTCAGGCTCTTCACTGCGTCTGCGCTTGATAGGACGCGGAGGACTCCCGTCCGACGCTGCCACTGCACTTGTATCCGAGTCGGTCATGGGCGATGGTAGGTACTAGGAGGTCAAGCGTCGTCCCCCTGTATCCCCCTGAAGTAGACTCGGCCCGGGATTACACATGGCCTCCATACGAAATTCGCTGCATTGGACCACGTCAGGCGAGTACGCAGGTACCTCGGGGAGGTCAGGATGTTGGATCACTGAGGCCGTTGAAGGTATTTTAGAGAATCTAAACAGCGCGTCAATATCGTCCATGAACGGCGACGTACTTTTTGCCAATGAGATTCCGGAATCCAGTTATTGTATTCTGAGCAAGCTGTAGACCACCGAGTGCTTGCATTTGCCTCTAACCGGTCGTGTGATGGTGATAGCACAGAAGAAGATAGCATGCTTTTTGGCTCTTGAGTGATCGTTCGGGATGAGCCGGTTTGGGTGCGTGACTACCCGTGATCGCGACGCGTTTCTTTTCAACATACCACCATCATCTCATGACTGAGGCAGGATCAGCGCCGTGCGACGACACGCGTCCTAATAAGCGCCCACGTCAAGATAGCTCTTGCGACTTGGCGTACACCAGCCAGGACGTCGATTTCTGGTTCACAGATGGCAACATCGTTTTGATTGGCCAGGATGGTCGTGGTTTCCGTGTTCACCAGGGAGTCCTTAGCCGTCATTGCGAATTCTTCGCGGATATGTTCAATTTGGCGCGTCCGGTAGAGACAGAGAACAATGGGAACCAAGAGGTGCAGACGTTGCGTATTGATGATCCGAGCGAGTATATTCGCCACTTCATGCATTACTTATACACTCCATGGTCTGTTACTTTCCCCAAGAATAATTCCGTTCTTCCTAATTTCTCTTTTAGGTACTTTCAAGTCGGCAACCGGACTCCTTTTGCGCATCTAGCAGGTCTACTCCACATGTCTACAAAGTACCTCTGCGCCCAACTTCGGGGCGCCGTCGTCCGCCATCTCGAATTGATATATCGCAAAGACTACGCGCCTTTATCTGAATTCCGGTCCCTCATACTTATGCACGACGGCCACCAAAATGCTCTCAACGTCATCCGCCTCGCGCGCCAATACAACGTCCCCAGCATCCTTCCTACCGCGTTCTACCTGGCTTCTCTCTTGAGCCTCACGCAGCTGCCTGCCGTCCTCCCGATCCTGACTACCGCCGATGAGAGACGTCTCCTCCTCGGGCGCGCGCGGCTGATCGAGGAGGTGGTTGGGAAAGCATGGAGCTGGGTGCACAGCGATGAGTTTATTAGCGTTGACGACTGCGACGACGAGACCTGCATCCGGACGAGGACCTGTGCTCTTCGTAGTACGTTGAAGCACACGCCGCAGACGCTCTTTGTTCAGCCCGCCCCACACACCCGTGTGCGTGTGTGTGTCAATCTGGAGGACATTGAGGATGGGCAGGTTTGCACGCCGTGCTGGAGAAAGTGGGAAGCGAGCGAGACGACGGGTTATGCAGCTGTATGGGCCGCCATTCCAAGTTACTTTTCGTTGGAGCAGCTACCGATTCCGACGCTGCCGTGAACGGCCTTTTCTTTCCATTTGCCGAAGTAGTATCCTTCAGTTAGTGCTCTCACGGCCTCCATTATTGTTATTCGATTTCAATAGGACATACATACTTTCTTTGTTTTATTTCATTGGGATATCCCAATAAGGCATCGAAGATACCAGAAGACAATTTCTACACGTGACCGCGACGCGTTTGTTGTCAACGACCATCATCTGATGACTGAAGCTGGACCATCCTCCCCGACAGAGGACGTTGGCCGACCTGTTAAACGTCCTCGCCTCGATAACCCTTCCGAGACGCCTTACAATCGTGATCTTGAATTTTGGTTCCCAGATGGCAGTATCGTCTTGATCAGCCAAGAGGGCAAAGGATTCTGCATCCACCAGGGCGTTCTCGCGCGCCACTGCGAGTTCTTTGCGGATATGTTCCTTTTGGCGCGTCCGGAGCAGAAGACGAGCGATAGTGTACAGACGTTACGCCTCGATGATACCACGGACGACATAAGGCATTTCATGCATTACCTCTATACACCTTGGTATGTTTTAATGGATCAGTAGCGTTCGCCTCTTATTTTATTTTTCTTAGTTACTTCCAACCTGGTGTGCCCCACAACTACAGCCGCATATCCGGGCTGCTGCGCATGTCGACCAAGTACCTCTGCCACGCCCTCCGCGCCACCGTCATCCAGCACCTCTCCCTCATCTACACCGCGAAGCACACCGCTCTCATCGAGGCCCTATCCCTCATTCCTCCCCAGAACACGGAAAACCATGCCCTCATCGCAATCCAGCTGGCGCGCGAGCACAACGTGCTGCACATCCTCCCCGGCGCGTTCTACATGGCATGCCTCATCCCGCCCGCGCGCCTCCCCCTTCTCTCGCCCCAGCTCTCCCCCGCGGACGAGCGCCGGCTGCATATTGGGCGCGCACAGCTGACGGCGGCGGTGGTGGCGCAGGCGTGGGAGTGGCTGCACAGCCAGGAGTTTACGGGCATAGGAAGGTGTGATAATGAGCATTGTTTAGAGTCGAGGAATCAGGCCGTTGTAAGGGCTCTTAAGACTTCGTATGATGCAGTGGCGGTGTATGTTACTGAGCCGCCGCATCGGCATGCGTCTATAACTGTTTGCGATAGGAAGGAGGACGTTGAGGAGGGGCAGGTTTGTAGGCCGTGCTGGAAGAGGTGGGAGGCTAGTGAGGTGGCGGGTTATGCGGATGTGTGGAATTCGATTTCGACGTATTTTGATTTGACGATTTCAGCGTCTTGATTTAGTGTTGACAATATAGAGGTTTTCTTTTCCAATGACCCTGTTGCCTCGCAAAATGTACATTTCCAGGTTGTTGTGGTAATGTCTTCTTTTTGTTGAATGGCCGCAAACACGGTGATAGACTTGCGCCTTTTTCTGTTCTTCAGCTTCGTTTCTCTCAATCTTATCCTTACCAGTTACGATATCCCCCGAAACCTACCGTTGTTTGAAGCGACACTGTGTCACTGATGACCTCAGCGGCCTGTTATCCATGATAATCAGGATGGTCATAGGGTACGTCTCTCCTACTGGTAAAATTCGTGATGAAGCACGTCGATATGGAGTCAAGGATACATAACAGAATTGTGTAACTACTAGTTATCAAGGACATCATAAACAACCTGCGCAGGTGATCTAAAACGACAAGTGAATATCTGCGATGTATCGACAAAATCTCGTCTTACCTGCGCTCTTTACCCTAGATACCAAAGACTCTCAAATCAGACGCGAAGACTTGAAAGAAACGAAGCAAACCTTTTCCCTCCAGCGGATCTGAGCTTTCAACTCAGTCAACCCAAAGAGAAGAACGATATCGAAAGTAAGCTCATAATATCGACTGCCGTTCCGAGCGACAATGGGCTTTAGGTCTCGGCCGACGGTGGAAGTATCGGCACGTATCCTGCACAGCCTGGTGAACATGTCTATACCGGTAAACTATGTCAGTCTTCGCAAATGACGATTCGCGTCATCTAATCCTCACCTGGATCTTCATCGATCCAGTCCGGCGCAAGACCAGGTCCTCGGTAGACCAGTATAGACGCAGCTATGTCCTCCATCTCGCTGACCGTCGTATCTTGCCTCGCAAATGAGGATGTGAATTCACCTTCGGCACGCACAGAAGTTCCCTAAGAGTTCGCGGTCTTGCATGAAAGAATGAAATAGGTAATGAAGTTACTGACTGACCTTTGCTAGAATGGAATCGAAATATCCAGGTATGACCTTTATTCCCGAAGGCTGGATCACATGAACCTGGGAGGAACGAAGACGATGATCACGAAGGCCTGACAGGTACGCTGCACTGCAAACAGTGCCATAGGTAAACTTGGCCACCCGGGATGAAACCATATGATCGAGGTAGAAGGACACAGCGCCATCGGCAACTGCTTTGTTCCTGTGAAGAGAAAGTTCCGATGCGTACCGACGAGAAGAAAGAAACGACTCACACAAACCCGTCAGGACGGCACACTGTCACTTCGTCACTCTGCAGCGCGGTTCTCAAGTTTGTGAGGAGCCAATCATTCGCAGAAAAGCCTCCGACGATGACAACAGTCTAGCCTCAGTATGAGCTCCGGTGACATAACTTCTGTGAACAGTGAAGTGAAGCGACTCACCGTGACTGGGGTAGTGGCGTCTTTCATTTGAGTGCGAACGGTTTCCACGATGGCGGACATTGAAGGCCGGAAGAATTCCGCAACAGTGTTCCTACACAATCATTATGCCCAGTGTGATGGCGAAGAAGGGAAAGGACAACGAACCCGTCAAGTTTCATGGCTCCCTTTGCAATGCCCACTTTTGGGTCTCTGTCCCGCTCTGATCCAAAACGGATGAACAGCTGGCGAGTTACGCTACTAAATCTCTTCTTTTCCGTTTTATCGAACATGTTCGCGATATGCGTAACGTCATCCGGGTTGCCAAATTTACTTCCTTCCAGGACCTCTGTTGCGGAATCAATACTTCTCCGTAGCAAGCAATGAAGACCACCGACTTTTGATGTGTGCATGGAAACGGCGAGTAACAAAGATGGAGCCTTGAAGGTGGCCTACACCCCCAGCTCAGTACGGGTATTGACTTGGGGTGGGAGGGAACGTAGTAGGCACGACTGACATTGAGTAGGTGCTATCTCCTCGTATCCGCCCGACTCGTCCTGTTTTCTGTAGGCGCTCAGGTCGATCGTACCTCCCCCTGCGTCCACAATAATGACACCTTTGTTCACCTGAAGCAAGCGTGTTCAGCCTTCGATTGAATAAACCTAGAGCGAAAAACTCACCATCTGGGAACCGTTGAAGGCACCCTTGGAAATACAGTAGTGGAGGCTCGCTTCGCCCTCCGTGACGAACTGTACCCGTTCCTGAGCTTGATCGGAGTCGACTAAACCAGCTAGGACAGCGGCTTGACGCATAATGGCCTGCTGAGGTCCTTCCCAGCCGTTCGGATGCCCAAGAATGAAGTCAATATTATCCTTATAAGATGACCAGACCAGCTCTCCAGAGGGCGACATGTCGATGATATACTGCCGCGTACATTCAAACAGGTACCGCATGAAATCAGCGAAGACATCTACAATGCGTTTCCCAGGGGGAAGCGGGGGGATGTCAGCGTCTGTAATATGGGACGCGTGCAGCGTTTTCGGGCGGAGATGGAGCTTGAACCTATCTTGCGCATTAGCCAGCCCATTGTATAGGGAGAAAGAGAGCAAACCATTCCGCCTTTATGTAGCCCTCGTCTTCAGCCTCGTATTGGAATGCGTTGTCCATTGCTTCGGCGCCTACAGCGCGTACCTTCCCCTCATTGTCGTAGTAGATAACACTTGGAATCTTGACACTGGGGCCGACTTCTTCGAATCCTGGAAACCTATGCACACCAGAAAATGAGTAGGCTCAGCGAATCACAAGGTACGCACTTATGAACCCCTTGGATGTAGGGCGGGCTACCAGGATCCAATACGGAGAACGAGACGCCTGAGTATGTCGTCCCGATGTCAAAAGCGATGACCAACTTGCGCTTTGTCCCGTTGTATGGCTTTCGAGCAGTCATGTCGATGAGTGGGATTCGGGGAGGCTCAGAATGATCTCCACGTTTATATCGTTGATAGAGACCGTCTCACATCCAGCCTATTGATGTGAGTGAATAAAGACGTTGGACGTGGAATTGACTGTTCACAGCACTCGTAGTTGATCAAAAGCCCCGGAAATGAAAAGAATATGAAGACGGAACTCAACTAAATTAATGCCTTTCGCAATACAACCACTAATGAAACTGTGACGATCACCGAAGGAATCATAGCTGCTGCGTATCCGTCTGAGGCGCGTCTAGAAGTGCGGACCAAAGCACCACCTTTGGCTTCAGCAACAGCCGTGTTCGCATACCCCCACCTTCTCGTTCACCTGTCATAGTCTGCAACCCCAAATCGCATGTGCATCCAACAATTGCCGTGCTCCTGTCACCTTCTATACTCTCACCGTTCCTATCATCACCACCAAACCCGTTCTCCATGAAACTGGCGTCAAATAGAGCACCTCCTTCGATCGTCACAAGCTCCGCATCCATGGACATGAGTCCTTCGCCCATTGCCCTATCCAAGGTCACGACGTCCTTCACGATCTGCTCAAGGTCGGGCTTGAACTGTGTTTCTACCGTTTGGCGATAAACGTCCCAATCCGATGCAGCCGCCCCCGTCCAGCCGGAAATGCCGAGGACGAGGGATAGGAAGTACACAAAACGCGCCAACGCAGCCTTCTCGACAACGACGGGGTTCACGTATTTAGTATTCGCACGTGTAAGTACACGCCAGCGAGCGCTAACTGACTGAGAAGCTTGATATTGAATCAGCGCTCCAGGCTCGGAGATGGAACAGAAAGGGAACATACATGTGGCTCGAATATTGTTGTAGGCGTAATCCAACGAAGTGCCCTCTAACGTTGCGTCCCAAAGAAGTGTGACATTCGAACACGCCTGCGTAAGCGCAGCCTGAATGACTGTTTGAATGATCAGACTGCGGGACTCTGAGTCTCGATGTCGCGCGTTGTATAGAAGCTGCGTTAAATCGATGCCAAACCAGTACTCTGCATCTTCCATGATCAATTTCGGGAACTCGTAGTCCCGAGAGAACGATCCTTCTGCGATGGTAGCCGCGGTCTGAAAGATATCCGAATTGATATCCTCGACCATGGAGAGAATTTCCGCCACCGGAGCCGTGTCGACCATTGTGAGATATGCTTGCGCATCCTGCAGCTCCCGTGTTCGGGTTTCCAGAAGCTTCCGGTCGTCTGCCCGGAGCGCATACTCCTGCTGTAGGTGCTTTCGAAGAAGGGCCACCTCCGCTTGGCTTGCCTGCGCGGCCCTCTGGCTCTCGTCCAGCTTTGTTTGAAGGATCGCGTTTTCGTTGGTCAATTTCCTAGTCGCCTTTTTGGAAATCTCCAGCTCTTGACCGATTGCCTGCAACTGGGAATTCTGCTCGTTGTACCGACGTTCAAGTTCCTCAATTTCGGGGCTGGGAAGAATCGACATCCCCTCCGACCTATTGGGCTGTTGTGTGATGGGATGCCGTGGCGCTGACTGTAAATACTGTTAGCGGAAAGAAAGAGGATAATCTGGCATACCTCGGCCGAAGACGTGGCATTGGTAGGCGAGAAGCCTGCCTGTTCATGCCCATTGTCCATAGACGCATGCTCGTGATTCCCTAGATGCTGGAAAGCCGCGACGAAGCACTGTACGAGGCCGTCAGTGAGATCTTTTAGACATCTTTCAAATAGTGAATAAACGACGCAGAGATGCGAAAGGAGACAACCCATGTCTCTAATTGAGAGACGAAAATAACGAGGAACATGTGTGGAGCACGTACTTATATGATCTTGTATAACAGACCACGACTCACGAGGCCAATGCATATCGCAGGGTTTCCAAGATACCAAGTTCGTCGTTAATGATTACCGTATTCGAGGATAGAATGTGGCGACACACGGATATAATCCAGCCATTCGAGTGCTGATTGACTGACCAAAGAGGAACAGACACTGGCCAGGAATTCACGAAGATCGACGTGGCGCTGATGAACCAATGACAAAGTGAGGGAAAGTCTGCGCGATCAGCTGTGGAGCAGTCACAGAAGTTCTAATTAATGACTGTGCCTACCATTACAGCATTCATTGGGCGCCCAAAACACAACATGGTGGTCAAGAGCAAGAGCGTTAATCCGGGTAATCTCGGGCCGAAGGTGATCGCAAGCACCTCTGTAGACATGTTCATACGACCTGAGACGATCCCTGTCATTGCTGCTCTCGGGCAGTATTGCCAGCCCAAATATAGATGCCATGGGGTGCGCGTAGGTGTTTCTTGCGATGACACTGACTAGTAGGATCAGGTGCAGATTAGTTAGTATCAGTTTTCTATGTTGCTGTTGAATGCTAATGGTTTCTAGGTCTTGACTAGACAGGTCAAGAACGAATGCAAGTGACTTAATCCTTCGTCTGTTCGAAGAGGGCTACATCGCACTACATTACCAGTTCCCTGAATCCTGATCTATTTAACAATGAGGAGTATTGCAATTAATCAATGCCTTTTGCTTTTTTGAGTCATGCATGTAGAACCGTAGTAGCATAAGACGACTATCAATACTGATATATGGGTTGAGCCCGTTCTATCACCAATCTATCACGCCTGAGGAAGCAAAGCACTCCCGACAATCCCATTCCCAACCGCGACATCTTCCTTCACACGCGGCAGGTCCTCTCTTGTCCCTCAAGCACGCCGACTTGTCCGCCAAACTGGGAATACCCTTGACTATTCGCGCCCACCTCACCGACCGGGAATTCTTTCTCAAGCCACGCACTGACACGCCCAACTGCAACGGCCGGGCTGATCTTGTACTCCATCAAGTAACCCTGCAGTGCAGCCATGGACACCTTCTCTTCAGGAATCGCCCCCGCAAATATGTCGGCTAGCTGTTGTAGGCGATGGTCCGATATTTGGAAGTCTGTCTCTTTGTGGGCATCGCCAAGCAGTGTGATTGACGATGGGAGGGACGATGATTGAGACTCGCTAGACGTATAGGAGTCCGAAGAAGTGTCCTTTTCTGAGAGTTCGTACTCATCAGTGTTGCGCTCTTCTAAAGTCGCACGTTTTGGTTTGTAGAACCATTTGAACAACTCTCGAGCCTGGTACTTGGTGGCCAGCTTGAACTCGACCCTCACGTCCATCCGCCCCGGACGACAGAGGGCCTTGTCGAGCGAGTCAACCTTGTTCGTAGTAGCAAACAGGATACGGCCCTCTTGAGCTCCAACACCGTCCAAAGCATTCAACAGCCCGCTGAGCGTGACGCTACTAATGACAAACGTCTTGTTAATCCCGATGGCTACACTGAGCATACGAAGCTGACGCTACACACCTTCCCATAGACGCTCCATGCTGCAACTCTGCTATTTGGTCTATAACACGGTGATCTCGATTCAGCACGCTCGTAAGAGCAGCATCAATATCCTCGATAAGCGCAATGCAGCGCTCCGGTAGCCTGTTGAAGAGCTTCTTCAATGCCGCGTCTGTCATACCCTTCTGTGTCAATGAGACGACGAAGATTTCTAGACCGAGCTCCCCGGCCAGCGCGGAAATGAACGATGTCTTCCCCGTTCCTGGGGCGCCATGCTGTGAAAAGGAATGAGCACCACACATGAACGGAAATGAGATACGCACCAGGAGGTATCCTCGACGAAACGGGATTCCTCTCTGCATATACCACTCCCGGTTACAGACAAACTTCTTCGCGTCTTTCAGCAACGAGTCCTTTACAGCTGGATCGAGGATCACGGAGTCAATACTTCGTTTGGGGCTACTGGAGACCATCTCCCACCAGCCGTCCGAGTCAGAGGCGCTGATAACATGCGTATATTCAGAGATTAACTCGACTCGATTTCCATGTTCACTTACTTGGCACCCCCAAGGCCGCTGACCTCGTAAACCGATGTGCGATCAGCTAAATGCAGGAGGTATTTCTCTCGCGCCTCCCGGATCAAATCTAGAAGTATGGAATGACTTCGTGGCAGGAAGATGCTACACAAGACGTTCATAAGAAACACATTTCCGAACCCGACTGAGAACGCTTGAATTCACCTGATATGAAGGACCGCCAAATCGGATGGTCGAATCTTGATGTAATGTCTTTTGAACCAGACGGTGTAAATCCTGGCTCCATCTCTGAAGTCGGACTGCACAGGAAGATAGGTAAGACTTCTAATTGCGAAGTCATCTTTCGGACTGTACGACCCGCCGACAAGACTGCTCGCTTTGACACCGAAGTAATAGTCCGACACTTGAAGGTCGCGAGCCATGGCTAACCGACGGATGTCAGCGAGACGTGAAAAGACGGTACAAAGAGACACCATACCCCACGATGGCTGTTTCGAAAGCCAGAGCATTATCCAATCTAGATTCCCAAGGAAGGTCAGCTAGTTAACAGGGTCGTGCCAATCGCTTTACCGTAGCATATGTCTCTCGAGGAGAATGACACCTCGAGGTACAGTGGTCGAATCATACATCTGTAGAGAAACGCGAGAACGGAAGGCACCGAATTGAAAAGCTCGAGGAACCAGCCGATCAGAACGATCTTCAGACCGTCGGTAAATGCTCTAGCGGATATTGTGGCGACTAGACCAAGAGCACGGTCGAGATTACCTATAGGAAGGCCATCTCCACCACTGAGGAACAGTGACTCTTCAGGCCACATCGGCGAGGTGAAGTTGTCGACCAGTCCAAGACTGGTGTACGCTAGAGGAAGCATGTTCAAGCTATAAAGCATTGATGGGTCCATGTCGTATGGAAGGGAGGCGTAAACTGGATAGTGGTCAGTCGGCTAGGAGGGAGGAGGAAGTACTGAAAGTGATCACACGTACTATATAGTGAGATGCGTCGCAGCGACTATCAGTGCCATTTAGGCGCCGACCGGACTGCGCTTACGAACAGAAGGAATCCAGACATAAGTAGAACGATGCCGCATAGAAAAGTCTGGCATGAAGTAGTACGGATGGAGCTTATCCAGAGTAGATGATAGCTATCAATGCGTTCGTGGGCGAACACGCCGACTTATGTATGTCTTGGTTGACTCGTCGCCGTAAACGAAGTCCCGCGTGAGCTTTAGATGTTGTTCATCATCTCCTGGCATCCCATGTACCTTAAGAAGATGATGAGGGGGCCTATTTTTGTGGCATCGATATAGGTTGTTTTCCCAAAGTACTAAAACAACCGGTCGGCCGTATTGAAAAGACGCCCGTGGACCTCGTACGATTTCCACGGCAGAAGATGATGTTGGAGTTCGATATCACGGAGGTCGGCGTGCCGGTACAACAAGTTGATGATGAAGGTAGAAAGACAAGTAGAACGGTCACGATCACACTTATTTGATCACTAGAGAATCTTGCTCACTCGCATCTTCGCGCGAGCTAGTCATTGGAGGTATGTATTACACTGGTCATAACATTATTAGTTTTGGTGTAGCTTCCAAGTCAGAATTCCATAGGGAAAACAAAAGGGAGGTATTCGAGGCAATCCGGGTTTTCGTTCCAAACCTCAAGCTCATCCTCCTCGTCGGAACTCCAGTCGAGTGAAAAGGTCCTGTGCGGTAACACCAATTAGCAGGAGCTCCTTCAAGCATTGCGGCCACGTACTCGTCGTCTTCATCGTCACTGCTACTCTCATCGTCGCACAGATTCGGCAACTCTCCAGCGCCTTCAGACTGGCAGTCGTCAGATGTAACCACACTGCCGGACGGGCTGCTGTTCTCGTATTCATAGTATTCCGGACAGTCATCGTTGTCGTCCTCCGGGCAATCCATGTCCTCGTCTCCGAGAGTGAAGAACACCAGCCACTCAGAAACGCCTGCCTGATTGATGCTGGAAACGGATAGAGTGGCTGGCAACTCGTTGGCGCGGTCCACATATCCCTCCACAAATGTAACTCGGATGAACGACGACATGACGATGACGATGGTGGTGGTGGTGGATGGGTGTCCAGCCACACAGTTTATATACGCGCTTAGCGCACGGCATTGTGACGTACCGTCCATTGTCGCGTCCGCGTCCCTAGACACGCGTCGAGCGGTATATCCAGTTTTGGTAATTGACTCATTGCTCGGGTAGACAATGGCAGGTTCGCTCGGTTAGGCGCCCACTGACCGTTACATAGTGAGTCGCGTCACAATCTTCTAAAGTCCGAGAGCGACGCGCCATTATTGCTGACTCCGCTCAAGAACAATGAGGAGGAATAAATGAGACCCCCAAGCAAAAAGTCGCGACGGAAAGAGTGCAGTCGACGTGATTGCGCTAGTGAATCGGAATTCAGGACCTTCCTCTTGTCCTCATGATTGAAATAGACAAGGCTGACCAGTTCCATTTGTTTCCTAACTGAAGCTGGTGTGTTAGTTGGGTTTCTAAAAAAGTTGAGCAGGTACACACCAATTATGCCAAAGGAAAGCTATTAATTCTATCATGAAGTCATGACATCCAGGATTACATGTGTCGTATTGTATTAAGTATAGCGTGTAAAAAAAGTCTCTAACCCTCTACATATCTCTACTCTTTCATTGATCTTGTCCAGAGGCCGGTCACAGGGGGAGCTTCACCACACAACTTAATTCAAACACGTCGCAATCTCATAAAACAACATGATCACACCTTCTTTTCCTTGGTCGCATCCTGCCATACACCGCTCTGGTCCTTTTTGCGCACGGTGAAGCACGCGATGCCCATGTACTCGGTGATGTCGTTGATGACGAGAGTGCAGAACCGTACGTATGCGAACAGGGACGCGAACAAAGTGAGGTATACGAGGAAAGTGGTATTCTGCGGCGAGGTCTGGATGAAGGGCGCTCTGTAATCAAGTCAGTAGCGAACGGTCAAGTAAAGCTGGATGCACTTGCCGTCCGAAAAGCCTCGGCATATTGGCGTCTATGGCACCGATGATACTCCATATCCACATCCAGTCCCAGATGGGGAACGGTGTGCTCGTAACATGCGCGAGAATCATCCGTCCGACCTGGTGCGCAAACTGCAGTCCCCAACCGCACATGAAGGGGACGAATAGCGGGCTCCTTATGATGGCAGAATTGTTGAACTCTGGGTGCGATAGCCAGGCCACTTGAATAGCTGCGGCGACGGGGAAAGGAAGGAGTAGAAGCAGCGGATGCGGGCCTGCCTTCTTTTGCGTCGACTTGACTGCGAGGACATTCATATACGAATGGATGATGTTGAATGCAAGGCCAAAAGCGGCAAAAACCATGAACGCGTCGTTGAGCCCGACGTTCGGGATATTAGAGAAGATGGATAGATGATTAACATGGAGGAATGTCAAGATCGGCGTATCCCAAAATGCAGGCCCTGCGGTCCATGGTAAGGAGAGTGGTGGGGAATTCCAGGAAGAAACCTACCACAGAAGCCAGTTATGAAGTAGATAATGACAATCATCAGGATGCCTTCTACTGGACCAGAGAAGACACCGAGAAAGAGCTGGCCAGTGTGATACTCCTCCCACGTGGTAAGGTAAAAGTTGGCGAGAGTAGCGACCTGGGACGCGACAGTCCACCAAGAGCGACCGAGGTTAAGAGCTTGGCATGTAATAATGGCTTCCAGAGTCGTATTGAGCGCGTCGCAACCTGTTTGGGATTAAAGACACGTAACAAAGCCAAAGACGAGAATCTCACCATGATCAAACATTTCTCCAAGCGGCCCGGCCATATTGGTCCTTCTAGCTTGCTTTCCATCGATAGCATCGAAGCTCTGGTACATAAATAAGCCGACACCGTACCTATATCGAAGACCGTTTGGCTGACAGCGAATGAACGAAAAATAACACTGACGTGAAGTAAACCCAACGAGGCGTTGTCACCCCACCCTTTTCGGTCAAGTACGTGGGATCGTAGTAGAGCATGGTCAGGAAATTCATAACGACAATCATTAGTCCGGAAAACGTTATCTAGATTTTCGAGTAAGCCATGAAAAAGGACGAAAATCGGGTTACACACCGTGTTCGGCGCCACAGTTTTTGGCCACAGGGTAACAAACCAGTTCCAGAAGGGATTCAAGACATATCTAGACAGCAAAGACCTGCAAAAATCGCGTCAAAAAGTCCTGGAAAAAAAGGTAAAAAAGTGGGCCCACTTGTCGACCCCCTTGTAGGAATATTTCTTGAGGTTTTCCAAGGACTCTTGCGGAATGTAACCCATGGCCACCGGTGGCTGACCTTTTTACCAAGGATGAGAGATGGTGATGGTACAGAGTCAACCTGGAGCCAGCCAAACCCAGCAATCCCAAAATGTCATCAGCATGATGTAATTGGAAACAGATAGGGGCTACAACAGGGTCCAGGCCTTGGCGTTTCCTTCCACCAAGGTCAATCGTCTAAAAATGATATGAAATCCAGCGGTATTAACCGCGTTTTCGTCCTATCCATAAACCGCTCTTCATCTACTTTTCCTGCTATCGATACCCGCTCATCTTGGAATATCTGGCAAGTGTTCAGGACTGGTCTCGACGACGACAGCTTCGTCAAACGGATGGTAGATGCTTACCGCAAAAATATCCTTGAAGCTATGCGCTTCGAACATGGCTACTCCGTCCCACTCCGTCGTCTCCTTCCCCATCCACATAAGCATGTCGTTCGTCTGCTCATTGACATGCATCTGTTGGACGACCATTAGCACTCATCTCCTCGCGCTAGCAGAGCCTTACCAACTGGTATTTCAGCGGCATCTTTTCCTTGCCGATCATCCGCATCACCATCGGTGTATGCACCTCTGTCCAATGTTTTCGAAACTCCTCTTTCGATATGCCGTCTTTCCTCTTCACGAGCATGAGCAGTCTTGCGCGGTCGCTGATCTTGGGTGTTGGTATGACAGGTGATGTTGGTGGCATGCTTGAGCGCTGGCGGCTGAACATCTTTCTTCCTTTTAAGATTGTACGCCGCGTAAACGATGGATGAGCGCTCTTATAAGGGAGAGGTCAACGTGTGATACCGCTAACCCCTCTTTTGATGCGCCATCCCCGTCGCTTGTGTTAGACATCCGGGCGTGTGTCTAGTTGATACTGCGGCCGGATATACTTCCGCTGGATTGGGTGCACAGCATAGAGTCCGGCGCGTTCTGATTTTCTGTCAGTTCCACGGAGATCCGAGATCGTTATCCGAATCCGACCAGTCGCCGACGCCACACTACCAAGGATGCCCAAAGTGATGACGTTTACCTGGGACTCGCGTGCTGTTGTGGACCATTGTCCGTATCGACTTCTTTCCTCGTAGAGCTTTCTGCTTGCGGAAAACAATGGGTTTTGGTCATCTAAATAAGGAAACGAAAAGTTGCACAATGGAAATCACGTTTTCATCCTTATAACTTCTTCCATCCAGCTTGTTCTCTCCCATACATCCTTCCGCAACCCACGACATCTTCTCTCATCTTCTCAACCATCCGGAATATGTCTACTGCAAAGGAAAACCGACGCGTTGTTCCTAAACTACCCAAACCCGTTCCAGGCAAGCTTGTTCGCGAAGAGTGCGTATTCATTTGCTACTACCCTTGAACTCCTTCTTATAGTTGAATAGGAAACCACTACTAAGCGCGCCGAAGACGAAATTGATTATTCGCATTCCTCTGAAGAGGAAACGTTTCGAGAACGAGGACCAAGATGAACTCGAAGAGTATGTCGCCGTGTATACCGTTCCTCGCATTCCATTAACGAAGTTTCCTAGTTCTCCCAGTCCAAAATTCACCAAGAAAGAACACGTCTCTGACGGCTCCTCCGAATCTGAAGATATAACGGAGTCGGAAGAGGATACCCACGAAAACACCAGCGGCGTCGAGGACACTATCCACCTTCTCCCACCTGTCCAACTTAAATACTTCGCGGCGCGCAAGAACCCATTCCCTCCAGCCGTCGGCGGCGTCAAGCTCTCACACGACTTCAGCGCGCCATTCAAACCCCACTTCACTGCCAACCAACGCAAACTGCACTCTCGCTGCAACGTCACGATCGATCTCACATTTAAACGCGTCCCCACATTTCCGGAAATCGTCGCGAGGTGGCGGGTCCCGCCCGAGTTGATGGTGGGGTGGGCGGCGAGGAAGGGGTGGCTGGAGGGCGAGGAGTGGATGGCGACAGAGAATTTCGAGGCGCAGTACGGGATGTGCAGGGCGTGCCGAGCGATGATTGAGCCCCTCGACACGAAGAGTGGAACGGGCTATGATTATGTTGACGAATGGGTCAGGCATCGGGGAACATGCCCTTGCATCAGGGCTAAGGAGGAGGAGAGGAAGATCCCGATTCACTAATTCATGTTTCACTCTTCGAGCAGTATACCACTTGCGACTTTAGCTATCGCCTCATCTTGCTTCAATCCTTGGTTCCGAATTTTTACTCGACAATTTTATTTATTTCTTCTTCATTATTCGCTAGAGCGGCCGGGGTTACCCACTTCCAAATGGTACGCATTTCCCGAATTCTAGTAAACCCCACTAACAAGCAATCAGTGGCAGAGGACGCTTAATCAAGAAAGGAGCGAATCTAATCGCCATTGTCCCGCACAACAATGAGATATGTTTCCAAACTGGGTATCTCTCAGTGAGGTGTGGACAAGCGCCCGACAATGGAACAATGGGGACGCGCAAGCACGGATATATAAGGTTGCTACATCCTATGAGCACACCACTAGCATCATGCCTTCATCTTTCCTGCCAGCACCGTTCATGTCTTCACCTCTCAGAAACGAGATTCACTTTACATTTGAGGATGAGGGCGAGGAGCTCGGCCAATCCGTGGAACTCACAAACGAGACGCCACTCGCGATATCCACATCCAGTGTAGCCCAAGAGCGCCCCTCTGCGTGGCTACTGTCCTTCACCCTTCGAGACGACGATGAAGTCGACGATGATTCTGACTCAGATTCATCCGAGGAAGACGACGATGATATCCTACCAAGCGCTTTCAGAACTCTCAGATCTGTCGGACGACTCCGACGACGAGGATGGTACTAGTGAAGAGGACGACGAGTGCGTGATTTCTGTCAGATTTTCTTGAACGCGATACTCATGTTGCACTTTGGCAGACTCTTCGTGGCATATGACTGGGTTTACGACGACGACTTGGAGGCTGACAATGAGGATGGTGAGGCATGGGATGAGGAGTACCTGGAGCAGTTTCCTTTGGTCTTTCCGGAGGAATTCTGATTGATTTAAATTCAAAGCGCATCGGACATGACTACTAAATTAAACAAATACATTGTACATCATACTACTTCCAAAGGCCTAACACGAACAGGTCATCTATAGCAGAACAGTTCGATCGCAAGCTGCACGTGAAGAGGATCCTTGTCATTCTTCATCTATCCATGATCTAGTCGCGCGGCCTCCTTCTGCACTACCATCGAAAAAAAAACGCTTTTACTATAATCCACTCCCGCTCCTCCGCCAGGAATAAACACCGTCGGACCTGGATGTCTTGGCTCGCCTAATCCACAATCCTGTTTCTGCTGGTCGGGAGAAGCGAGGTCCAGACCAGTTCGATGTGCTTTGAGCGGCGGTCATATCGCCATCAGCAGTGAGCACCGCGATCCTCCTCACGTCTTCATCGCCATAATCCTCGAACACAATTCTCTTTAAATCAGTGAGATCACGATAGGAATCATATTGCTAGATATGAGGCTGATTTACAGGCCATGTATCACTACTGTGTCAATGGTATACTATACTTCGTCGTCGCCGGAGAAAGACTCGGACAGAGTGTCCTCATCTTGGTCCTCCGTGTCATGTCGTGCTCGCTTCTTCGGTGGCCCAGCGCCATGATGTTTCTTCACCAACAGGCTCTGTAACAACTTTTCCTCTTGATTTGCTTCTTCATTTGATGATTCGTCGTTGTCTGGAATCACTCTCGCCTTACCCCACTCGACAACATAGAAACAATTGTGGTCGGAGGGATTGAACAGGATATTTGCAACCGAGAGGTTCCCATGTAGGAGCTTCTGCATGTCATGCAGCCTCTCCAGCCATGCGGAAATATTAGTGCTAGTGTTGAGTAGTCAGTCAGTGACAAAGTGCGGCCAAAATACGCAATCACATACCGCAACGCAGGAGCTATCTTCTCAGCGATGCCAATGGGGTAGCAACTCTCACAATCCTCCGCAAAGTATGCGGAGAATTTGTACGGTTGTTGGCCAATCTTGACATCGCCAGAGAAATACCCGTAAGGCTTCGGCACCCTACAACCCACGTCTGCCACATCTCCACCCATTAACTGCTCTAATATCTCGAATTCGCCATCAATGTCATCTGTTTTCACTACCCGTGACATCGACAAGACCTCTTCATTCGGCCTCAGAATAGGCGACCAGGCAAGCTTCATGACCAAAGGTTTACCGTACGGAGTTTGGTCTTCGCGTATGAGGTAGCAAAGGAATAGACGCCATGCGTGTTGTTTTAAACAATGAATTTTCACATCGAGGGCGAACGGGGGCTCATGGCCGGCCGTGGAGTTTTGCAACGTCATTGGTGATTTGAAGTTACCAAAGATGTAGTGAAGTATGGAGACTGCGTCGTCCTCATCGTAATGGATGCGGACTTCCGTCGCACGATTGAACAGAGCCAAGATGCTTTCGAACGTGTGCTCGGGCTCCTGTACATATATAAATCAGAGTTGGGCGGTCATGATAGAGGCGAAGAACACAAACAGATAACACGGGTGGGAGGAACTTGCCGACAGAGAGCTGATACGCACGCGACAGCTCTTCGAAGCTCAAGTCCGAGTGAAGGAGATCGATTTCGTTCTGATAGGGGTATCGGAAAGATGCGGGGAGGGTACCATTTTGCCTGTGCGTTTCGAGCTTATCCGCTCGCGATAAAGCATCGTTGTGGGCGAAGACCCCTTGACCGATATGAATGGCGAGATGTGGATTCCCCCCGGGCAATGGTTCGCGATGGACTGTCTGGACCTCCGATAAAAGCATTGTCCCCGATGCACGATGGCGGATGATCATGACTTCCTCGTTGACGCCAGTAATAGTACCAACAGTTGAATCGGTACCAACAAGGAATCCCCAAGCCTAAGTGAAGAGTTCAGACAGCGAAGAAATAGGTCAAATGAAAACTCTACTTGATCGAGGAGAAGCGTTGATGTTATAAGTTCATCCCTCCCAACCGGTATTGCTGGGACATCATACTCTTCAGCTCGGAGAATCAGTGCCAAAGCCGGATCGCCGTCGACGCCTGTTGGTCGTCCAGCCGCGATGAAAGGCCAGGGGAATTCGACAACTTTGCCTCGACAATGACTCGAGCGACAATAATGGGCGGGGTCGTCAGGTCCTTGACAGATGAAGGACTCTAACGGGATCTCCTGCTTCGCAACCTGTACCACTGGACTAGGGGATCCTTACACGCGCGAAGGGTGATGATGGCAGGACGATGGATTCGGTGGCTGTGCTACGGCGGACTCGACACTACTTCTACTTCCGGATTCTGCTACCATTGTGTACCCGACTGGATACCCGAATACCCGGATACGCAAATCCCGCTCTCTCTTCCTGCCTCTTTCCCTTGGCCTTCTTCCCCTTTGGGACCTTCCCCGCCTGGGCTGCCTAGCCCATGTGCCCCCCCAAAACAAGGAGACGCCCTCGTCGACACCCACTCAACGTCTACCATGTTAACCTCCTCCTCATCTCCCAACTCATCCTCCTCTTCATCATCAACATCATCTTCTCCAACAATGTCTCCAACATCCTCTGTCTCCGCTACCCCTTCCTCATCTTCCGCCAACTTGGTACCGGGCCTGGGAATGAACCGCCGTAATCGCCGGGAACTGAATGTGCCCTCTGCTTCACGGCCATCCTTATACCGTATCGGGGAACCGTCGAGATTCACGAGATGGTAAGAGTTCCGAATTCGACTCTCTACACGGTACGGCGCTGACCATCGGACCAGTAGCTTTTTTTCTGTTTTCATCACGAATATCAGATCGCTGCGGTAAATTTGGACGAGCTGGCCTTTTTGGAAGACAACCTCGCCAGGTTGTCTCCCCAGTACTTTCAAATCAAACTTCCTCTTCTGCTTCTCCCTATGTTCGATATTGTGCGAGTGAACATCCAGCTGCTGCTGCTGAACGTAAGCAACATGAACCGCCGCATCGTCAAAGGATGCCTCCTGTTCTGCGGTACCAGTTGGTGTGTGCGGCGTATTGACCACAAGTCCTAGGGAGATCTCATTCGGGGAGTGCTTCAATGCTGGTAGTATCCGCTCATTGATGTCGCATATAGCTTGGTCGAAGTGATCAGGCCAGTTATGTGGTAGGCCTTCAAAATCTGTTATCGCTGCCCAACCATCCTCACCTAGGTCCGGCGCGCAAAGTCTCTTCAGACGATTCAGCAACCGCCCGTTCGACCCTTCCACCAGACTCTGAATCCACGGCGAGTAGGCTGCTACCGGAAAATAGACTGTACCGTGATCCTCGCACCACTCGCGTACTTGTTGGTTATTCAGATGTCGGCCGTTATCTGTCATAAGCGTCTCTGGTGGTGGGAAGTCACGGACAACTCGGTCTAGCGATTTGATAGTGGTATCCGCAGATCCAGGTACACGGAACTTGTCGCCCCAGACCTTCTGCGCAAATGCATCAACATAAAGTACAACCGTTTTGAATCCACCTTTTGCCTTTGGTAGGGACAGATAGTCCGCTACCCACAGTTCGTACGGATGCCGGCGAATAACTGGTTCCAGAAGCGAGTGAACATGAACCGGTCCGAAGGCTTTGCATCTCCCGCACTCGAGAAGTGCTTTCACGATCGATTTGTCCAGCCGAGGACTGTAAATTGAGTCCATCAACTTCATCTTCACCAAGTCTCGACTCCAGTGTCCGTGCGCCCGATGCTCTTCACGCGCCAGCTCTACCGCTTCGTTCTGTGTAACACATTCCAATCTGGCGCGCGCCCGCGTCGATTTACCTGTTGCTAACCGCCACAGCTTTCCTCCATCCACAAAATATCCTTCAGCGCGATGACGGGCCCGCTTCTTGTCACGCACACTCTGCCCATTCTCGATCTCCCCAAGTGACTCCAGTATCTGAATAAACATGGGCTCTGCTTCAAACCGTGTAAGCAACGGCTGAAGTGGCTCTGATGATGTTACTCCAAACACATCATTCACCAACCCATGCCGCTCTTGCCAGTCTGTTGACACCGACCATTCATGCCCATCTCCATCCACTACTGCCTGCCCCTCGTACTTCCTGCTAAGAGCATCCCCGACTAAGTTCATTCGACCTGGTCGATGTCGTACAGCAACAATCCAAAAGGACAAGATCGCTTCCTTCCATCTCGCATGTGTCGCTGAAAGCTTGGTATTTGTCAATAGATCTCGCAGCGCCTGACAGTCTGTCTCGACTTCAATTGGGAATCCATACGTATCCTCGTCGAACTCTTCAAGACAGAACTTCAAACCAGCTGTCTCTAGCAAGAACGGCTTGTATCGCTCCTCCGCTGCAGATGTACGTTTAGAGACATAAGCAATCGGGTGAAGAGTCCGTGTCGCTTTTCCGCTAGGTGCTACCGCCTCATGCCACTGAGCTAACCAACCTCCGAAACCCTTCTGACAACCGTCTGTAGTGACGATAAAGGGTGATCCATCGTACCGCGGGGCTTGTAGTACTGGCTCACTGATTAATGCCAGTTTAAGTCGAAGAAACGCATGGTCATGTTCTTTTGTCCAGTGTGCGGGAAGATTAACGCGCCGCTGTCCTGCTCGATATGCGGTGCGTCCTTTAGATGTTGGAACTTCAGCGAGACGCAGGAGATCAGAGAGGGGTTGTGCAATCTCAGCATACCGGCGAATCTGCGAACGGAAGACACCAGCCAAACCCAGAAACTGCCCAACGTTCTGCAAGTCCACCGGTGTAGGCCAGGAAACCAGAGCAGAAACCTTCTTCAAATCTGGCTTGATCCCGTATTTCCCTACACGCGCCCCCGCAAACACCGCCTCACTCACAAACAACTCTGTCTTCTTTGCTGATAGGGAAAGTTTGGAAGACCGCACACGTTCGAGAACACATATGAAGTCCTTCAGCAGAGTCTCAAAATCATCTCCAGCCTGTCCTCCATCGTCAACAAAGAGGACCATAATGCTGTCAATCAGACCCCGTAACTCCCGTTGTGTCACCTCTGAAAACCATGTTGGTGCTCCTTCTATCCCCATTGGCATTCGCTTCCATGAATAATAGCCTCGCCCCTCCACGAAGAAACACAAATATCGCTGTGCTTCTGAACTCGTTCGGCAAGCAAAGAACCCAGATGCGAAGTCAAACGTATTGATATAACGCTTCCCACAGAGTGTTTGCTGTTTCGCCCGAATATCCCCTTGAGGCATTGGACGTGTATCCAGAACTTTGTTAAGCTCCTCGAATGTGCTGACAATACGCCACGCAGGTGTTCGCGTGGCAGGCGCCTCTGTCGGGTCTCGCATCTTTGGGCGAGGCGGTAAAGGAATATCCGACTGAATCCCCGCCTCAATACATGCATCGTTAAGGGCGTGTAGAAGCTCATCCATGGGTAGGCCCTGCTCGACGTGAGTTTTCTGTGCGAGGGTGATCGGCGAGCAGCACAAGACATCAGCTGCGGGAATTGGCGCTACCACTCCTGCCTCTACCATCTCGTCCAGCTTCGCATTAAACCACGCCTTCGCTGGTGGTGACATTCGGCGCTGCCCGATCTTCCGTTTGAATGTTACGCCCTCTGGAATCTTCACAGTAAACTCTGCGTCATCCACCACTAGCACCTCCGCCATTGAAAGTGCAAAACAGTCTGCATAAGACCGAATGGTATCCTCGACTCGTTGGCGCTCTGAGCCTGTGAGATCGGTTCCAATCTTGATGGCTGCAAGAATGGCGTCAACGCGATGGCTGCTGAATGGATCCTTCCTCCTCGTGAAGATATTCATTTCGTCCTGCAGTACCTGTACAGGTGCCTCAATCTCCTCTTCCTCCTCTTCCACTGTGCACACATCTTCTCCTACACGACATCTCTCCACGCGGATGGTCTCCATCACCTGCTTCGCCAGTTTTCGCCCACCACGTCCCTTCCTCGCGGATAGACCCTGACTTAGTCGCCAAGCCGTACGCTCTTCTTGAGAACGTCGCTTGCGCGTGATAGGCAGATCTGAATGAAGCACCGTGTCAGCCGAGTTGAGTTCTGGTGTGTGTGAAATGGCTAACGAGACTTCCCTCGTCGGGGAGTGCGAATCCCCGATGAAGTTTGCGCACGTCGAGTCTATTGACTCTGATTTTGAAAGGTGCTGTGCTTCCACTGGTTCCAAGCCCTTCATCAACTCGCTGTCTCCGGCGGGTGTCTCTGTTGAATTTTTCGATTCAGCATCAGATGGTATTCCGGCAGATTCTGCGACATGAGAAACTTCCCTCGTCGGGGAGTGCGAATCCCCGATGAAGTTCGCGCACGGTGGGTATAACAACCCAGTATCATCCTCTTCGCATCCAAAGCGAACCGCCTCCCAGTCACTATATGCCCTCTCCATTTTCTCTTGTCCCTCCATCGCTGTAGGCGGATACGCCAAGTGACTCCAGTTCTGTAAAACAATCTTGTCAGTATCATCCAATTCAATCTCGTCACTGGAGACTCGCCGGGTCTCTCGCCTTGAGGGTTCCCGCACCCCGGGCAACCCCTGCAAGGACGCTCGCGATTCGGCAACAAAAGTCACCGGGTTCTCACCCAAGGTTGTGGCATCCAGTCGAGACATGTTCGGCAACACAACCTTCTTCTCCCCCACGGTCAGCGCCACCGTATCCGTCGAGTACTCATGCACTGCACGAAACTCTCGTAAGAGAGGCTTCCCAAACAACACTTCCCAGCTTCCTCCTCCTGCAAATATCTCAAATGCACCTTTTCCAACTACACCGCCCACTGTAACTTTCCCTTCCCACACTCCTTCTGATCGCACACGAGCACCATTTGCCATTCGCAGCCATCGCGATGATGGCTTTAATGCACTCAAACGATGTGCCACCTTGCGGAAAACCTCCAAATCGATTGCCCCCACCATAGAGCCATCATCGAACACTGCTGTGAGTCGCACATTCTCTCCTTGTGGACCCTCTAGTATGACGCGCTGTGTATATGGCCGGTCGCATGGCTTCAGTTCCTGCTTTTTCCCAGTATTGTTCACGCCAGTAGAAGCAGAATAAAACATGAATTCGTTTTGATCGTCGTAGACAACAGGAAGTATCTCGGTATGAAAAGTGGTCACCGGAGGCTCGATATCGTGGCGAAGCACCGGCGTAACATCACTAGATGGTAAGAAAATAGGTATCGGTGAAACGTGTTTGTGTGTGTGCACGCTCGAGAAATCCCGCGCGACTTGTAGAATCTGGGGGGGAAATGCGCACGGTACGGGATGTGAGGCGGGTATAGTCCTAAGCATAGTGTCCAGTGCTTGGAGTGCAGTTGCTTGGTTCTCGAAACGCGCAAGTCGAACGCCTTCTGCCTGCAAGAATAGAAGTTGTGCCGAACTGAGCTCGTCGACCGCGAGTCGGAAACTCGTCCAGCTCGTTATCGCAATCCCCACCAGATGTGACCGTAACGAGCGCGGCATGCGGTCCTTGACCTCGTCAATACATAGCCCTGCAATATCTGGAATTTGGTGAGCCAAGCGCGTAACTGCATTGACCCACACGCGAATCATCATCTGCTTTGTGCCACCAACCAGCACCCAGCTCGCCATATTCTCCTCTGTCAACTCGCTCGCCTTTGCTAATAGCGCTGCTCGCTTCTCATGCGGCCGTTTTTCCCCTGCAGTGATATCCGGCCACTCCACCTCGAACGCGTCTCTCATTCCCAACACGGTGCGCGTAGAATCCCAAGTTGTGACTGGACCGTTGACATTCGTCGTTACTTTGTCGAACCATCGACGTGCATCGGAGTGGCGAGGGAAAAGCGTTTTCAGGATTTGAATCCTCGTGTTGTCGTCAGAGATTGTGTCGGAATGAAGTAGAAAGTATCGGGAAACGCGATCAATGAACTCTCCGGCATTTTCGCCCTCGCGTCCATCGCCATAGAAAGCCGCGTTGTCGATATCCTGGTAACCCATTTGTCCCGAAGCAAAACACGAGGCGAACACAACACGTTTAACAACGCCGAGCTAAATCCACTTGAACACGAAAAGGAAAATGGCGTGCGAGTCCGAAATGGCTTGCTTCGAATCACGTCCTCATCACCAGATGGACTAGGGGATCCTTACACGCGCGAAGGGTGATGATGGCAGGACGATGGATTCGGTGGCTGTGCTACGGCGGACTCGACACTACTTCTACTTCCGGATTCTGCTACCATTGTGTACCCGACTGGATACCCGAATACCCGGATACGCAAATCCCGCTCTCTCTTCCTGCCTCTTTCCCTTGGCCTTCTTCCCCTTTGGGACCTTCCCCGCCTGGGCTGCCTAGCCCACCACGACAGAGAGTGGGAACGCCTCATTTAGAGGGGCGCAGATGGGCTGAACGTCTGTTACTTGGATAGCGGACAGACCGAAGTCTTCGATGGCCTCATAGGCGACCTTATGTGCTCGCTTGGTTGAATTGCAGATGCCCGGTAGCATAGGATCCAAGGAGAGGCATCCTGCAGCCCTCACTTCTGTAGAGCCTGGCTGAAGCGTCGGAGGGTCATGTGTCCATGTAAGGAGATCGACAGTGTCCTTGAAACGTTTGGGGTTGGCAATGACGGCTGAGGTACAGGCAGCTATCAGTGCTTCTCGGTACGCCTGCGCCTTTTGGAGATCACCAAGAGTCTCAACTGCATAATCCGGCTCGGCGGTCTTCTCCCAGACACCAAATTCCTCTTGACGAGCACTGTAGGAGAATTCACCGTGATCGGGGATTTCAACATCAAGCCCTCCTAGTGGCGTAATGGAATCGGCGAAGAGACTATGGAGGTTGCTGATGAATTTGACCTTTTTCAGTCGCAGGTGATCCGCTAGGTGCATTATATGATATCCCGGCATAGCGCCTTGCCAGGAAATAAGTGTGTCACCCAGAGGATGCTCATCCTTTTCGGACACATTAGCTGTTAGGCGTCTGCTTCGCTTCGACCCAACTGACGCGAGTGGCGTGAGTGGAGGACCGAAGTTTTGTGTACGCTGTGAGGCCAAAACTTCCTCATTGCTGTGAACACGAGGAAATTTGGTGAAAAGGATGTCGCGGATAGTCTCCCGATGGCTACGAGTCTTTCCTTGTTTCGATTTACGACGAGTCTTCGCCTTGAACGATTTTCGAGTCATGGAAGGGAGTGCTCTAGTCACTTCCTGAACGAGCAGTCAATTTTGCGGCTTGTACAGTAACAACGGAACACGTACCAAATGGAGAGGAAAGAAGGAAAGAAAGACTAAGGACAGTTTCGATGATCTGTGATTTACTTGCGGCGCCGTCAGAGGGATAGGATGAAAAGAGGTAGGTAGGTAAGGGACAAGCAGCTATTGAGGCGCTTTTAATCAGTCTTGTCCACTCTGGGAATATGGACCCACGATTCGTGGGACCCGTGGACACACCACAATAACGCCATCAAGGGGAAGGACATGAAACACTTTCAGTGTGTGAGTGTTTGCTTGAGTAAATAGACACACAACAAACAGTTGTTGGTACTTCGAGCCCCGAGCGCGCTTCACGTTCAGATTTTAGTACGGGTGTGAGTAAAAAGGCTGACTACAGTGGGGAAAAGGCTGTACCAGATCAGGGGACCAGGATGGGGGGGACATACGCTTGCAGTTTGTTCGATACAGTGCTGTGATGACCAGTTTCACAAACCGTTACTTGTAACGAATGTTTGTGTCCCAGGTGCAAATCTGTGGGACAGCCACAATTTGCGTTTGATTGTCAGCACCATCCCTCCTTCGTTTCCATGGATTCCGAGATCCGAGCCGTAATTTCAATTTGTCTCTGTCCCGTCATCACCATTGCTCGCGTTTGCTCACGTCGTCGGACTCGGTTTTGCCATGGTGCTCCCAATCTTTGCGCGTGGCGCCTCGTTTCTTGATGAATTTTGTGTCACCCTTTGCAGTTCCATTTCGTGCGTTCGGTTGCGATTCCGCCATTTCTTCTCTGCTTTGGTTTTTCTTCCAGTCTCTGTGTCAATTTCGCCCCTGCACCGCAGCGGGCTATATATACTTGTCCATATGCACCCCCAATGACACACGATTCCGCTCCTGTTGTTTGAACAATTTTGTGACCATGTTGTACCCGTCAAGCCCACCGAAGCGACGGAATAGCGATGGAAATGCGACTGAACACGTAGCAAAGCGCCGTCGGACGGGCAATATAAACGGTGCTGTCGAAGGCATGGATGAACAAACTCCTGGTGCAGGTCTGATGGAAGGCATTGAACGAAGTGCGTATACCTTCAACAGTTCAGCACTGGTCCACTCATTCCTTGCAGCTACTACTTTACAGTTCGCCAATGACCTTTCGCTAGATGATAAAAATCGAACATTCCAGCATATGCTGGCCAGCGGGACTTTCACCAATATCGCCTACTCAACACTCGCAACCATTTCTGCTGAACACCATATTTCCAGAGCAAAGCAATCATTGCTTCTGGAGAAGCTCAAGTCGCACACTTGCACTTGGAAATGCTTTACTCGTATGAGCCATGCCATTGCCGCTGGTCTTGTCGGCGGTTTCGACGCGACTCACAATCCTGCCCCGCCACCACTAGTCACAGACTACAAACTCGAGCCTCTTCCTACCTTCGATCGTTCCCAAGAGCGAGTGGTCAAAAAGGAGAAGGACGCAAAGCGTGACTTGGCTGACAAGCAATATTGGGACGAAAATTGGCCCCAAGTCACGACTCCAGAGGCGATAAAGGAGGTAAGTAAGTAAAGTATGTATCCTTCTACTACTAAGAAACTTCAGATCTTACGGGAGCATCGACGTCAGACTACCCCGGATGCCCTTCGCCGTCTTCCTTGCTCGTTCTGTAATCGGAACGAGCTTACATCGAAACTCAAGCAATGGTCCACAGACCAGCTCGATATCACACTGCTTGAGGATGCGACGACGCGCCTTCGATCATTGAAACACCATTCTGCGCTAAAAAACCAGCCTCCGATTCGGTCACATCAGTTGTATGATGGGAAATATCAGGCATGTCCTACATGTCGGCGCTGCATACGCGGAGGTCGATTCATAAAGCTCCCTTTGCTAAGCTGGGCAAATGGTTGCTGGATTGGTGAGGTTCCGAAGGAGCTCGCTTGCCTCACGTACGCGGAGGAACTCGTTATCGCACGCGCTCACACAACGAAATGTTGGGCTAAACTGAACGCTTCATCGGCCATCTTAGCGCAGCGTTCTGCTTCTGGCAATGTCTGCATTCACCCTCACGAGATTACACAACTGGCTTCGAAACTCCCGCGCCCAATCTCGGACCTGTATGACCAGATTGTCATTATATTCGGCACCAATGACCAAGCTGCCACACCGGACGTATTAAAACGAACTCCTTTCATTGTGCGCCGTGGCCGAATCTTGCGGGCTCTCAAGTGGTTGAAGGAGCACAATCGGCTATACACCGACATCGAGATTGACGAGAAGGCTCTCGCAGAATACCCCGACGAGGAAAAGGATGGTGGTTGCGCTTCGTTTCCCATTCAGTGCCAAGCCCCGAACGCCACCCTTCAAGGACAGAATGCCACATACACTGGCCATGGCAGTGATGCGATGGCGCATGCTTTTGCCACCGCGATCGAGCATGACGAGAGTGAAGCACAGATCCCAGTTACAGTAACCGGTTCGTATCCAGTTTATATATACTACAATCTTGACTCATACTCATTAGGAACATTTGATGTCGACCAGAGCGAAGCGTCACTGGACGTTCGCAAACTTCAGGCCCTCCGCCATCTGAAGTCCAATGGGGCCTATGTTACAACATCAACTTCGGACGAGACTCTCAAGACAAGGCTCAACCCCGATGTCTATGGGATGCTATGGCCCACTCTCTTCCCTTACGGCGTCGGCATGTTCGATGATCCGATGCGCCTCCAGAAGAACCTCGGTTTCAAGACAATACATCTAAAAACCCATGTTCAGCGCTATCTCCAACTTGCCGACCGCCGTTTCCAAGTGCATCTTTCCTTCATCTTTGCCATGCATAATATTCAAATGCTTCGCCGCTCCTCATATCAATCTCGGCTTGCCGTTCGTCGAGCGTGGTGGGACAAGGCAATGGCAGCCATGGAGAGTAGAGACCTCAACGAGTCAACGGATCACACGGGTTTACCCATACTCGATCCGCTCGGGCATCTCGGAGATCCGATCCGTTTGATCCGTGGACTCGTGGCGGGTCAGATCACACTTGGATCGCGGATCAGGCTCTGGAGGCACGAGTACTCGTCGCGAGTACTCGTGTTGACTCGTGAATATTTATGTATATATTTTAGCTTAATTTACAAATTTTTACGAAGTGGAACGGGCCTTTACATGGCCCAAACGAACCATCCGCATGAATTTCTCAGTGATTCTCACGGTTCGGCCAACGCCGAGAGGCCGCGTCAGCGCACGATCTCGCATGATCGGGTCCATTCTCTCTCTTCCTCCCACCACCACCTGTACCCAGTGAGCGACGGCTGTCGCCACTGCCTCTCTGACGATTGTCAGGAGGCCTCTGGGGTGTATCTTTGGCTCTGGCTTCCGTGCTGGGCTTGCTGCTGCTGTCTACGTGACAGCAGCAGAGGCGGACGACTTCCAACAACGGCGCTGATGGACGACGACGGATACCACTCTCGGATGACGACGACGACGACGGAGACGGGGTCACGATGAGGATGGTGCGACGATGAGGATAGGGTGACGATGAGGATAGGGTGACGACGACGGATGGGGCGAGGTTGACGCGTTGGCGCGGTGACGCGGCGAGTGCGCTGATGGATCCAACGACAACGACCACCACTACCACCCACACCACCACTACCACCACCACCATCAACACACCACCCACACCATCACCATCTCCACTCCCACTCCCACCTCTACACCACCACCATGACCTCCTCCCTCTGTCATCACCACCCTCAGTCTGCATCATGCACGACTGAGTGTCCCCGTGCCATTGCCCGGGGATACTCATCGGGCATGAATGGATTGGGTGCGTGTAGTACTCGAGTTTACTCGAGTACTCGACTCGCTCGGCGATCTCGGCGATCCGACTCGTCTTGATCCGTAATCCGTGGCGGGTCGGATCAGATAAGGATCGCGGATCGGCAGTTTGGGCCACGAGTACTCGTGTGATGGATCGCGGATCTGACCCGGGTTTGAGTCGTTGAGGTCTCTAATGGAGAGCATCAATGAGGAGACATTGGACCATCTTACGACAACTCTATCGGCGAAGAAGGCGCGGAAGGACTTTTCAAAATATGTCCCCGCGAACGAGTCGGAACAGGCAGTATTCAACCTTCTTCGTTATGTTGACTATGTCAGTGATCACATCGAAGGATCTACCGCTGAGGTCATGGAGATGCGTGAGGAGATGCGCGCGCTATGTCGGGATAGTGGAACACCATCCATCTTCTTCACACTCAATCCCGCGGACACCTACAACCCCCTCGCTTCCTTCACAGCCGGTAAAGATATCGATCTCGATGCTTTGTTTGACCAACCAGACTCCCGCTTCACTTCCTTCGACCGTGCTCGCTCGCTTGCCTCGAATCCCGTTGCTGGAGCGGAGTTCTTCAAGCTGATGGTGGATCAATTCACCGACGTTTTTTTGGGGTTTGAGCGCGATCTCAAGCGAGGTGTATTTGGGCGAGTAAAACACTACTATGGAGTAATCGAGGCTCAGAATCGCGGATCGCTTCACCTCCATATCCTCATCTGGCTCGAGGGCGCTCTTTCGCCCCGTCTTATTCAGGAAAGAGTTTCGGCCGATGAGGCCTTCAAGCAGCGCTTGTTTGCATGGCTCGATAGCATATTCAAGCGCGAGCTCCCACCATGTACACAGCCAGCAAACTCCAAGAAACACAAATGGTGTCTGCTTGGTCGTCCACCACATCCCGACAGTATAGACTTTGAGTCTCGGTGGCCTCAATTCCTTCGTGAAGTTCTTGATGCTTCATCCCAGTCCCACGTTCACAGTGATACATGCTTCAAGAAGATTTCGCGGTCCATGGCATCTCTCACCATAGAAGAGCAGAACCATCTTTGCCGTTTCGCCTACCCCATTGATCTCGTTCGTTCCACGTTCATGGATGATAATGGAAAAATTCATTTTGAACGAGCCGACGGAAACGTGGTGGCATACAACCCTTCAATCAGCGGCTCATTCCAATGCAACACGGACGGCAAGTTTATTGGTTCGGGCCCCTTCGGAATGGCGCTCAATATCTATATGACCAACTATACTGCGAAGACAACGCTTGATTCCGCCATCATCATGAGCGCTCTTGCAGCTGCTACATCCTCGCTCAGGAAACGGGAGGTCGAACACCCATTATCCTCAGCTGAGGAGCGGTGCCGTATGCTTCTTTTGAAGACGCTCAATCAAATTAACAGCCGTCGAGAGCTGTCTGGGCAACAGGTAGCATGTGCGCTATTGGACATTCCCAATCATGTTACGAATGCTCGCTTTGCCGTATACTATTGGGGAAAACTCTTAACCTTTCTCTCATCCTCTCATTTCCCGCATCGCGCTGCAGCTGTTGCGACTTCCGATAATCTCAAGTCAAGCTCTGACGACGGTACCTCTCCGTAAGCACGATTTTACTACTGTGTTGA
Organism: Hymenopellis raphanipes; assembly: GCA_036872995.1. Classification (NCBI taxonomy): domain Eukaryota; kingdom Fungi; phylum Basidiomycota; class Agaricomycetes; order Agaricales; family Physalacriaceae; genus Hymenopellis; species Hymenopellis raphanipes. The sequence continues at coordinate 5,018,206 of JAYMDG010000001.1, forward strand.
GCTTACTGATTTGTTACTAGTGATGATGGTGCTGATGTCGCTCTCGAGACTGATGACGATCTCGTGCTGTTAACAGATGGCGGAGATACTCCAGCTCTCAACTCACTGGTTAACGACGTTCTTTATCGGCCCATCGAGTTGGAAAATGTCTGTATGTGGGATCAGCTTGGTCTTTATGAAAAAATTTCAAGGAAACGGCGGAGACGCATGCGCCAGCGGTATGAGTGGCACAGTGCAACTGAAGATACTTCCTCCGACGAGTCCAACTCTGAACACAGTATGTGAAAACATTTTCTGTTCGTAGTTTCAGATCTCTGACAAATCTACTTAGTTACCGTTCCTGAGCTCTTGTTCTGTGAAGGACATCCACAACGAGACACGCATATTCTGCGCAAGAGACGAACACGTCACATTCCCGTACTGTCAGGACCTGCTATCCCTCGACGAGATATTCCTGAGCAATCCGACAAGTACGCTATTGTCCTGCTTGCATTATTTCACCCATGGGCCCGTTCTGCTACGCATCCGCTAAAGTTGGATATCTTATCTTGGAAGGATGCTCTCAATGAGCTCCTCTCAGCGCTCCCACTGGCCAAGCTTCGCATTATCGACCACATGCAGGAGCAGTGGGAGTGTAAACTTGCAGCTGACGATTTCTCGGCGAAGTACAGAATTCGTTACTCCGAGTTTCGCAATGAAAGCTCTCATGATTCTGCCGTAGATGAAGACGATCTCACAAACGATATTGACTGGCAACTGGGACAGTCACTCACATCGAGCCATATCATTGGTGACAGTCAGCCTGATGATATTGAGGATTCCGATGAATTTCAGGAGCGGTGTGGAACTCAAACTCAATTCAATACCCACGCGGCAGTTGCCTTGGCTGAGGCTGCACATTTTTATTCCTCATCCCATGTACCTGTGAACATCGAGTCGCGTTGTCACATTTTTGGATGTGCAACAGAAGCTGATGATACGGCACGTCTTATCGCTGCCAATGCGGCAGACGTTTTGGCTGGAGAACGATCAGCGGCACTCGAAGCTCGTGCCCGTAAGTCTTTTCATGATTATTAAAATTTTGAAACCTCTCATTCGAGCTACTAGGCAACCACATTGAGGCGTACGGCCGAAGTAAAAAACAACCATCGCGTCTCACTCCAACTCATCCACGTTTAACCACCTTCGCTGATGAAAAAGAGCTGCTAAGGCAGCGTATTGCTTGTACAAATCAAGGGAGTGATACCCTCTGGACACGACTTGCCGAGTGGAAGCAGATTGCACTTGCAATAGCGGAACATTTTACACTCAATCGACGCCAGAAGCTAGCATATCTTTTGCTAGTCAATAACCGCATGGTCCGCCTCACCAATCCACACCACCCTCCCTTCCGACTCATCATCGGCGGTTCAGGCGGTTCCGGAAAATCCCACATATACGATGCATTGCGCACCTTCTATGGTGAAATTGGTTGTCTCTCCGAGCTCACCTTCACTGCGCCAACTGGCGTATCTGCGAGCAATGTCAAAGGGTCCACAACTCATACAGTGGGCTCTCTGCGGGTAAAATATAGCGCTCTCGTGAAGAATAACTCCGAACCATTAAAATCCCTCATCACACGATTGACGCGAACTCGTACCTTGATTGTTGACGAGTTCTTCTTCATGGGCTGTGAAGATTTCGAGAAGTTGTCGCGTAACCTCAATCTCGCCCGCGGCTGTACCGACGATGCTTTCGGTCACCTCGACCTCATCCTATCGGGTGACGAGTATCAACTTACCGGACCTCGCGCTACTTCTCTTTTCGATCGTACCTTGGGTGCCATTGATACGCAGAATTCAAAGCTTCAGGCTCTCAGTGCAAGGGTTCGCAAGAATCTTACGGCGATGAAAAACTATTGGACGATTGAACACTGTGTCATTCTTGACCAAGTTGTCCGCCAGAAGAATCATCGCTTCGTCGCTCTCCTTAATCGGCTACGTCGTGGTATCTGCACCACTCGTGGTGAAGACAGCGATTTGGCCTATCTGAAGCGCTTTCAGATCGGTGCCGCGAACTCTCTGGTCGATCCCGATATCACCAACATCATGACGTGGCTTCATTCCCCCACAGAAGCGGCACCACTCATCACCTATACCAATGCTGTCCGGAATGCACATAATTGGAAAATGTGTCAGGCATTCGCAAAGGCAACAGGACAGGACTTCGGCGTGTATTATTCAGAGGACTCGGTGGGACGCGGTCAGCATCGTGTGATACTGTCAGGCCAGAACGCAAATGATGCGTGGGATACGCCTGCAAAGTCAAGTGCACACGATCTTAGCGGACGCCTACCACTGGTGATTGGAATGCCGGTTATCATTGTCGACAATATCGCCGTCGAGATTGGAGTGGCCAATGGTAGCGGAGGAACCTTGATCAGCATTCAATACGAGATTCGCCACGGTAGACGATATGCGATATCTGCAGTTGTCAACATTCCGTCATATAAACCTCTCGACCCCAATCCAGATCACCCTCACCACGTTACCGTCCCACTCGTAAGGAAGACGATCAAGTTCACCAAGCTCGGCATCAAAAAAGAGTATAGTGCTACCCGCACTCAATTGCCCTTGGTCCCCGGATTTGCGTTCACGGCGCATAACTCCCAAAGTCGTTCTCTGGATGCAGCGATAATTCATCTCGAAAGCTGTATGTCGACGGCAGCTGCATACGTGATGCTTTCAAGGATCAAGTGCGACGAGGGAGAGCCTCGTGGATTGGCCATTCTCGGCGAAGTTTCTCCACGGAAGATAGCGAGCCATGCACCCGAAGAAGTGAGAAAAGAAGAGAAACGACTTGAAGGCCTGGCGCAGAGGACAATACAAATGGCAAAGGGTAGTCTTGAGTGGTACACTGAGTTGACGGGGGAGGACTTCAGTTGAGATATGTAGACCGAGGTGGATTTTAAACACAAGTCTATAGGTAAACAATAACAATCAATTGTGGGTTCAAACTTCACATTCTCGTGACCGTTGTAGTATGTGATGTAGTCCGCGGAAACTTACAAATTGCGCCGCAATAAACATGAGTCGCCTGAGGCGGGAATTGGTGACGCCATGTGTACGACTTTGCTGTATGACTTCGCGCGCTGCAAGAAACGCAAGTCGAAAGAATGCTATGCACGGAAATGCGAATTGGTAATGCCTAGACGTTGAAATGAGTCGTAGTACTAACACAGGTGACGCACTTCCACCTCCTAACTAACGACGCACTCAGGAGGTCTAAGTTCGTCACGGCTACGGGACCCATTCGTAGAAGAAGCAAAAAACGATGCTGAAAGACATACCATACCCATACATATGTCCACGGCGCTCGGCTCGCACTGGTTTGAAGGTCCGGTATCTGATGAAAAGAGAATGTAGGCACGCCCGGCGCTCGTAATGGTCTGGCGGGCTTGACGGTAGGTGTTCGTACCAGTTTTGCGTCGTGCTTGATGGTAGTCAGAGCGAAATCTGAAAGTCGGTGACTGATGCCGCAGACGTACGTGTACCACATGGCAAAGCACGCAACTTTTGGCCCATGGGCCAAAACATGCGTGTAAGATCGGACCGAACATCCGAATCGTGTAGTCCCCAACTCGCAGTCACCTCATGCCACGCCGGCATCCTCCAGCAATTGCGGGAGGAGCATCAGCGGTGCATGATGATAATGGTATGCGAGGTGTGAGGTTGGGCCGGAGGAGGGGGCGGTGGATGATTTTAATGTATGGTGCCTCGTCCAGGAGGGCTTACCCGTAGAGCAGTAAAAGAAAATCTTGAAAAGGATCACTAAAAAGAGTGAGTTGACGGCGCCTGGAAAAGCCACTGACGCGAAAGGATGAACGAACCGTATGCCGCCCGTTTGCGGGGCTTACGCGTCCTCCCCGCATAGTTTCCAAGAAGACGACTTTACGTCGTCGCAGCGCCGACTCAAAGTCGAGCACTGGTGCCATCATCGCTGACTCAAAGTCGAGCGACGGGTCGTCCGCGGGTTGTCTGAGGGCAGTGGTGGTAGTGAGAAAAAGAGAGGCAATGCGGGAGCGTTCGATTCTGCCCAATTAGGCAGGTCGGCAATTGCCGTAAACTCCGATTGAGCTCGTAGTTCACGCGCCAATGATTGTGGCCTACAGGGCGGGGCACTGTGTTCTAAGTGAGGTTAATGCGTTTTTGGGCAGTAAGAGGCTAAATACATCCCTGAGAACCAAAAAAATATATCCACAGCCCTTGGATGAGAAGGTAGACATTTGGGGGTTCTTCAAGCTAAATTTCTACATCCATGGAAGCGGAAGTCGAGGTTAATGGAATTGCGTGAGTTGATGGACTGGGTTCACGCAACTTCACGGTTTGTGATTCGCCGCTCGCCGGCCCTACTCCCAGTCATGGTCAGAGTGAAGTTGATGGTGAAAGCACAGCCACTCCCGGTCCGCAGTTGACCGGTATGGTGATGCCTCGTCACGCGTGTTGGTTTCTTTCGTTCCCTGCTGTCGCGTCTTCTTCCCTAGGTATAAGGAGGACTACGAACTGTTGATGCCGCATTCATCGCCGTCTCCCTCTAGTACATCTTCGTCTTCTTCCTTTCGCGAAGGCCAAGCGCGCCGACAGGCTCTCTTTGATTTCAGTGCTCCATCGCTGGAGCGAAAGAGAAATCAGCGTGTTCCTATCCCGGTCGCTCCTTTTCACTTTCTGGATTCACACCTATCCGGAAGCCTTATACTTAGGCATGTGACCATCCTTCCATCCCTACATGTCGATGTGTTCGCTTGTCTGGACTCGTTTTCCGAAGAGCTTGAGGCATTAAGCCCTGGCAAATTCACAATCCATAGGTTTAATGCCAACGCCACTGAAGATAACTCCAACGCTCTCTCTGTGATACGCGTTCGTCGGGGCCCAATAAGATTTGCTTCAACGCAGATCACCAGCAGTCTTGTTCTGCATCCGAGTCAACCTGACCTACGCTATAGCTTACTCCGGTGGGTGGGCGCTAGGTCAGAGTTGAGACACACTCTCCTTGACGACGCATATGCATCGCAAAACCTGGCATTATATGTGGTGAAGCCGGAGGCGACCGACTATGCGGAGTTGAATGGAAGGAATCGGGAGTTACTCAAGCGTCTTCAGAAGCATACCCAGCAGCTAGTGTCTACAATGGTGTTTTGTACTGATGCCTTGCCGATAATGGAGGACATGTCACGACTTGACGCCATGGATCACTTCCCATGGCGCTTGGACTCGCGCTGTTCTACGGCTTCTCGTCCTCGGTCGCCGCCTCCGGATGCCTCAGAAGTTCCGTGGCCATTACCCCCATTAGAGGGCCCTCGTCGGAGTCGTAGAGTTCGTCTTCATGACGCCCAGCCGACGACTAGCTCATGGTCCATCGGCACGGTGGAACGCGACGACGATGAAGAAACAGGATACACGCCGAGATGCGAAGATTACGTGCAAAAGGTGAAATATTTTTTTTTCATGGTGCCACTGCATGTTCTCAATATTGTGTAGGCGTGGGTTTCCGCGGTCAAAACCGACACAACTGTGATCGTCTTCGACTGCGGAAACTTTATTCGCATCGGTATTCGTCACCGGGAACGGCAGACCTTATTTCTCTCTAATCTTATTGACATAAGGACCTGCAAGGACCCGGCTTACGGTGGTCTGTGGACAGCACTTCAAGTGACCGCTGCGTCTGATGCATTACAGAGGCTCCCGCTCCTGGAGAATGCTGCTTCGGGTAAACGAAAATCGACCTTTGAGGAACCCGACCGCCGATCCAAGAGGCTCAAAACTCATAGCGCCACGTCGAAAGACAAAGAGCTGCGCTCGATTCATCAAGTAAGTTCATATGTCTCCGAAAGTACATTGATCTGAAATCGAATACTAGATTATGTCCGCCTACATGGCTGAATTTTCGGTGCTGGCGGTCTTCTTCCGCTTTGACCTCTTCGATTCGCCCGCTCCCCTTCTTCTGCTTCATCCAGGCGCAGAACGTAAAGCTCATTACGAGCCGTCAGAGTATCTCAAGATCATTGTGTACCAACGACTCGGAGCAGGTTATGTCGGGGACGTGTACCGAGCTATCTTAGACGTGCACCGTCCACATAAACAGACAAAAGATCTCAAGACGACATCGAAGCGGTCTTCGTCGAAGACCCTAAAGACCAAACGATCATCTCACAAGGGCAAGAGTTCATTGAAGAAGGTGGAAGACGTTACTGATTCACAGGACTTCCTTCAACGGCCATTCATTCTCAAGCTGGCGCTCACAGAGGCGAATGCTCAACGTCTCAACCACGAGCTCCAGGTATATCGCCATTTTGAGGAAGCCGATGTCTTGGGGATACCGTCGCTGCTTGGCTACCGTGAAGGTTTCGATGGTGGTTTGCGCGTTCTCATCATTTCCGACGCTGGGCAGCCTCTTGGGAACCGGTTGGATAGTGAACAAAAAGTTGACCTCTCTGCCGAGGCACGGTACGCTTCCTTTCGATTCATGTCATCTGTGTTGAGTACTAATCATTTGTTCACAGCGTTCAGTTGAAGTCGATCTTGACGTCGATTCATGGCTCTGGAGTATTACACCGCGATGTTCGTTCATGGAACATCATGGAGGACGAGGCCGGGCGCGTGCGTTTCACAGACTTTGACAGAAGCAGCTTTGAAGGAACGCCCGAGGATTACCAGGCTGAGCAAGAGAGGTTGGATCGATTCATGGAGGGCGAGTTCATCGATAAGGACGACGTTATTGGTGTAGACCCGCTTAGAAGGAAAAGGGCGGTGCAAGGAAAATAGTAGACCAAGTAGTAGACGCTTTCAGTTCGATTCCCGAACTTGGTAACATCTGTGCAGATTAGATATCTTCACAAATTAAATGACAGCGAAGATGCCGTTGAGCTGCAAATACACGTACCATTTTAAATTTTAATACCTGCTGCCAGGCTGTTGTTATTCCTTGTCGGCATCGAAGCCTCGCTCTGTTCGGAGTTTCCCGCGTCTCATGTGATCTTCCAATCTCGGGTTTTGGCTCTCTTGTTCTCGCCACAATCCTTTTTTTCTCTTTTTTCGATTCGGTACAAGGTCGTGGCATCCCACGAAGAATGTCGACTTCGTCCCGCTCTACATACTCCTCCTCGAGCTCTTCGCCACTCGAACCGGGCGCTCCTACTCGTCGGGAAAAATTCTTTGATTTCAATCCACCACCTGTCGTACGGCCACGGTTTGAACCCGTACCCGTCCCAAGCGCACCATTGCACTTCCTCGATTCGCACCTATGTGAAAGTCTTATTCTCAAGCATGTGGAAATACTTCCAACCATGCAAGTCGAGCTATTTGATGGCCTAGTGGATTCATATTCCGATGAACTCAACGCGCGACGTGCTTCTTGGTTCCAACTGGGTGGATCTGCTTCTTACCGCACTGAAAAGGGTACCGATGCGATGTCAATCATCGGCCTTCGAAGTCTTGGTATAGAAATGTTCTTAACACGGATCGCAAGCAGTCTTGTTGTTCACCCCAGTCAGCCGAGCTTGGGCGGAGCGCTGCACTGGTCAGGTGCGCTTAGCGACACGAAGCCTTATATCATTGCCGAGCCATATATGTCCCAAAACATTGCTCTGTATGTGAGGCATCCTCGCCCAGAGGAATCTGCCAGATTCACGGGACGGAATCTGGACATGATTGAGCGGCTTCATAGGCACACGAGGCAGCTGACCTCGTCGATGATTTTCTGCACTGATGCGTTGCCGGTATTGGAGGATATGTCGCGTCTACACGGTATCAAGTTTCCTTGGCGTTTGGACTGTCAGTATTCGGGTGCGTCGCGTCCGCGGTCACCACCTCCAGATGCCCCGGATGGCCCTTGGATATTACCAAAGGTGGAGGGACCGCGTCGTAGTCGTCGAGTGCGCGCCCATGATGCTTCAAAGCGTATTCCGTTCTCTCAGGATATCAGCGTTCTCACACCTTCCAAGGACGAAGGCGGAGAATACACGCCAGTATGTGAAGACTATGTCCAGAAGGTCGGAAGTCTTTCATTTCCTCCATCCTCTCTCAATTCGTCACAGGCATGGGTTACAGCCGTCAAGGTTGACGCAACTTTCGTCGTATTCGATTGCGGAAACTATATTCGAATAGGTCTTCGCCATCGGGAACGGCAAACATTATTCCTGTCTTCGCTGATTGACATACGGTCATGCAAGGAGCCAGCATATGGCGGTCTTTGGACAGCGTTTCATGTCTTTGCTATTGCTGACGCCGTTCAGAGACTTCCTCTGATCGAAAATTCCCTCTTGACGAAGAGGAAATCAACCTTTGACGAACCCAGGCGCCCATCAAAACGGTTAAAAGCTGACGACGGCGCTTCAGATATCGATAGAGTGTCGTCGATTGATAAAGTAGGTTTAAACATTCTTTCTTTTATCGAAAGCTTACAGTGCGCTTACAGACCATGACTGCCTACATGGACAAATTCCCGGTGCTGGCAATATTCTTTCGCTTTGACCACTTGGATTCGCCGGCGCCACTTCTTCTTTTCAAGCCCGACGCAGAGCACAGATCTCACTATGCCCCCACGGAGTACCTCAAACTTATTGCGTATAAGCGGCTTGGTGCTGGTGCTGTTGGGGACGTTTATCAAGCCGTCATTGAGGCTGGCGACGCTGCTGATAGTCGGAAAGCCTCATCCAGATCTTCCAAGAAGAGGCCTGCGAAGGAGCCTGAAAAGGACCCCACGCATCGACCGTTCGTTCTCAAAATAGCTTGCACCAGCGCGAGCGCTCGCCGACTTCAGCATGAGGTTCGGATTTACAACCATTTGCACGACGCAGGTGTTTCCGGAATACCAAATCTACTTTCATATCGCGAAGGTCTTAATGCAGATCTGCGTGTTCTGATGTTATCTGACGCTGGCCATCCTCTGGGGCAACGGATGGACACCGAGCGCAAGGTGGAGCTCTCACCCAAGGCGAGGTAAGCTTCCAAATTGTTGGACTTTCGATTAGAGACTGAATCAGCGGCAGCGTTGAATTAAAGTCCATTCTAACAGCGATTCATGAAGCTGGTGTCCTGCATCGAGATGTACGTTCATGGAACATCATGGAGGACGAGTCGGGGCAAGTGCGCTTTACGGATTTTGACCGGAGTAGTCTCAGAGGGAAGCCCGAGGATTACCAGGCTGAACGAGAGAGGTTGGATCGGTTCATCAAGGGAGAGTTCGTGGATAGAGATGACATTATTGGGGACGATGATGTTAGACGACCTCGAGCAGCCAGGGAACTAGTGTAGTAAAGAATTATTAGTTATCTCGTCCATCGAATGCTACGATGTTTTGAAAGGAACAGGTACCGCAGTCTACATTAAAGGAGACGCTTGCAAGAACGTACTGGACGTACAGGGAGAGTACACGCGTATGACGCCGGGACGGAGCAGCAAGTTCATTCCTTCAACTCGATATGCAGTCCAACGTCGTCTAATTGTCATTTAAAATCGGTCTCGTCTACTTCGCAATTGTTTCGGAAACCTTCACAAGGCAGAACGAGATTAACATTTGATTTCATTTATAGTGGCGAACGTCTTCGTTTACTGGAGTATACCTGGCTGTATCGACCCAAACCTAGATATACCGCAAGATAGCGAAGACCCTCGTGACGCGCGTTTATTTCTCAGGTCCTCTCAGTGGCACGGCCTCTGCAAGCCGCTTCAATATGTGCTTGTCAACCAACGGCGCCGTGAAAGACTGGACTTTGGATACGCACGGGGGTTTGTATGTGGTTCATATGTCAACCTTCCTTTCGCTGAAGTGACTGTTTGAATTCAACTAGTCGAAACTGGCGGAAAGCATCGTAGACATGGGACAAGGCGGACACCCCGTATGACACGACTGACAGCCTATCAGTATCGACTTGGAAGAGGAATGAACCCGACAAACCTAGGCGTTGTACGCCACGCTCTCCATGTTGATTACAGTATGTCCACTTGAAGTACAGGCTCAGCTCGACCGACGCTGTTCTGTTTGACGAGGTAAAAGCGCGAAGACTTGTGATCTATGAAGCGACACCTGGGGCAACTTCCAATGCACGACCAGTTCGCCTCCAAGAAGCGCGTCTGGAATGACGTCCTAGAAGGCATACGAGGTCTTGATCAGAATATCAACTTGAAGGCATCATGGTCTGTCGGTTGAATAAGCGAAGAATACCGTTCTATTTGATGAGTAAAATGCGCGAAGACTCGGTGGCGATTAATAGAGAACAAGATGATGTTTTTGGGCAACATTCAATGCACGGCCGCTTTAGCGCCGAAGCGAAATACATTTGACTCGTTTATGTTTTGCATTCCATTTGGATCTGAGCGCGTCAGTTAGTGGGGAATCTCGTGAGTGGAATGGGACGGGGCAAACATTCATGACTACAGAATGGTAGAAGTAGATTGAGAAGAATATTGCAACCACACAAGACTGGAGATTTTGGATTCAAACGGTCGGCCACGTCGGCACCGGCTCTGCATGAGTCAAGTCGTTGGTGGCGCAGTCATCTCGACTGATCGAGGAAAGCCCAGAAAAAGACGTGGCTGTGTAGCAGTCCCAAAAAGGAAGCTTCCGAGTGACGGACCATTCAAAACGACCTGCTCTGCACCTGCCCATCCAGCCCTCGCATAAATACGCAGAAAATCGCAAACCCTAGCCAATGCATATCGAAAACGAATTGCCAAAAAAAATTGGCAGAAAGGCAGCGGAGGGAGCGCAGAAAAAATGAAGACCAAAGTTCCAGAGTACAAACGGCAGGAAATCCAAATGGCACGAGCGTGAGAAAGAGGGGCGTTTGTTGTGGGGGGTTTCAAGCAACGCTGGAACCTTGCTCTCGCATCTCTTTCTTCCCGTCCACGAGCATCCCCGCCCGCCACTTGCCTTTTCGACACCGCAGCTCGTCCCACAGACCTTATTTTCCACCTATGGCCCGTACCAAGGTCAGTTTTATGCCTCCTACCGCTGTCGCCGCCGTTGCTAACGCCGTCGTCGTCGTCGTGCGCAGCAAACAGCCCGTAAATCCACCGGAGGTATGTTCCAACATTATTTTATTCACATTAATTCCTCACTCGCCTTGTACAGGAAAGGCTCCTCGTAAGCAGCTCGCCACCAAGGCCGCCCGCAAGACCGCCGCGGTACGTCGTCGGCATCTCGCCCTATTCGTCATCGTCTGACGTCATCTCCCCGATCATAGACCGCAACTGGTGGTGTGAAGAAGCCTCACAGATTCCGCCCTGGAACTGTCGCCCTCCGTGAAATTCGGCGGTACCAGAAGTCGACGGAGCTCCTCATCAGGAAGCTCCCCTTCCAGCGTCTCGTTCGTGAAATCGCTCAGGATTTCAAGGTATGATTGTATATTTCCGTTTATCCGGCGCCGTGTTGATGTCGGCGTGTAGACCGACCTGCGCTTCCAATCGTCGGCCGTTATGGCTCTTCAAGAAGCTGCCGAGGCTTACCTCGTCTCCCTATTTGAGGACACCAACTTGGCTGCTATTCACGCTAAGCGTGTTACCATGTACGTTCCCGTCGTTACCTCCCTCTATACCTCAACTGATTCGCGTTTGTAGTCAACCCAAGGACCTCGCCCTTGCCAGGCGTCTCCGTGGCGAGCGTTCTTAAGCGTCATCTATTATAGATGACGCATCGACGCTGAACTTTTTCTATTTATCCTTCTATCTCTGTGTTTTAGTATATGATTAGATCCGCTTGCCTGGTCATCACCATGTACTACTCTGTAAGAACATTATTATCCCTAGGCAACATGTCTCCGTAATATAGGTCCTATGCAAATGAGGCTGTTCGGATTGATATGGGAGCAGCGATTCACGCTCGTACGCGCACTGATCTTGATACCACGAGTACAGAAGACATCCTACACAGACATACGAGCGCACCTCTTCTGTCGTCTTCTCCCTTCAAACCGGCACGATTGTGCCCTATGGCGGAGTCGAATTAGTAGTAGTGAATACAAAACAAAATTTTCGTTATCCATCTCCCTTATGAACAACCGGCACATCCCATGCACCAGAGGCTCGTGTGTGAAAGGGAGTTCACCAGCACCTTGAGAGAGGTTTCCCGCGTTCAAGAGCTTTGATAGTGCCGCCTTCGTTCGCTTCTTCTAGTACGCTGTCATGCACCCGCTGTTACTTCTTCGAGTTTCGAGTTCTGAGATGCAAATCAATCGTGGCAGTACCTGGGTGTGGTGCACGCCTCTTCAGGTTGATCCTCGATGAGTTGATCATGCTTCGCCAAGGATGGTCATGATAACCTGGCGTTCTTGTCTGTGCTCCGCCGCACATGAAAAGTGGAGAGTTAAAAGGCTTTGCGTGCGGACCCCGACGTTCGCTTGGAGTTGGCATGCTTTTTCAGTACACCTGCTTTTGTTGAGGTAAAGTCATGAACTATATAGCTTTCTCGAATGAATGGGGTGAAGAGATACTGCGTCGCTTCCTATTTCTTTACCAGCCGCTTGGCCACGACACTCAAAAGGAAACAATTTCACGCTTTCGTCTTTGGGGTCAAGTAGTAGTAGCAATTACAGAGTTCCTCACGCCTCATAAGTCCGGGTATCCTCAGCGTGAGGAGGAAGATTTAGACTGGTCAGGCCCAGTAACAAGCAGTCGGCAACAGGCCGCAACACAACAGTGATGCATGGGAAACAAGCGCAACTACCTTGGCAACTACTGTGCCAGAAGCCCTTGAGAGAGTGTTGTCTACTCTCCTACCAGCAAGACCCCACACCCGGCTTGCAGGAACAGATATCAAAGAAAAAAGTTGACCAGGGCAGATACTGTGCAAGGTCAGAGGCGAACGGGTGAATTCAAAAACAATTTTAGCCGCCTGTGCTCAATAATAGAGACGCCTGGCACAACCGCTACGCCAGAAGCTCTAGCAGAACAAACTTTCAGCATTATTGATTCGGAAGAGGTGTCCCAGAATTTGCCTGTAGCACGACAGGATCGACATGAGAGACTGGAAAGGGAGCCTCAACGGGAACACATAGTTGTTTGTTGTTGAAGGCGCATGAGGTCATAACCGAAAATGCTGGAGGCCATCGATGGTGCTGCCTTATTGGCGAGGAAACAAAGGTGTTGTTGATACGGCGCTAGTGCCAAGTTTATGAACGAGGATATAAGTAATCATGAGACGGTCGTCGTTGTCTACTTTACATGCTGTTATACATTCTGTTCATCTTAGTTGTCGAGGAACGCCGCAACGTTGGTAGGGAGGATAAGGCAGTCCTTGGGATCGCGACTCATGAAACTCCCCGAGACTTCTCCCGTAGGTCCCGAGACGAACTCTTCCGACGTCAAGACCTTATCATGGGCAATCATCAACGAGGGTTTACGAAGGAAAGAAAAACGAGCGAGATGTACCTTGACAACATTCTCGAAGCTCAGAGCCTCGAAGACGGCTACACCGTCCCATTCGTTGTCTGGCATGCCGAGCTTGGTGGCGGCATCCGTGATGTGGAGCTACGCGATCATCATTGAGCACAATTCACGCTACCACCGGCAGACACGCATACCTGTTCATACTTGAGTATGTTATCTGTGAAGAGCTTGCTCTTCAACATAAGAGGCCCGTGAACCTCCAGCCACTTCTTGCTGAACTCTTCTCTCGAGACGCCTGTGGAGCGCTTGAAGAGGACTAGGACGCGGATGCGGTCTGTGCGGATGGACATGGCTGAGTATGAGGTTTGTCAGGGAAGGAGGTTATATACGACTCGAAGAAAGAATTTGAATTGGTGGGTTTCTCGGGTACGTTTCCTTCTGGTGTCGGCTGAGGTGCGAGGGATATATGCCACATCCCTGGGTGGTGGAGTCGTCAACGTATGTATAGAAAGCGAGCCTGATGAGCGCTGTCCGATGTCGGCGGAAAGCGAAGCTAAATTCGATTATATAGGAACTTGAAGACAGTGAGAAGGTTGTTTTCGCATGGGCAAGAATAATACTAACGTTGAGCGCAACGAAATGATAACGGTTTCCCAATCCAGGCATGTTGTCTTCAAAGATCACAGGCGACGCCTATCCACAAAATGAATACTGTGCCGCGAATTTCGCTGTGGCAGGTCGCACATCACATCGAATCCGAATGACTGTAATGCTTTCTATTCAACCGCGCACGGAGGTGAAAATCCGGTCGGGCTGCCTCGCGGTTTCATCGCCAGGATGGCTGATCATGTCTAAACGTTAAGCATACAAACTTTGACGCAAAATTAGCTGACCTTGGCAGACATGGTAGATCATCATTGACTTTGAACACGTATGCGTGTCGCCAATTTCTTGCTTAGCGCATGTAAAGATCGGGCAACGTTGCAGTTTCACGAGTACTTACGATACATATGCACGTTCGGTCAGAAAGAGGAGCCTATACACGGCTGTTGGGACATTGCGAGCCAGGATCAAGATTTGCCGGCGGTCATGGTGGCGGAAGACGAGGAAGCGATAACGCGATTCCTGGTCAGACGCGCACGACTGATCCCGAATGGTGCCAGTTATAATGGATTAGACTGTGCAGCCCTAGAGTCGATTCTGCCATCTTGACGATAGATGTCCGGAATAGCCGATGCACCAGTAGTATTGCCACAAGGTCATCGGAGTTGGACAAGACGGCGTCGACGGCTTAGAAGTCACTGGAACAGTTAAAGAGCATGCATCTCCGTATTTTCTGAAGTCTCTGTTGGGGAATGCATTGGCTTGATGATAAGGAGAAGAGTAAGGAGGGATGATCAACACATGCAAACAGAACCCATGCCTTTGTTAACTTTCAACTTGAACCACATCATCCTATGCTTTCGTGTCTGGGGTTAAAGTCCTGGGTACCAGGATGAATTACATGTCTCCTTCAACAGTCCCACATCCGGGTATCCTCAGCGGTGGGGGGAGAGACTCTTGGACTGGTCATATGTAAAAATTTGGCTACCTAGGAGTATTTCAATGGGCAACAAGCGCAACCACTGTGCCAGAGGCCCATAAGAGTATTATCTATGCTCCCAGGAGGAACGGTCGCGGCGCGAATTGATGATGTGATCCACCAGGGCGTATTCGAAACTGGGTTGACGAACCGATGAATCTAGTGACTCTGTGTACGGTCCCTGCTTCACCTCGACTAATCTTCGTCGTTCTAGATCTCTCACGCTCAGATTCTACCTGGGATATGCAGCGGACCCATATCTACAGCTTGCCTAACGAAACTCTCATCGTCATATTTGCCTTGGCTACATGTCATAGATAGCAACCAAGGCGGGCGACATCGCTTGACGACCGCGGGCATGTGGCCGGAGCGTGCTAGCGCGGAGCCGTCACTGTTGCTATAAAAATGCAACTGGGACGGTCAGCCCCAACTCATACTCATACTCATACTCGCGTCTACCTGTCGTCCGTGGAGAGAAATTATGCTTGGTACTTCTGAGCTTTGGAGCGCGCTTTATCTCAGCCTTCCGTTTCAGAGAATCCTTAACTGTTTGCCCGCGAAGCCATTGGAGACTTTGACACGTTCGAACGTGGGCTTCTCCATCTATCTTGTTTTCACAGCGCACTCCGGCGATAGAGCATCTAGTTCTTCCGCTACACGGAAGACCTACGCTTGCGCTGCACCGGTGACCTACATGAACCAATCTCTGCAGATCTTACTCGCGACTTCTTATCGCTGGAAGTCACTGGAGCTCGGCATAACTGTGCTTTCCGCCCCAAACATCGCGACTTATCTTGCGCCTCTTGAACGTCGCATCCCTCTTGTCCGTGATCTCACTATTAAATCTTTCGGATCGTCACTGGGACAGGCTAGTTCTACGTGCCGTGGAAACAACTGATGAAGTTGGATATCTCTGTCGAGGCGTACTCACATATTGGCCGGGATCTATTCTGCTTCATAGATGGGTCCGAATTAGAGGACGTCAAGCTCGTTTTCATGGGGAGTATGCCCCGGAGGTTGTCGTAGCACTTCCAAAAGTGCAGAAGCTGCATATCACAGCGCACATTCCAGTTGGTTGTACGATAGTAGTACGTGGCGACTTGTCCTGCTGGATACGGCGTCTCTGAGCACAAGGAAGCAGTCTTTTTTCACAGGTAGTCTTCATGATGCGAGTATGTGAGTACGAGCAAGTCCGCGAGGCGCCTTGGCTTATCGGAACAGGTGCCTCATGAAGAAAGAGTCAAACAAGATGTTTTTGTGTGAAACGGTTGTGTTTTTACTTCAGTTTCTGGCCGAGGAATGCGGCGTTTTGGAGACGTTCAGCATCGGGTTCGTAAGCGGTAATGGCGAGTGGTTCCGCGATGGTTTTGACTCTTGAGTTTCTGTCCCGCAAGTCATTTGGAATGGAGCGCTTGAAGGGCGTGACAGGTTTTACCGGTTTTATGGCGCGTAGTTCTATCGTGAAATGAAATTCAGATATGTATTGTCCTTCAAGCTTGGTGTTAAAACTTTCTGAGGTATTAGTCGAGTCATCTCGTTTCCGCAACGCTTCCACTGGTAGTACTAGTCATCACAGAGTAATCTACTTTCAGCACTGGAGCCTTATGCTTCACCAAGGATGCCTGTAGTTTAATTTCTGTGCCGTAAAGAAGTCTGGAACCACCGGTAAGCCATCGGAGATTGAACGGTCAACTCCTTCCTTCCTGCCACGACCATGGACGATCTTCTGGAAGACATTCAGCAGGCCGAAAAGCAGTTTACGCGTCCTGCTGACTTTGTTCCGTCCGCGCCACCGCAATACGTCGCTCCCGTCCCCGTGCCCAATAACGCGGAGCTGACAAAGCTGGATGAGGAACTCGCGCTGGTGCGGCACAGGCGCGATCTGTTGATGCACACGCTCCAGGAGGAGTCTCGCAAGCAGCAGCACGACGCGGCTGTTGCCGTCTACCACGAGCAGGTCGCTGCGCGCGCTCGTCAGCTATATCAGGCCCGGCAAGAGAGCTTGTGGCGCACAATGAAGGTCAAGGTGGCTGCTGAGGAGGCGCAAAAGAAGGCCGCATCGAAGGAGGGACCAGTGGAGAAGGCTGAGCGTCAGAGAGCGAAGAAGAAAGGCGGGAAAAGGAAGGCGGTGGATGATCTTCCAGGCCAGTCGGCTGGAAAAAGGGAAAAACGGATAGTGTTCAGCGTGAACGTGAGTCTCTCTTGTCTGGTGCTTATGAGTTATTTAATGACAGGCGCGTTTTAGCCTGTCCCAACTGCTTGTCGTCGGGGCGTGCCTGTACCTTCGTGGGCGACAAGGATGCCTGCACGTTCTGCGAGAGAAATCAGCTCTTTTGTAGTTTGCAATTGTTCGCAGGCATAAAGGCCGTAAAGGAAAGTGGCTTCGTCCTCGCCGGTCTCGTTCACTTCCTCGAGGCTACGCTGGATCCACGCGTTCCCATGATGCCCCCCGACATGGCAGAGGCCTACGTTGATGCCACGAGACGGTCCTATCGGGAGACTAATGTCATGGACATTCATCATCTGTTTTGGTTCATGCGCGCAAATAACCATCGTCGAGCTATAGCGCGTGGCGACGTTCCCCGGCTCGGTCAAGCGGACTCTACGCTTCCTTGAAGGACTTTTTTTGATGTCTTGCCAAATGTATAATATGTTGCTCTTCGGGAGGTCGATGTTGAATCAGGTTGAAATTGTGTACCCAATAATTCTATGCTTGCACTTCCGGGGTTGATGATGAGTGGGAACGACGATGAATTACACATCTCCTTCAACTGTCAGGAAACCACGTCCCGGTATCCTCAGCGTGGTGGAAAGACTCTTTGGACTGGTCACATCTAAAAATTAGAGTAGCACTTGGGTATTTTGTAACAGGCAACAAGCACAACCGCTGCGCCAGAGGCCCAGGGGAGGATTATCTACACTGCCAACAGGAACTCCGACGGGTCACGGCGCTCCATCTGGAAATACCTTCTGGCTACATAGAAGTCGTGTAGTTCAGCATGTCTACCGTAGCAGTCGCGTACTATAGCAGCTACTGGTCGCTATGAAATCGATTCATTTGTTCGCTTTTGGTGCTCGCCCCTTTCGGCTCCGTGGGATAGTTCCTATATCAGTCATAGTGCCATAGTGCTCTGTACCTACTACCACCATAGTCCACCGGGCCAATTCTTTATTCCGACGCGATGGCTGCCTCACACGCTCTGAATGTTGCATTTTTTCAACTCCAAGTCCAGTTGTTGCCAGCTACCAGGGCAATTCGACGAAACATCATTTTGAACCAGGAAACCCGCTGCCATTGCCTTCCGACGCGTCACCGTCGTCTTCTCTTCCACCGCCATCTCATCTCGCTCGCTCGACTCTTCGTTTAGCTTCCTGCCCTTGGCGCCATTTCTCGCCGTGGTTGGTTGGCTGTTTTCCGCCACCAACGACCCACTAATCAAAACTCTTTGCAGGTTCTCGTTCCCCATGAATAAGTGCTGCCGACCAACTGCCGACATCGACATCGACGGACTCCTCACCGTCGTATCTCTATCAAGACCATTTCTGAGCACGGCCTGTGGTCCTAGACGGGCTAGTTTTTCTATTCGGTACGTTTCCGCTAGTCATTGTCGCTGACACCCGATTTACTTTGTCTTCAGTCAGCCATGTGTTCCTCTCTGTGCGTATTGCCCTCTTCTTATGACATTAATGTTTGTCTCACCATTCATACAGGCGTGTCTGACACGATTGCCGTCCCACTGGCCCATTTCGTCCTTGGTGATTCGGGCTCGGCGCGAAGCCATATCTACTCTTCCTACTCGGCTACCCAAGCTCCTCGTCGACACCAAATCAACTGATTGTCCTGGACATAATGGGAGACGCGACACAGCCCTCATCTCGGGCGAAGCGGGCTGCCGTGAACGGCCTCGACGACTGAAATGTCGAGGTATGCAGTTGTTGACTAGTTGTCTTCTGAATGCCCTTAGGCTACGCGACGATGACCACTGCACTTAACTACACTCACAGGTAGGCTATCTTGTTATCCTCTATCGTTACCGGGCACCGGGCACTGATGACTACTTTCTCGACAGTGTACTCTCAACGCCATCCTGTTCCGGTGAGCCATTAACTCCTTCTTACATGCATAGCTGACTTCTAATTCGCAAGCACTGCAGACCAGTGTGTCGACAAAGGGGGCACCTTCCGTCTTCTCGTCGGTTGCTTTTGCGCTGTAGTATGCTCCAGCACCGGGAACTGTTGGTACATTCTTTTCATCAGTTGTCTAGTATACTTTACTGTGACACATTTGTACTCTCAATGTCATTTGCTTTTCCCGTTACATCTGTCGCGAGACGTCGGGAATAGAAAATGTGAATACAAATCTGGCAATGAGCAAAAATCGGGAACATCGTCGGTGAGCGGAAACTCGGTCAGCAGGGGGCGGGTTTCGCGCTGTAAGCCATAAATAGGATTCACGTTGATTTACTGAATAGACCGGTACCCTGCTGTATCATCGTAGCTCACATAGTCCTGTATTGTGATAGTTCCGTAGTGACAGGCACAACGACTACTGTAGAAACACCCCTTCTATGGAGCTCTATGTAACGGGGGTCGATCTACGGCCACTATAGTCACTACCCAGCTACTGTAGAGCTACATAGACTGTATGCATTTTCCAGATCTGAGTCGTCTTCCAAGGACAACAAATTTAAAACGGGTGACGGCTGTGGCAGTTGATGATGGGATCCACCGACAGAGCATATTTCGTTCGAAGGTGAGTTGACGAAGCTATTAGTTCCGATGAAGCCGGTGGTTCTGTGTACAGTAAAGTACGCCACGGTACTGTCGGATATGGTGTAAAGGCTAACATTAGTGCCTCTCATTCTGGGTAATTGATTGGGTTGCGCGCTAGCTCGGGGTTCGATTCCCTGTATCCGGATTGAATCCTTCGTCCACCTGGTTTCTTTTGACACATGCTTGCTGCTCAGTGGCGTTGGTAGCAGCACAGGTGTTGGTGCTGTCAAGACCAAGACCGACGTGAACCAATCTCTGCAGGTTTTATTTGCGACTTCTTATTGCTGAAAGTCACTGGAGCTCGGCGTAACTGTACCACAGACATAGCGACTTATCTTGCACCTCTTAAACGTCGTATCTCGTTACTAGGACATCTTTCGGATCATTGCTGGAATAGGTTAGCTCTACGTGTGACATCTTCAGTGACGCCCATCTCTATGGGAAATGTTTCCCTCGTGCACGCGTCCTACGCTGGCTTCTTCTGCGCGCCGTGGAAAGAACTGATGAAGTTGGATATCTCTGTGGAGGCGTACTCACATCTCTGGGTGGGATATTCGTGATCTTATGTGGACGATGAAGGCTCCTCGTAGGCCGAATCTTGACCAATTGACGGGGCACATCTGCTTTCTCTGGCCCTGATCACGTCTAAAAATTGACTGAATACTTGGGAGTGTACTAACGGGCAACAAGTACAACCACTGTGCCAGAGGCCCATAAGAGTATCGTCTACACTCCGAGCAGGAACTGCCGTGGCGTTCGTCTTGCAAGGGGTAATAAGTTTAGAATGGGTGACGGCTGATGTGGTCCACCCACAGAGCGTATTCCGTTCGAAGCTGGGTTGACGAAGCTAGTAGTTCCGACGAATCTGGTGGCTCTGTGTATGGTAAAGTACGCCACGGTACTGTCGGATATGGTGTAAAGGCTAACATTAGCGCCTCTCATCAAGCCACGCTCGGGGTTCGATTCCCCGTATCCGAATGTCGAGTTTCTTCGTAGGGTTTTCCATCTGGTTTCTTTTGATATATGCTTGCTGCTCGGTGCACCCGGCAGGTTTTGGCGCTACCAAGACCATCGACTCAGTTTACAGAACTCAGACTCGAGCTCAGGGAGGCGGAGCCTTCACCGTTCTACACTCGATGATGCGATCCATGTATTCGAGGCTCAAGTGATGAAGCTACTAGTTCCGATGAATCCGGTGGTTCTGTGTATGATAAAGTACGCCACACCGCTGTCGGATATGGTGTAAAGGCTAACATTAGCGCCTCTCATCGGCCCTTATAGAAATTTGTAGACGCGCTAGCTCGGGGTTCGATTCCCCGTATCCGAATTGGGAATTCTTGAATTGGTTTTTCCATCTGGTTTCTTTTGATGCTGCTCGCCGGGCTCAGCGTTCTGCCTAGCTACTGTGACGATAATAGGACCTCTGGTATTGTGTCAAATAAGTATTTCAAGCTGTCTACATCAACTGAACAAACTTCAAAGCTGTCTTGGATACTGAAAAATCCTTGGTACTGTACTAACGGGACCAAGTCTTCACGCCATGTTATGCGTTATGGTCAGTCTTCACTGGGGTAAGTCTTCACATCAAGGCACGAAGGCGGGAATTACCTTATTGGGACTGGCGGCGTCAGCCGCCGCGCGAAAATTTACCCATGTAGGCCTCCACATCAGACATTTCCGGTCTGTTACGCGTTATGCGAGAGCTAAAGTCTTCACTCACGCGACCCCGTTACGCGTTATGTGAAGACATGGTCCCGTTAGTACAGTAATTCATGGCCCAAAAGGTAGACTTTAATCATCCCGGAGTGATTAAAACACGGACGTCGGGGACTGGCATGCTTTCTCTACAGAAACCCATGCCCTCAGATCAGCTCCGCAAACAGCACTGGACGAAGAGTGTGCTCCCGTGGCAAAGCATATCTGGGCCAGGAAAACAATGATTCTGGCGAATGACTCTACAGCTACGTACTTTTCAATGGGAGACATGGTTTGCCTTCTCTTGTGGGGCGTCATGTTGTGAGTGCTATCAGACGGCGGAAAGCGAAGCTAAATGCCAGTGTAAAGTAGACGCTGGGAGTGAGAAAGTTATTGATATTGCATTTCGAATGGGCAAGAATTGTCGTCCTAACGAGATCCGCGACGAAATCGAGACGTTGCGCCGTCAAAGACTATCAACACCGTCGGTAGCGTGACGTTGCACTAATAGCTACAATCCCGCTTTCTGTTCAGTGACGCGCGGAGGTGAAAATCCCAAGTAAAATCCTCGGGCTGCATCGCGAGTTGATCACGAGGACGACTGTTCCTGTCAACGCGCTGAGCATTCAAGGATAACGAAAAAAGTACTGCTTAACCTTGGCAGAGACAGATGTGAACAGGTTGCGTGTCTTGCTCGGCGTATACAAGAATCGGGCAACGTCACAGCTTCATGAATTACAACTGGGATAAGTTCACTTCGCGGAACTTGAAGAAGTGGGCATTCGTTAGTGAGAATTCTATACAGGGCGAGCATGGGTCATGGTCTGGCGGTGCAATTATGGCGGAAGACGAAGATAACGTGGTCAAGTACTCCGAATCGTGTGGCAGCCTGCAGTTCATTGAGGTATGACGAGAGCACGTCGCCGAGTAACTATCACTGACTGAGTTTCCTGGGAATGCGTCCCAACTTCTGGACAACGGGGCTGGAGGATGTCGAAGAGTAACAGGAAACGCGCTGTGTGGTCACAAGCGCAACAGTCCGATTCTATAGTAGGATCCAGAAAGTTGAACGCACAGAACAGGAATTCGTTTTACGCACGTCAAAGACGTGAGTCCTGAAAAGAAAAGGCTGAGGTCTAACGTCAAGAGCAAGCACCATGCTTTGACGCGACGTGACATCCACGTGCCAGTGACTTGACATTTATTAAACCTAACTTTAAGGTTAATTAGCACCATCAACATGCCGCCGCGTCGCTCGTCGCGCTCCCGAGCGTCCGTGGAGCCCGACTCTGCCACACTTAAGCGAAAACGGGCCCCAGAGGTCGTCGACGTCGACACATTTTCTGAGAAGGAAAGCCTTGCCAAAGAAACGGCCGCCAAATCTCACAAGGCAGCGGTATCCACGCGTTCTTCTGGCTCGTCGCGGACCGGGTTGCAGGAGGTGGCAGAGGCAAATAGTGAGGACGAGGATTCGCCGCCTGCGAAAAAGTCGCGGCCGTCGCTGGGGCCAGAAGAGGAAGACGACGATGACGACGAGATACAGGAGACCCGCAAGCCAGTCGCTACGCGTAATGCTACACGCTCGTCTAGGAAGCCGGTCTCAGTCAAGGCAGAGCCTTCAGACGACAAGCCCCGTCGACGTACCACACGTGGCGCCAGTGCCAATCCTCCGCCTAGCCGAGCCACCCCTATGGAGGATGGCGATCAGGCGCAGGAGGACCAGGAGATGACGGACGAGGAGGAAGATGTTAATCCCGCCGAGCGTGGATCTCGCTCCAAGCCGCCGTCCAGAAAGCGGCCGAGTGCGAGTATGGAAGCCAACGAAGAAGACGTAAAGCCCGCCAAGCAGCGTAAAGGATCTAAACCCCCATCACGTCGTGCACCCTCGCCTGCAGACGACGACAACGACGGCAAACCAGATACCAACCCCCATCTACCCCTTCCCGCTGTCTCTGAAGACGTTGAGGATGAACCTAACGCCGCCCAGAATACCGACGACGAGCAGGAGGCCCAACTCGAGAACCTTTCTGCTCATATTCCTACGACCCAATCCCAAGCTATGCTCGAGAAGCCCGGGAGACCACTCCAGCGCTTGGTCATCAGCAACATTGTCCTGGTCAACTTCAAAAGCTACGCTGGCCGTCAGGAGATTGGTCCCTTCCACAAGGTACATACTTTCTTATGGCCGTCGAAATATACACTGACAAGCTATCAAGTCCTTTTCGTCTATCGTTGGCCCTAACGGGTCAGGGAAGTCCAACACCATCGACGCACTTCTCTTTGTCTTTGGTTTCCCCGCCAACAAGATGCGCCAAGCGAAGCTTTCCGAGCTCATTCACCACTCGGCCAAGTATCCCGACTTGCAGCAGTGCAGCGTCGAGGTCCATTTCCGTGAAATTATTGATCTGGTATTCGTCGTCGTTGACCCCTTCCCCTAGACGTACTAACATTTTCTTCAGGAGGGCCCAGACGACTTCCAAGTCGTTCCTGGTAGTCAGCTCGTCGTGACACGAACCGCGTTCAAGGACAACACCAGCAAGTACACCGTCGACAAGAAGCAAGTTGCTCGCAAGGAAGTACGCGAGCTCTTACTTTCGCGCGGTATCGACCTGGACCACAATCGTTTCCTTATACTGCAGGCAAGCCGGGTGCAATTTAGAATGACGGTCTGCTCATGCCTTATTTAGGGTGAAGTCGAATCGATTGCTCTTATGAAACCGAAAGGCGGCGAAAGCGAAGAAGGTTTGCTCGAGTACCTGGAGGACATTATCGGTACCGCCTCGCTTAAAGAGCCCATCGAAGAGGCACTCGCCAAGTTTGAGGAATTACAGGAGGCGCGCGCCGAGAAGCTGAACCGCCTTCGCTTGGTGGAGAAAGAGAGGGACGCGCTCGAGGAAAAGAAGAAAGAGGTTGACGCGTGGTATAAAATGTGCAACGAATACACCAAGGCGCAGTCGAGGATGTGGCAATTCGATCTCTACGAATTGCTCCAGAAGGAAGAGGGCCTCCGCAACAAGTTGGCAAGTTTGCGCAATCTTATTAGTGATCGGTGATTAATACGTTTATTAGGTTGCAGCCCAGGAAGCCCTTCACGAAGAGGAGGAGAGGAACAAGGAGAATGTTGCGCACATGGAGGAGGTAGAAGCCAAATTTCGGAATACCGAGACGACTTACGAGGTACGGACTTCTCTTATGATTTGTCCTTACCACTGACAGACCTTTTTATTCAGGAAGTCCGTGATCTCGCCGCGAAGATTAACCAGCAGCACAACGAGCAGGCGAAGAAGAAGGCGAAGGGTGACGAGCAGCGTAAGCACGCAAAGAGCAAGGTGAAGAAGTTGCAGAAGATTGTTACCCATGTAAGCTTATGTCTTGAGACCTTCTTCATCTTGCTAAAATAAATGCTGTTCGTAGGATGAAGTCACGCTGGCTGAGGCTCAACGAACGCTTGACGAGAATTCTTCGAGAGCCACCAACAAGCGAAAGGACCTCGAGCAGGCCGAAGCCGATTTGGTGAAAGAAGAGACAGCTCTGGAGGCGATAACGCAGAGCTTGAAGGGTTCGTTTCGTTCTTCTTCCAATATTGCTAATCTAATGCCTCTGTTTAGACAAGACCCAAGTGTTCCATGAACAGATCACCGTGAAGCAGCGAGAGCTCGCGCCGTGGAAGGACAGAGTCGATAGTAAGCGGGCGGAGATCGAGGTCGCCACCAGCGAGCGAGATGGCTTAGCGAAGAAGGCTGAGAGGGTAGCCGAGGCTTGCAAGCAAGCGGAGGAAAACTTCCAGGAGCTCAAGTCGGATCAGGACGTCAAGGTAATTCGCGCAGTGCAATCTCGTCACTCTTTGAAATAATCATCGTCGTAGGTCGCCGAGCATAAAAAGCTTAGTGAGAGGAAGGCAAACCTCGCGTCGGAATTAAAGGCTGCCGAGGCACATGTTGCTGTAAGGATTTGTATGTTGTTGAATGATAATCTGGCTAATTCGGCGGTTAGGCTACCCAACACAATCTCGTGCAACGTCGGACTATGGCAGGCTCAACGCGTCAAACCGTCACCCAGGCACGAGCGTCTCAGGCCGAAGGAAGGAGCCAGAACGCCGTTCTGCAGGCATTAACAAAGTTGGCGAGCGAGGGCAAAGTACACGGATTCCATGTGAGGTTTTCACAATTCGTCTCTATGTTAATTCTTATTGTAATATAGGGTCGTCTGGGCAGTCTAGGAAAGATCGCGGACGACAAGTACGATGTCGCCGTCACCACTGCCTGTGGCATGCTCAACCATTTGGTAACGGACAAGGTCGAGCAGGGTCAAGCGTGCCTCGAGCATCTGCGCCGAACGAATATTGGACGCGCGTCAATCATGGTCCTGGACAAAGTTCAAGCGACTGCCCAACAGATGGCGAAGAAGCCTCAACCCGAAGACGTTCCGCGCTTATTCGACCTGATCACGCCCAAAGACCCCAAGTTCGCATGCGCGTTCTACAAGGCCGTAGGAGAGACGCTCGTCGCCGAGGACATGGACCAAGCTACTCGTATCGCGTACGGAGGACCACAGCCCCGCCGGGTGGTGACGTTGCAAGGGCAGATGATCGAGGCGAACGGGACTATGGGTGGCGGCGGTAAAGCTGCGTCGGGAGGGATGAGCTCCAAGTTCACGGCCGATGCTGTTGCGCCGAACGTCTTGAGGAACTACGAGCTGGAGAACGAGAAGGCTGAGCGTGCGCTGCAGGTGGCGCAGCAGGAGAATGTGGATGCGGAGGCACGTCGGGATCAGTTGGTCGCGTCGGGGCCACAGATCAGCTTGGAGGTGGATAAGCTGAATATGGAGATTGAGAATGGGAAGAGGCGGATCGTGGATGCGGAGAAGCGTGTTCGTCAATTGCAGTACGTGTCTTTAATTGGTTTTGTTTTTTGGTTCTGATTCGTTGCTGTTAGATCCCAGAACAAGCCTGACGCAGGTGATCTTGCACGTATCAGGAAGCTCAACGCCGATATCAAGCAGTGGGAGTCGGAGCTAGAGACGCTTCTCGAGAATTCAAGGGAGATTGAGGCTGCGATCAAGGACCTGGAGAAGAGGATCTTGGACATTGGCGGTTCTCGCTTGATGGCGCAGCGGTCCAAGGTCGAGGGCGTGCAGTTCAGCATCAACCTCCTCGGCGAGGAGATCACCAAGGCCGAGGTGGCGTACGAGAAGGCCGAGAATGATATCAAGCGCTTGACGGGTTCGCTCAAAACGAACAAGGCGGATTTGGTGAAAGCGCAGAAGGAGCTGCAGGTGGTGGAGACGGAGCTCGAGGAGGTTGAGGCGTACTTGGAGGAATTCAGGAAGGCGGTGGATAAGGCGAAGGGAGAGGAGGAGACGTGGCGTGAGCATTTGCAGGCGCTGGCGGAGGAGTATGCGGGGATGCGGGAGCAGGTTCAGGAGTTCAAGAAGGAGCAGGTTTGTTTCGTTTTTTTTTTGAGCGTTGAAGGATTGTGGCTGATCATGACGATGGTTTATAGGCGAAAAGACAGAATGCGGTGAATGCTACGCAGAAGGCTGTTCAAGAGGTCAAAGTGGAGATTGGCCAGCTTCAGGATTTGCATGATGCGCTTCGGCTTGAGGATATTGAGTGTGTTGCTTTTGTGCTCTTGCGTTGGTGTTATGCTGAGGTGGGCTTTAGCGAGGATGATGATGACGATGCTAATGAGGGCGATTTCGCCATGGGTACGGAGACCAAGGAGAGATCGCCTGAAGAAGCTGACGTGGACGTCGAGATGGAGAATGTGAAGCCTGATGCTGGGAAGAACAAGTTGCCGGAGTACACTCTTGAGCAGCTCAAGAAGATGAAGAGGCGCGACCTTACCGCTGACGTGCAGATCTGGCAAGGTAAGCTGCCGTAGCCCGTCATTTCGTCGTAATCGTGATACTAACGAAACGAATGGCGGCAGATCGCTTGGAGAAGAAGGGGCAGCCGAATGTTGCTGTCAAGGCGGAGTGGAAGAAGAAGGAGAAGGAGTTTACTGATCGTGCGGATGATGTTGATCTTGTTACGATGCAGCGGGATAAGCAGAAGGGGGAGTATGAGGGGTTGAGGAAGAGGAGGCTTGATGAGTTTATGACGGGGTTTAGTACGATTTCGTTGAAGCTGAAGGAGATGTATCAGGTATGTTTGGTGTTTCTCGTCCCCTATCGCGTCGTCTATTGACGTGGCCGGGTTTTAGATGATTACGCTGGGGGGTAACGCCGAGCTGGAGCTGGTGGATAGCATGGATCCGTTTTCGGAGGGGATCATTTTTAGTGTGATGCCGCCGAAGAAGAGCTGGAAGAGTATAGCGAATTTGTCGGGCGGGGAGAAGACGCTTAGTTCGCTGGCGCTGGTGTTTGCGCTTCATGTGTACAAGGTGTGCTTCGGTGCTTCTAGTAACGACCGCTTACTTACACCGGAGTAGCCCACGCCGCTGTACTTTATGGACGAGATTGACGCCGCGCTTGATTTCCGGAACGTGTCGATTGTGGCGAACTATATTAGGGATCGGACGAGGAATGCGCAGTTTATTATTATTTCGTTGAGGTGTGTGGGCTCTGTTCTCTGTTTCGGGGAGGATTAAGGTGGGGTGGTAGGAACAATATGTTTGAGCTGTCGAATCGGCTTATTGGGATATATAAGACGGTTAATGCTACGCATAGTGAGTGAACCCTGCCGAAGGGGTGCCAAAGATGCTGATGTGTGTAGGTGTTTCGATTGATAATGAGGCGGGGCAGGGGGGTGTTTTGGAGCGGGTTGACGGTTGAGTAGGGGGATTTGGTTTGGGAGTTGGGGGTTGGGTGGGGATCTATTGATGATGTAGTGTATATTGCTTATAATGATTTCTAATGATCTACTGTGGATAGTTTGGACTCGTTCTTGTACTTCTGGAGTGTCGCGTCTTTCTGGTTAGTTTCTCGTCGATCTTGTGATGCCACCTGAACAGCCGACGTATAGGGACGGGCTACAAGCGAGGAGTGACACTATAATATACGTTGTCGCATCGGATCAGGTGGCGTAACTTGCTCGTGCACGAGACCGCGGTTCATACCATTCAAAATGCCGATGACTTTGGTGTTTTACAATGTGTGACCCACGTGGGTAAGCCAATCTTCTTGTGAAATGAAATAACCTTCCTCCAGTTATCAAATAATATGCCGCCGCCGCGATCGATATCATCACCTCTTCTTCCTTTCCGTCACCATGGCTTCCTCCGACCAAGCTCTCCCTCGCCCGTCCAAACGGCAACGCACCGAAGAACCTGATGAGGGGCCTCCTTACACGATTCAGGACGATAAATTCTGGTTTTCGGACGGAAGCATCATGCTGATCAGTGAGGAGAAGAAAGGTTTCCGGGTACATCTGGCCGTTTTGGCGATGCATTGCCAGTACTTTAAGGATATGGTTGAGCAGGCTCAGCCATCCACTGCCGACCAGTCTCTACAGCACCTTCCGCTGGCGGATTCTAGCGAAGATATCACCTTCTTTCTACAGTTCATTTATACTCCGTGGTGCGTATATATTATTTCACCTTATGCTCGACGACAACACTTACATTCCAGACAGGTACTTCAAGGTGGGCTCGCCCACACCCTTCAAGCAACTTTCGGGCATGCTCCGGCTGTCCACAAAGTACCTCTGCGACCAGCTTCGTCAAGGGGTCATAACGCATCTCAGGATGATCTACCCCCGCGAACGCACAAAGCTGCTTCCTCCCTCTCCACTGATTCCCGCCGAGAACAAGGTCGACCACTGCCTCCTCGCCATCGCGATGGGGCAGGAAAGCAACGTCCCAGAGATCCTCCCCATCGCGTTTTATCACGCTGCTACTATTGATCCTATTTATCTGCTCACGCACGCTGATGTGTCCCCCGACATCAAGCTCGTCGTGTCTGTCGGACGTGCGCGTCTCGTCGACGCTGTATTTAAGACTGCGTGGAAGTACGTCTGTTACGACCCCCCGGATCGGTACTGCGGCAACACCGCATGTCAGCTTTCGAGGACACGCACTGTCCGGGCTGTCCTAGCGAACGGGCACCGTGCGCCGTTTATTTTTTTGGAGCCGCAGTTGCATGAGCGCGCGGTGTGGCCGGATCATGCGGGTGGGAGCGTGGAGATGCAGAGGTGTAATACCTGTTTGGTGAATTGGAGGGTGGCGGAGAGGGGAGGGTATAATCAGGTGTGGGAGGAGATGCCGACGTATTTTGGGTTGGGGGGTTGGGGTGGGTGATTGGTATGTCGAGAGCTGAGAATTGATGCTCCACAACTGCTTTTATTCTCGAAACCAGAATGTACAGTTTATTACCTATTGTGATCTTATCCATGGGGGGCGTAGCAGCAGTCTTGTAGTGTCTCTCCAAACGCGACTCTAAACCAAGTCACATGACCGAAGAGAATACTGTAGCGTTTCGACTGGATATTCTCATATCGGGTCACGCCGGCCTGCGAAGCGAACCTATACATAAAGGATATCGCGTCACGGAGCCTCCGAGCCAGGCACAGCCATCCAAAAATGGAAATTTTCAGTTCCGCCTGCGGCGGAGTCATCCAAATCAGGTAATTCCCGCATCCGTGCCTGGTTATGAACCTATTCGCTGTAGGTTCGCGGCATATCGCGTCACATGCCGCGAACCTACGGTCGAAACACTACAGTAAATAAACACACCATTGTACTTTTCATTGTTACACCACAACGTTCAATTCCTTGTTGGATTCTGAGATGCCGTCGTTCGTTTAGCCCCTGTCGAGACGCTTATGTAGTACGCGAGCGGATGGTTTCACCCATCCGTTTGTCTCTCTCCTGCCGTCATCGAGAGGGCAATAAAGCTGCTTTGACTTGGGATTGATGAACTCCTACTGTCTATTTCAACACAAACGGATACTAGCCTGCTGGTGGGCCAGCCTCACATACACCAGTGGTAGGAGCTCGACGTTTTGCCCCTATCTTTGTCGCCGTCGCCGTTGTTCACTGTCTTCGACGATTCTTCCGAAGCCGCCTGACGAGGCGCATCGCTGACCGTGTAAGCCGCTGATCGAGCGCATCGTTCGTTGTTGAAGCCCTCTGCGTTTGTTGAACCCGCATCGAGGCACTGTTACGATCATGTAAGCCGCCACCTGACGGGGTCGCGCATCATTGTCGAGAGTTGTATGGAAGTCGTGTGCGCCGAATGAGAGCCCGGGCATGCGCAGCTGAACCTCTGCGCCACAGTACGATGAACACTGTGTGCATATGTTGATTGATGGAGTTGAAAGGTTGGCGAGTGTAGCTACCTAAGGTGATTTGGCTGGAGTCTTCGACATGAGCCACGCGCACGGATGTCGGTAGCTGCACAAGCTTTGCCATTGTTGGACCGGTACCCTGCTGAGATTGCGAGGGTGCCAATACTTTCATTTTCGAGGTGTGTGTAGTTCGAGATACTCACACGCATCTCGCGAGGGTGTGTTGGATTCTGAGATGCCGTCGTTCGTTTAGCCCCTGTCGAGACGCTTATGTAGTACGCGAGCGGATGGTTTCACCCATCCGTTTGTCTCTCTCCTGCCGTCATCGAGAGGGCAATAAAGCTGCTTTGACTTGGGATTGATGAACTCCTACTGTCTATTTCAACATTCCTTGCCCAGGTAAAAGATTTCCTGAAACCCGAGTATCTATCTCACTGTCAGCTATTAGGTATTGTCATTAACAGTGTCCAAGACACTGTCCTCGAGCGTGCATGACAATCCTCTCCCGGATGTTCGCGTCGGGCGCGCCAACTTAGCCACCACCATTCACTGCATTCCTCCCGAGGTCCTCAGCCAGATCTTCCTGTTCTACTTTACCCTCTGTCAACGCTCAGACTCTGCCAACGCCTTGACAGACATCATCCTCGCTCAGAAAGCCCATAGCACTATTCTCCACGTCTGTCGTCGGTGGCACGCGGTCGCTTTAGCTGATCCGCTATTATGGACCACAATCCCCATTATCGCATGCCACTCCGGGATATTAGAATCCCCGGAGCGGCGTACAGAATATCAGCGCGTACTCCAAAGGCGCATCCAACACACGTCTGCGCTTTCGCTCAGTCTCCTCCTCTACCATGGTTCGTATACCAGTGCCACTGATCCTGGGCATGTCATCACATCGACGCAGACATTCCTGACTTTGTTGTCTCGCGCGCATAGTGTTTTTCTCGACGTCTCCTCGATACACGAGACTGAAATTCCCACTTGGACAACATTCATAGATGCCAGTGAACTGCCAACAGCGACGCGCATTCACTCTGCCAAGCTATACCTGAACGATGAGCTATTCGGGCGAAAGCTTGTCTCTAGCATGCCCAATGTCGAAGTCTTGGAAATCGAGGTTCCTGGAAATAATCTATGCATTGTTGATGGCTCCAACGTTGGTCATCGCTTGCAGAGCTTGGACCTCCGATGCGGCACGATAGCCCTTGGAAGCCTGCTGGATGTTCTGGATGGGGCGCCACTCCTTCAAACTCTCAAAGTTTGTCGTGTCGCCGAGCCCGCGGGAAATGTTGGCCACTATCAATTCGGCATCGTCACCCATCCCGTTATTTCCTTCTTCCTCATTTCTTCCTCCACGACGGCAGACAACATTGCGCTCTTCAACCACATCACATTACCCGCTCTCCGAATCCTGGACATAACTGCGGCCGATGACGGCGAAGCTCATGCATGGCCTTTACCTTGTAACATCGTGTTCATTCGTCGCTCGGGGTGTAGATTAAAGCAGCTTATTGTTCGCGACCATGTCATTGATGACAGAATTACAGAACTCTTTTCCTCTCAGCAGGAACTCGTCGATCTTCAACTTGATCGTCCCAGTGATGACACACGATGTGTGGAGACTTCTGGCAGGACTAGTCAGTCCCGCCGACCGAGATACCAGAATTCTGTCTCGCCCTTCGTCTTGGCTTTCCTGACCAGGTGGCCTGGAAACAATCTGCCCCGTCCACTTCCATCATTAAAACGCCTTAGAATAGCGGTGGAGTCCCTGATCTTCTTCACCGTCGTGACTTTCATGGTCCAATCCCGTTCGGGAAGATTCGCAAAGCAAACCGGGGTCGCGATTTTGAACGAGGTGCATCTACTGGTTGTAAAGCAGCGTAATTGTGATGTGCGCGTTACGGAGGCGCAGCAGAAAGATATGTTTAAGTCGTTCACGGACGCGGGCATGAGCGTATCGATTGCCTATCAGCCGTGACAGTTCAGGCAGCCGCCTTTGTCGTAAACTCGTCCTCGGTATAATAGATCGAGCTTGGAGAAGTAGACTTGTATGATAGTCGCAAAATATACATTACTTCCTTCTCCATTTGAATTACACCACGAAAACAAGTACTTGCAAAATCTTCCCGTGCATGCGACCGAAACGAGGTAAGGACGTCGAAGTCCTGAGGTGATCAACACTTGCCGTCCAAGTGGCTCCAAGTGGTGTCCGTCTAGACGTATTATATTAATATAGTAGAGTTGTTCAACAAGGACGTCCTGTGGTTCCCGATTATGGATGGCGGTGTCAACTTGAAGGAGCTCTGCCCACGATGGCGTCAAGTCATTATGGTTAGCGGGAATGCAATCCGGAGGGAACACAAACCATTGAGATTAGGCTGGAAATAGTGGCAGCCCCGGGCGCACTTGGAAAACCAGGCTCGCTCTCAACAGATGTTAATGGGTACACTTTGTCGATGGGATCATGGTTGTCGCAGACAGTCGCTGACCTGGGAAAACAGTCAGCGCTATCCTTGACACTTATTATTCAATCGGAGAAACTTTCTGTGACACAACTCTCCTTAATGGAAGAAGAAGAAGAATGACATCCCAGCGATTGTTGGGCAATCGCCGAGTTCCGCACCACGCGTGTGTCCGGTGACCGGACGTCGGACGAATTCAAGTCGGAGAGAAGCCCGATCACATTCGGCCCGAGATTACCCGGATTGATGCTTTTGCTCTTGACCTCCATGTCGTGTGTTGAACGCCCTACGTTGGAGGAATGTTGTGTGGTGGACACAATGTTTAAATGGAGCATTCGTCACTGCTCCACAGCTGACCGTCCAGACTTTTCCTCAATTCGCCGTCCTGTTTCAGTTCGGTATCTTCTTCACGGTATGTACTGTTGGACTTGTGGTATGTTATACTATATAACTTATACATCCCTCATCAGTCGCGTCTCCCAAGCGAGACATGGGTTGTTTCCGTTCGCATCTCGATCTCACTAACGGTTTCGTGCAGTACGTTGTCGCTGCTTCCCGGGACCTGGCCTCTTTGGACAGTAGCATCACTGACATGGACTGGTAGGCCTTGCGCCTAGCTGGATACGCCTCAGACAAACACAGAGCAGTTGTGATTCGTTTTTAGGTCCTCTCCTTTATATTAGCGGCTGTAGTGCTCGCCCGTCAATTTAGTTGAGTTCCGCCTTCATGTTATTCTCAATTTCGTAGAATACGCCACGCGTGCGTAGTAAATTCTACAGTGAACTTCATGCAGTATATTGATACTGAAGTTTCATTGCCTAGTCCTCGTCCTCCTGTACCGTTCTCTCTCCCGCGCCTTTTCCCTTTCCTTTTGTCTTTCTCGCTCCCTTCTCTTCTCCTCCTCTCGTGCCCTTGCCTCTTCCCTCTCTCTCCGGGCCTTTTCAAATTCTGCCCTCTCTACTATTGTCTTCACTGTTCTGTATGCGTCCAGCGCGTCATGATAACATTGGCGAAGCTTTCCGCGAAAGATGGCATCTGTCATTGTTTGCTCTGGCTCTAGGAGAGATTGCTGTACATGAACATGTATTTTGCCACGTCGAGGATGTTCATAGCGATGCCTAGCCAGTTGTAAGCCTGGGTGGCGAGTGTAGTAAGCGTTCATGTGCCTTGATATTTCCTCTGCCGTCCTTGATAGACGTAAGTATGACATGCAGGATCAACTTGGCATATACGCACAAGCGCTTGATGGGTGAGGCCCTCTCGATTATCTCGTGTTGCCAGTGAGCCTGCTCACGGAAGATTTCGGGTGTAATCCGGTCAGCGACATGCTCCAGGAAGACGGTGCAGCATACATCCATCTGCACATCGAGATAATTGTCAAGCGCAGCTAGACGGCACTTATCGACGACCGCCTGAAAAGCCTCATTTGTGATTACCGTTCCATTGTGGCGATGCCATAAGCGGGGCGCTGTAGGAGCCTCACCGAAGTATCGTCGATATCTCCAATGTTGGCGTACTGCTGAAAGAAAGTGTTTAGGCTCTGCGGGATCGTAGAAGTACCACATTTCGTCATGGCCTATTTGATGACCCATCCAGGTCTGCAGATGGTTTTCAATGTCACGCCGACTGTTTGATCTAAGAAATGGTTGGATTTCCATGTGTCTTTGAATGCTAGTGACTCAGTGACTCACAGAATCATTACTGGATTTATGCATTCGGTGATGTACTGTCTCCAGGACGGCAAAAGTATGTACTCGGTAGTTGGAATCGAGTGGGCTAAGCTACTGAGAAAGAATTCACAGCAAGCCTGGCGACGGTTATTGAAGTGAACGTCACTTGTCCAGGACGGGCCTGGACCACTCGGTGTGTTCATAGCTTCGAAGATGGCGTAGCTGAGGGAATATTGTTGAACGAGAACAAGTAACGGGACGTTTTATGTCTCTGTCCATCTTAATTGTTCTCGAAGACACAATAACTTCGCAACCGCCCTCACCTTCCTTGTTCTCAAACAAATAGGCAAGAACAACAACCATCGCTGATCCATCAAGCATCACACCAGTGTCTTCGAGTACAGTCAGAGCAATTAAGTACTATTGAACGTGCATGTCGACTATAGTGCAGGGGGCGGATGAAATGTTCGCGCAAGGATTGACTCTCCACCAACAAAAGCCGCTTAGCAAGAAGCTTTCAACCAAAAGTATAACAGTAGTATATTGGATGTAGATACAGCCTCGTCGGTCTCGAGCTACCGCGCAGAATCGTAGCCTGCCTTCCTTCCCGCCGTGACCCCGATGTCAAACTAATGTACTTCCGTTCTGCGTCAAGTGTACTCCGCCATCTACGAAACGGCACCACCGATGTCTCCCTGATGGGTGGTTCGCTTTAGGTGTCTATCGAAGTGCCGTTAGAAAGGGAAACATGAAGGAAGGAATACCTACTAGTTGTCGAGACTCGATGACAATCTCAGATGTGAGTGTGTATTCGTACATGAGTTGAAAATGTGTCCAGTACTCGCTCGAATGCAATGTGTACCGGCGGGCATCCGTCGCGATATGGATGTACAGGATCTGCGCGTAAAATATCGTGCGTATGAAGGGCATCTTGCGTGAGGGCAAAAGCTGCCAGATCTCGCAAACAGGAATCCCATAAGGTCGAATTAACCATAGGAACTAACTGCCAAAGTTTCCTCGAGCTCTCGACATCGGATACCAGTAGAACTTGACATGTAATCAGAAGGTTCAAAGGTGTCTCGAGGTAGCTCAAGACCTGGCTATACGCCGAATGAGAAAGATCCCTCAGAACGGGGAGCACCTCAACAAAAGCAGCTACCATGAAAGTATAGGAACGCTTCTCCGACGACGGCGAGCTGACAGGGCTACGATCGAACAGCAGTGGCACCATTACTTTCAACCACTCGCGGCTGCAAAGGCCAAGACATAGGCTGGGCAAAAGCTTTTGGCACTTCAAGCGAACTGCCGACTGGAGCATATCCGCAAGCAGAGGTAATGTCTCGGAGAAGGGAATGGGGCCCGTAAAGACCACGTTGATGAGAGTCGCTGCGATATCATCCGTAATCCAATTGCGATAGGCCAATTCGAGATCTTTGTCCACTATGAGGCAGCGGAAGAAAGGTGAAAGCAACCGTTGCTTGTCGCGTAAAGAGATTCGGTCTGTCCTAAACGTATTGGTGATAACCTCCTTCAAAGTGTTGAAGGTGGCCGCGATAGTGACTTGATGATACACTACGGCACTTCCGCCGCGATAGCCAACCCCAACGTTCACAGAGATGACTTCAATAAGATTGCCAAGATGAGACGAACTGTCTTCTTCTGATCGACTCGTCTTCAGCATCCACTCTTCCCGAAGAAGAGCAAGAGACAACCGAATATCACTGGGAATGTCATCAGGATTGGCCTCTGAAGTGGGGTCCATAACATGAAGAATGATATCGCACAGCGACGGGGCCATGAAATTTATGACAGCCGTATCAAACTTCATAGGCAAGTCAGGTATGACGTCGGCATCAGCGTTTTCAATGACGGTCACCGAAAGAGCTCCACAAGCAGGTAATGTGTAGAGCTCGCTGAAGGATCCTGGTCTCCTTTTACAGGAAAAGCATGTATGCCGATCGACGAACCAATTCACAAAAGTACTCCAGATCTCAGATTCCTCAAGCCCCGCTTCCAGCCACTCTGATCCAGAGCGAAATGCATTCGCAAGTATCTGCGCCCAAACGGCAGCGTCATACCGCGCCGAGGGCTCTAAAATCTGCTCGCAGAGAAATATGCTCGCTGTTTCAGGAGCGCAGATGTCGAGGAGACGGGAGAGGAAGCCTTCACGTTGATACTGTGGTCCAACGTGGAAGGTGGCCAACGAGGCCTGAGGAAAGAAACGAATGGTGGATCGCACAAGTCGTTCAAATGCAGGTTGTCTGTCCGGTGTTAGGAAATCGAAAGACTTCATGGCGTTTTGAAGGGCACACTCGAGAACATTGCTTCCTATGCGATCTTTCGCAATCCGCACGACATGTAATGGAAGACTTCCCAACATTTGGAGAACGATGGTCTGAATTGAAGGGTTAGAGGATATAGTGTACATCCATATCGCCACTTCAGCATCAAGAGAGTCCGAGGCCTTCTCGACGAGCTGCTCTTCCGCAGTTACAAGCGACTGGGGTACCGAGGCCGTGGCGGGTGGTATATTGGAATCGGTGGTGAAGGAAGATAGGCTACGTAGACGATTGAAGGCGGTATACGCATACTCGGATAAAGGGGTTTTGTAGGGGCAAGTTGGATCGCGAATAGGGAGAAGATTGGTGCCAACATAGGAAAGCAATGTGCAGACTACAATTCCGCCAACGACGAGCGAAGTGCAAGTGCTCATTGCGCGAATATGGATGATCAGCCCAGCGAGGAAGATGCCCAGAGCGATGTGCATAACGAGCGGGAGGAGGCTGACTATGGCGGGCACATGCCACGCCTGCAGCTGGATGAACCTGAAATGACGCACACGAGCGCGCGCGCGCGGTGTACCCAACTGGGCATAATTCATATACTGATGAATCCACTGCTTCGTGAGAGCTGTGATGAGAGCCGTCGCTAAACTGAGCGTTAGGCTAACATACCACAGCCCGTTGACCCAGGTCGCCGTTCGAGATGGATGGAATGAAATATCCGAGTGCGGAACAGACTTGGACGAGCCGGGTCCATGCTCATCAATGGCACGCTGAACAGAGAGAAGCTCGAGTATGAGGGAAGAGGTGACTTCGTTCGGGTCGACCTGAAGGGTTTGGAAAGTCTGACAAATAAAGGTAGACACAACCGCAGAAAAAAGTCCGGTCTAGCAAAACACATTAACAGCAGCGGAGGACAGGTAACGTTAACTCACAAAAACTAGAAGAACATCAAGTGCATCTGTCCAGTCGATGACTTTTCCGGTGTCAATCTTCGTACCCTCATCGACACACGACTTCCAAAACCTGCTATCGGCACTCAATTCCTTGTACGGATCATCTTCTGGATATTTGTTTTCATAGTCGAAAAGGTCGTTGCCTGTGTGGCGCAATTAATGGTAAAAGACGTAGGTCGCTATCGATACGGACCTTTATGTGTCCGCACAGTAGATAATTTCAGGCCAAAGACTGTGCGTCGCGCCCTTCCAGGATGTTCATGACACGGGATTATTCCCGGAGGGACATCTTCCCCTTCCACCGCCAGATGGAAGCAATCTAACAGCGGAAGATTGACTGTAGGAGTCTCGGAGTCGAAGGATCCATGAACAGCGGCGGTATTTGGTGGGCTACACGAGTTCGAAGAGGGATACGACGAGGAGGCGGTAGGCATCCGAAGTGCGCGTTAAGCTTGAGCGTGATGGATGGCAGTTATTTGGAAGTTCATGCCGTCGAATATATATGCAACAGCTCCTGATGGAAGTATAAGGAATTCTAATTGAGGATGAAGAGGTGAATCACGTACGATTAGAAAGGAAATCCTTGTTCTTTCGACACCAGATACAGTATCTCTTGTAACAGCACCATCCAAGAGCAGATAAAGTGAAGACAGGTCTATACACGTGTATGACACCTGGACATACGTACCAGGCCATGCACGAGCGCTGGGTCGTCGTATTTGGTCAAAAAGGCGTCCCGGGTGGACATGATGATCAGTGCCTGGGAACATGGAGCCACACCGATACTCTGTTCCCCATTCAATCTGGAGATAAATCAGATGGGAAACGGAGCTTACACAGCTCTCCCTACATCTTCACCGCCACAGCAGGCGATGGACAGCATCCGTATCAGAAACCCGAAGATGGTGCGATTCCATACGCGATATGAGCCGCCCGCATATCCGCAGACCTAGCGGTCAGAGCCGAATTACCTTTTTAATGAGGGAGAGTATCGTTTCCTAAGGAGAAGAGGATACGATGAACACATAGGGTAAAAGCAGTTGATGGTTGGAAACCAAAGAGAAACGTCAAATGCCGCCGGCCCGAAAGCGATCGGTGGAATTGGCAGGGATGCCAGTCTTTTCGACTTGTAATCGTACTATCGCGTCAGTTCCGCCGTAGCCGTGCCCTTCATCTCGCACTCAAGCCGTACTACGAACCATGACGCGACTACTGGCATCTTTCTCGAATCTGGTTTCTGCGCCAGATTCCCAACTTTTCTTTACGCGAAACTCAGCTTACGGTGCTACTTGTCACGTCCTTCGTTCTATATTATCGGAATGATGCTACCAGGTTGCCTTCACTATTTGTTCTACCGTACAAATTCTAGCGACACACCATATCGTCGAGACTTACTTCCAAATCGTTTCTTGTCTGAACCACCGGAGCAGCGAAATCGCAGTCTACGTCTACTGATGGCTTGATAGCCCGTCTATGAGGCCTGGGCTCATCTGTCTTCTCAGTGGGAACGTCAGCTTAATTTAATCTGTGATAGACGCCCACCTCTGTGACCCATGACCGCCGAACGCCTCCTTCTATCTCCCATACTTCAACAGCCTCATTCCCCGCAGAATGCAACACACTTTGAAAAGGGATATGCTCGTCGGCTTGGCTCGGGATACGCTCGACACCATACCGCTCCCGTTGACGGAGAACTCTGGGGATGAAATCATTATCAGCAATTTCGCATATGTAGGATCCTACAACTGGAAGGAAAGCGAACAGCCAACTATCATCGTCCCAGGTATGTGCACTTAACAATTCCGGTTGGCTCATCTATCAATTCCGTAGGATCTCCGCGTATCTGGCGCCAATCGCAGGCTCCAGTCCCGTTTACAGTGGGAAACGACAAGGGATTTCACATCACAGATCATAACGGTCATCGTCTTCCCTCCACGCCCCTTCTCCCCGTCCTGCTCGTGGCTCCGCCTTCATTCGACTGGAAGAGCGTCGACTACGTCATGGATAGAAACAGTCTACGCAAGCTCCTTGGGTGGATTAAAGGATTGAAAGAAGGATTCCGGATCGACTGCGAGATCATTGGGCGCACGATCCTCTGCAGTCGATGGGAAGAGAGGACGAAGATGGCGGCTAACAGGGAGAGCTATGGCGTTGGCTTGATTGAACACTTGACCGACCTCGCAGCGGGGTGCGAAGGCAGTGCTGAAGGAAATCATCGGATTGTGACATACGTACGTATCATTGTTTGATATTGGTATATTCGTAGCCTTATTTTATTTTGGGTTTTCACAGAACATGGGCGGTCTCAAGCTCGTCGTGCGCTTCGAGGTTGACGGATGTATTCTTGAAGACGGCGCAGAAACTTCTGTTCACACCGACTCGTTCACATCCACATCCACGTCCACCTCGCCGACTTCCGAGAACGCAGCGGTTATCATCGTGAACGGAGGTGCAATTGTACCAGACTCATCAATAATCGAAATCTCTTCAAAAAAGCAAGGCGTTCCGGGGAGCTGGAGAAAGCGCTACGAACAATTGTTCTTCGCGCAGACACCAACAGTCTATGTCGGCACGCATACGAACGGCAAGTTCAGCTTGCTCACAAAGAAGACTACGCGAGAGTTGGATTATGTTCGTCAGAACATGCAACCGAATTTAAGGCAGCTCTGCGCCGCGATGACGGATATTCGGAATCGTTTGTTGGCTACACAGAATGCGTGTAGAAGGGTTACTTTGGTGTGTAAGGATCACGAGTTGAAGCTTTACGAAGTTGTGGAAGGAGGGGCTAGCTTGCCAGAGAAATATCACACACTGTTCCGAGACGTGGCGAAGTAGGCTAGGATATTACTTCCTACGACCCAGGGAGCGAAATATCCAGACAGGCAATCGAATAAAATAGTCGATTAATTATAGCGCAGTCATTCTAGCCAGGTGCTGGAGGTCGGGGAAAGGGTTCATTAGGGCTTGTTGAAACGTTGACCCTAAGGTGGCGGTATCACGTTTCAGCGCATGGCCACACCCAGGTGTTTATCAGCTCGATGCTTCATGAATTGCAATCCGAGTCAGGATTTGAACGGTCCTAAACGATTGGAAGCTTGCAAAGTCGTGGGTTTTGATATCCAAGGCTCGCCGGAAGATTCCGAAGTAGCGAATCTGGATCACGTAATGCGTCCCGACTTGCCAACCTACCGCCACGTAGTGAGATGGCCGTGCGGAAACCGGTAGGTGGCTGCTGTCGAGAGCAATGCACTGAAGATTCCGAGGTCTTCTGTTCTACTATCGTTATCAAGAATTATGTCTACTAAAAAGTGGACACAGCGACGCGTTCGACCTAGTTGTCTTCCAATTTCCACGGAATATTTGACCATGGTTATGACTGGAAAGAATTTCATTGGATTTCTCCGAGGGTCTAAGCCGAAATCGCCTGGGCAATGTACTCATTGTATTCCAAATGGGGAATGAAACTTGTCCTGTAAGTATCGTGTCCACATCGTCCAGCCATTGTGCCACCATACTTACCAAATACAGATAAACGCTATTCTCCTCTGGTAGAGGTGCGAGACCTGAGCTGGAACTCATCAGCGCGACGACGTAGACCAAATGGCCACTGCTCCTCCAACTTCTGAACACTGAACTGTAGCTTTGAACGAAGGCACAGGATTTGCTTCTCCAGCTCTAGAATTTCACGCCTAAATCCTCATTGTATTGCGATTCAAAGTGGCAATTTGTCCTGTGAGTTGAACTGTCCACACCGTCCACCCATTGTAACGTCAGCACTTCCAAATCTCTCCAGCTACCATTGTCCGGGACTGGTCCAAAGCCTCCAGGTTGTGGACGCCATCAGGTACTATGACCCTTAACCCGCGCCACTGATCATTGTGCTTGGTGGCTCCTATTACGCAAGGCGCTATGCTTGGGGAGGTATATAATAGATGGCTTTTGTCGCCGGGTATCCCTTCACCTCTCACGGCCTGTCCAATCCGAACGTTACCTTCCTCTCCACCTATACGATACTATGCCGTCGCCTTCGCGCTCTCCAGCACCTAACTCCCTCGCTTTCATAGCGGATTGGTTAACTGCCGTCCTTTTTGGGATTTCGACGGGGATACGCGACGACGGCGAAATTATGTTTGTGTTCATTTCTCTCCTTTCATGACCTTATCTCATACATAACTCTCTAGCGACTTTATGTTTTCTCCAGACTATCAGGCTGTATACAGCGGAGTATACGAGCTCGTTCGCTTGCCGAACCAGACCCCGTACACACTCTTTCATATTGTCGTCTTCACCTACCGACTCTACCTTCGAACTACAAGGCTCTTCCCAGAACATTTTGGCGTCGCGGAGGTTGTCGAAAACTATTTGACGATGCTGAGGGTATTTTACCTGATGGCATTACAAGACATGGATGAAGTCACCCTGGAACAGTGAGTCTCATACATTTCCGTGTACTATTCATTAGAGACTAATCATTCTGTAGACTCCTAATCTCCGGCTTCCCTACTCTCTCCCAGTACAGATCCATTAAGCGGTATCTGACGAGCGTGGTCACTTTATACACATCGGGAACGCTTGAAATCGGACAGGCCGAGTGGGAGGAACATCTGCTGCGAATTTCTCGACCGCAAGTGCTCGTGCCATGGGGAGGTGCAGACTTGAACGACATGCAGGATACTATCGACGTCCTTTTGCATTGCATGAAATTCACCTCCGACATGGGAGATATACCATTGGGCGAGCTTGCCTGCCAACCATTCCCCCGTTACCCCTGCGCGCCGCTTCCCCCACTCGTCTTTGACGCGACACCATTGCTACTGCACCCCGTTCCGGTTTTTGTACCTGCAACGCCGGACTTGCTGGGCAGCCTCAACCCAT
This sequence comes from Hymenopellis raphanipes, assembly GCA_036872995.1. Taxonomy (NCBI): domain Eukaryota; kingdom Fungi; phylum Basidiomycota; class Agaricomycetes; order Agaricales; family Physalacriaceae; genus Hymenopellis; species Hymenopellis raphanipes. Next base: position 5,061,091 of record JAYMDG010000001.1, read on the forward strand.
CGTCGCATTCTTTCGCAGCACCGTCCACCTTTAACCCCTTCGATGACCCTATCGTCGAGCCCGGTCACCGCATGATGAAGAACATGACCCCCGGCTCTGCGGAAGCCGTCTACGACTTAGTCTCCGCCAACGTCGACCTTGTGCACGGTGCTGGTCTTCAGGCTCCATCAGCCAAGTGAGTGGAGGGCGAGGGAATCGGATTGGGCGTCGGAGTGATTCTCGGTTGCATTTCTTTTGAGCTCTCAGGTTGTGTAATCGTAGGCGTATTGCCTGCTGAAAATTCATTGTACTTGTATTTCATTGGATCAATTGTTTATTCAACCTCCATTCGATGTTAGTAATTGAGAACCCCCCTTCGCGTTTAGCGGGGCCGGAAAGAAGGGCGTGGAGAGCGAGAGTCCAGAAAAGTACAATTGTCTCGACAGCGCGTTGGGAACGCGCTTGTACCGTGGCCTGTTACGTTGATCGTCACGGATACGCTTCTTGCCTCCAACCATCACTTCGCTCCCTCGCTGCCGCCGTCTCTCACTGTTGTCCTCCTACGCCTGCGACACTGAGGGATGTATTGCTTGCAAATTGCTTGGCCTCAACCTCTGACAACTGACCAGAATTGTTTTGGACATCCTCCGCCACGACGCACATGTCGCGTCCGAGCGCTTAGCGTCCTTTGTACACGCTCTACTTCTGACTTTCGCTGTAGCCATGGAACTTCACCTCGTGCGCCGTACTTTTGGAGAAATCTTGGTCGCCAGTCTCAAGTTGAGCCGTCCAATGTCTAAAAGTTGACTTTTACATCCTTGTTCATGGCTAACACTGCCGACAGATATCATGATTATGACCGATGTTTCTGTTCGACACGACGTAGGGTGGATATAGAGAAGGTGCATTTTGCACTTGGCATGACGTGAAGTTCACTTATCTTCTCCTACAGAGGTGGTGGCATCCTTTACAAGTACGACGTTGTGACGACCCACGTGCACTATTCTCTTCCATTTCGCTGACCCTCCATGTGTAGTTGTACTCGCTTGTTGGCGAACGGACAGGACATGGGCGTCACGTCGGGATTACAGCTCAGGCCTGGAAGTCCTTCTATCGTTTGAAAGATAACACCTTGAAGTCGCTTTATCTCAAGTATGCAGCCCATCGTTGGCCTCGACATCCTAAGTGAGATTTTTTATATCATTCAGGTCGTTTCTTCAAAAGCTGATATCACTATCTCGTGAGCCCTCAAAATAGCTGAGCTTCTGAAGGATGCTACTAGGGCATGGAGAATATGTCATCGGTATGGTCCTGCGCCACGCGCTGACCCCCGCCAGACGCGGGCGGGGGGTCCCCCAATTGAACCAAGACACAGAGATACGTACAGGACAGCAGCATGTTATTGTGGACGCCACAGTAAAATGAGAGGTGTATTCAGTGCTCTTTTTGTATTTCGGTAAGCTGGTCTTCTCTGATCACATCGTGCGACGTCTTCAAGTTCAATTGGAAGCCAGCTCTGATCTGGAGAATGTCCGCTTCTCAGTGCTGAAGCGCTGAAGTACGGTTCCGCACGCCCAACCTAACGCGCTCGACCCCTCACACCGTTCGAGGTCATTTGCTATACCCCCGACACTAGACAAGCTATCGGTGTGAACTACGCCTCCTACACGAAAAAGCTTTTGACAAGTATAAATGAGGAATGAATCTACTATCAGAGCCGCTTGATTAACAGCATACGTCGCCGTTCAATCACGATGCAACTCGGCATAGAGCTGTCTTCCTGCAGCGACGCGTCAAGCTTCATGAAGGAGATCGGCGGGGTGAACGAGGTTTCCCAAGGGTTGGGGAGACGCCGTCTTAGTAGCTCAGACGAACCAGGGGCGATTGTTTTGTCCTTCCTGGACCGAAATCAACGTGCTCTGAGGAGGTTGATGGTGCTGCGAGGAAAGAGGTAGAGGTCGCTGAGAAAGTACTATTTCTTTGCATCAGTAATTTACGGTCCAGTTTTCGGAGCTCGATTACATGTCCCTCGAACACGCCGGATAATAACTGGATCTCACTACTTGCATCTACCGCTTCGTCTTGTACAGTTCTTCACGACCTTTCATAATGCCAACGTCGCCCAAAAGACAGGTTGCACCTTCGGAGACTCCGCAAAGGCACACCAAATCATCGAGACACTCTACCGTACTGATATTGTAGGTATTGATAGATAATAGATACATATTGATACAAAAAAGCAAGAGACGAAAGCAGTGGATATATACATATAAAGCAATAGCAAAGATATAAGAAGATGGTCATTCACAAGAAGGTCATCTCTTCCAGTCACTCAACGCGCTTCACCACATCGTGTCTTCCCTCCTCACAGCCCCAAAGGACTCTCCGTCACAGCATACCCGCATTCCGCAAAAGACGATCACACGGAGTCTGACACCATGGGCGCCAGCTTCGCCCTCTTCAACAAACGGTCGCACGACGATTCCGGCGATGCGGGCCTCTTGACCGCCAGCGAGGGCGTGTACACATTTGGAAGCGGGACCTTCTTCGCGTTGGCCGAGAGCTGGGGGCGAGCAGGTGGTTTGTACGACGATTTGGAAGAGGGGACCGAAGGGGAGCGAGACTTGGACGAGGTAGAGGAAGAGGAAGAAGCGGCTGGGGAGGGTGAGGTGGATTTGGACGTGGACGTCGGTGCGTCGATGTCGGGCGGTAAAGACACCCACGATTTGGGGTCGGTGCCCGGCGGCACATGGCATTTATCGGGGTTGTAAGGTTCGACGTCGTCCGGACCCCATTTGAGGGACTTGGAGTTTTGGTTCTTGAGTTTCTACGAGGTGATGAGAAAAGGCCTGAAGGGTAAAAGAATGGGAGGCATATGTACCTGGAAGAGAAAGCGACACATGAGTTTGTTTTGCTTGCCCTTTTGTCGCCATGCCTAGGCCCGTCGTTAGCATGAAGATAGGAATCGTAGGACTGAGGTACTTACGTGAGTGATCACGTAGAGTCCATCATAGCGATATCTGTGTTTTGGTGAGTGAAGATCGAAGAACGGGAAAACATTGGCGAGCACATACCCCTTCTCCGTTGCATAACTGGAATTGCGCTCGCCATAGCCGCGGACCACCCGGATGGCTGACCTCTTCTTACAGGCATTCTGCGAACAAGTTAGCGAGTGCGCTGGATTGTCCAGGAAAACTCACCATCAAATGCAGATTCCCTTTGCACCAAGCCTGGTCCTCATCCTGGACTTTAGACCGATCTTTACGTCCTCCTGCCGCTCGGATATCAGTAAGAAACACATAATAAAACATTCGCAGCTACGCACCTTCTCCAGTGTAGATACTAGATCGCAATCGAGACCGAATCAGCGTGCGAACAGCAGAAAACAGAGACGGCGTACAAATACGTCCCCTTGTCCATGTCATCCTCATAACGTCCAGACCTAGAAAAATATTAGCATCCGAGACTCTGCATTGAAAATTCCAAGCTCACAAAGTAATCGAACGCGCCTTCCCATCGGAGCTGTGAATACCCGCCTGCGTGTGCCCATGCACACCCGCATGGCAGCAGGCCACCCGGTCCTCGAATTTGCTTCCGGGTGGGTATCTTGGTATGTGTCCTTCGATTGCCGAGCTACGAAAAAAATTGAGACGCGCTGTACGGGTGGGGAGAGGAACAAGGCCGTACATAGGTGGCATGGTGGTGGTGGTGGTGCTGATGGTGGTAGTTAGAGTTAGAAAAGATGAGCAACAATCCTCAGGGTCAAACAAACACGGCGCGTCGGACCACGTGGAATCGTTCCCTTTTACGGATCATACTGCCGCAGTGCCGCTGCCAAGCTGCGGCGATCGGCGCTCTAGTGCATGGATCGTCGAGAGGTTGCTCTGGCCATGAAGCAAAAACTACTTCCGGATTCCGGATTTCTGTCTGGGAGTCTACGCTGTTGATGATATTCAACCACCAACAATGTACATTGTACATAGGTTGATTTTGCTTGCTAGATGATACTCCTTGATAGTATGTAGTAGATTACACTAGCTAGTTCTAGCAACTCTTGCACAACCAGTGCATCAATTCCAGATCCACTTAACATCCTCGACGGCCTTACAAAAATCCTTATGCCTTGGCCAATCAGGGCGTTGACAATCCGCGCTAAAAAGAAAGCAATGTGTTGTTAGATTGCACCTTTCAAGAAGAGCCTGAGCCCAAGGTCATTAAGCACCTGCAATATCTACAAAAAACCAATCAGCACAACCATTGCCCATCGAGAACAAGAGCGTACGAACCTCGTAACTTTACACCGTGTACACTGCTTCAACGTGTTCCTCTGCGTAGCAGTCTCGTCGCGTTCACAATGCGCACAGCTCGCGGAGAGCGGGTACTCCGTCCGTCCAGCAGGGACCTCCGATCTTGGGAGCGGATTGGGCGGGGCGCCCGTCGCGCGGCCCATTTCCTCGTTCAGCGCCGCGAGCTTCTCGTGGCATTCCCCGTGCGCGGAGTCGCAGATGTTATGCACCTTGATAAGTTAACCATGGGATTAGTGATAGCCTCTGGTTGAGAAAGAGGATATGAGACGTACGTAACAAACCATACGCGGCGGGGAGAGATGCATCCACGAAGCAGTCATCCACACCGTTTCCCTTGCGTGTTTTTCTATCCCCAAATATTTCCATCAGCCAACCGCCCCCCCCTCAAAAAAAGAAAAGAAAAAAAAGAAAAGAAGCCTCACTACAAAACTCGCACCGCCAATTCCTACTATGCTTACAATCGAGCGCGATATTCAACAGGTACTGCTGCATGAACCGATGTTTGGCCGCCATCGATGCCATCGCGGAGGCGGGCAGCTTGGGGCGCAGCGTTATCTCGGCGCGGCGCTGGTCGTAGCCGGTGAAGCGGTCGTCGTTGTTTGGGTCGCGCGCGCAGGAGCCGTATACGATGACGAGGAGATTGCACTCGGTGGGCGTTGAATCTGACATGGTAGTGGTCGGAAAGGGAGATAGGGGCTTGGCGCGTGGTAATGAGCATGCCCTCGTGATCCCATATTGCTATCCCAACCTGAACATGCCAACCCGCTAGGTCGAACATAAGAAGCAAGACGGTACTAGTATTTTATGGATGAGAGTCTTCTAGATTTATTACGCGGTTCAGTCGAACGGAGGAATAAAACTATTGTGTCCATTGGTTGTGAAAGGACTACAGTATCCCCTTCTTTTTGCTGCTTTCATTCTACGCGTAAGCTGCAGCCTGCGATATACTTGACCCAGCATAAAAATAAATGATGTTCAATCAATATGGACAGGTATAAACAATTCTATAAGAAATTTGAAAAGGTCAGCCAAAATGTAACAACCCACATGAACAACCAACCTGACACAACACGGACTCGACTCCAACCTTCACGCGGAGACCCCACACACGACAAACGGTAATCACCCAATCACCCACCACTCGCCGCAGCCGGTATCCCAACGCGTCTCATCAGCATCACCGCATCACGCTGATATCTCCCTAAAATACTCTCTCCCGTCACGTCCACATCATACATCGTGAACCGATATAGCCTCGACGGAGACCGGACATCCTCCCCGCACCCCGTCCACCTCACCCCAAGCGAACTATCCTGGTCTACCCAAATAGAAACACGGTCACCATCACCCCCGCCGCCGCCGTCTTCTTCCATCGCGTCCACAGTAACCACGCTCACGCAGATCAAGCCCCTCGCCGCGCGCGGGATAGTGTCAAAATCCATATTCACCAGGACATCGCGGGAGATGGCGACTACAACTGGCAGCGCCTCGATGAGCCTTCGCCGGTCCTCGCTGCTATACCATTCCAAGTATTCCCCTGAGGAGTGCCAGCCAGAAACGAGGTAGACGACGCTCGGGCTCGTTACGTCGGTGTAGAATGTGAATGGATATGCAGAGCGTGAGGATTGACGCGTCCACCACGTGCGGTAGAATGAGGAGAGGGAGGGGAAGGTGCTGGGTGTCGCGTGTACGAGGGTGATGAGCTCTGTGAGAGGCATTAACGATTTGGGGATGCGCGATGGTAATGTGGATATGGGTATGGGTATATGTAGACACGCGGTCATCAGGGCAAGGCTCTGAGAGGTCGATTTTGTCGGAACGAATGCGGAGGAGCGGGTATGAGTCCAGTGTACGTTGTTTTTTTCGGGCAGATGGGAATCGTGTGGATGTCGAGTTTCGGGGAGGTGGATGGACGGGTGAGCGTATTGATGGCGGATGTAGTTCCTTTCGCCTTCAAGGGCTGATACTCGCGGTTCGGGTTGGATGGTCTTCGTACCGCGAGGGCCTCGTCAGCATCCTAGTAAGAGATCAGTCAGCGCGCTTACTAGTTTTAAATAAGATTGGTGATCCAAATACTTACCCATGAGGTGGCCGAAGACGAGTTGACCCGTGGGCAATATAAAGGGCGTGCCGTCGGATTATCATGAGCGCAGCTGTGTGAAAGTGAGCCAAGACGAGAGTATATGCGTAAACGGAAGGGACGGACATGAGGCGACGTCCGGTCTCCATGAGTAGCGACGTCTACATTGGTCGCCACATGAAATGCGAAGCTGTGATAGGCATCACTGTATGGCGACAGGATGTATTGTCCACAGGGGCAATGTAGATCATCTGCAAAGAAACCTGTCATGAGAGCAGTTGTACAAGAAGGCCTAGCGTGCACGCACAAGATACGCGGCCTGTGTTTACCGTCCGTAAAACGAGGCGCAGAGCGCTAGATTGACGTCTAACAGGAGCGGCTAGTCTGCAGACATTTAAGATGCTTGGTCTGTGTGCCCTCTAACGAGACAATAATAGTAAGTCTTGATATGGCTTTAGACAATCTAATATCAGCCCGGGCCACGTCTTTAGAAACGGACTCACAATCCCAAAACCGGACAGCACTATAGCGACAGCTGATTGTGTTCCGAATCCAAGAAAACCGATACGATGATGGTGGTCGGAAGCAAGGCCCGGCACCGCGATCCGTAAACGATCGACGCCATACCGTTGCCCTCCTACTCCCATGATCTCCGTGTGTCCCAATTTTGCTCGCTGTCCCGCGCGTTAACCGCCCCATCTCAGGCGTTTTTCATATTCAATCAAAAGGGCGAAGTCCTCATATCGCGCCTGTACCGCACCGACTTCAAGTGGGTACCGAAACTGCAGCGCTTCCCGCCAAATTCACAAATGTCGCAGGCGGTCCATTGCAGACGTCTTCCGGATCCAGGTCGTCTCAAACAGCGATGTTCGGTCGCCAATTATAACGCTGGGCTCGACCAGCTTCTTCCATGTTCGGATCAACAACCTGTATGTTGTGGCAGTCACCAAGTATGTGGCAAACTTGTCCCGGTTTAATTATGGTCCTATTCGCGCCATCTTTACTCCTCGGGGCCTACTCGCCTGCCGTACTGACCGAACGTTTTGCAGGACAAACGCCAACGCAGCCCTGGTGTTCGAATTCTGCTACCGGTTCATTAATATCTGCAAGTCTTACTTTGGCAAGATCGACGAAGAGTCAATAAAGAACAACTTTGTGCTCATATACGAGCTTATTGACGGTGCGTACATCCACCATTGCCCGTTGGTCCCATCTAAACGTATTCTAGAAATTAATGATTTCGGATACCCGCAGAACAGCGAAATAGATACCCTCAAGACCTATATCACGACAGAGAGCATCGTCTCCTCCGCCATCGCTGCAGAAGAGTCGTCTAAGATCACAGCCCAAGCTACTGGCGCGACGAGCTGGCGACGTGGGGACGTTAAATACAAGAAAAACGAGGCGTTTGTCGATGTGGTCGAAACCGTAAACCTCAGCATGTCAGCAAAAGGTACGTCTTGCGATTCCTTCCAAATACTTTTACCAACACCCATCAGGTACTGTTTTACGCGCGGACGTCGATGGCCACATTCAAATGCGCGCTTACCTGTCCGGCACCCCCGAATGTAAATTTGGTCTGAACGATAAACTCGTCATCGACAAGAGCGAGAAGGGCACGAGTGACGCTGTCGAGCTGGACGACTGCCGCTTCCACCAATGTGTCCGTCTCACCGACTTTGATGCCGATAGGAGCATCAGCTTTATCCCCCCAGATGGTGAATTCGAATTGATGAGGTGGACATTTCCTTTTTCTCTTTGCGACTGCACATACTTATCAAGGATGTGCAGGTACCGAGCAACAACAAATGTCAAGCTTCCTCTCCGGGTGATACCCACAGTTACAGAAATCGGGACAACCAAAGTGTCATACGACGTTACCATCAAGACCGCGTTTGGGAACAAGCTATCCGCCACCAACGTCGTGTTGCGGATACCGACACCGTTGAACACGACGTCCGTGGATTGTCAGGTCGCTACTGGAAAGGCTAAATACGTCCCTGCGGAGAATGTGGTGGTGTGGAAGATCCCGCGGCTGCAGGGCGGGCAGGAGTGCACGTTCTCTGGCGCGGCGGAGCTGACGAGCACGACGACGCGGCAGGTGTGGGCAAGGCCGCCTATTGATGTGGATTTTCAGGTGCTAATGTTTACGTCCTCGGGGTTGATTGTGCGGTTCTTGAAGGTGTTTGAGAAGAGTAATTATAATAGTATCAAGTGGGTGAGATACCTTACGAAGGCGAGTGGGTCGTATCAGATTAGAGTGAGTGTGTTGGTTTTGGTCTTAGTTGCGGTATGCTGATTGATCGACAGTTTTAATGGATGATTTGTATTTGATTGGATGCTTGAATGGACAATGTCGCCCTTCAGACTTTTTCTCTTCTATATCGGCGCTGTTATCATCGTCGGTTTAGGCCTTGAGTCCCTCTAGTGGTCCGCTGGGCGGGCCGGATGCGTCGGCTTCCCGTTTCCATACTCGGGGGTTTCTCTACGACCTTCTGCGCCTTAGCGCTCTCTATGTAGCGGTGCCGATCACGTATCCTCTTTCCATGTCATTCGTTGGACTTGATCCGAGGCCCACTTGTCGTAACGGATATGGCGCCTCAATAAACCATTGTGGGATAATGTTTTGTATTTATGGCAGGACGGCAGGTCTAGGATCTCCGATTGAACACTTGCAAGGCCGTGCTCGTTTCCTTCTTTCGCTTGGTGGAGGACGTGACTTGGTGTTCTTCGGCTTCGGGATACTCTCCGTTTTCTTTCCCCCTGCAAGAGACTGGACAGCTGCTCTATTTACAGTACGTCGCGCCGCTTTGCTCAACATACCCACCTTGAAATGTTCCTAGCGCTCTCTGAATTCGACTCTTTCCAGCGAGGTACCCTACCTTTTGCGAAAAGGTGGTAGAGGCCGTATGTCGTAGCGGAACGGTGTACGTGCCTCATAGCATGGCGTGCACGGTCCTTTTAGTGTTTGCCTATATGGCTTTTGGAGTGATCTTGAGCTGCTTGTTTGTCCCGTGAGAAGTTCTTTTGCCATGCGAAGGAGATCTCAATCCAGAGGGGTACGTAGTGCTCAAGGGCGGAGTGAGGACAACTCACGGGTGGAAGGAGACTAACAGCAGGATGGATATCCGCCACTGTTTGCGTTGAGGCGGACGGTTCTCATAAAGCGCATGACAACTCTCTTCGGCTCGGGGCGAGTTGGCTTATCGGAACGCCGGCGTCTCATTAATGTGGTAAAATTTGACTAACATTTTTGGGTTTAAAATGTGCAGTGTACTACAATGTTTGGTTCCCATCGCTTACGGAACGTGAAGCAGATACGGGGCGGGGCGACTTGTCCTATCGGAACGGGCGCCTGATTATTTGGTATCTGGTTTTTTGGTGTACCTTGAAGGAGGAAAAGGTGTCCGTCTTCGTCTGCCTTTTGATATCGTACTAAGTCGGTTCAGCCACAATCATAGGTCGGACTGAATCAACGAACACGGCGAGACACTTCGATCCTGATGGTCAGCCAATATCCACGGGGTGATGAAACCCTCTTACAAGGGGACTTGTCCTACTGGGTATGGCGCCTCTATGTACTGGTGATCGATAAAGGCCTTGCATTTTTTTTACGCTGGTGTATATGTACCACGCCGGATCAGCTTCTTTCGTTTTCGACTAGGAAATTTACTCATTTGCCGAAGACACTTGGCCTATCGGACTTGTTCTTCACTACTAGTGATGTTCTCAGCCCATCTGTTTTTCTTTGTGAGTAAAGGACTCAAAGTTTGATTGGTGTATCAAGCAAGGAAGAAAACGACTTGAGGCGGATTGGTGCAACTGCATATTCCGCTCATGAGGATGCACTCGCAGTCAATCTTTTTATAGGAGTCTGTTTCTTTCGCGGGAGGAGAGACTTGGGTTCAAGTTCAGCCCAGTGCCGACTCGATATAAAAAATGTCAAGTGGACGAACCAACATACTAGGTAGCGCGCGCAGCTGATGGACTCGGAAGTTGAAGCAGGGGAGTAACCAAACCATGGATAAGATATTCCCGTGGGCCCGGCTATGCATCTGATTGACCGTCTCGTCCTTACTGGTGATCGTGCTGCATTCATTGCGAAAGATCTGTGAGATTCGGACGAGTTTTGGAGGGTTAAACGAGCACACTGGATTGCTTGTAAGTATGAGCTTTTATACTACAGTAAATACTTGGTAAAACTACACTGTGAAAAATTGAGGAATGCGAGGCAGCGGATACAAACTAAACAAGTGAGAATACTTGGTAAGACTGATGGGAATGATTGGTAAGTAAATTAAACTACTCGAAGGTGGCGTTGCGGAGCAAACAGAGAGGTAGGGATTTGCGAATAGGTCCATTCTGGGAGTGGCGGATCCTCGAATACAAAGGAGTCTAGAGTGTGGATCGTCAGGAGACGATTAGTGAGCTGGTGGTAAGAATAGCCTGTCGAGGGACCGACGGTCCGTCCGGCTTGTCGTCCAACACTCCCCCTCAAGCCGGGGAAAGTCCAAGTGCAGATGCGAAATGTTTCGCTTTTGTCGAGGGTAGCGCCTTCGTGAAAATATCCGCGACCATGTCGTCGGTCGGGCAATATGTGACGTGAACGTCTCGGCGCTCGATGAGATACCGGATGAAATGGAACCGGATATCAATATGTTTTGTGCGGGCGTGATGCTGGCCCGGCTCGGCGTGTGCGAGTGCGATGGCGGACTGGTTGTCGTCGTGGATGGTGATGGGATCCGTGAAGTCGATAAGGAAGAGCTCGGACAGAAAATTCCGGATCCAGACAGCCTCTTTGCCCGCGTAAGTCAGCGCGACATACTCGGCCTCGGTCGTCGAAAGCGCGACAAGTTCCTGCTGCTTAGCAGACCAGGAAACAGCTCCGCCATCAAGAAGAAAGGCGTACCCTGAGACTGCTTTCCTATTGTCGAGGGACATCCCGTCCGCGTCGACATATCCTTCCAACCCTTCATTCCTTCCTTCTCCACCGAATGTCAGCCTCCAGCTTCGTGTTCCCTTGAGGTAGCGCAAGACGCGCTTCGCGGCTTCCCAGTGCGGGCGTCCGGGATTCGTGGTGAAACGAGAGAGGATGGCGGCAGCAAAAGAGATGTCTGGACGCGTCCCTGTGGTGAGCCAAATCAAGGCTCCCACAACCCCATGGTAAGGAACTGTTGCTAGTTCCAAAATTTCCTTCTGGTCCGTCGGGCACTGGTCGCGTGAGAGCAACGCGTTCGGGTCGAGGGGTACAGCGGACGGCCTGGGGTTCTCCATGCCAAAGCGCAGAAGAATCGAGTCGATGTAAGACGTCTGATTGATGGAGAGCGTGCGCCGCGCTCTGTCGCGTATAATCTCCATTCCAAGGAGCCACGAAATATCTCCAAGACGCGTAATCTTGAAGAGCCGTCCAATGTGAGTCTGGATCTCGTCGATCAGGAGGGGCGAACTGCCCGTGATGGTGCAGTCGTCGACGTGGATGGCAAGAATGATGATGTCGGCTCCGGAGATGAGACGAAATACTGCATAATCAGTGGCGAGAGGACTGAACCCGAGTGTGGCAAGACTTCCCGTAAGTTTCTCATACCACTTCCTGCTGCATTGCTTGAGACCGTAGATGGTCTTGCGCAGACGGAGGACAAAGTCGCGTCGATTCGCAAACTCGTGGTCGGGCGGCTGCTCCATGTAAATCTCTTCGTCGTCGTCAAATTCTCCATTGAGAAATGCCGCATGGAAGTCGAAGACTTGTATCTCCCAGTCGTGGCGGGCAGCAATAGCAAGGATGAGACGAAGAGATGGGAGTTTGGCGACAGGTGCAAAGGTGAGAAAATAATCAACACCTTCCACTTGAGTGAATCCTTGAGCGACAAGGCGGGCCTTGTACTTGTCGATGACTCCGCCAGCCTTGAGCTTGATACGGAGGACAAACTTGGAACCAATCACGTTCCGATCCGCGGGACGCGGAACTAGCTCCCATGTGTCAGCTTTGATCAACGTTTTGATCTCGGCGTCAATTGCTTCCTTCCACCTGGGCCAGTCACTACGTCGCTTCGCCTCTGCCAATGTCGGCTCTATGCCCAACGATTCTGCTACGGTTGCCTGCATAGCAACCTCGACATAGCCCGCCTGTTCACTGCTCTGGGCAGTTGAGGTGTCGTCTCCACTCTGAGTGGGCGACTCTCGGGATGGTCCAGACGACTTCGACCTGGACGCCATGTCGGCTGCCTTGGAAGTCGCTTTTCGTACGCGCTTTCCCTCCTGGATATTCGATTGGTCGATACCTTGCCGCTTCAAGAGCGACTCGACAAATTGTGGGATTTCGGGCGGCGGTGAAGAGAATGGGTTTGGTGCAGTAGCGGATGGACCGGCTGCTGGAGGAGGCGTCGAGGGAATAGCTGGAGTAGTAGTAGGTGCGGTTTTCGAATTTTGAGCACCTGGCTTTTGCTGAATGTCTCCCTGCTTCTCCCCCTCATTCAGCACACCTTCCAGATGTAGTTCTGCAGTATCGTCAAATTTTACGCTTCTTTCAACAGAAATTGCTCGAGTCTCTGGCCAATAAATGCGATGGCCGCTGCTCTCGCTGTCGAATCCGAGCCAGCGCGCTGGACGACCGCGTCCGTCAAGTTTGGAGTCGTCCTCATTGTGAACCCAGACCTTGCAGCCAAATTGATGCAGGTCTCGTAAGTCGGGCTTGGTGCCATGGAGGACCTCGTATGGCGTCTTGCCGTCCAGAGCACGAGTTGAGGTACGGTTCTTGAGATATACGACATGTTTCAGTGCCTCACCCCAAAGATTTTTAGGGAGGCCTGACGCGTGAAGAAGTGCGCGTACTCGTTCGACAACAGTGCGGTTGAACCGCTCTGCGATGCCGTTGTGCTCCGGGGTATCGTGGACAGTTAGATTCCTCTTCGTCCCTTGCGCCGCCAAATGCGCATCAAACTCGCCACTCCGATACTCGCCGCCTCGATCGCTATGAAGCTCGCGAATCTTCTTCCCAAATTGCGTGTCGAGCCATGCCTCAAACTCCTTGTAGCTCTCGAAGGTCTCGTCCTTCGTACGCTGGAGATATACTGCGGAGTATCGCGAGCAGTCGTCGGTGAAGGAGACGTAATACTCCTTGTGTTGTGGCGTCTGGACGGGAGATGGACCCCAAAGGTCCGAATGAATGGTATCGCCGACATTTTTAGCTCTCTCGCGCTCGCTGACCTTCTTGATAGGCTTCCGCGTCTGCTTTCCATATTCGCAGGAGTCGCAGGTCTTCCTAAATGGCTTGCTCTCATCGAGGATAATCCCCTCAACAAGGCCGTCCTTCACCAATCGTTTGGCGGCATCTGGCGCAATATGGCCAAGCATCTCGTGGAGCTCATCGAGGGTGACGGTGATGGGGGAATCGCTGACTGCGTGAGCGCGAGGTACGTCTGTTTCCGTCTTGTAAAGTCCATCTCTGACTGGGATAATACCCAACAGCTTGTCCTTCTTGTCAAAGATACGCGCTTCGCTGCCCCGGAACCACATGGAATACCCCGCCGCCGTAATTTTGCTCACGGAGAGCAGACTGACACCAAGCTTTGGTGCATAGAGGACGTCACGCGCTAGGACACGCGTTGTTTCACCAGACTTGCCGCCAGGGAGGTACACATGCATGTCTCCCTTCCCAACAGCCTGGAACTTTCCTTGGTCGGCGGCGGTGATGGAGCGGGGTTCGATGGGAGTATAGTTGAACAACCTGTGGCGATAACAGGTCATATGGCGCGATGCGCCTGAGTCGAAGAGCTCAACGTCAGGCTCGTGTGGGAGCGTGGAAGCAGCTGCGAGGTACACCGTTCCAAAGGTGCGTGTATAAGGTTCCTCCCCCTCATCTCTGACCAACTGCTCTTCCAGATATTCTCCATCCTCCAGATCAGGGATTTCCTCTTGCTCGTCGATATCGCTGAAGACGTCGGACTCCGCATCGAGTATGTCCTCTCTTTCATCTTCAGAAAATTCCATTGTGTCTGATACACTCTTTAGCGATGGCAAACTGTCGCTGTCCGACTCGTCGTCAGACTCGTACTCGGACGTGTCGAGAAGTGCGGGAATGGACTCATCGTCGGAGTCTTCGTCGGTGGAGGGAATAGATGGGGATGACAATGCTTCATAAGAAGCCTCGGAAGGTACGTCGTCTGGAGCACCATCAGGCGCGATGTGCTCATCGAAGAAATGAAGGCCCGCAAGACCCTCAAGCTGCTCGGCTGAGTCCCGGACATACTCAGTCCCAGGCTCAATGTACCCTCCCAGATTCTGCTCGACTTCGTCAATCCAGTCGTCAAGCTCGGAGTCGTGATCGTCAGCGTGGGCGTACCAAACGCCATCCTCGTGGTCTGTGACCTTGTTGGCTGCGTCGTCCGACTTCCCCTTCCCTTTTCCTTTCCCTCGGGGTCCCTTCCCTTCCTTCCCGCCTCCCTTCGCCCAGCACTCGGCCTTGATATGGCCCTTCTTGTGGCAGTTATAACACTCCACACCTTTGCTCCTCCGACTCCTTTGACCACTCGAGTTGCCGCCATTCGCGTTGAACGCGGCTTCCTTAGCCTCCTTCGGACGTGCCTTGATTGCACGGCGGTCAGCCTCGTCACTGATACCGCGGACGTAGGTGTCGCGAGGAGGGACGATGCTGCTGTAAGCGCAGCCAGATACGGGTCATAGGATGTGGGAAGTGAGCCGAGGAGTATAGCGACGAAGTTATCGTCGCCCGGGTCTGCACCCATCGCGATGAGATCCTCGCGGATGGCCTGCAATTTGGCAAGGTGAGTTTTCACATCACCATTTTCGGTGCATCGTTCGTCCTGAAGCTTTCGGCGTAGGTCAACAACCATCATTTGCGAGCGCTTTTCGAACTCAGCTTTGACCTTTGTCCACATCGACGCCGCCGTCGCTTCACCCTTCACCTTCAAGAACAACGCATCCGGGATTGTCGACGCGATGCCTTGCTTAATGATTGCCTGCTCAGATTTCCACGCTCGCTCCTTGATTTCCCACTTGTCGAGAGCCTCCTGCTCCGCCGTTGTAACAGCCTGTGGATCTGCGGGAACCGGCTTCGCGCCAGCTGGACTCGTCGTTGTGGCATCCAAGTGGTGCCCGAGTGTTGCAGCATCGGCTGCGAACACGAAGCGGTCGCGATATAAGACGTAGTTCGAGCCGTCCGCCTTGCAGTGCGGAATACGCGCGAAAAGGTCGTTGAGCTGTTTCGAGTTGGTGATAGTCGACATGGCGAGGGTTTATACGAGCGGGATAGTGACGAGGTATTCGGGCTTGATTCAGGCAAGGGCGGGGCCCATAACCTGTGAGATTCGGACGAGTTTTGGAGGGTTAAACGAGCACACTGGATTGCTTGTAAGTATGAGCTTTTATACTACAGTAAATACTTGGTAAAACTACACTGTGAAAAATTGAGGAATGCGAGGCAGCGGATACAAACTAAACAAGTGAGAATACTTGGTAAGACTGATGGGAATGATTGGTAAGTAAATTAAACTACTCGAAGGTGGTGTTGCGGAGCAAACAGAGAGGTAGGGATTTGCGAATAGGTCCATTCTGGGAGTGGCGGATCCTCGAATACAAAGGAGTCTAGAGTGTGGATCGTCAGGAGACGATTAGTGAGCTGGTGGTAAGAATAGCCTGTCGAGGGACCGACGGTCCGTCCGGCTTGTCGTCCAACAAGATCCCAACTGAGCTGAGGCCAGCTTGCCGTAGCGGTTATGGCGCCTCGTCGTCCAGAGTGGAAAACGTTTTACTTCGAGCAGGAAGAAATTGAATCTCCGATTGAAAGCTCCTTTCCTTCTTTCGCCCACGAGGACGCGACTCGGTGCTCTTCGTCTTCGGGATACTCTCTGTTTTGTTTTTCCTGCCCTCAATGTGGCCTTGATCCTTATTTGACGACTCCTCGCTGTAGAAGAGTCTTCCAAATCACAGCTCAAGCTACTGGCGCGACGAGCCGGCGACGTGGGGATGTCAAATACAAGAAGAACGAAGCTTTTGTCGATGTGGTCGAAACCTTCAACCTCAGCATGTTGGCAAAAGGTACGTCTTGCGACTCCCTCCAAATGCTTCGACCAACACCCACCAGGTACTGTTCTCCGCCCCTCAGATCTGTTTGGATGCCTCGATTTCCCGTTTCGTCGTCATCGCTATCGAACGAGGGGATATCAAGGTGCTACACACCGTCATTCATGCCGTGTGGCTGTCAGTGCCGCATGGCACGCCGGAAGCAGTGGTCTGTATACTTTGTCAAGAACTCTCCTCCACGACTATTTCCACCGTTTATTAGACGTGGCTAAGATACTCGGGGGTTTCTCTACGACCTTCCGCGCCTTGGCAATCTCTACGTAGTGGTGCTGATCGTGTATCCTCTCTCTCACGCATTCATTGCCAACTGATCCGTGGCCCACATGTCGTAGCGGATATGGCGCTTCAATGGTTGCCCGGAAGCTAAGAGTTCACCCTTTTTAATTTACAGCAGGACGGCATGTCCAGGATCTCCGATTGAACACTTGCAAGGCCATGCTCCTTTCTTTCTTTCGCTTGGTGCAGAACGCGATTTGGTGTTCTTCGGCTTCGGGATACGCTTGGGTTTGTTTCCCCCCTCCCAGAGACTGGACGGCTGCTCTGCTTACGGTATGTCACGCCGCTTCGCTCAACATACCCGCTTTGAAATGTTCCTCTGAGTGCTCTCTGAATTCGACTCTTTTCAGCGATCCGCTTGTCCCACCGGAAGTGCACCTATCGGATTGTGGCGAGTAGAGGTCGTATGTCGTAGCGGAACGGTGTACGTACCTCATTATAATTCCAAGAACGCCTAGATTTTTTGTCTACATGTCTTTTGGAATGAGCTGCGCTTGTTTGTCCGTGCGATTTCTTTTATCTTGGTGGAAGGGGATCTCAATCTGAGGGGTATGTAGTGCTCAAGGACAACTCACGGGAGGGGCTTGAGAGGAGACTAACAGCAGAGACGGATAAGTATACGCCACTGTTCTCATCGAGGCGGACGGTTCTCATAAAGCGCATGACAACTCTCTTCGGGTTGGGGCGACTTGGCTTATCGGAACGCCGGCATCTCATTAATGAATAAGGAGGCATTCGGCTACACATTATTGGGTTTTCGATGTGCAGTGTACTACAACTCGAGTGGGGGTTGGTTCCTATTGCCTAGGGAAATGTGAAGAAGATACGGGGCGACTTGGTGTATCGGACTCAACGCCGGTGTCTCATAGCCTGTGGAAAAAATCGCCTAGACTTTTTTTTGGGTTTACAGTGCGGCGTTTGGTTCCTATTGTTAAGGGCAGCGTGTGAAGAGATGGGCGACTTGTCCTATCGGAAAGGGTGCCTACTACATGTAGGAAGCGACGTTTTTGGTGTACACTGAAGGAGGGAAGGGTGTCCGTCTTCGTCTGCGTTTCGATATCGTACCAAGTTGATTCAGCCGCGACCCTTACAGGACTGAATCCACGCTTCAACGAACAGATATGCTTCGATCCTGATGGGCAGCCGCTATCCATGGGGCTAGGGAACCCTCCCTCAAGGCGGCTTATCCTACTGGATATGGCGCCTCTGCTAATAGTCTACAAACTTTTTTAACTTTGGTGTATATGTAGCATGCCGGATTCACTTCAACCAGGAAATTTACTGGCTTGCCGAAGCCACTTGGCCTACCCGACTTGTTCTTCACTAGTGATGTTCTCGGCCCGTCTGTTTTTCTTTGCACGTACAGGACCCGATGTTGAATTGGTGTATCAAGCAAGGAATAAAACGACTCGAGGCGGGTTAGTGTAGCTGCATATTCCGCTCATGAGGATGCACTCGCGGTCAATCTTTTTATAGGAGTCTGTTGCTTTCGTGCGCGAAGAGACTTGGTTGATTCAGCCCAGCGTCGACTCGAATACGGCGGAACATACTAGGTACTGAGTGCGCGTACTAGTTGACGAACACGACAGATAAACGAGGCGACGTGGCCTATCGGAACACCGCCTGATGAGTCCAGGCAAATCCTGAATTTTTTAGTGTACCTTAATGGGTTCTAAGGTGCTGTTTGTCTTCACCGGCACTATCAATGAGGATTAGTTTTGATATTGCGCTTTGGTTCAGCTATGATTACAGGACTGGATCTACGCCACTTCAAACTTGGAGATGCAACGAAACAGGATACTGATAATGGGTCGCCCTGCCAAAGCTGCCGTCTTCGAAGGCAACTTGTCCCACCGGATAAGTATGATGTCTCTTCTGCAGACACGGTAGTTTTTTGCTCTTGATGTAGAGCCCGGCAGATTTGCTGTTTTCGGTTCTCGATGATGAGATTACGGTACTGACTTGCATGTAAGAGGCTGCCGAGGCGTCTTAGTCTATTGGACTGGCACTTCAATGCTTGAGTGGTTAAATCAATTTTTTTGCTTGCTCGTAAAGGACCTGGAGCCCAAATTGGATTGGTACTGTCACTGAGAAGGGAAGAAAGCAAGCCGGATTGGTATAGCTGCCTAGTTGACTCATGATCATCGTCGCCTCATAGGACTCTTTTTGCTCTCATACTTATTCTGTTTTGTTGAAATTGGGCGGAACGTTCTCATGAATGAGATTACATTCTGACTCCTAAGGCCCACCTGTCGTAGCGGATATGGTACCTCATTGCATGTCGAATCTTGAAGTTTTACAGGAGGACGGCATGTCCTGCACCGTTCCTTTATTTGCTCTGCGCAGGACGTAACTCTGGCAGCCTTGGCAGATGGTTGGGCGTCAATCCATCAGTGCAAATGCGACTTGCGGCAAGATGGTTTGGACGACGTGAGCAGTGGGCGGAGGTTCAATATCTATGGCATGCTGAGAAGACGAGGCGACTTGGCTTATCAGCAAGGGCGCCTCATACAGTGATCAACCAAGATGTTTTTGGGTTTTGGTGTGTACTTGTAGCTCTGAGGACTACCGTACTGCGGCCTGATGGCGTGGCTCATATGATTCTGTATAGGGAAACATGAAGGAGATATGAGGTGACGTGGCCTAGCAGAACGGCACCTAATGCAGTGTACGAGTACTGATTTTTGGTGTACATTTAAGCTGGTTGAAAGGTTTACTTGTCTTGGATAGGGATTGGTTCGTCGATTGTGGCTTTGATATCGCGCGTACAGAGACTCCGCGATTACAGACTCGGCGCATGCGGTGGCATGGGTGGAGATGGAATTCATTGAATGAACGACTCGGAACCGACAACTGTCCACGGGGTGAGGGAACTCTTGACTTTGACGGCATGTATGAAAGGCGGCAGGCGACTTGTCCTATCGGATATGGTGTCTATGTCGAAGTAGATCGGAACCTGGATTGTTGTTTTCACTTTTGGTTTACAGTACAGCACGCCGCCTTCGCTTCTTCGTGTTCGACGGCCAAAGTGCAGACTTGAACAAGAGACTGTATCCTGCTGCTTGTTCTGCGGTGCGGAGGCGACTTGTTCTTGCGGACTTGCCCTTCGATATGTGTAGGGTCCGTAATATTTTGCTTGCGCGTGAGGGACCCGATGTCGGATTGGTGGTGTGAAGAAAGGCAGAAAACGAGGCGGATTGGCTTAGCTGCAGTCCGTTCATGAGTGTCCCATGTCGATCGTTTTGTCTTTATTGCGTGGAATGAAGGTAAGTGAAGCCGCGCACAACAAACTCGGAGTCTGTATGTTTCGTGCGAGGAAGCGACTTGAGTGGTTCAGCCCGGTCAATTACAGCGACTCGGACACGAAATGATCTAAAAAGCGCAGACGCAACTATCAGGCAGCGCGCTTAGCGGATGGACGATGCGGCTACAGGTGAAGCTGAAGCTACACGGCACCCCATTTCCCGCAACCGCGCCGTCTATACTCCCCGCATTCACCCGTGCGCGGTTTTCCGCCGACCCATGACTGTTCACACGACCACGATTGGCCGTGTTCACATGCATCGCTTTCCCGAGTTCACACGCGCGCGCACGGGCCATGTATGTATCGCAATGGGAGTCCAGCAGCAGTAATGGGTACGCGATCGCTGGCGCGTCGTACGGAGACAAATACATAGTCTGGGGTAGTCGCGAATGCGGGGATTTTGATATCGCCGGGCGCGACCCCAAAATGGGTCTCGATCAATGACGCTGTTGCGTTGGTTTACCTCATATTTATGGCGCGTGAGAGTCAGACGTTTGGGGGACCATGTCATGGGGCAATCCGATTATTCCTGGCTTGGGTCAGTGCAATCTTCTTTCTGCGCCATCACCACCATCACACACGACCGGATAGAGGCAAGCGCTCGGTGGCCTACAGCTCGCTCGGACTCGGCTGACGTGGGACAGCACAGGTATAAAGGCTCGCTTGCACGTAGACCGTTATCGCTACAACGACCACCACCATCATGGCATCACCAGCAAAGAAGCAGCCGTACCCGTTCTGGCTCGGCGGTGTCGCCGCTACCATCGCTGCTAGCATAACACAGTGCGTATTCCCTGCTGCTCCTACATCGTCTTCTAACGCGCGTCGCGTACGCAGCCCTTTAGATCTGACCAAAGTCCGCCTCCAAGCGTCGGGCGACAAGCGCATGATCGAGAGTCTGAAAAAGACGGTACGCACGGCGGGCGTGCGCGGCTTGTTCGATGGCATCTCGGGTACTTGGATGCGGCAGATGTCCTACTCGATGTGCAGGTTCTGGGCGTATGACGAGAGCAAGGTGCGTTCCGTTTATCCCCGTCTTCCGTGCCCTTGGCTGATGCGCGTCTGGGAAGAAAATCGTAGACCCCAATAAGACCGGCGAAGCGTGGAGACTGGCTTTGGCGGGTAGTATGGCAGGTGGTATTGCCGGCTTTGTGGGGAATCCAGGAGAGATTGTCATGGTGCGCCTGCAGGGTGACTTTGCGAAGCCGCCGGAGAAGAGGTTCAACTACAAGAACTGCTTTGATGCGCTGTTTAGAGTACGTCTCCGTTCTTGCTCGTCGCCATCTTGTCCTCATCCCTTTCCACCAGATGGTCCGCGAAGAAGGCGCCTCTTCTCTCCTACGTGGAGTAACACCCAACGTATTCCGCGCCATCCTCATGAACGCGTCCCAGCTCGCCAGTTACGACTTTTTCAAGGCGAGTCTATTGGGTTTAGGAGAGGTGCCAGGTACGTTCTTTCTTTTCCTCTTCGCTCGTCCTCCCTGATACCCTGCTAGTCATCAACTATACCTTCCGGGATAACATCGTCACCCACTTTACCGCCTCCTTCGCCGCGGGTACCGTCGCCACCACCGTCTGCTCTCCCGCCGACGTCATCAAGAGTCGCATCATGAACGCGAGCGGCTCGGGTAGTACCTCGACGCTGGCTACCATTCGTCACGCCATGGCGACCGAAGGTCCTATGTTCATGTTCAAGGGCTGGTTGCCTGCCTGGACGAGATTGCAGCCCACGACTATTCTTATTTTCCTTACGCTTGAACAGTTGAAGAATGGTGTTGATTGGAGTAGAGCTAAGGGCTTTACGATTCTTTGAGAGTGTATGCTTGCTACAGATGATTAGAAATGCTGCCGTGTATGTAATTTTATTCGATGTATATACTGTATGAACGTTCTTTCACGAGGTGTTTTACCTTTACTTCGATCTTCAGAGGCACGGGTTTTGTTGTCGGTGAGCACTGCTGGAAGACGCATTGAAGTATACGTTTTAGGATGGTACTTGTGTTCGCTGTACGTAGAGATCGATGGAGATATCCGTTGGTCATCTGTTTTACTAGCTCGGAGGCGTGAATATTTGAATGTTCGTCGGATGCTCAACGGAAAGCCCAAGGAGACTTTTACTCCTTCATAGGTGCGTCGTCTACAAGGCAGATCCGGCCTGTCCACAAGTCTGACTGGACGGCCGTAAACATAGAAATATGAATGAAAGGCGAGTCATTACACAATTAAGAAAAAGATGCGTCATGCCGTTAGATCCCAAGGAGCGGACTGCTTACAGCTAAGCCAATCTGCTTCGTTTTCTTTCGTTTCGATTTGACGCCACTTAGTAGAAATCCAACAGAGGGTCATTTCAATGCGCAAACAAAAATAATCTTTTCCTCGCTTTACCATCGAGGCCCCAGTTCCGATGGGACATGGTGCCTCGGAGTCGGAAGCTGCTGCACACAGTGTGTTCAAGTGCCAGCAAGTACTCGCCGATGAAGAGGGAAGAAGTGAACCTGGCGTGCTACTGTGACATCCCAAGAGCAAAAAAAACACAACTCAGTTCGCCTCAGAGCTATGGAGGCGTCATATCCGGTGGGACATGCCGCCTTCTCTCAAAGCCTTCAAAGAGAGTTTGGCAACCGAACCTTCACACCGCGGTCTGCGACAAATCTGTGTTCGTTGATTCTATGAGGAGTGCCAAGCACTGACCTGTAACCGTACCTAGGATATTGATCCGGCGACGAAGCCTACGAACACGCAGAAGGAAGGGGCCTGTCCTCCTGTGATTTATGTACACCAAAAAATTTTCATGGAGTTTGTATCAGGCGCTGTTCGGGTAGGACATGTCGCCTGGTATCGCTACACAGGACTTCCCAGATGCAATAGAGACAGAGTCAGTCATTAACGTCGTCAGAGTTGTAGTACAGGACACAGTAAACAACCCCCAAAAAACCGTTTTCTCCTTACATTTCATGAGGCGCGCGTTCCGATAAGCCAAGGCGCCTCAAGTGGACGACTCGGACTTGCTCTCATGATACTTACTCGCGTCATGAGAAATTGTGCGTGATAAAAACTTCAACTCGCAATGTCTCGCATGATCATGCGGCACATGCCACCATTCCGATCAGCCAAGGCGCCTCGGGGTTCATGCAATGGACGACTTGATCCTTCTTGCATCACGAGAAACTGCGGGTAAAAAGAACACAGTACCGATCTAGAGATACCGTATCCGGTGGGACAAGTCGCCTTTTACTAGACGGCACGCTCCCGGGCACCGGAGGTGGTCTATGAGTCTGGCTGTAACTGTGAGCGATATCAAAATCAATCAATGAACCACTACAAGCCAAGACAAATGATCCCGAGCTCGTACCGCGAATGTACACCTAAAAGAATTTTGAATTTGATGACCCATCGAGGAGCTGTTCCGGTAGGACACGTCGCTCCTCTGGAATCTGTGCCTAGAAGTGAGTCGTCAGTCAGAGTTGTACACAGTAGACATTGAAAACCCAAAAGGAGCTGCAAGAGGCCCAAGAGGCACCTGTTTCAGTAAGCCACACGCGCCTCGGGATTCCTGCAATAGACGTCTGGGTCCTCCTTGCGTCATGAGAAACCGTCCGTGAAAAAAGATTTGTAGCCCTTTCATCAAGAGGCGTCGTATCCGCGAGGACAAGTCGCCTTGCAGTCCTAGACGGCACGCATTCAAAGAGAACTCTCGTACAACGGTGGTCTACAAGTCGAGTTGTTTATTGAGTGCTGTAATTGTGGCGCCCATCAAAACCACTGCAAACGCTCAACCTCGTGCAGCCTCCTCTTTAAATGTACTTACACCTAAAAAAAAGTGCAATGAAGTTTCTCAACAAGGCGCTGTTCCAGTAGGACAGGTCGCTCCTCTGGGATCTGTGCCTAGAAGCTTGAACAGAGTTGTAGTGGTCCAGATTGAAACCCAAAAGGAATACAAACCGGTCGAACCGTTTAGGAGGCACCGGTTTCGGTAAGCCACGTCGCCTCGAATAGATGGCTTGCTCGGTCATACTACATCCCATGAGGAGCCGTTTCCAATGGTAACTCAGCAGCTTGAAATAGATGACGAGTCGTCCTTCCTTTCTCGAGAATCTTTTCCGCGATACATACCTCTCGTCCTTCGAATGCCCCACTCGGCAACAATAGGGCTTGTGCTAGATCAAGCCAATGATTGCGTGTAAGCAAAAAAATCTGTGCAGCGCTGCGCTACGAGGGACGCCTATCCGGTAGGACATGTGGCCTCTGCCGTCGAAGTGGGATTTGTGAGAACGTGACCCATCCATGAGACGAATTCCTCAAAACCGTATCATTCAACACCATGAGGCGCATCTCCGATAGGATAAATAGCCTCGCAGACTTCAGGAGTGAGCGTGCGCTGAGGAACGACAGAGCAGTCGGCCAGAGGTGTAAGCGTCAACAGAGACAGAAGGGGACGAAGAGTACAGTAGTCGCGTCCTCTACAAATGAAAGCAAGCACAAGGTGTGAAAGAAGAAAAGAATAGTCAGTGTACAGCCATCCAGGTTTTCAAATCGGGGCTGTCCATGTGTAAAAACAAAGCGCAAAGTTTAATAAATATCGAAGCGCGATCTCTCCCTTTCGTTCCCGCGAGCAGCCTGAGTGAAATGTTAATTCGGACTACAACACGGCGGGTGTATTGTATCCGCACGGTTCGCATACTGTAGTTCATACATCTTGAATTCACGGGGCACCTAGCTGCTCGTGTCGAGAATGGTTGCAGACATGAAAACACCGCAAACAATCGGAGATCAAGTTGAGTTGTTTTAGAGGTGACAGTAATAAGAACGTACCGTGTAGGTACGACCACAGTTGTTCGCACGCGCGAATTTAAGGAGAAGGAGCTAGGCAATCGAGAGGAACTTGTGATCTTCAGACTAGACACCACGGGCACGCCTTGTGACGACGGCAAGACAGGCTGCGTGGCGACAGAGCAGGAGGATGAAGTCGCTGTCCCGCTTTTAGTTTAAGGAATGCTAACGAAAAAACGATTCCTTACAGGCAATGGAGTAAAATAAATCCTTGTGAGCAATGCCCGGATGAGGCGCCACACGATAGGCCAAGCAGCCTCGGAGTCGTAGCAATGGTATCGTATAATCTGAATGAAGCTGTCTGCAGAGAAAATCGCCGACCAAGCTAATCTGTCGAGACTGTCGATTCGAGTCGAGTAAGAAGCTGCCGGGTCCATTGTCGATGAGGTAGCAGTACGAAAGGTAGGTGGCGAAGAAGATGGGAAAAGCAAAGAATTTGAAAGTCTTTAGAGGGGGCATAGCACCACTTGCAACGATCGTTAAAATAAGTGTATCCATTGCGCGCATGAAGAAAAGCGAGAAGGGGAACACAGCCTCCGAGATTTTTTGAGCGGAGATTGAATTCCTCGTCTTCCCGCAAAAACAATTCAAAATCCCAACTATTCGGATGCCATATCCTGTAGGCCAAGGCATCTCGGGGGGATACATATCACCCGGTGTGTGATTCCACAGCCAGTGTCAATTTCACGTCTCAGAAACATGCACAAACCCGCTTATGCAAAGCAAGAACCAAGAAGCAATTTATCACTTTGCGGATCATTCTTGCTCGCCGTCATCCTCTCTACAATATAGTCCGGGAAGAAGACGCCTCGTTTCTCCTACGTGGGTACACATCAAACGTATTCCGTGCCATCCTCGTGAATGCGTCCCAGCTCGCCGGTCACGACTTGCCACTCCGCGTTCCGGGACAAAGTCATCACCCACTTTAATGTCTCCTTCGCCGCGAGTACTGTGGCGACCACTGTATGCTCTCCTGCTCCCCGTCTTCCTAGGAAACCGAGGGTCCCGTTGAAAAATGATTACATCGCTGCTAGCATAACACAGTGCGTATTCCCTGGTCCTACGTCGTCGTCCAACTCGCGTCGCGTATGCAGCCCTTTAGATCTGACCAAAGTCCGCCTCCAAGCGTCGGGCGACAAGCGCATGATCCAGAGTCTGAAGAAGACGGTACGCACGGCAGGCGTGCGCGGCTTGTTCGACGGTATCTCGGGTACTTGGATGCGGCAGATGTCCTACTCGATGTGCAGGTTCTGGGCCTATGACGAGAGCAAGGTCCGTTTACCCCCGTCTTTCGTTCCCTTGGCTGACGTGCGTCTGGGAAGAAAATCGTAGACCCCAATAAGACCGGCGAAGCGTGGAGACTGGCTTTGGCGGGTAGTATTGCTGGTTTTGTCGGGAATCCAGGAGAGATTGTCATGGTGCGCCTACAAGGCGACTTTGCGAAGCCGCCAGAGAAGAGGTTCAACTACAAGAACTGCTTTGATGCGCTGTTTAGAGTTCGTCTTCGTTCTTCCTCGTCCGTCCGCTTCTCCTCATCCCTCTCCACCAGATGGTCCGCGAAGAAGGCGCCTCGTCTCTCTTGCGTGGAGTTACACCCAACGTATTCCGCGCCATCCTCATGAACGCGTCCCAGCTCGCCAGTTACGACTTTTTCAAGGCGAGTCTATTGGGTTTAGGAGAGGTGCCAGGTACGTTCTTTTCTTTCTTTTCCTCTTCGCCTTCCCTCCCTCATATCCCGCTAGTCATCAACTACACGTTCCGGGACAACATCGTCACCCACTTTACCGCCTCCTTCGCCGTGGGTACCGTCGCCACCACCGTCTGCTCTCCCGCCGACGTCATCAAGAGTCGCATCCTGAACGCCAGCGGCTCAGGTAGTATCTCTACGCTGGCTACCATTCGGCATGCCATGGCGAACGAAGGTCCGATGTTCATGTTCAAGGGCTGGTTGCCTGCCTGGACGAGATTGCAGCCTACTACTATTCTTATTTTTCTTACGCTTGAACAGTTGAAGAACGGTGTCGATTGGAGTAGAGCTAAAGGCTTTACGGTGCTTTAAGAGTGTATGTACTTACTACAGATGTTTAGAAGTGCTGCCGTGTATGTAATTTTATTCGATGTATATACTGTATGAAGGTTCTTTCACGAGTACTTCAAGTGGTCTTTTATGTACCTGAGCCGCGGAACATGACTACTCGAGGACGCGTTCTCTAGTTCTCGGGACGGACTGCACTCGTCGTGTCTGTTAAACTTAGGAATCGATGGAGATATCTGTTGCTAGGGGCCCTGCTTTACTAGCGAGGCGCGAGTGTTCATCGAATGCTCAACGGGAACCCAAGGAGGCTGTCAAGTTGTCGCGAATTAAATGTTCCTCATTGTCTACATAGCAGATCCGGCCTTTCCACAAGTCTGACCACGAATGCAGGTCAGCTAAAAGCGAGTTTTACACATGTTCCTATACGATCAAGAAAAAGATGTGAAACACGCCTTGACCGTTCCAAGGAGCAGACTACACCTAAGTCAATCTGCTTCGTTTTCTTCCTTTCAATTTGACAATACTTGGTACAAATCCAACTGAGGGTCACTTCAGTGCGCAAACAAAAATAATCCTTTCCTTAACTTTTCCATCGAGGCGCCAGTTCCGATGGGACATGGCGCCTCGCAGTCGGCAGTGGTATGAGTATAGTCTGTTCAGGTGCAAGTCACTCACTCGCCGATGCAGAGGGAAGAAGTGAACCTGGCGAGCTACGTATGTAAGAGCCAAAAGAAATACTATAAGAATGCTGGCAAAGAGACGGCATATCCGGTAGGACAAGGCGCCTTCTTTACACGTCTTCAACAAAGAGAGTTTGGAACCGTCACCCTGGGCATCTCAGTTCGTGTTGCGTACCTCACCGTGGATTCGGCCTAGCTTGGTGCAATATCAAAACCACTCGACAAACAACGGGAAGCCTGTCCTCCTTTGATTTGCACCAAAAAGAATACCCGGACTGGACTAAAGGAGGCGCTGTTTCCGGTAGGCCACATCGCCCTCGAAATCTGCATACACAGGACTTCCTAGAAGCAATAGAGACTAAGTCATTCATTAACGTCAACAGAGCTGTAGTAGACACACGAAAAAAAGACACCAAAAAAACGTCCTGATTGACTCCTCTTTCTATAAGGCGGCCGTTCCGATAAGCCAAGGCGCCTCGGGTAGACGACTCGGACTTACTCCCATGATACTTATTCGCGTCATGAGAAATTGTGTGTGATAAAAACTTCGAGTGGCACTCCTATGCGGCGCCTGCCACCATTCCGATAAGCCAAGGCGCCTCGAGTCTCATCTCATGCAATACAGTCGACGACTTGATCGTTATTGCTCGCATTATGAGAAACTGCGCGCAAAAAGAACACATTACCGAATTAGAGACGCCGTATCCGGTAGGACAAGTCGCCTTGTCCTAGACGGCATGCATTCAAGGAGAACTACGAATCCTGGACAACGGTGGTCTACGAGTCGTGCTGTAACTGTGGGCGATATCAAAATCAATTGACGAACCGCTGAAAACTAGGACAAAGCTGAATGTCCTCCTTACACAGTGTACACCAAAAACACGTTTATTGATTTGACCACCATTGAGGCGCTGTTCCGGTAGGACACGTCGCCTCTGGAATCTGTGCCTAGAAGTGAGTCGTCAGTCAGAGGTGTACATAGTGACATCGAAACCCCAAAAACACGGTGTCAGCTTCCGCAAGAGGCGCCTGTTTCAGTGAGCCACGGGCGCCTCGGGATTCCTGCAATAGACGACTTAATCCAGGGACGCTGTATCCGCTAGGACAAGTCGCCTTGTAGTACTAGACGGCGCGCATTCAAGGAGAACTCCCGGACAGTGGTGTACGAGTCGTTTATTGAGTGCTGTAACTGTGGCGCCCATCAAAACCACTGCAAAGGGCCAACCTCTTGCCGCATCCTCTTGAAATGTACTTACTTACACTTGAAAAATGTGCAATGAAATTTGTCGACGAGGCGCTGTTCCGGTAGGACAGGTCGCTCCTCTGGAATCCGTGCCTAGAAGCAACAGAGTTGTAGTGGTCCAGATTGAAAAGCCAAAAGGAATACAAACCTGTCCAACCCTTTAGGAGGTGCCCGTTTCGGTAAGCCACGTCGCCTCGAATTTGCGGCTTGATCGGGCATACTACATCCCATGAGGGGCCGTTTCATAGCAGCCTGCTTGAAACGGATGATAAGTCGTTCTTCCGTCCTTGAGAATACGCTGAGTGGCAATGCATACCTCTCGTCATTCCAATGATCCACTCGGCAACAAGAGAACTTATGCCAGATCAAGCTAACGATTGCGTGTAAGCAAAAAATCCGTGTGGCGCTTCGCTACAAGGGACGCCTATCCGGTAGGACATGTGGCCTCTGCCGTGGAACTGGGAATTGTGAGAATGCGACTCATCTACGAGACGAATTCCTCAAAACCGCATCATTCAACACCATGAGGCGCATCTCCGATCGGATAAATAGCCTCGCAGACTTCAGGAGTGAGCGTGTGCTGAGGAATGACAGAGCAGTCAGCCAGAGGTGTAAGCGTCAACAGAGACAGAATGGAGAGTATCTCGACGACGAGGAGCAGAGGCACGCCGCGGCCTATCCAGGAGGACATGTCGTTGACCTGAGAATCGCGAGAATGTGACCCATCCACGAGACGACTCATCCCTCAAAAAGGAATGTTTGACTATTTACGAGGCGTATTTCCAATAGGACAAGTGGCCTCGCAGGGTTCAGGAGTGAGTGTTTGCTGAGGAATGATAGAGGAAGAAGGAAGGAAGTATATTACTCAGCTGAGTCGGTCTGTATCCATGGGGAGGCGTAAGCCTCAACGGAGACAGAAGAGGACCAAGAGTACAGTAGTCGCGTCCTCTACAAATGAAAGCGAGCATAAGGTGTGAAAGAAGAAAAGGAGCACATGTACAGCCATCCAGGTTTTCAAATCGGGGCTGTCCACCTGTACAAACAAAGCGCAAAGTTTGAGAAATATTGAGGCGCGAAAACACTGCAAACAATCAGAGATCAAGTTGAGTTGTTTTAGAGGTGACATTGATAAGTACGTACCATGTAGGTACGACCACAGTTGTTCGCACGCGTGAATTCAAGGAGAAGGAGCTAGGTAATCGAGAGGAACTTATGATCTTCACCAGCAGCGTGACTAGACACCGCCAGCACGCCTCTTGATGACAGCAAGACAGGCTACGTGGCGACAGAGCCGGAGGATGAAGTTGCTGTCCCGGCGCTTTCAGTTTAAGGAATGCTAACGAAAAAACGATTCCTTACCGCGGTATGATGCCCCCCCAGGCAATGGAGTAAAATAAATCCTTGTAAGCAATGCCCGGATGAGGCGCCATTCCGATGGGCCAAGCAGCCTCGGAGTCGCGGTGGTATCGATACGTATAGCATGAACGAAGCTGTCCTCAGGCTCGGAGAAATTCGCGAAACAAGCTAAACTGTCCAGACTATCAATTCAAGTCGAGTAAGAAGCTGCCAGGTCCATTGTCGGCAGTACGAAAGGTAGGTGGAGAAGAAGACGGAGAAAGTAGAGAACTTCAGAGGGGACACAGCACCACTTACAACGATAGTCAAAACAAGAGTATCCATTGCGCGCTGTAGCTATAGGCTGGGCTATAGGCATGAAGAAAAGAAAGAAGGCGGCACAGCCTCCGAGATTTTTTGAGCGGAGATTGAACTCCGCGTCCTCCCGCAAAAACTTGTTCAAAATCTCAATCATTCGGACACCATATCCTGTAGGCCATGGCATCTCGAGGTATACATATCACCCGGTGTGTGATTCCACAGCCAGCGTCAGTCTCAGGAGCACGCACAAACGTGGATCAGCCCGCTCATGCAAAACAAGAACCAACGATGTAGAGGAGAAGATGATCACTGCTCTGTGGATCATTCTTGCTCGTCGACATCCTCTCCACTAGATGCTCCCGGAAGAAGGCGCCTCATCTCTCCTACGTAGGTCCACGCCGAGCGTATTCCGTGCCATCCTTATGAATGCGTCCCAGCTCGCTAGTCACGACTTTTGCCACTCCACGTTCCGGGACAAAGTTATGGCCCCGCCTGTCTCCTTCGCCGCGAGTACTGTGGCCGCCACCGTCTCCTCTGCTGCTCACGTTGCTCCCACTCAATTAAGAAGAAAGTCTTCTTCAGGTCGCAACGTGACGGACTATGTCGTTTTCTTGCTGACTTCACACTAGGAATCCAACCGAGGGTCCTTGTGAAAAAATGATTGTATCGCTGATAACATAACACAGTCCGTATTCCCTGGTCCTACGTCGTCTTTCCACTCGCGTCGCGTATGCGGCTCTTTAGATCTGACCAAGCGTCGGGCGACAAGCGCATGATCCAGAGTCTGAAGAAGACGGTACGCACGGCGGGCGTGCGCGGCCTGTTCGACGGTATCTCGGGTACTTGGATGCGGCAGATGTCCTACTCGATGTGCAGGTTCTGGGCGTACGACGAGAGCAATGTGCGTCTCGTTTACCCCCGTCGTTCGTATCCTTGGCTGATGCGCGTCTGAGAAGAAAATCGTAGACCCCAATAAGACCGGCGAAGCGTGGAGACTGGCTTTGGCGGGTAGTATGGCAGGTGGTATTGCCGGTTTTGTGGGGAATCCAGGAGAGATTGTCATGGTGCGCCTGCAGGGTGACTTTGCGAAGCCGCCAGAGAAGAGGTTCAACTATAAGAATTGCTTTGATGCGCTGTTTAGAGTTCGTCTTCGTTCTTACTCGTGGTCCGCTTCTTCTCATCCCTTTGCACCAGATGGTCCGTGAAGAAGGCGCCTCGTCTCTCCTACGCGGAGTCACGCCCAACGTATTCCGCGCCATCCTCATGAACGCGTCCCAGCTCGCCAGTTACGACTTTTTCAAGGCGAGTCTATTGGGTTTAGGAGAGGTACCAGGTACGTTCTTTCCTTTCCTCTTCGCTCGTCCTCCCTGATACCCTACTAGGCATCAACTATACCTTCCGGGACAACATCGTCACCCACTTTACCGCCTCCTTCGCCGCGGGTACCGTCGCCACCACCGTCTGCTCCCCCGCCGACGTCATCAAGAGTCGCATCATGAACGCGAGCGGCTTGGGTAGTACCTCCATGCTGGCTACCATTCGTCATGCCATGGCAAACGAAGGTCCGATGTTCATGTTCAAGGGCTGGTTGCCTGCCTGGACGAGATTGCAGCCCACGACTATTCTTATTTTCCTTACGCTTGAACAGTTGAAGAATGGCGTCGATTGGAGTAGAGCTAAGGGCTTTACGGTGCTTTGAGAGGGTGTACTTGCTACAGATGTTTAGAAAGCTGCTGTGTATGTAATTTTATTCGATGTATATACTGTACGAACTCTCTTTCATGAAATGCTTTACTTCAAGTGATCTTTGTGTACCTGAGCCGCCGCCGCTGAACACTGCCGGAAGACACGTTCAAGTATAGTTCTTGACGCAGACCGTGCGCGTGTCCGTTGTACGTAGAAATCGATAGGTTAAGGCACGGTTTTACTAGCGAGATGTGAATGTTCATTGAATGCTCAACGGAAAACTCAAGCTGCGCGAACTAAATGCTCCTCGTTGTCTACAAGGCAGGTCCGGACTGTCCACCAGGAGTCTGACTGGACGGCTGTAAACATAGAAATACGAACGACTCTGCTTCTTTCGACTTGACACGAGTAGAAATTCAACTGCTGAGGGTTCTTTCGACAACACGCAAATAGGGTTGTGCGGGCTCGGGCTGGGCTCGTAGCCCGGGGTTGGGCTGGGCTCAGACGGGCTGGGCTCATCAGAATGTAAGCCCCAACCCTCAGCCTTGAGCCTCTGAGGCTTGGGCTGGGCTGGGCTCAAGCCCGGGCTTAGTGAATAGCATGAGACTATTTTCAGCGCGGCGCGGAATGCTCAAGAGAGCACACCGCATACCAGCGATGAAAGAGCGGTGTATAAGAGAGGTAAAGGGAGGTAAACTGGCACAAGGTCGCCTCACGTCCAATGTCAACGTCATCGGTGGCGTCGTAGACTGTGTCCTTGTTAGCATGATATATTGTAGAAATAGAAATGAAATAACACATACCTATTGATGCTGCACGCGTCCGCGACGCCGTGTAGTCGAAGATCCAAATGATTGACTTGGCAGGACAATAGCGCCATCGCCCGTCAACGTTGGTTAGTCGTCCCGCGGAGAGCAGCGGCCGGCGCTGGACTATATCTGGAAGAAAAGCGTTGTCGTAGCAATTCCGGCTGTTCGAGGGCTTACGCGGTCCAAAGGTTGGTCTAACTAGTGCCGTCGCGCAGACGAGCACCAGAATGCGCCCCGAACTGTATTCGAGGGCGCAGCGGCCAGCGCAAAGCGGAACCGCGTCAGAAAAGCAAGACAGCACAAAGAGAACAAGTAGGGCAGGCGACAGAACATTCTGAGGCCACTGAGCACGACATCGACGTCGTGCTGTGGTGGAGAGAGCAGAGGGATGCGATCACAACTGTGCGATCGTTATCCGGCAATTGCCGGGCAGTTCCCGATTCACTCAGATTGTGGTTTCTGGACGACGTCGAACCTCCCAACTAACAGATGGTGATGGTTTGAGAGGTCACTGAGCCCGGGCTCAAGCCTAAGGCTTGGGCCTACCAGATCTGAGCCTTGACCTTGAGCCTCACTGAGCCTACCTCTAGGGCAGGGCTCAGCGGGCTGGGTTGGGCTGGGCAGGGCAGGCTCGGCCGCTCGGCTCGGGGCTCAAGCCCAAGCCCGCACAACGCTACACGCAAACAAAAATAATCTGCGTCTCGCTTAACCATCGAGGCCCCAGTTCCGATGGGACATGGTGCCTTTGAAAAAAACACGATTCAATTTGCTATAGAGCTATGGAGACGGCATATCCGGTAGGACAGGTTGCCTTCTCTACATGCCTTCAAAGAGAGTACAACTGAACCTTCACACCGCGGTCTTGGACGAACCTGTGTTCATTGAGTAGATAGTACTTCCACTGGCAAGGACTGCTATGTACTAATCGTAGCTAGGATATCATTGAAATCGATCCGGTGATGAAGCCTACGAACACGAAGAAGGAAGGGGGCCTGTCCGCCTTTGATTTATGTACACCAAAAAAGACCCTGTGGTTTTCGTGGATTATGTATCAGGCGCTGTTCAGGTAGGACACGTCGCCCTAGAAATCTGCATACACAGAACCTAGAAGCAATAAGTGGAGATCAAGTCATTCACTAAGGACGTCAGAGCTGTAGTACAGGACACATTGAAACTCCCCCCTCCCAAAAAAAAACAGCTTCGACACATTCTTTATATGAGGCGCCCGTTCCGATAAGTCAAGGCGCCTCAAGTGGACGACTCGGACTTGCTCTCATGATACTTACTCGCATCATGAGAAACCGTGAATGATAAAAACTTCAGCACTTCCCGGCCAATCCTATGCGGCGCCTGCCATTCCGATAAGCCAAGGCGCCTCGGGGTTCATGCGCCACTAGGCGACTTGATATTCCTTGCATCATGAGAAACTGCGCGTAAAAGGAAGGGATCACTCTCCATAGACGCCGTATCCGGTAGGACAAGTCGTGTACTTGACGCCACGCATTCAAGGAGAACTCCGAGTCCCGGACAACGGTGGTCTACGAGTCGTGCTGTAACTGTGCAGTGTGGCGCCGGTCAAAATCAATTGACGAACCACTGCAAATCAAGACGAATGATACTTAACTCGTACCGCGAATGTACACCTAAAAAAATTTCGAGTTTGATGACCCATCGAGGCGCTGTTCCAGTAGGACATCTCGCTCCTCTGGAATGTATGCCTAGCAGCAAGTCGTCAGTCAGAGTTGTACACAGTAGACATCGAAAACCCAAAAGGAGCTGCAAGAGGCCCAAGAGGCGCCTGTTTCAGTAAGCCACATGCGCCTCGGGATTCCTGCAATAGACAACTTGATCCTCCTTGTGTCATGAGAAACCAACCGTGAAAAAAGACCGCATCGTTATGCAGAGACGCCGTATCCGCTAGGACAAGTCGCCTTGATCGCACGCATTCAAGGAGAACTCCGGGACAGTGGTGTACGAGTCGTTGATTGAGCACTGTAGATATCAAAATTAATCAATGAACAAATCTGCAAACCAAGACCATCTTGAACGCTGCGCTGTCCTCCGTACGTGTACAATAAAAAGGTGCTATAATCGCCGGTTCATTGAGACGCAGTTCCGGTAGGACATCTCGCTCCTCTGGAATCTATGCCTAGCAGTAAGTCGTCAGTCAGAGCTGTACATACTTAGTAGACATCGAAAACCCAAAAAGACGGTTGAAGCTTCCGCAAGAGGCGCCTGTTTCGGTAAGCCACAGGCGCCTCGGGATTCCTGCAATAGACGACTTGATCCTCCTTGCGTCATGAGAAAAAAACAAACTGCATCACTATGCAGAGACGCCGTATCCGCTAGGACAAGTCACCTTGTGGTACTAGACGGCACGCATTCAAGGAGAACTCCCGGAAACCGATGGTCTAGCAGCCGAGGCGTTCACTGAGCACTATAGATATCACAATCAATCGACGAACTACTGTAAACCAAGATGAACGCTGCTCTGTCCTCCGTACATGTACACCAAAAAGGTGCCATGATCGGTTCATTGAGACGCAGTTCCAGTAGGACACGTCGCCTCTGGAATCTATGCCTAGAAGTGAGTCGTCAGAGTTGTACATAGTACACATTGAAAACCCAAAAAGATCGCCTTAGCATTGTCAGAAGGCGCCCGTTCCGATAAGCCACGTCGCCTCGAATAGACGACTTACTCGGGCATACTACATCCTATGAAGGGCCGTTTCCAATAGTAGGTTAGAAACTTGAATCAGATGATGAGTCGTTCTTCCGCCCTCGAGAATACGCTGAGCCGCAATACACACCTCTCGTCCTTCGAATGCTCCACTCGGCAGCAAGAGGACTGTACAGGCCAGATCAAGCCAACGATTGCGTGTCAGCAAAAAATACTGTCTCTTCGCTACGAGGGGCGCCTATCCGGTGGAACATGTGGCCTCGTCTATCGAACTGGGAATTGTGAGAATGCGATCTATCCACGAGACGAATTCCTCAAAAATGAATGTTTGAGCATTTATGAGGCGCATTTCCGAAAGGACAAGCGGCCGCGCAGACTTCAGGAGTGAGCGTGTGCTGAGGAATGACAGAGCAGACGGCCAGAGGTGTAAGCGTCAACGGAGACAGAACGAAGAGTATCTCGACGATGAAGAGCAGAGGGCCAATCCAGTTGGACATGTCGTTGACCTGCGAACTGCGAGAATGTGACCCATCCACGAGACACCTCATCCCTCAAAAGGAATGTTTGAGTTTGACCAAAATGAGGCGCGATATCTGCTAAGACAAGTGGGCCTTGGAGTGATTTAACCGGCCGTCTATTTATTTCCAACTTACGACAAGGACAAAGGATTCGTTTTCGAGAGCTCGTCTCCGTGTGTAAGGTCCTCTGGGATTTTCTTCGGGTGAGTGACGACGCACGGTAGTTAGATTTCGCCCATACCTTCCCTCGAGCCGCCTGAATGAAAGATGGTGCAATGTTAATTCGGACTATGACACTGTGAGTGCTGTTCAGGCCATTCGAGGTCGAGAAGATGAGGTTTTAGAAGGGACCTCGATGAATACGGTACGTACCATACCATGCATGCCACGGTTGTTGTTTTCGTGCGCGAAGTCAACGAGAAGTAGCCTGGCAATCGTAGGGAACTTCGCCGGCAACACGACTAGATATCGCGCGCGCGCCTCTTGATGAAGGTAAGATCGTCTCCGTGGAAACGGTGCAGAAGGACGAAGCCAGTGATGACGTCTCCACTCGCGTCATGGGCTTCTGTCTTTTTTTTTTGTGGAAGTATAGGATAACACGATGCTCACTTGGTGAGAAGGGTGCCACCCGCTTTACGGTAGGTAGGTAGGTAGGAAACCGTCATGGGTCCCATTGAGGAACGACGGGTGCAGGCAATGTTGTCGGGCGAGAGCTATCACCCCACGGAATCCAGTAAAAAGCGATTCCTTACCACGGGGTGATGGTCCCCAGGGAATGAAATAAAAGAAACTTCTATTCGGATTGTCCAATGAGGCGCCACTCCGATAGGCCAAGCAGCCTCGGAGTCGTGGCAGTGGTATCATACCACCTGAATGAAGCTGTCTTCAGAGAAAATCGCGGACCAGGCTAATTTGTCGAGACTGTCACTTTGAGTCGAGTACGAAGCTGCCGGGTCCATTGTCGATGGGGTGGCAGTAAGAAAGTTAGGGAGAAGAAGATGAGAAAAGTAGAGAACTTGATAGTCTTTAGAGGGAACACGGCACCACGTACAACGATAGTCAAACTAAGTGTATCCATTGCGCGCCCTGTATTGGCATGAAGGAAAGCGAGAAGGGGAGCACAGCCTCCGAGATTTTTTGAGCGGAGATTGAACTCCGCGTCCTCCCGCAAAAACTTGTTCAAAATCTCAATCATTCGGACGCCATATCCTGTAGGCCATGGCATCTCGAGGTATACACATCACCCGGTGTGTGATTCCACAGCCAGCGTCAGTCTCAGGAGCACGCACAAACGTGGATCAGCCCGCTCATGCAAAACAAGAACCAACGATGTAGAGGAGAAGATGATCACTCTGTGGATCATTCTTGCTCGTCGACATCCTCTCCACTAGATGCTCCCGGAAGAAGGCGCCTCGTCTCTCCTACGTGGGGTCATGCCCAACGTATTCCGCACCATCGTTTTCTTACTTTCTTTACACCAGCAATCAAACTTTGGGTCCCTTTGTACACGCAAAAATACTGGCACTCGCAGTCAGCTCGTCTGATCTGACAAGTCGACTCAGGAACATAGTCAGTGAAGTTACTCGTCGAGAACAGTAGAATGGAATCCTGCCGCCGTATATGGAGTCAAAAGTGAAGACAAAAAATCCCATGTCAATTGATATTTCATGGAGACGTCACATCCGGTCGGACAAGTCGCCCTTCTATGCATGCCCTCTCAAAGACAGTGTCATCGTATGGCCGACTATCAGGTCGAGGCTACTCTGCACGTTCACTCCGTGCTGTAATTGTGAGCCGTATTTCAGATAAAACAGACGAGTCACCCTTCCGTCCTCAAGACAGTCAAGTCCACGACATTGAACGATGTCTTCCACTGCGCAGACGGAGGGCGCATGAGGACTTGTAGCAAATCAAGCGTCGTGGATACAGAGGAGAGTGAACGTAACAGCAGTCCGGGTACAGTACCCGACAACGATTACATGGAAGCAAAAAATGAAAATGAAACCACGATAAGTATGAACCTTCATGACGACCATATCCGCTGAGACATACGGCCTCTGTCATCGAACGTTCTGCAAAAGTTCATGCATGAGGCGCAGTTCTGAAAGCACAAGTGGCGGGCCTCGCAGATGCGGCAGCAGAGCACTGCAAAACTAGGACTGAATATCTGTGGAGGAAGGAATATGCCGCGACAGAGTATCCGTCCAGTGACAACAGTAGGTGGAGAAGGATAATCCCGAGCATGAAGAGCACTATAGTGGCGTCCTAAAAGTGAAGACCGGAAGCGAAAGAAAGAAAGGAACACGGCCATCCATTGGATAAGTATTGAATTTCTAGACGCCGTATCCGGTAAGTCAAGTGTGCCGTGGAATCGAGCTTCACAGAAAATCACAGACTAAACTAATGAGCTGTAACTAGCCGACAAAAAGCATTACTTCACCCAGTGAGAAAGCCCAATCACTATCCAAGCAAAGGAGCGCAATGACATTGACAGTGAAAAGAAGAGAAATTCCAGTGCCGGTGCCGAGGCACGTTCACGCGGATCCCGGCATCTGGCCTGATCTACGTCTTCCCTTCTTCCCTTCACCTCGCGTTCAATTGTTTGATTGAAGACAAAATGAAGGACATCCTCACTGATGCTAGCAAGTACCTATAACCCGCATCCTCATCACATCTTACTCCTCTTCGCAGATTTCCCCCGTACTGCAGATTTGCGTGTCTATCATCTTGGTTTACGCCCCGGCGAGGTCGCCAACCGACTGGTACGAAAGCGTTCTAAGGTTCTTGAGGCGCTGAATATTTTTGTCATTAGATTACTGTTGGGTCACCTTCTCGCGCGGTCACTATCGCTTCCCATCTAGATGGCACCCCCGAACGGTTCCAACTGTCGTCTGAGCGCGGCTTCCTCACCATAACGGGCAGGTACAAGGGTGTTCCCGTGTCCATCTGTAGTATCGGGATGGGGGCTCCCAATATGGACTTCTTCGTCCGCGAGATCCGTGAATGCCTGATAGGCGATATACTTATTATTCGGTAATGTCGGCCATGGTGATAAACGCGCTACTGAATATAACATAGGCTAGGCTCTTGCGGCGGCCTCGTAGACGTCCCCGTTGGAACGGTTGTTGTTCCTAAGGCATGTATTGCCGTGACGCGAAATGTTGATTATAATTTCATCGATCCGTCTGCGTCTTCAAATGAAAAGCCTTACAGGATATCCAAACCCGTAAGTTATATCTTCTTCAAAAGTCGACGCTGCGCCGTTGTTACAGGTATTCGCTGACCCTACATTTCACGACGTGGTTGAATCCGCTCTCAATGACGCGAAACCTGAAGGATCGACGACAAAGATCGTTGCAGGGATCGTAAACGCATCCGCAGATAGCTTCTACGCATCCCAAGGACGCCAGACATCTTTCCCAGATTGTAATCAGACCCTCATCCAACAAATCATTGACTCCACCGACGATGTAGCGACCTTGGAGGTAAGTACCTACCGTACTCCTTTTCCCGCACTAAGCTCACCAATGCGACAGATGGAAACGCATCATCTCTACCACTTGGCTGCCTGCTGGTCGGCGAGACGCAACTCTGCGCCGCTCGCAACCGGTCCAGTCATTGGGGAGCACGCACCGGCTCAGAGACTTGCTGCACCTGGGACGGTCATACGCGCCGCAGCGGCACAGATGATCTTCGCGTCCCGCACGTCTCAAGATTTCATCACTCCAGCGCAGGTTCAGGAGACAGAGAAATGGACGGGCAAGGTAATCGCAGTCTTAGATTCAAGTATCAGATTGGTGACTCGGGCTCATAGGGCGTTTTAGAAGCTTTGGTTCGGATGGAGCTTGGTGATGACGTGAGTCGACGACTAGTCTTGCGTGCTTCCTGCTGATTGGTCCCTTCATAGCGTACACATCCTGTCGAGGGAAGTGTTTGGGATACGAAGTAAAGTCTTATCTTCTATGATTGCTGTAGAGGTAGAACAAATCTTATTAATGTACGCGTCGTGCCGTACACCTTGCCTGCCAAGACCGGAGCTATTTGGGATTCAACTCTATGGTTGACGGCGGTGTAGCAGTGGGATTCCGCTGGCTTGGAGTTTGCATTGTTGTGATTGACGAGAAATCATGTTTACTTCTCCTACAAGTTTCAGTTGTTCAGCTGGCAATACGTCCCCGTTGATATCAGATGCATTTTTCGCTTCCACGACGTTTGTTCCTTGTTGACATTCATCAGGGTCGACGGGTCATGGCTTGGTCCATGGCATAGTCTCACGCTTTCCAAATCGGGCTGCATGGTTGTTTGATCACGACACCCCGTGTTGACCGAACGAACCTTTCGACTGCCCATCACGTTCTCTCGATACCGTATACATGACAGGATGTCGGAGCCTACGTATCTTCAGGACGCTTTCGATTTCGTTCCTCCCCCATTTCCTCTTCGTGATCCCGGCTACCCCGCACCAAAAACGTTCCTCCACTTTCCCGACACGCACCTTGACGAAAATCTCATCTTGAAGCGCGTATGCATCCTGCCATCCCTTGTGAAGGATATACTGTACGCCGTGGATACTCTCTTCCCGGAGACTTCTCGGGCAGACCACAACGATGGGATGTTCTACTTCTCGCAGGCGTCGTACGACGACATCGAGCGCAGATACAAGGCATCTGACGTCGGCGCCGCATATGCTGACGGATTCGCCACTGTTTGCTGCCAGATTGCTTCTAGTGTTATTGTGCATCCCGCTGACCGCGACAACGGGAGGCTTATTGGATGGGATCACAATCCGCATCAGCACGTTGATCATGACACACATTTTTACGACGAAAACATCATTCTTGGACTGTTGAACTTTCCCGCCAAGGAGCTCCAGAAATTTTCTGTTGAATCTCAGGATAGACTTCGTGACCTTGGGGAACATTTTCCGGTGTTCGCATTAGGGATGTTCTTATGCTCCAATGCTCAGTGGTGCTTAGAGGACATAGATGATCTGGTCCCTACTGAAGATGCTGCAGAGCGCATCTCTGAATTTCCCTGGCTTGTAAATTCGGCCCCAACTGGACACGCACCTACCCCCAGCGTCGTCTTACATTCTAACAGGGACCAAAAATGCCGGCTTTACCTTCACTGTCGAGCTGCCCCACCTGTGCACTCCCTCTTCCTATTGATTTCCCATCGCGAACGGCTCGTGTTGACGAACTGCTCCGTAACAACATGCCACCGCGTGATAGCGAGCTCCTAGAGTTTCGCCACATCGTTGATAGCGGGCCCGAAACAGTCGCTGAACTCGACGAACAGATCTCGCAGGTCAAAGAGTTACTAGAGAAACTTCTTCTGGCCCGCGGACAAGCGGAGTCTCGTCTCAATGACGCGAGAGCTCTCGTCCACCCTATCCGATCCATGCCCAGTGAAATCCTACTCGACATATTTCTGCGCTGCCTTCCATCCTGGCTCGGTGACAGTCTCGATGCGCAACAGACAGATTCCCTCGACCCACGTCAGCCACCTTGGACCTTAACGCGTGTATGTCGTCGGTGGAGACAGCTCGTCATCGACTGCCCGATGCTCTGGATGTATTTCGAGCTCGATGTAGATAAGCATGACACCCATATCACGGACCGTCAGTGCGTTTTCAAGACAGGCTTATATCTTGGGCGTTCGAAGGAGCGTTCCTTGTCAGTCGTCCTGTACGGTGACATGACGGACCACGCCGTCATCCCGGCACTGGAAATTTCCATACCTCGCTGGGAGTACCTTGCTACGGCACTGCCTTTGTATGCACTGCAATCCTTTTCGGGCAACGTCTTTTCTCGGCTCAGTGTTCTCGAGATATCGGACCCAGACGTAACTACCACGGAGGTGGATGTCTTCACTTCCATCAGCGCTCCCGCCCTGCGAACGGTGTACACCCTTGATTCGCAGTGGCGCCTCTTCGACGATGTCCAAATTCCGTGGTCGCAGCTCACCGAAGTCAAAGATTTCCCGGCATTCGATATACTTGCCATACATCGGCTTCGCAAGTGCTCCGACCTTGAAGAAATCGAAATTAATGTCACGTCAGGGCACTATACTGCTATCAACCACTCCATTTCATTGCCCAACGTTCGAGTTCTCACCATGACCGAGTTCGGCGAAGTAGAACCTGGCCGTTCGAAGGAGTTCCTTGAGCATTTGAATGTTCCCAATCTTGGATCGCTCACGCTCAGCTATCCAGCTCATCCGCGTCATATTCAGTTCCCGGAGGCCCTGAGGCTCGTCAAAACCGCTGACAAGCTCACGAAGCTAGATCTTTGTTGCGCTATGAATGCCCCTGCCGCCAATACCCAGAGTCTCCTTGCGTTTCTCTCTCTTCTCCCCAATGCGGAACACTTCCGACTCCATGATCCTGACGTGCCCGCGGAGTTCTTCAGCGGTTTGAATAGGTCGTCGTCTTCACGGCTTCCACGCCTACGCATTCTTGATATTAGCGACTGTTGCTACGATGCCGAGTGCATCGACCTCATATTCGATCTGCTGGAATCCAGAGGCGACAAACCGGCTACGGAATCAGGCAATGATGCCTTCGACAGGCGTCAGATTGCGTGCTTAGAGACCGCTGTCGTTCCGCGTCCTCTATATTCTCAGCCTGGAGAGCGTTGGGAAGTCATCCGCAGGGCGCTGGAGGTGCAGTGTGGCGGGTAGACGATTGATTCTGCATTCCTATACAATTCGTACTGATTGTAATGAAGCCGTGTCGGACACGACTACACTACCGCGTGTACTGCTTGTTGAAAATGCGAAATGAATCTTGACTCGCTTTTCAAGCCTGGTTGTAAAAACTGCAGCAATCGTGAGGCCACGGTACTGAGGACTTGACAGATAGCGAAAGAGATACGAATGGCGAACTAGTCCGAGCCCTCTGTGGTGGATGGCTCGCAGGTGTGGTTTCAATATCGGTGACGGTCACATCGTTCCTATTCATCCTCGTTACAAACGTGTTCGATGCTCATTTAGCGTGTCAACTGAGTAGTATCGTATCAAGTGCTCATAGTACATTTGGATTTGTTCTGACGTTCCTCCCACTTTATGCTGGACTCATCCCTCAGATCTAACAACCCGGATGTTCGCTCTGCGTATGGCTCTCCAACGCTCATCGTCACGATCGTACAACCACTGTGGGACGATGATCTCTTCCAGGACCGCGCCAGGCAACCGTGACTCGAACACGGCCCAAAAGTACTTTAGCGGCATCATCTTTGCGTGATAGCCACACCCAGAGATATCGAAAGAACGAAGAAGAGGTAGACAGGTTTTTTTATTCGATACGACAGTCAAGCCGACTACGAATTCCGATGTGATGGAGTTGTCCATGACCTTCAGGGAAGTGACGGTAGGAACGCGAGACAGGAACTGCAAGAGATGAAGCGTATTGTTCCGGCAACCTCCCATGTCGCCATAGACAATGAACGTGGTCAGAGATTCCATGGCAGGTTGAAACTCGGGAAACAGCATGATGGTATTGCTAAAATAAATTGAAAGATCAGAGAGGGTCGGAGCCTTCAGTCGCTCAACGAAAGAGGCCAAGCGACCAGGCTCAACGCTAGGAGATTCTGACAGACGTAGGGAAAGAAGGCGGGGGAGGAAGATATCGGCTATTACAGTTTCTGAACCCTGTGAAGGCGCCACCTCGAATGCCAACCATTCAAGTCGGGTCATATTTCGCAAACGTGCAATGGATGGCAGCGAGAGGTCGTCCGTGAGTACCGCGTACTTTAGGTT
This sequence comes from Hymenopellis raphanipes, assembly GCA_036872995.1. NCBI lineage: Eukaryota > Fungi > Basidiomycota > Agaricomycetes > Agaricales > Physalacriaceae > Hymenopellis > Hymenopellis raphanipes. The sequence goes on from JAYMDG010000001.1 coordinate 5,105,030, forward strand.
GATGTACGGTAGAGTCAAGAATTTTAGCGCTGGTAGGTCACGCTCAGAGAGGAAAACATTAAGGTCCGGTGCTGATTGAAAGGTATCCACTCTCCCTGTATCGTGAAGGCGCTGCACCATAATAGCCTTAAGCATAGGGAAGGGATGACCGTGGAATGCAACAAGGTCCGCCTTGTACAGGCTGAACCGAAGGTGCCGCCAGCGAGAGCTGCTAGCTTGGAGTACCGGAAGGACAGGATGCATGGCAAGACCATCTGTACGGGAAGCCGACGATAAGTATAATGACAAGGGATAATTTCCAGAGCGCTCCATATACAATGATGTCTTGTAAACACACTGCAGCGGCGTGATGTGGTATTTATGGAGCCGGAAGACAATGTTAAATCGAGACCATAACTCGGGGAGAGCGAGGGAAAGGCCTCTCCATCGGCGGCACACTTGGGAAAGGGTCCACGGAGGATGACTGGGATGCATACTGTCGTATTCAGATACGCTGCCGAACCCGTCCGCCCATGTCGGAAGACAGTGAAGGAATATTTTGGAGAGGATTTCGGTGGGGATGCGTCTGATGGGATGCGCGAGTACTTCGGTGTCATGCTGGTGAGACTCTGCGTGCTCTCGTGCTCGGATGAAGCGCTGCAGCATATCGTGCGCTTGCGTGATCTTTGCATCGAGATCGGCCAAGATGGCGGGACACTGCGCTTGGAAGCGTTGGAACTCGGACAGCTCCGTGTCGACGGGTGGGTCATTGCAGTGTAGGAGCTCGGCGATACGAAGTTGGCTGGTATGACTCTCGCGCTCGGCGGGCTGGTGAGACAGGAATGCGCATCCAGGACATGAATGCATAGAGGGATGGGACGAATCGGATATTTTGGTTTCGAATGGGACTGGTCTTCGTATCAGCTACGGAAGTGACTAGGGAAATATGAACGCACTTCAAGCTGGATGAAAGATAAGGTCAAATCTGACGGCAGTACGGAACGGGGATCTGCGAAAGGGCGGCGGTCTAGTACGCGCAACCGCTTCGCTCAGGACACGTTAAATGCTAACAGATAAAAACCTGCGCAATAAAAACGAGAGAGTGGAGTCAGGCAGGTATGAGCGGAGTGCGCAAGCGAGCCTTACTGTGACAGGTGAAATGGGCCCGGATTGAAAGACGATGAGGAAATTCGGAAACTAGGTGCCACGACGAGCTGTATTGGACTGACAGAGTGATCACAGTAGGAAAGGAGGGGAGTGCGCGATGGTAAGAAGATAACTTGAAGCGGCCGCGCTATGTCAGCTCATCTGATGATGCGAGCTACTTTTAGACCAGAGCGTGTAGACCAAAATCGCAAAGGCGGTGCGAGTACACTTCGTGGTGGAATAGCAGTCCCGGTGCGGTTCCAAATGTTCAGCAGAGACAAGGCGACGTCGTCACTCGGGGAACTGGCGTCCGCCGAACGGAGGATAAAACACAAAGGACAGTCTAGCATTTCGTCATGTCAGTGGTCGAGGGAAAAATAGTTTCAGTATGGACACGGTTCTGATACAGATGCAAGGAGTACCCCAGAGATTTCTGGAGGCTACTAGGTGAGGTCCGAGGATGTCGTATGACACGCGATGTATATCGAAGCTCAAGGGTGACCTGTGAGCTAGGACTAAAGATGCTTGCTCATTGGCTTGTGTCAAAATGAAGGACAATGCTAGGGAAGGACTGACGCGATGGTGTAAGCACAAGGTCGAAAAAGGTGAGAATTGGCAATCCCGCCGATCGCTTTCGGGCCGGCGGCAATCCAACGTTTCTCTTTATTTTCCTACCATCAACTGCGTTTTTCCCTACGTGCTCAATTATCTACTGCGATGAATCAGCGTGGACGAGGATAACCACGGGGGATGACATAACCCATTAGCATGGTCTGTGATTTTCTCTGGGTCGGCTGTTTGATGACAACTCGTGAATCAGGGTGCCTCATTTGAAGAAACCGTCAAGGGATTTCCTTTTATGCTATCACCGGGGGGACCGCCACACTGCTTTGATTCCGCAGTAAGGAATTGCTTTTTTCTTTGAGATTGCGTACATTGAAATCAGATTGTAGCAAAGCTCATGACGTGACTGGGGACATCGTAACTCACTCGCGCGGGGTTTAGTCGTGTTCAAGCCCACATTGCCAGTCGTTCGACTTGAGAAGATAGATCCATCTCGATCGCCACTTGTTGAATTCGTGCATCATACCTGCATGGTGCGTATTTATCCATCTCCACTTTACAACGACTCAACGTGATTTGAGATTGGTCATCATGTGCGTCGTTCTGAGGCGCGCGCGAGAGCCAGGTTGATACGCGAACCCCGAGGACGAGTCGTGCCAATACTCCCAGTTTGTCCAAAAAATGCATTCATTTAGACTCGAGGATAAGCAGATGGAGCTGAGGGACGGCGTGGGATGATAGACCAAGTCGTATCCTATCAGCCATGTCTAGCGAAGAAGACTGCAAGCGAGCTCACCAAGCTCCGAAGGGCACTTCCTTAGAGGAGGGTTCGTATCTCTGTCAGAAATCCATGGAGCAGCAAGTAGACGGCTAGGTGAAACCCATCCTGCGGCCCACTTGTCTGAAGGGATATGGCGCCTCAATATTTGACTGCACACTGCTTTTTGGTCTCGCTTGTATTTGCAGAAGACGCGACTACGGTGCTCTTCGTTCTCGGGTACAATACTCTCGGTTTTGTTTCGCTTCTCCCAATGTTCATCCTTACGCGATACTGGATGACTGCTCCGTCGTTCCTCAGCACACACGCACTCCTAGCTATTTCTGTGTCTTTCGGTGTGAGGCTACTTATCCTATCGGAACTGTGCCTCATATGATGGCATGGAATCTTGCTTTGGCAGAAATCGGATTGGAGTCACCATGGGTTGCGTTTCAGTTGGATTATATCAGAGGCCACATGTCCTAACGGATAGGCGTGTTGTCATCCACAGGAATACCTGTTCATTTTTTAAATTTTCCTTTGCAATCGTTGGCATGTTTAGTGGAGTGCTTGATTTGCCGTAGTCCTCTTCCTGCTGAGTGAAACGGAGGAGATCTTGATACGAGAGGTATGTTTCGCAGCATGGAAAGGATCTGGTCAACTTGCTTCAGATCCGATGTCATCTGTTTCCTGGGAGATACCATTGCATGTTATTGGAAACTGCGCCGCATGAGACCGTGGGATGTAGGATGCCGTTGTTGTTGTTGTTGTTGTTAAACCGCCAATTGGCCCACAGGACCGGCGGGCCGCAAGAGGTGCGCACGCGATGATGACATAATAAGCCACCACCCGTACGTCTCTTGCGCTCTCTACCCTCCCAGGAAGCCGAGCTCACCGTCGAACCACGGCGGTAGAACTTCAAGGTCAGGCAGGAGCACCAAAGGAGAGGAGAATAAGAGAAGGTTGTTCGCAATAATGCTGGGCTTGTTCGCCGTAATCCGGCAATCACCGGGAAACTGTACAGTGCCTCTGAAGCCACCAAATTTTTTACCAGCGTTGAGCCAGGCAATACACCGAAGACAATGAGGCCATACATGCAACCACACACATACTGTACGTCGCGTTAACCGACGCCCACGGGATGCCAGCTCAACAATCAGGCAAAGAAAAAAAGACAGAAGTGGCCTGCACGTCTCTCGCAATAGCTCACGCATCATGCCCAAGTCGCAGCTTTCAACTGAACATAGCTTACGCCTATCGTGCTCGGGTCGTAGCCTTCAACGTCCTCCATCCAAGATTTTAAGATGCAAATAAAACAATGCCTGTGCCTATCGAGCTCGGGTGACAGCAGGGAGTAGCACACGCCTATCGAGCTCGGGCCGTGGCATTCAACGTCTTCAGAAATATGGGGGTGGGGGTGGTCGTGGTCGTTGACCAGTGTGGTGTGGTGGTCACTGTCAATATGGCGGTGGGACGCAAAATGGGTGTGGTGGTGGTAAGAGATGATTGCGAACGGTTCTCTTGAGAGGATGTCGTCTCAAGTTGCATGAGATCCGAGATGACGTGGCTTATCGGAACGGCCGCCTCATTCATAGATGGATAAGTTATCGATGTTTACAACTCTGAGTACTGCAGACTGAAAGTGACTCAATCTCGGTGGCTTGGTTCCTATTGCTTGTTCTCGGTTATCCGGCGAGGCTGTAGGAAGATGTGAAGCAGATACTGTTCGACGCAACTTGTCCAACCGGAAGGGAGCCCAGTGATGATGTCGTGTATTCACTTTTTGGTTTATGCTGTTTAAGGAGGAATGATTTGCTTTGCGGTACTGGCTGAGTGTTCGTCTTCGTCTGTTGGGTAGGACAGCCACGATTACCGTGACATGGGAGGTCCTCAGTGAGTCAACGAACAGAGCTGCCTGGTAGAACACGGTTCGTGGGGTAGGGGAACTGTCTTGGAAGGCATGTATAGAAGGCGACTTGTCCTACCGGACATGGCATCTCTACCCAGCCCTGGTGCTCCGTCTGTTTACTTTTGGTGTACTTATAGTATGCCGGATTCGCTTCTTTTGTGTTTGGCAAGAAACTTCGCTCACTTACACAAGAGAGTGTATGCTGTCGAGGCGACTTGTCCTTGCGGACTTGCGCTCTGTAACCATCATCCCACCGGGATTATTTTGTTTGCGGTAAGTGACCTGAAGTTGGATACCTTGTGTGAAGAAAGGGGGGCAACGAGTTGGATTGACTTTTCTGCACTGTACCCGCTCACCATATCGCATCGTAGAAGGCTTCCTTTTCTCTTAATTGCATAGGAGGAAGGCACGTACGAGCGAGTGAAGCTGCATAGAATAAACTCGGAGTCTGTTTGTTTCGTGCAAGGAAGAGACTTGAGTGGTTCAGGGTGTCCAGCGATCTGGATATGGAATGGTATAAAAGTAGACAATGGCACATACGAAGGCAGCGTGATTAGCGGATGAACTATGCATCCACCAAGGAAGCTCAATCAAGATTGGCTTCGTGGGGCATAACCAACGCTCTTAGGCAATACACGATACCTCATTTATCGCGTCTGTACTCTCCTCCATGACATGGCGTGACGACCTAGTCGGCTGATGGTGCGCGGGAGGAGGAGGGGAAGAGGCCAGGTTGAACATTTTAACGTCAAGGCGGGAGGGAAGATCTGTGAGGGAAGAAGAGCATTCGTAGAGGAACCGCAGGTGGTTGAAGGAGAGGAGATTTGCCGCACTCGAGATATGTTCATGTCTACTCCATCTCGGATTTCCACATCATTTTCAAGTGTACTTTCGCGTTCGAGGAAGAAGCAGTGCCAGTGTTTGTTCGTGTTAATCTCTCCCTGCTTCTGACCACCATCGTGCCCATTGCTCGCGCTCATTCCGCCCCCCTCTAAACACGTTGTTTCGTCTTGTAAATCGTGCCCATCAACCCTTGTCTCCATCGGCGACCGTAGCGTCTTCGTTTGGCAGGTCATCGCGGACGGCCCACGCCCGCTTTGAGGAATGGCCTAGCACGTATAGACATAAAGTGTGTTGATATCATTTTACGCTTTTATCGTTGTGGTTAATACATTTGAAAACAGCGCCTCTTTCCGCGTCCTGCGCGTCTTCCGATTCGCTAGTCTCGATGCCCCCATGCCTTCGCGTCTAGCTAGTCGGACCATCCCCGTGCACGGTTGGCCAAGAAATCGCCGTACGTCTTGCGCTATGGATTCCAGCCTCTTGCACGCGCAGTGATGTCATTGTCTGGCGAGGTGCGTCCATTTCTTGCCCGCCATTATCACCTCCGCTGACACTTTTTCGCAGCTATGCTCTCGCACGCATCCGACTTCCCTCAGTGCCGATCGAAGAAGGCGTCGAGCGACCATCCTACGTTGACAGGCAGGTCTCTGGGTCGGTGAAGGACGGAGGGTAAAACGCTGACTGGTGCGGATTTCTCTCCAGGGTTTGGGACACTGCTGACTGTTCGTATTAGGTCGAAGGATCCCACTGACAAGGATACCAACGACGACCTAGAGGACATATGTGCGTTCGATCTAAGGATTGCTCGGCTTAATCATTCAAGGCAAGGATTCCCTTAGGTCGGCACCGTCTGCTCGCTCCAGCGTAATCTCCATCGACGCTGACGCATCCGGATTCCGTCGGGAACATCACCGGCCGCATCCCCCCTGCGCAGAATCATTCGTATTCGAGGCAGAGCTTCATATCCTCAATCGGCACCCTCTTTGCTACAACGTAGAGGCGCGTACCGGAAACCACGGGTGCCTGGTTCTCCTCCTAATATCGCAACAGCCTGCCCCGTCGCACACCAGATGCACCACACAGACCCTTTCCCAAAATCTCAATGCATGTCGGCACCCCTGAGTACGGCCCATCTATATGTAGGACGTGCTTCACGAAGATGTAGGCGAGTTTGGCCACAACGCTTATTCGCACTACTCCCGGAGCTTACTTGGAACCAGTTGGCGTCGCCATGGTAGAGGAGCGTAAACATTCGCGGCCCACTATCTGTACGTGCCTTTCGAAAGAACGTGCGTTAGTCATTGATTATTTCTTCAGACAGAATATACTGGCGTCGTGCACTTCCTCGTACAAACCTTTCGCCTCTGGCAGTCCTGACGCCAGATACGATGACACTGCCCGTGACGCGCTGTACTGCTGTTGGGAATGTGATAAGAATTTTGGTTCGATTTCCGTGTGAGGTTGCGAACTCCGGTGTGCGTGTGAAGCAACAGCCAGGAAAGAAGGCTACGCCTGTTTGAACAACTGTATCCTCGAGTTACGTTGTACCGGACAGTATTTGTCCACCTCATCCGTGGTACGCGAATGCTGTCCCCACCATAGTGTGGCGGAACTCGGGGTAACAAATACTGCCGTAGCTTGACTCTTCTACCCCACGTAGCCCATCGAATACCGTCCCTACTCATGCTTCGACCGGTCATTCTTCCACTGTTACTCGACTGCTTCCATCCAGCTGTGGAAGAGAAAGATGGCCCTACGCATGAAAAAGCCAGCCGTAGTTTTTGGGCTGAAATTCTTTACTCCAACGGATTAACATCGACTTGAAGAGCTAAGAGAGAAGATAGGGTTTGTGAATCGGTTCTACGTCTGCAGTTCCGAGGCTACTTGGCCTATCGGAATGGCGCCTCGTCGCAAAATCATCGAGCTTCTTTTACTCTATTGCTAGGGGACCTCATACTGCTTTGACTTGGTGGTAAGGAATCGCTTTTTTCGTTGGGATTCTGTAAACTGAAATCGGATTGGCAGCAAAGCTCATGATGTTACTGGGGACGTCAACTCGTAACTCACTTCATCCTCCTCTGTTGCCTCGGAGACTGTCTTTCTGTCAGCAAGAGCCGGGCGAGCGGTGATTAGTCGTGTTCACCGTGTTACCGGTGAAGATCATAGGAAGTTCGTCAAGATACTTGTCAGTGAATTCGCTTGAGCAAACCACATCGTACCCGCGTGGTACGTGGCTATTAATCTTCACTTTAAATTGACTCGACGTGAGCTGAGATTTCTGAGTCGCGCGTGAGAGTGTGTCTTCATTTCGCCCTGTATCACTACTCGAGGATAAGGGAGGGAATGGGATGACAGAGTCATTTCCCATCAGCCATGTCCAGAACACTCAAGCAAAGAAGACCTCAGAGGACAATCGCACAGGGTGATGAACTGCCCAAAGAAAGACAGCTGCAGAGGAACGCGCGCAGGAGGGCACTTCCTCAGCGAGGGTGCAATAAAGCCCTTGTTCCTCTTCGAATCGTAGGTGTGACTGACGGTATGTAGTTGTCCGGGTGAAAACCTGAGGCCCACTTGTCGTAGCGGATACTGCGCCTCAATATTCGAGAAGTGCTTTTTCTCTCGGGCGACTTGGCTTATTGGTATGGGTGTCTCATTCGTATTTCGTAGTGGTGAAAGATGTATTTTTAGGTTATTAATGTGAGGACGTTAGGGAGTGTCTTGGCTGTTTGGTCCTTCAGCCTTAGGTTCTAAGTATGTAGGAAAATGTGAGGGAGATATGAGGCGGCTTGTCCTAACGGAACGGCGCCTGATCTACTTTTCACAAGATTGAAGATGCTCCATTTTTTGTTGGATACTGTTTGAGGAAGAATGCCTGGCTTTGAGGTAAAAGCTGAGTGGTCATCTGGGTTTGTTGGGCAGGGATTGGTTTGTCTGATATTGCGCCTTGAATCGGCCAGAGGTGCTCATTGAATGAACGAATGACGGTGCTTCGTAGAACACGGTCCGCAGTGTGAGGGAACTGCCTTTGAAGGCGTGTATAGAAGGTGACTTGGCCTATCGGACATGGCGTCTCTAAACTCGGTGCCACCTGGACCCGCCTTTTTACATGTGTTGTACTTATAGTACGCCGGATTCTCTTCTTTTGTGTTCGAAAAGGGAATTCGCTCACTTATGCGAGAGAATGTACAGTGTCGAGGCGACTTGTCTCTGCGAACTTGCACTCTGAACCTCTAATACTGTAAGTACCGCGATTCCGCTTGGATTATTTTGTTTGCGGGAAGGGAGAATTTATTGCGTGAAGAAAGCAAGAAAACGAGGTAGATTGGCTTAGCTGCATAGTCTGCTCATCACAATGGCTCGGCGGAAGCTCTTTTTGCCTTAATTGTGTGGGGGGAAAGATGTATATGAGTGAGTGAAGCTGAGGATCAACTCGGAGTTTGTTTGCTTCGTGCGAGGAAGAGACTTAAGGTGACTCGGACAGAGAATGGTGTCAAAAATTCACAAAAGAGACACGTATGCAGTGTGCTTAGCGGATGGACTATGCAGACACAAAGGAAGCTGAAACAAGATTGGCTTCCTGCGCATTTTTCGCAGCTGTCCCATCTGTACTTCCCTCCATGACGTGACGTGGCGTGGCGACTAGTCGACTGATGGCGCGCAAGAGGAGGAGGGGAAGAGGACAGGTCTTGAGGGCGTGTATACGACTCGAGGGGCTGAGGAAGTGGGAAGCGCAGGGTCTTCTTCCTGGGCGAAGCTGAGAGATGCGATAGTCAAGCTCTGAGGAGTGGGTATGCGATAGACTGCAGATTATGAGGGCATAAGCGTCATTTAGGCAGAAAACACCCGTTAGGAGGGTTGAACATTGAGGGAGGAAGAGAGGGCAGGGACATGATTGAAGGAGAAGAATCATTAATCATCACTCGAAGTACGTGCATCTCACTACAACTTGGATTCCGATACCGTTTGCCAAGTGTACTTTTGCGCACGATGCTCTGAACAAGCAGTGCCAGTGTTTGTTCGTGTTACTCCCTCCTTGCTTTCGACCATCACGTCCCTTTTGCTTGCGCCTATTTCAGCCCCTCCAGACGCGCTCTTGGTTGTTTTAATCGCTGGATTGATTACGCAGGACATCTCTGACGGACCACGCTCGGAAGGTGTGTTTATTTTACGCCTTTATCGCAGTGCTTAACTCATTTCAAACCAGCTCCTACTTACTGCTTCTGTATCTCCCACCACCCGCCAGTCCCGATGGGTTAGAACGCCCCCATCTCTTCGTCTGACCTCCGTTGGCTAAGGAATCGCCGCACGTCTTGCGCCATGGATTCGATTTACGCGGGATCCCACGCCTTTCCGTTGGTGGACGACGACAAATGCGACGACTCATCTTGCGCCCGCAGTAGTGTCATTGTCTAGCGAGGTACGTCCATTTCTTGCCACCCATTATCGCCTCCGCCGACGCTTTTTCGCAGCTATGCTCTCGCACGCATCCGACTTCCATCAGTGCCGATCGAAGAAGGCGTCGAGGGACCATCCTACGATGATGGGTAGGTGTCTGGGTCGCTGAAGGACGGAGGGTAAATCTCTGACTGGTGCGGATTTATCTCCAGGTTTGGGACACTGCTTACCGTTTGTATCAGGTCGGTAGCAAGGATACCAACGACGACGCGGAACCACTGGGCTGCCATTCCCAGCGCTACTTCCTTCGGCATCGACATATATTCCGTCATTGGTGATTGGAAACCATACCGTCTAGTCGCTGCGAACCAATCCATGATAGTACTGTACTGTTTGTCCGGTACTTGCTGCGTCGATATCAATCACTCCTCTCCACATCGAACGTATTTATATCTCTGGGCGCGGCGTCTGGCAATCCGCCTTCGCTGGTCTCCCAAGCGTAACCTCCATCTACCCTGACGCAGTCAGACTCGTCCGGATTCCATCGGAAAATGGACTGTACTGAATAACCTCTCGCATCGGTGCCAGAGGCTCCCTCAGCTCGACGCCGCTATCGTCACCCGGCGCACCCTTCGTGAACGACTTTGGTCAGGATGCGGCCGGGCTATTTGGACGAAATATGTTCACCGCTCCATGATATCAGCGGCGTCCTTCCCTGTCTTCGGTCCATATGCGCGAGCAGATGTCTCGTCGTACGGCAACGTCTCGACGGGTTTAACCGGAGGCGAGGAGTTTGTATGTCCTCGCTTAGATTGCTGGGAAGCACGACTTTATATAGGCCTGCCGTACCAATGTGGCTTCAGACCTTTGGAAAGGGTATGTCTGGTGCTTGTGGTGTACGACGGTGTTTGCTGGTGCACGTCGCTGTGGTATTGGGTGGAGAACGTGGGCTCATCTGTAAGTTTTGATCAAAGCGAGTCCGATTACCGCTGATCCTGTTCACAGAAGGCTTATTTGCACCATTTTCTTAGAAATGCTCGAACTCGTTCCCGTCGCAGGTGGGAGAGGAGCGTGGTCATCGCAGCGTATCGTCTGTCCGCGTCGTTTGAAGGACTGCCCTTTCGAAGCCCGCTTATGCTTTGGGGTTCCGGCCCGCCATACCCGGTAGCTTGCTTGCGAGCCATGCTACTGCGACTCGACATTCAACGGCCTTAGGAGACTCTTATGCCGTAGGGCGTGCATGATGGACCATCGCATCACGCCATCCCCCCACTGTAGTCATGGCATACCCGTAGACATCCACAGCTGTCATTCGCTTTCCTCGGCTTGGCGGTTCGGTTGAGCGCGCCTAGGAAGGAGATAGGCGGCGTGTACTCGTGATTTGGGTTCTGAGTCTTCGTGGACGTTGGGCTTTGGCGGACAATACGGCGTCGTTTCAATTGCCAGGCACACTTGCCATTACAACCTTTTCATGCAGTCCTGACGGATACGAGTCCACTAGTACCAGACACTAATAGACGCCTGTACTGCCTGTTCAGAATGCGATACGATTCTTGGTTCAATTTCCCAGTTGCGGTTGCGACTCCGGTGCGAGCCTGAAGCGAGAACGAGGAGAGGAGCTTTACCTTTAAACTCGGCTACATAAGCAGGGGTGCTCAGCAGGTACGACAATTGTGGCGCGAAACTTTGGGTTTGGAACGAGTGTATTTCTGCTCGTGGATTCCAGTTGGATGGGAGAGTGTGTATCTCGTCGCGAGAGTCGCTGGTTGAACTTACAGCCGTGCCAATACTTACTCGCAGTGTGGCAGGAGTCCGAACGCTACATTCATTTCGTCTACTTGAGGATAGGGAGAAGGAATGGGAGGGAATGGAGCCGTGTCCCATCAGCCATGTTCAGCACAGATCACACAACGCCATGAGCTCCTCAAATACAGATAGAGGAACACATTTGGGAGGAGTGTTAGTATCCAATGGAAGAAAGCCGCTGTCCCGGGAGCAAGTAGAAGGCCAGCTTAAATCCAACTCGGCCGCGGCCCGCTTGTCTTAGCGGATATAGCGGAGCAGTACGGCTGAGCGTCACACCTTTTTACAGGAGAGCGGCATCAAAAATTTCGAGACTGTGGTCCGACTTTCTGTTCTCGCGTTTTTTTGTAGAGAACACGGCTCTTCGTCCTCGGTTTTATTTTAGTCTCCAAATGTTGACACCTGGTCGCACTGGAGAACTGCTCCGTCGTTCTTCAGCACACACTCACTCCTAGCTATAAGTCCTCTTGACCAGTGAGGCTACTTGTCCTATCGGAACTGTGCCCTCATACGTCTTGTCTTATAAAGCACTTTTTCCTCAGATCGAATTAGACACGAAGTCAGGATGGGTTGCATTTCAGTGCGATGGTAGAGGGCGTATGTCCTAACGGATGGGCGTGCCACGTCGTCGCACATTCTCGAATACTGTTTTCTATTTCATTTTGCTTACGGGTAGATGGGGTGCTAGTCCTCTTAGTGCCGAGCGGAATGTTTGAAGGAGTTCTCGATACGAGAAGTGTTTTCATATCATGGACAGGGTGATCACCACTGAGGAGACGTTGTATGACTCCCGGAGACGGACGTATGGGATGTGTACAATCATCTGCTTTTAGGCAGACCGTTATCATGATGTGAGTGGAGGGAAGTCGTCTATTGCATGAAACTCGAGGGCGAATTGAGGCGAATTGGCTTATCGGAGCGTGTGCCTCATACATGTATCGCTTGAAGACGTATTTTTCGATTCAATGTGTACTACAACTCGAATGACGTTAGCGAGTGGCTTTGTTGTTTTGTTTCTGTTGCTTATATGTAGGTTCTGTGCAGAGATTCAAAAATGTGCAGGAGATACCAGGCAACTTGTCCTACCGGAATGGTGCCTGTAAGGCTTTGGAATGCTCCCCTTTTTGATGTACATTTAGCTGGGGTTCGGGAAAGGGTTCAGGTTCACTCCGTTGTACGAGTTTAGTGTTCGTCTTCGTCTGTAGGGTTCGATGAATACCGCGCAGAACTAAATTCAGAGTGCTTGGAGCTAATCAATGAACGGAGATGACTCGTAGACCACAGTTTGCCGTTTTTGAAGGTGGTATAGAAGGCGGCTTGTCCTACCGGATATGGAGTCTCTGGGCCAGCTCCGGTTTTTTACTTTTGGTATACTTATAGCATGGCGGATTGGCTTCTTGGGTTTTCGACAAGGAAATTCACTCACTTAGACCAAAGATTGTTTGCTGTCAAGGCGACTTGTCGTTGCGGACTTGCGCTCTCACTCCGTAACGGATATCAAGTTTATTTTTTGTTTGCGTGGAGGGACAGTCGACGTTGAATTTATTGTGGGAAGAAAGGAAAAAGACGAGGCAAATAGGCTTAGCTGCATATTCTGTTCATGAGAGATTTGGAAAGGTAGTTTTTCTTTATCGTGTAGAAGGAAGGTGCATATGAATGTTCATTACGTGCGAGGAAGAGACTTGAGTGGTTCTTCCCCAGCGACTCCAATACGATATGATATAAAATGTAGCGGGTTGAAAGACACACGAGTTGCTCTCATTTCGCACCGGGTGCTCGATCTGCCCACATGGACGTTGGATCCTTGAACGATGATGCTTGGTTTGTTGATATTGGTGTTCGATAGACGTCGTGGGCTCGTGATTGCTAGCGAAGCTGGGGCAGGGGGAGACTGCAAACTACAGCACCTAGATCACAGTCTGAATCGCAGCTGAGTGTTTTTGCAGGAGGTTGAACGAGATGAACATTGAAATGTGTAAAGAGGGAAGAATCAACAAGCCCAGTGTTTAATGCCACAGAAGGCCAGCTTCAGCAACGAGCCGGTGGAGAGTACAGTACCATCAATAAATCCTCGATCCAGGCGTTCGCTTCCTGTCAAAGCATGAGCCAGATTCCAATCGCGCAGTGGCCGGTAGTTATCCTTGGCAGATTGAGTGTCTCTTCAAAAGAAGACTTGTTCATGTAGGCCAGATCGTTCGTGAATCCGAGAAAACTTATTGCTAGAGTCGTTCATATCATACAAAGTCATTGGTGTCAGACGGAAGTGATATGGAAGAAGCCGAGCAACGATGATCGGCGCGTCGGCCGAATTCTGCCGCAAAGCAGGTTGTCCTGCTACTACGCACCAGAACGTCCTCTCCATCGTTTCCGCCGCTGAGGCCCGCGGCGCTTATCCTTCGCGTCAATATCGCGTTTAACTTACGCGTTATAGAGCCTGTGTGTCGCTGTCCACCTAATCAAGTGTCTCGCAGACGCTGACGCTGTTCCAGCTTTCGGTCCTGCCTCATCAGCGAGGTTTCCTAACAGCAAGAACGTGGATACCTCTCGCCAAGACTGGACCCCTCAGGCGCCGGCTGTCAAGGATTTAGACCGGACCCTTTCCCAGCGCGAATGGCTCCCATCAGGCTCCCATAATGGAAAAACTGATACTCGCCCTGAAGGCGGTTAAGCGCAATTGGGACCTACCCATTTGCAGTGCTGGCGAAGGATAACTAGTGCGTTTATTACCAGCTAGTTGGAAATCGTGCTGATCGTCGTTGCCGGGGGCGTAGAATCTTGTGTCATGGACGATAGACGTCTCAACGCCTGTTTACCATTTTGGACTTCTCGAGCCGACGAGCGGGCCCAGCGCCCTACCGGTCGTTCCGGACGAAGTATCAAGTAAAACCTATTGCCTCACCGACACCGCCCATCGTACTCTCACCCAAGGAGACGCGCAATATGCGACATCATTCAAGGACACTCGTGGACTTCACTAGACCTGGTGTTGGTTTTAAGACCTCCTAATATTCGTGGCGAGGTGCGTCCATTTCCGGCCGCCGATTACTACTTTTCACAGCTAACTCCGCATCGTAAGATGCTACGGTTCGCCTGTTTCTGTTGCGATCTCAATCACGCCTTCTCCACACCGAGTGTCCTCGACGTTTAGCAATCACGATAATAGTTATGGTGCGACTGTTTGGTCGTATGTATGGGATGTACATTCCTAACTGCCTTCCCTGGTCCACAGACTTTGGCGACAACAACATGGAAGCCATGTCACGATTTCAAACAAGCCACGTACCTTTGCTGGACGACCTTCCAGCGTAAACCCCATCGATGCTGACGCGTCTGGGTTCTATCGCGAACATGGACAACCGCATCTTCACCGTCACAATGACTTGGGCGTATCGCTCGGCGACGCTCCCTCAGGTTGACACCGCCATCCTCTCCCTCGCACATTATTCGGACGACGTGTGTTCAGCGCTTCACAATCGTCCGGTGGGAGGCGCTTACTTCTACGTCTAGGGTAGAACTTATTCGTAAGTCTTCACAAAAGTTAGTTGGACTACTGCTGATCCTGTTTTTAGAAAGCTTATTCACACCATTGCCACAGAAACGCTCAAGCCAGTTAGCGTCGCCCGTGGTAGAGGAACGTGGTCATCCCCATTTATTCCAAGCCTCTTTAGCCCGACATGCCCGGCGGCTGCTGTGCAAGCAAAGCGACTCGACATGACTCTTGGACTGTAGGATGTGGAGTCCAGATCCGTCGGTTGGAATGTCTACATACCCGCTGCTGTCGTACGCTCCCTCTGCCTTGCGGTTGCGTTGAGTTAGGCGCGTGCCTTGCTTGAAACGCCGAGATAGACGGCGTGTATTTGTGGTTGGGCTTCTTAGTCTTCGCGGACTTGGTCCCAGGCGGACAATATGTCGTCGTTGTAATTGTCAGGCGCACTTCTATTTTTGGCGCCTGGTAGTCCTTACGTCGTATACGACTGCATTGCTGGTAGATGTTGTACTGCTTGTTGAGAATGCGATACGAATCTTGGCTCGCTTTCCAAGTGCTTTCAAAAACTGGAGCGAACGTGCCAGCATCGACAGCAGGCATACCTCCAAGTTCATCTGGATGTAGATCGGTGTATGTGTCGGTTTGATGATGGCGGCATGAAACCCTGCTTATCATGAGCCAGGTGAACAGAAGCATCCCCACGCATCGCAAATCGAGCTGTTCCAAGCAGTATTAATGTGTCTCGACACTCACTACGCGAGGGTTGGATGTTGCCGCCTCGCTAGCCGAACTTAGTGTGGCGCAATTCGAGCACTATTACTCGATGGACATTCCCAGTTTCTTTCACTGTCAGGGCGCGGCTGAACAACGGCTTCTAGACTGAAACCCCCCAATATGCGTAAGGAGTCGCAGTCATATTCCATTTCGTATCCTGACGAATGAGTCGATGCGCGCTATGAGTTGTTTCACGGCAACTACGCCAGAGCAGTTTATTCCTTTAGAAGTCCGATATCACCGTATACCTAGCGCGTTAAGTCCCAGTGTCGGAACCTAATTCAGAATATTTTCTTTCAGGCATCTAGGCAGCTCGTGAGCAAGATGATAGCTGGATTCGTAAACGCCTGTCGCAAGTCCACGGAAGTATTTGGTAATCCGGTGGACGGTTTCGTTTCCTAAATACTGAAACCCAGCGGCTTTTTGATTGATGGAAATGTCAAAGAGGTTCAAGACAGTGTGTGCAACATACGAAGCGACTAAAGTGTTTCTTAACGTCTAAGACCGCGGATAGGGTGGCATACAGTGTTTCTCCAGCATCAGCGCTGGTCGGGAATCTTCGAAGCGTCTGTCGAAGCAGTCTCACATCAATGGTTCGCCGAAGGCTCTTCTTGAAACACATCGTTCTGAAGCTTCTTCACTCTATACCTTCACTTGTCTGACATTTACAGGTCTGAATCCCCAGCGGTGCCCCAGAGAAGAGAAGTAATGACTCCGAATATGAAGCGTCTTAGTTCTCTGGCATAGTTGACTCGCTATTTCGTCGTCACACTCAGTTAGGACCCCTGTTGGACCATTAGAAACAGTGAAGAACGACAGGCCCTGTAGCATATATAAACCCTCATGAAAACATGAACTCCTCAGAGATACACATTCTCTCTCTGTGCCACTCCTCAATCTTTGCCGTCGACTTCAGACGCAAGGACCATGCAGTTCAACGTGTTGCTCACCCTTGCTGTAACCGTCTTCGGCGCTGCGTTGGCGTCCCCCGTTCCTGATACGAACGCGTACCGTTTGGCGCACGGACTTCCTCTTAAGCCGCCCATGATGAGTGAGTAGAGAATTCACTACCTTGCTATTCGAGAGACTGACGATACTCTTAGAGCGCCACTAGAAGTTCCTAGAGCGAAGCATCGCCAGCTCCTTAGGTTATAATCAATGCATAGAAGTTTGTCTGCTTGAAGCGGTATTTGAATCGAGTTCTCATAGTTTGGCAGATCAGGATCCGGATTTCTCATTCGCTTTCTGGCACAACCAACTTCCGTTTTTCATGCTCCATTTTACATTCATAGTTTCCATCTTCTGTGGGCTTAGAGGATTTAGAGAATATATACCTCATTCACCGTTAACGTCGGACAGGGTTACATGACGCATATTTCGAGGCGCCACATGCCTTCCACGTTAACATGAGTTCTGTAGCGGCAGTACATCCAACACCGTGATATGACTTTTGAGCGAGTCAAGTACCGGGTGCAAGGCCGTTTCAACACCAAGATCTAGTGCGCCGCTTCGTATAGTTCTTGTCGCGACGTCCTCGCCCATCACCAGAGAAAGAGGAAGCGGACCAAGATCAAGGCTCCTCTCGTTACACAGGAGATGAGAACGTTCTCGAAGGCGCGTATCGGCGTATATGTGAGCTGAAAAGCTTTGGGATTCAGGGCTCAAGCGAAGCACCTTTCGTTTCTGACGGGGAAGAAGCACGGATGAGTTGAACAAGCGCGAAGAAGCTCTTCTGATAGCAGATCATGAAGTGGGAGACCGATACATGCCGGCGAGTCCGAGGAGCGGTTGTACTCTACACTGCTGCTACAACGTCAACTCGAACATACGTGTGGTAATATGAGATACGACGTGAGGCGCGTACTGCTCTGCGAATGAGGGGGTTAAAAAGACCGTGCCGGATGTATAGATAGGTTCTGTATGTGTGGTTTACCTGAGCCAGGGAGAGGAGGTGAGAGTAACATACTAGAGAAGAGGACTGATCGTGCGCAGGACGAGCAGGCGAAGATGACGGTGAGGACGCAATGGGATGAGGAGACGCTGTGAAAAAGTGAGAAGGTCGTGTCATTCTTCAGGAAGAAGCTTCGAGAGGTGGTAATCAAGGGATGGTGAGGCGAAGGGTGAGGAGAGGAAGATCAAGGAAGAGAGCTGAGGGAAGAAGAGGATTGTTCACGGCTACGAGCCGTCACTCGGAGGTTCGCATTCTTGCCAAGTACATGAATGTACCGCATGACGATGTGATAGCAAAGCAGATACAGATGACAGTGATCATTCAAGGTAGGATCGGCATGCTCTGCCGTACACAAGCATGAATAAACATCACATGACCGCCACTTTCCTAGTTTCCGCCACCACGATAGGACCACGATCTATACAAGAGCACGCTCGGGTAAACGCGTTCTGTGGTCTTTCTGCCGGTCTTACATTGTAGCAAGGACCAAAAATGCCTTTGCTGTCGTATTTCCCACCTGTTCACTCATCTTCCTCTCGATACATCTGGAAAGGCCTGTTTGCATTTAGACGACTTAATACAACTTAAAGCACTAAAAGATGATGAAGACTAAAAGGCTACAAAGGCTCTTTCAGAGAAGGTTCTCTGAGACATGTATCTTAAGATATCCTAAGGCACTCCAAGACACTCTCAAAGCTATCAAAAAGCACTCTAAAGTTGATATAAAGCATGTGTCTCAAAGAACCTTCTCTAAAGATGACTGTTGTATGTCTTGCACTTACTCAAAAAGCACTCTTAAAGCTATCTCAAGGCTCTTTAAAGTCCGTAGAAAGCAGGTGAATCTATGAACCTTGTCCACATGCATCACACAAGCCAATAAAAAGCATCCAAGAAGTACTACTAAAGTCATGCAAAGGGTTCCGAAGTTAGGCATTCATATAGACCTTAGCTTACATATGCTGCTCCAGCCCAATCCAGTCAGGCTCAGAAAGCCCACAAGAAGCCAAGAAAAGTAAAAAATAATTAACAGCATATCCACAAAATACAAAATCAGTATCAGTAGCTACAGGCAGTCTGTATACAAGAACATAGCATCATACACAAGGTGCACATCAGCAGGGTCCTCAGCCTCATCAGAGGTGTTCTTCTCTACACACTAGTGTTCATGTCACCCCCCCCCCTAGTCCATGTCTTGTCCTCATCATAGTCCCGGTCCCGGTCCCGGTCCTCGTCTACGTTGCAATCAGTCCTCGTCCTCGTCGCAGTCAGTCCTCGTCCTCGTCGCGGTCAGTCTTCGTCCACATCGCAGTTGCAGTCCTCATCCACGGCGAGGCCTTAGTCCTCGTCCACGTCGCTGTCGCAGTCCTCGTCCATGTCGCGGCCACAGTCCTCGTCCATGTCGCGGTCGCAGTACTCGTACACGTCGGCATCGCAGTACTCGTACACGTCGGCATCGAGTCCTCGTACATGTCGCCATTGTAGTCCTTGTACATATCGGCATCGTCCACAGTGGTATCCTCGAAGGTCGTTGTCCCCAGGTGGTCGTCATTCTCCAGTATAGTCGTCGTAGTCGCTGTCCTTAAGCATGGTTCCTCGCGTGTGGCAATCCTCGTCCTCAAGAATGGTCATCGTCGTCCTCAAGTACGGTCGTCGTCGTCTTGTTATCGTCATCCTAGGTGGGATCGTCCTCGAGCTCGGGCTCGCCGTCATCCTCAGTGTGATTATCGTTGGCCTTGATGGAGCATTATTGTCGCGCTCAGTGAGTTTGTCGTTGCCGTCGGTATGGGGTCCTACGCTCATCGTTAGAAAAAAGTGATCTGCCGAGGTGCAAAAAAAATATACAACGCACCTCGCAACATTGTTGCTAGCAACAACAAAGGATGGTAACACTCAAAGATGGTGTGCGCAAAGCAGCACCGACGGGCGACGTGCACAAGGCAGCGTCGAGGAGGGAGTCGCAAGGGGAGGTAGTGGTAAGAGAGACAAGTGCCAATTGATCGAGACCGCACATTTAAACCAAGCGTCACGTGAGGTGTACGTGGCTTCAAGTGCCGACGGCAAAATGGACTTGGCAATTATTTTCGGGGCCTGGAATCAGAGTCGACGTTGACGGCGCTGTCAGCGACGTCAACAAATGAATGGGAAAAAATGAAAAAAACGTACCAACGAGCGCCGCGTCACCAGCAGACAACGCGCCGTCTCCAATCCAACTAAGACCGTGCTCGAAGCCTGGCCCCTGCACACCGGCAGGGCGAGGAGTTCCTATGACGGCTCGGGTTCTTCTAGCGCAACGGCGCTTCCGTGTTGAGCTATCCGAGAACCTCGTCGTTGCAGCGCTTAATGGCGCGAGGAAGTCGGCATGTTATCCAGGTGGAGGCGAATGCGAGGATACAGATAGAATAGGAAATTGAGCGGAAGCGGCTACGGGCAAAAGTCCGAGGTCGTGGTCGTGGTCGTAACATGGCGGTAAGAGACAAGAGACGACGAGCGAAAGGTGCTGATCACAATTCGGGGTTTGCCGGATCGTGAACGGAGCATCCTCAACGTCGCTCGGAACGACGATGAGAGGCTCGGAGTAGCCAAACAACCGTCGGTATTTCCTTCTGCATATGTCTAATGTCAATCCCAGGTATATTTAGGGATTGGTATAGCAAGGAACGTCGGGAATTTGCTTACATAGCAAGTATCCCATCCGCATTCGTATATTACGAGCATTTGAGCTCGTTGCAATGCCGTACCTGCCAATAATTTGCTTGGGATATCTCCAACATGGCTATTCCTGTCTGTTCAGAGAAGAATTATTACTGACATTGGCCAGAATTAATGGAGACGACATAAACCGTGAATTCGAACAGTGTGGATTCGATCACTCTCCCTCCAACCTCCACCATCGACAACAGCACCCTGCTTTGGACGACCCCGGCTCTTACCAGCACTGATACGGAAGCATACCGCGGGACCTGCAACCGACTTTGAGTCGTTGCAGGGTGTGGGAGGCCGACCTTGCGTCGTCTCCCATGGTCATGGAGACCGACTCTGCGTCGTCCCCTTATGAACCAACTCGACTCAAGCCTCGCTAGCCTCCGGACTTCAACTCACAGAAGATGAGCCGACTTTTGGAATGGATTGCCGCGTAAGCCCTGGACGACAGGCAGCAGATGCAGCAGTACTTTGAGGAGGAAGGCCGACTTCAAGACAGCGCTAGCCCCGCGGCAAGCACAGAGTGGGTTTGAAAGGACGGGATTAGGTGGATTCTCCATCCTCGTTTCCTGGCGAGGCATTATGAAGTGTGTGGTGTTCGATTTTTCAAAGATTTACTCAATGGACCTAACATTGTCTAGAACCCGCAGAAGGATGTCACCTCCGCCTCCGCATAATGTCGCGGTCGCCAACAATGACGACGCCCAACAACAGCAGCAGTAAGAGCCGCCGCAGACCCAGCAGTACCACAATCCGAGCAATGATCGGACGGTGGTCTCCCTCCTACCACCACTACCATCCTCAATTCGTGACCTATTCCCGGAAACGTCGTCGTTTGAGACCGACTTTGCGTCGTCTCTCTCGGATCTGATTCATGTTCGCGGGTTGAAGAGCCCCGGCCCCGCTGGACGCGTAAGCCCTCCAACGAGGCTGCATATCAACGAGATGTCGAGGACGGCGGTGGCAGCGGCGGCTTTACGACGATGACAGCGTCCCCGCCGACATAGCAACGACAAATAGCCGTGTAAGCCCTAGACGGCAGGCAGCATCTTTTTTCCTGCATTCACCGAGCGCAGCGGCGACAATGGGAGGCTGCGAGGCAGCATGAGCGCTCCAACAAGGCTGCACGTTCATCGCATCGTGATCTCCTTCCTACCTCCACCATCATCATCATTTCCTGTGCCTTATCCCTCCGCGACTATTCTCTGTGTGCTTTTCTTCACACCCTAGATCTCCCAGCGACGCAAACACGACGCCATCAACGCACAAACTCCACGTCAAGGGCACTGCTCTGCGGCATTTTTCAAAGGACTTTTGAAGGGCTGGAGGGGGGATCGGTGCTTTCGTTTGGTGGCGAGGTACGCGGGTTTTCATTGCTGTTTTTCATTCCATTTATTTTCAGCAGCATCCGCTGACGACGACCCCGCGACAATCTCGTCACAAAGACGACGACACCACCATGACTAAGACAACGGTCTACCCTAGTACATTACCCACGAGCGAAGGAGGAGACTGCCACGATGTTACCGTGGGCAGTATCCATGACTTCAGGTCTCCTTCCGTTCTTCTTGACATAGATGTCCCGTGAATTCGACGCCGCGCTGTCTACTACAGGCGACGTCCCAAGGTGTGTTTTTTCTCCTCTCTACAACTTATTTGAACTGTCGCACCAAGTCCAGCGGCGGCGGCAAGGCCGCAATGACCACGACAACGATGCCGCCGTCGCAATCACGGCAAACAGGCAAGTGTAGTCTTGCGAGGACAACAACGACAGCATTACCACCACCACGACGATTCATGGCAGCCCGCGGCGCTATCACCACCACCATTACCGATGCTCCCTTGATGATGACGACAACGACAATTCTCACCCCACCGAGACACTGCAGGACGACTACGCCCACGTTACCACGGCGACAAGCGCAACGCTATGAAGATCTGGATCGCTGGACTACAACCACCAATGGCAGGTGCTTCCTCCTTACGCATCCACACATCCTTCGGCTAACACTGGGACAGATCTGCATGTACGAATCTTCAGCCCAGGTAGAGGCTATGACATCCCCGGGCCCTTCGGCATGTTGCATTTGTGATTGGACATCCAGATTCACGGCGGCGATGTGGCGCGGGTACATTCAGGTCCCCAGCAAGGACATTTTATTGACCGACTTTCATCTCATCGAGTGCGAATGTTTATTTACTTATATACCAATACTTGCAGATAGAGCAGCTAGAGTACTTGCCTAATTCAGTAAGGGGCCTGTAGAAACCGCAACACTAATGACTTCAATGAAGTGATTGTGGATGGCAAGCAGTGACTGGGGCCTTTGTGACACTCTGAACACACCCTGAAGTTGATTTTGAAGAAGATGTAGGTGACTTAAGGTCACTGTAGGTGGTAGTCTGTATGGTGCCTATCTAAAGATGTTGAAAAGTTTAGGTATCAGAGACATTTGACTAAAGAGGGTTTAAGTAGCTTATAGATTAGTGTCTACACTGCAGTTATCTTAAGTTACTTTTAGAGGCTTCGAGTAGCTTACAGATTAATGTCTATACAGCACCTATCTTAAGTTGCTTTTGAAGCTTTAAAGTGCTTTTGTAGCCTTAAGGTTTATGTTACAAAGACATCAGACTTAGGATGCTTAAATGCAATATGGCCTTTCCTGATGTATCCCACCACAAATGCCTTGTGCTTGTCCAATGAGAGGTCTCATCCACCCATGCTGAGTAGAGACCTCAACGAGTCCGACGTGAGTCAGACTCGCGACTCATGACGTGAGTACTCACGTCAAAAGAGGTCCTGTTCAGACTCGCGTCGGACTCGACTCGCAGTGACTCACGAGTCATCGCGAGTCTACTCGTGAGTACTCGCCATGAGTCCGAGTCATCTCGGATACTTACGAGTACTCACAAGTCCATACACCCCCTGATTCATGCACAGTGAACATCCCTGGGCAATGGCACAGGGACAGTCAACTGGGCATGAGGATGGGAAGGGGGTGACACCAGAAGGGTAGTAGGGTAGTGAGGTAGTGGTAGTGGAGGATGGAAGGATGGAGCAGATGATGAGGGAGCAAGATGGGTAGTTAAGACAAAAAAAAACTCACCTTCAATCCCATCACCGCCGCTGTCCACCACGCACAATAGTGGTTCCTCCTCCGTGACGCGCTCTTGCGTTCGCGTCGCCATCCCGTTCACTCAGCGCCATCCTCTACCCATTCTCGGTGCCATGTCCTTGTCATCCAGTCGTCGTGGCGTCGTGGCGTCCAGTCGTTGTTACCGTGATGATCCCGTCGTCGTTGTCGTCGTCGTCTGGAAGTTGTTGTGGTCCAGGCCGGCGCAGAGACGGCAGCAGCAGGCCTGGCACAAAGCCAAAGCCTGAGACACACCCCATAGGCTGCCTGACAATCGTCAGAGCAGCAGGGGCGACAATCGTCGCTCCCTGGGTGGTCGTGGTGGTGGAGAGAGAGAGAGATGAACGAGATCGAGTCATCGATCAACGCTGACGCGTCCTTTCGGATCTCGGCCCGATTCGCCGGATCTGGCGAAATAGTCGCGTATGGCTCGTTTGAGCGACGCAAGCATCCGTTTAACTTGTAAAAAATTTGTAAATTATGCTTAAATACATATATGAATATTTGCGAGTCATTGTGTGATGACTCGCGTGAGTACTCATGCTCAGAAGATCGATACTCACACTCGTACTCGTACTCGTTACCATGTGACTCGCGAGTCCCACGAGTGCGAACTCCGAGGTGCCCGAGGCGAGTCGAGTCCTGGCAAGACTCGCGGACTCGTGGACTCGTTGAGGTCTCTAATGCTGAGCGAAATATTACTTGACGCCGCCTCTCATCTTAGCTTGCGATTACCTCGACTCACTCGACCCTGATGCTTGTATGTCGACAACTGGCCCGATGTTCTGGACTTTCAAGTTCGATGTGCTGACACCCATATTACGCGCCGTCGATCTTTTTTCAAGACAGGCCTATATCTTAACGGCGCGAATTGTCAGGTGGGTGGCGCTGTCATCCTGGTACTGGAAATTTTCACACCTCGCTTAGGCCGTTTACCTTCGTAACTCCGAGGCTTCATGGTCTATCGGAATGGCGCCTCATTGCGCGAAATAAGAAGGCTTTTATTATATTGCCTGGAGACCGTCAATCCGCGGTAAGGAATCACTTTTTTCGTTCGGATTCCGTAGACTGAAATGTGATTAGCAGTAAAGCTCATGACCATCATAATTCACTTCATCCTCCTACGTCGCTGAGGAGATTGTTTTCCAGGCACGCGCGGCCTGTCTAGTCGCATTCCCCTTGTTGTTGGCGAAGATCATACGTTCCTTTCGATCTTCAGGCTACTTTTCTTGCATTTGTCCGGCGCATGGTGCGTATTTATCAATCTTCACTCTGAAATGATTCAGCGTGATCTTCTGAGGCGCGCGCGAGAGGCAGCTTGATGCCTGAACCTTGGAGGCAAACTGTACCACGAATACTAGCAGTGCCGTAGTTCGAAAAATACATTCGATTCGCCAGTCCCTTGGAAGATAAGCAGAAGAAAAGGGAAGGACTTGAATGACAGAGAAACTCGTTCGCCATCAGCTAAGTACTCGGGCGCCACACCGGAACGAGCTCCCAAAAGACAAACAGAGGAACATCTGAGCGAGGGTGTAGCCAATCCATTTTTCAGGTGAAATGTAAGTATACGGCTGAGGGAGATCCCACTCCGGCGTCCACGTATCTCAGTGGATACGCGTGATGCCTCAATCCTTGCGACTGCCTCATTTTTTGATAGAAGGACGGCATAGGGAGGAGAAATCGCAAGTTCAATGTGGCGCTCTTCTTAGGCGGGCGACTTGGGACGGTAACTGCGTTTATTATGTTTGTTCCCTTGATGTCGACTATTACCTCTCCTGGATAAGCTGCATTCGCCGCTTATCTGCGTGGCTGCTTGGCCTACCGGAAATGCGCCTCCTTGTCTTGCTTTCGACCACGCTGTGGACGGGGCCACATGGCCTATCAGATAGGCGTGTCAGCATACATTTCTCCTAGCATCCTTTTTTGTTTTGATTGTTCATATGCAATCGTCGGCAGGTAAGTACTGTATACCCCGTGGAGTGAGAAGGCTAATCCTCTTGCTGCTGAGAGATCTAGATTGATTTCATGGAGAGGAGTTTCGAGGACCAGTGAGGGCGATCCGTCGTCTGTACCAATGCGAAGAGATATTGTCCTGCTATGGGAAACGGGTGCATAGGATGGACTTATGCCACTGTTTGCGTTGAGGCAGATTGGTTCTCATGATGGGAGTCGTCTTTTGCATGAGACTCGAGACGACTTGGCTCATCCGACAGGGAATCTCATACAAAGAAGGAATCTAATGTGTGTTTTTAGGTTTTTCGAGTTCGTCTGTATTCAGCGACTCAGATGTGGCACCTTGGCTTCAGTCACGATTAGAGGACTGATTCTAGGGTGCTTGGAAGTACTCAGTGAACACGGTCCGCGGTGTTAAGGAACTGTCTTTGAAGACCTCATCGGAGGCGACTTGTCCTACCGGACGTGGTGCCTCTCGTCGAGGCAAGCCCGTTTTTTCACTTTTGATGCGTACTAGGACGTCAGATTCGCGTCTGTTGTGTTCAATAAGGAATTAATTCAGTCACAACGGAGATTATACGACGTCGAGATGACTTGTCCTGCAATGAGTGGAGCGCGGGAGCGGATTGTTTTGCTTGCGCGCAGAGAAGCTCGGTTGGATTTCGGGTGTGAAGACAGGAACAAGACGAGGCAGACTGGTGTAATCGCTGAATCATCTGCTCATGGGGACCGATAGAATGCTTTTTTTCTGGGTTGTCCGAGAGGAAAGAAAGTGAAGCTGCGCAGGATATCCGTTTCTTTCGTGCGAGCGTGATTCCGCCTCGTCGATTACAGACTCCGATATGGAATGATATAAAAAGTATGTGCGATTCTATTTCGTGATCAAAGGTAGCGTGCTTAGCAGATGGACTATGCGGCCACAGAATGAAGATTGGCATGACACACGATACACGGTACTCCATTTCACCAGCCGCTCCCGTCCATGACGTGCTGTGATGACTAGTCGGCTGATGGCGGGCGGAGGAGGAGGCGGCGACGAGTAGTGGGAAGCAGGCAAGCGGTGAGGGCGTGTATCCCGATGGGATGAGGAAGCGAGAAGCGCATGGGAGAAGCTGGGACGTGACAGGAACTGTAAGCTGCAGAGTCAAAGGTGTTGGATGACGAAGAGTAGGGAGGGAAGATCTGAGGAGGGGCCAGAAGAGATAACAGATTGACCGCACTCTCGAGGGACGTGTATCATTCGGATATCGTTTGCACTGAAGAAGCAGTGCATGTGTTTGTCCATGTTAGTCTCTACCTACTCTCGACCACCATCACGTCGATTAGAATTGCACCTCCAGTGCGCTGTTTCGTCTTGAAAATCGTGTCCTTCCAATCCCTTGTCTCCATTGTTGACGGCAACTTCTTGGTCGCGCAGAATATCGCTGACGGACCACGCTCGCTTTGGGGAACGGTCTAGCACGTAGGGACATGCAGTGCGTTGATTTCATTTTATGCCTTTATCGTGATGTTTATTTATTTTCAAAATAGACACTCTTTCCGTGTCATGGACGCGTCCTCCCTTTCGTGATCATATCGCCTAATACCCCAGACCTTCGCGTCTAGATGCCCTGGGACCAATTCCGAGCACAGTCATCCAAGGAATCGTCCTCCGTTGTGCGCCCTGCATTCGTGAGCAAATATGGCGCATAAGAAGAATTGGGAGTGACCTACCAGCGCCTAGCACGTCGGACAAGGAAGCGCCCTCAGTCTTGCGCACTGGATTCGTTGGGAAATGCGATGCGCAAAAGCATTTCCAGTCGACCCATTCCTTAAAGTGTTAGGCCCCGCAGTGCGGCCATTTATGTCTGCGATTATCATCTCCGCTAACGCTTTTTGCAGCTACGCCTTGGGACGAATGCATCTTCCGTCCATCCCGGTCTTACGCGCATCCGTCCTTCGGTGTCTGATTGGCCAAAGGAAGCATGGTGGAGCTGAGCGGAGGGTACATTGCTGACAGGTGCGAATGCCTCAAGCGTTTGGAACACTTCTGATCGTCGTGCAGGTCGACAAGGACTCCGACCATGCCGTGGTAGACGTATATGCGTTCTATCTG
This sequence comes from Hymenopellis raphanipes, assembly GCA_036872995.1. NCBI lineage: Eukaryota > Fungi > Basidiomycota > Agaricomycetes > Agaricales > Physalacriaceae > Hymenopellis > Hymenopellis raphanipes. Next base: position 5,132,520 of record JAYMDG010000001.1, read on the forward strand.
GGGATTGGACGGCCGTTGTCTGTAATCACCCCTTCCCTTGGGTCAATACCGCATCGTTGCTGCGAACCATCCACCATGACATGACACGCTTTCGCCGTTAGTTTTGCGATCACAAATCATCAATCACGCCCTGCCCATATCGAACGTGCTCACATCTCCCTGGTCGCGGCCTCGTCTCGAGCAATTCTGGTGAACACGGATCTAGTAATTGTGCATCGATTTGTATGTTTCCCCAAGCTGCATTATGTGGCGGTTCCTGACGACCGTCGCTGCTCGTTCCAGCATACCCTCTATTGGTGCTGACGCGTCCGGATTCCATCGGGAGAAGGAACGCCCTCATCCTCACCGTGCAGAATGACCATAGAGGCTCCCTCCGCTCGACAGCGCCCTCCCTTCAATCGGCACGCCCTCGGTGAACAATTCTGTCAGGCTACTATCTGGACGACCTGTCATAACGTCGTAGGGATGCTTCGGGGAAGACCATCGTCTTGCGCCAGCCCATAGACGGACTTTCCAGAGGCGAGAAGAAGTCTTTACATCCGCGTCCTCTACATATAGGGCGGCTGTAGTCAGTGGTGCCGACGTGGTGCTTTGAGACCTTCCGGAACGTGTCTACTTGGAACTTACTGTAAGTCTTCATCAAAACGGGTTGGACTATCACTAATCCTGTCTTCAGAACGAGGCTTGTTAGCACCATTTACAAAGAATTCCCCCAACGACTTGGCCTCGGCCGTAGCAGAGGAGCGTCATAATCGCAGGACACCGTCTCTACAAGCCCCGGTGCAAAGCAGGCACTTTGGCCTTCCTGGTTGCGGCCCGACATACCTGGTGGGGTGTGGAAGGAATGCTACTCGACATTCAATGGTTTCGCAGATGCTTGGACAATAGGACGGGGGCTGCCGACCTTCGCTCGTCGCCATCCGGCGGTCGTTATTGTCGAACTTGCAGTTGCGTCGAGCGGAACGCCGTGGAAGGAGATGGACGTTTACCGAGCATCTTGGTCTTCGTAGACGTTGGTTTGAAGCGGACCATACGGCATCGTAGCAGTTCCGGGGCCCTCTTCCGCATCGGATACGACTACACCACCTGTACCAGACGTCTGTACTACCTGTGGAGAATATCATCCGACTCTTTGTTCGATTTCTTAGTGTGGTTTGAAACTCTGGCGCGAGCGTGAAACCGTGACAGCAAGGAGGGGATGCTTGCCTACATGGGAGTCGAGATGGCGGAGTGAAACCATGAGCTGGGTGGTCTCGTCAATGGTCACGCGACAACTGGTGATGTTGTCTTGACATTGTGTGGCGTAATTCGCGTACTATTGGATTTGTCATCCGTAATCGGAACAAACTTCTTGTTTCTGTGTCTTGCAATGCGGGTGGACACGAGAAATAAAGCAAGCCCATTTGTTATAAACGAAGGGGCCATGATACTGAGTAAGTGCATTGTTATCCTCGGGATACTCTCGGAAATTGTATTTCAATGACTGATGAGCACACGCTGCGGCCACTTAGCTAGTTCTGGGTTGAAGTCCTCGAGGCCGCTTGTCCTATCGGAACTGCGTCTCATGCATTATCTTGCAAGTTGCAACTTTTTGCCGATACCAGGGTGGACTTAGGATAGGTCGCATTCTCAAATTCTCAGGAGTGGCAGAGGCCACATGTCCTACCGGATAGTGCGCGCCTCGTTGATAAGGTTCGCCGGACTTCTTTTATTTTACTTACTTGCAATCGTTGACAGGCGGAGTGCTTGATTTGCGATAGTCCCCCCATTTTACGGATCTTGATAATGTATTGCGGTTCAAGATTCGGTCAAGGGAGCACAGCGCGTCGAGGCACCAGGTGGCGTTGTTTCCTTTTTTTGGCAGACGAGCTATCTTCTACTGGAGGCGACTTGGCTTGTCGGAACGGCGCTTCGTGACCGACTCCCGAAACTTGTTTTTGGGCTCGATGTGTACGAGTCTGACGGCGACTTTTATCCCTAGTTCCCATTGCTTATTCTTGATGTAGCCTGTAGGAAGATATGAGGCATTTTGAAGGGCGCCTGCTGTCGACTCAGTACGGGTTGCGGAGGAAGAGTTGCATCTGGAGGCTCGACCAAGGTTGATTGATTTTTATATCGCTGAATGGTGAGTCATGCGCTGCTGATTATCCTCGGTACGCTGCTCGTCGTCCTCGGGATGCACTCCCCCCACACACGCTCACTCCGAGCTAGTTCTGCGTTGACGTCCTGCGAGGCCGCTTATCCTAGGGGAACTGCGTCTCATGCGTGGGCTAAGGTCGATACTACTTTTTACGGACATCGGGGTTGGAATCGGGATCCTGTAGGTCGCATCCTCAAATTCCCAGGTGTCGCAGAGGCTACATGTCCTACCGGATAGAGCGCGCCTCGTGTTGTCTCTGGATTGATATCTTTTATTTTACTTGCAAGTAGGTCAAAGCAGAAGGGCGACTCGTCTTCAAGGAGACAGCGCGTCGATATTGTTTACATTTTTTTTGCAGACGAAGCCGTCTATAGTGAAGGCTCTCGTCTACTGGAGGCGACTTGGCTTATTGGAAAGGCGTTTCATGGCAGACTAGCAGGACGTCTTTTGGCTCCATGTGTGAGACTCTGGTGGTAGGGAGTGAGTAACTTGATATGAGGCGACTTGTCCTCGCCTGATGTCGACTCAGTATGCGTCGCGGAGGAAGAAGTTCCAAGCTGTTGCTGGCTCGAAGACGATTGGCTCGTCTCTTGATTTTTATATCGCTGAATGGTTCAGCCACGATTACAGGGTGGCACTAAGATGTGCTTGTTGAATCGATATGCCGTCGGGGCATGCCCAAAGGCCACAAGATGTTAAACTAGTAGAACGTCAAGGCATCTAGACAGTGTACGAAGACATTGGAAGTTGGCGGTCTAAGACAGAGTACCACAGTATCCTTCCAGCGTCTGACGTGGTTGTCGAATGGGGGCACAGCTTGACTGAAAACACTCTGTCATCTCATTGTTGGGCCGAAGCCCCTAGTTGAAGCTAAACGGAACGTCTTCACTCTAGATCTCGACTTTTCAGACGGTGAATCCCCCTTGGAATCCCAGCGGTGGCTAGGTAACAACTCCTAATATGCCAAACCGTCTTAGTTCTTTATCGGTGTACTGGAATAGCCTACTCGCTGGGTCGACCCCTGTGGCACGACTAGAAAGACAGTCCTGCTGTATATAAACCCTCGGGAAAACATGAAATCCTCAGAGACTCTCTCCTTGCCGCACTCTGCCGCCGCCTTCAGACGCAGTCACCATGCAGTTCAACGTTCTATTCACCCTTGCTGTAACCGTCTTCGGCGCTGTGTCGGCATCACCCGTTCCTGATACGAACGCGTACCGTTTGGCGCACGGGCTTCCTCTGAAGCCGCCCATGATGAGTGAGTAGCGAGTCCTTACCTTATTACTACTCCCGAGACTGACTACCTTTTAGGACACCATCTGGATGTGCCCAGAGCAAACCCATCTCCGGCTCCCTAGATCGTTATGAATACGTAGAGGTTTGTCGCTGTTGAATCGGTAATTGATTCGAGTGCTCATGGTTTTGCAGATCCACTTTCTGACGAAACAAACTTGCGTTTCTCATTCTTCGGTGTACATACATGTGGGCTTAGACAATCTAGAGAATATAGACCTCATTTACGGTTGACGTCGGAGAGGGTTACGTGACCGACCTTGCCTTCCACTTGAACATGAGCTCTCAGCTCTGCAGCAATGCACTGGACACTAACACGACGATCATGAGGTAGTCTTTCTGCTTGTAAAGGATGAATATGCCGTGTAGCTTTAAGCCCGAGCGAAATCCATGGCGCGCCGCGTCGTATCTTTTCTCTAGACTGGCAATCATCGCCCCTGCACCTGAGAAAGAGGAGGCGGCGGAAGAACAAGGCTCCGCTCACTCCGCAGGGGATGAGATGGGCACTTAAGCACACGTTCGCGAGGGCATATCTACGAGCTGTGAAGATTCGGGATTCATTAAGCGATGCACCTTTGTCTGCTGTGTCCGTGTACACCTAAGTCCGTACCTGGTCACAAGAACAATCAGAACTTGGGACCACCACTAATGATAAACACAGAGTGCAAATGATCAACTCAGAGTGAGAGAGATCAAGAGAGAGAAGAGTGAGAGAACACTCAAGACAGAGAAAGAAGATGAGAGTCTTGTTGGGGTGCTAACTAAGGAACATAGGTTGAGTACAGTAGCTTATATACTGTACGAAACCTCCTGAATGATAGGCTAAATGTTGAGGCTACTGAGTCAGAGATAAGTGTGAAACGTGTGTAGAGTGATATACCATGGTAACTAATGAATATGTCAAGGGAAAACTATGAGGAATGGGAGAAGAAGGCCTTCTAGACTCATCTGAAGGCTGTGTGAAACGTGTGTAGGCTGTGCGAGGCTGTGGGTGGTGATAGATGGTGCGATCGTGTCAACGAGAAGACACGATCACCTGATGTGGGTCCCAGTGTGCAATCCTGCAGGATTGATACCGTTTCCATGCACAGGGAGTGCATGAACGGTACATCTCCCCCCAACCAAAAATTTCAATACCGGAGGGATTGAAAGTGGGCAAGAGATCACGAAAAACGCGTTGAAAACCAAGCGGGTCCGTGTTTGAAGATGACACGGAAGACGCCAAATGTCGGACAACGCCAAGGGCGGACAGAAGCTGTCAAGGAAGTTGTCCAAGCGATTGGAGTAACGCCAGGAGTCCAGGAGTCCAAACGACAGGCGTCAAAACGCGGAATCAGGTCCAGTGTCCCGAAAAGGAAATTACCGCCCGCGGACGCGCCAGAGGAAAGCGACGAGAGGGAAGGAAGCAGAAAATGCCTCCAGGTGGGGAGAGGAAATAAAAGGCTGAAGGAAAAGCAGAGAAAGACATCCACCGCATCCACAACCATGTCCCAATCCACTCTCCGTAAATCCACTGCCTTCGACCACGTCCGTGACTACCAGACGGTCAAGGTTAATATCACCGACTATGAAGCTCCAAAGGCTCCCAACAGCGATATCGCTCTTGTAGACCAGCGCGCCGGGCTGCGCTTGCAAGGACAACTCGTCGGGAACGTGTTCAAAGCCCTCGCCAGCCAGGCCGACTTCGGCGCAGGTGGCGGCACCACCTCTCGCAGCAATTACATCCACCAGGTGTACCAAGAGATGGTAAGCGACCCGCCGAGAGCATGCAGCAGAAGCTAACATCTCAACAGAGCCTCCTCCGCTTCACCGAGAGCTGGCTTCGCGAACACGGGTACCCGCTCGTCCCTTCTGGGGAGCTCAAGGCAGTCTTCGCCGCGTTTCGCGAGAGGATGCTCATCCATTACTGGGACGAGACGCTGTACGCCCTCTTCAAGCACAACCCGCAGTTCGGCGAGCCGCCCAAGGAATTGGCGGCCGAACACGCGGCTCTTCGCGTCCAGGCAGACTTGCTTGGTACCGGTGGTCTCGCGGACCATATCACCGGCCGTACTAGGAACGTCTTCAAAGACGGGCCGTACTCGTCCTTCTTCCCTTCCACGAACGCCGGGGAGCACTACGAGCACACCGTGCGTGTCGGGCCCATGCAGAACAACTTCAACGTCCTCTGCGGCTCCGGCGGGGTTCGATTCTCCAGCGACGTCCAAGACCCAGGCTACGCGGGCCCCGCCGTCGAAGCAGGCGCGTACAAACTCGCCGACAACATCAACGCTTATGCTGCCGAGCTCCAGACGCCAGGGAATGAAGTCAAACGCGACCGTGTGGCGCAGACGGGAAACTCCGGGGTTGTCAACGACGGGGGACGCGAAGCGTACGGCCAGAACGGGAAAACGCGCGCAGAATCCAGAGGGATGACGCCCCTGATGAAGGGTATTATCGTCAACCGCACGGCGAGGCGCCCCGACTACAAGTGTACCGCTCCTGCATGCCACGCGCCACACGATCCGGCGGCGCACTGCACGCCTCGTCTTCCTCCGAGGGACCCATTCGCTCATTCGGCGCCGCTGTCCCTGCGCAACTCGAGGCTACCCACGCCTGTCAGGTTCCATGGGCGTCGTCCCCAAGTCACGACGCTCAGCCGCGGCTTGAAGAAGAAGCTCGCACGAGAGTCCAAGGAGAGAGAGATCCAATATCTTGGAACTCGACTCCGTGACGGAAGTATGCATCCTTCCCCAGGAAACGTCGCCGTGGGGGAGAGGTTCTTGTCGGAGGACGATCCTGTTCTGAACAGGCCTATCCGGATGTTTGTCGACGAGCACATGCGCTCCATCCGCCGCTACGACAGCGAGGACGCGATTGCGCGGCGTGTCTTGAACGACAACGGAGGGCATATGGTAGCGTCCGGCTCGGGAACGCGCTCTCGTTCGACGTCGTACCACCCAGCGTCGGCTATGTCGACGGACTCGTTGCCTCCTCTCGCCGAGATGTCGGACTCTGACGAGGAGTTCTATGAGGTCGATAACGACTTTACCGAGACGGAGATGATTGAAGGGGAAGACTGGGTCCAGTTTGGCCGTCCTAACATGACGCCAACGCCGTACTAGAGTCGTGTATCCGTAGTGTTGAAGTGCCAAGATGAGGCGGAGTACTCGCGCCCGTAGATAGAAATGCGAACGAAAATAAAATCCTCTTTTTAGAAGAAAATAACGCGCCCAAGATAAAAGCTCTAGAAACATAAGAAACAAAAGAAAAACAAAAGCAGTCAAAGAAAGCCGTGAAGCAAAAGCTGAACTTTGTGAAAGAGCCTAGGCAGCCCAATCAAACCAACAATCCTTCAAGGAGACAGATCTTCCAAGGTAAAACAGGTTTATTTCACCACGTCGTCGTGGTGTGAGAGTGGGAATCGCTGAGGAGAGAGCGCGGCGCTTAATGGTCCTCAGGGCCGTTAACTCCGAGATCCGTGATCGAGATCCACATGTTCATTTAAGAACAGGATCTGCGCTGGTCGTCGAAGTATCTTCGACACCATCCAGAAATGCGCCGCCAACGCTCTGTCTCTTCCCACCACGACCAAGGAAACCACCTCAAGACTCGCCGCCGACGCGACATTGAGGCGTCCTGGAGGCGTGACGACTCCTCCGAGCCGTCGAGCAACGGCAACGAAGGTGAGCCGTCTGCTTTACAGCGAGCTGGGCTGAAGCGATGGTTGAACAGATGTACAGATGGATACAACGGCACTACAGGTGAGTGCCGCTGGGAATTTTGTGATTTTTGACGGGCTGTGAAAGCCTCCTGACTGGTTTGCAGGTCGGCGAGGATCACAACCCCAAGGACGACGGCCAAGGCTTCACCAACGACGGTGCTTATACCCGGGACGGGAACTTCATCCACTGGGACCCCGTCGTCGCCAGGAAGCACTACGCCAAGGACGGGAACACCGCTGGGCCGTTCTCCAAAGAAGGTACTTTCTCTCCCGCCGTCTGGAACCACTGCTGATTCCCAGCAGGACAAGTACACCACGGCGGAGAATTCAACGTCAAGGCCGAGGACGCCGCACCAGAGCTCGCACTGGGGGATAACACGGGCGCCACAGTGACGCCGTCCAACGCGTTTCAAGCTGACGTCGACTTTGTCTTGGCGGAACACGACCTCCATGTCGACTACGACGCTCGCGTGATTTCCGGAGATGGCGCTGGTGGGGACACGGACACTCCTCCCATCACGATCCGTCGTGGAGAAGCTCAAGCCCTCTTGGACGCCTACGACGCTGACTCCGAGGATCCTGGCAGCGTCCGTGAGGATACGCCGCTCAGCGTCGATGGAACTGCAGGCAGCGGTCGTCAAGACAGTCCTGCTGGCGACACGCAGACCGTCTCCAGTGAGTGTCATGCTTCTGACAGAGCTCGGAGATGAACGCCAGCGATAGCGTGGAATGGCAACGACGTCCGAGCACTCGCCAAGGCCGATGAGAAAGGGGAGTTCCTGCGCAACTGGGACGACCTGACCGAACGCGCTGGCAAGCTCTGGAAGACTGAACTCGCGAATGGGAAACTCGTCGTGAGTTCTCCCTATGTGAGGATGCCACAGCCGTACTGACTGCGCACAGAGAGCCTCGAAACTGTGCTGGAACTGCGACCCGCTCCGTGTGGCGCAGCGAGTCGTTGAAGGGACGCCGACACGCAAGATACCGGACCATACCAAGGACGTCGGCGATTGCTGCCTCATCAGGCCGGGCATGGTGAACAGTATGTGCTTGCGCTGCCGACTCCTTGGGACGAACTGCTCGAACAAACTCGGCTCGTGCAAGGATGGCGAGTGGCGCGTGTACCGAGTCGTACAAGGACCACGCGAGAAGAGGGGGAAAGATTTGGGAGTTATCGAGGAGGATGTGGGAGATGCGTCAGGCGCGGTCGTGCAAGCGCTGAGGCGAGAGATTGGGGAGTTGAAGCGTGCCTGCGCTATCAACCTCGCCCAGAGCATGGACTTGGAGAAACGCGTCCTCGCGATGGCCGCAGAGCGCGAGGCTGCTACTGCCGCCGCCGCCGCGAATGAGGGGAACGCCGACGCCATGAACACGGAGTAGAGGGATGATGTAGAGGTAGTGCGAACGAGACTTCGCGGACGATTTATGATATGATTTTTCCGTAGCCTGTTTTTTGTCTGTTTGGTGATTTGTCGGTAAATGGAATCTTGTTTCCACATGAATAGTCGTGATGTTCGAAGAGGCCGTTGAAGGCGATGACGAACGGGACACTGAATGAGATAGTTGTCGTGTCAAACAACCCAGTAGCTAATTGGGTGTCCGAGTTGTCGTGAATTGAGAGAACAGCTGCGCAGACTGTCTGGTGGTGGTACATACGCGTAACGTCATGAGATCAGGTGTAGCCGAAATGACCAGAATCGACCGCGCACTTAGAGGCAACACGCTAGGATACTAGACGTGCGCTGTGGTCGGGTGTGGGGATATTGATCAGATACCCGCCGTACGCATAGGTGGCTCCAGACGGAGCGAGAAGGTGGTTCGAGTGGATGTTCCCGAACGACATAGACCGAGACTGAAGGCAAAAGAATTCAAAATACAAGTACATGTTCATTTGAGATAGAGATGAACAAAAACACGCGCCTAATCTACGCCTTCATCCTCGGAAGCCTTCAACTCGGTGACCCTTTCAGGTGTCAAGCCAGCTAGGAATCCGGGTGGAAGTGGGATGTCGGTACGCGCGAGGTAGGGCATGACTCGACGAGCAGACACTGGGTAATCCAATGCTGCACCGTTAAGCTCACACAGATGGTATGCTCCTCCACGATTTCTGAAGAGAACAAGAAGAGGTCCGAAGTATCGTGCTTTGGCTTTGTCAGGCAATGTCTTCCGTGCCCGAGTGTTTTCCATGAGCACCACGGATCCTCGAGGAAAGTTGAAGTCCTTTATGCGGTGAGCATGTTCGTCAGCCCATCGTTGAGCTGAAGCAATCCTAGATGCATAGACATCTAATGACAGCTTGTCAAGCTCTTCCGAACGACTGAGCAGCTCCAAAGCGCGCTGGACGATGAGCTCCTCGTGAGTGAGGATATGGGTAGGAGGGGTAGTAAGCCAGGTGGCTTGAATGAAATCCAGAGGTAAAAGTGGTTCCTGGCCTGTAACAGCCCGGTAGGGACTCATGCCCAAGGACTTGAGAACCGTAACACGCTCTGCCCATATCATCGCATGTGCAGAACGATACCACGTCTTCTCGTTGCCTTTGCAGATTTTGAGAAGTCCTTCCCGAACATCGTAGTGCCGGTTTTCGATGATCCCATTGGCCTGCGAGTTGTACCCGGAGATGCGAATATGACCGATGTTGTACTGCTTCTTCATCACTTCCATAGCAGCTAGGAAGGCAGTACCATTGTCCGTCACAATCTCCCTGAGACTGCCCCATCTGCAGATAAGTTCCTCATAGAGGAAAGAGGCGATGGTGGTGGCGTTTTCGTGTCTTAGAAGACGGAATTCCGGGTATGCAGAGAGGGAACAACGGGCGTGAATGATAAATTTGAATCCACCCGCACGCGGCATGAAGAAGGTGTCCACATAGACCTTGGAGAAGAGAGTAGAAGGCTGGGCGACAACGGGTGGGATGTGCCATCTGAAAGTCCGCCGAAGTTGACAATCATGGCATGTCTCCAAGAACCATTTGAGATCGTCATTGAGACCAGGCCACCAGTATCGAAGTAGGATGTTGAACCGGACTGAAAACAAGCCTTTGTGACCTAGGTCATCATGCGCTGCTTTCATCACGGCCAAACGAGTACCCGGGTCGACATATGTTTGGTGCCGGTTATTGGGCATCCTCCTCCACAGCAAGCCGTCCTTGACAAAGAATCCGGAAGCGAATTTGATGAGAGCACGCTGCTCTCTATCAGACATGCTCTCTGGAAGAGACAAGTCGTCAAGGAAAGTCCGGACTTGAGAGAGACGTTCGTCCGCCTGAATGACTTTTGGCGAACGGACGAGCTGATGAGGAAAGTCGGGATTGATGTTTGGATTTCTCGTATTATACGAGTACTTGGGTGCAGCTGTGGTCGCGACGTTGAACGTGTCCAGTACAGATGGGCGAGAACGCGACGCGTCCGCGGAATCAATGATCGTCATAAAAGCATATCGTCGATCGAGCCAATCTCCGTCGTCGGCTTCTTCCAGTGAATCTTCTGGAAACGGCCGTCGCCGAGACAAACCATCAACGCCGTGTTTAACGCCAGGAACGTGGATCAATTGAAAGGAGAACAGAAGAATGCCCGCGACCCATCTGTTGATCGTCGCGCTCGGGTTCATGTCTGGGTTGTTGAGCATGCCTTTGATGGCCGTTGCGTCAACTTCTACCACCATGTTCCTTGCGCCGATGATATACATCTGCATAGCCTTCAACGCTCTGTACAAGCCGTACAGCTCCAGCTTGGGCTGGCTGTAACTCGACTCGCGGTTGGACAACGCGATGGACCCAAAACGACTTGGATAGCGCAACGACGTGTCTTCGTCGTGCTCCTGGAAGAGGCCGTACCCGATTGCGATGATACTGGAGTCTACGCAGAGGATAATTGGAGCGATGGAGGCGTAGTCGAGGGGACGTAGAGCGGGTGAAGTGATGATGGCGTTTTTGAGGAGACGCTGGGAGACCTTCTGCTGTGGGCCCCAATAAAAGGGTACGTCCTTGCGAGTCAGGTCAACCAACGGCTTGGATATTGACGCAAAATTCCAGATGAAATTGCGCATTAATCCAGCCGTGCCCAAGAACGCACGCACATCGGTGATATCGCGGCACTCGCCCCAGGTTTTTATCTTGTCGACTTTGGAGTCCTCCGGTACGCGTCCCTCGTACGTGCACTTGTGCCCGACGATAACTGCTTCAGGTACACAGAGATATGCTTTCTTTCCCGACCAAGTACATCCGATGTACTTCATCCTCTGGACGATACGATTTAACGCCTGGAAATGCTCCCAGACGAAACGCCGGATACCAGGATTCTCGAGGATGGTCTCGTACCCGCCGTCAGGCGTCTCGTAACGCGTCGCGGGGCCACGGATACCCGCGTCGTCCATGAACGGGATCGTGAAGTCTGGGATCTCGTCGCGCAAGGTATAGGTGACATCGCCGTGAAGGATTGGGACGGAGTTTGTCCAACCCATGGGCAATTTGGTGAGTCTGAAGGTACCGAGAGGAGTCTGGAAGGTGGTGTAGTCTCTCGAGAGAATTGAGAGTCCTCGCTGATCAAACGCCACAAACAGGTCGAATACCCCGTAGCACGCGCGACCCGCGAACGCCTCCGCCAACGACTCCACGAATGGTAGCATACCACTATCGCGAATCGTCACTTTGTTTAGAGGCTGTAGGTCATGGACAATACGAAGTGATTTCCCGTCTTTCTTCAGGACCGTGAACCAGCGAGACCGGTAAGACGAGTTGGACGGTTCATATGCGCCAGATGAGACTTTATCCCTGACAATTTTGATGATCTCCTGATAGATGCCCGGTGGAATTGGGATGTTTTTATGAACCCAAGGAACGTGCTCCGCGACGGCCATCTCCACAGGAGGAAAGAAGTCCTCTCGGAACCGTCCTTTCTCATTCTCTTCCCATGCGAAGCCTCCTTCCTGCAACATCATGAAATGGTGCATGAGCTTCCGCTCTTCGGGCCACAGGAAGTCACCGGGGTGAAGAGAGTCGATGATATCTCTGCGTTCCGCGGTGTAACGACCTGTAGGCGTGAAGTCGGCAGGGAACGGCGAGAGAGTAGGTAAGTCCGCGAGTGGATCTCCGGTGATGTTTCTGATGATTCTGAAGTGTTCAGGCAGCGTGGCGCTTATAGGTTTGACACGGTCGTCTACTTTCTTGTACTTTTTGGCCGCGAAAACGTCGACTGTTTTGCGAGAAGTAGACCGACTGTCTGGATTTTGAATGTTCGCGAGATTTGCGAGGTAAGAAGGATTCGCCTCTAGGATGGTGGCGTACGCAGGCTGGAACGGCGCCTCCGAAGGGGGTATACATAGGGGATTTGAACCGCCTAGTGGGGTAGAGTCATCCTGCAAGTCGGATACACCAAACGTTGCAGCCGCCAGGACGAAGGAATTAATGGAGAAGGAGGACGCCGAATCCGAATCGACTGATGATGATACAAGGTCTTCGGTGAGACCTGATATAGAGATGGTGAAATTGGGTATGGTGGTGGTATCCTTGAAGACTTTTGGGTCTTCCAAAGGTTTACCGAAGCGAGGCGTCCGAGGCGAGAATTCCGAGTTATGGGTTACCGTGATGACAAGGGCTATTTCCTGGTTTGGTTGCAAATTCATAGGCAACGACTAGTCCTGCTGGACCGAAACCTGAGGGATGTCCGAATCGAATTCATCTGGCGTAGGTGCGAACCGGGGATTTCCACGAGCGTGAGTTGGGATTGTCACGACTCTCTCCGAGTTAGGATCATGGATAGTGAGTGTCTGATTTCCGTTCATGAAATTCCGAGTGATAGTTTCCCCAAGAACCCCAAAGGGTCTGCCGAGAAGAATGTCATAGGCGACATCTTCGATGACATGGACTTGCAGGAACATAGTGAGATCGCCGACTGAGAAGGGTACGTTTCTGCACATTCCCAGAGACTCGGCGACTCCTTGGTTGGCTGATTGAACGGCGATAGTGACATTGCTGTCCATAGGGAGTCCCGAATTGCGCCAGACGCGGCTTGACATTGCCACTATCTGCGCTCCTTCATCCAGGATAGCCTCCGCCTCGAACTTGTGGTTGATAGTCGGCGTGATAGCCCTCAAGGCTTGCGTCTCTGCTCCCACTATGACACCCGTCTCAGCGAGAGACATGTAGAACGCCTCTATCCGCTCTTCTTTGGACTGCCCGCTGGCGTCGTTCTCGACCATCTCCGTAAAGCGAACCTCGGCGGGTTCCACCTCCTCAGAGAAGGGTACTCGCTTTCCGGAGACAGCTTCCTTGACACGGCGGCGCAAATCTGGAGCAACCGCTAAGAGATCTCGGTTGGAAATAGTGGTGCTGCCGTCCATCATGGTAGAGAATGCCCGTTCAGCGGCTTCCTTCTCTTTGGCAGAGAGAGGAGCAAGAGTGCGGTATTGCCGGTTCTCAGGCCGGAATGGATTCCGACTTTTGAACTGTTCTTTCGGCTGACTCTCCGCAGAGTGCTGAGGGTGGACTACTGTTTGAGCAGGAACAGCAGCCTCTGGGTGGATGTAAGGCTTGGGAATAGGCTTGGATCCTGAGGTAGCAGCAGCCGAGTTGGCGTCTTCATCTTCCGAGACTTCCTCTATCTGTGCAGATGGTAGAGAATCATCAACCAGTTTCCGTGCTGACTTGTTCGAAGGATCTTCCCGCTTCCCAGCTTGAGGTATATCATCCTTCTTGAGCGTCTTTGATCTCAGGTTGTACCCATGAGGATCTGGTTGACTCTTTCCAGAGATTATACGCTTCCCGGGTGGCATAGGAGGCGCCAGTCGCCCGTCCGCTGCGTTATAAGCGGCCGCGATGTTCGCGTCCCAATAGCGATTGGCGATCTCGTTTTGCTGAGGGCTGTCAAATGCAACTGTCGAGATGAGAGAGGCCGATGGCGGAATGCGGAAAACGTTTCCCGACATATTGTGGCGAACTGGCAATGCTTCAAGCAAGAACGTCTGTCCAGCGGCTGGTGGTGTAGCGTTTGGGTTCTCCCGGTTCCACTGCACAACTCTGTCATGCAGAGTACCATTCCCTCTAGGCCATTTCCTAGTGCCATCACGGAGCATACTGCGTCCATTGTGATCTGTGGCAAGGACTCCCGTCCGCATGTCCTCTGTGTGGATAGCGCAGACGTTCCAGGATTTGCAGTTCAATCCACAATAGCAGGGCCTCTTTGTGCCACTTTGCTGTGTGAAGGTTTGTTGTGGCTGCTGAGGTGCTGCCTGGGAAACAGTGGAAGGTGCAGTAGGAGCAGGTTGGCGTGATTGACCATAGTCTCTCCTTTGGTTTTGACTAGACTGCACAAACGTCTGTCCGGCAGTAAGACCAGCTGTGGTGAAGGCTGCCACTATTGCCGATGCAAAGGCTGTGGGCTCCAGACCTTCGATCTTCACAGTAGAAGTGTGGGAGGAAGTGGAGTTGGAATAGGTTGTTGTCCCGGTTAGGTTGAACTCTGCCTCCTTGATGATATCTGCCAAAGCATGTGGCCGGGAAGGATGATGGTCTGGGTCTTTGATCTCTAGACGCCTTCTGACTTTTTCGCGAAGACCGGCTCCCAATCCTTTGACATACATCCTGGACAGCTCTGCCGCAGACACTATGTCTTCTTCTTTCAAGAGAGTGCCAATCTTCCTGAAAGACCGGGTGTAGTTTCCTAGGGTTTGTAGGTCCTGGGGAGGATCTCTAGCCCTTTCCGAGACTAGGAACTCCAAGTCGGTGAGCTCATATCTTCCCGTGGTCTGTGATCCAGGGGATATATCCATGACCGCTTTGACAAAGGGCAGCCATGTGGGAATGACGGCTGCCTGTGTGCCTTGAGCAGGGATGTTCTTGGATTCTGGGAGTATTTTCCAAGACTCCCGGTCCTCAACAGTGAGGTAGTGAAGGGCGTAGAACACCCAGTCTGCCTCGTCTTTCTTTCCATGTTCCTCACACACTCGTTTGATGTCTTCCAAGTAGTCCTCCAAGTCCTTGGGATTGCCAGAGAACGAGGGGGCTGACTTGGTCGACCGAGCTGGCATAGCGGAGGTCGACATGACTGGAGGTTGTACTGGTGGTTGTACTGGAGGTTGTACTGGGTTTTGGGGTGAAGGAGGAGGTGAAGGTGATGGTTGTCGAGTGGGTGGGGGTGACGGAGATGGTGGTTGAGACGGAGGCGTCTGTTGTCTAGGCACCCTGAAGGGATTGCTAGTAGAGGCCGATGGAGCCTCTCTAGGGGGTAGTGGGAATTGGAAGGTGAAGGGATCTAGGGCTAAGCCCGATTCCGGAAGCGAGATTGGCGAGTGTAGGTGAGGGTGGTTGCGGAGATGGAGTACGTGGCCGAGAAGAGGATGCTCCTGCTGTATCAACAGTGCGTTGCCTCTTCAGAAAGCGTCCGTTCTCGTCTCTGGGTAGTTTGGAAGTGGGCTTCCGTTTGCTAGCCAGTGTATGCTGGCCGACGAGGTCGTGTTATCAGTGGAAAAGTGGTCCCTCGCGGTGGGCTCCACTTGTACACCTAAGTCCGTACCTGGTCACAAGAACAATCAGAACTTGGGACCACCACTAATGATAAACACAGAGTGCAAATGATCAACTCAGAGTGAGAGAGATCAAGAGAGAGAAGAGTGAGAGAACACTCAAGACAGAGAAAGAAGATGAGAGTCTTGTTGGGGTGCTAACTAAGGAACATAGGTTGAGTACAGTAGCTTATATACTGTACGAAACCTCCTGAATGATAGGCTAAATGTTGAGGCTACTGAGTCAGAGATAAGTGTGAAACGTGTGTAGAGTGATATACCATGGTAACTAATGAATATGTCAAGGGAAAACTATGAGGAATGGGAGAAGAAGGCCTTCTAGACTCATCTGAAGGCTGTGTGAAACGTGTGTAGGCTGTGCGAGGCTGTGGGTGGTGATAGATGGTGCGATCGTGTCAACGAGAAGACACGATCACCTGATGTGGGTCCCAGTGTGCAATCCTGCAGGATTGATACCGTTTCCATGCACAGGGAGTGCATGAACGGTACATCCGGATTTATTGAACGGTATGCGTTGCTGGAAGCTATTATTGAGAAACGAAATGGCCAATCCCGAGACTGACTCTGGTTAGTGGGACAGCGCCGAGGTATTCAAGGAGAGCAGAAAGGCAAGCCTGACCAAGTACGATAGTAGATCGTGAAAGTAACCTATGATAGAGGACTCAATGCGGCCCAAGAATAGCTTCTAGAAGAGAAACACACATTTTCTCTGGTGTCTGAATTCGGAAAGTACGCGCTTTGGAGTTCTCGAAGGGCAGCGCGTCGCATAAAGGAGAGTCCAAGAATCAAGCCCTGGCGGTATTTCCGGGCCGAGTAATCTGCGCACAGACCATGGTCCGTGCTCAGCATTCCTTCTTCCAACCGTCACCTTTTTGGTCACCTACTAACCAACAACACGACTACGCCGAGACCAGGAGGCTCATCCAGGCTGGAAACTATCTGCGTACTACTGCCCGCCCTGCCCTACGGGTTTTACTCTGATCGACCAAGGCCTTACGCGCATTGAGCGACTCTTTTGACAGCTGCCTATATGGAGGATCGGATAAAGGATAGTACTCGGTCGGCGAAAGGAAAAAATCGGGACAATTGGCAGCGTAGGACGGATTTGTGTGTGCGCTGCTGATTATCCTCGATACGTTCTTGGGATGCTCTCGGAAAGTTTGTTCACTCCCTCCCAATGTTGACCGTGGATACTGGATGGACTGGTCAATACGGTCACTCCTACCTAGGAAGTCCTCTTGGCCTGCGAGGCTGCTTGTCCTCGCGGAACTGCGTCTCATTCATGGGTGAGTTTAGTCATTTGATGCGACTTTTTTCTGACGTCGGGTTGGACTCGGGATAGGTTGCATTCCTAAATTTCTAGGAGTGGAAGAGGCGGCATGTCCTACCGGATAGAGCGCGCCTCGTTGATAAGAACCAACGTATTTTATTTTACTTACTTGCAATCGTAGACAGGCGGAGTGACTGCGCTTGACCGGAGACCTGAATGCAGTTGGTGCCTCGGCGTCAAGGGAGACAGCGCGTCGACATCCAACTTGTGGCGTTATTTACTTTTTTGGCAGACCTACTGGAGGCGACTTGGCTTATCGGAACGGCGCTTCGTGACCGACTATCGAAACTTGTTTTTGGGCTCGATGTGTACGAGTCTGGCGGCGACCTTGATCCCTAGTTCCAACTTCCGATTGCTTATTCTTGGTGTAGGAACATACGAGGCATCTTGAACGGTGCTCAGTATGGGTTGCGGAGGCAGAGCTGCATCTGGCCGCTCGAAGAAGGTTGATTCGTCTATTGATTTTGATATCGCTGAATGAATAAAGTGTGTCGTGCGCTGCTGATTATCCTCGTCGTCCTCAGGATGCTTTCGAAAATCTGTTTCGCTCCCCGCACACACGCTCATAGCTAGTTCCGTGTTGAAGTCTTCTTGGCCTGCGAGGCCGCTTATCCTAGGGGAACTGCCGTCTCATGTTTGAGGCTCGGTTCCATACCACTTTTTACGGACATCGGGGTTGGAATCGGGATCCTGTAGGTCGCATCCTCAAATTCCCAGGCGTGGCAGAGGCTACATGTCCTACCGGATAGAGTGCGCCTCGTAACGAAATTGCGATGAGATTTCTTTTATTTTAATTGCAATCTCAATACTATATTGTGGTTCATGATAGGGTCAAGGCGGAAGGGCGACTCGCCTTCAAGGAGACAGCGCGTCGATATTATTTACCTTCTTTTCGCAGAGGAAGTCGTCTACATCGTTCTATCTGGCGTGTTTTTGGAGCCGGTATGACGGCGGTAGTTCGGAGTGACTTTGAGCTCTTGTTCCCATTGTTTATTCTTGGTGCAGGAAGCTACGAGCTGAACTTGTCCTCGTCTGATGTCGACTCGGTATGCGTTGGGGAGAAACTGCTGGTTTAGTGTTCCTCGGCTTGGTTCGTGTATTGCTTTCGATATCGTTGAATGGCTCAGCCACGATTACAGGATGGTACTTGTTGAATCGGCGAACAGATGCGTCGATCATGATAGGAGAACCACTGTCGTCAGGGCATGCCGCGACTCGGACTACTGTAGTCTTTCGACCATATCTTCACGGCCTGTGACGCGTTATGGTCGTGAAGATGTAGCGAACATCTTCATGGGGTCTAGACACATCGAAAATTTCCTTATTTGGATGCTCCGGCTAACGCCGGAGCCGAAAAATTACCTATCTCAGCGAATACTAGCAACTTTTGGGGTCCGTGATGCGTTATGCTGTATCTAGATCTTCGCTTCACGGGCCCGCGTGATGTGTTATGTGAGCATGCGGTCGAAAGACTACAGTAGTAGAATGTCAAGCAGCGTAAGACATTGGAAGTTGACGTCTAAGACAGAGTAGTACAGTGTCTTTCCAGCATCAGCGCTGGCGAAGTCGCCACAGTTGTCGAATGGGTTGACTTACACGTCATTGTTTGAGCCCCTAGTCGAGCTAAGATGGAACGACTTCACGTCTTCACTCTAGATCTCGACTTTTAAGACCTTGGATCGCCAGCGGTGGCCCAACGAAGCTGGGTAGCAATTTCAAACATGAATCGTCTTAGTTGGGCCCGAGCATAGCCTACTCGTCGGGGACACCCCTATTGAACGATGAGAACGAGAGTCTTGCAGGTATATAAACCGTCAGGAAAACTTAATATCCTCAGAGATACACATTCTCTCTCTTTGTCGCCGGCCACTCTCCGAGTCTGCCTCAGCCTTCAAACGCAGTCACCATGCAGCTCAACGTTCTGTTCACCGTTGCTGTAACTGTCTTTGGTGCCGTGTCGGCTTCTCCCGTTCCTGATACGAACGCGTACCGTTTGACGCACGGACTTCCCCTCAAGCCACCCATGATGAGTGAGTAGCGAATCTAAGCTTACTACGATTCGTGAGACTGACTACCTTTTAGGACACCGCTCGGATGTCCCCAGAGCAAACCCATCGCCAGCTCCTTAGGTCAAAATTAAAGCGTAGAGGTTCGTCTGCTGGATCGGTATTTGAATCGAGGCCTGATGGTTTTACAGATCATCATGATATTCATCCTTTCTTCCACCACGGGCTTACTTTTCTCATTCTCGGTTGTACATACATGGGTTGTATTATGCGGGCTTGGATGACTAGAGAATATAGACCTCATTCACCTTTAACGTTGACACGGTTACATGACGTCGATGACGCCACATGCCTTCCCCTCAACACGAGTTCTTCAGCAGCGTAGACTTTTCACCAACACGGTGGGGCGATCTTTCCGCGTGTCCAGGATGAATGTGTCGAACTGCTGTCAGACCGTGTCAATCACCAAAGTCCATTGCGCGCCGGTACGTATAGTTTCTGTACTAATCCGTAGCCCCGTAATCGTCCACAAACCTGAGAAAGAGGAAGCGGAGGAAGATCAAGGTCCGCCCGGCACACAGGAGATGATATGCGCACTTAAGCATATGTTTGCGAGATATATCGGTATATATGGGAGCTGAGAAGTTTCGAGAAGAAGCAAGCGATGCACCTTTGTCAGTTTTTTCCAGATTTAGTTGAGCCCTGCTGGAGTACTATTCTTTAGAAAGAAAACGGGTGGGACTGCCGAGGTATCCAACGAGAGCAGAACGGAAAGCCTGACCGTGTAGGATAGCAGACCGTGAAAGCAACCAATGTCAGAGCTTGACTCAACGCGCGCAAGACTAGCTTCTAGAAGAGAAACTCGTTGTTCCGATGTCAGAATTCGGAAAGTAGGAATTCCCGGACGGCGGAGGGCAGCGCGTCGCATAAAGGAGAGTCCAAGAATCAACCAAGAAGTAAGAGAAACGATATTGCCGTAGCGGCAGTTCCGGGCCGGGTAATCCGCGCACAAACCATGGTCCGTGCTCAGCATTCCTTTTTCAAATGTCACCTTTTGGTACCTACTAACCAACAACACGACTACGCCGAGACCAGGAGGCTCATATAGCATGGACATTACCTGCGTACTGCTGCCCGCCCTGCCCTACGAGTTTTGCTCTGATCGACCGAGGCCTTACGTTGAGCGACTCGTTAGATAGCTGCCAATATGGAGGATCGGATAACGACCAGTGCTCGGTCGACGAGGGGGGGGAAACATCGCGGACAATCGGCATAGGATAAATCTCTGACAGGTATGAAATGTCAGCCAGTGTTAGGGACGCCGCTGACCTGGTATCAGGTCGAAGGATTTCGGTCGCAAAGAGCTATACGGAAGCGTTGGTGGAATGCCTGCACCACGACTCGCCTAACGTCCTTCGACATCGCCGACATGAGGACGTATATGCAGGGATCAGACGCCCGCCCTCCCGTCATCCATACTCGCTAGGCGCGCTAGAGGCAAAGCACCCATTAGGCGGGCGCCGTCACCGATACTCGGACCACATCGCACGGTGGACAACGGTAAAGGATTGCCAATGCCGGAGGGTTTGAGACTGGGCGTGATATTTTAATGGTGCGACTCGTTGGTCGTATGTACGAGGCGCGCATTGCTAATTGGCTTTTCTCGCCCACAGACTTCGGCGACGAGGATACCATGACCAGCATCCACTTCAAGTACCGTTGCTGGACGATCTTACTCGCTCCACTCAGCCTCCATCGACGCCGACGCGTCTGGGTTCCATCGGGAACATGGAGGGACGCATCCCGTCACATTAGGGCCCGAGTCTCCGCTGGTCGACACCGCCGTCTTCCGACGACGACGCCCAGACGGACGTCCTCCAGCATTCTACTGACTCCGCGGCAGCTCGATACAGAGGCCTCTCAGGTTATCATCAATGCCTTGGAACGCACCAATTTCTCGCAGCCATCACCAAAGGTTCCTCGGTGAACGAATCTGTCGCGAGGTGATAGGCCGGAAGGTCACCATTTTGGACGAGATGTGTTCGATTTTCTTACCTCCTTCCGGTCCTTATGCGCGGCAAGATGTATTTTCTTGCTGCAAGCATAGGCGGCCTTACCGAATCTAAGGGTTCGCCATGGCCCGGTGCCGACACGTTTCGAGACTTCAGAAAGCGTCTGCCCGCTGCGTCTTATCGTTACATGCGTGACGACGTTTTCTGGCGCATGCTACAAAGGTATTGGATGGAGAACGTGGACAAAATCTGTAAGTTTTGACAAAAGTGAGTTTGACCCCCGCTTACGCTATTGCAGAAGGCTTCTTCGCGCCACTCCTAGAGCTTGCTCGAACAACAAGTTGGCATCGAGACTCGTGGGTTACTATTTGTACGTGCATTTAGCGTCCAGGACGCACGGCGGCTATTGATTATTCCTCCAAGAAGAGGTCTTTCGGCATACGGCCTAGTATACCCAGTAGTTGGAACGACGCTCGAAAAGTCTTCTCCTACGTAATCGATAGAAGCACACTCGTGGACCACAGGATGGAGATTGCGGACCTTCCTTCCTCGCCATTCATCGCCCGCATACATGCCCACTCCCATCACACGCTTCCTTCGGCCTTGTGGTTGGGTTGAGGGACGTTCGTCGCGCTTGGAACGCCTTGGAAGGATATGGATGGTGATACAGCTTTCGAGTCTTCGTGCCCGTCGGTCTGAGGAGGACACTATCGCACTTCTGTGTACAAACTTTCCGCATCTGCCAGTTCTGACGCCAAATACGACTACAGTACCGGTAGACGCTTGTACCAGACGCCTGTACTACCTATTGAGAATGCGATACGTATCTTGGTTCGATTTCCATGTGTTGTTTTAAAGACGGAGCGAGCCTGAAGCGACAACTAGGAAAGCAGGCGTATCTGTGGGGGTCGGGGTATGTGCCACTTTGATGACGGTAGCTTTGCTTACCATGACCCAGGCGAACAACTGTATCCCCGTGCAAGTATCAATCTGTGCGTCTCGTCACTCACTGGTCACGCGAGGATTCCAGATGCTGTCTCAGCGTTAGCTGAACTTTTGTGGCGTCATTCGAATATCATTCGATTTGTCATCTCAAAGAATTCGGACATGTATTGCGTGTGCGCTGGTGGTCAGTTCTTTGTACTGAACGAGTAGGTGATAATTAATTGAACGCGTGGCCATCAGCGTCTTTCTTGAAACCATCGCCAGGTTCTCTGACTTTTGTCGTCGTCTGTCTTGCCTAAAGAATACCAGTAGCCAGTTCCTTCTTCAGCCTTTTCGTTCTTTCGTTGGGCTTCCGTCCACGGTTTCTTTCATCGCTTTATGAAAGAGGCCCCACATTCGCGGTTCCATCATCACCGTTCACGGACAGTGTACGAATCATTCTATAATGGAGTGATGTTCGGGCCGCCAAAGTGCGTATCGTCCAAACACACCACGTCGTGCTTATCCCATCCGGAGGATAGCCCGACCTCAGAGCATCGTTGACAAAGTTTATGAGGGACGAGGGTACACTACGGGCATCATCTATGTTTTCCTGGAGACTACACACGAGGAAGTCGGCGATTCGAATTGCTGATACATCAGTGGGATCGAAGTTGGGCGGTCGGTCTTGTTCTAATTTTCTTCAAGGCTCTGACTTGTTCTTGCGCATTCATAAACACTCGCAAATCTGCGCAACCTTTTCCCGCGCTGTCTGTTTCTGGAAAGAAAGAGCTCAGGCTCATCTTCGATTCCAGCGGGTTGCACTACTACTTGTCGCTTTGACTTCGACGCTTAGCTCGGGAAACTACGGCGCTATCGTTCACGGCCTCTGGTCTGCGTATCCAGGGCGGAGTGGATCACACACCCACCCCAATGAGCCGACGTGTAGACACGTCAAGAAGGTTCTTCTCCTGAGCCTGGCATTCATTCCGAGATCGTAATTTTCGGATACTTGTATTGACAGTCACTGTTTTAGGATCTGGATGAGAAAATGTTATGATGCGATATTCTGGAGATGGTTTGCTCTGATGATGAATACCCGTGGGCAAAGGTCGCCAGTTTCTCGTGTTCTCACTTGTAGATGTTTCTAGTAGTTCAAGTTTGACGAAGGATGATCCTTTGATCTGGTCAGTGAAAAAGAGACCGACGTGTTCCGGAGACGTTTCGATGCTTGTGCGCGCTATCTTTTGGATTAAATACTTGTATCGAGTATGTCTTAATCCAGCTATTAACAAGCGCAAGAACTTGAGTTTACCAATCGCTGCACCCGCCATGCCGAAATGGCCGGTGCTAGTAGTACCCGAGTATGTAATCGCTTTGTTTTCTTTTGTCTCTGACCGTCAGGCGTTGAAAGCGCAACGTGAGTCCCACTTCAAACAGTAGATCCTGCAGGATCTCCGCTTACACGTCAGCAGTAATGTCGTTAATTGGGCTCTCTACTGCTGCCTTTTTGGATTTGGCACATCGTGCACCGCGGAATTGGATCGCATGGCGTCAATTCTCGGATATTCTACTGAGAGTGAGCCGTTCCACGGCGTCCTGGGTGGAATCTACCCCATCCGACAATCCCGATGATCCAGTGAACACTGCTGTGACAGTTTTTCGCGCCATAACCATATTCGCGTCGGCGGGTTTTCCGGAGGAATTTCCCCCAAAGGCGGGTCCCTCCTCTCCCGACAAGGTTGCTTTGATCCTCCATGTAAGGCCATACGTTGTCACTTGGACCACCCGTTTTATCAACCACATCATCCCCGGCCGCGAGGCTGAGTTTCATGACGATATTTCTGACACCCTGGTCAAGCTCGTTTGCACTTTGGCGTGCGAGCAATTTGCTACCATGCAGGGCCATGAACTCGTGGCGTTCCATGCACCGAAGGCATCAGGAAAACAGCAAACGCGTCTTTCACGTCTTTTCGGTCTTGCAGCAAGCTCTAAAAGACCAAAAAGACGCAAAAGACGCAAAATCTTGCGCAGGCCAGGTCAAAAATCTTGTCAAGACTTTTTCTGTCTTTTACAAGATGATCTCAGTCTTCGACAAGACCATTGCAACGCGTCTTTTCCAGGTCTTATCGCAGTCTTGCGATCTTTTTCAAGGCTCAACTGGGGTGATCACGCAGCGGAAAAGGATAAACAGGTATGCATTGGAGATGTATACGGAAATACTAGATGGAAGGAGAGGCTACTACAATATTACATGACATGCACTCGTTATACAGCTGGGCACACACATGAATCCTTTGCCTCGTCCTAAATGAAGGCAGTAATGCACTATCACCGCCGCTCCACGCGTCCACTGTGAGATCTACCGCTACGGAGCAAGAAAGATATCAGTAAACATCATACTGACTACGATAAGACAACATACTGTGAGGAAGGCGGGTGTGAATCCACGAGCACTACGAGCACTGGAGAGACCGTCAACACAGCAGTCAAAAGAGGAATAAATAACACACACGGCGCATCCACAGCGTTGAAATAGATGATAGAGAGCAACTGCAGATTGGGTCAGGATATGCGAGGAAGGGAGAACAGAGAACGCACCACTGGCCCCCATCACTCGCTACTCCCAAGGATATCGACCCCCCGTTCACGCTTGGCACTAGTCAAACGGATGTCGTCAGTATTCGAGAATGTTCTGTACGGTAAGGCCGCCTTGTCGTCCAAGTCGGCATCCGGAAAATCGCTGCCTCGTCCAAAGGCGCACTGCATTGCGCGAATGGGTGCATCCGTCGGCGCTGTGTCGAAAATGAGAGCAAGGCGAACTCGAACGCCGGTGGTGGTGGGGAGAAGAGGGAAGAACGACGAAGCGGACTTGCAAAAAAAATGAAACCGAACTACCACGTGGGCGATGGCGTGCTTCGTGTGCACGGACCACGTAATCGCCGCTGCTCATCTCGAACTTATCACCGTCAACTGGCCTTTACGTATCATCTCGTGCGACAGGCCACGACGCTGTTATGACCCGCCGTTGTCCTCGTTATTCGGGTGTTCCTGCCACAATGGTGTCCTCCCTAACGAAGTCAGGTATGCGCTGCAACCGCGCTGACGAGCACAGCCCCAGAGATGTATAGACGACGAGCATGGCCCAGCACCCACTTGCATACGGAGCCCTGATGTACCTCGATGACGCGTCGGCGTCGGCGTCCATGCTCTTGGCCCCGTCATCGACTGGCGCTTCTTAACGTCGGGCTCTGACCCCTGTACGAGTCCTGCAGCCTGTGTTCGCGCAGTTCGACCACAAAATATCGGTCCAGCAGGTGGGCCACCACGCTCTCGATGAGCTCGACACCATTTCCGTCGACGTGGACGACAACATGACTCGCACCGCGGACTCATCGTTGCCTTTTCGCAATGGCCACCGCAATCAGGTTATCGCCATTGCCACCTCCATGGATGACTGGCTCGGTGTCATCAGAATCGACACACTCCTTCCGCTCCCGCTTTGCGTCCCTTCCTCATCATCATAGAATATGAGGTATTTGGATGTGAACGGTCGTGCACGTCGATGGCACCCGAGCAATTGCGCGGGCGTCGTCGGCGGGCACGAAAACCTATATCTAGGCCCATGACCCGGCGGGTTCATGACTGACCCGTATGCACGGGTACGGATGGTGCAAATGTGCAGGAGTGTCCTTATATTTACTGATACAGTTACTCAGTCTTGTTATATTTTTTCTCATTTGTGTAACTACAGCAAGAATAAAATCAGATGGCAAGATACAAGAACAGATGGGAAGCTGCAAGATGGCAAGAACAAGACTGAAAAGATGTTGCTCTGCAAGAGCAAGACCGAAAAGACTTGAGTAGCAAGACCAAGACTCAGAAAGACGGGCCCCGCAAGACCAAGACCTGCAAGACGCCTTTGCTGTTTTCCTGATGGGAGCTACAAACCCTGGGAAGGACATACTTTTTTACTTGCGTCTTGATGCCATTACTGTTCCCTGCGTCTTCTTTGCTACCCATTCCACGCCAGGATGCTCTTGAACAGCGTTGCGTGGCGATTGGTTATATTATTGGTTTGGAGTACCGCCTCGACTCTCTTCCTCCATATGCCCGAGAACTCTATGACGCCCTTCTATCGGAGTCGGAAAGATTTACCTCTCTATTCTTATCATGTACCATCGGCGTCATTAGCCGTGGCTTTGCTCATCGGAACGTCGTATCGCGGTATATATATGTTTCTCCCAGACGAGCGCGCCGCCATCCCCCTCCTTCGGAACGGGTTCGTACGCTGGACATGCGAGATGATGTCCACGACATCGCGCACCAGTTTATACCGGAGGATTGTCAAGTCTCCAGATCCGCATCCGCTCGACGGTACCAGACGTGATCTCTTCGTCTTGGGGAACGACTGCCTCTTCGTCGGCTCCAAGCATTTGTGTCAATTGATTATAATCTACGGCACGCCGATTGTTCAACAGGCATATGACCACGGTGCGTTGTTGAGTGCAGCTCGAATTCAGTACCTCTGCTTTCAATACACAGCTATTGCGGGGAGAGAAACGTATATGGAATCTCTTCGAGTTCTCCGCAATTTCCTGGCGTGTACGGCTCCGTACCTGGTTTATTACTCTGTCTTCAAGTCTGCCTTGCGCATGAGACGCAAAATGAAGTCGTTGCTCAGGTCAGAGGCATTGCGAGCTCTGGAGTTGGGCATCTACGACAAGCAACTCGGAGACCTCACCAGGATTTCTGATTTATTCGAACGAAACCGACCCACTATTTGTGATTCGTGTCAAGTAAGTACTTCCCTTCTTCCACGTCGACTTTAGTACTAACCGCCATTCCCAGTGTCCAAACTTAGACGCTAGACCGGGATACCCACTGCGTGCCTGCTCCGGCTGCCACGTCAAATTCTATTGCGCGCAGGTATGCCAAGCGTCAGACTGGCATCATCGTCATCGCGAAAAATGCCGTACTTATCACGAACAGCTTGAAGGTAGGCTTCCAAAACTCGTGGTTATACACACACTGACCGTTTATAGCTAATACATGTCAAGTCCTCAGCTCGCGCGATGTGCTGTTCGTGAACTACATTTTGCACGACATCATGCGCGCCCACAGGCTTCAGGATCGCAATCTTGTACGCCACGTCGACCTCACGACCTGCCCACCGACCATTGTATTGCGCCCCCTTGATTCGAAGGATACGGTAATGAAAGACGTACTGGTTCGCGATAGCTTTGATGGATCGGAGCGCGTCCCTTTGGTGTTTCAGCTGCCGATGGGCGCGAGGCGAATTAGGAGGGTGGGAACTTGGGATTACTCCGCGTTGATGATGGGAGTGGAGAGCCTGATGTACGATCCCCAAAACTCCTTTGTGTGAGTTGTTTACGTTGATTGAATTGCTATGGTTTGCCGATACCATTTCTTCATCTCCTTTCAACTTGTGTGGACCAGACAGTGATGCCTGTTAAGGCGACTACAGTACTACTCAAGCCGAGGTCCGAGCCCGACCCACAACAGTTATTGGGATCCCACATGGTAAAGTCAATTAAAAGTAGTCCCCGGAAGTCGTCAACAAAGACAACAGAAAAGGAGAAGATCACGGTTTACGAGCGGGTGCGCGAAACAGAGGTTTACCGGGTCCTACGCTGACTGAGAGCCTCCGTGTCTACGTCGCTCGGTTGTCCATCTTGGCTACGATTGCCAAGGAAGATCAACCGCGGGCGTTGACGCCTTCATCGATCCTTCAAGGACTTACGCCAAAGGCTATTGAGACAGTACAAAACTCTTGGTGTACCGCGATGGGTTTATCACAGGGATGACGAGCGTTGGCGGAGAATACGTGCGTCCGTGAAGGTTATTTGTGGGTTCGAAAAGATGGATATCACACAGGTGGCAAACTGACGGCAACTCGATCGAGTTGCCGAACAGGCAACTGCCAGAGCAACTGCAAAGCAACTTGCCTGACACGTGGTGAAGGCTTCCCATCATTTTAATAATGTATAATTATATTTGATTAATATTATAATACTGTTTACTCATCGTGTGACTGGCAATTGGCTTGCAGCCGACATCTGATTCCGGCAGTGGCTGTGCAATAAGTTACTTAGTGACTGAACTAAGTACACGAGGATGATGTAACTACACGAGGACTATGTATTAAATAGATAAACATAGTCTTTCATGGAGAGAGGTAAGACCCATTTTGGGACAAATGCACTGCACGTCAACCAAAAGTTGCTCAGCAGTTGCCTGTTCGGCAACTCGATCGAGTTGCCGTGACTTTGCCACCTGTGTCAATGATAGTATCGACGTTTACTATGACAGGTACTACGACGAGTAGATCTTGGAGCTAGTTTCGCATTATGAGTCCTCTTTAATAAACCTCAACGATTCTCCGTGAACATTTTCAGTACAGGTAAATAGGCTTGAAACAGAGCTTTCAGCCGACTTCGAATTGTCCAATGATAATGAGCTACGGCCTGACAAGGTGAATATCCTCGACCTGCCAAATATCTATGTAGTACGTTTCCAGGAGCAAGACACATCAAATCAGAGGGGAAAGGAGTCTTGCCTAGGGCGTGAACGCATGTTGTCTGTACATTGTTTTCGAGAGAATGAACGTCAGCCGTTACTTATTCCAAGCCGGCTTGAGGACATCTCTGGGCTTTCCGGTAATCCAGACGTTGGATAGGAAAACACGAGTAGCTGCGTGTTAGAATGGGATCCGAGTCGTCAAAATGTAGGTAAAGTAGACTTATCTCGTAACCGACTTGTCCCTCCGTATCAAACGACCGAAAGGATGCACCAGTACAAAACGCTGGTCCTTCGCGAAAGCTGTCGCCTTCCTGTCCCTCGGCGGCCAGAAGGCTGCGACTTAATTGAGTCGCATGAGTTTCCCAGTAGGTAGATCTGTGGAGATTTCGTCATCACAGGTGTCAGGCAGAGCTCAACAGAGAAATATCCCTCACAAAGCTGCGTCGTCCAGGAATGATTGAACTCGAAAACGCTATGTCGGGGAAGAAGATCAGGGACATGCGCAAGTACACGCAAGAAAAGACAAGTACCGATGTTCTCATCACCATCTTGCAAAACGACTCAGTCTTGAGCACCACATGACGGCAGCTCGATGTCTACAGAAGGTGATGTCGACGGATCATGTCGACCTGTCAAAACTACGCTTATAATAAATCCAAAGTGAAGAAACATCATCGTACTAGACAAATAATGCGCTGACCTTCGCGACAAACCTGCCAGATGATCATCCTGCAGGCGAACCAAACGAAAGCCCCCAGTCACGCGCTACGATACTCCAGTCATCAAATTCAAGGTCACCATCCAGTCCTGAGAAGGCGCCATAGCGGAACCAGCAGAGCGTCTCGAGGTTACGGTGCCCATGTCAGCCCCGCGAATGAAAACCCAGAAGAGCGGAACAGAGACAGCTATCCGCCTTCAATCTAATCAAATGCCATGGAACTACTTTCCGTCTACGAAGATAGCTAAAGAAAGTAGACAGCGAGAAAGACCAACTTCGACTCGACTCGTCCTACGCGCTATTGGGGTTCCGCACGAATTACACATTGGCCAGGTTACCGGCGGTTAAGACCACCCACACGCGCCATGGAACGGAAGCGTTTACCTTGCATTCCGAATGGCGTGATGGTTCAAAGTGAAAAAGTAAACATGACGTCAGCTTGTTGATCCCAGATTGTACGCGCCACTCGAACTAAATATGGTACACATCTCTCGTCGGTCTCGGATCATGCGCATGTCCTCTACCTTCTTCCGCATACGTTCACATGCATTCATGAAGCAGGCGGTGTAAACCGGGACACTGGATTCCTGGTGGGTGGGGTGGTGACCAACGAAGCACGATGAAAAACCTAAACCTCGGCCCTGCAAAATGAAATCTTATCTTTACTTACCGGCCTCCACAGCCAGTGTCCGTCTTTCTATTACCTGCTGCGCGAACTCTTTTTGAATACAGAGCGATTTAAACAGATACCGTGACTACTGCGCTCCATTTTCAGCAGGACGGTTCGAGTTCGCCTTGCATGTTCGGTGTTCAGTCTTTTACCGACTCGGACACCGCCTCTGAACTCACACTACGTACATGCCCTCGGTTTGGCTTGGTTTCTCTTTGGGCGACAATCTCCGATGCATTGGCACACTGCCGCTCGACTGCGGTGACGGAAACTGTCCAATCACACGTGCCATGGGACACGATCTCTACACGCTTTCTCCTGTTCTCAATCACGACAGTTCAAAAAAAGGAATCCTTAATCCTGATCGGCGTAACTGATATTCAGCTCAATGACACGCATAAAAAACAAACCTCGATGTCAAACTCCGAAGCTCATCGGAGAGCACTCGCTCTGACTCGGTGGTGGGTAGTAAGCTGAATGATTTTCCAAGACATACACGTGTACACCGTACCGTCCCAAGCGAATTACACGCCACCGGCGCCTACCTACCCCGACCAAGCCAACCTAAGCGCCTTTCGATTCAGACCCCACAGCACGGCATTTCATGTGGGCCGAGGAAGAGGGTGACGCAACTTCAAGGATCTGTTCGCGATGTTGGTGTATCATTCTGTCCGCTTGCGCTTTTTCCTCCAACTGGACTGCTTGCTCTGGGAGGTTCTAGTATGCTCATGCTCGTGTAGATCCCACTAGAGTTACGGAATGCGGAATTAGATACGAAGCGTATCGGAGTTGGTGTGTACGTTGGATCCATATACGCAGTCGAAGCATCCCATAATGATCCGTACGAACGAACCAGCACCAAGGTAAGGATAGGCGTAACAGTCTAATCATAAAGTCAGTTACACAACATGCACATCGAAAGGGCATATGCACCGATAAATGCCACGCGACGTTATTGAATACCATGGCTAGAATATATTGCGGGCCATACGAGTCGGAAGTTAGGGACATGACCAGCAAAAGTGTAATCTAGAGTGATAGTTAGACTCTCGTCGAGGATCGCGATGGAGGCCACTAAGTCAGAACTTACGTTGACCGAAAAATAAACGAAACCGGACTCTGAAAGGAGTCGAATAATCTTCTCGGAAGTCGAGGCCTCTGTCCGTGCGAGGAGCTCTCGCATGCTGGAGCGGTGGCACCTGCACAACGATAAGCATTGTGGGTGTCCAAGAACATGCTAGCACACACCACCCAATGTACCATATAATACATGTTGACGTGAGATTAGTTGCCAGCGACAGAGACCAGTTGATCATAGCCTGTTTGCGACATTCATTATCGAGGAAGATGTTCTCGCTCAAATTCAGGTTGGCGATGCATCTAAGCGGAAGTGCCATTGTTCCTTGAGAATGCTCAGACTGAGCGGTCAAATGTGTCGTATCAGCTCACCTAGATATGCTAGCAATGATGTTACCGGCAGAACGAGAAGTCGCCGAGCGACCACATTCGACGTAGACAGCTCCCATGCCCGCCACATCACGAGAGAATCACCTAAGAACATCTATGCACCGCCTTCAAGTATCAGTTCTTGAAACAGAGAGTCGAGTAACACGTACAACGATCAGCCAGC
Organism: Hymenopellis raphanipes; assembly: GCA_036872995.1. NCBI lineage: Eukaryota > Fungi > Basidiomycota > Agaricomycetes > Agaricales > Physalacriaceae > Hymenopellis > Hymenopellis raphanipes. The sequence continues at coordinate 5,164,006 of JAYMDG010000001.1, forward strand.
TCATGTACTGCACCACAGAGAGTAGCACATGTTGAGCCTCTCGCAGCATTACAGATTTCTCCGCTGGCGTAATCTTTCCCTCATCTCCAATCGCTTGTAGTAGGATTCCGCGTGTCTGGTAAAAGAACCAGAACACATCCAAAGCAAACGAAAAAGTGCTCAGCGGGAACATGAGGACAAGCGCGCAGATTTGGACATGATGCGGTTTTCTAAACAGAGGGAAGTCAGTCAATCGGTATGAACGATCAAAGCAACTAACATACCGACGGAACTTCACATGTACCGCCATCAGCAGAATCAACGATGACAAGGACAGCGCTGTAACCATAGGTCTAGACATATCGCGGAAAATGGGAATAGAAAGTAACGCACTCCACGTAATGCTCTCCGCAAGGAGAGGAATACCAGCCTTCATAATAAATTCGCCCGTCCGCCGTAGGTACGCGGATGTGCTAATAGTATCGGCCATGGTGGTAGCAACGAAAGATGAGCGTCGTTCGGAACCACACTGCCATTCCTCTCATTTCATCAGGGATCAGTCGATGCCACCGAAAGGGTCCGGTATCAGCGCTATAACGGCGCCGTAGAAATGCATGAGAATAGAAGCTGCGATGGGTGCGGGAAGGCATGAGCTGAAGGAAAACGACTAATCCAAGACCAAGGCAAAACAAAGCAGGTAAGACAGAGGAAAGAGACAGATTCGGGAATTAGTCGTCATTACAGACCTGCGCAGCGACTAGGGCAAAGGCTCCGAGCACCAAGTGAGCGATGGCGACAAAGGAGAGTTAGGGGTTGAGTCCTGGAAAGGATGATCGGCCGGCGTGTAACGGATGCACCCTGTTTCCTTCTTTGGCTCACTCACGTCTACTTCCTCTTATGGGTACCACCACTTTTCTTCCTGATATAGATACAACTCGCTCTTTCCTTTTTCCTTCTCTCCGAAGCATGTGTTATTCACTGTACTATATAAACCTGCCCATATGTACAGTATCCGATAGCTTACTTTTACCACCCACCCATATCGCTTGTCCCTACGTACTACGCAACAACGTGCTGTTTGTCGTGTGTAGCCTTGGGATCTGAGCACCGTGGGCCGTGGTATTACACTTTTTTACACATCAAGTAACCTCTCGTTGCTGTGTACGCTACCTACGGGTACAAGGAGACTACCTAGTCTATCCTTTGCATGCCGGGACAGTCGTCCCGTGCCACAAACCAACTTGATCTCGCTCTCGATTCTCTACCACCCCAGAAACCGCGTAAAACAAAACGCGTTTGGGAAGCCCCTCTCCCGGGCATCCCTCCTCCTGATCCTGCGTTTGGTCCGAGTCCTTTAACCTGGACACAACACGAGGTTTTTCACCGCGCAGTTAATCGCCTACTTCCTTTTTTTGTCACCTTCTGTTCAAGTGACTCCACCCTCACGATTACACAACGTCCGTCGGGTCCGAGTTCCTGTCCCTTTAGATAGATTTGTCCCCCCGAATTTTGATCCCGTCATGTCCGACTCAGCTCAGCCTATCGTGCAGCAGCCGAGTCCGACGGTACCGCTCACACAAGGGAATGTGAGCCGGCTCGAACGCGAAGCCGACAATATCGAACGAGTCGCGTCAATTCGCGCCTTGTCGCGTGCTTCTACTGCCCACCTATCAGCCGAACACCTAAGGCAAGAAGCTGAGCGTCTGCTTCAACTCGCTTAAGAGAAAGAAGCGTCGCAATCTGAAATCAAGGCTGAATCTGTTTCACCAGCCGAAGTACCTCTGCCGACATCTCAACACCACCATCGTAGATGGACAGAAGAGCAATACACAGGTCTTCTGCGTCGGTACGAAAATAGATTTATTGATATGGCTACGTCTAAGACCACTACACATGGAAAGACGTCGTATGCCATTCCAAAGCTGGCAGTAAACCGTTTTCTTTCAAGAAACATCCGGCGGGATGGACGATTTCGAGAAGAACCGTTTGACATTCGGCCTGAGCTCGGTGCATTCAATCAAGAGTTGAATGACTATGAAGCGAACATACCTCAAGATACGGACTCTGTTCGCGCGGCTCGACGTGAACATGAGACTGATTCCGACTATATCCGGCGTCAGAATGCTCATCGCGCCATCGAGGAATGGTCGCAACATACCGGGCATAGCTCTCCGTTTGGAAACCAGCAATTCAACGATGCTGCCGGATTTGCCATGGGGGTGCAATCTTTGTCGGAACAGCTACGTGTTCGCGACATGGCCCGATACGGGCGTTCCAACATTCCTGTACAGGTGAAGGTGGTTAGAGACCCCAATGGAAAACTCTCCCATCCCGACTATCCTGGAGCAACGGCGAGAGTTGGTACTCTTGAAGAAGAGCCAACCTTGACTCGCGTACTACGCGAAATGATCCCATCGCCTGTACCAGCTCGTCCGAAAACCCCGCAGCCGCCCAGTAACGGTCCGAGCGGCGGTGGCGGTGGCGGCTGTGGAGGGGGAGGTGGAGGTGGAAATGGTCCACCCAATCCTGGCCCTGGTGGTGGCGGAAATCCAGGAAACGGTGGTCCCGGAAACGGACCTCCCAATCCTGGTCCTGGTAACGGCGGTCCAGGAAATGGCGGTCCAGGCAACGGACCTAGTGGAAACCCCAGCAATAATGCCGGCGGCGCGCCTGGCGGTGCTGGAGGTGGTGGTGGAGGAAACGGCGGTGGTGGAAATGGTGGTGGCGATGACTCCGACGCGGGAGATAGCCACTCCTCCCACCCGAGTCAACAACCGCCTCAACCCGGACGGTTTGGCTCCGCGCGATACACGTCCATGGGCCCGAACTTGTTCTCGGCTACAGAAGAATTCCACTATAATCCCGTCAATTGAACCGACACTGAAATCATGTTAGTCGTGTTCAATCGATATGAACGGTTGATCAAGAAAAACTTACTCAAACCTGGAGGAAGAATCGACTCCAGTATCCAGAAGTCCACTATGCAGGGACTACAGAAGCCATCAAAGTATAGCGGCTCATCTAGCATAGCCGTGTTCGATGAGTGGTTTATGTCGGTGCTCTTGTGGCTCAAGGCCTCCAACGCGCGAGGACCCGCCACCGAGACCGACGCCAGCGGTAATGAAGTCGTCACTGCAATCGACGACCACCGTACTACCACGCTTGGTGGAATGCTCGAGGGCAATGCTCGAGAATGGTATACTGAATCTGTTCAAAACGTTCAGTGGAACCTGTTTGAGGAGAATGATGAGCCAGACCAACCAACATTCCAGCAAGTCATCCTCAGCCTCTACCGGCGGTTCATCCACGAATCTTCTTTCTACGAACTCGTGACGGAGTTCGACGATGTTGTATACCGTCCAGAGCGCGGTATCCGTCAACTTTTCGCGGATTTAATCCGCTGGACCAGCATGATGCCATGTCCTCCAGATGTTTATCGGTTCAAACACAAACTGATGATATCCCTACCTAAGGCCATCCGCGACAATCTGAGCCGCGACGGCATATTGATTGCGTCTTCGACGGTCAATGAAATTATGCAACGAGCAATAATTATAGAGAAAGGCTTACAAGCTATTCGATTCTATGATGAAGAATCTGAGGTTTCCAATACTGGAGACCATGTCAGATTCACTAGCGCAGTAAAAGCCCACACTTACTCACCTCAACCTCACACTGAGGATGAGCCGAACCACAATTCGGATGTGGCAGACGCGTCGCTGACTGACGCGGAAGGATTCACAAATGATGGCCTCGAAGTTGAGGATAGAGCTGAAGATACCTACGAAGGGAATCAGCATAAATCAAACAGCAGAGAAGACGAGATTCTCAGTGCAATGTTTGAAGAGCGAATGGGAATGATGATTGCTGGTGACAATGACTCACCTGATGAAATTCCCGCTGTCTGTGAAGACGAGTCTGAATTTGACGGCGACTCGTTTGACAACTCTGCGCGCAATAGCCCGCACAGCAAGGAAGTCACGAATGTTGGCACATATTTTCGCGCCGTGAAACTCGGCGAATCGAATCGAGGATTCACCCAGACGGCACTCTGTAGCCTTGATGACAGGCTGCTTCCAGAGCTAGAGACTCTGGAGTCGCGCTCACACCATATCTCGGAAGATGAGCCATGCCTGTCTGCAGTGATGTTGGTCAAAAGGAAGAGCACCGCTCCGATCATTCGGAGCCGGATCAAATGCATATTGGTTGACTCAATGCCCCGGCGATGGAACGAGGCAGGTGGTTATGCAGCTTGTCCCTCAGAATACCAACGGCGGCTTGCTCTGGGATACCCAGCCCGGGGAGGAACTGGCGCAGTACCCGTCGTGGGTAATGCGTCTGCTCCGCCAATTCCCCCGCCTGCTCAGGCCGGCGCCAATCTTATTTGTCGTGGTGTTCATATGGACCATACCAACTCTTCTTCGTCGGGTGCTGGGACAGCTGATCACGCATCCGAGGTGGGTACGCCAGCTGTGTTTACTGTACTATTACGATGTAATCTTCACATAACGCGTAACGCGAGCCTGTGAAATGAAGAGTTAAGCCTATCATAACGCGTAACGGGTCTTCTGGCCAGGCACAAATGTCCAAAAACAGCAATTTTCGGGTCCCGCCTAACGGCGGGCCTTCCAAATAAGGCAGTTACTCGGGTTTTGAAGAGTAACGACCACTCTTCACAACCATAACGCGTAACGGCCCGTGAAGAGAAGGTCGAAATAGTACAGTACTGCATCCAATATCGCAGTCGCCCATTACGCTCTGGACTACCCCGGTGGGACCGACGGCTCAGGCACCTGATGTGGGTACCTCGTCTTTACCACCACCTGTCTTTCCAGTCAGCGGGCCCGACGACGTGGAATTGTGATTATTGCTGGTCAACTTGTGTTTCACGCCATCCTCCTTCTCGCGCGTTAGCCATCATGGACCTCTCATTAATGATCGAAGATTAGCTGTGGCGCTAATCTGGCAGGGGCGGGTGTAACGGATGCACCCTGTTTCCTTCTTTGGCTCACTCACGTCTACTTCCTCTTATGGGTACCACCACTTTTCTTCCTGATATAGATACAACTCGCTCTTTCCTTTTTCCTTCTCTCCGAAGCATGTGTTATTCACTGTACTATATAAACCTGCCCATATGTACAGTATCCGATAGCTTACTTTTACCACCCACCCATATCGCTTGTCCCTACGTACTACGCAACAACGTGCTGTTTGTCGTGTGTAGCCTTGGGATCTGAGCACCGTGGGCCGTGGTATTACACGGCGGCTCGAAGAGCCGACGGCGTGGCCTTTCTCTTTTCCCCCTCGTCTACAACCTCACCAGGACTTAACTAACGGTCAAATATGCCTGGATTATTCAGGAGTCTATGCTCCTGATTCCGACTACTGCGCTTCTAGGACAACCGCGTAATATTGCGTCTAATACATTCCTGGCACCATCGTCGTTCTTGAAGCGTCGTTCTTGTTGTTCGTAGAGCCCTCTAGAGTCCCTGCCCATAGCCCACTTTCTCGCCTTTCTGACCTTCTGTAATGCGAGCTGCTCTACCCCCTCTTGGTGGGCATCATTCTCACTCAGGTATCTTAGAACTAAATGAGGCGAATCGTCCTCATCTTTATTCTGACGCATACACATACTTGAGTGGATCTTCTGGATGCTACTAACGAACGGCTCCATCATGGTTCAGGAGTGCTATCTTTCGGTGGCTCTCAGTCTTTGCTCATCTCCCTCTTCGACGTAGTCGATTGTTGGACGTCTGTGCTCCTCAGGATTACCAATGCGCCCGCTCTGGGTATGGAACGACGACAACGTTGCCGCTGCGGTCGCGAATCCAGTGGTGCTGATGTAGACGTCTCCGTGTTGGAGCGTAGGCACCATCTGGACAATGGCCGGAGCTTCTACTGTATGCGCCACTAAACTTGAAGGGTCGCCTCCATCGCGGAGCCAGGTATCTACTATACTTCCACCCGTGGACACGCCGACCCCCAGCTAGTGACATAGACACCTGTCTTGTTCGGAAAGAACACCTTGAACGTACCGCGTTTTGGCCACGCCAGGATCTTGGTATCTTAGGCGGTCATAAGGCATTACTCATTATCTATTCCAGCATACGCGCCGTCTCCAGAGACCGACCATCCCGAAAAGATCGTTGGACGCCATGACGCACCTCCCTTCCTCGTCATTTTAGTGCTTTTACGATGAATGCGTATCCTTCACTGCCACGTTCTGCGCTTAGCGTCAGCTTGATCGGACTGACCTCGCTAGGTCGTCTGGTTGGACATAGATCATACTCTAGACCTCGGATATCGTTGGGGATCCGTCGTGTTACTCAAGTATCTCGTTCGGCGGTCGTAAGTCCATCCTGTAGCCCCCATAGGATCTGATCGAGTAGGAATACACTCGTGGTACTTGAGACACGAATGTACCTTCAGGAGAATGCCAAGCCAGCCTGATCCTGCTATGCCAGTTTGTTTGAGAGAGATCGTAGCCACTGTATTCAATCAAGGATGGATCGAGCTGGCGGAGGTACTTTTATGTCCGTAAAGTTGCGCCAACTTTATTTTTCTCAAGGGATAGGGAACTCGGATGGAATAGCTCCCCAGCATATATTGATAATCGACAAATGTCGGGGCTGTTAGTTGGACTGAAGTGTATATGAAATGTGGCGCAATGACCATGGTGATTGTCTGCAAAAAAAGATCTTATATGAAAATACTACAGTTGCACACACGCAGCGATTTAGAGAAGCCGGTGGCATGGCGCATTGATTAACAGTTCGGGAAGTGGTTTCCGAATCACCCTCGACGCACACAACATGCCATTAGATCAGGATGAAGTTGACTATCGTTCCGGTAGCGATTTGGCCAAGTCGGTCTCAATTGAGTCGAGGACATTGACTTTACACTATCGAACCACCCCGGCGCGCGCACTTCACCGACGCCACGAGCGGCTCCAGTTTTCATGCAGAATTGAGGGTCGGGATCTTCGTCAAAAGTACGGCGCGTTTCTAGAACACGACGTGCACGCCACATCAACAAGATGATGAAACAAAGTCGTTTCGGACTCCAGTACTCGAGAATTAAATGCTACTGACATGATAGAATCGTTGAGTGGTATCACGACGAATTTCTGGGGTTTGGCGGAGACTGCCACTGCGTAGGGACTCTTTGGAATACGAACAACGACAATGGATGAAATCGTTGAACGGTAATGAAGTAAGCTTCTGATATCAACCTCCCTTCCTCACGGTATACGAGTCTTGCACCTCGCGACGCTGTAACGCTGTACGAAACACTTTAGGAAAATCAGAAACGTATGTACAAAGCGACCATCATATTGTTATTACTTACGTGGTACTTGTAACTGTGTACTGGTATAACAATATCAATGGTTAGAATACAACAGCGTTCGTGAACATGGAGGAAAAGTAAAGGGGAAGCCTCGGCGTTACGCAAGGAAAAAGGAAATTCAAAGCGCGCGCAATGGTTCAAGGCCACTGGCGATCAGACAAGAGATTCATGGGGTTGGTGACGAACGCAAAATGCTGCTGCTGTTGGTGCTGCTCCCACATCCCACGAGGCGGTGGCATTCCATATGTCATTTGCCCCAGGGGCGGTAAAGAAGGATACAGGCCGCCCATATCGTGTCCATTCTGGGACTGGGTACGCGGCGGAGTGGGAGGAATCTCCGTGCGCGCGGACGACACCGCCATGGTCGTCTTGGTAAACATGTCCTCGCCGGTGCTGTAAGGCTGGGGCTGAGCAAATTTGAGGGCAGCGATGAGGTTCGAGGACGTCGGCGGCGGATGGGGAGAATTTGTGGGTGGATTGATAAGGCCAGGTAACGATTCAGCCTGTTCGGTGGGGCGTCGTGTATGCGTATGGACTTTGAGATGCTGCAGGAGATTGTCGTGTCGGTTGAAGAATTTGCCGCAGCCAGGCTGTTCACATTTAAACGCTAAAGATAAGTAAATCGGACGAACAAAAATTCTGAGGATCATAGACTCACGTTTATCGTGCGTATGAATAGAGCGAATATGGCGCTTGAGATGCTCGCCGCGGTGGAAACATTTGCCGCAATCCTGGACAGTGCACATATAGGTGCGCTTTTCCTTCTCGAGTTCCTGCTGCACGCCAGGCTGCGCGGTGGGAACCCGCCTACCGCGGCTTTTCTTGGTGAGATTGGGAACGGGTACAGGGAGATTGGCACGCGACCGAGGACCGCGACGCTCTGACTGGTAGTGTACAATTTCGGGACCGTTATTGCTGGCGGGGAAAGTAAGTTGACCAGTGGGAAGCAAGTTATTCTCGGGGGGTGGTAGGGAGGGCAAGCTCGACGTGGATGGTTGATTTTCCGGATGAATATGGGTAGGATCGTTGTTGTCGGTGGGTGCTTGGGCTTTTCCTGATCGTCGTCGCTGGACACGCGGTTTTTTGGGGGGTGGAGGCGATTGGTCGTCGTCATCATCCGCAGCGTCGTCAACCACACGTCGCTTGGCTGGCGGGCCCGTCTGGGAGCGCGTTACACGTCTCGACGTCGACGCTACATCTGTTGTGGACGATGATGGATTGGGCGGTACATGCTGCACATTCCGGTTAGCTGCATCCCGCGCCATTGCAGGCTGACGTACCGGCTGCTGCGCGAGCAGAACGGGGTCCACGTTGGAGTCGTCTACCGTCGTCGTCGCCACCTCCATCGATACTGGGACACTACCCCCCAAAGACAGGGGCTTTGGCGTCGAAGGTGCTACAAAGGCGTTCGTCATCGTTGACGACAGCGACAAAAAAACAAAGAAAATGCTCACTAAAAGGCTCAACAAAATCAAGCTATCGCTGGACGTCGGGCGTGTAGAGAACAGACGAGTCAAAGGCCAAGCAGCAGAAAGCCCCTGAACGAGGGAGGTTGACCTTGATTTGGCGGATCTTTTTTTCGCAAACGACCACGTGGTATTCGGCTTTTGCCTTTCAACTACAAACATGCATCCCGCCGTCCCTCTCTACGAGTCCCCAGTCCAGCTAGAGCTCGGGACCGACACATTGGACCGCTCCCGCGACCCTCCTCCGCGTGACCCACAAAAATCCCGCTCTGATCAACGCCCCAAGGCAGCTGTTCTCTACACTATATGATTTCGCTGCTTCCAATCTCTAAACGACCTGTTTCAAGGGTTCTACCTCTGTTCTGGTTCCTCTTGCTGCTGGATACACCGTACTCTTGGTCCTTTGGCTAGGCCAATTCTCTGGCGGGCGCTCTACTGCGAACTGAACTGAGCAGCCTTTGTCCCAGCTTTGTCCTGACGCGGTGATCGTCCAGGATGTACAATACAAACGTCCAAGTGTCGCCAAATTTTCTCTTCCTTGTCTTCTTCATACAACTCGCTGTCTTCCTCTAATTCATTATGCTCGCAGCTTGCGTTTCCCGGAAGACGTATTACAGGTACGAGTTTCGCTTATCTACTTCTCGCGCCTGGCTGACCAACGACTACCTGGTCACTTGTAGCATCTTCTCTATCATCCAAAGTTAATCACCCGGTACTTATGATTCAGCGAATACATTTCGCTCTTCGGTGAGTACGGGTTAGAACCCCCGACTTGTATACCCATCCGTTTTGGGCCAATGTTCAACCCACGAATGTCTCCTTTACTGTGTATCGGAGCAGCTCTTCCGGTGCGTCCTCATGATACATATCTTTCCCCACTATCTATCGGTCTCGGCTCTACTCAAATCATCGCTGACTATCATACGGACGCTGTCTATCAAAACTTGGCCATGTCCCATGTTCCATTGCCCTCGGATCTTTGGGGACTCGGCCGAGACGGGAAACTCGCCAAATCTCCTCGAATAATCCCTCGCGTATCAATTCGGATCCTTCCGTGGCGGAGTCTTCACCAGTGCAAAACTTGTCCTAGTCGCCGCTGTACTATCCGATGAACGGACCTCTGAGGCTCTGTTTCCCTTTGTACAAAACCTCATCTCGGAACCCCATAGTAGGAAATCGCGGAATGTTTGTTTGCATCAGAAATTATATTATCTGCCGTCAGCACCCGCCAATTATCGTGCAGTCTCGACCGCCTCGCAAGAAGCACTACATGGCGGTGCAATACAGTCTACCCTACCACTTTTCCCCAACGTACTGACTCATCTTGTTCTCCTTGCTCACCTGCGCAGCACGCCATCAGCTCCTGTGTCTAGGCTATACACGCCATCGCACTCGAATACGACGGCTCTTCTTTTCCGGTATTCTCAACGTCCATGTCCATCAGCAAGGCTGTTCATTTAACGTACTGAACCAGTTCGCCACACTCGTATGTTAGATCGCCCCTCGGCCCTTGCCCGAGTCACCTTCATTTCCCTACTGAACTTGCCCACGTATAGTCTTATTATCTCTGTTCCAGACACTCCTTCTGTTAGTCGTCGCCTGTACATCATGGGATTTTCTGGGGCGAGGCACTCCATTGTGTGAAGAGGAACAAGCGTAGATAACCGGACTTTCTAAACAGGTTTCTGCGCGAGTCCTATTCACCTCCGTACGGAGAGTTCCCCGCTGAAGGATGACTACGATGCGTGCTCGTATTACGACACCCGCCGCGTCTTCTGACCTTCTTGAGAAACACACGTTCTCGCAATTCGCATGGGTTGTTTACTCATCGGGTTTATGCTCACCAAGCGCATGCAATGGCGCCAACGCTACGTAACTTTTCTTCTGACGGTCTTTCCTCATGTTCAAAACATCGTCTTTCTCAAGCACGAACTAGATACCAAACATAGCTCTGACCCCGAGTTCGCACGATGCCAAGCAGAGCTGGAGACTCGTAGCCTCGTGTAACCCAACTTACAGGCACCGTGCCGAGGCACCGAAGTAGTAGTGGACGAGTAGCGCGACCGACGGCACAGAGAGCCTGGGAATCAGCAAATCAAAAAAGGTAAATCAACCGAAAATGCTTGGCATTCATCTCAACGCGTTGCAGACCTGAACTACGCGTCGCGGTCATCATCCAATGAGATGTCCTGAGATTACTTCCACAGAATGACCACGGCCTTACGGACTTGTGATGGAGCCTCAATTCAAATTTCATTGCGCAAACTCAGTGGCGTTACTGATGGTTAATACGACGTTCGGACCAGGGCGAGTCCGATGTCAATCTTCCAGCCTCCCTGTACCAAAGATTCAATACACTCTAGCAAGGCACCAACACTGCGGATTTCTCGAACGCGCAGCCGGATAACCAAGATAAAGTTCTACGGCGACCTCTGCATACCGCATGTCTGGCTTTCCACAGAAAGACGAGAAATCCCATGTCCGCAAAAACGGGGTCGGTGTCGAGGTCTATTGGGGTGCCTTGCGAGTCGGGCAGGAACGGGAAAGAGAGTTGTGGGGACCGTTTGCCTGGCGGGAAAGAGACTATAGACTCTACATCCACCGTCTTGGTCTTGGGCATCATCCGTACCAGTGGGATGCGATCGTACTGAATGGATGCACGACCCAGTACCACAACCGCGGGGCATGTACCATGATCGACGCTCGAGCACACAACGTAACTTTGCAATACGACGTGGGTCGTCGTACAGTACCTACCAAGCATTTTGTGCACCCGCGTGTGAGAATGGGAGAGACGAAATAGTTTAGCGGCTAGCCTTACTTGCACTGCACTAGGAGCTCCCAACGTTATCCGGTACAGGGTGGGGGCGGTGACACCTTCTGATACTCGCCTGGCCATGGGAGGAGGACAGCAAGGCAGACGATTGGCTAATCGATGAGATCACGACGTAGCTCCGGCCTTTTGATGAGAACGAAAAGTCTTTTCCAGGACGACCACTACTTACTCGCAAGGCACACGAAACGTCTAGCGAGCCTTTTGCATCCTGACCTATGTGCCTAGTCGTGCTTCTACACAAAGCGTACCGTATCAGAAGTCGATTTTCGTCCACCCAAGACGCGAATCCCGCACCTCTGAGGAAAAAAATGCCTTTGATGATACTGATCATGGTCACCGTTTCTACTGCGGTACGAACCGAATTGCAAGCGCGCACCCGTCGCCAACGCTCCCCCGCACCAAGGTCTGGTGACCAATTCCCACCCGAGGTGCGCCATATTTGCAACCGTCATGCTCCGGCGCCCATTAGACTCTCGCGAAACACTGAGAGATTGACCAATACCGCGTGCAATAAGTCGAGAACATAGAAGTACTTCTTTAAAATTTTGCGGAATGACGAATTGATAGATGTTGACAAGGTGATGAAATGGTGGGTTTTGCAGGGTGAGCCTGTTTAGGCAATGAACACTGATGCCGCACATGATCGGGTGTTCGAGGCTTGGGCCCGAAGCATTGGTGGGATGAATGGACTTGTAAAAATGGAAAAGAGGATGGTTCGCGGGTGAGAGGATATTGAAGACGACGAACAGTTTGGTTTGAAAGTCCTGGGTCAGGTACTAGCAACCAGGCGATGACGAGGTCGCGTCAAGTCCAAAGGACTGGGTATGACGCACTGATAATGGGATTGTCGGCGGCGTTCCTCGAAATGATATCCGCCGTCTTACTCCAAAGCTCATACAGGAACAACCACGACCAATGCAAATCAAACAATCGATGGTTTGACGCGCGCAGTCAAAGACGATATTTTTGGCGCCACTACGTAAGCCTATACTTTGCCATAAATAACCGACGATTGAGTAATGCGCTGAGGAATAGCGCGCCCGTCGGGGGTACGGAGGGACATGAAACAAAGGACTTTTACCTGGGGGGCTGTGATTGGTGATTGGCGTGATGGAGAAAGCCTCCTCTTCAAGATGGAGCCCAAGGAACGTCAGTTGATAACGATTGAACAATGTCTCATACCGGGTATCCAATGAGCTAAATACCAAGGGCATAGTGGCGTCACTTTGTGCTTTTTGACTGTTCGATTCTTTAGCGCCCGAAGAAAAGGTAAACGCCAAAAGTTAATCCACTTTGCTCGACCGATAGGAGAGGATTTTCTTATAGGAGCGCTCAACTTGATTCCGGAGCTCCTAGGCGATAATTGAATGATCGAGGCGGGACTCCAAGTCACCTCTCGAAAGAAAGGCGCGGACAACTACTTGAAGACGATAAGCAGGGAACGGCGAGGTACGTTTCGTAATAACGCAGCATGTATGTGAACGAGGGGACGACGCGGGAGCAGAGCTTCAAACCACGACAGAAAATAGACGAGTTTCAACACGTCGGAAGATTCCGTGGACTAGGATGGTCATGAGAGGTGGAATTCACTGCGGACCGAAGGTATGCGCCCTGAGTCGGAGAGGTGATTGAATGCGATTAACGTGTACTAGGCAGAAAGATCGCGCATTGCTATGCCAGTTCCCATGAAAGATCGATACTGTATTGAGCAAGGAAAGGTGGTCATATTGAGTACTGTAAGACATGCAGAAGAACTTCGACTCCAAGAAGTTCGATAGAACAGGCTGCGCCACGAGATATGGGTTAGGTACATTAAAGTAGCTGAAGATCGACGGGATGTGGCGGCCAGTTTGGATTGACAGTGGCAGGATGGCATTGTTTGTTTGGTCTTGTGGCTGAAGCGGAGATCGACGGAAAGTGGTCGCCGTGTGGGGAGAGCGCGCAGGTGTTAACGGCCGTGGGGTCGAAGCGAAATAGAAAGCTCGCATCGTATCATTGCGTGATTGGGAGAGTCGCGGATTACGAGAGAGGTCGTGTAGGGAGGACAGGCACCGAGAAGAGAGCAATGATCATGGGAGAGATCGGAGATGAAATTCTCCAAATCTGGAGATCTGGGCCGAATTAGCTCGTGGGAAAGAGAAGCGTCTGCTTCGAGCCAGCTCAGACTCACCGACCTGCAGCTCGTGATTGGATGCAGACGACGTTCGACAGTCGAAGGATGCCAATCTTGGTTGAGATTTGCGTGGGCCGATATCTTGGGACCATATCTTTGGACGATACCTTTGTCTTTGACCGTCACCACAGCGCCTTTGGGACTGACGCGTCCTTTGCTTGTTTTCGATCGCAACTTTTGTGAGTTGGAAATTACTGGAAATGTCTTCATTAATCCATGTTAATCGCCAGATTGCGCTCGATTTGTTCCTGCATACGATTTTGGTCCTTTTCGAGATGCGATTATTTGCAAAAAAGATTGGAGATCTGATATTGAAATAGCAACTAAACACGGAATCGTCGCGTCTTCGATTTATATTCTGGTCCAAGATGACACTTTGTGCTCTTACCCCCATGTCCTCTTCGCCAGTGTCCCCAACTTTCACAAACTTTTCCGCGCCGTCGCCGTACTCTTCAGCGTCGTCGACAGACGCCTTTGACGCCGTCAACAACGACGACCAGCGCGATCCCACAGGCATGGCCTCTGCATACCCTTACTCTGCCGCCTCCCAGCCCATCTACTCCTCCAACGGCGAGCTCTATACCGAGCAGGACATGTACCCCGCCTACAACAACATGGTCTCCTGGTCGCCGCTACAGAAGAAACAGCAGCTCGCTCAGCAGTACCACGCCCAACAACAGCAGCAGTCAGTGCCGCCGTCATACCCGCCGCAGCACCAGCAGTCGCAGTCGCCCGCGCTGCACTCGCCCGTACCACATAGCCACGCCCAGCAGCAGCAGTCACACCACGTCATGGACATGGATCTCGACGAGTGGCATCGAGCGAATGCTACCGGTTATTCCCACACTTCTTCCCATGCCCTCGCCCTCGCCCAGGTACACCACGCTCAGCCCGCTTATCGGGTCAAAGCAGAGGACCTTCCACCTGTCTACACATCCGGCGCTCTCTACAGCCGTCCTCTATTCGACATGCAGTCCGTACAGCACCAGCAGCAGCCGTCGACACAGCAGTACAATCCCCATGTCCTTGGCTCGTATTATCAGCAGCAGCAGCAGTTACACGAGCGCTACATTCACCCTTCGGAGCTTTCCCCAGTCGAGCCACCTTTGTCCCCGTTACGCATGGAGTACAGTCATTCGACAAACTCTGTCCAGTCTGGCTGCGATCCCCGCTACGTTTCTGGCGATATCAGCGGTATGGGTAGTAATGGAGATGGTCGACGAGCAGACGAGAGCGGCGTTGACGCTGAGGAGAATGTTGATGCGGAGGGCGAGGAGGATTACGAAGAGCGTAGGGAGGACGATGATGCGTACGAGGACGACGAGTCTTATGACGATGAAGACGACGGCGACGGCGAGTACACTTTGCGCCGTGCTCGGGGTGGATCTGCAGGATCCAAGCGGACTACACGCACTCGAGAGCGATACAGCCCGTACGCCGACCCTTCGTCCGCTTACTCTCAGAACAATGCCCTTGGTATCACCACCCGTTCACGGCGCACCGTTTCCAACGCCACCGACTCGTCTTCCGCCTCCTCCTCAGCTGCATACCCACCACCGCCTCTCCAAGGTCGTCGTCGTTCTCGCCCTTCCATTTCTCTTCCCGTCCCGATACCAGTTCCCAACCTTACCAAAAAGTCGAGAGGTCGTCGCGTCCCTACCATCAACTCGGTCGACAGTCGTCGTGTCACGGACGGCGACTACGGTACCGGCAAGGGTGCGAGGATCCATACCTGCAAGGTGCCCGGGTGCGGAAAGTGCTTTGCACGGGGCGAGCACTTGAAGCGTCATGTGCGGAGTATACACACGTACGAAAAGCGTGAGTTTCTGATTTCTTCGTCTTGATCATTTCACTGATAGCTATTCGCAGCGCACAAGTGCCCGTATCCAGGCTGTGGCAAAGACTTCTCGCGCCACGACAATCTCGGCCAACACATGCGCGTACACAAGGACTATCGTGGTTGACTCCGGACGGCTACAAACGACTTGGACCATACACACGGAACACCCATTACTTATTATTATCATATCATCATCATACCCTCTTTCTGTTCGCTTTCGCACATCTTTTTCCATGGCTATGGATCATGTATCATTCTATCACCACTACTTTGGTTGGGCTTTTGTTGTAGGTTTATCGCCTCTTCTTGTGTTGTTGTACTTTGTTATCACTCTCGCGCGTTACCCCCCATCCATCCGTAGAACCCAAAAGTTTCTCATCCCATTCGTCGGTATAAATACTGTCCAGCATCCCCCCAGACTGTAATACATACGTTACGGAGCAACAATAATGGTTAAATGAAATGGAAATGTCATGGGATTGGAAATGACTGTCAATTGTGGGGACCCTCGGAGATGCTGTCCGTGACACTGGCAGACGTTTGGTGTGCCTTTCGCGACTGTCTATCGTCCTCTTCGTTTGGTGAGCCCACATTGTGCTGCGCGCTGGACCCGACAACGGGGAACACGCCTCCGATGCCATCGACGTCGGCTTGAGGAAAATAGCTGCACCACAGTGGCGCAACCCGATTTACCGAGAAGGTGTCCTCCGGATGCGGGGAGGCGTGCGGATAATGTTAATGGAGAAGGGATCAGGGCTACCAAGTCAAGTCCGTATTCTTGGGCGTGCGTCCTTTTCGCGGTCCACCACACGCGTGCAGTGCTTTTGTCGTCGCCCTGCTCTCCATTCCTCTGGTCATTTGAAATGCCCAAGAACGGGTGCTGTGGCGTCGGGAGGCGCTTAGCCTGGCTTGGTCGGGGTAGGTAAGCGCCGGTGTCAGGAAATTTGCTTAGGACGCCCAGTGTACAGACGTCGTACGTCGTGGATAATCGTTCAGCCTACGTGCGCTCTCCGACCCGCTTCGGACTTGGTGACATTGATGATGAGTTAAGGTTTTTTTTGATGCGTTCCATTTAGGTGAAGATCAGTTACACTGATCTAGATTACGGATCTCAACGGGAGAGAGGACAAGGATATCTTTATTGAGAACAAGAGCAGCGCGTAGACGAGGCGTGGCGTTAGATCGTGTACCATTCATTGCACGTGGGAGTTGACAGTTTCCGTCACGACAAACATGGATGGGTTCGCGTGCTAAATGCATCGGCGATTGGAGAAACCAAGTCAAAACGGGGTGGTCGTAATGCGCAATCACGAATCATTCGGAGGCGGTGTCCGAGTCGGTAACAGACTGAACACCGAACATGCAAGTCGAACTAAGCGCCACTCAGTTTCCTACTGAAAATGGAGCGCAGTAGTCACTGCATCTGTTTAAGTCGCTCTGTATTGAAAATCTCCTACAACTTCGGAGAGCAGGTAATAGAAAGAGGGACACTGGCTATGCTCTTGACTGATGCCGGTAAGTAAAGATAAGATTTCATTTTGCAGGGCCGAGGTTTAGGTTTTTCATCGTGCTTCGCTGGTCACCACCCCACCCTCCAGGAATCCAGTGTCCCGGTTTACACCGCCTGCTTCATGAATGCATGTGAACGAATGCGGAAGAAGGTAGACTACATGCGCATGATCCGAGACCGACGAGATGTGAACCGTATTTAGACAGGCTGAGGTGGTGGCGCGTACAATCTGGGATCAACAAGCTGACGTCATGTTTACATTTTCACTTTCAACCATCACGCCATTCGGAATCCTTCCGTTCCATGGGGCGTGTAGGTGGTCTTAACCGCCGGTAATTTAAATCTGGTCGATATGTAATTCGCGCGGAACGGGTAATACTGTGTAGTGGGCAAGACGATTCGAAGTTGGTCTTTCTCGCTGTCTACTTTCTTTAACTATCGTCTCGTAGATGAAAAGTGGCTCCATCGCATTTGATTAGATTGAAGGCGGATATCTCTCTCTGTCCCGCTCTTCTGGATTTTCATTCGCTTGGCCGACCTGAGCACCGTAACCTCGAGACGCTCCGCTGGTTCTGCTATGGCGCCTTCTCACCACTCTATGGTGACCTCGCAATTTGACTACTGGAGCCTTGTAGCGCATGACTGGCGCCTTCCGTTTGGTTCGCCTGTAAACGGATGATCATCTGGTACCATCGTCGCGAAGGTCAGCACATTATTTGTCTAGTATGATGATGTCTCGAATTATTTTAGGCGTAGTTTTGACAGGTCGACACGGTGCCTCTGCATCACCTTCTGTAGCCATCCAGCTGCCGTCATGTGGTGCTCTAGACTGAGGTGCTTTGCTGAGTTTGTTCCAAGATGTTGATGAGAACTCTACCAAACGATCGGTACGTGTCTTTTTCTTCCGTATACCTGCATCTTCTAGGCAAGCAAAGCGTTCTGGAATTTAATGATTCCTGGACGGCACAGCCTAGTGAGGTACATCTCTTTATTGAGCCCTGCCTGACGCCAGCATAGTACGTATTCGCGAAGTGTCCGACTCCCTCCATCTACGTACCTGGAAACTCATGCGACTCGACTGGACAAGCATTTAAAAACTTGCATGAATGGCCAGCGTCGTTTTGCTGGTACGTCCTTTCGCTACTCCTTTTAGGTATATGTACGGTCCAATCGCTTACGATATCCTCAAAATGGTTCGTCCTGTCTTGCTTCCGTAGTTGAAGGATCTACTTATTTGCTACCAGCACTGATGGACTACTAGCGGACTCATCGCCACTTGTCCAGGAGGACTCATATTTAATCGCGAAATTGTTCTATTTGTATTTGCAAACTGCACGGTCCATTTTTATCGAGCAGTACAAGCGTAACCACTCGTGTCTTACTATCTGACGTCAGGACTGCCAGTGCGCCTACTGAACGGACGTGCGAGGAAATTTCTTTCTCCGGGAGTTCAAGCGTGATGAACTCGGCCATGGCTGCGGCGAGAGCACGATAGTCGTGGCTATGTAGACATTGCATAGATGGAGTGGAACGAAGCTCCGTTATCCACATCCTATAATCCAAGAGTATGATAATTCCGTTGAACAACGAGGACCATCCGCGTCGATTATCATCGCCCCGGCCTAGCCACTAAGCGCGTACGAGTAGCATGCGGTCACGCCCTCGGCGACGCTCCTCTCCCCTCAAGTGACTCTTACTGCTGGAAACGTTGAAGCTTATTAAGGAGGATCATAATGGCGAAACTGATACGTATTTGAGAGCTCCAAGGCAAGATCTACTGGTCGTGGTATCCCTCGGAGTAAATGTCGACAGTATCATCTATATCCTTCTTTTCAAACCCACAGATAACCTTCACGGACGTACGTATTACTCGCCAACGCTCGTCATCCCTGTGATAAAGCCATCGCGGTACACCAAGAGTTTCGACTTGACACCTCTTTGCGATTACGTCTAATCCACGCGCCTGATCGTACGATGCCGCTGCAGGACACCGCAGTTCAAGCATGTCCCAGATATCTGAGTATGGCAAATCGCTGTGGCGCAAACAGCCCTTGATATTGAGGGTGCGCAGGCGCGGGAGGATGGAGAACTTGTCATCCCCGGCCACTTCCATCATACCCGCCACAAATTTCTTGTTCAGTGCGCGATCCACAAGTTGGAATCTCGTAACATGAGGGGCGAGGCAGAGAAAATGTAGCAGCTTCTCCGTATTCTCCATGTGCGCAGACATATCCGATTTAATACAGAGCTTGGAGAGTGTTTGGGTGGGAGAACCAAAGGCGGGGAAATGCATGAGACGGTTGCCTGTCACGGGAAGAAAGCTGAGGAATAACGCACCAAGCTGTGGAATAACCAGCAGCTCAAATAATTTCTTGACCGCGCCAGGCTTGGCAGTTTCCAACTCGAAAATAATGAGCTCGCAGAGATTGGGGAGAAAGATTCTCTCAGCGAAGTCTTCGAGCCCATCGTCAACGGACATCTTCAGCCTCCTAAGCTCAGGCATCTGGGAATCGGGATAGCTGACGCGCACTATATTCATCCAAAGTACCATCGAGATGTACGTTCGTTAACTGATTCAAAGGAAGCGAAACAAGGGGAAGCAAGCGATTGTTTGGGACAGCCAACCCGACGTGGCACAGCCGTGGTGCAGACGACAAGACATCAACGTTAACATCATGCCGGGACTTGACATACATGTCAATGAAAACCTCTTTAAGAAGTGGAAGGACCCCGCCGGAGAAGCACTGAAACGCGCGAGAGGGCATATATACGAACAACTGTTTCCAATACCGCATGCTCTCACGTAAGATGGGGAGCGCCGGATGATCGCGAAGGTTGCTTGTGTGACTGACGATTTCGATCGACAACGGGAGGCGTCGACGACGCTCCATCCACAACGACAGTTTCTCCGTGCACTGTTGTGCCAAGATAAGAGTGTTATTTCCAGGTGCGACCATAGGTTCGGCGAGTCCAGAACTTGGGCGCGCCAACGCTGACAGACGTGAGAGAGGGTCCATGGAGGTAGACGGGGATCCAAAGAGTCCGAAAGATCGTCCCGTCCCCAATCATCCCATGATGGAACGCAGTGCTGAAATATCTCGTTGACGATCTCCGTAGGCAGGGAGTGGATTGGGACAAGGAATCTTTTCTCCCGTCTGGGCAAGAAATGGGCGTGATCTACAGCCTCAAGTGGCTTGGAAGGCTCGATCTCGTCCTGAAGCTCGTCAATGTGCGCATTGTGCTCTGGTGTAAAGCATGGTCCAGTTAAGGTAACAGTTTCTTCCATGTCGCGCTGTTTATCGGCGTCAAGATACAGGATGGCATAGAGCGAACGCGGTGGCTCACGTACTTTGGACCGTTTGAATCGCGTTGACAGAATAGGAATTAAAGAATATTTAATAAAGGGTTTCCTTGGACGCAAGGATAAACAGGAGTATAGAAAATGTAGAGAGACGTCAAGCGCAAGAGTAGTGATGGTGTCTAGACAAAGAGCGAAAAGATCACCAGAGGAGAGAAGAGAAATTGTGATACACGCCTCCGCCATACAAGTGACTAAGGACTAGTAGTAAACTACTGCCTCGGCGTGCCTAAATAGGAGGATACCCCTGCAAAGTAAATAAAATGTGTCTACAACCTGTCAAGAACCAATATCCAAATTCCTTTTTGTAAACCTTCCCTTCAAGCCACGCAATGACTGATCTAGCGTATCCATCAAGTGGGCATCATCTGAGGACCCCTCCGCGCAAGTAGAAACATGTACGGAGGATGGGAGTGCAACGACACGCGATGACTTTGGCGTAGGTGAACGGCGTGAGCGATTGAAAGCTCCCCTCAAACCCGGAAGTGATGAACTACCTCTCGGTGCCTTGGATGAGAGCGGACGTGGGTCATTTGATGGAATAGCATGCGCGGATGGAGGAACGACCCTTAGGGATGGCGGCGGCAATATGGAGGACGAGGGAAATAATGTGTCGGATGAACGCGGGACTGCGTCCGATGATGGCAACGAGGCTGAGGCAGCGGGTGAATGCGGGGCTGCGTCGAGCGAATGCTGGGGTACGTCGAGCGAGGATGCGGGCAGTGACAACGAGGAAGGAGTGATGGGAGTGGTGGAATCTGCTGCTGTTGGGGATAGAGAGGGAGAGGGAGTGGGCAAGGAAAGTGGGAGAGCAGATGTCAGAGCACTACGGACGTCTCGTGTCATGGTCCGAATGAGCTGAAGGCACTCTGAGTCGGCCTTCTGTAAACACTGAACCAGCTCGTAGAGGTAGTCAAGTGTTTGTAGACGTCAACGAGGGCCGTCGGCGACGTGGCATTTCGCTGGGGAACTGCTCGGGCCTTTCGTCGTAACCGGAATCTGGCACATGCTGCGCGGTCTCGTACATCGGGATAGAACGTGCCGCTAGGGTGTGGTTTCCAATGAAGAGGAGAAAAGGAAGGACGTGGCGAGGGTTCACCAGTCGAGATGGGCATGGCGACGGGAGGGTCCAGCATATTTCTGGGTTGATAATGTTGGTCCGCGGTCCGTGAACGTAGCGTGTGGTCTACAGTGAACGAACACTGCGTAGTCTCACCAACGGAATCCTCACCGAAGTGGTGGTGGTGGTGGTGGTGAAAGACAAAGGAACGCGTCCCACAAAGGAAATGTTCACGTGACCGCGCTCTTCTCGCGTTAAAACCGTGCGCCCAATCAGTGGAATCCTTCAGTTTAAACACCACGGCCAGGAAGCTTGCACATGGATACATACATCTCGTTCTATCAGACTTTTCCGCAAGCTGACGGGGGCCCCAAGAGAAAAACTCGTATCCATTCTTGGCGGGCAGTACAATTGTCTACACTACTGCAATGTCCAACGTCAGGATTGTCAGAGCGCCTAGTGAATTCACGTACACCTAGGATCTCCTGAGGAAGTACCAGCACGATGAATTCGCCGACGGATACCCCAAGTTTGTTACGGTTCTCTACCAAGGGCAACGCCAACAGTTCAGGCAATTGATTGGAAATGAGGCGAATAAACCTTCTGTAATAGGATCAGCAATGGGCGAACTCGTTTTGTCGAAACTAACATATGAGTCTCAACCGTCCGCGTTCTCCGACTAGTACGACATTGGTACGCGCCAACCAACGCCATTGTAGGCGTTGTAACGGCTAGACGCAACAGCCAAAACGCTCCCTGAAGTAAAGCACGTCGGCGCCACTGAGTATGGCGGACGTATACGCAGAGGACGTGTTTCACGGGGATTTAAGCGTGTACAGACTCGTGGTTTCTTGCTATCATGAAGCGCCGAACGCGTGTTGTCCAAATGGTGTCCTTCCGGCCATATCATGTCGTGACAGAGTCGTTCACCCAGGGCGGGCTGACTGAGGATGGCAGTGTCGAGCTGAAGGAGCCTCTTCCCCGACGCGAGAGGTTATTCGGCACGGCGGACAGTCGCGCATCTCGCACAAGGCCTTTGTCGATTAGAGTATGACTCGTAGGGCGAGGGCATAAATTCCACGTTCGCTGAGACTTGAAAATGTAGCATGAAGCTGTGGCGATGACCGTCGGTGAATAGGCATATACTCATGCTGTGGCTTAGTAGGTGAGGGAAGGACGAAGAAATACCGATGAGCACGGACCATGGTCTGTGCGCGGATAGACCCGGCCCGGCACAGCCACCACGATCTTTGTCTGCT
This sequence comes from Hymenopellis raphanipes, assembly GCA_036872995.1. Lineage (NCBI taxonomy): Eukaryota > Fungi > Basidiomycota > Agaricomycetes > Agaricales > Physalacriaceae > Hymenopellis > Hymenopellis raphanipes. Next base: position 5,186,834 of record JAYMDG010000001.1, read on the forward strand.
TGAATCATCGGACGGCTACCCACTTGGCACTCAAGCGCGTACTATTTAGATCTTAAAGCCCCTGCCCTCAGAGCATGAAGGCCTCGTTCTTCTGGAAGCTATCTTCTGGCGCTCTGGGTACAGCTCTCTCCATTACTCAAGACTATCGTATTGGTTCATCGTTAGTCTGCTCGCATTTACATCGTTGGACACTCCGGAGATCCCAACAACGAATGTCAGTCGAGATATTGATGATTTCATTTCTAAATAACAGAGACTACGACCTGCGAAAACATATTATAGAGGGGAGACCGGTGGAAGCGACAGTTGAATCACACAAGGCAGACACGACACAATAAGGAAGACCAGGCAGGGAATGCTGGGAGACGAGTTGGTGCGTAGTCATCGTGTACTTCGACTCACGACACCTGAATCAACCATCGTTCCTCTGAAACCACTTTTGGACGATCTCGGCTGCCGTAGGAAGCGTGATAACATGACAGCAGGCCCTCGCCGCTCTCACTGTGTCATCTGGAAACAGGACAGTGATATCCCCCTTTCTTATGACCTTTGCCATCCCTGGAAGAGCCTGGCTTAAGTCGACCCCGCCATTGAAGATCTCCAGGAAGGACTGGAGATTGCGCTCTACGAGTAGAATGGTTAGTGCCGAAAACCACGTTGATAATGGCATACTTGTGGTTCGGTTCCGACGGTGCTTGACGCGCCATGTACGCTAATGCCCGATGTTCGAGGGGGGTAAACGGCTCTAGCGTAGTTGCCGTGGAGGCCACTTTCCATCAGGAAAACGGTACCCTCGTAATATGTCAGGAATAGCCGTAGAATAGGACATATGTACCTTTTCTGAATGAAATACATCGAATACTCATGGTAGTCAACATTTGACTATTTAAAATGGTCCCCCAGGTCAAATAGTCAAGATTAGCCATGAAATCCTCAAGATGTTGAGCTAAGTTCCCGCAACATAGGCATGGCTTCATTGCCAATAAGACTGAAATTCACTCCAGCTTCGGTCAGATAGTGGGATGAGGCATAATGCCGTGTGGCGTGACATTGCTACAGGTATGCTACAGGTACAACGGGGACAACTACTAGCTTCACATCATGAACAGGGAGGCCAGCACGCGACATTGGAAGAAAACAAAAAGAGTCACGGGCAGTACATAAATCGGCGACATCAGTAAGCCTCATCGGTGCCCTACGGTAGCAGCAATCATGGGAGCGTGCAACAGACCACGATTAGGAATGCGCTGGGCACAGCTAAACACGAGATCATCTGTACATGTTCAAGTAGAAAACCAATGTGACGTACAGCATACTAGGCGCGGCCTATGCGTGGCCTCGCCCCAACGTCCGTTCCGATGATCAATATAGATGGTCGCCGCCAGCAACTGATACCATATCTGGCGAGTCGCGTAGGTTTCGGAGTCACGCCTAGCAGCTGCGCGATAATTGGTAATCAAGAATTGTAGTCATTGCCATTGGTTGATGTCTTGGTTGCGGCGGTAGACGAGGTGGGGCGATGATAAATGGTAAGCTACATACGCGTCATGTCAGTTGAGACGGACTGGAGACAAAAATTACACGGACCAACAGCAACAGCCATAGGGCCGTAACGAACACCAGACTCTGCGAGGAACTGAGATTCGGAAAGTCGGAGCATACAGGAAAGTACGCACCGACAGAGATGAAGAACAACACCTATCGTTACAACAGCCATGCAGAGACGCAACTGGCTGCACCTTGGAAGAAATGATCTCAGCTATACAGCGGCGCGTCAACGTATCGGATATAGAAGCCTGATGGCCATCGTTCTAGGGCAACGCATTCGAGAGCGGCGCGTCCAGTGGCCGATGAGCATCGAAAGCCGTCATGAAAAGAATACCGCCAAGCAATGACCAAACGGCAGGAGCATAGTCAATGGGGAAAAAATGGCGACGGCGGTGCAAGGCGGACAACAACAATGGTGACAATGGGAAGGAAAGAAAGGACACGGAGTGCGGAGCTGGAAAAATCGAAATCCAACATACACGTAAGCGCACGCATTGATGGCGTGCTTGCGCACGGACCATGTGGTCAGCGTGGACTTAGCAATTTCTCCTCCTCCGGCCATGTGCCCACTTCCACACCCTTTGCGCCATCCACGAGTACTATGCGACTACTTCCCGAGTGGATACAACTCGAAATCAGATTCCTTCTACGAACATGCAAGGTTCCTGCTCCGCGTACTGAGTCATCACCTTCTCGACTCCCACCTTTGAAGCCTGAGGGCTCTGATCCCGCCGATCAGGCGCCACCAACTGTCAACCTTGGACTATGTCTTCGTCGACTTTGTTATTGGGGTGAACATGAACAAGAATACAGGAAATCTTAATGGTATGTTCTGACCTCTTTGTCATGTGTTAGCCTCACTCTTCGTGGTTTACGTGTTGGTCGTGTGCGTGTGGCGTTCTTGATCTTGCGAGGTGGGATGAGACGTTGTTCACGGTGAATATGCAGCCACCGGAACGCCTGGCCTATGTTGAATCGTCGAGTACCTTTTTGCTTCATCTGCCGCTTGCCGCTTGTTTCGGTGCTGCCTGTCTCTGTTATTCAGAGCAGTATGCACTTATTTGCCAAGTGGGGTCGGGCCGTCCCTACAGATTGGACTAGTGGGAATGCATTTTTGTTAAGTAACTACAGAGATCAATGCAGCTTTTTTTCGTACCGCTAATTCTTTTGGATGATCTGCCCGAGTTAGTTGAGATTAGTGTCTGCTTGTGATAAGATGCTGCTAATTGTGAGTATTGCATGACTATTAACAGAAATAGCTTGATTTTCAGGATTAGTACTAATGTATGAATTATTATCTATATAATACCCTGGAGGGCTTTTCCTGATGTCTCCTTGGTGATGCTGAAGCTGGTGAGAGGAGGCAAGCCGCCTGGGTCTCTGGATGTCCAGCGCGACGTCCGTGTGTGCCCTCCCATGCTTTGCAGGACTATCGTGGATCTTTGGGGGATATATGACTCTCTGCACATCGCCTGTATACATCCCATTATAACGGTGAGTAACTTTTAGAACGGGAATGTCATACAGTTCTGCGCCAACGGCGGGTATGACAAGATGGTTGCTTGTAAGAGGCGTTGCTTGATATAATCTGGGTGTCCTGTCGCGCTGTAGTTTTCGCTGTACACACATTTATTTGGAACAGGGCCTGTATAACCTCGTATGAGGGCGGCATACCTAGCGGCTCCTGCCTCAGCGCATGAGCAGACGGTCTGCTGTTCAATGCGGAAGACAAACCTCCAGCGTGCGATTGTTGCGAATGGGATGCGCGCATAATAGTTAACCAGAGTCAGACCAGTGAAACCGAGGGGTAGGCTATACGGGCGAAGCTTGGCACCACACCAATATAAAAGCCAATTCCATTGTTCCATATGCGGATGTTAAGCCCTCACCTTCGTGTTAAGCGCGTCCGGTAGATCAGAGCCTGTGTATTTATATCTATACATTATTGTTTCGATGACTGATCGTTTGCTCGCCGTAGGTACAGTATTCAAAGTTAAGGGTTTGTTAACGCGAAAGCCTGATAGATCCGTATTTCTCATAGTCGTATCCCCTGTTCAGCGCCCGTTGTAGATCAAAGGTGCCGGTAGATTCATGTAACCGTAGTATTGAACCGCAAAAGATTGTCTACTGATCATCACCGCCATTACGCGGCTGTGTTACACTATTCTCCGTGCTACTAATCGGACTGGAACTGGAACAGAAAGTTCACGGCGAGGGAGAGATGAGAGGACTAGTATGTACCGTTTCAATAGCCTTTGGCCTCAGTCCTTGAATGATCGATGAAGGCATCAACGCCGGCGGTTGAGCTTCCCCGGCAATCGTAGCCAAGATGGACAACCGAGCGACGTAGACACGGAGGCTCTCAGTCAGCGTAGGACCCGGGAAAGCCCTGTTTCGCGCACCCGCCATCTTCTCCATTTCTGTTGTCTTTGTTGACGAGCTCCGGGGACTGCTTTCAATTGACTTTCCCATGTGGGATCCAAATAACTGTTGTTGGTCGTGCTCGGACCTCGGCTTGCGTAGTAGTCGCCTTAACAATCGTCACTGTCTGGTCCACACAGGTTGAAAGGAGATGAACATGCGGTAGCGGCGAACCATAGCAATTCAATAAATGTCGACAGTCATACAAAGGAGTTTTGGGGATCGTACATCAGGCTCTCCACTCCCATCATTAACGCGGAGTAATTCCAAGTTCCTACCCTCCTAATTCGCGTCGCGCCCATCGGCAGCTGAAACACCAAAGGGACGCGCTCCGACCCATCGAAACTGTCGCGAATAAGTACATCTTTCATTACTGTATCCTTCGAATCAAGTGGGCGCAATATAGTGGTCGGTGGACAGGTTGTGAGGTCGACGTGGCGTACAAGATTGCGGTCCTGAAGCCGGTAGGTGCGCATGATGTCGTGCAAAATGTAGTTCACGAACAGCACATCGCGTGAGCTGAGGACTTGACATGTGTTAGCTACATATAAACTATCAGTGTATGTATAACCACGAGTCATGGAAGCCTGCCTTCAAGCTGTTCATGGTAAGTACGGCATTTTTCGCGATGACGATGATGCCAGTCTGACGCTTGGCATACCTGTGAGCAATAGAATTTGATATGACAGCCGGAGCAGGCACGCAGTGGGTATCCGGGCCTAGCGTCTAAGTTTGGACACTGGCAATGGTGCTTAGTACAAAAGTCGACGGGGAAGGAAGAAAGTACGTACTTGACATGAATCACAGATAGTGGGCCGATTTCGTTCGAATAACTCAGAAATCCTACCTAGATCTCTGAGTTGCTTGTCGTAGACGCCCAACTCGGGAGCTTGCAATGCCTCTGACGTGAGCAACGACTTCATTCGTCGTCTCGAACGAATTGCAGACTTGAAGACCGAGTAATAAACTAGGTACGGAGCCGTACACGTCAGGAAAATGCCGAGGTTGCGAAGAGAGTCCAAACATGTCTCTCTCCCCGCGATAGCTGAGTACTGACAGCAGAGGTATTGAATTCGAGCTGCGCTCAACAACGCACTGTGGTCATATGCCTGTTGAACAATCGGTGTGCCGTAGATTGAAATCCAATGATGCAGATGCTTGGAGCCGTTAAAGACGCAGTCGTTTCCCAAGACGAAGAGATCGCGTCTGGTACCATCATGCGGATCTGCAGAATTGACAATCCTCCGGTATAGACTGGAGCACGATGTCGTAGACATCATCTCGCATGTCCAGCGTACGAACCCGTTCCGGAGGAGAGGGATGGTAGCGCGCTTGTCCGGGAGAAACATATACATACCACGATACGACGTTTCAATGAGCAACGCGTGATCCATGAACTCGTCCTCTGTGAGTCTTTCCGCTTTGATGCGGCTAATGACATCGATGGTACACGATGCAAATAGGGCGGTAAATCTTTCCGCTTCCGATAGAAGGGCGTCATAAAGCTCTTGGGCATATGGGGGAAGAGAGTCGAGGCGGGACTCCAAACCAATAACGTAACCAATCGCGACGAAACACTGTTCAAGGGCTTCCTGGCGTAGAGCGGGTTGCAAAGAAGATGTAGGGAACAGTAATGGCATCAAGACACAAGTAAGAAAGAATGTTCTTCCCGTGCTTTGTAGCTCCTTCGGTGCAGGGAATGCCGCGAGTTCATGGCCTGGCATGGTAGCAAATTGCTCGCATGCAAAAGTGCAAACGAGCTTTGCCAAGGTTTCAGAGATATCGTCAGCCTCGCGTCCGGGAATGATGTCGTTGATAAAACGAGTGGTCCAAGTCACGATGTATGGCTTTACACGGAGGATCAAAGCAGCCTTGTCGGCAGAGGACGGACCCGCCTGTGAGGGAACATCTTCCGTGAAACCTACTGACGCGAATATGGTTATGGCGCGAAAAACTGTCATGGCAGTGTTCACTGGATCATCAGGATTGTCGGATGGGGTAGATTCCACCCAGGACGCCGTGGAACGGCTCACTCTCAGTAGAATATCGGAGAATTGACGCCATGCCCTCCAATTCCGCGGTGCACGATGTGCCAAATCCAAAAAGGCAGCAGTAGAGAGTCCAATTGACGACATTACTGCTTACGTGTAAGCTGCAGGATTTATTGTTGAAGTGGGACTCACGTTGCGTTTTCAACGCCTGACGGTCAGAAACAAAAGAAAATAATGCGATTACATAGCCGGTGCTATTAGCCGGCCATTTCGGCATGGTAGCAGCTCAGCTCGTTTTCAACTAGGCTGGGACATACGTAGTACAAGCGTAAAAAACCTTTAATGCCCACATCGCTAAACATCTCGGGATTGCGTCTTCGCATCCTCGCTCTTTGACCACAACAATGACTTACATTATAAGTCATCACACAAGAAATTACAGTTCATCAGTCGCCCTTTGTCTAAGGGCACTCATCATCAGACACAAACCATTTCCCAAATATCCCGTCATGCGCCTGCAGCATATCATCAATAACATATTCTCGTCGGATCCTAAACAAGCGAGAGTCGCGTACCGTTTCAATACAAATATCCGGATGGTCATAGTGCGCCAGGTTGAAGTGCGACGGCGTAGAATAGCACATATCCTCCCAGTTATCCCAAGGCGGCTGATGGTTCTCGAGTTTTGCCTCGACAATGCGCTTGTGGTAGCCGTGACAGTCCTGTACGGAACGAGATTATGGTCTTGGAGAACGAGGAGCAGGAGAAGGAGAACGAACCTTTTTGACATGATGATCCCAGTACGTCCTACACGTCGGCTCGTTGGCGTGTGTGATCCACTCCGCGATGACCTTGCCCTGGATACATACCAATCAATCCGTGACTCTGCAGAACAAAAGGGGGAAAAAGCACACCTCGTCGTATACGCATCGCATCGGATGGTTGTAGGTCTCTCCCCGAATGTTTATTTCGGTCTCCATGCACCATTTCAACCCATCTACATCAGGAGGGATGTTGGCGAGCTGGGCGGTATATCTCCTAGACTCGAAGGAGAGACAGCGATGGTCCGGCCTGAGATCGAGCCAGAAAAGCCAAGAGCGCTTCCGGCACTCCTCGTCACGCCGCATAGCGTCCTCTTTCAGCCACACAGCGTGTTCCCGAGCTTGAATTTGGGCGTTTCGAGCATTCCACTCTGCGAGGCGTCTGCTATCCTCCGCTTTCCACTCCTGCTCGTGCTCCATATCCATCTCGATCAGGTGGGCTTCGTGCCGCTTCGTATCAGCCTCGCGCCGGCATTCAAGTTGTTCCTCGTCGGTAGCGATGCGTTCACTGCGCTCCTTGTCGAGGCGCTTGTTGTACAAGATGTGATTGTCGATCTCCCATTTCCACTCCTTACGAATTCGATCCCGCACATCAGGACGGTCAGCGTTGTGGTAATCGATGTAGAGATGGACAGAGGCGAGCGCAGGGAAGAACAGGAGAAAGATCCAAAGGCATATTAAAGGACCGTTAGCACAGCTACGAGGAACGCCTTTGTCGACGAGTGGTAGCAGTTCATTACTGCTGTTGAACATGAGGAAGTGTTCGGGCGATGATGAAGGGGCACGGACCGGGCAGTAACGGGCTCGTAAGATGGCGGTGGAGAAGCAGTTCCGTAGCTGGAATGATGGTGTGTATGTCAGTGGCATAGAAAAGCAGGAAATGGACGACGTACCCGGCCATTGGTGGAAGAGAGGACGAAAGGGCTCTGCGTGGGAAACCGATGAGCGCTTATCACGCCTTCTGCCGAAGCGTTGTACTGAATGAGGTTCGAAGTGACGACTACCGTGAAGAGTCAATCATCACTGTTCTGGTTCCGAGAACCAGTTACTATCATAGGTACCAATGTCACCATCAAAGCGAAGTCTCGACCTCAGCAATGTCACTGAAAATGCCTTGAGAAGCTCTGCAGATTTTCATCATCCATGACACCCTCCGGGCCCTCCTTGAAATTCCGACGGAACTACCAATGACTTCAAGCGAATCTGACAGTCGAATAAAGCGCGTATGCGCAGTATTTCGAGACGAGCTGCCATGCATGTATTCCAGGCCAATAATAGAAACGGAAGGTGGGGCCCAACCTTACTTTCAACGTCTACCTCTTTTCTTATTCGCATTCTCCCTCGTTCGACGGCGTGAATGACCTATATTAAGTATGGAAAACATTCTAAGCGCTGGATTCGTCTTTCACTATGACCTTCTTCTGCCTATCACGCCGCATAGCGTTCTCTTTCAGTCACGCTGCATGTTGTTGAGCTTGAATTTGCCCACTTCAAACTCTCCTGTCCTCCGCTTTCCACTTCCGCTCATGCTCCATATCCGTCTAGATCAGATGGGCTTCGTGCCGCTTCCTATCAGCCTCACGTTAGCGTTCAAAGTGTTCCTCGTCAGCAGCGATGCGTTCACTGCGCTCCTTGCCGAGGCGCTTGTTGTAAGAGATGTGATTGTCGGGGTCCGATTTGCGCTCCTTACGGATTCGATCCCGCACATCAGGGTGGTCAGCGTTGTAGTAAACGATGTAGAGATGGACAGAGGCGAATGCGGGGAAGAGATATCCGGAGATTAGAAGGCGGTTAACACGAACGCCTCTGTCAACTAGTGGCAGCAGTTCATTATTGCTGTTGAACGTGAGGAAGAGCCATGATGAAGGAGCACAGATCTTGGCGGAGGGAATGCAGTTCCGTAGCCCAGATTGCTAGATACTAGATAGAGTGTCAGCGGCATAGAAAGGCAAGAGTTGGACAACGTACCGTAGCATTGGTGGAAGAGGCGGCTCTGCATCAGGACCTGACGAGCGCGTATCATCTCTTTTGCTGAACTGGGTGTAGGACGGATGGGAAACGTGCCTATCACACATCGAGTATTTTAAAGCGGTTAAGGCGTAAAGCATGTACGCTCGCATGAAAAGTCTTCTTGTGTACGGTCAGCGTTTACGAATGAATTCAAGCCAACGGCTACCAGACTTGGCGATTGCGGATGCTACGACATCCACATCCTCTGTGAACTTTGAGGCGCCATCGGGAGAAAGAGGTCGAGACGCCGTAGTTTCACGAGGTCAAGGTGGCATATGGCGTCGCCAAGTAAGACCTGCCGAAACGGAAGATGAGTCTGACCACTTTTCTTTACAGAAACAGATAGGCTTACCGTGCTTGGCGGCGCGGGGAAAGGTTGCGCAGAGTTGCGAGTGTTCAAGAATGGGCGAGAACAAGCAAGAGCCCTGAAGAAATTTAGAGTAAGACTTGCTTTCAAGGATGACCGACCACCAGAACAGCGCTCCAGAACATAGAATGATTCATATCCTGTCCGTGATGATGGAACCGGCGCGAGTGTGAGGTCTGTTTCATGAGCGCGATTAAACAAACTGAACCTCAAAGCCAGCAAAGTAGACGACGACAGAGGTCAGAAGACGTGACGATGGTTTCAAGAAAGGTGCTGATGGCCACGCGTTCAATTCATTATCCCCTACTCGTTCAGTACAAAGAACTGATCACCACCGCACACACAATACACATCCGAATTCCTTGAGACGACTGATACTCGAATTACGCCACACAAAGTTCAGCTAACGCTGCGACAGCATCTGGAATGCTCGCGTGACCAGTGAATGACGAGACGCACAGACTAATACTGCCTGGTACACCTTGATTGACGCTGAACGGGGATACCGTTGTTCGCCTGGTTCATGGTAAGCAAAGTTTCACGCCACCATCATCGAACTAGCACCTACCCCAACCCCCACAGGAACGCTTGCTTTCCTAGTTGTCGCTTCAGGCTTGCTCTGGCTTTAAAACCACACATGGAAATCGAACCAAGATTCGGATCGCATTCTCAATAGGTAGTACAGGCGTCTGGTACAAGCGTCTACCGGTACTGTAGTCGTATTAGACGTTAGGACTGCCGGATGCGGAAAGTTTGTACACAGAAGTGCGATAGTGTCCTCCTCAGACCGACGGGCACGAAGAGTCGAAACCTGTATCACCATCTATATCCTTCCAAGGCGTTCCAAGCGCGACCTCGACCCAACCACAAGGCCGAAGGAAGCGCGTGATGGGAGTGGGCATGTATACGGGCGAGGAATGGCGAGGAAAGAAGGTCCTAATCTACGTCCTGTGGTCCACGAGTCTGCTTCTATCGATTGCGTAGGAGAACCTTTTTCGAGCGTCGTTCCAACTACTGGTATACTGGACGTGTGCCGGAAGACCTCGTCTTGGAGGAATAATCAATAGCCGCCCTGCGTCCTCGCTAAATGCACGTACAAATAGGAACCCACGAGTCTCATGCGCCTCTACCATGGGTGATGCCAACTTCTCGTACGAGCAAGCTCTAGGAGTGGAGCGAAGAAGCCTTCTGCAATAGCGTCAGCGGGAGTCAAATTCACTTTTATCAAAACTTACAGATGTCGTCCACGTTCTCCATCCAATACCCGCCAGAAAACGCAGTCACGCATGTAACGATAAGACGCAGCAGGCAGACCCTTTGCGAAGTCTCGAAACGTGTTGGCACCGGGCCATGGCGAACCCTTGGATTCGGTAAGACCGCCTACGCTTGCAGCAAGACAATACATCTTGCCGCGCATATGGACCGGAAGGAGGTAAGAAAATCGAACATATCTCGTCCAAAATGGTGACCTTCCGGCCTATCACGTCGCGACAGATTCGTTCACCGAGGAACCTTTGGTGATGGCTGCGAGAAATTGGTGCGTTCCAAGGCATTGATGATAAGCTGAGAGGCCTCTGTATCGAGCTGCCGCGGAGTCAGTAGAATGCTGGAGGACGTCCGTCTGGGCGTCTGACAAAGATGGCGGTGTCGACTAGCGGAGACTCGGCCCCTAATGTGACGGTTGGGATGCGGCCCTCCATGTTCCCGATGAAATCTAGACGCGTTAGCGTCGATGGAAGCTGCGGTGGGGCGAGCAAGATCGTCCAGCAACGGTACTTGGAGTGGACGCCGGTCATGGTATCCTCGTCGCCGAAGTCTGGGCAAGAGAAAAGCTAATTAGCAATGCGCGCCTCGTACATACGACCAACGAGTCGCACCATTAAATATCATGCCCATTCTCCGACCTTCGACCTTTGGATACGTTTCCCTATGGCTGGTTTGTAGCAACGATGCGGTGTGGTCCGAGATGACGGTGCCGGCCTAATGGGTGCTTGGCCTCTAGCACGCCGAGCGATTATGGATGACGGGAGTGCGGTCGTCTGATATACGCCCTCCAGTCGTCGACCTCGAAGGACGTTACGCGAATCGTAGCGAAGGCCTTCCACCGGTGCCTCCACGTCGTCGTAGGTATCCTTGTTACCGAAACCTGCTACGACGGTCAGCCGTGTCCCAAACATTGGACGGCATTCGCACCTGTCAGAGATTTACCCTCCGCCGTGCTCCGTCGATTATCCGCGATTTTCCCCTTGGCGAGTATTCCTCCGAAACCCGCCTGTCGATGGATGCAATGGCTACGCGCAAAGCCTTGGTCGATCACAGCAAAAGTCGTAGGGTGAAGGCGGGCAGTAGTACGGAGGTGATTTCCATGCTGGATGAGCGTCCTCGTCTCTGCGTACTCGTATTGTTGGTTAGAAGGTGAGGTAAGGCTCGCTAAGGTGAGAGAGGAATGAAGAGCACGGACCATGGTCTGTGCGCGGATATACACGGCCCGGCACGACGGCAATCATGTTGATTCTTGTACTCTCGTTTACGCGACGCGCGGCCCTCCAGGAACTCCAAAGCGCGTACTTTATGGATTACGCTGGGATCGGAACAATGAGCGTCTCTGTTCTAGAAGCTATTCCTGGGCGCGTTGGGTCCAGTTCTCTGTCGCGACTCGCGGGTTACTTTCACCGTCGGACGTCAGGCTCTCGTTGGATACCTCAGAAATACCACCTATTCCCTTCCTAAAGAATAATGTTCCAGCAGGGTACGACCTTCACTCAATCAGGATAAAATTACAAAGGTACATCGCTTGATGATCTCGAAACCTGTCAGCTCGCATATATGCCCTCACAAACGCATGCTCAAGTGCGCATCTCATCTCCTGTGTAACGAGCGGAGTCTTGATCTGCTTCTGCTTCCTCTTTCTCAAGGACGAGTACGTGGTTAAAATATATGAAGCGGCAAACTAGTTAACACGGTCTTACAGCTATACGACACGAATATCCTGGACACGCCGAAAGATTGCCTCGCGGTGTCGGTGTGAACTTGCAGTATGCTGCAGAGCTCAACATCATCCGGGGACACGAGCGCCATCGATACACTTATGCGTCACGTAATCCTGTCCAACATTAACGGCGAGTGAAGTATATATTCTCTACATCGTCTAAGCACCCATATAACATAAACCCTGTATGTACACCGAAGAATGAGAAATCTAAGTTCACGGTGGAGAGGATGAAGATCGTGACCTATAAAGACCATGAAGAAGGCTCGAACCAGAAAACGATTCAGCAGACAAACCTCTTTGAATCACTTATGATCTATGGAGCTGGAGATGGGTTTGCTCTGGGGACATCGAAGTGGCGTCCTAGAAGCGGTTAGTCTCACGAGTAATACTAACCTACGGATCCACTACTCATGCATGGTGGGCGGCTTGAGAGGAAGTCCGTGAGCCAAACGGTATGCGTTGGTATCAGGAACGGGTGATGCCGACACAGCGCCGAAGACGGTTACAGCAAGGGTGAGCAGAACGTTGAACTGCATGATGACTGCGCCTGAAAGTGGCGGCGGCGGAGAGTGACAAACGATGAAGAGAGAGCCCGTTGATCTCTGAGGATTGCATGTTTTCATACGGGTTTATATACCCTGCAGGCCAGTCGTTCTTCACTGTTTCTAATGGTTCAATAGGGGTAGCCCCAGCTGAGTATGGCGATGAAATAGCGAGTAGGCTATGCTAGTACCCTGTCGGAGAACTAAGACGATTCATATTTGGTATCTTCTCCGGGCCACCGCTGGGGATAGGGTTAGGGTTATATAGGGAGAACAGAAGCAGTAGGGTTTGAACCCTGGGTGCGCAAACTCTGGAGGACTCAACCCTATCTATAGTATTCCCAGTTTGACGTGTTAAATTACTCGGGGTTACTTGGGGTTACTTGGGGTTTTGTTGTCGACAAAAGTTGTCGCTATGCAGCGTCTGCCTAACAACGGCTGTGTGCCTTGCGCGGATTGCCTATATCAGGCATATTTAGCATGCTCATCGTCTATTCTAGCTTCGTCGTCGTCTATTTTACCTTGGTCGTCGTCTATTTTACCTTGGTCGTCGTCTATTCTAGCTTATTGTTGTCTATTCTAGCTTGGTCGTCGACCACTTCTGCTTGAGTTGTCGCCTACTCACTTTCCGAACTCTCAGTCATCGACTAATCTTGCCTTATCAGTCCTTGACGACTCCTCGGTCGTCGGACACTGTCCTTTGGTCGTCGGACACTGCCCTTTGGTCATTGTCCACTTGTACCTGAGTTCTCAACCACCACTTAGCCATCAAATCCTTGGTCGTCGACCAATACCCTCTGATCATTGACAAATACCCTCTGGTCATCGACAAATACCCTCTGGTCATCGACTACCCTTCCGTGGTCGACGTTCACCATGTCTGATGGTTGGCTGGTCGTCGACCACTCTCAGTGTAACGCCGGATCTTGCGGATCTATCAAATGTGTCAACAAATTGATTCCCGCCTCCATCACGGTTGCATAACAGGGTGTTGCCATCGAGTTACATGGTCTGATGAGATGTCCCGCTCTTGTCTTCATTGTCTGCCCGCCGGGCCCCGCCCTTGTCCTCATTGTCTGTCCGCCCTTTTTTAACTTTTGGTTGTCAACTAATCTCATTTAGTGATCAACCACCACCATCGCATTGTCGTCAACCACTGATGGCTGAGTTATCGACTACTCTCCTGTGGTCGACGCTCACTATGTCTCCCGTTCATTGACCACTCTCAGGGTACTGCCGGATCTTGCGGATCTAGCAAATGCGTCAACAACTTGATTCCGGCTGGATCACGGTTGCGTAACAGGGTGTTGCCATCGAGTCAGATGGTCTGATGAGATGTCCCGCTCTTGTTCTCATTGTCCGCCCGCCCTTGTACTCATTGTCTGCCCGCCCTTTTTTGTATTTTCATATTAATGAATTATAATGCATTTATTTGACATATTGTTATGTTACCTAGTAATGGATGCTCAATACACGACAGGCAGCGACTTTTAAGCATTGTTCACTCGCCGTGCCGCAGGCGCTCAAACACTGTTACATTATGCCGTACCCTTCGCCGTTGTCTGACTGCGCAGGCTTCCAATGTGTCAATCAATCTGATGATTCTGAAACAGTCATATGCTGATGTTCACACATGGTATTCTTGCCGTAATGAATAGTTCGAGACCTCACCCAACCGCCTGAGTATTGGGTATGGGTCACCCGCTCTTTTACCCTTGGGTACCAACGGAGTAGCGGGTGTACCCATACCCATGAGGAACGGAGCAGCTGGAGATATATTTCGTGCCCGCCGTCGACCCCCGCGCAATTGCTCGGGGGTTAACGACGTGCACGAGCCACATTTGTGAGACCCCGGCTTCTTGCGAGAGCAAGAACCGCAGCTCGACAAAGTGCAGAAAGACGGGGGCAAGGGAGGAATGTTGGCAAGGGCATAGTCATCACAAGGATCTTGAGTGTGAGAAGATGTTGCGCATGAGGAGACTTAGGGTACGAACTAGATGAATACAGGCTACATGATGTCAATACGAAAAGAACAGAAAAGAAGCTGTAACTACGCACCTTTAAGCTGGATGTGTCCGCGACACCCTCCAGCCCTGTATTCCAACTCCTCTTAGTAGTAGTCCAGGAGATATAACGGTGCATTTTGCGCCTTCCGCGGAGAATTGGCGCCATCATATAGACGAGCGCACACATCCAGCCATGCCCAAAGACGCGAGGCGGGGGCGAATCCGGATGCTCCCAACAGGGCTGCACCCTCCAGCAGTGTTGAAGTGTCCTCCTGAGGGCGTACGTATCGTGAATCCTCATAGAAATGGTGCGGTCGCGCAGACGAGCACCAGAATGCACCCCGAACTGTATCCAAGGATGCGTGGGCAGCGCGGAGCCGAACCGTACCAGAAAAGCAAAAGAACATAAAGAGGAGAAGTTGGATGAGCCCCAGAATAAGTTCCGGGGCCGACGAGCGCGGTGTTGCTGTCATGCTGTGGTGGTGAGACAAGAGAGAGGTGATCGCATCCAGCCGATCATTATCCGGCAATTCCCGGATCATTCAGTCAGCACGCCGAATCAGAAATTACATTGTTTCTACACGATAGTGGAGCTCAAATAAGATACACACAAATCTTCAACTTGACTCATACACCTTAAAAATGAAACACACGCACTGAGTGTCCGGATGTAGCCCTCTCCCCGATGTGGCCAAACATCGGGGAGAGGGCTACGTCTCGACACCGTAAACTGAGACGCAACCTGGAATATAAAAGGAATCAGTGAGCAGTTTAAACTACCTGAGGGGAAGACGAACACACAAAATGAAATCTAACAAAATGAAGAGTCAACGATGTATGCCCCAAATGAGAGAATATACGTACATGGTAATGAGATGTCCATCGCTGACGACAGTGATAGACGGAACACGCTAAGAATGCACTCCTGATTTAAAGATTAGTAAAACAGGACAGCGAGGCAGAAGGACATACCCGGACACCTGGAAAGAAGATGTAAGCGCCATGAGAAAACATACAGAAGATGACACTTACAAGACACGACGGGACAGGACAGATGATGCATGTATGAAAATAAGACCGCCCAAACAATCTACAAGTGCCACCCAATTACACACGGCAACTCGTTCAGCTATCTCGCGGAGCGCGCAAACTGAACGAGTCGATCTCGGAGCGAGATAACGGCCGAGTGGATATCAACACGGAGTCGATCGCGGCTGCAGCTACGCCGCGATGCGAACTGGCGCGTCAACTTCCACAGACGGCGAAAGGGTCACTGGAGTGATCAGTTCCAATGTCTTTCGCCGTCGTCTGACAGGGTAGCGGCTCAAGATGATGGTGGGGGTGGAAAGAAAGCGAGGCCCGCAACGAAAAAAAATTTATATGACCACGTGATGATGCATTACAAATGTGCCGGATGGGGAACATCTTGCCAGCATCAAAACTCGAGCCGTCGACGAGGTTCGACGTGGGTGCATGTTAGAGAGGAAAGGGAGGCTGCCACGTGTCATAGCGCTAACGCGGTGACACCTGTGTCAAGTTCTTAGCGCTAAAGCGGCGATAACGGGGTTTGACGACGTCATCAGCCTTCTCTTCAACTGTCATGTTCGCGTCTTGGATGGATGGACCATGTTCTCTGCTTGTTTCAAGGTGCGTAGCTGTTCCCGGTGACTACAACGTCGTTCTGACTGCTGTAACAGATTTTGCATAATTGCTCCATGGTCTTGACGGCCCCAAGTTTCGAATGGGACCGTCTCCTAGGGTTTCCAAGGTCAAGGAATCGAACGCCGTTGGTTTTGGAGCCGCGCGAGTCCTCCCTGCCCTGCTGTGGCCTTATCTCCTCCTTCCTGGTTCATCTCTGCACTTATACCCCACCTTCCTGATGTCCAAATTCGCCGTTGAACTCGATCCTAGGGTTTTCGAGGTCGAGGAATCGAATGCCGTTGGTCCCGGACCGGCGCCAGTCCTCGTTGAGGCGCTGCGCACTTCTCTCCTCCTCCCTGCTTCATCCCAGCACTTATACCCCGCCTTCCTGGAGTCTAAATTCCCCGTTGAACTCGTTCCTGGGGTTTTAGAGGTCCAGGAATCGAACGCTGTTGGTTTCGGACCCGCGCCAGTCCTCGTTGGGGTCCTGCACCCTTTTCTCCTCCTCCCTGCATCATCTCTGCCGCTTCTACCCCGCCTACCTGGCGTCTAAATTCCCAGTGGGACTCGTTCCTGGGGTTTTAGAGGTCCAGGAATCGAACGCCGTTAGTCTCAGAGCCGCGCGAGTCCTCGTTGTGGCGCTGCGCCCTTATCTCCTCCTCCTCCTTCATCCTAGCCACCGATTGGACACCTTTATATCCTGGTTCAGTCCTTTATGCCCCATTTTAGAGGTCGAGGAATCCATCCGAATCGTTTTCGTGACGTTCCGATGCCTGGTTGAGGCTGGCCGGCGCTGTCTGCCATCTCCTCCTTATAGGCAGTGCGCTTCTCCGCTCTTCCTGGATGTCCAAATTCTGGATGGGGACCTCTCCCAGTGTTTTAGAGGCCCAGGAATCGAACGCCGTTGGTTTCAAACCGGCGCGAGTCGTCGTTGTCGCGCTATACCCTTTTCTCTTCCTCCCTCCTTTATCCTGGGCACTTTTACCCTCCTATTTGCTGTCTAAATTCCAGGTGGAACTCGTTTCTAGGGTTTTAGAGGTCGAGGAATCGAACGCTGTTGGTATCGGAGCGGCGCGAATCGTCGTTGTTGCGCTGCACCATTATCTATTCCTCCTCCATCTCTTTTACTTCCAGACTCTCTTTCTGCGCGGATTCTGGATGGCTTCCCTTGGTTCTTGAGGCGAATATGGGGTATTCGAGATGTCCGAATCGATTGGCAGCATTCACAGGTGCGTACGCTGCCTGCGCGATGCGCTGCTCCCTTATCAGTTCTTTTAGATTAAATCTTCTTGCATCTTCATCCGCTTTGAGGATGCCAGTGCCTTCATCGTCCGTTATCCTACTGTTTTAGAGGTCGAGGATTCCATCGGCGCCATCCCCGGACCCGCGCGATGCCTCAATCACGCCTTACACCATCATCTCCTCCTCCTCCCATGATCTAGCTGCATTTCCTTGCTGTCCAAGCGTCCATCGTCCTTGTGCTGCCACTTTCTACTGTTTTAGACGTCTAGGAATCTACTGGAGCCAACGCCGGACGCGCACAATACCTCAATCCCGCCCCAAATCAACATCTCCTCCTCCTACCATAATCTGACGCATTTCCCTTCTTATCAGGCATTCATTCACATTGTCGGACCCTCGCCTACTGTTTTAGAGGTCTAGGACTCGATTCGTATCATCCCCAGACCCGTGCGATGTCTCAATTTTGCGCAAGACCGTCATGTCCTCCTCCAACCATAACCGGGGTGCCTTTTCCCACTTTTCCAGGCCTCCCTTCATGTTGTACAGCCGTCTCCGACCATTTTGAATCGGTTTGCAGCCTTCCCAGACCTGCACAATGCACCACTCCCACCCTAGACCATCATCTCCTGGCTGACTACGCCATGTCTGAACGGACTCCATGTGGGTGGGTCTCGACCTAAGGTACGTGTCCGAAGTATGGTCCAGTTATACTAACATAGACATTCTTACGGACGTCTGACTCGGCGATCTCGGTCCGCGCTATAGACCGCACGATCCTCCATTGACATGGCCCCGAACGACGCCACACGCCTTGTGCCTTTGACCGCCTACTTGGCCCCAACCGACTCGACATCCCCAACATCCACAGGCACACGGCCAACCGCCACGAGTCTGCCCCAATGTTTCGACACCGTCTCTCTTCTTACACCATGGACCAAAGTATTAATTGTATTTAAGGACTCGTACGGACACTACGCTACACTACACATCCTGTAAAGACTTGTCAGCACTCGTACCATCCAGTACATCTGAATCAACGTACCATTCTCAATCTACAAGTTTTCCAATTTCATTTCTGTGAAGCCGTGAGTTAACGGCATGAGAATCTAGAGTGAGCACTTACAAGTATTGTTACCCGTGCTGATCTGCTGTACCGGATCCATTAGAGCATGATGAGAAGCAAAGGTCCAACCTACCTTTCAAGACATTTCCGAGACGACTGTCTAGCCAAGTCGTTAATTTCTCGCTCGAGTCGACGAGTGAGATACCCGCCCAAGTAACAACTTATCTCCTGAAAAGTCATTGTGTCAGGTTTCAAGAATGCCGCGAGAAGAACAGATTTACTGAGCTTCTCGAGAAGCGTTCAAGAATAGAGGACTGTCACGAACTCGTCAAAAAAGACTGGGCATAATGAAAGCTATGCGTACCCATTGAACACTGTCAGCGCGAAGCGGGACACACCGTCCTGCAAAGGAAAGCAGAAGAGATGATCAATAAGTTGATGGATTTGTAAGCCGCAAACGTCAGAATGAGAAGGAGCACGGAAAAGAAGACGACGTACCGTGCAACGCAAAGATGAGGACGACTGGAAACAAACGATGCAAGTCAACAATTGACATCCAAGCTCGATAGCGCAAGTCGTCGATGCAGGCGGGCTTCAAGCCAAATACTATCCTGGTGGTAAGTAAAGAGAACACAAGGGTAACGAAGGAGGGACGTACATTGACAAAAGGAGAAGGTAATGCACTCGTGGATCCAGATAAGTGACAGTTAGGCAGAGGTCGAACAAGGGTGGTCTCCTCGAGGCTAGCATTGATGTAGTCGTCAGACGAAGGCCATAGTGACTACTAAGGCAGGCCTCGTCATCCACAGCCGCTCGGATTCGCGCCCAAACCCATTCTTCTGCAAAGTTATCGCATCAGATTGCAAGAGCACCGCGACAGGATGAGACTTACCACGCATTCCGGAAAGTGCGCGAGAACTGATGGCTGACCCGGGCTTGCTGAACATACCGGTCAGCGCTAAATGAGATACACGGTAAAAGGTTGGCTTGTGGGTAATATAATGCAAGAAGAAGAGTACTTACCGGAGGACAGTGACCAACAACTTGACGAGTCTGCAAGTCCACAATGTCAGAATGATAAGGCGCGTGAAAGAGAAGACGACATACCCAGCGCCGCCGAATGCCAAGACAACAATGCCGGGGAGCAAACACCAAGATAAAAGAACCATGTTGCGCAAGTTGAAGAGTCGTAAGTTCTCCCTCGCAGTGTCCTAGTTCCCCGCTGACGTTTCGTCAAGTCTTACCGAGTTGCGATTTCAAGAGGACAACAAGGCAAGACAACATCTTGAAAACGCATATGCTGACATTCTTGAGGTCTAGAAACCGCCATAGCTGCCCAATTCGTCGAGATCCGGGGTCAGAAGTCGGGATAAGTGTGTACAGTCATTCCAGACGGCTTGCTCCAGAGTTCTAGGAGTCCACAGAGTCAAACCCGCTCAAATCATCAAGAGTCGGGATTGGAAGTCGGGAACAAGAAAGGACAGCGACGTGCGCAGGGAGAAAAGGTGTGTGGTGGACTCCAAGATCACTTCCCACGCCTATCTTTTTAGTCCAGTCAGGAATACCATCAAGACGGGCACACACCACAAGCTAGAGCATCTCAATTAGTCCAGAACCGGAGGTGGAGGAGACGGCGCAGGTCATATACGGGATTATTCCAGAAGGATTGACCCATACGACCCCACAGATATCATCGAGAGGCGAGAAGAGCCGAGTCTCCATTAGGACAAGAGTCGATTTGAGGAGACGCAAGAGGAACGACGTGATCGCGAGGAGCAAGAACGCGCCGATCACAAGGATCCCAATCGGGTATCTTGCAGCTTTGATTCTTTCTATCACCCCAAAGGTCATCCTTTGCAGATACGATGCGTCGGCGCCTCCCAAGTGAATACTGATTCGACTTTATTTCGGCCATAGGACACGCAGAACGGATGCTTGTGAAATACAGCAGCGTGGATGGCCTCACCGGCCAGGCTTGGATCCCAGGCCAAAAGTATGTTTTTCACGTTGTTTCATTTGTGGTTTTGACGCTGATTTGCCCCTAGATACGCGCCAGATGTTCCTCTCAAAACGGTCAGTTTATATTTCTTTACATCCGTCCATTTGGGCTAAAGCACTCAAATCAGACTGGCAGCGGTGGCTTTGCCACCGCGATTCGGGCTTGTTCAACACGATTAGTTGCCATGGTAACGACATGTTGGAATAGCCAGCGTCTGCTGTCCTCGCCGGACCAGCTTTTGGTCCAGATCAAACGGTGCGCATTTTGGTTCATTTCGGTCCCGAAAGATCTAACCCGCTTTCAATAGATTAGATCTATTTCTCCAGGTATGTTTTCTTGCTTAATTTGTGCTATTATACCCCTATTTACTTTCCTTTAGATGGCGCGAGGCAGCTTCGCCGCCTCGCTAGAAGAACCCCGCCAACAGAATGCAGCCATCTCGATGGAACACGCGATTTTGTGTCATCCCCAGCGTGATTTGGCCTCGCCGGCCCGGCTTTTTTTCTGAGAAAACAGGGTGAGCATTTCCTTCAAATATATGGTTGAATTCTGACTGGGTTTCATTAGTTGCGCGATTCGCTGCTGGCAAATTTTCAAAGGATCCGCTTCCAACGGAGAAGATACGCCGTTGATGGCGATCTGGATCTGGTGGCATTCGGATATGTTGACGGATTGGGATGTGTGCGGGGTAAACTTCGCCAGGTACGTTCTTTTGGTGTTTCTTGTTTGCAGTTTTAATTCGTTGGCCTAGGCCCAAGATAGTTGGTTCAACGCGACGAACAGCGGCTATTCCATCGCCTCGATTACCCCGCCAGTATTTCTGTGTTGCCATACATCCGCCATGTCACGAAAGGACGCCACACTTCCCCTGCCGTCCCGAAGCTCGTCAATACGTGTCCTGAGGGATCTTTGCCGACTAGAACCACCCTCGTACCATACCTCCATCCTCCTCTCGCTCCAGTATTCGCCGTCTTCTCGCTCGTCCATCTCAACTCGCTTGAATTCCTTCCCATTCTAGAACGGAGCTATGTTCATTTGCGGATCCTCTTGGCCGCTGATCCCGATTCAGATCTCAAGGACTTCGGGTTTATCGACGCTTTAGGACGCTTCGGTTACGAATTCGTCTTTCGGTACGTTATGGCTTCCTGCCCCACTTCTAGAACCAGCGAGATGTTTAGCGCCTAGATATCAGTGGAGAGGCAGTGAGCAGCGGGGCTCCCGCCGCTGCGCTCGCGCTGCGAGTTACTCACCGCTGCGAGTTACTCACTGCTCGTATTAGGATGGTCTTCGCAAAATGGACGGTACACCTGTACTGGAATTCCCCCAACATAGACGCTGGTCCTCCAGCAACCTCATAGCCTTCGACAGTACGTTATTATACCCTTCCTCGTGCTCTTAGTTCCCCACTACCAGCTCCACAGCCGTTACCACTTCTCGACCCGACCAGTACACTACACGGACCAAAGTCCTCGCGCCCAGTCATCCCCTGCTAAATGATTAGTCACTGATGCCGATCTGGATCTGACAGACCTCGGCTGTGTAGACGCATTTGGACACCCTGGTTACAAACTTGACGAGGTACGTTACCGTAGTACTTCTAATTTCGCGCTAATTGGTTGCGCTATTCTCTAGATATTCTCTTGCCCACAGTGAGCAGCGGCGGTAGCGCCGCTGTGCTCGCATTGCGAGCTTCTCACTGCGGTGACAATATACATGGCTTTGCAGTTATCTACGCCACACTTGACTTCTGCCCTCACTACGACGCTGGAGCTCTACTCGTCCATCGTGATTAGACGTTCACCTTGGATGTCGTGCTGCTCCCGCTAGGACGACGGCGATATCGGACACTGGCCAAGTTCAGTTACGGTTTGTGCCTCATTCTGTTAATCATTTTGTCGGAGCTAACTCGCTCGTAGGCGCATATCCACGGCGATTCCCTAGGCCGTATCCTCGCGTATATCAGACTTCCCTGTAGTGAGGCTTAGGCTTGAGTGGGAGCACCAATGGAGAACTTGGGACCGAAGAATCATTCAAGAATGCGGACTGCGCCGCTATTTTGGTAGTAGACTAGCTTGTATTTTGAGTAGGTGGGTTTGTTAGATGAAGCGGTGCGAGTCACAGCGACGTACCTTGCTGCCCGAACAACTCGTAGCACTTAAGCTTGCCAGTGGAGGCAGAAGCGAAGAGAGCAGAGAAGAAAGAGCCTAGAGTCAGATGACGTGACAGGAAGATACTTATGTCGTTCTGTGGCGTGTACTAGACGAGAAATCAGTTAAGCAACGGTGAGAGTAACAAGAATACTTACTCGACGAAGAGCTACAGCGACGACAAGAGGAGCATATGGACCAGGGGAGGCAAGAGAAGAATACGGCGAGGCATAGCGACAGCATAATGGTGAGAAGGAAAGGAGGGTGATGACCTCGACATGAATCCGACTGGCTTTTATACCTCCTCGACAATAAAGTTTGATATATCAGATGGACATCTGGGCCCGACGTGACTCATGCGCAGTTCTGAGTGCTCCGTCGCATCAGAATTGGATGATACATGGTTTTGTGTGGCGGAACTGTATTCTACATGAACTCACGCTCCCGTGGTGTCGATAGACATGAACGATTCGAAAGATATACATATTATAGGACTACCTAAGACATGAATTCGTGTAGAGCAAGAATAAGAGAGAGGTAGTGGCTGCATGGCCCGGAAGACTACCAGGGCGGTCTTTGTAAATGATGCAACGAATATTGCGTATAACGGCAAGTACGTACCTCAACTTTGAGTATTCGTACTCGAATAGCGCGAACTGGGTGTCTATACAAGCAGAAAGTCAGCCCAAACTCGAATATCCAGTTGATACAGAGAGGAATTCACCACCAGTCGAATGCGCCACAAAGAGATCTCCAGACGGGGACCTAGACAAGGCGTTAGTCAAGGCAACGATCAGGCGCCCAAAGAAACGTTACACACGGGAATATTCCTCTGGCGAGGACCTGAATCCAGTCTCTGCGCAACGGTTAGTTTCCATTCCTCATTCTAACTTTCCCACTTACCGTCACCGTCTCCCCCGAACACAGCAAGATATCGTGATACGCGCGTCGTGCAGTCCATCCAGCTTATCTGCTGAAGTTGTATAGCCTCGACACATCCTTACCTGCAAGTTGAATAGTGGTAAGTTCTGGCTCGCGGCGTCCCAGTTAGTCGCTGACGTTCCATGAAGTGTTCACGAGTCGCGACTTAAAGACGGAGCCGAGGTAAGCAAACGAATCATCTTAGAAGAGCGTATACTGATGTCCTTGAGGTCTATAAACTGTCATAGCTGCTCAATTCATCGAGATCTGAGTTCAGAATCGCGCGAGGTCGGTAAAGGTGTGTCACAGCATCCAGATATTGTTGGTCTGAGTTCTAACAGTCCAGGCAGTCAAAGCCGCTCAAATTTTCGAGATTCGTTCTCAGAATTCGGGGACAAGAAAAGATAGTGGTGTGTCCAGGGAGACAAGGTGCTTGTTAAAGTCCAACATCACATACATGGCTATGTTTACCTTCTTCTCAGCGACGCCATCAAGCACAGAGCACACACGACAAGCCAGAGTCGCTCAATTGTTCCAGAACCGGGTTTAGATTGGCGAGAAGAACAAATGGAGGAGGTGCGTCGTCATACACGGCATTATTCCAGAAGGACTGACCCATACGAACCCACAGATATCATCTACAAGCAAGAGGAGCCGAGTCTCCATTGGGACAAGGGTCGACTTGAGGAGATGCGAGATACACGACGTGATGGCGAGGAGCAAGAACGAGCCGATCACATCTATCCCAATCGGGTATCTTGCATCTTTGATTCTTTCTATCACGTTCTTCCTCCTCAGAACTGATCTTTTGCAGATACGACGCGTCGGCGCCTGCGGTGCCTCCACAATCAAGAGTTATTCGACTTCATTTGGATTCCGGAGGCGCAGAACGGATCCTTGTGGCATAGGGCAGCGTGGACGGCCTCGCCGGCCAGGCTTGGGTCCCCAGCAAAAAGGACTTTTTTCACATCGTTTTATTCATGATTTTGACGCTGATTTCAGCACAGATACACGCCAGATGTTCCTATCCAAACGGTCAGTTTATCTTTCTTCAGACTCGTGCAATTTGGCTAATAGCGCGCAATCCAGACAGGCGGCGGTAGCTTCGCCACCGCAATTCGGCGTAGTTCAACACGGTTCGTTGCCATGGTAACGACATATTGGAATAGCTAGCGTCTGCTGTCCTCGCCGGACCGGCTTTTAGTCTAGGCGCAATGGTGCGCATTTTGGTTCATTTCGGTCCCGAAAGATCCAACCCGCTTTCAACAGATTCGATCCATTTCTGCTATTCAATATGGTATGTTTTCTCCCTTACTTTGTGGTATTTTACCCCTACTTACTTTCCTTTAGACGGAGCGAGGCGGCTCCGCCGCCTCGCTAGAAGAACCTGCCAACAACGAATCCACCAACGTCCAAGGAACACGCGATCTTGTGCGTCTCCAGCGTGATGTGGCCTCGCCGGCCAGGCTTTTTTCTTAGAAAAATGGGGTGAATATTCTGTTCAAATCTCTCCTTCAATTCTGACTCAATTTTAATAGTTTCCCCGACTCGTTAATCTGATTCATCCATAGGATTCGGTTACCACGGCGAATTTGCGCCGTTGATGCCGATCTGGATCTAGTGGGATTCGGACTTACTGACGGATTTGGACGTGTGGGTGGCGGAGTCTTCCAGGTACGTATGTTCCTCTTTCTAGATTCCGGTGCTAATTCCTTGGGCTAGGCCCAAGCTATTCAGTTCAACGCGATGAACAGCGGCTATTTCATCGCCACGTATACCCCATCAGCATTTCCTGTTGGACTACACCGTCCGTTTCGCAAACGGACGCCACACTTCGACTGCGGGCAGGACTAGCCTCAATACGTGTCCCGAGGCGGCGTGGTTGCCGGAATGCGCCATCATATAGCCCAACCATCCGTCTCTCGCTCCAGCATCTGCCATCTTCTAGGCTCACCCATCTCAACTCGCTTGGATTCCTTCCCATTCCAGAATGGACCTACGAGGCTGCGCCAACCCTTCGGATATTTCACGCCATTGATCCCGATTTGGATCTCACTACTTTCAGGTTTGTGGACACTTTGGGACATGTCGGTAACGAATTCGTCTTTGGGTACGTTGTTGCTTCCCGCCCCACTTCTAGAACTAACGAGATATTTTAGCCGTTCGATATCAGTGGAGACGCAGTGAGCAGCGGCGCTACCACCGCTGCGCTCGCGATGCGAGCTTCTCACTGCGGTGACAAGACATGGCCTTGCGATTATCTACGCCATACTTCACTTCTGCCCTCGGACCACTACGACGCTAGATCCCACCCCACCCACGACAAGTAGACGTTCACCAAGGACATCGTGCTGCTCTGCTAGTACGACGACGATGTTGGACATGGGCCAAGTTCTGTTAGGTTCGTGCCTTGTTATGTTAATCATTTCTTCGGGGCTAACTTACCTGTAGCGCGTATCCACAGCGATACGGTATGCCGTATACTCACGTCTATCAGATTTCTCATGGTTGGGACGGGTTTCGACTGGGACCACGAATTCGGCGAGGCCAAGTTGGGGATTGGACATCGCGGACTGCGCCGTATGTCGCTAGTAGAATAGCTCATTTTTCAACTAGATCTTAGTATACTTGTTGTAGCTACGTTCTAATGCAACCCGTTTAAACCCTTCTTTTCCGAGTGTGACTGAAACGTAGTCAAATGTCTTATCGTAGCCTTTATTAGAATAATCCACCAATGCGTATATTGAAGATTACACATTGTTGGAGATAGCTACAACTGCCAAAAGACCTCGTACAGTATGGTAGAGTATGCTACTAAAACATGATAATCAGCCAAAGGTGGAGACAAACACGTACAGAAAGATATCCGACGTCTCAACACTTACGGAGAAGTGAATATCGCCGAAACACCCAATTCCAACATCTCCAAATCTTCACTGAGGGCGACCCAAGAAACCAGTGCACGCTCTGTCTAATATTTATACTATCCGAACTGGTCTAGAGACATCTGCGCTCAGGCGATGGATGAGATTTTAATTTTACAATATTCCATAAATCGGTCAGACCCAATATTGCCATACAACTCAAGTACGACGACCCCTCAACAGCGCAATGAATATCTACAGAGATAAATAGACGGTTTCTTATCGAATGACTTGTACGAGTGTCTGATGACTGAGATGAGGTATGAGATTTGACTTTACGAGTCTAAACACTGTTTCTGACCCCTCATCGATAGGCGACAATAGTCTACACAGGCTGCATCAATTACTGAACGATTTTATTGCTATTTAAATGACTATTTAATTGTGGAGTGTACAGATCACCGAACATATGGGTTGATAGGTGAGAAATAGTCTATTCGATTAGGAGAATCCGTCACTCGAGTTACAGAGCATGGGTAGTCTCCGAAGGCTTCATGGTTAACCGGCGAGTGATTTAATTGCTATTTAATCGATTATTTAATAGTGCCATGCACAGGAGTCGAAACCTATGACTTTAGAGGTGAAAAATACTCGGTTAGATGAGGAGAATATGTCCTTCAATTTTGGGATCACGAGCAGTCTCCAGTACCTGTGAATGTAAAGAAAGAACGGTCTGCTACTCGGAATCAGACTATTACGTCGTAGCAGGCTAATATCCTGCTCCCGGAATGATGCCCATGACTCCACGGTCGTTTGCGGACCCGGGTAGCGTGATTTCCCCGCATGGGGGATTTCTGCATGTCGTAGAGGGCTCTGTGAATTGAATTGAGTGCTTGGGTGCGTGAATTTAAAAGAAATAAGATAAACGCCAAGAATACGAGATGCGACGAGGTGATGGATGTAGAAATAGACACCCGGGTGACTGAATTCAAGTCTGATGAGAAGCAGAAACATGGTGAGGCCGTCGTTCATCTCAAGTTGAAAGAGCGAAGAACAGTAAATTTCAGGCGCGATACCCGAACTGCGTCAAGGAAGGAGAGTTGCTGATGAAGGATGTGGAGTGTGTATGCATCAAGATGGGACTGCGTAGAGTATGAAGAGGAGCAGTCATGGGAAATGGATGCCCGGATGAGAGAATTCGAGAGTGCGTTCAGTTTGAGTTTAATACCGACGGCAATTAAACTTGTCAACTTGTGTGGAGTGTTGTAAAGAAGGAGAGATTGTCGAGGGGAAATGGTGACTAAATTCAACAGTTGGCAGAGTCAGTTCATGCGGCGAAGCGAGTATAGAGGACGCCGAACAGTAAATTTTGGCCGCAAGCCCCGAATGGCGTTGGCAAGGGATGGTGTGAAAGGAGCGTTGAGTGTCGGTGTGCGAGTTGAGAGCGACAGAGTCTGTAAAGTGTCTGGCAGACTTGGAGAGCAGACAGCTTGAAGTGCGAGATCTGAATGGCGTCAAGAGAACGGAGAGTGGAATTTGATTTCACAAGGTGTTATAAATGTATCAGTGTTTTGAGTTTGAATTCGATCCGAGTGACTGTCTGATCTGCAGGATTTTCGTATTTGCTTCAAAGTCTTGGTCCGATTGAAGTTGCAGATGCGTCGAGTGAGAGGTGTGCTCACTGCAGTTGCAACATCCTACCCACCCTCTTTTTAATCTGTACGACGGCGCTCTATTCAATCAGATGCAGATACTCATACTTCTGCTTCCAACGCATCCCGGGAGACTCTGCCTCCGATGATGAGCGAACCAGGTATTTAATTAATTTTTGTAATGGTCCAAGTTGTCGTTCTGCATCTGAGAATTTAACCGATGCATCTGAGATGGATCTATTCAATCAGACGTAGATACTCGGACTTCTGTAGTTGCCCACCTCAATCCTGAGAGCGGCGTTACACTATGGAGATTCCGTGACTCTGTCTTAATTTTTAAACTGCTCTCGGACATGGTACATATTTTTTTTACAGAACATACAGTTAGGGTTCGCAGAGGTGGTGCTGTAGACGTAACCCTTTAAAAAAACCCCCCGATTCCCGCCTGGAGTGGCCAGCACGTAAACTCTCAGTAGACATACGGTTAGGGTTCGCAGAGGTGGCGCTGTAGATGTAACTCTGTGAAAAAAACCCCGATTCAAGCCTGTAGTGGCAAGGCGCGTACTTCTGATTCCGACGCATCCTGTAGTGAACCAGGTATTTTTATGAATGCCCGGATGAGAGTGTGTTTAGTTTGTGCTGAGTGCGATTGAAGGAAGGAGGGAAATGGACACCCGAGGTAACTAAATTCAATAGTCAGTTAACAGTAAAGCGATGCTCTGTCTAATATTTATACTATCTGAACTGGTCTAGAGACATCTGCGCTCAGGCGATTTATGAGATTTTAATTTTATAATATTCCATAAATCAGTCAGACCCAATATTGCCATACAACTCAAGTACGACGACCCCTCAACAGCGCAATGAATATCTACAGAGATAAATAGACGGTTTCTTATCGAATGACTTGTACGAGTGTCTGATGACTGAGATGAGGTATGAGATTTGACTTTACGAGTCTAAACACTGTTTCTGACCCCTCATCGATAGGCGACAATAGTCTACACAGGCTGCATCAATTACTGAACGATTTTATTGCTATTTAAATGACTATTTAATTGTGGAGCGTACAGATCACTGAACATATGGGTTGATAGGTGAGAAATAGTCTATTCGATTAGGAGAATCCGTCACTCGAGTTACAGAGCATGGGTAGTCTCCGAAGGCTTCATGGTTAACCGGCGAGTGATTTAATTGCTATTTAATCGATTATTTAATAGTGCCATGCACAGGAGTCGAAACCTATGACTTTAGAGGTGAAAAATACTCGGTTAGATGAGGAGAATATGTCCTTCAATTTTGGGATCACGAGCAGTCTCCAGTACCTGTGAATGTAAAGAAAGAACGGTCTGCTACTCGGAATCAGACTATTACGTCGTAGCAGGCTAATATCCTGCTCCCGGAATGATGCCCATGACTCCACGGTCGTTTGCGGACCCGGGTAGCGTGATTTCCCCGCATGGGGGATTTCTGCATGTCGTAGAGGGCTCTGTGAATTGAATTGAGTGCTTGGGTGCGTGAATTTAAAAGAAATAAGATAAACGCCAAGAATACGAGATGCGACGAGGTGATGGATGTAGAAATAGACACCCGGGTGACTGAATTCAAGTCTGATGAGAAGCAGAAACATGGTGAGGCCGTCGTTCATCTCAAGTTGAAAGAGCGAAGAACAGTAAATTTCAGGCGCGATACCCGAACTGCGTCAAGGAAGGAGAGTTGCTGATGAAGGATGTGGAGTGTGTATGCATCAAGATGGGACTGCGTAGAGTATGAAGAGGAGCAGTCATGGGAAATGGATGCCCGGATGAGAGAATTCGAGAGTGCGTTCAGTTTGAGTTTAATACCGACGGCAATTAAACTTGTCAACTTGTGTGGAGTGTTGTAAAGAAGGAGAGATTGTCGAGGGGAAATGGTGACTAAATTCAACAGTTGGCAGAGTCAGTTCATGCGGCGAAGCGAGTATAGAGGACGCCGAACAGTAAATTTTGGCCGCAAGCCCCGAATGGCGTTGGCAAGGGATGGTGTGAAAGGAGCGTTGAGTGTCGGTGTGCGAGTTGAGAGCGACAGAGTCTGTAAAGTGTCTGGCAGACTTGGAGAGCAGACAGCTTGAAGTGCGAGATCTGAATGGCGTCAAGAGAACGGAGAGTGGAATTTGATTTCACAAGGTGTTATAAATGTATCAGTGTTTTGAGTTTGAATTCGATCCGAGTGACTGTCTGATCTGCAGGATTTTCGTATTTGCTTCAAAGTCTTGGTCCGATTGAAGTTGCAGATGCGTCGAGTGAGAGGTGTGCTCACTGCAGTTGCAACATCCTACCCACCCTCTTTTTAATCTGTACGACGGCGCTCTATTCAATCAGATGCAGATACTCATACTTCTGCTTCCAACGCATCCCGGGAGACTCTGCCTCCGATGATGAGCGAACCAGGTATTTAATTAATTTTTGTAATGGTCCAAGTTGTCGTTCTGCATCTGAGAATTTAACCGATGCATCTGAGATGGATCTATTCAATCAGACGTAGATACTCGGACTTCTGTAGTTGCCCACCTCAATCCTGAGCGGCGTTACACTATGGAGATTCCGTGACTCTGTCTTAATTTTTAAACTGCTCTCGGACATGGTACATATTTTTTTTACAGAACATACAGTTAGGGTTCGCAGAGGTGGTGCTGTAGACGTAACCCTTTAAAAAAACCCCCCGATTCCCGCCTGGAGTGGCCAGCACGTAAACTCTCAGTAGACATACGGTTAGGGTTCGCAGAGGTGGCGCTGTAGATGTAACTCTGTGAAAAAAACCCCCGATTCAAGCCTGTAGTGGCAAGGCGCGTACTTCTGATTCCGACGCATCCTGTAGTGAACCAGGTATTTTTATGAATGCCCGGATGAGAGTGTGTTTAGTTTGTGCTGAGTGCGATTGAAGGAAGGAGGGAAATGGACACCCAAGGTGACTAAATTCGATAGTCAGTTAACAGTAAAGCGATGCTCTGTCTAATATTTATACTATCTGAACTGGTCTAGAGACATCTGCGCTCAGGCGATTTATGAGATTTTAATTTTATAATATTCCATAAATCAGTCAGACCCAATATTGCCATACAACTCAAGTACGACGACCCCTCAACAGCGCAATGAATATCTACAGAGATAAATAGACGGTTTCTTATCGAATGACTTGTACGAGTGTCTGATGACTGAGATGAGGTATGAGATTTGACTTTACGAGTCTAAACACTGTTTCTGACCCCTCATCGATAGGCGACAATAGTCTACACAGGCTGCATCAATTACTGAACGATTTTATTGCTATTTAAATGACTATTTAATTGTGGAGTGTACAGATCACCGAACATATGGGTTGATAGGTGAGAAATAGTCTATTCGATTAGGAGAATCCGTCACTCGAGTTACAGAGCATGGGTAGTCTCCGAAGGCTTCATGGTTAACCGGCGAGTGATTTAATTGCTATTTAATCGATTATTTAATAGTGCCATGCACAGGAGTCGAAACCTATGACTTTAGAGGTGAAAAATACTCGGTTAGATGAGGAGAATATGTCCTTCAATTTTGGGATCACGAGCAGTCTCCAGTACCTGTGAATGTAAAGAAAGAACGGTCTGCTACTCGGAATCAGACTATTACGTCGTAGCAGGCTAATATCCTGCTCCCGGAATGATGCCCATGACTCCACGGTCGTTTGCGGACCCGGGTAGCGTGATTTCCCCGCATGGGGGATTTCTGCATGTCGAGAGAGGGCTCTGTGAATTGAATTGAGTGCTTGGGTGCGTGAATTTAAAAGAAATAAGATAAACGCCAAGAATACGAGATGCGACGAGGTGATGGATGTAGAAATAGACACCCGGGTGACTGAATTCAAGTCTGATGAGAAGCAGAAACATGGTGAGGCCGTCGTTCATCTCAAGTTGAAAGAGCGAAGAACAGTAAATTTCAGGCGCGATACCCGAACTGCGTCAAGGAAGGAGAGTTGCTGATGAAGGATGTGGAGTGTGTATGCATCAAGATGGGACTGCGTAGAGTATGAAGAGGAGCAGTCATGGGAAATGGATGCCCGGATGAGAGAATTCGAGAGTGCGTTCAGTTTGAGTTTAATACCGACGGCAATTAAACTTGTCAACTTGTGTGGAGTGTTGTAAAGAAGGAGAGATTGTCGAGGGGAAATGGTGACTAAATTCAACAGTTGGCAGAGTCAGTTCATGCGGCGAAGCGAGTATAGAGGACGCCGAACAGTAAATTTTGGCCGCAAGCCCCGAATGGCGTTGGCAAGGGATGGTGTGAAAGGAGCGTTGAGTGTCGGTGTGTGCGAGTTGAGAGCGACAGAGTCTGTAAAGTGTCTGGCAGACTTGGAGAGCAGACAGCTTGAAGTGCGAGATCTGAATGGCGTCAAGAGAACGGAGAGTGGAATTTGATTTCACAAGGTGTTATAAATGTATCAGTGTTTTGAGTTTGAATTCGATCCGAGTGACTGTCTGATCTGCAGGATTTTCGTATTTGCTTCAAAGTCTTGGTCCGATTGAAGTTGCAGATGCGTCGAGTGAGAGGTGTGCTCACTGCAGTTGCAACATCCTACCCACCCTCTTTTTAATCTGTACGACGGCGCTCTATTCAATCAGATGCAGATACTCATACTTCTGCTTCCAACGCATCCCGGGAGACTCTGCCTCCGATGATGAGCGAACCAGGTATTTAATTAATTTTTGTAATGGTCCAAGTTGTCGTTCTGCATCTGAGAATTTAACCGATGCATCTGAGATGGATCTATTCAATCAGAGGTAGATACTCGGACTTCTGTAGTTGCCCACCTCAATCCTGAGAGCGGCGTTACACTATGGAGATCCCGTGACTCTGTCTTAATTTTTAAACTGCTCTCGGACATGGTACATATTTTTTTTACAGAACATACAGTTAGGGTTCGCAGAGGTGGTGCTGTAGACGTAACCCTTTAAAAAAACCTCCCGATTCCCGCCTGGAGTGGCCAGCACGTAAACTCTCAGTAGACATACGGTTAGGGTTCGCAGAGGTGGCGCTGTAGATGTAACTCTGTGAAAAAAACCCCCGATTCAAGCCTGTAGTGGCAAGGCGCGTACTTCTGATTCCGACGCATCCTGTAGTGAACCAGGTATTTTTATGAATGCCCGGATGAGAGTGTGTTTAGTTTGTGCTGAGTGCGATTGAAGGAAGGAGGGAAATGGACACCCGAGGTGAATAAATTCGATAGTCAGTTAACAGTAAAGTGATGCTCTGTCTAATATTTATACTATCTGAACTGGTCTAGAGACATCTGCGCTCAGGCGATTTATGAGATTTTAATTTTATAATATTCCATAAATCAGTCAGACCCAATATTGCCATACAACTCAAGTACGACGACCCCTCAACAGCGCAATGAATATCTACAGAGATAAATAGACGGTTTCTTATCGAATGACTTGTACGAGTGTCTGATGACTGAGATGAGGTATGAGATTTGACTTTACGAGTCTAAACACTGTTTCTGACCCCTCATCGATAGGCGACAATAGTCTACACAGGCTGCATCAATTACTGAACGATTTTATTGCTATTTAAATGACTATTTAATTGTGGAGTGTACAGATCACTGAACATATGGGTTGATAGGTGAGAAATAGTCTATTCGATTAGGAGAATCCGTCACTCGAGTTACAGAGCATGGGTAGTCTCCGAAGGCTTCATGGTTAACCGGCGAGTGATTTAATTGCTATTTAATCGATTATTTAATAGTGCCATGCACAGGAGTCGAAACCTATGACTTTAGAGGTGAAAAATACTCGGTTAGATGAGGAGAATATGTCCTTCAATTTTGGGATCACGAGCAGTCTCCAGTACCTGTGAATGTAAAGAAAGAACGGTCTGCTACTCGGAATCAGACTATTACGTCGTAGCAGGCTAATATCCTGCTCCCGGAATGATGCCCATGACTCCACGGTCGTTTGCGGACCCGGGTAGCGTGATTTCCCCGCATGGGGGATTTCTGCATGTCGTAGAGGGCTCTGTGAATTGAATTGAGTGCTTGGGTGCGTGAATTTAAAAGAAATAAGATAAACGCCAAGAATACGAGATGCGACGAGGTGATGGATGTAGAAATAGACACCCGGGTGACTGAATTCAAGTCTGATGAGAAGCAGAAACATGGTGAGGCCGTCGTTCATCTCAAGTTGAAAGAGCGAAGAACAGTAAATTTCAGGCGCGATACCCGAACTGCGTCAAGGAAGGAGAGTTGCTGATGAAGGATGTGGAGTGTGTATGCATCAAGATGGGACTGCGTAGAGTATGAAGAGGAGCAGTCATGGGAAATGGATGCCCGGATGAGAGAATCGAGAGAGTGCGTTCAGTTTGAGTTTAATACCGACGGCAATTAAACTTGTCAACTTGTGTGGAGTGTTGTAAAGAAGGAGAGATTGTCGAGGGGAAATGGTGACTAAATTCAACAGTTGGCAGAGTCAGTTCATGCGGCGAAGCGAGTATAGAGGACGCCGAACAGTAAATTTTGGCCGCAAGCCCCGAATGGCGTTGGCAAGGGATGGTGTGAAAGGAGCGTTGAGTGTCGTGTGTGCGAGTTGAGAGCGACAGAGTCTGTAAAGTGTCTGGCAGACTTGGAGAGCAGACAGCTTGAAGTGCGAGATCTGAATGGCGTCAAGAGAACGGAGAGTGGAATTTGATTTCACAAGGTGTTATAAATGTATCAGTGTTTTGAGTTTGAATTCGATCCGAGTGACTGTCTGATCTGCAGGATTTTCGTATTTGCTTCAAAGTCTTGGTCCGATTGAAGTTGCAGATGCGTCGAGTGAGAGGTGTGCTCACTGCAGTTGCAACATCCTACCCACCCCCTCTTTTTAATCTGTACGACGGCGCTCTATTCAATCAGATGCAGATACTCATACTTCTGCTTCCAACGCATCCCGGGAGACTCTGCCTCCGATGATGAGCGAACCAGGTATTTAATTAATTTTTGTAATGGTCCAAGTTGTCGTTCTGCATCTGAGAATTTAACCGATGCATCTGAGATGGATCTATTCAATCAGACGTAGATACTCGGACTTCTGTAGTTGCCCACCTCAATCCTGAGAGCGGCGTTACACTATGGAGATTCCGTGACTCTGTCTTAATTTTTAAACTGCTCTCGGACATGGTACATATTTTTTTTACAGAACATACAGTTAGGGTTCGCAGAGGTGGTGCTGTAGACGTAACCCTTTAAAAAAACCCCCCGATTCCCGCCTGGAGTGGCCAGCACATAAACTCTCAGTAGACATACGGTTAGGGTTCGCAGAGGTGGCGCTGTAGATGTAACTCTGTGAAAAAAACCCCCGATTCAAGCCTGTAGTGGCAAGGCGCGTACTTCTGATTCCGACGCATCCTGTAGTGAACCAGGTATTTTTATGAATGCCCGGATGAGAGTGTGTTTAGTTTGTGCTGAGTGCGATTGAAGGAAGGAGGGAAATGGACACCCGAGGTGACTAAATTCGATAGTCAGTTAACAGTAAAGCGATGCTCTGTCTAATATTTATACTATCTGAACTGGTCTAGAGACATCTGCGCTCAGGCGATTTATGAGATTTTAATTTTATAATATTCCATAAATCAGTCAGACCCAATATTGCCATACAACTCAAGTACGACGACCCCTCAACAGCGCAATGAATATCTACAGAGATAAATAGACGGTTTCTTATCGAATGACTTGTACGAGTGTCTGATGACTGAGATGAGGTATGAGATTTGACTTTACGAGTCTAAACACTGTTTCTGACCCCTCATCGATAGGCGACAATAGTCTACACAGGCTGCATCAATTACTGAACGATTTTATTGCTATTTAAATGACTATTTAATTGTGGAGTGTACAGATCACCGAACATATGGGTTGATAGGTGAGAAATAGTCTATTCGATTAGGAGAATCCGTCACTCGAGTTACAGAGCATGGGTAGTCTCCGAAGGCTTCATGGTTAACCGGCGAGTGATTTAATTGCTATTTAATCGATTATTTAATAGTGCCATGCACAGGA
Organism: Hymenopellis raphanipes; assembly: GCA_036872995.1. Taxonomy (NCBI): domain Eukaryota; kingdom Fungi; phylum Basidiomycota; class Agaricomycetes; order Agaricales; family Physalacriaceae; genus Hymenopellis; species Hymenopellis raphanipes. The sequence continues at coordinate 5,223,107 of JAYMDG010000001.1, forward strand.
GTCGAAACCTATGACTTTAGAGGTGAAAAATACTCGGTTAGATGAGGAGAATATGTCCTTCAATTTTGGGATCACGAGCAGTCTCCAGTACCTGTGAATGTAAAGAAAGAACGGTCTGCTACTCGGAATCAGACTATTACGTCGTAGCAGGCTAATATCCTGCTCCCGGAATGATGCCCATGACTCCACGGTCGTTTGCGGACCCGGGTAGCGTGATTTCCCCGCATGGGGGATTTCTGCATGTCGTAGAGGGCTCTGTGAATTGAATTGAGTGCTTGGGTGCGTGAATTTAAAAGAAATAAGATAAACGCCAAGAATACGAGATGCGACGAGGTGATGGATGTAGAAATAGACACCCGGGTGACTGAATTCAAGTCTGATGAGAAGCAGAAACATGGTGAGGCCGTCGTTCATCTCAAGTTGAAAGAGCGAAGAACAGTAAATTTCAGGCGCGATACCCGAACTGCGTCAAGGAAGGAGAGTTGCTGATGAAGGATGTGGAGTGTGTATGCATCAAGATGGGACTGCGTAGAGTATGAAGAGGAGCAGTCATGGGAAATGGATGCCCGGATGAGAGAATTCGAGAGTGCGTTCAGTTTGAGTTTAATACCGACGGCAATTAAACTTGTCAACTTGTGTGGAGTGTTGTAAAGAAGGAGAGATTGTCGAGGGGAAATGGTGACTAAATTCAACAGTTGGCAGAGTCAGTTCATGCGGCGAAGCGAGTATAGAGGACGCCGAACAGTAAATTTTGGCCGCAAGCCCCGAATGGCGTTGGCAAGGGATGGTGTGAAAGGAGCGTTGAGTGTCGGTGTGCGAGTTGAGAGCGACAGAGTCTGTAAAGTGTCTGGCAGACTTGGAGAGCAGACAGCTTGAAGTGCGAGATCTGAATGGCGTCAAGAGAACGGAGAGTGGAATTTGATTTCACAAGGTGTTATAAATGTATCAGTGTTTTGAGTTTGAATTCGATCCGAGTGACTGTCTGATCTGCAGGATTTTCGTATTTGCTTCAAAGTCTTGGTCCGATTGAAGTTGCAGATGCGTCGAGTGAGAGGTGTGCTCACTGCAGTTGCAACATCCTACCCACCCTCTCTTTTAATCTGTACGACGGCGCTCTATTCAATCAGATGCAGATACTCATACTTCTGCTTCCAACGCATCCCGGGAGACTCTGCCTCCGATGATGAGCGAACCAGGTATTTAATTAATTTTTGTAATGGTCCAAGTTGTCGTTCTGCATCTGAGAATTTAACCGATGCATCTGAGATGGATCTATTCAATCAGACGTAGATACTCGGACTTCTGTAGTTGCCCACCTCAATCCTGAGAGCGGCGTTACACTATGGAGATCCCGTGACTCTGTCTTAATTTTTAAACTGCTCTCGGACATGGTACATATTTTTTTTACAGAACATACAGTTAGGGTTCGCAGAGGTGGTGCTGTAGACGTAACCCTTTAAAAAAACCCCCCGATTCCCGCCTGGAGTGGCCTAACTATCTAACGGACGCACCATTGCAATGGTGCACCTCGGTCTGCTTTACTCTGGCCCCGGCACCATTGAATGGCTACCTGGGTCCTCTAAGCAGCCTTCCAAGTTGCCACCTCACATCTTGGAGTGACAAAAAGCGCTTCACTTTGTTTCGTATTCATCTGAGTTGTCATTCGGTCTCTCAGAATACTTCTACTCTCTCTACATCGCTGCTGGTCGCTCTACTTCTGTTACACAGTTCTAACAGATGACGAAGATGGCCGAGCTTTATCTTGGTGACGTCATGAGTATCGTTGTCAATGTAGGAATCTGGATATTGATTGTTTCAATTGCCGGTAGTGATACTTGTCAGCTCTTGCTCTGTATACACTTCACCTAATTGTCAGTGTTACAGCGATGTCTCCAATAACAGACATGATTCCAGGTAATTTTCTCTGCGACTACAAGGCAGCGCTATTCAATCGGATGCAGATACTTGTACTTCTGATTCCGATGCATCCTGTGAGACTCTGCATTAATTTCTGCAGTCGTCCAAGTTGCCGTTCCGCATGTTAGAATTTATCCGATCCGTCTGAGATGTTGCTCAGCAGTCAATATCTGACTTTCGATCTATACAATAGTGCTGTATTCAATCAGATGCAGATACTTGGACTTCTCGTTCCGACGCATCCCGAGAGATCTGCATTAATTTCTGCAGTTGTCCAAGTTGCCGTTCCGCATCTTAGAATTTACCCGATCCATCTGAGATGTCGCTCAGCGGTCAAGATCCTACACACCCTCTTTTCGATCTGTACGACGGCGGTCTACTTAATCAGATGCAGATACTTGGGCTTCTCATTCCGACGCATCCTAGGAGATCTGCATTAATTTCTGCCGTCGTCCTAACTATCTAACGGATGCACCTAAGCTTAGGTGCACCTCGGTCCCCATCGGCACCTAACAATGGCTACCTCGGTCCTCAATACAGCATCTAAGTTGCTGCTCGACGTCTTGGAATAATCAGAAGACTTTGCATTCATCTGAGTTGTCATTCGATCCCGTGTCATACTCGCACTGTCCTCTGATCTTGCTCTTCGCAGTACTTCACGACACTGCACGGTTCTCCATGATACAATGCGACGATCTACGTTCAAACTATTCTAGATATTGATACTCGTTGCGACTGTACTTCTGTCGAGAATCTTCCGAGTTGCTGCTCGACATCATAGCAGATATTCCACACAAGACATTGCGACTAGACTTTAAACCACCACTGCTGTATGCTTTCTATATTGCACTCACCATCGAGTATTACAACCTCGAAGCCGCTACTGAATGAGACGCGACTCTGAGACTTGACACGACTACGCACTGTACTCTTGAACATGTCATATGAAACATGTCTTATCGGTGGACATACAGTTAGGGTTCGCAGAGGTGGTGCTTCGACGTAACCCTTTGAAAAAACCCCCGATTCCCGCCTGGAGTGGCCAGCACGTAAACTCTCAGTAGACATACGGTTAGGGTTCGCAGAGGTGGTGCTGTAGACGTAACCCTTTGAAAAAACCCCCGATTCCAGCCTGTAGTGGCCAGCACGTAAAGTCTCGCTGTACGTATAGATATGGTAATGAACTGTGATGATAAAAAAAAAAAAAAGCCCCCGCTTCCCAGCACTCAGTGGCAAAGCCAGGACGATGAAACAGTATTCACAGAAGTTATCACGAGAATGATAAAGACAAGATGATGTAGACCTATCTACCAGACGCACCACAGCTATGGTGCACCTAAATCTAACTATCTAACGGACGCACCATTGCAATGGTGCACCTCGGTCTGCTTTACTCTGGCCCCGGCACCATTGAATGGCTACCTGGGTCCTCTAAGCAGCCTTCCAAGTTGCCACCTCACATCTTGGAGTGACAAAAAGCGCTTCACTTTGTTTCGTATTCATCTGAGTTGTCATTCGGTCTCTCAGAATACTTCTACTCTCTCTACATTGCTGCTGGTCGCTCTACTTCTGTTACACAGTTCTAACAGATGACGAAGATGGCCGAGCTTTATCTTGGTGACGTCATGAGTATCGTTGTCAATGTAGGAATCTGGATATTGATTGTTTCAATTGCCGGTAGTGATACTTGTCGGCTCTTGCTCTGTATACACTTCACCTAATTGTCAGTGTTACAGCGATGTCTCCAATAACAGACATGATTCCAGGTAATTTTCTCTGCGACTACAAGGCAGCGCTATTCAATCGGATGCAGATACTTGTACTTCTGATTCCGACGCATCCTGTGAGACTCTGCATTAATTTCTGCAGTCGTCCAAGTTGCCGTTCCGCATGTTAGAATTTATCCGATCCGTCTGAGATGTTGCTCAGCAGTCAATATCTGACTTTCGATCTATACAATAGTGCTGTATTCAATCAGATGCAGATACTTGGACTTCTCGTTCCGACGCATCCCGAGAGATCTGCATTAATTTCTGCAGTTGTCCAAGTTGCCGTTCCGCATCTTAGAATTTACCCGATCCATCTGAGATGTCGCTCACACTGGATGAAAAGGGTAGATGTTTTCAGTGAAAATGGTGCTAAATATTTGTCCGCATTTAATTTTACAATTTTGACTCTGAAATTTTTCAAACATTTTTACTCTTATTTAAGCAATATTTCAAATTTTTACCTGATTTTCACACTATTTTGAGACATTTTCAAGACAATTATAACCGGAAAAATTGGTTAAGATTCCGGACAAATCTTTATCACTATTTTCATTGAAAATTGTCAGGGCTTTCACCCAGTGTCAGCGGTCAAGATCCTACACACCCTCTTTTCGATCTATACGACGGCGGTCTACTTAATCAGATGCAGATACTTGGGCTTCTCATTCCGACGCATCCTAGGAGATCTGCATTAATTTCTGCCGTCGTCCTAACTATCTAACGGATGCACCTAAGCTTAGGTGCACCTCGGTCCCCATCGGCACCTAACAATGGCTACCTCGGTCCTCAATACAGCATCTAAGTTGCTGCTCGACGTCTTGGAATAATCAGAAGACTTTGCATTCATCTGAGTTGTCATTCGATCCCGTGTCATACTCGCACTGTCCTCTGATCTTGCTCTTCGCAGTACTTCACGACACTGCACGGTTCTCCATGATACAATGCGACGATCTACGTTCAAACTATTCTAGATATTGATACTCGTTGCGACTGTACTTCTGTCGAGAATCTTCCGAGTTGCTGCTCGACATCATAGCAGATATTCCACACAAGACATTGCGACTAGACTTTAAACCACCACTGCTGTATGCTTTCTATATTGCACTCACCATCGAGTATTACAACCTCGAAGCCGCTACTGAATGAGACGCGACTCTGAGACTTGACACGACTACGCACTGTACTCTTGAACATGTCATATGAAACATGTCTTATCGGTGGACATACAGTTAGGGTTCGCAGAGGTGGTGCTTCGACGTAACCCTTTGAAAAAACCCCCGATTCCCGCCTGGAGTGGCCAGCACGTAAACTCTCAGTAGACATACGGTTAGGGTTCGCAGAGGTGGTGCTGTAGACGTAACCCTTTGAAAAAACCCCCGATTCCAGCCTGTAGTGGCCAGCACGTAAAGTCTCGCTGTACGTATAGATATGGTAATGAACTGTGATGATAAAAAAAAAAAGCCCCCGCTTCCCAGCACTCAGTGGCAAAGCCAGGACGATGAAACAGTATTCACAGAAGTTATCACGAGAATGATAAAGACAAGATGATGTAGACCTATCTACCAGACGCACCACAGCTATGGTGCACCTAAATCTAACTATCTAACGGACGCACCATTGCAATGGTGCACCTCGGTCTGCTTTACTCTGGCCCCGGCACCATTGAATGGCTACCTGGGTCCTCTAAGCAGCCTTCCAAGTTGCCACCTCACATCTTGGAGTGACAAAAGCGCTTCACTTTGTTTCGTATTCATCTGAGTTGTCATTCGGTCTCTCAGAATACTTCTACTCTCTCTACATTGCTGCTGGTCGCTCTACTTCTGTTACACAGTTCTAACAGATGACGAAGATGGCCGAGCTTTATCTTGGTGACGTCATGAGTATCGTTGTCAATGTAGGAATCTGGATATTGATTGTTTCAATTGCCGGTAGTGATACTTGTCGGCTCTTGCTCTGTATACACTTCACCTAATTGTCAGTGTTACAGCGATGTCTCCAATAACAGACATGATTCCAGGTAATTTTCTCTGCGACTACAAGGCAGCGCTATTCAATCGGATGCAGATACTTGTACTTCTGATTCCGACGCATCCTGTGAGACTCTGCATTAATTTCTGCAGTCGTCCAAGTTGCCGTTCCGCATGTTAGAATTTATCCGATCCGTCTGAGATGTTGCTCAGCAGTCAATATCTGACTTTCGATCTATACAATAGTGCTGTATTCAATCAGATGCAGATACTTGGACTTCTCGTTCCGACGCATCCCGAGAGATCTGCATTAATTTCTGCAGTTGTCCAAGTTGCCGTTCCGCATCTTAGAATTTACCCGATCCATCTGAGATGTCGCTCAGCGGTCAAGATCCTACACACCCTCTTTTCGATCTGTACGACGGCGGTCTACTTAATCAGATGCAGATACTTGGGCTTCTCATTCCGACGCATCCTAGGAGATCTGCATTAATTTCTGCCGTCGTCCTAACTATCTAACGGATGCACCTAAGCTTAGGTGCACCTCGGTCCCCATCGGCACCTAACAATGGCTACCTCGGTCCTCAATACAGCATCTAAGTTGCTGCTCGACGTCTTGGAATAATCAGAAGACTTTGCATTCATCTGAGTTGTCATTCGATCCCGTGTCATACTCGCACTGTCCTCTGATCTTGCTCTTCGCAGTACTTCACGACACTGCACGGTTCTCCATGATACAATGCGACGATCTACGTTCAAACTATTCTAGATATTGATACTCGTTGCGACTGTACTTCTGTCGAGAATCTTCCGAGTTGCTGCTCGACATCATAGCAGATATTCCACACAAGACATTGCGACTAGACTTTAAACCACCACTGCTGTTGCTTTCTATATTGCACTCACCATCGAGTATTACAACCTCGAAGCCGCTACTGAATGAGACGCGACTCTGAGACTTGACACGACTACGCACTGTACTCTTGAACATGTCATATGAAACATGTCTTATCGGTGGACATACAGTTAGGGTTCGCAGAGGTGGTGCTTCGACGTAACCCTTTGAAAAAACCCCCGATTCCCGCCTGGAGTGGCCAGCACGTAAACTCTCAGTAGACATACGGTTAGGGTTCGCAGAGGTGGTGCTGTAGACGTAACCCTTTGAAAAAACCCCCGATTCCAGCCTGTAGTGGCCAGCACGTAAAGTCTCGCTGTACGTATAGATATGGTAATGAACTGTGATGATAAAAAAAAAAAGCCCCCGCTTCCCAGCACTCAGTGGCAAAGCCAGGACGATGAAACAGTATTCACAGAAGTTATCACGAGAATGATAAAGACAAGATGATGTAGACCTATCTACCAGACGCACCACAGCTATGGTGCACCTAAATCTAACTATCTAACGGACGCACCATTGCAATGGTGCACCTCGGTCTGCTTTACTCTGGCCCCGGCACCATTGAATGGCTACCTGGGTCCTCTAAGCAGCCTTCCAAGTTGCCACCTCACATCTTGGAGTGAAAAAAAAGCGCTTCACTTTGTTTCGTATTCATCTGAGTTGTCATTCGGTCTCTCAGAATACTTCTACTCTCTCTACATTGCTGCTGGTCGCTCTACTTCTGTTACACAGTTCTAACAGATGACGAAGATGGCCGAGCTTTATCTTGGTGACGTCATGAGTATCGTTGTCAATGTAGGAATCTGGATATTGATTGTTTCAATTGCCGGTAGTGATACTTGTCGGCTCTTGCTCTGTATACACTTCACCTAATTGTCAGTGTTACAGCGATGTCTCCAATAACAGACATGATTCCAGGTAATTTTCTCTGCGACTACAAGGCAGCGCTATTCAATCGGATGCAGATACTTGTACTTCTGATTCCGACGCATCCTGTGAGACTCTGCATTAATTTCTGCAGTCGTCCAAGTTGCCGTTCCGCATGTTAGAATTTATCCGATCCGTCTGAGATGTTGCTCAGCAGTCAATATCTGACTTTCGATCTATACAATAGTGCTGTATTCAATCAGATGCAGATACTTGGACTTCTCGTTCCGACGCATCCCGAGAGATCTGCATTAATTTCTGCAGTTGTCCAAGTTGCCGTTCCGCATCTTAGAATTTACCCGATCCATCTGAGATGTCGCTCAGCGGTCAAGATCCTACACACCCTCTTTTCGATCTGTACGACGGCGGTCTACTTAATCAGATGCAGATACTTGGGCTTCTCATTCCGACGCATCCTAGGAGATCTGCATTAATTTCTGCCGTCGTCCTAACTATCTAACGGATGCACCTAAGCTTAGGTGCACCTCGGTCCCCATCGGCACCTAACAATGGCTACCTCGGTCCTCAATACAGCATCTAAGTTGCTGCTCGACGTCTTGGAATAATCAGAAGACTTTGCATTCATCTGAGTTGTCATTCGATCCCGTGTCATACTCGCACTGTCCTCTGATCTTGCTCTTCGCAGTACTTCACGACACTGCACGGTTCTCCATGATACAATGCGACGATCTACGTTCAAACTATTCTAGATATTGATACTCGTTGCGACTGTACTTCTGTCGAGAATCTTCCGAGTTGCTGCTCGACATCATAGCAGATATTCCACACAAGACATTGCGACTAGACTTTAAACCACCACTGCTGTATGCTTTCTATATTGCACTCACCATCGAGTATTACAACCTCGAAGCCGCTACTGAATGAGACGCGACTCTGAGACTTGACACGACTACGCACTGTACTCTTGAACATGTCATATGAAACATGTCTTATCGGTGGACATACAGTTAGGGTTCGCAGAGGTGGTGCTTCGACGTAACCCTTTGAAAAAACCCCCGATTCCCGCCTGGAGTGGCCAGCACGTAAACTCTCAGTAGACATACGGTTAGGGTTCGCAGAGGTGGTGCTGTAGACGTAACCCTTTGAAAAAACCCCCCGATTCCAGCCTGTAGTGGCCAGCACGTAAAGTCTCGCTGTACGTATAGATATGGTAATGAACTGTGATGATAAAAAAAAAGCCCCCGCTTCCCAGCACTCAGTGGCAAAGCCAGGACGATGAAACAGTATTCACAGAAGTTATCACGAGAATGATAAAGACAAGATGATGTAGACCTATCTACCAGACGCACCACAGCTATGGTGCACCTAAATCTAACTATCTAACGGACGCACCATTGCAATGGTGCACCTCGGTCTGCTTTACTCTGGCCCCGGCACCATTGAATGGCTACCTGGGTCCTCTAAGCAGCCTTCCAAGTTGCCACCTCACATCTTGGAGTGACAAAAAGCGCTTCACTTTGTTTCGTATTCATCTGAGTTGTCATTCGGTCTCTCAGAATACTTCTACTCTCTCTACATTGCTGCTGGTCGCTCTACTTCTGTTACACAGTTCTAACAGATGACGAAGATGGCCGAGCTTTATCTTGGTGACGTCATGAGTATCGTTGTCAATGTAGGAATCTGGATATTGATTGTTTCAATTGCCGGTAGTGATACTTGTCGGCTCTTGCTCTGTATACACTTCACCTAATTGTCAGTGTTACAGCGATGTCTCCAATAACAGACATGATTCCAGGTAATTTTCTCTGCGACTACAAGGCAGCGCTATTCAATCGGATGCAGATACTTGTACTTCTGATTCCGACGCATCCTGTGAGACTCTGCATTAATTTCTGCAGTCGTCCAAGTTGCCGTTCCGCATGTTAGAATTTATCCGATCCGTCTGAGATGTTGCTCAGCAGTCAATATCTGACTTTCGATCTATACAATAGTGCTGTATTCAATCAGATGCAGATACTTGGACTTCTCGTTCCGACGCATCCCGAGAGATCTGCATTAATTTCTGCAGTTGTCCAAGTTGCCGTTCCGCATCTTAGAATTTACCCGATCCATCTGAGATGTCGCTCAGCGGTCAAGATCCTACACACCCTCTTTTCGATCTGTACGACGGCGGTCTACTTAATCAGATGCAGATACTTGGGCTTCTCATTCCGACGCATCCTAGAGATCTGCATTAATTTCTGCCGTCGTCCTAACTATCTAACGGATGCACCTAAGCTTAGGTGCACCTCGGTCCCCATCGGCACCTAACAATGGCTACCTCGGTCCTCAATACAGCATCTAAGTTGCTGCTCGACGTCTTGGAATAATCAGAAGACTTTGCATTCATCTGAGTTGTCATTCGATCCCGTGTCATACTCGCACTGTCCTCTGATCTTGCTCTTCGCAGTACTTCACGACACTGCACGGTTCTCCATGATACAATGCGACGATCTACGTTCAAACTATTCTAGATATTGATACTCGTTGCGACTGTACTTCTGTCGAGAATCTTCCGAGTTGCTGCTCGACATCATAGCAGATATTCCACACAAGACATTGCGACTAGACTTTAAACCACCACTGCTGTATGCTTTCTATATTGCACTCACCATCGAGTATTACAACCTCGAAGCCGCTACTGAATGAGACGCGACTCTGAGACTTGACACGACTACGCACTGTACTCTTGAACATGTCATATGAAACATGTCTTATCGGTGGACATACAGTTAGGGTTCGCAGAGGTGGTGCTTCGACGTAACCCTTTGAAAAAAACCCCCGATTCCCGCCTGGAGTGGCCAGCACGTAAACTCTCAGTAGACATACGGTTAGGGTTCGCAGAGGTGGTGCTGTAGACGTAACCCTTTGAAAAAACCCCCGATTCCAGCCTGTAGTGGCCAGCACGTAAAGTCTCGCTGTACGTATAGATATGGTAATGAACTGTGATGATAAAAAAAAAAAGCCCCCGCTTCCCAGCACTCAGTGGCAAAGCCAGGACGATGAAACAGTATTCACAGAAGTTATCACGAGAATGATAAAGACAAGATGATGTAGACCTATCTCTACCAGACGCACCACAGCTATATGGTGCACCTAAATCTAACTATCTAACGGACGCACCATTGCAATGGTGCACCTCGGTCTGCTTTACTCTGGCCCCGGCACCATTGAATGGCTACCTGGGTCCTCTAAGCAGCCTTCCAAGTTGCCACCTCACATCTTGGAGTGACAAAAAGCGCTTCACTTTGTTTCGTATTCATCTGAGTTGTCATTCGGTCTCTCAGAATACTTCTACTCTCTCTACATTGCTGCTGGTCGCTCTACTTCTGTTACACAGTTCTAACAGATGACGAAGATGGCCGAGCTTTATCTTGGTGACGTCATGAGTATCGTTGTCAATGTAGGAATCTGGATATTGATTGTTTCAATTGCCGGTAGTGATACTTGTCGGCTCTTGCTCTGTATACACTTCACCTAATTGTCAGTGTTACAGCGATGTCTCCAATAACAGACATGATTCCAGGTAATTTTCTCTCGACTACAAGGCAGCGCTATTCAATCGGATGCAGATACTTGTACTTCTGATTCCGACGCATCCTGTGAGACTCTGCATTAATTTCTGCAGTCGTCCAAGTTGCCGTTCCGCATGTTAGAATTTATCCGATCCGTCTGAGATGTTGCTCAGCAGTCAATATCTGACTTTCGATCTATACAATAGTGCTGTATTCAATCAGATGCAGATACTTGGACTTCTCGTTCCGACGCATCCCGAGAGATCTGCATTAATTTCTGCAGTTGTCCAAGTTGCCGTTCCGCATCTTAGAATTTACCCGATCCATCTGAGATGTCGCTCAGCGGTCAAGATCCTACACACCCTCTTTTCGATCTGTACGACGGCGGTCTACTTAATCAGATGCAGATACTTGGGCTTCTCATTCCGACGCATCCTAGGAGATCTGCATTAATTTCTGCCGTCGTCCTAACTATCTAACGGATGCACCTAAGCTTAGGTGCACCTCGGTCCCCATCGGCACCTAACAATGGCTACCTCGGTCCTCAATACAGCATCTAAGTTGCTGCTCGACGTCTTGGAATAATCAGAAGACTTTGCATTCATCTGAGTTGTCATTCGATCCCGTGTCATACTCGCACTGTCCTCTGATCTTGCTCTTCGCAGTACTTCACGACACTGCACGGTTCTCCATGATACAATGCGACGATCTACGTTCAAACTATTCTAGATATTGATACTCGTTGCGACTGTACTTCTGTCGAGAATCTTCCGAGTTGCTGCTCGACATCATAGCAGATATTCCACACAAGACATTGCGACTAGACTTTAAACCACCACTGCTGTATGCTTTCTATATTGCACTCACCATCGAGTATTACAACCTCGAAGCCGCTACTGAATGAGACGCGACTCTGAGACTTGACACGACTACGCACTGTACTCTTGAACATGTCATATGAAACATGTCTTATCGGTGGACATACAGTTAGGGTTCGCAGAGGTGGTGCTTCGACGTAACCCTTGAAAAAAAACCCCCGATTCCCGCCTGGAGTGGCCAGCACGTAAACTCTCAGTAGACATACGGTTAGGGTTCGCAGAGGTGGTGCTGTAGACGTAACCCTTTGAAAAAACCCCCGATTCCAGCCTGTAGTGGCCAGCACGTAAAGTCTCGCTGTACGTATAGATATGGTAATGAACTGTGATGATAAAAAAAAAAAAAGCCCCCGCTTCCCAGCACTCAGTGGCAAAGCCAGGACGATGAAACAGTATTCACAGAAGTTATCACGAGAATGATAAAGACAAGATGATGTAGACCTATCTACCAGACGCACCACAGCTATGGTGCACCTAAATCTAACTATCTAACGGACGCACCATTGCAATGGTGCACCTCGGTCTGCTTTACTCTGGCCCCGGCACCATTGAATGGCTACCTGGGTCCTCTAAGCAGCCTTCCAAGTTGCCACCTCACATCTTGGAGTGACAAAAAGCGCTTCACTTTGTTTCGTATTCATCTGAGTTGTCATTCGGTCTCTCAGAATACTTCTACTCTCTCTACATCGCTGCTGGTCGCTCTACTTCTGTTACACAGTTCTAACAGATGACGAAGATGGCCGAGCTTTATCTTGGTGACGTCATGAGTATCGTTGTCAATGTAGGAATCTGGATATTGATTGTTTCAATTGCCGGTAGTGATACTTGTCGGCTCTTGCTCTGTATACACTTCACCTAATTGTCAGTGTTACAGCGATGTCTCCAATAACAGACATGATTCCAGGTAATTTTCTCTGCGACTACAAGGCAGCGCTATTCAATCGGATGCAGATACTTGTACTTCTGATTCCGACGCATCCTGTGAGACTCTGCATTAATTTCTGCAGTCGTCCAAGTTGCCGTTCCGCATGTTAGAATTTATCCGATCCGTCTGAGATGTTGCTCAGCAGTCAATATCTGACTTTCGATCTATACAATAGTGCTGTATTCAATCAGATGCAGATACTTGGACTTCTCGTTCCGACGCATCCCGAGAGATCTGCATTAATTTCTGCAGTTGTCCAAGTTGCCGTTCCGCATCTTAGAATTTACCCGATCCATCTGAGATGTCGCTCAGCGGTCAAGATCCTACACACCCTCTTTTCGATCTGTACGACGGCGGTCTACTTAATCAGATGCAGATACTTGGGCTTCTCATTCCGACGCATCCTAGGAGATCTGCATTAATTTCTGCCGTCGTCCTAACTATCTAACGGATGCACCTAAGCTTAGGTGCACCTCGGTCCCCATCGGCACCTAACAATGGCTACCTCGGTCCTCAATACAGCATCTAAGTTGCTGCTCGACGTCTTGGAATAATCAGAAGACTTTGCATTCATCTGAGTTGTCATTCGATCCCGTGTCATACTCGCACTGTCCTCTGATCTTGCTCTTCGCAGTACTTCACGACACTGCACGGTTCTCCATGATACAATGCGACGATCTACGTTCAAACTATTCTAGATATTGATACTCGTTGCGACTGTACTTCTGTCGAGAATCTTCCGAGTTGCTGCTCGACATCATAGCAGATATTCCACACAAGACATTGCGACTAGACTTTAAACCACCACTGCTGTATGCTTTCTATATTGCACTCACCATCGAGTATTACAACCTCGAAGCCGCTACTGAATGAGACGCGACTCTGAGACTTGACACGACTACGCACTGTACTCTTGAACATGTCATATGAAACATGTCTTATCGGTGGACATACAGTTAGGGTTCGCAGAGGTGGTGCTTCGACGTAACCCTTTGAAAAAACCCCCGATTCCCGCCTGGAGTGGCCAGCACGTAAACTCTCAGTAGACATACGGTTAGGGTTCGCAGAGGTGGTGCTGTAGACGTAACCTTTGAAAAAACCCCCGATTCCAGCCTGTAGTGGCCAGCACGTAAAGTCTCGCTGTACGTATAGATATGGTAATGAACTGTGATGATAAAAAAAAAAAAGCCCCCGCTTCCCAGCACTCAGTGGCAAAGCCAGGACGATGAAACAGTATTCACAGAAGTTATCACGAGAATGATAAAGACAAGATGATGTAGACCTATCTACCAGACGCACCACAGCTATGGTGCACCTAAATCTAACTATCTAACGGACGCACCATTGCAATGGTGCACCTCGGTCTGCTTTTACTCTGGCCCCGGCACCATTGAATGGCTACCTGGGTCCTCTAAGCAGCCTTCCAAGTTGCCACCTCACATCTTGGAGTGACAAAAAGCGCTTCACTTTGTTTCGTATTCATCTGAGTTGTCATTCGGTCTCTCAGAATACTTCTACTCTCTCTACATCGCTGCTGGTCGCTCTACTTCTGTTACACAGTTCTAACAGATGACGAAGATGGCCGAGCTTTATCTTGGTGACGTCATGAGTATCGTTGTCAATGTAGGAATCTGGATATTGATTGTTTCAATTGCCGGTAGTGATACTTGTCGGCTCTTGCTCTGTATACACTTCACCTAATTGTCAGTGTTACAGCGATGTCTCCAATAACAGACATGATTCCAGGTAATTTTCTCTGCGACACACAAGGCAGCGCTATTCAATCGGATGCAGATACTTGTACTTCTGATTCCGACGCATCCTGTGAGACTCTGCATTAATTTCTGCAGTCGTCCAAGTTGCCGTTCCGCATGTTAGAATTTATCCGATCCGTCTGAGATGTTGCTCAGCAGTCAATATCTGACTTTCGATCTATACAATAGTGCTGTATTCAATCAGATGCAGATACTTGGACTTCTCGTTCCGACGCATCCCGAGAGATCTGCATTAATTTCTGCAGTTGTCCAAGTTGCCGTTCCGCATCTTAGAATTTACCCGATCCATCTGAGATGTCGCTCAGCGGTCAAGATCCTACACACCCTCTTTTCGATCTGTACGACGGCGGTCTACTTAATCAGATGCAGATACTTGGGCTTCTCATTCCGACGCATCCTAGGAGATCTGCATTAATTTCTGCCGTCGTCCTAACTATCTAACGGATGCACCTAAGCTTAGGTGCACCTCGGTCCCCATCGGCACCTAACAAATGGCTACCTCGGTCCTCAATACAGCATCTAAGTTGCTGCTCGACGTCTTGGAATAATCAGAAGACTTTGCATTCATCTGAGTTGTCATTCGATCCCGTGTCATACTCGCACTGTCCTCTGATCTTGCTCTTCGCAGTACTTCACGACACTGCACGGTTCTCCATGATACAATGCGACGATCTACGTTCAAACTATTCTAGATATTGATACTCGTTGCGACTGTACTTCTGTCGAGAATCTTCCGAGTTGCTGCTCGACATCATAGCAGATATTCCACACAAGACATTGCGACTAGACTTTAAACCACCACTGCTGTATGCTTTCTATATTGCACTCACCATCGAGTATTACAACCTCGAAGCCGCTACTGAATGAGACGCGACTCTGAGACTTGACACGACTACGCACTGTACTCTTGAACATGTCATATGAAACATGTCTTATCGGTGGACATACAGTTAGGGTTCGCAGAGGTGGTGCTTCGACGTAACCCTTTGAAAAAAACCCCCGATTCCCGCCTGGAGTGGCCAGCACGTAAACTCTCAGTAGACATACGGTTAGGGTTCGCAGAGGTGGTGCTGTAGACGTAACCCTTTGAAAAAAACCCCCGATTCCAGCCTGTAGTGGCCAGCACGTAAAGTCTCGCTGTACGTATAGATATGGTAATGAACTGTGATGATAAAAAAAAAAAGCCCCCGCTTCCCAGCACTCAGTGGCAAAGCCAGGACGATGAAACAGTATTCACAGAAGTTATCACGAGAATGATAAAGACAAGATGATGTAGACCTATCTACCAGACGCACCACAGCTATGGTGCACCTAAATCTAACTATCTAACGGACGCACCATTGCAATGGTGCACCTCGGTCTGCTTTACTCTGGCCCCGGCACCATTGAATGGCTACCTGGGTCCTCTAAGCAGCCTTCCAAGTTGCCACCTCACATCTTGGAGTGACAAAAAGCGCTTCACTTTGTTTCGTATTCATCTGAGTTGTCATTCGGTCTCTCAGAATACTTCTACTCTCTCTACATCGCTGCTGGTCGCTCTACTTCTGTTACACAGTTCTAACAGATGACGAAGATGGCCGAGCTTTATCTTGGTGACGTCATGAGTATCGTTGTCAATGTAGGAATCTGGATATTGATTGTTTCAATTGCCGGTAGTGATACTTGTCGGCTCTTGCTCTGTATACACTTCACCTAATTGTCAGTGTTACAGCGATGTCTCCAATAACAGACATGATTCCAGGTAATTTTCTCTGCGACTACAAGGCAGCGCTATTCAATCGGATGCAGATACTTGTACTTCTGATTCCGACGCATCCTGTGAGACTCTGCATTAATTTCTGCAGTCGTCCAAGTTGCCGTTCCGCATGTTAGAATTTATCCGATCCGTCTGAGATGTTGCTCAGCAGTCAATATCTGACTTTCGATCTATACAATAGTGCTGTATTCAATCAGATGCAGATACTTGGACTTCTCGTTCCGACGCATCCCGAGAGATCTGCATTAATTTCTGCAGTTGTCCAAGTTGCCGTTCCGCATCTTAGAATTTACCCGATCCATCTGAGATGTCGCTCAGCGGTCAAGATCCTACACACCCTCTTTTCGATCTGTACGACGGCGGTCTACTTAATCAGATGCAGATACTTGGGCTTCTCATTCCGACGCATCCTAGGAGATCTGCATTAATTTCTGCCGTCGTCCTAACTATCTAACGGATGCACCTAAGCTTAGGTGCACCTCGGTCCCCATCGGCACCTAACAATGGCTACCTCGGTCCTCAATACAGCATCTAAGTTGCTGCTCGACGTCTTGGAATAATCAGAAGACTTTGCATTCATCTGAGTTGTCATTCGATCCCGTGTCATACTCGCACTGTCCTCTGATCTTGCTCTTCGCAGTACTTCACGACACTGCACGGTTCTCCATGATACAATGCGACGATCTACGTTCAAACTATTCTAGATATTGATACTCGTTGCGACTGTACTTCTGTCGAGAATCTTCCGAGTTGCTGCTCGACATCATAGCAGATATTCCACACAAGACATTGCGACTAGACTTTAAACCACCACTGCTGTATGCTTTCTATATTGCACTCACCATCGAGTATTACAACCTCGAAGCCGCTACTGAATGAGACGCGACTCTGAGACTTGACACGACTACGCACTGTACTCTTGAACATGTCATATGAAACATGTCTTATCGGTGGACATACAGTTAGGGTTCGCAGAGGTGGTGCTTCGACGTAACCCTTTGAAAAAACCCCCGATTCCCGCCTGGAGTGGCCAGCACGTAAACTCTCAGTAGACATACGGTTAGGGTTCGCAGAGGTGGTGCTGTAGACGTAACCCTTTGAAAAAACCCCCGATTCCAGCCTGTAGTGGCCAGCACGTAAAGTCTCGCTGTACGTATAGATATGGTAATGAACTGTGATGATGAAAAAAAAAAAAGCCCCCGCTTCCCAGCACTCAGTGGCAAAGCCAGGACGATGAAACAGTATTCACAGAAGTTATCACGAGAATGATAAAGACAAGATGATGTAGACCTATCTACCAGACGCACCACAGCTATGGTGCACCTAAATCTAACTATCTAACGGACGCACCATTGCAATGGTGCACCTCGGTCTGCTTTACTCTGGCCCCGGCACCATTGAATGGCTACCTGGGTCCTCTAAGCAGCCTTCCAAGTTGCCACCTCACATCTTGGAGTGACAAAAAGCGCTTCACTTTGTTTCGTATTCATCTGAGTTGTCATTCGGTCTCTCAGAATACTTCTACTCTCTCTACATCGCTGCTGGTCGCTCTACTTCTGTTACACAGTTCTAACAGATGACGAAGATGGCCGAGCTTTATCTTGGTGACGTCATGAGTATCGTTGTCAATGTAGGAATCTGGATATTGATTGTTTCAATTGCCGGTAGTGATACTTGTCGGCTCTTGCTCTGTATACACTTCACCTAATTGTCAGTGTTACAGCGATGTCTCCAATAACAGACATGATTCCAGGTAATTTTCTCTGCGACTACAAGGCAGCGCTATTCAATCGGATGCAGATACTTGTACTTCTGATTCCGACGCATCCTGTGAGACTCTGCATTAATTTCTGCAGTCGTCCAAGTTGCCGTTCCGCATGTTAGAATTTATCCGATCCGTCTGAGATGTTGCTCAGCAGTCAATATCTGACTTTCGATCTATACAATAGTGCTGTATTCAATCAGATGCAGATACTTGGACTTCTCGTTCCGACGCATCCCGAGAGATCTGCATTAATTTCTGCAGTTGTCCAAGTTGCCGTTCCGCATCTTAGAATTTACCCGATCCATCTGAGATGTCGCTCAGCGGTCAAGATCTACACACACCCTCTTTTCGATCTGTACGACGGCGGTCTACTTAATCAGATGCAGATACTTGGGCTTCTCATTCCGACGCATCCTAGGAGATCTGCATTAATTTCTGCCGTCGTCCTAACTATCTAACGGATGCACCTAAGCTTAGGTGCACCTCGGTCCCCATCGGCACCTAACAATGGCTACCTCGGTCCTCAATACAGCATCTAAGTTGCTGCTCGACGTCTTGGAATAATCAGAAGACTTTGCATTCATCTGAGTTGTCATTCGATCCCGTGTCATACTCGCACTGTCCTCTGATCTTGCTCTTCGCAGTACTTCACGACACTGCACGGTTCTCCATGATACAATGCGACGATCTACGTTCAAACTATTCTAGATATTGATACTCGTTGCGACTGTACTTCTGTCGAGAATCTTCCGAGTTGCTGCTCGACATCATAGCAGATATTCCACACAAGACATTGCGACTAGACTTTAAACCACCACTGCTGTATGCTTTCTATATTGCACTCACCATCGAGTATTACAACCTCGAAGCCGCTACTGAATGAGACGCGACTCTGAGACTTGACACGACTACGCACTGTACTCTTGAACATGTCATATGAAACATGTCTTATCGGTGGACATACAGTTAGGGTTCGCAGCAGAGGTGGTGCTTCGACGTAACCCTTTGAAAAAAACCCCCGATTCCCGCCTGGAGTGGCCAGCACGTAAACTCTCAGTAGACATACGGTTAGGGTTCGCAGAGGTGGTGCTGTAGACGTAACCCTTTGAAAAAAACCCCCGATTCCAGCCTGTAGTGGCCAGCACGTAAAGTCTCGCTGTACGTATAGATATGGTAATGAACTGTGATGATAAAAAAAAAAGCCCCCGCTTCCCAGCACTCAGTGGCAAAGCCAGGACGATGAAACAGTATTCACAGAAGTTATCACGAGAATGATAAAGACAAGATGATGTAGACCTATCTACCAGACGCACCACAGCTATGGTGCACCTAAATCTAACTATCTAACGGACGCACCATTGCAATGGTGCACCTCGGTCTGCTTTACTCTGGCCCCGGCACCATTGAATGGCTACCTGGGTCCTCTAAGCAGCCTTCCAAGTTGCCACCTCACATCTTGGAGTGACAAAAAGCGCTTCACTTTGTTTCGTATTCATCTGAGTTGTCATTCGGTCTCTCAGAATACTTCTCTCTCTCTCTACATCGCTGCTGGTCGCTCTACTTCTGTTACACAGTTCTAACAGATGACGAAGATGGGCGAGCTTTATCTTGGTGACGTCATGAGTATCGTTGTCAATGTAGGAATCTGGATATTGATTGTTTCAATTGCCGGTAGTGATACTTGTCGGCTCTTGCTCTGTATACACTTCACCTAATTGTCAGTGTTACAGCGATGTCTCCAATAACAGACATGATTCCAGGTAATTTTCTCTGCGACTACAAGGCAGCGCTATTCAATCGGATGCAGATACTTGTACTTCTGATTCCGACGCATCCTGTGAGACTCTGCATTAATTTCTGCAGTCGTCCAAGTTGCCGTTCCGCATGTTAGAATTTATCCGATCCGTCTGAGATGTTGCTCAGCAGTCAATATCTGACTTTCGATCTATACAATAGTGCTGTATTCAATCAGATGCAGATACTTGGACTTCTCGTTCCGACGCATCCCGAGAGATCTGCATTAATTTCTGCAGTTGTCCAAGTTGCCGTTCCGCATCTTAGAATTTACCCGATCCATCTGAGATGTCGCTCAGCGGTCAAGATCCACACACACCCTCTTTTCGATCTGTACGACGGCGGTCTACTTAATCAGATGCAGATACTTGGGCTTCTCATTCCGACGCATCCTAGGAGATCTGCATTAATTTCTGCCGTCGTCCTAACTATCTAACGGATGCACCTAAGCTTAGGTGCACCTCGGTCCCCATCGGCACCTAACAATGGCTACCTCGGTCCTCAATACAGCATCTAAGTTGCTGCTCGACGTCTTGGAATAATCAGAAGACTTTGCATTCATCTGAGTTGTCATTCGATCCCGTGTCATACTCGCACTGTCCTCTGATCTTGCTCTTCGCAGTACTTCACGACACTGCACGGTTCTCCATGATACAATGCGACGATCTACGTTCAAACTATTCTAGATATTGATACTCGTTGCGACTGTACTTCTGTCGAGAATCTTCCGAGTTGCTGCTCGACATCATAGCAGATATTCCACACAAGACATTGCGACTAGACTTTAAACCACCACTGCTGTATGCTTTCTATATTGCACTCACCATCGAGTATTACAACCTCGAAGCCGCTACTGAATGAGACGCGACTCTGAGACTTGACACGACTACGCACTGTACTCTTGAACATGTCATATGAAACATGTCTTATCGGTGGACATACAGTTAGGGTTCGCAGAGGTGGTGCTTCGACGTAACCCTTTGAAAAAAACCCCCGATTCCCGCCTGGAGTGGCCAGCACGTAAACTCTCAGTAGACATACGGTTAGGGTTCGCAGAGGTGGTGCTGTAGACGTAACCCTTTGAAAAAACCCCCGATTCCAGCCTGTAGTGGCCAGCACGTAAAGTCTCGCTGTACGTATAGATATGGTAATGAACTGTGATGATAAAAAAAAAGCCCCCGCCCAGCACTCAGTGGCAAAGCCAGGACGATGAAACAGTATTCACAGAAGTTATCACGAGAATGATAAAGACAAGATGATGTAGACCTATCTACCAGACGCACCACAGCTATGGTGCACCTAAATCTAACTATCTAACGGACGCACCATTGCAATGGTGCACCTCGGTCTGCTTTACTCTGGCCCCGGCACCATTGAATGGCTACCTGGGTCCTCTAAGCAGCCTTCCAAGTTGCCACCTCACATCTTGGAGTGACATAAAGCGCTTCACTTTGTTTTGCATTTGTCTGAGTTGTCATTCAGTCTTTCAGAATACTCTGGCTCTCTCTACATCGCTGCTGGTCGCTCTACTTCTGTTACACAGTTCTAACAGATGACGAAGATGGCCGAGCTTTATCTTGGTGACGTCATGAGTATCGTTGTCAATGTAGGAATCTGGATATTGATTGTTTCAATTGCCGGTAGTGATACTTGTCGGCTCTTGCTCTGTATACACTTCACCTAATTGTCAGTGTTACAGCGATGTCTCCAATAACAGACATGATTCCAGGTAATTTTCTCTGCGACTACAAGGCAGCGCTATTCAATCGGATGCAGATACTTGTACTTCTGATTCCGACGCATCCTGTGAGACTCTGCATTAATTTCTGCAGTCGTCCAAGTTGCCGTTCCGCATGTTAGAATTTATCCGATCCGTCTGAGATGTTGCTCAGCAGTCAATATCTGACTTTCGATCTATACAATAGTGCTGTATTCAATCAGATGCAGATACTTGGACTTCTCGTTCCGACGCATCCCGAGAGATCTGCATTAATTTCTGCAGTTGTCCAAGTTGCCGTTCCGCATCTTAGAATTTACCCGATCCATCTGAGATGTCGCTCAGCGGTCAAGATCCTACACACCCTCTTTTCGATCTGTACGACGGCGGTCTACTTAATCAGATGCAGATACTTGGGCTTCTCATTCCGACGCATCCTAGGAGATCTGCATTAATTTCTGCCGCTCGTCCTAACTATCTAACGGATGCACCTAAGCTTAGGTGCACCTCGGTCCCCATCGGCACCTAACAATGGCTACCTCGGTCCTCAATACAGCATCTAAGTTGCTGCTCGACGTCTTGGAATAATCAGAAGACTTTGCATTCATCTGAGTTGTCATTCGATCCCGTGTCATACTCGCACTGTCCTCTGATCTTGCTCTTCGCAGTACTTCACGACACTGCACGGTTCTCCATGATACAATGCGACGATCTACGTTCAAACTATTCTAGATATTGATACTCGTTGCGACTGTACTTCTGTCGAGAATCTTCCGAGTTGCTGCTCGACATCATAGCAGATATTCCACACAAGACATTGCGACTAGACTTTAAACCACCACTGCTGTATGCTTTCTATATTGCACTCACCATCGAGTATTACAACCTCGAAGCCGCTACTGAATGAGACGCGACTCTGAGACTTGACACGACTACGCACTGTACTCTTGAACATGTCATATGAAACATGTCTTATCGGTGGACATACAGTTAGGGTTCGCAGAGGTGGTGCTTCGACGTAACCCTTTGAAAAAAAACCCCCGATTCCCGCCTGGAGTGGCCAGCACGTAAACTCTCAGTAGACATACGGTTAGGGTTCGCAGAGGTGGTGCTGTAGACGTAACCCTTTGAAAAAAACCCCCGATTCCAGCCTGTAGTGGCCAGCACGTAAAGTCTCGCTGTACGTATAGATATGGTAATGAACTGTGATGATAAAAAAAAAAAAAAGCCCCCGCTTCCCAGCACTCAGTGGCAAAGCCAGGACGATGAAACAGTATTCACAGAAGTTATCACGAGAATGATAAAGACAAGATGATGTAGACCTATCTACCAGACGCACCACAGCTATGGTGCACCTAAATCTAACTATCTAACGGACGCACCATTGCAATGGTGCACCTCGGTCTGCTTTACTCTGGCCCCGGCACCATTGAATGGCTACCTGGGTCCTCTAAGCAGCCTTCCAAGTGCCACCTCACATCTTGGAGTGACAAAAAGCGCTTCACTTTGTTTCGTATTCATCTGAGTTGTCATTCGGTCTCTCAGAATACTTCTACTCTCTCTACATCGCTGCTGGTCGCTCTACTTCTGTTACACAGTTCTAACAGATGACGAAGATGGCCGAGCTTTATCTTGGTGACGTCATGAGTATCGTTGTCAATGTAGGAATCTGGATATTGATTGTTTCAATTGCCGGTAGTGATACTTGTCGGCTCTTGCTCTGTATACACTTCACCTAATTGTCAGTGTTACAGCGATGTCTCCAATAACAGACATGATTCCAGGTAATTTTCTCTGCGACTACAAGGCAGCGCTATTCAATCGGATGCAGATACTTGTACTTCTGATTCCGACGCATCCTGTGAGACTCTGCATTAATTTCTGCAGTCGTCCAAGTTGCCGTTCCGCATGTTAGAATTTATCCGATCCGTCTGAGATGTTGCTCAGCAGTCAATATCTGACTTTCGATCTATACAATAGTGCTGTATTCAATCAGATGCAGATACTTGGACTTCTCGTTCCGACGCATCCCGAGAGATCTGCATTAATTTCTGCAGTTGTCCAAGTTGCCGTTCCGCATCTTAGAATTTACCCGATCCATCTGAGATGTCGCTCAGCGGTCAAGATCCTACACACCCTCTTTTCGATCTGTACGACGGCGGTCTACTTAATCAGATGCAGATACTTGGGCTTCTCATTCCGACGCATCCTAGGAGATCTGCATTAATTTCTGCCGTCGTCCTAACTATCTAACGGATGCACCTAAGCTTAGGTGCACCTCGGTCCCCATCGGCACCTAACAATGGCTACCTCGGTCCTCAATACAGCATCTAAGTTGCTGCTCGACGTCTTGGAATAATCAGAAGACTTTGCATTCATCTGAGTTGTCATTCGATCCCGTGTCATACTCGCACTGTCCTCTGATCTTGCTCTTCGCAGTACTTCACGACACTGCACGGTTCTCCATGATACAATGCGACGATCTACGTTCAAACTATTCTAGATATTGATACTCGTTGCGACTGTACTTCTGTCGAGAATCTTCCGAGTTGCTGCTCGACATCATAGCAGATATTCCACACAAGACATTGCGACTAGACTTTAAACCACCACTGCTGTATGCTTTCTATATTGCACTCACCATCGAGTATTACAACCTCGAAGCCGCTACTGAATGAGACGCGACTCTGAGACTTGACACGACTACGCACTGTACTCTTGAACATGTCATATGAAACATGTCTTATCGGTGGACATACAGTTAGGGTTCGCAGAGAGGTGGTGCTTCGACGTAACCCTTTGAAAAAAACCCCCGATTCCCGCCTGG
Organism: Hymenopellis raphanipes; assembly: GCA_036872995.1. Classification (NCBI taxonomy): domain Eukaryota; kingdom Fungi; phylum Basidiomycota; class Agaricomycetes; order Agaricales; family Physalacriaceae; genus Hymenopellis; species Hymenopellis raphanipes. The sequence goes on from JAYMDG010000001.1 coordinate 5,247,534, forward strand.
AGTGGCCAGCACGTAAACTCTCAGTAGACATACGGTTAGGGTTCGCAGAGGTGGTGCTGTAGACGTAACCCTTTGAAAAAACCCCCCGATTCCAGCCTGTAGTGGCCAGCACGTAAAGTCTCGCTGTACGTATAGATATGGTAATGAACTGTGATGATAAAAAAAAAAGCCCCCGCTTCCCAGCACTCAGTGGCAAAGCCAGGACGATGAAACAGTATTCACAGAAGTTATCACGAGAATGATAAAGACAAGATGATGTAGACCTATCTACCAGACGCACCACAGCTATGGTGCACCTAAATCTAACTATCTAACGGACGCACCATTGCAATGGTGCACCTCGGTCTGCTTTACTCTGGCCCCGGCACCATTGAATGGCTACCTGGGTCCTCTAAGCAGCCTTCCAAGTTGCCACCTCACATCTTGGAGTGACAAAAAGCGCTTCACTTTGTTTCGTATTCATCTGAGTTGTCATTCGGTCTCTCAGAATACTTCTACTCTCTCTACATCGCTGCTGGTCGCTCTACTTCTGTTACACAGTTCTAACAGATGACGAAGATGGCCGAGCTTTATCTTGGTGACGTCATGAGTATCGTTGTCAATGTAGGAATCTGGATATTGATTGTTTCAATTGCCGGTAGTGATACTTGTCGGCTCTTGCTCTGTATACACTTCACCTAATTGTCAGTGTTACAGCGATGTCTCCAATAACAGACATGATTCCAGGTAATTTTCTCTGCGACTACAAGGCAGCGCTATTCAATCGGATGCAGATACTTGTACTTCTGATTCCGACGCATCCTGTGAGACTCTGCATTAATTTCTGCAGTCGTCCAAGTTGCCGTTCCGCATGTTAGAATTTATCCGATCCGTCTGAGATGTTGCTCAGCAGTCAATATCTGACTTTCGATCTATACAATAGTGCTGTATTCAATCAGATGCAGATACTTGGACTTCTCGTTCCGACGCATCCCGAGAGATCTGCATTAATTTCTGCAGTTGTCCAAGTTGCCGTTCCGCATCTTAGAATTTACCCGATCCATCTGAGATGTCGCTCAGCGGTCAAGATCCTACACACCCTCTTTTCGATCTGTACGACGGCGGTCTACTTAATCAGATGCAGATACTTGGGCTTCTCATTCCGACGCATCCTAGGAGATCTGCATTAATTTCTGCCGTCGTCCTAACTATCTAACGGATGCACCTAAGCTTAGGTGCACCTCGGTCCCCATCGGCACCTAACAATGGCTACCTCGGTCCTCAATACAGCATCTAAGTTGCTGCTCGACGTCTTGGAATAATCAGAAGACTTTGCATTCATCTGAGTTGTCATTCGATCCCGTGTCATACTCGCACTGTCCTCTGATCTTGCTCTTCGCAGTACTTCACGACACTGCACGGTTCTCCATGATACAATGCGACGATCTACGTTCAAACTATTCTAGATATTGATACTCGTTGCGACTGTACTTCTGTCGAGAATCTTCCGAGTTGCTGCTCGACATCATAGCAGATATTCCACACAAGACATTGCGACTAGACTTTAAACCACCACTGCTGTATGCTTTCTATATTGCACTCACCATCGAGTATTACAACCTCGAAGCCGCTACTGAATGAGACGCGACTCTGAGACTTGACACGACTACGCACTGTACTCTTGAACATGTCATATGAAACATGTCTTATCGGTGGACATACAGTTAGGGTTCGCAGAGGTGGTGCTTCGACGTAACCCTTTGAAAAAACCCCCGATTCCCGCCTGGAGTGGCCAGCACGTAAACTCTCAGTAGACATACGGTTAGGGTTCGCAGAGGTGGTGCTGTAGACGTAACCCTTTGAAAAAACCCCCGATTCCAGCCTGTAGTGGCCAGCACGTAAAGTCTCGCTGTACGTATAGATATGGTAATGAACTGTGATGATAAAAAAAAAAGCCCCCGCTTCCCAGCACTCAGTGGCAAAGCCAGGACGATGAAACAGTATTCACAGAAGTTATCACGAGAATGATAAAGACAAGATGATGTAGACCTATCTACCAGACGCACCACAGCTATGGTGCACCTAAATCTAACTATCTAACGGACGCACCATTGCAATGGTGCACCTCGGTCTGCTTTACTCTGGCCCCGGCACCATTGAATGGCTACCTGGGTCCTCTAAGCAGCCTTCCAAGTTGCCACCTCACATCTTGGAGTGACAAAAAGCGCTTCACTTTGTTTCGTATTCATCTGAGTTGTCATTCGGTCTCTCAGAATACTTCTACTCTCTCTACATCGCTGCTGGTCGCTCTACTTCTGTTACACAGTTCTAACAGATGACGAAGATGGCCGAGCTTTATCTTGGTGACGTCATGAGTATCGTTGTCAATGTAGGAATCTGGATATTGATTGTTTCAATTGCCGGTAGTGATACTTGTCGGCTCTTGCTCTGTATACACTTCACCTAATTGTCAGTGTTACAGCGATGTCTCCAATAACAGACATGATTCCAGGTAATTTTCTCTGCGACTACAAGGCAGCGCTATTCAATCGGATGCAGATACTTGTACTTCTGATTCCGACGCATCCTGTGAGACTCTGCATTAATTTCTGCAGTCGTCCAAGTTGCCGTTCCGCATGTTAGAATTTATCCGATCCGTCTGAGATGTTGCTCAGCAGTCAATATCTGACTTTCGATCTATACAATAGTGCTGTATTCAATCAGATGCAGATACTTGGACTTCTCGTTCCGACGCATCCCGAGAGATCTGCATTAATTTCTGCAGTTGTCCAAGTTGCCGTTCCGCATCTTAGAATTTACCCGATCCATCTGAGATGTCGCTCAGCGGTCAAGATCCTACACACCCTCTTTTCGATCTGTACGACGGCGGTCTACTTAATCAGATGCAGATACTTGGGCTTCTCATTCCGACGCATCCTAGGAGATCTGCATTAATTTCTGCCGTCGTCCTAACTATCTAACGGATGCACCTAAGCTTAGGTGCACCTCGGTCCCCATCGGCACCTAACAATGGCTACCTCGGTCCTCAATACAGCATCTAAGTTGCTGCTCGACGTCTTGGAATAATCAGAAGACTTTGCATTCATCTGAGTTGTCATTCGATCCCGTGTCATACTCGCACTGTCCTCTGATCTTGCTCTTCGCAGTACTTCACGACACTGCACGGTTCTCCATGATACAATGCGACGATCTACGTTCAAACTATTCTAGATATTGATACTCGTTGCGACTGTACTTCTGTCGAGAATCTTCCGAGTTGCTGCTCGACATCATAGCAGATATTCCACACAAGACATTGCGACTAGACTTTAAACCACCACTGCTGTATGCTTTCTATATTGCACTCACCATCGAGTATTACAACCTCGAAGCCGCTACTGAATGAGACGCGACTCTGAGACTTGACACGACTACGCACTGTACTCTTGAACATGTCATATGAAACATGTCTTATCGGTGGACATACAGTTAGGGTTCGCAGAGGTGGTGCTTCGACGTAACCCTTTGAAAAAAACCCCCGATTCCCGCCTGGAGTGGCCAGCACGTAAACTCTCAGTAGACATACGGTTAGGGTTCGCAGAGGTGGTGCTGTAGACGTAACCCTTTGAAAAAAACCCCCGATTCCAGCCTGTAGTGGCCAGCACGTAAAGTCTCGCTGTACGTATAGATATGGTAATGAACTGTGATGAAAAAAAAAGCCCCGCTTCCCAGCACTCAGTGGCAAAGCCAGGACGATGAAACAGTATTCACAGAAGTTATCACGAGAATGATAAAGACAAGATGATGTAGACCTATCTACCAGACGCACCACAGCTATGGTGCACCTAAATCTAACTATCTAACGGACGCACCATTGCAATGGTGCACCTCGGTCTGCTTTACTCTGGCCCCGGCACCATTGAATGGCTACCTGGGTCCTCTAAGCAGCCTTCCAAGTTGCCACCTCACATCTTGGAGTGACAAAAAGCGCTTCACTTTGTTTCGTATTCATCTGAGTTGTCATTCGGTCTCTCAGAATACTTCTACTCTCTCTACATCGCTGCTGGTCGCTCTACTTCTGTTACACAGTTCTAACAGATGACGAAGATGGCCGAGCTTTATCTTGGTGACGTCATGAGTATCGTTGTCAATGTAGGAATCTGGATATTGATTGTTTCAATTGCCGGTAGTGATACTTGTCGGCTCTTGCTCTGTATACACTTCACCTAATTGTCAGTGTTACAGCGATGTCTCCAATAACAGACATGATTCCAGGTAATTTTCTCTGCGACTACAAGGCAGCGCTATTCAATCGGATGCAGATACTTGTACTTCTGATTCCGACGCATCCTGTGAGACTCTGCATTAATTTCTGCAGTCGTCCAAGTTGCCGTTCCGCATGTTAGAATTTATCCGATCCGTCTGAGATGTTGCTCAGCAGTCAATATCTGACTTTCGATCTATACAATAGTGCTGTATTCAATCAGATGCAGATACTTGGACTTCTCGTTCGACGCATCCCGAGAGATCTGCATTAATTTCTGCAGTTGTCCAAGTTGCCGTTCCGCATCTTAGAATTTACCCGATCCATCTGAGATGTCGCTCAGCGGTCAAGATCCTACACACCCTCTTTTCGATCTGTACGACGGCGGTCTACTTAATCAGATGCAGATACTTGGGCTTCTCATTCCGACGCATCCTAGGAGATCTGCATTAATTTCTGCCGTCGTCCTAACTATCTAACGGATGCACCTAAGCTTAGGTGCACCTCGGTCCCCATCGGCACCTAACAATGGCTACCTCGGTCCTCAATACAGCATCTAAGTTGCTGCTCGACGTCTTGGAATAATCAGAAGACTTTGCATTCATCTGAGTTGTCATTCGATCCTGTGTCATACTCGCACTGTCCTCTGATCTTGCTCTTCGCAGTACTTCACGACACTGCACGGTTCTCCATGATACAATGCGACGATCTACGTTCAAACTATTCTAGATATTGATACTCGTTGCGACTGTACTTCTGTCGAGAATCTTCCGAGTTGCTGCTCGACATCATAGCAGATATTCCACACAAGACATTGCGACTAGACTTTAAACCACCACTGCTGTATGCTTTCTATATTGCACTCACCATCGAGTATTACAACCTCGAAGCCGCTACTGAATGAGACGCGACTCTGAGACTTGACACGACTACGCACTGTACTCTTGAACATGTCATATGAAACATGTCTTATCGGTGGACATACAGTTAGGGTTCGCAGAGGTGGTGCTTCGACGTAACCCTTTGAAAAAACCCCCGATTCCCGCCTGGAGTGGCCAGCACGTAAACTCTCAGTAGACATACGGTTAGGGTTCGCAGAGGTGGTGCTGTAGACGTAACCCTTTGAAAAAAAACCCCCGATTCCAGCCTGTAGTGGCCAGCACGTAAAGTCTCGCTGTACGTATAGATATGGTAATGAACTGTGATGATGAAAAAAAAAAAAGCCCCCGCTTCCCAGCACTCAGTGGCAAAGCCAGGACGATGAAACAGTATTCACAGAAGTTATCACGAGAATGATAAAGACAAGATGATGTAGACCTATCTACCAGACGCACCACAGCTATGGTGCACCTAAATCTAACTATCTAACGGACGCACCATTGCAATGGTGCACCTCATCTCTGCTTTACTCTGGCCCCGGCACCATTGAATGGCTACCTGGGTCCTCTAAGCAGCCTTCCAAGTTGCCACATCACATCTTGGAGTGACAAAAAGCGCTTCACTTTGTTTCGTATTCATCTGAGTTGTCATTCGGTCTCTCAGAATACTTCTACTCTCTCTACATCGCTGCTGGTCGCTCTACTTCTGTTACACAGTTCTAACAGATGACGAAGATGGCTGAGCTCTATCTTGGTGACATCATGAGTATCGTTGTCAATGTAGGAATCTGGATATTGATTGTTTCAATTGCTGGTAGTGATACTTGTCGGCTCTTGCTCTGTATACACTTCACCTAATTGTCAGTGTTACAGCGATGTCTCCAATAACAGACATGATTCCAGGTAATTTTCTCTGCGACTACAAGGCAGCGCTATTCAATCGGATGCAGATACTTGTACTTCTGATTCCGACGCATCCTGTGAGACTCTGCATTAATTTCTGCAGTCGTCCAAGTTGCCCTTCCGCATGTTAGAATTTATCTGATCCGTCTGAGATGTTGCTCAGCAGTCAATATCCGACTTTCGATCTATACAATAGTGCTGTATTCAATCAGATGCAGATACTTGGACTTCTCGTTCCGACGCATCCCGAGAGATCTGCATTAATTTCTGCAGTTGTCCAAGTTGCTGTTCCGCATCTTAGAATTTACCCGATCCATCTGAGATGTCGCTCAGCGGCCAAGATCCTACACACCCTCTTTTCGATCTGTACGACGGCGGTCTACTCAATCAGATGCAGATACTTGGGCTTCTCATTCCGACGCATCCTGGGAGATCTGCATTAATTTCTGCGGTCGTCCTAACTATCTAACTATCTAACGGACGCACCATTGCAATGGTGCACCTCGGTCTAACTATCTAACGGACGCACCTAACTATCTAACGGACGCACCATTGCAATGGTGCACCTCGGTCTGCTTTACTCTGGCCCCGGCACCATTGAATGGCTACCTCGGTCCTCTAAGCAGCCTTCCAAGTTGCCACCTCACATCTTGGAGTGACAAAAAGCGCTTCACTTTGTTTCGTATTCATCTGAGTTGCCATTCGGTCTCTCAGAATACTTTCTCTCTCTCTCGTCGCTGCTGGTCGCTCTACTTCTGTTACACAGTTCTAACAGATGACGAAGCTGGCCGAGCTTTATCTTGGTGACGTCATGAGTATCGTTGTCAATGTAGGAATCTGGATATTGATTGTTTCAATTGCCGGTAGTGATACTTGTCGGCTCTTGCTCTGTATACACTTCACCTAATTGTCAGTATTACAGCGATGTCTCCAATAACAGACATGATTCCAGGTAATTTTCTCTGCGACTACAAGGCAGCGCTATTCAATCGGATGCAGATACTTGTACTTCTGATTCCGACGCATCCTGTGAGACTCTGCATTAATTTCTGCAGTCGTCCAAGTTGCCGTTCCGCATGTTAGAATTTATCTGATCCGTCTGAGATGTTGCTCAGCAGTCAATATCCGACTTTCGATCTATACAATAGTGCTGTATTCAATCAGATGCAGATACTTGGACTTCTCGTTCCGACGCATCCCGAGAGATCTGCATTAATTTCTGCAGTTGTCCAAGTTGCTGTTCCGCATCTTAGAATTTACCCGATCCATCTGAGATGTCGCTCAGCGGTCAAGATCCTACACACCCTCTTTTCGATCTGTACGACGGCGGTCTACTCAATCAGATGCAGATACTTGTACTTCTGATTCCGACGCATCCTGTGAGACTCTGCATTAATTTCTGCAGTCGTCCAAGTTGCCGTTCCGCATGTTAGAATTTATCTGATCCGTCTGAGATGTTGCTCAGCAGTCAATATCCGACTTTCGATCTATACAATAGTGCTGTATTCAATCAGATGCAGATACTTGGACTTCTCGTTCGACGCATCCCGAGAGATCTGCATTAATTTCTGCAGTTGTCCAAGTTGCTGTTCCGCATCTTAGAATTTACCCGATCCATCTGAGATGTCGCTCAGCGGTCAAGATCCTACACACCCTCTTTTCGATCTGTACGACGGCGGTCTACTCAATCAGATGCAGATACTTGGGCTTCTCATTCCGACGCATCCTGGGAGATCTGCATTAATTTCTGCAGTCGTCCTAACTATCTAACGGATGCACCTAAGCTTAGGTGCACCTCGGTCCCCATCGGCACCTAACAATGGCTACCTCGGTCCTCAATACAGCATCTAAGTTGCTGCTCGACGTCTTGGAATAATCAGAAGACTTTGCATTCATCTGAGTTGTCATTCGATCCCGTGTCATACTCGCACTGTCCTCTGATCTTGCTCTTCGCAGTACTTCACGACACTGCACGGTTCTCCATGATACAATGCGACGATCTACGTTCAAACTATTCTAGATATTGATACTGTTGCGACTGTACTTCTGTCGAGAATCTTCCGAGTTGCTGCTCGACATCATAGCAGATATTCCACACAAGACATTGCGACTAGACTTTAAACCACCACTGCTGTATGCTTTCTATATTGCACTCACCATCGAGTATTACAACCTCGAAGCCGCTACTGAATGAGACGCGACTCTGAGACTTGACACGACTACGCACTGTACTCTTGAACATGTCATATGAAACATGTCTTATCGGTGGACATACAGTTAGGGTTCGCAGAGGTGGTGCTTCGACGTAACCCTTTGAAAAAACCCCCGATTCCCGCCTGAGTGGCCAGCACGTAAACTCTCAGTGGACATACGGTTAGGGTTCGCAGAGGTGGTGCTGTAGACGTAACCCTTTGAAAAAACCCCCGATTCCAGCCTGTAGTGGTCAGCACGTAAAGTCTCGCTGTACGTATAGATACGGTAATGAACTGTGATGATAAAAAAAAAAAGCCCCCGCTTCCCAGCACTCAGTGGCAAAGCGCGTATGCAAGATCCAGGACGATGAAACAGTATTTACAGAAGTTATCACGAGAATGATAAAGACAAGATGATGTAGACCTATCTACCAGACGCACCACAGCTATGGTGCACCTAAATCTAACTATCTAACGGACGCACCATTGCAATGGTGCACCTCGGTCTGCTTTACTCTGGCCCCGGCACCATTGAATGGCTACCTCGGTCCTCTAAGCAGCCTTCCAAGTTGCCACCTCACATCTTGGAGTGACAAAAAGCGCTTCACTTTGTTTCGTATTCATCTGAGTTGCCATTCGGTCTCTCAGAATACTTCTACTCTCTCTCGTCGCTGCTGGTCGCTCTACTTCTGTTACACAGTTCTAACAGATGACGAAGCTGGCCGAGCTTTATCTTGGTGACGTCATGAGTATCGTTGTCAATGTAGGAATCTGGATATTGATTGTTTCAATTGCCGGTAGTGATACTTGTCGGCTCTTGCTCTGTATACACTTCACCTAATTGTCAGTATTACAGCGATGTCTCCAATAACAGACATGATTCCAGGTAATTTTCTCTGCGACTACAAGGCAGCGCTATTCAATCGGATGCAGATACTTGTACTTCTGATTCCGACGCATCCTGTGAGACTCTGCATTAATTTCTGCAGTCGTCCAAGTTGCCGTTCCGCATGTTAGAATTTATCTGATCCGTCTGAGATGTTGCTCAGCAGTCAATATCCGACTTTCGATCTATACAATAGTGCTGTATTCAATCAGATGCAGATACTTGGACTTCTCGTTCCGACGCATCCCGAGAGATCTGCATTAATTTCTGCAGTTGTCCAAGTTGCTGTTCCGCATCTTAGAATTTACCCGATCCATCTGAGATGTCGCTCAGCGGTCAAGATCCTACACACCCTCTTTTCGATCTGTACGACGGCGGTCTACTCAATCAGATGCAGATACTTGTACTTCTGATTCCGACGCATCCTGTGAGACTCTGCATTAATTTCTGCAGTCGTCCAAGTTGCCGTTCCGCATGTTAGAATTTATCTGATCCGTCTGAGATGTTGCTCAGCAGTCAATATCCGACTTTCGATCTATACAATAGTGCTGTATTCAATCAGATGCAGATACTTGGACTTCTCGTTCGACGCATCCCGAGAGATCTGCATTAATTTCTGCAGTTGTCCAAGTTGCTGTTCCGCATCTTAGAATTTACCCGATCCATCTGAGATGTCGCTCAGCGGTCAAGATCCTACACACCCTCTTTTCGATCTGTACGACGGCGGTCTACTCAATCAGATGCAGATACTTGGGCTTCTGATTCCGACGCATCCTGTGAGACTCTGCATTAATTTCTGCAGTCGTCCAAGTTGCCGTTCCGCATGTTAGAATTTATCTGATCCGTCTGAGATGTTGCTCAGCAGTCAATATCCGACTTTCGATCTATACAATAGTGCTGTATTCAATCAGATGCAGATACTTGGACTTCTCGTTCCGACGCATCCCGAGAGATCTGCATTAATTTCTGCAGTTGTCCAAGTTGCTGTTCCGCATCTTAGAATTTACCCGATCCATCTGAGATGTCGCTCAGCGGTCAAGATCCTACACACCCTCTTTTCGATCTGTACGACGGCGGTCTACTCAATCAGATGCAGATACTTGGGCTTCTCATTCCGACGCATCCTGGGAGATCTGCATTAATTTCTGCAGTCGTCCTAACTATCTAACGGATGCACCTAAGCTTAGGTGCACCTCGGTCCCCATCGGCACCTAACAATGGCTACCTCGGTCCTCAATACAGCATCTAAGTTGCTGCTCGACGTCTTGGAATAATCAGAAGACTTTGCATTCATCTGAGTTGTCATTCGATCCCGTGTCATACTCGCACTGTCCTCTGATCTTGCTCTTCGCAGCAGTACTTCACGACACTGCACGGTTCTCCATGATACAATGCGACGATCTACGTTCAAACTATTCTAGATATTGATACTTGTTGCGACTGTACTTCTGTCGAGAATCTTCCGAGTTGCTGCTCGACATCATAGCAGATATTCCACACAAGACATTGCGACTAGACTTTAAACCACCACTGCTGTATGCTTTCTATATTGCACTCACCATCGAGTATTACAACCTCGAAGCCGCTACTGAATGAGACGCGACTCTGAGACTTGACACGACTACGCACTGTACTCTTGAACATGTCATATGAAACATGTCTTATCGGTGGACATACAGTTAGGGTTCGCAGAGGTGGTGCTTCGACGTAACCCTTTGAAAAAACCCCCCGATTCCCGCCTGGAGTGGCCAGCACGTAAACTCTCAGTGGACATACGGTTAGGGTTCGCAGAGGTGGTGCTGTAGACGTAACCCTTTGAAAAAACCCCCGATTCCAGCCTGTAGTGGTCAGCACGTAAAGTCTCGCTGTACGTATAGATACGGTAATGAACTGTGATGATAAAAAAAAAAGCCCCCGCTTCCCAGCACTCAGTGGCAAAGCGCGTATGCAAGATCCAGGACGATGAAACAGTATTTACAGAAGTTATCACGAGAATGATAAAGACAAGATGATGTAGACCTATCTACCAGACGCACCACAGCTTGGTGCACCTAAATCTAACTATCTAACGGACGCACCATTGCAATGGTGCACCTCGGTCTAACTATCTAACGGACGCACCTAACTATCTAACGGACGCACCATTGCAATGGTGCACCTCGGTCTGCTTTACTCTGGCCCCGGCACCATTGAATGGCTACCTCGGTCCTCTAAGCAGCCTTCCAAGTTGCCACCTCACATCTTGGAGTGACAAAAAGCGCTTCACTTTGTTTCGTATTCATCTGAGTTGCCATTCGGTCTCTCAGAATACTTCTACTCTCTCTACGCTGCTGCTGGTCGCTCTACTTCTGTTACACAGTTCTAACAGATGACGAAGCTGGCCGAGCTTTATCTTGGTGACGTCATGAGTATCGTTGTCAATGTAGGAATCTGGATATTGATTGTTTCAATTGCCGGTAGTGATACTTGTCGGCTCTTGCTCTGTATACACTTCACCTAATTGTCAGTATTACAGCGATGTCTCCAATAACAGACATGATTCCAGGTAATTTTCTCTGCGACTACAAGGCAGCGCTATTCAATCGGATGCAGATACTTGTACTTCTGATTCCGACGCATCCTGTGAGACTCTGCATTAATTTCTGCAGTCGTCCAAGTTGCCGTTCCGCATGTTAGAATTTATCTGATCCGTCTGAGATGTTGCTCAGCAGTCAATATCCGACTTTCGATCTATACAATAGTGCTGTATTCAATCAGATGCAGATACTTGGACTTCTCGTTCCGACGCATCCCGAGAGATCTGCATTAATTTCTGCAGTTGTCCAAGTTGCTGTTCCGCATCTTAGAATTTACCCGATCCATCTGAGATGTCGCTCAGCGGTCAAGATCCTACACACCCTCTTTTCGATCTGTACGACGGCGGTCTACTCAATCAGATGCAGATACTTGTACTTCTGATTCCGACGCATCCTGTGAGACTCTGCATTAATTTCTGCAGTCGTCCAAGTTGCCGTTCCGCATGTTAGAATTTATCTGATCCGTCTGAGATGTTGCTCAGCAGTCAATATCCGACTTTCGATCTATACAATAGTGCTGTATTCAATCAGATGCAGATACTTGGACTTCTCGTTCCGACGCATCCCGAGAGATCTGCATTAATTTCTGCAGTTGTCCAAGTTGCTGTTCCGCATCTTAGAATTTACCCGATCCATCTGAGATGTCGCTCAGCGGTCAAGATCCTACACACCCTCTTTTCGATCTGTACGACGGCGGTCTACTCAATCAGATGCAGATACTTGGGCTTCTCATTCCGACGCATCCTGGGAGATCTGCATTAATTTCTGCAGTCGTCCTAACTATCTAACGGATGCACCTAAGCTTAGGTGCACCTCGGTCCCCATCGGCACCTAACAATGGCTACCTCGGTCCTCAATACAGCATCTAAGTTGCTGCTCGACGTCTTGGAATAATCAGAAGACTTTGCATTCATCTGAGTTGTCATTCGATCCCGTGTCATACTCGCACTGTCCTCTGATCTTGCTCTTCGCAGTACTTCACGACACTGCACGGTTCTCCATGATACAATGCGACGATCTACGTTCAAACTATTCTAGATATTGATACTTGTTGCGACTGTACTTCTGTCGAGAATCTTCCGAGTTGCTGCTCGACATCATAGCAGATATTCCACACAAGACATTGCGACTAGACTTTAAACCACCACTGCTGTATGCTTTCTATATTGCACTCACCATCGAGTATTACAACCTCGAAGCCGCTACTGAATGAGACGCGACTCTGAGACTTGACACGACTACGCACTGTACTCTTGAACATGTCATATGAAACATGTCTTATCGGTGGACATACAGTTAGGGTTCGCAGAGGTGGTGCTTCGACGTAACCCTTTGAAAAAACCCCCGATTCCCGCCTGAGTGGCCAGCACGTAAACTCTCAGTGGACATACGGTTAGGGTTCGCAGAGGTGGTGCTGTAGACGTAACCCTTTGAAAAAACCCCCGATTCCAGCCTGTAGTGGTCAGCACGTAAAGTCTCGCTGTACGTATAGATACGGTAATGAACTGTGATGATGAAAAAAAAAAGCCCCCGCTTCCCAGCACTCAGTGGCAAAGCGCGTATGCAAGATCCAGGACGATGAAACAGTATTTACAGAAGTTATCACGAGAATGATAAAGACAAGATGATGTAGACCTATCTACCAGACGCACCACAGCTATGGTGCACCTAAATCTAACTATCTAACGGACGCACCATTGCAATGGTGCACCTCGGTCTGCTTTACTCTGGCCCCGGCACCATTGAATGGCTACCTCGGTCCTCTAAGCAGCCTTCCAAGTTGCCACCTCACATCTTGGAGTGACAAAAAGCGCTTCACTTTGTTTCGTATTCATCTGAGTTGCCATTCGGTCTCTCAGAATACTTCTACTCTCTCTCGTCGCTGCTGGTCGCTCTACTTCTGTTACACAGTTCTAACAGATGACGAAGCTGGCCGAGCTTTATCTTGGTGACGTCATGAGTATCGTTGTCAATGTAGGAATCTGGATATTGATTGTTTCAATTGCCGGTAGTGATACTTGTCGGCTCTTGCTCTGTATACACTTCACCTAATTGTCAGTATTACAGCGATGTCTCCAATAACAGACATGATTCCAGGTAATTTTCTCTGCGACTACAAGGCAGCGCTATTCAATCGGATGCAGATACTTGTACTTCTGATTCCGACGCATCCTGTGAGACTCTGCATTAATTTCTGCAGTCGTCCAAGTTGCCGTTCCGCATGTTAGAATTTATCTGATCCGTCTGAGATGTTGCTCAGCAGTCAATATCCGACTTTCGATCTATACAATAGTGCTGTATTCAATCAGATGCAGATACTTGGACTTCTCGTTCCGACGCATCCCGAGAGATCTGCATTAATTTCTGCAGTTGTCCAAGTTGCTGTTCCGCATCTTAGAATTTACCCGATCCATCTGAGATGTCGCTCAGCGGTCAAGATCCTACACACCCTCTTTTCGATCTGTACGACGGCGGTCTACTCAATCAGATGCAGATACTTGTACTTCTGATTCCGACGCATCCTGTGAGACTCTGCATTAATTTCTGCAGTCGTCCAAGTTGCCGTTCCGCATGTTAGAATTTATCTGATCCGTCTGAGATGTTGCTCAGCAGTCAATATCCGACTTTCGATCTATACAATAGTGCTGTATTCAATCAGATGCAGATACTTGGACTTCTCGTTCCGACGCATCCCGAGAGATCTGCATTAATTTCTGCAGTTGTCCAAGTTGCTGTTCCGCATCTTAGAATTTACCCGATCCATCTGAGATGTCGCTCAGCGGTCAAGATCCTACACACCCTCTTTTCGATCTGTACGACGGCGGTCTACTCAATCAGATGCAGATACTTGGGCTTCTCATTCCGACGCATCCTGGGAGATCTGCATTAATTTCTGCAGTCGTCCTAACTATCTAACGGATGCACCTAAGCTTAGGTGCACCTCGGTCCCCATCGGCACCTAACAATGGCTACCTCGGTCCTCAATACAGCATCTAAGTTGCTGCTCGACGTCTTGGAATAATCAGAAGACTTTGCATTCATCTGAGTTGTCATTCGATCCCGTGTCATACTCGCACTGTCCTCTGATCTTGCTCTTCGCAGTACTTCACGACACTGCACGGTTCTCCATGATACAATGCGACGATCTACGTTCAAACTATTCTAGATATTGATACTTGTTGCGACTGTACTTCTGTCGAGAATCTTCCGAGTTGCTGCTCGACATCATAGCAGATATTCCACACAAGACATTGCGACTAGACTTTAAACCACCACTGCTGTATGCTTTCTATATTGCACTCACCATCGAGTATTACAACCTCGAAGCCGCTACTGAATGAGACGCGACTCTGAGACTTGACACGACTACGCACTGTACTCTTGAACATGTCATATGAAACATGTCTTATCGGTGGACATACAGTTAGGGTTCGCAGAGGTGGTGCTTCGACGTAACCCTTTGAAAAAACCCCCGATTCCCGCCTGGAGTGGCCAGCACGTAAACTCTCAGTGGACATACGGTTAGGGTTCGCAGAGGTGGTGCTGTAGACGTAACCCTTTGAAAAAACCCCCGATTCCAGCCTGTAGTGGTCAGCACGTAAAGTCTCGCTGTACGTATAGATACGGTAATGAACTGTGATGATAAAAAAAAAAAAGCCCCCGCTTCCCAGCACTCAGTGGCAAAGCGCGTATGCAAGATCCAGGACGATGAAACAGTATTTACAGAAGTTATCACGAGAATGATAAAGACAAGATGATGTAGACCTATCTACCAGACGCACCACAGCTATGGTGCACCTAAATCTAACTATCTAACGGACGCACCATTGCAATGGTGCACCTCGGTCTGCTTTACTCTGGCCCCGGCACCATTGAATGGCTACCTCGGTCCTCTAAGCAGCCTTCCAAGTTGCCACCTCACATCTTGGAGTGACAAAAAGCGCTTCACTTTGTTTCGTATTCATCTGAGTTGCCATTCGGTCTCTCAGAATACTTCTACTCTCTCTCGTCGCTGCTGGTCGCTCTACTTCTGTTACACAGTTCTAACAGATGACGAAGCTGGCCGAGCTTTATCTTGGTGACGTCATGAGTATCGTTGTCAATGTAGGAATCTGGATATTGATTGTTTCAATTGCCGGTAGTGATACTTGTCGGCTCTTGCTCTGTATACACTTCACCTAATTGTCAGTATTACAGCGATGTCTCCAATAACAGACATGATTCCAGGTAATTTTCTCTGCGACTACAAGGCAGCGCTATTCAATCGGATGCAGATACTTGTACTTCTGATTCCGACGCATCCTGTGAGACTCTGCATTAATTTCTGCAGTCGTCCAAGTTGCCGTTCCGCATGTTAGAATTTATCTGATCCGTCTGAGATGTTGCTCAGCAGTCAATATCCGACTTTCGATCTATACAATAGTGCTGTATTCAATCAGATGCAGATACTTGGACTTCTCGTTCCGACGCATCCCGAGAGATCTGCATTAATTTCTGCAGTTGTCCAAGTTGCTGTTCCGCATCTTAGAATTTACCCGATCCATCTGAGATGTCGCTCAGCGGTCAAGATCCTACACACCCTCTTTTCGATCTGTACGACGGCGGTCTACTCAATCAGATGCAGATACTTGTACTTCTGATTCCGACGCATCCTGTGAGACTCTGCATTAATTTCTGCAGTCGTCCAAGTTGCCGTTCCGCATGTTAGAATTTATCTGATCCGTCTGAGATGTTGCTCAGCAGTCAATATCCGACTTTCGATCTATACAATAGTGCTGTATTCAATCAGATGCAGATACTTGGACTTCTCGTTCCGACGCATCCCGAGAGATCTGCATTAATTTCTGCAGTTGTCCAAGTTGCTGTTCCGCATCTTAGAATTTACCCGATCCATCTGAGATGTCGCTCAGCGGTCAAGATCCTACACACCCTCTTTTCGATCTGTACGACGGCGGTCTACTCAATCAGATGCAGATACTTGGGCTTCTCATTCCGACGCATCCTGGGAGATCTGCATTAATTTCTGCAGTCGTCCTAACTATCTAACGGATGCACCTAAGCTTAGGTGCACCTCGGTCCCCATCGGCACCTAACAATGGCTACCTCGGTCCTCAATACAGCATCTAAGTTGCTGCTCGACGTCTTGGAATAATCAGAAGACTTTGCATTCATCTGAGTTGTCATTCGATCCCGTGTCATACTCGCACTGTCCTCTGATCTTGCTCTTCGCAGTACTTCACGACACTGCACGGTTCTCCATGATACAATGCGACGATCTACGTTCAAACTATTCTAGATATTGATACTTGTTGCGACTGTACTTCTGTCGAGAATCTTCCGAGTTGCTGCTCGACATCATAGCAGATATTCCACACAAGACATTGCGACTAGACTTTAAACCACCACTGCTGTATGCTTTCTATATTGCACTCACCATCGAGTATTACAACCTCGAAGCCGCTACTGAATGAGACGCGACTCTGAGACTTGACACGACTACGCACTGTACTCTTGAACATGTCATATGAAACATGTCTTATCGGTGGACATACAGTTAGGGTTCGCAGAGGTGGTGCTTCGACGTAACCCTTTGAAAAAACCCCCGATTCCCGCCTGGAGTGGCCAGCACGTAAACTCTCAGTGGACATACGGTTAGGGTTCGCAGAGGTGGTGCTGTAGACGTAACCCTTTGAAAAAACCCCGATTCCAGCCTGTAGTGGTCAGCACGTAAAGTCTCGCTGTACGTATAGATACGGTAATGAACTGTGATGATAAAAAAAAAAAAAGCCCCCGCTTCCCAGCACTCAGTGGCAAAGCGCGTATGCAAGATCCAGGACGATGAAACAGTATTTACAGAAGTTATCACGAGAATGATAAAGACAAGATGATGTAGACCTATCTACCAGACGCACCACAGCTATGGTGCACCTAAATCTAACTATCTAACGGACGCACCATTGCAATGGTGCACCTCGGTCTGCTTTACTCTGGCCCCGGCACCATTGAATGGCTACCTCGGTCCTCTAAGCAGCCTTCCAAGTTGCCACCTCACATCTTGGAGTGACAAAAAGCGCTTCACTTTGTTTCGTATTCATCTGAGTTGCCATTCGGTCTCTCAGAATACTTCTACTCTCTCTCGTCGCTGCTGGTCGCTCTACTTCTGTTACACAGTTCTAACAGATGACGAAGCTGGCCGAGCTTTATCTTGGTGACGTCATGAGTATCGTTGTCAATGTAGGAATCTGGATATTGATTGTTTCAATTGCCGGTAGTGATACTTGTCGGCTCTTGCTCTGTATACACTTCACCTAATTGTCAGTATTACAGCGATGTCTCCAATAACAGACATGATTCCAGGTAATTTTCTCTGCGACTACAAGGCAGCGCTATTCAATCGGATGCAGATACTTGTACTTCTGATTCCGACGCATCCTGTGAGACTCTGCATTAATTTCTGCAGTCGTCCAAGTTGCCGTTCCGCATGTTAGAATTTATCTGATCCGTCTGAGATGTTGCTCAGCAGTCAATATCCGACTTTCGATCTATACAATAGTGCTGTATTCAATCAGATGCAGATACTTGGACTTCTCGTTCCGACGCATCCCGAGAGATCTGCATTAATTTCTGCAGTTGTCCAAGTTGCTGTTCCGCATCTTAGAATTTACCCGATCCATCTGAGATGTCGCTCAGCGGTCAAGATCCTACACACCCTCTTTTCGATCTGTACGACGGCGGTCTACTCAATCAGATGCAGATACTTGTACTTCTGATTCCGACGCATCCTGTGAGACTCTGCATTAATTTCTGCAGTCGTCCAAGTTGCCGTTCCGCATGTTAGAATTTATCTGATCCGTCTGAGATGTTGCTCAGCAGTCAATATCCGACTTTCGATCTATACAATAGTGCTGTATTCAATCAGATGCAGATACTTGGACTTCTCGTTCGACGCATCCCGAGAGATCTGCATTAATTTCTGCAGTTGTCCAAGTTGCTGTTCCGCATCTTAGAATTTACCCGATCCATCTGAGATGTCGCTCAGCGGTCAAGATCCTACACACCCTCTTTTCGATCTGTACGACGGCGGTCTACTCAATCAGATGCAGATACTTGGGCTTCTCATTCCGACGCATCCTGGGAGATCTGCATTAATTTCTGCAGTCGTCCTAACTATCTAACGGATGCACCTAAGCTTAGGTGCACCTCGGTCCCCATCGGCACCTAACAATGGCTACCTCGGTCCTCAATACAGCATCTAAGTTGCTGCTCGACGTCTTGGAATAATCAGAAGACTTTGCATTCATCTGAGTTGTCATTCGATCCCGTGTCATACTCGCACTGTCCTCTGATCTTGCTCTTCGCAGTACTTCACGACACTGCACGGTTCTCCATGATACAATGCGACGATCTACGTTCAAACTATTCTAGATATTGATACTTGTTGCGACTGTACTTCTGTCGAGAATCTTCCGAGTTGCTGCTCGACATCATAGCAGATATTCCACACAAGACATTGCGACTAGACTTTAAACCACCACTGCTGTATGCTTTCTATATTGCACTCACCATCGAGTATTACAACCTCGAAGCCGCTACTGAATGAGACGCGACTCTGAGACTTGACACGACTACGCACTGTACTCTTGAACATGTCATATGAAACATGTCTTATCGGTGGACATACAGTTAGGGTTCGCAGAGGTGGTGCTTCGACGTAACCCTTTGAAAAAACCCCCCGATTCCCGCCTGGAGTGGCCAGCACGTAAACTCTCAGTGGACATACGGTTAGGGTTCGCAGAGGTGGTGCTGTAGACGTAACCCTTTGAAAAAACCCCCGATTCCAGCCTGTAGTGGTCAGCACGTAAAGTCTCGCTGTACGTATAGATACGGTAATGAACTGTGATGATAAAAAAAAAAGCCCCCGCTTCCCAGCACTCAGTGGCAAAGCGCGTATGCAAGATCCAGGACGATGAAACAGTATTTACAGAAGTTATCACGAGAATGATAAAGACAAGATGATGTAGACCTATCTACCAGACGCACCACAGCTATGGTGCACCTAAATCTAACTATCTAACGGACGCACCATTGCAATGGTGCACCTCGGTCTGCTTTACTCTGGCCCCGGCACCATTGAATGGCTACCTCGGTCCTCTAAGCAGCCTTCCAAGTTGCCACCTCACATCTTGGAGTGACAAAAAGCGCTTCACTTTGTTTCGTATTCATCTGAGTTGCCATTCGGTCTCTCAGAATACTTCTACTCTCTCTACGTCGCTGCTGGTCGCTCTACTTCTGTTACACAGTTCTAACAGATGACGAAGCTGGCCGAGCTTTATCTTGGTGACGTCATGAGTATCGTTGTCAATGTAGGAATCTGGATATTGATTGTTTCAATTGCCGGTAGTGATACTTGTCGGCTCTTGCTCTGTATACACTTCACCTAATTGTCAGTGTTACAGCGATGTCTCCAATAACAGACATGATTCCAGGTAATTTTCTCTGCGACTACAAGGCAGCGCTATTCAATCGGATGCAGATACTTGTACTTCTGATTCCGACGCATCCTGTGAGACTCTGCATTAATTTCTGCAGTCGTCCAAGTTGCCGTTCCGCATGTTAGAATTTATCTGATCCGTCTGAGATGTTGCTCAGCAGTCAATATCCGACTTTCGATCTATACAATAGTGCTGTATTCAATCAGATGCAGATACTTGGACTTCTCGTTCCGACGCATCCCGAGAGATCTGCATTAATTTCTGCAGTTGTCCAAGTTGCTGTTCCGCATCTTAGAATCAATATCCCGATCCATCTGAGATGTCGCTCAGGTGCATCAAGATCCTACACACCCTCTTTTCGATCTGTACGACGGCGGTCTACTCAATCAGATGCAGATACTTGGGCTTCTCATTCCGACGCATCCTGGGAGATCTGCATTAATTTCTGCAGTCGTCCTAACTATCTAACGGATGCACCTAAGCTTAGGTGCACCTCGGTCCCCATCGGCACCTAACAATGGCTACCTCGGTCCTCAATACAGCATCTAAGTTGCTGCTCGACGTCTTGGAATAATCAGAAGACTTTGCATTCATCTGAGTTGTCATTCGATCCCGTGTCATACTCGCACTGTCCTCTGATCTTGCTCTTCGCAGTACTTCACGACACTGCACGGTTCTCCATGATACAATGACGATCTACGCTCAAACTATTCTAGATATTGATACTCGTTGTGACTGTACTTCTGTCGAGAATCTTCCGAGTTGCTGCTCGACATCA